>OY293828.1:21886848-24531259 GCA_958507055.1 Crioceris asparagi
AAGCATAAATTCACAGAAGCTGTTCGAAATGCCCGCCGTTTTGTTCAACACATAAATTACAGCGACGTATTAAAAGACCGCAGAACGTCTCACAACAATGATGTGTCTATCAGATTCGTCGCAAAAGTTCCTCTTACGAATTAACAGGCGCAGAGTAAACTTCTTCCTTAATAAATCCCCAAACAAAAATTCCAAGGGTGTTGAGATGAGATGATCAAGGAGGCCACCCAATTGGACCTACACAATCCACCCATTTTTGAGAATAATTTGTATTCAGAGTCACTTTCGCACCACCAAAGACTAATGTGAAGGGCATCCATCTAATTGAAAAAATGAGTCTAATCTTTATTGGAAACGGACATTGTCTATCATGTTTTCATGCTCGGCATTTCTAAATTCTAAAAAGAATTGACTTTAAATCTTCTCTTATAAGCTGTTTTACAAAAACACTGGAATGAAGTTCAAGTCTGTTGGGTAATCTTCCGTTGTACTACCATATGTATACCAACATAGAATACATACAAATAATGCATGTCTGCAAATTCTTCATTACGAAACCAAAAAGGCATCTTTATAAGAAACATTAGGTGTGTAATACTTTTGGAACTTCAAATATAAAACCATCAATCAAAAACTAACATAGAAAAAATGCTACAAACAAGTAACCTTGGTAACTTGAAAAATGAACAAATATCGGTAACTCATTGTGACAGCGAGCGATAACAAGTAAATATTTTCTTGTAAATGAGTTTTAATCTTTAGTATTAAAAGAAGCGAGATCAATTTACAAAAAAGTTATATTTTCCAATTCTTAATCTAAAAAATATCAAATTGGTTTCTTCTTGTGGTGCCACTGAGAAGCATAGGGCCAATTAAATTACGTGAAAAAATGAGTATTATTATATTATAGACAAAACTGCAACTCTGTAAACCCAAAACAACGACTCTAAGCATAATTTTTGTATGTATTAAGCTTTTTTGTTAACAATGTCCTTCGACAATTTGTAAAAGTCCTGCTACAAAAAATGCGTCTCCCCCTGTATACCAATGGTGTAGAGTCAGTTCTACAACTGCAAAATTCTGTTCAGTTCCACTTCAATGACTTCGATTGTGATTTTTGAAAAATGACAAAATAATCTACGCAATATTTACATTGAACTTAGCAGAATTTATAGCTTTCGTAAAAGCATCTGTGCACAGTCTACTATATATACTCTCTTGTAACATGATTTATCTGTTAGGTACACAACTTGTGGAACCAGTACCTATCAAGTTAAAATTCATCTTGAACACCGGTAGCACCGAGTACATACACCGCAAGTCTCTGGTACATTTTATTTATATTGATCGAGATTTATTGAGAGACCTTCGACGAGTTTTTTCGTCTGGTTTTTTAGTGCACAGGGACATCCCTTATATAGAAACTTGCGTTACATCTGGTAATATCGAATGAAAAATGTTTACCGTAATATTTTAATACAGTTGCTATCTTTTTGTTTTATGATAATCATGAGAAGCACTTGGTAAAATATATTAAGTGGCCCCAAATCAAACCATTTAGGCGGATATTTGAAAAACCTACGTTATTGATTAAGTATGTGAGAAAATACTTGAGTAATATATTTAAAAAATAAGGTTTTAAAAACAAACTAGGACCGACTTTATTAGATGATTCACTAAGAAAGTTAAAAACACCTATTGCAAGTTTGAAGTTGGTGCCAAGACAAGAGGTGTCAGCTATAAAAAGTTTCTCTGCACCAACTCTTTATGATTCTTGCATTATGTTTAGTGTATCATATAATGAAGTCGGCCCTAGTTTTCCCTCAAAAATTATTTATATCACAATTCTGAGTGGGCCTGACTAAGAACTCATTTAAAAGCCTTTCGTCAATAAGCTCACTACTAAAATAACAAATTATTATTCTCTTAATTCTGTAACATGCATGAAAAAATATTCTATATGTTTGATAATCTAGAACATAAAAAGAGTTAAAAAAGAGATTAAAAAAAACCGAGGTATTAAATGGGATTCGATCCACTGATCCTGTTCATATATCATATATCATAGCTCACAATCCAGAGGCTATATGGTGAAGCTGCGGTGGCATGGAAAATCGGCGGATCACTAATAGTCTTGAACAGAAGATCACACAGAAGTCGTTACTATACAAAAGAGTCTTTACAAGTAAATCAGTTCATTAATGCGAAAGCGATTAGTTCATATTGACAGCTTATATTATTTATTTCCGAAATAAGTATGACAAATTTTTGATCTTCTGTCACAAAAAAAATCGTGTGATTTATCATGATATTGTTAGGAATTACGAACAAATATTTCTAAAACTGTACATATATACAATATTTTTTTTTTCATTTGAAGGGCATTTTTGAAGAGAAAGGCTTGATCAAACCCTTTAAATTTATTTAAATATGGTACCATATTTCTGTTATCTTCTCTCAAATACAAAACTAATTATTAAAATTTATACATGTTTACTATGTGAAACGAGATAACATATATAAATAATTATACCTCCTTCTTTTGGGAAGTCGGTCAAAAAGGTAGTAAATTTGTGAAAGTACTTTTTCCACTTGAATATTTTGAGCATTTGTTTATTTCTTTTGTGTTATTAGATACATTTAAAAAAATGTTTACACTCAATATTCATTTTTAATAAATAACCATGTACCAACAAGTATAGATATAAATAATAAATAATAAAACTAAGAAATTAAAAATACATAGACAATTACACATGTACACAATAATATACCAATCAACAGTTAAAAATATGCTCATCCGCGACAAACTCGGATAGAGTAACCTTTCTTTATTAAATATATAGCTCTAATATGTGAAGGTAGTAATTCATTGAAAAGTGTAGAACCATGATAGTTTATGCCTTGATTAGTCCTACTTAAGCGATGAGCTTATTACAAATGTCATTTTGCCTTCTTGTATTATAGTTGTGAAGTTTTCGATTGCATTTATACTTGCTGAGATTCTCCTTAACATACACCAGCCACTCATATATGTACAAACATGGTAAACTAAGAATGTTGTGTTTAATAAATTAATCTTTACAATGAGCTCTGGGCTCAACATCCTCTAGTATTCTAATAGCTGTCATCAGTTGCTTAAATAATCGGATAACATTAAAACCATCATATCCCCATATCAATAAACCATAGGTAAGGTACAAAAAATAAGAATACAATGATCTCATAATATTTCCAGTGATTTTAATAATTCTGACAGGGTTAATCTCAGCTAGTTGAAACGGTGGTTGAATTTTAGTAAGATTTTCTTTAATAGAAGCATTAATGATTACGTGTAGTCGTCCATGTAATTTAACGACTTGAATCTCCCAGCTATATTTAAACCAAGGCGTATATATGTTATTAAGATCTTCGTTAAATCTAATATTTTCAATGTCTAAATAATCATATATGTGAGCCATATAACTAAGATTTCACGAAACATTGAATGTGTCTGCAGGAACTTCTGCACTATTATTAGTGTCTTGTAACGTCACTTTTTATTATTGAAGACTAGATTTACGTTGAGAATTAAGCAAACTAATTTCCTCTTGGAGAATCTTGATATAATTTCTCAAGGTGTAGGTACCTTCCAATCATGTAATTAGTTAACGCGTTGGTTGTACATAACAAATTAAATTCTTGCTATATATCTCTTAGAATAAGTTTTGGTATTCTGAATTGGCTCATTAATGAACTTATATTTTTTTAAGCAGTGACCTAAGGGCTTGTTAGAGGAATCAAATGCCTATACCTACCCGTTCTCATTAATATGCTTCAGAAAAACTATGAAACCTTATTTCCCGTCTCAGAAATTTACAATTATGAAGGGACTTCATATCAAATATTTTCCTAGGGAACAGGTTAAGATATAGCGATAAAAGTAAAAATACTTCCACATTTATTCCGGGACATAGGTGTCTTCCGGTGAAGTTTCTTCGAAATCAGTGCAGATTCTTTTTTTGTGCTCCCCTTCATTCTAAAATGTCATAGCAATATGATTCATTTGAATATACTTCTTCTACAGCATTGACTTCACAATGGCTATACAAATAATCCTTTTTCATCAGAAACTTTTTGACCGACTTCAAAAAAAGGAGAAGGTTGTATGTTTGCTTTTTTTTCTTATGGCTGTTCGCGCGGCGAATTAATGAAAATTCCATATCCGGAAATGTTTAGACATTTTAAAAATAATCATAGGTTTTCGCGCCACAGTCTGAAATATGTGTTTGAGCTATGTGGAAGGGGCGAATTTTTCCGAAAATCGAAAATTCGAGATTTGAAAATTAGAAAGGGGACCATATCCGGATACGTTTAAATTGAACATTTTTTCTGAAATATGTAATATTCGTATTTCCGCTATGTGGAAAAGCATTTTTTTTAGAAAACTGAAAATATGACACGGCCAAATTAAAGAAAAGATTGTATGTAGCAACATTTAAATTGAGTTACGGTTTTCGAGTTACATCAGTGAAGTCTGAAATATGTACCCACTGAAAAATAGAAAATAATATTAATTCTATTGATGCTCGTAATTTTGAAGTTGTGCAGTTGTAGTTTGTTGTAGGCACCAATTCCAAAAGAACCAGCACCAATAGAATTATTATTATTTTCTATTTTTCAGTGCAACAACTATTAAAGTCGGTTCAATTTTTTGTAAAGAATATTTTTATATAATATTCTCGTTTATCTATGATTTACTGATAGCAAGTACCTAAGTATCTACAAATAAGTAAAATTGAACTGTCCTTCTGTGATTTTGAAATGAATGCTCTTTTGTTTATTTGCTCCTTATCGAAACACTACATTTTTCATCCAGACAAATATGCGGCCTTGTTAGTCTGATAATTTTTCTGAAACTAATTTTAATTGCGCGGAAAATAGAAAGATTCCTACAATAAAATTTTCAATGTAAAGTTCTCGAACAATTTACATACAAAAACTGTGACTCATCAATACAAAAAGTTACAATGTTGGCGTATAATCTTGATGATTATATAGTTCAACGCCGGTCGGAAATAATCAAATCATGCGCCCATATTAGAAATTTCATTCTGTTCAACTATTCAGCTTGCAACCCCCTATAGAGATCATTTTCAAGTTACAAATACAATGACTTGAACAACAATAAATTACAACCAAGCCGATATATTTTCACTTTCAGATGATAAAATATCCCATATATCAAATAAGTTATGATTAACAACAGAAAGTAAAATTAATAACTAGATCGAATGTTTTCGTGGAACACAAAACGCACATACGTAAATATTTTTTTTCCAGTTAAAGAGAAATTGATATTATTTACCACCTGTGTGTTCAGTTGTATGTAGAACAACATTGTCAGTATTTGTTTCCGGAAAAAGTACCTACTATTACACTCAATCATTGCTGTTCTTACGTTATTGGAAGAACTGGGAAGCATTTACATACAAATAAGATTTATTATGGAGCTTTCGATAAATTGTGTAATTATATTTTATAATCTTGGTTTCAAGTCATATCCAAATAAAACTTTGGCCACGACTTCTTCCTCCGTTGAGAAGTAATTATTCCATATTATACAACTGCAATCTTTTAAAATTGTTGAGAAAAATAAGTTACAAACTAAATTATTACTCATTGTAAAATTCAAAACCATTTATATACATACTGGAAGTTCGCGACAGCTATTGCCCATATTATGATACCACTTTTATTGTTGTTTTTTGTGCCTATTAATTTTCAAAATCCTTGTGGACGAGTGCACAACTCTTCAGAGTCACGTCGAAGGTGAATGTTAACACATAGAAGGCAAACATTCAATTTGATAGTCCCCAGATTCGCGGATTTCTTACAAAAATTTAATCAACTTTGTTAGTTCGTGCACTGAAAAATATAAAATAATATTAATTTTATTGGTGCTGATAATTTAATAAGTTGTGCAGTTCTAGTTAGATTGGAAATTTTTTTCGCCAACTTCAGAAGTACCAGAACAAATAATAGAATTAATATTATTTTTTTATTTTTCTGTGCACCAACTAATAAAGTCAGTCCAATTTATTGTAACAAATATTTATTTCTCACTTTGAGATGTAACATTACCTACTCATCAAAATCATTTAACGTTTACCAATGAAAATACATTGCCTTTACTTTTTCAGAGATTTCAAAACATCACGGAAATACACAGTGCTTTAACTTGGAACCGTAAATTTGTCTGAAAAATGTCAAATTTAATTTTTGCTACTGACTTATAATCTCTTCTTTAATATGACCGTCTCATATTTTTTTTTTAAATCGACCTCATCACTTAGCGGATACATATATATGTCAGGCTTTACCATTGCTTTAACTTGAAAACCTATGATTTTTTAAAAAATCTCCAATTTAAACATTGCCGAATGTGACCAACTCTCATTAGCCTGAAAAAAGAATCATGAAAATCGGAGCACGTTTTTAATATTTAAAAGGCGCGAACAGTCATTAAAAAAGTAAACGTGCAGATAAACAGTCGAAATATATACCTCCTCCGTTTGGCTCGTCGGTAAAAAACATACGAAATTTTGATAGGTGTAGAAACACAATATATTTTTGACCGACGAACCCCGAACGGAGGAGTATACAATTGTCTGCTATTTTTTGTTTGACCGCGCGATTTATATAGTAATCGTACTCAGATTTGGTCCCATATTCATAAAAACGAAAATACGAAATCTCCTTCCCTCCGAAAACCGCCCCCGAAGGGGTGGAGGGGATATTTTGAGAAATGGTCCTATATTCATAAAAACGCAAATCCGAAATCTTCTTCCCTCCGAAAACAACCCCGAAGGGGGTGGAGGTTGCGAATTTTCTCGAAAATCGAAAATCTGAGGTGGTATAATTAAAGATAGGACGATATCCCGAAACGTTTAAATTGAACATTTTTTCAAAAGAGTTACGGTTTTCGAGTAGAAGGCATGTTAATTTCTCAAATATGTATATTTTTGCTATGTGGCGAGAGCGATTTATTTAGAAAATTGAAAATCTGTGGGTTCTTTTATAAAATGTGTTACAGTATTGTTGTAACCATTTATTATGAATATGTTACTGTCAGCCCATAAACTCAACAATATATACTATATGAAAATATAAAATGATAACAAAAAATAATCTCTCTAATAACATAAAATTAACATTTTATTATAAGAACGATAGGGCGGCTCTCCTCACCCATATGGGAGAGATGCCGCGCTATAAGAGGAGAGATGCCGCGGTATCAAAATCATTCAAATATACGTTTTTATGCTTCAAAATTTTCCCTGGCGCAAGTATTGGTCTTTTTTTAGCTGGCATACAATTTTCATGAAGCCATTCTAAGCATTTCACGCGCTGCAGCAATCATCCTTCTTGGTAGTTTTTCTGTAAGTACTTCTCTGCACATTCAACACAATAAAACTTTTTCTTTGGTCCAACTGATTTTGCCAATGGTTCTTCTTCGCTTTCGTCCCATTCATTATTTTCAGATTTCTTTTTCCTCAGATTATTTCCAAGAGATTTTGGCTTGTCTGTTTTTGGTTTTCTTAGCACCTTAACTTTTTTTGACACATTTTCTGGTGAATTAAGTACTTCGGCTGACTGTTTTCTCTTCTTTGCAATGTTCTTGGTGGACTGTTGTATCTTCTTTCTGCTTCTCGTTTGGATATTTCCTATTTTGAACTTTTTCAATGGCAGTCACTAACTCTTCTTCTGTCAAAAGCACCCTAGGCTTTGCGTTTACTTTACGTTTGTATTTTCACGGCATGATGTTTGCGAAACAGATCTTAAGACAATTTTTGTGCTATTTGCTTATGTTACTAATAAGTTTAGCGTTAAGTACTGAAAGAAAAAGTTAAAAAATGGCGAAGCACCTCTTTATCTATTGCATGTTGCGCGGCATCTATCCCCTTCAAAATGTGCGGCGTCTATCCTTTTAGCTAGGGAGAGACGCCGCACAAGATTTTTTGTCTCCCGCCAATCTATCTAACCTTAAATTACCCAACCCTGTATTCTAACGACACGCCTCAATAAGCAAACACGCTCACACAATCATAAACATCAACCTGCTTTGAACAACGAACGTTTAACTTAGTACCTAATAAATTTTAGGGACATTTGCATCACTTACCTTGTATAAGTTTCTAAGTAACGTCGGCAGCAACCACTTTTCGCACGAATCTGTCATCCACAAAACACACAATTGGTTAGGTCTACAGATTTCTTGTAGTATAAATATTTTTTACAAAAAATTGGACCGACTTTATCAGTTGTTGCAATGAAAAATACAAAATAATATTAATTTTATTGGTGCTAGTATTTTTGAAGTTGTGCCGTTGTAGTTTGTTGTTGTAGGCACCAACTTCAAAAGAACCAGCACCAATAGAATTAATATTATTTTGTATTTTTTAGTGCACCAACTGATAAAGTCGGTCCAATTTTTTGTAAAAAATATTTATTGAGTAATAGCAAATACAAGCAAAGCATTCATGAATAATGGTGAACGTTCAATGATTTTCGTGAAAAATGTTACACTCAAAAGTGTGAAATAAATATTTTTTACAAAAAATTGGACCGACGTTATTAGTTGGAGCACTGAAAAATACGAAATAATATTAATTCTATTGGAGCTGGTACTTGTGAAGTTGGTGCCAAAAGTTATCAATCTAACTGCACAACTTCAAAAGTTACAGCACCAGTAGAATTAATATTATTCAGTGTACTATCTAATAACGTCGGTCCAATTTTTGTAAACAATATTTATAAACTCTATGAACTATATTTTAATGTGGAATCTATTTTAGCACCTAACCAGTAGTATTACGTCACTGTTGGAGTTTTATGACTGAAATTACCAACTTTATCAAAGCTTAAAATCATATTTGATTGGAATCAGCTGCTTACCTGTTTAATAGGCTAGAATAGTTTTCTGTTAGATTTATCTTTAATAATATTCCCCATGAATAAAAATAATATTGAAAACTTTTATTGCAATTGGTTTGGTTATGATTATGGAATCGTCAAGATCATAGACATAGCAACTAGTAGGCTGTGGGTCAGATAGTTGGAGATAAATATTTCTAACAAAAAATTGGACCGACTTTATTAGTTGTTGCAATGAAAAATACAAAGTAATATTGATTTTATTGATGCTGGTTCTTTTGGAGTTGGTGCCTCCACCCACAAACTACAACGGCACAGCTTCAAGATTACCAGCACCAATAGAATTAATATTATTTTGTATTTTCCAGTAAAAAATATTATTTTATACCTATTTGTTTTGTTTCTCTGTGGAAAAATAATGCTGTTATTCCTAGTGATACTATTTGAATTCATATTTTTTCTCTCAATTCGTCATAGTGAAATTTGAGAACTTGCAGAGAGAAAATTTGGTCCATACTTAGTGGATTATTATGACTTATGCATTGTTTTTTGTTGACTATTTTGACGATTTTATTTTGTGAAGCTTGCAGTGATTTGATACTGGTTGCGTTGCGCATGCTCCCCCCCAAGCAGTAATACGATAGTTAATGATACTGTGGAAGGAAGCATAGAGTAACAGATGTCATGATTTTAGACATTCTGTAAAATAAAAACTCTATGTACTTTTTTCTTCTTTAGGATGTGATCAATATGTTCATTCCAGTTCATTATGTAATCAAATATAATACCCAAATGTTTACAATTTCGTACTCTTTTTAAAGATTCACCATTGATAGACACGATAGTAGTATCAGGAACACTAACGCAATAATTACGGAATGTTATAAAAACAGTTTTATCAATATTTATGAATGGTTGATTTAACGCTAGCCATCTTCAGAACCATGAGATACTTTACCGAACAAGTGCGAAAGAAAAATTACTCTACGCACGAACCAACTATGGTGACACTACCTACTACCTAGACTCATATTGCATATCACGATTGTCTTATATTGAACCCTTTGCAGACCTGTAGCATAATCTACTATTATTCTAAATTCATTGGAAATGTATTTGCAAAAATACTGCATCGACATTAAAACTGGTGCACTAAAAAATACGAAATATTATTCATTCTATATCTACCTATAACTGCACAATTTCAAACCAGTAGAATTAGGTAATATTATTTACTATTTTTCTGTGCACCAAATAATAAAGTCGGTATAGTTTTTGGTAATTTCACATTTTTTACTGTGAACAGAAAATAATTGAAGTATAAGATTTTCAATAAATATGTAGGAACAATAATTACACATTTTTTCGGAAACGTTTTCTTACTCTGAAATTATTTTTTTGTAAAATGTTCCATTCAAACGTTTCCGGAAATGGAGGGGATTGTTTAGAAGAACAACATGTTTTTTTTATTGCTTTCTGAATTGAATGAAAACCTATATCAGTCAGAAAGTTTACTTACTCATATGTAATCAGGAATCTGGTTTCATCTATTTCACTTCAGAAATATCTTAAAATACATGAAAATACTGGTAACAAATATTATCGCTGCTAATAAACAAGACGATATAATCTGGAATCCTGAATTCGCTTGAAATTTAAAAGCGGTTCAAGGCGCGTCTAATTTATAACTCTAATCCGTGTTACATAAACACACACGTAATAAAATCCAAACACCCAATAAACTTCAAAGATAGTTACTGCTACCATTCCAAACGATTCAGACCCATCAATTTTCACTCACCATGCAGTTATGCAATGGACATGGGAGTAATTAATGCGAGGTTGAGGCAGCTGTGTGAAGGTTTCTAATTGTTCTTCTCAGTTTAACATATTTTCGTGGAAGATGTTATTGCTCTTTAGAATTGTATAACCGTTTTCTTCTCTGCTATTTCTAATCCACATATGTACGAAACTCTAGCTGAATAAATTCTCAACTTTCTGTAACCCTGCAAATTATAAGAATTCGTATTTCTTGATTTCCGTAAAAACTTCTGCGATACACCTTCAAATAAATTAAGATATTTGATTCAATATTTGGAGAATCTATACCTGAAAATAATTCATTATGTGAAATTCTTGACTATAGCGGAGTATGGTATTGTTTTAGGTGAAGACCCTTCGAACTTGGTCTCAAATCTTAAATAGCAGTAAATGCTTAAATTTTCTTTAATGTTTTATTCAATACTAGCTGGTACCCGCGGCTTCGCCCGCGCTACCTGCCAGTTACGGAGATTCGCCGGAACAAAAAGACAGAAAAAAAAATAGAAAAAATGTTTTATTTTTGTTATTAGTGGCACATATACATCCATATGCAATTAGTTCAAACCTGTTATTTTAAATGTACAAACTTACACTACGGCTTTAATTATTTGTATAGTTTTTTCTAAAATAAAAACAGCCCAAGTTATTCATAACATTAGTTACCTGCCAGTGAAAATCCGGTCGGAATCTGTTCTGACGTTACGAAGATTATTCGGAACAAACAGACAGACAAAAAATATTGTTTTGTTATTAGTGACATATACTTCCATATGCTGCAATTAGTTAAAACCTAAACTACGATTTTATTTATTAGTATAGATTTTGAAAACCACAAGTCGCACACCCACGGAAACCTATATCATTAGCTTACCTTCCAGGGCGTGGAGGACTCACAACGGTGATACTGGTTGATAAATACCTTAATTATTAGTAGCCTTCCTGTTTACCAGAGTTGGCCCTTAAGAAGTCTAATTAAAGTTATTGTTAAATAATTTTGTAAATCTATACAAAATCTGCAAGATGTTCACAATATAAATAAATAATATAGCTTAAGTTGCTATTTTACAATTTTCTAATATTTTTGTGACAGTTTATTATTTATTTATTACTTATTTGAGGTGACTTTTAGGTGCAAGAAGTTTGTGGATCATATTCATATCTATAAGTTTATATTTGGCGAAAACTCACATTTACCTTACCTTAGGCACTTGCTAATTTTTATGTCTGCCATATTGAAACCTCTCATGGTATAAAGCATGTTAACGAGCTTTATTTATCTGTTTACCGTATTTGATATTCAAGACACCATTTCCTGTTTTTTTGTGGCAATGGAACCTATGTATGTGCCAGCTTATGAAACTTTTATAGGTCTCGTTTACATATTTGCAAATTTATATCATTTTCAAACTTGATCTGTCCATAAGCCTACAAAAAAAAGAAATATGATTTCCCCTACCGTATATATATCTTTCAAAGTATATTAAAAATAAAAATCCAACATAACAAACATACACAGATGCAGATCGAGAACCCATTCGCGTTTTCACAGCGAAGCCGCAAATAAACCTGCACGCAACGAAAGAATCCGCGATAGATATATGCTGCTTTTGCGATTTATGACACCATCAGTCCTAAATGGGTGAACTATATAAAGCTGGATCAATAAATATACCATCCAAGTGCGTTTCCAGTGCTTATCAGTCGATCCACATAGTAGGAAGGAATAGATAGGTACAAAATGGCTCACGATTTAAGTATTATTTTACGGAAATGAAACAAAAGTCGTGCGTTCTAATTTTATACTTATTTATTTTATTCTGTAGCGTGCATCTGCCTTGTATGTTTCATGAGTATCAATAATGTTTATGGATTTGAAGACTGATACTCGATAGAGTATCTTGTTTTGATTTAGACTAATGCAGATATTACTCCATTTTGGTCATTCTATTGAGAGGTAACGTGACTTGAGATGGCTGTAAAATCTTTGCCGTTAGACGAGATTTATCAGCATTCCTAATTAAATTATGTAACCTAATTAAGTAAAAAATAAGGTGACTATTGAAATGAAGCTGACTTCAGTACGTGAAAAATTCAAAATAATATTTATTGTGTTGTTATAAAGACAAACAAAAATGTCTGTGGATGCAACAAGATGCTTCTAACAAACTTTACATAAAGTATGAATCTTAAATATTTTGAAACTGTAAATCGAATTAATAAGTAGAAATAGAGTCGACTTATCGTTATATGATATATAGTTGGTGCAATGAAAAATAAAAAAAAATCCCGATGGCCTGTAGTCAGCGGAAAGGTAAATTTTTCAAAATTCATTGAATTGAAATTTTAACAACCTTTTGATTGGTATACCTACCTGTTATTAAATAAAATTGTCATAGCCTTGCGGTTAGAGGTTTTTGTTTTGGCTGTTGAATATAAAGCAAACAGGGTTCGAGTCCACTTCAAGGCAAATTTTTTTTTTGTCTATTTCTTTTCAATAAATATACTATATATTTTTTTAATCAGGGTCTATATTAAGATCTCCAGAAAATGTACAATTACATCAAATTTATATTGAGTGTTCATGTTTTATCAATATTTGTTATTTTTCTTTATTAATTTTTATTTTTTTACCTGTGTATTTATGAAAAATTGCTTTGAACAAAAGTTGTAGGTACTGATTATATCTATAACCTAAAATTGTTTTTAATAATATTTACACTACTGCTCTTTTTTGATAATTTTTTTAAATGTTTGAATGGTTGCCATTTTGAAACTACTTACCCGATATTGCCCAATAACGAACTCGACCGAGATATTTGAGAGATGAATCAAAATCTGAGTACCTACTTACAGCGCGCGCACAAACCAAAAAAAGCAGACAGTCGAATTGTATACCTCCTCCGTTTGGGTTCGTGAGTCAAAAAGTGCAGAATAATATTTTTTATGTTTCTAGAGTTTAAAATATTTACAAACCGAAAAAAAAACTGAAAATTATAAAGATTTTGAGGTTGTGCAAGATGATCTGTTATAGTTAAATAAAAGACTCAACTTCGAATTTTATGGTTTTTACATGATGTTTGTAATTCTAGTAGCAGTTGTAATTTTTATTTTTACAGCGTGTTGTCTGATCAATTTCTCATTGAAATCTCTTATCACGCTTGTAATTTATTCAATTCTATTTAATTTCTTGTGCTGGGAAATTTATGCCACCAACACAGAGTCAATGAAGTGTAACCATCACCCTTTGAGGGAGAATTGATCAAATTTAATTAGTCATGCCATATTTTTTAACAAAATATCTAGATACGGAGTGAGCGGTCAGGCTATGAGGACTTTGAGATTTTCAACGAGGACTCTTCTTACCGCCACGAGACCACGGTAACACGTGCTTCTAGTCTGAAAGTCAAATAGGAATCAACCTTATCTGAAAAATCGACGCCATTCCTCGGTCGACTCCACTATCACCGTTTCCAAAGCCACCTCGGAGGCTCCACACTCGAGTCTTCTACCAGTGTTTACTACGCGTTGATTTTGATGTTAGCAATTGTAACCAAACCAATCACAACAATTTTTTTGTTCAAAGCAACTGTGACTGGTAATAAGCAGATAATACCTAATCAATTCCGACTCTTTGATTTGACAACATTCCACCAGACAGATCCCAATAAAATAAATATTACATTACAGATTTGGCGAAAATATATTTGCATAATCCTAGAATCTTGCGGAAGCCTTGGGGAACGTATGTGATAAATAGATTGAAAACGTTTGGCACCAACTTCACAGGTACCAGCACCAATAGAATTAATATTATTTTGTACTTTTCAGTGCACCAACTGATAACGTCGGTCCATTTTTTGTAAAAAATATTTATTTTACCCTTTTGAGTGCAACATTAGTCACGAAAATCGTTGAACGATCACTAATACCAATGCAGGTAGTACTTATCCTATTACCCACCTGTATTCTTAGTTTGTAGTTGTTATTATTGAGATCTCAAAACATCGCTGCGGATATACGGCTTAAGTATTTTAGATGTTACCATTTTAACACCGATTTAACCGTAACTCTTTTGAAAAAATGTTCAGATTAAACGTTTCCGGATATTGTCCTATCTTTAATTATACCAATCCAGATTTTCGATTTTCGAAAAAAATATCCCCCCACCCCTTCGGGGGCGGTTTTCAGAGGGAAGGAGATTTCGGATTTTCGTTTTTATGAATATAGGACCATTTCTCAAAATATCCCCTCCACCCCTTCGGGGGCGGTTTTCGGAGGGAAGGAGATTTCGTATTTTCGTTTTTATGAATATGGGACCATTTCACAAGCCTCCTTTTTCAAAAGAATCAAAACTCATCAAAATCAGAGCTAGTTTACTACATAAAAGGCGCGCACGAACCAAAAAAAAAATCTGACAGTCGAATTGCATACCTCCTCCGTTCGGGGTTCGTCGGTCCAAAATAACAACTCATAATACAAGTATCATAAAGATTTTGAATTTGGTGCCAAGAGATGATGTATCAACTACAGAAGTCTCTTAGGACCATCTTCAAATTCTTTGTGATCTTTACAACATGTGTTGTTATTTTAATTTTTTAGTGCATCATCTAATGAAGTCGTTCCTAGTTTCTCTCAATTTTATCTGTTTCACAATTTTTAGTGATAGTAGTAGTCGCATTTTCAAGCCTTTCATCAGTAACTCCCTAACAAAATACCAAATTATTATTTTTTTAATAATTATGTTACCTGCAAGAAATAATATTTTTGACCGACTTGACCGAAAGTGGGAGGGTATACAATTCGGTTGTATGTTTGCTTTTTTATGGGTGTTCGCGCGTGTTTCATAGTAAACGTACTCCGATTTAGACGATTTTTGTTTCATTTGAAAGAGGAGAGTTGAGAAATGATCCCATAGTTAGAAAAACTCAAATCCGAAATCTCCCTCGTTCGGAAAACCGTTCCCAAAGAGAGTGGAGGGTGCAAATTTTCTCGAAAATCGAAAATCTGAGGAGGTATGATTGATGAAAATTCTATATCCGGAAATGTTTAAATTGGACATTTTTAAAAATAATCATTGGTTTCCGCGCTACAGTCTGTTCAGCTATGTCGAAGGGGCAATTTTTTCAGAAAATCCAAAATTCGAGATTTGAAAATTAGTAAGGGGAAACGTTTGAATTGAACATTTTTCTCAAAAGAGTTGCGGTTTCCGAGTTTCTCAATGGTAAAGTCTGAAATATGTGATATGCGTATTTCTGCTATGTAGAAGAGCATTTTTTTTGAAAATTGAAAATATGACAAAGCCAAATTAAATAAAAGAATATATGTAGCAACATTCAAATTGATTTACAGCTTTCGAGTTACAGCAGTAAAGTCTGAAATATGTATATTTGCTCCGCGATATTTTGAGATCTCTGAATAATAAATAACAAGTACAAACTAAGTGTATAACTTTTTGAATATTAGTGAACGTTCAACAATTTTCACGACTAATGTTACACTCAAAAATGTGAAATAAAATTTTTTTCACAAAAAATTGGACCGACTTTACTATTAGTTGTTGCACTGAAAAATACAAAATAATATTAATTCTATTGGTGCTGGTAATTTTGAAGTCGTTGTAGTTTGTTGTTGTAGGCAACCAACAAAGAACCAGTACCAATAAAATTAAGATTATTTTGTATTTTTCAGTGCAACAACTAATAAAATCTGTTCAATTTCTTGTAAAAAATATTTATATAAGTTATAAGAATATCGTAGGTATCCAACGAGAATTCTATCCCTAGATACTGATTGTCCAGCTAACTTAAAAGACATATACTATATTACCAGCTTACGGCCGCATGGTAAATTGGCGGATCACTAAGAAACTTAAATAGAAGGTCACACAGAATTCGTCGTTATGCAAAAGGGTCAGAAACTTATAAATCAATGTTCATCATATTTATTGGTTTTATATGGATACAAAATATTATTGAGCCAGTATTTAGAATTATAGACACGCGTTTCCGAAATAAAAATGGAAAATTTACATTTCAGAACCTTAACTTTAAAACTGTGAGATTTATCAAGAAATTTGTAGTACTTAGAAATGTTTCAAGAAATTATGTGACCTATAAGATGAACATAAGAAAATTTCTGTATGAATAAAAAAAAATCCCGATGGCCTGTAGTCAGCGGAAAGGTAAATTTTTCAAAATTCATTGAATTGAAATTTTAACAACCTTTTCATTGGTATACCTACATGTTATTAAATAAAATTGTCATAGCCTTGCGGTTAGAGGTTTTTGTTTTGGCTGTTGAATATAAAGCAGACAGGGTTCGAGTCCACTTCAAGGCAGATTTTTTTTTCGTCCATTTCTTTTCAATAAATATATTATATATTTTTTTAATCAGGGTCTATATTAAGCTCTCCAGAAAATGTACAATTACATCAAATTTATATTGAGTGTTCATGTTTTATCAATATTTGTGATTTTTCTTTATTAATTTTTATTTTTTTACCTGTGTATTTTATGAAAAATTGCTTTGAACAAAAGTTGTAGGTACTGATTATATCTATAACCTAAAATTATTTTTAATAATATTTACACTACTGCTCTTTTTTGATAATTTTTTAAAATGTTTGAATGGTCGCCATTTTGAAACTACTTACCCGATATTGCCCAATAACGAACTCGACCGAGATATTTGAGAGATTGATTTTTGTAGCAGATTTGAACTTGATACCTTCAAAACTGCGACCTCTATCGTGTTAACAAATTTCGTAATATCCCATATAAATATATATAAATATAAACTTTTGAACCAAATGTTTTTTTGGACTAACTTATAGACATATAACAACATGCCGTTGAAATTTTTTCGAAATTCAAAAGTGTGAACGATCGCAATAGGTATATTTCTATATGAAATTTACCTAAAATCTAAGTCTAAATCTATGTTACATACATAAAAAACATGCAATCAAACTATATAAGTACATCCTTCTTTTAGTAAGTCGCTCAAAAGATCAAATTCTATTTTTGAACGAAATAAACTACATCCTTAAATCATGTGAAACTCAAACTTCACATCTCTGACCTGAACCATTAAAATGGTGATTTAGTGAAGGAATTCCATTATATCTCTCGCTAAAGAAGCGGCAATTAATCAAACTGCCGTAAAATTTGTCAATTGTGCAAAACCAATTGCTCAAATGGGGGTCAACGTTACGGTAACATCCTTTTCTCGCGCAGTGCACAAACATCAGACGGAAGTTAAATTGTATGTATTTATTATATATTTCACCATATTTTAGTGAAGCTACTGAAAACGACGCAATGGATTATTACTTCATACGACGACAACAACACACATGCTTATGCAGGTCCATTAGAAGTTAGTTAAGTGATATTAATACTGCTTCGGGATCGATTAAAGATCCTCGTCCCAGTTGCTCAAGCGTTAACTGAAATTGAGTATCCTGGGTAGGCGTCAGCATGGTAATTAATATACCTTGAAAGTAATTCGAATTGCAATAATGGGCAACTGATGAAAATAGAATGGAAAAGCTCCCAATAGCGACCATCCTCGATAATTAAATGTTTGTCTTTAAGGAGAGGTAGTCGCTTAACAGAAAAAGTCCAACATATGGCTTTTCTTACATGATTGATTTATTAATGGGTGGCCCTGAATTCGTCCCCGAGCAGTTAGTACCTAATTTCTACAACCATAATTCGTGCCCATACTAATTACGGTCCTTTAATCTCTACCAGAATTCTCCCCCGGACAAGAGATTAAGAGATTTATACTTTCTTGGAAATATAAATAGGTAGTTGCCTATTAAATACAAATTTTACCGAAAGTGTAAATTACTTTTCATTCAGATTAGTTTATTATTTCATTCTGAAATGATATTCTTGGCTAAGAATTGCATTTTATTTAGGAGTGAGAACATATGGAAAGCTTTGTCAGTTTGAGTGAACGTGTGCTAATTGTAGTTTCTGTAAAACACAAATTCTTAAAATGTGGTGAATTTGCAAGAATACGCGATCCAGTAGACGTAAGCTAGGAAAATTGATGAGTAAAAAAATGGATCTGTTTCAAGATCGGATTTTGTGAAATTTTGTAAACACAAGCTGACATTTCTGTTACTTTACAGATTCTTAAATAAGTACATGTATACCGATTCTTAAATAAAATGTATTTTCTATGGTAGGTACTTACTGAGTTTTCCATTTATTATAAATATATGAAAAAATATTATATGAAAAGAGTTAATCTATGGATTTTGATAAGTGGTTATATTCGATAACGTCAGGGACAAATTCAAGGATCTATTTTTAAGGACCTACTATTCTTGGGGACGAGTTTAGGGATACTTTTTCATGTAAGAGGTTAACTAATTACTTCATTTTATTTTTGGGGACGATTTTAATACGTAAATAAAAATATGATTTGGAATTCCGTTGTAATACGTTGATATACACATAAAACAATGTACTGTAGGTTAAATTCGGAGTCACATTTTAATCGCCCTTGAGAAATAATTTAAGTCATCTCTTATAAGAAAATATCATTTTCATTCATTTCATCAAACTGCCCGTTGTGGAGGAGTTGCTAGCTTAGTCGGGTAAAAAAAATAAACAATGACAGTAAACACGGGGAATTCGTAAACAGTCATTAAGGCAGGTGGTCAGTTGATAGTTGCTAACAGAGGTTCCACAGTAGTCAAGAATTTTGGAAGCTCAGAAGCTAGCACCAACACTACCGCATACCATTAGTCCTGGTTGGTCTATTGTCACATACTTTTTTGGCATCTAATGATTAACAAGGTAACCTTTCATTCTAGTCATTTCAAAAATCATATGCCCTACTTGAGGGTCGATAGCTCTTGCATTTTCAGTGAGCTGTCAGGGCTAAGGAATCACTAAGCTACACTCACGTTTTGGGCTAAGCAAACCTACTAGCTAGGAGGTGGTATTTATAATTTGTGTCGAAATAGCTAGTCATTACGAATGCAATGAGCTGATCTTGTTTCCAGAAACTCAAGATATTAACATTGAAATCATTTCACATGTTGATTATACCTTTTGCTTGGCTATATGCAATCGGATTTTATTATATTTTCAAGGAGCCTCGCTATCCAGGTGTAAATTTTATGAATTTTTTGTTTAACGTTCCCGAGGTGAACTATGAAGGTTGATCCATATGATTTAATACCCGACAACTCTTAGTAAGTATTACAGGTAGTTTAATGAACACGAGTGGGTACAGCAATAGTAAGCTGAAAAATTTAATTCCACTATAAGTAAATTGTTTCTTGAGAACAAATATTTTTTATTTCTAATAATAACACAGTTTACGACGTAAATTTCATAATTATTATTTATCTTATGTGATCCGTGATTCTCCATATTTTTCTCAGTAAGCATGCAAAATTTTATCCAAACAGGATTAATAGTTTAAGGGAAATGATGGAACTACGACAACAAGCCCCCTTAAAAACTAATTTGTTAAAACAAGTCACCGTCTGTTAAAATATATTATAATTTTAATCAATCCAATTGCAATCCTTGCGCTTGATAGCCACCATATTGTTGATTTTAAAACAGGTTTGACCTCATTGTAGCTGATCAATTAACTGAAGTTTTATTAATCCTAAAATTTCATGTTCGTATATTAAAATTTGTTTCCGACCAATAACTACATTTGATATTAATGAGTATAAAAATATTGCGTATCCCTGATCATACAGATATATTACATTAATCTATACATAGAATAATTATGTTATGGTTCTCCTTCATGTGCAAGTATTACGAAGAAAATTCTTGTTCTATTTTTATTATAGTGGCCTTAGAGCTTTTATCCTTTCCCATATTTCAAGATAATGATACGATCCGAACAATATTTTCAAAATTGAAGTTAAAGAATATCACCATTACCAACATTTGTATATATTTATGAAAAACCCGCATTGACCTCATAGGTTCATTAGCGGTGATACATTAAAAATACAATTTATATTATAATAAGAGTAATATACTAATATGAGATATACTGGATAACTTGCCTGGTTGCCGGTCAAGTTGAGATTGTTTCTCTCCTGCTGCCACCTCTCAATCCATGAGTTATCGAGATCGTTTCTTATTTGGTTGTTTAAGTCATGGTTGGGTGTTTGTTTAACGACTTTCACTGACGGATTCGAAAAGGCATTGCAAGCCGTACTATCTGCCTTTTCGTTTCCAGGTATACCCATGTGTGATGGAACCCAGACTATTTCAATTATTTTCCCTTCTTGGTACAGTTTGCCTAAGATGGTTTTTATTTGTTGCAAAAGAGAATGCTTAGGGTAATGTTGGATTCCGTCAATAGCACTCTGAATAACACAGAATTTCCAGGCATCTAAACATATGGCTAGAGAGCCTTCAGTATTGCTTGTGATATCGCATGTTTCTCTCCAGGGAGCTCTCCAGTGTAGACATTAGAAGTTCCTGAAAGGTTGTAGCTTTCACAATTGTGTTCAATAAATACATAGTGATTCGCAAAGCAAGACCAAGACCGCTATGGTCTTGGTCTTGCACCCTGGGTATTGGTCTTGGTCTTGTATAAAATCCTTAGTCTTGGTCTTGGGTTTTGCATATACGGTCTTGGTATTGGTCTTGGTTTTGCTGCAAGACTTGCAAGACTTCTCAAGACTCTTGCAAAAATTTTGATCTTTTTATTTAAGTGTGAAAAGTTTGCGAGATTCTAAACCGTAATTACGTAATTCACATGATGAAGAACCCTGCAATATGGATCGGAAGTATGTAATTGATAATCTTATAATATTGCCTATAATTATATTATCATTCGAAATGGATAAACATCGCCCGTATAAAGAGATTCAGTCATTATCCAGAAAAAACACGCCTGGTATTTTAATGGTATCAAACTATTCTAGAATAAGTACCTACTAAGAATAAAACTAGGTGCGTAGAATTAAATTAGAGCAAGGGAGATGCGTAATTAATTAATAAAGTTTAAAAATTATTATTCATCATTCACACATGACAATCGTATCTTACTAGCGCGACTTAGTCTGCTTGTGCTTTCTTGGTATCTTCCGTCGCAACTGAGCACCCATTTTACTACTTTCTAGCCATATTTTCATATAAAATGGTTTCCTTGCTTTATATTTGCGTTACTTCTATCATAAATCTACAATGGTTTTGTACCATTTTCTTGAATAAAATAGAAAAAATATCTTAGAGTGGCCATTGAGTAAAAGCGATTAAAAGTGTTTTAGGTTTATAAAACTAACTTCAACTTATGTTTAAAGCTTTTTCAAAAAAAAGTAATGAAAATTAAAAATACGTAGAGATTTATTAATATGCGCATTTATAAAAGTACCTAGGTATCTATTTCAAACATCAGTCGTGTGAATATCTCAGTTGAGTTTGTTAATGAGCATGATCGAAAAAATAGTTGCAAAATAAGGGCAAATTAAAATTTAAAACATCTCCAAAAGTGGCTACTGGATAAATATCATCAAAAAATATCAGATTTATAGATGATCTCTTACGTTTGCTTAAAACATTCTGCATGATATAAAAAATAATAAAAATAAAAAACCGTGTAGTCTACCTTCACCTGGCTAAGAGGTGTCGGGTTTCTTTGAAAACAGCTCGTTAAGGGAAATCCTAGAAGGGTTTAACTTACTGTATAGGGTATTTCAGAACTTTTTGAAATCAGGAAATCCTATAGAAGGGTAAAATGAACTTGCTCTTCACCCTAAAACTTTTAATTAAATATTTTTGGAATCTGTAAAATAAAGATCGATAATTAAGGAGATCAAATATTAAATTAATTATGTTATTTACAAGCGATTCTTATCTAATCATTGAGCAAAACATATGTTTCCTAACAATTTGTTGTTTGGTTACGGAACTGCGAGAGTTTTGCAAGTCTCGCAAGTCTTTCAGCAAGACCAATACCAAAACCATGTTAGTCTTGGTATTGGTCTTGCATCACTGTATTAGTCTTGGGTCTTGGTCTTGCATAGACGGTCTTGGTCTCGGTCTTCGTATTGCAATTTTGCAAGACCAAGACCAAAACTGCAAGACCAAGACCAGTCTCGCAGCATCACTATAAATACATCTGAACACAGGCCTTCTTCGGTTTATGAAGCATCCGTATATATGTGATTGAAGTTGTATTTAGAGGAGATTTCTTCGAAGGTATTTTGTATGAGAGTAGTAGAAATAACATCTTTCGGGAGTTTTAGAAGTTCGATATTGCAGGATGGCAAGGTGGGATATCTATTGTACAGACAGGTGGAGTATCCAGGTTGACAGGGTATGTAGAGGTGAATGCGACTGTGTTTGCTATTCTTCGAATCCGAGTTTGTAAGGAATTGGCTTAATTAGCATTATCATAACGTCGGTAAGGAATTTTTTGTGATTGTGACGTAAAGCTGAGATACTTTCTTCTAAGATCTAAAGGTGGTTCTCGGATGCCAGCATGATGAACCATATCTAGCTGCTTAAGGACATATTTCCGGGGGCTGGAGTAAACGATGGATACGTAGTCTATTTTTGATCGTATTATTGTCCGATATTACGCATCCGCACCCCACGAACGGCTCGCTAGGGTTTTCATCAAGTTGAGAATGCTTTGACATGTCTGTTTCAGGTCCATTGGGTTTTGAATTAAAAGTAAGTCCAAGAAATTGTATACCTTGGACATATTCCAGCTGATGGTTGTAGAGAATAAAGGTGAAGGTAACACTAAGAGAAGATCCCTGTGGGGTGTCATTCTCTTATATTTTAAAGCTAGTTAATATCCCGTTTGCTTTCACTTTGATTAATCTATTCGAAAGGAAACTCTGTATAAATGCCAGTTAGTTACTGTTTGAGGACTTATCTTCATACTCGGTCATATGCTCAGTCAATGTCGAGAAACACTGCACTGAGTTTTTGTTTAGACGCGAATGCTTCCTGAACTTCCTGTTTTTATGTTGACGAGATTATTAAGGGTAGATTTGTTTCCCCTATCCACGTTGCTCGGATATTTTAAGGTTTGTTCTATGAAGAATACAAGCCTCACATTCAAAATCTTCTCTAGTATTTTTCACATCGTACACGTGAGAGATATCAGTCCGTACAAGTGTGGGTCAGATTTGTTTTTATTTGGTTTTAATATCGGTTCCACGATTGCCTCTGACCAACTACTACTCCACCGACACCTGATAACGTAAATAAATTGACACCAACAAGACTGACAAATACATTTATTGTTACAAGTATTTATATTTTTTCAGATATTATGTATTCTAATTCAAATTTAAACTTTTGAAATGTTTAGTTCAAGTCAATATATCATCATCATCATCAGAAATTGGTTCCAAATTACAAGGAGGACACAAGTAATTTTGGAACATTCCTGAAAACAATGTGTACTTAAAAAAAACTTGAATTGTTTCTAATGAGTCGTAATTGTCCAGTCACGACACATGTGCACGAGCACAGGCTTGCCTGATTTTGCGATTTGTATTATTGGGCGAAATATTATAGGTATATGTGGAAACTTTGAAGTGCGCAATTTAAAGTGAATTACGTATTATTAACAGAAAGACTGAGTTATTATCAAGAGAACAATGCAACTATTGTTTACATTTACTTGCTTGCTTATATACGGAGTGCCTCCGGTACCTGCATCGATTGATATAACATAGAATATTATAAATGATCCGAATTTGAAAATCAAGAACTGTTCTAAAGTTGATAGGGGCTGCTCGGCTAAAATATGTTCGAGAATGTAACACTTACGGTTATATCGATGCAAACTTTGTTTTTTTTTAAACGGAACGCTCCAGATATTATTGCATTTTTAAATTCTTCATTCAATACTAAACATATTTCAATAATATTAATAAATAATTTTATGTAAAAATGACGTTTGCAGACCAATATTATAAGTAGGTATAATGTAACCCTTATTATTTGAGTTTGCCAAACGTCAAAAGTATTTATTTTCAAATGGAAATCCTCTATTTTTCCCTATTATTTCCAATAATTGTTAGTTTTCGAAGAAATTGACCATCTAACAATTCCTATGGAAGAACTCTAGCATAACTTACAAGTTGTGCTACAAATGGGCCATGATTTATTAGAAAATACTCACAAGTCTCAAAAAATTCATACATGTGTCACACACACACACAAATAAATGTAAATATTATAGATAGCTACTTATAATTTGCAAATTTTCAGAGATTATCATGCCGGGACAATTATATTATACAAAAAGATGATTTAAATGTATTTATTGTTTATCAATAATGTGATAAATTTATTTCTGGTACATGTATTACATTTCCCACGCGATATCCGCAAAAACAGACATAAACTGTCGAAAGATAATAAATAACTTCAAGAGATTTAATACGTAAGAGTTAAAGTAGAAATAAACCAGTTGTTAGAAATCGAAATTTTTGGGTATTTTGCCGCAGAATAATCAATAACTACAAGGCAAGTAGCATTAGAATCAGGATTATTTAAGACATGAGCTCAATGGAAATAATAATAAATAATTTATTCATTTCGAAATTATAATTATGGAATAATTTCAAATAAAAATTATTATATTTTCATTTGTGTGACTTGTTTTCGACAGTTGTGGTTATTTTCTTCTGCAATCATCGCCCACTGTTGTAAACTTTAAATTTATATAGTTTTTCTGTAGAAAATGTTAAATTGCAAATTATTTTGGAAATAACAATAGACATTCTAATACAGAGTTACCCTTAGTCTTATAGCTTTATATGATGAAGTTCCAAAAATAGGGGATTTCCATTTGAAAAAAGGCTTTTGCGGTTTTTTAATTTGTTTTTTATTCATAATTTTTCTTAACTATTATTCAGACGACTTATTTCCGCTATTTGTCATGATCAAATTCATATTATCATAAAGCACAATTCTTCTGAAACCCTCAATGCAATACTCCATGGATTTCTAAATTATGTAAATGAAATACTCCGACGGCCAATGCCTGCAAAAGTGTAAATTTCATGCTTCGCAAAATCGATGGTAACTGGAGTTGTTATGAATTTTATTGGTAGCTTTTGACTTTTGATGTTTCTTTTAACTTCTCGAATGCCTTATTGGTCAGTCTTGGTGAGAAAATCGACGAGTAATCGTGAACTGTCTAATTTCTTGCGCACTTCATGAAGTTATTCTCTTTATGATTGATCAAGTATCTGTGTTGTCGTAGATGCCAAAAGGATGGATCGATTTTGATATAATATTTTTTTGTTTGAAAGGTGACTTGATCGAGAGTGTTCTTTAGCTATACTTTATTTCAAAAAGAGAGAGAGTAAATAACTTTCATTGATACATAGAATTTAAAGCAGCTATTTTTGTCAAGGTTATTTACGTATCCTATGAAATTCAGCAGATTACGAAGTAAACGTAGTACGTAACCCTTATTTATGATTATCTTAGTCTAATAATTCGAATGCTTCACCTATTTGATTATCTCTGCTAATCTAATTCAGACATATACAAAGAAATTTACCTAAATATTATATTTTCTTAAGTAAAGAATTGGTTCATTACGAAAGGTGTGGTTCTATATCTGTAAAGTTTCAATTTCAGTAGGTTAACATCGTAAATTAGCTAAGATTATTTATGGCAAATTGCCTTCTTGATTTTATCAACTAGCCCAGGGCAAAGATCCGGCTGTGATAGTAGGTAGTACCACGCCCAGACGGCCTGACTATCGCGGTTTCTAAAGCCATAAGAATATTTTGAGAGCCATTTAAAATGGTAAACAAGCACTGACAAATAAACAAATGAGAAATGTACTGAATCAAAAATAAAGGTTAGAGATTAGTAGGGTGCAAAGTCTGAGAAAGTTGGGTAAAGTAGAAATAGTAGACAGAGATCCACTAATTAAACCAGGTGTGAGGATGCGACATCTATAAACTGTCTGAACTCCAAATTAAATTAGGACAATCAATTATCAAATTAATAATAATTTATGGCTTGTCCTATACATACAGTATGTCATGAGGGATCAATAAAATTCTATTCTATTATATTATATTCTAATTAGGGTTCTGTGATGAAATTTGAATAAAAAATACATTTATAGTTTTACATTTCTTGTCAAATAGTGAGAAAAATAATTATTTTTTATGGATGTTAGGTAGGTACTTCGGAAATTCAACAGATCCTTCACCCCGAAAACACCTACCAAATGCGTGGGGTACGGGATTGTTTTATGTGACTTCTGTAGCTTTAGCATCAGCAAGCCAGAGGGCTGTTTGAGGGGTATCGTTCAAAACTACTTAAAAAGAAGGGAAAAAATAGATGCGCAAATGAATTGTGGAATTTTCAAAGTCTCTGTTCATATTCTGAAAAATTTATTGTTCAGACGATTTTATATTCAATTAAATTTGCCAGCAGAAGGAAAGTCGGAGGAGTATTGAGACATGCCCTTCCTCTTAAAAATGTCCCCAAATGAGGTTGTGGGACCAATTTTTCCCGAAAATTGAAAATCCGAGTCGGCAGTGTTAAAGTAAATCCTATATCTAGAAATGTTTAAATTCAACATTTTAAAAATAATCATCAAAAATTCCAGATTACTAAGAAATCATATCTAGCAACATTTGATCTGGACATTTTTCAAAAAAATCATAGATTTCCGAGTTACAGAAGTGTTTAACTCAAATACCTATGTATATTTCCACGATGTTTTGAAATCTCTTCATCTTTGGTGAACGTTGAATGATTTTGATAACTATTGTTATACTCAAAAGTGTGAAATAAATATTTTTTACAAAAAAGTGGACCGACTTTATGAGTTGGTACACTGAAAAATACAAAATAGTAATAATTCTATTGGTTCTGGTTTTTTCGAACTTGGTGCCAAGAACTTTTCAGTCTAACTACAACTGCAAACTTCAAAATTATCAGTACCAATAGAATTAATATTATTTTTTCTCTGACGGGAAAAATTTTTTACATTTTATCTCTGACAGGTGACAAAGTAAGTATCACTTTTGTCCCCATGGGAAAAAAGTGAGTACTTTTTTCCCGGATAGATATATATACACATAAATATCAATCAAAACACCGAATTAAACTGACAGATATTTGATTACTTAGCAACGCATATCTAAATATCGCCTACCACTTTAAAACTTCAAATTTTACATCGATAATCTATTGTGATATTTTTTCAATATTTAATCATTATTTTTCCTGTCACAGAAAAAAATAGTGTATTATACCGCTTCAACTCAACTTTGCAAAGCACATATGTTTTTCATATTCACACCGTTTCACGATGTGAATATGAGTCTGTAGGCAAGCAAGTAAGCACCGAATTTCGACCAAGGGGTTTTCGCTGTTGGTTGATATCGGCCCAATGAAGAGCCCTATTGTTTTTGGTAAAGTTTCGATACTCTGGTGAGTTATTACCGAAAAATCGAAAATCTCAAATTTCTTCCCTTTTTTAAATAGTTTTTATTACTTTCGGTTCTTGTATCAATGGACTCCGCAGCGATTTCTCAGGCCCCATACGGTCTAGAGACTTGAAATTTCGAATTCGTACTTAGATCGCAGACATCTCGCCGCCTGTTAAGCTCTAAGTGTGATCCAATATTGGTAATTATAATTATATAATTCAATCTCATTCAACCAAGATTTTTATTTTGTCGACATGGAACGACAATGGGATCCGTCACTGGAATTACGCACGAGCATGGAGCGTATATATACCTCTCGTTCTCTGGTATATAGGTACTCTGGAAGATCGTCTATGGTTATGTCGCAATTGTCAGACGTCAGACGTTATTGTTAATTTGAAGTTTAATTTTGTGTTGTGGTAGACAAACAGTAATTTGTTATGGAATTGCTGTTGCTGGTAAACACATATACATAAGTATAGTTAAAATCGAGAAAAGGATAGCAATAGTAGGTACCCATCGGTACGGTTTAAATCTTAAATGCCCAATAAAAACTATTTTTAATTTTTTTTCAAAAATTTCACTTGTTTGGGCTAGAATCAAAATGGTATAATTTAGCTAAATATATGAAAATAAGACTAAATATAACATTTTCTTCAAATAAAATTTAAAATTGTTGGTACAAGGAGTATGCTAATCGTTGGGAATACGCTCATGAAGGCTCACCGCCTTCGTTAATAGTTTTTTACTGTAGTAGTATTCGAATTTTCCATACAATCATATTGATGATCAATATGTATAGAAAAAATATCTCGCCAACAAGTCTTTATACCTACGTCAGGTATATTATATTATATTGTAACGGATACGATTTTTAGAGCGTGAACGTAACCAATATAAACGAGCGCATACTACTACATACTGCCTGCTGATAAAATGCGCATTATACATTTCAAATTGCAGCGAATAATAATTAACGACTATCAAGTCATCAAATTCTGGAATAATTCCAACGTTTCGCTACTGTTGGCTAATGATGGATCATTTCGTGTATCTATTCCAACTTCCTTGTTGTTAGTCAGTTCACTGTTGGTATAAATTATGGAAAAAAACAACATACGTATTATGCTTCTGTTTTGTGATCGTGGAAATTATTGTGGTTGCTACATGTAATTGGGTGTTGTGGAGATGTCATCCATTGGGACATTGAAATTATGTTAATAACAAATCATTAATGAATAAGAATTTTGCCGACTTGATGATCATTCTTGTTTAAGAAATTCCCACTTGTTCTAGAAAAAAAATTGGACAATTATAAATATATATCTAGATAATAAGCCTTTACCTACAACAAATATGATTTTACATATTTATAATATAAAATTGTGTCAATTAGAAATAAATTTATTTAGATTTACGCGATTTAATAAAGTACTTATCATGATTACTTTTAAAATAGACTTATTTTAGAGAATTGGAAAGTTATTTTTATGTTTAATTATGTCCCTAAGATTGTTATTCAAGTACGATTAAAAAATAATTATTGGAACTGTATTTTTCATCTAATAAAATTGGCACAATTTTTTATGCAAGTTATCTATTTCACATTTTTATGATCAAAATCAAGCACTGTAAAATTCTAGAAAATACTTCCCAAGCCAAAACACATAATTTGGAATGTTCTTCGTTACTTTGGACGTTTGTTGATAGATATTGCAAATAAAGATATATCGAAAATGTAAATAATGGAATATACTCCTTATTTTAACAAACCAATAATCTATCCTTGAAATTTTCTATGCGAAATTCGCAAAGAAGCTTAAAAAAATCAACCAAACAATCGAATTTTTAAACCCATTCTTTTTTGTAGTCCGTCAGAAATGATTAGGTACCATATTATGCAAAATCTCAGTTTCTTAAATAATAAATCCTTATAAAAATCTAAGAAAAAGTTAAATATATGTGAGTGGATAATGGATTAAACTGCAATTGACTACAAAATATATACAGTTTGTTTCACGAATCATGGCTATCGTGTGTAATCATTCACGAGCTAATAAATCTTTCATATTATGCTTGCTTATTTAATCAATCGATATTTTTTCCTCTAACTTTATCGTTACGCCACTGATTTACTCCCGTCAGTTGGATTGAACCATTTTTCGTGTTTTCAAGGCAGACGCCAACATTCGTGAAACAAACTGTAAGACCTTTTGTCTAATAGTATCTTTCTACTAGATTATGACAAATCAAACCATGTGTTGCTCTGTAAAACAAAGTTTTATTTTAAACATTCACATTTAGTAAACTCAAATCATATTAATGTAACATAACAAAGATTACATGTGAAATAAAGAAACAACATTTAACATTTGTTTGTCGTTCTTCTTCATCTAAACAAATTATATTTTCTTTCTATTTATTTTAACACAATCACTGACAGATCACAGATTATTGACAGACAATGTCAGGCTCACACAAAAACCCCTCTCCAAGTCAAGGCAACAGATTACCAATCACTGATATTGAAAAACCGCGCCATTATTCAAAATAACATAAAACGATCGTAGGTATTATTTTACACGTATAATAGTATTTTTTTCTGTATAGTTTATTGCATGAAGATAATTTGTATATAGTTTATAATTGTATAATTTTTTAATGGTTTCTTGATATAATGCATACGCGATGCGTTTAGGTAAGTGGGTCAGCATAATGCCCAACAATCAATCTACCATCTTGATTGATATTTAATCTCATCGAATGTGTCTTAAAAAATTTGAGAGCAGCTTACCAATTGAAATTTTGTCGGATATCTGGATATGATTTATTTGGCTAGACATCTATGAAAACCTTGCCTTGTTATAAGAATGTATGGCAATTTCTGGACTTGTTATCACCGTTTGAATTAAATTTATTAATAAATTATAATGAAACTTCTATGTGATTCACCACGGCAAAATCATAATTTCTAAGACATCTCTTCCAGATACGTATTTGATTTAGTATGTTAATAAAAGCCAAATGAATTCACTTGACAGGAGTGATTGACACATTAGCGACATTCTCTTCTTATTTTATTAATCGTGCAAATACATATATCTGTCCATTTTATGCAATTAAGTTTTCAAAAAGAGGTTGAAGAAAGCATTATTAGTACCTGAATTTTTGTAGGTAATTGAAGTGTATCTTAAGCGAATTGTGCCAAAGATTTTAAATAAGAGAAAAACATTACATTTGATAATCGGAGTTTCTACTATCTATATATCGAGCGATCCAAAAAAATCTATTCGTAGGCATTTGAAATGAGGAGATTCAAGTAATAGGTATTTTTCATTTCATTACCGAATTATCTAAACAAGCGAGAACATAGTAGGGGCTCTCTCCGTCAACGTTGACGCCGTTTCGAAAATAATATTCAATAATAAATGCTCTTTGAATTATATTTGAAGACATCTTGGAAGTGATCGGATTCGCAAAAGCGTAATAGTAGTTTCACTGCTGTCAAGCAACTGGCAAAAGACAATACGGATAGAAGAGTAGGATGCGAAACTAACCAGTAAACCTAATGACGCCTATAAAAATACCTATTGTTATCGGCACTATTTACGTAGTGTAATTCTAGCTATAGGTATTTACGAAACTAGATAAAGTATCAACATAAAAATATAGTTATTAATTTATTATTTCTGTATACCATTGTCATCGTTCGATGTGTTCGAACGTATATACCCAATGTTGGCTAGATATACGCATTCGGTAATGGAATGACAAATATTTATTACTTGAATCTAGTAAAGACACGCTCCCCATTTCAAATGCCTTCTGCGAATATTTTTTTTTTGATCGCTCGAACTGTCTGCTGGAAGAGCCTCTCTGCAGTGTTAAACTCTGCTTGTTCTATTGCATGAAACTCTTCTTATTTCTTTTGGTAATCTGTTAATAAAAATATTCGAAACGTCTAGCGATCAACATAAAAAATTAAATCAACAGCACTTTATTATTTTCAATTTCATGTAGATAATTTATGATGTAAAAGAATAAAACTGAGAATTGCTGGAGCATGATTAAAATTGATCTGCTAGTATAAGCTAGATAAGCGTATAGATAAGCATCAAAGTCTTCTATAATCGAATTGGTTTTTCTCATATTCTAAGCGATTTACATGTGCAATTAATCAAGGGACGTATATAATTATACGTGCTATCTATCTGGAACACATATTCTCATTGAAATATGAAATATCGAAAGTGGAGAAATGATATTAGTTTATTATAATATGGATAGCTCCATTGCGATTACAAGGATATCATCGAGATTTGAGGTTGATATTGAAAGTGAATAATAATTCATTAATTATTGTAAGTGGAAATTGAAAACTAAAGCAAAACAAGAAAATATGGAAGCAATTTCATTTCAGAATATACTACTGTGCCGCCTCCGTAAAGAAAACTATCGGATTGGAAACATAACATATTTTGTGTTTTTATTTCAATAGTGCTTTCTATATGTTTATCCCATTTTAATTTGGAGTAAAAATCAATACCTAAATATTCACAGTTTTGGACTCTAATTAAACTTTTCCATTTATATTTGGGCATATTGTTATTTTCTGGTAAACTGTTACTATATATTGATTGAGACATGTTCAATATATTTAATCAACATCTCCACCAAACCGGATCCGGATATTGATCAATATAAATCAAAAAAATAAAATTTTCATGAATATAGAAAATGAGTTTCAATATAATATATTCGCATACGATCAATATATTTTCTTATTGATTTATTGACACTGTGCGGCCCTTCAGAAGGTACGATAAGCTGTTCGTCCCGGCTATACAAGTATTCGTTAGGTTATGGCAGAGGTACTTCTAGATACTCTGACAACAGACCTTATGGGCCTGTCGATTTGTTTGACAATTATATTTGATTTAGAGGCACAGATAACTCACCAAACATTCCTTAGATGGATGGGCCGTATTGACAAGGTGTTTCGTCTCTGAAACTTATTCTAGAATCAAGAATATTACTTTATAAAATTTTGTTTAGAGCCATCGTTGGCAATGGAAAAACAGTGTTTTCCTCTAACAAAATAGGCCTTTGTCTTGTACCTATTGTATATACGTATACCTACTTTTATAAAAAAAATAATGTTTAATCTCTTGTAATTATTGTTTCAGGTAAGCAGAGCCTACGTGTCTTGAAGGTAGGATTACAATGTAAGAAAATACCTTTTATGTGGACAGCGGCTTTTCACGTGGCTCTTCTTTTGTCAAACATATTTCTAGTGGAAATAATAAATTATTGAAATAACTAGAATATGAAAGGGAATCATTGTGGAATTATAAATAATTATTCATTGGCTTTGCTCCAAAAGTAAACCTGGAACCAATCTTCAGCAAGTGCAAACCGCTCTCAATACACATGTCTGTCATCTTGACAGTTTTTGGAATTTGAATTTGAACTTGAATGTAATCTCACACATCAGATGTTAGATTGCTTATACATGATTGATGCGTTTTAAAGCTCAGCTAGTTTCAATTGGTTTCAACGTTTGTTGTGTTTTGTATCTCAAAATCAACAATATTCAAATACTTGTTCAGACAATGCACTGTACATCACTCAGTATACAATTATTGTAATCGTATGTAAAGCTAATGGAAGGAAGCACTTTGAAAGTAAGCAGACGTTAGGTACGTGCTTCGATTGACTCTTTATTGTCATTAATAAAAAGACCAAATACAAACATGCAAAACTCACAACAATAAGAAAGAGAAATTCGATCCAGTCCTTGTTATAGAGACATAGACCGCGCGTTCCCTTTCTCGCTACTTTGTTGAAAATGACCAAACAAAAATAAGAGAGACAGAATAAATGCAAAGCCATGTTTTTTATATTGTCCGTAAACTAGCTCTGTCTCTCTCACAGAGAACAGTCAGTTTTGTGAGTCTCTATCCTATAACACTGGTGTCCAAAATCCTCCGGGCAAAGTCCGTATCCTACTCACCCCACTGTATAAGTATACCCTGACTGAATACGTTTTAAATCTGTCACATATAACATAGAACACGAGTATGTCAATTACAGTATCAAACGATATATTTAAATATTGGTCTGAAATTACATATAGGTAATTTCAAATTGATTGTGTTGACCGTAACCTTGCTTTCATAGTTATTTTCATCATTTATGCATTGTATATGTATGTTTACATGAAATTTGATTATCTCTTCTTAATACGCCATACTGCAAAATAATCTTCCTTTTGCCTATATCAAATCCAGAAAGACGACCGCTTTTTCTAGATCCAATTTACAAAATCGATTTGGTGTTTTTCGTAAACAAATTTGTTTGTATGTTTTAGAATCTCAAATGACCTCAAAGCCTAGACAAAAAATATCTGATTGATTTCAAATTTACATCTAGACCTATAAAAACATATAATACCTATATATACGTTTTGTTGAGCTGGCAAATTGGATTATCTGAATAAATGAACCTTACATTGAAGTCCATAAAAAGTGGTTTACCTATACAAAACACGTTCACTCTTGGTAGTTATTAACGAGCAATTGATACATATAGTAACCTTCAAATTTCAGACAATGATAATAATAATTCTTTTTGTACTTTCAAAAAATAAAAAAAACTCCGAGCTAGTCTGTAGAAGCCTATAGTTCCTTGAATATTTATATTTAATTCTATTATCTGTAGATAATAGAAATCTCTTCATAAAGACTAATGTTCTGCTATAACCAATCAAGTTCAAAAGTATCACTAAAACAAATCTTTTTTTACATCTTTGTGTGAATCATTAGTTATTAAAATCCTTCCTTTTTTCAAATTTCCTAAACTATATACTTTACAATTATGACAAAATATATTTATATCACTCATAATGAGCTTTTCATTTTTTACTTAACAGGATTTTTTCTTAATTTTCTAATTTGACCCTCATAATCAACCCGCAGTATCAAAATTCATTTAATAACGCTTCACGACTGTAATGCAGTCACATAATCGTGTACGCATACCAAATTTTAACTTTTTTCCTTCGTTAACTTTGGAAGAATCTGTTGTGATGACAGTTAAATTTTTTCATCGGATCTAACCAACTAACTTTCTGACTTTCTTTTGTAATTGTTTCGATTTTTTTCCAGAAAAAATTAAAAAATATTTTCTACCAAAAGCTCGACTGATTTTATTAGTTGGTGCACTGAAAAATACAAAATAATATTAATTCTCAGGTCCAATTTTTGGCAAAAAATATTTATTTCACACTTTTGAGTTTAACATAATCGTGAAAATCGTTGAACGTTCACTAATACCAAAGCAAAAGAATATAGTAAGTATTTATCTTATGACCCATGTATATTCTTCGCTTGTACTTGTTACTATTCAGAGATCTCAAATCATATATTTCAGACTTTACCACTGGTAGGTATAACTCGAAAACCGTAACTTCATTTGAAAAATGTCAAATTTAAATGTTGCTAGAATTGGGGTCACGATGGCTGAGTGAGCTAAGGCGCTGGGAATGCGTTCGTAGCTTTCGACAGCTTATCGTGAGCGCGGGTTCGAATCCCGCCAGAGCCATGGTTGTTTGTACACTGGACCCGTGCACAAGTATCCTGTATACCTCTTCGGGAGTGTACTCCAGATATTAAAAAAAATCAAAAAATATAATCTCTAATTTTTGCAAAAAATGCCCACTCAACATAGCGGAAGTACACATTATAAAGTCTTTACCATTAATGTAACTCTAAAACCGTAACTCTTTTGTAAAAAATGTTCAATTTAAACGTTAAATGGATATGGTCTTATCTTTAATTCAGCCGTCTCATATTCTCAAAAAAAAATTGCCACCTCAACCTCTTTGGAGGTGGTTTTTAGAGGGAAGGAGATTTTGGATTTGAGTTTTTCTAAATACGGGACCATTTTTCTATTACCTTCTTTGAAATGAATCAAAATCGAAACACGATTACTATGCAAAACGTGCGAAGACCCATACATAAATTTAAAAAAATATAAGCAAACATACAACCGAATTGTATAGGTACCCCTTCCTTTTTCTCCTGTCGGTTAAAAAGAAAGAATTACTTATACCCATTGTTTAAAATCATGAGTTATGGTCCTTAATTCTTACAAAAATCCCATAGAATAGAACAATTTCAGTTTTTCCAAAATTTTCCGGACAACATGATTGATTTGTCTGTCCTTAAAAACCTTATTTGGTTCATTACGAACATTTTTATATAAAAAACATAAGGTTATCAACTGAAGCGCTTACCTACAAACAGCATTCTATTTTTGACGGACTTCCCAGCCTTATTTTATACAGGGTGTCCGAAAAATACGTCTTACTCGACGTTGGACTTTGTTGTTACTTGAATCCGAATGGGCTTAATTAAGCGCACTAAGAGGGCTTTGAACACTGTTTTATTTTAAGTTCTGTCACATACAATTGCTACTTAAATGACATTAGTAGCTAATTATTGTTGTCAAATGAAACTTATTAGGGTATTAGGTAGGTACTTATCACCTATTTATAATGCCACTGAAAATTTCTATTTAATTTTCTGAAAAAACCGTTGGTTTTTCAAGGAGCAAAAAAGTTTCCTAACTAATTCATCTACCCACCTATTTTTAAATAGTTTTTATTACTTTCGGTTCTTGTATCTCCGCAGCGATTTCTCAGGCCCCATACGGTCTAGAGACTTGAAATTTCGAATTTGTACTTAGACCGCAGATATCTCGCCGCCTGTTAAGCTCCAAGTGTGATCCAATATTGATTAATTATATTATCTCATTCAAGCAAGATCAAACTATTTCTTCAATATGGAACGGCAATGTCGGACAATGGGATCCGTCATTGGAATTGCGCACGAGCATGGAGCGTATATATACGTCTCTGTTCTCTGGTATATAGGTACTCTTTGGCAGATCGTCGTATATATTACTCTATGGTTATGTTATGCTGTTCGCTGTCAGCTGTCGCAATTGTCAGACGTCAGACGTTTACAATACTAATTTAAAATTCAATTTTATGTTGTGGTAGACAAACAGTAATTTGTTATGGAATTGCTGTAGAATTGCTGTTGCTGGCAAACATGTATACATAAGTATAGTTCAAATCAAGAAAAGGAGAGATAGCAATAATACTCATCGGTACGGTTCAAATCTTAACTGCCCAATTAAAACTATTTTTAATTTTTTTCAAAAAAATCCACAATATAGCACTAAATATCTCTTTCCCTCTAAAAATACTACCAAAGGAGTTAGTTTTTCAGAAAATTGTTTTTTGGTAGAATTAAAGAAAATATCACTTAAGGCAATATTGAAATTGGACATTAAAAACAGTTTCCGAGTTACAGCACAAGCGATATTTTGATATCACTTAGTATAAGTGAACATTAGACAATTTTTATGACTAATGAGACACAAAAAAAATGAAATAAATATTTTTTCAATAAGTCCGGCTTTAAAAGTGGGTTCTCTGATAAATACAAAATAGTATTAATTCTGTTAATGTACTTTTGAATTTGTTGCCAGACGTCTTCCATTCGCTTATAACTGCACAACTTCAAAATGAGCACCAATAGAAATAATATTATTTTATATTTTTAAATTTAACCAACTTTTAATTAAAGTTAAAAACATTAGTCTGATTTATCGTCAACTAACTGTTCATTCATTCAAGTAAAGATATGCAAATATCACTGACGACAAATCTTTGTGATATCAAGAGAAACTCTGAAAGTTTATTTTCATAATTGGAACCTTATTTTATTCTTTTAATAGGTATCCATATTTTCCATCAGCTTGCGCGCTCTGTAACTAGCATCACCAATAATTACCTATATTTATTGTAAAATTACCTAATGATATTGTGTATTGTACAAAGTTTTAATTAGTAACTTTCTTCATTTCAATCGACACTATCTCTCGTTATGAAAAACTCTCACTGTTTTTTTTTCAAAAGCGCTGCATGGTGAGTGTGACTAATTGTGTCTGTGTATTATTTGATTATTATTTCAGTATTTAAAAAAGAGCATCGTAACGCATAAACCAGATTATAAAGAACTTATTTCTAAAATACATTCATAAAACAAGTCAATATTGTGTCATTATACTGTTGGTATATGAAAAAATCAAGTTTGTTGAATTTTCAATTTAATTCAGCGATTTTAATATACAGGGTGATCCGAATTATAATGGAGAAACTTTAACAGCATATTTAGCAGATACAAATAATTAAAAAAGTTCATATAAACTTATCTCAACAAACGTTTCGTTTTGGAGATACAGGGTGTTGAAATATTGCGGAAAAAATCGTTTTTTCTTATTTTTAAGGAAACTCTTCTAGATTTTGCTTTCAAACTTAGTACGCATTATTGCCACTTGAAAACAAATTTATAGCACATGAACAAATATTAGGTGCACATGCAAATAAAAATTATTTTTTCTCGGAAACGTTTCGTTTTAGCTGAAAGACTAAAGTGACCATTTTTTAGAATTGATCAAAATATCTAAATCATCATCAACTGTCACAATCAAAATTGTGACAAAACAATTGGCGTAATTTTTTTTTATTGTTTAAAATAATTAAAACGGTCTCACGAACGCCACTGGTAAAACAAAAACTAGTGTTTATCATGCTATAAATTAGTTTTTAAGTGGCAATAATACCTACTAAATTTGAGATCAAAATCTAGTCAAGTTTTTTTTTAAATAAGAAAAACCGATTTTTTTCGCAATGTTTCAACACCCCGTGGGGGTTATCATGTAACTAGCAACTGCAATGCGACCGCGACTACTGCACAATCGTCGCTGTCAAAACGTCGATTTGGTATAGTTTTCAGCTTATTCAATGTAGAGCCTAAATTGATGCTCGAATAAAATTATCAAAGCCAAGTTGATTGCATGTATTTGTGAATAATTATGGATTCGTTTAACATTTTCTTTATAAAATACCTATTTTCACTTATTTACTCAATATTTAATAGAGAAGGTCTAATGGACTACATGTAGACCGTGGCAACACTGAGACAACAATGCGATTGCAACTGGTTGCTAAATTTTACATGATACTGAGGCGTATCTCCAAAACGAAGCGTTTTTGGAGATAAGTTTATATGATTTTTTTTATTAGGTATTTTTATCTGCTATAACAGCAGCAATCTTGCTTACTCATAAACTCGGAAACCGTTGTAGTTTTTGAAAAATGTCCTCTTCAAACTTGTCGGGTCTAGTGTGTTCGGCAAAATTCACCGTCTCGAATTTTCGATTCTCGAAAGATTGTACCCCCATCCCCTTCTCTTCCTTTAGGGAACGTTTTTGGGAGGAAGAACTTGTTGGATTCAATTTTTTGGGAACATATCCTAACAGTACTCATTCAAATGAAAAAATATCAAATAAAAAGCAGGCAAACAATCTAACGGAGGAGGTATCCGTTTGGAAGTAGGTTAAAAATGTGTTGGGGTGATAAAATTTTAAATATTTATTTTCATCAGTCAACGATTCTGGCTAGTAGCTAATGTTGCCAGGGTCAATAAACTAAACAATAAAACTAACCATTGGATATATGAATATGAACTAGTTCTTGGATAACAAGAGAAAAAAATAGATCATAGAATTTAGTAGTTCAGAAATATGATTGACGATAGGTAGGTATATTATTATTTAAGATATTTTTTTCATAATTTAATTTGACATTTTAATAAACATACATTAAATGTATAATGAATTTGTATATCTGTTGTCAGACATTTCTTGTAAACAATTTTATTTTCCAAAATTTATGACATCCTGTCTCATTTACCTACTTGTGCACGTTATGTGGAGAAAGTTGGTAAATACTCTGCTAAAGCTCTTTCAGGTGTAATAATAAGCTGTCACAGGTGTTATAATAATAAATCCACTAATAATGTTTATTTTATTTCGTTTAAAATGTAATTATTTATATCTGACGTCAAGTGTGTTAAACTTATTTCTTCTCATACAACGTAAATATACACATGTTATGGACTGACTGCAGGATTATATTTTATAGATTGGATGACAAAGCTTAATTATTAGATTCGTATTTTCTTGCATTATAACTTTTTGTTTAGTTCTTTTCTCAATAAATGGTATTGTCCCATTATGTACAGAATCCACAAGCAAATACACTACAGAATCGGACTTTATATATTTAAGTCGGTATATAATATAGGTATATTTAGTTTAATTAAAATTATGGAGGTATTTAGGCATTAAGTAATCTTACACACATTGTATGTTTATATGACATAAATATATGTTAATTATTTCTTAGAAAAGAAGATAATTGAATATTATTATACTGCTATATTATGATCCGACCAAGACCGACATTTTATTGCATGTTTATGGCCGACCTCTGGCAAAACGTCCCAGGTAAAAAAAACGTGGTCAGCCATTTATTGTGAAAAGAACTATACGTATATGTATTACTTGTCTGCACAAAACGAAAGAGTCTGCTGTAGCCAGAAGAAAAGCAAATGCGTGCTGGGCCCTTGGTGGTGTATATGGAATAGGGTAGACGCTGTCGTGATAATCGAGTGAAGTTCTGGGTTGGCTCATGAGAAAAAAATGATTCTAATTGAGTTTTTGAGGTTAAAAGCACGTGGCAACATGGTCTGACGGACACAGGAGGAAAACATCGCGTGTAACCTCACAAGGATGACAGCGATGCTTATTTTACTCTGATAGCAGCAGAATTCTAGCCCTACCTTGAAACTTGTATTGCATTGGATTATATTTGTGCAATTTTTTATATGTATTGTAAATCTGTTCTTAGAGATGAAAAAAAAAAACTTGATCAGAGATAAAATTATAGGGTAAGTAATTCAATAAGCTAAAAATTCTTGTGTGACAAACTATTGTCACATTTTTATTAATAATATCTACCAATAATATTGGAGAAGCATTGGCTGACCAAAATCTAACATCTATATAATAGATAGATCATGAGTACCTATGTATCTATACCACTTTATTAATAAAATATTCAATTTGTACTTTTTAGTGCATTTTATACTAAATGCATGATTTCTTTTAGTTATTCTTATTTGATTTAATTTTTTAACGGATATCCCAAAAAAAGTTAATGAAATTAAGTTTCGGTTTTCAGTAGATATAAGTTATATAATATAACTACTTATTACCAAAGATGAAAACAACGTATTAAAATTAATTTTAAACTCAATAATTTACTGATATATTGAAAATAGTTGGGAATATTATTAGGGTCTTAGCTCGGGAACCCTTGAATCTATATTTATTTAGAAGAATTTGTGTTTTCCAATTTTCGGTTACCTAGAACATTTCTTTCCGAATCTCTTCATGTGGTGTTTTAACTTGTTGGATATATTTAATTCTATAACAGATCAGAACAGGAAAATCTTCAGACGAATTGAGTACTTACTTAATTTTTCCTTTACCATAATTTTAAGTCGTGTTAAAATCTAGGCCATGAGCGATTAAACAATACAGTATGAACATTCCACTAAAAACTAAAGTTACAGAGTGGTTACATGGAAAATTTGTTTCAGTAAATTATAACTTATCATGCAGTTTAAGATCGTTCAGAAAGGATAGCCTATATTTTTTTTTGTCGTGGGTCTAAGACCTGAGTATGCTATGATTATTTATGTTCCACAGTTAAGAAGATACCTGTTTTTCATTCATTTCGTTTCAGCAAAGCATTGTTCTAGCACATATTTTCTGACATTCTTCAATTGTTTGGAGGATTCTTCTACCATTCTCTATTCCATGCATGTATTATCTGATATCTATTAATTGTCTTGGCATTTTCCTTAGTCAAGTTGATTTTCTCAAAGTCTATGAAATCTCGTGCTCCTTTCTGGGTGTTCTCATTTCCTGATATACCTGAATCTGATCATACAAGATCCATTAAAAATTTGATACCAAACTAACAATAGAATACTGATTGCGTTTTTCTTTGCATCATCTGTTCATAATTTTATAAATTTAAAAGTATTATAAATAAAATGTCGGATCTGTCTTATCGAAAGTCCTACCAAAAATATTCTGAAAACTCTTGAATATAATTGAATGAAATTGATGTTATATTAGCCCTTCTCTTTTCAGAACTTGAAATTGAGTTTTAAAAATTACTATTGAGTAAATTTGATAAAATCTCTATTGATCCAAAGAGTTTTTGTGGAATTTTCCGAGATACATATGTTTTGAAAGAATTTCTAGAAAACATTAAGAATTACTCAGGAATTACCTAATTCTAGCAACGCAGGAGGATTGGAGATTCAACTATTTTTCCAAATCAATAATGTTATCCTAAAAATAGATAAGTTATAACTAGTTATATATTTCTTATAAGGGCTGTTCGAAATAAGCATTTTTGCAATAGTTACCTTTGGTTTTTTGTCTTGTCTGATTTGATTAATTTCTATAACGCAAGAGGCAAAGGATGTCTTCAAACAAAACAAAATAGAATGCTTAAATGGCTCTTCTCATTTAACTTAACTCATATCGCCTAGTAAGTTATATTAATTTGTTGTACTAGGCGTGATTCTTTGGCTGGAATGTTGACTTAACCTCAGACTATGTGTAATAAAGACGTGAACTGTGGGTCACCATCTTATACACTTTATGTTTTCCTATATATGTGTCGTCTTGAATTAGCCACCTTGGGTAACCAGTAATATTTATTTATTATGGAAACATTTGTTCCCTTGTCATAAGTCACATGCAAATAAAATTTATGGAATATTGTTATTGAAGTGTTATTCAAGACCAAAGCCAATGACTGACATGAAATGAAAATATTTACAGTTAAGAACTTAAATTGTGGTCGAAGATTGTGCCGTTAAGAATATGCTCTTTTTATTTTAAACTAACTGCCAGTTAGGTTTCAGAATGGTAAACTCAACATCTATATGAATTATGCATTCATATTAAATAGTTATTTAATCACAGAATTCATATAACGACAGAAATTTTGGTCAGATTCATTTACTTAAGAAGACCAAATATCATTATTCCGAGAACAACATAGACTCACAACTTATGACTCGCCAATCATTGACTTTCGTCAGCATTCTTAGAGCACTACCTACGTGTGTATCGTCTTAATATCGCATAATCACCACTACCGCCCTACCAGATACTGATCCAGATCCAGAATCCAATAGCTAAGAGGTTGAGTAGACTCAGAGTTTCTTGTTCCGCAATCAATGAATGATTTTCTAGCCATTTAAACGAATGCTATCGTTCAGTGAGCTGGATGAATGTTATTTTATGTAGCCAGAATGTTTCATACACTATGTAAAAACGCCGTTAATGATTAGTCTTTTCCAATAAACTGCATGTTTATACTTAACATTGAAATGTTTTATTAAAGTTTTTTACATTGAATTTCATTGGATCTTCAATTATAATATCCAAATGCAACTCACTATTACGCTGAAATCTGGAAATGATTATACATGAATAACTGAAAGTACTAGACTATAACTTCAATAAATAGAAAACACTTCTCATTTGGATAAAATGCGACTAATGTTTCATATGATACGCCAAACGACAACATCGACGAAAGCGAAAGGTCACTCACTCACTCATCACGAAATCTAAGAAACTAACTAAGTGCTAGAAGTCTTAAATTTTGCATGGGGGTTCCTTTTAGATCATAGGTGCGCACTAAGACGGGATTTTGCAAAATTCAACCCCTAAGGAGGTAAAAAAGGGTGTCAATATTTGTATGGAATTTCTATAGTTTTAATAGTAGGGTTTTGACTGTACAGGCTGTCCAGAATAAGATTCACTACTCCCTTATCTCAGAGATACGAAAAAAATATCGAGATAAAATATTTGTGAATTTATTAGAATTTTCTATTTTTATTGCAGCCATATTCACAGGGTGTTTCATATATCTAATACAGGTATCAAATCATTTATTTTAAATGGAACACCCTATATATTTTTTGATTTTTGGATTCTTCGTAAAATTTTAGGTTAACTTAGGGCAATAAACCTTATACCTAATATTTATAGTTTTTAAGATTTTAAGTTTTGTGAAAAAAATAACAGTTGCAGATGTATGAATAATGCATCATTAGTAGTAATTCATAACATAAATTAAAGAGTCACTATCATAAATCTAATGAGCAGAGGTGAAAATTTGTAACCGTACTAGAAACAATCTCTGGCAATATACAGGGTGAGTATGAAAGCGATGAAAACTTTGAATTGAATATTATCAACTCAAACCCCAATTTTTTTCTGTCGCACTGTATTCTACGTCTATATATATTTGATATTGTCCTGAAAGACATTAAGTTTTAAGGAACCCAATTTATTAAATTATTGAAGTCATTCTGCCATAACAATCACTCGTTGAGAAATTATATTCAACTAGTGCACCTAGTTATACATTTTGCTGCGTTTGTTCTGTCAAAACATTAGGTAATTTGTTTCTGATTTTATATTTTATAACACTGTGATTTCTTAGGCCTTGTTCTTCTTTCAGGGAAGTATCGTCGACAATTGTTAGGACAATATTTCTATTGATAATAATAAATTTTTCAAACGAATGAAACCTTCCTTGATCAGAATACATTTTTTAACATTATGATAGAGTGATCAGGTTCTACAAAAGCTCACTCAACTAAAAGTCTGACATTTAATTAAACAATTAAGATGTAATTTTTTCCATAGCAACCCCTACGTTAACAAATATGAACATCATGTTTTAGAGAATTTCAAATTTTGGCTTATATTTCAGAAACTCTTGATATTAGGTATAGAAAAGTAAACTGAAAGTACCTACCCTTATTTTTAGACGTAGAATACAGTGCAACAGAAAAAAATTGGAGTTTGAATTAGAAAAATCGGAGATAATTGATAATATTCAATTCAAAGTTTTCATCGCTTTCGTAATCACCCTGTATATTGCCAGAAATTGTTTCTAGTTTGGTTACAAATTTTAACATCTGCTTGTTAGATTTATGATAGTTACTCTTCAATTTATGGTATGAATTACTACTAATGATGCATTATTCATACACCTGTAACTGTCATTTTTTCACAAAAATGATAAAACCTCAAAAACTACAAATAGTAGGTATATGGTTTGTTACACCAAGTTAACCTAAAATTTTACGAAGAATCCAAAAATCAAAAAATATATAGGGTGTTCCATTCAAAATAAGAGAGTTGATACCTGTATCAGATATTCGAAACACCCTGTGAATATGGCAGCAATAAAAATAAAAAATTCAAAGAAATTCACAAATATTTTATCTCGATACTTTTTTTCGTATCTCTCATAGTTTCTGAGATAGGGGTGTAGTGAATCTTATTCTGGACAGCCTGTACATATATCAGGAAAAATCATATGGGCGGCCTTTATTAGGGCAACAGAAGCCAAAACAACAGATTCTTAGAATTTTTGTCTATCCGTCATTCTGTTTGTACACGTATCACGCAAAAACTACCAAGGAATTGAATGGAATTGAAACAGTTTTCCACGCACACAAGTCGCGGGCAAAAGCTAGTTATGTATAAAATTGTAATATTTTATTCCTTATTCTTTCTGATAAAAAAATTATTGAAACTTATTTATGTAATACAATAGGGGCTATCGTTTTCGTGCTCACTTGATGGCAAAACAGGAGAGTGAGGTCCTGTCACTATCGTTATCAAAAGTTTTAGGTTAAGTTATTTATAGTTTATAGCTCACTCTTCTACTCTCTATACACATCGATGTCAGTTTTGATATTTGCTAACGTCGTTAATGACATTGTCGTTTCTACTTATATATCTCCATGTCAGAAACATTCACTTAAATGCAACCTGACTCTATGACGATGCATCCAAGATTTTTCTCTTCTGGAATCTTATCTACTTGCAACAACATGATTGGTGTGTAGGAGATGCGCCTCTTTATTTGCCTGGAATTAAAAAAAGTCCCATCTTTCATATCAAATATGTGAGTTTTATAAATTGTAACAGAATTTTTTGTTTACATTTAATTTTCTCATAAACATATATATAGGGGAGCGCGTAGCTTCGGGTTAACACTGACCGTCTTCGATCATCGAAGTTGAGCAGCGCAATACGATGAGAACGGCTTGGACGAGTGACCGTTGATGCGGTCTCGTGTTCGAATCTCTGTTGCATCATTGCATTCTCCTCCTCTCGCAAACCAACGGAAAACCAGCGAGAGTATATTCCCTTGTACAGCTCTCTGGTGTGCCTTAAGATTTATCTTGAGACCTATTGGTGGTTTGGAATCCATGTTAAACTGTAGGTCCCCTTATCTGTGGTAACACTTTCAGAGAAGCCGCTAACGCTCGAATACGAGTACAGCACTCACAGAAGGAGAAGATAAACTCACATAGCATATTATTTATTAACAATTAATCCATTTATTAATTCTCTTGTCAGAAGATAATTCATATATTTTTTATCTTGGGTACACACCTAGACCTAACCATATTGTATATCATATAAATATATTTAACGAAAAATTGAACCGACTTCATTACTTGTTGCACTAAAAAATACAAAATAATATCAGTTCTATTGGCAATACAAATACCTCTGTTATTTGATCAAGGCGGCCGCGGAGTCGTGGGAGATTACTATAGGTACACGATATAGGACAATTCAGTGACTTTACCCATTCAAACAGTGTTTTTCCAAAATATGAATTTTATTCAAGTGATATTTAAATATATTCTCATTTAACAAAAGCAGCTTAGTCTTGTATGTGAACTTCATATTTTAAATCATAAATAAATATAAGCTTTAAAGGTTATGTTGAATTTTTATGTCAGGTCAATTACGATTATTTTTGAGATTTTTAAATTCTGGCGTTTAAGAAGTCAATTAAAGAAAATTATGTTATGATCTTGACTTTTCGTTTGTCTGTCTATATATAAGGTTTATATTCTGTGCTATTTCAATTACGTGGTCATATTGACATTGACGTTCATTTGAGTAAACCTTCACGGGTGACGTATTACCACTTAACGTTAAAGTAACTTCTAAAACTTATATTTATTTACGATTTTAATTATGGTGCACTCATAAAACATTATACTGCTTTCCTTAAATGAGCATATATATATATATATATATATATATATATATATATATATATATATATATATAAATATAATAAATATATATAAATATCACTTGTATAAAATTCATATTTTGGCTATACACTGTCTGAATGAGTGGAGTCATTGAATTCTCCTATAGTGTGTATGTTAATCCACGAGTGCTCGGCCGCCTTGCTCAAACAAGTTTTTCTTTGTATTCCTAAAACCTTTGAAGGTGTGCAGTTGTAGTTATATTAAAAAATATTTATTTCACACTTTTGAGTGTAACAGTTATCAAAATCATTCAACGTTTACCAAGGAATGCGTTGCTTATACTTATTCAGAGACTTCAACGAAAATACTATAAGGCTTTTCCACGTGACGTCAGCGCCATTTGAACTACTGTCAAAATCAGCTGTTCTGGAGGGCATCAAATCGCAAGATTGAATTCTAAAATCGTACTTTTTACTTTATTTTAGTTATTTTTGTACAGTTTCAAAACACTCCGGTTAATAATAAGGTATTTTAACACTAATAGAATTGTTTTAGAGTGATTGTATGTTTGAGAAAACTAGAGTTTGTAAGTAATTACTTTAAATGTAAGTACTCACCGAAGTTTCAATCCCTTAAATAACATTATTTTTATGTTCATTTGCCACATTTTTGTGGAGTTGTGCAAACAGTAAACGCAAACGATGATAAGAAATTATTTCTATTACCATCGGAAAAATACACTAGATGTAGATTAATTCAAGAACGTGCAGCACGTCGGCAATCTTGGATTAACTTAGAGGTGATTTAACAGAAAGTAAAATCAAATGACTAAGAATTTGTAGTGACCATTTTATTTCAGGTAAATTTGTCTTAATATGCATTTTTTCATTGGATATATAATGTGTTTTATGTATTTCAATCAATTTAAATAAATATAGTTAGTTGTTACCATTACTTATATAAAGTAGCCGGAGAGATAGGTATACTAGGGCAAAAGAAAGTGTAAAAAAACATCGTTCTAAGATTCAATTTATATTATATTTATTTTTCATATATACAAAATATATAAGAATTCCCTTTTTGTTTCCTAGGATTAATGCACGGATTCATCGAAACCGAATGCAATATGCAATTGTATTTTTATTTGTATATAATCAAGGTGGTGGGGTAGTTAGCTTTAGAGCTTAATTAGCTTTGCAATCTCCATATTTTCACTTGAAAAAATATAAATCTGGTGGCAGTCGTATGTGTGATGAAAATTGCTGCTCGAACAAATTTTGGTCTAACGTTGCCTTAATATATTATTATTATATTCATATTTTCTGAAGATATCATCTTTTGTCTTCAAAATTCAGTCTTTCAAAGTATCTACTTCCATTAGACATCTGAAATAGAAACATTTTTTAAAAGTATTCTCATCTTACTATAGGTATATAATTTTATTGTATTTTGTCAATAAAACAAAAAATAATCTGTTTTTAATTATAAACAGAATCTATATTGCCATTTAAATGATTATTCTGTCTTTAGAGGTGTTTCAAGATAGAAATGCAACCAAGTTTTGTAAATGCAACAAATTATAATTCGCAAAATAAAATGCTTAATCTTAATTATTTCTACTCAAATTTTAAATGGTTACCTTCAGGATTACATGAATTAACAATTTTAAGGTTTTGTTGTAAATATACAGCAGTAAAATCTTCAAAATTTTCTTGAAAACTAACAAAACTTATAATGGCGTTTTATGGCAAAGTAGCTTTGTTGACCTCCAGAACAGTTGTTTGCGGCCATATTTGTGACGTCGGTGGAAAAGCTCTATAGACTTTACCATCGCTGTAAATCGGAAACCGTAACTCCTTTTATTTATTTTTGTTCTAATCTTTGATTCTACCGTCTCAGATGTTCGATTTTCGAGAAAAATTACACCCTCCACCCCCTTCGGGGCTGGTTTTTGGAGGGAATGAGATTTCGAATTTGAATTTTTCTAGACATGGGACCATTTCTCAATTCTCCTCTTTCAAATAAATCAAAAGTCATCAAAATAGGAGAACGTTTACTAAGTACAGGCGCGCACAAACCAAAAAAAAAGCAGACAGACAGCAGTCGACTTGTATATCTCCTTCGTTTGGGAAGTCGGTCAAAAATATACATGGGCATAAATACAACTCAAAGCTTATCCAAGAATCGAGACTACCACAAAAAGGTTATTATTTCTAATCTAAAAAGGATCGTGAACGATTTTACGGAAATTACAATTATACATTTCCGATAATTCTCACATACTTCCTGATACAGTTAATGAAACAGTATAATTATTTAAAAAAGTTATTGCCTGCATATATAATTTCTCAATAGATTTATAAGCAATTACAACAATACACATATATACCTACCTGTTCACACTTTCATCCATTTCCAACATTGATTTAATTAATATACCTACCATTTCCAATAATTCTTCAATGTTTCTAGGACAAAATAATTTCTTCGTTTGAAGCTTTTAACGACGAATTGATTTATAAAGCGGTGATATTGTTGTTCTGAATAAACTAAACTTGCTTAAAAAGGTAAATATTTTGTAACAAATTACTGTTTATCTACAACAACACAATATTAAATTATCAGATGATATAATTAGTCTTCATAGGATCAGTATTAATCCGGTTATACATTACGCGCCGCCTTGCAAGTCCCAATTACATGCCAAAGTAGTTGTACTCGGTGACATTATACAAGTAAGTATTAAAAGGTAAATAGGTAATTTTATACTTTCGCCTTTATCTTCCCAATACCATGATATTTAGCGGGTTCGTTCCTGGAATCCACCCTAAATGGGTTCGTAAAACGATAAGTAAAGTGGAAATACCCTTCAGATCTCGTCTTAAATATCTTGTTTATGGGTATACTATACACACTACGCGAAGAATCGATGGCTGGGTTCGCATGTGCTTTGACGCATGATCGTTTACCTACACCGTTTGGAAAGTACAAGTACTTGGCCAAGTAATACTTTTAGACCCTTCACCCTATACGGCGTAATTTTTGCAAAGTACTTGGCAAGTAACGCGTAATTTGTAGCCAGTTTTAATCTTTAAAGACAGCGAGATGCCTACGATCTAACTATAAATTCGAAATTTCAAGTCTCTAGCCTGCATGGGACCTGAGAAACTATTTATAAATATTTTTTACAAAAAATTGGACCTGCTTTAATGGTTGCCCTGAAAAATACAAAATAATATTATTCTATTGGTGCTGGTACTTTTGAAGTAGGTGCCAAAAGTCTTCTATCTAACTATAATTGCACAATTTCAGAATTATTAGCACCAAAAGAATTAATATTATTTTGTATTTTTCAGTGCACCAATTAATAAAGTCGGGCCGATTTTTCAGTAAAATATATTTCACACTTTTGAGTGTAACATTAGTCATGAAAATAGTTGAATGTTCACTAATACCAAAGAAGATAGTACTTATCCTATTACCCATTATATTCTTTGCTTGTACTTGTTATTATTCATTGTATATCTCCTCCTTTTTTTGAAGTCGGTCAAAAAACTGGACTGGATTATTGTACAAATTCCAAGCTTGCAGTGATATGGACAAGTAGGACGGATTTTAAACTACCTGATGCTTGCTTACATGTACGCAAACCGTTAAATGTAATCGCATGAATAGATTCGGATGTAGTTTTCATGGTTAATCACCATTGTCATTATTCACCCAGTTAGCTGGACGGTGCCATTCAGAAAAATGGCCAGGCAACTAGTCAAATGTCTGATAAAGCTAGTTGTTCATCCTGATATCTACTAAACAAATTTTTATTTAATAAGTAAATATTTTCAGCAATTATATAAAAAAGAGTAGCTACGTTTAAATGTGTTTTGGCGACATGAAGAGAGCACTTTTAACCTTTTAGTTCAAATCAAAATAAATGACCCCCATTGGCTTTGGTTCTCATCAACTCGATTCAGATGCTCGACAAAGCCACATTCGAAGCGTTCCACATCAATCAATGTTTTTTTCCAATGGAAATTGAAAAAAACAACCGATATTTCCAATTCCTATTTCCTGCTTACCGATATAGAACCGTAATACTTCCGATGTGATAACCAAGCATCTGCGTCTGTTGATAAAATAGTTGAATATTCTCGTTTCACTATACCTGTTGATGAAGATTACTTTCTTTTTATTGTATTTTTATGGAAATATTCTACATTAATTTTCAAGTATAAGTAATACATGATATAAGCGGGCTCTTTCTCCGAGAACTCCATCGATTGATTGTAGCAGAACTATAATTAGAAACGATAAGGAAATTTTGGGACATACTGAGTAGTCACGTCTAAAATATTTTCAGGTTAGTTGCACTGTCGATTATGCTGAAGATATATGACAACTATTACATTTTTGACCGAATACCTAAACGGAGGAGGTATCTATACAAATACAATTCGAGTGTGTGATTTTTAATGTTCACTTGCGCGGTTTGTATAGTAAACGTGTTAAGTTTTTTGATATTTTTTCCATTCGAAAGGGGAAGGATGAGAAATGGTCCTGTATCAAAAAAAATCCAACACTTTTGAAAATTTTGAAAAAATGTAAAGGTTTCTGAATGACAGCAATAAATAATAAAGTGTGAAATACAAAATAATATTAATTCTAGTGATGATGGTAATTTTGGAGATTCCAACTACAATTTTAAAAACATTTCTTGCATAATGCCCTATATCCAACTGAAACCATTTTGGATATAATCCAAATTTTATTTGAAAGATGAAGTATATGATCTGCGATAGTACATACTTAGTATTTTAAATTAAATTTATAAATTCGTCAAAATTCAGTTTTCCAAACAGAAACCACCTATTTCTACCTAACTTCTAAGTTGTTTTAGTGGCGAGTGGTTGCATTAGAAAATAATCAGATATCACTGGGTCATACTTTTGTGCTTCTAGCTCTTCTACTTCTTGATCATCAGAGCCTAGAAGTTCGGAGAAGTGCTCCACCCACCTATTGTTAAGTATGCGACCTTCTGGTAAAATTTCCTTGATTCTGACTGGTTAAGATTTTCTCTTCGTTTTTTCTTTTCTTTCTTCCATGTGTCCTCTTTTCTTCTCTTCTAAGATTCTTGTATATTTCTTCTGCCTCTTTTGTTTTTCGCTGCTGTTTTCTGTAGCATATCTGTGACCCTATGTACAGATTTCGCATAAAATATTCCTGCCACTAGAAAAATAACATATTCACGAGATAGATTATCCTATTCAGCTAAATAATTGTCAAATCATTCCTCTTTCTTCTGTTGTACCTCGAGCGATAGAGTCACCAGGCGCCACAAACTGCAACAACTTTGGCACGATAAAGCTCATTTTGAACATTTTAACGAAGGTATGGTATGTATCTTATCAGAAATGAGATTATGTTCTTCAAGTCACAATGCGGTAGCAGTGACTCAGTTTCTTCAATCCAACTTTTCTGGATCATCTAATTTAAAACAATGTTACCATCAAGCGGCCTCATAGATCACTAGATTCATCTCAGAATTGTTTATTGGCTGTTTTTAAAGAGACTGTTTATTGTAAGAAGTTTGAGAAAGCTACAGATTACGCTGATGGATACAATTATTCGACTGTGTGTCAAAATTCCATCAAATCTACTCAAAGACATGAGATTATTTCTAAATCACACATTGGGCTTCTCTTTGTCACATCAAAATGTTTTTTGACCTTTATTACATTCTTGTTATAGCAAAAACAGCATTTATTTTAGCAGATAAATTATATATATGGTAATATCTCTCTGGGATCGATTGATACTGACTAACCTGCGAGGAATCGGTCATATATATATATATATATATATATATATATATATATATATATATATATATATATATATATATATATATATATATATATAATTAAGGCAAATTCCGCCTATTTTCGTACATAAACGTGACGAATTAATTCTAAAAAATGGTTTTCCATGTATTATCTAAATCAATCTAATCAAAACCCTATGAATCAGATGCATGGTAGAACTTGTGTGATTAAATAATACTAATAGAGACAGAAAAAAGTAAAATCTTTGAAAATGGAAAGTTATTTTTTTTGTTTTTACGTGGGAAAATGTGAGAAATTTTAAAGTCCGCCCAAACCCCCTAGCCAACCGGCCAGGAGAGTCCCTCAACCCTTTAATACTTACACTGCTTCGCCTTATTGAAGGCACCTCTCAGGTGCTCCACCCCAGCACCTCCCGTCTCTTCTTGTTCGTTAGTGAGTGGTTCGCTATTCTTGGTCCGTGCTTTCTCCGACCATTTTTTCCCTTTTTACCTGCAAAAATGTTCTTTATTATTTTATCCCTTTTGTTTTTTACTTACCAGCCTTCATGTAGAGCTGATTTTCCTTTTATCTATGGTTCTGCCGTCGAAGTCTGCAATTCCTCTTAGTTCTGTATTTGGATGTTCTTCGGCTCTTTCCAACACTTTTGCCGCTCTTATCTTCATAATATAATATACAGTTAAGGACAATACAATATAGGTTATTCCTGAAAGTAAGAAAGCTTATCTATTGAATTGAAAAAAATATCAGACTTATAAAGAGAATATACCGAAAAAAAGGAAACTGGGGCAGTTTCAGAATCGTCCAAAATATTATTATTTTTGTACATTTTTACTGAACTATCTTATCTAACTTGTAACCAGCCGCTTCTGTTCGAATTTCTACACAATTGTGCGTTTGCATCCGCACCTGCTAATGGAAAAGGTATGTGAGATGTGAAGACATGGCCGTCTATTGTTTTTTGCATTTGCGATTGTGTTTGTTGCTCGCACCGCTGGCAGCCATCCGATATAACGTGCTCACTGATCTGCACTGGCGATTGTTCCAAAGTGGACACAGGAAGAGTTAGTTTCTCCAAGAACGGCCGACGTGTGTTGTAGAGTAGGTAGATACTACGGGAAAAACGATATTTCCGATTGCCAGGTGCCGATGGCATCCAGATAACTGAATGAATTGATGAGAGGATTGTCTTGGAATTTCAGAGAAATCAATGGGATTGTTTTTGCTATGTTGTAGATTTGAATCGAGTTTTTCAACGATTTAATAATAGTATTTGACGCTAAATTTTAAATGATCTTAAATTACTCTGGTAATATAGGGTTTGAAGTTATGAAGTCCCGTCGCATATTGTTACAAATAAACACTGACCTCACATTAAAAGCTCGAGTTTTAAGTAGTATTTTTAAGAGATGGAATAGAATACCTAGTAATTTTCTGATTGCGAACCAATATAATCTCATTTCTTCTTAAATAAAATTATCCCATTCACATGGTTTAATACATCCGTGAAAGTACAAAGTTTGGGCAATAAACTTACAGAAAATCATCACAAACTTCTCATAATCATAAGGATAAAAATTTTAAAAAGTGGTGCATTTATAAGTACATAGAAGACTTTCTACACCAACTTCAAAGGCACCAGCACCAATAGAATTATTATTATTTCGAGTTTTTCAGTGCACAAATAAAAAAGTCGGTCCTAGTTATTTCTTTTATTTCAGAGTTTTGAGTGTCTACAGAAAATAAATCAAATATATAAGGCTATCACTGAATATGTATACCTACACCCTATTCTCTAACTCTGAAACCGTTGTTTTTGCCACCTCAAATTTTCGATTTTCTAAAAAAACATTCCGCCTTACCCTCCTAGCAGGGAATTTCGGGGAGAAAAACACGTTGAAAACTTTTTTCATGGGACCACTTCTCATCACTTCTCTTTATGAAAATAAGAATCATTAAAATCGAAACACGTTTACTATGCAAAACGCCCGTTCATCTAAACATAAAAAAATCATATAACATTTATTTAATGAGTACTTTTTAAAAATAATTAAGTTTTATCGGCCGCCATTTTGAAGCTAGAAATCCATTATTGCCTGCTATTAAACGCGACCGTAGACCTGCGTCAGTCAAGAAATCGATGCGCCATCTCGATCACTTTTTTTTGAAAACAAAAACTAGCTATTATTTTTTTGATTTCGAATTTTAACCTAAAATAGGATTTTTTGTGTTTTTGACGCCTATTTCTTATTTATTTGTGAAAATTTATTAATTTTATGAACCGTATTCGGTGGCGTTTATGGTTTTTAATGTTGCTTCTTAAATGTTAAGTTAGTTATGATATAAAATGACCCTATAAAAGTATCGAAATTTGCCCGTCCTGTACAACAGATCTTTGTAAATTTTCGGGCTAGCTTTTGATTCCATCGAGAAAACTAAACCATAAAACATCATAAGTGTCTTCAGAATACCTGGAAAATTTTTAAATAGGTATGGTAAAAACTACAATGACAGACACGATCGCACAAGTATTCTGGATAAGCTAACCGATTCAATTAAAAAAAGTAAAAGCTAGAACATAATGATAGAAGGTGCCTTAGCAGTTACGTTACCGATTACTGTGCTAGATAGAGTTTGTTCTGCGAAAAATTATATAATACTTGTCAAAGCTCTTCTGCCAGAAGTCGTTTCAGGAAGCAGCATAATTGGGAAAATAGGATCTATTTCACTCTTGGCAACAGTGCTGAGTAGAGTGATCTATGTAATCTTTGATAAAATGAAAAGGCTACTTTAACCAATAACAGCGTTAATTCTCCAAAATCTTACAATACTAGGCGATTGGATGGCGATGAATACAAGACAATTCCATGAAGGTAAATCAGTGAAATAAGATTCCAAGACACATTCATATCCTTGGATTAAAATCGAAATAATAAAATCCAAATATTCAAAAGCATACTTACATACATACTACTATATCTACTAACAGTTCAAAAAGAACCAGCAGTGTTTGAATTTGTCTGAATATAACGACTAAAATAAGAACTTAGACTAACGGATTGGACATTGTGGAAAAATCAGTTAGCAATATTTAGCAACAAAACTTATCGAAGAAGGAGAAAGATTTCTGAAAGAGAAGAAATATTTGAACTACAAATCTTGAGGTGGCTTTTTGTAGTCTTGAAAAAGTATGAAAACTAAAAAATGCCGAAGTTCATTACTGAACAATGAATTGTAATACTGGTGCATATTGTTTTCCAAAACGGAGATTGGATATTAGAATCATTCATGCATAATTGCTTCGAGAAATTTTACATTTCTATTTATGTTTTCAACTGATACAGTTTACATTACATTTATGTAGATATATCTCAAAATTATTCCGCATCATGGCTCACAAAACTTGAAAGTGAATAACGCAACTATTAAAGAGAAACAAATGTATGTTAACAATAACAACAACATTTAAAACTAAAGGCCTGACAGTGACAGGGTTGCAGCTATAATAATTTAAATTACATCAACATGAGAAAGTTTGGAGTGTTTATACCCATGTCTTGATTGACGTACATACATTATATTTGTTGCGATAAACAAAACTCGGATATGTATGTCTATCAAATTTTCTTTCATAGCTTATTCAACCCGTTGTTGCAGAATCCGATTGATGTTATCTGATTAATATAAGTTAGACGGAAGGCTTTTCCCTAATCAATCCGTCTTAACATCAATCGTTATTATGTAAAACGAATCGTGTAATTATATTACATGTACGCCATTAATTATTATAACCATCGTTATAACACATCTGCATCCATCGACTATGAGTATACCTAGGTACCTACTTAGTCTGTCATTCCATCTTCCGCCATTGGAAGAATCGCTGTGACGTAATTATGGTGCATTTAATGTATCACTTCCCACACACATGTAACATGTATGGACAATTTTCATTGCTGATTATAATTAAATAGCAGTATTTAGATGCGTCTAAATGATATCTAAAATCGGATATATTGTTGTTCACGGTCTAAAACAAAAGCCATTTAGTATTAAAAAAGTACAAATGTTCACTGAATGGCAGCGTCCAATCAACTAGCTAAGACACATAATGAAACAGCAAACAGCTAGGGAAATCCCTTCACGCGATTAATTTTAACGGTTTGTCTGGCTGGAAGAACAGGGTCTTGTAACCTCAATTTCCCTTTATATATCATTGCATTGAAATTCTTAGCTCAATTTGTACTCATATGACCCAAAATATTTATTTGAGAACAATGAAAAGTCATACGAGGTCTGTGGCGCTACAATTTGCCCGCTAATCATAACAGAGCTCGATTAAATAAATCGAAAATAAACAATAACCAGTTAAGCCGTGCGAATATTTCGCACAATAACATGGTCACTGGATGGAATATACCTAATGATGTGGAAATTATATCGAGCGATCCAAAAAAAATAACTCGTTTGCAGTAGACATCGGAAATGGCGAGCATGTCTTCACTAGATTCAATCAAATCATTTGTCATTTCATTACGTGTAGTATTTTGGCTATAGCTATATCATTCAGCAAGTTAACTGGATGGCGCCATTCAGTCAGATAACTGCTGCCTAACTAGCCAAATGGCTGATTAAGCTAGTTGGCTGCGACATTTACATATAATACTCAAAATATTTTTATGCGTTTACTGCGAAGATGTAGCTAATTATTGATGATGGAACTTGCCTTCAGTTTGTGCATATAATCGAAATAGAAAAAAAAATATAACAGTCTATTTTTTGTTTCTTTTTTTTCCGTCTGGAAAAAAATACAGCTAGTAAATTGAAAGATAAGTTAGTATCTTCCTACGTATTATTGTAACTACGTGACCCTTTTGACTTTGGATATTGATGGTAAGTGTTTTAGTTAAATTATGAACTTTATATTCATCCAATTGCATTTTTAATTCCAAAAGGTTATTGTCTCGGTTATTGTAGTGCGTTCAAGTTTCAGAAAATGTAATTTTTATAAATATACCCAGTATCAGAAAAAATATTTTCAGTCATTTTCAGTATTTTTAAACAGCTTCTTAGGGATTCTTTTTTCTAATTATACCGAGAACCACAATGGTTACAACATGGGGTACTTTTAATCGATGCATACTCGTATTTACTTAACACTGAGCTGATTAAATTTTAGCCCAAGTCTCTATAACATATCTTTTATGGACACAGTAAAGGTTGCATTCTTAGAGGCAATATACTAAAATTAATTTCTGATTAAAGATCTTGGTGGAATTCGATAATGGGAACATGTAAGCTTGAAATGGCGTCCATCCTAACAAAAAAACTAAATGTGGCTGGTACCTATGTAATAAGTTAGTTCCTTTGAGATAATTCTCATTGATTATATGATAGGACTTTTGTGTTGAATCTAGAAAAATACTGTAGAAGTTCTGAATAGGAATTTATTTAAATGGGGGTCATTCAAAATACCTCTGCTTTTGACATATCTTCAGTTTTCAAGGTTGCTCTTGTTTATTGAATACAGTGGTTTCTAAGAGGTTGAATAAACAGGGAAATTCATAGAGTGGGCCTCAAGCATTACTCACATACTGACGATTTTTCATCCTATAAAGTTCTTATATTTGTGAAAAATATGTATTTGTAGATTCATCATTTTAATAGGGTGTATTGACAAATATTCCTATTTATTAAAAACTCTAATTTTACCTCCGTGTTAATATTTTATTCAACTAAAAGAAATAACAATGCATAGGTACCTAGCTATCTCTTTCCGAATTCGTTAAATCCAATTTATATTGAACTTCTTTTTTTATATATACGATACTAATTATATTCCCACGAATCTTTTCCCAAAATCAACTTACATAACCAATTATCCATCGAAATGAAAATCACTTTCTAAGTGCCTTTATATATCAAGTTATTTCCGCACATTGGTTTCCCAACATTGGGTTTGTCTAATTTGCTACCGTTTCTTAAAAAATAATTGAACTTTAAACTGAAATATATACCTACATAAGCAATTATACCACCATCGAATAATGAATGTATGCCGTTCTGGTGATCAGTTTCAATTAAAAGCCTTCTCTCTCTCTCTCGCAATTTACAATCATGATCATGTAAGATTTTCTTGATCTTTGAACACATAAGTGGATGGTCACGTACAATCGATTTTAATGTTGAAGGTACACTGGTCAATTTATTGTGTAATACGTATGTCTTATAGGGACTTGATATTTGGGCCTTGAAATAATAGCATTAATTTGCTCGCTTATAAAATTAATTTTTATTTAATTTGCCTAAAAATAACGTTTATTTATTCATTCCTTTGGTATCTGTTTGCAGCTTTTTGCGTGACAAATTTTCATGGCTATTACTATTACTACCATAATGAAATAGCTTTATTTTTGATTCAACAATAATTGATAAAGACCTTTTTTATTACTTGAATCGAAACTACATTTTTTCTTCCAGGGAATAAACGGTGATAAAATGGAAAGCACTAAGACAGTAGAGGCAAGTATGAGTAGAACTCGTACATTTATATTATGGTAAAGCATAAATTAATATTTAATAAGGTATTTAAAAATATAGTATGCATCATAAATAAAGAAGATAACAATAGTAATATGTTCTTATTATATCGTTATATTGTATTATTATATTTTCTCATATTATTAATATCATTATTATTTTTTATTGAAAATTATATTGAAGAATAAAAAAGTGCATTCCAAATAGGGGATTGAACACCAGGGGTTGATGGAATTGAAAGGGGAGACTGTTTGGCTATTTAGACCCGGTATATTCGAATCGAATAGATAATATTTGAATAATTTTTTTTTTCCGTAACCTAATTTTTGAAGTTATACTTCTTTGGTCTCGTTGGGATGGGGTGTTGGTTGAGAAACCATGTCACGCTAAAAGTGAGAAAAATCGTCGATTATACGTTTCCGTATACATTTTTGTACGTTCTGGCTAGAGAAATTTTTAATAATGAAATTATATATTAAATTTCCTTATTGACTACCGTATTTTTTTTGAGGTAGTTATTGTTTTGATCATCCTGTCTGTCTGTCTGTCAACACTATAACTCGGAAAATACTTAACCTACTAACACCAAATTTACTACACAAATACGTAAGGGTAATACCTCCTACGGGATTGATTTTCAGCTTTCTGTCTGTCTGTCTATGTGTCTGTCAACACGATATCTCGCAAAATACCTAACCGATCGACACCAAACGTGGTACACAAATACGTAAGGGTAATACCTCCTATAAGATTGATTTTCAGCTGTCTGACTGTCTGTCAATCAACAATATATCTCGAAAAATACTTGACCGATCGACACTAAACTAGGTACACAAATAACTACGTAAGAGTATTACCTCCTATGGGATTGATTTTCAGCTGCCTGTCTGTCTGTTTTCGGTAGTTTTCCTCTCTATGCTTGCATAACTAGTTTACTTTAGGAGGCGCATTAAAATTTTATCAGAATTGTGTGCGACTAGCCAAAGAAGTATAACTTTCACCATCTGGTCCGACGCACACCCAGTTTTTTACAAAAACTTGGACCGACGTTGTCAGTTGGAATTTTCCGTAACCTAATTTTTGTCATATGTTTTGCTTTATTATCTCCGAAAATTAGTGGGGAGATGAAGATCGGACAAAAGAAAAGCTAGTCTGTAAGGGCTCTCTTGTCACATTTCATGGAACCCTAAAAATACAGCAAGTACCAGGGGATTTTCGACTCAATAAGGCTTTCGATCTTAGATAATAAAGCGTAAATTGAAATTTCATGAAATATTCACAACAATCATTTTTTCATCCATTCTTTCTTTCTCTAAATATTTTTCCAACTTTTTTACGGCCATCATTTTGAAACTAGGTACCTGTTCAGTCACGCTTATTAACGAACTTGATGTTGATCTATATCTCATACCAATTTTATATTCATATGAGCTAATAATTTGCTCATCAAATTTTGATGAAAATCGAATTAGCTCATTGCTTACATTTTTGGTTATTCTCGATACTCGTGACAATTTTTTTTAGAATTAAAACTTTTGAAAATTGGAGACATTAATAACTACCTAGGTACTAGGAATCTGAATTGGCGATGTAGCTCGAAGCAGTGTCGTCAGGCAAATACATACATATATAATATCATCCTATCTCAGAGACATATGTTTTAATGGAATTCACTGAGGAGGCAAGTCAATACTAACCAAATATGAGTGAGGTTATTAACTAGATCAACCATTTGCGAAGTAGATGCATATATCAATTTCATTTTATTAGTATAGAGTATAGATATCTGATAAAAACAAATCACAAGATGACGAGAGATAAGTTTATAATCAATCATGATTCATTAAGAACTTTTCTCTAGACCTAAACGTTGTTTTCGGCAGGATAATATAATAATAATAATAATAATAATAATAATAATATTTATTTACATTGAAGAAAAAAAATAACATCATTGTTTCAATTGAAACGTGTAAATAAATAATCTACTCGATAATTGACTAAACACTTGTTTCGAGAAAATAGTTTAGTTACCACACAATTAAAGGCGATATTTATAACAGTATATACTAAAGACAAGACTAAATGTCAATTTCAAGTTACATGTATTTTTAAAAAGTTCATATTATACACATACTTACATAAATAATAACTCAATATTCGGCCGGACACCGCATATTCAAAACGTAACGTAAATAACGAGAAATAATGCACTTACAGTTTATGTTGCATTTATTTAAATCTAAGAAATTCACGAATAACTTCCAAAAACTAATAACTAATATTAAAAACCGCTATAATGTGAATATGGTGAATAAAAACGATTTTTTTTGCGTTTGCCGGCAACAGATCATTTTGCTTGTTTTCGTAAACCAAACCGGCTTCTTACTAAAAACATTGCTGCAAGGTATGTTTTAGCAAATCCAGACAAATTGGGGTAGTGTTTTGAGTTCGGCGACCACCAATTGTAAGGGTCCCGGCTGTGATCAATTCGAACTGTTTTCAAACAGTAGTTGATCTCGCTTCCAATTGGGATTTTCCCTTGATCACGACATTGACCATTGTTTTCAATTGTGATTTTATTATTGAATCAACCGCCCGAATTGATCCGATTGCTATGGCTGGATATTCGGCCGCCGTATATCCAGCAGCTCGCCGTATATCCGGCATCCGATCAAACAACTATCCGTTTTATCTCTACTTATCTCTAATTATGTTTGACTGCTACTATATGTAAGTACAAGTTGTTCTTATAAACTATTTTGTAAGAAATTATCGTCATTGAGCTCTTTATAACAAAGCTGACAAATTTCTCAGCCCGAGCAAAACTAAAAGCAATTGAACTATATCCCATCAATGTAGCCATATTATAATAAAGTTCACAAGCATCTTGTCCAAGCCATAAGGACGGCCCCTATTATTATTCCTATTGGTTTTAATCAAACAACGCAAATTTGCCAATGCCCGCATACGTCATCCTTTAACTCCCGTTTTTCAACTAAAATAAGTTTTACCAAGGGAAAATTCGCATTGTTCTGAATTATCTATCTGGTTCGAGAAAACTTTGGTGTAGATTTAGAAGCTGCTCTTCACCAGTTTGTGTTCTGCTCAAGGATTTCTTTAAATATATTAAAAATGTTAAACTCGATTCAGCTCCGGATGAGTCCATTATTTATTACCGAATGTATCCAACATGAGAATATGGAAGTCATACTGAATCCGAAGTGTGTTCCTATGAAATTCAATGAGAGAAGGGAGATATATATGGCTACGTTGGTATCATATTCATCACCAGAATCTACAGAACAACATGAGTTCAAGAAACAGAAATATTTGTAACTAAAGAAAATTATGATGGATTTCTCTCAGTGTATTTATTTTCTAATGTAATTAACATTTTATTCAGTATTAGTATTAAGTAATAGATGAAAGTAGTAGGCCTTTCACCAAATATTAAGGAAATGATAAAATAATTGACCACCCCTCTCTTATCACCAAAACTACTAAACGTAGAATTTTGTAAAAATACAGAATATAGGCTTTCACTTATAGATTACAGGAAAACCTATAAGAATATACTAAGTACAGAACCTTCCACGCGAGTGCCACTCGTACTTGACCAATTTTATTATCATGTTGGTTGTAAGAAATGCATTTTTTTCCGTTGAGTTGTTGCTATAACTTATTTAGAATTTGTTTGTTATCAGAAAATCTTTTAATATCTTTGAAAAAACATTTCCACTCTTCGATAGGAATTTCCTCGGTTCATCAGCTTAAATCAATTCCTATTTTAAACGAAAAAAATATTTTTTCATAAATTTGTACTTTATAAATCTCAATATTTACCATATATATCTTTAAGAAAGGTAAATGTATCATTTACCTATTCCTTCGTTATTACTAATAAGTTTCGAATGGTTGAATTCGTTTATGTCTTTGGTCCACATAAAATCACCTTCACATTACTGTTACAATTTATCTTTTCGACAGAGAAAGTCCCGTTTAATTAACAATATAATTTAACGATTATCACTCTGAAAACCGAAATCGTATCTACGAATTTCATGAACCGTGTTGTTCATTTCATATAAATTTTATTTTATAGTATGAGGAAATAATTTAATAAATAAATAGATAGTGTCTATACATTTCAGCTGAAACACTTTAAAACAATATATTATTGTCGACGAAGACACATTTGTAATGTCTTATTCAACCAAAGTGTGAAATAGTGGTTTATGACTTCGTAAAATTTTAGTCACAGTAAAAGCGAAACCTACACAAGTATTATTTCTGCTTACATTATTGATTTATTGTTATATCGTTGTCTAGACGTTTATCGATAATGAATTACCGAATGCTTAAGGATGACAAATGTAAAGAGAAGACAAACAATTTGTCCCTTGTTTGTACACAAACACAGACAACAAAAGGTAGAGAAATATAGAATACATTACAAAGTAGAATGAGTAAACTTAGGAGTAGAAAAGAAATGTTTTTCCTTTGTAAACTATTTTGTAGATTTGGAGCAGTTTTAATTTAATGATGATATAGTGGTATAGTGGTAGGAAAAATATAAATACAAATCTCACAACTCCAATTAAATTCATTAAAAGCGACCGGGTTCGCGAAATCACTTACCTTCATTAGGCACAAAGGGTGGCTATTTATATTATTATTAAATAATATTACAATACAAAACTTGAAATAATAATGACAATAAACAACATTTTGGTTTATCAAGCCATTCCTGGAAAATTTTGTTCTAGATTCAACTTCATAGGTATCTAATATACAGTGCGTCCATAAAAGTAACGCATAAATTCATTCCCGAAACAGGTCGATTTTTGATTTTAATTACTGTTTTTTCAAATTATAATCTAATATACAGGGTAAACCATCTTTGTGGGATGACGTCATCACCATTTTTCCCCTGATGAGCTGATTCCAAAAATGTATAACACGTTGCTTAACATTGGTACAGGTTGGGCAACAATACAAAAATTTAATGTTATTCACAAAATATAAATCACGAATAAAATTTGTTAGATGCAATGTTAAAAATTATACGGGGTGTTTATTAATATTTTATCATAGTAGTCGTATAACAATACGTACTTTCATTTAATGTGCGTTCTATTGCGTTTGTTCTTTTATTTAATATTTTGTAAATAACTTTTTGTATTTTTGCCCACCCTGTACCAATTTGAAGCAACGTGTTATACGTTTGTGGAATCAGCTTATCAAGGGTGTTCCATTTAAAAAAAAGGTGATTACGTCATCACACGAAGGTGGTTAACCCTGTATATTAGATTCTAACTTGAAAAAACAGTAAATTGAAATTAAAAATCGACCTGTTTCGGGAATTTTTGATATTATTTTTTATTTAGCTAATAATCAATTCATGCTTTACTTTATGGACGTACTGTATATAAATTGTCTTGTGATTTCGCGACACTTGGTCACTTTATAGGAGAGATTTGTGTTTATATTTTACCATAATAATTATTGAAAATGAACCTCACATTGGAATATGAACAATTCATATAAAATAAATTATATTCAATATTCAAGTAAGAATATTGACATTAGATTTAATAGTTATTGAAAAACACCATAACGCTTACTGACTGCTTCTAACTTTTATATAGGTGAGTGAATTGCCTCAAAAAATTCTTTCACACTTTTCGCAATTCTTTATTATAAGTATTACATTATTTTCAGATCTATTTCATTTAAGTTAGGTTGCGGTTAATTCATTGTTCTGTAACGGTGGCTCTTTATATATTATTAATTAAGTGAATCAGTTGTGTGGTTATTTGAATAATTGTTACGGTATAACATTTCAATGTTTCGAAAAATGCGGTCAAGTCCAAGTTGGATATAGGTATATAATTCCATTAGCAAAAGTACTGTCACTTTCCATTCCATCATTTCAAAATCAATAACAACAGTGGACTTCGATATTTTGATTGAACTTAGTTTGATTAAATTAAATGTCATAAAACATTCGTTTTTCATTTAGCTAATATCCTGAATAAATATTATCCTTAAGAGTTAAATGGAATATAAAACCTTTCAATAGCGGCGGTTACATTTTACATTCGTTCATCGAAATCGGATGATTGATATATGAATGCAAATAGAAATTAAAAAAAACATACATTTTATCTATCACGGAGAGTGGTGATTCAAGTTAAAAAAACAAATTAAATTATTAAGTTAATTAAGTCATCAGGCATGGCCATTTTAATCTCCACCTTTTAGAAAACCTTTACAGTTGTAATGGACATGTTATTAAATGCGTTTCATGAGCAGCAAGTTAATTTTTGTCAACACTGATTCATCTATATTTTTGTTTGTGCGCGCGCTGTATATAGTAAAATTACTGGGATTTCGATCATATACCATTAATAAGAAGTTATATAACTAATCTCTGGCAATCTAACTGGAACAAAACAACATCAAAATTAAAAGAAACCAAACAAACAATCAATGAATATCTAACCCTTCTAACTAAAAAAGAGAACAAGTCATCATCAATCGCCTCCGACTAGGACATACACGCCTCACTCACCTCCATATCATACAAAAACTCCAACTCCTCTTTGCAACAACTGCAATACACAACTCACTGCCAAACACCTAGTGGAATGCTCACTCTACATTAAAGGAAATCTAACGATCTCTGTGATAACACCAAAACAATACTCAACCTCGATCAACACAAAGTATTGAAATTTCTAAAAGACATCAACATGTATTGTAAAATTTAATTGTGTTTTTCTGTCCCCAGCTCATAACTCACAGTAGTTGATGCGGGGTTATTTTATTGGTGCTGGTGCTTGTGCAAAAGTAATATTATTTTGTATTTTTTAGTGCACCAACTGATAACGTCGGTCCAATTTTTTATAAAAAAATATTTATTATCGTATGAACATTCTCTTACTTCAGGCAATAATATATTATTATAATTATTAACAAGGGATTAATTGTAACATCTATGGGAGTTAGACTGGATAACATTTTTTTTTGATAATTTTATTGTCGGTAATCGAGGGTGACTTTGACATCGTAGTCTAAAAATGTTCGATGAAAAGGAGTAAAAAATCATGGCATTTCCATTTGTAACAAGTGGCGCATCATAATCGAATTTTTAAAGCAGGTGGTCGCTAGTAGAAGTTATAAATGGCAAGTTTAGTTCAACTCGTTTTAGTGGATATGTGATCAGTCTTATAAATACTGACTGACAGATGGAAATGATTGTTTAAAGTTATGTTACTTCTTAATATGTAAATTTCAAGAAATGTTCTCAGTATGCTGGGCTCTCAACGATGCTGTCGCGCGAATTGATTTACGTAGATATCATATTTCCTATGTTATACTAACCGTAGCAGTAGGTACTGCGCCAAGCATTTCTCTTATATAAACCCTTTACCTCACATTAAACACATAACGTGCATCCAAGCCAAGCCTTGCTGCTATCTCTAGGCGTATAATAATAATAAACTTGCCGTTTGAGAAACTGCATGGCTCTTCCATAATCCTCCCGGCATTGAGACTATTAAATTCCCTCTGTATGCAGTAGCAATGTTGTGCTGGTCTTATTATAAAATGATACGATGCTTTCAGAGAGAGATATCAAATTTTCATGAAATAGAAAGCTTTATGTGATTTTTGAACGAAAATTTTCAACCTGGCTTCTGTTTTATCTATAACTAAATATGTATTTTATTCATATAGGATTTTTCAAAAGCCATTCCAAGTTTCTTGATGGCCACTATGTTTTTGTTTTTGTTACATTTGACATTTCCTAATCTCTGCTTTTATTGATATGCAGAATAGAATTTTGGCAAAGCGGGTTTAACAAGGAGAGGTATGCTCTCCAGTTGAATGGCAGCCGATCTCATGAATGTATTCAACTCAAACAACTGAAGAATCAAGTAAATTCTATTTTAATCATTTCTTTTTGGTACGTATGTGAATGTGTGATTATTATAATTGAGCTATAGCGCATATTTTGAATTAGTTTTGTCATATAAGAATGAGCTTCTGTGGTCATTGATACGGGTATGAAAATTTCTGCCAGTTTTACATTAGTTAGTTAAATTTTCAAACAGTTTCAATTAATGCAAGTAATCTCTATTTGGCCTATTAAATGAATGTTCTTACATCATCATCAAATGACAACGGACACAATGACATAAAAGATAAATTCAATCTATTATGATGACCAGTACGGAATTACTGAGAGTCACCATCAATTGAAGCCATATATTTTGCTGGAGTTGCATCCATATAACTTCAAAAACAACCATCAGAGTTTGAATAACAAGCTCCTGCGCATTTAAGTGGAACGGAAAAGTATTATGCTGATGAGATCATCCTATACTGACCAGTATACTGGATTTACTTTAGGAACACAGGCATGATATCAACGTTCATAGTCGCAGTCTCAACGTAATTTTTCTTTCAATCGCGTGATTCGCCTTTACTATTTGGGTAGTTATTAATCAAAATTATTGCTTTTAAGCTGAATAAACCATTCAAGTCATTTGAAGGTGATCATTGTAGTCCAGGAATTCACAGTTTCATGCCATTTACAGTTAGAAGTTATTAATCGGCCTGTTTCTCTTTTAAAACGATAAATGCGTTTCGCTACCATAGACTTTTGATATTTTGAGGTAACTATTGCAACCAAGGGATATTAAATTGAAATAACGTAATAAGTAGGTGTTTCGTATTTATTCATTCTTCGTACCAAATGATGTGAATAATTCTCTACAATCTACAAGATGGTACCACGTAACACGACGTGTAATTTAAAAGAATGGAAATGTGATTTGATTATTAATCGTACCGTTAGACATTTTTCTAGGATCTAATTCCAAAAAAATAAGTTTACTATAAGATTTCAGTGGATTCAGTTCTTGGATGAAAACTAACTACTTGTTATTCATATTTATAAAATTCATATTTATTTATAGAACATTCATAATAAAGAAACCAGAATTATTCATCACTTTAATATGCACCTATATGATTCTTTAAAACTAAATGAATATTGCAGTTAAAATTGACTCACAATCAGTTTAAACTACTCGATTACGACATTTTCCTATCAACAGATATTTATTTGCTTATCGCTAACCAACGGAACGCCATCTATATATTAGTGAACACAATGAAATGGAATGCGTCATTCCAGAGAAAGGATAAAAAAATGCATAGGCAAACTGAAACTTCCATATTGCCCATTGAATGTCGGTGAGAATGTATTGGAAAAGTGAAATTGCATGCTTACTTACGCTCAATCGATTCAGAACAAACGAAAATCGTTAAGCCTGAAACAAAAGAAGCAATCTATCGAAAATGTCGCGCAGGTATTGTATAGTCATCTGAAACTTTTACTATGTAAATATACAGTGAGACAAAATATAAATTATAGTTGGGCACTTAATCAATAATTTGAAGTTATTTTTTATGATAAGCACCTTCTAGTTAACCATCATTAATAGAAATAGTCTAATGAATAAAACACATAAATTATTCCTGATCATAATTCTCCAAAATTTGGTATCTAGCTCCTGAACTAATACGCTTGCGTCTGATTTAATAAAAGAGAAAGTTTAATTGAAACAAATTTATTCAGTGTAGTTATTGTTTTTGATCAAATGCACTATCCATTGTGATTTAAAATTATTGATGGTTCAATTATCTTTTCGTGTAAATATATTCAGAAGTTTTGAGATGTTAATGATCAATTGAATTATTATGTTGGTGTTTGTTGGTTCATCCAATTAAAACCACGCTCAGTAAATTTAGAATTATTGCTGTATTCAGATACGTATGTAGATTTTACTTATTTTACATTGTTCAGGATATCATTTGATCTCATTATGATAATTAAACATTTTCAGAAGGTATTCTGCGGGATAATCAAAATGTTTGGTTAGTATTAGAGTTCTTTTATGAATTTTGGATATTTTTAAATTATTCGTAGAAGGTTTTTAAATACAAGAACATGTTTTTACAAGAGTCAGATAGGAATTAGTTTTCATGATAAAAAATTGGGTGCCTTTAAACTTCAGATAAACGGTGAGAATGTTCGAATAACAGCAACGAGAACAGATCACGGATGTTTTTTTAAAGTTTGTTGATAAATTTGAAATATAAATGTACCATACCACCTTACCTACATTGCACTGTAGTGAAGATATCTTAAACTCAATTCGCAGATGAATCCATTCATTTTTATTTTGTAAACAATTTAAAGACAATCCTTTGACAAACCAAAAAAGAGATTTTGTACTTTGATAGAAAATGTTGGACGATGAATTGAAGAGGATTCAAATATATAATTTCAATTTGTTTCATGTATCATAAGGAGCGTTTAGCACAAGAATGTCCAAATGATTGAAAAGTACTGCAATTAGGGATTGGTGCCAAAAGTCCTCTGTTTACCAACTGCACCACTTCAAAATTACCTGTACCAATAGAATTACCATTATTTTTATATGTTTCAGTGCTCCAACTGATAAAGTCTTAGTCTTAGTTATGTTTATGTTCTTATATATTTTTGGAAAAAAGTATTGTAGGTACAACATAACTTACAAAATGACATAATAAACATAATAACTTATCATAAAAGATACTGAAAATGTTGCATCATCATGTGATTTTTTCATCTTATTACAACCTCTCAGAAGAAAGATATTTCTTTGTTTCGACATGCACATTCGACATGTCCTTTCCCTCAAAAACTTATCCTAAAGGGGGTGGAGAGGATTTCAGAAAACAAAATTAAAGAAGAAACAATATCCGGCACCATTTTAATTTGAAATTTAAAAAAATCATATGTTTCCTAGTTACAACAGTGGTAAAGTCTTAAATATATATGTCTCCCCTATTTGGTGGGGGCAATTCTTTTCGAAAATTAGAAATATGAGACGGCTTGACTTAGTTGGTATGCTGAAAAATACAAAATAAAATTAATTCTCTGTTCTGGCACTTTTGAAGTTGGTGCCCAAATTTTTCAGTCTAACTACAACATGACAACTTCAATATTACCAATACCAATACAGTTAATATTATTTTGTACTTTTCAGTGCACCAGCAAACTGTTGAAATACGATGGACATATACTCGCTGAGCAATTAATAATAATTATACAAAAAAATCGCACAAGCTATACAATACCTAATAGCGGGCGCACCAGCACAATGATCTTAATGTTCAAAAAGGGTGATAAAACAATACCAAAGAACTACAGAGGTATAAACTTACTCATCACGGCTCTAAAACTGACAACAAAAGTCATAACCAACGAAATTGAACTAGTAGACGAACAACAAGGTTTCAGATCTGGACGACTCTGTAATGACGCAGTTGTTATTGTTAGGCAGATCATGGAAAAGTCACTGGAGTGCAACGTACCGGCCTACTGCTGCTTTATATATCTGCAAAAGGCATGTGACCGTGTAGAACTAAATGACGTCGTTCACCCCTATTATATAAGTGTAACATACCATCAGACCTCACTAAAACAATTGAAAACATGTATAGGAGAAACAACATTCAGACCAGAGTCAACAAGAAATTAACCCAGCTTATACCGGTCGAGAGAGGCATATGTCAGGAAGATTCATTAAGCCCTATGCTGTTTAAACTCATCATGGACGAAATTATTAACAGGATCCAAAATATGGGTATAGGATATAAAATGGGTGAAGAAATCATATCCATTATATGCTATGCAGATGGCGCCATAATTGTTGCAGAGAGTGAAGATGACTTGCAGATACTTTTACATCAATTCAATATAACAGCGAGAAGATTTACGTAACATGATAATATTATCAAATAAAACAAAAAGTATGGTCACCGCCAAAGATCCAATAAGATGCAAGCTGGAATTGGACAGAAAAATTATCCAGTAGAAAAGGAGTATTAGCTACTTAGGAATACTAATGCATAGCTATGGAGATACAGAGGCAGAAGTCGCCCAACAAATAAGCAAAGCCAACAGAATAGCAGGACGCTTCAAATATACGATATGGCGCAACAAGCATTTACGGACAGAAACAAAAGCCGAAGTCTATAAGACAGTAGTGAGGCCAATTATGACTTATACTGCTGAAACAAGACCCGATACAGCGAAGATAAGAAGGTTAATGGAAACAAGTGAAATGAAGATAGTCATAGAAATAACAGGGAAAACACTATGGCACAGATTACGTAACACAGACCTAAGACAAAGGTGGAACAGGAAAAAGGAGTGGTATACCCCTATAAGCAGAATGGAAGAACACAGGATAGTAAAGATTGCACTAGACAGATCACCAAAGGACCAAAGGAGCATAGGAAGGCCGAGAAAAAGATGAAGTGATAACCTGGATATCCAATAAAGAGGCACCCGAAGATGGAACGGGCGCGAGCCTATTAAAGAATTAGGAAGAAGAAGTACACCAGCTAATAAAGTCGGCCCAATTTTTTGTAAAAACATATTTATTGTGTTAAATATACAAGCATATTTAATTAGCGGTTTTCATTGATATGCAATTAATGCAAGGAAGGAAGAAGAAGAAAGCTGTATTGTAAATGAATTTCATAAGACTGAATAAAAATTTTCAATATTCGTTATAATCATTACAATGATTCTGGTTTGTTCATTTCTTTCAATGTTAATCAATAAAATATGTCTTTTCCGAGTTAAAGTCGTGTTTTAATTGTTATTATTCATGTAAATAAATATTCTCAAATGTTGATGATGATGATTCTTTTTTTTTTTTTTTGGATTGCTCGATATAATGGATATGAGTTATTTGATGTTGTTTTTAGCATATAGATATTGGGCAGATTTCTAAATCACTATTATAGTGGAAAGTGTCGATTTTCTCCCACAAATCAAACCGTCTGTGAATTAGGTTGAACTAGAATCTAATATACCTAAGTATGTTGATTGTTGATTGCCTACCCATGTCGGTGGTAGATGTTCACAAGTTTTGCATACAAAAAAACAGCTTCGATTATCCACTTCCAGCTAGCTAGAAAGACTATCATGTTTACACGATAGATTTCTTATTTTTTGCGACCTCCTTACGTTCAATTATGTTTAACTGCAAATTGCTGTATGTCCATATATTGCAATAGGGAATCGCTCCGATTTTCTTGTAGCATATACATACCACACTTACAATGAAAGTGAACGCCATTAACAGCTTAACATAATTGTTCTCAGCTTTCGTTTGAGTGTATGTTTTGTTTGCAAAGAAACAGAAATACCTGGTTGGTTACAATAAATGTTTTTTATTCAAAAATAAAGCCTATTCTGTAATATATTCTGAAACTTTAACATTTAACGCATCCAATAAAATCTGAAATTTCAAGGCATCCGATAAATCTTCGGCCTAGTGCCATGGAACACGTTGTTTTGTATGGAAACTGATTACAGTTGTCGTCTTGTGTTGATTTTAAGGTTATGTTGAAATAATATGTGGTTACAGTCTAATATTTTTCTATCATATACTCTATCAAAATTGGGAAATATAGATAATCATTAACTCAAAAATCATAGAATTCACAATTGGCTGTTTCATTTTTATAGTAGGTAAAGTCGTGCGTACACGACAGGAGATGCTGCTCTTTATAGCCGCCGTGAAACGAAGTGAAGTCAATTTTTCGTCGGCCGCAATTAGTTTCGTCCTCACCTTGGTGTTTACAGCTTATTTTGATTTTCATTTTTGTGCTATTTTTTAATGAAATCGACGATTTTTTGATCTTAACACAATGGTGAAATGCGAGGCTCTTAGATACAAGAGTCGCTGTCGAAATAAATATTTTTTACAAAAAAATGGACCGACGTTATCAGTTGGTGCACTGAAAATTACAAAATAATATTAATTAATTTAATTAATTAATTCTATATATGTGAGATTTTAAAATGAATGTAGCTCGAAAACCGTAACTTTAAAAAAATATTCAATTTAAACGTTTCCGGATATTGTCCTATCTTTAATTCTGGCATGTCGAATTTTCCATTTTCAACCCCTTCCACACCTCCACCCCCTTCGGGGGCGATTTTCGAGGTATCGGATTTGAGTTTTTACGAATATGGGACCATTTCTCAAATCTCCTCTTTCAAATGAATCAAAAATCATCAAAATTGGAGAACGTTTACCATATACAACGAGCGAAAAAAAAAAATACAAGCAGTCGAATTGTATTTGTATACCTCCTCCGTTAGGGGTTCGTCGGTCCGAAAAGAATATGGTGTTACGTCCATTGGCGGCCATTCATTTAGCGTCATTTGGTTTCACTTGCTCTTCGAATGCGATGTCTCGTTGGTAATTCCATGCTCTAAGGTTTCATTAAATGTATATTCTGAGGTGAAAGAAGATTATAAGTATATTTTGGAGATTGCTTTAAGAATGGTATTGCAATAAGACTTGAACGTAGAATTTCAGAAGTCTGATGTTCTTTTGAGATTTGGTTGCTGCTTATTAATGAAAAGTAATCTAAAGCGATTATAGAAAGAATGGGCATATTTATTGTTTCTTAATGTTATCAAAACTTTTTGATAAATAGATAATTTTGGTATTTTCACCATTTGTTATTTCTATTCTAATGCGCAGAAAACTATATCTAAGTAAATTTTTGTACCAAAAAATACGCAAAAATGTTTCTCATTATGTTAAATTTAATGACTGACTTTAATTTTAACACCTGGCTTTGGCTTACGCAGTCGCAATTAACGTTATGGGTTTTAATCAAGCCTTAAAATTATCGGAGCAGGTTCAGAATAGCTATTTCGATTTAAGGTATGTTATTTTTTAACGGTCCTTAAAAATTAACATTTTTCTTACATAATAGTAGTAGTAGTAAATATTGTTGATTATTAAATTACGATGATCGTAAATTCTGACGTAACTTATAAAACTGAATAATGTATAAATGGCAAAAATGATTGTTGTCATATAAGTATTCATTTTCTAAATTATTTCTATTTATTCTTAACGTTATAAAAATGTTCATAAAATTTTGCAAATGCAGTGTAAACTGTCTAGCGAAACTGGAGGGATAGATTATTTTTGACCGACGAACCCCGAAGAGAGGAGGTATATAATTCGACAGTCTGCTTTATTTTTGGTTTGTGTTCGCCTATTTATAGTAAACGAGCTCCAATTTTGATGATTCTTGAATCATTTGAAAGAAGAGGCTTGAGAAATGGTCACACATTCATCAAAATTGCAAATCCGAAATCTCCTGCCCTCTGAAAACCACCACCGAAGCGGTGTAGGGGGCAAATTTTCTCGAAAATCGAAAATCTGAGGTGGTATAATTAAAGATCGGGAAATGTTTAAATTGAACATTTTTTTCAAAAGAGTTACGGTTTTCGAGATAAAGGCATGTTAAATTTTCAAATATATGTATCAATCTATACCTGCAACTGCACAACTTCAAAAATACCAGCACCAATAGAATTAATATTATTTTATATTTTTCAGTGCACCAACTAATAAAGTCGGTCCAATTTTTGTTTTAATATTTTCTTTCTTACGAATAAATTTAAAACTCGTGACGTCAGACAATTTCTGTCAATATAAGGAAATTTGGCTAATGAGTCATATTTATAGTTGTACGGATAATTGTGAAAGCAAGTGTTTGGACAATAGTAGACAATTCCACATGTCACCAAAATTTCGTGTTGTTTAAACATTTTTTGGTGATATCTAATCTATTATGTTCCACCAGAAGGTTTCCTTGTTTCGTTATAGAGGATGTCCTTTATAGAGAGTCTATTAATGTATGGTTTCTTATTTAAAACCAACCAATCTGGATCAATATAATAGGATGCTAGAGTTTTTCTTTATAGTTCATTATGAAGAGTCTTACACTATAATGAGTACTGATTTCCAACAGAAGCATCCATTATTTTAATATGGCGAAAGAAACTGTTCTAATATTATATTATTGGCGTTAACTTCGATATTATTATAATACTATATATTTGAAAACAAGCGGAAGTGATTACGTGCTTTGGAATATTTCATGCAAAAAGGTGACTTTTCCTATGCTGCGAGAAGCGATTATTCTATTAACGTCAAAACTTCCTGTGCCATATTGTGCAATATAATACCTATATATAAATTGTGTTTTTTGCCAATTACGCGTATGGCTATAATTCTTTTGTTTGACATTTTGTGGAATCATCTGTGCAACAGTAATTCATTGTCCATTCTTCTCTGACATCTTCAATTGGACGTAAATACGTAATGAATTACTTACTATAGGTACACATATTTCCTGTTTATTCTTCTATATTTGTTGTCGAATTTATTTATTTGAAATCTGTTATTGTATAATAAATATTCTTACTTGACCTAATTACGCATATTGGGAATCTGAATAGAGCAAAATGTTGAAAACAAAAGTTCTTTACAATCTATTCTGATAAATAGAGGAAACAATTTTTATTCCAATAAAATACCCCTTTCATTATATAGTATTTGTTCTACTTTTCTAAAAATTTTTACAAAAATAACTCCATTATATTCCTAAATATGATTTGTTTTCAAGTTATCGCCTCTGGAATATCGTTAGTTGGATGATTGCATTCTTTATTTTTTTATCATTTAATTATTTCGTGTGATTATTGCATTGGGATTGTTTTCCATTTAGTTTCCTGAAGTTGACCTTGTTAAGAGTGATTTCATTTGTAATTGCTTTGGAATTGTGTTGTGTCGAATGATCTTCGTTTGAGTTGAAAACATATTTCGTTAGAACTTTGTATTTTCTTTTTTTTTAAATCATTTATTTCGAGAATTTTAAGAAGAATTTACTTATACAGAAAATTCTTGTTCAAAAAATGTCTGGTATTTTTTGACGAGACGCTGTATTTTTTTTTATTTATTCAAATACTAGCTTTTGTCGGCTACTTCGTGCGCGTGAAAAACTGTATTCAATTCCAGGCAGTAGTTTTTGCGTATACAAACATATAGACAGACCGGCATACTTTATAAAATGGAATCTATATTCTAAGTTACACCTCTAGCAATACATCGGTGAAAATTGCATTCAATTCTATGTATTAGTCTTTGCATGATACGTGTACAAACATACAGAAAGACAGACAGACGCGATAAAATATATCCTATGTTTTAAGTTAGACCTCTACTAATACATCGGTGAAAAATGCATTCAATTCCATGCCGTAGTTATTGTGTGACGTGCATACATACAGACAGAGGGACAAAAATTCAAAAAAATATTGTTTTGGCTTCTGCTGCTCTAATAAATACCCCCCATATTATTTTTTCATTAATATCTTTAATGTATAGACATCGGCCTGTTATTTTATTATATAAGTACCAGCAGTCCCAGCGGACGTCGTCGTGCCCGGAAAAGCTTTACGCGATATGCTGACAGCAGCGCCACCTACCGGGTTCAATTGTGTTTTGAAATCATCCAGGGACCCATTGGAATATAAATAGAAAATTTCATCCCAATCGGTCCAGCCGTTTGATATACCGACAAAGGCGCCATCTATCAGGTCCAATTTTGAATCTAAACCATTATCGAATCCCCTCGAATACACACAAAAATGTTCATCCCAATCGATCCAGCCGCCCGACAACGGCGCCATCTATCAGATCCAATTGTGAATCTAAACCATTCTCGAAAGTAAACCCTAGAATTTTTATATTCAACATTTTTCTATAATTATCTTAACTTCTCATACATAATACGCAACCCTGTATAAGCATTCGATTTAAATTCATATCCATATTGTTCATACCCAACTATATATGCCTATGTTGAACCGTTTTTTAACAAAAAGTGACCTGCCACTCTAACTTATCGTTATTCCGACAGGCAGTCAGTGAAAGTGTTACAAATGCATCTTAACGTGCCTTTTATGGTCTTGCGCTTCACAGATATGAAGTAATAATATGATATGCCCGACACTTCTCTAAATATACCTCCAGCTTATAATCTCTATGGTCGTTGGTTGTTCACTTTCTACACGAGCAGCACCTAATGTAGATGTTATCGCTTGCCATGGCCAAAGTACGAGGGTACTACCAAATATTCTTTTTATAGTAGATACATATCTGATATAGTAAATAATGTTGCTGAGTTAAATTTAAAGAATTGAGAAGAGAGTCTTACATACAAATCGACTGCATAGTGATCGTGCACCGATTTGATAACTTTTCTTTCATTTGGAAGAAGACTGCTGAAACATGGTCCAATATTTAATTTCAGGGTTTGATAAAGCTTATTCTTTCGATAACGCCCCATTCAATTTTCTTAATTGTATGTTCTAAAACATATGATTTCTTGAAACATTTGTACTTGAAAATACAACGGTTTTATAGTTAGGGATCTGAGATGGTTGAAAATTTTTCTTACTTATATCAGACACAGCTGTGTATAATTCGACTTATTTCTACAATAAAGTTGTGTCTAAGCTTTAAATCTGAAGTAATTGTCTTTGCATTAATGTACAGATTTGTGAGCTAAAGTCTTTCACACTTCTATGTGTCTTTCTTTAAGTCTCTTACATCTACGAATTGATTCAAATCTGTCGTGGTAGAGTGGAGTAGCTGTTGACTTATAGTAAGAAGGGATCGGGGTTCGAGTCTCACCTTTTCTGTTTTTTGTTCTAGTATTTCTAGTGAAAATATTACTTATATATCTTGTAGGTAATTGAGAAAATAATATTTTCTTATTCTTATTCTACTAACCACATTTAATCAAAATTTTGAAATGAGTTATTAAAAACTAGAACCGACTTCATTAGATCATGAATTGAAAAGTATAAAATAGCAATACCTACAAACATTACCAACAAGCCATGTGGGATTCCATCTTTAATACCTACAATATGTTCGTAACACATTGAACCTTCTATAGGTCAAATCATATAATAAACCCATATGTTATGATACTGAAATTTGACAACTGATTTATTTTCATATAAGCAACTTTGTGAATTACTAAGAGCCTTACCAATAAAAAGCTTAGAGTTTGAAATCCAAAATCTTCTATACCTAATCATTTCGTTTTTGGAATAGCTTCAGAAGACTACATGTCAGCTTAGACATACCTAGAGTTGAATGAGCTGTCTTCTTTATAAAGCTGGCTAGTGAATAGGTTGGTACCTACCTAATTGAAATTGGATACTTTCGCAATAGTTTTTGAGACATTGTTTGATCTGATTTTAAATTTTGGCGGATGCGAATTTACAAAAAAGGAAAACTATTTCAATGCTCCATTCTTTTAAGTCCCATATATTGTTAAATGAAAAGAAAGAAAGACGCGCATAAAGGATTTGACTGAAGAGATCTGAAATATTTTATGAATCTGAATGTAAATTTATTGCATCGCCCTCGTACTTCGATTAATCCTGATAATGTTCAGAGGATCAGGTGCGCAAATGTTTTTTTGTCGTATTTTATGTTTCTGGGTCTTCGTCGTTCGAGCACCTTTCAAGAACACAAGATTTATTATAGTCTGATGGGTTTATTTATATGGATATGGAAGAAGTGATTGTGGCTTAAGGGCTATCATTTATTTCATTAGAACGTAAGGCGTAAGATATACGTAATGGATAAAATTGAACATTGGAAAATAAGTGGGATCGTTCACAATAAGCGAACGTACACTTATGTGTTTCGGTAGACCGTAAGATCTTACGGCCGAACGTTAGGCGGACATAAAGTTGGACAATGTTCAACTTTACATGCGGCTTACGGAAAATTTAGGAACATTTTTAGGGGATTTGGATTTTTTGAGTTGAATTATTCGTCGGTTGGTAAGTATCGGTTCGCATTCTTGTATATTTAGAGAATCATTCATCAAACGTCGGTAATCACCTTTCTTCTACTGGACGCACACTCCATCGCCTAGATTTTTTTTACTCAATATCTTCCTTGTAGTCTACACATTGCTAATAACAGTATCACTAACTGCAATTCCAATTCCATGGCGTTAAAGTTAATATACCTACACCAGAGAAAACCCCAGATGAACTATAGCCGTCAAATTATTTCACGCATGCGTAGCAACTAAGTTTTTACGTTCATTATAAATAGAAAAATGTTACGTCTATCTTATGCGTTATGTAGCCCTACGTCTTACGCCCATTATAAATGGGCACTTGGAAATAGTGAATCGTATTTGCGGTGCGGTGGTTATTGTTTATATAAGTTCTCATGGGTATAGAAAGTCAATTATAGAGATCTCATCTTCACAAAGATTTGTCCGATATTTTAAAATATTATGATAAAAGCCGATAATTTTAATAATAATTTTATTTTATCACTTACTGATAGATATTAATTATATAATTTTATAAAAGAAATATAACTACTTTGTGTTACGTCTGTCTTTATAGATTACTAGTGGAACCCGATAAACGTTGTTCACCAATTCTCATGGCGATACAGTTTAAAATGTGAAGCACTGTTGCGCCATCTAGTCATAAATTACAGACCATTGATAAGATGGATTCTTAAAATCATAATGTGAGTGCCAATATCTATTTAAGTGGTTATGTCATCTAAACAAACTAAATTTGCATGTTTGGAGCACGGATAATCTTCATGAAATGCTCGAAAAGCCATTGAATCCTCTCAAAGTGACTGTTTGTTGCAACATTTGCAGGGTGGCCCTTATTTTTTGAGGACGCCGGCGGCACCACCACAACCGTACCTATCTGGTGAGCGCTACAGACCTATGGTAAATTTGTTTTTGTCGCTATATGTTGCTGAAATGCATGGTCTATAAACTGAGGCTGAAATGAGGGTATCGGGCATTGTTAGTTCCAACAGGACAGAACAACCTCTCACACAGCTATACCAGCGATGAATATTTTGAGACACAACTTCCGGGCTGTGTGATCTCCCATTTTGGCAATTTGAACTGGCCGGCCAAATCAAAACAAACCACAAACCATACAAGACTTAAGAGCCAACATTGAAGAAGTAGTCACCAATTTGGGGTTAGATGTTTTGCAGACGGCAATTGAAAATGACGTAAAACGAGCACAAAGGTGCTTCAATTCAGAAAGTGGCCATTTAACCCATACCCATAAAACCGTACCCTGTACATAAAAAACATTCAGTCGAATTTTTGTACTTACCTTCTTCTTTTGCGGAGTCGATCAAAAATGTCACCAAAATGTTTATTATTAAACAAATATCCAATACAAAAAGTTTAGAACGTTTTTGAGCTTCAGAGCAACATTAATCAGTCTGTAGGTATGACTTGACGAGCTATCAAACTTTATTAAGCTTGTTCCTTGTTCTGTAGTTTTAGAGCTAAAGTGTTTTTAATCACCATACTTCTATCAGTTCTCACAAAGGCGGACTCCATTAAAATCTGACAATGAGATCTCGTGCTTGCAGGTTGTGAAATTAATTGTTTCAAATTATATAACGTCATAGCTCCTTCCTTTAGAAAATTGTATGTACAATTGAGTGGCATCAACGTAATATTAAAATAATTATATCTTGATGAAAAATAATTAGTTGCCCAAAAATATAATAGATTTCGTTCAAAATGAATAACTACAAACGAGTAAGATGAATTTAACAAATAAATTAAGTTATGCACGACAGCACGCGCTATATTTGTTCTTATATCAGTCCAAAGGTCAAATTTGTTTACGTTCCGATGATTGAACCTCTTTTTAATAATATAAAAGTTCAGATTTTTATGATTTCAAAACTATATATGGATCAGTTGTAACCACTTTGCAAAATGTGATGCTATTATCTTTGATAGTTATCATGTTACAAATAATGTAAAATGGCGAGACTGAAGTCTAATTAAAGAGCTTCGTAAGATCAGCTTTTTGGCGTTTATTTATGGATTTTGATGATTTTTTTACCATGTATGATGTATGTAGAATGTTATTAGAATAATCTGGTAGTGGCTGTAAGTTTGACTGGGCCTTCTGGGTGGAGGGTTCCATACCTGTAATACCCAAAAAAGTATGTCTGAGTTCTATGGCTGAGTTTTCGTGGATTTTCGCTATATTTGTATGTAGTATGTCACTAGACTTTTATGTTGGAGTCTGTCAGTGCGACCGGAAAATCCCTAAGTAATATGTAGGAGAAATTCTCATGCTGTTCTTCCTTGATCTCTGAGGTAGAAGGGTTCCGTACTCAAAACTTTTTATGACAATTTTTTCGTATCTTCATCTACCAAAATGTTTGCCCGGAAAGTGTCTGGTAAAACAGCTACTAAAACAATTATACTAAAATGCCTCAAAAAGTATGTGTTGTTTAGTGACTACATATTCAAAAATCAGCCTATATATATATGATTTTTTAAGAAGCTCTTTAACTAATTTTTAAAATAATTATTCCGAAAGGTCAAGGTAGATACTGATTTTAAAATGATTTTATCATTAAAACTGTTACTTACCGCACATAAGAAAGATATGTTTCTTACAATGCAAAAAAAATAAGAATATATAGACTGTTTCATTTAAAAAATCCCGACGGCCTGTAGCCAGCGGAAAGGTAAATTTCTCAAAATTCATTGAATTGAAATTTGAACAGCCTTTTCCTTGGTATACCTACATTTTATTACATAAAATTGCCGTATGTGTCATAGCCTTGCAGTTAGAGGTTTTTGTTTTGACTGCTGAATATAAAGCAGACAGGGTTCGCGTTCCACTTCCTTAAAAAAGTTATAGCTGACCGACTCCTGTTCGTTCCCGGGCCATCGCTTTTTTATCATAATTCTTATTTGAAATTGATAAACAAAATTCAACAAATTGTATGTAATAATAATAGTTTTAATGAAAGTGCAATTATTATTAAACCAATATAACCAACGCCTCTTGCAATGCATAATTCAGACATCCGTCGCAGCTTTAATTTTCGTTAGTTCTCCAGATTATTTTTCATTAGATAAACGGGTGCATGAATTTTCTTGATGAGATGGGTCCTCCTATTACACTTCACATGTCCCCACATGGAAAAAAGCATTTATTCAGATGTCCTACCATCTTCATAGTCATTGAATTCATATATACAAAATATCGGAAACCCTGTATAAGAATGTCTTCAATTTGAGAAATATAGAATTTATTCAATACGTTATGTAGACAGTGAATAGGTGAGCTTTTGGCCTTTTATATGTTTTCATGTCGATAAAAACGCTGACTGATATGGTGAAAAGTCTTCAGTTTCTTCGAAGCAAATGCCGACTTGTTTATTTAAATTATCGTTTTTATTACCTCGATTCTGTCACACCTCAGTCGAAATGACTGATATTGTTGTGGTTGAATGACCAGTCGTATGAACATTTATCTGCTTTATAACCTAATCAAAATATTTTTATACTATTTTTGCCAGTCATAGCACGTTTTATCATCCATTATCTAATTACCAGAATGGCTTTATGGTATTTTTTTCTTCGCTCGACTGCTGTCACACCTTACGACAAGGTCCTTTGCTAATATTGCATAGATGCTAATCTGGCCAAGTCATCATCATCACACTATTATGATTTGGTTCTTTAGTTTGTTTTATCTCTCCTATTTTGGTATCGAAAAGAAGTGGGTGGTTAAGGCGTTTCTATCATTGTTAATGTTTGATTATTATTTATGCACTGTATGTATTGAAGGCAGGAAATCGCTTTCGTTTCATGCCAGTGGATAATATTATTGTTTTTTTAATAGATAAATAATCGGTGTTTGGAATTAAAAAAAATAGTTAGGTATTGAATACTTGATGGACAAGGTTATTTGGATTATGTAACCTTGAGGAGTAATATTTATTGTGTATTGAGCAAAAGTAGCATAAAGCGGCGTAAAATATGGAGAAAAGCTATTTTTTGCAACTCCTACTTTGAAACTGCTTAAAGCGGCCTGAGTCTTGCTTTACTTTACTGTACTAGGACGTAATGTAAATGACTTTCCGCACGGTCTGGCGCAGGTTTAAGTCATATATGGAGCCAGTATAGATAGTTTGTGTCATTACTATTTAGTTTATTCAAAACATTGTCGATTGCGAGACGGGCTCGCCTGTAAATATATGAGGATATTTTGATTATGATGTAATATCGTCACTTTTCGTATATTTTGCCTTTATATGTACTAAGCCGTTCATTTCAGGATAATAACATACATCCGTATGTATGGACTTTTTATAGGACCGATAAATTTTATTTATCTATTTATCTATCTATCTAATAAAAAATATGGATATTTACCTAATACCAAATTCTAACTTTTGTCGTTCTGTAGATCCGGCGAAAATAGGCTGTGGGCTGTGGTAGGCAAGCAGTCACAGACACCCTCGTGATCTTGTGAGGGTTTCGTTTTCTTATCGAGTTTAGGCGACTCTAAAAGCTACCGTGGGTAACAATGGAGTTTATTAACTTTAACGGATTAACCATGAGCTTTTTGTCATAAAATTATTTTCATTCTTTAATTATTCCGAAAAGTATTCGATGTTATTATTCCTTGGTATTATTTTATGTATAAAACAGCAAGTTGCAATTATTAGGTTAGAATCAAATATGTATCTTGTTAAACGCTATATCTATGGAATTGACCACGATCACGATTCATACAAACTAACAATGACTGTGTCATTAGAAGTGTCTGATAACCAGTCGCTTAGTAATCAGTTATCATACTCTTGTGGACACGATAGATGCATCGCTTTGCTCAGTTGTCATACTGATGTTGGACAAAAAATTTAAAATAATTCAATTAAAACATTACTTTTTGTTCAATATATTTATACTGGAAAATATTATGTAGTAAAAGAAACGATATATTTTCATAATAGAATTGCCTGATAGCAGGAACAGATGATAGGTTATGTTACACAAACTATTGTTTACTTACTGATTAGCTGTCAACTTTCTGATTACTAATCGATTGGTAATCAGTCATGGCTATGGACACGACTAATAACTTGCTCATAGAAGGTATCCAACTCGTAGTGACATAAACACTCTCGACCTTACTAAATTTCACAAAAATACAAAAAATATCTTATGAAATATATATCTGTGGCGTTTTTACTTCTACCCATTTAACCGATCATCATGCAAATGGATACATGTAAGTGTTTGAACATTGGGAATGTTTAATCACCATTCACTTTGTTTTAATTCACAGCATGCTGGCGTTACAATGCTTCATCTTTACCATCATGAATAATTTGAAATTCCGTAATAGTTAAATTACTTCCTAAGATAAATGAGAAAAGGGGAATCAATAGAAGCGAAACTATCAATTTAATTACTTAGTTAATTAAATCTGAGAGATATTCACCTAAAAATTCCATGTGATTGTGTCTGAATGTTTTAATTCTTTAAAATTTTTCAGAAAAATAGATTAGCTGTCAATATCTGGATCGATCTTAAGAATATACCATGTACTTTAACGTTATTTGAATACTTAATTACTTCACAAACAGGAAAAATTCTATTTAATCGACTGATTCATGTTCTATTCTATTCTCATTCTAATAATTAGTGATAACTACTGCAGAAATGAAGAAAATCCGGGGGTTGGTAGATAGCGGATAGGTAAATTTCAGGGTTTTTAATTTTCATTACTTTCTTTTTCTATCACTTTCAGGGAAAAAATGTTTCAAAGTAAAGTTATAGTCACAGACCATATCTATAATTCATAAATATTTTTTATGACATTTACTCAATGGCTACTTAGTGATTGTTTTTCAGCCGCCATTTTGAAACTACTTGTCCCATCATGCTCATCAAGGAACTAGACCGATATATTGATAAGGTCGATTCTTACAACAAATTTGATCTTGATATCTTAATAATTGCTACCTTGATCATTACTATTCCCTGTCTCAATAGTATCTTCGCTATATATTTTTTCACATATGCTTAGAATATAGGAAAAAACTTATCTTTCATTATACTCATAATACCAATATGATTTATTTACAATTTGTATTTTTTTGAACAATGAAATTTATCTATCTGAAGTAGCGCTATAATATTTACTTTTGGCCGCAGTATACATTAATTTTATTTCGTATGTTGTAATAGTAAAAGAATCTATGTAATGATGAAATGGTACATTAACTAGCGGTTATTGTTGTTACAGATCATATTTATGGTTCAACGTGTCACGATTGGCTAACATGATAATCACTTGTTACTTCGTTAAGGCACTTCCTCACCACTTCATTTTTACAATTAACATTTATAAGCACCATATGATGCAAATATAAGTAAATATATATACGATGCGGCTGCTGTACCAGTTTCAACTTATATTTCACGCGATTAATTCGCGCTACATTAACTCTTTAGAAGGATTAAATTTCATAACTTTCTAATCTAACTGTTAATTATATTTCGTATGCATTCCACCTACACTAACATGAAGCATATTGAATTATTATTTTTTCAATGAATCCGTTAATTGTTATGCTCTGTCTTTACCTTTATTTGTTACTCGTAGTTCGAATAGAGAACTAACTATTCTTGTAATAAACATACCCAGTTCAATTATGTTTATTGAATCAACAGATTATGTGTCTCTAAATTTACGTAACTTTAATATTGGGAATGGTTCAGTTTAGTAGTACCTTATAGTTAATACTTAATAATATTACCAAGCAGTTTCAAATTACTCTATGAATTTAATAGATTTTTGACCCACTTCTCTAAACGAAAGAGGTATGTATACAATACGACTGTCGCCATTTTTTTAAGTTCGTTCGCGCCTTTGGCGTAGTAAACGTGTTCTGATTTTATTGATTTTTTTTTGTTGAAAGAAGGGTGCTGAGAAATGGTTCTGAACAAATCTGAAATCCAACATTTTCCTTCCAAATGCTTTTGTATTTGTGGCTTGATACTGACCTTTTCTGGCGTGACAATGAAGCCCTGCTACTAAAATTCTTATTCCTCTTCTTTTACTTCTCTGCAATTTCGGACCAGTTCCGCTACACTTTTTTAATTTTCACATATTTTCTTGAGACATTTGAGACCTTTTCCAGTTCAAAACATCTACCTATTATGTCATTGTCAAAAATACAGGTTAGAAGTTGGCAACCGCTATTGACCTACTTTCTGTTTATCTGTACATTTTCCTAATAATTTTCTTCTTCTAAATAATTTTAAATAATGTTAAGATTGAATCTTCTTCAATTTGAAATAATTCTGGATTTTGGCTTTGTATCCTTACTTTGGCCTTTGAATCTGTCATACATAGCTTTATTATTCTTATAATTTTATTTGGCACCTTTAGTTCCTCTTGTCATTGCTATAATCTGTTTCTGATCGCGGAATGGTATGTTTTCCGGAAATCCACGAACAAATGGTGCAGTTCCTTATCTTGTTCATAAAACCGTTCAGAGATTGTTGAAGGTGCTTAAGTAACCATAATTATTTAATATCAAATATTTGGTCTTCGCTCTGATTTATGATCTAACGTAGGTACTTTTAAAGGAATATAAGAAACTATTTACAATCTCGATTCGGTAAAGCTAGAATCCGGATTAGCACAGCAAATACGAGCTAATGTAACACGCATGGGCAATTATCTAAGGAAATGTTATCTTCTGTTTCGTCGAAAAATTTACAATGAATTATTAATATGCGGAAAGAACAATCCATTGTCTTCCGACGAGGAATCTATCATTTCAACCGTGGCTTGCGCATTCCTTTGCCGATATTATAATAACTGTTTCACTTACAGATGTTTCTCAGTCGCATCGTATTGTGCAACGCCAGGGCGACCATTACAAGTATTTCTCTTCTAATTAACGATCCTAATTAAGCTGTTTAGGCTATAGAAATTTCATTTCCTATGTTATTTTTCCGGATAGCATCGCTATGATCCTAATTGGTAGCAAGTAGGCAGTAATTTCTACAGATAGAGCAAGTTTATTCGAAAAAGTTTGTTGTCCCATATCATGTGCTCAAATTTTATTTCTCAATCTGTTTTTCTTAGATTTATGAAACCAATTTTATACTACTTATGAGTATTTGCAGTACTTAAAATTTATTGTAGAACTTTTTAAAAATATCAAAAGAAATATATATAATCGAATATCAGGGAAATCTGAAGACTGAAGAATCATTTTAATGAAACTCCTAGATATTTTATTCCAATCCCAGTTTGAAAAGAGGATTGAAAATTCGAGTTATGACCTTAGCTTAATTGACTTTTACGATGATTGATTAACTTTTGATCTCCAATTTCATTAAACTAGCTTGTCGCTGCCTCCATTGGTAGCTGGATTTAAATTTAGTTACCGTTAGTTTAATAGTTTACTTGAAGAGAAACTTTGAAGCTTTCATTTGTTGTTAAACTCACTGAGAATTTTATACATATATCTTTGATCTTTCAATTTCATACAAGCTTTCAGAGCTACTTTTAGTGTTGCTTCTTGCAAAATAAATTGATTCAGTAAATCCTCTCTTTCAATTTCTGATCCAATTCTATATCTTTATATACAACATACGATGTAATTGAAAATGGAAAGTCGCATTCCGAAAGCATATATAGTATCATTTATTTTTCAACACTGTTAAGATCTAATCGATTCTCCTATTTGTATGCGTAGTACAAACAGTAAACATGACGGTAATCGATTTATTAGTCCGGTATGTTGAGTAGAAGCAAGAAGGCAAAGACGTCTACCTATACAAAGGGCTCGTTTCTCATTTCAATGATCTTTTTTTCTACAAAAAATTGTATTGGAAAATCTGGGAATGTTTTTATCAATCTAGACAAGAATAACATTTGGCAACGCATTTGAAATTGTAACAAGAAAACTAAAATACTTAATAGAAAATTGTGGCAATATTGCATATAAATTATTTCAAATCTCAATTTCACCTGTCTTTAAGGTTTACGGAAATTTAAAATAAATTCATGCAAACACAAAGATGCGAAAAATACCAATAATTTCCAAGTACCTACTCTTCCTGCCAAATAACTGTCAAATATTCAACATCTATGTAACACTAGCTGTTTTACCCGGCACTTCCCGGGAAAACAATTTCGTAGGCTGTGGTACATCGAAAGTCTTGAATATGGAAACCTTCTATGAGACCTACTCGCACGTAGAACTAATCCGAACACCAACCCAGATCTATCCACAGACATGCACCAACTGAGAAAAGCATGATAATTTTCCCTACATGTGTCCTTGGGATTTTCCGGTATGAAAACCTTTACCTTTAAATTCCTGTCGCACGGACAGACTCTCTTAAAACAGTAGAGTGACATACTACACACAAATACGAAAAATCCATGAAAATTCAGCCATAGAGCTCAAATATATTTCTTTGGGAACAACAGATATGGAACCCTCAACCTAGGAGGCCCAGACACACTTACAGCCACTATCAGATCATTCAACACCATCAAAATCTAGCCATAGAGTTCGGAAATATACAATAGACTTTCAGATACGGAACCCATCACATAGAGTCCCATGGGCACTGATAGTTTAACAGTACTTTTACTAAGATATAGGAAAGTATCTGTAAACTTTGGTATGATAAACACGTGTGCAAAATTTGTAAAATTTTTGTATTTATAACACAGTCATCCAACATCCAACTCTGTTGAATTTTCAATCCAAAATATGGGAAATTCGATATTTTGATGGTGAATTTTCAATATTTTATATTGGAAATTAAACTTTTTTTATAGTGTAAACAATGTATCAACCATGGTATCTTTTTACATCATCATCATCATTATCAGACTCAAAGCTTAGCTTATTATGAGTGGAAAAGCTTACAAAAGCTGTTTTCTGTATGATAAATGGTTCCGGAGATATTCACAAAAAACTATTTAATTTTTTCAATTTCATTACCCTGTATTTCGAAAATAGTGCATTTTAGAGGGTAAGTTAATATAAAGTTTTTTTTTTCATATTTTGGGACGCGCTATCACATCCTCAAGTTCTGCCCATATATTATGAAACACCCTGTATATTAGTATAGATGATTTCAATAGCAAGATATATCTGGAATACTGATATGGTTAAAATGTATTCAGCGGTGTTTGTGAGATGCGTGGTTACACGCACTGATAGTCAAATGTCTGGAAATACTGTTCTAATGTTTTCTTAATCTCCTCATCGCCTCAGGGGGAAACTATTCCAACCAATTTTTATTGAATTAGCCACGGACATCCTACTAAAAATCATAGAATCACACTCTAAAGGCCCTTGAAAAGTGTATATATGCCAAATTTCACCTCTAGAAAATTGTACCCATGTCAGTGTTGTTAAAATATCTTAATAGATTATACAAATTCCAGGTTTCTAGTAACGCAAACATTAGTTCTAAATCGCATGCTTACAGAAACAGCAACTCAAGGCAATAAATTTGACATTATATCCGATCCATAATAATCCTAAACGGATTTTCAAGATTACTTTCGATCGTTTCTCATTGCAGCCACCAACAATTTTATTCTCTAGCGTAATGGTCACTGTTAAAGCTATTAATGCCTATATTGCAGATTATTATCATTGCGGCGTTATGATTTTATGCTATAAGAAGCAATTACCCGCACTACGACAGGCACCTTAAGTGATGTAGCAACCTATAAGTTGCATTAAGGTTGTGGAGAGTGTAACAAGTGGCAATTCTGTAGTGTTATTAATAATAAGATGTTGAACTTGGAATACAATGGGGGAAGGTTTAATTGGTGTTTCATTATGTAAGAGAGCAAAATAAGATATTATTTGAGGGCATCGTTGTACTTGGTTAATCTAAGCTCTAGTACCTATACTATTGATATTTTTTCAAAGTTTCGTTCTTCTGATAAAGAAACGTAACCCTTATAAAATCACTCTTATGTCTGTCTATCTATCCGTCTGTAGCAGCCGATTTTCATCAAATCCACTATATGAAACAAAAAACGGTATTTATACAGAATTAGGTTACCCAATCACAGACGTAACGCGGAAATGAACAAATTATGATTTTTGACATTAATTAATTGATTAATCGTGACGGAAAAATTGTGTTTTTTTTTTTAATTTTTGAACTGGATCAAGACGTATCAAATGAAAGGCCTTGCTACGATTATTGTATTTATTTATATAATTCTTAAATGTATATAGTCTGAGGATAATAGAAAAAATAAAAAAAATCAAGTATTTTCCCTTTTCTATCTTAATCTCCAAAGTCTAAAATTTTATTTATTTATTATTTCTTTTAAGGACACAATATAGGTAACATGAGATTCGTTAGTCAAGTAAACCGAAAGTGTATCTAATGCTGTAGAGAAATAATACCTATATATTAAATAAAACTACTAACCTAAAAATTCCACAATATTATAAATGAATCAATCAAGTAACAATTTATTAAGGTCAATTTTAAAATGAATGATTGATTCTAGATTCCTTAATTCAATAGGTAGGTACCTAATAGATAAAAAATTCTAAAAGATATGATTAGTGAACTATTGTTAGTGGCAGATATATATGGAGGAAGCTTAATCATGTTAGTATTTCTTAGAGGATAATCCTGAGGCATTTCACCAAAAGTAACGTACCATTTAATATGCTTTTTAAAATAAACGTCCGATTGAAAAATATAAATAGAAGTTTAGAGATCTAGATCGGTAACAATGTTAAGACATAAATGTCTAAGATTTAAACAGAATTGTCCGATTCCGAATATTTTTTTCTGAGCGATCAGCGCTTTAAAACCTCCGTTTTAGTTTACCGGAAAATCAAATAAAAAATCTTATATTTAGGAGACTCTTTACCTACATGATACTTTTAATTTAACACCGATTTAGCTAATCTATAAAATAATCCACTTACAGTAGCTTCCATAAAGTAAACTCTCGAAAATATACGAAGATATATGTTTACTATTTCGACCGATATTTACACTTTCACGTCAACCAAAGGGCGTAACGAAAGACTAATGGGAACGACAGGCGGAAGGAAATCAGTTTATGTCGAAGTAACACTTCGTCCACATTTAAGGTCGTATTTCCATCGAAAGTGAGCCAATAATTCTTTCTGCTTTTCGTTGTGGAAGCTTGTACCGTGGATCGGAACAGGGGATATTTGTTAGCTTTTTGACTTTTATGACCTGTGAAAATTCCAAAGCCTTAATGGAGTAAGACCATTTGAAGTGGATCTTTCAAAAAAGATTTTAGGAAAATGACAAAAAACGTCATTGTTACTTATAATTATGTAAAGAATTCATGAGGACTTCTACTACCAGAAAAATATTGTACGTATTTTTTTCTTAGTATCGAAACTAACTAATAATCTAACCTAAAATGTTAATAATTGACTATACAAAGAAATCTATGTTGTAATAGAATTGAAGCGATAGATGAAATAACATGTGATAAAAGCCGTAATGAAGAGATCAATGCCATAAATATTTTACTGAGATATAGAACTGTAAGATCTAACTCACTAAAGCTAAAGAACAAATGCCTAAAATTGATCATAGCCAGCGATGATGTAGGTGGAATAACAAAATTATGTGTTCTAGACCTTGGAAAATTTGGAAAGGATCAGCCTAATGCGAGTAAAAATTTATAAAAATTTCTGAGTAGATACATATACCTACTCTATATTATGTATGCGACTGATTTATACTAACGGAAAATATCTTAATAATTATAAGATTTGCAAATTTTATACGTTTTTTTTAATTATTGTATTGAACTATGTTTTTACAATTTATTTTATTTATATTTTAATTTTATACGTTATTCTAGAGTTTTAATTCATTGTAATATTTGTTATTACGACTATCATTTGATATTTAATTAACTCTTGTCTTAAGATCCTTAGTGAATCTGAAAGGTTTAATAATATATTTTATTATATCAATTAGATCAATCTCAATCAAGTAACCTTAAAAAAAATCAGTTCCTCTGTTTGGAAGTAACGATGCCTCAGGCGGATAGGCAGCTACACAAGCAATAATAAAAAAAACTAGTTAAGAACACTGTCGATCATGTTACCTGTCAAATATAAAAATCAGAATCAAAATATACGTTTGGGAGCTGCGTTGCCTCCGGATCCAGACAAATACACATGTTAAACTTAATGAAAACATAAATATTTTTTACAAAAATTACCATCTTTATTAGTTGGTGTACTAAAAAATACAAAATAATATTAAGTCTATTGGTACTGGTAATTTTGAATTTGTGCAGAGGTAGTTAGTGCGGGTTTACGAGTTTCTTATCGCGCGCGAGAAGCTGGCGCGCGCAGATTGCTTCGCGCTCGTAAACAGTGAGATGCAGGCGCACGCGGAGAGTGTTAAATATTTCTCTGACAAATAATACAACGCGCGCGAAGCTCTGCCTGGCGCAAAGATATGGACCACGTGACCACAGCGCCCAATCACGTTTAGGCATTCGAAAAGTAGTCGTGCTGTCAAAAATGGAAATGAAATAAGATTATTAATTATCATTTTTATTGTGCCTTTTTTGCATATTTTCACTATATATTTTCAGATTTTTAATTTGTGTTTTTGGCGTTATATATATAGATTAGATTTCATCAAAATTATAAGTGCAGTTTTGATTTAGGTTATTTTGTGTGTTAATATTAACAGATGAGTTAAATTAAGTATTAAACTAATACGTATCAAATATTGTTGTGGTTGACTCATATTCGTAACAAATTATCGAAGCTCTTCTTCCAAAGGTTTATTACATTCCGTATCACTTCGTTTTGACAGTCGCAGTCGAATAATAAAGCGCGCGTAGAGAAACTCGTAAATGGGTCGGCGCAAAACGGTCGCGAAACCTGTTCAACGTACGCGAAGCAAACTGCGTGCGCCAGCATCTCACGCGCGCCAAGGAACTCGTAAACCCGCACTTAGATTGAAAACTTTTAGCACCAACTTCAAAAGTACTAGAACCAATAGAATTAATATTATTTTGTATTTTTTAGTGCATCAACCAACTAATGTAGTCGGTGCAATTTTTTGTTTAAAAATATTTATTTGACACTTTTGAGTGTAATATAAGTCATCAATATCATTCAGTAGGAACAATTCTCGTTTGTCCTGTATTGAATGAAAAAAGAATCATGAAAATTGGAGCACGTTTACTATTTATAAGGCGCGAACATGCAGACAAAAAGTCCTCCATTTGGTTCGTTGGTGAAAAACTAGTAAAAACCGTATATATTTTTATTTTATTTTTTTATAAATTCATAGACATTTGTTCAAAGTTTGATTTTTTGTATGGTACTGAATTTTATATACAGTTTTCACCATTCTTATAATTAATTCGAGGCTAAAGTATGGACAGGTTCTGAAATACGAAATATTTTAGTTTTAACGCCTATCTCGAAATATGATGGGTCAACTAGCATCTTTAATTTTATAGAAAATGAACTCAAACTCACTTATTGTGCATACGTCATCGTTTAATGAAAACCGAAGAAACCCCGAAATTACATCAAACCTTGGTTAAACTGTTCAATCTTATTCATTGAAAACTCCTCGAAATTGCTTCGTTTTGTATTTTTAATATAGGTGTCAGAGTATGGTAGAAAGAGTTCAAAATCATCATCATTTATCAAATAATCCTTTACCTACAAAAAAATATCAAACTTGAAGATGATATTCACAGCAAGAAACCAATGCGTAACCGCTTATATCTTTCATATAATTTTGAGCCTAGTCATCTGCATAATTCCTTCATCCAATTAAGTACATATTCCAAGTGTAAGTATAGGAGACTAGATAATAGTGATTTTTTGAACGGACATTAATTTGTTAAGCTAGTTTGCCAACAAGCATCTTGCCAGGTCTTGTCGTCACTCTGAATTAGCCTAAAAAGGTATGTGTATGCTCATACAACTAAAAGGACGTGCACTTACGCCTGCCTCTTCGTTCAAGTATACCTATGTATTCAAAGTAGCCGTCAATGTTGCGGCTATTTATCAAACTTAATCTTCCCTTCTTTGGCGATGTTGCGAATTTATGGTAAACATCGATATTTGCTTGTCATTGTTTTTGTTAATTCTGCCGAGGCCAGTCGGTTGGGATAAACGCATTTCTTTCAGTTTTCAAGGAGACTAGGAGACTAAATAATGTACGTGCTCTTTTATTTTATGTATGTATATGTATACTTTACATAGTGCCGTTTTATGGTTCGTTTTTTTGTTGTTGCTCGCTGTTAATGGTTCATTTACTGTTTCTCTTGATGAAGGTTTGGTGACGTATACTATGAGCTCTCACTTTTAGGCACTCGTTCTCTTTACTTTAACGACTGACTTGTAATTATTGGTTGAGAATGGATTTGCTTGCATACTCTCTAAAAGCTATTACAGCTGAAAGTTTATGAAAGTGAGGGGTGAATGAGAGTCTATACGAGTATACGTATTACTTCATTTTTTCTTTCAAGGAAACGTTTACTTAAAAGTAAAAAAATCTTTGCGAAATGGAACCTTATTGTACAAAGGGATTCCAGAAAATGCGAAACATTGGGTTACCTATGTTACGTACCAAGTTCCATTATATGAAATTTTCTTCATTTATTGGCCGACTTCCAAACGGAGGAGATATGTATATCTCCTCCCTGTAGGATTCCCCATAATAGACTACCCATTTTACAAAAACAAACTTTTTATTTTACTTTATTACAGCTAACTCTTTGGGATTTATAATAACTTATAAATATTTGGCTAATTTAATTCTAACTTTTAAAAATCACGTCTTCTAAATGACCTCCACCAACTCAAACACATTTTTCAATATTATATAAAAAGTGTATCATTACACGGCGTAGCAAACCTTCGTCTATTCCTTCAACTTCTTCACGAATTTTGACATTCAGTTCCTCGATTGTACCTGGACGACTCGTAAACACTTTGGCTTTTAACTATCCCTACAGGAAAAAATCGGGTGCCGTCAAGTCGGGGGACCTCGAAGGCCAAGGCAAATCTCCGAATCAAGAGATGAGTCGGCCATTAAACATTTCTCGCAGGACCCTCATTGAGTTTCTGGCAGTATGAGCTGTAGCATATTAACGTAGCGCTCGGATGTTACTGTTACAGCGCGGTTATTTTCATCCTCAAAAAATAAAGGCCAATAATACCAAAAGATCCTACTCCACACCACACAACAACTTTTGGATTATGGAGGTTCTGTGTAAAGATTTCGCGAGGATTTTCATTCGATCAGTATCTAAAATTGACCATGCCGTTCAAATAAAAATTTGCTTCGTCGGTCATTAGGAGACTGTGAATTGCTCCTTGATGAAATCCAAAAATTCTTGACAAAATGCTAACCTTGCTTCTTTATCTTGATTGCTAAGGTGCTGTGCTATTTGGCATTTATAGGGATGAAATTTTAAATCCCTTTGAATATTTCAATCTAAGGTTCCTTTTGATATTTCTAGGATAAGGGTTTGTTGATTAGCAGACCTTTTAGGACGCAATTCTAACTCGTTCAATATTTTCTGGTAAAAGAGCTGTTCTTCGACGTCCAGGCTTCTTCCAATTTTGTACAGAACCATTTTCACACCAATGACGAACCCATAACTTAACAGATTTACGATTTGGCGCGTGACCCCTATTGTTGTTATTAAACTGAAGCCGGAATGCACGCCTAATTTCATCTATCGAATTGCTTCTTATGTAAGTTTCTACACAAAACACTCGTTGTTGGACTGAGTAATCCATGAAAGTTTAAACGGATGTTTCTAAGCAAATAAATTAAATAATTATTGATAAAAACTAACAAGCTTCTCGTAGAAAAATGACGTTCCACGAAATTATTAATTTAAAATGTAATTGTGACAGGCGCCTACTTGATTAATAATTTACTTAAATCCCAAAGAATACAGAAGATAATCTCACAGAGAACAACTTATTTAGTTATCTCGTAGGGAATTTATTAATAATATAAAATGGGTAGTCTATTATGGGGAACCCTGTACAATTCGACTGTATTTTGCGTATGCTCGATCTGATTGAGAAGAGGAATAGTGAGAGCTTGTCCCGCATTTTTTTGTCGAAATCCAATATACGTATCCGTCTCCCCAAAATACTCCCAAAGACAGACTAGCGGACATTTTTTTCCAAAAATTATCATATTGTCTGGAAAGATTAAAGAAAATTACAGGTTCCCGAGTTATAGTACTAGGAAAGTGCAATATTGTTACCACCATGTTCTGAAATCACTGAGAATATAAGTAAAATTGAACCGACTATAGAACCAACATTTAATGTAACTAATTTTAGTTGGTGAACTGTGAAATACATAATAATGTTAATTCTATTGGTGCTAGCAATTTTGCTCTGAGCTCTAGTTAAACAGAGAGCAGAGCAGCCCATGATAGGACCAGAGCCCTCTTGTGGAATCGCTAAATGACACTTTGAGGGACATATCCAAAGTAGATCAAGAACCAGGCGTGGAACCAAAGGACAGAGATAAGCTAAATTAATCCTAAAAAGCTCCTCACCTAAAATGTGATGTGAAATACTAAATCAAAGTCGGAAAACCAGAAGGATTTTGGTAGAGTGCTGACAAGACCTGTGGCAGGAAGCATAGGAACAATATCGGCCTGGACGAGGACGATCAATGTAAGTTATGTCGGGAAGAGGAGCAAACCGCTGATTAGATACTCTGTGAGTGTGAAGCCTTGGTAGGTTTGCGGTACCACCTATTCGGGGAAGAAATACCGAAGACAGAGAACTACGCGAAGGACTCGGTATCTAGACTGTAAAAAGGATAAATCTACAATGAGTTCTAAGGTAATAGAAAAAATCGCAGTGAATTAAGACGTACAGCCACTTCAGCTATTCTGATTTATTCTCTGGATAAGTGATGTCCCAATATTATACAATTTCAGATGATTAAAATTATGGCATAACGTCAAAATACACTTGGAGTGATTTTTTTGGATTGCTCAATACATATTATACCATTAATATGATCTCTTAAATATTTTAAAACCATCTAGACTGCTTGGTAATAAAAGTGAATGTGACGATTTTACAATATTATTTGCAATGGATTAATTTTTTGTTGAAATGTTTTTAGAAGGTAAACATAGTAAACATCTATCTTCGTATATTTTTCAGATGTGAGAGTAAATAGAAAATTTTTGGCACCAATCTCAAAAGTAGAATTAACCGTATTTTGCATTTTTCAGTGCACCAACTAGTAAAGTCGGTCCAATTTTTTTAAATACTATTTATTTAACATTTTTTAGTGTTTCTCCAGTTATGAAAATTGGTGAACGTATTAGGTACATTCAGTGATTTCGAAATATGGCGGTAAGAATCATGCTCTTTCCTAGTGGTGTAGTTCGAAAACCCTTATTTTTTTGAAAAATGCACATACAATCTGGAAATGATCTTTTCTTTCTTGTTGCATAACAATTTTTAAAAAATCTCCTCTGCACCCTCTTTGAGTAAGAATTACAGGGTGAAGGGATGTTGGATATATTTTTTGTTCGATCTCTTTTTCTTTGAGGAAAGTATCAAAATCGGTTTACGTAAATTTGTTCATTTTAAAACTGAAACAGAAGCTATTACCTGATTATATCTTTGATAAATGAATCATTTGCATCTGGACAATTCCCCGACACTCTAGGGCCGTACATATGTATAAAAATAAGGGCGATGTTGAACCTTAGCAACTACCGTACCATTTGTATCCAAAGTCAAATATCGAAAGTGTTTGAAGCAAGCTATAATAGGAGACTAATAAATTTTCTAGAAACAAGATATCTTACTACACCCAACTCAGCATGGTTTCAGACCTCACAAGTCAACAATATCGGCAATGATAGAACTAAGTAACTTCATCTACAACTCACTCAATAATAAACAAATCCCTCTAGGGTTATTTTTTGATCTAAGCCGTGCATCCGACTCGGTAGACCATCACCTTCTCAAGGAGAAACTTAGGAATAGGAATCCGAGGATGTACAAAAATCACAAATCGACAACAAATAGTTTCTATCAAGAATCACAAATCAGAACCCATAGAAATATCAGTAGGATTGCCCCAAGACTCTATCTTAAATCCCACCTTATTGTTAATCTTTATGAATGACCTAGAGGAAAACTGTAAAATACCCTACTCAAAAATACTTTATGCAGACGACACGAATTTCGCCCTTAAAGGTACAGACTTTAATCAAATATTCAATAAAGCTAATCTGAGCACACAAGAATTCTACCACTATTGTGAAATAAATGGACTTTCAATAAACATTAAAAAGAGTACTTTCATGACATTTCTTCCAAAAAAATAGTACTATACTCCCCGATGGCGTGGCCCAGTAACTATATGCAACGAAATATTAAAAAATAAAAAAACAGTAAATTCCTGGAAATAACGTTCGATGAGAAGATGACATGGGAGGAACATATTATTAAAATGGTGACAAAACTGAGTACTCTTAAGAATGATATATTTTGGTTTGGTGGAATCGACAATATCATATGGCATCATACTTTGGGGCTCATCTTCATTTTTGAATAACGCTTTCACAAAACAAAAAAACAATACGAATCATCAAGGGAGTACAACCCTCAACCTCATGTAGGACATATTTAAAAGAGCTAGCCATTTTGCCAATCCCATCTTTATATATCTATAAACTCATTCTCTATACACATACAGAAAACAAACAAAACTATTCAGTTCCTCATGAGTATAATACCCGAAACAGGAACAATATTTATCAACCCTTTTCAAGACTATCTGTGGGACAGAATTCTTGCTCATATCAGGGAACTAGACTCTACAATAAATTCAAATTCAAAACAAGACTGCATAAGTTCTTAATAGAGCAATCCTTCTACTCTGTAGATGAATTTTGAATGTTTGTGTAATTATCATATTTTACTTTAACTTGTATGTATGTCCAAATATGTCAATTTCTATTTTATGTACTATATCTTAGACAAGTCCAATGTGTTCCACATTATAACAACCAGATTGTATGAACTGTTAACACATCAAAGGACGAATAAAGAATATATTATTATACATTTAAATTGTTTAGAGAAGTAAATAAGTAATTATTGTACAAGAAACTGTACAGATTTTATTATACAAGATAGATATAATACAAATCAAATACAAAACTCGGTTTTATACAAAGTTTGATAAACTACCTACCTGCACCTATCAAAAACTGTGATAATTTAAAATAGTTTAAAAGGCTTTTGGGAAATTTTCTATTTTGAGTAAATGTATGTAAGTATGTCTGCTTTTCTATGTATGATCGCGCGTTTTGTCTAGTAAACGTTAACCGATTTGGACGATTCTTTTTTTATCAGAAAGAGTATTGATGCGAGATGGTCCCAAATATGAAAAAACTCAAATCCAAACTTTCCTTCCCTCGAAAAACCGCCGCCGAATTGAGGGGAGGAGGCAAAGTTTCTCGAAAATCTGATACGGCAAAGACGGATAAAAGACATTATCCACAAACATTTAAATTTAATAATTTTTTAAAAAGATTTACGGTTTTCGAGTTACACCAATGATAAAATCTGAAATATCTGTATTTCCGCTATGTGGAGAGGGCAATTTCTTTCAAAAATTGAAAATCTGAGAAAGCCAAATTAAAGACCAGATTATTTGTAGCAACAGTTAAATAGGAGATTTTTTTCCATAGACTTTAGTTTTTCGAGTTAGAGCAGTCAGATATATGCGTATTTCCGCGGCGGTGTTTTTAGATCTCTGAATAATAACAAGTATAAGCAAAGAATACCTATACAACAATTATCGTGACTAATGTTACACTCAAAAGTGTGAAATACGTAAATACTTTTTACACAAAATTGGACCGACTTTATTAGTTGGTGCGCTGAAAAATACAAAATAATATAAATTCTATTGGTGCTGGTACTTGTGAAGGTGGTGCCAAGAGCATTCTTCTATTTAATTACAATTGCACAAGTTTCAAAGTTACCAGTACCAATAGAATTAATATTATTTTATTTTTCTCAGTGCAGCAACTAATGAAGTCGACACAATTTTTTGTAAAAAGTATTTATTTAAAAATAAGTTTTATCCGTTTGGATGTATTTAGTTTTTTTACTTAACTGAATTCAACAAAGGAATGTACCTACCTACCTGTTCTTCTTTTTTAATATGCAAAATACATAAAAAACGCAAATATACAGATGAATTGTATACCTCCTTCGTTCCGAGGATGGTCAAAAAATATCAAAGAGCAATCATTATAATATGTAAAAGCTCTCATTTCTCAAATTTATGTATGTATAAATAAGGGTAGTTATTTTTTACCTCTCTTTCAACGTTATCCATGGTTTGGGCCCTAGCAGCTTCTAGATAATCAGATATTGTGATAGTTTGTTTCCAGCTAGTTCGTAGACTAAACAAGAGGTATTTATATTTGCTCCATCTTTGATACAGTGAATTTCAAACATATTTTACTTGTCGGCATTAATATTCACTATATATAGTGTTTGAAGGAATAAAAGAGGATAATGAATAAGGTATGCACAAATCTACCCATCAGTTTAAATATAAATCACCAAACTATTGTTACATAAACATAAATATCTGCAAACCATGCCTCTTTGAAGGAAGTGTATTCTGTCACATGAGAAGACTTTGAATTGTGATTGTTTATAATAGCTGATTTTCACAATGGTGACCTCAATTAAAATCTGACAATGAGATCTCGTGCTTGTAGGTTGTGGAATTAATTATTTAAAATTGTGTTGTTGTACTACCTTCCTTCTAGCAAACATATGTTTTACAACTGATTGGCATTCACGTATTAATCAAATAATTATAACTTGATGGACTATAATTATCAGCTACCCAAAATTATTATAATGAACAGTCAATGGATTTCTATTATTGCCAATGTGTTTCTTGATGCTCGTGCTGGGTAATTCAAATTAAAATTGTATTTTCTAATAAATAATTGAATGTTTAACATTATAATTGTTTGCTGTGCGAATGAAGGAAAACTGCTGTGTCAGGTAAACGATGAGTAATGTGTTACGAATTAACAGCAAATTGTATAGCAGATTTTCTGGCCACACTTAATAATAACCCAGAAATAAGACACATTATAATAATAGAATTGTTCCAGTAGGTCTCTGGAACCGTTACGTCACCTGGCAAACGTTACATTGGTTATACACTATTCCTAAGAATCCGGAAATCTATTTTCGGTAACGATTTCAGCAAAAGTACCTACAATTTGCATCTGTCGTCTATTAGTTCTGTTCTGCGAATGTCATCGTTTGCTATATAGGATCTGCTGTATGCGCCTGCTGTCACCGCGAGCGACGTAACATAGTGCTTAAGAGGGTACTGAACTGTTGAAGTCATTTAGTTGAGATGATGATGACTTGTAACATTTGACAAAGTCATAATGATCATGGATTCCATTCGAACTTCTTACATATAGGTCGGTATATTCTGACTTTCAAGAATACAATTTATGTTTTTCATAACCATTTTGTTATTTTTTCCTTCTACATTCGTAAATCTTAACTGTTTCATTTTATAAGCAAACTGAAAGATTCACATGGTTTTAAATTATTATGATTCTTCTTCTCAAATTGATTTTATACACTCTATCCCTTCGGGAACTACAACGATTGATATATTGAAAATTATACGATTTTCTTCAAAATCACTTACCTATGTTATGATGAACGCTCATTTCAACATTTTAGTTTGTCAATTCCCAGATCAAGCTGATGAAAATCGCTGGATAGGTCGTGGAGGACCTCATTTAAGGCCACCTAGATCACCTGATTGGAATAGCTTAGACTTTTATTTATGGAGTCATCTAAAACATTAGTGTATTCTACTCCAATTCAAACTCAAGAAGAATTTAAAAATAAAATATTGAGGGGCTTAATATCTACCATACGGAACTTACTAGAAATTTTTGAAAGAGTTCGTAGATCGATGAGAAGAAGAGCAGAAGCCTGCATACAAGCAGAAGGGGGATATTTTCAATATTTTCATTAGTACCTAAACTATTGCTGTCTTATTGATGAAATTAGATAGATAGTTTTTGGTAATAATTAAATTTCACATAACCATGTAACAACTACAGTTTTTAATTATTTTCTTTAAAACGATAAGCTCTAAGGCAAAAAAAACTTTTTTATTTAAAATTAATTGGTATCAATAATTTTCGAAGAAACTTGCCAAAAAAACAATGGCGTACTACTTTTTTTGGTTAAAATTGTGCCGACACACCCATATCTACGCCACTGGTTAAATTAAATATATTTTCTGTTAAAAATATACGTACTTATTATTTACAGTATTTTATCCGGGAATTTAATCTAACATCACAAACAGTTTTTGAATTATGTATTAAAAAAAAAATTAAACTTTATATCGAAAACCAAGCTTCTGAGGACATACTTTCATTTGAACTTTTAAATAACTACCTACATTACATTAATTAGCGCCCTGTATAGTTACAGTGTTGTAAGAATAGATCCTATTAGTTCTTGGGAATTAACTCAAAACTGTTTTGGAGACAAATAAATGGTAAATAACATAATATTACTTTGAAATACTTATGAAAAATCCGCAATCTAGCAAAAAAATAGGGCAAGCAACAATTGGTTAATAAGCGTTTGTATTGAATAAACAAAGACTGCTTGTAAAATAACAATCACCTCATATACCAATAACAATCTCTTGTTACGACTGTGTGTTACAGTTAAGACAAAAAAAACATTTTCTCATAAGCACACACACATTTGCCAGCTTGTTAACACAAAATAAATCACTGTTTTTATTCGGTTCTAGCCTACTTATGTTTCTCAAGAAGCGGTCATATAATAATGAATCATCATCTTCTCTATTTATAGTGTTATCTTCCGAGAAATCTTCGATCATAAAAATTATTGTACGTAACTTATTTGTTGACGCGACAGTGGTAATAATTAGTGAAGTTCGAGGCTGAAATCTCGCCATATAGTGTGTGAGAAGAAGTAGAACGGAGGCAGAGGCGCCGATAGTAATAATCCGATAATAATAGGACTATTAGCGAATAATTCTTGTTGTTTAATGGACAAAGGAAATAGATCATTGGATAATTATATAAGGATTCCGTTAAGGATGTGGAACAGAATGATTGGAAGCGGCTAGTATCCGTAGTATATTTGTCGATAATCTAGGAAATCTTCTCTTTGTTGTCTGTTACATCTCGCATTCTGTAAATATACGATTATACGATTAATATGTTCAAAATTTTCTCCATCTCAACTAACTGTTCTCCAGAAATATTTGAGGGAAACGCTCTCATGAAGAAGTTCATGGCACTCAGAGAAACGACATTAGTTGACTTTTTACTTGGATGCGCCCGTTTCAACATTAAATTCGTATTAAATTATTTCTATCCAGCAGTTTTATGATTGTCACGAAAGCATTGTGAAATTTTATGGATCATAGTATGCGCATGTGCAGCGTTCGTACCTTTATTGAACGATTCGTAGATAGTACAATTCTTTCTACTTAGATTCTCGTACCAAAATGACCGATTTAAAACGATCACAAAATTGGTTGGAACGCCGGTGAAATCGTTCGTAAGCAGTAAAATTTTGATTGGAACACGTTTTCTCGGCTATGCATAACCATGATCATTCTTGAACGGTTTGTATGTTTAATTCCTTTAGTTTTTGGCTAACATGCTCTGTAATTTGCAAACAAAAAATAAAGCGTGTACAAGAATTAAGTATTCTTTGTAATTTATAAGCTGATTACATATCCAAACAGGGACCATATAGCAAATTACAGTAGTTGCAATACGAAAGTATCAAGGTCTCAGTTAATTATTTCCTTAAGCCTGATTTGAGTATTTTTTATTATTATACAGATTACGCAAACCAGAGTAATTTACAAAGATAATCCCCAAACAACTGGGATTTTGAATTGTGCCATACTATTATTGAAATTGGCCCAATTGCTATGTGTTCCAAAGTAAATTACTACTAATATTTTTGGGTTAATGTTTAGTCCATTATTAGTAGGGTAGGTGTAAATAGAGTTTAAGCAATTATTTATTGTTTGTTCTGCTTGAATTATGCATAATTATGAATATCCATGGTAAAGACAACAAACAAAAAGGGTCCTAGAATGGATCCCTGAGGTACTCCTCTGTCCAAGCTCGAGTGTTTGAGGTCTTCCGATTACAAATTAAATACTGTGACCTATCAACCAGGTAGTCCCTCATTAAGCTTATTTATATTCTATATAAAACCATAATAGTGAAGTTTGGCGCAGAGTAAGTTGGGATCTGAAGTATCAAAAGCCTTATTATAATCGAGTAGCACTTTATCTGCACCATCAGTAATACTGTCTAATACATTTAACAATTTTCCAAATTTTGAGGTATTTAATAGTTATGCTTTGGAAGTAAATTTTTATAGTGCTGGAGAAAAATCATGGGCCTGGGTAGAATTTGTCCACATTTTTTTAGAAATGAAATATATTTGGGTGCCCCGTTAGATTTTTTCAATACCTGGGTGCCCTTTTAGGTAAATTTCTTATAGAAATGTACGATCGTGCGATCGTGCACACTTTTGAACTTCGGAAAAATTTCAACAGCATGTTGTTATATGTCTATAAGTTAGTCCAAAAAAACATTTGGTTCAAAAGTTTATATATATATATATATATATATATATGGGATATTACGAAATTTGTTAACACGATAGAGGTCGCAGTTTTGAAGGTATCAATTTCAAATTTGCTACAAAAATCAATCTCCTAAATATCTCGGCCGAGTTCGTTATTCGGCAATATCGGGTAAGTACATTCAAAATGGCGACCGTTCAGACATTTAAAAAAATGATCAAAAAAGAGCCGTAGTGTAAATATCATCAAAAATAGTTTTAGGTTATAGATATAATCAGTACCTACAACTTTTGTTAGAAGCAATTTTCCATAAAATGCACAGAAAAAAAAATTAATAATGAAAAAATAAGAAATATTGATAAAATATGAACACTCACTATAAATTTGATGATGTAATTGTACATTTTCTGGAGATCTTAATATAAACCCAGATTAAAAAAAATAAATAGTATATTTATTGATAAGAAATAGGCGGAAAAAAAATTCAGCCTTGAAGTGGAACGCGAACCCTGTCTGCTTTATATTCAAAATCCAAAAGAAAAACCTCTAACCGCAGGGCTATGATACATTCGGCAATTTATATGTAATAACATGGTATACCAATGAAAAGGTTGTTCAAATTTCAATTCAATGAATTTTGAGAAATTTACCTTTCCGCTGACTACAGGCCATCGGGATTTTTTTATATTGTTTTTTGGACGTCTACTGTACCTACCTATCGAGTAACAGTATAAAACTATGTAAAAATTAATTATTATTCATCTTTATGATAGAAAAAAACATGGGTGCCACTTACTGCCTGGCACAAAACTTTTTATTTCTCCAACTATCTTAATCGGTGTTCCTCAAGATATATTTGAGTACGCTGATCAAGATAGTTTTGTGAAATAGAATATTTTGTGCCATGCAGATACGGCACCCATGTTTTTTATAGTTCTACTCTAATTTTCTAATAGTTTGATAATGTTACTCAGTAGGTACAGAGTGGACAAAGAAAAACATAAAAAATGATTAGGAACTATTTTTGAAAAAATGCAATCGACTTAAAAATCCAGATGATCTACAATCTACGTTATCGGTGACTTTTATTGAGTGCCATATTCGTCCTTCAAAATAAATGACATAAACAACATAACCTTGGGTTTGATTTTGTGACAATGGGTTACCTCATACCTGTTCTCAAACCCAATTTCGTACGAAATCTTCGAGATCCAGCATCTCATATTTTCCTGCTATTGTGATATAAGTGCAAAACCATCACTTGCTTGGTTATCCTTTTGATATTAATGTTCAAATTGTTTCAATGTAGGCTTACATAAATTTTATTTTGAGAACAAGTCTCTTACTCGCAATTATTATGCCTTACGCTTTTATCAGCCGTTCACGTGACATGTCCTATGTTTTTCATAAATACAGACAAATTATTGAAGCAACTAAATTCCATTCTTTTTGGTACGAGCTTGATATTATTATCTTAAAATAACATAAAGTAAAAATAAAGAACACTTCTTATTTTACGATAATCTCATACTTTTGATATTGTAAGGTTTTCAAAGACAATGTTTGTAAATAATCTATAAAAATGCCACTAAAAATTCCCTAGATGATGACGTAGATGCGTTGCTTTTTGAATGGAGCCTAATATATTGAGAAACACAGGTAGCACTGTTATTTTTTACGACATATATCTACCTAACAGTTGTGTTGTAATCTAAGTTCTGAGGGAATGTTTTGCAGCTGAAGCGAGCACCATTTTGAAAACAATATACCGAATGATTATTAGTACCTCCAAACGTATTTACTCGAAACCTATTATTAGTAACCCACATCAAAGAGATCGCCACAATCTGTTGTTGGTCTCAAAGTTGATGAACCCCGCGTGGGAGTTCTTCATCATCTGTGAAAAGTCGTTGAGAGTTCCGACGTCTAAATACGACGCTTTTATTATTGTCGAGAACAAACGATATTGAGCGCCAAATGTTTCTGTTGAACTTTATGCAATCTTGATTCAATTTAGTCCGGCCAATCGGTGAGTGATATGCATATTGAGGTTTTTTCCACTAGAAAATACTTACAGGGTGGTCCAGCATGACCTACCAGTAAAATATCTCTGTAAATTTTGGAGCTACAAAGATATTTTTATACAAAAATTGTACGGACTTATTTTTGAATATACAGGTTTGTGTATAAGTTTATTACAAATCAAACTTACTTTTTTTTCTTGATGGAATACCCCGTATATTATTACATTCACCCAATATACGTTATTTTTTTACTTGTCCATGAAATGAAAAAAATAGTCCCGACAAATAAACTGAACCACAGATAAAAATGTATTTAAATAAGCATGTGATTATGTCATCAGCTTGGGACTTTTTAGTGACTGTTATTGACCTTCCTACATCATTACACAGTCGTGGCTGAGTGGGTAGAGTATACTGGCACTGGCCTACAACCCAATAGGGTTCAATTCCCGGCAACACCGATAAGATTTTCCCGATACTCAGACCTCAGACTGCTCCTTGCTTCGGAAGGCACGCTAAGCCGTTGGTCCCGGCTACATAACTAGTCGTTAGGTCATGTCAGAGGCACTTGTGCGACCTGAAAACTCTGACAAACTGACCTTGGTCAGAAGGTCATTGTCATACGAACTTTATAATTAAACATTGAGAATGCATACATAACGTATACAGAGATTGTTTTGAAATTTATCAGTTTTTTAGTACAGTTATACAGAGTTGTCGGTCAGTTTATTATTGACGTCTACAAATCTTTCAAGGGCCATTCTCATCTGGTATTTAATTATGATGTTACTTGTCAATACCAAACAGACACCACTGTAAATGGAAAGCATCCTAATACATGCATATGATCAAGGAGGGAGGTCGTTCCTTGTTCAACAACAACCTCGATCAATCTTCTTTCTCTTTTCGAAGTCTCTTCCATTTTTCTCATGACATTTATAATTTACTTTATTAAGTCTATGATGAAGATTCAAGGTTGTCTAATATTTTAAACGTCAAACCTGACAAATGATTATCTTAACCTATTTAAAATTATTACGTTAAACGTTGAAAATGTGAGGGACACCGATTTACTTTTGAAGTTATACAACTCGTTACTTAAATTGACCATTTGCAAATAAATAGAAACCGAAAATCTTCATATTTTGAAATCTCAGTAATAAAACACGTAAGTTCTATTCAATGACCTATTATCAGAGATAGACGGAACTTTAAACAATATATTGTGTTGACATAATCCCTTGTTCGGCCACGCCTCATCGCATATCAGCTTCCCCTCCCTTATTTAAATACTTGGTGCTTTGGTTGTTTTTGAATATTCTGTTATATTCTTTGGTTTCAAAACTTGAAACAATGGTTAGACTTTGCAAAGTGTGCAATAAAATAGAATCCAAGAACCCAGAAGTAACTTTTCATAGGTAAGTAGCCCATCTAAGTTAAAATTTGCTAACTTAGATATTTGAATTTTGTATGAAAATTATTGACATATCAACGTCGTTCATGGTCGTAGTAAAGAAATTATTACCTAATCATTGTTATTTCATTAAAGAGATTTATTGTTTGCGTTTTTAAATCATAGACTTAAAAAATAGTTATTATACATACCTATCAATTATTTCGACATATAAATCTCTAAAAAAAATAAAAAATAATATTTAATTAAATTTAAAATAATCCAAATAACAACCAATAAAAAGTAGAAGAAAGAGACGCCACTGCCGTCATATTTCTTATTCGAATAAGAGCACTGGAGTGGAGCCGGGGTTTAGTTAAAATCGTTGTATCCCCCCTTCTGACCGCTTCCACAGCTCACCCCCACAAAGATGTTGTCAACAAACAAAACGTATTTTATCAATGAAGTGTTCTGTCTATCTCTGTTAATAGGTCATTGGTTCTATTCCATAAAAAAAAACAATCCTTATAAGATCACTGTGCCTGTCTAACCATCTCCAAAACTACTGGACGAAAAGAGTTAGAATTTGGTTAGAAGACCAAATAAAAATTACCCATTCTAAGAATTTTAAAAACATAGAGAATATAAGGCTTCATCCATTGTTTGCAGGAAAATCCAAGCGAAGTATGGAATCATTGCCAAGCGAGCCTGAGTTTCTAGTTATTTGATAAGGTTATCGCATTGCTATATACTGTTTCTGTAAAAAGTATAATTTCTATTCGAAATTCGAAATAGCGTGAAGAAAGGAACAGAAGGAATGTTAAAAATGTATTACTTAAAACATACTTTTTTCTTCTCTTGCTCGGGCCAGAAAATCCAGTATTTTCATAAATAAATCTGAAAAAGGTTGGCAACGCCTCTTGATACTAGATTTTGCCTATGAAATAGATTTTTTCTGTTGCCGTTGACCGGGCTAATTTGTCATTTCTGGAGAAGAGAAAGAAGTACTTACGACGACTGCTGGCCTGGCACCGACTCGACGAGAGCCATGGTTAGTTTATTAATAAAGTCCATTTGACCTCAGCAGCTAGTTAACGTTTAATCACGGCAATAATAACCGAAATAGCCGTGAACTTCCCGTTTTTAAAATAGCTCAACGATTGAAAATTGTATGCTGCGTCACGATTCAACGATGGTAATGGTCATGAGAAATACATATCCAAATTAGAAGTAAATTTGTTATTATAATACACTTGTAAAGTATTGTCTTAGAACTACAGTGCTAATATTCTGAAACTTGAAATAGGCCAATGTTAGTGTTGTCAGATTTCAGAATAGACCTAACATTCGAAGTCAACCATTTTGAAACCATTTCATCAATCAATCTTCTTAACAAAGTTTACTTTGACACGACGAATGATTTTTGTACCAAATTTTGTCCCGAGAAGATAGAATATTCATTTTCAAAAGTTCATTTCGTTCATGCCGTCATTTTAGGATCTGAACTGAAAATTTGTTACAGGTTCCCTTATGTACCTACGTACATGCACATAAAGATATTCTGAAATCATTTTATCAGAATCTATCAAAATAAAACGACGTCAAAATTAAGATTTTTGAATTTTATGATTCTGGTTATCAAGAAATGCCAAAAATACTCATAGCAATAATTAGTCGTCGACTAGTTCTTGATTCATTAAATTAGCATTTCCGTAGTATAAGATAAACACAGTTTGCATTAAATAACTTCCTGTTGAAAAAAACATCATATGAAGAAATAAAGAAATTGTAAAATTCCTGTGAAATACAATCTCGTACATTTGAAGAGCAGCTTATGTATTTTTGTAAAATTATATTTGGAACCCTCAATTAAAATAAGTTTATAAATGATATGCATCTGTATCAGTATACTCCATCTTTACTCAAATATATAAAATTACATTCCAATATTTTCCGAATACAAAAGATATTCCACATAATAGATGCCAATGCCAATTCCCATCACCACCCATCACAAGTTGTAGTAGATACGCTTATATCCAGAACACTCCGACTAACACACGATCAAGGAATCGAAAGAGAAATAGAATACATAAAAGAAACTTGGAAAATAAATGGATACGAGTATAAACCCAAAGCTATAGAGAAACAATAATCAATCGAAAAAGAATTAATTCCAAAACAAGAAAACAAAAAGCCATTTTTCCTTACGTAAAAGGAACAACTGACCGAATCAGACGAATACTACACAAATACAATATACAACCAATTTTCAAACCTCAAAATACCATAGGTAACATACTAGGTAACCCAAAAGACAAAAAAAGAACTAGAAAATTAAGTAGTTTATAGCATCTCTTGTTGTACTTGTAAGAAAAGTTACTTAGGACAGACCAATGGAAGAATATCAGCAAGGATCGAAGAACATAAATTAAACCTCAGAATTAAACTGAAAACATCAGCACTTGAAAAATAAACAGACCACAAAATCGATTTTAAAAGTTGCAAACAGATAGCCAATACAACACATTTCAGAAAAAGAATTATCCGAGAAGACCTGAACAAAGCAGGTGATTCCCTGAATTTCTCCTGTTTGGAAATCCTTCATTCAAAAACAACAACCAATTCCAATTCTCGGAACTGCATCAAGCATCAGGATATCATCACCAGCGCAATAGGCAAAGTCACTGCACAAGAATATAAATACACAAACGACTGGCAAGTAGTCACAAATCATCAAGATAGAAAGAAGACACTCCGAAGATGCCTAATAAGATTTGGGCAAAACATCAGCGAAAAAGGTTCTCAAGAACTCACGAAACGAAATGATGTATTCCCAGAACAAACATGTTTTGCCTTTTTCATAGCTCTGTAGCTTCACAATGTTTGCATTGTCATACCTCATTGAAATTTGCTTTTATTGCATTTTCCGTGGTTTGTGCCAATGTGGTTTGAAGGACACCATTCCCTTCTTGAAAGGGTTTTCCACTAGGTTGTAGTTGTCGAAGATCTAACTGCTCCATTGTTCGTTGAGTTTGTAGGTTTCATTGAGGTTTGTGTCAATCACGATGTATGATGAACGGGATCTGAGGCGAAGGATGTGAATAATTAAAGGAGCAGCATTTTCATGAATTGGGAGATGAGGGTTTTGAAATCATTTCTTATATTGTACCTACTTTTAGAGCGGCTTCTCTTATATTAGATAATACTTGCAGCCATGGAGTAGGCTTTGATTATATGGTGCCACTTATTAGCCTTATTGCCTGGGTGAACTGTGTAAAGATGTGTGCTGTTCAGCCAGAGGGCGCACAGTATATGTATATATGCGGGGTATCTTCGTTATTCTCATAGAATATAGAAAGTTGTGGTTTTCGCGACAGTTTGCTACTTTTTCGTAAAACTAGAGATGCTGTCAACAAAATTTTCATAGCCTTCTTAGTTTTTAAGATACAGGGCATTTTTTAAAATTTTGCATTTTTGGACCCCCCTCGTATCTCCATTATCCTTCAACTTATCGAAAAGGTAAAATAACATTCTTATAGATATTTTTTCCGTAGAATGCAGTGGTGTAGATAATTTTTGTTATATGTTTACTATTTTTGAGTTATAAACCAAACTTTGTTTTATTTTTAATGGAACACCCTGTATATTTATTATTATTATTTATATAATTTTTTTCTGTTTTTACTTGTCAAAAATATATAATAATATGCACTTTTTCTAGAAACACGCAAATAAAAGATAATTTTCTAAAATTAAATGCAAAATTTAATGCTAGGCCATGAATAACAACAATAAACAATTGAAAGTTACATATTATTTCTTAATAATATAATTTTTTGTGTTTTTGTATTGTTACTTTATGCTACAAAACTGGTGTTACAAACTTACTGTTATAAAAAAAACTCTAGATATTTTTGAAAATGTTATGCTTTTATAAAAATATACATATATGCAATGGATTCAATATTTCGTTAGTAATATGTATTTTTCAATTGTTTACGGTTGTCATTCATGGCCTACCATTTAATTATACATTTAATCTTAGAAAATTGTCATTTTTCTGAGAAAAAGTGCATACTTTTACATATTTTTGAAAAATTAAAAAAAAAAGACAAATTTTATAGTCTATAAATATACAGGGTGTTCCATTTAAAAAAAAAAACATTAGTTTGGCTTATAACTCAAAAACAGTAAATATGTAACAAAAATTATCTGCATTCTGCCCTGTTTCTTAAAAACAAAGGGCTATGAAAATTTTGTTAACGGCATCTTTGAAAAAGTATTAAACTTTTTTTTTTAAATAGTTATTATTAGATCTTGTAGAATATATATATATATATATATGACTTCTTGGAATATTTGCACTAGTAAAGTTCTCCATAAATCTAACCGTTTTGTAGTTAGGGCTCGGAGAAGGTCAAAAATGTAATTTACCAATTTCAGGAACCGCTGCTAGCTTCAAACATACGATCACTGTGGTGCAAAGTATTAAATTTTAAATTTAGAACATGATCGTGGGACAACTAAACAGACGGATTCATTTAGGTACACTGATATGAATAAACTTCGATCTTTGAATGGTTATATACATATACGAGGGCAATTATTGTCGTATAATTTCTTAACTCACCGACAATCAACGTCACGGGCATCAATATAAGAAATCCTCATGCCTGTATTATGTTCGGAATGGTGCTCGTGAAGTCACTTCTCTACGGAACGTGGTACACATAATCCTCCATTTAATTTGATTTACTTGCGCCCTGGGTCTCAGGTCTTCGGGTTAAAGGTAATCTTCGACGCTGCTGCGGCTCGTGGAAGTAGAAGAAGAAAGAAGACCCGCCACGAATTAGTGAGAAAAATTTGATGATGTAGTCGCTTTTCGTGTGTGGGAACATTGAGCTCGTGATTTCGTAATTTCTTCAAAACGATGCAACGCAAATCGCATAATGGAGGTATTGATATAGAAATAGGGAAGTTCACTTACGTTGGGTATAAGGTACATCTGTTTAACCTTTCAACAATTATTTTTTGCAGCTCCTACATTGAAAGTTCAGTTTTCGAGCCGTAATTCTCATAGATTTAATAAACTAGTCAGAACCATAATTAGCTATATTCCCAAATTGAGCTTTCAAACAAAAATATTCATTTATCCTTAAAGATGACATAAATTCATTATTTCAATTACTTATTGGAAATATTCCTAAAAAATCCAAAAACACTCTGCAACGAAAACGAAACTTTTACCAAGGCGTTTTAAAAATAACATTAACATAACACATGAGAATTTCATATTTTCTAGTGTCACCCGAAAAGAAACCCATACCCATATGTCTTTTACGATATGGGGGAACCCTAATATCTGAAAATAGCGAAGTTGAAGCTCTGAAAAAAATTGGGGTGGTATAGTTGGGTGTAAAGGTTGCAGGAAAAATAAAATGATCTCATAAATGTAAATGCGTAATAACGACCATTATGACAAACCCCAAACACAACAGAATCAAACACAACAAAATATCATAAGGCTTCATAAGTAAAATGCTTGTAGGTAATTTGATTATAGACCCGCCTTCTGCTTCTTACCGGTAGCACCAAAATGGTTATTGTAAGACAATCTTTAAAGATAAACATATGTTATTTTTGACTATTTACCATGTCACAAAAGCTCTCAAAGGGGATGATTTTTTATATCTTAAATCACGAGTAGCTTATTTTCGCAAAATGTTCACAAATTATAACCCATAGCCTTCCTAGATAATATCTTTCTATAGCTGAAAACCGTTTAAAAATTATGAGATTAGCCGGAACGAAGACAAACTTACCGCGGCGGGGGACTTCAATTTATAATTTGTGTGGATATACAAGAAGATAGATAGAAGACCTATAGATATGTCGATGTATCCGTAATGACAGCTTAACTAATGATAAAGTTGATGTTCACTAATCATAGAATCATGGCTTAAAATCCTGTCCATATTAGCTCACTTTTTTCAGAAAAATATAATGCAATAATAATATGATAAATATGGTATATCATGATGAAAATACATATTCCTGGGATTAACTTTTTTAATTATGAAAATAAATATTTTTATTTATGTGTACCTCACAATTTCTCCATAAAATGTACGAAACCCTCAGGGTATGAGTTCTACTCGTACTTACCACTTTTTAAAATAATACTGTCAAAAAAACGGTGTTACTTGTCAAGTAAGTTGGATAACGAATATCGTCAGTCATTTTATTTAATTTTTAATGTAGATTTTTGTAAACAATAGGTAATAGTTTTCTTTGTGGAATGAAGAGACCTTTGAAATGATGTACCTATCACAAGCCTCTACTTCCCATTTAAGATTTTGGGTATTATAACTGCCCAGGGGGTTCAATGTGAGGATAAAATTTGTCGTTCCAGGATATCTTTCATAATCTAAATTTGAAAAATTTTTGGATTTTCACTAATATATAACTTCAATTATTTATTTATTCTAATTTGCTATTCCATAGTTAATAGTTGTAATATTTGTATATCTGATAAGCAGTTGTTTTACACGACTTTGGCCACGATAATGGTCATTGAATAACACATACATATATTGGTAACACAACTCGAAATCTAGAAAGTTGATGTTACCAAAAATGTTGTTTATTACATGTAAGCAATGAGACGAAACTCAAAATCATGGATATAACCATCCGCTTCTAGATACATATTATGTCCAATTGGCTCTACACACTTGTAGCATGAACTGTTATTATTTTTATATAAAAGTCATATAACCTGTTTATATGTGATGGAAATATGTTAATAATGTTTTATCTCAATTTAAAATATCCACGCAACTTATTCTTTCAGAGAAATCAGATGCTTAGATTGCTATCTTTTATACAAGCCATAATAATAATTAGAAGCTGATTTTCTTAATGACCATAGTCATAATATTTGTTACGCACTGACTCAACACGAAGATCTCTTATCCTAATTCCATATTATAGGCAATAGAATTTTAGGTTAATGATGTTTTGCAAACATTTATAATAGCAAACTTTGTTATATATCTACTACCCGGACAAACAGAGTATACCTGGTATAGGCTGGAAAGAATATATAATTATTGATTCAGACAAAAAAAATCAGTTATGTACTGATTGTAATAGGTACCTATATAATTTGTTTACCTATTGAGTAAAGCACATAGAAAATCCGAGAAGCTTATCAATCCAATTTAATGATTGTTTGGCATTTACTGTGAAAAAAACAAAAACATGCTATTTAATTAACCCTTGCATATTATATGTAAAGAGGGTAGAGAGGTCATTGAATTTTCTTAAATTATAACTGAATTATAAATGGCAACATAAAAATTAATCAAGAACAAGAGAATTAAATGTTTTGTTAGAACATTGTTTTTGAGGCAAGAATTTGTTTCAAGTTATAAAAAAAGATAACACTTTCAATTTTCAAAATATGCCAATATTCGCCTCGATAGCTTTTTACGTCCTTGTTCAAATCTTTTCTGAGTCAATAGGTATATAGGATTTTTAGCTGATTGATTTTGCTATAGGCGTATCCTATTAATTAATTATGCGGTAATGAAAATAGCCAGTAATTCTCTATAAGAAGTTTATTACGTAACAACAGAATTACACCCAATTTTAACTCTCCAAAATTGTCTCTCTAACACGCGTCTCTTCTCCCCACTTCAGTAATGGCCGCCCTCTGACCTCACCGCCAAATCTGTTCCATGGCGGCTAACGGCTTTTTCTCGGGACGTGTTTGACCGAGCCTCTGGCAGTGGCTGAGCGCTGGATTGTGCTGCAGCTCATATCGCTTGCGGCTACAGGCGCCCTCCACTTGGGACTGGAAGTCAATCTATTAGAGAAAAAAATATATGTTGAATTAAGGTCTGTAGAAATCGGTGAAGCGGACACGGCGGCCAGCACGAGTCACAACAGACGGACGGACTGGTGGTGTTTGAGCGGTGTCGGCTGAGTCGCCTGAGGTCTAGCAGTGTTCGTGGGAGAAGGGTGAGTAGGCTGCGATACAGTGGCCATGTCATCTGCCACGATGTAGGCTGGCTTCAGACGGTCAACTGTGACGCGGACTTCAGAACCACGTATGAGTAGGGTGAAAGTCTTATCATCACGCTTCGTTATAGGAAATGGGCCGGTATAAGGTGGTGTAAGTGATGGACGTACAGTGTCATCTCGAAGAAAAGCGTGAGTACAAGTGCTCAAGTCCTTGAAAACAAAACCTCCAGGGCGAGAGTGATGTGCAGTGGGAACAGGTCGGAGCTTCGCCATGGCACTGCTTAGTTGAGTGGCTAAGTTGGTGGTATCCAGATCTGTAGCATGACGATCTGTGTGGTGCAAAAACTCTCCAGGTAGACCTAGCGGTTCTCCATATACTAACTCAGCTGCGGTGGTGCGAATATCCTCTTTGAATGCTGCACGCATTCCCAGAAGCACAAGGGGTAGGGATGTTAACCAGTTATCGTCAGGGTGGCAAGTTATGGCGGCTTTTAACTGACGATGCATCCGTTCCACGAGTCCATTACAGGCTGGGTGGTATGCGGTTGTACGAGAGCGATGGAATCCAGCACGTTTGCCTAACGCTTGGAACAAATGGCTCTCGAATTGTCTACCTTGGTCAGTAGTGATCAGCTCAGGACATCCAAACCTGGATATCCAACCAGCGATGAAGGTGTCTGCTGTTGCGTCGGCGGTGATGCAAGTCATTGGCCATGCTTCAGGCCAACGAGTAAAACGATCGACTGCGGTGAGGCAGTACCGATAGTTTGAAGCTGGTGGCATCGGTCCAATTATATCGAGGTGTACGTGCCGAAATCGCTGAGACGGGGTTGGGAAGGATCCTGCAGGAGAATGGACATGTCGGACGATCTTAGCGCGTTGACACTGCAAACAGGTCCGTGTCCAGGTTCGACAATCTTTCTGCACTCCAGGCCATACAAAGCGATTGGAAACTAGGCGTGCGGTTGCGCGGGCGCCAGGGTGGCTAAGCTTATGTAGAGAGTCGAACACACTTTTGCGCAAGGACTTGGTGACAAAAGGACGAGCTCGCTGTGTTGACACGTCACAGTAGAGGGATATCTCGGTTCCCGGAATCGGTATGTGCTGTAGCTGCAGAGATGTTGTGTCGGGCGAACTAATGATATCTCTCAACTCGTCGTCAGTAGTCTGAGCGCGCGCGAGGACATCGTGGTCTACTGGTTTGCTAACTGCTTCGACACGAGATAACGCATCCGCTACGACGTTGCTTTTACCTGCGATATGCTGAATGTCTGTAGTAAATTGTCCGATAAAATCTAAATACCGGAACTGTCTTGGGGAACAATCACTAGTTCTTTGTCGAAAGGCATAAGCCAGAGGTTTATGATCACTGTAAATTGTGAAATGCCGGCCTTCTAACATGTACCGAAAATGTTTCACTGCACTGTATACGGCGTGTAGCTCGCGATCATAGGGGCTCCATTGTTTCTGGGAGTCGGATAGTGACTTGGAGTAGAACGCAAGCGGCTGCCAATCGTCATTAACGAGCTGCTGAAGAACTGCTCCGATTGCAACACTGGAGGCGTCGGTAACTACGGCTAGAGCTGCTGTAGGATCGGGATGAACCAGTAGCGTAGCACGGGAAAGTCTGTCCTTGCAGCGTGTGAAAACGGCATCAAGGTCTGGAGTCCAAGGAATGGGACGGCTGCCAGGGGTCTTAGGACCAGCAAGGAGGGCATGAAGCGGTGCCTGATCTTCAGCGGCGTTTGGTAGAAAACGACGGTAGAAGTTGATCAAACCTAAAAATTGACGCAACTGGCGCATAGTGGTTGGCTTGGGAAAAGATTGTATAGCAGCGACGCGGTCGTTAGGAGGACGTATGCCATTCGCAGAGACGGTGAAACCAAGAAAAGTCAGTTCTTCCACGCCGAAAACACACTTTGAAACGTTTAACACTAATCCATGTTCTGCGAACCTTTCGAACACTGTTCGTAGATGTTGTTCATGTTCATCTTTGTCTCGCGAGGCAACAAGAACATCGTCGATATATGCGAAACAAAATATCAATCCGCGAAGCACTTCGTCCATAAAACGTTGGAACGTTTGAGCGGCATTTCGGAGTCCGAAAGACATGCACGGGAACTCATAAGATCCAAACGGCGTCACTATGGCTGTTTTCGCAATGTCATCAGGATGGATGGGTATCAAGTGGTATGCCTTAGTCAAATCCAACTTAGTAAACACGGTGCATCCTGCGAGCTGGCTTGTAAAATCAGCTATGTGTCGAACTGGATACTTGTCGGGTATAGTCCGCGCGTTTAAGGCTCTATAGTCTCCGCATGGACGCCAACCTTCACCTTTCTTTGGAACCAGGTGCAAGGCAGAGGCCCAAGGACTGTCGGAGCGGCGGGTTATACCGGAACGCAGCATATCTTCAAACTCTCGTTGAGCGATTGCTAGGCGGTCGGGGGCGAGGCGGCGCGGTCTGCAAAACACTGGGGGGCCAGGCGTGGTCTTTATGTAGTGTACAGTATTATGCTGTACGGGCGGGCGAGGTGAACCAGAGGGACTGGTAATAGAGGGAAACTCACCGAGTAGCTTGTGATAGCGGGACTTTCCAAAAACAGCGCGAACGGACTGTATGTGAACGAGATGGTCGGGGATGCGTTGACCAGAGGAGGTGAGGCCGGTAACGCCGTCGACGAGGCGCTGGTACCGAGGGTCAACCAGAAGATAAAAGTGCGATAAGAAATCGACACCAATTATAGGTTTTGACACGTCGGCTACTACAAACTTCCAGGTAAAGTCACGCCGAAGTCCAAAGTCGATAGACAAAGTGATCCAGCCGAAAGTAGGAATCACTGTGCCATTAGCTGCGTAAAGTTCATAATCAGTTCGAGGTCTTGATCCACGGAGCCGAGTACGAGGGTACACACACACGTCCGAACCGGTGTCCACCAAAAAGGCTATTTTTGTCTGAGCATCAGTTACTAGGAGGCGGCGGGAGGACGGTAGGCAGTCACTTGTCGCCACTAGGTGCTGCCGGAGTCGTTTTCCTGAGACCAACTACAGGGGCGGGTGCACTTGGTAGCCTTTTCGCGAAACCGACGATGATACCAACAAAACGTAGATCGGTTACCATCGCGGTCGTCGTCATTCACGTCCCTACGAGAACGAGATTCAAAACGTCGCAGAGATGACCTGGGTCCTGGCGTAGAAGATCGTGAACGACGGTGCTCGGTAGTTAGAGCAGCGACTTGGCGAGAAAGTTCATCAAGTCTTGAGGTGAGGTTAGTAACATATGCCGTTTCGAGAGGCGCAATGCTCGCAACGTGTTGCTGGGGAGGGGCGACATCATTAATTTTGTCTGCTAATTCGGCTAATCTATCCAAGTCCCGTTCGGTAGATGCAGCAATGATAGCCTGATAATTGGCAGGAAGGCGAGATGACCAAATTGATCGTAGAAACTCGGATGGAACTTCCGGACCTGCTAGAGAACGTAAATGTCTCAGGAACTGTGAAGGTTTCCGATCTCCCAGTTCTTCGCGCACTAGTAATTGTCTTACCCGTTGCTCTTGTGACGCGGACATACGGCGAATTAATTCATTTTTCAGTCGCACGTATTTGTCTTGGGCGGGTGGATTACCGATTATGTCACTTACCTCGGCTGTCTGGCGGCTGTCTAGGAGAGACACAACATGGTAGTATTTTGTAGCGTCTTGTGTTATGCCTGACAAGGCAAACTGGCCTTCAATATGGGAGAACCAGAGGGACGGGTTGTCGGGCCAGAGCGGTGGTGCCCTAAAACCAATTCTGTTCACCTGTTCAGTGGATATTTCATGTGTACCAACAGCCATATCAGGTGGGGTTAACTGAGCCGGGGGATTGTTGTTATCTGGTGGAGCTTGTTGTTGTTGCCGTGCCTCGGTGAGCTGGATCTGTGTTGTTTGTAGTTGTTCCTGCAGTTGCTGTTGTACCTGCTGCTGTTGTTGAATCTGCAGCTGAAACTGTGCCTGTTGTTGTGCAAGCTGTTGTTGCATTGCTGCAATTTGTGCCTTCAGCTCATCCATAATTGCACTACACTGTTAACTAACACCGAGTAAAAATACTTCTTCGCGAATTCAACTATTTACTCACTGATCACGTCGGGAAGTCACCACTATAGGATTTTTAGCTGATTGATTTTGCTATAGGCGTATCCTATTAATTAATTATGCGCTAATGAAAATAGCCAGTAATTCTCTATAAGAAGTTTATTACGTAACAACAGAATTACACCCAATTTTAACTCTCCAAAATTGTCTCTCTAACACGCGTCTCTTCTCCCCACTTCAGTAATGGCCGCCCTCTGACCTCACCGCCAAATCTGTTCCATGGCGGCTAACGGCTTTTTCTCGGGACGTGTTTGACCGAGCCTCTGGCAGTGGCTGAGCGCTGGATTGTGCTGCAGCTCATATCGCTTGCGGCTACAGGTAAATTGCACAGAACAGAAAGGCTGTTTCCTGGGAAATGGCCGCTAACTTTGTTAGACATACATCATCCCAATGTATCGAAGATTTTCTAGGTTTGAATTAGTTTGGTACCCAGACTCCTTTTCGAAATAATTAACATATTAGATTTAAGCACACGTTAGGTTAGCTCTAATTTTCGTCATTTTGCTGACGGTACTCAAGTAAGCTGATGTTGAGAGCAGAGTTGATCAATTTGCCCATTCACAATCCGACACGTTTTCAGAACCCTAAGTCCGGCCCACGAGTTTCAAAATGCTCTTGGCCTCCTCAACTAGTTCATCAACTTTGATTTGGTTTCATCAACCTGCCCATATATACGATTCAACATTTACCTGGATTCGACCAAGCGCCAAGATCTGGAATTAGACGACAAAATTTTAAGAAAGGAGAAGGTGTAGTGGCAGTTTCATTCAATACTGAAATTTGGCGTTCGAACAAAACAAAATCCTAAACCACATGGAAACTGTTTCAAACCGCACATGCGCATTAGAAGCAGTTATTATACGATCTCAAACGACTGCTCGTATTCGTATATTGTACTAAAAACTTTATAAGGGTCCTTACAAGGTGAAACCTAATTCTACGTTAGAACATTATTATTCCTGGGAGGAAAATGGTCTTTTCTAGTACTTTTGAGCACAATTAAGATATGGTCATTTAAGGTTAACCTCATTTGTCATTTTCACCATTATTGGTGTAATATCTGGTAGAATTTTGATAATATTTACTCATCGAGAATATGGAAAAAATGGATATGTTTTATTGCGAAAAACATATTTGTCCGTATTTATATCAACCAATCAATATACGAAATCGCAAACTTTTTCATATAACAATGGTATCATAGTATTCTATCAATACTTATAGATTTATATGCTCAAGGTTATATATAATTTTATTTGAAATAAAGCGAGAAAAAAATGAGAACCATTGCCCCCAACAAGGATACACAAAATTACCGAACAGCAAACATCTAATTACACGAAATCCGAGATGAAATCACAAACAAGCAATCCGACAAAAAAAAATGAATCGTTGTTAACCTTGGGCTAGCCGCCACATCAAACAAAAAGCTAAATAAGCCAACTAACTCATTATTGCAACCATTATTACCTACCATTTGTAGATGTATTATTTACAAATATTTTTTATAGTCAATTATGGCGGAATTGATAAGTTACATGGCGTGAGGGTGTTGGGTCATTATTATTTCTTTGTGACTGTCTAGTTGCCTACGCAAAGTAAGTTGGCGGGATTCACATAAAATATATTTTTATATTTTCCTCCATCTCCTTAACGAGAATGCGATAAATTTCTGGGCGTTTGTAATACTTACATCATTTAGTAGTTGAAGGGAGCAGTTATATATGTGTATAAGTAATCAATATACCAGAATTTAATTAAAGAAAGAGGTGGAAGAGACAGACCGAGATTTCTTTTATTGAATAGTACTTAGAAATAATTACTCTCTATAAAAAAAACGATTTTCTTGTCTTTAACTATTTTGACCATCTTCATTAAAAACAGTTACAAAATATGAGATTTAACGTTTTTCAGTTTTTCTGAGACGCGCCGTGGGGAGGATGGTAGTATTCCCATATTTTGAAATACGCAAACGATCTCGGTACCCTACAAAACAAGAAAGGAAGCCTCAAAATTGGCTAAAGTTAGACAGACTGCGCGATAGACCAATGACAACTGAAAAAGTTGAAGAACAAATAGTTAAATTAGAGTTCATATAATAGGTATCTCTCCTCAAATTAAAATGCTTAGATATTAAAATCAATTGCCTTGGTTGCTTCGTAGCACCCCGAGCTAATACAATTAACCTATATGTATAATCAACTTGAACCTTAAACCAAAATGATTTGAATATATGTGGACACTCCCAGGCACAATGTTCGTGTTGGAATATGAAATAATGTGACAACCTCTACCCGACTACCTAATAATAGTTCTTTGGTATATTGCGATCGCTATAAGTCATCCACACCTCAATTTCGCATGTTATAATTTTAGCAAAAAATGTTAGTTTAGTGATAGTATCTAATTAATATCAACATTTTATCAATAGCTCTAGTAGTTACAGATGTACCTAATTAATTTAGAAGAGAAACTAAAATGTATATCCTACATCCTATGTAATAAAATAAATAAAACCGCAAAACACGAAGGTTATTTCGATTTCATCAAAACTAATACCTACATACTTGAGAGATTCATTGTTCATTTTTATTATTCCGGATAAAATATTCAGATTATTTTGTAGGTAGACAAATATTTTCTAACAAAAACCAGCACTGCACATTACATGATACAGTAAATACTAAAACAGAAAAAAATTGAACAAAATATGATTTTAAAAATCATGATGCTTTTGAAGTTCTGCAAGAGTTGAAGTACCTATAGAAAACTCTTTATTTTCCCTCCAAAAATCGCCCGCGAAGGAGGTGGAAGGGGTATGTTTTCTCGAAAATCGAAAATTCGAGATGCCAGAATAAAAAATATGTTGGTGCCAAAAGTTGTTAATATAATTGCAATTGTACAACTTCAAAAGTACCAGCATCAATAGAATCAATATTATTTTGTATTTTTCAGTGCACCAACTAATAAAGTGGGTCCATTGTTTTGTAAAAAATATTTATTATATAGATAATCAATCCAATATACACAGTTTTATTTAATGTACTTATTTATATATTCACCAGATATTCACAATTTTTCAAACAAAATGTCAAAAATATGTCAATATGGCTGATGCTCCAAAAATTACAATTTTTAATGCTAGATATTTTTGCTGCAGATGTGTGTAGACGCAGCCATTATAATGAACATCATAGCGCATATATCAACTGACAAAATCGTTCTACGATAAAATGCAATAAAATAATCTTTTCTCTTATTTCCTTCTTGTGTATGTTAATTGATGTCATAATTTTCTTAGTATTAGTAGAAGTACGTTTTTAAAATTTCTTTTAACGGATTTTAAGTTAGGTATCTGTTTTAGTGTATTTCATAAATAAAGATAATATCATAGGTGAACACCTGTTATATGTTATATCTATTCTTTCACCTTTGCTAATATTCGTGATACGTATTAATTGATAGACAAAATCAAGATAAATCTCAAGAGAACTATTTCCAAATCAATTTATAAAATTCCTTACACTCTCTCAATAATCATTTTAGACGCTCCAATTCAAAACAAATGTACAGAAGACAGTTGGTATTCCATTCTCACACGAATTGACATGATGTAAGTGTTTGATCAATGTTAGGAAACATAATATTGATATTAGAAGATGTTATCCTAGACTAGTATTCGTCAAGATACATCGAAATAACTTACTGCTTCTGAGCAGTCTATTCTCTGTTTAAAAAAGAAATACGTCCATATATCTACTAATAGACCTTGGTCTAAAGAGTTTTTGTTGACTTTTTTATGGATCAATAGAAGGCTCAGCATTGCTATGCCTTTTCCGGTTTGAGTAATTGAGTAATTATAAAATTTTTAATTAACTCAGAAACTGTGACACCTATAACTGTTAAAAAATTAATAATTATATTTTCTTTTAACATAAATATGAATCATATTGTTCCATAAACAAACAGTCTGTTGTTAAAAAGACATATACAGGGCCACTTTCAGGTTCATTACATTGTCCCGATAAACCAAATGTACCTATTGTGAGAATATGACAGCAATCTTTATAATTTACGCTATCACTAACAGACGCACCAATGATTATATACAGTGTGATTCATGGTCCATGGTAGGTTAACCGTTTATGGAAAACGAGTCATGGGATTATTTTGAATATTGGTCAGTTGAGGAACTGGTCCCGCTCTGTTGAGCTAAAACATTTTCGGCTCTAAGGCCGCTTATACCCAATAAAAATATGATTATTATAAAATATGTCAAATCAACACTTCCATACCGAAAACGCTAGCAGTTATATTCATAATCAAATTTTGGCTCTGTATTAGTATAGTTTGTTGGTTAGTTACTTTGGTAACGATAATATCAAACGTGAAAGTTTTAGTATCAAATAAACTAGTACCGAACTTAAATAGAAATTATGAATACGGTTGCATATCTCTACAATTCTAAGTGGCAAATCTTGCGCCATAAAGTTAATAAAAAACTCTGTGATACAGCTTATAATAGAGCATAACTCGGTAACAAAAAGGTAGGAACTTTAAGTATTCAGATATATCTTGAAGTATACTTTACATGTGTGAACGACATGATAAAAGATCACCGGAAACAAATTGAAATCTTTGTTGTGTTGAGACAGTTTAACATTTCCATCAGATCTCTCATGCGGGACACAATAGTTATTTTGAATATATCTACTACATGCATACGTACATCAACGACATGCCATGTCGAACACACAACAGGAACAATAAACTATGGTAACGATATAAATTGAGATGTGCACCAGAGCCAAAGACAAATTTAGAATCAGACTTGAGAGACATCGTTGTTCCACACAGAATGAGAAGGTGTTAATAAAAATGTTTACTTTGGACTTTTTGATATGTTTTGTGTATTTTTTAATGACATTGATATAAGAAACATCTAGAGAGTCTTTAGAAAAGAAGCAAGAATTTAATACTTTTTTCCAAAATACGCTGCAGCATACTGACCAGTACAGTGAAACGCCATGCTGGTCCATTTTAAGATAAAACCAGCACACTGGAAAGTTTGCCGAAAAAGTTACAGTTGTCCTGGATTTTGGAGGTATATTAGAACTTATAGTTGAGGTAAAGAGAGTTTGGCATCAAAGCAGTTAAAATAAAACATATGTGGTTTAAAATTAGTGTTTTTGAAGGTGTTAAATTGAAAAATAATATCTAAACCTAAACTGCCACAAAATAAACTACAGTAAGTGTTCATTAAAGAGCATTCAAAAATTAGCCTGTCTGATTGTTTTTAAAACTAGGTATTTACATATATTTTTTAAATAATTATATATAAAGGTTCAGTTATTGGATTACCGTAATATCATCAAAACAGTTAATTATCTAAAATGAGTATGATATAATTTTGAAATTTTCTTTAAATGTAGTATGCAAATATAAGACAATATATAGGGTGATTCATTAGAAAAATAAATCCATGATGCTATATGTCAAACGGCGATGAGGCCATATGTCAAATGGAGCTCGCGTCACAAAATGGCGGTTAGGAATACGAGTTTCAGGATTTTTTTTATAAATATGCAGTGACAGCAATAATATTCCAAGTGGCTGTTCCACACTTTATGTACAAGGTGACGCAATAGTTGTCACCCTATGTTCTTTGAAGGTAATTTTGCTCATAAAAACTTGTGTTCTGCTTTTGGATTGTATTTATTTGATGTGATGTCTTAATTTTTTGCCATTGAGAAAATGAAATGGGTCAAGTGGCCGCCGCCAGAGTTGACCATACGGGTCCGATTTATGGCATTTTTCATCACTCTTGCAACTTCCGTCGATAAGCTCTCACATCCTAGACGGATATTTTCTTTGAGTACTTCAAGACTCTGAGGCGTTTTGCGATAGACTCGTGACTAAGAAATACCACAAAATGAAGTCAGGACCCGTTAAATCGGACGATCTTGCCGGCCAGGGCAAATCACCAAACCGAGAGATTAGACGACCCGGAAATGCAGCCCACAGAATTTCGTTTGTGGCTGATGCAGTATTTGCCGTTGGTCTATCCTGTTGGAATGTTGTACATGTTTTCGTTTATTTATTTGAAATAATTCTAATCTCTTTCACATTTCTCTAATTAGACAAAGTACTTTCAGAATAAAACAGGCATAATTATCGTTTGAAAGCGGTTTGTCCTTTTGCCATTTGCAACAAAATGTTAAGGGAAAAACGATATCAGATAAATACATATTCTTTTATCTAGCATGAAGTATTTCTTAGGATCGGGATCAGTTCTGTATTTTAGAAAATAAAATTGCTAAATAAATATGCCTATTCACATCTATTAAGCAGTATTGATAATAAAAGTGATAACTGTTTTCAATAATATTGGAATCCTACATAACCATTTCCAATTTTTACTTTCCTACCCTACTATAGTAGCTGTATAAGGAAAGTATTGCAATCGTGTGAAATTTTCGGTATCGAGATTTTTACAAATGTTGACGTTTCAAAGTTTTCTAATTCTAATAAACGTCTGTCTGTCTGTGACAGCATTATCTCGGGAACGGATTGGTGTATTTTGTTGCTTTCTTTTTTATTTTGTTTGGTACCAACATCACTCGCCGGTGGCATTGAATGAGAATCCTGTATACACTGGGTGTTGAGCTAGAGCCAGAAACGTGATTTGCTCAAGACTATAGCGCAAAAACGGCTCTTAAGGATTTTGATTAAACTTGCCTAAAGTATTCTTTTGAGAGCCCTTTACCACCCACATATAGCGCCATCTCTGAGAAAAAGCACAAGAAAAAGTTATGCTTGAATAAAATTCCGTATTTTCCACATGTTTCTTCAGATTCTGGCTAAACGTTTCATCTTGCGAAAAAATGTTACATGACCATTGTTGTTTGTCTTGACATGCTGAAAAAAATGAGTGTTAAGCACGATTTGACCAGAGAAAGGAGAGTATTGTAATAGTGTAAAATTTTTAATTCACTGGAATTTGCCTGCGAGCGGTAGGAATGTCGTGTGAGTGGACACACCAGATTTTTACTTTTCTTTCGCTAGCCTTAGTAAAGAAAGTATTGTAATCTTGTAAAATTTTCGATTCTCAGATTTCAACAGATTTTTACTATTTAGAAGTCCTTGAGTAAAAAGAAAATATTTTTGGTCAGCCTGTTTATATGTCTGCCTGTCTGGCTGTCGATCTGTGTGTTCGTCTGTGTGCCAAGATTATCTCGGGAACAGATGTACCGATTTTGTTACTTTCTTTTTTGTTTTGTCTGGTATTGATACAGCTTGCTAGTGACGCAGATTGGGATATAAATATGCTTAAATGAACTGTCAAAGTTTCTAAGTGTTCATATTTTGGCTAAACGTTTTTTTTTCAAAGTCAAAATTGAATAAGGCCATTGTTGCGTGTCTTGGCACGTTAAAAAAAATAAATGGTTACCCAACTTAATCAGATTATTTTTGTATTCGATGATTTTTTTGTATTCTTAGTTGGTTTATGCAAACTTCGGTGATCAAAAAGATCTATAATTGTTGCCAGATTTGAGTAATATGTATACTTTTTACACACTTTTTGTTGATCTTACTTCTAATTCTAAATAAGTAGTTCACATTTCTATCATCTATTATCATCTCTGAACCTCATGGGTCTTGTAAAGCGATTTGTTCTCGACAACTTTGATTTATTTCTTCATATCCTATCTACAAACTCCCGGAGCTCAGTTTCCAGTACTTACCTGAACAAAAGTTTTCAGAATTAAATGGGGTGTATGCTTTAAGGAAACTTCCTTTAGTTCTCGTTGTTTAACTCTAACTTGGAGAATAGAATCATTGCACTATACCTTTGTAGAATTAGTTTATTAGTGACATAAACAATAATCTTAGATGTTTGTTTATATGAAACATATTGTTTACTTAAATCAAAAATCTGAGACAGCAGTATTAAAGATGAGACCATATACGGAAACAATCGAATTGGACATTTTTCAAAAGAAGCTACGGTTTTCGAGTTTCAGCAGAGGTAAAGTCTGGAATATGCTCTTGCCGCGATGTTTTGATATTTTGAATAATAACAAGATTGGTATTCTTTGGTTTTAGTGAACTATCAACGATTTTCATGACGAATATTAGACGCAAAAGTGTGAAATAAATATTAGTTGGTGCATTGAGAAATACTGCAAAAGTACCAGCACTCATAGAATTAATATTTTTTTGTATTTTTTTCAATGCACCAGCTAATAAAGTCGTTCCATTTGTTGGTAAAAAATATTTATAATGAATGAACTTCTGGCCTAAGAATGGGATAATGAATAAAATTTGTACTTAAGAATATGGATATACTCCACGCAGCTTGGATTCTTGGTAGTTTTTGACCGTCTGAATGTTTTTTTTGGTATGTGCGCGTGCTTTATATATAGTAAACGTACTTCTATTTTGAAAAATGAGCCCATATTCATAAAAACTCCAATCCAAAATCTTCATATAGGATAGGATAGATAGGACAATATCCGGAAATGATTAAATTGATCATTTTTTCAAAAGACTTCAAATCTCAAATATGTGTATTTTCTCTATGTGGGGGTGGGCGATTTCTTTTGAAAATTGAAAATCTGAGGCAACCAAATTATTTCTAGCATCATTAATTTTGAACACTTTTTCCATAGAGTGAACTTTACAAGTACTGGCACCAATAGAATTAATATTATTTTGTATTTTTCAGTGCAACAACTTATAACGTTGGTCCATTTTTTTGTAAGAAATATTTATGTCATAGGCGCTTGACTAAAGCATACGTTCGCTCCGAAAATGCCTTCCGAATTCGTTGGGTTTCCTTTTTCATTAGTTATTCATTATACCTACTGTAGTTTCTTTTAGACGTTGAGGAAGTAAATATGTCAATGAGCATACAATATGAAAGAAACAGGTGTTAAGAGGAAATAGAATGGTTGTACAAAAGTCAACCTGAACAAATCCAGACCAATACAAATAATGTACCTAAACACAAATAAATGACGGCTAATTCTCATCCTAGATCCACAACTATAATAACAACTACTATCGAAAATTAGCCATGGTTTTGTACTTCTGGTTCGCTCGGTTGTACGTTATTATTTCTCATTATCTGCTTATCCGGAAATGCAATTAGAAAGAAGACGTAAGCGCGCACACACACACTGGTTCGTTATTATCATTATGATCGATATCGTTCTTCAGTCTGTTTAACTTTACGGTCATTTTTTACCCATTTGAATGGATTGGACTGGCGATGCGGATGGTATTGAATAAAATCGAGGTTTGTGGTCAACGCGATAATTATATCGGACCCTCTTGTTATATGTTATTAAGTTAGTGGGAAGCTAATCATCAATTAACTCATTCACAGTTGGAATTTTTTCTGCATCGATACGATTCGTTATATTGAAAGAAGAGATATTCAGCCAAAAAGTTTGGTAGACACTTTAACGTTAGAAATGATAGATATTTCACATTATCTCACAGCTTCAATATCTGTTTAGATAATTGAGGCAAACTAATTTCGGAAAGACGTAATAGAATAACACCAGTCGGGAAGAAAGTAATTGTCACCCCCTAAGGCTGAAGTAGATTTATTTTCCCCATTTTAACTTTATTTTATCTTTGTCATGAGATTCATTTATTTCCAATTATGTGGGGGAGATACACAAGTAAAGGTAAAATAGGTAAAGTGGTGCCAGAGGCAAAAAAAATCAACATTTTCAACCTTCAAATGAGGAGAATAAACTAGCTAGCTATTTTCGTTCTTCGAGATGGAAATGATTATTTTCTTTATCATATGCTAAGAACGTTGTATTTTAGACATTCAACATTTTTCTTACATTTTATTATCCAAAACTATGTAAATTTGGAAAAAATAATGTCAACTTCTTCATAATTAGATTCTACCTAACCCAACAATACATGTCTTTGTCATTAAATTAACATTTGAAAAAAAGAATCTCAAGAACCAGAACATAGATGTGAAAACTCAAAAAGGATCTAGTTTTAAAGATGGACATTTCGATCCTGATTTGTTATCTTAAACTATACCTATTAGTCACTAAGTTATTCCTTTTCACTATCTAATCTTTATCTCTTCATTGCAGGTAGGCTACGTCATTTGTTGTTCGACAATATTTTGAGTGAGTACGAGTGTATTAGGAAGCATGTTTTAAATTTAGATCTGTTACTAATAAAATTATTCCATAATTCTCTATCAATTTTTAATAATAAAATTCTATATTTAGTAAGCGCTATTTGCTGTCTCTATTGGATTATTAATACTAGGTAAATAAATAATAATAATATGAGAACATGAACTATAATATATATTGGTATTATTATTACTATCTACTTATATCTATGGAAATTTGATGTTATGTGAAGATGAATGCCCTTCGCAATTTTTTAATGTTTCTTTTAATGAAATTACGTCTAAATACCAGAAACAAGAGCTACTTTACATGCAAAGGAGGGTCCATTCATTCTGTTAATATTCGCAAGAATACTCATCTGGCGGGCCAATTAACACCTGCTTATTTTCTTGAATTGAATTTTTTAAGAGATAATTCAAAAACTAGCTTACTTTGATACCAAAGCCGCCACGTAAGTAACAAACTAAACTAGTTTTTCTAAGAGGTTTTGGAACAAGAATATTGAAATTATTCAAACTAAATTATACAACAGTTTCAGGGAATTGCCAATTATCTAATTCATTATTATTATTAGTAGGGAAATGTTATGTATTAAAGAATGCAAAGAAAACTTCAAAAATATTTGAATGGACCTCTGGAAGTTTTCAATATCTATTTGTTTTGATTATTACTCATTACATATGTAATACAGTGCATATTTGTACTTCTAAGAGTGATATATTACATACCTACTTTTAGATGATTCAACTAAAGACATGATCTCAATTTCCATGGCACATCAAATCAATAACTATGTGACTCTGAAGGCAACCAATCAATACAATCTTCACTGCAATAAATTACTTTTATAATGTTTTTTTTTATATTTAGAACAGACCAGTCTTTACAAGTTCTATTGTTTGAAGATTATCAAAATATGGTCCAAAATGAAGGGTGCTTCAGAATCGATGGACTATTAGACGTTTATAGAAATCTACGAGACATACGAATTTCAAATTTGATTGTAGCTATAATCAATTACGATCTATCGGGTCAAAATATTTCGAGTATTGTCACATTTAACCGTATCTAATATCAACTTCATTATTTCGAATGGCATACCCTATATTTTATTATTGATAGAACATCCTTTTTGAAGAGATATTTTTCAATTACGTCATATATCCATAGCCATTCGCGAGATATTAAATAATTCATGTGACAACAATTCAGTGCAATATTTTGATCCGATTGATGATAGTTGACAATATCTAAAACCAATAAATCGTATATCTTGCAGATCTCCATAAACGTTTGATAGTCTATCGAGTTTGAAACACCCTTTATGGAATTAATAAATACCTATAAGAAAGAAAACTTCGAATTCTTACCAGCAACATAGTGCTCGAAATCAGAATAACTCTAAACTCGAATCATTTTCTTTCTATCTGCTTTTTAATACTCAATATCTTTGTTATTGTCGTTGTTGTTTTTACGAATACACATTTATTTGCAGAATTATGTAGAAGAATCAAGAACCATTTTAATTGTAATATTCAAACTTTGTTCGAAAGCGCTTAAAATTTAATAACAAAATGATTTGCGATACAGCCAAAGCAAGCGAGAAATGTTAAGAGGAATACATACTTCTTTTACATACTCCCAGAAACTTTACCAATTCCACTCTTCATCAGTCTGTTGGGCAAATTCGCTATGAAAGAATTTCCGTCTAAGTTGTTAGACTTCCATGCAAATTGGTAGTTCCCATTCGCATACTTGTTTGCTGTAAATTCGTACGTACACATAGAGTAGGCCAGGCAAGCCAACTGTAAATATATCATTGCAAGAAAAAGATATAGAAACTTAATATTGGTATGCTTTCTGTCTCTTTTTATTTTGAACATAAATCAAAATCAGAGTATCGATATTTTGCATCTATTCAAATTGGTAGAGGAACTCAATATTTGATGCATGGGTAAGGACGAGTAAGATATATGCAAGCTAGGTTCTTAGTTGGACTCGAAGTTAGATAGTAGGGCTTAACATGTTCGAGCGTGTATTGGGGGCATAAGAATTGACCACCTCTCTATTTCTGACATTATATCATGGATATGGACATGATATTCTGCAACATCAATGGTAATTAATCTAACGTTCCAGATTTTTTATTTTTGAAATTGACATACACTATCTGTTCCCAAGATTTTGATGGAACATACCAATGGACATAGTATCTCAATTATGGGCTTACTTTTTTATTTACAAACAAAATAATTTAGAGAATTTAGAGTGGGTCTTATAGAGTTACTCTAAAAAATCAAAAATGTGCATATTTATAGTTAAAATGTATTGCGATCGGTAAATATTGCTTTTATCATTCACATGGCTCAGATTTTTAAGATTTCAAAATAAATATGAATGTGAATCATATCAGAACTCAGCTGTATCACCAATTGACTTCTCAACCCCCAAACACTATACATACTGAAACTTTTATCTGAGGAGCCATTCTTGAAATAGCTAGTGCTCGAGGGTCAAACCGAATATGAAAATAACTAATGTGTACCTGAAGGGTCGCAATATATTAGAAATGTACAAATTTTCATTGAAAATTTCCGATTAAATTATTAGAAACTCATATTAACATATGACATAACAAAATGAGTTTTGTTAAAAAAAATTCGTAAAGGTGATCAGAATTCGAACCGAGGAACTCTATATTAATACCCGGATACTTAACCATAGGACTATTTTTCCTATGATATTATCGGGTTTATATTGATATCTAAAATGTAATCTGTAAAACTCCTAAAATGGGAATAATAATTGCTGAAAACGATTTTTCTTGTGAATGTGAATACAACCAATCGATTCAATACACCCTAAAACCCATAAATATGAATTTTTATCGAAACCGGTAGACCAGATTCCGAGATAAAATTTGCACATATATATATATATATATATATATATATATATATATATTTTGATTGTGAATTCTTGACTGGTTTATTATTTGATAAAATAGATTTTTGTTGGGAATGCAGTCATTTAATAAATAAAATTCTTTGGATTATGCCAAGCTTTCGAGCCACAAACAGGAAAGATTTCATAGCCATCAATGACATTTCTGATTAGAAATTTGATTTGTGATGTTTGATACTACAGTCATTCTGGGAAGAATAACCACTTAATAAACACACAAATTTAATTCTGAAGTTCTCATCATGTTTCCACACAATGTACCTACCTATATACAAATACTTAAATGATTTAATTAATTCAATAGTCGATATCATCTGCATGCAGATATATTGTTGAAGAAGCTACAGCTGCAAGCTTGGAGGAACTTTAATTTGTTAGTGGGAGGGACCGACCAAGTAATTATGTTGAAAGATGACTAATTCATTGAGCAGAGAATTTTACTTCAATATTCATTATATTACCTATATATTGTTAAGTCAAACAAGCTTGCGACTTGTATTTCAAATGCAAGCAAAATAACATTGCCTTTTATGTTCGGCATCTACACATGTTTTCAATACACTGGGCATTCATTCGGCAAGTTACTGCTGGCGCAACAGTTTCATAACCTAATAAAGCGTCGGTGTATATGTTATATTTTTATACAGGGTACTCAGTAAACCTGGAACAAGAATGTAAGGGATCATTCTCTGGTTTTATTATTCGATGCTTTTATGATTATCTAAAAGTCCTTGCTCTGTTCCAGTAATGTGTTTGGTTCTGTATATTGTTCAGAAATGAAGTATAGGTGGCAACCATTCTCTGCATATCAAAAGGTTTTTATTCCACATGGATACATGGATCAAATTTTCTCTTCTTCTCTATCTTCAAAAGGAGCAGAATTTTCTTGAATTGCACCACCTTCATCTAAGTTGTGAAATCTACTACTTTTTGTCCGGAATTTATATAGTTTGATGGGGCCCATACACAGTGGAATATATCCCTCAACTAGAGACACGAATTCACCCAAACTTGCGCCATCGAGAAGGTTCAAGAGAACAAAACAGTGTTCGTCAGTTGTTAATCAACTAAATTGAAGAACCTGGATCATGAACATGCTGAACTGTATATAAGGACGCGAATCGACTAAGCCGTTACTATTAATTCGTTTAAATCGACAAAAAAAATCAGTACCTACTCCTTGCATTGATTCGGCTATATCTACAATGTAGAATATAAGAATGTGTTTTATCTTCCCAATATCTTCGGAATAGAATAGCTTTTATCATTATTCCCAACGCATAACCAATAACTCCTTGAAGTATATTCAACACCCTGTATATGTTTTATAATAATGCACCTGGTCCAAAGCGACGACAATCGGCGAAGCTAATATCCCAATGATCGAGTGGGTGCGATAAAGAAAACAATGCAACTGGTTGTCAATTTACCAATAATTAATTCCGTATATGTGTGTAAGTTGTGATCGAATGGCGCAACGTGCTCTTTCTTGGTGGGCGGTAAAAGTTGCTGGTTAAAAAAAAACAGTAAAAATTAAATGACGTGCGGGTGGCTGTAATACCGACGAGATTTAAGAGCTGTTGGGCTGTAAATTGTTTGAAAAAACACGCCAAGACCCTCATACAGTTTGCACACAAAACATTTGGGTATTCATGTATAGGAGGGAATATTTGACCAAATAATAAGCCTTTATCTTTTTGACCGACGAACCCCGAACGGAGTAACGGAGAAGCTATACAATTCGAGTGTCTGCTTTATTTTTATTTTTTTGGTTCGTGCGCGCCTTTTATATAACAAATGAGCTCCGATTTTAATGATTTTTGGAAGAAATGGTCCCATATTCATAAAAACGCAAATACGAAATCTCCTCCCCTCCAAAAACCGCTCCCAAGGGGGTGGAGGGGGCAATTTTTCTCGATCATCTAAAATCTGAGGTGGTATAATTAAAGATAGGACAGTAACATGAATGTTTAAATTGAACATTTTTTCAATAGAGTTACGGTTTTCGAGTAAGAGGCATGTTAAATTCTCAAGTATGTGTATTTTCGCTATGTGGAGAGGGCGATTTCTTTCGAAAATTTCGAAAATCTGTTGATACTACATGAAAGACATGATTATTTGTAGCACCATTTATAGAAAAAAAAATTCCTTAGAGTTACGGTTTAAGAGTTAAATTGGTGTTAAAATGGTAACATCTAAAATACTTAAGCGTATTTCCGCAGCGACGTTTTGAGATCACAATAATAACAACTACAAGCAAAGAATATACGTGGGTAATATGATAAGTACTATCTTCATTGGTAACGATTTTCGTGACTAATATTTCACTCAAGAGTGTGAAATATATATTTTTTACAAAAAATTGGACCGACGTTATTAGTTGGTGCACTGAAAAGTATAAAATAATATTAATTCTATTGGTGCTGTTACTTTTGAAGTTGTGCAGTTGCAGGTAGATTGATAACTTTTGGCAACAACTTCACAAGTACCACCACCAATAGAATTAATATTATTTTATACTTTTCAGTGCACCAATTAATAACGTCTGTCCAATTTTTTGTAAAAAATATTTATATAGCAGACATTTCAACGTTCAATAAGTATCGCGAATCTGGACTTCCTCCAGAATGAGTAAAAACTTTGATTTTTGTAAAATTGGACCTACGTTATTAGTTGATGCACTGAAAAATACAAAATCATATTAATGCCTTTCTGGTACTTTTTAAGTTGTGCTGTTGAAGTTAAATTGAAAACTTTTGGCACCAACTTATTTTTTGTAAAAATATTTATTTCACACTTTTGAGTGTAATATTAGTCACGAAAATCGTTGAACGTTCACTTATACCATTACCCATGTTTACTATTTGCTTGTACTTGATCGAGTATTATTTGGAGATCTCAAAATATCACGGCGAAAATACTTATGTACACATTTTTCAGACTTTATCACTGCTGTAACTCGAAAACCGTAACTCTATGGAAAAATGTTCAAACTAAATGTTGTTAAAAATAATTTGATATTTAATAAGTCATTCTCTGATTTTCAATTTTCGAAAGAAATTGCATCTTCCTCATAGCGAAAATACACATATTTCAAATTTTAATATCGATGAAACTCGAAAACCTTGGGGTCTTTTGAAGAAATGTTCACTTTAAACGTTTTCGGATATTTTCTTATCTTTAATTTTGCCGTCTCGGATTTTCGTTTTTCGGGAAAAATTGCCCCTTCACCCCCTTCGAGGGCGGTTTTCTGAAGGAAGGAGATTTCTTATTTGAGTTTTTATCAATATAGGACCATTTCTCAAGTTTTCTTTCTCAAATAAAAAAATCATCACTATCAGGGCCGATCCCAGCAGGTGTGCAGCGTGTACATAGCACGCGGGCGGCCAAAAGATTGGGGCGGCCGCAGGCCGACATTCATTCTATTTTTTTACGTATTTCTTAAAATAGGTAAAACTACTTATCATAAGGAGAATAAATATGCTGAATAGTTATTGAACAATCAAAATATCCAAATCCCATTTGTCCGATCACATAGTAGAAATATAGAGTGTAGCGTGAAATGTGTCTGTCCATTATTGTCTACTCTTTACATACATTTCTCATTTTATGGCAAAATTCGTGGCAGAGGCAGAGTTAAAGGTTTTTCTCGCCGCACTGGCATGTCATCGGCCTATTGATGCCGGCACGCGGCTCGCAGATCAATGGTCAAAGGATAGGAAAAATTGGAAATATTATTTTGGCGGTCCCCTCTGTAAATTAAAGCTTAATATCTATTTTAGTAAAATTAAAGGAATACGGCATTGACAATAGGGTGGAATTTATTCTGCGAGTTTACCAGGATATAAAAGGGAAAATGAGAGAAACCATTCTCATTTTAATTTGTTCATTTAGTTTTGATCGAAATAAGTCAAATAAATGTGGGGAAAAATTATAAGTTACTGAAAAAGTGTTTTATTTGATTCTTTTTTAATCAGAACTATATAGTGTATTATTACGTAATAAATATTTCTTACAAAAAATTGGACCGACGTTATTAGTTGATGCACTGAAAAGTATAAAATAATATTACTTCTATTGGTGATGGTACTTTTGAAGTTGTGCAGTTGCGGTTAGATTGACCATCACCAATAGAAGTAATATTATTTTATACTTTTCAGTGCATCAACTAATAACGTCGGTCCAATTTTTTGTAAAAAATATTTATTTCACACTTTTGAGTGTAACATTAGTCCCGACAATCGTTGAACGTTCACTATACCATATCAATGAAGATAGTACTTATCCTATTACCCACGTATATTCCTTGCTTGTAGTTGTTATTATTGAGATCTCAGAACATCGCTGCGGAAATACGCTTGAATATTTTAGTTGTTACCATTTTAACACCGATTTAACTCGAAAACCGTAACTCTAAGGAAAAAATGTTCATTATAAATGTTGCTACAAATAATTATATCTTTCATGTAGTATCGAAAAATTTTCAATTTTCGAAAGAAATTGTCCTCTCCACATACCAAAAATACATATTTAACATGCGTCTATCTCGAAAACCGTAACACTTTTGAAAAAATGATCAATTTAAACGTTTCCGGATATTGTCCTATCTTTAATTATACCAACTCAGATTTTCGATTTTTGAGAAAATTCGCCCCAACCACCCCTTCGGGGGCGGTTTTCAGAGGGAAGGAAATTTCGGATTTGCGTTTTTATGAATATGGGACCATTTCTCAATCCCCTTCTTTCAAATGAATACAAAATCATCAAAATCGGAGCTCGCTTACTATATAAAAGGCGCGCACGAACCAAAAAAAAAATAAATAAATAAAGCAGACAGTCGAATTGTATACCTCCTCCGTTCGGGGTTCGTCGGTCAAAAATAAAAAATCACTAAATAAATAATATGACACAAGAAAGGCTTACAGATTTGGCCATCATCTCTGTCGAATCGGAATTTTGTGAAAAATATTTTTTACAAAAAACTGGACCGACGTTATTAGTTGGTGCAATGAAAAATATAAAATAATATTAATTCTTTTGGTGCTGTTACTTTTGAAGTTGTGCAGTTGCACTTAGATTGATAACTTTTGGCACCAACGAACCCCGAACGGAGGAGGTTTAGAATAATTCGACTGACTGCTTTTTTTTTGGTTCGTTCGCGCGTTTCATATGATTATCGTACTCTGATTTTGAAGATTTTTGATTCATTTGAAAGTGGAGGGTAAAGAAATGGTTCCATATTCAGAACAACGCAAATCCGAAGTCTCATTCCCTCCGAAAACCAACCCCACCCGAAAAGGGGTAGTAGGGGCAAATTTTCTCTAAAATCAAAAATCAGAGATGGTATCTATAATTGAAGATATGACAATATCCGGAAACGTTTAAATTGAATATTTTCTCAAAGGAGTTACGGTTTTCGGGTTAGAGGCATGTTAAATTCTCAAATATGTGTATTTTTGCTATGTGGAGAGGGCGATTTCTTTCGAAAATTGAAAATTTGTGGGTACTAACTGAAAGACCTAATTATTTGTAACAATATTTATAATAAACATTTTTTCCTTAGAGTTACGGTTTTCGAGTTACAGCGGTGGTAAAATGCTAACATCTAAAATACGTATGCGTATTTCCGCAGCGATGTTTTGAGATCTTAACAATAACAACCAAAAACAAAGAGTATACGTAGATAATGGAATAAGTACTATCTTCATCGGCATTAGTGAACGTTCAACGATTTTCGTGACTAATGTTATACTTAAAAGTGTGACATAAATTTTTTTTGAACCGACATTATTTGTTGATGCAGTGAAAAATACAAAATAATATTAATTCTATTGGTGTTGGTACTTGTGAAGTTGGTGCCAAAAGTTATTAATCTAACTGCAACTGCACAACTTCAAAAGTAACAGCACCAATAGAATTAATATTATTTTGTATTTTTCACTGCACTAACTAATAACGTCGGTAATTTTTTTTATATTTATTATTTAAAAGGTTTCATTTTTATTCTTTCACTTTTGTAATCTGGCTGGCCAAAAAATAAACTTTTGTGTTTCAAATTTTATTTGCAATTTTATTAAAGTTTTACTTTTTATTCTTAGACAGGTAGATGTGTTTATAACATCGTTAAGTATTAGTAAAAATATGAAAAATTCTCTAGGAGTGGGGGGCGGCACATTAGGTCTTTGCACAAGGGCGGCCTACACCCTAGGATCGGCGCTGTTGCAAAAGTTGCGAACAAATATAAAAAATGCAGACATACAGTGGAATTGTATACCTCCTCTGATTGGGTTCGTCGGTCAAAAATAGCTGGAAATTTTGAGAGTATGTATTATTTACCTTCTCTATAGAGAGTATAATTTTGAATTTAATTTTTTTATTGTTCCGCACAAAAAATGGAAATAACACATTTTGAATCACCTCGTTGTCTGTTTAACAGACATCATTTATTTTAATGTACGTTTTTTATATTTTGTTATTGACATGGAAAATATTGTAACGTGGATAGTTTATCTAGTTTATCATGATGTACTGACGTTTATTATTGGTTTCAGTATTTATTTGTTCTTATACCTTATTTGCTATAGTTGTTTCATATGTAGTTCATTGATTACTTCTAGAATTGGTAGATTTATTCTCGAACCTTCCAGATACTATAAGTTTGACAAGCGTCTAGATCATTATTACAAGCGTCTAGAATAACCATAGAACACTCTCGATGAATGTCATGTTAAGATTCAGATATAAAAAGCCGTGTCGATCACAACTCACAGTGAGTTTATTGAATCAGTCAATTGGAGTTATAAGTCGATAGTAGTTCTGAAACGCGATAGTCAAAGTCACAAATTGTGACAGTTGTACTACTACAGAAACAAATATTAGAGTTTAATCTTTGGCCGAAGGTCGTGTACAAGGTGTTGAAAATAAACGTTCTCTGCGAACTTTGGAGTATTACGCAAGTGAACTCACCCCACAACATTTAGTACAGGGTTAAACGTTACATTATTATCCAACAAAACTGTTATTGTTTTTATAAGATTTGAAAATCATTTGCACAAAAAATGACATGCTCAATATTGCCAATAAAGTTTTCATTTTCATTCTGCATCTCTGGAATTGTTGATGATTTCTTAAACTATATGCGTAGTATGTTGATAGGCACTCAAAAAATGCAAAGGACAAAAATCATAAGGCATTAGGTGGCACGCATTTGCCTCTCAGATTCTCACCACCGCTTTAAAGCATAATGGTGTTTTATGAGATAAAGCCCGCTGACAGACGAAGGGATGGACAGCCGAGTCTCAGTAATAGGGTCCCGGGAACCCTAGAAAGGACTGATCGTCCTATTAATTTTCAATACACTTACATAATTGATATCGATAACGCTGTCCGCTGTCACTATATGCATTATCTACAGATACTCGTAGTTTATATATGAAAATACCCAGAATTGAATTTTATACAGCAACCACTGAAATTTCTCATTATTCATGTAAGAGAAACTGTTTATATTATTATTTATAAGTAAAATAAAGATATATATTTATTGGAATGCTTTACTGACAAAACAAGTGGAATTTGAACTCAATTATAGATGGATAGAAAACGTAGAACCGAAAAAAAACATAAACTCTCCAAATAACTCGTGCATACAAGATGTATTTATTATGCAAAATAAAGTAAAACGCACTTAGAAACGGGATCAGATCCGAATAAACTAGAGAAAGCAATATGAAGAGGCGTTGTGCAATTGTTGAAAAATAAACATTGTTATTACAAATTTACTTTCTTTGGTTTCTTATCGTATAATTTCTAGTTTCATGTCATTTGTTTTTTTCTTTTAAACGAGCATAAGAGAGAAGAAGTCTATTCATTGCAAAAATGAGAGGAAAAGCTAGTTTGACATTGAATAATTTTTCGAAATTACTGGCCCTATAATTTTTCCTTAGTTTTCAGCTGTATTCAATTCACTCAAAATTTTAAGGCAGATAACTTTCGTAGGTACTTAATTAAGCTTTTTAGTCAAATGTACGAGCTTCCGTGGTAAGGTTCTTTTAAAAATCCATCCAAAATATTTCTTTTGTACCTCTCTATTATATCGTTCAATTCAAAACAGTTTTTCTTGTGGATTACCTATCAATAAAATAAAAAAAGATCGATTTAAAAAAAGGTGTTCTCCCATTTCGTGCTTTCCCATTTCGAGCGTTTTGGGATTTCTATCTGTTTTGGTGCTAGTTCAGGCGTTGGGGATTTGCATGCAATTAAAAACTGCCGCAATAAAGTAATGGCTGGAAAATGTTGTGCAAGATGTAGTGGATATGCTATAGCGAAAGACATAGAACAACGAATTCATTGGAAAGATGACACAATCGATCAGTTGGGAAGCATAATCCTAGTATTTTTGAATTAATTTCTAATCTTCTATATTACCAACTTTTGAAATCGTAACTGGAGTTCCATATAACTTCAAGAAAAAGAGCCAGAAAATATGTGGATATGGATGAACATCGGTAGATTACGAAGCAGGACGAAAAACTGTTGGACAATGTTTGACAAACCTTTCCTACAGGCTGAAATTATAAAAATATATTTATTTATATCTACCTCTATTTTATATGTGTTTATATTATTATAAGTATCTAGTACATTTGTAGGTATATTTGGTTTACGGTGTTGTCTCTCTTCAGTATAGTAGTTTATGTGTACCTACATATTTGTATAGGTTAGATCTGTTTAATTGAAATTATTTCTATTGTAAATATTTTATATATTAAAGTGCAATACATTCGAATCTCTGAATTTTATTCAAATACTTTCTATTCTTAGGTGATACTTTGTATCTAAAATTGGGTAAAAGATGTCCATGAATAATTATAATGTAAAAAAAGATAAGAGTAAAGTACTATTATGTGTTTCGTTTATGGTCAGGTAAAAACTGGTACTAGTAGCAGGTAAGCAATTTGGACGACGCCCAAAGTGGGAATATTTTAATAAGAGCTGGTGTCGACACTAGATAATACCATATGCTGTATAAAATATTTTTTGGATTTTACTCCTCAAGAAGATTTGGAGAGTATTAAAATCAAGTGTTAATATAATTGGTTATGCTTTCTTTTCGAATACGGGTCCTCGTAGAAAGATAGAAACTTTAACTAACAGAACAAAAGAGAATACACTCGAGCCAAATGATAACAAACGAATGGTCACCGGGTTTGGGTAACCGCAAGACGTCATAACGAAATGGCTGAGCTCCTCCCTCAAGCGTAATATCATGTCTTGCATTTCTTTGTATCATAATATAGATAAAGCCATTGATGCGATGTTTTCACGACTCCGTAAATCATGTAACTTCCGTCGTTCACGTATCGTATTTTTGTTTACCACAAACCTTTTGCTATAGTATTTAATATTGACGATAATATTGATGAAATTATTGTTCAAAATGCTACCAATAGTAAAGGAAACCAATTTTCCTACCAATGCACCTACATATTTACGTAATATAAGCAATATATTTTCATGTACTTAACATGCTTTATGTTTAAAGTGTTATCAAATCAAAATAAATAAAATATGAATACACGTAAGTATGTAATTGCGTTTTATAAGAAATGCGTTTATTTACCGCCTTTGTCTTTGTATATTCAATGACAATCGCAATTAAATATTTAACTCCAGTCGTACGTCGGAACTGACACGCACATTTTTTGACCGACGACCCAAACGGAGGAGGTATACAATTCGACTGTTTTTATGAAAAATTTATAAGGCTGTGGTTAAAAAATAGTGAATAATAACTTGAAACTTTATATTTAAGATCCAATAACTAATAGCAGGTGGATGGGAAGTAAGTTTTTGGAAAGTCAAGAATATATTTAGAAATTATTTATTTTTGTGTGATAGTTCAGTCCAGAGCTTTTCTGTTAGCGTTGGTAGGTACTAATAACAAAACTGTTTCTAATTAAGTCAAGTGTACAAGTTGAAACAAATTACAAAGGCTTATGCATTTTTTTGAAAAATTCACACACTCAATGGATCTGAGCAAATATCCAATAAATTATTATAATAATATACCTACATTATTCATTTGTATTTGTTTACCTATATAGCTGGCCTGTTATACGGATATAGACAAAGCAGCACGCTTTGTTAAAATTCTCGTAGGCATATTATCTTTGAGGAATTATAAAAATATTAACACAATGCAACCCAGAAGGAAGGAAATCGCAGAGAAAGTGATCAAATAACGACCGCCTCTTGACATGCGATGTCAAGAATGCATCGGCAACCATCCCCAAAGGGTTAGTTACATAGCTGAAGCACCGGTTCTCATATACATACATATACACCTAGAAGTGTATAATACCCACCCAGTGGTTAACTTTCCCGGTAAATTGTTTCGTTATTAGTGCCGAGGAGAACACGATTATTTTATTTATTGCCTATCATATAAATCTCCGAGTCGAATGAGATTATTCATGTAGGCATTGTTCTGGTGTGTCCAGCTTAGAATCAAATATCTTTCACGGCCTAGTGGATTAGAGTACACTGATTGTGTCTCCATGCGATATGCTACGTCATAGTTTAAGTTTAAAAAAACTGCCAAGCATAAACAATTGAATATAAGTAAAATTTCCATACAAGTAAAGGGAACAAGGCGAAAATTTTGATACTATATGCCTCTTGTATAGTTAAGGGTAGTTTGCATATTTTACACATCGAATGTTAATAACATTTTTATCCATCGCAACAGAAATTTTAAGATGATTCTAAAATTCACTTCAACCTCTGTCAGTTTTGAAACAATTTGGTGCAACAGACATAGATACATTCTGGATTTGTTTCTATATTACCGACCAAAACAATACAAATCTGGACATATAATAAATCATTTGGGGTTTTTTCGATGTTCGTGTACTGTATGAAAATATCATCGTCATATATATCGTTGAAACTGGTCATAATTATAGCTTATATCCCAGGTTATCGTTTAGGATAAGTTTTATGCTGGGGAAGAGCATCGTTTCTACAGAAGGGCTCAACATCAACTGCCTGAATTAAATTGAAAGAATAGTACCGGTTCATTTCTTGCTGAATAGTTAATACACAAGCTCACAAGACAATAGGGCGCAGCTAGATTGGGGTTCACAGTATGAATTATTAAATCAGTTCACACTTCACATGGATAAATTTGAAAAGTGAATAAATTCGTATATAAGGTTATATTAGATTTGTTGGAGTGGCTGCTCGTCCTAGCCCACCACGACCAGTTTTGGTCTATTGTAGTTCTCCATTGCCTTATAGTTCAGTATCTAGATTTATCATTTTTAGCAGACTTAGCAGTTTAGTGTTTCACGTATCTCTCTGCCTTCGGTTTCTCTTCCGAGAATAACTGAAACCACACTCGTACCAGGGCTTCACATTCGCAGAGTATTTGAACTGCGGTTTCCTCCTCTTCCTGACAGAACCTACATGGGTCTTTCTCGTCCAGGCCCATATTGTTCATATGTTTATATATAAGAGTATTCCGCGGGACATTTTAGCTGAGTGGCTTTTTAGGAATAATTTGGCTTGTCTCTGTACTGTGTTTTCCTGCCAGAGTAGCAATGCCTGGTTCTTGATCCATTGAAGGATATGTCAATTAATGAGGCATTTAGCAGTTCCGCACCCAGACTAGGGTCAGTCTATTGACTACCTAGGCTGTTCAGGGCCTCGCGGCATTCCCTTATCAATCTTGATTTTGTTTGATATTATTTCAGCGCTTTTAGAGCCTTCAGTGTACCAGCTGAAGCTTGACTTTTGAAATCTTCGTTATCGAGATTTTTAAAAATGTTGACGTTTCACGTAGTTTTCTAAGTCTAATAAACATATTTTCAGCCTTTGGTCTGTCTGGCTGTCTGTCTGTGCATTATCTCGGGAACGGATTGGTGTATTTGGTTGCTTTCTTTTTTATTTTGTTTGGTACCAATACCACTCGCCGGTGGCATTGAATGAGAATCCTGTATATACTGGGTGCTGAGCTATAGCCAAAAAAAACGTGATTTGCTCAAGACGGTAGTGCGAAAACGGCTCTTTTGATTTTGATTAAACTTGCCTAAAGTATTCTTCTGAGAGCCCTTTACCACCCACATATAGCGCCATCTCTGAGAAAAATCACAAAAAAGGTATGCTTGGATAAAATTCCATATTTTCCACATGTTTCTTCAGATTCTGGCTAAACGTTTCATTTTGCGAAAAAATGTTACTTGACCATTGTTGTTTGTCTTGACATGCTGAGAAAAAAATGAGTGGTAGCACGATTTGTCCAGATGATTTTTACTTTACTACCATTATTATTATTCAATGGAATCTGCCTGCGAACGGTAGGAAAGTCGTGTGAGTGAACACACCAGATTTTTGAAGTTATATTGTGGGTCCATTTTATCCGTTGGCATTCCCAATATTGGATCGTCCTTTATTTCATTATATAACTCTTCGTAGACCTTACCGTGTTTTTGACCTAACGGCTAATTAGTACATTAGCGACAATAATTGTTAAAAACAGTATGCGCTGACGACTTTCATCTTTACTTTTTACTTTGTAATAAACTTGAACCAGTCAACCAAGATTAGACGATACCCTATTCTGTTAGTTTTACAGATATTATGGAAATGTCAAATTTTTGTTCCTACAATTTATAATTAGATTAATCATTTGATACTTTCCACACTTATTTGACAAGCATGTTTATAACACATTTTATGTATTATCAAGGAAAAAAATAACGATAAGTATAAATATTAAAATGAAAAAAATACACTTATTTATTTCTAAAGTCGATATGTAACATATTTCGGCAGTATGTATCTATCTAAAAATACTTAATTAATTCACAAATAGTCAATAATTTGTTGTCCGTCTTGTATCTGAATGAATTGTTATGCTATTCAGAGATAATGGTGAAGAAGGTATAGCTATAAACATGGAATAATTCTTTCCAATCTGTTAGTGGGAGGATCAGGCAACGCGGGTCAAGTCATTATGAAGAATGATGACGAACTAATTCATTGAGTAGAGAATACAGCTTTAATATTCATATTATTACCTATTGTAAAGTTAAATATCCTTGTGATTTGTTCTTGTGATGTGAGCAAAACAACATTGCCTTTTATGTTCCGTATCCACACACACACTAGATTCACTAGATGATGTTTGCAATACATTGCACCCGGCTTGTTACTTTTGGCGCAACAGTTTCACAACCTAATAAAGTGTCGGAGTATATGTTATATATACAGGGTGCTCGTGCAGACTGATTACACATATTCTACACACCAATGTTGAAAGGGTTTGTTGTGTTTGAGCACGCCAGATTTTATCACTTTTCCCACTAAGGTCAGCGAGGTAGGATATTAGGGAAAGCGAGAAGCCTACGACAAAAAATTCTCAAGTAATCGGCTAAATGAAATTCAGGTAAATACCATGGTATAAATTAAAATTATTTTATTCTCAAAAAATCGATACATTACCGTATTGTTTTAGTAACGGAAATGGAAAGTTCATGGAATCCTACGTAATTTTGGTCTTTATACTTTTTCCGTACTTTTGATTATAATCTCCTAGACGCGTTATCCAAATTTAACGAGTTTATTCTTGGTTGAAAGATAATTCGACGCTCATTTCAAAAATAATCTCGAATGTGTTCGCAAATTCACACCTTTACTCCTAGAGGGCGCTCATTAGCCAATATTCAGTTCTTATCTTTTTTTGTACAAAAAATAAATCCCAAGATCCATTTTTTACATTTTGGTACAATATATTCCTGATAATATAGATATTTATTTTACATTCACTCCTTGCGCTCTCGAATAAAATTATTATTATTTAAACATTTGGTTCTCTTACCGACTCTCAACAGTACTGCATAAGTATATTGTTTCATTATTTATTTTGTTTCCATTTTCTAGGGAACCTGTCGTCACATGAGTTTACACTTCTTTGTATTCAACTCCAAGAATGATTTTGTTGTTGTTTTGCATTTGTTAAATATATTAATAATTTCAAATATATTTAGCTGTGATTATCGAAAAATCTTGTTTTATCTTGAACTTCAAATTTCATTAGCAGCAAACATTCAAACAGTACTCCCTCTAATTGCTTTCTATTGACGAAGAACCCAAACGGAAGTATAATACAATTCGCATGCGTATTTCCGCGACGATGCTTCTAGGTTACTGAATACTAATAACGAGTGCCAGCAAAGAATATATAATATGTACATGGGTAATCAGTTATAAGTGAACGTTCAACGATTTTCGTGACTAATGTTACACTCAAAAGTGTGAAATAAATATTTTTTTTGCAAAAAATTGAACCGACGTCATTAGTTGATGCACTGAAAAATAGAAAATAATATTAATTCTATTGGTGCTGGTACTTGTGAAGTTGGTGCCAAAAGTTTTCAATCTAACTTCAACTGCAAAACTTGAAAAGTACTAGCACCGATAGAATTAATATTATTTTATATTTTTCAGTGCACCAACTAATATCATCGGTCCAATTTTTTGTAAAAAAATATTCATTGCCTGGGAAAGTAGCAGTACATTGCTAGTTATATATTCTATTTCTTTATAACTTCCAGAATTGATAGCTACATTTGCGTGACTTTTTATTCAACTTCGAAAAACAGAAGAGGTATCCAGCTCGTCTGTCTGTATAGGTACTTTTTTATGTACGTACGCGATTTTTCATAGTAAAATTACACCGATTTGATAATTCTTTTTTCATTGGAAAGAAGATTGTTACAAAATAACTCATATTAAAAAAAAACACAAAATCTCCTTTCCCCTGAAAATTATCCCGAAAGGGTGTAGAAAGGGTAAACATTTTTCTAAAATTGAAAATTTTATCTGACTATAGAAAAGATAATTGCCAGCAATGTTTGAACTGGATATTTATTAGAAACCATCAAGGGTCTCTGACTTACTCCACTACGAAGTGTAAGAGTGCTGCCGTCATATTTTGAAATTCCTGAATTAAAGTGTAAGTTCAACAATTTTCATGACTTAATGAAACACATAATTCATGTCATTAGTGTCAGAATAACTTGAGTATAGCTGCTGACATTTTGAAGAGTTGAATTTCAAGTCTTGTTTTCTCATCTAATGTTTATCCCTGAGAAAACTGAGTAGAGAATCGTTGAGTTACCTATTATACCGTGCAGTCTAACAAGACAAAACTAACGGGCCTATAATTATTACCTTTTTTTGATGTACTTGATATAAATGCTGTTTAATTATAATCTTGAAATTGAAATCTTAGTTTAACAGAATTCAAGGAATTTCTCTTATTTATTTTATTTATGGATAGAACATACACGACTTATTAGCATTACAGAACATTGAGAACATTGAGCATTTCATTAAATGTCAGATATTAGAGATAAATTTATTACATTCTATTAAGTCCCCTACCCTTGTCAGTGGCTGTAATAAATGAAAGCCGCTCTTTGGTATATTGCCAAAATTCTGCGCTAACTAATTGAGTCAGTCCTAGCTTATGTTTCATGTGCCTAATAATTATTATGGATTACTTAGAAATTATTACAAACATATCAATAAATATACATAATGCTTTGTAGATACACCTTATACAAAATGTTACCTAATACATTACCAATAAAAAAATATTTTCCCAAAACAATTTTTAATACTCACACATTTACTGGATATTCTCAAGGCTTACCGCGAAATGACAAATTTTTAAATATTATCAATTGAATACTCATAACAATAATTTTCCGTATCATATGTATCACACATACAATGATAATAATATCAAATGAGTTTATTGCTCTTATAAATATAAAGTGCAACGTCATTATATGAGTATACTATATCAATGTGTGCACTGTTGCAAACGTATCCGCCACCTGTGGAAGAATAGTCATCCGCCCGCCCTGCGCCCTTCGTTAGCCCAATAGTGTGGTAGTTGTTATACATGTGAATACATACACGTATAGTAAAGTTGAAGAGGGTCGGTACGGCCAGCTGAGCACGCGTTCTTTTTTTATTAATCCGGTGAACTGGGCTAATAATTTTACAAACCATGTACTTTATCATATTTAGTTGGACTTGAGAATAATCGAAATGTAATGTTTTTATAAATATTTTACTAAAGATAAGCCCGACCTTATTAGTTGTTGTACTGAAATGTTTGCACCAACTTCAAAAGTACCAGCACCAATAGGAATACTGTATTTTTCAGTACGCCAATATTTAATAACATCTGTCCTTTTTTGTAAAAAAATATTTATTTCACATTTTTGAGTGTTCAATTAGCCGTAATTAATATTATTTTTCAAAAATAACCAATAAAAATGTTGCCGGAAATGACCCTGCATCCTCTCTAGGGGATTTTTTTATGGGAACGGAAATGTTCTATTTTAATTTTTTTCAATATGGGAACATTTCTCAGCATTCTTCTTTCATATGAAAAAAATTGAAGCACGTTTACTATACAAAATATGTGAACAGATTTAAAAAAGCATATAAACAATCGAATTGTATACCTCCTCCATTTGAAAAGTCGGTCAAAAAATATAGGTAGTCTAAAGATACCGAAATCATATTTTCTAGTTTTATTTTCTTAGTATTTGAATCATCGTATGGATTGAAAGAGTCTTAATAATTATAAGTACCCTGTGATTGAAAACACCTATCAGACATCAGATGCGTGAGGGACTTAGTAGTTTCTTTGTTAATAATAGAAACATAGTCCATCTAGACCCGTTGAATAGAAAATTTGCCAATAGATCACTTTGATATATAATTAATACTCAAAAACCTGAATCCAAATGTGTGTTTGTATCTACAAACTATCCTTGCTTCCGACAGGTGTTTTTTCAGCACCAGCCCTCTTAAGGGGCCCATACAATGTCCCTCAACTTGACGCACGAATTTACCCGAACACGGACGAACGGAAGGATAGGTTCTAGAGAACAAAACCTACCCAACCAAATTTACTATTTGACTATTATGTGCGTTGACGTCTTGTTGATCAACTATGTTGAGGAACCGGGTTCATGAACATGTTGAACTGTGGATGGGGCCCATTAGATTTTTTAATAATTTAAAATATTTTTAATTGATTGTAACACAATTGAAATAATATTAATATCTGGATTGATTGATTGATGGAAACAGTAGGTACGTTCTGAATATTGGTTATATTAAAGACTACAAGATAATAAAAAGAAGACCCGTCACTTCAAGCGTCTTCTTAGATGAAGAGTGTTCGAAAGTCGATGCCGACAGAGGCTAGAGCTAATGCGAAGGTGTAGGATTAATTGTATTTGTTTGTCGGGTTACCTACCCACCAGAACCAGCCAGCGGCCATTCTTGTATGATTGGTAAAATTCGTCAAATGATGAGGTCTTATTAAACTAAGTCTTTCGTTATATGAGTTCCGAATTCTGCGTAATTGTGAAGAAATAATCGTTTGTTTTTGAACATAATTTATCAGCACCGCAGTGAATTCTTGTACCAAACCTATGGTACCAACTAGCTGAATGTATCTTTTTTATGGGACCTCTCCACGGTTGAACGTGTTTGTGAACTACCTTGATGAACCAATATGGGACCCATGTTCAGTTCAGTGTGTTCAGGAATCGAGTTTTTCAACATACTCTATTTGAAAAAGATGAGAGTAATAAAATATGAAAATGAAGGGATTTCTATTGTATTATACTGCTTATACGGTAGAAGAGGTCCCTTCATTATCATATTTTAATAATCTCTCTATTTTTGAAATAGAATATAACAAACGTACATATTTAAATAGTTAATATCAATATCAATATATCAACGCTGTTTCGTTCCCTCTAACCTAGGCGAAGTCCACGTTCGGACATATTTAGTCCATGATCTATGAAATGAAAATTATACCAAATTGTTTATCTAATATATTTTAAATTTATGTTGCATTGTAAATTGTATGTATAGAGGTGAAATCCTGAACCCATTATTAAGGATTAACCTAATGATGTTCTAATACGTTTCTTCTCTTCAGTATAACAAATGTTGTTATTGAAAAGAGATGGTAAATAATTCTATAGAACCTCATTTTACCTGACTATTTATTTATCCATGAGAGCCCCCGACTCCCAAACTCCCGACTGACTCGGACGGAGAACCCAGAGAAAACGAACGATCAACGAGACCTCATTCGTTGAAGATCGTCAGTCGTACACAAACGCGAAACCGAGCAGGACGTGTAACGCTCCGGCCATTGAAGGCCATCAACCTCCGAATCATCTGTTGTGTGTTATATCGAGTGTGACTCGTTGTTGTTTCGTGAGAGTTTTTTTATCATTTTATTTCTTATATTATATCCATACAACGTCATCTGGTAATACAAACAGTTGTTTCTGCATTATATACTTTGTTGCCGGTAGCTGATCTCGAGTTGTTTGGATTTTGGCATCTTTTTTTAAATCTGCTTCTTCTTCGCGTTGGTGACAGTGATGGATATTATTAGTTGCTGGTGGTGCTTTTCAGTTTTGCCATTTGGATTTAATTGAGGCTTTTGAGCTTGAACAACCCTTGTGTGTGAATGTGGAATGAAGTAAGTTTATTGTCAGTTTTGTTGGGTTTCATTAAAATTGGTCCTTCGGCGCCGCATATTGCCATATTGCTGATGTTGAGATTTATTGTCGTTGAAAATAATCAAAGGCATAATGGAAGATGTCATTTATATTTGTAAGGACTAGAACGATTTGAGGAACAATTACAGATGAATCGATAAAACACAAATCAAAAATACGTAATAAATATACTTACATGTATAAGATGGAGTATAAAATACAGTGTTTAGTTATCAACATGGGTACTTTGCATTAAATGTTCTATCTTATCTAATCTTTTCAATACACTTAGTTATTGTAGCTATGTATTTTTTAAATATATTGTTGACATCAAGTAATTCAAAATTACCATCAAAAATTTGAATATCAATGTACCTATTTGTTGGTATCTATTTGTCAGTAGGAGTTCTACGTTTGGAATCATAATAACCCACACAATTGTATAGATATGAGCTTCATTGAAAATAACAGTTAAATTCTACTTTCCAGATACTGCTCAAACTAACACCTTCACAGTGCATAACTAATGAAGACAAATTAGCTCTCCATTTATTTAGTTATACGTTTTTCAGCCAATTTCATATTTTTTTAGTAGCTGACAACATTTCTCACTTTATGCATCTTTAATGATTGATTGTGTATCATTTGAAACTTATGATCAAATCTGGCGACTTTCTGTATTCAATTTGACCTTAAGGTCGATAACCAATATTGATACCGTTTCCTCATCCTACGAAGAGATTCCGCTCCATGTCACTATTTTCATTAGCTTTGAGAGGATACCTATCAGTCGAGTGTAGTATTAGCTTCAAAGGAATTGGATTATTGGTTTCTAGAGTATAATATGTGCTCAGTTAAATCTTCGATTGCGATGTCAAGTTCAGGGTTTATCGAATTCAACTTTTATGCCAGATCGGGGTTAAAATTATTACTCTATATATATATATATATATATATATATTATTTAAAACGAAATCTTAAAGTATTCTGGTATTATTATTCTGGTTAGAGTATTAAAGAGATTATCCCTGATGACGTACTGATTTATCGTCGTTTTCTGGGTATTACTAAAATACTCCGGTAATTATTAGTTTTAGAGAACTTATCGTTATTTATGAGTCATTGATATTTTCAAATTACTGTATAAGATGAAACATTTATGAGAAGCTTTGTCTTTTCCATGTAACGTAATGCTAAGGAAACGTTCCAGTCTTTATTATCATTGCAGTATAAATATTTACTTTACTCATGATGGTGACTACCTAGACCTAGGTGATAAAATAAACATCAACTAAAAATATCTCAGTATGCCAATTATGTTACAGACAATTTTAGAGAGATACTTGAGTCATTAAGATGAAATTACTATATCGGCAAAGAGATTCATTACGGTATTATTTTATTAGAGTTTTGGCTTCGTTTGTGTACATGTTGGTAACGCAATTTGGAAGTCTATGTTTATTTTACAATTTCGGAATTTGTCAACCACCTTTATTATGCTAAGTATAACTCGAGGTATAACCTATATGCATTTTCAATATCTTAAGACAGACTCGGACTAGTAGAATATGGTGTGCCATAAGGTACTCCATGTGGCCTGTCCTATTGACGGTAGGTATATAATATTATTAATATTTTTAAGGTTCTGCCTCGAGTTCTGCCTGATGAAAAAGTGGTATGTTGCTGTGGTTAGATGTTAATTTGTTGACGTTCAATATAAAAAAACCCATCGTTATGTGTCTAGTTAAATAATAGGACAAACTCAGATAGAGAATCATGACAGTACATAGAATAAACACAACAACAATTTAATTGAATTTGAAATTTGAATTTACTTCATGTACACAATGGTCACCACATATAAAAAATGTAGGTAACTAGTAAAATGAGAAGAACATTATTTAGATTTAACGTGATTAAGACATGGTATCTCAACTTTAGATAAACCTAGAAGCTGTAAGTAATTAGGTTGTTAATAAAAAAGAAATATTTAAGAAAATATTAACCATTCTATACATGCTAGAATGATCGATGCAAATATGATCATTATTATACCAGAGAAAGCAGTTCTATAGGTACTGCTCCGAGAACAATTATACCTCCAGAATTCAAAAACAATCCCTACAAATCTGTTAGATTCTGCAAGATTTTGGTACAACAAAAATTAATATATTATTAAAGATTGTTTGTTGAATTATACACATTCAAATGAACATCCGGATTCAAATTAGTCGTTATAAACTTTGTATTTTGTACTAATAAAAAAATAAACGAGTACCTGTTTGACAATCATAGGTCCCTAATAGTGATTCTAATATTTTTATCTATTTCAATATTATATCATTGAATAATATTCTTCTTTTAGATTTCTTGGTAGGCAATAGTGAATGAAATCAAATAATCTCTGAATTTTTTGCTACCCACAGAAAGTAATAGTAAATTTCATATACCTCATAATAATATTGAAACTATATCATTTGATATTTTAGAAGTAGGTGCTCATTGTAAAACGATCATTAATTCAATTAAAAATCATGCAAAACGTAACTAATCAAGGCTTTCTTAATTCTTTAAATATATTATTGAATACCTTTGCAGTACCTAACCTGTTTCGATGTATTTCACATTCTTCAATATCCAACTAGAATAACGCAAGTTTCTCAAATAAATAAATAAGTACCTAATTATTATGCTTCTCTTTATTAAAAAAAATAGAAATACAACAATAGATACTTCACATCTCTATCTCAAACGATAACAATTGTTGATTGAAAAGCATAATAACAGTATTAGTAAAAGTAATGAGAATAATTATTCGAATTTTTGATCAGATTATGTTATATATTACGTAACTATTAGCAGTTACCCATTCATAGTCTTCTTCATTAACTGTTTGTCATATGCTTCCCGTTATGTAATTGATCTAGTTACAGTAATTGTTTCTCAACATGTGGTATATCTTCGTTCGTCTTGTAAATGTCGATAATATTTATTAAGAGCTTTGAATGTAATTAAAAACTGTTCAAGCTCCTGAAAAAGATAATGAGTCTCAAAGATCTCTTTAAATATTAATATTTTAACATATTGCCTTGCAGAAATATCACTTTCTGTTATTTAATGTAGAATATTCGTTTTTGATCACACTTCCACCTAAACGAGAACAATTAATGTTACTTTAAGGCTTCTTAATACGATTAACATAGCTGAATTGAATTATGAATACTGTTACTCGATTTTTCAACTTTCCAGATTTTTAATTAAACAAATTGTCCTGTTCACCCTTATTGGAGGATGGAAATACCTAATATGGATTTTCAAGCTATTTTCAAAAATCAAAATCGGTACACCTTTACTATGCAAAACGCGCGAAGCGAACATACCTTAAGTAAACAAAACATACATTCCAATTCGTAACTCATTATTTTGGGAATTTAGGAAAAAATCCTTTTTATTCGACTCGATATATCTCGAATCAAGTTGTTGAATTTGTAATATTATGATAGCATCCATCCTATGCCTCAATATCGGAACAACTTAATCAGTTTTCTATAAATATTTCATTTGCCGGACTTTAATTCTACCATTCTGTATCTTATCATCTGTCGACATTGACCGATAGATTGTATCGAAGTCACGTAGTATTCTTAAATATTAATTTAATCATTTTCCGATTCACGAAATATAAAATCAGCATAACAAATTATTATTTTGCTCTTTCTACTTCATCATGTTTAGTGTTTACGAAAAATGTTTTATTTTGTCATAAAAAATCGATTTTCTACCCCCTTAGAAGTTGTTTTTTGGGAAGAAATAAGTATATATATTTTTGTAGGATACGTAAAATGTACATAAGATAAGCAAACAAACAGTCGAACTTTGTACCTGCCCTTTTTATGAAATGAAAGGCGCATAGTTGTATCTATACTAATAAATAAAATCGATGTGTCTGTTTGTAGTATCAAAATAACAGGTTCTAACTACATATTTGCATTTGGAAGTAGGTAAATGTGTTACAACTAAACAACTTTTTGTGAAATTTTTGTCTGCCTGTAGGTCTGTCTGTTTCGGCTAATCTCCGTTACGGATGAACTGATTCCGACGGGATTTTTACTAATGCTAATTTTATAAGGAATAACTTGGGCTGTTTTTATTTTTGAAAAATATCTATACAACTAAATACAATCGTAGTGTATGTTTGTGAATTTAAAATAACAGGTTTTAAATAATTGCATATGGAAATATATGAGTCACTAATAACAAAACACATTTTTTTGTAATGTTTGTCTGTTCCGGCAAATCTCCGAAACGGCTAAACCGATTCCAGGTAGCGCGGAGTGAATTAGATATGGGGGAGTGGAGATTACATGGGGTAGATTTTTCTTCTCATATGGGCATCAGTTAATCTATACATGGAACCACACGGAACGTGGGATAACATTGGTAACTTTGTTATTACTTAGTCGAGTTAAGTTGCACAAATGGGCCATGTAATTAGTGCGGAATTTTATGCATAATAAAATGTCTTCAATAAAATAAGTGAGCCTCGATTGGTTTAGATTTAATTTGAAAATAAATATTTTTTTACAAAAATTGTGCAGTTGCAGTTAGATTGAAAACCAATAAAAATAATATTATTTTGTACTTTTCTGTGCACCAACCTATGACGTCGCTCTAATTTTTTTTTTAATATTTATTTAAATCTTTTGAGTGTTACATTTGTCACGAAAATCGTTGAACATTCACTATTATTTATGTAAGCTTTGCTTGTATTTGTTATTATTCAGAAATTTAAGAACATCGTCACGGAAATACGCATATTATAAACTTTACCACTCTTTTAACTCAAAAAAAATGTTCAATATAAATGTTGCTACAAATAATCTGGTCATTAATTTTCCATTTTCAGATTTTCAATTTTCGAAAGAAATTACCTCTTCCACATAGCGAAAATATACACATTGTAAGTTTTAACATTGCAGAAACTCGAAAACCGGTGCTCTTTTTAAAAAATGTTCAATTCAAACATTTCCGGATATTTTGGTATCTTTAATTCTGCCATCTATTATTTTCGATTTTTGAGAAAATTTGACCCATCCTCTCCCTTCGGGTAGGTTTTCGGAGGGAAGGAGATTTCGGATTGCGTTTTTATAAGCACACGAACCAAAAAAAAAGCAGACAGTCGAATTTTATACATCATACTTTCGGGGTTCGTCGCTCAAAAAAGTGAAAATTGTCATTTTTGAAAAAGGCATTTTTTACAAAGACTCAAAAACAATTCTTATAATTAAATTTAAAAAATGGCATGGGTAGTGTGTTTGATGTTGAATAGTTAATCCACAAAAAATCTATCCAAATCATTTACCTTATGAATATATGGGTTTAGGAATAGAATAATTATCTATATTTTGTTACGGAAATATGTTTTCCGGTTGTGCGGCTTCAAAGGAAATACTCTTTTGTGTATGTTTTAATCATAGTCATTTTGAATTATATACCTGTGTCATATAGCAGAATTTCTACTACAACTCTTTGGCTACGTGTATTGAATCGTAAGGCACCTGCATATTTTAATGATCACCCTCTTCCTTTCTTTGAGATGTTGGTTTGTACATTGTGTCATATGAGTCATAATGGACAGTCAATGGCCCTTTGCAACACTATTATTATTATTATTGACGCTTCCATTTAGCATGTTAATTATTAACAGCCGGGCTTCTTCTATTATGGCTACTACTTGTCTATTGTGTTGTTGTCGGTAAAGTGTGTATGATGTGGGCGGCTTATAAAATTGTAGGTTTTCAGGTCGAATTTAGATTATGAGTGTTGTTTTTTTAGTTTAGTTTAGTTAGTTATTTGTTGTCACAGCACAGTTTTTTCTATGTATTCAAATATTGAAATTGTCATTATATTATATATATTATATATAAGCTTTTCCTTAACTTTTATTTAACATTAACAAGTTATTAGGGTGATTTCTTATAAAAATATGTATAATACTATGACTTTTATTTGATGAATTATTGTCGACAGTGTCTATTTTTGACGAACCCCGAACAGAGGAGGCATACAATTTGATTGCCTGTTTTTTTGTTCGTGCGCGCCTTCTATATGGTAAACGTACTCTGATTTTGATGATTTTTGATTTATTTTAAAGAGGAGGCTTGAGAAATGGTCCCATCTTCATAAAAACGCCAATTCTAAATCTCCTTCCCTCCGAAACTGCCCCTGAAGGAGGTGGAGGGGGCAAATGTTCTCGAAAACGAAAATCCGAGATGACATAATTAAAGATACCAAAATATGCGGAAACGTTTAAATATTAATTTTTTTTTCAAAAGAGCTACAGTTTTCGAATTTCTGCGATGTTAAAATTTAAAATATGTGTATTTTCGCTATATACAAGAGACAATTTCTTTCGAAAATTGAAAATTTGAGAAAGGAAAATTATTGACCAGATTATTTGTAGCGTTATTTGTGAAGTTGGTACCAAAAGTTTACAATCTAACTGCAACTGTACAACTTCCAAATTACCAGCACCAATAGAACTAATATTTTTTTGATAAATGATAAAGTCGGGACAATTTTTTGTAAAAAATATTTATGATATCTACATCCAGCGAGGTATCGTAATCTATTTAGAGTTGATTACTTTCAGGATAGACCATTTAAATTTTTGTATGAAATATATTGAAAAATGCTTTACCCACTTAATTATACGGGGTATGCCAATTAAAACTTCCCAACCCCTATTGTATATTTGTTATGGAGGGGGACACATAATACCGTTAAGTTTCGTAAGTGTCTTGGAACCTACCTCTTAGGCAAGAGCGTAAAGTACATTTTAAAGGGCACCCTATGTTGAGTGACACTTTCTTTGAAAGCTGTTTTGATTCTGACTAAGACGGCACAAGACTTTTTGTATATTCTTTGGGTTACGGCCATAAAATCATCAATTCAAAAATAAGACAGAAGACTGAGAATTTTAATTAAATGTTCAAAGTGAGTGCCTTCTTGCTCTATTTCTGAATGAACATTTCGAAGCATTTCGGGTGTAATCAAACGACCTTCTTCAACTATTCGTCTACGAAGTTCCGTAAGTCTGTTTGGTGGTGTTTCATAAATTTTCGACAAGTGCCCTTATAGAAAAAAGTCTAACGTTGTTTGGGCGATTTGGGCGGCCACTCCATTGAACCTCTGCACCCTATACAATGATTTTAAAATTCTGATTAAGAAAATTACGTACAGTACATACACGCATCATCTTCTGCTATGGCGTTACCATTTTCCGATGTTTCGACAATCATCGGGTAGGTTTGTGTTTCCAGCAGATCCAGATACATGTCACCATCCATTCCCCGTAGGATGAGAAGTCGCATGATAAGGCCGCCCAGTATGCCAGCCCAAACATTTCATTTCCCCAAATGCTGCGTATGACTTTCATGAAATATTCTTACTTTCCAATAGTAGTAGCTATGGCGGTTGATTTGGCCATCCAGTTGAAACTTACATTCATGGAAAAAGAGATTGAGTACAAAAATGTTGAATTTCTTTCCTCACAGAAACTGCACACCGTGCTCCCAATGTCTTCACTAAGGTGATGTAGCGAAAACATTTTGAATGGGTGATACTTATGATTTTTTAAGACTCGACGGCAACTAGGTACAGAAATTCCAGAAGTAGGTACGAGTTTCCTGAGGCTCAAATTTGGTTCCAATGCTATCTGTCCTAGGATAGCTACCTGATTGTCTTCATCACGTACGATATTCTCACGTTAATGTTTTCTGCTCACAACTTATCTAGTTTCGGAAAATTTATGCATTAACATTAAATCCAGGACGTATAGTAGCCTCCAAAATATAGTGTCAGACTCTATTCTCTCTGACATCATTACAATTGGTTTATGACTGTTTAGGACCATTTATATAACTAGGTACTTATGAGCCTTATTCAGGAAAATTTCAGGTATTTCGGTACAGTACTTTTCTACGCCTATATGACTTGTTCTGTATTTTAATTTTATTTTCTCAAAAATGTATTTATGAGTAATAATTACTTATACAATTTAATAATTTAATTTAATTAATTGAATATTTTAAAGACGGTCCTGGACTTTACCGAATTACAGTATTTCTACCTGTCAGTTAGAATTTACAACGTGATAAATCTTCTTATATTCATTGCCCTTCTTCACTTCTGAGTAATAATATGAAAATTAGCCACTATAATCTGGAGGCTACTATACCTACCGAAGAATTTTTATCAGGATGACAATCATTAAAAATTCGGGCGGCCTGTCGTGCACAGTCGTTATTATTGTAAAATAAACTAATTATTTTCACTTTTTGACCGTCTTCCCAAAAGGAGGAGGTATACAATTCGACTGGGTGCTTTTTTTTGAAAGAGGAGGCTTGAGAAATGGTCCCATATTCATAAAAACGGGAATCCGACATCTCGTTCCCTCCGAAAACCGCCCCCGAAGGGGGTGGAGGGGGCAAATTTTGTCGAAAATTGAAAATCTGCGTTGATATAATTACAGATAGGACAATATCCGGAAACGTTTAAATGGAACATTTTTTCAAAGGAGTAACGGTTTCCGAAATAGAGACATTTTAAACTCTCAAATATACCTATTTTCGCTAAGTGGAGAGGGCGATTTCTGTCGAAAATTGAAAATCTTTTTGCAGTACATGAAAGACATAATTATTTGTAGCAACATTTATACTGAACATTTTTCCCTTAGAGTTACGGTTTTCGAGTAAAATCGGTGTTAAAATGGTAACAACTAAAATATTCAAGCGTATTTCCGCAGCGATGTTCTGAGATCTCAATAATAACAACTACAAGCAAGGAATATACGTGGGTAATAGAATAAGTACTATCTTCATTGGTATTAGTAAACGTTCAACGATTTTCGTGACTAATGTTACACTCAAAAGTGTGAAATAAATATTTTTTACAAAAAATTTGACCGACTTTATTAGTTGGTGCACTGAAAAGTATAAAATAATATTAATTCTATTGGGGCTGGTACTTGTGAAGTTGGTGCCAAAAGTTACCAATCTACCTGCAACTGCACAACTTCAAAAGTAACAGCACCAATAGAATTAATATTATTTTATACTTTTCAGTGCACCAACTAATAAAGTCGGTCCAATTTTTTGTAAAAAATATTTTTAGCGATTGTATAAAACATTTTCACGAATTGAATTCAATCATTGTTGTGATAATTTTACGGGATCTTTACTGGTCCCGTTTAAATAAAAGCAGCTAAACACGTTGTGTTGATAAATTATGAAGTTTTTTATTGAGAGAAACGAAATATTATAAATATTATTTTTATTGAGAAATTATTGAAAAAAGTTTAGAAATAACAATAACACTCGAAATGCTTCCAAATGTTCGTTCAGAAGTAGGGCAAAGATTTTATTATTGTTTGTATGGTATCCACTTCGAACATTCAATTGAATAAAATTGTCGCGTTTATTGATATTCTGTCATATTTTTGAATTCATGATTCTATAGCCGTAGTCCAAAAAATAGAATAAGTCTTGTGTCGTCGTAATCAGAATCAAAACAGCTTTAAAATGAGGTGTCACTCAACATAGGATGCCAATTAAAATGTGAGGGGTACTTTACGCCCATGCCTAAGGTTCCAAGACACTGAAACTTCGGCCAATATGTATTCCCCAAGATAACAAAATTGATGTGTCTTAGCGATTCTTACAAAACCTCGTACAAAACCTATTCCCTGTAAAGATAAGAAATATTGTTTTTCGAATTTTCTTCTAATACCCAATGCAATCCTTTGGATAGAGTAGTTCCATTATTTCTCTTAAACTAATTATACTGTCTGGGTAAAATTTTGTCTGCTCACTGAGAAGAGTATGGAGAATCGCGGATCACATAGAAAAAACAAAAATTCTAAGATTGAAGTTGAAAACTTTGTTATTATTTTTATTGAAAAAAAAATATAATCCGCGAATCTACAGTCAATTCCAGGCAACAAATGAGTTATAGTGGAATTAATTTTTTTCAGCTATATATCGCTGTACCCGCTACTTTTCATTAACACTGTAATACACTTACTAAGGGCTGTCGGATATTATATCATAGGGATCAACCTTCATATAATATACTTTACATCGGGGACGTTAAACAGAAAAATTCATAAAATCTACATCTGGGTAGCAAGGCCCCTTAAGTGCGTTTAAAACTAGAATTGAGTAAATAATGATTCAAAGAAACTGAAACTGAGAAATCAGTGAATATAAAAATGAAATTAAAACAAATATGGTAGTGTTATTACTGAATATATAGTTAACATTACTATTTATATAAATATATATAAAAACAGAATTGACTTCGCTAGATGTTGCACTGAGAAGAAGAAAATAATGTGTATTGATTTAGTTGTTAATAGAATTAATTATTGTTCAAACAAATGGTTTGTAAAATATTGAGTGCATGTCGGACTCGAGGGTAAACGGTTCCGTTCTTAGGATTTTCGCATAGGTTTTCCTGTTAACTTTGTGCATTGGCGTATACTTAATATTATTTTCTTCAAAATTATACGTCTTGTAGTAATGGGGACGGGGCACTCAGTTTTCGTATATTTTTCTCAATATCTTCTTAGCCGTTCCTTTTGGGATATATTAGGTATATTAATTTGATATGCCAATTTGATGGACTTGAAGAAAATTTTAAACTAAACAAAATTGTATTAAGTATAATTACCTACGTTTGTGATGCGGTCAGCCAAATTGGCACTTTCTCCGTTCCTATAAATTGGGTTATGAGTCTAATATCAAACATTAACTAATACTTAATATATACCTCCATTTCCGAATTTTATGGTTATATTATGATCATCATTTGATACCAATACTTACTTTTTTCACAACATTCAATAAATGAAATATATCCAAAAGCTATTCTTTCGATCATATTTCGGCTTCTAAATAATTTAGTATAATATTAGCAAATTAACTTCGTATATCAAGGACAAGAGTCACTATTGTGAGCTTCAAAACATTGAAGAATTATTTTATTCCTCTATTATACTGAACCGGTTCTGGCCAATTATCTACTTTTATAATCTCGCACAAGCTAGCGGCTATGCAACCAAATTCTAAAAGAATAATATGTAAATTTGAGATACAAGATGATAACCAGGATGATTCACTCATTTCTATAGTTGAAAAAACACTAAGTATATGTCTATGTGTATGTTATCAATGCTATTCTTTATTAAATTACATTTATATATAATGTACTTCACGTTAAGTAATGTAGCTGGGTCAGCGAAAGATTACCCACGCGTCTTGAAAACAAGTAAGTTAGAACAAATACATTAAATTTTCTATCATTGCCTGTCTGATGGACGTTAAAAGATTGATAAAATAGTACCGTAAGTTTTTAAGCAAATAACCATTTTGTTCATCGACTCAATTCAGGTGGATATCACTGATACTGCATAAGTAATCTTTCTCTGATCGAACTGTACTTACAATTGGGCTATGAAAATTCAGTGATGCCTGGTTGGAAATGCTCAGCCTAACTAAAATAATGGCTACTTAGAATAGTACGGTTGTATCGGAAGGATGCGCTATATTCATTATTTTTAATGGAATACAGCATTTCTTTTATAAGAAAGAATACCTTCCCCATCAAATTTTGGTTTTAGTTAAAAATATTGTGTAATCGGGCTTAAAAAATTAATGATGGTGAATTTAAAGTAATTAAAATTAAAATTTCTCAACAAGCCATAATCGAGTAATATACAAAGTAATCCACAGATTATATTCAACTAAAGAATATAAAACCTGAAAAAAATTGCTTATTTTAGACGAAACAATATCTACTTGTTTGTAAGAACGATATGTTTATATGTACCTATATTATGTAGATACTCGTACGGATATCGAATGTAGAGCGAACTTTTTCGATAGCATGATGTAACTTTAAACTAGATTCATGGCAATATTAATCTTGTAGGCAAAAAAACGTCCTTGAGATTAATGAGAATATCATAGGTGCGTGTACTGGAATCTTTACATTCCTAAGGCTATAAAAGACTTGAAATGTACTGTTATTATCATTCGATTGAAAATATCGTTAGAACAAAGAATCACAGAATATTTTTGAGTTTAGTTAATCTCCGTCTAGTTATTTTAATTTCAATGATTTTATTTGTTTTGTACTAGGTACCTAATTAATACTCGGCAATCAATCGAATTGATTTTTTTTCCTTTAGTGGTTTTTGCACTAAATATTGAGATAGGGCTTGAATCTGCTTCAGTAGGAGCTTTTATAGAATAATACTATTGGAATGTTTCAGTCGGAATAAAACGTAAAATTGGAGAGTTTTTTCAAGCAATGAGTAATTCTTTCCAGTTATTACTTATTATTGTTTGGAGGAAGATGGTAGAAGAGAATATTTCTGACCCTAAAAGATACAAATGAATTTTATTATTATCCAATATAAGGTCGTATATTGATTGAATCAACTGGTATCATATTTAAATTCTATAATAGCTACTCAAGTATAGGTTCATAACTAAACTTAGGTATACATCCTTAAAAGTATCGATTAATATATGTCTAAAAGTAGAGATTTTTTTTGATTTAAACGATTCATAAATAATTCGTTATATGCTACTTGACAAATATTTACAAAAAAACTAGATCAAATTTAATTCTTTGATGAAAAAAATAGATTTTCATCAAATTAATTATAAATTTGAATTTCTTTGAATAAGGATATACCTTATATTACTTAACAAATAATTATTATTAATATTTATATGTTCCAGATAATTAATAATTTTAATATCAGATTTGGGATTTAATAAGTAATTAGTGAGATGCTATTCAAATTAGTTGAATTAATTAGATTATAACAGATTAACGCTAACAATACTTTTGGGTCAACCGATGCATTAACTAGCTCATACAATGACCCACAAAACATCTTTCGAATTAATTATTATTTTCTCTATTTACGGTACAATATTATTGCAAATGATTTCTCAATCTATTTTCTAAAAAAGCGACAATGAATTGCGAAGTTTTTCATGGTGAAATAATATTGTTGCATATTATCTTGTGAGAGCATTCGCACTTGGCAAACGTCTGGTAATGCCGAATTAACTTAGATATCAGATAGTAGGTATGTATGTATTTGAGTCTGAATGTAGCTTTTTTTCTAGAAGGATTCTCGTAAACCTTCGGATATTCAACAATCATTTGTTATGTTTGTCACTTACTGACGCCTTCAGAGATTTTTCAATTAGATAAAAAATATGTCCGACTTTCCCGCGATTTTGTACCAATAATCTGCTCAATACGGTATTGCAACATATGGCAAATGTCGGCAGCAGTAGAAATATTATTAGATGGCAAACATTTTCTTCTTATGCCTGCGTAACTATTGGTGGTTTCGCTTTTATCGTTAGAAATGTCATTTGTGGCATCTTCATATAGGATAATTTCGCTCTCACATGGTGAGTTTGACCTACAATTGCAATTACAAAAAGAAATAAGAATTAACAGAAAGCTCAATAATATTTAAATAGTTCGTACACGTACCTACCTATATGGTCGTTGTTTTCAATAAAAACCATCCGACATACGTTCTATTCTAATAATGTTAAACATTTTACATCTTTCATGTTACTGTTCATCTTTCAGTATCATAAATCTGTTATATTCGAGGATCGTGTTTTTTAGAATATTGTGATATTTTTTATTTCGAATATTTAATATTAATACTGTTATGATCCCACTTTCTATAAACATTTAATTTATTGCGGAAAATCTGACGGGCATACTTTTTATTCCTATCATCTCTGCTTCCAAACGGAATATCAACAGTCAACAGATAAGATCTACATGTCTTTTGAGTCTAAACTATCTGGTTTAAATATTATTATTCTGGTGAGATGAATGAAATGAATGTCTACACCAACGACCGCTTTCATTAAAATTCCAATCGTCCAATTGGCTCGTGCGACCAAGGAACATAACTTTTTCCTACTTTTTCTCAATGATGCACCAATAGGGTTCTAGAAGAATACTTTCGTCAAAATCCTTTGAGCCGTTCTCTCGCTACAGTCTTGAGCAAAACACAATAGGTCCATCCATTACCGAGATCATTTTGGCACAGAGAAACAGGCTGAAAAAATGTTATTTGACTTAACGAGCCTCTAAAATGTAAAGATCTGAGTAGGTATATACTTACATCGCTACTTGGAGTAGCGGTAGTAAATTTAAAGTTCATACCTCTTGAAACAACTACTACTTGAAATTTTGTAGATAATAACGGGTTTTAATATTTCTGATGTATCACTCTTCCAGAAGGTTCGAAGTCAATAGAAGGAAAACATATTGTTTAATTTTGAACCTCTGGCTAGAACAGCCAAACAATGAAATGTAATTTCAATTTGAAAAATTTCTTCGGTCAACTTTGGGTACTAACTCTCCAAGCACAGAACTTAAATTATGAATTACTACAAATACCTTTTACCTGTTGGTGGAATGTTTCAGAATGATCTAATCGTCTTATTCGTTACGAATATGCAAATTATCAAGTATTTGCATTAATTAAGTAAACATTCCACTTTGCTTTTGAATGAAATGTTCCTACATATTCAAGTCGCAAATGTATATTATTTACTTGAACATGCACTTCGTTAAGATGACCAGTTATTTCTCACGGTCACCTCACAATTTTATAGATTTCCAATAAGGAACTAGGAAGATTCAAGTGTTTTTGTTCTATAACAACTGTCAATCAAAATTGTTGTTTCAATTTCACACTCATAGAAAATAGAGGTATTTGCAGTACCAAAACAATTTCTCCATATATACAAAAAATATTATTAATTAAATTCTTATCAGAACAGTGTCAGGCTGGTATATGTGACAACGGATTTGAGATGGCTATCTCTTTCTGATAAATGTGTAGGTACCTATAATATAATAAGCGTTAAAAGATGCGGTACAAATTAATTTGTTGTCTTGTGGCCTTTGCTGTTTGTCAACTCGTTACAATGGTTCGCCTAAAAAGAGAGATGGCAATCTGGTACAAGAGGCAACAAAAGTAGGTCAGAAATACAATACACACTTCCTCCTCTTTGACCAATTTATAATATCTCTGCTAGAGCTTGGAGTTTTTTTTATGATCAATATCGTCGCTCTGAATCTGATAGATCTCTGGGTTCTTAGTGAAATGGTATATTGAAAGTAGCATAGATAGATTTATGAGAATAAATACCTCAGCTCCTCAACTTATTATTTATCGAATGTATTTTAGAATCTTTAATTCTGTTTCTTATAATCTTTTTAGCAAATGGTAGATATAATGACTAATTTCATCTTGCATATTATACAGTCATAATAATAATAATAATAATAATAATAATAATAATAATAATAATAATAATAAGTTTATTTACCCAAATAAATGTAATTACATAGTTAACAAAAAAAAAATAGTTGCAAATAAACATGAAGCTCCCACTAAAACTGAAGTTGCGCGTGGGTTATACACAGTTGATTTACAATATTTCTGTGAAGATTTTGAAGGAGTAATAGTTGTTTTTCTCCCCAATTTCTACGCCAATGGAAAAACTACGGTTTTGAGGCAACCATTTGAACCATTTCTTCACAAAAAGGATACTATTGGTCGTGAGCTCTAAAGTTGACCGTTTTTGAGAAAAAATAACTTTTGTGTTAAATATATGTAATTTTTTTAAATAAAATTTTTGTGTTTATTAATCAAACACAATTTCTGTAAACGTTAGAACAAGTAAGAGAAGCTAAAATTGACCGTGTTTTTTCAACATAAAAATTAAATATAAACCTATTTTAATACATTTAGTAATTAATTATTTAACCAACTTCTTTTAATGTACCAATTTTTTTAAGAAGCATTCCTTTCCTAAATTTGTTTTATTATTTGTCTTTATGTGTATTGGTTCATTCTTTAGAGCGAAATGAACTTGTTACCAACAATTTACTTCAAGAAATTTTATTTTAAGTAGTTGATGCGATGCCTTTCCGCGTTGTTGCCTTATGGTCATTTTGACAGCTTAGTTTGTAAGCATCCAATGTAAAGTTAACAATATTGTATTCAGCTGTAATAAGCTGTTATTGCAACTTACATAAAAAAATATTTATGCAAATCAATTCAACTCAACTCGAAGAAATCAGCATTTTATTTACAATCTGTTGAAAAAACTTACTAAAATAAAAAAGCTATGATTATTACAAAGTAAGTAGGTGCTTGAATGGACATTGTTTTATAACGTAAGCTTCACGTATTTTATACTACCTAATATATGATTTTTTTTAACTCGCTTATTCAGTTTTTCCCGTTTCATAATGTTGATTCTTCCAGAATCACACAGCTATTTAATTTATTTACTTCATGGCTTTTTACCCCTTCCTATAATAATTTCGTTCATCCGCCAAAATAAGTATGACATGACTTGATGCACGTAACACTGATGTATACAAATAACGGATCGTAGCAGTAAGTAAATTTGAAAGTATCGCTGTATCGACCTCGTCTGCGACCTACAAGTTCGGCCGATATAACATAAGGCCTCTGGGCAGCTGATTTTGATCTGACGATCGATATATTCACAATAGTCTAAGCGTATAAGACTTTTCCTTACTCTTTGAAATTTTTTTGCGATAGTTAAGGTATTGAAAATCAATAAATATTTTTTACAAAAAAATGGACCGTTGTTATTAGTTCGTACACTGAAAAATATAAAATATTATTAATTCTATTGGTGCTGGTACTTTTGAAGTTGTTCAGTTACAGATTGATAATTTTTGGCACTAATTTCACAAGTACCAGCACCAATAGAATTAATTTTATTTTGCATTTTTCAGTGCACCAACTAATAACGTCGGTCCATTTTTTTTTTGTAAAAAATATTTATTTCACACTTTTGAGTATTACACTTGTCAGGAAAATCTTTGAACATTCATCATTATCCATGTATGCTTTGCTTGTATTTGCTATTATTAAGAAATCTAAGAACATCGTCGCGGATATACGATATACGCATATTATGAACTTTACCACTGCTGTTACTCGAAAACCGTAACTCTACGGAAAAAATGTTGAATATAAATGTTGCTACAAAAATAATCGGGTCATTAATTTTCCATTCTCAGATTTTCAATTTTCTAAAGAAATTGCCTCTTCCACATAGGAAAATTACACATATTTCAAATTTATTGTAAATTATTTTAATTTATTGTATATTGTAAAAATGTTCAATTTAAACGTTTTCGGATATTTTGGTATCTTTAATTCTGCCATCTCAGATTTTCGATTTTCGAGAAAATGGGCGTTTTCGGAGGGAATGAGATTACGGATTTGCGTTTTTATGAATATGAGACAATTTCTCAAGTCTACTATTCCAAATGAATGAATAATCATCAAAATCGGACTACATTTACCACCTATATAAAACGCGCACACGAACCAACAAAAAAAGAAAAAAGCAGTCGAATTTTATACTTGCTCCGTTTGGGTTTCATCGGTCAAAAAACAGAAACATCGTAATTTGTTCCTTATATTTTCTCAATTTCTATATTTTTTACCTTGAACTGGTAAGGTTTTCCTACATAGTTAGATCTCGTGCGCATAAAGTTATCTAAAATCTTGATTCGTTTTTTACACAAGAACTAACACCTAAGTGCTCCTAGAAAAATTTAACCTGTTGCTTACAAAGTTAATCTAATTATATTTGATAATACGCATTTCATTTATTAACTCTCAAATAAGTACCTCACATGTATTTACAATATAAGTATTTTGAGAACAACTTCTCCTGTTTCTTGTTAGAGTTTAGTTTAAGTTTAGGTGGAATTCGAGCCGCAGTTTTTTCCAGGAAATGATGCCTTGTTCAAATTATAGGCACTGCTGTTTTTTTTTCTTTTTTTTTCATATATGATTAATTGTTCTTATACAAAGCACTGAATCGCGATGTGATCTTTTATGATTAGTTGTAATACTGTAATCATCTGCAGCTATCTAAAACTTCTCAAATTCTTTTGTAATAACAATTAGCGGATTTGCTAACAAAGCCTACTGAAGTGAACGTGAGATTAGCAGTCGGTTGTTGGCTTCTTACTATACCTAATAATGTCATGGAACTTGATAACACATTAGACTCGCCTTAATGTGAATTGTTGTAACATAAATATCATTGAATCTGAAGAACACCTCACTCACCGTTCCGGAAGTCACTTAAGACATAACAAAAAACGTGATTTATATGTTATAGGTGAAATTTATAAGAGAGACGTCTCTTCAAAATTTATAAAACCTCATATTAACTCGGTTTCATGGCATGGACGATATTTTGATCCGTGCTCCATTTTAGCATTATTTGACAACAAACTTCTCAAGTTTACTTAATCTTCTTGTACCTATATTGGTGTGAAAAAGTGATTTTTTCTATCAACTAGATGTTTTGTGAGCTTTGGCATTGTCTCGTTAATATTTAATTTAAACCGTAAATCGCATGTTTATCTATTAGCATAATATGACGATTAAATTTTATAACACAACACAGGATTTCACAAGCAACTCGGGATTTTACTATGCACTGCTACATAAAAGAGAATGTCGCAGCGGGTCGGATGTATATGTATGTATTATCAATCATTATGCAAAATACGTCCTGGGTGAATCTCATTATCTCCAGACTGTTGCTGTACTACAAACCATAAAATAAACTTTGTGTTTTACCCGGTCCGACCCACGTAGTGTGCACCGTCTTTAACATAGCTGGAGTGTTGTGGTTGTTGACTGTTAGTTGACCCAAATGCAAAAATGTCATAAGGTTCGTTAGTCAGCAGTCGGCGCCATCAATTGTCTCTTAAATAAGAGTGTCCATGGAAACGGCAGTCATTGTTTTAGATGCATTGTTGTGATTAATTATAGTTATTTTTGCTTTGGATGTTGTATGTTTTGAAAATATTACTGCAGTTATGATTGCTGGCATGAGGAATGCACGATTTCAACTTCTTGATACATTCAAAATAATATTATTAATTTAGACTACAAACCCAGATGATTGCGTATGCCATAAAGTAGGTACTTGAATACAATATAAATTTCAAATTTTATTTACTTAATAATCATAATAAACACAGCTGGATGGAGGGGTCAGGTGGGCCGGGCAGCAAAAGAGTGGGGGTAAATTAAAAAAACATGCATTCGAACAATAATAATAAAATAAAATTATTTCAATAAATAAATTATCATTTTCGAGACTGAACGTTCTGCAGTGCAATTTGACCTTATCAAAATCAAGAACTCTGAGAGTAATTTCATCGCTTGGGAATCTTGTTCTAAATTTGCAAAAATTAGATAGTAAAAGTCGCCGAGATTTTGATGATCCCAATTGTATAAATTTATCAAGGGTATAAATTGGATCAACTAATGGCCAAGAAAGATAGAATGTTCAGAATCCGGAGATAATTGAAAATTACTCAACTGAATTTGTATCCTTTATTCTAATATGGATGCGTAATAAACTCATAACTAATTTATATTGCTCATGTTCACAAACTATTATCTTCTGTCAGTTGGAAAATGCATCGAGAGGAAATCCTTCATTTGATTTGAAGATGGCTGTTAAAAATGTTTTGCAATTTAGCTAAATTATTGATGATAAACATAAAGTAAATATATAATGCAAAACTAAAGAGAGGAACACTCATATTCGTAGAATATTGAAATCATAAAAAGGTAACTTGCTGAAAAAAATAAGATAAAATAATTCAATTGACTAGTTCTTTCCTCCTACGATTTGATTGTGGAACATACATTTTATTGGTCAAATGTATCTGTTGAGTAGCCTTTATGTATAGATAAATAAATTAATTATTTGCGCAAAAAATAATGTAGATATTGAATAAACAATAAACATAACATAACATAAAGATCGTAAATAATAGAAACAGTGAAAATAAATGGACCAAAACACAGAAATTCAACAAACTCATTTCTTTTGTCCCGACGCTTTAGTCCCTGTTGCCCTCACCTAAATCCGGCCCTGACAATAAATGTTAATAATATCTACCTTTATCCTCGAAATATTGTAGAACTTTTTGTACATACCCCTAAACACAATTTGCATTGCAGTAATCAAAATTATTTGTTAATCTGTTGAAAGTATCTTTCAATTCTGGATTTCAGTTTATTAGAATCATCTGAGTAGTCTTGTAGTTTGTAGATACTAAAAAGGCTCTGAACAATCTCTGGTATGGTTGTGAATGCAAATCTGGTGTCAGTACTTTGTGTGTGAAATGTACCAAAGTGAACTTACTTTCGTAAATAAATTTATGAATAATTTTATTCTTCATCCATTCATTTTCTAACAGATACTTTACATTGCTGTAGTGACGTCACTATTACAAACAGAACAAAAGGTTACGTACAATCAATCGAAAATATGTTGCGACTATTTATAATAATTTTGTATACAACAAAATACACTACGAGATACACTTCCTTTAGTTATTAGCATGCTATCTGATGATATAAGCGTTATTGTTTCTATATTCAGTGAGAATTTCCTACAAAATGCTTTGCATTTTCTTCAGAGAAGATTAACTGAAAGTATATTGTGGGTATGCGTTACGTCGTCATGATAATTTTATAATAGCACTGAAGATACGAACTTGACCTAAATTATGAGCAACTATTTACTTCCATAATGAAGTAATCAAGGTGGCATGTGGAATTTTTGGCATTTCACAACATTTATTAACGATTTCGAGAGATATCGAATGTCAGTTTACGAATAATTGGCCCATTTTCAAAATTTGCTATGAAAATAGTCCATTAGGGTGCATTAAGTGTTTTTTAACGAACCCAAACGGAGATGACTTTTGCGTAGTAAACGTGCTCCGATTTTGGTTATTTTTTTCATTTGAAAGAGGACTATTGAGAATTGGTCCCATTGAAAAAAAAATCTATATTAGACATGACCTTCCCCTCAAAAACTTCCCCCAAAAGGGGTGGTGGGGGAAATTTTTCCCGAAAATTGAAAATCCCAATCAAAGAAAATTCCATATCTGGAAACGTTTATGTTGTACTTTTTTAAAAATAAGCACAGGTTTCCGCGTTACAGTTTAAATTATGTATTTCAGCTTGGTGGATTTTTTTTGAAAATTGAAAATATGAGGCGGCCAAATTAGAGAAGAGACTATATAGTCCGTTTCAGTTGAGAACTACCCCACTCCTCCAACCGGCGCAGTGACTTTATCCAACTAGATCTCAATATGTACCAGTGGCGTGGGTAGTGGGCAATGTAATACGTTCATTCAGCTGCACAAAAACGTCACAAATTTGTACACAAAAACTGGATAAAAAGACAACCAAAGTATATTTTCAATACTTTACACTCTAAATTGAAAGAAAATGATGAGAAATTTTCCCTTTATTCAAACACATGACCACACTGTACCTTTTTCAATTGTGAGTCCTAACTAAACCAGGAGAAAAGGTGTCTAATTTATATATTAAAATTGGTTAAGCTAAGTAATTAAGTAACTATGTATAAAGTAAGGGGCTGGAATTTCTATCGATAAGGTCACTGAAGAGATTACCTGAGCGTTTAACTTTGTTGATCTGTAATGACTCAAGTAAGTCTAATTTTAATCCATTCTTTTCAGAGTGTGAATTCTGAAATTATTAATAAAACTATGCATATTTTCAGTAAGTTTTTATGCATAATTAGAATTATCTTTATAGAAATTTTCTACAAGTTTGACCTACGTAGGTTTTCGGACAATCTCTACAAGTGTGGTCGTAAACCCCAGATTTATTTTCAAAGTACGCAAGCCTCTGGAAGTGTCTAAAATGACGTTTAGGAAGCGATCCTCGCCCGTAAGGGCGACCACTTCCGATAATACGTATGTGCACATGTTTACTACGTATGTCGCTCTCAGCTGAAACGAACTATAATAACATTTATATTGAAATTTTTTTCAAAAGAGTTAGGGCTTTCGACTTTTAGCAGTAAAGTCTGAAAAATGTATAGGTATCTGCGCCCCGATTTTTTAAGATATCTGAATAATAACAAGTTTATACAAGTACCTGGTAATAGGATAAGTACTATCTTCTTTGGTATACCTACAACAATTTTTGTGACGAATGTTAGACTGAAAAGTATGAAATTAATATTTTTCACCAAAAATTGGACCGACTTTATTAGTTAGTTTATTAGAAAGACAAATACGGATCTCAACTGAATGCTGCATGCCGACAATAATCTGGCGAATTTTGTCGCCTGAAAATATTTCCCAGAGTGGAGCTACTAGTTTATTTTTTATTTCTTCTATGATGAAGGTGTATGAAACTCAAGTGGGCCGATGAATTGATTCGTTTGATTCGACGAAATTTTACAAAGGTAGAATTATTGCAGCTAATAAATGATAAAATATGTAGGTACTTACTGTAAAATTTAAAAGTTCAGGATAATATTAGTGATAAAACGAACATACCAAAATACTATCCAATAAATAACCTTAAAGTTGAATATTGAGAGTATGTGTTTCTTCTGATCTGCATTTATGATTCATCAGCAAGCTCTCGCCACCTCAACTATATTTTAGAATAGATTTTCTGAAAAATATCATAGATGAAACTTGTCTTTTCCTACCCAATAATTTAGCTGAGATGTCTTAGTTTTATAAGTAATAACAACATTTTCTTTGTGTAATTATAGGTCATAAATCTCAATGAGTTATTTTTAAATTCTCTGGAAGCCAATAAAGATCTTCCAAAGTGTGTTGTAAGCATCATGTTAAAGACGGATAAGATTAGTGTTTGAAACAACATTTCTTGTGAACATTTCTCCAGCTATCTTTCAAGTTGGCGATGTTCTGAAGAAACGACTTGTCAAAAGAATGCAGCGATATTTCAAGAGACCCGAGGGAGTGCAACACCTAAAAATGCTGAAGGGAAAGACACTCTGAATGCACCAGTGGGCAGAGAACTACATCACTTTCTCAGCAAATAGACATAATATTCGAGCTATCCTTTATATCTTGTTTCTAAAAATATCTTTATCTTTATTTAAATTGTAAGTATTTCAAGAATTATGATGCTCAATTGTCCGTGATTAATATGCAGCACTAGCACTTTATTTTCTTTTGAATTAGTTTGAAGAATTCAGATGGAAAGAAAAATGTACATTGTTATTTAAATAAATAAGAATGTCTATTCAAGGCAAATGTTTAATTACGAAAGTAATTAAAAACATACAACTTAAAAAGTAGGCGTAATCGTGAACGGTAGAGAAACGTATTTAAAAAAATAATAATTAATAGTTGTAGTCAGTTAACGGGGGAAACATATTTTTAAATTTGGAAGAATAACTGTTTTTCATAGTAAATGTTATCGATCGGTAAGTGAATGGTTAATATCAACTAAATTTTATATTGTTATTTAGATGCACCATTCAATAAGAAGTACCGCCATCGTTATTCAATAATATTTATATTTGGATTTTAGAACGATCATCAACCTCGGCAAATCTAATAATAAAATCACGGTGCAATGGTTTTTGTTGTGGGTAGATGTGGAGGCGTTCTTTAATAAGGATAGTTATTATATTCATGTCGTTTTTTTTTTCGTCCTTTTATGGCACATTAGTTAGATATTCATTGTCATTGATAGATTAGATGGGTCTTTAGTTTTAATTTTCTTAAGTTGTAGGTATATTATGAAAATCAAGGTGGGTTGAGATTTTTCTCAATAGATATGAAATTATGAGACCAGGGAGCCATATACAGATTCTCATTTTTATCTATATTCAATTTAAATATTATCCCAGTGATTGAATTAGCTACTTTTTTTCTATCGAGTGATTAGTTAAAATGTCATCAAGAATACCTGTTGGTTTCTGAAAGAAAGAAATGAATTAAAATTGAAAAATTTAACAGATTGTACATTTGATAGAAAAATACTAAAAAGTGCTCAATTGGGGTGCCGCTGCGAAGCAAAACCGAGCCGCAGCCCAGTATTTCGTCCGCTGACCATCTGATTAAAAGGCATTATGCGTCAGAGTTTCTTGAGAAACATGGTCTTCTTATGTTTTTTGATGGAAAGTATATACTAGACTTCGTGACAGTTTCACTCGCAATTTAGAAAATTGAAAGTCTCTCACTTAATTTTCAATTCTTAACGATTGTCATTGCCTTCTGATCTCAGGTCCATAAGTTCTAGATATAACAATGTTGGCATTTTAGGAAAATTTAATGTCTAATGAAGAAAAAACGATTGCAGACCTCTAATGATGCATGATGCCAGTCTTAATTTGAATCTTTTTGGTAGAATTGTACTACACAGAATTTGACAAAACAATGACACCTATAGTCAATGTAGACAATCGCCTGCAAAGGTGAGGGTACCAAAAAGTCATCATTTACAGTAAAGTAAATATCCATTTTACTAAAAGTCACACATCATTTTCTTCAAAACTTCTAATTGATGCCTTGAGATTAAAGAAATATTGTAGGGAAAACATGTCTACAATGATCGGTCATTTTAAAATATTTTCAAATCGTAGAAGGCAATAATAATTATATTATCGATATTTTAATATTTTTAAAAAAAAATTGCTATAAACTGTGCACCACTCAACTTTCCATTTGATTTATTAATAGGAGTATTTCCGTGCTTAAGAATAAAAGTTAAAGTTCATTGACCTGTATGCATTTTATTTCCTCTTATTCAGTTCCGAATCTGAATGCCTTGTTAAAATTATGCATTAGCACCAATAACAGGAAGTAATTTAAGACCAGTATTTACTTTTGGTTGCGAAACATGGGTATTGACAAAGCTGCAGAAAAGTAAGATACAAGCTGCGGAAATGCGGTACTGGGAACACCTGCAGAGGATGGATGAAAACACAAAAGTTAAGAAAGTATGGAGAGCTAGAATACAGAAGAATCTCAAAAGGGGCCGACCAAGGAACAACTGGGATAAAATAATCACACAACTGCTGGAGAAGAAAGGAACGAACTGAAAAGAAGCAACTGGACTGGTATACGACAGGAAGAAGTGGAGAAAATTTGTGTAAATATAAAAAGATTGTAAACATCATACCATTATATTTTGGTAGAAAGGGTATATGGATTATATACAGGGTGACGCAGGGGTGCGTGCACGCTCCTTAAATTTTGTTCTGTTTAAGCTATCGACTTCATTTTTATTTAAGCAGTAGGTCGACAAATAAAGCACATTTTACAAATATTTTGATTAATATACAGGATGTTCCAAAGTAAGATACACAATTATGTTGTCTTTTTTAAATGGCAGCCCCATATTTTTGTTATATTTTTAAATTTGTCTAAACATTGTCAATATAATGCTATACGTATCTGCTTATCTGTTATACTTAGTTTTTGACTTATGTCTATGTGTCAGAATAGCTTCGGGCATAATCCTACACAAACATCATATCTTTAGTACCATTGTACCATTCAAGATAATTTAACAATCTTTTTTTATTAGATTGCTATCGCCAATGCGCATCTTCTCAATTAAAGTTGAACTCAGCATCGATATTGCGTTACCCACAACGATTTTTGCAAATAGCAAAATACTAATTACCTTTTGTGTTGATATTTTTGTAAAAGAAGAGTTTTTTCGAACATTTAAATAATTCTTAGTTGATAAACTAACTAAGAACCTGGTTCATGAACACGTTGAATTTATAGGCCCCAGAAAGCTCAATTTTTTTTACAAACTTCCATTTGTTGAATGTTATCCTCAGGAAAATCTTATGAGACATTGATTTCCTATTTTGAAGATTTTCATGAGTTACCTTAAACAGGATTCATTAATATGATTACACTACGGCAGTAGGTACTAAATGCATCCACATTTCTTAAAGTTTCCATTAATTCGACAAATGAAAATTATTGTTTTTGAAATCAAGTGACCTCCAAAATACCACTTCAAAAGTTATGTTTAGTTTTTGTTACTGTAAATTTTAAATTTCGCAAGAAATTATATCATTTTGTAGCGTTATAGATTTATTATTTATTATAAAATAAGCTATCGCTCGAGTCAAGACGATAGGAAGACGAAGTATTCTACAGTGGTATGATTAGGTAATTCATTATACAACGCGTAAATTTATCGACTGACCAAATACCTCTCTTTCTAGCTAAATGTTAAAATATAAAAATTAATAATTATTATAGTAAAAGTCTAACAGTGAGTTTGTCCTCAGGGTGGCGAACCAGTGGGCCCAGGGGGCATGGACTGCCTCCAGCTGCGGCATCAGCCTGCCGGGCCATTTCACTATCTCATCAGCGAGCAGGCCAAGTCTTTGGTGGCCCTGCAAGAGCTACAGCATGAGGTCGGTGCGCTGCTGGAGTTTCGCGACCTGGTCATGGACACCTTTCCCAACTTGCGCACCAAGCTGGCCGCCTCCACTCCTAGCACCATGACGTCACATCATCACCACCACCATAACCATCATCAGCATACCGCCTCCAATATTCCCGTGTCGATACGACCGACCGATTGGACGCCGGGCATCAGGGTTAGGAAAAAAATTACCAACAAGGATGAGACTCGCGGCAGCAGTAAGAAGAATGATAGCACCACTGTTCAGGACTCGGGGTTTAGCACGGAAACATCGAGTAAAGAGACCCATAGTGCCTCCTCGACAGCGCCGCCTCCTTCTTCAGCTGCAGGTATTTTAATATTTATTATTACTTCTACATTCAAAGCTGAAATTAACCGTCCAGCTCGAATTTCTTGAAAAGAGCTATTCTTCTGAATTCTTGAATCTGAGAATGTTTCTTAATGAAAATAATAATTATGGTGTTGTTTTTATATATTTCCCCCATATCTCTGGAACTACTGATCGTGAAATAATAAAAAAGCAGTAAATGTATTCAGGAAAACCTATATGGAACCCCTTTCCACTCGAGTCCGACACGCTCCTATTTTTATTGCATTATGAACAAACATTTATTTTCCTGAAAAAAATAAGACCTTTTTGGACCTAGTTCGAAAACCGGGGAAAGTATACAATTCGACAGTGTATGTGTGATTTTGATGATTCTTCTTTTATTCAAAAGAGGATTACTGAGAAATGGTCCCATTTAAAAAATATGAATTCAAAATGTATTTCTCCTCCAACATTCCCTCCAAAGCGGCAATTTGTTCGAAAATAGATAATTTGAAATTAAAAATTGAAATCATTTCTGAAAATCATGAAAAAATTGAATTTACAAAAACACCAACTGTTTCATAATTAGAGCCCTTGAAAGAGGGGGTTTTGTTAATCATTGAAACTTTTATGCGACTTTGTTCAAGCTCAAAAATATGAAATAAATACCTTTTTGCAATAAATAGGACCATTTTTAGATGAGACAATGGAGAATAGAAAAAAATAATATGTATTTATTTTACCGCTACTGCTACTTTTGAAGTAGGTGCCAATAACTGGTAGATCTCCATCTCTCTGGTTTTTGTAAAAAAAATATCTCAATTTTTTTGAACCGTGTTACCGCCTCTTTCAGAACAGTCATTTTGAGTTACATGAAAGTGCTGATCTGGTGTTCTTAATACTAAATATTAAATATCTGAGGATAGAGTTTACTAGTAGTAGCTATAAATGGTAAATCCAACGTTGCTATAAGATGTTAGCAAACAGTGACTATATTTTGCCAAAACAGCAGATCTGGCAACGCAATGTCAGACGATAATTTGTAATTTTATGTAATTTGAGAATTATAATAAAATATATAATCCAGTAATAAAATAGAAGATTATATTTCTAAAGAATATTCCAAGCATATTCATAAAATTGAGTACATGTAGGAAAACCAGTTCATCCAAAACGGTCATTTGTATACCTACGTAACAGTGTGGTGCAAATCACTTTCAAGGTTTTCTAGATTCAGTGAAATCGAGTTGTATTAAAGCGAGAAATTATTTTTCAACAGACTACTCCGATGAGAAATCAGTCATTGATAGAAAAATTATCGTCCACGGGTCGTTTTATTATTAAGAATTAAACCGTCAAATAAGATTTATCAACTAGGGTTTGTTATTATTGAAACTAATATGGGCCGTACGAGTGTTCTATGTTTTTTGGTATCTTACAGAGCTGGGGTTTCGAAAAAAAAAATTAAAAATGGAAGATTGATTTGCCGCATGTCATTATATTTATATCTTGCATGAATAGATTTCGAATATCTTTTTTTACACTCACTTGATACATTTCAACTTCAACGTAGTCAACGCTATGATAATAACTGGCCAAGTGCTAGTCGGACTCGCACATAAAAGGTTCCGTACCATGGTACAAGAATTGTCTACCTACTAAGGTTGAAAAGAACAGCCATTATTAAGATCGAGCAAAAGCAAAAATTTATCTATCATATGTGGGCCCCTTTTAATCTTCAACTTGAATTTTAATTTTCATTATTTGTTATCAGCAGCAGTCTTACTTACTTTTTAAAAAACTCTTATTTCTACCTATTACGGTTCAACAGATACAGCGATTGTCAAGGTCGAGCAAAACACGACGCGATTTTGTATGAAGGGCTCTTTTATTTTTAATTCCATCCTGGTCTTATTATTTGTTATAAGTGCAATAGAAATACAGATCTATTTATTTATTACGGTTAATGAGATACAGCTTGCTGGCAGACAGACGTACGGACGATATTAGTCCCCGTTGTCAATTTAAATCCTTAATAATTACTTTTACATAAAACAGAACCGACTTCATTTGATGGATGCACTGACAAATATTTACAAAATAATATTCTGTTGGTACCAACTTACTTTTGAGGTGTCATTTATAGGTATATAAAAACCTTCGGCACTATCTTCAAAATCCTTATTCTTATACATATTGTCTGCATGTAAATTTCTTATAGAAATATACCTATTGCGATCGTTCACACTTTTGAATTTCGAAAAAATTTCAACGGCATGTTGTTATATGTCTATAAGTTAGTCCAAAAAAACATTTGGTTCAAAAGTTTATATATATATATATATATATATATATATATATATATATATATATATATATATATATATATATATATATATATATATATGATATTTCTGAATATGAATTCAATTGATACATAATCAAGATGATTATATAACATAAGCCGTTACTGGTAAATAACTAGATTACGCTAGGACGTCTAACTGTGCCGACAACAACTACTGCGAGGGCAAACACCCCTTCCGCCATTGAATAACGTCAACAACTGTTAGGGCAATACCTACAATTTCACATTGTCACAATATTGCATAATACCACTATAATAATATAATATTGTGACAATGTGAAATTGTAGGTATTGCCCTAACAGTTGTTGACGTTATTCAATGGCGGAAGGGGTGTTTGCCCTCGCAGTAGTTGTTGTCGGCACAGTTAGACGTCCTAGCGTAATCTAGTTATTTACCAGTAACGGCTTATGTTATATAATCATCTTGATTATGTATCAATTGAATTCATATTCAGAAATATCATAATATGACTGGTACAGGATAATCTTGAATTATATATATATATATATATATATATATATATATATATATATATATATATATATATATATATATATATATGCTGGTGGTTTTATTCGGGAATACATCCGTTGTTCGTTCCATTTTGGAAAAGTTGCTTGACGTTTCGCCCAAATCTCATTGGGCATCTTCATAAGCATATAATCTTAATTGGATTCTGATCGAAAACTGTGATTTAACCGTTTGGTTGTCTGCTTTGATACTTGTGTCGTGGTCTCAATTGATATCCTGTGGGCGTGGCCTTTGATAGTGATGGTAGTGGATCCGCCTGTGTTGTTATTGATGCTTGGGTGATTATTTCTGGGATTCTGGGAATTGGTGGTATTTTGCTAATAAGGGATTTCCATGTGATCTGTAATTTGAGGGAAACATCTTTGTTGTTGAGATCTCCTTGTTTTTCGATTTCTATGGCTTCTCGAATAATTCTATTTTTATATATTTTGATGGTAGCGATCTGCTCACAGCTATTGAAATCGATTTTGTGGCCTGGGCGCCTCTTATCGTACTCAGGGGTTTGAATATTGTTTTTATATTGTTTCTTTGCAGTATTCTATATATATATATATATATATATATATATATATATATATATATATATATATATATGGGATATTACGAAATTTGTTAACACGATAGAGGTCGCAGTTTTGAAGGTATCAAGTTCAAATTTGCTACAAAAATCAATCTCTCAAATATCTCGGTCGAGTTCGTTATTGGGCAATATCGGTTTAGTAGTTTCAAAATGGCGACCATTCAAACATTTAAAAAAATTATCAAAAAAGAGCAGTAGTGTAAATATTATTAAAAATAATTTTAGGTTATAGATATAATCAGTACCTACAACTTTTGTTCAAAGCAATTTTTCATAAAATACACAGGTAAAAAATAAAAATTAATAAAGAAAAATAACAAATATTGATAAAACATGAACACTCAATATAAATTTGATGTAATTGTACATTTTCTGGAGATCTTAATATAGACCCTGATTAAAAAAATATATAGTATATTTATTGAAAAGAAATAGACGAAAAAAAAAATCTGCCTTGAAGTGGACTCGAACCCTGCCCGCTTTATATTCAACAGCTAAAACAAAAACCTCTAACCGCAAGGCTATGACAATTTTATTTAATAACATGTAGGTATACCAATGAAAAGGTTGTTAAAATTTCAATTCAATGAATTTTGAAAAATTTACCTTTCCGCTGACTACAGGCCATTGGGATTTTTTTTATTCACGCGATCATTTGTGATTCAAATATGTACCAATACCTACTATTAATATTATAAGGTGTTTTGTATTTTGTATTCTGCAGTGCATTATCCAATTAAGTTGTTGTTTGCCTTTTTTGCCTAGTAAACGTGCTCCGATTTTGATGATTCTTTAACATTGGAAACAGGAATGTTAAGAAATCTCTCTCATATTAAAAAAAATACATCACCTTCCACCCCAATGTGCACTGAAAAATTCATAATAATGTTAATTCTCTTGGTGCTGGTGAAGCTGGTGCCAAAAGTCTTCTAATCACAACTGCACCACCGCTCTAAAAGTACCATCAACAACATAATGAACCTAATTTTGAATTTTTTAGTGCACCAACTAATAAGGTCGGTCTTATTTTTTAAATATTTATTTTTACAGTGAGGGAGAGAAGGAAAAAATGAAATAATAATAATATAATCAAGTACATATTCTCCGGGGCAATCTGAAACATATATTATTTTTGACCGACGAACCCCGAACGGAGGATGTATACAATTCCGTGCTGTGCTTTTTTCAAATTGATTTTTTTTTAAAAGAGTTACGGTTTTCGAGTTACATTCATGTTAAAATCTCACATAGGTATGTGTATTTTCGCTATGTGGAGAGGGCGATTCCTTTCAAAAACTGAAAATTTCTGGGTCCCACTTGAAAGACAATAATATTTGCAGCAACATTTATAACATTTTTGCGTCACAGTTACGGTTTTCGAGTTAAGGTTTTCGAGTTAAGCGGTGATAAAATGGTTAAATCTAAAATATTTGTTCTGAGATCTCTACATAATAACGAGTACCTACATACAAGCAAAGAATATACGTGGGTAATAGGATAAGTAGGTACTATCTTCTTTGGTATTAGTGAACGTTCAATGATTTTCGTGACTGATGATACACTCAAAAGTGTGAATTAAATATTTTTTACAAAAAAATGAACCGACGTTATTAGTTGGTGCACTGATAAATAATATTAATTCTATTGGTGCTGGTACTTGTGAAATTGGTGCCTAAAGTTATCAATCTAATTGCAATTGCATAACTTCAAAAGTAACAGCACCAATAGAATTAATATTATTTCCTATTTTCCAGTGCACGAACTGATAACGTCGTCGTTTTTTGTAAAAAACATTTTTGTTTAATTTGAAAGAGTTGAGAAATGGTCCCATATTTATAAAAACTCAAATCCGAAATATCCTTTGCCCAAAAACCGCCCGAAGGGGTAGAGTGGCAATTTGTTTCGAAACTCTGAGAAGCCATTATTAAAGTTGGGAAACGTTTAAATTGAAAGAGTTTTCGAGTTTCAGCAGTAAAGTCTGAAATATGTATATCTGCGCCGCGATGTTTTGAGATCTCTGAATAATAAATAACAAGTACAAGCTAAGCCTATACATGTGTAATACGATTAGTATCTACTATCTTCTTTGGTATTATTGAACGTTCCACAATTTTTATGACTACTGTAACACTGGAAAATGTGAAATAAATATTCTATCTATTGGTGCTGCTAATTTTGAAGTTGTCCCGTTGAAGTTTGTTGTTGTAAGCACCAACTCCGAAAGTACCAGCACCAATAGAATTAATGTTATTTTGTATCTTTCAGTGCACCAACCAATAAAGTCGGTCCAATTTTTTATAAAAAATATTTATTCAGTTTTATATTCAGGGATTCCAAAATATAGTACAATGGGACCTTCCTTCATATACCTACTCAGTTTCAACATTTATGTGTTATCTAAAAGTACCAGAGCTCCACTCCTTTTGATAAGAGGTATTTTCGAAGGAGATGAAAGTTTGCCGATAGCTATATTGAAGCAGATAAGACATGCTTTCATCATATCATTATCTCCTGGACGTTAGAAGATAGATAAAATAGAACCATTTGTCTTTAAGCAAAGAAAAATACGCAGTGTTGCATACGTTTGCATACTGAATGCAACTAAGAGGTAACTTTCGGCTTACTTTAGGTGCATATCAATGATGACGTATCGGCAAACTATTTTCGCCTCAACTATACACTTCAGTTACTGTCTTTATTAAAGGGAATTTTCTGATTAGGAATGACGAGCAAATATTTTGTTAAGCAATAATAAATTCTGCTTTTCATTCACAATATGTTGTCTTGCTTGTTGTTTCAATTCTCAAGATAATAATTAGGTACCCAGTTCATTTCCTTGAGCTATAAATAAACGCTACAATTATTACGCATAACGTTAATTACAAACACTCCCTTCATTTTCTACATCACACATTTGTGTTTCTTTCTTAGCTTTTCAGCCTGCCAGATGTTAAGTCTTTTTCTATATTGAAATTAAACCACCCACCTAAAAGCGTGGAGTGTTGTGCACTTCCGTGATTGTTTTTTCTTTTAACCTCACAAATTTCTAATAACACTCTTCATAAACCAGAGTTCAGTTAAACCACAGTTACAATGACGCCATCGCAAATATGCAAAACAGCGGATGATCTTTTTTATAGTATTGTAGTTGTAGTAGTGCATCGGCTATGCCCCATTTGTATATTGATTCATGATTCTATGTGAGTCAGTCTGGCTTCGGTCTACTCGTGCATAATAATGACATCGTTATTACTATTGACCTATATGAATTAATCAACTGAGCATTGATCAAATAAGGACTCGAAGATCCGTTATTGTGTAATCCTATTAAATTATAAGGGATACCTTATCAGTTGAGTTGAGTAGGCTAATTTTATTTTGATATCAGTAGTTCAAAATTATTTCAGCTCCCTTCAATAAAGCAGATCTCAAGGTTAAGATTAGTGCATTTATATTTAGATAGAAGACCTTTGGCAGCAACTTCAAAATTACCAGCACCATTAGAATTAATATTATTTTGTATTTTTTAGTGCATTAACTAATAAAGTTTATTCTAGGTGTAAAAAATATATTCCACATTTTTGAGTGCATTATTTATTACTCATTAATATTTATATACTTCAAGACATGGTAGACACATATTTCGGACATTACTATTGCTGTAACTCAGAGACTGTTACCATTTTGGAAAAAAGTCCAATTTAAACATTGCCGGATATGGTCCCTTAGGTGCACGTTTACTGTGCAAAACTCGAGAAAAAACATATAGAGAAGCAGTCATACAAAGGAATTGTGTCCCTCCTTCTTTTCAGTCGATGAAAAACGCAACATGAAACCTATATAAATATTATACTGAAATAAAAACACGAGCTCATTTATAGAATTCCATACATGCAATCATGTTACAAATACACTAGGTAAGTTCGTTAGACGGACGATTTTGCGTTCAGTTGGCGCATGTTAACCAGCCGACGCCATCTTGCTTCTATTCCGTCTTGCAATTCAAATGTGAAAAATGTAAATATATTTCTTGCAACGATTCTTGTGTATATCAATTAAACGGACCTCTCTTCTATTGCATTTATGTATCATAGATGAATAAATATTCCTTCTTTAAACGTAATTGATGGTAGAAAGATTTTTTGGTCTATGAGAAAGATTGTTAATAAAAATAATTTTGATCAAAAATGCCGAATAATCTTCATCAACTTTTTTCTGCTGAAACTCGAATGTATTGTGTAATGTACCACGCTAAGTTACTTATACTAAATCTAGCAGTACAACTAGAAACAAAACGTAAACAAACAATATGGCGGAGGCGGGTTAACGGAACGGTCGAGAAATGCATCCCCCACCACGAAATACCTGAGCAAGAAAATACCAAGTGTATTTGTACCATGCAATGAGAAAACGGTACACATTTAAAGATCACTCAGATCTCTGTCCGACTATCCATCCCTATGGTTTGTCTGTCGCAGCATATTTCATCTGAATCTAGAGAATGAAAAAAGTTTAAATTTGACAAAAGCAGAAGAACCTTCAACACTCGAACCCAACCCGCACTTGATTACTTGTGGATATTCTATTTGAAAACTTATGAAAGAGGTTTCTTGATTGTTTTTAAATACATACACCCAAATGCTGTGAATAACGTATATTGAGGGTGCATTGGCCTTTCCATTTTTTCATTTAATATGAATTCTCCATTTCCACTTAGTTATACCCTCGGGAAAATCTGACTATAATTAATTACTGTAAAATTTAACTTTTTGAGTCTTTACTCCCCTTGAATCTTCTATTATTTCTTTGTTGCAGGTGCGGCCGATGACGTCGAGGACGAATTGTGGCACCTTCTTGAGCTCATCCACCGCAAAGGCACTCGACTGAAGGACGAGGCTGAAGCATTGCAAGGCACCCTTCGACATGGTGGTGGCAGTCTGGTGCGATCAGAAAGCCGCGATGGTGGTTTTCAACGCACCCTCTTCCACTCATCGTCTGCAGACGATGTTCGCCAACTTAGAAGGGAGCGCGATCTGCTGCTGGACCGTTTGGCCGAGATGGAGGCCGAAGTACTGGCCGGCCGGGTGCACACCTCCAGGCTGCAGGAGGACCTTGAGAATCTCATGACCACCAAGCATGATCTCGAGGAGCAGCTCAAGGCTGTCGTTACGCAGAGAGGTTAGTTCGGAACCTAGTAGATTGAATAATTTTCGGTTGAATTAACAGTTTGAACAGAGTCTGAGAGGAGATGTCTTGTTAGAGATAAACGAATACAATATAAAAAGCAAGAAAAAAAGAAAAAGAGTGAAGAAGTGAATGTATATATTTCATAACGTAACTAAAGATTTGCTCGAGATTTGCTTTCAATTTCAGTGGTAGGTACAAACATCTTTTAAATTATTAGCATTTCTACTCATTAAATTTATTGGGGACTTTATCATCAAATCAGTTAGAACCCTTTTACAACTAGAGGGGGCAGTCACCTTTCAGAAGTTTATGTAGAAATAGTAGAGAGGCTTGATTTCTGCGTTTTTCTAGAGATATAAAATTAGATCTGTGAAGTAAGTATACATAGTTACACCCTCGTTGGGGATATATTCCATCAACCTTAAAGCACAGATATTTTAAGAATATCTTCTGAATTTTATCAATAATCAACTGTTTGTAAATAAGATTCCAAATTACTGATCCATAATCCAATCTAGACTTGACTAGATTGTAATATAACGTTGATAATGTTGCTATATTAGTAAAGTTCTTACAATTTCTGATAATAAAGCCTTATGCACGATAAGCTGATGTGACAATTTCATTAAGATGTTGGTAAGCTGATGATTGAAGCTGATGCCCAGATCTCTAATTGTATTATTACATTAGTTACATATTAAATAAATGCCGCAATAAAATTCCTGAAATTTTCTTACATATTTCAGAGAGCGTTAGCTTATACACATTTTGAGATTACTATCAATGATTGAAATTTATCTATGTTGCAAATTAACTACCTACATCTTACCAAACTTTGAATATACCTTCTGTGCCTCCTGTTTCAACTATGCAATACAATTTTATCAATGTAATTATGTAAACTATTTGTAGTTTTTGGAGAAAGTCAGTTAAACAGTTAACGGAAATAAAAATCTGGTGTAACAAATAGTGGGAGACTACCAACCTAAAACGACTTGAGACTTTTTTATTTTTATTTTTCAGGGAGAATCCAAACACACACACACACACACACACATATATATATATATATATATATTATATATATATATATATATATATATATATATATATATATATATATATATGAAGATTTCTATATTTCATAAATGAAAGAGTATATAATATATAATAATGGAGATGCTCTACACCTTTGTGCTTTTATTTAGTTGGACACAACCACCACTAGAAGCGGATCACGTGATTTCAAGCTTGTTAGTGGTGGTTGTGTCCAACTAAATAAAAGCACAAAGGTGTAGAGTATCTCCATTATTATATATTATATACTCTTTCATTTATGAAATATAGAAATCTTCATTTACATATATCCTTACGTTAAACGTAATTAGGCTCTCGATACCTAGGTGGCGCGAAGTGTGTCCCACTGGTAGATCGGGTCTGGTAAATTCCGACTATCTTCCAGTTGCTTTTGTTTAGTTGGATACAGCTTCCACTTATGTGGCGCTGATGAAAGCTAACAAGCTTGAAATCACGTGATCCGCTTCTAGTGGTGGTTGTGTCCAACTAAATAAAAGCACAAAGGTGTAGAGCATCTCCATTATTATATATATATATATATATATATATATATATATATATTTCTTTGATACTGGGCGTATTCAGAGCAAAATCCCCCACGTTTTGTTGCCTTCTTTGGTCGTTCATGGGAAATCCTATTGATAAATTCATATAAAATTCGGGATTACCACAGATGAACGAATACTTCATGGACCTGGAACCTCGCCTAGACCTATAAAATTACAAACTGCTACAAGGAATTTAGATTTCAAATATTAAATTGTTATTTCTAAAAAACATTTTAAGCATCAGCTATCACTATAATCGGTTATAAACGGGGGTTCTCCGAGAAAGACATCGATCGACTGTGTGTTCTGAAATTATGGTGACATACTAAAGTCACTGGGAGACATACGTCTAAAATATTTCCATGTTTGTCGCATTTCTGGTTATACCGGAAGTAGATGCCAACTTTGTTATTATAAATGGAATACCCTGTACATTACCGCATTTTTATATTTCTTTTATAATTTTGAAAATATTTTATGTATAACGTCCTATACCTAAATCCAGCCGTTTTTGACAAAATTTTATGTCAAAAGTTTGAAGTCCAAAACATAATAATCAACCTTTCCTATGAGGGAGCTTTTAATATTTAATTTTGGTGGATTTTCTTGTAGAAGAAGATCTAGTTTACCAGTATTCTTATGATATTTTGTTAATAATTTATACAGAGTAATCAAAAACGTAGCTTGAAAACTAGATCCAAAAAAACGTCAAAAATCATTTTTGCAAAGGCAAACCCATGTTTTTTATTATTTTATTATGTTAAGCAGCAATAATAAGGCGAACTTTGTATAAGGTTGTAGGTATATACCAAAAATTAGTAGTTTTTAAAATAATTGACAATTTTCCATTTTCCTATGTAAAAATGCTACACATCTTTAAAGTTGCGTTAGAAGGGGGCCATGATTGCAATATAAAATAATAACAAATGTCAATAAAAGTCAAACATGCGTCAAAAAAGTCAACATAATACTTTTTATTTATAAATTTTGAGTATTTGTCATGCCGAGAAGACTTAACTATACAAATGAAGATTATTTGAATTTATTTATTATTTATAGAGAGTGTGATAAAGTTATTTCAAGAACAAGTAATGCTGTTATCGTTTGCTTACAACCGATCGATGTCTTTCCCGTAGAACCTCCCTATATAATTATGGAAAAGAAATACATAATCTTCCAATAGTTAATAATCGACTATTCAAAAATTTTAGACCTGAATCACATAATTTTCTGAATGATTTTTATCAAATCATAGATAAAATTGTAGACAATTCGATGAATTTCATTAATCTTTCGTTACAGAGAGGTTCGATTTCAAAATAAATCAAAAACAACGCGTTATAGAATCTTTAATTTTTTGTAAAATTTATTTAGTTTCTATAAGAAATTTTTTTCTTATTATCATTTATTAACCATATATTTCCGTCAGCGCCTGAATCACTATTACGGATTCAGCCAACTAAAATTGATTTTCAAATAGAAAAATATTTCAAGGTAACTTCTACCTATCTGAAGCTTATAAATGCCTACTTAATGTGAATGTCAATACAAGATTATCTGTAATTCTATTATATAAGTGAAAACAAACATATTCTAATTTAGGTGTAGAGCCTAAGGCGATTAACTTATTACTCATGGTAAATACGGTCGGCTGCATTAAAATTATCCAATAAACAATAATATTAACACAACAAATCGTAACTGGATCTACTATAATAGTCGAACGTTCGCGACCTTGTAGATGGCCGGTCACTTCCCCGCTTTTCCACTATGACTCACAAATAATATCACCTTCTAAATTCAAGCAGCTATCGCTGCTAATCGCTACTCACTGCTACCGATGGATTTTGGTAGAAGGAAGTTGAACGATCTTATCAGATTTGTAACTATCACGATACTGATATATATATATATATATATATATATATATATATATATATATATATATATATATATATATATATATATCTATCTTTTGAATTGGCCTCTCCTTCGCAATAATAGTTTATGTCGCTGAAATAAAGATTTAATTTGATTTGATTCGATGGCTATCCATCATATTGGACTGTGGTGCACTTCTTGTTCTTGTTGAGTAATGTATTCGAATCAGTAGGATAGAAACTGAATTGCAGGGGTTCGAATGATTGATGTTACATTATTTATGCGTGCTAATGTGTTGTGAGCAGTAGCTTTAGGAGTTGAGATAGTTATAGTGATATTTAGCATTTTATATGCCAACTTTCGCTTCAGATTTGAGCTGAGATTTATATGAGATATTGTCACATTCAATTATCACACTCGAAAAATTGATCTTGCCTTTACTTATCATTTATTGTTTGTGTAAATATTACTCAGCTTCTAAATAAAAATACTTATATAGTGTGTTCAGAAATCCTCATCCATTTGACCTTGTCGTGAAAGTATTATTTAAGTATCACCCAGGAGACTTACAGTTTAGGGAGGATTCTCTAACACTGATGTATTTCAAGGCTCATTTAAAGACATACAGGTGTATTCATAATCGAAACTTAGTAGACTACTAAATTAAGTGCGGAGGTTTATGGTTACCAGAACACACAACTGACAGAACCTTCAATCCACGGTCGTAAATGAGGACTGTGCTGCAATTTAGCTAACCTAAGGAAAGTGTTTTGTTTTTTTAATGCGGTACTAGCTAGTACCTAACTAAGATTGTATTATGAATACGCCTAATACTCTTTTAGAAAAGCTGTAGGTACTTAAATATATTCTCACTAGTTAAGATAGATTCATCACCGGTAGGATTTCACGTGCACGAGACTCTCGAAATTCGAGATATCTCGTCTCGTCTCGATTTCATGACGACAGATTTTTTTAGAGAGTAGATCAAGAATTGCACTTCGAGATTTCTCGATCTTGAAAATATGTAGGTGCTGCATAGCTCACAGCTCACAGAAAAGCGAAAATAACAAAACTATGTTAGGAAATAATTTAAATTTATATTAAACATTATAAAATGAACAATGCATGAAAATATAGCAGATATCAAAGATAAAAATAAATATTTTCATATTCTTAAAAAAAGACCTTTAAACTATTAAACACAAAAATTAAATTTAAACACTTAAAAATGAACAAAGCATGAGAAAAGTAATGATAGAAATAAGAAAAATATAGATAACATAATTTTTTAGTATAAAAAAAGTATCATAACAGATAAGAAAATTATTGTTAGACACTCGTAAATATATCTTTCTTACACCGCCTTGAATTCAAACAAAGTAAAAATTAAGCCGATTCTCCAGTTAATCGGCTTCCATCATTTTCTAATAGTCAGTGTTGCCCATGAAAACAGATTTTCTTCAGGCACTGAAGTAGCTTGTAAACTTGAAAAAAATAAAGATAAACAAACTGTCCTTTTGCACCCCGCTATTTCCGGGCTCGGTGGTTATCGGTGCACTGGTCCTTATTTCAGTAAATTTGAGTTTTCGTGTATGTGATCACTCGTTCACAAAAATTAAATTTTTATAATAAATAATAATATTATAATGTTTTGAACAATGATTTTTTATGATTCCTTATTACAAATAATTAAAAGAAAATTATTAATACTTACTTTAGAAATTAATTGACACGACACTGTTCGGTCAGTCTGCCATAAAGTGCCATCAATTTAACCTTATTCCTATTGTATTCTTCAAAAATGGTAGTTCAAGTTTATATGTTACTTCCAAGGATATTCATATGGCATCATTTTTGCATGGAAGATAAAGAATTTGTGTAATTTTCCCTAATTACATTTTTTTTTCGGGACACCTATACGTAGCATGTATTTTTTTAATAGAAAAAAATTACCATATCTTTTGGTGCAGACTTGTGTTATATATACACATGTATAATATTTTTTAATAACATTTAGTTTTTGTTTTCAAGACTCTCGAAAATTCGGGAATCTCGGATCGAGATCAAGATATTGACTTCAAGAAAAACATTAAGATGAGAAATGTTCTTCTAAACGAGATTTCCCGTCTCGATGAAACCCTTATCACCGGTCACCCATCAATCGTTCGCTCAAATACTGCATTATCGATTTTCTGTGGAGTAAGAGGGTATCACCAATTTTTCCACTTCGAAAACCCCTTTCGGATTTTTTTTATCGCCAATGATGAGTGATTCTAGAAAAAGTTTGTGGACCTCAAGAGTGACACACTCGTATTTTTTAGGAGCTACCTATATATATTGTAACGTGGATAGGTAGTCATGTACTTACGGTTGGTATTCGTTTATTAGCTATTTATTTCTACTACCTTATTTGCTCTAGTTGTTGCTTGTATATTTCATTATGTAGTTCTAGAATTATAGTAGATTTATTCTCGATCCTTCCAGAAACTATATGTGAGGTACAATTTGTCATACCAATGTCAGTTTGACAAGGCTCTAAGTAGAACATTATTATGTGCGTCTAGATAATCATAGAACATTCTCGATGAATATCATATCATGATTCAGGTATATAAGGCCGTGACGATCACGGGACAGAGTCAGACTTAGAAAGTCGGTTGATAACAGTCAGTCTGTGAAATCAGATGTTAATAGTAGTTCTGTCGGTAAAGACAGTGACAGTATAGTTTGTCAAGGTGACAAGTGGTGACAGTTGTACTACAACAGAAGGTCGTGTACAGAGTGTTTGGAAATAAACCATTGGAAGCAATCTGCGAACTTTGAGTATTACGCAAGTGAACTCACCCCACAACGTTTAGCACAGGGTTAAACGTTACAATATATAAAATTGATCATTGTAATATATCAGATTAGATAGATAGATAAATACCAACACTTTCATCTGTGATTTGGGACATACAATATAGTCGGGATTGGAAGCTTTTATATCAAATTAGCTATCACTCGCGGCTTCTTCCGCGCTACCTGCCGGTGAAAATTCTTTCGGATTCGGTTTCGCCGTTACGGATATTTTTCTATAGAAATATAGCTTTTTTGTTATTAGTAACACATACACCTTCATGTGCAATTAGTTAAAACCTGTTATTTTGATATTAAAAAAAGACACTTCGATTTTATTCAAGTATAGATAAATTTAAAACTGGATGTAGATTTCAAATATAAAATAAAATATTAATGTTTTCATTAAAACATTAAAACTTTGACATCGTATCTAGATTTCAGAGCAACCGAAAAAAAATCCCAAGATGAATATTGACTGGTTACGAGCAATTTTCTTGAAAATTATTCCCAGATTTTCTTCCGCGCTTTGATTCCTCTCAGACCTTGTTTGAATTTGCCTATATATCCATCTTATACTTATTATTATACAATTACTAATAATTTATATTTATTTTTAGGTGAAGTGAATTCAAGAATACACGATTTGCATCTGCAGTTTGTGACTAAAAGTGCGTCCGGTTCACCAGAGACTAGTAACAATAATAGTAGTAATGGTGGTAGTACTAGTGAGAAAATCAAATATTTCGTTGATAGAAATAAAGAAATAGCAACAACGTCCAGCGCTGCAGCATCGGCAATATTATCGTCGACATTGTCATCTTCCGCAGCTGTGCTGTCATCGCCAGTAACGTCAACGACTGCTGCCGGTCAAAGGACATCAACACAATATCACCATCATAGTGCGCGAAAAAGTGTTAGCGATTTGGACGTGGTGTTGGGTGACAATTTGCCCAAGTGTAAAGTGCCTGACACCAAAAAGATAACAGCGATACTCAAGGAACGCGATCCATTGGTGCTGCAGAAACATTTGCTTACCACCACTGTACAGAATCAGGTGAGATTACACTTCTTTTCATACTTTATTGATTAATGCAACTGTCTCTTCTACTCATTCCATAATTTTAGTTTTAAAACTAAGTTGCACGTGTATTGCAACCGCGATGCAGTGGCAAAAAAGTGTATTACATGAAATGGTTGATCGCTTGCAAAACAATAGCTAGTTTTACACAATTTGAGTAGTATTAGCGCCACTAGCAACGTGTAGCTATCAGTTTGATAGGAATTGGTAATTAAATTACTTTATTAGCTGTCTGATTGATTATTTATTTTATGAACCATTTAGGTATGCCATTTGCTTTTACAGAAACAGATATTTGGGTAATTATATTGAAAATAACATACAGGCGGTTTCGAAACTATCTTCTTAATATGTCTAGAAGAACCAGAATAAAAAATCTACTCTCAGATGAACTGCTGGCAACTTCAGGAGTCTCTCATGGCAACGTTCTTGGGCCAATATTATTTATACTGTATCTCAATGACATCAGTTTCATCCAAGGCTGTGAATTTTAAATTTGTTTGCAGAAAATGTTCTGGTTAAAAACAGTCGTTCACTTAAAAACATTTCACAACTCCTAAATATGAACAACCTTAAACTGAGTACTTATATCAAAAACAAAATCCAAGATAATCACAACTAAGCATAAATTATAATTGATAAAACACCACTTAATATTCAAATTTATAATGAAAATGAAAAAAAAAATTAAATATGCAAAATTCAGGCAGATTGACAGTCAGCTAATTCCTAGTACATCATAACAGAAAAAATAATACCTATAACAGATCTATTATACAACCTCACTTTGAATATTGTGCAAGATTACTAGCTTTGCTAGATGCTAATTGTACCGATTCGCGACAAAAATTATAAAATAAGGGAATGCATTCTAGTTTGAATTGTGGCGAATAGAATTATTTTTTGTGGAGGTCAGTGAAGTTGGCGGTGCACTTTTCGTGTAGAATAAAACCAATAGTTGCTTAATTTGCCGTTAATTTACCGTTAATTATCCGTTAAGTCAAATATTTTGCTGTTGCATTATTTTTTGAAAAAAAGACGTGCACCGCCAACTTCGCGTGAAGTTAGCGGTGCACCTGGCAAAAAGCAAAGAAGCGAATGTGGTCGAACCAAAATTAATGATTGGGGAATTTGCCGTTAATTAGCCGTTAATTATCTGTTAATTCAGATAGTTCGAATTTTTCATTTTTTCCAAGAAAACATAGGTGTATCGCTAACTTCGCGTGAAGTTAGCGGTGTACCCCTGTAAAAAACGACGAAATAAAATGCCCAGGGAGAAATTAACAATTTCGTAATTTGCAGTTAATTAGCCGCTCATTATTCGTGAAGTGAGATATTTTGCTTCTCTATTTTTTATTGAAAAAAGGAGGTGCACCGCTAAATTCACACGAAGATGGCGGTACACCTCCTAAAAAACAATGAAGCGAATGATGTGGACCAAAATTGATGATTAGGGAATTTGCCGTTAATTAGCCGTTAAAAACAATTATTATTATTATTATTATTATTATTATCATTATTATTATTATTATATTCATGTTTCGCTGCTTTCCAAATTACGGTTAGTATGAAATGATTTGCCACAGATTTGATATTTTTTTTTTTCTTTATTATATTGTATACTTATTCGTCATATAAAGTTTTGTATGTATTATCAAAATCAAAATTTCCAGCCCGTACAAGCTATCGCGTCTTACTAAGAATACTTATGCAAGTTGGTTAGATTTTTAATATATATGTATACAATATAATATAAATGAAAATTATCTTTCTATAATGCTTATTATCTGCCTCAGGACTTCAATTGATTTTTTATACATTGTAATGTTTTCAGGTTTTCATTTATGACAAAATATAGGCAAAAGTAGAATGTGACTTTAAACATTTAACAGTAAAAACCTTTCAAAAGTTTGAAATCCACCTTGTAAAGTGAAAAAAACGACTTTTTACAAGTAAAATTTTTAAAAATATGTTTTTTCAATAAAATGTGGAGCAGCGGAATATCTTACCTCACGAATAATGAGTGAATAATCAAAGGCAAATTCCCTAATCATCAATTTTGGTCCACTTCATACGCTTGATTGTTTTTTAGGAGGTGCACCGCCATGAGCGGCTAATTAACTGCAAATTACACAGTTGTTAATTTCTCCCTGGGCATTTTATTTCCTTGTTTTTTACAGGGGTACACCGCTAACTTCACGCGAAGTTAGCGATACACCTATGATTTCTTGGAAAAAATAAAAAAATCGAAATATCTGACTTAACATATAATTAACGGCTAATTAACGGCAAATTGCCCAATCATTAATTTTGGTCGATCTCATTCGCTTCTTTGCTTTTTGCCAGGGTGCACCGCTAACTTCACGCGAAGTTGGCGGTGCACGTCTTTTTTCAAAAAATAATGCAACGGCAAAATATTTGACATAACGGATAATTAGCGGTAAATTAACGGCAAATTAAGTAACTATTGGTTTTATTCTCCAAGAAAAGTGCACCGCCAACTTCACTGACCTTTTTTGTGGCCGTAATTTGCACATAATTATAGTGTGATCGATTTTTAAATTTTGGCAACATTAATTGGTGCAGGGGTGTAGTTTGACGTCAAGTCACACCCCCTTTAAGAAATAAAAAAAGAATGTGTATGCTTAGAGTAGCATAGTTGTTCTGTAGATCATTGGAGAGTACATAATTTGCATATAATTATGGTGTAATCGAATTTCAAAAGAAATCGGTGCGGGGGTGCAGGTTGACGTCACCCCCTTTTTTCAAATAACAAAAAAATGGTCAAGGAATTGTGCACAATTTTTTTTTGTGGTCGTAATTTGCACATAATTTGCACATAATTTGCACATAATTTTGCAATAAAAAAATTCATATTCGTTTTATCGGGGGTGTGGCTTGACAGACCCAAAAAAATGCTCTTCCACATAGCGGAAATACGCATATCACATATTTCAGACTTTACCAATGCGAAACTCGGAAACCGTAACTCTTTTGAAAAAAAGTTCCCCTTTCTAATTTTCAAACATCGAATTTTCGATTCTGGGAAAAATTTGCCCCTTCCACTTAGCTGAAACACATATTTCAGTCTGTAACGCGGAAACTTATGATTACTTTTAAAAATGTCTTATTTAAACGTTTCCGGATATGGAATTTTCTTTAATTCTACCGTCTCGGATTTTCAATTTTCGAAAAAGATTGCCTCCTCCATTCCCTTTTGGGGCGGTTTTTGGAGGGAAAAAGATTTCGGATTTGAGTTGTTCTAAATATGGGACCATTTCTCATTTCTACTCTTTCAAATGAAACAAAGATCGTCTAAATTGGAGTAAGTACGTTTACTATGTAAAACGCGTGAAAATCAATAAAAAAGCAAACATACAACCGAATTGTATACCTTCTCCTTTTTTGAAGTCGGTCAAAAACATCCACTCTCACTTCTCAGAAAGATGTAGAGTAATAAATTATGATAATGAAGGGATCTCTATTGGATTCTGCTATTTAAGCGCCATAATACAATAAAGATCTCTTCATTATCATAATTTAATACTCTACTGAGATGGACTATATTCTTTATTGCTGTTTACTACAAATTGATATTCTGTAAAACAGTTTATAAATTTTAATTTTTAAATTATTCTCTCAGATATAATAATAATTATTATTATAATGATATGATTAAGGAACACCCCGTAGAATAAAACATGTGCTAAAAATCCAATGTAAATTTTAATCAAAGCACTATTGTTGCTGCGATTAAGGGCAAAAATAGTTGAATGCTGGTTGGGGTATGTCATGAAATTTAGATTGAGATATTTCTCACCATTAAGTAAACTTTTTCAATAGAGCTTTCCTTTTCTGGTGTCGCAATCAGCTGAGATAGATCACTTAATTTTGTTCTTTCTCTCTTATCTTAACGTTGAATAATAATTTATTACATTTATGCAAATGTTGTCAATCTCAAAGCAGTACAAGACTGCAAGTAATTTTCAAGGTGTTTTGAACTGATTCGAAATTTAGCCAATTTGACCACACAGTAAATAGATTAACCTCCACAACAGAAAAAAGTAAACAGAAGATTTAAAAATTTACATTTTGTTGGAATCTACTATGATGAACCAGACATGCAACGTTTTCTTTATTTAAGTTTATATCGTTGTTTCCATTGATTTCGCTACGGATAGAATTTGAAGGAAGGGAAATCGTCAATTTTACGCAACATGATACGCATAGATGAACAATTAGTAGCAGTAGTAGGTACCCAGGTACCTATACTATTTTGTAATTTAAGTGAAATGAAGTCAGTAGTTCACGCTCTACATTGACAAATAACAAACTTCCACATTTATAAAGAAAGAAAATCGACTAAGTCTCTCATTTAAGATCGAAAGAAAATACTGGTAAAAATAAAATTTATCCTGTTACTTCTGAGAGAAACAGAAATGTAATAATTATTTGTATCTTCTTTTTTCTATTGAAAAACTTTGATTATTTCAGTTATTATCTATTTATGCTCCACTTACTCATAAGACCACTACGTAACTCAAGTGACGTCATCATACTGACTATATCTTTCTCGATATCTTTGATGCCGGAACTCAGGATCTATACGAACGGCAAAATCAGATATACATTGGTGTAATATAAAACGACCTTGGAAATCTTTCTGTTATGGCAGCATAATTTATTTTGTCATCAGTATCTGCTTCACTAATAGCATTACAAGCTCACCTAATACTTCACAGTGAATAACTCTTTGAAGCAAGAGTTAATTAAAAAATATTTCTGTTGTGGAAAATTTCAATGATCGTTTTTTTATTGCGGTATCAAAAAAATAGTAATAAGTGAAGCAGAGAATAAGTCGAAAGTTTGGGCGAAAGTGACATGTCATGTTCATTGATTTTTATATTTTAGAACATTTTCGTCTGAATAATCTCTTTTAAATTATACAAATTATCAATATATGTTTTCTGAAAGTTTATGGCTTCAGAATCCTTTGTATTTTCATTACATTATTTTTGACCGACGAACCCAAACGGAAGAGGTATACAATTCGACTGTCTGCTTTTTTGTTCGTACGCTGTATATAGTAAACGTCCGGTTTTGAGAAAGAGGAGACTTAAGAAATAGTCCCATATTATCCGAAATCTTCGAGGAAATCTTCTTCACTTCAAAAAACACCCTCGAAGGGGGTGAAATGGGAATTTTTCTCGAAAATCGAAAATTTGCGATGACAGAATTAAAGATAGGATTTTTTTAAATATTTCATAATGCGAACATCATCCTCCAAGGTGACTCCCTGTAGTTCTGTAATAGTGAGACAATCAATGCAAACTGTAGTTTGCAGAGGTGAGAGCGGTATCTCTCACTTCTGGCTACAGATGCATTATTTACAGAAAAATGTTGGATTCTCAAGGTCACGTAATGGTTTTTCCCGATTAATTTAAAAATATGGCTTGAAATTGATGAGATATTGTATATAATACAATCTAAGAATGATAAGTGATCATTTGAGACCGTTTTCAACTCGTAAAAGGCTGTAATATTTATATTATCAATAAATGTAAAACCAAATAGACGGATTTCACAATTTATTATTTTCAAGACTCTACGGTGTTGTCGGTGCTAAAATTTTACCTGCTTTTAAATACCTCAGTAATATAGATATCGGATAAATACCTAAGTGAAACTAACAAATTAATTATGATCATAAAATCATAAAATCATTTATTATTTGAAAAGCATGCAAACTACTTCGCTCTTATTCGAAAGTGGTACATTTTTAACGCATTAATAATATTTGTCAAGCGTATACTCCAACTAAATGGCAACAATCAGGTAGAGGTAGCAGTTCTCTGCTACTGCTACAGAGACGTATACATATATCACATTTCATACATCTATTGACTAAGAGATGGCAGAGCGATCGTACGCTGTGCCTTAATAATTATTATTAATAATTATTATTAATATTTCCCATATACCTAGGTATATTTCTTCTAACATTGTCTACTCGTGCATAATTTTTTTTGGTTTTTAATTTTGGTTCAGATCACACGATATAGCTTTTTTATAATTAGACGCGGACCGCTGTTGGTAAATATCTAGGTACGTTTCAGGTATTGAAATACAAGGTGGGAGATCAGTAGTGCGTAGGTATTCGGACGATTATGGGGTTATTGTAAAGATTATGAGAAAATGTTTATAACTAACCCAATCGTATTTTAAACATTCTACAACATAAAAATATTTTCAATTATACCGGGTGTTTCTAAATAGTTGGAACTCTACACAACTTTGTTTTTTCTTATGGAATGTTTATAGGTAATTTTAATTATTTCTCAGATCAAAATGGAAAAATAATATAAGTTTATTAATATGACTTTATGTTTATAGCTAATATTTTATGAGATATTAATTATTATCAATCCAAAGGATGAGAGAGTCAGTATGTAGTTATTCGCGATTTCACATTTTTTTTTAGTATATCTATATTCATGTCCCCAACAATAATGGTAATGTTGGTACCATTATCAATGTTCCGCAAATATGCTTCAAAATCTGTAACATTGCATTTCATTTCTTAGCAAGCCCTGAAAAGAAAGATCGTTACGCTCGATAAAAAAATGTTTAAAAATGAGTTTTTCTAAATGGAAAACCCTGTACCTATATTATAAAATATCCTGAAAGATCCCTAAATTTCCTTCGATTTGATTATCATGTTCCTATACCTAAGTAGCCAGAATTCCGAGATAAGATCAATTTTCAAAAAATCGAATTATATTTCTCATATTCATCTAGGTTGATATTAAATGTCATCATAGTACATAACATAATGAAAATTTGACAATTAGTGCATTATTAATAATACCTTTGAGTATTTCTCAACGTAAGTGACTTGAAATGAATGAAATAACAATACAAACGAAGTTCTAATAAAATTGTTTATTCTTCATGGAAAATGTGTAGAAACTATCTCAACAACGTGCAGAAAATTAAATGAAACGTACTCTGATTTACATCCAATGAACAAGCGAAACTTGGTACGATCACAAAATAATTTCATTAATTATCTGTTAAAATTTAGAAAACCTTCACAATAAGTTTTCAGAATGCCGACCAATGGCTTTCAAACATTTCAATGTCCGTTTATTTGTAGATATAGTTGTAGGCCTCCTTATTTTACTGGCATCTAGTTCTTCAATGCAGTTGATTACTCGTTGGCGTAGATCTTGTTTACTGTGTACTGGTGTCATGTATACTTTTGACCCCACAAGAAAAATAAAGTGACGCGAGATCGGTTGATCTCGCAGGCCAATGCCACGGACCCAAACGTCTGAACCAGCGATCGTCGAACATTTCAAACAACTCCGTTGTTACTTCCCGAGTGCAGTGAGCCGGTGCTCCATCCAGCTGAAACCAACTGCTACGATACTCTTCCAATGACAGATTGTCCAAGTCCAAGTCGTTCACAAATGACCTTAGAATTTCCAGATATTTCTCAGAATTCAACGGTTCATCGTAAATAAGAAAACTTGAAACTAAAATTCTCCTGAAATCCCATTTCCTTGACAATATTTGGATTTGATCAGCCCAGAAATGCTCGTTCCTTCTATTAAAAATTCCTTCTCTGAAAAATTTTGATTCGTCTGTCTAGATATTTTTTTTGAGTTCAGGATCTTCTTGGATGCGAAATAGGATTCTTTCGCAAAAGAGAACCCTACTTTGATGATATTCTGGTTTAAGAGTTCAAAGTTTAGTAAACTTGTACGGGCGCATGTAATGATTATGGTTGATCCTTCCAACAGACCCACGATCCAAGCCTAAATCATATTCGGCACATCTAGTGGAAGCTTGGGGATCAGCACGGAAATAGGCCAAAACATTTATTATGTTGTCTTCATCTGAGGTTATAGGTTTCGGTAGATGTCGTTCCGCTTTTAATTTTGATCCATTATTAATGAAATTATTTTGTAATCGTACAAACTTCCTCTTGTTCATTGGATGTAAATCAGGGTACGTTTCATTGAATTTTCTGCACGTTCTTGCTATAATTCCCTCTCATTTTCCATGAAGAATAAAAAACAATCATTAGTACCTCAAGTCACTTACGTTAAAAAACACTCAAAGGTATTATTATTAACGCACTAATTGTCAAATTTTCATTGTCATGTACTATAATGACATTTAATAGCAACCTAGATGAATATGAGAAATATAATTTGATTTTTTTAGACAATTGCTCTTATCTCGGAATTCTGGCTACTTTGGTATAGGAACATAATACATTAAATCGAAGGAAATTTAGGCATCTTTCAGGATATTTCATAATATACAGGGTGTTCCAACGAATAAACACATTTTGAATGACCCACTGGACAAATTTCTCTATTCAGAATGCATAAACATTATCTCGATGACCTACTAACAAAGTTACAGCTTCCTAGGAATTGCAATAACGCAGAAATAAACATTTAATTCGAGCTATGTTTTTGATCCAAAATATGGAAAATAATTAATATCTCGGGAACCGTTAGAGATAGGTGTAGGTAAGTGGGGCGGAAATATCAAGAAAGTGAGGACAGATGCATATTATTATCATATTATTATATAAAATAGATTAAGAGCAATTACTTAACCAAACTTTCAGAACGATCTTATGTCCCGTTCTCCGTAAACGTCTAAGGTACCATCGACCATATATATATATATATATATATATATATATATATATATATATATATATATATATATATATATATATATTTGTATTTAAAATTAATATGATTATTGAAAATTAAAGTTAGTTCGTGACAGCCACAGTATATATATGCTGTAGTCCAACTCAACGGCGGCCGCCTTCGATGATAGTTTCGGATCATCAGCTTAAGGTACGGGCACAGTATAGGTAAACACAGACCCGCCTTTGCCGCCGTGTCTCCCTTAATTACAAACGGGAGACACGAAATCGCGGTGTCCTTTGACGAAATCGCGGTGGCCTTTGACAAACAGATGACCGCAAAAAATGATGCTCCGAAACTATCATTTAAGGCGGCCGCCGTTGATTTGGACTACTGGGTATATTTATACTGTGGGTACGGGAGACACGGCGGCAAAGGCGGGCCACATCAAGGAATGGCTTGCGTTGGACTACTGTGTTTATCTACACTGTGGTGACAGCTAACCGACTTCCAAAAAAAAATCATATCCCCAAAAAACATTCCCAATGTAAGACTTTTGGAGGTGAGAGCTATATTCTGCAAAACTCGACAAAAAAATCTCAAATCTTTCGCATACGCTCAGTAAGAGCTCCACACCCATACCATTTCTTATGTTTCTTTGTATACGCATTTTGCTTTAATGGTACATTTTCATCAAGTAATTCTATCGCTTCTCACCGCCCCCAAAATTCCTTCCATGACGTTGAAACATAAGTTGTTCAATTTCTTTTTCAACTAGGTTTTATAGATACTTCACGCCTTTCTAAGTCTCCTTAATACGGTGTTAGCAGTTATATGTTTTATAATATATGCGCTGGACTTGAGGATGTGATAGCTCGTCCAAAAAAATGAAAAAAAAATATATTAACTTATCCTCAGAATATACCATTTTCGAGATACAGGGTGTTGAAATTGAAAGAAAAAAAATGTTTTTTGTGAATATCTTGGAATCGTTTATCTTGCAGTAAACAGCTTTTGTAAGCATTTTCCACTCATAATAGGCTAAGTTTTGTGTCAGATTGTGTAGAAAACATTGGCGCTTCAAATGGGCGTTCCAAAACCGTACTTTTCCCATTAGCGTAGAAATTGTGGAGAAAAACCCCCACTACTCCTTCAAAATCTTCACCAATCATGACTTAACAACAATGTTTTTCTGACTCAAAACTTGTACGATGAACGGTTCAGGAGATCGTCGCAAAAACGTTTTTTTTTATTTCAACGCCCTGTATCTCTAAAATGGCGCATTTTAGAGGGTAAGTTAATGTAAACTTTTTTCATATTTTTGGACGAGCTAGCACATCGTCAAGTCCTGCGAATATATTTGAAACACCCTGTATATTAAGAAATAGATCGTATTGCACTTTTGTATGTTTGGTGTGTGTAAAAATATTGCAGATCACTAACATAGTTGATTTTTTCTCCCATATAGAACCCTTAAAACTTGACCATATAGTTAAATACACATGTAGTTCGTAAAAACGAATAAAAGTTCAAATGAAATATTATTTCTATTTTATTTCATCTTCTTTTCCAAGACGGAATATAGTGCATTCATTTCAAGTATGTATGTAAGGTGGTAAGGTAGTGACAATTTTATCACTTAAAGTGAGCAGGTGAGTGACTGGAAATGCTAGTCCATATTAGGTGGCACTATGGGTTATGAATATAATACGTAATTTCATGGACGGAATTTTGGGGGCGGTGAGAAGCGATAGAATTACTTGATGAAAATGTACCATTAAAGCAAAATGCGTATACAAAGAAACATAAGAAATGGTATGGGTGTGGAGCTCTTACTGAGCGTATGCGAAAGATTTGAGATTTTTTTGTCGAGTTTTGCAGAATATAGCTCTCACCTCCAAAAGTCTTACATTGGGAATGTTTTTTGGGGATACTATTTACTCAAACAAACTCATCGATATATATCCTTGCAAACCTGAAACATTCCATTCCATAAAATGTTTAAAACTGTGAGTATAAATATCGAGTACCTTGATAGATACTACCTATCTCATTTGATTTATGTTTTGTTTCATACATTTTGACTTCCCAAAATAAGGAGGTACACATATATATGATTCTTTTTTATTGGAAAAAGGACTGCTGAGAGATGGTTTCAATTTAAATTTAAAATAATCCGAGATTAAAGCCAAGATTATCTCTGGCAACATTTAAATCAATCATTTTGCAGCAAGATTGTTACCGACAAGGTTACCGCTATTATTTCCATATCTTGAATATAAGTAAAATTTACATTAAAATTATACCAGTATCTATAGAATTAATCTCGGAATTGATTCTATTTAACAATTTTCTGTGCACCAACTAATAAAGTAGGTCCTAGTGTTCTGAAAAATATTCATTGGACAATTAATACTTCTTCTGTCTTCTGTGATAGTCTAATGCCTGTTTCCCGTTCTTTCGTCGGCTTTGCTGTTTGTTGTCTATATGTTATCACACGATCTTTCTCTTGGACTTCCAGTACTTCTTCTGCCATCAGGTGATTTGTCTCTTGCTATAGAAGTCTGTTAGTTGTCATTCTATTTATGTGCTGGTTGTTTTCTGTATTGTACATTCATTCCTTATATCTGCACTTCGCTCTCTGTCTCATCAGGTTTTCCCTGAGATGCTCCTAAGAATTCTCATTTCAGTTATTTCAAGAATTCTTTTTGTTTTTGATGTATCTGGTCTTGTTTCTGCTGTATAAGTCATTATGGGCCTTATCGTTGTTTTATTTATTCTGGTTTTTGTGGTACTTTATTATTTATTTTTGTTATTTGCTGTTGGACTTCTTCTTCTACCGCATCATCCCCTGTTATATCCATACCCAGATATTGCTCTATTACTTGGCCATCAATTTATATTTTACATCTATACAGGGCTCTTTGGACGTGGCCGTACACTTTGTATTCTCTGCAGATATTTCCATACTATATTTTTTAAATAGTTTTTATTACTTTCGGTTCTTGTATCAATGGACTCCGCAGCGATTTCTCAGGCCCCATACGGTCTAGAGACTTGAAATTTCGAATTCGTACTTAGATCGCAGACATCTCGCCGCCTGTTAAGCTCCAAGTGTGATCCAATATTGGTAATTATAATTATTGCATTCAATCTCATTCAACCAAGATCATTATTTTGTCGACATGGAACGACAATGGGATCCGTCACTGGAATTACGCACGAGCCTGGAGCGTATATATACGTCTCGTTCTCTGGTATATAGGTACTTTCTGGAAGATCGTCTATGGTTATGTCGCAATTGTCAGACGTCAGACGTTATTGTTAATTTAAAGTTTAATTTTGTGTTGTGGTAGACAAACAGTAATATGGAATTGCTGTTGCTGGCAAACACATATACATAAGTATAGTTAAAATCAAGAAAAGGATAGCAATAGTAGGTACTCATCGGTACGGTTTAAATCTTAAATGCCCAATAAAAACTATTTTTAATTTTTTTTCCAAAAATTTTACTTGTTTTCTGTCGTGTTCAAAATATGGTTAAGTCTTTGAAAGTCATCTTTATTTTCAGCAAAGAGCACTGCATCGTCCAAATAGCACATTACTTGGATTTCTCTATCGCCCATCTTATATTCTCTTTCACGTTTTACTGAACAATGAATACTGAAGTCCTTAAATTGAATATTAGACTATAGATGTTCTAAAGCTTAACCTATCCTAATGTTGCATAATACAGACAACGGTCGCGCAAAATATTGGATTATGCATAGTGGACTAGATAATATTTGATGACAACAGCGCGATAAGTAAATAAGTACATCAAGCGAATATCATGAACCATAAATTAATTTTGCCTTGAATATAAATAATACTATTGTTATCCTTTCATGTATATAACATTTTCCATGTTTAAAATTGCATGATGCCAGAAAGAGTTCTGATAACCTATAGCTTTATCTTCAACAGCACAGTGAGTAGATTTTCTGTATAGATAGTAAGTGCTTTTTTGGATTCATATAATAATTGTTTATACTCGACTAATTTTTGAATGATATCAACTCATTTATTTCTTGTATTCATGAAATTATCGTATTATCGTCGGTTCTTGATAATTATGTATTTTTTGATATTTAGGCGTCTAGAAATGTTTAAATTTATCAGACGTATACAGGGTGGTCCGAATTATAATGGAGAAACTTTAACAGTGTATTAAGCAGATAAAAATAATTAAACAAAAATCGGGTGTGTTCACTCACACGACTTTCCTACCGCTCTCAGGCAAATTCCAGTAAATGAAAAAATTTACACTATTACAATACTTTCCTTACATAGCGACCATAATAGCGGTAGTAAAGTAAAAATCCACTGGTCAAATCGTGCTATCACTCATTTTTTTGAGCATGTCAAAACAAACAACAATGGTCATGTAACATTTTTTCTCAAGATGAAACGTTTAGCCAGAATCTGAAGAAACATGTGGAAAATATGGAATTTTATTCAAGCATAACTTTTTTTTGTACTTTTTCTCAGAGATGGTGCTATATGTGGGTGGTAAAGGGCTCTCAGAAGAATACTTTAGTTTAATCAAAATCGTTAGAGCCGTTTTCGCGCTATAGTCTTGAGCAAATCACGTTTTTTGTCTATAGCTCAACACCCAGTGTATACAGGATTCTCATTCAGTGTCACCGGCGAGTGATATTGGTACCAAACAAAATAAAAAAGAAAGCAACAAAATGCACCGATCCGTTCCCGAGATAATGCTGTCACAGACAGACGGACGGACAGACAGACAGACAGACAAACAAACCAATGGCTGAAAATATGTTTATGAAACTTAAAAAACTCTAAAACGTCAACATTTTTAAAAATCTCAATACCGAAAATTTCACATGATTACAATACTTTCCTTATATATGTATATATATATATAGATTTTGCTTTCAAACTTAGTAGGTATTATTGCCATTCAAAAACAAATGTATAGCATGATAAACTTGTTTTTGTTTTACCAGTGGCATTCGTGAGACCGTTTTAATTATTTTGAATAATAAAAAAGTTGTACGCAATGGTTTTTTGCTATTTTGATAATAAATCTAGATATCCTGATCAATTCTAAAAAAAATAGTATTTTTAGTCTTTTCGCTAAAACGAACAGTTTCGAGAAAAAAATAATTTTTGTTTGCATGTGCACCTATAAGATCTGAGGTTTGTAAATTAAATTAAGATAATTCCCGCTATTCCAATTCGTTTTTATTTACAGCACATTTCCAGAAATTAAAATAATTGATTATTATTATTAGAAAAACATATTAATAAACAATTCTAGAAACTGTTTTTTAAATTAAGGTATAATTAATACCAACTACTAACAACTGAACAACTAAAAATAAATACTTATGATACTAATAAAAACATCAATAAATTATAAAAACTATTCGAAATGCATGTCATTTGCTTCTATGCATTTATGACATCTTCTGTGTACCGAATTCGAGGCCGGCCTGATTTGATGTTGATTCTTTTAAAGAGTCTGACAAGTATTTTGAATTCTTCCATTCTTCCTGTTATGTATTAATGTTTCTATTAAAATATTTTATTTTTAATTTATTTTTAGTTGTTGGTATTAATCAATATAAAATTAACAAGTTATTATTATAATTTCTGGATATATTGTATAAATAATAACGAATTTTAAAAGCGTGAATTATCTTAATTGTAATTGTAATTTATTGATAATAACATATGTATAAAACACATTTTTATGCACATATATATATATATATATATATATATATATATATATATATATATATATATATATATATATATATAAGTAGTTCGAAATACGATATTAAGATAAAAGAAATCATATACACTATACATAACAAAGTTTACATATTAAAATTTGATGCCAAGTACTCCTCGTATGAGTAGAAAGCGCTTTTCAATAGAAAGGCTTTAATACTTATCTTGAATTGGGTGAAGCTGAGATTTTTAATATTTGATGGTAAAAAATTGAAAAATTTTATTGCATGATACTTTGTGCCATTTCTGGTTCTCTCAAGACGAGTAAAATATGGAACCAGATCTCCATTATTTCTGGTTGGATAACTGTGCAGGTCCAAATGGGTTTTGTAAAAGTGAATGTTTTGTTTGATGTATAACAGACAGTTCATCACATATAAACATGGTAAAGTGAGAATATTTAGAGGTATAAAGGACTGACGACAATCATCTCTGTAGCCCAATCCACAAATAATACGAATACATTTACGTTGTTGTGCAAAGACCTTTTCCATATGACAGGAGTGCCCCCATGACAAGATGGCATATGACAAACTTGAATGGAAATATCCATGATACGCCATCAGAATAGTTTTTCTTGAAGTGATTTTTGTAAGATTTCGAAACAGGAAGAGATATTGAGATAGCTTCTTAGATAGATATACAGCATGTTTCTCCCAGGTAAGGCCCGGATCGAGATAAACCCCAAGAAATTTAACCTCTGTATCACAGTTTGCTAGAAGCGGATGCTCAATTGGTGTGTTTAGCAATGTAAAGTTCATAATCCGTGATTTAGAGTTATTAAGGGATAGTTTGTTGGATAAGAACCATTCAGATATTTTGCCCATAGTATCTTCTAGAACCAAACCATTTATTTCAGATGGATGATAGCTGTGGTAATATGAGGTATCATCAGCGAATAAGATTGTTCTAGCTTTGTCCTGGGTGTGAGCCAGGTCATTAATGTATATAAGGAATAGTATGGGTCCCAGTACGGAGCCCTTTGGTACTCCATGTTTCAAGATCAGCCTCGACGAGCGATCCTGGTTAATAGAGACATACTGCAATCTATTAGAAAGATATGACTCGATTAATGATACTGCATTGCTATGGAAATCATAGAAACCTAGTTTTTCTAAAAGAATTTTATGTGTTACACAATCAAAAGCCTTAGTAAGATCTAAAAAGGAAGCATAAGTATCAAGAGAATTTTCAAAACCTTCCAGAACATTATTTGTCAGATGGTTAATTGCAGAGCAGGTTGTTTTATTTTTTCGAAAACCAAATTGGTTGATAGTGAAGAGATTATTGGAATAAAAATGCGTAACCATTTGATTTTTTATAATGCGCTCAAAAACTTTTGATAGAATCGGTAAAAGTGATATTGGACGATAGTTGGTATATTCATCAACTGAGCCTTTTCCTTTATAAAGGGGAACAACTTTTGCTATTTTAAAGACGGTTGGGAACACGTGACGGGATAAAGCCTCATTTATCAGTTTTGTTCGCGGTACAACAATCAGATTCTGTATGGTCTTTATTATTTTGGTATTAAAATTGTAGCAATCCTTGCTATTGCTATTCTTTAGAGATGAAATAACATCCCTGACCTCACTGTAGCTCACCGCTTTAAAATTGAATTGTGGGATATTGATAAGTGATACTTTATTTAAGTGTTCATTAAAAGTAGAGTGTGGATTTTCAAGATTATTTATGACATCTTCAGCTACCGAACAAAAAAATTTATTAAATGTATTTGCATCAAGTTGAGTAGTAGGTACAGCTTGATTTTTAGGTTTGTTTTTAATCAAGTCCCACATTGCCCGTTGTGGATTCTTAGAGTTGCCTAAAAATTATCATTCGCGTTTATTTTGGCTGCTTTTATTGCTTTATGGTAATCTTTCCTATACTCGGATAATTTCTTTCTCGTCATTAATTTTGGATCAGTTTTATTCAAGGACACAAAAAAGTTGAGCCTTTCACGTTTTTCATTTAAATTTCCATTGAACCAGTGTTTTTGTGTTTTTTGCTAATATGTATTAATGAGCTTAGATTTTTGTGGAAACGAGATTATGATAGCATCTGAAATTATATCATTAAGGATATTGAATTTTTAATTAATTAATTAATTAATTTGCTAACCTCAGATATTAGGTGCATATGCAAATATAAAATATTTTTTCCCGAAAACGGTTTGCTCTAGCAAAAAGACTAAGGAGGCCATTTTTGTTTAGAATTGCTCAGGATATCTAAATTTATTAACAAAATTGCGATAAATTGGTGTACAACTTTTTTTATTATTTAAAATAATAAAAATGGTCTCACGAATGCCACTGGTAAAATGAAAACAAGTTTATCATGTTATAAATGTGTTTTTAAGAGGAAATAATACCTACTAAGTTGGAAAACAAGATCTAGAAAAGTTTTTTTTAAATAAGAAAAAACGAATTTTTTGCAATATTTCAACACCCCCTATTTCCAAAACGAAGCTTTTTTGTTTAGAATTGCTCCGGATATCTAAATTTATCAACAAAATTGCGATAAACCATTGGTGTACAACTTTTTTTATTATTTAAAATCATAAAAATGGTCTCACGAACGCCACTGGTAAAATGAAAACAAGTTTATCATGTTATAAATGTGTTTTTAAGAGGCAATAATACCTACTAAGTTGGAAAACAAAATCTAGAAAAGTTTTTTTAAATAAGAAAAAACGATTTTTTGCAATAAAACGAAGCTTTTTTGGAGATAAGATTATATGAACTTTTTTAATTATTTTTATCTGCTGAATACGCTGTTAGAGTTTCTCCATTATAATTCGGACCACCCTGTATATATAAAACTATAAAGCAATGTTAAAATTTACAACAATTTCTTTATAATTATTTTTTACAATTATAAAATCTTAAAATCTATACCGTTCAGTAATAGACCAGAAAGATATTTGACTCGTATGAAACTGGTTAACTATATTTGAAAGTACGTATTTATTATTTATAGGTACCTATTATTATTTCATTCATCTTCGATTGATAAGATCGATTTCGTGGATCATTGCTATTGAAAGGATTATTTATTGGTTAACTGTTTGCTGCTTCCCGGGCATCATCCATTGAACTTTCAATAATATTTGTTTACTTTGGTTTAAAGAGCAATGTAGACGGAATTGATTGTTGCTAACAACTACCTACTCCGCTACTTCCATTAAGAAGGGTTCGATAAACTTTGCAATGTTTCAAGGTCCTTCAACTTCAACTGACAATGCTATACGAATTTATAACTTAATAACTATAATGTATAACTTTAAAAGAGATAGTGAGTACATACGTCATTGATGATGCACTGAAAATTATTAAATTATATTTATTGGTACCAAAACCAAAGATACAAATATAGGAATCTCGCCCGAATCAAACTGCATGTATATATTATATAATATAGATAAAAAAAACAGATGATGTTGAAAAATATTTGAGAATTGTGTCAGATATGATGTATGAGTTATATACATAGATCGATAGAAAACTCTTGGAAACAACTTCAAATTCATCATGATTGTAAATATATGTAAATTGTAAATACATATCGTTTCTAACTTTGAAGTTACTGCGCGTACATTAAGCTGGAAGAACAAAGTCAGCAGAATCAAATATCACTACATGGGTAATTAAAGGTTCATTAAAGGCTAATTAAATGCCCTAATGAGAAATTTTCCGCGATAATTTTTGCAAAGAAGAATGTTCTGCTAGCTTAACATTAAGCTCGCAGAACATGAGCGAAAAAGTGGCTAAAACAACAGAAATTGCAATTTCTTTTGTACAATCATTAACGGCTCATTAAAGGCTGCAGGAATAATCTATTCGCGAATTTGAGGCTCATTTTTTCTTTTGAATAAAATCGAAAATTGCCGCACTGATCCAACCTCGGAGGAGCAAGGCAGAAAAACTGTTCCAACACTGAAACTCCGTGTTTTGGTATTGTAGGAGTTGAAAACTCATTAAAGGCTAATTATATGCCCTACTTAATTAGAAATTTTCCGCTATCCTAATTTTTGCAAAATCAGCTGTTCAGCTAACTTAACATTAAGCTAGAAGAACATGAGCTAAAAATTGGCTAAAACAACGAAAATAGCAATTTCTTTTGTAGAATGTTAAGCTAGCAGAACGTTCTTTTTGCAAAAATTGCGGAAAATTTTTCATTAGGGCATTCAATTAGCCTTTAATGAGCCTTTAATTAACCATGTAGTGATTTTTGATTCTGCTGACTTTTTTCTTCCAGCTTTATGTACGTAGTTACAGCTCTAATTTAATACCTAAGTATATGTTCTTTTGTATTTTCCTGTTCATTATATTTACATGGTTCTAGCTTAAAAAATATTTTCTTCGTTCTGAGGGCTGTAACTCGGAAACGTTGATTATTTGAATATAGTACAATTTTTCAGCTGTCTTGTTCCAAATAAAAAATAAATAATCAAAATGGATACACATAAAGAACGATGTAACACCCATAAAAAACAATCGGCTTAAAGTATATGAAGTCTGTTAATAAAAAAAATTAAGATAAATTATAAGAAAAATGGTTTTCATGATACTGCTACGTAATTTTTGTATCTACTCGTATGCACAATAAGCAATTACTAATGGAGCTTTGATCTTCTCTTCTTTATTGTTATATTTCCTCCTTTACTTATGTCGAGCGATAAAAGGCATTCGAAGTCCCCCATGTAGTTATGGGACAACGCATGTCTTCACTTAAATCATCAAATTGTTTAATATTGAAACATCACTGGTGACATTTTGGAGCAGAATGTTTTTAAATAGTTTTTATTACTTTCGGTTCTTGTATCAATGGACTTCGCAGCGATTTCTCAGGCCCCATACGGTCTAGAGACTTGAAATTTCGAATTCGAACTTAGATCGCTGACATCTCGCCGCCTGTTAAGCTCCAAATGTGACCCAATATGGGCCAATATTTATTAATTATAATTATTTCATTCAAGCAAGATCACTTTATCTTCGACATGGATCAACAATGTCGGACAATGGGATCCGTTACTGGAATTACGCACGAGCACGGATTGTATATATACGTCTCTGTTCTCTGGTATATAGGTCCTCTCTGGGAGATCGTCGTATATATTAAATTTTGGTTTTGTGTGTTGTGGTAGACAAAAATTAATTTGTTATGGAATTGCTGGCAAACAGATATACATAAATATAGTTCAAATCGAGAGAACAGAGAAAACATACCTCCAACGAGAGAAGGAGAGCAATAGTATGTACTAATCGGTACGGTTCAAATCTTAGACGGCTAATAAAAACTATTTTTTTGACCGACGAACCCCGAACGGAGGAGGTATACAATTCGACTGTCTGCTTTTTTTTTTTTTTTTGTTCGTGCGCGCCTTTTATATAGTAGACGATCTCCGATTTTGATGATTTTGGATTCATTTGAAAGAAGGGTATTGAGAAATGGTCCCATATTCATAAAAACGCAAATCCGAAATCTCCTTCCCTCCGAAAACCGCCCCCGAAGGGGTGGTGGGGGCGAATTTTCTCGAAAATCGAAAATCTGAGTTGGTATGTTGGTATAATTAAAGATAGGACAATATCCGGAAACGTTTAAATTGAACATTTTTTCAAAAGTGTTACGGTTTTTGAGATAGACGCATGTTAAATATGTATTTTTGCTATGTGGAGAGGACAATTTCTTTCGAAAATTGAAAATTTTTGGATACTACATGAAAGATATAATTATTTGTAGCAACATTTATAATGAACATTTTTTCCTTAGAATTACGGTCTTCGAGTTAAATCGGTGTTAAATGGTAACAACTAAAATATTCAAGCGTATTCCCGCCGCGATGTTCTGAGATCTCAATAATAACCACTACAAGCAAGGAATATACGTGGGTAATAGGATAAGTATTATCTTCATTGATATGGTATAGTGAACGTTCAACGATTTTCGGGACTAATGTTGCACTCAAAAGTGTGAAATAAATATTTTTTACAAAAAATTGGACCGACGTTATAGTTGATGCACTGAAAAGTATAAAATAATATTACTTCTATTGGTGATGGTACTTGTGAAGTTGGTGCCAAAAGCTATCAATCTAACTGCAACTGCACAACTTCAAAAGTACCATCACCAATAGAAGTAATATTATTTTATACTTTTCAGTGCATCAACTATAACGTCGGTCCAATTTTTTGTAAAAAATATTTATTTTAAAATCCACTTGTTATTGATCGATATTGAAATAAATACACAGACCATACGAATCTTTGCAAATGACATGAATGACAAGTGATTGATAACTTTTCCGTACTTTCTATTAATTGTCAGTTTGAGTTTGCTTGAATCATTTGGTAATTCTTGTTTTCAAAGCTCCTAGAAAGAAATAAATTGCTGCAGATGTAGCTAATCTTGTCTAACTACCGTGAATTTTATTTGAGTTTGTATCTTTTTCAGTTGATTTTAAAGAGTATTGGTTGATTGTCTAATAGTTTCATTCAAAGCAGGTAATTTTTTCGCCTTTCAGATGGATGTTTTTTGATATATCTACAAATTCGTTTTAAAATTGAATAGGTTCAACTTGGAATTTAATTTAAATCATCTTCTGACATATTCACGCTTTTATGGATGATATCATAAAACACAAATATATTTTGCAGCATTGACATCACAGAACGGATATTGACAAGGTTATGGTTCTTCGGTTTTGATCTTATCTTGAATTATGTCTACTAGCTTGATGTAGTAGGTAGCTATAAACTTGCTAAAAATGGCGGCATCTTCAGCTTTCGTTTGAAAGGACCTGGTCAACATGGGAAACTCTCCATACTAACTGACCACTATACGATCTCGAAAACTGGTCTAATACAATTTAAATATAATTAATAAATGTGGAAAAATGCCCGACTTAAATAATATATAATAATTAAGATTATTAACCGAGTTTGATATTTTTTGTTTAATGTTTTTTTATTGTTTGTTCATGTTTTTATGTTGTTCAATGGATATTTAAAAATAAACTACTTACTGTTTTATATGTGTCCCTGAATGGACCTAACTATACCAATATTTCCAAAATTTAGGTATTGCAATTCCTAACAAGCAAAACTTTTTTATAAAAAATTATTACTGTTTACATAAAATGCAAAATAAGAAAGCTGTCATAGTTAGATCCATTTACTGCATTTTGTAATTTTATTTTTAAATCCATTTCAGTCAATTGACTTGTTAATTGACTGGTCAATTAATTCAAAAACTATTAAGCGGCCAAACCCACAAACATGTCTGTTAACGATTCATACCTGGTTGGATTTTAGATTGAGTTTAAATAAAAATCGATTTCGAGTCAAAATCAAAATTAGATTCTAATCGACTTTCAGAAGTGTCTGTGGTACTGGTGCCTTCTCTCTCAAGTCAGCTAAATATAGTCCAAGAAAAGTATACATAAAGATGCATTGTTTACCTCCTTCGTTCTGGCGATGTCGGTCAAAAATCATTAGCGCTTGGATCCATTCTATTCATCATTATTCTTGATAGTAGATGCTTACTACTGATGGTGAGATGTATCTGTAATATGTTACTGTCGCCATTATTAATGTATCGGTTAGATCACTGCATCATTTCATCGAACAGATAAGGTATGTTTTCTTCCCATATTTCTGAAATATCAGTATCCTTACTTTCATAACTAGATATGTGATACTGAATTTCAGAAACTCTTCTGATATGTGGGTTTCTGTCAGATATTTAATTATTAATTTTAAACTTTATTCAAATTGAATAAAATCAATCTGAATTCACAAATAAATTATGAGTCTTTTGCATTTATGATAAAACTTTTTCAAAGAAAAGTAATACAGCTCATATTATGAATGATCGTTGTGACATTTCGCACATTCAACAAAGAAGATACCTTCATTTCATAATATTTTCCTCTACTTTGTTTATTTGAGAAATTGCTTCGATTTCCAACTATAAACATAAAAATAAACCATACAAAATCTGTTCGTGCAGCTGCAAATGCTTACACACCACCGCCCCACATAATACTATATTCAGTAGAGAACTCTTTCAGACTCATTTACCATTTACCATAACTGTACACAGGTCCAGACATTAAACACGTCTGCAAACGTGACCGAACTAATGCTAGCGAACACGTTAATATGCAGTTTCCTCAACTTTTATGGTTTCCCTTGCTGTTCTCTGCCTATACTCTACATATGCACGTGCGGTTGGGCTACTACTACGACTGATTGACGGAAGCTGTACAAATTGTAACAACATCTAATTTGGAAAATTATTCCATTTCGACGTGTTAACAAACAACAACTTCAACGTTTATTCCTCCCCAAGACGTATTTAGTTGATTACCTACAAACATTGACTATGTGTGGAACGTATGGTGGGCGTTGTCATATCGATAACAACGCAAAAATATGCATTAATTCGGGATTGTCAAATCTCTCTAGATTATTTCAATTTCCACATCAACGTCAATTCACTGTGTCTGTCGCTGTTGAAAAAAAACGGTTACAATAGTTGTTATGTTGGGAATTGCCTTAGTTCTTCAACATTTTTCATTTGTAATATAATAATATCCGTTTGTTTTACTTAAAGATATATAGTTTGAATACCCATCGAATGGGGTTTCGCCATACCTTGTCTATTTCTTTTTTTGTTTGTAAATTAGGTGAAATAGAATTTTAACTTCATAAACATACAGCTGATTGTTATTTTGACCATAGATTTTAACGTTTGTTATTGTTCTCTTTGACGTTTAATGTCAAACATTTCTTCAACGAATATTGCCTTGTCAATATTTGCTTATAAACGCCCTTTAACAAATATGTATTGTCAGTGTTTTGAGTTTTGGTGTTAGGTATTAAAATGTAATTCAAACTATTTACGACATGCGTAAAATGGCAGATGACGACAGGAATCGTGACGAAACTCCATTCGATGGATTTTCAAACTGTATCGTCATTGTTATATATTATATTTTTTTTAAATTTTTAGATCTTATTTTAGTATAAATTATTATGGTTTTGGTTAAGAATTTAATATTTAATCTAAATTTTACTTCAGTATAAATTATGGTTCTTGTTGTTGTTAAGAATTTAATATTTAATGTGATACAATTTCAATTCCAGTCTTCTAGAAATTGAAATACACATTCTCATAGCCATAGAACACTGCTGGAAACTCGTAATTTCTCCATAAAATTCAACTTTGAGCTCGAACATCTCCCTCAACGTGACACACGAATTTACCCGAACTCGGGCCTTCGGGCATGTTCGAGGGAACAAAATAGTGTTCATCAACAAAATTACCATTTAAATACGTTTGTCAATGTCGTTTTGATCAACTTGTTGAGTTGAGGAACCTGGTTCATGAACATGTTGAACCGTGATGGGTCCTGCTATGACCTCAGTATATTTACAACATGATAGTCTCGAGTGTAAAACATGGACATAGCGAATGAGTACAATTTTCGAATGCTTCTCATTTAAAATGTACGGAATCCTTCGTGGGCGAGTTCGACTCGCACTTGGGTCGTTTTGTTGGTTGCAATTCCCGCACGCCTGTGATACAAAATATGCATCATTCCTGCAATAGCTGCTGCATAGCCGATTGAATGATTTTTACAAAATTAGGAGAAAATGAATATCTGCGATCTTGCATTTGAGAGTGGTGTCGTTTGAGTGAAGACATTAGATATTGTAAATGTAAATACGAAGTTACAAGTTCGTGAATTACTTTGTTTCTCACTTAAGAATATCGATTCCGTATTAATTACATTTGAATGCTCCTAAAGCTAGGCAAGCAAAGTGAGCAGAATCCAAAATGAATATTTGGTTTTTGTAGCGTACATTAAGTTCTGATTAAGAGCTGTATTCCAAAATTCATTGCTTATATATTTTTTGGGAAATGGCTGTTTTGCTAGCTTTAGATAAAGCTAGCACAACAATCCTTACAAATCAACTTTTCGAGAAAATCCTCTTTAGTGCTCGTAGGGCTAACTAATAAGTGCTGTACACAGGAATTAATTGCTCTTATATTTATTTTGAAAATGGCTGCTTGGCTGAAAAAAAATAAAAATTGCATATTTTTTGCTTAAATTGTATTAATATTAAATAATGTAATTGGTGAATTAATAAAGTTGGACAACATTAAAATGTTTCTTTCCTTCTGACCTTCCTCTTTATCGTGTCGTCATACTCAACCCATTCATAACTTCTCAGGCAAAGCGTAGTAAAATAGCCAATTTGATGGACTAGGTTTTCAGAACAGTCATTTCATCCCGAGTCATCCCCTTTTCATTGCCAGCCAGATTGTAGGCCAGTTCCTCATTACCTTCATTGTGACACATATACTTGGGTATTGTATCCAATTCCACATTTATGTTAATTACTAACACTAAAAAATTCAAACAATTTAAATAATTATGGTCTACAGGTGATTCTTATATCTGATTAAAACATTGTATTTTGAATTAGTCCCCAACAATCAAACAAAACAAAAATAAAGAAAGTCTGGACATTTTTGATGAAGTTACCATCAAAAGTTCCTGCGTAAGAAATAAGAATAGATGTTTTTTTTGTTCGTGGAGAGCACTTTTTAACGCAAGTTGAAACTTCTTGGCCGTTTCGTTTATTTCGGAGGGTATGTAAAACAGCTCACGAGATTCCGAGCACACACTCCAAAATTGTCGTATACTTGGTGATTGCCAATCTTCTATAGTCTGAAGCGAGATATTCAAAAAAGATATTTACATATTACGGGTACATTTGCAATACAATATACAACAAGCATTTAACCATTGATAGCATCATGCCGCATTCCCGTCATCCTTCTCCAAACCTCTCCATCCAAGGCATCCTCTTCCTGAAGATTGCGGTCTGCCGCGTTTTCCTGTTCCCGGTGGTCTCCACTGAAATATTCTTTTTTGTCATCGATCGTCAGGCATTCTTAATAAGTGTCCAATCCAATTTCACTATCGTTTCTCTATTCGATCCAGCGCTGATTCTTCTGCTTTCATTCGAGTTCGTACTTCCTCATTGCCTTTCCTTTCTATTCTTGATATTGTTGTGCTTCTTCTTATATAATACATTTCAACCGCTAAGATTCTTTTTTTAGATCTGCATTTAGAGTCTTGACTTCTCAACCATAGCTCAAAACTGATTCCACCATTGCTCTGCCCACTCGTTTCTTATTTTTATTGAAAATATTTTTATCCCACCAAAATGAATTAAGGCTTACTACAATTTTCCTACTTTGTTGTATTCTGTGCCTAATTTCTGTTTCTCTCTCCTAATTATCAGCGAAACTTAGTGTGTGTTCCATTATCATCTACCGAGATTTCCATTCGGCTACATCGTGTTTTCCACCTTGAAGGCGCAGCTTCAACATATAGATTAAATAGGGGGGACATGCTGCATCCTTGTCTCAATACCTTGGTGATATCTATAGGTGGTGAATCACATCAATACATTTAGTTATTCGCTTGAAATTTTAGAGATTTTCTTTGAGTTTCATGGACACTGTCCACTCTTCCTAATGAACTTTTTTATAATGAATATTTCTAGTATGTGTATTGCATAGATACAGCTTAGATTGGTTGGTTTAAGTTTACACTTTTACCTATGTTCTATACGCGACAACACAATAAGACGTCTTTGTTTAGATATTTTTGTTATTTTTGTTCGGTTAAAGCATCCATGTACATTTATTATTGTTTTTCATTTTCTAAGAAAAACATCCGTGCTCTGATCTCTTGCCCCAATAATAAATATATCCAACAAACACTTGACGCTGCTAAATTATCAAACGAGCTTTTATTAATGTACGAAAACCCGCCCTCACGGATCTAAAGGCATTGATTTATGAATTACGCCGGGCCAAAATATTAGACTATACAGAATAATTAAGATTTTATAATACAATAAATAAGCTCTCTGTTTGTCTCAAATCTTCATTTAGTAAAAAACCTTATTACCAGAAAAAACAATTGGTTTCTTCAGTTTCGCTAAAGATATCGGCAGAAAAGTTTTGATGAGTTCTATATACTTATTTTACAAATATCAACTTTTTGGCTTACCATCATAGTCATTCAAACCAGTATTGTCCATTGATGGACCAAGGTCTCCGCGAAACGTGTATTCAGTTTGTTCTGTTCTCAGCAATTGTTACCCACAGTTTGTCATCATTCTTTTGCTGTCATCGGTCCATTTTACAAAGGGTCTACCTTGACTTCACTTGTCTGCTCTCGATCTCCAATTCAGGATTTTTTTTATCCATCGGCTATCCTGCATCCTGGCAATATAACCTGCCTACCGCCATTTTAAACTCAATATGTGGTCTACGAATCCAGATCTTCTGCATACTTAATCATTTATCTTCATGTTCCTCAAAGTGATGCCAAGCACAAACCTGTCGTGTTATTACAATTTAAGATTTGAATGTTTAGTCTCGGAGGACGCACTGATTGAAGGCTTTCCTCTTTCGATTGAGGCACATCTCCTTTGAACACATCAACAATTCTATTTTGGTTGGTTGTCTCTACCAATTTTGATTTCATGTCCGAGGTACCTGTATAACTCGTTTCCGTCTGAATATATTGTTCTTCAAATTTATTGACAGAACCAGATTAGTCAACAACTAGTTATTTGCCGACCATCGTATTATTTATTTATTTTATGTTCTATCTTTTCTTTTTCACTTATGTAATTTCTCTCTACTATGAAGCTCATAGTGAGGACCTTTGTTGGTCCTACTGGTTTATCTTCTAATTTATTGGAAACTAACACTAAACACCAATGAAACGTACTCGGAAGCTTCTCAAATAAAAATACTAGGCAGCCTGATTATCTGGGTTGATTTTCAATAACATAATAATATATTAACAAGTGAAATTTTTGAAAAAAAATTAAAAATAGTTTTTATTAGGCATTTAAGATTTGAACCGTGTTGATGATTACTATTGCTATCTATCCTTTTCTTGATTTGAACTATACTTATGTATATCTATTTGCCAGAAACAGCAACTCCATAACAAATTACTGTTTGTCTACCACAACAAAAAATTAAATTTGAAATTAGTATTATATCAACGTCTGACAATTGTGACAGCTGATATTGAAAAGCGCAACATAACCATAGAGTAATATATACTACGATCTGCCAGATATGTATATATACGCTCCATAGATAAGCCACTAATATGCTCCATGCTCGTACGTAATTCCAGTGACGGATCCCAGTGTCGTTCCATGTCGAAGTAATCTTGCTTGAATAAGATAATATAATTAATAATTAATCAATATTGGATCCAACTTGGAGCTTAACAGGCGGCGAGATGTCTGCGATCTAAGTACGAATTCGAAATTTCAAGTCTCTAGGTCGTATGGGGCCTGAGAAATCGCTGCGGAGTCCATTGATACACGAACCGAAAGTAATAAAAACTATTTAAATAAACAGGATCTAGTATCCTTATAATTTTATAATACCTACCTAATCATAAATCCAAGCATAAATTTAGAAAGAAAGTAGGTACTTAGGTGATATCTATTGCAAATCGATGCAATTAAATTCTTGCATTAATTGATAATATTGCAAATTATTGAGACGTTTGATGTCTTCATTATAGGTATAATTGCGCAACTTAATTGATGCCGAAAGCATATTTTACCTACTATTATATTAAAGTATGTACCGTATTTAAAACTATATCATTTTTTGACTGTCGAACGAATATGACAATGTGTTTAGTAAAGTAAACGTTCTCCAGTTTTGATGATTCTTGGTTCATTTGAGAGAGGAGACTTCAGAAATGGTCAAGTATTCGTAAAAACTTAAATCGGAAATTTCCTACCCCTCAAAAAACACCCCAGAAGGGGGTAAAAGGGGGAAATTCTCTCGATAATTGAAAATTTGAGGTGGTAGAATTAAAGATAGGACAATATCCGGAAACGTTTAAAATGAACGTGTTTTCAAAGAGTTAGATACGGATTTCAAGTTACAGCGATGTTGAAATTTCAAATATGTATATTTTCGATATGTGTATGGGATAGTTTCTTTCGAAAATTGAAAATGTACGGTAACCAAATGAAAGACCAGATTATTTTTAGCAAGATTTATAATGAACTTTTTTACTTTCCTACGCTACTATAGTAGCTGTATAAGGAAAGTATTGTAATTTCATTAGAGTTACGGTTTTCGACTTACAGCGGTAGTAAAATGGTAGATTCTAAAATACTTATGCATATTTCCGCCGCAATTGAGATCTCTTAATAATAATAAGTGTGAAATATTTTTTTACAAAAAATTGAACCGACGTTATTAGTTGGCACACTGAAAAATAGAAAATAATATTAATTTTATTGGTGCTGGTACTTGTGAAGTTGATACCAAAAGTTATCAATCCAACTGCAACTTCACAACTTCAACACAGCACCAATATAATTAAAATTATTTTGTATTTTTCAGTGCACCAACCAATAACGTCGGTCCAATTTTTTGGTAAAAAATATCTATCCTCGAGAGTAACTTTTTAGAGATTTTTTAGTTAGATTTAACTAGTAGTAGAAGTAGGCTCACAGAAGAATCTTGTGATAAAACAGATACCGAGTTGTTTGGCCGAATACCGTATAATAGATATCCGGCGAACTGCAAGGCCGGAATCAGCATCACTCTTTGTTTTCAATTTTCTTTCTCTTAATTATATAATTGTGATTATATTCGTTATTTATGTCACTAATTTATGTTTTTGATACTCGGTAAAGTATTTATTTTACATTAATCATCCACTCTACTTAGAAGGTGATTTAGCTAAATGTAATGAATGCTCTTTGTGGCTTATTTTGTGCAACTCTTATATCTTTTAATTAAAGCCGTCAAAATAATGTTCACACAGATGCGCAAAAGGTTAATATTTGGTAAAATTCAAGTCTCATAATTTGTTTTTTTCTTCCAAATTTGATATTTTTTTCTAGCAAATTGTAGATAGAACGACTTATTGCATCTTGCATATTCAGTATTTTTTTAATTACTATCGATCTAGTTATTATATAGGAGCAACTAAAAGGTTGAATAATTTCTTGAACAAAATCTTTCAAAGTATCAATTTTGATTAAGAACCCTCTCCTAAAAATAGGGTTATATAACAACCTTTCAGTTTACCTGTATAATAAACAGATAAAACCATGTTATTTAATCAAAACTGTATACGCTAGATAAAATTGATTATTTCAAGTTGTTTAAATATTATGAGAATTGGACTAGAAATAAAAATATTATGAGAGTTAAAATTTTACCAAATATCTTGTTGCGAATTTTCCACCTGAGTGTATTTTATTTTTATTTACATATAAATAAATCAAGTATTGCAGATGTTATACGGAAATTGTCGAAGTTTCTTATTATCCAGGATAATTACCGAATATCTGTTTCATCTCAAGATAATCTCTGGTAGAATCCATACCATACCTACGTCCTCATTCCTCGTTATGTAAGTCGTATGCCATAGTCAAAGAATAATATATTATGGTTGGTATAGTTGATTAATCGACGTCATGTTAGCCTAGTCAGCGCATTCCTAAAAATAGGGAATTCTCATCTATTCTTGCTAAATCACCTTCCGTGATTTATCCAGTTATGGATGAGCGAAGCGTCGTTATCAGAACATCTCAGCTCGGCAAAGTAACAAGCCGAGATAATTGAATCCGATACAGTCGAACTCTCCTCGGGAGTCTCCAGCAGCGTTAATCGATGGCTTTCGCATTTGATCCTGATAACAACCACCAGTTAGGTACGAATTTGTTCTTCGGCCAATTACTTTTACCCATCTCACTTTGCCTCTAGAGTAAATTGAGAATTCCATAATGTGATTTGTCACTTTAAAGTTAGATAATAGTAATGAATGTTGATTAAGTTTGTAATATTGTCTGAAAATATTCTACAACACAGTTCATTGAAATGATATCAAAATAATATTTTTTTTTATAAAAACTAGAATCAACTTTATTGAATGGTGTAATCAGTAAAAGTTTTTTGTCTAAAAATTGTGCCGACTTTATTAGTTGATGTAGTTAATATTAATTATATTGGTGCTGTTATTTTTGAAGTTGTGCAGTTGCAGTTAGATTGATAACTTTTGGCACCAACTTCAACTTTAAAAGTACCAGCATCAATTGAATTAATATTATTTTTAATTTTTCAGTATACCTATAATAAAAAAGTAGTTCCGATTTTTTTTTTATTATTTCACACTTTTGAGTGTATCCATTGGTTATCAATATCGTTCAACGTTCACCTAAGAAAATTACTACTTTGCTTATACTTATTCAGTGATTTCAATACTTCGCCGAATAACACATATTTCAGCCGTTAACACTCGGATTTTTTTAAATGTCTAATTTAAACATTGCCAGATATTGTCTCTTCTTTAATTTTGTCGTCTCCAATTCGCAAATGCCCACTGCACAATCTTCAGGAGAAATTTTTGTGGGGAAGGACATGTTGAATATAGAATTTCGCTTGTTCGTACAATTTTAACACATATTTTCTCTAACCTATGTCTTTCTTGTCCATATTAATATTTCGGATTTATGCAGGCAAGATCCTGAACCGACTCGCTTTTTTAAATAAAATCGTGTACATCTATGCTTTCGAATGGTTCTTGTTCTACAAAAGTAAGTCTCCTATTATCGATCATAGATGCTGGCGCACGAAAACCGTCGCCATGATGACAAAACATCGCGTTTTACTGTGCAGTTATCATCAATATCTTTGCTAGTTTCTTATGCTTGTTCGTTTGTCAATAGCATCCGTTTCCAATATGTTGTTCACGTTCTATATCTACCCACCACGTAAACGTTTTTGTGGTAATAAAATTGTAAAGTTTTGAATGCCAGATAAAGTTGCATTGGCCTAGATTCTGGTTGGAGAACATCCAAAGATAGATGAATTCGATGATATCTGCAAACATTTCGTACCAGAATATTGGCGAAGGAGCCAAGACACAATACACTTCTCATTGTTCCATTCTTATGCAGGTTAGATTTATCCTGTAAGAATTATCATATTAGTCTGCAATTAAAATAGGCTCTGTGTTGAAAAAAATATATTTCTAATATAGACCTTACTCAATCTACAGGGTGTTTCATTATTAATTGGAAATATTTTAACTCTTATCTCAAAATTCTTGGGCTCAAAATACATATTATGGATATTAAACTTAGAGAAAATATGACTTATTTGTGAAATTTAGTGGAATAATTTAAAATAATATTTGATATTAAATTACCTATTAGTGAACTGGTAATAACAAACCTAAAGAAAACCAAATTAATGATGAATTAACATATTAAAACCAAAATAATTGTACAACTTTATGTTTAACTCTAAATATTTCGAATAATAATGTCTCTACCAGAAAGGGTACATTATTTACTTGTGATTTGTGTTAAATATTTCCTTGTATATAATATTAGGTTTATAATTACATCGTTGAAATATGCAAATTTATTTTTTCACAGTCTTATAGTTTATTTACGAAACCACTTATTAATTAAAAAAGATAAGAGAATATCCGGAAACGTTTAAATTGTTTTTTTTTCAAAAGAGCTAAGGTTTTCGAGCTTCAACAATGTTAAAATTTGAAACATGTGTATTTTAGCTATGTGGACGAGGCAATTTCTTTCGAAAATTGAAAATTTAAGAATGCCAAATTAAAGAGCAGATTATTTGTAAACATTTACATTGAACAATTTTATTTAGTTATGGTTTTCGAGTTACAGCAGTTGAAAAGTCTGGAATATGTGTACATAAGTATTTTCGCCGCGATGTTTTGCGATCTCAAAATAATACTCGTAACAAGTAGGTATACATGGGTTCTTCTTTGGTACCTATAGGTGAACATTCAGTGCTTTTCGTGAATAATATTACACTCAAAAGTGTGAAATAAATATTTTTCACAAAAAATTGGATCGACTTTATTAGTTGGTGCACTGAAAAATACAAAAAAATAATATTGATTCTATTTTTGTTAGTACTTGTGAAGTTGTGTCAAGAGTCTTATATTTAACTACAATTGCAAAATTTCAAAATTACCAGTACCAATAGAATTAATATTATTTTGTATTTTTCAGCTCACCAACTCATAAAGTCCGTCGATTTTTTTGTAATTTTTTTTATCAAAAAAACTAAAAATAATTCATTTGCTCTACTCAAAACCATTCAAAATCATTAAGGACTTGTCTTGTCCTATGAAATCATCTTATCTGACATATTCAAAATGTCCCTATGCAATTTATATTCACATAAAACATTTTTATTATTTTAGTCATGCCGACTGGTCTGACGATAGTGTCCCTTATGTAATAAATGTAAAATGCACGGGAGACATCTACGTTTATTAGCTTGTGTATAAATCATATCTGCTAGAACGAAAAAGCAAGCGGTTGAACTTTGTAAGATATCTACACATAATAAAAGGTACCTGCGACATTTGGGAAATTTAATTTAAGGAATTTACATGTCACATTTGCGGCTATGACCTGTTACGAGAACATCTAATTAAATTAGTTATTTCTCTTGTTCAATAGCGCCTCCAAAGTCTAGATTTCCATCACAGATTCGCTTTAATTAACTTATAAATATAGCTGTAAGGGAATCTATTCAATTCTTTCTAAGACATTTTCCATGATATCACGTGTTGAAGTCTTAGAAACTACTTATCTAACATGAAGTTCTATTTACGATCATATGTAGAATTTTGCTTGTAAATTTACAACTTATCTTTCTACTTAAAAAATATTGAAAATAATCTTTTGTATTTGTTTCAGGTTTTACAAGAACAACTTGACTCCGCTGTAAATTTAGAGATTGGCCTTAGAGATAAGCTGAATAAATTCCGTGATGAGAATGATGATCTACGATTTCAGGTAAGTTTGATTATTCATTCACGGTTTCTCCATCTTGCGTAAAGAAATATTAGGGTTGAAATCTTTCAAAATAAAGCAGTTCCTGCCTACTTATTGTCATAAAAATTGGAATAGTGTTTTAGTCAATTTCTTTGTATTTTTTTTGCTTACTGTATAGATAATAATTATTAAATCGTTCTATCCATTTCAACTTCTTACAGCAATATTCAAACATCTTTCATTAATGATTCTATTCACAAAATGCTGTTACGGCACTGAGTTCATAATAGGGGTATTTTTTACATACTACCGCAATGTACGTCACGTGGGTTACGATTTTTTATGAAAGCACTTTAGAACTCTAGAGATTCATAAAATCTACCTCCTCTAAAATGAAATTGCTTCATAAAACTATAGAAATACGGGAACAGAATACCTTATACATACTTGAAATGTTTCTGGAACTCTTTTGATAAATTCTTTTTTTTGATAGATGAAAAAAATATATTATTGTTCTCTCTTATTGAAATGCGAATATTAAAATGCATCAATTCCATGTTATTATGTTATAAATAAGGAAACCGTACTCTCATCAATAATCATTATTCCAAATTGTATAATCACTTCTGTACAAATATGACGTTCTTGCTCTATTACGAAATGCATTTTGTATCATAAAACCTGATGAACATCAAATAAAACGTACTACACTTGCGTAACAAATTTGTTATATTGTGAGGCACTGAACAATAATTAAAATTGGTTACACTTTTGGCTTCATCAAGTTTTTGTTTCGTTCAGTCATTGAAATTGCCATAACAACTATTATGTTCGTGTTATGTAATATAAATATAAATCTATATCTTGGTAAGAACTAGTAGTGAAATTGAATATTCAGTTAATATTAATTCCCCGATAACTTCATATCAATCGTTTACCACATTCTCTCCAACCAAAACAAAATGTATAATCTTCTGAGTTGTACAGTTATAAGTAGATAGACAGAAAACTTCAAAAGTATCTGCAATTCAGCAACAGTGTAATTAATATTATTTCGTATTTTTCAGTGCACCAGCTAATAAATTCGGTCCTAGTTTTTGTAAAAAAGTTTTATTTCACAATTTTGAGTGCGCCATTAGTCATGAAAATAGTTGAACGTTCACTTATACCAAAAAAATACAGTATTTGTCCTATTACCCATGTATATTCTTTGCTTGTACTTCTTATTATTCAGAGATCGTAAAACATCGCGGCGGAAATACACATATTTCAGACTTTACCACTGCTGTATCTCGGAAACCGTAATTTTATTTCGAAATGTTATAGAATATAGTCTCTTCTTTAATTTAGCCGTCTAAAATTTTCGAAAAAAATTGCCCCCTCCACTTAGCCGGAACACACTTATTCCAGACTTTACCATTGCTGTAACTCAAATTTACGAATTTTGAAAAAACTTGTCCCCACTTTCCGTTCGGGGTAGTTTTTTGGGAAAAGGAATGCTGGATTTCAAATTTATTTAATAAGGGACCATTCCTCATCTCTCTTCTTTCAAATAAAAAAAGCATTAAAATTAGTGTTATGTGATTCTGTTTTGCTTCACATCAAATTATACCACCCCATATTTTGTTCCTAAGCTATTTTCGGAGATTAAGGGGTGGGGTGTGAAAAAAAGCGTGTCTATAAGGATTCCTTTTGTCATCTGTCACGTAACCCTAAAAATGAATTGCGGAAGTCTTGGAACTACAGATTAATTAGACTTGGTGCTACTCTATATTCTTATTAAGTATTAAGTATATTAAATCCTTTGTTTTGATGTAAATGATATTTCTATATCTTGTATCATAAGCCGGAAGTGACGTCATACTTTTTCATGCGGGCAAAATTGGTTATTTTCAAAAATAGTGCCCTGATTGTTTATGACAGTACTTTTCACTTCAACAAGCTCAAGGGTATTTTTTAAATAAGAAATTTCTGGTTGATGTTGATGTTTTGTTAAAACTTTGTCAAGAAATCACTTGATGTAGTTAATTATTTGATATGACATATTTTAAATGCTCCGTGAGATGCTTGAACTTTACATGAACTTCTTTCTTTCAGCTTGAAGATAGAAATATTGAGCTAGAAGGCACGCGAGCCCGCGTACGTGTCCTTGAGGATCTCCATCAGCCATCAGTAGCACCCAAGTCAACCGCCTCCCCTGATGTTATACCCGCCTCCGATGCAGGTGCCGTCACACCTGACCATCTCCGTCGGCGTCTCTCGAGGTCGGAAATAACCACCGCCAGCATGAAGGTGAGTTTTAATATCTTCAAACATACCCATTTCCATTAACATTGTAATGTGTGTATTAGACTAAGCGATCATGTTTCGACATGCAATGGATTCCGTTTCGCAGATATTTTTATTAATAATAGACTTATAAACCTGTAGGTAACGTAATAAACTTCTCTAAGGCTGTAAAGAGGTTAGTATAAAAATATAGTTCCCTCAAATCACTAGTTTAGTCATTTTAATGTGCCCTTTATAATATAATTATTTTTGGGTATACAATTTGACGTGCATTTGACATGGAAGGCCCATATATCCCTGCTTAAACTTAAACTGCAACCTGCTATTTACGCCATTAGATGAGTGAAGCGAATTATCAACCGTCAAACAGCACTCCAGACATAGTTTGCTCTATTCCATTCCCGAATGACTTATGGCTTAGAAATATGGTGCTTTTCAAGTCATCTGCGGGAAAGACTTATTATGCAAAAGGAAGCTGTAAGAGCTATTGAAGGTGTAAATACCAAAACCCACTGCAAGCCAATTTTTTTGAAGTTCAAGATACTTACAGTCATAGCTGAATTGATAATTAGGACAATCATGGACGTCGCTGGGAATGTGAGACAGTATGTGAACAGATCAGACTGCCACACATATAATACAATGACTAAGAATGATCTGAATGTAGCAGAAACCAGACTGCAATTGACAGAGAGAAAGAACCTTGGCATCAGGTTATACAACATGTTACCAAATGAATGGAGACAACTTAATGTGAAGCTCTTGAAGAAGAAGCTACAGCACTACCTTTTAGAGAACCCACCTTACAATTTGATGGAATTCAAAATATCATTCTTTTTTTTTATTTGACTTTGTTACGATGTGACATTAATAAAGTTTATTTATTTATTTATTTATAGAAGCAATCTCTTCAAATACAAAAAAGACATAAACAAGGCTGGCTATGGCTATGACCAAAAACTGTAGCCCCAAAACGGATGTAACGATTTCGATGACACTTGTGTCAAGCAGTTTGCTTGAAACCCTTTATCAACTGTTAAAACGCATATCTCTGAGAAAAAACAAAAAAAGATGTTATGCTCAAATGAAACTTCAAATTTCAACTTTTCATCATTTTCTGGCTTCCTTCTACGTTAAAATTGAATTTGACCATTGTAGTTTGTCTTGACATGCTAAAAAAATAATTGTCACATGACTAGAACTTTAAAAAACCTATCTAATGTTAATGGTACTGCATCTTGACAAACTACAGAATAATCTTTTCTGTAAATCTAAACTTCTTGGAACAACTACAGATAACTTACACTGCATTTTAATAGGCTTGTGTGGTGTTTTAGATTCAGGATCCATGTTGCATTTGCGATTAATTTACACACATTCATCTTAATGATATTCAACTGCAAATGCGATTAATTTGATATGCGTGAACATTCCTCCTAGACACGTACCTACATCATAGGCGCAAGTTTTCCGATTAGCGCTTGTTCGCTTAATAAGAAAACACCCAGTATAATATCGCCGCCGCCGCCACCAGGTGTCCTCCAACGGATGCGTGATATGATACGTTGGTTTGACTCATGAGGAATAATTGCAATTCGTATATCGCATGACACAGTGAATATGAAACTACCATATCAGTTTTGATACGTACTTGGAGGTTATTTCATGCATAGATGATTTGTTATGCTGTTTTTTATTGCAGTCATTAGGTATAAAAATGAAATATTCTATATGAGAATTCTATACCTACATTTTGTGCATGAAGTATATGTTTGCCAATGCATATTGAATATAAATATTTGGAAAACCTGTTTTCAGTTTTTATTATATGAAATTTGTAATGTATATTATATAATTTCTAATATTCATGCTGAACTACGTACGGTCTACGTTAGAACTTTTTCAACTTCCAATCGTATTAGGGAATAGAATTTTGGTGTGATGTCATATTTCGATTATGTGCGTATCTAAAATATGTTTAGTTTTTCAGCTATACAGGTGTGTCAAAAACTGGTAACAAGTGTTTTATTTTGAATAGATACCTATATTTTTTCCCACATGGATTGATTGGTATTTTAATTCTGAGTTGAGTCAAGGTAAAAAATTACCGCTTTAGTAGTTCACGAAAAAGTTTTTATCACATGAATTCGTCAAAATTGCAAATCCAAATTTGGAAAATTGTTAGGTGAAAATCCAAGCTAACTTTTAATATCGCTTTGATGGACCCATTTAGTACCGTATGGGCGCAAGAAACATTCTAATGTTGCAGTCAAATTTACAAAATCTATTTTTTTTTCAAACAGCAACTTTTTTACACGATTCAAAAGACAATTCAATTTCAGAATAAGTTTTACTCTACAAATAATAGAATACGGTATATACTAAAAAAAAAATATGCAGACAAACAACTTGTAATGAGTAATTTACGACCAATAACAGTACCGACTGGGAAAGGTAAAGTAATTGAAAGGTGTGTCTATAGCAAAATGGATTCATTCTTATCCAAATTTAAAATTTTATCAAAGTATCAACATGGATTTTGTCTAAGAAAGTTGATTGAAAGTGCTTCCTTCAACTTTTTTGAATATATTTACTATACTATAGATAAAAGAAAATATGGTGGAGCACTCATTTTCGATCTATCGAAAGCATTTGATACCATTGACCCAAACATTATTGAGAGCAATCTCTACTTTTTAGGATTTCGTTGCAACTTTCAGTCGTGATTAGCCTCATAGCGTTTTAGAAAAATATCTGTCAAAATTGATGAGCATAGGTCTGAATTCTAATCTATGGACCTGGTAGTTCCTCAGGGGTCCATCTTAGGTCCACTGATTTTTTTATTATTCATAAACGATTTAACTCTTCATATAAGCACAAAGTGTATAATCCTCTATGTTGATGATACAACTTTGGCTGCCGATGCTGACAGTCCCGAGGAACTCCAAGGTAAATTGAATATATTGTCAAGAGAATTCACAACCTGGTACGAAAAAAAATCTTGTAAACTCAGACAAAACGGTGTGTATGCAGTTCTATTGCAGATCAAAAATTGAAACAAATTTTCAAGTGAGTGATGGATGATCTTATTAATCTCTCTGAAAATACTAAATTTCTCGGAACTTTCATAGGTAGTGATATGAGATGGGAAGCAAATTTAAGTGTTGTTTTAAAAAAATAAATAGTGGTTATTCTGCCATTCTACAGCTGAAAAATATTTTTGATATAAGACAACTGATCAGTGTTTATTATGCCATAATCTACTCTCATATATCATCTAATATTAACATCTGGGGTAGTTCCAGCAACTCCAATAGAATATTTTTTTTACAGAAAAGAGTAATCAGACTCATTTTCAATTTAAAGATCAGAGATTCCTGCAGCCAATATTTTAAGAAATACAATATTTTAACCTATCCTTGTATATATATTTTTAAATGTATTATGCCATTCCTAAAACACAAACATATGTATGAAACTGTTTCCCAACATCATAACTATTCCACAAGAAACGGAGATCTCATCAGGGTTCCGACTCATAACTCATCATTCTTTAAGAATAGTCCGTCATATAGAGGAGTTAGATTTTTCAACCATCTTCCAATTGAACTAAGAAAAATACAAACCATAAATATGTTAAATCAAAGTTAAAAAGATATCTGCAAGAAAACTGTTTCTACAGCGCTTTGAAATTTTTAAATTCAAGATAAAATGTTAGTTCTATCTATTTATATGTGATATTTATATTTTGTATTTGATTTTTTATCTTCCTTTTGTATTCTTGGCGTATCCTTTATCATGTATTTGATCTTAAAGGATTCAATAAATTATTATTATTATTAATCCTTTCACAAATATTCATCACATGGCTCTGATCGCTTCAAATACAGAAAACTGAATGTCCGCTGATGGCAAAATACAAATTTATAAATATCGTACTACTGTCGAACTTTTTATTGGAAAACGTACTTCCTGTTATATTGACTGTCATAAGACGGCTTTATTGCCCATATAGTATTTTAAGCATTAAAGTTTCAACCAAGTTTACTTTTTTTTCAATCATTCCTATTTATTTTTTCAGGCTATGGGTCCGCTACCGTTAAATCTTCAAATGGATCATTCGAGTAGCACCGAATCCGCCCAAGATCAGACCGAAAGAGAAAGAAGAGAGAGTACTTCGTCAGCAAAGAGAAGACCCAGCAAAATTCCCTTGAAGAGTTACACTGCACCAAAGCCTCCAGGAGGTGAGTGTCGATTTGCAAAAAAAGTTTGCGTTTGGTGTAGGACGTAGAGGTAGCTGAAGGAGCAAAAATGAACAACAATATATATTTTCTTAATTATTTTCTTAAGATTATAAAAATATGCAAATACTTGCCGCTGATATTACGAATAATTCGTTAGTTTATTAAAAGATGTGCAAAGTATTATTAAGTAGTAAAATTTTGCGAGGTTTTCAGGACTCAAATCACATTTTGGAATATTTAGATTACAAATTTTTAGCATATTCTATAATTGGTCCCATATATTTGAATAGTTTTCTATTATTAATTTCAAAAACCATTTCACAAACGTTTTTTTAACTAAGATTGAAATTAAGAATTACTAAGAAATTCGCTTCTTCCAGTGAATCTCTAATATTTTGCTCTTGTAAAAAAATCTTTGGAATCTTTAAAAATATTGTGAACTTATTCGAGTGGAACTTTGAAAATCTCAGACCGAGAAAAATCACATATACATGGATATAAGTAACAGAAAAGTCAATATATTTGGTATATGTGGGTTTCAGAGTTCAACACATTTTTTTCTGAAAAGAAAAAACAAATGGTACAGTTTAGATTCATATCGATATTCTCAAATATTCCATTGATATTTCAGCTCAAATTATTTTTCCATAACTATGCATTTTCCTAAAAAAATCTTCGGGGTTGAATGTTGAATTTTTATGTAATTTTTTGAATGGTGTAAATCTTCTTTTGAGAAATACAGGATGTCCGAAAAGGCCTTATCGAAAATAGTAGGGCTTTCAATATAAATGTTAGTAGCTCTCATATATTTTTCAGCTATCATAGTTATTCGCCTTGAAAGAGAAAATTTGAAAAATCTGTTTAATTAAAACTTTTGAACGGTTGCCATGGTATCAACGAAATTTGGGCATTAAATTTAATCAGTAATAAAGCTCCATATGTTAACTGCTTGATACCTTGAGCTTTTAAATTTTCTGAAATTGTCTAAACATCTCCATAGTATTCGATACAACTAACATGTACCTATATGTGGTGATCATTTCTAATAACTTTTAAAAAGAGGGAGTTCGATAAACTAAACTTTTCTGAAATAAATAGGCTCACATATTATTTCGTATATTTAAAAGAACATTTTCTATGAGTGGAGTACGATTTATGTTGCAAGAGAATGAGAAGAAATTTAAATTGCCATCAATCATAATATATGGCCCAACTAAATCGTCCTCAATTATTATTCATTGCTAAACTCATCCATGATGTTATTAAATTGTTAAACGCTGGAAAAATAATTTATATGAACTTCTGTATATCTAGTAATTTCTAATAACAGGGACGAGTTATTAGATCATAAGTTCAAATCAAGGTGTATAGTGCATCCCATTTTGATCTCGGTTGTTGTTGAAGATAATTTTTTCAATGGAACACCCTGTATTTTATTATCTCATTAAATTCCTTTTTTTTTTCTTTCTAAATAATATATAATATATGAACATAAAGTTTAAAAAATGCTCAAAAATCACTAAAACAATGAATTTTTATAATGGGATATGGTTTCTTCATAAAAAAGGTTCCAATTGACGGAATATTACTTGCGAATTTTCCATGAAAGAAACAAAAACAATACTAACGCTAATTCACTAACAAAACACAAAAATTATTTATTGAATTGTTCAATTTGATGTCCATTTTTCCTAACACATAATTGACTCACTTTCTCGATTTTGTGAATTTGATAAATTTTATAACAGTTTTAAGATTTTCGCCAAACAAATGATTCTAATGCTTTGTCAACATTTTCATGGCACTGATTGAAACATTTTATGATATCATACTGTTCGTTTTGAAAAAATCTTAAAGCTATTATAAAATTTCTCAAATTCACAAAATTACCAAGCACAAACCCCAATAGAACATATCAAAATTGATTATCATGACAGCAGATTTATTGATTCTTCTACAATCACTTGATGTACTATAAAAAAATCACGAATAGTAATCCCTGTAGTAAGACTTTGAGTTACTATCAAAATTCAATGTGTTAGTAATTTTACAGCATTTTTGAAAACTTTATGTTTATATATTATTATGAGCAACAACAGATGAAGCTTTCTAGAATTTACAAAGCCGGCCCTTAATATTTTAAATGCATTAAGACGTATTGAGAAACTGAGTCAATTATGTGTTGGAGAAAACGGACATCCAATTGAACAACAACCTGGCTGTTTCAACCAAAATGGGATAAACTGTACATTTCGAACACATTTCTTGTTGATGTATTCAATAAACAAATTCAGTTCTAAGTTGTTGGTATATATGCATCGTGCATAAAATGCTATTCTCTCTCAACGGTAGATATTCGGATAGATTTTTTTATAGCAAAATGATGGAAACAAGAATTATTATGAGTTAATTTATTTGCCTACATTTCGTTGTTACGCTGGCAACCATTTAAAAGTTATAATTTATAGTATTTGTTTGCATCTTTTAAGGCAAATAAATCCATAATGTAGCCCGATAAAAAAATATATAGCAACAACTAACATTATTTTCGCACTTACTGTACCTAAGCCCTGTTCGTCATGATCTTTCTATACATCCACAAATTTATATATATATATATATATATATATATATACAATAATTATTATTTATGTATTCTTTGAATTGAAGTTATTGTTCACTATAATACGAAAAAAATTAGAAGAAATGGGACTAATTATGAATATGGCACCCGCACAACTCGCACAAAAAATACACTACCTTCTCGCTTTACACCAAGCTGTCAATTCAATCGTATATCACCACATTAGAGTAGAGCTCCAAGTGCAAGCAAAATGTATTCCTCTATAGGTAAACACAGCCCAGCACCCCGCAGTCGCAGTGGCGATTCCCCCGGCAGACCGCACTCGGCGCAATCCTGGAGAAACAACCGTGGTGGTGGCGAGGGCAATAGTTTGGGCGGTTCCAAGGGCAGCAGCAGTGGCGGCTCGCTGCCCAAATCGCGCAACGGCTCGCTGGTGACTGCGCGCGACTCGCTCTCAACCAAGCTGCGCGGCAGCGATTCGGTATCGCCTGGCAGTCTCGGCAGGGGCTGTTCATCCAAGAAGGGCACAGCTCAAAACGCCAAGGAGACGACTATCAACACTGCTGCCAATGGGGCCATCCACCATGGCGACAAGGTACGCTCCAAAACAACTTCCAGCATTTGGAACTTCTTCAGGCGCGACAACTGAGCGCGCTCGTGCGCGTGCGTAGCAGAGTGTGGCTGGCAAATTTTTATTTAGTTCCGCTCTCTATGCAAAGTCCCTTCTATAAGGACGTGCAGTAAGTGATGCTTGTTTTTTTATTATTTGCTTTCTGCTTTGGAGGCTTTTTTCTCTTTTATCAATTCTACCGTAGCGACTGTAGCGGCTGAAGGATGTAGTTTGTTGTTGTTGTTGGAGCTTTTAGCATTTTTGAAAATGGTTGTGAACGTAAGTAGAAGTAGATTTGTAATCTTTATTGGACTACTTTGAATCATACTTCTGTGATTCTTGCGATCATTGAACGAACCTATTCCATCTAAGGCTGTGATTACTATTGTGTCATTTTTTTGTTGGGAAGTATGATTCAAGGTAGTCTCTGTTTCTCATTACCCATCTCTCAAACTTACCAATCTATCTAAATATAACCCATCTTCATGTTTCTATCCTACAGTGGTTGAATAAGAATTTATCAATTAACCAGCCGTTAGTTGGTGTAAGGCCTGATCAAAAACAACTTCTGGAAATATTTGCGGAACCACTGAAGTGCATTAAAGTCTACGTATAAATTTTCGTTATATTTAGCGTTTCCAAATATAAATATAAAAAGAAGAGCAATTAGTCTTTATCAGTACCTGATATACAAAACTACCAGGTCTAAAAATATTAAGAAATAAATTATAGTTCAAGTTTAAAGTCCAATGTTTATTATCTGATTTAATAGCTATTTAAAGTTTTATTAATTGCTCCCTCGTTTGTGCTAAATAAATCCAGTGATCAAAAAAACAATCGTCCACAGTAGGCTATGGTATTTGAGTCAGATAGCAATAATGCATCATAGGTACTGGATGCGTTGAGATTGCAGAACAGCTGAGGATATGTCCCTTCATTTTTTGATATACGTACATGATGCGCTTGGAAAATATTTTTCATTTAATTTTCAAAAAAATAGGCTTGCAACGCATTGAATCAGAATTAGTTTATTTACTCTATGCGTCCGTGATGCTGTCAAGTATTTCTGTATAGTAAGTAACAATTCCAACTTTCTTCATTCAGTAGAATTGGAGAAAATAGTCTGTAACAGACGGACCAACAGACAAGCATCACAGTGATTTGATGGCGGATCCGTTTATTCATCGGATATACGGGGCCCTAAAAAATCTAAACCTGTATACCTTTATAACTACCTACATATAATTACTGATGAATGTTTTGCCGATTCGATAGATACGATGTTTCAAAAAACCCATGTTTGACAAAACCCGACGAATAGAAATTGGCACACGTTTAGGGCAGGATATAAGGACCTCAGATGAAGACATCGACTTTATTGGATAAATTTTTGACCGATGAACCCAAATGGAGGAGGTATAAAATTCGACTGTCTGCTTTTTTTGGTTTGTGCGCGCGCTATATACTTACTCTGATTTTGATTCTTTTGAAAGAGGAGACTGGAGAATTGGTCCCATATTCATAAAAAATCCTATCTGAAATCTCCATCCCACCAAAAATCATTCCCGAAGGGGGTGGAGAGGGCGATTTCTCTCTCTCTCGAAAATCTGAGATGGGAATTAAAGTCAAGACTATATCAGGGAACGTTTAAATTGAAGAGTTGTAGTCTTCGAGTTACGGCAATCTTAAAATCCAAAATATATATATATTTCCGCTATGTGGAGGAAACAATTTCTTTTGAAAATCTGAGATGGCCAAATTAAAGACCAGTTTTCAAGTTACAGCAGTGGTAAAATCTAAAATGTGCATCTTTCCGCGACGATCTTTTTATTGGATCTCGGAATAATAACAAGTACAAACAAATAATGTACATAGGTAATAGGATAAGTACAATCTTCTTTGGTATAAGTAAACGTTCAATGATTTTCGGGACTAATGTTTCACTCAAAAGTGTTTTTTTCTATAAAAAATATTTATAACTTATGCTCTATCAAAATAGTTTTCAAAGTTTGCATGTTAAACCGTGTAATATATAAAAATAATGGTGTTCTTAAATAACTAAAATACTGTTTCGTTTATTACCTGAATTTTATTGTTCTTAAGAAAGTTATTGTGCGATAGGCTTACGCAAAAATTTGTGAAACAAGTTGAAAGCTGTAAATGCATTGTCTCCTGTTGTAATTAATACTAGGTCACTTCCTGTAACATCTTAATAACAAGCAATGACATATAATAATAATTAAATCTAGTTCATATATTACTTCCGAACACATGTACACTCATGAAATGGAAAAGGACAGCAATATAGGCATATTGGAAAGCTGATGCCTAGTCATAAAACCAAGTCGCGGAATTGTATGTAACAAGAACTAACTACACGTGAACATCAAAATTACACGAACAACACGGGAAAGTTGGATGAAGAATTATCTGTTAACACTCGACATGATTAATCAATTTTGAATTAAATTTGAAATGAAATTGAACTTCTTTGTCGGTGCCTGTTTCACTCCAATGAACAATATATCACATGCTTTTATCTAAAAAGGCTACTTGTTTCATTATCGATCACTATATAAGGTTAGTAAAAAAAAGTTGGCGTATTCGTTTGGAATAACGTTCCAAGTATCTAAAATTATTTTCATATACCTTGTAAAATATCGGTATTTTCATCCCTACATTCACTATCATTGCCGTTTCGTTTTAATACATAGAGTACATCTCATCTGTAATAATATCTATATCAAAAATATAGTCTGATTTTAGATATAATTATTTACAAAAACCTGGACCGACTGTGTTGGATAGTACACAGGAAAATACAAAATAATGTTAATTCTACTGGTGCTGGTAAGTTGTCCAATAATTGTAAGTAGACAGAGGACTTTTGGCGCCAAGTTCATAAGTCCCAGCACCAGTAGAACTAATGTTATTGACAGACTTCTAAAAATTGAGGAGGTATACAATAAGGTTGTAGGTTTGCTTTTTTTATTTATGGCTATGCTCCGATTTTGATAATTTTTGATTAATTTGAAAGAAGAGAGTTGAGAAATGGTCTAACTTAAATTCGAAATCTCCTTCCCTCTAAAATCGCACACTCCACCCCATTCGGGGAAAATCTGAAATTGGAGACGGCAGAATTAAAGATAAGACCATATCCGGAAATGTTTAAATTGAAAATTTTTCAAAAAAGTTGAGGTTTTCGGCTTACAGCAATGGTAAAGATTAAAATATATGTGTTTCCACTATCTGGAAGAGGCAATTTTTTGCGAAAATTGAAAATATGAGACGGCCAAATTAAAGAAGAGATTATATGTAGCAACATATAAATTGGACTTTTTTGAAAAGAAGTTGCGGTTTTCGAGTTAAAGCAGTAGTAAAGTCTGAAATATGTATATTTCCGCCGTGATATTATCAGATCTCTGAATAATAACAAGTACAAGCAAAGAACATATTTGGGTAATCGGATAAGTACTATCTTCTTTGGTATTAATGAACTTTCAACGATTTTCATGACTAATGTTACACTCAAAAGTGAGAAATATTTTTTTACCAAAAATTGGACCGAATTTATTAGTTACTAGTTGTGCACTGAAAAATACAAAATAATATTAATTCTATTGGTGTTGATACTTGTGAAGTTGACGCCTAGCTACAATTGCACAGGTTCTAAAGTACCCGCACCAATAGAATTAATATTATTTTCTATTTTTCAGTGCACCAACTAAGATGGTCCAATTATTGGTAAAAATATTTATTTTGTATTTTTCAGTGTACAAAATAATAAAATTATCCCTATTGTCCTATTGTTCACATATTCCAGACTTTAATATTACTGTAACTCAAAAAAGTAAAATTTTCTGAAAAATGCTCAATCTAAATGTTGCCGGATTTAGTTTCTTTTTAATTTTATCGTCTCAAGGTTTCGATTTTTAAAAGAACTTGTTCGCTTCATCCACTATTTTTGGGGGAAAGGGCATCATCAAAATGCGCAAACGAATATAGTCGAATTGTATAGGTACCCATTTTGGGAAGGATTTTGACACACCAATGCCGTTTGATTGAGAAACAACTCAATCAGAAAACTTTGCTGATTCCAAATGGGTTTGGTTGACCTTTAACTACTGTCATTTGTGTGTGAGCTACCCATGATAGGTACAGCCCCCTAATATTTCTTCGGGATTTTCACATATATTCTGTATTTTTTCCAAAATTTCACTCTCATTATCTGGTCTTGCAGTTAAGGGGAAATGGTTATTTTTCGTATACTTTCCTCAATATTTTTAAAGCCATCGGTTTTAGGATAATGAAAAAATATTTTTGAATATGATATAACGAGCCATTTCATTTGACATGGTACAGATAATGTTTTTGTTACCACTAACAATTTTCTGACGTTCTGACCATATCCACCTGTTCCAACCACGAGCACTTGACCTATTTATATTTTTCACTCATTTCTACCTCCGTCCCTAATATATTCCAATGTTTAGCAGCATATTATTGAAATAATCCTACAAAAAAAATTATAATTATATACGCTTTGAAATGAACACACCGGATCTCGTCGTGAGAATTCTACTAAATTCAACTATAGAAGCACAAACGCACACACAATGCGAGTCAGCAGAGCGCATATCCCATTCGAAATCAAATTACACACACAATCATCGAAATGTTCAAACCTTTGTCGCGCAACTAATTTGAAAAATATTGCATAAAACTTATTCACGCCTAACTTTAACAATGACAACAATAAATAAATTATTAATGCACAGGTGAAATTCGGAATCAGCAAATCTCTTCTGCAATGAAAGTAGTAGAACATTTAAAAGTTTGCATAATTATGTAAGTATATTTATACTGCATGAAAACATGCGAGTTCTGACGAAACTCCCAGTTCCGATTCTCCTGGTACCTTTGACGTGATGATTCAGGATTTCCTAGTTCAATTTTTTACCGACTTACCATACTAAAAACTATAAAATTATTCGATTGTTTGTGCTTTTTTATATCATTTCCTGCATTTAGGATAGTAATAAACATGCTTCGATTTCGATACTTATTCTCTCATTTGAATGGGGGGATGGAGGGGGTATTTTTCCAAAATCGAAAGGCTGAGATGACAATTTAAATAAGAGATCATATCTGGCAACATAAAAAAAAAACTCAAAGCTTCCCAAGATACAGTACTAGGAAAGTGTGAAATATTGTTACATACACCTTTGGTAAATGTGTTACGTGTGTCGTCAGCCTTTTTGTATGTCCACTACTGAACACGCCTCCCCCTCACTGCCTTGTCAGTTTTTGCAACCGATAAGGGGACCTACAGTTTAAGCTGGAGGCCGTACCACCGACAATTCAACAAGATCAGAATGTTTTTAAGGCGTACCTTACCACGCTGCCTCAATGTGGGTTGGTAAGGGGCAAGTGATGTCGACCGCTGTTGTTACCATGTTATCCTTCTAGCCCCAGAATTTTTCAGGAAATTTTCATTCAAGGTAAATGTCCTTGACCTATTTGGCCTCAAACCCCATACCTCTTGGTTAGAAGACCAGCGTCTACCAACTAGACCACCATGGTCTTTCTGTGTTATCTATTTAAAGATAACTGATAAAATACGGAAATCTATTTTGGTCCATAAGTATTTTTGAATTTTAAGTTTGAAGTTTGAATAAGTTAAAGCATCGGATGAAACATCGAAATTAGCTAAGAGGCTAATTCAATCAAATTGTCATAAATTTCAAATCTCACACAAATGATACGAGAACAAAAACAAACAATATTATTATGATATATATCTATTATGTTTATCATTTATGCCTTGCATCGTGCCTTTTATTCATGTTCAATGCAAATTGACACTTCATCTTAAAAAAATCGTTCATCTGTCAAGATTCTTTATTTAGTCGGAATCGATCAATTCAGAACAATACAATAGCTCATAGTTCGATATTCAAAAGCCCATATCTCTGGGGTGCAAAGCTTGTGGTAACTAGTGACTAATAAGTTATTAAAGGCTATGTCGAATATTCACATCAATTATCGGTGACAACGAGAAAAATTATCTTTCTAAATTTCGTCATTGTCGTTATGCCAATCAGATTGAAATTTTGGATTTTAATTGCGAACTCTCTCTTTCCATTAGTAAACAGCATTAACCGTGTAACATTAATAGATAAACGCGATGCGAGAAACTCTTCCAAAATCCCAGAATACCGACATAAGGACCTTTCGAGCTGAGAGCCGAGTTTTCGTATTAAATGGGCTCTCACTTTTTCCCATCTGCATCCACTTCATTCTCGTGATTTTGTATACTTGAGTTGTCTTCTGACAAGACTTTCCTAAACTTTGCCTGAAGTTTTCGAAACATTTCAGCTGATTTGACGTCTTCAAGTATAGGAAGTTTTATAGTAATGCTTTGTGTGGACCTGAGCGTGAACTTCTTTGGGGGTACTCAAGAAATACTGATTCATAAATAGCTATATTAATTTTTTTTTAAAATTCTTTGAGAAAAATTTATTATAAACGCACCAGATGACAACTTCCACAGCAGCCAAATACAAAAAGAAAGTGATTAAGTGTTCTGCTCACAACTAATTTTCTTCAGGATACCTAATTTGGAACAGCATATAACGTTGGCGGTTGGCATTACCTTCGAAAGCAACATAGACGTATCCGTTTGAGACATGTTATTCAAAAGCAACTTCGGAACTTTCTAAATAGTAAAACAATTTTCAATTATTTTATGATAATTATATTTAAAAACATAATTTTCTCAAGTATCATCTACCCTTTTATTAACCTTTTCATAATTAGTTTCATTTGCAACGACACAGAATTGTTTCTCAGGAAATCGTTAAAAATCTGCTCACCGAAACTTTTAAATAATTAAACATAATTACTGTTCTTTTTTCTATCTACACCAGCTTTGAGTTTGTGAAGTGGACCATCTTATCGGGTGCCTTTGTGCAAAGGACAAAAATATCGTCGTTAAAAATTCTGGTTATAAAGATTCTCTTAGTTTGGTGGTGCTGGTTGTTCATGAATCGACAAAACGTGTTTTATTCAAAAGAGGACTGCTCAAAAATAGTTACATAAGAAATGGAAGTTCAACATGTAATTCGCCCTAAAAAGTGTTACAGGAGGATTAGTTTTTTTCATGATTTAAAATCGGATATGGAAAAATTTAAGAAAAGGCGATTTTCGGAAACTTTTAAGTATACATTTTTCGAAATATTCAACGGTTTCAAATTTGTTAGCCAAGGAATGATTTATGTGATTCTGTTTACACTAAAAAATGTGAAATAATATCTTACAAAAATTAATAATGAATTTTACTGTCGCTGTTAATTTTGACGTAGTGCAGTTACAGATAGAATGTTTTTGGGCACCCGCTTTAAAAGTACCAACACCAGTATAATTTATTATTTTGCAGTTTTCAGGGAAACCCAATAATAAAGTTTTTCCTAATTTTTGTAAAAAAAATATTTTTGAATGTAAGTATCATCAAAATGGTAAAACGTTCACTTATATTCAGAGTTTTCAATACATATTTCAGACTTTGGAGGAAGGAAATATTGGATTTTATTGAGATAGGACCATTACTCAGCACTTCTTGAGATAGGACCATTTCTCAGCACTTCTTGAGATATCGTTTTTTTTTTCTTCAATATTGTACCATTTCTCTCTTTCTACTCTCTCAAATGAAAAAAATCATCGTAAGCGGAAAGTTTATTTATGTCCTCCGTCTTGAAACTCGGTTAAAAAGGAACTAATTTTCATTATTGATTAGGGGGATTCTTTTCCAGAAACAATCCTTAGGCATTTCCAACAATGTTTCCTTCAGGATATGGTTTCTTTGATTAGCTGTTTCCTGTAGGCATGATATTGTGTCTAGTTTTCATTTTATTTCTGCTCCGATAAAACAAAACAATAAAATATCAAGTATTACTTTGACTAGACATACAGTATTAAAGATTCGATTTACTTGCGATCATCTTTGATCTTAGATAAGTAGATAAATAATGCTTTGTTACCCAGATAATATCACTAATGCGCTAATGACTTGTCTAGATACGCGCAGTGTTGGATTTCTAAAAATTTCACTCGCTATAGCAAGTGCGCGCCAGGGTCACGTAATAGTGTTTTACAAATAAGTAGAAAATTTGAAATGACCAACAACCAGACCGAGACGAGCAGAGATATTGACGCAACCAAAAAGAAAATTGCCTTTGCATTGATATATTTTTATATAGGTAGATATTATATATGTAATGCTGAAAAAACTCAATACTTGTATAACTATTAGGTATATATTCTCTATAGCTGCCGTGTTGACGATGCCAAACTAACAATGATGATAGCTTGTTGTTACTCAGTGATTATCTACGCTATTGAATCGAGGTTTATATAATCGGATGGCCTACCTACACACAATGTGGCTATTTTCTATGCAAGTATTCGTAGATAATTGCTTGATATTGCGAATAATATTGATTTGTTGGTGAAACTTGTTCAGAACACACATCAATTCAATCGAGGGAATCTAATAAATTGCAATAAACTTATCTAAAATATAAAACTGAATAAAAAGCGGAAATGTAATTACGAAAGGTGGAAATGATTCAAGCGGGTCGAAGCCAACGACGAGTTTCTGAGGCTTCCCTTAATAACAAAATTTTAATTGAACTTGGTTGAGGATTGAAGCCACCGCGAGTGTTGATGATTGACATGCAAGCCGTACCAAGAGCTACTCCCCAAATTGAAGATCGTTTCTTAGCACTACTACACTACATACACTTCAAGACCACAAAATTACTAAAAAAATAAAACAATTCGCTTTAACCAACAGCATCACGCCCTTGTGAGTTACCTAAGCATTAAAAACACGCTTCTATAAGCTGTATTGAACTGAGGCAGGCTGGTGAGAGTCTCTTTTCTATCGAGGGAAAATCGTTCCTATCGGATTCAGTGGGCCTCTGTTTTGTACACTAACAAAGAGCAAAACTGTTTGAGTGGCTATCTTCGTAATGTAATGTAATTGGGCAAATATCCATTATCAATCTCATAGTCTGAGTATACCCAGTTAATATTGAGCTTTAATTATAGATTGAAGAGGCTACACGTCACCAAAATTTCTTAGCTAGAGTCAGTTTATTGATATTATTAAAAACAAAAACACATTTGTTATATTTTATTCGATGTTTTCATGATTATTTTCATTTGTAAATCTGTGACCTTGAAATATAGATTCAGGAGATAATAATAATAAAGTTGTCTATCATTCTGTGACTAGTGATCATCTAGCAAGAAAAAAAAATGAAATTACTCGACTACCGCCGTAATATCGAACACGCAGTCTATTATTTACTAAGTCTATGCTATATGCCTTCAAAATACGAACGAGTAAAAGTTTGCTAATAAGCTAAATATATCAAATCTAGTTATCATTGTTAGAAACATTATTTATCTTTCAAAATGCCTCAAAAAAATTCATACTAGTGTAACTTTTTTGGCCAACTTCGCCAGAAAGAAAGTGGTATACAATTCATCTGTATGTTCCCGTTTTGACCGACGAACCCCGAACGGAGGAGGTATTGTATGTATATAAATGCGTTTTGCGTGGTGAGTTGCGCCGATTTTGTTGATTTTTCGTTGGAAAGAGTAGTGTTGTAAAGTAGGTATGTACATCCAAATGAGGCAGAGGGAACAATTTGTTTCAAAAATTGAAAATTTTATCGTGCAGCTTCAAAGAAAACAATTTCTTCAACATTTAAATTGGTCATGTTTAAAAAAATCACAGATTTCCGCTGTAGAATTGTGCAATATCGTTACCACCATCTTTTGAAATCATTAAATATAATTTTCATGGAACACTAAAAAGTTTTAAATGAATATTTTTTACAAAAGATAGGACCGACTTTAGTCGTTGGTACACTGAAAAGTACAAAATAATTTTAATTCTAATGGTGCTAGTAGGTACTTTTGAATTTGGTGCCAAAAGTCTTACCAGCACCAATAGAATTAACATTAGGTAGTTTGTATTTTTTAATGTACCAAGTTAAAATATCGTTCCTTTTATTGGTATTATTATATATTGAATAAAATCAGTCCGACGTCAGTTATCGTTTTTTGTTTTTGAGATAACGATAAATACATTTCCTGAAAACCATTATTTCTTACTTTAAAATAACAAAATGTTTCAAAATTAAAATTTCCAAAAAGTGTACCCATTATATTAACTTCCTGCTATGAAATTAATATAATTAACCAAAGCATTCGTACGTTTACATTAAAATTAAAATAATTAAAGCCAATGGTTATCTCACTACTTCAAATGTCTTGTATGTCTTATTGCCCTTGTTGCTCTTTGATGCAGATATAATTTTTTTCAATACACACGAAATTTAAATCAGGCTTTTGATGAAAGCGAATGCTTTTATATTATTTAAATGCGGTTGGATTGAATGATAGATATATTTTAGTAGAAAAAACACCATCTTTGTCATTGTTCTACGTTTTACTTGGCTGGGCAGAAACATTTCTTTTCTTTTCTGTATTTTAATGAGTTATGGATGTACTTATAGAAAAAGTGAGACGATTACAATTTATTATAACTTTCGAGAAGGCTGCTTTCGAAAAAATGACATCGCCGCGAAAATACACGTATTTTAGACTGCTGTAACTCGAAAACCATAACTCTATGGAAACAATGTTCAATTTAAATATTGTTACAAATAATTTAATTTGGCCGTCTCAAATTCTTAATTTTCTAAAGAAATTGCCACCTCCACATAGCGGAAATACACATATTTTAGATTTTAAAATTGCAGTAACTCCAAAACCGTAACTTTTTTGAAAAAATATTCAATTTAAACGTTTCCGGATATTGTCCTATCTTTAATTCTGCTGTCTCAGATTTTCGATTTTCGAGAAAAATTGCACCCTCCACCCCTTTCGGGTGTGGTTTTTGGAGGGAAGGAGATTGCAATAGAAAAAAAATCATCCAAATCGGTTAACGTTTACTTGACAAAACGGGCGATCATTCATTAAAAAAGCATACATTCATTTGACTTGTATACCTCCTCCGTTTGGGAAGTCAGTAAAAAAATTATATTAAGATCACCAGCCATGGTGCAAAGTAAAGCATATTGTTGATATAACCACACTTTAATTTGGGCTGCAAGCTTTAGATTCCATACATCAGTCTGTTTATATATTTATATAGAGTGTGTCCTGAATTTATGAGAGTTGCATGACAACTGAGCTAGAAGAACGTTAAATGGATATAAAGTCTTGGATAATTCTATCGGTACCTTAATACCCTCTACAGAATAAAAAAACTATAATCGTACGTTTTTGGAAAAAGTACACAAATCTCTATATCTTTATCGCACAGCTGTATTATCATATCAGACGGAAATTCACTCCTCAGATTTTTCGTAACAGGGCGAGCCGAAATAAAATTCCACTTCTATAAAAACTATCTGAGAAAAATGTGGTAAGGTGTATCATAGAATTTCATGAAAAATCTATTTAATTAATACATACTAGTATCGTTACCACAACATTTCTGTTTAGTGATGCTCTTTCTGGTTTGGTAGATATTCTTGTAATGTCGAGAATAGCTCACTCATCTTTTAGAAAATAGTCGTTTGGGAAATAATTATATTGCCAGGTGTAATTACTGGAAACGGATACATATTATATATCTAGATCTGCCATATCTGCTAGTGCTAGTTGTTGTAGTTCCTGCTTGGGTCGTATAGTATATTGCCATATAATAATTATTGAACTAATGGATTTTCTTGATTGTAACGCCGCAGTTCTTAAGGATTCCTGACTTCGTCATCGGATATCGTGAAAGTTATTCGTCTTAATTCGAGTACAAGGTAATAATAATAATAATAATAGTTTTATATCGATTGTTTCTTCAATTTCCGATAACAATTATTATGAATTGTTTCTCAATCTGGAAGAGAAACGTGAAATCATCCAATAAGATGTTGCAAAAAAGTATCTTTTCTTCTTTTATTGCTAATAGATGGGAAGTAATAAACGTATATATAACAAATAATTAGTTTCATTTATACTTGTCATTTTTTATATAAAATGTGACTATTAAAATAGGTATGTTTCTTTTATCTTTTTGTACAACATTGTCAGGGTTTTAATGCTTTTTGATATTAGGTTATATAACTTGTCTACGAAAATTTTCAGAATATTGCAAAGAAATATGACAATACCTATAGTAAAATATACAGGGTATAGCATAAGTACGTTTAAATATTCAAGTAACGTATTCCTGTGACAATTTTAAGAAAAAAAGTCTATATAACCTTGTGTCCGGAAATGCTTCGTTTCGGAAATACAGGGTGTTGAAATTGAATTATGACAAAAACCAACCATGTTTTGAAAGATTCCAACAATCTGTACCTCGAAAACAAATCATTTTTCGATAAACATAATAAACTCGGTGTCCTCGGATTTCGATGCCCAAGTGTTTCGACCTACTCGGAATTCGACGCGCAGCTACATTTCGAGTTGTACAGTTGCAATTAGATTGATAACTTTTGGCACCAACTTCACAAGTATCAGTATCAATAGAATTAATATTATTTTGTATATTTCAGTGCACCAACTAATAACCTTGGTACAATTTTTTGTAAAAAAATATTTATTTCACACTTTTGATTGTAACATTAGTCACGAAAATCGTTGAACGTTCACTAATGCCAATGAAGATAGTAATTATCCTATTATCCACGTATATTCTTTGCTTGTAGTTGTTATTATTGAGATCTCAAAACATCGCTGCGGAAATACGTATAAGTTTTTTAGATTTAATCATTGTACCACCGCTTATAACTCGAAAACCGTAACTCTAAGGAAAAAATATTCATTATAAATGTTGCTACAAATAATAAGGTCTTTCATGTAGTACCCACAGATTTTCAATGTAAAGTATCTTTCATATTGTTCTGCTATCTGAATTAATTTTCTAACTGTTATACCACAATTGAAAACGAAGTAGATAACTGCAGTCATAAATCGATCGGCAATACAAATGCCCTTTGTTGGCTAAACAATATGGCGTATGGGTGAGTGATAATAGCATACAAAGTATAGCAGAAATTGAAACAGCTGGGTGTAGAAATGTACAAAATATTTTCATCCCGAGACTCATGTAAACTGTTACAGGCTCAAAGGTATTTTTTCAAAGTCCCTATAGAATGACCTGCCTAAAAATACATCTATTAAGGTGGTAAAATAGATTGATAGCCTGATCCTCGAAGATCATTTTACTTTTCTATTGATATTGTTATTCCTTTTTTATTTTTATACCGCTAACCCAAGTATTAAGGAAAGCCCCTATTGTAGGTAATGGTCCGGTTTTTTAACTGAATTCATAGTACCAAAGATTAGAAACTAATCTTTGGCTGTACCTTAAAGTCAAGGTCGACCGGCGACCCGTTGAACTTCAATTTTCATTTTTGCTTCATAGATGGTCTTGGTTTATTAATCCAAAACTAGCAAAATGTTAAGTAAACCTTAAGTAAAGATGTCTTAATGGGAAAGTAGTCTTTATGGTAAGGAGTGGCTATGAACCTGCACCTTTGGATACCGTCAGTACAAAAAAATAACATTTCAGCCCTCTCTGTGCCAAGATTATCTGCTGCGCAATAGCCGAAAAAAGTGTATGGCTTAGGACTTAAGTGGAAAAAGCCCTTTACTTAAGGCGCGCCTCGGATAAAAAGAAAAAATCTATTTTTTCAAATTAACTATACCTGTTTATTCATATTCTGGCTAAAAGGTTCTTGTTGTTCTTCCTACGTCAAAATAGAATAGAATAGATTTTTCGAGAAACCTATACTATCATGTAATTGATGAAAAATTCATTAGTAGGTATTATGTGACTCTCACAGAAATACGAACAATCACGATTTTTGACCGACTTCCCAAAAGGAGGAGGTATACAATTCGATTGTGTGCTTTTTTTTTTTTTTTTTTTTTTTTTTTTTTTTTTTTTTTTTTTTTGGTTTGTGCGCGCGTTTCATATAGTAAACGTACTCCGATTTTGATGATTTTTGATTCATTTGAAAGAGGAGGCTTGAGAAATGGTCCCATATTCATAAAAACGGGAATCCGACATCTCGTTCCCTACGAAAACCGCCCCCGAAGGGGGTGGAGGGGGCAAATTTTGTCGAAAATTGAAAATCTGCGTTGATATAATTAAAGATAGGACAATATCCGGAAACGTTTAAATGGAACATTTTTTCAAAGGAGTAACGGTTTTTGACATAGAGACATTTTAAACTCTCAAATATACCTATTTTCGCTATGTGGAGAGGGCGATTTCTGTCGAAAATTGAAAATCTGTTTGCAGTACATGAAAGACATAATTATTTGTAGCAACATTTATACTGAACATTTTCCCCTTAGAGTTACGGTTTTCGAGTAAAATCGGTGTTAAAATGGTAACAACTAAAATATTCAAGCGTATTTCCGCAGCGATGTACTGAGATCTCAATAATAACAACTACAAGCAAGGAATATACGTGGGTAATAGAATAAGTACTATCTTCATTGGTATTAGTGAACGTTCAACGATTTTCGTGACTAATGTTACACTCAAAAGTGTGAAATAAATATTTTTTACAAAAAATTGGACCGACTTTATTAGTTGGTGCACTGAAAAGTATAAAATAATATTAATTCTATTGGGGCTGGTACTTGTGAAGTTGGTGCCAAAAGTTACCAATCTACCTGCAACTGCACAACTTCAAAAGTAACAGCACCAATAGAATTAATATTATTTTATACTTTTCAGTGCACCAACTAATAAAGTCGGTCCAATTTTTTGTAAAAAATATTTATTACCATTCCGCACGGCAAATATGAAAGTCGTCGATCAGTTCGTACTTACGTTATGCTTGTATTTACCAACACTAGGGTATCGCCTAAATGTAATGCCTAAATATTAAGCATTTGCCTAGCGCAAAAAAACCTTTCACCAAGAGCATATCATTATTAAGGACTCCAGGCATCGCCCCTATAGTTAAATAATAGTCATTCGTGGAAATTGTTTGTATGTTTGAGGGTGAATATGATTGTTTAATTTTTTAGTAGAACTGAAGGTTTATTAAAGTTTCAGCAGTATATGTGTATACCAGTATAAACGATTGATGTGGATATTCTTGTAAGTATTAGATAGACTAGGATTGATTTCCCAAACGCTTGATTTTGTTGAATTTTGATACGAATATATAAACCTCAGGACACTACCGAATACCTTTGAAGTCATTTGATATTTCATTCCATGGATCTAATTTCAAACGATTTACTTGTGATGCAACGTCTGAAATCTGATAAGCTTGCTTGTAAAATTCTAAGTAACTTGTTCACACTGAAATCCTTAGCGCTTTCGTCTGCCTGTCCGGTATGATTTCACTTTTGGTCTCTACCTAATAAGTGCTTTCCATATTTTTTGCTGTGGTAGTCACTAGTTACTGAAATTATGGGTCATTATTAGAGGACCCGCAGTCTATCAATCTTATATTTATGTCTATGGGCGAATCTAGAGTTTTTGCTTAGGCATCGCCGAAAGGTGCGTGGGTATACATTTGTTGCATTTGCAAGTATCGTATCAACGTTGCATAGTTACGTATATAATATTTTGATACAAAGAAACACAACGAGCGTGATCATAAAACATCATAAATGATACCATACGTAGTTGTATGTGGACGAGACTTCGACAAGTCGTTGCATGTTCATCGTTGCATTTTCCCGTGCTAGTGCTGCTGCTTGTTGCAGGGTATTCATTGCTATCCGGGAGAATACTGTCGCAACGCGTTTTGTTCGTCTTACCACCGTCCGTGCAACGGATACTGGTACACATTTGTAATTGCATGTCAAAAATTGGTACCACGGTGCAGTGTATCCTAACTATCTGAAACGATACGTTATACAAAACGTTCATACGATACGTGCAAATGCAACAAATGGATACCCACCTTTAGGGTGCGTTTATGTTGGAGTTCCGTTGAGAGCGAAACAAATAAAATGATTCTATTGTTTTATATGCAGGTGTTTATGTTGTAGCGATGTGTAGCGCGACACGTAACCTCAATTAAAATATAAAAGTTGACATCGGGTAATGAGAATATAACAAGGCAAAAATTAATATTTGTCGGTCCAGAACTTTTATATATTACAGTAGTCATATCACCGCATTGTATATGTTAATTTGGGGTTATGTCAAGTTGAAAACTCGATGCGCATCGGCCACTATCTCCCAGAATTTCAATGCAAACAATAACTATGGTACGATGGTCATCTGCAATTTTATTCCAGGACAAAGCATTTGGCTTGAATACAACTAAACAGGTAGCTATTGCGCAGCTGCTGTTGCGAGCAAGGTGCCGAGAGAATAAAAAATAACAAAATCGGTCCATCGGTTCGCCAGATTATCACTAGGACACCATACACTGAAAATATATTTTTTATATTCTTATATTCAAGAATCCGACTTAAGTGTATAAATGCTGAATTTATATCAATGTATGTTTGTAAATAGATGTGAAAGCATTACAAATATCCGGTGGTATATATCATTTGGTTTACAGTTTCTTCTCAACTAACATCAGCTTAAAAAAAATTGAATCTTTTTTGCAAAAGATTTTTTTATATTTTGAAACTAGCAATATCTTCGTTCTTAGTTATGCTATTATTACTCAACCAGACCTATTAACCAAACAAGAGAAATTGATGTCCTTAAATTTCTTATCGAAACTAAAAATTTGTCATACTTTTAGTTTTTTTAGTGGTGATACTAACTTTATATTAAACTTAGCACTACCACCCCCTAAAAACATCAAATTTTGGTCCGTTTTCGACTGTATTGTGCGTAATTTATTTGTCGCAAATTAGTAATGACGTAAAAGAACTAAAAAAACGTTAGTTAACTTGAGTTCAAGTTACCACTACCACACCTTATAAGGAGATAAAAACGAAAGTAAAGTTTTTTTAGTTCTTTCACGTCATAACTAATTTGCGAGAAATAAGTTAGGTACGCACAATAGAATCGAAAACGGACAAAAGTTTATGTTTTTAGGGGTGCTAACTTCAATATCAAGTTAGCATCACCACCAAAAAATAAAAATAAAAGTGCGACAATTTTTTTGTGTCCATAACAAATTTACGACAAATAAGCAACAATGATTCCACTTCTCGTTGAATCGAAATTCGAAAATGGTGGTGCTAACTTGAAGGACATGAAATTGATACATATTCTGTAAAGTCCCCACAAATCTATATTTTTGTGTCAAATACCTATATTATTTTGTTCAGATTGTTGCAAATAAGAAAGTTGTATTATTTAATGATGGTTTATAGTACATCAACTTACCTCTACGTACAAGCTCTGATTATGAAACAGGTTATGTTCCCTTTTCCCTTCTCTATCTATCCTATCCCCCATCTAACCATCTAACAATTTGTTACTAATTATTGTGATGCATGCATGTGCATGCTGCATGCTGAAGCTTTTAACATGGTCTTCTGCACGTTAATTATGATAATATTTTGCCCGACTTAATTTTGCAAATTAATCGTCATTTAATGGAGTATTTCTCAATGTAAGTAATGTTGCGGCGAGCTTAGCAATTTTATGTCGAAATCAGGTAAATTGGGACCTTCCTGACAAGTGAGTCAGATGTGTGTATAGTACAGTAACTTGTAAGAAAATACTTTAAGGCAGGTATCGAGGAAATATAAATGTTCCTGGTATGTAATACTTAGGTAAAAGTATCAAACAAATAAATTTTGTCAATATTAAAAACTTTTTTCAATGTAAACTTACCTACTCTTTTTTCGATGTATTTATGTTTTAATCTGTAGTCATATGTAATAATTATTTTGCCGATAACGTTACGTCTTTATACAGTGATAGGTTAAAAAAAACAAATAAAAGTTTGACGAAATAAATCAAGCTCTCAGCACAACACATCCTGTATATTTTGTACTTCTGTTGAATTAGAAATCTAAAGGTTAAGACCTAAGTTTATTATATCAACGTTATATTAATTTGATTAAAAATACCATCACCAGCGGATTCTAAGTTTAAAAATAATGCAAAAAGCTCCAATAATTATAAGTCTAAAAGTGTCCATTAAGGGAGTTGCAGACTTTTTAACGTACGCTCCTGACGATGGTTTTTATCCAATGTCTTCAAAACTAATGAAGATAATGGAGTGAAATTTAAGGAATCTACTAATGTATTGACTCTCAACATGAAAGGCTAATAGCAATTTTAAAATTTTAAATAAGGATGCATCAAAGGCTGCGTTGGGGCAGAAACAACCCTATCTTTTTTGTATGTGGCTATTTCTAAATTTTGTCGAAAACTTAAAAAAATTTGGAATTTTCTACTACAAGAAGGTACTCCTATCAAACCTCAGTAGGATGAACCGTTTCCTAGTAACATCGATTCAAAAGCTTTACTACTTGTCTCAAGTGCAAATCAAAGAATTTGAGATCATAGTATCCATGGTTTCGCTTTGACTCATTTGACATTCGGTGACGTATGTAGTGTTTATAGTTTTTTTGTTTGTTTTTTCTCCAGGCGCGTACGTTAAAAGGTCTACAACTCCCTTAACGAACATTTTTCAATCTATGTTTATTGGAACTTTTTGCATTATTTTTAAACTTAGAATCCGCTGGAGAAGTTTTTTTTATAAATTATAAATCATAAATCATAATTATATTATATTATTTCTAAGATCATCCAGATTATTGAGTTTTGTTTTGTAAATGATGTTTTTAAAATATCCTCATTGAAAATATTCCAATGTTGATAATTGATAAATAATGCTGGCAACTGTATTTTTGTGTATCTTCTTCCTGTAAACAATTTAAATATTATCTTTTATTTTACATTTCATTTTACTTTCAAACGGCCGTATCTTTTGAATGGAGAAGGTTACCATTATGCGGTGTGAGAGTAAAAAGTATATCTTTGAATTAGGCTTCAATGGCAGTTTGAATTATATATTCATGTTGAAAACTTGATTTATACCATAAAACTTTATCTGAAACTTTTTTTGTAAACGTATCAAGAATCAAAATGTAAGCAAGTTACGTTATTTTTGTTACATCCTGTATTTATCCATAGTTCACTGTACTATCGCATAGATTCGCATCCATTGTTATTATTTGCCAGTACCTATTGGATTTTTAATGAGACGTAATTATGGGCAATACGAGTAGACAAAAGGATGCGTTTGTTTAACATTGATGGATCGTTTGTTGTGAAAACTTTGTTACTAATCGTTATAGTTCATGAAGAGAAACTAGAGAAATAATTGTATTTAATTGGACTTATAGGTATTCTGTAATTCTTATGAAAATTGTAGAAAATTCGAATTTCTAAATCAGCTGCATATCTGAATTGTAAATTTCAATTTGAAAGAAATTAAACTTTATTTTTATATTGAAGATCCGTCAGTGTTTAACAAATTGATGAAGATTTAAGCTAATCTATAAAAAATACTGATTCATTCAGGTTCTAACTTATGATTAGCCAATGTTATTCACTTTTTGTTTTTTTATTTTAAAAATATTCGGTTTTCTTTACTGAGAATCGCTATACTCATACAACGGAATGCTGATTTCTGAGCACAATTTGATAAAAATGGTCTACATGACGTCATCGTACGGTCGACAAGCAGTCGTGACGTCATGTGGAATCACTAGCTGGGATTTTAGATGCTTATCAGCATACCTACAGTTGTATTTGTATAGTGCTGGAGTGTCTATTGCAAGTTATGAGAATTAATAATTATTCGACTAAATCCAATTTTGCAGATACCAAACTTAAATTCAGCAAAAGGAAAATCTCAGTATCCATGGACTCTCTCTTCATATAACAGCGAGCCAGAGCTCGCCTATCCAGATTCTCTGGACCGCAGCGATTCAATCCAGCACACCGCTACCGACAATTCGGAAAGCCATCGTTTCCAAACGGCCAATACCTTCCTGTGGAATGTTGGCAATACACCACATATACAAAATGAGTTTTATGACAGCATCGATTCAAACCTCGCCTCCAGCCTATTTCACAAGAATGGAGAAGAACTGGCCGAGTGCGATTCATTGGAAAGGCATAATTTGTCAAACTTCTCTGACGACAAGAAATGAGTATGTGATTTGGGAGAGATACTCGTGTGTTTAGCCTTACTTTTTGTTGTTATTTCAATGGTTGTGTATTGCCAATTGAACATAGTTGATAAATGAAATGTAATACAATAATTATTGTAGTAAGTATTTAAGGAAAATTAAGCATCACACACGACATATGAATCTAATAAATAATAAAATTCGAGAGAGCCGCGTTGAAATTATTTTGTTTCTAAATAATTCTATTATTGACTTATTGATAGAGATATAAAATAATAAATGTTAAAATTACTAGAGAAAATTGTCAACACAACTTAATGGGAGCATATAGAACATTCATACCATATGAAAGGTTCTTCTATAATATGGAAAATTCATTCGATTAGCAAAATTTATCACACAAATTAAGTATATCTAATCTTATTCCTTTTATCATAAATGCATTTGTTAATTTGTAAGTTACTGCTAGCCAAATGTGTTGGCCTTTATTTTTCGCAAATTATTTTGTTTTTTTTCCTATTGCCGACTGTTCGTATATTATGACTGATATTGCTGCATTCCTTTTATAAATTGATTGGTTTTGTTACCTACCTATTTGTATTGTTATTTGAGCGGGAGCAAAATCTCTCGACTCGAAATAAACACGGTGCTTGTATATATAATATAATATAATATATATTGTAAAGTTAGCGAAATGATGTAAAATAATTGTAAAGACTTTGAAAACCATATACACATATAGGTATATTATTTTTAAGGTAAATAAAGTTTATTGTAAGATAGTCTCACATTATCTATTTTTTAAGATAATTTGTATACATTCTAGCCGTATATCGTTTAGTTATACAGTATATATTCATAATGTTTAGGTTATTGTCATCAACTATTTATTTTTCAATTTGAGTGTTTTTTACAGTGTCTTACTTTTTCATTTATGTATTTTTATCGCTGTGTAGGACTGTGATAAGTTGTTCAGATTCGACTTTTTGTGGCGATTTATAGAAAGTTCCTTAAGCTAATCAGAATTTATCAAACTTACTTGTAGAGATCTTTTGTATACGTGCCTATAAAGGAATTGGATTTTTTAAATTTATTATACCAAAATATGCGTATTATCTAAATATAGATACAATTCGCAAGTAGAAATTTTGTTAGAGTAAAATATTTGCTTTGTTTCGAAATTCGATCAGCGTTCTTTTCATATTTCTGATTTTATATTACCGTTTAATTTTATTTCAGATGCATTTTTGCTTAGAGGAAATCCAATGTTTTCCACATTGTCTTGTAAAAAACACTAGGATCGCTATTTATTGCTACATTCGTAATCTTAAAAAATCAAAATCTTTTCTATCATAACACTTTTATCAGTATTTTCGAAACAAGGCTTCAAGGGTATCATCACATTCACCCTCTTGATTATTTACCGTATTTTTTTAATGAAGCTATTAGAAGCGTATAAGTATAATTCATTTTGTATTGGGTGATTTTTATTGATATAATAAAAACGAACCTATATCAAAAACATTCCTCAACAATCATTTTTTTAGATTTTCTTCTTTTTAGTGTAACTTTTTTTTCAGAATATTATAAGACGTAAAAACAATATTTTCAGTTAGATAATTGCAATCGACACCATAAGGGTGGAAAAAATGTAACCTACCCGAAAAATCCAGGAGTCTTAAAAAAAATTGTGGATTCATCGTAATTAAATATGATCGTTAACAACGATGTTATCTTACTAATCCTAATAAGTTGTTAAATGATAAGTAGAAGACTGTATTTATATCAATAAGGATTACTAACAGTCTATAAAAGCCACAACATTTGTGATATATTTAGAAATGCTCATCACCTGTATAGTAGTTCTCTCATCTCTTATTGAACAAGTTGCGATTTTCTTTTACAACATTCGAAAAACACAACTTGTATTTGCAAATATTCATAAATGATATTCATATTGATAGAAAATCGGATATAGAGAAGAAGTATATATATATATATATATATATATATATATATATATATATATATATATATATATATATATATATATATATATATACGCATATGTTAAATACGGATTTATAAAATGCAACAATTATTACCTTTTTATCAACAATAATACATCATGTTCACTCTATATATTATGTAATGACTGATTTTGTTTCATTTTATAAATCTGTTTATTGGAAATAATGTAAATAATTGCTGTTTATATTATAAAGAACACATATATATTACAAATAAATGAAAAAATCATATTTTACTCTTGGTCTTTTCATCAGCTGTCAGTCTGTTTTCTGTACCTTTCGCACGTTATCCATCCGTTCTAACTTCATGAGCAGTGTCTTTACGTGTTCTACGAGAAGGCCAATTGTCTTGTCAATTTGCTCCAGTCGCTGTTGTTGCCTGGAAAAAATGTCTCGTATGTTTCCTCTCTATCTATTGCCTTTTTATATTAAGCTTACTCGATGAAATCCTCCACTTTGACGTATTTGCTCATTTCTGAAGCATTGCTGTCTTCTAAAAGTTGAAAAAATGGCATGAAAAATATGTTCACACTTAATAAGACGATAATTACTTAAAACACTATCTAAATCCGCCAACAGTTTTTGTACGTCATTAACCTTAACCTCAGCCAAAGGATCGATATTATATCTAGCAAAAAACATTTCAACTTCTATATCACTGAAGCCACACCTGAAAATAAAAAAGGAAAAACATGACGTTCTTATATTTGTTTTGACAAAAAAATACTTTTTGAGAGCATCTCTGATTTGTCTTATTGTAGCATTCAGTTCGCTCTTCTTATCGGCAGTAAGAGAAAAGTTGCAACCCAATTTATTCAGAAACTTTTTCAAACTTATACTGAGGTATTCTGTCATCTGCATCTCATCCGGAGCTACGGCTAACTCTGTTTTCACATCAGCATAGGAATCGTTGATTATGGCAAGGAACATGTTCTAGGAACACGGAATGTTGTTTTCAATAATTTTTAAAATTATAAACCGGCCTGGCCACCAGAAATTTTACAATTTTTCGTTGAATGAGGTCATTTTCGAGAGGCAACTCAGTCTTCCTTTAATGCGTATGAAGTGTTTTCTTTAAAAGTTTTGACAACAGAGATAATCATTTTGGTGGCCGAGTTTTATTTTGGACAGTGGACAGTGTTTATTTGATAAATTTCTCACCAGAAGTACAAAAAAGACCAAGAAAATGTATGATAAGAAATAGATTGGCGCTAATATTCTGTTTGCTTTTTCTATTTCACTGTAATCAAAATCTCCCAAGATCGTTCGGAGCAAAGTGAACATTGCAATGCCAAAACTGCTGAAATTTTCAACCTAAAAGTTAAAAGCATCATTTTATTCAAGCAGTATGCTCTGTGATCTAATTTACTAACCTGACTACCAAAAAGTAGATATCCAAGTTCGGAGAATGCAAAAAATATAATGAAGAACATAATTGAGAATCCAAGAACATCTCTCGCACACTAAAATTTATTTAATAATAATAATAATGGTTTATTTCCCAAGAAACATAATTTTTTATAAAAGGGAAAGTGACAAAATAATGATTACAATAAAAAAAGATAGGTATTGGAATAGGCAATAAAATCAGAAATTTATTAAAACAGCTAAATGAAATTATTTGTAATATTACATTAATAATAAATATTTCTTAAAACTATTTTTGAATCTTGTTTTGCCATTTTTTTAAAAATTGGTAAATTAATTGTTATATACATTTATGCCTTTATAAAGAAGTGATTGTTTGCCAATTATTGTTTTAATTTTTATTGACAAAAGATTATTGGAACATCTAGTCAAATGATTGTGTTGATCACTATTAAATCGAAAAACTAAATTTGAATGTTTTAAATTATTTACAAGATGAATTAATATACAAATTTTAATTTTATATAATGAATAAATATCAAATAATGGATTTAAATAAATTAAAAATTAACTGTGGATTTTCTGTAATTCAGAATATGCACTTTATTACTTTATTTTGAAGTATTTTCAAAGGTTTCAGTGAAGATTTTGTTGCTGAGCCCCAAACTGATATTAAATATTGAAACTTTGAATGAAAAGTATAATTAGTTTCAGGTATTTTAATAATTTCTTATTTTAAATAGAATTGCAATTATTGGAGCTATCTGTTTCCTCATTTTTTTTATGTGTTTTGACCATGATAGATTCTCATCTACGAATAATCCAAGAAACTTCACAATAGAAGAGTATTTGACATTGTCATTATTAAATTTAAGTTGATTTTTCAAATCAGTAGGTATATTTTTCCTGACTATAAAAGTGAAAGATGATTTTTCATAATTTAATGTTAGCTTATGACATTTTAACCCACGTGAGATTTTGCTAATATCGTGCATTAAACTAATTTTGATATTTTGTGAGTTAATACCACTATATGTATACTATAGTAGTATCATAAGCAAACCAATTTATTTTTCCATTCAATTTCGAACTTACCAACGAATTTATATATATGAGAAAAAGAACTGGTCTCAGGATAGACCCTTGTGTAAGACCACATAATACGGATTTTTCTGAACTAGATACTTCTCCGATGCATACATACAAAATGGATAAATAATTTTGAACCATTTGCATACCAATCCTCTAATACCCATATGATACATAATATTCAACAGAATTGTATAATCTACTTTATCAAATGCTTTACTCAGATCCACTGATAAAAGTTATTTTACTTTACTTTATTTTCGAAATCTGTATTGAGCGTTATATAATAATTCTGATTTATCAAGGTATTCCAATAATCTTGAATGTACCGTTTTTTCAATAATTTTACAAAGTTCTGATAAAATTGAGATTGGTCTATAATTATTATTTCAGTGTAGCTTATACTCAGATACAATTTGTTTCATTACCTTTCTCAAAGTATCATTCAGTTGGCCCATTGTCTTGTTGAAGTTGAGAAATTTAAATATTTTCACAAAAATGAAAAACAAATTAATGGCAAACAAATTGCTATTCTCTATGTACAGAGTTGCCAAGTATTCCAAGTTTGCGTAATCATCAGGGTGGTCTATTATTTCTTTTATTGCAGGTGGTACCATTATTATCAGCATTGCAGATAGGACGGCATTAGAAATTGAACACTAATAGAGTAAAATCAAAACTTATTATTGTTTTCAAAAAGGATGTTTATAACTCACTATGATTACTGCCCAATCGATGTAAGTCCAGAATCTTAAAAAGTAAACTAGTCTGAAATACACTATCTCCCGCAATTCTTCGAAGATGTAGAATAATATGAAGAAATAGAAGCACACCTCACATGCAAGAAAAAACCAATCCATTGGATAGTGGAATCTTATTAGCTTGATACTATGGAAGTCTGAAGTTGTTATAACACCACCAGTTGATGGAAACTCAAACACCAATTTACAGACGGCAAATATGTTTAGGTTGGCATTATAGACAGAGAAGTCGATGAAAACAGCCCTGGTACCTCGGGTAATCCATAAGTTATTTTTCAGATCTGCTACAATCTGGTGAGACATATTCTTGTTACGGACTAGGTTGACATAAAATCCGCTTCCTTCATATGTGGTTATTTTGCCCCAATATTCTAAACTACCTGTCTCGTGGATATCATGATATACCCAGCTAAAGAGGAAACATAAAAAATGTTTTATTCAAGTGAAGCCGTGAAGTTTGATATTGAAAGAAATTTTTGATGAGACATTATTGAAAAAAATATATGTAGAGCCAAAATAGGCATAGTTCCAGCTATTAATTAGTAGATACTATACTTTGAGGAATTTACACACAGTTTTATATTATATAAGATAAAAAACGACAAAGAAAACAGCTAAAAGCACTTGATCAAAATTACTGCTTCAGTTTAATAACCACGATTTCACAGACAGATAGAAATATACACACATTATACTTAACTAGGATAAATCCAGCTAATCATAAGATGTTGCACTAAACAGTATGAAATGACAACACATAATGTAGGGATTATAGAGATTTTGAATTTGGTAAGAGATGATTTATCAGATACCTATAGTAGAAGACTCTGCACTAATTTCAAAATATTCATGATTCCTACGTTGTTACTTTTTTGGTGCAACATAAATGAAGTCGGTCCCAATTTTTTTGAAGTTATTTATTTATTTCACGAATTTCACACAGAAGTAATATTCAAGCCTTTCATGAATAAACACACTACTCAAATTATTATTTTCTTAATGATTCTGTTACCTGCAAGAAGGAATACGTAATTAGATACTCTAGTTTCAAGAAGCTAAAAAGAGGTAAAAATATGATTTTTATGAAAAAACGAACATTTGATCCATGGATTCTGATTTCTAGCTCTAGCTAGATCATTATCTAGGCAGGCTACGGCCGTATGAACAATTCGTGGATCACTAGTTAAGTTAAACAGAATGTCACACAGGAGTTTCTTACAAAAAAAATGTACCGGCGTTATTAGTTGTTGCACTGAAAAAAATAAATTCTATTGGTGCTGTTACTTTAGAAGTTGTGCAGTTGAGTGATAACTTTTGGCACCAACTTCACAAGTACCAGTATCAATAGAATTAATATTATTTTGTATTTTTTAGTGCGTCAACTAATAACGTCGGTCCATTTTTTTTAATATTTATTTCACACTTTTGAGTGTAATATTAGTCACGAAAATCGTTGAACGTTCACAAATACCAAAGAAGATAGATCCTATTACGCACGTATATTCTTTGCTTGTACTTGTTATTATTTTGAGATCTCAAAACATCGCGGCGGAAATACGCTTAAATACTTTAGATTTTACCATTTTACTACCGCTGTAACTCAAAACCGTAACTTTAAGGAAAAAAAATATTCAGTATAAATTTTGCTACAAATAATCTGGTCTTTCATGTAGTTCCCCCAGATTTTCGATATTCGAGAAAAATTGCCTCCTTCGCCCTCTTTGGGGGTTCTTTTTAAAGGGAAGGAGATTTCAGATTTGAATTTTTACGAATATGGGACCAGTCTAATCTTTCAAATGAATCAAAAATCATCCAAATTGAAAAAAGCAGACAATCAAAAAGGGTCTTTACGTAACTGATAAATCAACGCATTATTGTGAAAGCAATTATTTCAGATTTATAGCTTTTACATTGATACACAACATTATTGTTCCAATATTTCGAATTACAGCCACATGGTTCCGAAATAGAGAGAGAGAGAGAGAAATGTATTGTCAAAAAAATATAAATTTTGTAGACAAAGCAAAATAAAAATATCAAAATTAAACAATACACAAACAAAACAAATTCAAACTAAAAATTAAATTAAAATTAAATTAATTTAAAAAAATATAAAAAAAATATATATCAAAATATAAAGATGTAAAAATATAAGATAATAAGAATAAGAATGTAATATACAGCTGTATATCCGGGTCCGAAAGTAAGTTAATATACAGCTGTATATTCAGTCAGAAGGTAAAAACTAACTAAACCACAAAAAACAAAACCAAATTATGTATAAACAATAAACCAGTGTGTGAGCTGAGCAGAAACGTGCCTCAGTAAAGAAAGTCGTTAACTGCATAAAAGGCATTTTCTAGTAGGTATTTTATTTAAAGGTTGGCGAAATCTGGGATTTTTTAGCTCATCAGAGGCCTGCCTAACTAAAAAATCATGAAATTTATTAAGAAATTTTGTAGTGAAAAACTTTCAAGAAACTGTGTAGTCTATAAGATGAACATAAGAAAATTTAAATTTTATTTCTAACATTCGAAGAGATAAGCGTGATCTAACTAAAATTTGAATATGGAACCATCTCCAAGCCATCATCTTCCAAATAAAAATCAAAAGAGGTTACAAGGGCGTTGCCAGCCGGTAAGCTAGGGGGGCAGCATAGTAAGCTAGGGGGGCTGTTGCCTGTTTTCCTTTCAATTAGCCGGGTGACTGGTGAGGTTTAAGCTCCAGGGGGGGGCAGCTGCCCCTCTCTGGCGACGCCCTTGATAGGTTACATACATAAAAATAAAACAAACATCAAGTCGAATTGATCAACTTCTATCTATAGATATTTAAAAAAAATTGGACCGACTTTATTAGTTGTTGCACTGAAAGATATAAAATAATAGGTACTAATTCAATTGGTGCTGGTATTTGTAAAGTTGTTGATAAAGGTCTTCTAGTCTTCTGGTTCTTTTGGAGTTGGTGCCTACAACAAAAAACTACAACGGCACAAATTTAAAATTACCAGCACCAATAGAATTAATATATTTTAAATTTTTCAGTGCAAAAACTAATAAAGTCGGTCTAATTTTTTGAGTGTTCATTAGTGATGAAAATTGTTGAACGTTCACAAATACCCAAAAAGATATAGGCTTAGCTTGTATTTGATATTTATTATTCAGAGATCTCAAAACATCGCGGCGCAAATATACATATTTCAGACTTTACTGTTTTAACTCGAAAACCGTAACTCAATTTAAATGTTGCTACACATAATCTTTTCTTTAATTTCTTTTATGTTCAATTTTCGAAAAAACATGTTCTTCCACATAGCGGAAATACGCATATCACATATTTCAGAATTTACCATTGCGAAACTCGCAAACCGTAACTCTTTTTAAAAAATGTTTAAATTTAAACGTTTCCGGATATGGAATTTTCTTTAATTCTGCCGTCCCAGATTTTCAATTTTTGAAAAAAATTGTCCCCTCCTCCCCCTTTAGGGGTGGTTTTTGGAGGGAAGGAGATTTTGGATTTGAGTTTTTCAAACTATTGGACCATTTCTCAACTCTCCTCTCTCATATGAAACAAAACTTGTCTAAATTGAAGTACGTTTACTATGCAAAACGCGCCAACAGCCATAAAAATATATATAAGAAAAGCAAACATATAACCGAATTGTGTACCTTTTTTTTTGAAGTCGGTCAAAAGATCAAAACAGTTGATCGCTTTGGGAGCTAAGATGTCATATATCCCCATACGAAAGAGCATTTTTAGCTGACCTCCCACTGACTATTTTCATAATAATATAGGAAATTGTGGAAAGAAAGCCACGAAGCATCATCAGAAAACTGAGACAGGTGATCTCTCGCATGGAATTAGTGTTAAAAAACTGTTTTAACTTTATTTTTAGTAACGTCACATAATTATAATTATCATGTGTCCGCGATATTTTTTCGGTTAAACTTATAACACGTCAGGGGTTAACAAATATTGTTATTAAAGGAATAATTATTGATGACTTACGCTGTTCCATCGCCAGGGCCAAATGTTTCCTTATCTTCATTTTCTTCGGAATAAATATCATAACAGCTCAAAAATAGTCGCCGAAAATATTCATGAATAATACAAGAATCGTTTCGAACTTTAACCTGAAATAAGAATTGGTAGAATTTTTTTCGAATTTTATGAGCAAAGCCAAAGATCAAGCGAAGCTATAATTCTAGTGTAGTATAAGCGCGTCGAGCTGCCATGCTTGAGATCCCATTTAGATTTTGGCTAAGCCTTGAAAATGTTTGACAGAACTATGCGGTGGCCCCCTCGAAGAAAGCACTGGCAACCTAACACTATTAATTCTGCCTAGTATATTAGTGCTGTTCAGAATCGTGAGTCACCTTAAGAAGAAGTTATTTGTAGTTTTTAGAATAAAAGAAGTAAGTCTCACGGGATGAACTGAACGTTATCTTCGCCAAACGGACAGCGAAGTCTGGTGTCAACGACTCTATTAGACAATTTTGAAATTTTAAATAGAACACTCTGTATATTGTAAAATTTTTAGATTTTGAATACAATTCTGGATCAGAATAAGATAGGTGCTTAAAAAAGTTTTAACGCCTAATTATTTTTTAGAATCATCTTTAATATTGCGAATAGCTAGCCAAATCTCACATAACATGTTGAGAGAAACAATTGAACGAGCTGATTTTTCTGCCAAAGGTCTTTGTAATCCTGTTGCAATTTTTTTATCAAAAATGATGTGAGATACTAGAAAACATTCAAAGTATACAAAATGTTTTGTCATAGTTGTAAAGCAACGAATTAATGAGTAATTAGTTACTTGTCTTATTCTTGGAACACCAATAACTTTGTTTTCGTGTAAGATATTCATAGAATTCTCATCAATTATGCTCTGGAGCGCTTCCTCACCATATGTGGATTCCCAGAAAAAGCTGTCAATTAGATGGTTCTCTAAATACTGAAAATGATAATTGAGAAATAGTACGCAACTGATACAAATGCTTTAAATTGGTATACCGCCCAAAAGTCTGAAGCTGTTCTAATATCTGCGAATGTTATTTCAGCATCATTTGTTGTTTTGAATTCCCTTTCAGTAAATTGTTGCAATAAACCTTTGGTTAAATAATATACTGATGTTGTCCTCACACCCAAAACATCTACAAAATATAACTCCATAGAAATTTGATTTCAATATTGTAAGTGTAAGATGAATATAATTAATACACGACAGTGTCTATTAGGTACAAGTTTTTCTGCGTAGTGAAAAATACATCAATATAAATTTTCTTATAACAATAGCATTCATATCCATACTCACATATTGTTACAAAGGAAACGAAAAAGAAGTATATTAAACATTCAATAAATGTAGCTTTTAAGATCGCCTCTCTGCCATGGTCTTCGGCTATAGCTCTTGTTATCCAGAATACTGTAAAAATCAAAGATAATTTTGATTGACAACAATCTAAATTGATGAACGTATGTAGGTACCTTTTTTATTTTTATTACTCTTATTCTTAGTTTCATCATTTGCATTATTCTCAACTCCTAAATTGACTTGCTTACTCTTATTGGTGTTTTTCTCCATTCATTTACTTAAGTATTATAAGAAGAAAAGGTAAATGATCACTATCCTTATAATCAAATGCACTGACAACTACTCCTTCCAATTTCAAACGATGAAATGATTCTAAATACCGAATGTTTATTTTCCATTCCGGATTTGATTTATGGAGGATGGAAAAAACTATCAAAACAACTTCCTTGTTAGTGGTGGATATTTATACACAATAAAGTATGAACCTATTTTCTTAAATTATGGACTATGGAATAATATTTATTTTTTTGACCATGATCCTAACTAAAATGAATATCCTTCAAAAAGGCAAGACTTTGTTTGATGATATTAGAGCAAAAAAATCACTTAAAACATTGAGTAAATCTGTACCTACAATGATTTTTTTCTTCATCTACTAAGAAACCGTTAAAGTTTTTGGAAATTATTGAATTGAAAGGTTTTCAGAAATGACCCGTTGCGTCAATTTTGCGATATAAATGTTCGATGATAAAACAATTCACTGAACCCATTTGAAGAATATTTTTGGGGAAAAATACATGTTGGATATCTTATTTTTCTATGGGACCATTTTTCAGCAGTCCGCTTTCAAATTAAAAATATTTTTTACAAAGAAAATTATTTGAGTAACTAAGTAGGTACCTACTTAGGTATATTCAGCTTAACAATATAGCGGTAGCAGTCGTGCACATTCACTCAGAAACTGTTGGCAGTTTTTGAAAATTTTTCATTTAGAGGTTTTCGGAAATGGCCTCTTTATCAATTCTAAATTTTCAATTTTTATTTCGATGGGAACAACTCTCAGCAGTCATCATTGAAATGAAAAAAAGACTCATCAAAATTGGAGCACACATATACATATATTGAAAATGCAAACACTGTGGTATGTGGTACACCCGAGGGAAAAAAACATTCTATTTATAAGGGTGTTCCAGCAGCAATTCAAAACAAACCCCATCAGAAAAATATATACTCATTTCAATTTTAAGAAGATTAAAATTAAAATGCCAATGCTTAACAACCAAACATGGTTGCTCGGGTCCAAAATACTGTTTTAACACACTTTATAGTAAATATAAATCTTGTTTGTAGTTTAAGAAAGTAAGAAGTGCTAGTTGTCTCTGGCCTTGTTAGCTTAGCATTGTTAGCATCGCCTATTGCCTAGACCACGACCACGAGCCTAGACCTACGTACTACGTATACAAGCACCCAAGAAGCAACCAAAAGTACATTTATGAACAGAGATTCTATATGCTCCCTGTCATCCTGTGTCGTCTCATAGTTCCATGGTTCCATAGTTCCATGCATTCTGCATTCATGCATTATGAATTAAAAACAAAAAATAAGTTTTGTTTGACTGTTGGTGAGGTGATGGAGATGGGTGTTGTTTTCTTATTATTTCCGGCAAATGTTTCATCTCGGTGTTAATATCCATTTAAGTGCTCAGGTTTAGATATTAATTTATCATTCTAAAATGTGGAAATGCCATAAATGTCACAAACCAGTATATTTTGGTAAGTCTAACAATTGCAAAATGAAAACAAATTTGATAAATTAACTATACCTACTAAACACTCCTTTGTTGATTCATCCTTGGACTCGTTAATTGTTTTTATGATTAAAAAAAGATACGAAATTTACGTTGGTTATTGACCTTTCAGCTGAACGGAAACAGTCTTTAGGTTACAACTGGCACCCTGAATGTTTAAGATGTGAAGAATGTGGAAAAAGGTTGAACCCAGGGCAACATGCTGAACACAAAGGAGTCCCTTATTGTCACGTTCCCTGCTATGGGGCGTTGTTTGGCCCTCAGCTTTTCGGCCATGGTACTAGAGTTGAATCTCATAAGAGTTTTGGAGCTCAAAAGGATTCCCCCAAAATGAACAATGGCCCCACTTTGCCCAGATCTCATCTGGAATCCAAAATCAAGGTATATCAATCAATCATCCAAAGATGAAAACAACTCAATAACTACTGTATTTTGAAAAGTAAACTAAATTGTTTACAATTTGATAGGTATTTAGATTTTTTACTTTCAGAATCTAGCTGAATCGATTACTTGTAACTATCGCCAAGTTGTCTACATTATTTATTTTTTGTCATAATAAATTTTTTTTTGGCATTTTGATAACCTTCAAGCAACAGCAGTAATCTTTCAGAAAATTAATAAAATTTTTGAAATCACTGAAAGTTATAATTTCATTGCTTTGATTCAGATATTATGTTTGTAGATTTGGCCTCACTTTTATGTCCGACCAAAAGTAAACCGTCCGGAAATACCTATGTCTGTTTATCTTATATCAATTGATGATATTTATTTTTTATTTATATCAATCATTATTTTCAGGTTTATAATCAATTTTTTGAAGGAAAGAGTGGGGAGATTCGTTCAAGGGAGGTGAATGGCCGTTTCATTTTAGAAGGTTCCCTTCGAATCCATTGGGGAGTGCAAGGTGTCATCCATCTCAAAGAGAATGATGATCAACGGACAGTTGTTACTGTACGCAAAAGGAATTCCTTCCGTTCTCCTAGTCCCGATTATGATACTGATGATGACATCCAGAACATATCGAGAGATACGAGCTATAATGACATATCAACTTGCTCTACGGACACACAAACTTTGGATGTATGTTATAAGTTTTATTTGTAATGTTAAATAATATGGGTATTTTTTTGTAGACAAAGTCCGATACTGGTATCGAAAGCGGAGCCGATTCGGTAGATATCAGCCTATCAGAGAGTATATCTTCATCACCTCAGAATAATGTTCCAAAAAGTGTCACTCTTCCTACAAAATTAGACATCAAGAACTTGGAATGGGATGAGCTGGATGAACTGTTGCAAGTCGAAAGGAAAGTGGATGTGGCTGATAATGTTTACCAAACTATGCCTGTGACTCTACCCTCGCAAATTAGCAGTGACAGCAACATTTCTTCAGACCCCAGTACCAGTAGTAGTACTAAAACAGATTGGTAAGATATTTTCTTTTCACCTCTGTTTTGTTTTAATTGGGTTTCTGTTTTTAATTGCTCTTCTTATATCTGGGTATAAACAACAAAGTATGTAGTTTAACCCACTATTAATTCTTGTTATGGTCCGAAACCTCTTTAACTAGAAAAACCGTTGAATACTTAACATTCTTCGCGGAAATTTGCTGTTGTGCTGGCCCGAATACTTCTTTTTCTAACTCATCAATCTATTATATAGTGTTTATATGATCTATATTTGAGTTAAATTAATATTTGTAGTATCTCAGAAACACTCAAGACTGTTACCATAACAACCGAGGAATCAAGCAAAACTTTGGTTGCACCATTAAACGGCACTAGCGAAGATAAACTACCATTAATATCTTCTTCGGAAAGTAAAGACCCCGATGACGACAGCGATTACTGGTTGCTTCATACTAATCATCTCAATAGATCAATGTCTGGCCCCGATTGCCTTGGCCGTGTTCGAGATCCCATGTCTCCAGAATTTGATAGTAGCAGCATGACAACGAGCACTGATTACTCGACAATGTCTGAGCAGCCAGACGAAGTGGTGCTGCGACGCCCCAACAACAAGGGATCAACGGCGATAAAGAGAAGACCTGGCAAAAGATTGTCCAGGAGCAAAGTGAAGAGGAGGTGCTCCATAAATGGACATTTCTATGATAGGGAGACTAGTTTCTTTACTCCTCCTCATGGTAGTCAGATGAGCGTTTGGGTCACCTCATTGGTTAGCACTGCGGAGGTTATAAATTTGCTGCTTGAAAAGTATAAGGTGGAGAGCGATCCTCATAATTTTGCACTCTTCGTGGTTCGGGATAATGGAGGTTAGTAACCCTATCATATGAAGTCTGTTTAAATTAGGAATGTGTCGATGTCATCATCTAAGAACCTTGGAGTGACTTTTATTGATTTCTCGAAAAATGTTGACATTGACAATCTATACCTAAATACCTGCAAATGTTTTTTTATCAGTATAAATAATTTCAGTTTTGTAGAGTTGTAAAAAATTAAAAGCCCTTATTAGATAGGGACAGAAAATGAAATTGCTGGACCACCTCCGTACCATCTGATTCCCAATCTAATAGTTACTATTTATTATGTTGTCTCCTACTGCTTGACGATATTGAAATTGAGTTTCTGGAGTAGTGTCTTCTTTCCCTCCAGCTGCTAGGGGTGTCGGCATCGGCTTGGCTTCCAGCATATTAAACTTCTGAAGAACTTTGCATAGTTTTCTTGATGCAAAAGCAGACCACTTACTGTTCTGGTGATTTGCATCAAGTAGTTTTCAGTCTATTGTCTTCATTTCAAATTCTTTGTTGAGTTTAATTTTTGCTTCATCGCTTCCAATCAGCATTTCGTCATCCACATGTATTGCTAAGAACATAGTGCGTTGTGGGTCAGTGAAAATGCATTGATCAGCCTTCAGCTGAGTAAGACTTTCTTTCTTGAAAAATGTTGTGAGGCGTTGATTCCACTTGAGTGGAGCTTGACTTTTGCCTTTTTCAGGAGAACTACTTCCCCTTCATTTTTATACCCTTCAGGCAGTTTCATGTATATGGGCTCATCCAAGGTACCATACAAAAAGGCTGTTTTCACGTCGAATGTTTTGATGATGAACTTGTTTTCTGCTGCTATGGCCAGAAGGAGTCGGAGGGAGTTAGTATCCACCACCAGACTAAATATTTCCTTGAAATCATTATTTCAGATTGTTCACATCCCCTGACCACCAGACGGGCTTTGTATCTTCCAATTTCTTTTTGTTTCAAAATCCACATGCTTGTCAGAACTTGATGTCCATGTTGCAATACTTTTTGAACAGTTTCCCATGTCTTGTTTTTTCTGTAGACTCTCTTGTTCTTCTTGGATTGCTTTTTTTCAATGTTTTCTTTCTTCACTGTTCATACATTGTTTGTAGGTCAACAGGGCTTCATAGAATTCTTCCTCGTCAGATTCATCATTCATATCATAATCTTGATAACGAGCAGGTCTTCGCAGATTATCTCTATTTCGAAAATGTCTTCTTTCAAACTGATTGTCTTCGTCTCTTCTTTCTTGATGCAAATTTTTTTCATGTTCATATTCAGTTTCATCATTTACTTCTGATTCATCTTCTTCTTCAATTGATATCATCACTTCATTTGCAGTCCTCTTCTTTGCAGGAAATCTGCCAGTAAATAACACATCTCTAGACACATAAACAGCTTTATAGACTGAGTCTAGAATTCGATAGCCATTAGAAGCATAGCCCACAAAAATACCAGGTTTTTCTCCATGATCGAGTTTTTTCAAATAGCCGAGATTCTTTGTGTAAACTTCTTCTCCAAAACTTTTGACTCTTGAGAGATCAGGTTTTCTTCCGTACCACTTTTCGGTTGGGGTTGCATTTTCCTCTAGAGATCTCGAAGGACTTCTGTTGAGCAGATATGTGGCGGTTTCAATGGCACAACCCCACTTATAATTGGGCACATTTCCATCATGCAACATTGCCCTTACTTTATTCATAAGTGTCAAATTGATTCGTTCTACTTTACCATTTAGTGGAGAAGAATAAGGCACATTATAATCTAGAGAGATTCCACGTTGCTTACACCAGGTTTGAAATGTCAGACTTTTAGACGCTTTAATATTGAATGATGAATTCTTGGAGACATTGAGATGCATCATCCTTGGATTGAAGCAAATAAATTTTCAAAAAATGAGTGCAGTCATCGAGGCATGTCATGGCCTAGTTTGACTGATTTGTATAATTCTTGCTCCCACTTTGTTGTTGTTGTTGAATTTGTTTACAGTCAAAAGATTTGTGCTCTTGTCTCCCACACTTGTTACAGTTGCCTGGAAATCCACCCTTTTTCTTGAATGAAGTCTTGAATGCTGCTTCAGTCTTCCTAGTTTCCTTTTCTTTCTTGTTTTTTCCTCTTCTTTGACAAGTCGAGCAACAAAATTATCTATAGTCCGATCTCCCTAGTTGGTAGAATCCCAAGCTGCCTCAAAATATTTATACTTGTTTGGCAAAGCAGCTATTAATCTTGTTATGAGCATCATATCGTTGATTTTGTTTTCTTCAGGTGAGATCTTATTAGCTGCAATGCTACATTTCGCTATTTTGCAGTTCACCAATGTTTGTTGCCATATCTTGATTTTTGTCATATTTAAAATTGTAGAAATCTTTCATTAGAGTTTGAGCACGATCCTCATCGACTCTCATAAATTGTATCTTCAGCTTATCGTACATTTGTTTTGCAGATTCGCAGGTTAGGACTCCAGGCTTAATCTTCTTATCAATGGTCTTCAGGATGTAGTGCTGTGCTTTGAAATCTTTGCTCTTCCAGACTTTCTTTGCTTTTTCATCACTTGCATCTGGGTATTTCTCTGTTCCATCGACGACTCCAAGCAGATCTTTGGAACCAAAAAAGATTTTTATTTCCAAGTTCCACATAGCAAATGTTGAGGAATCTTCGAACACTTGAATTCCAATTATATCTTCCTTCGCATCGTCCACCATATTTTCTTCTGTGTATGCAGATCCAAAAAATTACCAGAAACTGTTTTCACTGTTTTTAGAGCACTGGGCCCATAACCTGTTGTTGATTTATACTCCTGGTATCAATTAGATCAGCAATATTCAGATTGATCAAATGAACAATTACACATTTCAGTTTAAATTATTTATGTATTGACGTTTTTTTGTTTATTTTATTATGACATTTCTATTTTAATCAACATGCATCGTTGTTAAGGTTGTTTTACATATTCAACAGTGCATTGCAAAATCTCAACATTGTAAAATCTCAAGTGCCCCTTGAATTTGGTATAATATTTTTGATCTTGAACGTTTAGTGTTACCTGTCTCGGATACAAACTATTCTCGATCAAAAAAATTATATAGGTACAACCTTGGTACATAAATAACTATTTAGTTAATAGGGAAATTATTCAAAACTGCCGTAAGCGTCGAGTTATTAGATGCCTTCAATATTAGGTATGAAGAAACAACAGATAAGGATCCTTCTGAGAATTATCAAAATTGTGGTTATGTTAATTAATCCTAGTGTCGTTCATAAACTCTTAAAATTGAGAACAATTTTACGCCCACGTGATCATTACCTACTCCTCTGAACGCACCCCAGATATTCGAGCAGAAAATCCATAAAAAATACGTAGATACGTTTATAACGCACAAGTATTCTCCTAAATACAATTGAACGTAGAAATGTGTCGGTATAAAAATAATATAGGTTAATCATTATAATCTTTTTTTCTTTTATTTGATTGCGATGTTTTTGTAAATTTAAGATTTGTTGAGCTAAGCTATCACAATAGTAGTCACATTGATGTATTTTTTACAGAGCAGAGAAGATTGAAGGAAGACGAATACCCTTTGTTAACACGTGTTTTATTAGGGCCTCATGAAGATGTAGTCAAGTTGTATTTAATGGATGGTCATAATACCCCAGAAGTAAGCAGTGAGGTAGCTCAGTTCTTGAATCTCTCTTTAGTTGAATGTCGAGCTATCCTCGGTCAGTATTATTATCAAGAGGAAAAAGAAGTTGCAAGAATAAAGGAGAAGTGAGTGAGCATGAATAATCTGTATAAAATGTTTGCTAACTAATTATTTTGTAGGTATGAAGAAATGCGGCTAAGAATGCAACACAGAATGAATCTTCTTAAAGCAGCTTCGTAAAGAAGCATTTATTGTTTCAGTCATTCTAGACTAATTCTAGTTTTCTTGTGTAAGTCTAAATATTTGTTTTAACATATTTTAATTGTTTGCTTTGTTATCTATAATTTGTTTCGTATGTAATACGAATTTTATCGTATAGTTTTCGATTTTCTACTTTCTTTTATCATATTATATATATATATATATATATATATATATATATATATATATATATATATATATACATATATCTTTGTCTCTTTACATTTCTATAAAGACTGTAACGTGTAATTTTTTCATGATAAATAAATTGAAAATGTAACCATATTTGTTGTATTTCTTAGAATCATCTATTAATATGTGAGGAGACTTGTTTGGACCCCATTTTGAGAATTTGAGAATAATGCGGTCACAGAGGAATATGGGATTCGGTATATTTCAAACTTATAAGATGAATAATATGTGTTACGAATACATTAAATTAAATAAAATAAATTTACATTGACCAGCTCTGGTTGTGTAGGTAACTTACTTGCCTTCTGTACAGCTGACGCAGGTTCGATTATTGGCCAACGCATTTTTTTTTAAATTATATCCAATAATTATAAATCTTTGGCAGAAGAACCTCAATAGTAAAAAAAATATTTTAAAAACTTTTTATCAAGCATTTTGTCGGTACGCCACATCTCTCCCAAGATTTTGTTTCAAATATTCACACAGGTCAACTAATTAATAGAAACATTTTCCTTTTTTAAATTTATTTCCTAAATTACACTTATGCTATAGCACCTTTTATTTATAAGTAGAAAGAATGTAATACATATTTCACAAAAATATTTTACATTATAAAAGAATGAAGGCAGTGGAACTTTGGTTGTACGTAAAAAAATATTCAACTAGAATTAACTTAAACCTAAGAGTAGCAAACAGATCCAATTTCAACCCAAAATGCTTGATTTGGCTCACCAATGTCTCGAATTCCTAAGTCTACGATCGGCAATCTCTGTGGCTTATCGGTTGAATATTCTATAACGGACTTTGCCCACGCGTTCTTGCGATACTGCAAATAAATAAGAATGTTTTGAATAGGTTCTTCTCTGGTTAATATACATTTTATATCTTACCCTACACTCATCCATCAAAGTTTCGTATCTGAGTTTTCCCTTAGGCGTTATCTCAACATCATTCCAACTCATAAGTTTTAAACCACGTCTAAACGTATGTTTTGTTACATCAAAGTAGGCTACTGAGTTCTTGCAATGGTAGGTGATGTTCTGACTTGCTTTAGATGAAAGCAAATGTAAGAATCCGATTTGTGTACTGTCAGCTTTGTAAGTCAACTACAATAAGGAAATGAGATTATAATGTATGGAAATAAGCTATGCACAATACCTTCATGCCGTGCTCAATCTCTCCCAACCAGATCTCCGGTTCTTTACCATCATATCGAATTTCAGGTGATCTAGTTGGCTTTGGCATCACACAAGTGGCTCTGTTTTCCATATCACAATGTACTAGAATAGCATCTCTAATATCTCCGTCATTGGGATCAACCCAATATTGCCCTTAAAGAGAGAACCAACAATGTTATATCTTCAGTATAGATTATCCTTTCCTACATACCACTTTTTGATTCTGGATATGCAGCCAAAATATCTCTGCAAGTTCTTCCTGGTGAGTTCTTATCACCATTTGGCTTTCTTAGCCTATCGAACGATGCTTTTAGTTGTTCATATGCTTTATTTATTAGTTCTCGAGTTTCTTCTTCACTTAACTCTTTTCCAAATACTCTCGGGGGTTGATCATTCATTGGATCTGGACCTTTGTTCTGGTTTGAACCTTGAGCAAGCAAGGCAGCCAAGCTGGCAGCGTCGTATCCAATACCTTCACCGGGTGGGCCAGGAGGTCCAGCAGGTCCTTTTGATACAGGTAAAAGAATTATTTAATTTTTGGTTCACACAAGTTGTATTATATCTTTACCTGGAGCCCCAGCTGGTCCTTGTCTACCATCATTTCCAGATTCACCTCTGGGTCCTGGTGGGCCACTGATTCCTTGAGGTCCTGGACTACCGTCTCTTCCGGGTGCACCTCTACTACCTGGTTCTCCATCTTTACCAGGCATTCCAAGATCTCCTTGCGAACCCTTATCTCCTGGAATACCCTGCATACCTGGAAGTCCTTGTAATCCCATCAAGCCGCGGTGGCCTTTGGCTCCCTTTGGTCCTGGCTCCCCTCTGTCTCCTTTATTACCTTCTAAACCAGGTGCTCCAGTTTTTCCTCTCTCTCCGGGAGGACCGTCAACACCTTGAGGGCCTGGCTCTCCCCGAGACCCTCTTTCGCCAGTTAAACCAATAGGTCCTGCTGATCCCGGTGGTCCCTTAAATTATACGTGCTTTTACAAATAATATCTAAAATAATATAAGATTTACTTACCGGTAACCCTGGTGGTCCGTTACCTCCTGGTTGGCCTGGTGCTCCTGGAGGTCCTTTATCTCCTATTCTTCCAGCAATACCAGGTGGTCCAGGCTTTCCAGTTGGACCTTCAGGACCCTGATCACCGCTTGGTCCTGGTGGTCCCATAGGCCCTGTAAGACCGTGTGGTCCCATGGGCCCTTCGTTTCCTGGCTTTCCTGCCGCACCTACTTCTCCAGGCGGCCCTCTCATACCCCTGGCTCCAACTGCTCCAGAAGCTCCTGGTAAACCTGGTAATCCTCTATCGCCAGCAGGTCCTTGTGGGCCCATCGGTCCACTAGGTCCTGGTGGACCCTCCGCACCGCTCTCACCCTTTGAGCCCTCCAGTCCTTGAGGTCCAGGAAGACCTTGAAGTCCTGGTAGACCTGGTCGACCGACATCCCCTGTAGCTCCTTTAATACCAGGAATTCCTTGAGATCCAGCTGCTCCAGGACTTCCAGGTTGTCCCTATTCAAATTTTAATTTTACATGAAAGTAATAGCATTTTATTCATCTTACGTACAGCTTGACCTGGCTCTCCAGGTCTTCCTGGTGGTCCCATCAGTCCAGCATCCCCTCTCGGTCCTGCTTCACCACGTGATCCCTTCGCACCTGTCAATCCGATTGGTCCTTGTGGTCCTGATTCACCAGGTCTTCCTACAGGCCCTGAGTTTCCTTGAAGACCTCTCATTCCTGTTAAACCTCTTTCCCCTTTCACACCTGGTAATCCAACGAGTCCTGGTGGTCCAGGAAAACCTTGTACGCCTGGAGGTCCCGCTGGTCCTCTATCTCCAATGCTTCCGGGTGTTCCTGCCTCGCCAGGTAAACCCGGTGGTCCTGGTTCGCCAGGCGCAGCTGGTTCTCCTGGTGGTCCAGGTGGTCCCAGGGGACCTAGTGGACCACGTTCGCCTTGACGTCCTGGAGGTCCTTCTGGACCAATAGGACCTAGTGACCCTCTTTCCCCTTTCTCTCCCTGTAGACCTGGCTGACCGCGTAACCCTGGCAATCCAACTAATCCTGGTGGACCGCTATGTCCTTTCATACCTCGTGGCCCGTTTGGACCCTACAAAATTATGAAATTAGTAAAACTTGTCACAAATTTGAATGGTAAACTTACTGGTGGTCCGTCGCTTCCTTGTGCTCCTATTGAACCTTTAGGACCTGTCACTCCAGGTTGTCCAACTGGTCCTCTCTCTCCTGGAAAACCTCTTTCACCTCTTGCTCCCTGATTTCCTGGTATACCAGGTGCTCCTTGTATTCCTTGCTCACCGTCTTTGCCCGGCGCCCCTGGATTACCGGGAGTTCCTGGTAGACCCTAAATGTCTCATAATGAAAATGACGTTTGGAATAATATATTAGTTATCATACTTGGAAGCCTCTTGGGCCATCCACACCAGGAGGTCCTCTCTCCCCATCCAGACCTGGTGGCCCTGGTGGTCCTAGAGGACCGATTGCACCATCTTTTCCCGCATCACCTCTGGGACCTGGAGGTCCTGGGGGTCCATTTTCTCCATCTTTACCTGGTTCTCCCTGTTGGTGATAGAAGTTCCATTACGAAAATATCACTAAAAATACTTTAGGTGTACTTCATACTGTCAGTCCCTTATCGCCTGGCGGTCCCAGTGGCCCTGGTAATCCTTGTATACCCTGAACACCTTGTTCACCTGGCTTACCATCTTGTCCTGGCATTCCCCGTTCCCCTGGTAATCCTGGTTTTCCTGGAATTCCAGATCGACCAGTCAAACCTCTTATGCCCTGCAGACCAGTTTGACCGGGCCTTCCAGGCTCGCCTTGAGATCCTTTTAGTCCGATAGGACCAATACTTCCTGTTGCACCTGCTTGACCTATATAAACATACATTTTGTAAAATAAAAAATTGCTGAAAAGAATATAATACCTTTTGCTCCAGGAGCTCCGTCTGGACCGGGTAACCCCCTAGCTCCTGTTAAGCCACGTTCTCCAGGAGGTCCTGTCTGACCAGCAGGTCCTCGCATTCCTCTTTTACCGCGTTTTCCTTCTGGACCAGCAATACCCGGAAGACCTCTGGGACCAGGAGCACCTGTCTCCCCTTTTACTCCAGTCTCTCCTTTGTAACCTCTCTCACCTTGCATACCCTAGAGACATAAGTCTTATGAAATGTGAAATATCGAAAACATTCAAGTACATACAGGTGTGCCTTTAGCACCAGGTTGCCCAGGACTACCGGCTATTCCAGGAGCTCCTCTTGACCCTGGGAATCCAGGTACTCCAATCGGACCAGGTGCTCCTAGACCGCCTTTCTCGCCTGGATAGCCATCTTTACCTGGTGGTCCTGGAGGTCCTGATTCTCCTGGTTGTCCTGGTCTGCCCGACTCCCCTTTAATCAATAGTGATTTTTCTAAATTGCATATATTTTGTAATCATTATTACTTACCTCTTGGTCCTTGTAAACCTTGACTTCCTTTAGGACCTTGAGATCCTTGATCTCCTTTAGATCCAGGACTTCCCGGAAATCCTGGTGGGCCTGGTTTTCCAATAGAGCCCTAAAATATAAAAAAGATTTATCATTGATTTTTCTTCAAGTTAACTATTAATCATACTAACAGGCAATCCTGGTGGTCCTGCAATTCCATCAATTCCTCTCATACCTGGTGGGCCTGGTGGACCTTCTCTGCCTCTTTCACCTCTTGGACCAGCTGGCCCCATTGGTCCAACTGGACCCATTGGACCTGACATTCCCATCGATCCTTTTTCTCCCAACGTGCCCTGTTCTCCTTTAGCTCCATCTATTCCTTGGAAACCACGATGACCTTTAACACCCGGTAATCCCGGCATACCAGGAAGTCCCCTTGGGCCTGGTGGTCCAGCAACGCCTGCCAGTCCTGGTTCTCCATCTTCTCCGCGTTCACCCTAATAAAAGTTCATAATGTTGGTTTCATGAAGGAATCGACACTAATAAAACATCATGATACTACACTTACATCTTTTCCTGGAGATCCAGGAAATCCTCTAGGTCCTGGAGGACCTGCAGGTCCGCTTAATCCTGTTTCACCAATTTCACCTCTAGGTCCCTGGAATCCCTGAGGCCCACTTGCTCCAGGTGGTCCTAAGCATATTCAATTCAATGTTAATTATTGATCTAGATTTGTAGCACTTCCAAATACCTGGTGGTCCTCTATTACCAACAGGTCCTACTGCAGCTTGAAGATATTGAAAAGGTTCAGGATATGTTGGTCCCTTGTCGCTACTCGCTTGTGATAGAGCTAATTGCTGATAGTATGCACTTAAATCTGGCACTGGTCCGGGAGGACCTGGAGCGCCAGGTATTCCTGGTGAGCCTGGTGTTCCCGGTGAACCTGGATCCCCAGGTCTACCATTATCACCTGGGTACCCATGCTCTCCACGGGGACCTTAAATAAGAAGGATAAAAGTATATAAACGAAACATCTATAATGAAATATGTGAAATATAGAAATGTGACTAATTTATTTTTAAACTGTTGTAAAATAATCCAGTTTGGTCTTACCACTGATGGCTCCTGATCCTATGTCCAGATGTGGTTCTCTTGTGGGTCGCAAGGCAGTAATGCAGTCATCGTCTGTACGGCATTCGATTTTACCCTGGACACATGTACACTCAGTACAATCTCCTACCTTCCACTTTTCATTATCCTGGTAAAATCTTCCATCTTGTTTGCAACTAAGGAAAGGTTGTGTTAGTTTCGAAATAATTATTCTTAACGTCAATTCAAAAAAATATCAAAATATTCCTATAATTACAATTGAATGTTTTGTCTTTCGCCTAATAGGTCAAATGGAATAAATCTTAGGCCATATTTAAAACCATGAATAACTGTGCTGTTCGCTTTAGTATTTCTCAAGCTATTAGTATAAAATCATGACTATGAAGTCGGAATTATAGAAATGAATATATGGATTTAAAACAATATATTCCAAGGTTACCAGCAGACGTTCAAACAGATGAGATAACCAATAACAGATATAAGAATAATTAAAGTTTATGCTCAGAAAGCCACTTGCAGTTGACAGATACCTACGACGATTTGAACAGTTTGGTGTTGGTAAGATGAACTTCAGCCAAGATTCTTCAGTAAAATCAGAAATATACTATAGATACTCACTATTACAATCGTATTATTCATGCCTTCATATCAGAATCTACTTATTAAACAAATCTGGATCGTAACAGTGGGGATTGGGGACATTATATTGTGTGGATATGACTATTTTTCTCTCCATTTTATATTTGCAACATATCATGCTTTGAATTTATTCTGATTGATTTAAACAATATACTTATTATATTAATTAAATTCTTAGAGATCACATGGTTGATTTATATGTATTCCAACAAAGGAAGTTTTTGAATAAATTTCGCAACAGAAGTTCCAACCAAAGCGCATCTCAGTCATTGTTAGACACATAAGATCAAATATAAATTATATCGATTATTATATTATTATAAATGTTTTGCATTGTATTGTATGTCATTAATAGCTGAAGATACTGTGTGGCCGTAAAGTCTGGAACACCCACTATAACTCATGAAATAACTTTTTTTGTAAAAAAATCCAGAAAGGTCGATTTTTTATCAAATTTCCGATTATTTCTGGTAGGTACAGATTAATTTACACAAAAACTATTAGGGGGCTATAAAAAAATCACAAAAAACAGAAAATCATACAAGTAAAATAAGTAAATATTATATTTCTCTTATGTGAATATTAGGCCAAATTTTTAGAACGTTGTTCTTTGTTTAAATTTACGTTGGCGTTTAGGTAATGGCATACTACGGCGAAAAGTTAAAAAAAATCTGTTATATATTTGAAATAAAATATTTTTTGACTTAAGTATACCTACAGGGTGTTCCACTTAAAATAATAAAGTTGGGACAATTACATAATTTAAGATAAACTCTTATATAAAACATTTCATTTTTTTAATTAAGAAGTTACTGGGTCAGTTCGTTACAGCAATTATTAAAGTTTGGTCCCAAAAGAACGCACACCAAATTACTTTTTATATTATTAACAGTTTTGGAGATGCCTTTTATATACAAACTACGTATGTACAGTGTACATACAGAATGGCCAAATAAGCGCGCAAAGTAGGTACCTACTACATATATCATAAAAACTCCTTAGTATAGAAACTTGCGGTAAAAACTTAATTACTTTTAAGTTGCCCTGTTTTAATAAGTTTTTCATTTATAATAGGAATGGTATATTTCGAGATTTATTAAAAAATGCAACGATAATAAATATATAAGTTGATCAATTTTGAAACATTTATAATACTAAATGGTGGTTTTGTTTTGTGTTACTCATGTTTCCAATACCGAAAAACAATAAAAGCGAGAATAAAATATTACCCCGTGAACCCAGTAGCTACCCTCTTTAAAATTTCAATACCGACTGATATTTTATTGTCCTTCATTTCTTTTCTTTTTTAGTTTGATTTTTTAGAATGGGGCTTTGTACCAATACTCAGTTCCTTCTTACAATTTAATTTTTCAGAGGGTTATTTCTGGAGGCATGGAGTAGAAATGGGCGAAGCAAATTTTGGTTAAAAAGTTGTATTCCTCGATATTATTTTTTTCAGTATTTTAAATCATCACAAATCCTACGTGGAAGTTTGAAAATAAACACCTTGTATAGCTACTAGCATAAATTATGAGATTTTTATTAAAAGTATGGACCTAACATTGATGATGATTCGAGTTGTTTAATCTTTTTATGGTTCCCAATTCCTAGATTTTAAGAATAAACTTGATTTACACAAAAGATCCATTGAATTTTCTTCTTAAATTTTCTTTCCCCGATATTTTAAGCTATTTGTAAAATATCGAGAAGCAGTTCAAATTAGCTTATTTGGACATCATTTTTTTATCTTACTGAGGCAAAAACCGAAGGATTCAATTATTTATAGAAATTTCGCAATTTCTATCCTAATATCCCTCTAGTAGCAACATACCAAAATATGATCACAACGGATAAGGAAGATTTGTCCACCTTAGAAAACCTCTTTTAAACCCTAATTAGTTTGTTCATTCCGACCAGCTGCTTTGAATAAAGTATTTTGGAAACATAATTTCGAAAGCGTAATTTCTTTTGCTATCTCAATACTGTAAAATTTCGAAAAACATAACTTTTTGTAATTCGCTAGGGACTATGGGCCATCTTAGAAAGATGAAAATAATTTCTAATATTTTCTCTTGCTTACTTTAGTGATTAATATTTTACCCCAAGTGTCTATAGTAAGTAAGTAGTTTCTGAGTAAAGTACATCGCACGCTTATTTGACCACCCTGTACAATCAACCTGTTTGCATCATCCTTTAATGGAGTCGATTATAGATGTTATAAAATGTAATTTAAACAAACCTAAAAGGAGCAATATTACTGCTGCTTGGTGGTATGATTCGTACATCAACTGTACCAGTGGGTCTGGAAGTTGGCAGTTCGTCATCAGGCTGCACATAAATCTCTGTGGTATCATCATCTAGATTTCGTTCATCAGGCGGTTGCGGAGTTGTGACTGAAGCTGGCGTTGAGGCTAAAAACATGATTTTTGATTTTTTTCAGTTTCTATTTTCCTCAGTACTTCACAAGAGAAATATCATCCACTTCCTATTGTCAATCCTATTGACTAGTCCAATGAAATTAATTTAGTTAATAACAAAATATCCTGTAAAAAGTGTCTGAACAAAGTAGGATACTTTGTGCAAAGTTACTTACTTTTACCATTTCCTTCATCGTAATATTCATAATCTGTGGCGTAATCGTCATAGTCACTCGGCGATTGATTTTGTACATTGTGTGGATCATCAGACTGCAAGTTTGATTTCTTAGCTTTTCTACGTACTCTTGCTTCAGAAGTTGTACTTAAGAATGCAGTTGCTGCTATAGCTACCCAGAGATAATTATCCCACTTCATCCTGGAAAAGTGGCCTGCGAAATTTTGATGAATTTTAGGTGTTATTAATGATGTAAATTTACCTCACTAAATATTAATACTAGAGCCGTAATTGGCACCGAAGTTATTCTTCAACAAAACCAGTTATTGAAAAGTTTTATACCTAAATTGATTTTTTTATTTGGAATATCTATGCGGATGTATTTCAATAATTGACTCTAAAAACTAATCTAAAATCGATGTTCTCCAAACTAACCAACTTCTTAGTAGCATTTCCTAGCAACACATTTCAAAAATGATTTGCATAATATGCAGGTATTTTCTTATAATTTTCTGCCAGATATTAAAGTAGAGAAATACAATTTCAATTTCAATTGCATATCGAAATCGGAGAGTCAAATGAAAAATGCTGATCGTATGCCGCCAGTAAAAAGGTAAGCTGCATGAAGAAAGCAAGCATTGGACGTGTCCAAAGATCACCCCTGCTAGCTGACGCTAGCGAAGGTCCATTAAGCTAGCCCAACAAAAGTGGCACATTTCAATAAAATCAGTGCTAATTTAGTAGGCAGAAATAAAATTTATAACTGTTCAATTTTTGAAATTACTGGTAATTCCGCTAGCTTAATATTAAGTGAGCACACTTAAACAGAATATGATTGAATTTGAGAAACTCTGCTATAAATAATTTAGTGCTAACTTAATACACTTAAAAAAATCATAACTCTTAATTTTTGAAATTTATAGCTAAGTCTGCTAGCTTATTATTAAGTCAACACACTTGAATGAAATATGGAGAAAATCAAAAACTATCCGTTAGAAACAATTTAGTGCTAATTTAGTACACAAGAATAACAATTATAACTCTTCTTTCAAAAAAATTATAAGCAAATTTGTTTGTCACTTGTCACTTAGCTATTCTGTTATGTCTTGACAGACACTATATACTGGCACTTCGAATCTAGATTTTTCGCAATATTTGTAGATATATGTACCTACCACACAGATGTTTATTTAATGTAAAAATGTAGAGTTTTACTATCGTTTTGTCAACTTTTTTACATTTTTACAAGTGATATTCTTAAATTATTGACGTTCAGATATTAAATATATGGTACTATTTAAGTATTTGATTTTTATTTATATATCTGTAAGTACTATTTGAAATCTGGAACCGTTTGCATAGAAACATAATAAACACAAAATTACCACATTAAACACCAAAAGTTTATTTTGTCAAACCCTACAATTGTTTCGCCAACAAGGTTGGCATCTTCAGGGGTTAACCTGTAACTAACTACTTTACTTTACAGGTTAACCGCTTTGCTCGAGTAACACAGGGTTTACAGAAGGTATATAAGAGTTACTGAGGATGTTTAATCCTAGTTCAAAAATGTGCATATTTCTAGTTAAAATGTATTGCGATTAGTAGATCGGTAGATATTGCTTTTATCGTTCACATAGCTCATAATTTGTAGATTCCAAAATAAATATGAATGTGAAACATACCAGTACTTACTTTATAACCAATCGCCTTCTCGACCCCCCAAACCCCCTACTATAATTTTTATCACAATCTGCGTAGCCATTCCCGAAATAGCTATTGTAGATCGCGAAGGTCACAACCAATAAAAACTGAAATTAAAACCCCTTTTTGCAAATTTTTATCCAATTCTGCCGAAACATTCAAGAAAAAGTTTATGGACTGGAAGGTGACACCATCACGTTTTGGCAGGAAAGCCACTTATATAGATAATATTAAAAATAAAACCTTATCTATATACCAAATTTGATCTAAATCGTTACAGCCGTTTCCGAGAAAAAATATATAAAAAATTGGATAAGGCAGTTCCAAGAAATAGCAAAGGTGGTCTTAGCATAAGCATTTAAATATCTCTAAGCAAAAATCAAATAGTTATTTCTGAATTCTGAATGTCTGGTAAAGGGTAGGTTATGTTAAAATTTCGTTTACACTAGCTGTGAAATATTCCAACAATTTTTTTGCTGACCGGATAGTTAGCAGGTGTCTGCTGAGGACACGTAGGTACAATATTTCCTGAGGTAAATTATTTTTCTGCTTCTTTTCTTAGGTATCCACTTTATTTTTTAGTAGGTATATTTATTGTACAACAATTGATCATGTGCGAATTGAACACGTGTCGAAAGGATTCTGAACATAGGTATATCCTGGAATTTATTTAAAAATGTAACGCCGAGTATTTTGAGAGATAAGGGGGAAATGTTAAATTTTGATGACTCTTTCTTCATTTGAAAACTATGCAAAATTATTCTCGATATGTCAACAAATACAAAATAGTTAATTTCTGTCGTAAAATATATCTTCAATATATAGAGGTAACTTTAAATATAATGAATTTTTGTTTCAAATATGTAACCGTGGTTTGCTTCCCGGAAATGCGGATGGGCACTTATTGAATGGTATCAAGTCTTCTATTCTAGTTCTATAGTCATATAAAACTGAACTGACCCCAGAAGAATTCACAAACTTAAGTGAGTAGGTATATTGTTTAGATATTTGGATCATATTCATTTTAATCGTATCAATAGCAAACACTATCTACATTACTAAATCAGTATATTTATACGATGTAGTTAAAAGTTCAAAGATGTGCCCTAGTAATGTGGGCCACAATTTGTAAAAGCAGAAGAATTCATTGCCTATGATAGATCTGGACTAGTGACCATTTAATTGATATTAATGGGGTTTATTTCAATTATTTCGCTTCAACTATGAACTATCGATTGTGGAATAACTTTGTAATTGATACAGAATAACTAATATATCATGCATTCCGCTTGTTGAATTACAATTTGATTAAATTTTCAATAATATTCAAAAGCAGACTGAATAAGGACTAGTAGAGGTTTTAACAAACTCGTGAAATTATTAAAGTTATGATGGTTTTTTAGTACTAAAATATTCAACGTCTGGTATAGATTCAATGAGTTGAAAACCGCTTAACCGATGATATATTTGTAATGACAGGAAAAAAGAAGAATATCTTGAATGTTTTTAACGCGTACCAGAAATAGAATTAATGTTATTTCATTATTATGTAATTTCCAATATACCAACTAGTACAATCATACTATTTCTCTAAGTTAAAATTTTAGAGTTAGATTTAACTGAATTTCTTAAAAAATATTTCAGGACTACAATGATTCAAGTAGGTACCTAATACAAAAATGTTCATTTGAAAGCTTGTGAAAAGATCATCGTTTGGTTAGGTTAGGATATAATTATAGTGGCAGATATTCAAACAATATGTTGATTGATTTTTATTTGATAACTTTGTAGAGTTTTTGAACAAGACAATTATTATTATTTTCTCCTGGAATATTCATTTTTATTTAACATACATAAAAGACACTTACGATCTTTTTGAAAGCTTCACAGCTGACATTTTGAAAATACTAGGTCGACCATATACCCATTAACGCATTCCATCTATATCTTATTACAACCGATTTTTGTACCATATTAGTTTACGATCAAATTTAATATTTGCCTGACAGTTCGATGCGGTAGTTTTTGCGCGATGCGTGTACAAACATACAGATTTACAAATTGATAGGCATATGCGATGAAAAATGGAACATATACTTTAAGTTAGACCACTAGCAATACATCGGTGAAAATTCCATTCAATGCCATACAGGGTGTAACATAAGTACGTTAAAATATTCAAGTGACGTATTCCTGAGAAAATTTAAAAAAAGTCTGTATAAACTTGTGTCTTGAAATGCTTCGTTTAGGAGATACAGGGTGTTGAAATTGATTTTTTGTTCACTTTTTAAAAATAACTTTTTAAGATGTCTTAGGAATACCTCACTTGAATATTTTAACGTGCTTATGTTACACCCTGTATAATAGTTTTTGCGTGATGCGTGGACAAAGATGCAGAAAGACAGACAGACGCGGTAAAATGGAGCCTATATTTTAAGTTAGACCTCTAGTAATATATTGGTGAAAACTACATTCAAGTCCATGCAGTAGTTTTTGCGTGATGCGCGTTCAAACATACAGACAGATAACAATCCTAAAAACTGTTGCTTTGGCTTCTGTTGCTCTAATAAAGACCCCAATATTAGTTTTTTTTAATATCTGTAATGTACAGACATCGGCCTGTTACAATTTTATTAGGTATATGTATAGATGTGAAACGATCAAAAGTAGTTAAAACTTTCAAACTGTCGATCAATTAAATTCAAATAGATATATCTACGCCATATGCTATAGTTTTTACATTTTATAAATAACATTTAACGCTTATATTTATTGCAAAATTTATAATACTGTCATATAATTGATAATATACGTATTACACCTCTATTTGATTCATCAACCTGGTGCACAGATCAACGGGTAGGTAAAGAATATCTTCTAAATACTGAACAATTCAGCGAAATTTGTCATGTCTCTAATATATATTCAGCTGAATGAGAAAATAATCTAATTTACTCCTAGAAAATACGCGCCGCCAGTAACGGGAAATAAATGCATAGTCAAAATTTTATAAGCATGTATATGTCAGATAACAATAAATTTCTTGATAAAATTTAGTTTACCACAGAGAAAAATTTGAGAGACAATGTCAATTTAGATATCAATATCTGGGCGACGGAGCTTTGCTCGGGTGTTGGGTAACACAGGATTTAAAGTAGCGCTATAAGAGTTACTAAGGATATTTAAACTTATTAAAAAATGTGCATATCTCTGATTAAAATGTATGGCGATCGATAAATACTGCTTTTATTGTTCACATATTGGTAAGTTATAGATTTCGAAATAAATATGAATGTGTAATATGAATGATAAATATACCAAAACTCAGCTGTATCAACCCCCAAACACTATACATAAGTACTGAAACTTTTATCTGCGGAGCCATTCTTGAAATAGCTAGTGTGGACCTCGAGGGTCACACCGATTAAATATAAAAGAATCGTCAATCGATTTCCGAAAATCCCTTTTCGCTAATTTTTACCGAAATCTGCTGACCCTTCCTTGCTTTAGCTAATATGTAATTTAAGGGTCGCAATATATTAGGTATGTACAAATTTTCTTTGAAAATTACCGATTAAATTATTAGAAATTCATATTAATATATCTTTTGTTTAAGAAAATGGGTTAAAAAATCTCAGAGGCGAACGGGATTCGATCCCAGGAACTCTCAATTATTACCCGGAAGCTTTACCATAGGACTATTTCTCCCTATGACATTATTGGGTTCATATCGCTATCTGAGATATAATCTATAGAACTTTTGAAATGAGAATATTAATTACTGAAAACGATTTTTCTTGTGAATGTGACTACAATCAATCGATTCAATATAGTTTAGAACCCGTACATACGAATTTTCATCGAAATCGGTAGAAAAAAAATATATATATATATATATATATATATATACAAGCATTGCCCGTTTAATATAATTAGATATTTAAATAATGTATATAAATAACGGGAGTACCTAATTATTTAGAAATACCTTAGGGGGTATATTTTTTGTTGCACGTAGAGTAGGACTGACTTTATTATTTATTAATTCTATTTGTACTGTCAATTTTGAAAAATCTCGATGGGATCAATATCAATTAGTTATGCAAAATGCGCGAACTGCCATGAAAAAGCAGACAAACAGTCGAATAATTGTATATACCTCCTCCGTTTGGAAGTCGGTCAAAGCTATGTTATAATTTTTCTTCGATCCACAAATATCACTTTACTGTTTGTTACCTAAATTAATTTGTGTGCCAATTTAAAATGTAAAACTAAAAAAACCGAATTATTTCTTATTTATATTTCTCAAAATGAAGATACCTACTATGATATTTTCATTCTCAATATTTTTCGAAATAAATATGTGGGGTCTGTTCGTCAATACATAAAAATTATCTAGTATCCTTAATAAAATTTCAGATTGAAAAATATATATATATATATAAAAAAACAAATCCTACCTTTTTTTGGAAATCTAAACGTCCTTCATCACCACGAATAAAACACAAATACAATCAGAAATCACTAACAATAATAATTATTTAATTATACGCAATACGTAGTTCCCGAAAAACCGTACGACCCGTTCCAGGGTCCGGGACTGATCATGGATCTGAGGTTCGCACTCCTATTTATCTAAATTTATGATTACGGGGGCTGAGGGGACTCTATCGAGAGTTTCGTCTCAACGCTACCATTGGGATTTGTCATTTGACCGCCCCCGTGCATGTGTTACATGAAAAATTATCCAAGAATGATCGGACCCTTTGATATATCTACTGGAGAGATAAACAAATATGTATTATATTCCATAATTTAATTAAATCCTCAAGAAGATATAAAATATATAAGAAAATTACATTCTGTTAAAACGAGAATAGTTTTCTTTTATATCTAACTATTTAATTAATGTTAGAGTTGATTGATGAACTGTAAGATTTTGACATAGCTTTTATATATTCTAAAAAAATGTATTTAGGTTGGGTTTAATTAAAATGTCGATCAAGTCAGGCTCGTGTTGAGAGGCTACGGTTCTGAGGAATTTTTGACAAGATTTTTCTGTAAAGTTTGAGTGAAGTCCTAAGTCTACTTTTTGACCAATGAACCCAAACGGAGGAGGTATACAATTTCGACTGTTTGCTTTTTTTGTTTGTGCGCGCGCTGTATATAGTAAACCTACTTCGATTTTGATGAATTTTGATTCATTTGAAAGAGGAGACTTGAGAAATGATCCTATATTCATAAAAACTCCAATCCGAAATCTCCTTCCCTCCGAAATCCGCCCCCGAAGGGGTTGGAAGGTGCAATTTCTCTCAAAAATCAAAAATCTTAGACGGCAGAATGAAAGATATGTCAATATCTGGAAACATTTAAATTGAACATTTTTTAAAAGAGTTACGGTTTTGAGTTACATCAGTGGTAAAGTCTAAAATATGCGTATTTCCGCGACGATGTTTTTATTAGATCTCTGAATAGTAACAATTACAAGCAAATAATGTACATGGGTAATAGGTTAAATACTTATCCTCTTTGGTATAAGTGAACGTTCAACGATTTTCGTGACTAATGTTAGGTACACTCAAAAGTGTGAAATAAATATTTTTCACAAAAAAATTGGGCCGACTTATTGGTGCACTGAAAAATACAAAATAATATTTATTCTATTGGTGCAGGTAGTCTTCTATTTATCCACAATTGCACAGCTTCAAAATTACCAATAGAATTAAAATTATTTTGTATTTTTCACTGCACTAACAAATAAAATAAGTCCAATTTTAAGTAAAATAGTGATTTATTATACAAGAGAAAAAAGTACTAGATTTTAGCTCGAGCTATAATACACTATTTTTTCTGTGACGGGAAAAACGATGATTTAATATTGAAAAAATATTGCAATATATTATAGTCAGAAGGTTATCGAAGTAAAATTTGATGTTTTAAAGTGGTTGGCGACAATTAGATATGCGTTGCTAAGGAAACCTTTAAAGTAATCAAATATTTGTCAGTTTAATTCAGTGTATTGATCAAGGAGGTTTTGATTGATATTTATGTGTATATATCTACCCGGAAAAGGAGTGATTGTCACCTGTCAACAGAGATTAAATCTCTTAAATCACTTTTTTCCGTCAGAAAAAAATATTTATTTCCAAATCTAACGCTCACTTGTTTCGGGGATACCTAAGGCGGTACGATTAATTTTCGCCTTTTTCCTTTAATATCTTCTACACCGGTTAAGGAATTTTCATTAATTCTGTCGTCTCGGATTTTCAATTTTCGAGAAAAATTGCCCCCTCCACCCCATTTGGTGGCGGTTTTTGGAGGGAAAGAGATTTTGGATTTGATTTTTCTCAATATTGGACCATTTCTCAACTGTCCTCTTTCAAATGAAACAAAAATCGTCTTAATCGGAGTACGTTTACTATGCAAAACGCGCGAACAGCCATAAAAAAGCAATCTTTCAACCGAATTGTATACTTCTCCTTTTTTGAAGTCGGTCAAAAATACCCATATGTGAGATTTTAAGCTCGAAAACTGTAACTCTTCTGAAAAAATGTTCAATTTAAACGTTTCCGATATTGTCCTATCTTCAATTCTGGCACCTAGAATTTTCGATTTTCGAGAAAATTTGCCCCCTCCACCCCTTTCGGAGACGGTTTTTAGAGGGAAGAAGATACAAAGCGCGAACAAACAATCAAACAGTCGAATTGTATACCTCCTCCGTTGGGGGTTCGTCGGTCAAAAATAGGCTGTTACAGACAATATAGACGGTCACCAGGGTGATATTAAAGGGTTTCAGTATATTTAAGCTGGGATTCATCTAATTTATATCTTTTAAAATTTATTATTAGGTATGGACCTACAGAGTTGATTGAAAACATGATCAAGTGTTCATTATGCAAATTGTAAATGAACATCGATGGAAAATGGGTCGGAGTTAATTTTATTTTTATTGCAATATTACTTATAGACAAATTTATTACGATGATTTTCGATCTTTTATTTTGAAGAAGGCTCAATGGTGAAAGCAATCATCACCTATTATCTTTCGTTTTCGAATTATAACGAAAAATTCGAAATTGTTGTGTATTTGATGCAAGCTTTTATCTTATCTATTTGTGAAATAATTGAAAACTCATGTTGACAGTTTATAAGTAAAATCATTAAAATTTGTATAAGTTGTACATTTAGCAATACATTCATATACACAGTCACACCTAAATCCATCTGAATTTGGTCAACTCAAACTTTACAGTTACCAACAGTTATCGAAAATTGCGAATTTGTTGTCCTCTTTTTGATTTTAAGGTTATGTACCTACTGCATTTATACGGTTCCCAACCCTTAATACACACATGTCTATATTTATACGTACATATTTATAAATGCATTCATGTCGACATTCTATTACAGTTATGTTTGTTACTAATAATAGCTGAATCAATCTTTGGAAAAATGCATATTTTGATGTAATCAAATTAAATGATAAATATAGGAATTGTGCCAGAATTGTATCATGAATATAATGTGTTTGCTTAATGAAACATTAACTGGTTCAATTAGTGCAGCAGCTATAAGAAACAGAGTTTCCCAACCAACAAGTGTGATACGACAATAATAATAATAACAGAAAAATTAATTTGTCAACTAGTTGAACACTGAATTTAGTCGACACGGTCATCGATTTCTATTGATGTCAAATATTATTTATTTATATTCAATTCAAAATGTATCCGAAGAGAATTTTCTGTTTTCCTCATTTATTTCATTCAGGTTACCTTTTACGATTTGAATAATTCATTAATAATAGTATTACAGTAATAACCCTCATAAATATGACCTGTTATTATCAATTACTCGGCAATCTTCTTATGATAGCTATTCAACATTCTTAGTTGGAGTCAAATTAGTCGTAAATTTATAAATGATTCAAAATTATTTTCCTTGCTGCATTCATATGAAATCATTTTGAACTTTTGTTGAGCACTGGTTGAAATGAGTATGACTATCATAGAGAGGATGCAACAAGTGGTAACCCATATGCATTATTTTATAATTTTACTAAAAGTCGCAAGTGGCTTTTACTATAAAATTACGTCATCTTTTATTGGTTCCTAGATGGAACATTTTATACAATTACGCTATAGATAGATGCAATGTCTTCTTCAACAGAGATATTCTTAAAATTAAAACAATATATTAAAATTAATACTATTATGTTGTTAACACTTGACTATTTGTTTCGGCACTCTGTACCTTTATCAAATGTGAGTACAAAACTAAATTCTAAGTGGACAAAGCGTAATAATTTATATAACAAAGAAGATGATACTCATAATGCTTAATGACGATTTTTAAGTACTTATTAATTATATATTTAGTAATCGGCGAGACAAACCATCGATCTGGTCATTGAGGTGATTAACTGAATGTTTACTAATATTGATTTCTAATTACTGAAATTTCAATAGATATCCAAAATATCTAGAAATTATCAATAAATGTGAGATTATTGTCACTTAGATGTGATGCGTAGTTAGAATTTGTTTTATGATATACTAGCGCCTGAAAAACTACATTCAATTCCATTCGTAGTTTTTGCGTGTACAAACATACAGACAGACAGAGGTGGTTCGATGCCTATATTCTAAGTCAGACCTCTAGCAATACATCGGTGAAAATTGTATTCAATTCCACGCAGGATTTTTTGCGTGATGCGCGTACAAACATACAGACAAACAAACAAAAATTCTGTTACTCTAATGCCGTTCCAAGATTCCCATATTAGTTTTTCTTAAATATCTATAATGTACAGACATCGGCCTGTTACAATTTTATTAAAAAATACTACTACGTGAACTTTCGAGCAATCTTCACAAATTTACAATTTTCGGGAGTTTTCGGTTTGTTATTCTTAATAAATTCACCTAGAGTAATATTTAAAGGCTATTCTGGAATCAAATTCTGTTGGACTACCAATATCAGTAAATGTACAGAACTTGTTATTTATATGAAATAATGGTGGAAGTCTTGAGGGCTTTCTTATAACGAATTTTGGAAAGCATAATATGATCTCCACTTTCAAACCATGGTTGATAGCAATTTGTTTAATCATATTTGGCTCTTCCTGGAAGTTGTTAAGACTCATATAGGTTGCTTTTTTATGTTTAAATGGATGATGGTTGACAGTATCAGTATGTGGAGGTTTGAATTGAATTGTTATTTTCTAATTCCATGGTAAAATTTTCAATATAGTGTTTTAATTTTAATTTACTAAAGATTTCTATCAAGTATCAACCAATACAGTTATAGAGTTATTCATGGTGAGTAACATCTATAGAGATACTGTATGGTAACACCTTAGTATGATTATATGTATATTAACACATAGATTAGAGTCGATTTTCCTCCTCATCTGATAGGACGTCTGATAACTATCTGAATAAATATTTTTCAACAAAAATTGGACCGACGAAGTTGGTGCAATGAAAAATTAAGAAAATGTTTGTGAAATATCGAGAAAATATTTTGATAAATACCAGTAGGTATAGTTTTCATAGATTTAAATATTTATTATTGCAATTATAAAATTATATACTTGCATAATGATTGCTTCTAAAAAAACATGTCTCAAATTTGTCATATGTTTTTTGAAGTCTTTGACCTAATGTAGCGTAACGGCGATGATTATTGGGCTGGGATAATCATTAGGAGATAGAATTGCGTCATATTGAGGCATCTGCATGGACTGCTTCCTACTTGTGAATCCATCATTAATTCAAATAACATTTTTCTTATGTGTGTCACATTGCGAATACGATATATGTTTTTATGAATTTATCTTTCAACGCTTGTATAAAAAGACAGGTCCTATTCTGAATGTCGAAAATGGTGCTAGAATAAATATGTAGTTTAAATCATTAATCTATCTATTAGTATTGGTTTCTTTATTAACGGGAACATAAAAAGTAATCAGACTCGTGTATCTAATGAAGAAAAAATAATCAATAACGATAATTTTATTTTTGCATGTTCGTTTTGCACATGATCATGCTCCGATTTCGCTGATTTATATTTTCCTTTTATTTGAGAGGACTCCTCAAAAAGGATTACAAATTTATTTATCGCCAATAAATTACCTTTCAATTGAGTTGGAGGTTTGTTTTTTAAATTCGAAAATGTTATATGCCAGCATTAAAGAAAACCTTAATATTCAATATTTTTCAAAATTTAGAACAGTTTCTGAGCTAGAGCCCTTGCAAGAAGTCAAAATGTTTTATATTACTTTCTTGCCACTCAAAATTTGTATATAATTAAGTTTTCTCCAGAAATAGGACCCACTTCATTATATGTTGCACTGAAAAATATTTTTTACAAAAACTGGGACCGTCAGTATTAGTTGGTGGACTGAAAATCTATACATTTATACATATGTACATCTATCTATACATGTATACATCTATTCTTACATCTATACATCATGTAAACATCTATACATCTATAATAACATTGTAACAGGCCGATGTCTATACATTGTAGATATTTAAGAAAAACTAATATGGGTGGTCTTTATTAAGCAATAGAAGCCAAAACAACAGTTTTTAGAATTTTTGTCTGTCTGTCTGTATGTACGCGCATTACGCAAAAACTACTTCATGAAATTGAATGCAGTTTTCACCGATAGAGGTCTAACTTAAAATAAAATTTACTTATATTCAGAGATTTTAAATAAAGCGGTACCAATCTCTTATACACTTTCAGTACTTTCCTAGTGCTGTAATTCTAAAATAGTTTTCTAACAATATAATATTGTCAGAAATAATATTTTCTTAACTTGCCACGAGATTAAAAAAATTGCCCTCTGTTGAGTTTTATCGATTTCCAAATCACTGGAGTAAACTTAAATGAAACTATAAAATGATTTTGTTTGCAGAGACAAATTTTGTACGTCTTATTTCAATTATTTTAATTTCAACACATATATCAGTTCTACAACAACTATTTGTTTTACATACAGGGAACTCAATTGGATAAATTCAGTGACTTGAGCAAAACAAACAAAACATCTAAGAGCTGTACTAAATTCAATACCCTACATCACTTGTGAAAGGGAGAAGATGTTATATTTTTAATTTGTTACATATAGGATCATCCCTTACTATCCCTCTTTAAAATAGAAATAGAATCATCAAAATCGGAGCAGGTTTACCATACGAAATGCAAGAATAGCTAAAAATACAAAACAATCGAATTATATACGTCTTTTTCTGTCATTAATATATATCTGCAAGGTGACCCATACCGATTTTAAAAATATTTTTATTTTTATTTTTTATACAGTTTATTTTAAACTAAGAAAAGCAATTCAATCCAAGCTACTTGGAATAAAATTTGATAATAGGCTAACATGGCGACAACACATACATGAAATAAAAACTAGTTGCTAAAAAAGACTAAATATTATAAGATCCCTTGCCCATCAGACATGGGGAGCTGATGAAGAGATTTTACTGAGAACATACAGGGCTATAGTAAGATTCTAAGCTTGACTATGGATGCATCCTCTACATATTCGCTAGTAAAAAGTTAAAACACCTAGATACTGTACGAAACACGTCTCTACGCATATGTCTAGGGGCCTTTAGGTCCAGCCCAGCATCTAGCCTTCAAGTCGAAGCCCTAGAGCCTCCACTCACAATCAGAACTCGAGCAGAGTATCTGCAAATACCAACAATCCTTTCAATAATCTCATAACCAGACGTGTTTTGAATAACATCAATAGTCCTAGAGCTCCACAATCTGTCCCTCAAATATTAAATTCAGTGTAGGAAATGTCAACTTATCCAACACAACCCAAATACATCTAAAACTCCACCATGGTTTAGACAGCTACCTACCGTCAACACTACCATCTGGAACCATATCAAGAAGGAAACATCTAACATAATATACAGACAACTATTCAATGAGATTAATCAATCAATTAATCACATCGATCAGTATTATACACCAATGTCTCGAAGAACGGAACTAGCGTTGGCTGTGCAATAATCACAACAAATACTACAATCGCATCATACCTCCTCCCTAGTCATTCCAACATACACACAGTAGAACTCTTCAGGATATACAAGGCCTTAAGCATCCCACCAGACGAAGTAAATTCCATAGACATATGTACCGATTCTTTGTCATCAATATCATGTATAGAAAACATGTGCTCTATGAACCCAATTGTTCAAGACATACACGAACTATGCAACAAACTAGCGATACAAGGTATATCCATAACCATAATCTGGAGCTCCTCTCATGTGAGTATAACTGGAAATGAATTAGCAGACCATGCTGCAAAAGAAGCCTGCTCTTTAAACATACCAACATATCAGATTCAGCTTCAACCCGATCTAAAGTCCTACTCCAAAAAAGTAATGCACCAAACCAGGGAGAACCTCTGGCGCCGAAATAATAGTAAACTAAACACCATCTAACCAACAATCCCACTATCAAAAGTACCAACAACCGACCGCAATAAGAACATCATTTATAGAAGACTGAGAATAGGACATTGTCGCCTCACACACAACTAGCTTCTGAGAACGCACCTTCCTGTCCCAACTGCAACAGCAATAGGCTCACTATTGAACACATCCTCACCCGATTTGGCCACTACCAAAACCTGCGATACCAACATAACATCCAAGGTAGCCTAAAAGACATCCTTGGCTGTATCGAAAATCTACAAAATGTAATAGATTTCCCGAAAGATGCCCACTTACCTCACCTAATATGATGCCATGAATATGTACCTATATGAATGTTTGTAAGCTGTGTCAATGGCCATTGCTACCGAGACACGTAGAATCTAATGAAAAAATGGCAACCCCCCTCTCCTGGTACAGCTTTAGATTTGTAACTGATTTGTAGATTTAACGCACCCAGTTTCTCAGACCTTTCTGCAATAGTTTTTGACTTAAGTCAATATGTGTCAAACAGGCTTCGTGTATAGACCAACAAAAACAATCATAATTTCAGAACCATTAAAGATAATTGAACTAATTTCGTTTCAGTCGATTCCATAGCATTTCTTGAAATATAGACGAACTCAAGGTTAATTTAGCCTCACCTACAATCATTTTCAATTCATAATTCAATCATAATTCATTTTTTTCAAATGCAACGCCCTATATTTTATTGAATCAAAAATAGCATTTTTTTATGAGGTTAATTTCTATAATTTACTTTGTTTTTTGGCAAAATAAGTATTTTCATTATGATATGATTTTTTCAAATGAAATGCCATACCCTTTATATGTTGCATCATTACTTTGATAGTAAACAAAGCTTTTTTGCCTCTGCTCTGAAATCTCACACATGAATACATTGTGAAAATAATATTTTAACAAAATTAAATTTGATGACAAACAGGATTGTTGGACGATCTCTGTAAACCCTTTCCTTCACATACCCCCCAAAGAAAAAATCCATTGGAATAAGGTCTGGAGATCGCGCCGGCCAAGGTATTGTAGCTCCTCTACCTATCAAGATTGGGATAAGAGTGGTCTGGAAACTCACGCATTTTCCAATGGTTATGTACTGTAGCAAGTTTAACATCAGCAACTATGTTACATTTTACTATAAAACCGTAAGAGATACAAGAAAAATGCAGGAGACGTAATTTGCTTAAAATTAATTTTTACGTTACATAAAAGAGAAATATTTAATGCTGAACAGGCCTATACTATTTATTTTTCACAAAATTATGGTACTCGTTACCCGGATCTCCGCTAGTGAACTAATTATATAGTTTAAAATGGACACAAAGAACCAAAACCCCTTATTATGTGTGCCAAATATCACCGGAATATCGTTTGCCACTAATTAATAATTAAAAGAAAACACATCAAATTTTATTTTTTCAACACCTTGTATTTCAACAAAGCGACATTCTTAAAAAAATTATATCACATTTTCGTTTTAAAAGTAGGTGAAAATTCTTCTTCTTCCTTTAGTCAAAGGTTAGGAAACACCTTGTAAACAGGGTGTCCCAGCTATCGATTTTACTTCTGTTTTCAATTTCAAGACACAATGAGGCACTTATGACATTTTTATACAGGATGTCCTAAAGTACGTTCAAAACTGACTGACTTCCCGCGCTCTCGCTGCGGTGTTTAAATCTTTCGATCGAATAAGACACCGAGAAGCTTCTCTTACCCTCACGACATATACCGATTACACTCCATGCTACTGGAAGATATTTCATCGAGGTTTCTCCATAACAGTGAGCCAGAGGCATCGCATCGTGCAGATGCGTGGGTATGGGTAACATTACAATATTTTGTACTATGGTGAGCAAACTTGGTAGCACAAATCCGTCGGTGCCTCTCTAAGACAAATTTGTATAATCTGTGAGATTTGTCTTTGTAGTTTCAAGATTGCGACCTTCGAAAATTTAAGAAAAATTCCAAAAAATTGTGAAAAATTCAAATGCTATTGAAAATATCTCAGGTTGATTAATAGGATTTCAATTTCACTACACTTTTTAGGAGAAATCACTATATGTCCTAGTTTCCATTCCCCAAATTTAAATCTTAGGTACCAATTGAAATTTTTTCCTGCTTTCCCTTGGATGCTGTCAGTGTTGGCGGTAGGAAGAAATAACTCAACTGTAAATAAAACGCTGTTGCTCGTTATAGAGTTTCGACAAGACTGAATTTATTTCAAGTAGAATGGTAAAATTACATACACCATAGAATAGGGCTTAATAAGTCAAACGTAGATGGCGCTATAAGTACATTAATTATTGATACAAATCCAACAGTCAGAAAGTTGATACAATTTCAAAGTTAGGTATTTTAGAAAAATTATGTTTTCTCACTTTCCTGATGTAGCAACGAAATAATTATATAACTGGTACTGACCATAAAATGATCTACCTCTGTTTGTCTGTCTTCACTAGGATTATCTCGGTATCGAAATTACCAAATCTGTTTGCTTTCTTTTCTATGTTTAAAATTACCGAGCTGGCACGACTGTTGCAGAAAATTTGTTTCAATCAAGATTTTAGCGTGAAAAAGGCTTTAGGGAATTTGATCAAACTAGCTTGGAGTTTGGAGTATTTTTCTCTGGAACCCCTTAATGTAGATTGTAGATTAAAAGGGTTTTCATTGCACTGCGGCCTTGAGGTCTATTGTGCCCCCCATCTGAGCAGTTCTCGCTATTACGTAGTCTACAGCTCGCCCTTCAGTTCGAGGGTTCTAATGAAATCTTGAATCGGGGATGGTTTCAAGGAGGTTACTTCCTCATTCGTGCATGTTTCTTATCCAAAGCATTTTTGCGTTGGCTAGCAATGGCGAGGCATTCTGTCACCAGATAATCCGGAGACTATCATATAAGGTTCTTGAAAATGATAGAAAAGTATTGTGAATGGATGTACCAGACGTCTGTCTGGGCAACTACATTACAACGGGTCCGCAGTGTAGGTTTTATCTGATAATAAATTGATAAAGATAATTCAGATTCATTTTATTTTTGATAATATACACTATTTTTCAACCATACTATCCCTCAAACTAAGAATATTTATACTTTATTAAGGAACAGCTTTGGAGCATGCGAGGAAATTGTCGAGAGACCTTTTAAAACAGCCTCCACCTTTTCTAGAGATGGTACTTTGCAGGTTAACACCTCGTTCTGCAATTTGAAAAGTGTCTTGATAGTCTTAGACATTGACTTGTCTATTTCGAGTGGCATCTTGTCTTCGGCATCTTTTACTTTAGCATCAAATTAGATCTAGCAAGCCACAGCCTTTGCTGGACATTGGTTTGCCTCTTTCAACAATTTTCCATTTCGGTTTTCATGTTTTCAGGCAATTGGATCAATATAGCTGGGAATACTTTTACCTGGAAACCCTCTGCCACAATATTATGATGCTTGAAAATGGATGTCATTCTTGGCTACTCTTAGACTAGGAAAATAAGTCTAAAGGGCAACTACATTCGTTGCTGCGTATAACCCAGACCCTCAACGTCGGGGAAACCCGGCCATCTGAGGAGGAGTGCGGCAGAATAATACGTTCAAGAATTGGTCTTTTTAGCCACAGAAGAACTTATAGACGTTGAAAAGAATGTGTATTTTACTTTATTTTATTTGACTTTATGATTTTTATTCTAATGTTCTTTTGGAACGTTCCTTCTATTGTCTTCTTAACTCTTCTTTTTATACTCGAACCTACGGGCAAAGCAATATAATATATATATATATATATATATATATATATATATATATATATATATATATACATTTTAACCCAAGGAGGATGGAAGGTATGGAGCATTGGTTTAGGGTGCAAAGAACGGCAGTGAAGCCACCTGGTGCCCTATTCTCCAGTTGAGAAAGGAATTGGCTCTTCCCTCACTATCTTCTGTGTGGGAAGAGTTTTTAATGGTGATGCACATAACACACACACATATAAGAGAAACTACAATGTATAAACTTGACGGAGAATTTTGGAGTTGCATGTGGCACCATCTCTAGTTCGTGCTACCAAATTTTTGAAGGTGCCATCTATTGCATACCCACTGTATAGTGGTTTTATTCAATTTATTAAATTAATAAAAGATAAACAATTTCTTATTAGGTATGGAATTGAAATACGCTTTCAGTGAGTCTATTGATTGGATATCCATTATGGTCCCCGGTTCTGGGATCTTTCTGGAAGCATCTGAAAAGTTAAGAATTGATTGTGTGCTTTTGTTACATGGGTATTCCTAATGACATTGGCATTAAAAAAAAAGTAAAAAATGTGAAGAAAGAGGAAATTCGTACTTAAAAATGAGAGTGTTTGATGAATTTTGAAACATTATTTATTTTAAGCTTCTTTTTAATTGTGACTGCCAGCATAAACTCTTACGATCTTGCTTAGAAATAATGATAGTATTTATTTACCCGATCCCTGTATAGACAGAGCTTGAGGCAGAAGCAGATTCGGGTAAGCAGTTCTTTGCAAACCTCTTATCCTTCCTAGCAGATTATCGGACTCCTGAAAATGTAATTAGCACACCACAACGATTGCGATTTTTTTGTAGACGGGTTTTCTCATTTAGCACAGGGTTTTGTATTTGGTTCAACGATTTTTCCAATAGCGCAACATCATTTGCCGGAAATGTTTGTTCTTTAGTCACTATGTCTACACAACCCTGCACACTTCCTTATTATAAATTTACGATAACAATATATTATTTACCGCGACGCAAGATTAAACGTTGAAGATTTGAACATAAACGTCACAATCTGAGCGTCTCTCTAAAAAGCTAACGAAGCTAACCATAAAGTCTCTATATACTGTGATATAAGTTTCCCTTATATGTGTGTGTGATGTGTGGTGATGGTGAATATTATATTGTTGACCTTTAATTTCTATGGTAATGAAGTTTTTATTGACTTAATAATTTCAAAGTGTCAAATTGCATCGAATATAATATAGGAAGGACGAGTAACACGAGTAGTGGGACTAGTACAAAAAACATTGGGTTATCGTATGTCATTTCGGTGTGTTGCGCAAAATCACGCTGCGCATCCTTATGTAGAATGGGCAGCTATGGGCGAAGGAAGCTTAAATACAACAATAGACACTCAGTGAAATACTGCGCAACATCCCAAACTGACAACTTATCACGGGACGTTATTTCAGCCACTTCGGCTTATAGGACAGGATAGTCATACCCCTTTATATATTCTTGATAATATATTAAAAAATATGATAGAACACGAAATTCCTCAAAATATTTATCAGTACATAGTACGCTCGTGAAAAAATATAGTCCCTTACACTTGCGGGAACAAATTTCTGAAATAGCTATTGATAGTTTTTTAATAGATTTTAATGTTTTTACACTTTGCTGGGCATGGAACCTATCAAGAAGGTGTTGGAAAAAATATTTTTGCAGCCATTAGCCAAGCTAGTGCGAGTCGCTGCATTAATGAAGTGGTGAGGGCATTGAATAACAATGCAAATGTGACACAATATATCAAATTCCCTTAAAAATATTTTGTTTTAGATTTTATGCAAAATGTCACTTCCCAGGAGCCAATGGATGTATCGATTGTACCCATGTGGCTTTAGTGGCACCCAAAGAGATTGAACATATTGTAACGTGGATAGGTAGTCGGTTATTATTCGTTTAGTCTCTATTTATTTCTACTAACTTATTTACTATAGTTGTTGGTTGTATAGTTCATTAATTACTTCTAGACTTAGTAGAGCTATCCTTCCAGAAACTATATGTGAGGTACAGTTTGTCAAATTGACAATAGTGTGCCTCTAGAACATTATTATGTGCGTCTAGATGATCATAGAACATTCTCGATGAATGCCATGTCATGATTCAGATAGATATATAACGCCGTGTCGATCACGGGTCACAGTCAGTCTTATAAAGTCAGTTGATAACAGTCAGTCTGTGGAATCAGATGTTAGTAAAGACAGTGACAGTTTAGATTGTCAAGGTGACAAGTGGTGACAGTTGTACTACAACAGAAGGTCGTGTACAGAGTGTTGAAAATAAACCATTGGAAGCAATCTGCGAATTTTGAGTATTACGCAAGTGTACTTACCCCACAACGTTTATCACAGGGTTAAACGTTACAATATATATGTCAATAGAAAAAAATACCATGCAATAAATGTTCAATTGGTAACACCTTTTACAAAAAGTTACTATTATCTACTTATGTGTATTTCTTGTACTTTATTCTTGACACTATCATCATTTGACCTTTGGGCAATAATAAAGGATTATCTTGTAGGTATGTGATGAAAAATTATGAATTTTAATTCTCGATACCCAGGAAGCACCGACGATGCTTTTATTTGGAGAAATTCCAATATTTCCACCATAATGGAACAAATTTATAGAAATTATGAAGAAGCATTTTTTTCTTTTGGGCTATTCTGGTAAGCAGCAATATAATTTAATATGTCCTATCAGACAAGAAGAAATCAAATAAATATATAATTCACAAACAATTGTAAAAATTACTGAAACCAAATAAATGCTTTTGAATTGAATTAATATGTAAAGCTTGTAATTTATATAAATAGACACTTTTAATTTGAGGCTACCCTTTACGACCTTGGTTACAAACTGTAATTTCAAATCCAGAGCTTGGCCCAGAAAAAAGAATGAACGATAGATTGAAACGTGTGAGAAGCATAATAGAGAGGTGCAATGGGGTACTTAAAAAATAGATTTCGATATTTGCTGAAGCATAGAGTGCTGCATTATGATGCAACAGTTGTTGCTTGCTGCATTTTGCACGTGGCATGTGTGTTGATGCCAATGTACCTGAACCTGATGATGCAATCGAGGAAGATATTGATTCGGAGTCTATCAGAATTAAAATATAAATGATGTACAAGATGAGGCAGTAAGAAGAGTAAATCCCAACTTATTAACTGGAAGGCAATTGCAAGGGTAGATAATTAGAAAACATTTTGAAGATCAACGTTTAATTAAATCTAAAAGTTTCCTATAAATAATAGATTTAAAATATATATAAGTATTCTTGTTTTATTTTTAATATTTTTTGGCAACTATCAATAAATAATAACACAACTAAAAACTCTTAAATGAACAAAACAGTAAATAACAGCTTATATATAATAGGAACTAAACAAAAGCTATTTTTTTAATGTGTAAGAAAGCAAATATAAAAGTATTTTCCAAAACTAAAAAATAATTAATTTTAAAGTTGCTAAAATTTCTTTATTCATATCATTATTTTCACTCATTAGAGCTAAACGTTTTGACTCATATTTTTTTATGCTCAAGATATTCGATTTTCTTTGTATAGTATATAATGTTCCAAGATTTACTCTTTTTTATTTACACTTTTTAATCTTGAATGAATTTTCTAATCTGCGTGTTTTGTTGAGTTTTGGGGAGCTTTTTTCATTCTGTTTGTAAAAGGGATGGATGATTTAAGCTGTATCTATGGTCTTCTTGAATATCTTATACAACAAAGACTTCTCCCACTTCTACATTCTTGGCAACTACAATAGTTGCTTCTTGATGTGATCCCTGGAATCATAAAATTAGAGGTACATTACTAAATATAAAATAACAATAATTTGTGCAGGTCTCATATATTTAAAAAATGCATATGGCGTTTATTCAACTTGCGAAGTATGAGCATCATAAGCGCCAAGAAGGCTATTTCCAGTCTGCTTGGTACGCGCGAATGCATGCTGCACCCTCATACTCATAGCAGTAAAAAATGATTTAGTTAAAATCTGCTTTATAAGTGATAAGTTCATACGTCAGGCTTTAGAAAAAGTGGGGGAAAGACTTAAGCAAGACAATATACGGCAGTGCATTTGTCCAATATGGTTTTGCAATATTTTTCAAATTCTATTATTTTTGAAACCCTCAATGACCACGTTTTCGACCAACCTCCCTTAGATAATCATTTACTTTCGTTAATAAAGACAATTGCGGCAAAATATGTAGATATAAGATTTCATTTTATTTCAATAAATTTTATAGATATATCTGAAACTAGGAGGCAGTTTTAAAATGAGTTAGTTTTGTTTAAAGGACATTATTGTGTATTTTAAAGGACATTGATGTGTTGTTTATGTTGTACAATTGTGAGTTTTTTCTTGCGGATTTATGTAGTAATTAATTTTATAAGCATCGTATTTAAAATGTATATTATAAGATTGTAGGTACTCTAAACGATGATACAATAAACGCTGTGACTTTTTTTGTGATTTTTCTTCCTCATTTTATTTTGTTTTATTTTATACATAAAGGGTACTCAACAGGCAAGCACAGCTGCCCAATAACAGAGTAGCACAAGATAAATATGTGACATTATAACTAATGCACAGAGAGTACAAAGAATGAAAAAGAATCATAATAATTATATGATCATGATAACATATCACCCAACTACATATATAACAGAGATGGTTTTAACACTAAGGGCCGATTACATAATGAATCCTTAATAGGAGATTAGTTAAATCTCCAATTTTTTAAAGTCATATCTCGATAACGGAATAAAAATTTTGCATTTTTCAATAACTTCTACAACGTTAGTTACCATCTCTTTCGTTTTTCTAAAGTAACTTTGAATTATATGTCCAACCAAAAAAAATTTGAAATTTTTAATCTAGGATTAAAATTAATAAGAGATTAAAATTGATTATGAAATCGGCCCTTAGTTATTTAGAATTCGTATTAAAGCAGGTAATGTTATACAGAATAAATCTAAGTTCGGATGAATAAAACAAGCACTGTTCCAACTACGAGCACATCTAATGAGCGGAAAATTTGTCAAATAGTTCGATTGATAGTTGGGTATAGCAACAATAGGTCTCGATCTACGAACACAAGGGCTTGCATTGATGGATAATGATTGCAGGCAATAATCAGAGTCCAAATATGCTATGAAAAATTTTGAAAGTAAATAAAGTGTCGGAAGTTAACCTCCTTCTTTCCAATGATTGAATTTTATAAAAAGACAAGTTATCAGGGTATGATGAGAAGTGTCTGTGCTTATTAAACGAAAGTTGAGTATATTAATAAGTCTGCTTGAGTTATTATGGTAATGCGGGTCCCAAACTACGGAAATGTATTCTAAGATTCGTCTTAAACAGAAAGATCAACGTTAATGGGTTTTTGAAAGATTTGGTGTTTCTGAAAAGGAAGCCTAAATTACGGAAAGCTTTGTGTATCACATACTCTACATGGTTCTCAAAGGTAATTTTTGAGTCTAAGAGCACACCTAAATCTTCTACTTCATATTTGGGAATCAGGGTAATGTTATTGAGACTCAGGTTCATGAATTGATGAAGTGAGTTATATTTCCTAGAATATAGTATGCAGTGACACTTCTCTATATTGAGAAAGAGCTTGTTTTCCAAACAATACTATTAAAACGATTGCTAGTCAGATTGTAGCTTTTCAAAGTCTAATTGATGTTTAATAACTAGAAAAATCTTGAAATCGTCAGCATATATAGACTATATTTACAGAAACGTAAGCACGAACCTAAGTCATTCAGAAATATATTAAATAGAATTGGCCCTAAAATCGATCCCTGAGGCACCCCAGAGGTTACATTGCAGTTATTAGATTTTACACCATTAATCGCGACATGTTGCGTTCTATTCATGAGATAGCTATTGAAAAATGCCAGAAGAGAACCGTGAATACCAAATTCATGAAGGTTTTTCATGAGAATTGAATGATTTACTTTGTCGAAAGCTTTCGAGAAATCCGTGTACACGGTACACACTTCGAAATCTTCAGACATAGCTTCATTGACCTTTTGTACGAAAAGTACTAGACCGATTTTTTAAAAGCCATGTTGATTATTGTCAATTCTGCCCTTAACCTGAAATAGAAGCTGCTGTAAAATAAGATGTTCAAGAATTTTAGCAAAATGATGGTTAGTTGGTTACGTCTCATTTGTCACCTGACTTGAAAACTGGAATAATTTGCGCAATTTTCCAGGTTTTGGGACATATTCCATCTGAACAACATTTGTTGTACAGAAGAGACAGAGGTTTACTTAGAGCAGGACACGATCTAATGAAAAGAGTTGGAATTCCATCCGGTCCTTTCTTAGGGGATCTAGATTTTGAATAGCCTGCAGAACATCAAATATAGAAATATTACCTATAAGGAATGAACAACCCGTAAGGGGGGGTCAGGAGGTTCATAAACACTAGCAAAAAGATCCCGGCACTATCAGATGCATAAATGTTGTTATAGAACATACGATTGGGAAGAGATTTTACGTTTTTTAGGTAAATTTCTTATAGAAATGTACCTACTGCGATCGTTCACACTTTTGAATTTCGAACAAATTTCAACGGCATTTTGTTATATGTCTATAAGTTATATATATATATATATATATATATATATATATATATAATATATATATAATATATAATAATAATACCAATTGAATTCATATTCAGAAATATTATAATGTGACTGGTACAGGATAATCTTGAATTAATATATATATATATATATATATATATATATATATTTATTTATTTATAGATTATCCTGTACCAGTCACATTATAATATTTCTGAATATGAATTCAATTGGTATATAATCAATATGATTATATAACATAAGCCGTTACTGGTAAATAACTAGATTAAGCTAGGACGTCTAACTGTGCCGACAACAACTACTGCGAGGGCAAACACCCCTACCGCCATTGAATGACATCGACAACTGTTAGGACAATACGTACAATTTATTACATTGTCACAATATTGCAAAATACCACTATAAATGTTCAATCAGATTGATTAACAAACAGAGCACCGCCACACAGACAAATATCATGATTTCAAGGTTGTTGCCTATCTTCAGTTTGCCGCAGAGCGTCGAGCCGTGTCTAATAATCAATCCTTATTTTGAACTCGTATTAGTATCAATCTTCAGCGTGGCGCAGACGGTGGAGACTAATATGAGCGATGCATTGAACACATATAGTGGGTGGATATAAACAGTTGTCGATGTCATTCAATGGCGGTAGGGGTGTTTGCCCTCGCAGTAGTTGTTGTCGGCACAGTTAGACGTCCTAGCGTAATCTAGTTATTTACCAGTAACGGCTTATGTTATATAATCATATTGATTATATACCAATTGAATTAATATTCAGAAATATTATAATATGACTGGTACAGGATAATCTTGAATTAAATAATTCCACTTGCCGGGTGTTTATATCCACCCACTATATGTGTTCAATGCATCGCTCATATTAGTCTCCACCGTCTGCGCCACGCTGAAGATTGATACTAATATGAGTTCAAAATAAGGATTGATTATCAGACACGGCTCGACGCTCTGCGGCAAACTGAAGATAGGCAACAACCTTGAAATCATGATATTTGTCTGGGTGGCCGAGCTCTGTTTGTTAATCAATCTGATTGAACATTTATAGTGGTATTTTGCAATATTGTGACAATGTAATAAATTGTACTTATTGTCCTAACAGTTGTCGATGTCATTCATTGGCGGTAGGGGTGTTTGCCCTCGCAGTAGTTGTTGTCGGCACAGTTAGACGTCCTAGCGTAATCTAGTTATTTACCAGTAACGGCTTATGTTATATAATCATATTGATTATATACCAATTGAATTCATATTCAGAAATATTATATATATATATATATATATATATATATATATATATATATATATATATATATATATATATATATATGGGATATTACGAAACGAAATTTGTTAACACGATAGAGGTATCAAGTTCAAATTTGCTACAAAAATCAATCTCTCAAATATCTCGGTCGAGTTCGTTATTGGGCAATATCGGGTAAGTAGTTTCAAAATGGCGACCATTCAAACATTTAAAAAATTATCAGAAAAGAGTGTAAATATCATCAAAAATAATTTTAGGTTATAGATATAATCAGTACCTACAACTTTTGCTCAAAGCAATTTTTCATAAAATACACAGGTAAAAAAATAAAAATTAATAAAGAAAAATAATAAATATTGACAAAACATGAACACTCAATATAAATTTGATGTAATTGTACATTTTCTATCTTAATATAGACCCTGATTTAAAAAATATATAGTATATTTATTGAAAAGAAATAGGCGAAAAAAAATTCTGCCTTGAAGTGGAACTCGAACCCTGTCTGCTTTATATTCAACAGCCAAAACAAAAACCTCTAACCGCAAGGCTATGACACATACGACAATTTTATGTAATAACATGTAGGTATACCAATGAAAAGGTTGTTCAAATTTCAATTCAATGAATTTTGAAAAATTTACCTTCCCGCTGACTACTGGCCATCGGGATTTTTTTTGTTGTTTATATAAGACCAGAAACTTTGAATATCCGAAGTCAGATTTTTTTCGGTTATTTTAATATATTTCTGTAGTCACTCTTGATACTCTTTTTAATCAATTTCCTTACAGCGGAGAATCTGTTAACTTAATAAGGGATATTGTATATCTAGAATACCATAAAGGATAATCCGACTTCCTTACTTTTTTACGAGGGGTATGTTTCATAATTATATCATTAATGATCTTATAAAAAATCTCGGTACAGTCTTCAACATTCCTGGACTCACAAATGTTTTCCCAATCGCAAACATCAATCAGACTATTGATTCTTTCATAATTAACTTCGGAGAAAGAATATTTATAATATGAGTTACATATCAAGTTCTTAACAATTTTAACAGACATACCAATATCAAGAGATGGGTGATGACGATCTTCAGCTATAATTGGAAAGTAACATTTCTTGACAGTATTTAATGTTTGGTATAGCAGATAAGACAAGATCTAAGATTCTATGCTTACTATTATTGACGTGATTGAATTGTTTAAGATTGTTTAGATGGAACATATCAGAAAAACGAGTCAGTTGCGCCAGTGGGGTACAAAAAATTATTGATGTTATCCAAACCAAATTGGAACCTCCCTGTAGTCCTTTATTCAAAATATTTTAATTAAAATCGTATAAATCATGAACAAGTTTTTGGATTATTTCAAGTTTTTGAAGGCCGCCATTTTGAAACTACAAAGTCAATCATACTAATATCTACATTTTTCTTAGTTAGTCAACGACTGATTTTTGTAACAAATTTGAAGTACAAAATTTCATTTTGGAAATTTGCGTTTTATATATTAACAAAAAACTGCCTTAGAGATTTTGTCCAAAAAATAATCAGCTACTTGCTATATATGTATTGAATCAAGGTATTGCCAAAGATTAAATACACCAATCTTTGGTATTACCATGTCAAAACTTACCGTGTCCATGTGGCTATCAATTTTCGTTCTCGAGATAATGTACATTACAACAACTTCCTACTGGGGCCATAATAATACCGAAAAGATAATTAAAAACACAACCAAAGATTGTGTTAATCTTTGACACAAGTTTAAGTAAGTGGTAATTCATCACGTAACAATAAGAACAGTTTGTACTTATTACTGCCCGGATTGGATATAATCATCTGGATCTCAGAGTATAACAATTGTAGGTGTACTATTATAAAAAAATAATTTAAAATACATACTGTATTTCATATTTCATCAAAATTACTCATTATTTATTCACAGTAGAGAAAATATTTAAATATATTTATTCAGTAAGTAGCATACGCAGAAATAAAGAAAAAAATATTTTCCATATTCAAGCAGTACCATTTATTATTGTTGGCACAACAGAGGAGACCAAATTAGTGAAAATAATTCAAATGTATAAAAAAATTATAAACGGTAGATATACTCTAGATATATCTTTTCTTGAATTGAAATAAGATGAACCAATGACATTTATATTTTATTTCAATAAAAAAATGCGAAATGTCAAATGAAGAAAAATTTACACGGTCGCTGAAAAGACAGCTACGCCACTGTTGACTCCCCATCCCCCATATACCGTCGATGTTACGGTCAATGAAAAAATGCATAGATCATAAATATTTTTTACAAAAAATTGGACCGACGTTATAGTTGATGCACTGAAAAGTATAAAATAATATTACTTCTATTGGTGATGGTACTTTTGAAGTTGTGCAGTTGCAGTTAGATTGATAGCTTTTGGCACCAACTTCACAAGTACCATCACCAATAGAAGTAATATTATTTTATACTTTTCAGTGCATCAACTATAACGTCGGTCCAATTTTTTGTAAAAAATATTTATTTCACACTTTTGAGTGTAACATTAGTCCCGAAAATCGTTGAACGTTCACTATACCATATCAATGAAGATAATACTTATCCTATTACCCACGTATATTCCTTGCTTGTAGTGGTTATTATTGAGATCTCAGAACATCGCGGCGGGAATACGCTTGAATATTTTAGTTGTTACCATTTAACACCGATTTAACTCGAAAACCGTAATTCTAAGGAAAAAATGTTCATTATAAATGTTGCTACAAATAATTATATCTTTCATGTAGTATCGAAAAATTTTCAATTTTCGAAAGAAATTGTCCTCTCCACATAGCAAAAATACATATTTAACATGCGTCTATCTCAAAAACCGTAACACTTTTGAAAAAATGTTCAATTTAAACGTTTCCGGATATTGTCCTATCTTTAATTATACCAACTCAGATTTTCGATTTTCGAGAAAATTCGCCCCCACCACCCCTTCGGGGGCGGTTTTCGGAGGGAAGGAGATTTCGGATTTGCGTTTTTATGAATATGGGACCATTCCATTTCTCAATCCCCTTCTTTCAAATGAATCCAAAATCATCAAAATCGGAGATCGTCTACTATATAAAAGGCGCGCACGAACCAAAAAAAAAAAAAAAAAAAAAAAAAAAAAAAAAAAAAAAAAAATAAAGCAGACAGTCGAATTGTATACCTCCTCCTTTCGGGGTTCGTCGGTCAATAAAAATGTTGCGATGCTCCCTGAATTTAAATCGTTTGCCACTCACTATGTATTGCCTGTATGTTTACTACATATATCCTTGTTTTTACATATAATAACAACAAAATCAAGCAAACCAGTATTTTATTAATATAGGTACATATAAACAAAAGAACAGTATTAGTAAATTGTGCGAAGGTGTTAGTTAAAACCAAAAAAAGTCAGGTGCCCTTTTTTTTGTCCGGCAGTAGGTAGGTATAAGAAAATAACTTCCACCAGATAAGTAATAAGTAGAAAACTAAAAAGAGCTTCTTATAAAAATAGTGAAATCAAGTCACGATTTTTTTTTACTCTTTGAATACATATGTCCTAATTTGCGTTTCATTCCTGCAGCAACCATTTGTTTTGTATTGAAATCTTTGATTCTTATGTAAGTTATCTGTAGCAGATATTCTTCCGGAAAATGTGATAGTTTACTTTTTCCAATTTTAGTCATTTTTTTTGGTTTTCGAAAAGGAATGTTTTTATTGAAACGTAGAAAAAAATCGTCTAAAAGCTTCGCTCCTGCCGCCCATTCATCAAAAGGTTGTTTAAGCCCTCCAAAAGATAAATGCGAAATCCATTTCGGTATTGAATATGGGTGGTCTTCTTTAAGTTTATACATGTGGTTCCCAAATCTGGGTACTTATTTTTAAATTTTTTAGCCACCCATCCAGCCAAATATTCTAAACCGTCATTTTCAGTCAAAGGTTTCATTTGTTCTGTAGGTGTTGACGTTGATGGTTGAGGTCGATAATTAGAAACAACTCTACCTCTTCCTCGAATTTGAGAAAAAAAGTTCTCCAAGGCGTCTTGGTTCCAACGATGTGTCAAAAGAAATGAGATGTCAAATTGGGACTTTAAATCTTGAAACAAATTTCTTAAAGAGGTTATAGATATTAATATTCCTTTTTGGAACATTTGCAGGTTTTTTTATTGGTACATCTCATAGTTGATATCAAATTGTAAGTGTCATCTAGTATGCTGTTTTGTTCATCTAGGTCCAAACCATATGGTAATTTACTTCTAATAGTCGCCTGTGTTGTATACGAATTCATGACATTAAACCATTTATCAATCATTTCCATAAATTTCGCTGGTAACCCTAGCTAAATGCTTATTTGGTCCCGGTAAATAATGCAAATGGGCAGTAGCGGTTGTGTGAGATAGTAATTGGGCAGCCAAAGTAACATTTTGTCTTTGGGAACTCGTGCAACTGAGGTGTAATTTATTTATTCTGTGGCAACTACTGAGCTCTGTGTCTGTCGCCGATATGAGATGATGGAGGGGTTCGGCTGTCACTTTTTTACCATCTTCTAGTTTAAAACCACCGTCGATCAACCAGTTTCTAAAAAGTTTAAGGAGATGCGTTGCATCTGGAAAGTGATAGATTTTTTCTTTTGTTACTGGATGTCGAAAATTAGTTTCTCCGACTGTAATACCCAACTCCTTCCAAACTCCTACGTTGCTCCCTCCACAATCAGATACACAAGCTACATTATATTTTAGGTCATGGAGTTTTGTTATAAAGGTGAATAAAATGTCTTTCGTCATTTTTGTATCAAATCCAATAAAAATTGGCTGTTTATACTTTGCAAACAGTCCTCACCATTCCCACCTGCATTTGTGAGTAGGGACCAATCACTTCATCTACTGATTTGTCATATTCCAAAACAGATTTTACTTTAACTTCGTCAAATTCTAAAAGAACCACTCTTTCCATGTCTGTAAAATCATCTTCTGCTATCGCCATCAATCTTATGACGTCCGTAAGTATTCCTTCCCTCAAATTTATTTTTGAAGTGTCGAAATTCTTGGCAAAGGATTTTTTTTCTTTTCCCTTAAAAGACTTCTGCAAAGATTGTTCTAATTTAATCCTGTATTTATTCTCTTCTGCGTATTTAGCGCGAGCTTTATTTAAGGATTTTTCTAAATGTTGTACCTTAGATTTATATTCTTTCAACACCTCTTTTTGTTCCTCCATCTGCTTCTTCATGTCGTCCAATTGTTTTGATAGGACTTCGTAATCTATCTCCTTCACCATTTGTATTTGTGTACATTGCAACGATAAATTTGACACTAATGGTTGTATGGGATTCCCTGCTGAAGCCTTTTCCGATGTTGATGGACTTGAAATTAACTCCTGTGCCAATTTACGGCACCGCCTTTTTTCTAAACGTTCCGGACGATTTTCTTGTTCGCACTGTGATTCAGCAGATAATACACTATTCGGCAGATTTAAGGATGGCACCGCTGTACACTTTAATCTCTTTTTTGACTTTTGACCGAGTAGCTCACCTTTCAAGTCGCGCTCGTAATCATCGCTTTTAAAGTGATCTGAACAAACGTGACAGCTAAGGGGATTCCACTTTCCTTTCCGTTTACATTTTTGCACCCAAACCTTGCAAAGTGCATTGTCTTTCGGGAAACGGTGGAATGTTATCTCTTTTCCTGACGCAATTGCGGCTTGCATGGAGTTTTTACAAAAGGCAACTGTTCATCGAGTACCAGGCATTTTTGGTTCTAGAATTAAAATATCATTAGGATTACGATGAAAACAAAAAAAAGACCAATTCGGTCTCCTATATAATACTTACGCAATAATACTTAGAATTTGTTTGAGATGTCACTTTTACCAGGAATTTCAGAAACTCCGACAATTCACTTTTTCGTCACCCAAAACGTACGCCCAAACTGAGTACCTACATAATTAAATAAACACAATGGCAAATAAATTGAAATTTGGAATTGTCACGACAAATAAGGCAGCGTTCTGAATTTTATTTTACACTAGTAAGTACAAGAATTTACATTGAGTATGCCTACCTTATCTACAGCAACATCCCAGTTTTGTTAACAGTCTGTGAAAAAGTGCTTTGATCTTAACTACGACAGTGATGGAAATACGGGAATAAGCTTCCACCAATTTCCAAAGCTCGGAAAAAACAATGTTCGAAGGTGAGTAAAAGACAATAAATGCATGTTTGCGGATACCGATATAGTAGATGGAAAAATGAACGGTGTGTGTGATTTACAACACATTGTAACTAGAAAATATGTGATTCTGGCAGAAGCTTTCTCAATATGTGCATTTGGTTGACTTTTCTTACTATTCTGTTACTCGCCTTATTTCTTCGGTACTCTCTCTAAGAACTAATCTAACTTGATTTTTTTATTGCAGGTGTCGGCTGTGGGTACAATTTTGTTAGCCAAATGTCGATTGGTCCGAAAATGATCTCAAGAAGCTCCACACGTCACATAAATATGTAAGTGGCAACCATTTTAAAACGGATGCCTACAGAGAAGTTAATTCTTCTAAATTGACTTATTACTCTATTCCTTCCATCAGTCCTGTTGTTAATAATTATTCAGATCTCACCGCTAATGTTTCCACATCAATCCCTTCATCTTCTTTTTGTAAATCCTTTCTTGGTAATGAAACTTTGCTGCTTCCTGACCATAGTCCACCGCGTTCCTTATGTATGTCTGTAGAGCTTTCTGTTGAAACCCCTTCTTCATCTCACGATATGCCAGCCACATCAACCAACCACAATGCATCTCATTCTTTACAAACCCCAGTCACAACACCTACGAGAAATTATTCACCTCAAATATCTACCCCAGGATCTTCAGCACGGCGCTCTCTTTCAAAACAGCTTAATGTCACGAGAGTTGCTCAACTTAGTCCCAAGAAGCAATAGCTAGTGAAGACTCAAAGCAAGCTACGGAAGGATTATACACGTATCAAAAAGGAGTATGATGAGCTGAAGGAAAAGACAGAGGCTCACGTCTTAGAATTATCTGTTTTCAAAAATCTTCCTCCTGCGTTGAAACTCATTTTAGCTTCTACCATGAGATGTGCTGAAAGAAATCCGAAAGGTCGACGATGGTCATTACCTGATAAAATTCAGTCTCTCTCTCTCTCTCTTTAAAAATTCACCACGGAATTATAATTTTTTTATAATTTTTGTCATCTCCTCGTACTCTCCGAACCCTTCTAGGCAGTATGCCCTTCTCCACAGGAATTTGCAAACCTGTGCTGAATGCCTTGAAGAATAAGATGGAGAACTTGAAACAAAGGGACCGCTTTGTCACTTTGATGTTTGACGAAATGTCTATCCGTCGTCATCTCTCCTATAATCGCAAACTGGACAGAATATAAGGCTATCAAGATCACAAAGGACAAGGCTACAGCGGCAAGGTAAGATAATTAAGACATTGTTAAAACTCATTTAAACGATGAATTTCACTGTTGTATTTTCATTTTCATGTTTTATTTATATGCCGTATACTATTAATGAAGAAAAAAAATACTGACCTACCTACCGAAAAATACATTAAATGTAGAAACTAAACACATGCTAGATGTTATTTTATGTTTTTTTGTTTTCTTGATTTAACAATTATAATTCATTTTTCTTTTATTCCCTAGATTGCAAACATGTATTCATGGTACAAGGATTAAAGCGATCTGTGAAGCAGCCAGTAGCATATTATTTTAACTCTTCACAAACGTCCAGTGATCGCCTCAAAGTATTTTTGCGTAATGTTATTCGTACGTGTGAAGAAGCCGGATTAAAAGTTATCTGCACTGTATGCGACATGGGATCAAATAAAGTTAGGGCATTGAAGACACTAGGAGCAACAGAAGAAACACCATATTTTTATTTGGATGGCCGCCGTATATACACTATGTATGATCCCTGTCATCTCCTGAAGTGTACGCGTAACAATTTTATGAAGAAGTCTCTTCAGCTACAAGGTAGGGAGGAAAAATGTGTCATTAAAGGTTTGTACATTTAGAATAACTTGCTTGTGAATGAATATACGTTTTTTTTCTCTCTGTAAATATACTTATTGATGAAGGCTTTATTACTAATAATTTGAATAGGGGTTGCTAAATGGAATCACATACAGAAAGCAGTTGCGGCTGATCGATCAACAGTTTTTCAAGGCTTGAGCTATATCACCGATGACCACTTGAACCCAAGAGGAAAATCTATTATGAAAGTCAAATTCATTGCTCAAATACTTAGCGTTACGGTGGCCAGTCAAGTAGAAAATGAGCATAGAAAGGGTGAGTAAAGTCACCATAGTGCCCTGGAATCATTTTTCAAATTTTCAACATTAATTTCTTCTTGGTGTATATGTGATATTAAATCATGTGTTTGTTGCCTTTTGCAATTAACTGTGAATATATTGAAAGAAGACTTGATGGACAGTCTTTTGGCAATTGTCTCTCGGAACCCAACTACTACTAATTTTTGCTGAAGAACTTGTACAATTGTATCTTTTAATTGATTCGATGTCTAGCTTTAAAAATAATATTGTTTATCTAGTGTATTCATTACAGAAAAAACAAATTCATTAAAAGTATGTATTATGCATTATTATTTATTCTGTGTCTTCTTATTTCACAGGTGTTCTCAAAAGCGATGAGTCAGCAATGGCCACTGCTTTCTTCATAAGGTTTATGGACAATTTATTCGATGCAACCAACGGGAGAGGTTCTATTCCCTATAAAGGAAAAGTTCTCAGAACGCGTCTGATTGAATTGCGGTGGAAACAGCAACCCAACTTGCCGGCAGTACACGGGAGGTTTCAAAACTACCATAATCAACAACTTCACGTATGCAGATATGGCGCGTACCAATTGCGAATTTGATAATCTTATCCTTATAGACGACCTACAAGTATTGCTTCTCAGCGAGAAGCAAAATGTGCGTGCTGACACCCAAGAAAACAATGATATCAAGACCCTTCTGAAAGGCAGTTGAGACTGGCGACAGAATATCTCGCCCTGTGGCATATATTGCTGGTTTCATAGCAAAGAGGATTCTTAAAACACTTAGGTGCAATTTTTGCACGGAGTTATTGGTAGTTAACTCTGAACAGCCATGCCATGCACTGATTGTTGACAAGGAGTTCAACAAAATCAAGCAGAGCTTGACATATCCGTCTGTGCAGCTGATCGAATGTGTTGGCTGTTGTCTCACATTCACAGACGACTTTCTGAATAAAACAGCCTACCTGCTTCTGTGAGTATATTCAAATATTTATTGTTTATTTTCATTTGAGATTTCTTTGCTATTTGGTATACTTTACTGATCTTTGTTTCTTTTTATTTATATGTCTATCTGAGGAGCAACTGAGGAAGACGAACCGAAAATGAAGTACTCAAAGGCCTTGAAGTATCCCGTTCCTTTTGCCGTGATGATAGAATACGTTGAATGTGGCAGTATATGCCTGTAAGTATATTCAAATATTTATTGTTTATTTTCATTTCAGATTTCTTTGCTATTTGGTATACTTTACTGATCTTTGTTTCTTTTTATTTATATGTCTATCTGAGGAGCAACTGAGGAAGACGAACCAAAAATGAAGTACTCAAAGGCCTTGAAGTATCCCGTTCCTTTTAGCGTGATGACAGAATACGTTGAATGTGGCAGTATATGCCTGTGAGTATATTCAAATATTTATTGTTTATTTTCATTTGAGATTTATTTGGTATACTTTACTGATCTTTGTTTCTTTTTATTTATATGTCCATCTGAGGAGCAACTGAGAAAGACGAACCGAAAATGAAACACGTGTTATTCGTTTGTGGATTGTGTGTGTAATTGGTGTTAGTCAACCGGTGTATTTTATATATTTTGGATTATACCTTAACATATGTAGATGACTAATGCACTGTCTAAAAATAAATAGTTTACTTGTTCTACTCAAAAACTTATTTTGATATAAAGTATCTTCTATCTATCTTCTATATGTGGATGTTTTGGTCATTACATTTTTTGTGATGAGTAATCAGATTTGCGCTAATCAAAATTTGCCCTAATTATTGTTTGTTTCAAAGAGTTATTTAAACAATGCATTAGTTACTTCCATAAATTAATATAATAATGTGTTTACTTACAAATAACCATATTCAAGAAGTATTCAGTGGATTTTTGATTTGCTTATTTATTCATTCTATGTTATAATTTTGCAATAATATAAAATGACTTAAAAATATTTAGTTATATTCTTATTTACCCCTCATAGATCAGAACTATTGAGGAAGGAATAAAAATCTTCAGAAATTTTTGGGGTGATTTTTTGAAAAAATCTCTCAGCATTCATTTTACATTTCTGATCATGGAAAGTAAAATGAATAATCTCGAAAGATATTTTCAAAAAATTTCCCTCAACAATTTCTGAAGATTTTTATTCCTTTCTCTATTTATAAGCTAGGATAATACTTTTACTAAACTTTGAATCTGCCGCCATAAGCAAGTTAGTTTGCGAGTAAACATCTTCAGCGCTAGTTGTACTTCAAGGTCAAAACATCGTCAACGAAATTAACATGGAAGTTACCATTCTCTTGGAGGTAGTGTTCTCTGGTTAAATGTAAATGTTTGCCAAAAACATTAATCGGACAAGTGCCAGTCCAACCCAGAAGCGGAGTTCTAGATACGTGCTCGTTGGTTGAGGAGGTTCTACCGGCTACGTCATAGGTTGCTTCCAGTACCGAACGCTTCCCCCGCCATAGTACTCGTGATTGAGACAACCCGACAACCGTCTCCCGTCTCTGTACTCTGTGGTTAGCTGACATCTATCTTGTAGTTCTATGTTCTATCTCTGTGATCTCTGTCCAGAGTCCAAAAGAGGTATATCAGTATTTATTAGTATTCTGTAAGTCTGTAAGTGTCAGTGTTCTCTGGTCCAGAACTGATGAGTTTTTTTTAGGTTAGAACTTAATAAAATGCATTTTAATATTTAAAAACAATTTGTACTTGTACCCATTCAGCCAGGTGAAACATATTAAAATGCATGTATCTACAACATTCTTAAGAAGGTTTGAATTCACTTTTTCATTATAGAAAATCCTTTTATTTTATTTCTTATTATTTCAGAACTTCAAAAATTCATCATGTCAGGTGTGGAACTAACATTCTTAATCTCAAATGGTTTTCTTCATCTAACGAAGAGAAAATAGAAATACCTAAGAGAATTCCTCGAGGGCCCACAGATATCTTGAGAGCACTAGAGAGTACAATAACTCGGGACCCTACAGCTGCTCATTACAAGTACCATGATGATCCGTTTCTTATTCCTATGTCGAACATGGGCAAAAGAACTTTCGCTATGGCTCAAGAAGCTGGAAGAAAAGCTGCACAATGGGTCAAAAATGAACATCCTGAACTTTTCAGTCACAGAGAAGCTGACCCTGTAATAAGCTCTTTTCTTCCAAAAATGGTTTATAATGATAAAAGTGAAGTTACAGAACAAGATTTGAAAAATGTTATATCCAGTATTCAAGTCTCTGATGCTATGCTCGTGTACAAAATGTTGAAAGATAAAGGACAGGCGATATCTGAACAAACTTTACAAGACTTCCTAGAGCTGATTTGTTTTTATAATGAAAATGACAGTTTGTCTGATGATATCATTGAAGAGAGATGGTTTAGACAAATTTCTAATGTTAAAGATAGACAAAGAAAAACCTGGAAGTATGTTGTGTAGTGGTCAGTTGTTAATTCTCGTATACTCATAAATTTATTTTAGGGATGGTGGCGTTGCAGAGGATATTTTTAAGGAAATAGAAAATCCGACAGCAGATATGTATGCCACTATGATTCAAGGAATGTGTAAATATTTCCAAGTTGACAGGGCATTGCAGCTGTATCAGGAAACTCAAAAGAACGGACTGTTGATGCCAGTAGAGGTTTACAACTCACTTATTAGAGTGGCTAATGTCGTCAAAGAAGGTTATGACTTGCGCTGGACATTTATTTTGGAAATGCTTGATGATATGAAAAAGGCTGGAATTAAACCAAATCTAGGAACAATGAATTCGGTCTTACATTCGAATAGTACAATGGGAAAAAGTCATATTCCGAAAGAAAATGCCTTGAAGATTTTGAGTGAATTCAAACAATTGGGAATCGAACCTTCATTGGGTACTTGGTATTATGTCTTAATAACATTTTGTAAAGAACGTAAGTACATATTTAAATCCAAACTACCATATGAATCGCGTGATTTAATCATATTTTATTAAAGGTGGTCCAGTGAGTATGATCCTTTATGATATTATGAATGAAGTTGAGAATAAGATTCATAATATTCGAGATACTGCTGATACAAATTTCTTTGTAACAGCAATGGATGTTTCCACAAATCATTTGAATGATTTAGAAATGGGCATTAGAGTTAATAGACTTTTGAATCTTGGAAATAACTACAACTTGATTGGTGATTCCTTTAGGGAGTCTATTTATTAGTAAGTATAAGTCAATACTATTATTATTGTTGATTATAAGATTTTACTTGAAAAAATAAATTCCCTTAATCATATAAATTTATATAATTAATAGATATAAAACAAAAACTGGGAATTAACACTAAACGGAATTAACAAAATCACAAATTCCCAATTTTTTTTCGAAATCTTTCGAAAAGCACTCGCGATAGTGGCTTTCTAAAAATATCTGCTACCTGGTTCTCACTAGAAACGTGTTCCATCTCCAATTCTCCGTTCTGAATCTTTTCTACAAAATGAGCACGAACATCAATGTGCTTGGAACGTTTGTGGAAGCTTGGATTCTTGGTGAGTTTAATGGCACTAATATTGTCCACCAGCAGTTTGGGTGGAGATTCTTGAAGACAAACAGCAACATATTCTGCCTCGGTTGTCGACAACGAGACACTTTGTTGCCGCTTACTTGCCCAGACAATCGCTCCATTACTGAACTTGAAAACGGTACCACTGACGGATCGACGGGTCCGTTCGTCGCTGGCGTAATCTGCGTCGCTGAAACCCTCAAGTTTGCCGCTTGCATCATAGAGAATGCCCATCTTGGGAGTACCTTTGAGATACTTGAAGATCCGCTTAACCAATTGCCAATGAAAATCTCCATTATTTTCCAGGAACTGTGACAAGTAGCTCACAGCAAAAGTGATGTCAGGGCGTGTAGCAACGGCCAAATACATCAAAGAACCTATAGCCTCTCGGTAAGGAACGCTGACTCTGGCACCCTTCGTTGCTTCCCCTGTTAGTTGGCACCTATCCATGGCAGTAGAGATTGATTTCGAGTCTTCCATTCTGAAACGTCGAAGTATGTCCTTTATGTACCTTTCTTGACTGATAAATATTGAGTTGTTGTGACGTTGGATGAGAACGTTAAGAAAACAATCAACGGGTTCAGATGTGATTTTAAATTCTGAACTTAATCTGCTCAAGAATGTCTCTATGTTGCCTCTCTTTGTAGAAAATACCAGTCCGTCGTCAACATGAAGCACCACAATCAATTTCTCGTTGCATGAAATTCTGTAGAACAATCAAGGATCAGCCCAGCTTTCCTGAAATCCAAGAGAAATTATACGAAGCCTACAAACACGTTGTGTTCCATCAGCAAATCCTTCAGGCTGTTGCATATAAATTTCTTCCTTAATCACACCATTGAGAAAGGCAGTTTCAACATCAGACTGGTAAATTTCTAGATTTTCATGAGCAGCAACGCTCAGCATTGTTCGAATTGTGTCGAAAATAGTCGATTCCTTCCTGCTGACTAAATCCTTGCACTACTAAACGTGCCTTATCCCACGTTCAGTTTGTGTCCAGGGGATCTATTTCCTTTTTCATCGCTGAATTCCATTTTTCCATTTTCAACAGAATTCAGAGCTTCAGTGTAACTTTGAGGCTCATAAACCTCGAACACCATCGCCTCGATCAATCGATCTGGAGTAGACGTCCTTGTTGATTTGAAATTTCTTCATCTAATCTGCCTGACAAAACGGGAGGGTGTCACCTTCGGGGTCCATAAACTTTTTCTTGAATGATTCGCAGATTAGGATAAAAATGTGCAAAAAGGGGGTTTTAGGAGCCGAGAAATTGATTGGCGTTGCTTGCATTTTTAATTAAATTTCCTTATAGACTCACTCTAAATCCTGTATTACCCGAGCAAAGCTCGGTCGCCCAGATATTAATTATTAAATGATAAATGTTATTAAAATCTAACTGTGCCATAATTAGAAATGAGTATTTTCAGTGCTAGTACCTTCTCAAAAATTTTAATGGTCTTTTTTGTGTCACGTAATTTTGTTCACACTCACGCCAGCATTCTATGTTTTTGATCGAATACGGAAACCAAATGCTTCTGAACTCGGTCAATCAATCGGTCAAGTTCATTTCAGATGCAGTGGAATGTAAGTGTGAACGCTGTCATTCTTGGCTACCGTGAGTTATAAAAAAAAAATTGTGTTTAAAACATATTTCATACGTATGTATTTGGAAATAAAAACCTCTTATTTTAAAGTGTTTTGGACACGTTTTAAAAAAATTACTAGACTGACGAATAGAACAGGCTCATGTATAGAAAATAAACTTTATTTTCAGAGCCTTATTTGAATAAAAGTTCAATTTATTTTTATGCTCAAAATTGAAGTGAACCAATTAAGTTAATAAGTTTTTGTTATGAAATTTTCTTATTGAGGGATTCAAAAATAGTTATGATCTGTACTGGTTTTTCCTTAGAGAGACAAATTATTCAAATTTGGCGGTGCGTGTATTGTTTGTCAGTAGTTGAACCAATCTCTTTTGCTTTATGATAAATATTATAAATTTGATATTAAAAGAATTGACAATATTCATTGCAATATCCAGTCGACCTTCATTCAACTTTGGATCCTGAATCATCATTCTCGATTATTTATTTAAATGCAGCCATGTCTGTGTGATTTCTCTTTAGACGGAGAGTCAGTGCCAAAAAATGTCTCTTAATTCACTAAGCCTAGTTTTTTAATGATTACAGTGGTTATTTACACAAATATACTGTGTCAGTCAAGTAAAACTAAGAACAGTAGTTGTCTCAAGTGAACTATCAAAGTTGTCGTACTTACCGAGGTAATAAAATTATAATATATTTTTCTAAGTTATTAGCATATTAAAAACCTGAAATTAACATTTTTTTTTTCATAAATGTTTCTATATCATGACCGTTTGATTTACAATAAAAATTTCAGCATAAGGCCGTTATTATATCGTTGGTTGCTTCTGTGTAATTAGTACGTTATCATATTTTTTTTATTTTTCTAGTCGTCACTATTTCAACCTACATATAAGAAACAGTCAACTGGAAGAGTTTATGGAAAATACATACAATATTCTGGTACCTAATATATATGTGCCGGAACCTAGCGTAATGTTAGAAGTGCTGAGACAAGTTGATCTTAATGCTGCTATTGAATATGTTCCTAAATTATGGTCTGACATGATCATATTTGAGCATTCGAGACGGGAAAACTTGTTGGAACTGATCTTGAATATTATGGGCAATAACGATCCTCCAAAGGATTCCCCTCTGCATGAAAGATTCGCCTATATTGCTATGGACATGTATGAGCGGATCGAGAGCCAACATGAGTTAAGAACCAATAAAATAAGGTGACATATAAGAAAATAAATAATGTGGAAATATCGATATTTAATTTATTTTTAGCCTTACTGGCGATCAGCTTGGAACTATTATGATGTTGCAGCTGAGAAATAATAAGTTTACCGAGGCATGCAAGGTAATGGAAAAACTAGCTGACGATGAGACAGTAGTGGTTGGTGTTCCAAAATGGGAGGATTTGTCGTTATTCGTTGACCATTGTATTGAAAATAAATCACCGGGAAGAGCGATTGTAAGTGAATCTCATTATAACATAATTCATTAGATGCTGTGTTAATAGGTTGAAAATAATGTTTTTTTTTAATGTAGGTAGTAAACTTTCAAACGTAATTGTATCTATAGGCCACACCAAATCATACATTTGTTCTCCCAATATTTTCGACAGGGCATTAGTTGAAAAGTCATTGATAAACTGCTGTTCTGCTTGATATCTATTTTATCTCTGGTATTGAATAATGATTTTTGATTGTTTTCAGGCCTGTATTCAGTATTGTTCAGATAGCGGTTTCCCAGATATACATACTTTGGCTCAGAAATTGGTGGAAAAGCTTACTTTAGATGAGAATCATCTAAGTAAGTTAACGAAAATCGTGGGTGAAATCGCTCCTACATCCAAATCGACGTCTGTTTAATGTGATTAGTAGTATGATAGAATAAAGTTTTTTTACTGTTAATGTGTGTTTTCCTTGGAATACCACAAGTCAAGCAAATATAATATAGTCTTGGATCAAGGGAGAAGATAGAGGATTTTATTTTATGTTATGTGGACTGACTTACCAAGAATTGTAGTAAACAATATACCTAATGCTTGATTGCTTTGGCCAGTATATTGGATCAAAATTATGATTACACGCATAGATTCCAAATACAAGGCTAACTTATCATTGACATTGCTTTTTTATTAATAAAAAGTTATAACTAGTTCGACAAACAATTTGAAAGAAAAATATTTTTTCTTAAAGAATATGACAAAATAATATTAGGTCTATTGGTACTGATCATTTTGAAGATCTGCAGTTATAAGCAATCTCGCAGGCAAGTAAAAGCATTCTGGCACCCACATTTAAAGAACCAGCAACAACAGAATTGATATCATTTTGTATTTTTATTGCACCAACTAATAAACGACAAAGACATTTATTTCATCCATTCGAGTTGGACATATATAATCTTGAAAAGTTAATAAGGGATTATTTCTCAGTACTCTAATGGAAGAAAAAACGTCCAAAATCGTTTGAATTCTTCTGTTGTGAACTTTGACCAAAAACGAATAATAACAAGCAGAATGAGTGTGCCCTACGAGGTACATACTACGAACTTTCCAGTAGATCGATAAGAGCGGAATTTGTAAAGTTCTATCCTAAGGGTACAAATATAATCTAACGGCCTACCTGATTACCTATATCAAATTCTTAAGAATAAAGTTTGTTTTTTTGTATATTTTTTAAAATTTCCCATAAATAATAAAGATTGAGATCGTAGTCAAAAATAATTTCAATAGCATTTACATTCATTGGAATTTTCTTAAAACTTTCGAAGGCCGACATTTTGAAATTACATAGTCAATTATATTTAAATTATATTTTTTCTTAGTTAATCAACAATTGATTTTAGTACCAAGTTTGGTTACAATCGCACAAGATAGAATTTTGAAAACTTCGGCCTTTCTTGTATTAACCAAAAACAATAATCCTACAGTGCCGCTATCATTTTTCGTTCTCGAGATGTATAAAAATCACTGCGGACACAGATATTTTTGTAAAAACGTGGAGGGCCTTGCGTTTTCTATTATCTATAAATGCTTGTTCTTTGTATAGGTAATTCTTTTGCTTAGACCTTCTAACTCATTTTTGTTGAGTGGTTATTTAGGTGCTATAGTGAGAAATTTAGTGAACCCAAACGGAGGAGGTGTACAATTCAAATGTGTGTTTTTTTGGTTTGTGCGCTCGCTGTGTATAGTTTTGATGAATTTTGATTGATTTGTAAGAGGAGACTTGAGAAATGGTCCCATATTCATAAAAACTCAAATCCAACATCTCTTTCCTTCCGAAAACCGCTCCCGAAGAGGGTGGAGGGGACATTTTTTTCTCGAAAATCGAAAATTTAACATTTTTTCAAAAGAGCTACGGGTTTCGAGTTTCGATGTTGATTGAAATTTGAAATACTTATGCGTAATTTCGCAATGTGGATGGCTCAATTTATTTTGAAAATTGAAAATCTGAGAATGCCAAATTAAAGACCAGATTATTTGTAACAACATTTACATTGAACATTTCTTCCATAGAGTTACGGTTTTCGAGTTACAGCTACAGCAGTCGTAAAGTCTGAAATATGTGTACATAAGTATTTCCGCCGTGATGTTTTGAGATCTCTAAATAATACTTGTAACAAGTACAAGCAAAGAATATAAGAGTACATGGCAAAGGTATAAGTGCACGTTCAACGATTTTCGTGACTAATGTTACACTCAAAAGTGTGAAATAAATATTAAAAAAATGGACCGAAGTTATTGGTTGGTGCACTAAAAAATAAAAAATAGTATTAATTCTGTTGGTGCTGGTACTTGTAAAGTTGGTGCCAAAACTTTTCAATCTAACTGCAACTGCACAACTTTAAAAGTAACAGAACCCATAGAATTAATATTATTTTGTATTATTTGTATTTTTGCATTGTATTTTTGACTGTATAAAAACTGAATGCTGCTCGTCTGCGAAAAGTCATTACTTTTCGCACTAGTGCGTAAAGTAATTCATGGATTTGGCGGTAAAAACACTTCACGCACTAATGTCATAAAATTATATGTTATCGTCAAGGGTGCGGATATCTATTACTTTCGCCACGATAAAGATGAACTTTCCAGGACGGTGTTGCTAAAAATACTTCAAAGCTTTAGAAAAAACACATACATACACATACATTTTGTAAGTGTGTCGAAATCAATAAATTCTTTTACTGAGTAAAATACTACTGCTAGCAAAACGTTCTAGGCTCGTTTTTCCGGGTTGTCTATTGTTTCTGAGATTTCGCCTAGCGAAGACCATGACATTTCTTTTGTCCTTGTTCTACTGGGTAAATCGTTAATGTAAATTGAAAATAAAAGTGGCCCTAAAATTGACCCTTGGGGAACCTCAGTTCTTATTACTTTCTTCTTATACAGAATACCATTGACCTTGAGAGATTGCATTTTATTTTCCAGGTACGCTTTGAGGAGTTGGATACTACCATCATGAAAACTGTAATGTTCCAGGTTTTTGACCGACTTGAAAAAAATAAGGTATACATTTCGGTTGTATGTTTGATTTTTTATATTTTTGTTATGGCTGTTCGCGCGTTTTGCATAGTAAACTTACTCCGATTTAGGCGATTTTTGTTTCATTTGAAAGAGGTGAGTTGAGAAGTGGTACCATATTGAGAAAAATCAAATCAATCAATCAAAATCCGAGACAGCAGAGTTAATGGAAATTCCATATCCGGAAATGTTTAAATTGGACATTTTTAAAAATAATAATAGGTTTCCGCGCTACACTCTGAAATATGTGCTTCAGCTATGTGGAAGGGGCATTTTTTCGAAAATCGAAAATTCGAGATTTGAAAATTAGAAAGGGGTCCATATCCGGAAACGTTTGAATTGAACATTTTTTTCAAAAGAGTTACAGTTTCCGAGTTTCGCAATGGTAAAGTCTGAAATATGTGATATAAATACGCATATGTAGAAGAGCAATTTTTTTCGAAATGACAACGCCAAATTAAAGAAAAGATTATATGTAGCAACATTTAAATTGAGTTACGGTTTTCGAGTTACAGCAGTAAAGTCTGAAATATGTATATTTACGCCGCGATGTTACGAGATCTATGAATAATAAATAACAAGTACAAGCTAAGCCTATAACTTTTTGTGTATTAGTGAACGTTTTCATGACTAATGTTACACTAAAAAATGTGAAATAAATATTTTTTACAAAAAATTGGACCGACTTAATTAGTTTTTGCATTGAAAAATACAAAATAATATTAATTCTATTGGTGCTGGTAATTTTGAAGTTGTACCGTTGTAGTTTGTTGATGTAAGCACCAACTCCAAAAGAACCAACACCAATAGAATGAATATCATTTTGTATTTTTCAGAACAATTAATTAAGTCATTCCAGTTTTTTGTAAAAATATTTTATAATAATATGCTCCCACGTCAAAGTTGAATATGCTCATCGTTTGTTATTTCTTGTCGTAGTACTTAGATACATTAGAGAGGAACAAAGACGGAACAAATTATTTATCTTAGCATATAAAAAAAGTTGATTGACTGAATCATCACAGTACAGCCGTAAGCCGTAACTTCTGAAGCTAGAAACATGAAATTTAGATAGTGGTTTTTTATGTCGTAGAGACTTAGGTACTATGATTAGAAATCTAATGGAGTGAACGGGGTTGGCAAAGGTATTGTACAATCAATGAAATTTTTCGTGGAGATTATGTCAAAATGTATATGCTATACATTTTGATATAAATCACCGCTATACGGCACTGCATAATTATATTTTATTTAAATATTATATTTATATTACTATATTGATTCCAGTTAAACAAGTGAAATAATCGCAATCGACAAAGAAACCAGTAAAAGTGGTAAGAAGCCGGCCGGATGATTGAGATCTCGTTCGTCCATGATTTTCAATCACACACACGCAACCTTTTGTCTCGTCTGACCTACATACGAAAGAACAAGTCTTCGAAGGCATTGTCTGCTCTCGACAATCCGCACACGTTCTCTGGTGGCTTTTCGAGGGCGATTGACGGAAAATTTTGCCACCTTATCCTTTTCACAGGCCTACCTGTTCTCTTACGGCCAATAAGTTAGGTATTTACCTTGAACTTGCGATGAGGCAATTGTGTGATGAGGTTGTCGTATTAGTAGATTCCAAAATTACTTAAACTATTTTTATATTATTAGTTAATTTAGATGGAAATATTCATCAGCGCCTCAATGTTATTTTGGCGGAAATTCTACATTACCTTAAAAGCTTCATTGTGGAGCGAGACTAGAAGCAGGCATATTCCTATGTAGCAAAACACGTATCGGGTTGTAAATCTGTTATATTCAAGGGTAACACCTAGTCATAAATAAACAGACAGGAGTTTCTATTCACTCAAAAAAGGGATAATGCGTGTATGTCTTTTTTGTATAAATTTTAGAAACACTGACATTGACAACATATAAGTATACCTACCGTACCTACCGTTTTCGAGAACAAAATACAATATTATATATATATATATATATATATATATATATATATATATATATATATATATATATATATATATATATATATGACGTATTATGTCACATTTGAACCAACCAACAATTGTTATTTCGTAATCAGTCAGCTGGTAGGTTTCGTCTCGAAATCGGTAATAAATAATATAACAAAGTTTTGTTTGTTCGGTTCAACATTAGAATCGATTGCTTGTTGTCCTGTTTATAGCTACTCTATTAGTATACTAATATACTATATTAGTTTTGAGCATCTACAGTGAGGCGCAAAAACGAGGGTGTTTTTCCCCTACATTTATGTAGCTCTCCATGGGTTCAACAGCCGCAGATGAAATCAAAATGTGTTCCCATCTTTACTGAACATTTTATTTTTGATTCCATTATTAAAGTAGATACACACAATTGAAGCAAGAAGTACTCGGTCCAGCTGAAACCTAGTGAGCTGTCGATCAGATGACATTTTAAGATCAGTAATTGTAGCAAAATATTAATGGAACGCCAAAAAAGAAATTTGAGCCGCAATGAATGTGTAAAAGTGATCACATTGGCTGAGGAAATACTAACCTACCGTGCTATAGCTCAGAGATTGGGAGTTTACCGTACAACAATATCTACCATTATTCAACGTGTTGAAGAAACCAACACAATAGACGCCGTGGACAAGGAAGACCTCAAGCAAACCAGGACCGTTTCATTCTGTTGCGTGGTTTGATACAAAGATTTGTAACGGCAAGAAACCTCAAAGTTGAGCTTATTGGTAGGTACACATAATGTCAAAAATAGTGTGTTCAAAGTAAGAAGCAATCTTGCGGAGCAAAGTTTGAACTTTAGGATCACAGTAAGACGATCAAAATTAAAGGCACATCATCGTAGAGCGCGACTGCCGTTTGCTCGAGAATGGATGAATCCAGGTTTTGCCTATACAACTGTGACCATCGTGCAAGGTTTCTCCGACGGCGATATGAGCTTTATGCACAGTGCAACGAAATCACCTCATTTAATGGAGATTCTGTAATGGTTTAGGGTGGAATATCCTTGACAGCTCATACAGAGCTCGTCCCTTTACGTGAGGGTAACTTGACGACTGAACGTTACATCGCACAAATTTTATCCCAGCATGTTTTCCCATTGGCTGCGTACATCGGCATTAACTTTTTGTTTACGCAAGACAACGCAAGAACACACGTTGCTCGTGTAGTGCAAGAATACTTACATGATATGGGTATTGATAGACTCTGGACTGGCCTGCGTGTAGTCTTGATCTCAACCCCACAGAGCATTTGTTGGATAATATGGGTAGACAGCTTTGAAGCCATCAACCTTTTCCTGCCTCCCATGATGACATGAAAACATGCTCATGGAAATTTGGAGCAATATTGAGCAAGACTAAATTAGACATCTGACCTTGAGCATGAGCAGGCGATGTGAAGCGGTTACTGATCTTTGTCATTTTTATCACTGTACTTTTCCGTGTTTTTAGGTTTCCTTATTTATTGTTCAAAAGTTTTCAAAATAAACAGAGATAATTTCGTGAATCAAAAAACAAAATGTTCAGGAAATATGAAGTTACAATTTTAAAAAAAACATCAAAAACAGATCAGCGGTTCGCCAAAAAAATCACTTTGAAATTATGGTCAGTTTTTAGTGGTGCGTTCAATTTGACGCGCAGTGTATATTTCGGATTTCTCGGAAACGGCTCTAACAATTTTGATCAAATTTGGTTAAAGATCAAATTTTACTTTTTAAGTTTATCTATTCTATTCCTGAAAAAAACGCGAGGGTAACACCCTCTAGAATGGCTCGGCAGATTTGGATAAAAAAATTGTAGAGTGGGTATTTCGGTGAAATTGATTGGCGATACTCACCTATTGTACGGGTGCGATCCGGTTACACAGTACAGTAGCTATATCGAGAATGACTATGCAGATTTTGATAAAATTTCGGTATGGGTTTTGTGGCCAAGAAATCGATTGGTGATACTCTATCATAAGCCGAAAAACTCATTATTGTATTTAAATGACCAAACCAATTACAATGACCGTGTCCAAAGAAGTGACTGATTACCGGTCGCTTAGTAATCAGTAATCAGTAATCATAATCTTGGGGACAGGACATAGCTTATTTGTCTATTCTACTTCACTATTTGTTTTTGATCCAGGTGTACCACTAGATATTTAACTTGCTTGAAAAGCATTATTTTTTAACTTCCAAGAGGATGAGGACTTGAGTCAACTTTCCTTTTTTATGGTGAATGGTATGATAACCGTCTCTTTAGGATTAATGTTCAGCCTCCTACTCCTGCCCCAACTTAGTACAAATCAACCACGATAGACCATAGCAGAAGAGATGAGACCCGCCCTTAATTGGTGCATCCTCTAGTAGTCCTTATGGTTTTGGTTTCATATTTAATTTTCGTAGTCATTTCCCTGCTTGCCAGCATTGATTTTATCCACCAACAATTTCGGCATTTTTTCCCTTTTTTACTGGTGAAGTTTTCAATGGTCTCAAAGGATGTTTTCTCGAAGGCTCCTTGAATGTCCAGAAATGCACAAAGTGCTATGTCTTTCTATGCTATCGCCTTTTCAATCCTTACATTGATTCTAATGGAGTGGGACCCTTGCCAGGCACCCCCTCTGATATGAAGGTCCAGGACATTTTCCTTAATTTTTAGAAAGAAGGCTTATCGGTCTACATAAATTAGGTTGTTCGATTGCTCTCCCAACCTTTGGTATAAACACCACCTTTGTTTCTCTCCATACCTCTGGTATCCAACCCAGTGCATGACTTGCCATGAAGATTGTATCTGATATACAGGGTGTCCGGGAAAATGAGAGAAATTTCTTGGATTCTGATAGAACATGAGAAAATAAGATCAAAAGTTCGTATAAATTTTTTGCCATCTGGCCCTTCCTACGGAGATATGCGTGCCTGAAGAACCCCGCTGGAAATTGGTTTTTCTTCAATGTTCTTATATGTAAATCTTTTAAGGCAATTGATATAATTCAATAAAAATCTAATCTGACGGACAATAATGAAGACTTCATAGAATAGTGTCCTTGAAACATATTTAGCTATTTTAGTTTACCAGGGGCAGGGGCAGGCTAAGGTTTACATCATGACGCCTAAATTTTCAATATCCTGTATGATAAAGACTTTAAAAACATAAATCTGGATAGTTAGAACCTTAAACTAAAAAGAAGTACTCTTCTCAATTGTCGACAAAATGAACTGTTTACGAGAAAACAAAAGAATTCATGTTTTATTTTTTATAAAAACGACAATGATTTCGAGCGGCGTCCTTCAGGGACGTATATCCCCGTAGGGAGATCCTGTAGGAAAAACTTTATAGGAACTTGTCACCTTATTTTTCATTTTATATCTGGATCCGAGAGATTTTCCGGACACTCTGTATATGTTCCAAAATTTTTTGAATAGGTTCAACTCAATGACCTATTAACAGAGATAGACAGAACACTTCATTGATAAAATACGTTTTGTTTTTTGACAACAACTTTGTGGGCCAGGGGAGTGAGCTGTGGAAGCGGTCAGAAGGGGGGATAAAATGGTTTTAACTAAACCCCGCCTCACTATACTCGTCTTTTCGCATAGAAAATATGACACCAGTGGCGTCTCGTTCTTTTAGGTTTCATTTGGTATACGTCGAAATAATTAATACCACAAAATAAATCTGAAGCTTGGTAAAAAAAGTCAATATCCGAAAGTTGTATGTTTCAGCAAATAAACTTGAAAAATTTCTTGTTTTCATATAATAATCGCAAGGAAGATTTATATCCATGCTCCGCACGTGTTATAATTTTTGACATATATACCTATAAAATACATACTGGCTTAAGTTTATCTTCTTATCATTTTCAGTTGACCCTTAAATGGACATTGATTTTTGTTCCTATTCCGTACTAATATTATTAAATAGGTGTGTGGGTGTAAATCTTTTTTAAAGTCTAGGATTTGAAAAGCGCAAACAATATAAAAATCTCTTTAAAGAAATAACAATGATTAGGTAATAATTTCTTTACTACGCCCATGACCGACGTTTATATGTTAATAATTTTCTTTCAAAATTCAAATATATAAGTTAACAAATTTTAATTTAAACGGTCTACTTCGATGAAAAGTTACTTCTGGGTTCGTGGATTCAATTTTATTGCACAGTTTGCAACGTCTACTCATTTTTTCAAGTTTTGAAACGAAAGAATATAATAGAATATTCAAAAACAACCAAAACACCAAGTATTTAAATAATGGGGGGGGGGAAAAACTGATATGCGATGAGGCGTGGCCGAACAAGGGATGATGTCAACACAATATATTGTTTACAGTTCCGTCTATCTCTGTTAATAGGTCATTGGTTCAACTTCATCACCTCCTGGGGACTTGTGTGGTTTGAAACTGTTGAAAGCCCATTCCACATTGCCCGTTGTGATGATTTCCTTAATGATATTTACTGTCCTCGTATCGCAAGCAAGCTACCTCTACTTGATCATTTGCTACCCTATAGTTGGGGAAGTGCGTTTGGAGCAGAAGTTCCAGTGTTTCCTACCTGTCCTGAGTGAAGCTACCATATTCTTATACCAGATAACCTCGGTCATTCGTATGTTGTCACTTTAGTAGCCTTTGGATCCTGGTAGCGATAGTGCGTTCTTCTATCCCTTCTCACATTGTTTTCCATCTGGAAATGTTTGTAGACCTAGGTGCATTTGTAAACTTGATGTCTAGGATCTCTTTTCTTCATTACGAAAGTGGGATTGGTTCCATTGTTCGCAATATGTAAATTATGTCGGGTTAGAAATTCAAAAAGACTTCCCCTTCTCAAATTTATAATATATAATGTTGATTACTTGACTTACCTCCTTCGGTGGGGCCCCTCATTCGTCTCCCGGGAAGTAAGATGAGGCACCAGTTTTGCAACCAGGTCTCTCCAAATGAACTGGGCTACGGGTGAACTTTATTCTGTTGCTTAGGAGTATAGCCGCTCGCGCCGTTTCTATCAGTATACTCGTATTTTTTAGATACCTCTTATTTGGCCCCTGTTATAGTTTGGCTCCTGTAACAGACCAATATCAATTGACTATTTTTCAACCACTGACTCTAGGACACCCATGGCCGCTTTGGATCGGTGAAGGTTTTTCTGGGCAAATGTAAGTCTCCTTAACGTGGCTTTGTTGTCCTTGATAAGGTACCTTCATCTTGTAGCCCTTTAGCCTTTGAGCTGTCTGCTCCCCTAGCATCCATCAAATGAATTCTTGCCAGGATCTTTCCGGTTTCCCTTTCCAGTGCCACGAGAACATGGAGGGCAGGACCCGCCTCAAGGATTTGTCAATACTTGATGGTAGTTTGAGTTTGGCCCCTGATGCTGGTTTAACAGTGGAGGTGAGTAGGGGTGTAGTGCTTTCCTCAGTTCTTCGCAGAACACTCCGGTTACTGTTGTCGATCCCCTCATTTTGGGCCTCAGTGTAGCTGATAATTTCTTCATTTTGCAGAGTGGCTATCCCTGAAGGAGCCAGTCATCACTGTAGGCCGAGGAAGATTTTCCACCACCACGGTGACAGCATTTGACCCCTCCCATGATTTGAGCTATTGGCTCTTGAACCACTCAGCAGTTTCCTTATTTTTACAATTAAGGATCAATCCAGGCTTAAAACTGGCACTAAAAAGCCGACTTTGACGCCCTCAACTCTCCTTTGCTTCATGACCCTTTCCAGAACGTGCTTGTAACGGCCTTCAATTACTAACTCACTCCCAAAGCCGCGTCTATTTATCCTAATAAAGACTTAGTCGGATTCTTCCGACATATGGTTTGTCCCCCAGGAGCAGCTGCTGCTCCTCCAGAAGCAGCGCTGCTCCTCCAGAAGCAGCGGCTGCTTAGCCCGTCGAGGAAGTCGGTTGGGCGTTTGATCCTTGACGCGCTCTTGCGTCCGGACTCACAAGGGGGACCGCTTGTTAGTGATTTCTTCGGAGCTTTTAATTTTTCACTCCGAACTCAGTTCAAACCGTGGTCCTATTTGTCTGGGTGATCAAGCTTAGACTGACCCTGCACTGCTTTAGGTGAGATCTATTTGTAGGATCTCCTTTTCATACATACAAACAGAGCCCATTTATAGCGATGCACATTCACTCACTCGTTTGTCCACAACAGCATGGCGTCAGTAGCCCTATAAAAAGCAGGCCCCTGAATCAACGATGGTGATCTTCTGTGCACAGGACTAATAAAAGGTCGTTTATTTATGTCAAATATTTTGAACATCGAATGTGACACAACCTATTAAATAGGTAATTAACAGATTCAATTCTACGATTTCACTACGTTGGAAATTTCAGGCTTGCCAACTCACCTCTGACTAATACAACTGGTTACTTAAATTGAGTAGATATATAAATAAGTATTTATTATTGTCCTACTAATAAAACATTACAACTGTTTTTGGCTGACTTTGCCAGAAAGAAGGAGGTATCAATACATTTCGAATGTATGTCGGAATCTCTCAATATCAAGCGTGCCGCACGTTTATTTTGTAAAATTGCAGCAGTTGCTATGGCATTGTGTTCGCATAGCATTTATAAACAGGTTGTTGATCGCAAGAAAATCGTATTACGTAAAACGGTTATTTGCTGTCTGCAGCACCGTCTTCAGTTGCGATTTGTCGAGGTCGTAGTTACGTGATACCAAAATTGACGTCTAACGGAAAGAGATTGCACAATTCTTTGCAGTCGCGTTGCACTTACAAGTTACATGATAAGCGTGCCGTTGCTCGGTCCAAATTTCAGTAATACTATTTATGAATGAAAAAAGAAATGTAATTTTAATATAGTTTAGGCTGGAACATGTTTTTACGAATCTTTACCAATTTTTTTTACTGGAAACAAAAAAAAATTGTTGTTCCTATCGCCTATCGCTATGATTTTTGGAGCTTGTCCAAATTTTCCGATTTTTCATTGTAATTGTCTCGACTTCTTCTTATGAAAAATTTTTCGGTATCATGATGAAGAAAAAAAGTGTATCCATTCACCGATTTGCGAGTTCTGAGCTTCAGTTCATTTGAGAGCAGCTTTTTCCTTTTTTTTTAAAACAACATTCAAGCATCATATCATCTTTACTCATAAAGTCTTCTTTTTAAGAAACAAAAATACAAGAATATATATGACATTTAGTATTCTTAATGCAGGATTATGTTGTACTATATTTTTTGTTATTCTATTGTAAGATTTTATGGCAAATAAATAAATAAATAAAAATTAATTTAGTGTAAATTTCAGTCCGGACTGATTAAAATTAGCGTATCTAAGCCTTGATTTCCAAAATAAGATCTCACTAACGAGCGTTCGGTATAAAATTTGCTTTGAAATTATCAAACTTATTTAATTTTTCAATGTTTTTTCATATACCTAGTGATTTTTGTTGACAATATTTTTATCGCAACAATATTTTCTACAAAAAAAATGGACCATCTTAATGAATATAATCTAAATTCTTTTATTGGTAACTTTGAAGTTGTCGCTTTAGAGGGATAAAGAAGGCTTTGGGCACCAACCTCAAATGTTAGCACCAATAGAATCAATATTAGGATTTTGTATTTTTACTGCACCAACTAATAAAGGTTTCCCTATTTAGAAACAAATATTCATTTCACATTTTTGATGCTTTTATTTGTCATCGATAATGATTTTTTTTCAATATAAGACTATCGCTTTCCAATAAAAAAATAATTACCAAAATCGATGTACATTTACTTTGCAAAATGCACAAATAAACTAAAGCACAATCGAATCTGATTCATCCTCCGTTGGAAAAGTCAAAAACTCATCCATCTACCTAAAGGATTAACTCATTCATTCATCAAAGCTAATTATATAATAGGTTCTATTTGTAAGTGCTCGAAGCAATATACTTGCGTGCAAATTATCATTGCATATTGATAGTATCGATTGAATCATTATGTTTATGGGCCCCTCCTCAAAATTTGCGAATTCATAATTTATGAATACATCATTTACCACATGCTCGTTTGAAAGCGGCTGATGAAAAAACAAGATTAATAGATGCTAACACTATTTCGTAACCGACAAAATCTATCGCACATTATTGTAATCATGCAGAAGGAGTCAGCACCAATACCCCAGTTAAATTTTGAAGTATAATTTGGGATACTGCTTAACATAGCCAAAATTACCTACTATCGATTTGAAGGAAATCCAGACATGTCTGATCCATTAGAGAAGCAGTCGAGAATGTTTTAGATACTGAGAAATTTATACTGAATAGTAACAACTATAGGGTTTTCTGCTTTAGCTTTATTATTTATTTTTTTATCCATACCTACCTCAGATGAAAAGTGTTGCTCTCTCCAAATTTTTTTGAGATTGTTTTTTAAATTCTAGAAAGCTGTTGAAAATTTTTAAAGAAAATAAAACTGTGAGAAAAAATATTTCTTCTGTGACGACATTTTATCTCCTTTTCAACACTAATAAATGGCAGATCCTAAAACCCAAAAAACTCCCAAAGAAATATAACCACAAGCTGAAGAACCTCACAAAACAAATATACACATAAATTACACGTATAGCAATTTAGCTGGCAATAATTTTTGTGACGATACTTTCGCTGCTTCTCCGGTAAAATCAAGGAAAACTCGAAATCCGACATTTTTTTACAGATAAATAACCACTAGTTCGAAATGTTTTAATCAAATCACAGAATTAAATTGAAATATATTTGATTACTTTAAAGGTTTCCTTAGCAACGCAGGTCTAATTGTTGCTATAAGTACAACACCCTACCAGTTTAAAACTTAAAATTTCAATTCGATAATTTTCTCATTCGATTATATTGTGATATTCTTTAGCTTTCGAGCTAAAATCTAATACATTTTTTCCCTTGTATAAAAATAACTATTGTTCTACAAATCGCCTAACAACAAAAGCAAATATAATTTTATTTTAATTCAATCAGTTGACTCCAGATTTTTCAAATGAAAACTTATTTTTTTTCTATGTTGTTTATTTTTCTAACTCTTCAAATGTTGATTTTGATTTTTTCCTGAAAACTTTACTAAAGAACACAACAAAAAAAATATTGACTCATAGGTAAAAACAGTTTTTTCCCGATGTTTCTCCATTTCTTTTCATAAAAACCTTATTCTGGCTCTAACAAACATTTTAAATAAAGAATTAACCAAATCGGTTCTGTCAATCGCAAGTGAAGTGATTATCAAGGAGTAGCATTTGATTTTTATTTATATAGATTATTTTAACAACAGAACTGAAATTTAAAGATAAAAACCTATTTCATTGAAAAAATAAATTAAACTCGTTAAATAAATGACATTTTCACTGGAGTATATGTAATGATGCAGAATGGACAACAATTCAACAAGAATAGCAAGAGTGATTTTAAAGAGAAGCTACGCCCTAACCTAGACCTTCATCGAGAGCGAAAGTGGATCATATGCCCGAGGGTAGTATGTATGCAATTGGGTAATTTTTTCGGACGGGTATATAATTCGGCTCGCCATCGCAAAATACATCAGTTCCAATTCGAACAAGATCAATAAACACAACAATGGCATTTAAAGTGAGTACATAGTACCTATACCTATAAAAACTCAATGGAATTGATTGTCAATTCAAATTAAATTTTGTTTTTAATACATCCAAATTGTTATAGATATTATATCACAATTCTTCTTCTCCAGTAATTTAACTTATAATTTACATCATTATGGATTTAATGACATTTTTACAGTTTTTATATGAGATTAATGATATATTTTACTGGATATCTGATTATGTTTTTTAGTTCGTAGTTCTTGCTGCTTTCTTGGCCTGCGCTAACGCTGGCAACCTTGCTGTTCCTGCAGTAGCCACATATTCTGCTGGTCCTTTGGCATATGCTGCATCACCTTTAGCCATCCATGCCCCATCATACGGTGCATCTCACCAGAGCGTAGAAAGATCTCTAGGTGGAGCTCAGTCTGTTTCCCATTACTCTAAAGCTGTAGACAGTGCTTTCTCCAGCGTAAGAAAGTACGATACTCGCATCACTAATGATGGTCTTGCTGTCTCTCCAGTGACAACATACACCCATGCTGCTCCAGTAGCTACTTATGCCCATGCTGGTCCAGTTACAACCTACACCCATGCGGCACCAGTAGCTACCTACACCCATGCTGCTCCTGTTGCTACCTATGCCCATGCTGCCCCTGTTGCCACCTACGCCCATGCCGCTCCTGTTGCTACCTACGCCCATGCTGGTCCAGTTGTATCTGCTTACGCTGCTCCAGTCGCAGCCAAAGCAGTATCATATTCCGCTGCTCCAGCTGTCAGTTCTTCCTATCTCCATCAACAAACTTCTCCAGTTGTAGCTAAGGCTGTTGCTCCAGTTGCATATGCTGCTCCAGTCGCCACCTATGCTGCACATGCTGCTCCAGTTGTTTCCAGCTACTCTGCACCTGTAGTTGCCAAGGCTGTTGCTCCAGTTGCCACGTACTCCAGCCATGCTTCTCCAGTTTATGCCAGCTACTCTACCCCTGTGTTAGCTAAGGCTGTAGCCCCAGTAGCCACATATGCTTCCCATGTTGCTCCAGTTGCTACATATGCCTCTCACGCCGCTCCATTGACTCTTTCCTCTGGACCTGTATTGACCAAATCTGCTGTAGCATATTCTCCAGCCACCGTTGTTGCTCACACAACCTTCTCTGGACTTGGAACCGCTTACCAGTGGTAAATGTTATGACCTGACTGCCTTGTAAATATTCATTTATTTATTGGATAATAAATAGTAAATTATGCCTCTAGTTATGTGTATTGTTTTATTCTTGAATATAATAACGTCTTAGGTTTGTCTGCGATTTCTAAATCCAGGCTTTAGCTTGAAATTATATGGTAATTTGCTCGTCAACAAACGCTTTTGAAAAATCTGTATATCTATTTCTTTGTCTCGACTAATCCCTGACAGGTAGAAGACAATTTACTGAAAAATAAAAGCTATGTTTTTTCATCTGATACGGGAGTGGGAAGTACTTGGCAGCGAGTTTCCCACTGGCCGACTTTGATCATCGAAGCAGTGCGTGACAGACGGACGGGCATACGTTCGAATCGCTGGCTGTGGTATTGCATTCTCCTCTTCTTATAAGACAATGGAAAACTAGTGAGTGTTTGTCTTGAGTTATCTTAAGACATACCGGTGGCTCGGAATTCACTTTAAACTGTAGGTCCCCTTGTCTGTGGTAATAATTCCAAGACAGAGAATCCACCTATTTTCAGATACAATTACGACATTGAAGGAAGAAGAAGTCTTTGCGTCAAAATTATGACATCTACTCTTTGGTATTTAATAATTTCTTGGATGCAAATTTCACCATTTTTTCTTACTCATTACTCCCAATTTACAAGTTCCGCAAAAGATACCACTGGTAGCGTAAATTGAATTACACGATATTAAGAAAAACTTACGAAAATTCATCGTTCCTTCATTATCTACGAAACGAAGTTAGTGCGAACTTCGAAAGTATTTTTCTGTGCACCAACAGATAAAGTCGGTCCAATTTTTAGGTAAAACATATTTATTTCACACTTTTGAGTGTAATATCAGCCCTAAAAATCGTTGAACGATCACTAATACCAAAGAAGAGAGTACTTATCCTAATACCCATGTATATTCTTCGCTTGTACTTTATTATTTGCTATTATTTCGAGATCTCGAAACATCGCGGCGGAAATACATATATTTCGAAAACCGTAACTTTTTTTGAAAAATGTCCAACTTAATTAGGCCGTCTCATATTTTCAATTTTCGAAAAAACTGCCCTCTCCATCCACATAGCGGAAATATACATATTTCAGTCATTACCATTGCTGTAACTCAAAAACCGGAACTCTTTTGAAAAAAATTAATTGTAAACGTTTCCGGATATGGTCTCAACTTTAATTCTGTCGTCTCAGATCTTCGACATGCTGAATGTGAGCATCTCTTCTTTAAAATGAAGAAATCAAGAAAATCGGGGCACATTTAGGTACTATTTATAAGGCCCTAACATCTATTTTTTTAAACAAATGCAGATAAACAGTCGAATTGTATGCCTCCTCCGGTTGGGTCGTCGGTCAAAAAAAATAGTTAGAAACGTTATCGATCAAGTCATCTTTGAAACAAAAAAATCTAAAGCAAAAATGGTTCATCCGTTTGGGAGCTACAGTGCCACAGACAAATTGACAGATACAAAAGTAAAATATGATAGAAAACTTATTTAAAAGCAGTCTCGGTCAAGTCACCTTTCAAACAAACAAAACTGAATCAAAATCGGTTCATCCGTTTGGGAGCTACGATGGCATAGACATCCTCAGAGATACACACCTCAAACTTACAACAACCATCAGTTTGCGTCGGGCGTTAAAACATAAATGTAATACAAAATATGTCTTGAAATTACTAATTGTGAAAACATGTAAGACATTCGATTTTAAGAAGTAAAATCCCGTGTTGGAAGATAAATTTCTTTACCGATTCCATAATGAAGAGAGAAAAAGAGTCATATATTTGATTAATTCTTCCATTCGTATTTTATCTTCAATTGTTTCATCTATAGGTGAAGCGGATGCCACTTTTAAAATAAGAAGCATAATATATTTTTGATTATAATTACATTAAATTTATCGATATGATACTCAAATTACTAATTTAGCCGTTCCAATTTTCGATCGTTTTTATCGTTTTTTAAATTGAATTTCTCACCAAAAAATATGAGTAGTGGCAAAATTAACGATAAAGTCGCCACCTATATTCATCGGCATTTTGTCTTCACTTTTACCAACAGCAGCACCTTTATTCAGAATAAAGTTTTCGCAAAGAGGGTTTAACATTGAGTTGGAAAGATAGGTTATTGGGCTAGTTGAACAGTACAGAACATTAAACAGATTCCCGGCGTCGAGGATTTTCACTCCCATTCCTCTTCTTTCCAATGACAGATTAATCTGTCGTCTCACTTTTTTACATTTCTTGGCTCAGTGCTGAGTTTGAACAGAAATTATTAGGTTCATGATTTATCTAAGCGTTAAGTATCAAATATCTAAACAAAATAGTTTCAGTTAAATACTTGACATCTTCGCCGGTTTAACTCAATCCCATTTTGGAAAAATTGTACTCGTAACCTGTACAAGTATTCAACGGTATATAAAATAAAAGACGGCCTATAGTTTTTGCTGCAGATACAATAAAATGCACGTCAAAATTAACGCACCTCTAAAAACTGACCATTATTTCAAAGTGAATTTGTTCGCGAATCAATTATTCGATTTTGATGATTTTTTTTTAAATTGTAGGTTGACTCTTCGACTAAGTTGCCGTTTTCGAGAGTTTCCATGAAATATCGGTTTTGTTTTTCCCCCTAAATTTGTAGCCCGCCATGGTTTGCAAAATCCGCAGACGCGAGCGTCAAATGGAATAATTTTTTTAACGTCTGTAGATGTAGAAAATTATTAAAAGGCCAAAGAAGAGATTTGAGTCGTGATTAATGTGTTAAAGTGATTACATTGCTCAAGGAAGGACTAAGCTACCGTGCTATAGCTCATAGACTGGGAGTTTACCCTATAATAATATCTTGCATTTTTCAACGTTTTGGAGAAACCAATAGTTACAATCGACGCTGTGGATAACGAAGACCTCGAGTAACAACAGCGAACCAGGATCGTTTAATTCTGTTGTGTGATCTGAGACAAAGATTTGAAACGGCAAGACATCACCAAGTAAAACTTAATGGTTCACATAATGTCCTAAGTAGTGTGTCTACAGTAAGTAGGCGTCTTGCGCAGCAAAAATTTTCACTTTAGAATCGAAGCAAGTGTAACTAAAAGCACACTATTGTAAAGCCCGACTGCAGTTAGCTTGGGAACATATTAATTGGATTTTTGAGGATTGGGAGCGTGTTTTATTCACGGATTAATACAACTGTGACCGACGTGCAAGGGTTCTCCGACGGCGAAATGTGCGTTATGCAAGACGACGCAAGACCGCACATTGTTAGTGCAAGAATACTTACATGGTATGGGTATTGAGAATCTGGACTGGCCTGCGTGTAGTCCTTATCTCAACCGCATAGAGCATTTGTGGGATAATGTGTGTAGAGCGTTTTGGAACTGATGTTAATGTCTCTGATCTTTGTCAGTTTTATCACTGCTCTTGTTCCCGTGTTGTTACGTTTTTATGTTTCCTTATTTATCGTTCAAAGTGTTTATAATAAACCAGTTCCCTTGAAAAATCTGTATCTCCTTTAAAAACAAAGACAACTTCATGAATCAAAAAAAATGTTCAGGAAATATGGAGTCATAATTTGGTTTTATTTGACGCTCGCGTTTACAGCTGTTGTATCCCATAGGGGACTACAAATTTAGGGGAAAAAACCATGCTGTAGATGCTCAAAACCGATAAATCTCGAAAACGGCAACGTAGCCAAAGAGTCAACTTACAATTAAAAAAAATCAGCAGTGCGCTAAAAAAATCACTTTGAAATTATGGTTAGTTTTAGTAGTGCGTTAATTTTGACGCGCAGATGTAGATGACCATAACTATTTTTTCGTTTGATGGCATTGGAGAATACTGGAATGGATACTACTTGATAAAAAAAGCAGACTTTGGAGAAGCAAGAAGAACTATATCGTCTGGCAACCAGACAGCAGTGTCAGGATAGAAAGATATAGAAATTGGGAACCGAGAAGCGCCCACAATTCCGCCATTTGACAGTAGCGATAGATAAACAGTAATATAACTAGCTAATGTACATTTGTAGAAACATATTTGAAACAATATTTTAGTTATTAATTTCATTCCAAATTATTCTATGGTTAAAAAAAATATGAAAATCAATTATTGTAAAAAGCGAAGTTCAACTGCAATTTATTCTAACGTCAAACTTTATTATGATGGCAAGACTTTAGAAACCATATGCGCTTTTAGCCAGCACAAAAATAATATTGGGCACTTCAGAAACCCACAAAACAACTCAAATATACTTGATCAGCTAATTTATTGGAAGTTATTAAAAACTCGTAACTGTTATATTACATTAGAGAATTGACTATTCCAGTTGGTTGCAAGCTTTATACTTTCAAATAGAGTTTCTTGTGAGTCATAATTTACATTCTAAGATATAACTCTCTTACTGACTAATCACGAAATTTCCAAAACTACTTGACCTATGAAGTTCATGGGAAGGTAGGAAGTTTAAAAGTAGGATATATCAGGTACAAACGGATTTCGAGATAGGACTAAATTAAGGAGGTGTAAAGGCTATCATAATTTTATGTGTATAGTTCTTTTCACAATAAATGGTATTATCTTTATGACTACAATATAACTACCAGGTGTATTCCCTTTATGTACACAACGTACCAGGTAAAAAAACGTAGTCAACCATTTATTCTGAAAAGAACTATAACTGAAATGTTTTTGCTGCTAGAGACATAATGATGAGTTATTCTGGTGTGTATAGATATAAAACAGTACCGTGATGGACTGATAGATAACTCTCAGACTAACCCACTGTATATAAAAATATGAATCTTGGAAGATAGGTTACTTAGAGGCTCCAAGAATCAAAAAAAAAAGAATTTATTAAATTTCAACAATTAATAATTTTTCAAGACGATCAATGATTTGCATGGAAAATTATATACGCTTATCGGCCACCCCGCACCCCTCTTTTGGCATGGTGCATGTGAGGGAAAAAGAAAGAGATCTTTTTCATATCTTCACATAAATTATAGAGAATAGTGGATCCAATTCAATGTAGGTACGAACAGTAGCAAAATCATAAAATTCAACTTACATTAGCTAATAAAATTGTCAATTCATCTGCATACCTAATTACTGTTATGTCGATATAATTTAAATACTCCAATTAAATCATTAACATGATAAGAAATATGCTATAAGCGATAATTCCATTGAAATACCCATTACGCTCGAGATAATCAGCAGCGGCAGTACAGGTTCGTTCGTGAGTTATGTCGTCTCCCCGAATCTCTGACATAATCAATGATGCTCGCCTTAACCCAGACCTTTAAATATATATATATATATATATATATATATATATATATATATACACAGAGAGAGAGAGAGAGAGCGAAAGTGGATCAAATAATTCAAGTCGATGACGAATTTTTTGAGACTACGTATATAAAAATACGGCGGTCACTGTACTCAACATCAGTCAATCACTAAGGCATCTATAGAAACAGAACGATGGCTTTCAAAGTAAGCTTTTTTTCAACTCTTCCACAAATGTTAAACAAAAATTATTTTGTTAATATATATATGCATATATAGTCCCTAGTAATACTGGAGACGCAGTAAATATATCTATAAGAAAACTATTTCAAGTTCATTTCATGCTTTCGGTAATTTATATACCTTCCATTCATGCAATATATGTAAAATTAATATGTACACATTTATACAATATTCTTATTATATAAATAGTATGACTTTTATAGTTTCCCTGAAGAAGGTTATAATGAATAAATGTATCTAAAGTTTACACTTTACTTATAGACTCTATTATTCGGCAACTATCATATTTTTCTACTTCTATATATGGATATATTTTCATATTGTTTCATGGCATTTGTATATTTTCAGTTTGTTGTTTTCACCGCTTTCCTGGCTTGCGCTAAAGCTGGAAATTTAGCTATTCCTGCAGTAACCACGTATTCTGCAACCCCACTGGCATACGCAACCGTTCAAGCGCCATCATATGGTGCATATCACCAGAGTGTAGAGAGATCCCTTGGCGGTGCCCAGTCTGTCTCCCATTACTCCAAAGCGGTGGACAGTGCTTTTTCCAGTGTAAGAAAGTACGACACACGTATTACCAATGATGACCTTGCACTTGCTCCAGTTGCCACATATACAGCTCCATTGGCTACCTATGCAGCTCCAGTTGCTACTTATGCGCATGCAGCTCCAGTTGCCACCTACACCCATGCTGCTCCTGTTGCTACCTATGCCAGTGCTGCTCCAGTTGTATCAGCTCACTCTGCCTCTGTCGTTGCCAAGACTTTGTCGTACTCAGCTGCTCCAGCCGTTAGCACTTCATATATCCGCCAAAATACAGGGACCGTGATAGCAAAAGCCCCAGTTGCATATGCTGCTCCAGTAGCTACATATGCTGCTCATGCTGCACCTGTCCTATCCACTTACTCAGCTCCAGTTGTAGCTAAGGCTGTAGCTCCAGCTGTCACGTATGCTGCTCCAGTAGCCACATATGCTGCGCATTCAGCTCCTGTTATCTCTAGTTATTCGTCTCCAGTTTTAGCCAAGGCAGTGGCCCCTGTCTCGTATGCTGCTCCAGTTGGACCGTTGACTCTTTCTTCCGGACCTGTTGTTACCAAATCGGCAGTAGCGTACTCTCCAGCTGCTGTTGTATCCCATACAACTTTCACTGGGTTAGGTACGGCTTACCAATGGTAAAATTGTAAACTACGACTGAATAGTAAATATATACTAGGATTATTTATTTAAATAAATGTTTTGATCCAATGAAATTTACAGTTTTATTCATAAATATTTAAAATTTCGAAAAGCTTTGATGGTTATATTAAAAAAAAATTAAGGAAGCCATCATTCAAGTTTTATTGAGCATTGATTACTTTAGAGCAATAAATTATAAACTCACTTTATTAAGAACAACAAAAAAATGATTATTAGGGATTAGGGTATGCATTGAATCGAATTTTTGAAGTAAGCTCCCAGTACCATTCATTGCAATCAACGAATATCATGAATAGAAATAAAAAATTATTTAATTCAAGTGAAGAAATACTGTTTCGTTCAGGAAAAGTCACGCATGATGAGTCACCCTATACAAAATGTACATTTCCGCCATCATGAGTCATGAAGTTCTGTATCTCCTCTAACGCTGTTCGACATTTGGTAGCTAACACAGACCAAAAATGGGGTTGGGGATACATACACTTCATATCTAGACTTTATTTCTATGTTTGGCCCAAAACGTTATACATCATTATTCATGTGGTTATCACAAATTTTCATGACATAAAGTTTGGAGCTCGGATAAAAAAAGATTATAAATATTTAATCTTATTTTGCGTTTTATCACCACATAATAACCTCAAAAAAAAAACCAGCCACAAAAATTTTTACACAGTTTCAAAACACGGTGTCTCTTGGAAAACTTATTTCAATTCTTCTGTAGTAATACTCAATTAATTGTCCGCATCCTTTTTTTTACTTTACTATAAGTTCCTCACCAACCCATGCTTATTGCAGTATCCTAAATACATATGAATATGATTTACCGACTACAGTTGTACGTATAGATTGTCTTAAATTATTAAGGGAACCAACATAAAATTTATACTCTTTAAAAACAACCATCCCCGTACAATGCAGTATACTTACCTACTTTTATGTGATTTATCGTAATACTTTTTGAAATTATTTAATAATTGGCTAGACCAAAGAAATTTTTCTTCTAAACTTCTTTGTGACAACGTGCTTATTTCAATTATACTTATAAAATACATAATATTTATAAAATAGTAGGTATCTTTATTGTGTCTGGATAATTTTATGTTTCTAATAATATCATGATACACTCAGTGGTAATGATTCACGTTATTTTCTACATGTTGCTTCATTCTGATATATTCGCATTCAATGACAACAGTTGTGACAAATATTAAGGGATCCTAGAATTTATACTCATAAAAATCTGGTGTGTCCACTCACACGACTTTCCTACCGCTCGCAAGCAAATTCCAGTGAATGAAAAATTTTACACTATGACAATACTTTCCTTACATAGCGACGATAATAGCGGTAGTAAAGTAAAAATCCTCTGGTCAAATCGTGCTACCATTAATTTTTTCAGCATGTCAAGACAAACAACAATGGTCATGTAACATTTTTTCGCAAGATGAAACGTTTAGCCAGAATCTGAAGAAACATGTGGAAAATACGGAATTTTATTCAAGCATAACTTTTTTGTTCTTTTTCTTACAAATGGCGTTATATGTGGGTGGTAGAGGGCTTTCAGAAGAATACTTTAGGCAAGTTTAATCAAAATCCTTAGAGCAGTTTTCGCGCTATAGTTTTGAGCAAATCACGTTTTTTTGGCTATGGCTCAACACCCACTGTATACAGGATTCTCATTTATTGCCATCGGCAAGTGATATGGTACCAAACATAATAAAAATGAAAGCAACAAAATACACCTTTCCCGAGATAATGCTGTCACAGACAGACAGACGGACAGACAGACAGACAGACCAATGGCTGAAAATATGTTTATTAGACTTAGAAAACTCTGAAACGTCAACATTTGTAAAAATCTCGATACCGAAAATTTTACACGATTACAATACTTTCTTTATACAGCTACTATAGTAGCGTAGGAAAGTAAACATACTCAACAGACGTAAGTTACTTACCTACTTTCATTTGAATATTCCTAACCATTTTACAATCTTCCGAAATATCTGATTCTGAACTTAAGTATACATCTAACTGAAATCAAATCTGATATTGGTCATTATTTTCAATTAATAATTGAAATCATAGTTTCCATAGATATATCTTTATGGTGGTACCGTGTGTCTTTCTATAATGTACACCCCCTTTAACTTTTTTGTTTTTCCCATAAGAAAAAAATGTTAAAAATGAAAGTTGTATTATGTATTCTAGGATATATGCAGGATATATATTTGTTTTACAGGGTGTCACATAAGCAAATGCCAAAGCAAATTACCTTTTTTTTAATGGAACATCCTGTATATTATTGCATTTTTGAGTTCTAGGAAGAATTCTAGATACATTTTATGTGTAATCTCCTATACCTATCTTCAACTGTTTTAGAAATATTAATAATCGAAAATCGACAATCTGGATGAAATTGAATTAAATACAAATAATATATACTATATATATACTAATTCAAATTAACTACCTTATCATATAAATATTTAGGTATGTTTTTTTGTTAAATATTGAGTTGCTCCACAGGACCTCCATCTTGCTCAATGCATTTCATGAATGTTCGTCAGAGTTTCTCTAATGATCCTGTTATTCCATTCCTTATTAGTTGTTGTATATGTTCTATATTCTCAATATGATTTTGTTTAATATGATTTTTAAATATCCCCATAGATACGCGTCCATTGGAGTAAGATATGGACAGTTAGTTGGCCAGCTAAGTGGTGCATTTCTATTAGCAATCTATATTTCGAAACGTTGGTTCAAGTGATTTCTCACTCTTAAGGACATTATACATAAAACGTGTCTAGAACTTTCTATAGAGTTCAAAAATGCAATAATATACAGGGTGTTCCATTTAAAAAAGGCAATTTTGCTTTGGCATTTGTTTATGTGACACCCTGTATGATCAAATATATGTCCTGCCAATAGCCTAGAGCACATCCTACAACTTTGATTTCTAACGTTTTTTCTAAAGTGAAAAACAAAAAAGTTAAAGGGGGTGACATTACAAAAAATCCCCCTGTACTTTAACATTGTTGAAATTTCATACCTGACCAACTTAATGATTGAGATCGTCTCTATTATTTATATTTTTTCTGTCTTATCGTTTCTCAATAATAGGTAATAGGTACCGTAAAATGGATTTACTTCGACAGTTCGGTTCGACACTATTCGGGGTAACATAGATAGCTGTCGTTTGCAGTCGGTGTTTTTGGGTCAAATGCACCGGACTGTTACGTAGGTACATTGTGAACCTGCTGAGTCTACACGTGATTAGGTTACGTCTGAGAATTTACAAGAAAAAAGTCGGTGGTTGAGTCGAACAGAAATAGCAATGGGGAGGACATAAGGAAAGCTGTTGAAGCAGTCCTTATATCCTTAGGACCTCCTTATCAGTGAAAGGCTTGGAACTGTGAGTGACTGGGATTATCCTCTAAGTACTAGTGACGTCATATCTGTTTTGGAGGCATTCCTGACGAAAAAAGAGCGCGAAATATAGGGATGGAATAATAATCGGCTGGGACATATACAAATTTGCGGAAAGAAATAATCTGACTGTCAGTATGACAGGATATAAAACTAAATCATGCTGATGTGGGAGAGACAGAGAAATTTCCGAACTCTTCCAAAATATTCAACTGAAACGCATATCCGCAAAGTTTCTCGAGCCACGAGAACAAATGCGAGTGGAAATGATTCTGGAGAATTCCAGGACATCCATAAATTTGATGATTTGCTGCTCAGCTAATGGGAAGCTTCTACCACCGAAAGTTGTGTACAAATCTCAAAACCTGTATGTAAACTGGATAGCAAGGGGCCCAGTTGGAACGATGTATGCACACAGCAAGAGTGGGTGGTTTGATATGCATCTATTCGAGCAATGGTTTTTTGACATTCTGCTTCCTCACGTCTTGGAGAATCGCAAGGAAGGTGAAAACGTTTGAATGATTGATTGGTGATAATCTTGCCTCCCATTACTTGCTAACTGTATTAGAAGAGAAGTGCAATTGAAAACATAATTTACATGACACCTTTGCCACCAAATACAACCACTTCTTTTGTACCTATGAAGTGAAAATGGAGATGAGTGCTTGAATCCTGAAGCAAAGAATTCCGTAGAAAGGCTTTAATTTCTAAAGGACAGTTAGCAAAAATGATGTTCAAACTATGGTGTGAAATGCAGCCAAGAGCTGAAAACAAATTAAAGTTAGGATTTTGGACAAGACCTTTCAATTTAGAAGAAGTGTTATCAAAAATCCCTAATTTAAACAGTTCATCATCTTCGGGAAGAGCTTTGGACCAAAGCTTGTTAGTGTTTCTGAAAAGCTTCAGAGGACTCAATGATGAGGGACCCACGATAAGAATGATGTAGATGTTGATGTGCCATGAACATCTGAGCCAGAATCATCTCACTTCATGTCGCATTCTACAAGTTTTAGTGACGATGATGACAATATTTGTGCTTTGTGTAAATGTCTGTACTCTAACTTACTGCGGCCCTGATGGGTTGTGCTGCATCACTTACCCTAAATGGGTTTGTGGTGTTTGTAACAAAGCGTCCACAGACCCACATTATGAATGTGAAGCCTGTGAGGACGATTACTAAATATTAAATAACAAAATTTATATTTATGTTATTTGTGCCAAAGGATTGATAGGTTTTTAATAGATTTTTATTTCAGTTACATACCTAGATAATGTTACATCATGGTGAAATAAATGTTTTAGTTTTTGTATCAACTTATTTTACGTTACGTTGTCTAAGTCCTGTATTCTTACCACAAATAAAAATAACATAATTGGGTGCCGAAGTTACTACAAACTTGATAAAACTGTCACCTTTACCAATTTACCGCAATGGCGATGTTACCGCACAGGTTAACTTTGACACCAATTCCAAACAAAAAACAATAACAATTAGACATTTCTTAGATTAATGACAGTGGCAGGTCCAATGAGACCATAAAATCGGTTAAAATGAGCTCACAGCGAACAATATACAACGATTTATGCCAAAATCATGTCAACGGTACCCCATTTTACGGTTTTTTATTTTTAAGAAACATACTTGACTTTGAAGACATTTTTTTTCTTTATAGACTCATATTTGAATTTTCTAAAAATAAACCTTTTAGCTAAGGTGTTAGACCACATAAAAGTATAAAAATATTGAATGTCTCATTTATAGTTTCCAAGTAAAAGGTTAAATTCTTGTATTATCGAATTATAAAAAATGGTGGATATTCATTTTGTTGATCCTCCAATTGTTTTAAGCAGCGTATTTATGTAGCCCTCTGTATCTGTTCTGCATTTTAATGTGATTTTGAATAGGCGTTGATAGAAATCTACAATAATATTCATTAGATCGAGACAGGTTTTTAAAATATATTCAATCATGTTTAACATACATATATCATTAACTTTCTTGAAAAGATTATCTCTCCTGACCAATTGCCTCTGACAGTTTGACATTTGAGAAAATAAAAGTAGTCTAGAATTGGGTTAAGTCAAATGAATCTTGTATTGTATCATAAATTCGCGCCGGAAGTTCAACACACACTATAATAATATGAAGGAATATCGAAAGTGGATGACATTGTCATTTGGTAGCTGTAGGTATAAGAAAAATAATTGCCAAAGAAGATTGTTCAACAGATACCCTAAATATGAACCAGTAATTAAGATATTTTACAATCTAAGGAAAAAATGCCAAATGGTATTGGTAACTTGATATTAAATTTGAATTGATTTATTTATTTATATATTTGGAACACAAACAGAATAAAGTTCCAATAGAATGTCTGTTAAAATTGTGAATTAACTATGAACTATAACTGAAATTGTACAAAATATTCAAAAATATATAAAAAACTGAACACAAAGTATGAGTTTTCAAAATATATGCTTTTGAGAGTATATCAAAATTATAAGAGGCATTAGTATTTGATACATTACATATCATTATCGAAACTTCTTCTGTAGAGTTCGAGTGTAATCATGGTTACGGACATCTAAATCAGATATGAAAGCAATGGCTTTAATATAAAAATGTGTAAGCCTTCTAACCTGAAAATTTAAACATTGTATAATAAGAGGTTCCAGATTACTCAGACAAATGGTCATTTATTTAAAGCATAGGCGTTAAATAATTTTATTACAGATTTAATATTACTAAAAACTTTGACTGCCATTGAATCAAAAAATTGTCTTTGATGATTCTTACGTTAATGTGAATATAAAATATTAGTTTGGAATAAAACAATATGCCTACTGAGACTGAAGATTGTTGACTTTATAGTGGTAATGAAAATTAAAAAGATCTTATTGAAGCCAGACACAGTCAGACAAGAAATCTTACAACAAATTTTGTTCAGCAAACATTAGAAGTAATAAAACTAAATCAGACTTTAATTTTGTTCCCATAAATAAGAAAAAACAGAGGGTCCAGATGGGATCCTTGTGGCACATCCGACGTAACATTGAATAATCTAGAACGATAAATACTAACACTAAAAAATCCATCAGAGTCCTAATGTCTAATATTGATATTTGCTAATATTCCCCCATTTTCCAATTCTCTGAAATATATAACGTATAAAAAAATAAACTGCAATATGCCTGCGATCCTAGAGGTTCATATTATAATATTTCCAGTAGACTCATTTTTGTATCAAATTGGCCACGATAGATTGGAATGTGACTTTTAAAATTCCTCCATTTTTCATTAAAAAAATACTTATTCTGTATAAACCTAAGTAGCACATAGCACGTGGCCAATGTTACTATGTTCGCGGTCTTTTATTTCAGTGGGATAAGATTACTTTGGGTTACTAAATCAATAAGTAATTAGAATCTATATACAATATCTTCTTTTATTATTGGTAATCCTCATTCGGATAGATTATATTGGTTACCTGAATGGAACGTTGCAAAAAAAACAAAAATAATGATTCTAGTTAAGAAATTGAACTTTTTGTTAAAGTGGAAACATGTCAGTATTTATGCGTATAGAATAAATAATATTTAACTTTGTTAATCTTGTCTGCTACCATATTTTGATACTGTTTTGTGTCTGCTAATAAAAAAATCATAATTATACTAAGATCATATCTGTGATGACAAGAAATAACATTGCCATTAATTTCTAAACCTGAATTTTCAACTTCTTTTTCAATGTATCTATCATTATCTACCTAATCTATATTACATAGAAATTTAAATAATCTGCTTAAAAAACTATTACCACGATTATTAAATTAAAAAGTACGCGAATATCATCTGTTAGTAATTGTTTTATCAAAATATTAATTATATGTTGCTGAAAAATCCTATCTTCAATAATGAAATTGGAAAGAAAAAGATACTAAAAAATGAACCTAATTGATACGGAAATCAGTGCTGAAACCTTGAATAAAACCGAAAGTGGATCGCATATGGGGATAGAAGCTAATCCCACATCGAGTATATAATAAACAAAATTTAGCACATCAGCATCAGTTTCTTGCAAACTAAAAGACATACATCATCAACAATGGCATTCAAAGTAAGTTATCTATTTGACATAATAAAAAGAAAATAAGATAAATATAAAAAATAAATATTGTAGATATATTATGTCACCAGAAGAATAATAATTTTTGATTTCAATGTTGTTGTTACAAAATTTTCGGGAATAAAATAAAACATGCATTCTTCTAGCTTCTCACTCTTGCCGCCGCTTTGGCTTGCGTCAACGCTGGACATTTGGGTCTCCCTGCTGTGGCTACCTACTCTGCTGGTCCAGCTCTAGTCTCCAGCTATTCAGCTCCTCTTGTGTCTGCACATGCTGCCCCAGTTGTATCTGCCTATGCAGCAGTACCAACTGTATCAAAATCATCATCAGTTAGCACCTACACCAACCATGGTTCATCACTCTACAATGGGTACTCTTCACCACTGTATGCTGCTCATGCAACACCAGTTGTATCCGCATACTCTGCTGGCGCTCCTCTTCTCACCAAGGCTGTAGGTGCTCCAGTTGTGTCTGCATATTCTGCTCCAGTGCTGTCCACTTATGGTGCCCATGCTTCTCCTGTTGTATCTGCTTACTCTACACATTCTGCTCCAGTTATCTCATCTTACTCTGCAGCTCCAGTTGTATCCAGCTATGCTTCTCCACTCGTGTCTGCTTATGGAGCTCACGCCACACCAGTAGTATCTGCTTATGGAGCTCATGCCTCACCAGTAGTCTCTGCTTATGGAGCACATGGTTCTCCAGTAGTATCAGCTTATTCTCCATTCGTCTCCACATACGGAGCTCATGGTCCAGTTGTATCTCAATGGTAAAAAGGAAGGTGTAACTTAACATGAATGTGAATCTATTTATTTATTTTGTTTAAATAAATACTTATATTTTATAAAATATTGATTTTTATTCAAATGCTCACCGGGCTTTTCAGTCCTCACCTTGGACACTATTTAATTCACTCTAATTAATCAGATTATAGTAAACAAACAGATAAATAAACAAAGAGACCATTGTATTGGCTACAGTGGAATGTTTTTCCAGCCATCTGCATTATGCCAAATAAATTCAAGAATACAGCATTAACACAGCAACCTCATATTATCTAGCAGCAATGCCCTGTGTTAGAAAATATAAAAGAAACAAATATAAGAGAGGTCTAGTTGACTCGTCCACAACCCCACTTGTAGCCCAGCTTCAACTATTCTCCAGGATTGTTTACAAGTTGCTTGTTTGCTAGCGAACATGACAATGGACAAGCTTACAAACAGCAAGTAAAATAGTCATCAAGCAGCTAGTAAACTAGCTCAGTGTCATCATGGCCTAAGATATATAATAGACTGTTATACTATATAAAGCAAAGTCCTTCTCACACACTAACTCATCAACGCCCTGCCCAAACTCTTGGACCGAGAAAGCTGCAATTCTGCACAAAGATTCTCTCTATGATGTGTACAGGGTTATTCATTATATTTTGACACCCACCTGCAGCTCTTATTAGGAGTTATAGAACAAAACTTTAGATACAAAAGTTTTATGTTCGTTCATGTAGTATCTTTTGGTAATACAGAAAATAAATAAATGACTTTACAACATTGTAAAAATTAATTGAGACATATTTTTTTAATTGGAACACCCTATATGTTATTAGCTCAAATGAAAGATCTCTTTGTTCTGATTTTAAATATATATATAATTTGTTGACATTTGGTTCAGCCACTTTTGAATTATTTGAGTTTATAACTTATTTTTCCACAATTGGAGATCATCACCCAATATTACAGTTTGTTGCTTCAATATTATCAAGTTGCCTCGAAAATGTCGACGTTTGTAGCTTAAAGTATTTTTTTGAAACTCAAATATTTCAAAAGTGGCTGAACCAAATGCTAACAAATTATATATATTTGAAATCAGAACAAAGAGATCTTTCATTTGAGCTAATAATATACAGGGTGTTCTATTGAAAAAACTATGACTCAATTAATTTTTACAATGTTGTAAAGTCAATTTTTTATTTTTTCTTTTACCAAAAGATACTATATGAAAGAACCTAAAACTTTTGTATCTAAAGTTTCTTTCTATAACTCGTAATAAGAGCTGTAGGTGGGTGTCAAAATATTATTAATAACCCTGTACACGGAATAACGCAGGATATTTCGAAATTCAACCCCTAAATGGGTAAAATTGCGGTATTAATTTTGTATCGAAAATTAATATTAAAGACATTTTGACTTGAAAATTCGTATTACAACTCCTAGAAAAAATCAGCAATCACCCTTTTTGACTGAAATGGAGATAAATAATTCTAAAAATTGATATAGGTGTCGTTATTGAGGTTCTTTGGAACGTTGATCCCAAAAATAGCATTTTTAAGTCCAAGACGGCGGAGTTGACAGCTTCTATTCATCTATTTTGCCATCACTGTTTATAATAATGGATAGATACTAAATTCTTTTTACGTGTACTATTATTTTATTTTCAACTGGTAGCCTTATATTGTATTGGTTCTGTACTTCTGTACACAATGTTTTTTTCCACTAGCTATTGTGATTTTACAATGTTGTGAAAGCTCTGAAAGATTATGGCTTCATTTGCGTATCATAGGTACATACAATCTTTAATTCTTCATTCCTCATTCTTGTTAACACTTTCTTGATGATTTTGTCCATTATGAACTATGCTCCTGCCATACATTGTAGGTTTTATTGCTTTTTTTTGTGTTTTATTTTTCTCTGTATTTATTTCACTGTTGATCTTCCTCATTTTATCACGGTGGATTTACCTTTTTGACCGAGGAACCCAAACAGAGGAGGTTGTTTTTTGGTTTGTGCATGTTTATATTAAACGTACTTGGATTTTGATGATTTTTGATTTATTTGAAAGAGGAGACTTAAGAAATGCTGCCACATGCATAAAAACTCAAATCCAAAATCTCATTCCCTCCGAAAACTGCCCCACAAAGAGGGTGGAGGGGGGCCGACTTTATCAGTTGGTGCACTGAAAAATACAAAATAATATTAATTCTATTGGTGCTGGTACTTGTGAAATTGGTGCTTGGGATTTAAATCTAACTGCAACTGCACAACTTCAAAAGTATGAGCACCAGTAGAATTGATATTATTTTGTATTTTTCAGGGCAATAAGTGATAACGTCGGTTTTTGTAAAAAATATTTAGGTCTTAATTTTCGGACGTTTTTTTGTATTGTTTTATTATCAAAAGTCTGCAGTGGTTCTTTTTTTGCACAGAATGAGGCAACGTATGTATATAGGGTAACTCCTATTTAGTTAAAAAACTCAAAAAATACCTATTTTCCCACTATAGAGCTTATCATGTTGACAATGTTTAGTTAATCCATAAGTGGGGAATATGCATTTTAATTTCAAAGGAATGAGTCCGTGCAAAAAAATACAACGCAATTGGTTAGGATTATTTTTCTTATTAAAATTTTGAAGAAGAAGAATCGGGCTATTTATGCTCCCTTGCTTTATTCCTTGTTTTTTCTTCAACAATTAATCATTTACGCACTAGTGCGATAAAATAATGACTTTACGCATACACTGATTCAAGTGTTAGTCAGATATAGAATCAGTGCAAACACTGTACGTCGTTTTCTCAAAATAAGCTTTCATATCTAAATATTCGAAAGATAACGCATAGAATCTAATAGTTTTGATGGTCAACATTCAATACAATTACTGTATTACTAGATTATATAATCATTACTTTTCATATTCGATGACTTTTAAGACGCGACTGTGAGATGTGACATTTGCCATGCCAAACGTCAGTGAGTCAGTCAACTGAAAACAACTGCTGATCATGGAATAAACAAATTTCATATTATTTTCTTGAATTGCGAAATATTAACAGTTTTTTCTCAAATTGAACTCCCAAAGCAGGCGTCGCAAAAAGTAATGTAACTTACACTTTAACAAAGGAGCGAAACTTTCCATCGTGTTACAACACTAGCTTCTAGGTATACCTATAGCGAATTCGTTTTCGTACTCATGTGTTTGTCACGACTCTCATTCGCCAATATACCAAACTCATTCAGTAAATTCCAAATATACCTAAGTTCATGTTTCATTATCACGATTTTCAGATATTCGCCCCTTTACATACTAATACCATAAACTACTATTACATCCTCCTAGAATTTAGAACATATTTGCTAAAATAAAATGTTGTTGGAATATTTTATATTTGTGCTGCTTTATTAAAAAAAAACTAAATCACATTCAGATTCATCATTCTCAATTTTCCATCTACCATTGGGAAACCACTGGTGCATGAGCACCATAGGTGGAGACAAGTGGTGCTGAGTAGCTGGAGACTACTGGACCGACAGTCTTGGTCAGGAGAGGACCTGCAGAGTAGGCTGACAATACGGGAGAACCATGGGAACCGTAGTAGGCAGACAGAGCTGGAGCAGAGTAGCTGGATACGACTGGAGCGGTAGAGTAAGCGGATACTACAGGGCTACCATGGGTAGAGTAAGCAGACACTACTGGACTAGCATGTGCAGCATAGGTTGATAGAACTGGTGAAGAGTAGGCAGACACCACAGGTGAACCGTGGCTAGTGTAGGTGCTGACTACTGACGATTTGGATACAGCTGGTACTGCTGAGTAGGCAGATACAACTGGGCCACCATGAGCAGATAGAAGAGGAGCTGAATAGCCGGATACTAGTGCTGGACCGGCGGAGTAGGTTGCCACTGCGGGGAGCCCTAAGTGTCCAGCGTTGGCGCAAGCTAATGCGGCAGCAAGTATGATGAGCTGAGAATAGAGGAATTAGTCAAGTTAAATTAAGTTCTATCTTTGCTTCGTGGTTCAAGTTATGATTATTTTAAATGATACTAACAGGTTTTGTTATAGTTTAATAGCTAGTTAGTCGAAGACTTTACTACTTCGGAAATCAAAGGGTTAATGACTTTTTTATGAATAAGCTGAAAATGTTTTCTCATTTTATTTCTTCTTTTTTTGTTGTTATTCATCGTTTCCCAAAAGAAGTTGGTATACAATTTGAATGTATGTTTCTTTTTTATTTTTTTTGACCTCGTTTATATATATACCACATTATAAACGAGGACTGATATTGATGATTTTTTTGAATTTGAAAGCGGATGGGGTTTGATCAAGATAATCCATTTGAAAGAGCACTTAGAATAATGTTTTTTTTTTCGACATTGAAATTTATTTATGTTTATCATACAGATCACATAATTTATTAAATATTTAAACATAAAATGTTTCCGATAAATGTCACGATTTTAAAGTTAGGGCTATAAGAAGGAAACAAAATATTTCGGAAACACGTTGCTCTAATTCGAAATAATGACACAATAATAATTGTATTCGCATTAATGCATTTATTTCGCGTGCAAAGTGTTTCGCAAAATTTTAACGTTGCTGTGGCTGGTCGATCTCGATGTAAGTTAGCTTGAAAGCAGGATCCGTGGATCAAATCTCCGTTGGGGATAATCTAAATCATTTTCTTATGAATTATTTTTTGTTGCAGAATTATTAATATAATAATAATTAGGTTTTTGAGTAGTGAGCTTACTGATGAATGGCTTAAAAATGACATTTTTGTGAGTTATTGAACAAGGTCACGAAAAATTTTGAAATATTTTACTTAGAAGAAATCAGATTAGTTGCGTTGAAAAAGTATAACATAACAACACAAAATGTAGGATGCATAAAAATTTGAAGTTGGGCAAAACGTTTCCTATAGCTGATATATCATCTTTACTCTACTGCAAAGTGTATATGATTCCTACATTATGTGTTATTATTTTGTATTTTTTTGTGCAGCTAATCTAATGATGTCGATACCTACTAGTTTATTTTAAGTTATTTATTACAGTCTTTCTTACTAGATATCACATTTGCTTGTACTTACTTTGAATGCCATTGTAGTGTAGGTTGGTCTGTTACTTGTAAGAAACTGATACAGTTCCAGCGAGTTCTTGCCAATTTATAGTAGGACCAAACGAAGACTCCTCCTAGAACACCGGTGAATGATCTGCACTCGATTTCTATGAAGGTCTAGGTTGTCATTTCCGTGATTTATTCATGTTTTTTTGTCTAGTTATTGCAAATTAAAGATACTTATAAAAAAGCACATGTTATTGGCTCTTGTAGTTGAATAATATAATGAATTTTTAATATAAATGAGAACTGATGTGAAGAATTGCGGGAGTTAACAACTGCCTCGAGGTAATTTTAATTGCCAGTTTTTATGCTGATACTCGAAGCCCGCCCAAAATTCATAAAACGAGATTTTGAAGATTATTTTTTTGCACGATCATGACTTTAAACTTTAAATTATTTCTAAACATCGCAGAAGGATTGATAAGAGATACTTTCTCATGCCAATATTCTAATATGTAAATAAATATTTTTGACACAAAAATGGACCGAAGTTATAAGAATACAAAATAATATTAATTCTATTGGTGCTGTTGCTTTTGAAGTTGTGCGGTTACAGTTGGATTGATAACTTTTGGCACCAACTTCACAAGTACCAGCACCAATAGAATTAATATTATTTTGTATTTTTCAGTGCACCAACTAATAACATCGGTCCATTTTTTTGTAAAAAATATTTATTTTACACTTTTGAGTGTAACATTAGTCACGAAAATCGTTGAACGTTCACTATTACCAATACATATCGTATTATCCACGTATATTCTTTACCATACCCATAAGTATTTTAGATGTTACCACTTTACCACCGCTGTAAATCAAAAACCGTAAGTCTAAGGAAAAAAATGTTCATTATAATTATTGTTGCAAATAATTAGGTCTTTCATGTAGTACCCACAGATATTCCATTTCTGAAAGAAATCGCTCTCTCCACATAACAAAAATACACGTATTTAAGAATTTAACATGCCCCTAACTCTAAAACCGTAACTCTTTTAAAAAAATGTTCAATTTAAACGTTTCTGGATATTGTCCTATCTTTAATTATACTACCTCAAATTTTCGATTTTCGAGAAAAATTGCTGCCTCCACCTCGAAGGGAAGTAGATTTCGGATTTCTGTTTTTATGAATATGGGACCATTTCTCAAGCCTTCTCTTTCAAATGAATCAAAAATGATCAAAATCAGAGTACGATTACTATATAAAACGCGCAAACAAACCAAAAAAGCAGTCGAATTGTATACGTTTGTCTGTTAATAAATACATCTCATCAAAACAGTTTGATAATTACGACTTCTTTTAATTTCCTTAAATCTATATTAAAAAAAAATCCGACAGTTCGTAGCCAGTGGACAGGTAAATTTAAATGTTTAAAATTTTTACTATTTCCTTTTAATGTCATATAAAGCAGTTGTAGCTACAATTAATATCGTTCGAATGCTCGCAACAGGTATTGTACAAATCAATCTAACTGAAAACTTTTTGGTATGTTTTCATAGATAATTTTGTATTGTTACATACTGAAATCTCATGCATAGAATTGTGCGGATTTTCCTACTGTGATGCATGGTCTAAAACTATAGACCATGAATGATGAATTTATTCTCCATCAACACGTCAGGGTGTTACTTTTAACTTTTAGCTATTACTGACCTATTATTGAAGCCAATAGACACCGTATGAGTTTTTAATTAAATGTAACATTTTTTTGCATCTGTGTTTGACGGATACGAGCACGTGTTCGAGTTAACTCAAGGCTGCCTCTCCATTTATTACCAAAAATTCGTTTAAAATATCTTTTCGAACGTCATCTGCATGAATACCCTACCAACGAATTTATAAATATGTTCCATACTGTGTTATGGGTATAATAGATTCATAGAGATGATTTCTTCATGCAAACAGTTTGTTATCACGAAATTGAATTTGAATGTAATAGAATATCCTAGACATATAGATAGATTGGAAAAAACTTTAGCAATTTAGACGTTGTCTAAAGGAAGAAAATAAAAATAAAAATGAAAGAGAAAACTTGTTCCATAGATCCCATCAAAATTTTCAATCTTTAATTGGAAAACTTTAGATTATTTAATAGCTTCAATTTTCTCGATTCCGTTATACCAGGTGATTCATTTTAATATTCGATTTCCTATTTTACTAACTAAAGAAACTGTAGGAAACCTATTGAGTTAGTGTCATAGAGGAGAAGCAGTCACGTAATTAAAGTGGCATCGGTTTCACCCATTGACATAGAAACATGGAGTAAGCATTCCCTATCTCGCTAGTGGGAAGTGGAAAATTCCAGATGGGTGTGAGAGAGATAGATTAATTTTAAGTTTTGTAGTTCTGTTTCATGAACTATCTTTATTTCTTTCATAGAACATCATTGTTGTTGCACCATATTGATACGATCTTTCTGTTATTTTGACAATCTCTTTGCGTTATTTGCATTTTTTTGAGCTTTTCTGATTTATTAGCTAATACTTTCAGAGAAGGCATTGTGTTTGAATAATAATTATTTCTTTCCAAGAAATTATTGTGTGTTTAGCCTGACAAAGCTGTTACTGCAGAGACGCGTCATATTTATAAATTTTATATGCTCCTATATGAAGAAAAAAATATATTAAACTATTATATTGTGAGTTATTTGCTGAATTTACTGTGCACCTACTTGTGCACCTACTTTATTCTCACATAAAAAAGTGAACAACTAAAGGTGGAACCAACATAAATACAATAAAATTATTGATTATTTCCTTAAGCATTAAACTATCACTTTCTCAATAGTTAATTAATACTTTTGAAAAAACTTCGTCACTTTGGTTTCCATAAGTCGACGATTTTGTTCATGAAATCTTGTTTGAGTGAAAGGAAACAATATGTTTCTTGAATTACTTGTACCATTTTATCGCCACATATGGACTCTCACAAGGTTCCAATCTTGGGTCTCTACTATTTTCTTTATTCATTAACAATTTGAATGATAGGATTAGATGTAAGCGGTTACTTTTGGCAGATGATTTGAAAATACATTATCCTTTGAATAAAGTTGAAGATGCCGTTATGTAACATTTTGAATTACAGAACCCTGAAATTTGGTTTGACCAAAATAAATACAATTTAAATGCTTCAAAATGTAAAGTTATCAGTTACACTAGGAGAAAATCACCTATTTTTTGTGAGTTTTCTATAAATAATACTACTTTTCTTGCACAACTACTTATAACAAATGACCTTGGTGTATACTTTGACCATGAGTTAACTTTCAGCCATCATATCACACTGAAGGTCAATGAAGCTATTAGGGCATATGGATTTATCATGAGAAATTATGCAGAATATTTTCAAATAAAATAGCACATGTTATTTTTTTACAACATTTGTTAGGTCTAAGTTGGAGTATGGTTCTGTCATCTGGAGCCTTCTTTATACCTGTCTTAGAGAAATGATTGAGCGAGTTCAAAGATCCTCATTGAAGTTTATATCTTTTGAAATTGATGGTGTCTATACAGAGAAAGATACCTCTTATATTTGACTGCAAGGTTCAGAGTCTTGATTTTATAACGAAACGAGCTAGTACAGACTATTGCATAATCAAATAGATGCCATGAATATCATTTCTCATATAAACTTTTGTTTTCCCTACTCAATGACTAGAACTTCAAAAACATTTTGCTGTGACAGAGCCACAACCAACATATACCTGAAATCTGAAGTCTACAATATGTGTACCAATTTTAATGTAATCTGTAATTATTGTGATATACATTCTGATGCTCTTGAGTTCATGGTTGGAGTAGTTAAAAAGCACATGGATGAGAATATTATATGACAAATTAGGTCTATATATTAATTGAATTTGTATTATTATTTTCTATATTATCTAAACTATTTTTCTATTTTGTATTCACATTTGTTATTGTAATTTGCCTAATAAATTGTATAACTGTTGGGTAGATAAAGGCTATTATTATTAAATTTACTTGAATCCGACAGTTTACAGGTCGCTATATTGAAACGATATTTATGTCACTGGCGTGATGTCATTATTGTAAAGGAGTTCCACTGTATACAGGGAATCCTACGACGAGCGTGCGTTAGACGTATATGGGAAACTATACATGATAGAAGTATGAAAATTCGTGTACGAATATTTTTGATGAGGACGAACTAAATGAAAATATTTATACATTCGAGGAGCTTCCGGTTAAACCGGAAGTGGTCTTATTTTTGTTATTTCAAATGGAATGTAATGGTACAAAAAATGGTTTTTGTTCCATTATTAGATTTTAAATCAAATTTGAAATGAACATTTACTAATAAAGTATATTCCAAAAATTTACGGTTATCGAGATATTTCGATTTTTTTGAAATTGTAGTTCAGTGATCCGTGAAGAGAACTGACAAGATTTGGCTATCACATTAAAAATAGTATACATTATCTAGCAGTAAGATTAAAAATGTTCTAAAAATTACAGGGTGTTGTAAATTGAGCTACAATTATGAACATCTTGTAAGCCTCAAATTTTGACAAATTCAAATGGTACACCCTATATTTTATTGACTTATATTATTCACACGTTTATCATCTTTCGTTTGAAATTAGCATTCCCTTTACCTAAACCTAACAGTTTCTGAAATATTTTAACCAACAAGGAAATTCAACGTAAAAGCTATGATATACAATATTTTCTTCACCAGATATCCATGGATTAGATATCTATTGTTGACAATTCTGTCAGTTCAGTTGATAAGTCAGTTTATGTCAGTGTCAGTTAATAGGTTAACAATTTTTCAAAGAATGAATATTGTAAAACACTATGTCACGTTCAGGATTTACGAACAAAGACAATTTAAATTTAATAATCAAATTTGGAGAATGTCTACGAATACTGAACAGTTGTACATATCTTGTGGATAAACGACTTTTATTTTAGAGTTTAGAGCAAAAGAAACAGCTCATCACAAAGGAATGTCAGGTATTGCATTTGAGCGGCATTAGTCCATTAGTTTTAAAGCTAGTGTAGGCAGCAGGCAAAAAGGCATAATTTGTTCTAGAAGATTTTTTCTAGATCCATTATTAAGTCGATGATCTGACACGATCAATGCTTTCTTCAATACTTCGATTGAAATAAAGTTAAGAAATAACAGGAAAAACTAATTGTAATATTGTACCAATAACGTATCAACGCAACAAATGTTCAAAAACGCTTCCATTATGTTCAAGACAAGCCAAAACTCTTGTCCGCACAGAATGATTTGTTGCTTCCTGGATAATATTTGGATCCATTTCATTGAACGCTTCTATAACACTATTACACATGTTTTCCTTAGATGTAATTGGGTTTGCCTAGACCCGATCTTTAATGTTACCCCATATAAAAAATCCATAAGAGTAAGATCTGGCGACCGCGGAGGATATGTGTAGGGTCCATTGCTGGCAATCCACTGATTTCCAAACATTTCATCTAAAGTTTCACGTACGAAGCGGGAATTGTGTGCTGGCGCTCCGTCCATTTGGTAAAATAATGGAGTATCCTCTGGAAAACGACGTATAGCTTCAGAAACCACATTTTGGAGAATCCACAAAAAACGTTCTTCATTTAAATTTTCATCTTAAAAATATAGACATAAAATGGAGAAAACATTAAAACTCCAAGACTGTTGAAAATTTCTTTCACGTGTTTTCCGAGGATTTTCTAAGGCTCAGGAATGAGTGTTACGATAATTATATTAACCATTTTTGGTAAACTTTGCCTCATCTGTCTCAAATTATAATCTTCAAAAAATCTACATCTTCTTGGGTTCTTGTCAACAGCCATTCACAATAAGTGACTTGAATTCTTAAATCATCATCTAACAAGTTTTATTTATTTTTATTTAAAAGGACGCCACTTATGTTTTCGCAGAATTTTATGAACAGAAGACGTATTAACCCTGAGTTCACGTTCCGCCACTTTTACGGAATTATTGGGATGTGCGTGAAAATACGCTAGAACTGTAATTTCCAGATCTTCATTGTTAACCACTGGACAATCCTTGGTAATATTAGGTGTAAAATATCCAAACTGTCTACAATTTTGAGGTAGCCGATTGATAATATTCTATTCTGTAATATTTCTATTTGGCCTAGTTCGATCTGGATACCCTTCAGAATAAATTCGAAATGTTCTACCCATTATACGATTACATTTTCCAAAAATAATTAATAGATGAAAATTATTTTCGTCATAAAGCCTGAACGTGATATAGTGTTTTACAATACTTTTTCCTTGAAAAATTGTTAGCTTATTAGCTGAGATACACTGATTTATCAACTAAACTAACAGAACTGTCAACAATAGATTTCTAATTCATGGATATCTAGTGAACAAAATCCGCTCTTGTTGAATTTCATAGTTGGTTAAAATATTTCAGAAACTGTTAGGTTTAGGTATAGGGAATGCTAATATGAAACGAAAGATAGTAAAAGTGTGAATACCATACGTCAATAAAATACAGGGTGCTTCATTTGAAATTATCGAAATTTAAGGCTTACAAGATGTTCATAATTGTAGCTCAATATACAACACCCTATAAACTTTAGGACATTTTTGATCTATATGCTAAATAATGTATACTATTTTTAATGTGATAGCCAAATCTTGTTCATTTCTCTTCACTGATCACTGAACTACATTGAAAAAAAATTTGATATAATTTTTTTAAAAATTTTAAAAATATTGAAATATCTCGAAAACCGTAAATTTTTAGAATAGAGTTTATTTGTAAAAGTTCATTTCAAATTTGATTTAAAATCTAATAATGGAACAAAGAATGGTACTTTCCATTTAAAATAACAATAATGATGACCACTTCCGGTTTAACCGGAAGCTTCTCGAATGTATAAATATTTTCGTTCAATTCGCCTTCATCAAAAATATTCTTCTACGAATTTTCATACTTCTATCTTGTATCGTTTCCCATATACGGCTAACGCACGCTCGTCGCAGGATTTCCAGTATATCATCTCTCCTACTATTGCTACTTCCCTTCGATGACATATGTCAAAACTGCGATAATCAACTTTTTGATTCACAAATGAAATGCTACATATTTGGTTCTAGATTCTCGTAGGCTTCTTTTCAGCAATATGGAAAAAGGTAACCGTTTTGCGAAACAACAAAGAAAATTATTAAAATGTGCTAAAATTTCATTTCAGCAGAAGGGTGTAATAAACCATGTACATTTTTCAATTGCTTCCTAAATCTATAAAACACAGTCATTTAATTATCTCTACGATGATATATGTCAAAATGTTTTCTTTCAAATTACATATTCTTTGTTAGATTCGACTGTTTTTCTGCATGTTTTTTAAGGGCTGTTCATGCCTTTTAAATAGTAAACGTGCTCCGATTTTCATGATTACTTTTCATTTGAAAGAAGACTATTGAGAGCTAGCCCTTTAAAAAATAAACAACATTCAACATGTCGTTCTCCCCTAAAACTTCTTCCAACGTGGTTGGAAGGGGCAATTTTTATAGAAAATCTAGAATTTGAGACGACGAAATTAAAGAAGAGTCCATATCCGGCGACGTTTAATAGGACATTTTTCAAAAAATCACAGGTGTCCGAGTTACATACAGCAGTGGTAAAGTAAAGAAATATGTGAATTTTCGTGATGTTTTGAAATCTCTTAATAAGTTTAAGCAAAGTATTATCTTCTTTAGTAAACGTTCTATGATTTTTGATGACTTATGTTATGAAATATAATTTTTCTTACAAAAAATTATTAGTTAAAGAAAAATCCAAATTATATTAATTATGAAAATATAATGCTATGAGATGCATGAACCCAGAAGATTTCAGAATATTTTTAAATATTTTTTTTTCAGTTCATCCATTTCTACATTGTTTTGACATATATCAACATAATTTGTAATTTATTGACTGCATTCAATAGAGAAGCGAGCAATTATTGAAAAAATGGGCACGACCTACTAGTTTTTTTTGTTGAAATAAAAGAGTTACCAGGCTGCAAAATTGCATCACCTGGTATAATTTTGATAGAATTAGCTGAGTTTCTAATACTTTATTCATTTTCATAACAGAGTAATCCTCGTTGACAATTTTGTAACTATGAATTATTAACTACAAAGAGAAACACATAGCTTATGTAAGAAGCTATCGAAGAGCTTATGAATACGCCTCTATTATCTAGCTGTCGCTAGTACATTACCTTAACAAATAAACATTAATATATTTCGCAATTTGCACACCGGGATTCGAATGATTAAATCTAAATGCACCGGGACAATAAAAACGAGAACGAAAAAACTGGAATGTGTTTTAAATGTTAATTTGGTTGGTCAATTCGATGACCCTGTGTTATCTAGAGATTACTATGTGTATTTGATTCGGCAGTCATGTATTTGTTTTTTTTACATATATCGTTGTAGATGCGTAGGTATTCGTGTTGGAACATGGCCACACCTTGATTTTCATGAAATAGTTGTTATGTTTCTTTTTTTTATTATCTAATACACGTAACCTCGGAAACATCTCATTATTTCTGAAAATTTGATTGAAGTCTTGAATGAATGTTTTAAAATTGTGTTTGTTGTTGATTATTTATTTGATATATATATGATATATATTATATATGTAATTATGAAAGAAATGCGGCATTTACCTACATGGAGCAAGTTATAATTCTGTAAATACTTGTAATTGAACATTTTTTGTCTTTAAACAAGATAACTATGGAAGTCACAGAGATTGTTAATTGTGGTGTGAATATTTTATGAAATATGTTAAGTGTCGAATTACATGTTTTGTTACAAAAGAAGAAAAATCGAAAAGAGAATGGGTATATTCAATTCTTCCTAAGCGCTTTCATGAGCAGCATCTCTCGCATTTTTGAACGACGACAAATCCCGAACGGAAAAGGTAAATCTAAGTACAATTCGACTGTATGCTTTTTTTTGTTCGTGCGCTCGATTTATATAATAAACAAGCTCCGATTTTGATGATTTTTGATTCATTTGAAAGAGAATCCTTGGGGAATGGTTCCATATTCATAAAAACTCCAAATCCAAAATCTCCTTCCCTCTAAAAACCGCCCCAAGGAGGTACTACATGAAAGACCTAATTTTTTTTAGCAATATTTATAATGAAAATTTTCTCTTTAGATTACAGCGGTGGTAAAATGGTAACATCTAAAATTCTTAAGCGTATTTCCGCAGCGATGTTTTGAGATCTCAATAATAACAAGCAAAGAATATACGTGGATAATAGGATAAGTAATATCTTCAAAAGTGTGAAATAAATATTTCTCTCTCTGCAAGTCCTATTCTTGAACAACCACTTGAGCAACACTGTTTATATTGTTCAAGTACTTTAAATCAAGGATGTCCACAAGAAAAACTTGCATTATGTAAACGCCGCAAAAGCTAAGTACGTTACAAAATAACCTGCGAGTACTTGCATAGCAGCTTCGCTAAAAAAAGAAATTAGATCTTTTTGGATAGGTACCAAGTATTCTTCCACATTTTTATACTTTTAAGTTTGTGTAATTAGAGTTACAGGTGCACTTCACGAAGCCGTTTCCACTGTCTGATGATTGGGCTGAAGAAGCAATCCACAGTCCAGTTTTTGGTCAAGAAGATTTTGACTTGAACAGTCTTGGACACTCCGTTAGTAGTCCTCTGTTACACTAATGACTTCGGTTAGAATACCTACTGATTGAATCTTCTCACCCTGTATCCATATCAGGTATAGTTAATTACACGAACATTTATTCCTAAAGGTCTAATTTGGACTCATTTTAAATATTTTGAGTGAACCTCCAGACATGAAAAGAAGGCTTTATGTTTTTCGAAGTTTACTCCTAGAGAATCAACTTCATCTAAGGCCCCTGCGTTCAAGAATTTGATGGGTAGTAAGGTCGAACGTTAACAAAAAGCATTATGTTTTGTATTCGAAGAAGGATCCACATAGATAGATAACTGCCAATGCAAGTCTCTGAAACCTTATGAAATCGCATTATTTATAAACCTTTTGAATTAGATAATTTGAGAATTAGGATTTGGATATTAAAATCGGGCGTTATGTTTTTATAAATGAATTAACTTTGGCTTCATCTAAGTATAATATTTTTAAATTGAATAACGTTGCGTAACATAGTCATAAGTACTTACATACATAAGCAATTTTAATATTTACTTCAAATTTTGAAATCAGAGCTTAATTTAGATTTTGTTTCTGGTAGATCACCGCAAGTCTAATGCCACATTACAGAATTTAATATTATCGATAGTATTGATGAAACTGATGTTCAAGATAAAATCAACAATATATTTATGTAATATAAGTAATTAGTGATGCTGCGAGACTGGTCTTGGTCTTGCAGTCTTGGTCTTGGTCTTGCAATTTTGCAAGACCAAGACCGAGACCAAGACCGTCTATGCAAGACCAAGACCCAAGACCAAGACCAATACTGGGATGCAAGACCAATACCAAGACTAACCTGGTCTTGGTCTTGGTCTTGCTGCAAGACTTGCGAGACTTGCAAGACTCTTGCAGTTCCGTAACCAAACACCAAATTGGTAGGAAACATATTATTTTACTCAATGATTAGATAAGAAACGCTAATAAATAACATAATTAACTTAATCTTTGAACTCCCTTATGATCGATCTTTATTTCACAGATTCTAAAATTATTGAATTAAAAGTTGTTGGGTGAAAAGCTAGTTCATTTTACCCTTCTAGGATTTCCGGATTTCAAAAAAATTTTAAATACCCTATACCTATACCGTAATTTCAACCATTCTAGGATTTCCCTTACCGAGCTGTTTTCAAAGAATCCCGACAGTTCGTAGCCAGGGGAAGGTAAACTACACGGTTTTTTATTTTTATTATTTTTTCTATCGCGCAGAATGTTTTAAGCAGACGTTAAAAATCATCTATAAATCTGATTTTTTTTATGAAATTTATCCAGTGGCCACTTTGGAGATATTTGAAATTTTATGTTGCCCTTATTTAAAACTAACTCAACTGAGATATTCACACGACTGACTTTTTAAATAGATACCTAGTTTTATAAATGCGCTTATTAAATCTCTAACTGTTTTTAATTTTCATTTTTTGGAAAAAGCTTTCTACAAAAATTGAAGTTAGTTTTATCAGAAATACTTTTGATCGCTTTCAGAGATTCTTTCTATTTTATTAAAGAAAATGGTACAAAACCATTGTAGAATGAGCAAGAGAATGAGTTATGAAATAGAAGTATAAAGTAGAAGTATGTAGTAAAATGAGTGCTCTGTTGGGGCGGATGATACCAAGAAAGCACAAGCTGACTAAGTCGCACTAGTAAGATACGATTCTCATATGTGAATGGTGATTATTAATTTATAAACTTTTACGCATCTAACTTGCCCTAACTTAATTCTAGGTACCAAGTTTTATTCTCATTACTTATTCTACATTACCAGGCGTGTTTGTTCTGGACAATGACAGTTTTTTTATACGGTCGATATTTATCCATTTCGAATGATAATATAATTATAGGCAATCTTATAAGATTATGAATTACATACTTCCCATACATATGCGGGGTTCTTCTTCATTTGGATTAAGCAATTACGGTTTAGAATCGCAACAACTTTTCACACTTATAAAAAGATCAAAATTTTTGCAAGAGTCTTGCAAAGTCTTGCAAGTCTTGCAGCAAGACCAAGACCAATACCAAGACCGTATATGCAAGACCAAGACCCAAGACCAAGACTAAAGATTTGATGCAAGACCAAGACCAATACCAAGGGTGCAAGACCAAGACCAATACCAAGACCATATCGGTCTTGGTCTTGGTCTTGCTTTGCGCATCACTATAAGTAATATATGTTGTATAATATTTTATCGAATCGATATAAATTAATATGAATAAAAGTATATACATATACATGGTGGTCCGAATTATAATGAAGAAACTTTAACAGCGTATTCAGCAGATAAAAATAATTAAAAAAGTTCATATAAACTTTTCTCCAAAAACGCTTCAGTTTGGAGATACGGGGTGTTAAAATATTCTTATTTTTAAACAAACTCTTCTAGATTTTGCTTTCAAATTTAGTAGGTATTATTGTCACTTGAAACAAATTTATAGCATGATAAACACTTGTTTGTTTTTTACCAGTGGCGTACGTAAGACCGTTTTAATTAATTTAAATAATGAAGAAACTTGTACGCCAATGGTTTATCGTAAATTTGTTAACAAATTTAGATATCCTGATCAATTCTAAAAAAAATGTCGAGAAAAAAATATTTTTATTTGCATGTGCACCTAATATCGTAGGTCTGCAAATTAAATTAAAATACTTCGCGCTATTCCAAATCGTTTTTATTTAAATCACATTTGCAAACCTAAGATATTAGGTGCACATGCAAACAAAAATATTTTTTTTTTCTCGAAAACGGTTCGTTTTAGCGAAATACTAAAGAAACTATTTTTGTTCAGAATTGATCAAGATATCTAAATTTGTTAACAAAATTGCGATAAACCATTGGCGTACATTTTTTTATTATTTAAATTAATTTAAACGGTCTCACGAACGCCACTGGGAAAACAAAAACAAGTGTTTATTATGCTATAAATTTGTTTTTAAGTGGAAATAATACCTACTAAGCTTGAAAGCGAAATCTAGAAGAATTTCTTTAAAATAAGAAAAAACGATTTTTTTTTCGCCAAAACGAAGCGTTTGTGGTGATAAGTTTATATGAACTTTTTTAATTATTTTTATCTGTTGAATATGCTGTTAAAGTTTCTTCATTATAATTCGGACCACGCTGTATAAATACTTCACCTTTCTTTTCAGTACTATAAAAGTTGCATGTATTTGGCTATTGTATATTCATTGACATTGACAATCTTACTTATAGAGTTAAACTCCAGTTGGTTATTGGAGCTGGCACGCACTTTTTTTATTACCTAGATAAACTAAATGTATAAAAGTAGTATAGAGCCTGTGGAAACAAATATCAGATATTTGATCTTCAAATTTATTTTAAATTATTTACTATCCTAACCAAAAACATCACAGAAAAGAACACCACATCACTTGATATCCCAAATAAAAGTATTTGGTTGGGAAACTCTCTAACTAATCGCATTATGAAGGGTGCATCAATTAGTGGAAAAATCTCCAAAACATTCCTTCATACTTTCCGATATGCATTCTACTAAATGTACAGTCAAAATGTTAATTACGCTCGATTTCATACTAGTACGAGTTGTATTTATATCTTATGTAGAATAACCGACCTAGGTAACCTACGTATTAGAATATCTGATTTTATTTTTTAGCTGAAAAATAATTAAACATGTTTTCTGCTTCCATCAAAATCTTCATTTGTATTTTGCAATCAGAGTTTGCCATGGTCGTGGTGGTTCTATTAGTAGGCCTACAATACCTCCTGACCTCACAGCGTTAGCTTTTAGTTTACAGGGCTGGTTGGAAAGTGAAGTGTACAAAGAAAAATATACGCTCCAGCCAATATTAGATTGACTATGATTAATAAAATGCTAATGTATGAGATTTTGTTTATTGGAAATTACTATGTACCCTGAAATTAAATATTAAATAAAAATCTGATGGTGATAAATAAGTTCTTCACGTAAATAATACACTATTCAAGTTCGGTACACTCTTCCTGGCCCACACTCATTCTCTCATTTACTTTTGATAATTGATAAATGCTTTTAATATATTCGAGTAAAGTTCTCATTCTCAACCATTTTCCTAATGGCTAGGATCTTCGCAGGCATAAAGTGAATTATTCTACTCATAAGCAGATTCACAAATTCGGTAAGTGCCGATGTGGTGGCTGACCCTTTTAGCAAAGGTCTTCGAAACTTCGACTATCTAATTAGAAGCAAGATAAGAGAAAATTTTCTGATTTTGGATTGGCCAGGCCAATAGATCAATTAGTTAACCGAACTCGATAGGCAGAAAGTTAAAGTGTTACTGACTCGGCGGACCTATCGTTATTATGGCAAGTTCCATCGGTTTAATTTATGAGAAGATTGCTATTAAAGAGGACTTCTTGATGTGACTGCTGAATTCATAAAAGAATATTTGCTTCTATATATTGATTGTTTATGGTGGAATCACTCTAAAAATAAGAAAGTATCATTAATTATGTCTTATAAGAAGATGAATATACTGGACAGGATAACAAAGGAGAGACATAAAATAAAATATCAAATTATTATAAAAAACATTTACATTCTCGGATAGTACGTATGTTGGATGATTCTAAAAGTGAATAATTAATTTTTGTAGTTTTATATTTATACTACGAAATCTTAGAAATCAATCTTATCGTCTAATTATATTCATTATCATTGTAATGCATATCATTTTATTATTTATGTCTGAGCAATATTAAGTTAGGAAGGATATTCTTGTATAATCTGTTTTGAATTATATCCAGCTACGAGGTGTGGTCGACCTGGAAACAAAAAATAATTATCATGAGTAATTGCTTAGCCATTTTTATAAAGGGTGTCCCAAAATTTACGCAAGATTTGAATTAAATAGAAAACACAGTTTTTTGTTTATAAGTGGTAATTTCCTTATTGAAAAATAAAGTAGGTACATAAAATAGGGCTATGTCCCTTATTGGGACTATAGATGACAGTTTTGCATAAATGTAACTAAATGTCATTGAGGCAGCTTTCAATCTCCTTTTTCATTGCACAAGTGGATGTAGGCATAGACTTCCAGTAACCCAATATAAATTAATTCATTAGCGTTAAATCACATGATCCAGGGGACTCCAATTTTGATAATTGAAACCAGAGAGCACACCACCAGGAAACGTCTCATGCAGTAATTGTATTTTTTAAAGAGCTGTATGGCATATGGCACCTTCTTGTTAGAACCATATGACATCATCATCAATATCATTCATCAGGTAGAAATAACTCAGTTGTCAAGGTATGATATCGAGCACCAGACTCATTCTCAAAGAAGTATGGTCCAATGATACATCCAGTCCAAAATCCCGACCGAACTTTAACGCGTTGTAGATGCATTTGTTTTTCGATAATCACACGTGGACACGTGGGTTCTCTGAACCAGCTATTAAAATGATTTCACTAAAAAATCTGCATTCAGTTTTTGATGTTCAATAATTCATTTCTCAACAATATAAATGTTCCGTGATCCATTTTTACTAATCCTAAGCCGTTACCTTTAAAAAAATTCTTTGTTTGCCAAAATTCAAATCTTGTGTGAATTTTGGGTAAAAGGTCTAGGTAATTTAATATTTTATAATTTAATAATTCTGGCTCAGATCGAATTTCAACTCGAATGATTATGTTGTCTAAAAGTCTAAATAGTGTAGCCAATGCCTACTCAAAGATTTCCAATATGGTCAACACACTTGTTCAATCCAAATGTACACTTAGATGTTTTTATTTCCAAAAAGTGTGTTTCCACAGATAATACCATAGCAAAATACGATTTTTAAGGAGATACTGGATGTAGAAACAACTTCTGTAGCTGTTATTGGGGAACTCCACATACTTATATTATTATCATTATGCCGTTCTACGGATTCAAAACGAGCATGAAGGAAAGGAAAAGATTATTTTAAAGTAAAAATTCATCATAGTCTATAATTCTGTTTAGAGTCCATGAGATTCAACGATCACTTAAATAATTGTTTAAGCAATATTTTCTATATTTTGGTGAGAATCAGATCTCAAAGTATAATATCACTATATTGTAAGGGTACCTACTCCGCAGTAATCTATTGAATTGTACGTCAAAATATAACTGTCAAAAATACAATTATATATTAGAAGAAAATAGGACAATTTATAGCTTCTAGGGAGCCTTTGGTCCTGACATTTCGACGTTTTGGAAATCACTTGAATCTTAAAGCAGCTAGTTGCTAGGCGATAATTGAAAAGTGACAATTATCACCAGTTAAAAATTTCGAGTAACTTCTTCCTTATCGTGAAAGATACTTATCAATCGATACTTGATTTATTTACTTGATTTCAACTTATAGGTACTAACCAAGCAACAACCACGTGTCGTAATGTATACCTAACTGGCTCTTTATTGCTGAGCTCACACGGGTGGAGAAATTTTGCATAATATGTGTGAGCTACTTCGTACACTTGATTTTAGATACCGTACATCTTCCAATCGACAACAAGTATCATGTCACCTAAGACGTAGTAATATTTTTCTGAAATACAAATAATAATGCTATACTTTATAGGTACAAGGAAAGTGGAAGTGGTGAAATATCTGGAGGGTGGAAATACATAATTTGGCAAATATCCACGTAAGTTAGGTTACATTAGGCAGTACTGCATTAAACCGAAAAAGCGTTATTAATTTTGAAATTGAAGATTTTTCTTTATATTGTTATTCATATCATCTAATATTCACAAAAAATATGTCATTTCTCAAGAACTATTCTTAATTTATTTAACGATACATTACATATTGCGAGCATTAACTCATCTCTTACCCAACTTTCCAAGCAACTGGTTCAACCAATCTCAAGGATTCGTGATTCTTGCGAGTTCTGCAAAAAACATCATTTTATTATTTAAAATAGTCCTTGTTCTACATATCGAAAGTTTCATGTACCTACAATTACACAGTCATCTTGATCATAAGAAGTCAAAATTAACTAGCTCTAATTTTATCTATGATAAAAAACGACTCACCTTGCTTTGGCTATCTTCGAAGTGATGGCAGATAATTTGCTGGAAAATACAATTATATAGATATTTAATTTAATTTACAATGAGGTTTATATATTATTAGGTAGGTACATATGATCAACAGGAAACATTCTTAGTCATTCATAATTCAGTTAAAAGTTTTTATGTATTAAATGTTTAATGTTAATTATTTTTTTATTCATGCAAGTACTGGTCTACATTCTAGTAATATTGTTTATATTCTTTTATAGTAATCATAAGCATTAAGTAAAAAGTTTATGATATTCATAAGAAAAATGAATAATAGATTAACAAAAGTAGACAGCCATGTTTGTTTGTTTTCTTTTACAAACAAGGAGTCAAGTAATTGATGGAAAAATAGCTTCAATAATTATTATATGGTCAGAAATTTATTGTATTACCATCGGTTTGCAGCAAGTTTGCAAAATTTCAATCACTCAATCTGTAAGTGAATGAAAATTTAATCGAAAGATTCTGCATGAATGTAAAATGTATACAAACAGATCAAGCTAATAAAAGCTGGCTAAATAGAAACTAATATTGGAACGTTTCAAATAGATATGAATATTATAATAATAAAAAATCACTATAATGTGTCTGTACAGGCTCACTGAATTATTTTCGTAGTTTCATTACAATGACTAGAAAGTTCATGTAAAATTATGAAATTTATAGTACAATAGGTACAATAAGTATACCTACATACAAAATAAATTACAATTCTCCTTTCCATTTATTACTCATTGTTCCTATGATATTTTTCTTCTCAATCATTTATAGAAGTATTATAAATCAATCCTTCAAATGATAATTTGATGCGTAAAAGTGTTTAGCTAATATATAGGGTGATTCAGGATTACATGCTAGCTAAATAACATTTTATATCCAAGCTATCGATTTGATTTTTTTTTAAAGATAAGTCCGATATTAAGGCAAATGGTAAAATATTTTTATTTATACACATGGTATCCAGAAGCGAGATACGCATATAAATTCCTTTCTTTTCAAATGGTAACCCCCATTTTTGATACATTGCCACTAAATTGTAGATACAAAGAAACCTGGATGTGGTTTCTTAACTTAGTTTTTGACTTATATCAATTTTTGCGTCAAAACGGTTTCGTGAATAGACCCACAAAAAATCATAACTTCGGAAACATTCAAGATATCTAAACCAAATTTTTCAGTTGTTTCTTAAGATTTTGAGTATTTTTTAAGTTAAAAGTGAACTAAGAGTCGATGTTACGTCACATACAACCATTTTTTAAAGAAGACCAAAAACCAATGACAGTGACTGAACTTTGTAAATCGAAAAACTCTTTATTTTATTCCGTCAGTACACAGCATTTTTTCATAGAAGTTTTGTGGTGTCTACTTTGAGAAATATCTGAGATTTTTTGTAAAATATTTTTTTTTAGAAAGAATCAACTTGACCATGAACGCTTCATACAAGCTAGTAGGTACCTATTCTTCTAGTGATTAAACCCAAAAAAGCATTAATCCATCAGTTATACAGCTGGCATTTGTGATCATGTTTTTCATATCATCTGCAATTGTTGAATAACCTCTGAAAATCCCTTCCCCCACTTATTTCCAAATATAGAAATATGTCGGTGTAAGGTCTTGGGGTCGCGCAAGCCAAGGTATAAGTAGGTATGCCTGTCCAGCGATGAGTACAAGAGTGATCTGAAACTGGCGTATTATCCCTGGTTATACATTGTGTTGCAACCACCTGATGTTTCAATAATTCTACAAATCAATTTCTTCCGATGAAATTGTCGAGGAATTTAATAGCACAATAATTATGTCTGTCGACCTGTTGTTCTTGAATGTTGCTGAACCAGAAAACAAAATTGTAAAAAATTAATTCTTGTCAATAATGTCATATATCTGAATATAAAACGCAACTAAAATTCATTATGTAGGTTCAGATGATAAGTGCAGAATGAAGAATGATGATTTAGTAACTAAAACTAGTAACTTATTTTCGAGAATGATCCGAAAATGAACTATTTCATTTTGGGTATATATTACATTAGCAGTGAGTTCAAAATAGTCTCCGTATTTTTGGAATGTCCGTGGAGTTCTTGCTTATGGATACTTTCATTGGTAGATTTCGCTTGCTAATTTTCTTGCCAATACAATCCATCCAATATCCACTAGCTCTGTGCTAGTAAAATTCATTATTAAATGTACACGGATATTTCAAATTTTATGAGGGCGGCCTACCCGATTTTTTATTTTCGTACAAACCATCAACAATTCTTATTTTGCGGAAAATCTCTGTAATATTGCAAAGCAGACCCCACAAACCCTTTAAAGACAAAAAAACTCTTAAAAATAGGACTATGCAATTATGCAATCAGATAAAGAGTTTTGTGTTTGAAAAAGCTTAGCAATTGCCATTAGTATTGAGTCTCCTTTAAAAAATAATGGTAGATGACGGGACATTGACTTTTAATTAACTTTCTGGTCTTTTGGATTTGAAAACTAAAATAATACTTATTTTAGAAGGTTCTAAAATTATGAATGTTCTTGTGCGTCTATGCACAAAGCTTTTTTTGACACAAAAACTGAAATAAGTCAAAAACTGCTAGAAGTAAGTTCAAGAAACTCATATGTTGTATCGAAAATTTAGAGACAAATCATAAAATGTAACAAGAATGGGGTTTGCTATTAAAAAAAGCTAATTGCTAATCTTACAAACACTCTGCAAATGATTAAAAATATTTTAAGAATATGCTTGGATAGAGAAAAATGTATGAAGCTTTCCCGCACCCCTGAGTCACCCTGTATGTATGTAGATGAAGATTTATTGGTAAGTGTGGGTTTCCCATCTGGTATTAGCAATTTGTCAAAAAGCCGTCGTACTTGTTATGGAACTGGTTCAGTAAAATAGCACCTGCGTCAATTATTTATATTAACATAATAAGATCTTTTGATTATGAGTTCTAACAAGACCAAAACCAGTTATTTGAAATATATTCGATAGCATTGTAGTTTTTTTAATCAACCTAATTGTAGTACTTACCTAATAAATTAAATTTAATTAGAAGAATATCTTAATGTTTTTATTAAATCGCTTGTGAAACTTGATAATCGATTATATCGAATCTTACTCTATCAAAGAAATCTTAAAAATTTCAAAAATGTTAGCTCTCAGTTTTGCATTGGAAAGTCAAAGTTCAACTGAATTAGATAGTTAATAAAATGCTACTTCCGAATAACAATGAATGTGTTACATTAAACTTTGTTTCCATTTGCATTTAACAGTGTGATTATGGAAATATCGCTTATTGAAAATTTTGATGTCATGGACTGGTGAGCAAATTTGAATGAGAGGAGCACATTATAGTGTTAAATAAAAGAATACCTATAGCTTCGTATGTTTTAATTTCAATATTAACTTCAACTTCGGTCTATATGGTCTATGAAATCAATATAAATGTACGAATGAAAAGATATGTTAGATGATATAGGTCTAATAGAAAACAAATGGTTAGAAAGTGCCCGTGACTTCGTCCACGCATAGTTATGTTTGTAGCGCTTGTCTCTTGACAAACTAAATCTGTTATCACATCGCAAGCATTTTGCCTCCCTCATCCATGAGAAGTGTAAACTTACTTAATAATTAAATTTGTGGTGTTAGGGCCGGATTCACAATCAAATTGAATCTCCTATTAATTTTAATCCCACATGAAAAAGTTTTTTTGATTGAAAATAGAATTCAAAGTTACTTTAAAAGAACCGAAGATAAGGTGACTGACGTTATCAAAGTAATAAAATGCACTATTTTTATTCTGTCATAAAGATATGAGATGAACAAATTGAATTAACTAATCTCCCATTAGGGATCCATTATGTATTATGCATTAAATCTGTTTGGTCATCAAGACAATTTTTTAGTTTGTAATGTCTAACTTGATCTCTGTATTACATCGATGAATGTTTTTTATGTCATTTAACTGTTGAAAACCAGCATTATGATTTAGATTCTAGAGCATGATTTGCAAAAGATAAATAGGATTTCCATACAACCCATATTTATTATTGTTCTTTATACTTTTTTGATCGATTTCCCATAGAAGAAGGTATACAGTTCCACTGTATGTTTATTTTTTATGTATGTAACCTCTTTTCTCGTAGTAAACATGCTCCGATTTTGATAAGTCATCTAAAAGAAAATATGGGAGAGATGGTCTATATGAAATTTTCAGGGCTTGATCAAGCTTTTCCTTTAGAAATAGCCCTTCAAAGGCTAAAAAAATATTTTTTCAAGAAATATCTTGTATTATCAAGATAATTTCCTGAAATATCTATTCGTGAAAAAATCTCGATAAGGCTCAAGGTTTTGTAGTTAGGGCTCTGATAAGGTAAAAAATATATTACACTAACTTCAGATATACGTGGCTTTAATTCGAAATATTTGCAAAATAATATTGCGTATCATTAAAAAAGTTATAAATCTACAGTAATTGTTACCGCATTAAGGCCCTAGACATTTTCAGGCTGCCTGCACAGTTATCGACTGCACATGAGACTTTCTTACGCAATTCATTGAATTGTACAGAAATCACCCGAGCTTATGGGAGGTTAAAATCAAGGAGTGTTTGTATAAACATAAAAAGCAAGCTACAAATATAGTTTTAATTAAATGCCGGAGAAGCCTTCTGCAAGTGTATAGGGCCTTTTAATGCATTGATTTATGAATTAATGACCCTTTTGTATATTAACGAGTTATGTGTCTCCTTCTGTTTAAATCCAAAAGTATTTCGTGGAATATTAACGCTGCCGGTGCTGGTCGAGATAGTTATCTAGCTGCAAATAAGCTAGAATGCAGGATCCGTGAATCGAATTCCCTTTGGGCGTAACTGCTTCTGCTCAATCCATTTTAGCATTTACATAAAATTTCTTCCCTTCAGGAGCTTCTAGATTTTAAAATCAGAAGATCATGCAATTTATATGAAAAATATTTGGAAGTAGAGAGGATATTCTCAGCAGTTCTTGTAGTTATTACATAGATGAGGTTCTACTGTTTTCTTCCAATATTGCTTGATAATTCATTTATGTTCCCAAAACTGATGTTTCATTATTACTGTGCCGCTGGTTGTCAATTCAATGCAGTGCACTGACTAGTACAAAGGATTGTCATACTACAAAAACAACCGTCAGCGTTTTATCAACGAGCTCTACGGTTTTATTTCGGAAAGGCAGTGATCCTGAATTAGTCTGTGTATTGGATAGAAATTACGTAACACACGTTTGATTTAGCTATCTTTTGATTTCATTCTGGTTGAACCCTTTTTTGTCTGTCCCAATATATTTGACATAATATTCAACAATCTCACTGTGCAACTGAATATATGAAAAAATACTCTTCAAGAGACACCAGAATCTAAATAAGGTGGACATACAGTATTAAATTTTATTTATATAAACTAACAAAGGATTATAAGGTATCTACATTTTAAATAACACAGGACAACATATAGACTAGCACATTATAGGAATGAAAGAACACTTAAAGCTTATGGTTGAGTTTTTTTTTATTTTTGATATATTTAACTTAATACCTTCTTGGTGATCTTGTCCTGGAAGGAACTAATGGTATAGGTGGAAGCCTGAAAATAGAATAAATTAATATATGTTAAAAATGCATAGTTATATTTCCTGTATACAAAACAGTTTCAAGAGTTAGATCATTAAATGTACCTTTGCGTTTGAATTCTTGATGATATTGCAGATGGTGGTCTAAAAAGATAAAGAAAAACTATTAGACTATTTCATTATTTTAAGAATCAATGACTGCTAATCTTCTCATATTCTCATTCTACAGTGCTTTCAGCAATAATCTTTATTCATTTGACACTGTTTTGAATTTGCCAATTTTCCCATTTAGTCATAACCGTACGCATATGGGGATTTTTTAATTTCCTGTCAGTTTCCTGCGACGTAGATTAGTGTGTTGTTCCTTATCAGTATAATTGTTTTTGTGTTACACCATTGAGTTCATGATAGGAACATTTGTTATAGTTCCAAAGTTCTTGAAGTTTTCTATAATAATTTTCTTAACAGATTTTGGTGGTGGTTGCTGTTTCTGTGGATATCGCAAAGCGAATGTTTAACATGTTCTTTTAATAACTTTATCACATTCTTCATAAATAATAAATAAATCCTAATAATCTTGTTCTTCTCGGCATGATAATTACTTAAAATTTGCAAAAAAATGTATTATATTGACTTTTTTTATGCTTGTTTGTTTTTTATTGACATTTGTTATTATTTTCTAATTCAAGATTTGTAGCAATTTAGTATAGAAAAATAAAAATTGTAATTTATTTTAAAACTACTAATTTTCGGTTTAGACAACCTTATATAAAGCTCCCATTATTTTTGCTGCTCAATACAATAAAATAATAAAAAACGAAGGTTTTCATTTGAAAAAAAAAATGACTTGATTGATTGAAGTTTTTTGGATCTAGTTTTCTTTTTTAATCACTCTGTGAAATTATTATCAAAATGTCATAAAATACTGATAAATTAGATCTTCTTCTGCAAGAAAATCAACACAAATTAAATATTAAAGGCTCCCTTATAGGAAAGATTGATAATTATGTTTAGGACTGTAAACTAGATTTTTGACATAAAATTTGAAATAGGTCGAAAACGGTTAGACTTTGGTAGTATATAGGGTATAACCGAAAATACGACTAACATGAAAATATTTTCCATCAGTGTTTAGTATGTCACCAAATTTTCAGACTATTTGTAGTTATCGTTTGCCCACAAAAGATGTAGATCTTTCCCGGAAAACCTCCCTGTTTATATATACAGAGTGGGGCAGCTAAGGGTATTTGGAGGATCGTGGCTGATCTATTAGAGATAGAGCAAAATTGTCTTTATAAAAGTGGTTGAATCGACTATAATTTTAAAAGATGGCCGACTCTGTATTTTGATATATTTTTGAGTTCCTTGTGAAAAATAAAGGTGAGTTTGTAAGTATTTAAAGTCTGAAGGTTTCGAAGTTTTTTCAGTTTTCTGAAAAAATGACAATTGCAGCATCTGGCAATATCATGATTATGAGAGATATTTTGTATTTAATTAAGTTGAAATGGTTCCCTTGTTCAAAGTTAATTTGAAAATTCTAGGACAGGGATGCTCTGAAATGAATTTTTGATTTTAGAAAACTTAAATCAGAGATATCTCGATTTTCTTAAATAGCATAGTAGGTACTAAACAAATTACATTGATAGATGCCGATTTGATTTCTCTTTCAATTTCAAGTATTGGCATTTATTTTTGATAATTTTGAAGATATTTCAATTTTTTGTGATTACCCTTTCACGGAATATGGCGCAGTAGTTTGGCGTTGAAACGAATGAAAAACAAATGAATGAATTGATATGTCAAACACAGTCAAACACAAATTGTTTATTTTGAAAAACACGTTTTTACGAAGATTGTTTTTGCTCGTGTAAATTTGAAATTTAATTATTTACGGAAGAAATGGTAGACATGGTTTTTATTCTTAGAGAATGCTACAGGAATTGTTTATTGGCTTCAAGAGATTATCAAGAAAGGTTCCCGAATAGAAGACATCCGCAAGAAAGCAGTTTTCGGAAGGTATTGGGAAGATTTGTTACAACTGGAAGTGTGAAATACACTACACCTCTTCGAGAAAAACAATTACTAAGAAAGGCAATGAGTATCGAATATTAGTTGCTGTTATCGAATACCCGAACGTAAATCGACGAATTCTAGAATCTAATCTAGACATCAGTTGTCGATCCATCAGTCGAATATTAAAGAAGAAGCTCTTTCATCCGTACAAAGTGCAATTACATCAGGAATTACTGCTTAGCGATTATGAGGCAAGGATAAACTGTTGTCAGTTGCTGACAAATAAATATGAAAAGGAACCTGATCTTTATAATTTTGTTTTATGGACAGATGTATCGACATTCCATAATAGTGGGGTAGTAAATAGCCACAATTTTCATTACTACTCCAACACGAATCTAGACCTTTTCTCAGAGAGAAATCTACAAGTTAGGTGGTTTTTAAATGTATGGGGAGGTATTATTGGCCCACATTTCTTTAATGGATCGCTGACAGGCCAAATGTTTCGCATTTTTTTTTTTAATTTTATTGAATTGTGGTAGGATATACCTCTACAATTTTTAAATAAAAATTTCCAGCAACGATGGATAGAAAGAAGAGGTCCGATTGCTTGGCCGTCAAGATTACATGATTTAAATGTTTTAGACTTTTTCTTGTCTGGACATGTGAAAAGTGAGGTTTATAAAGTACCGCGTACGACTCGTGACATGCAACATAAAATAACTACCGCGCTATATTCCGCAAACGGGTAGGTAAACACAAAAAAAATTAAGTATCTTCGAAATTATTAAAAATAAGAGCCAATACGTATTTAAAAAATTGAAAGAGAATTAAAATCCGCATCTATCAATGCAATTATTTGTTTAGTACTATGCTATTTGAAAAAAATCGAGTTATCTCTGATTTCAGTTTTCTAAAATCAAAAATTTATTTCAGAGCAACCCTATGTCCTAGAACTTTCAAATTAACCTTGAATAAGGGAACAATTTCAACTTAATTGATTGCGAGAAACCGCACTTTATAATTTCTCATACTTTTCATGTTATTGCCATTTTTCGAGGATGCCGCAATTGTCATTTTTTCAGAAAACTGAAAATATCTTCGAAACCTTCAGGCTTATGTCCAACAAATGCTTAACAAACTGACCTTTATTTTTCACAAGGAACTCAAAAATGTTAAAAGTACAGGGTGTTCCATTCAAAATAACGAAGTTATGGCCAGTTTCCGGTATAACCGAGAGTCGGCCAATATTTTTATAATGTAGTGGATTTAATCATGAACAATTTTGCTCTATCTCTAACAGATCAGCCACGATCCACAAAATACCGCCAGCTGCCCACCCTGTATATCAAATTTTTCTAGAGGTAGGCTCAGGTTTGAAGAGATTTTTGGATAATCTAGGACTTCATATTAATAAAACTTAGGAATACTAAGATAGTCGAAATATCTCGAGTCGCAGCATCTTGGAGTCGAACTTAAAAGTTTATTTCGTCAAATGATATGTTCGAGATTTTCTCCAATAATTAGATTGTGATGTGTTTCACTTCTAATTGCCGGCCAAAATGGCAAATTGACTTTGTTACAACATTTTCAGTCTATTTCCAGTTCCGGGAACCAAATATTATACAGCAAGTGTGAGGCGGAAAATATCCATTGTAATATAGATTTTCAGATTGGGCAGTAATCTAAACTATAAAATGGCAAGTTTCGCGAGCTGAATCATCATTCTCCAGATTAATTTAGCCAATTCGCAGGAGTTTCTCTAGCGTGAAATAGTAAACCAAACAGAGCATAAATCATATTATTTAGTTCAGTTCCTGTTTGAGTATAAATACAAAAATAATGGTCAGATATCCATCCAATTTAATTTCATCTCCTAATAATATACTACTCTTCTGAAATGGTCTGGGCTAGGGAGAAGGAAGAGAAAACAATTAAATGTCAAAAGCGATTGTTATTCAAAGCGTACTTTTATTAGATTTATACTCAAAACGTTTAGCAGCTATTTAATTTTTATGAAGACTTTGATGGAGGGAATTTATTTTATAGCCTCTTTACAAATTGAAGTGCATACTTTGTAATTATGGATTAAAGATGTGCCATGTTTCGTTTACGTTAGAAAAAAAGTTTTTCTTTGAGTTAGAAGTAGTGGATCTCGATAAAAATGATCTCATTATTTTTACATTTATTTAGTAAAGCAGAAAAAGCCTATACTATTTACAAAGTGCTAACGCATATTCCTCCAACAACCAAAATAATAATTTTGAGACTTTGTTGAAATTTGGCAAAATTATGAAATAATGTTTGCATATGCGTACCTATAAATTTTATTTCTTCCAATTTCTACGTTCATGGTTGAAATGAATTAAGAAAAAAAAATTACATAGAATATTTTAATAAAAAAGTACTTTTTATGAGGTCAATGAAAAATGATATTCTTTACATCAAAAATAGAGTTCTTATTAAAACTTTTGTTTTTCCACGTTTCTAGTAAGCATATAGGTATTGTTCTTTGGGATCTTTGTAGGTAACCATTTCTAAAGAAAGATTTTATTCAAAAGACATTTTTCTTTTCCTGTCTTTGTACTTGAATATCAATGGCAAATTATATATTTTTTTCAATCCTATCTTAAGCAAAAAGTTACTTATTATTATTACAAAACGTAGTTTTTTAAATTTCAATATTTTCGCTATTTATTTAGTCTTTCATTCCAAAGTAGTGGTGTTCTTACTTTTGCACCTGAATTTCATCTTCAAAGTCAATGAATCTTGATTTGTAGGTATATTGTGTGAATGCTACTGGGCGTCCAGAAGAAGAGATTTTAGAGAAAAGTAGTTAGATACCTAGGTAATGGAGGGTAATAAGGCCTAGCGGAAAATAAGGTCCAAACTTAATTTTCCTGCCTGTCTTGTACCGAATTTGCTTTCCTGCCGGGATGTTGTCTGGTAAGTCAGTCAAAATTCAACTGCCAAAACGAGAGCCAGTCTGTGCTATATTTCTAATAATTTCCATAACTAAACAATATTGTGTGATTGAATTATCAAATTAATATAAAGGTAAGTGCAATTTTACTGTACATAAAATATAGCTGGAACTTTAACGTTTCCTAAATCCGAAAGACAATCTAGTAGGCTTTTGGTTTCGAATATTGTGAGGTTGGAATGTTTTTTATTTCCAGTTAGATTTGTTTTTTATTCGTATCATAAATTTCTAAAAATAAGGCCCGGACTTTATTTTCAGAAATTTTACTGGGCCTTATTTTAAGCACGTTTTTTAATTTTGGCAGATGGGCAAATATAAATGCTGTGGTTTACGTGGTAATTGGAACAGTGAAATGATGGAGGAAGCTCTTAGACTTTTAAAAGAGGGGCACTCACAAAAGACTGTAGAACAGCAAACCGGCATTCCCCGTCGTACTTTAAGAAATCATTTTAAAAGTGGTGTTGTTAGCAGGAAACTTGGACGTAAACCTTTTCTAACTAACGAAGACGAAACCGAACTAGAAGAAAGGATTATTAGGTTAGCAAATATTGGACTTCCTCTTACCCCAAAAGCTCTGCGAAGAAATGTTTTTAATTTTGTTAAAACCAATCGTATTGAATTATTTCGGAGCAAAGGAGATAGAGGTGTCGTAGGAAAAGATAGGTATTCAGACTTACATTACATCACCAGCAGTCTGTCCTAGCTTTAAAGGGATCTAAGAGAGTGCATTTAGTATCACAAGAGCATGGTGAGAACGTGACAATTGTAGCTTGTGTTAATGCATTGGGAAACTGTATTTCCCAAATGGTTTTATTCAAGGGATGTCGTCAAAAGCCCACGTACAACATGCCAACTGGTACAAAAGTGTGTATGAGCCCAAAAGGAAGCATGACAACTTCACTATTTTGTGAATGGTTGGAACACATCTCAAAGTATAAACCTGCTGGAAAAGTGATATTGATATTCGATGGCGCTAAGTGCCATTTGGACATTTCAATTACAAGCAAGGCAGAAACACTAGACATTGAGTTACTGTGTCTACCAAGCAACACAACGCATGAGTTGCAGCCTCTGGATAAGGCTGTATTTAGGTCATACGAACACTTCTGGGATGACGAGTTGTTGAAATTATGGAACCCACATCCAGATCGACATTTAAATAAGGAGAGGTTATCATCAGTATTTACACCTGTTTGGGAAGTCTATGACAGTAGCCAATATAACCACCGGAGCAAGCCCTACGTCTGTAAGCAGCAACAATCTGAAGCACAAGATTGATTGTGTGAGTCAAAATGAGAAAATCGCAGAAGAAAAAGCGCCAGTACCTAGACCATCAGGCTTAAAGCAACCATACAGGAAGAGACAAGAAAAAAATCCAAGCTGCGAAAAAACATCGTTTAAGGTCTTTCTGAAAACTCCAGAGATACCTCCAAAGTCTTCAAATGTAAGAAGAAAGGCTCTTAATTACAAAACACAATATGTAACTACAGATTTGTTTAACACGGTAAATCAGTCATCTCAGCCTAAAGAAAAATCATAAAAAAATTCAAAAAAGAAAGAATTGGACCTATGGTATTTTTACCTTTGCAAAACAGCCCAACAATTAGACTTGCGTTCCTGTGGTTCATGTCGAATTTGGGTTCACGAAGAATGTTGTGGCTTGGCGTCTGATGATGGGGATGAGTTCATATGCACAAAATGCTCTGAATAAATATTTGTTATATTTTTGGCCTTATTATCAGCTTGTTCGGAAAATAAGGCCCGCCTTATGTATTTTTTTATATAGAAATTATTTTTCCCAGGTATTTCAAGAACGCTAGTTTTATTTATTTTTCAATAAAGTAAATGTTTAAGTTTTTATTTACGTATTTTGTTTGACCAGATCTTGTTCATTTTTTCAATAAATAAAATATTTTCCTTAAGTGGGCTTTATTACCCTCCACTACATAGTAGTAGTAATTAAGTTGATTAGTTTGTTTGAGTAAATTTGAAATAAATGAATAAATGATTGAATTTTATTATGTTAATAGTCTTGTTCATTCATTTTCTTATGCTTGAGTATCTATAATACTTGATTGAATTAATTTATTTATCTGATTAGAAATGCGATATAAGAATAGTTATTTTGATTTGTCCTCGTAGCGTTCTTTACAGTGGCCGAATTCTTTATTTGTGTGTAACATATACAAATGGTAGACTTATTTTATGACATTTTATTTTCAGGTATCTGTTATTTTTTCGAATGACCCACAGTAATTTATTGAAATTCATTCAAATTTCACCAAAACACCATAAGATTATCGAATATTATCCGGTGTAGTTTATAGTAAATAAAATGCTCAATGGATAATTTTATACTGAAATAACTTTTATCCATATTGCTAATGGAATATGAAATTATTTAAAAATAAAAGTTCTATTCTTGTGGATTGTTTTGTTTTCATAATTTTGACCTGCTTTTATTACCCCTATTGGAATATTGTTACTGTATCAAATTTCATCAAATTCTGTCAGCCGTTAGAAATTTATGATGAAAAACGATTTTAAAATTATAACTTCAACTTTGTCTTAGGACAAGTTTGCTCAAATCATATATATTGACACCCTGTATATAATAGTATTTCAATATACTACTACAATTTTCTATTTCATATCGATCAAAGCCAATATAAAGATACTCTTTTATGTAGTATGGTATTGGGAAGTTGCAACAAACCAAAGACATCGTCTCCGCCAAAGGTCAAGGGAATATTGAGAAAACGTTCAATATGGGTCTATTTCAAATAAGCCTCAAACCCAACCAGATCCCAAGCGTCGAATATTCTTTTTCAATCCTCTTTTCTCCAGACATTATGTTTATCCTTTCCTTTTGAATTATACATTTAGAAGTCTGAGAATTGACAAACGTTGTTCGGTCGCCACTATTTGCAATTTTGAATATGATCAGAAATTGATTGTAAATATATTTCGCGTTACGAATTCAATGGATAGTGGGAATGCTGTAAATCATGCTGAATAATAAATTTTAAAGGCTTATAGCGGATTGGTTGTATGAGAAAAAAGTCTCGTAATACCGTGCAGAACACTTCTTTACAACGTGCACTTATCGCTATGTTACCTCGACCAAAGATTGGAAGCAATATTTCAAACTGTCTTCACCAATCTATAAATGCAGCAGGTTCTTTATTCCACGACTATTCGTGGCAAGAGCTAAGAGCTGGTTTTTAGTATTTTCTTCAGATCTATGTCATAACGTGTCGTCAGTTGATATGTGCAACTTGGTTTATTCCAGGTAGACACAAAATTTGTGAAATCTTAAAATAAATGAGTTCATTGAAAAAAGGCGAAATATAGGCTTGAATATCTTCAAACCTAATAATAGTTTATTAGTTCTGTTTCGCCCTCTCGGGATAGAATGTGTCAGTACAAAAGAAAAACAAAGAAACTTATAGAATACAATGTAAACTATCATCTAGCAAATTACAAATATATGTATATATATATATATATATATATATATATATATATATATATATATATATATATATATTGATTTTGTATTCTTGACTGGTTTTATAATAAATAAAAGGATGTTCTTGGGGATGCAGTCATATATTAAATAAAATTCTTTGATTGAAGCCGAGCTTTCGAGAATGTTTATTCTCTTCTTCAGGGCAAAAATCGTGATTTGGTTAATTTATTCTAAATTCACGATTTTTGCCCTGAAGAAGAGAATAAACATTCTCGAAAGCTCGGCTTCAATCAAAGAATTTTATTTAATATATGACTGCATCCCCAAGAACATCCTTTTATTTATATATATATATATATATATATATATATATATATATATATATATATATATATATATATATATATATATATATATATATATATATATATATATATATATACAATACTATAAAAACAGTGAGCTAACAAAAACTCCATCAGGTTTTTTTAAAGATATGCTTTGAAACACTTTTTTTAATCTTGATGGGAAGATAATGCAGGTCCCAAAAATTGTGAGATTTGAAGGATACATTATTCTTAGCAAAAGGGATGTTAAAGCACTCTTTTTTTCTTGTGTTTTTGTTGTGCACATCACTATTCTTTTTAAATACATTAAGATTTTCGAAAACATATAGACACAATTCATATATATATATAAAGAGAATAAATAGTAAGTATGCGATATTCCGAAAAAATATTTTTGCAAGACTGGAGCTTCGAGGTTCCAGACAAAATTCTTATAATATTCTTTTTTGAGCTATAAAGACTTTCGAGATATGTGCAGATGCGCCCCAGAAAGAAGTTCCGTACCTCAATTTGGAATCTACTTGACCATAGTAAAAGGAGATTACCTGCTTCTCATTAAGTGTAGCTTTTAGATTTCTAAACATATAACAAAATGAATTTAGCGAGTTAACCAATTTGTTACAGTGAATTTTCCAACTTAAAAATTCGTCAAAATGGAGACCAAGCAGCTTTATATCAGAAGAACTAGACTCCATTACACCATCAAATTCAATCGAGAAGTTATCACACTTATACTGTCTAGTGTGGAACCTAATAATTTCAGTTTTATTTTGATTAAAGTGTGAGTTATTACCTTGGATATAATTGCATATTATATTTATGAGATCACGACATTTTGATTCTAAGGTAAGTGAGCTTCTTGATGATGTAACAATGGAAAAGCAATCGGCACATGCTATATCTTTGTCCTCAGGAATGCATACGCTAATATCACTCACATATAAAATTAATAAAATTGGACCTAATATCGATCCCTGAGGAACGCTCATGGTCAAAAAGGATTGTTTAGAATTACATATTTTAATACCTTCAGCGCCATTATTTTTCACAGAGAAATACTGAGAACCAAAAGTTTAAAAAAGATTCAAGCCAACAAAGTCTATTTCCCCTAATCTCTATTTTTTATAACTTACCCGAAATCAATGCTGACTAGTGGGCAAGATGATGAAGCGTTCAATTGAAATTTAGTATTAAGTAACAGTCAAGATAACCATACTCAAGAAGCTTTTGGAAATTGCACCCACTTTTAAGGCTGTAGGAAAAGACCCATATTTGAAAGAAAGGTTGATTGAATAAGTTATTGAGTAGGTTTGATAATCAGATGTAACAGCTTTTTAATCATAGAATTCGGAATATCATCAGAACGCGATGATTTTTTGTTTTTCATTTTATTTGTAAGAGTACCTAGTAATTCTTTTTCAGTATAAGGATTCAAATATATAGATTAAGGATTGAAGTAATTGATATGAAATTGCTTTTCATTATCGATACCATTAACCGGGGGTGTCAAGTCTTGAGGAGATTTTATGAAGAAATCGTTAAATAATTCAGCAACAGTAAGTGGATCATCCGAGATAGTATAATCATTTTTATAGCAATGTTTTTAACTGTGAGGTTTCTATTATTTATTTCAGAAATTATTTTCCTCGCAGTCTTCATTTTATTTTTAGGAACTGAAATTTGCCTTTGATAAAATTGATTGAAATCGTACTTACAAAATTCCATATCCGGAGATTCTGGGCAAGCGGAATTTATTATGATTACGTTTACATATCCTTAATTTGAAGTTGGAAGCAAAAACTTCCTTGATAATTACTTATATATGCTGTCATCTATAAAAGGAAAACACTATTTAGCGGTAGGAAAGTCATGTGAGAGGACAAACCACATGAATCTTTGATCATTTGTTCTGGAGAATAATGTTTCATTTGTATTTGTAGGTATGTATAGAAGTCATATAGAACCTTGAAAGATTTTTTCATATATATTTTCTAGCCCCTTTCTTAGTTGGTTATTTGTTGAGTTTCACACTCTTTTTTTTCATCAGCATAAATTGCCGGATCTTTCTATAGATTCACACCCATTTCTTTGACATATCGAAAACTGTCCTGTATAAAAGTAGCATAATTTTTTTCTCTACCTCTATCTACCCATGAAAATCAAATCAAAAACCGTTCAATAATTTCAGATATTACCGCAAACAAACACACCCTGCTCTACTATATTATATGTATAAATTTGAGATATTTTAATTTACATACATCTCTAAAACAATGTCTCGATTTATTGCATTTTATTGACCGACGAACCAAACGGAGGGGGTATATAATTATTCGACTTTTTTATATGGATGTTCGTGCCTTATATTGAAAATTGGTCCCAATTGAAAAAATCGACATTCATCATTTCCTTCGCCTCAAAAACTTCTTCCAGAGGGAGAGGAGGAGGCGATTTCTATCAAATTTTGAGACGACAGAATGAAAGAAGAGAACCATATCTGGCAACTTTTAAATTTGACATTTAAAAAAAAATCATAGGTTTCCGAGTTACACCTGTGGTAATGACTGAAATATGTGTGTCTCTGCTATGTGGTTGAGGATTTTTTTTGCGAAAATTGAAAATATGAGACGGCCAAATTAGAGAAGAGATGATATGAAGCAACATTTAAATTGGAAAGTTAGAAAAGAATACCGTTTCTGAGTTACACCAGTGGGGAAGTCTGAAATATGTGTATTTCTGCGATGTTTTGAAATCTTTGAATAAGTATAAGCAAGCTATTATTTTCTTTGGTAAACGTTGAATGATTTTAATGGCTAATGTTACACTCAAAAGTATGAAATAAATATGAACAAAAAATTGACCGACTTTATTACCTAGTTAGTGCACTGAAAAATACAAAATAGTATTAATTCTACTGATTCTGTTACTTTTGAATTTTGTGTAAAAAATATTTATCAACGTTTTATTACGTCAAATACATAAATGTGAATATATTAACAGTTTATCTATGCTCTGTTATAAATATTATTACTCAGATACACACTTTTTTTCTCTCTCATTGCATAGATGAAGTCGAGAGAACGAATTTATAAGAGCTATAAATATTCATTGGGATTATAAAACTCTTTCTCGTTAAAATACAATGTTGAACTTAAATTACGTATCCCCAGAAATTTCAATTTCCAGTGAAAGTGAACTCGAAGTAAATGAAATGCACAAAAAATTATGATTTAAACTGAAAATATTTTCATGGGGATTCTCATCATTAGGAATAATTTCTAATAGCTTTTTAATATAATATTCTTGATGAATATATTTCAGAATTGAGTATATTCAAGGTACTCAATTCTAATTAATGTACCAAAACCTATAGGACAGAAAAAAAGGTAAAAATGAGGTGTTGCTTATATAACTAATCCATTATCAATGACCGATACTAATAAATAATTGTATATGACTTTGAATGCGAATGCATAATATATAAAATGCATATTTATAACAAAAGTGGTTGGTTGTGGCATTAGCATGGGTGTTACGCCCGAAAACTTCTATGTTATATCTTTGTACAGCTTTCCATGATTAGATACATTTATTTCCTAGTAAAATAATAAAATAATCAATGTCTTCATCAATCAATCAATAAGTGGGTGCGGGTTCAAATTCTGTTAAATCCTAATCTAAATTGTTTCTGGATATATAATAAATAATTTACATTGGTAGGTATAAAAAAATTTGCCAAATATAATATTCGGTATTTATTGACCGACGAACCCAAACGGAGTTGGTGCCAAAAGTTATCAATCTAACTGCAACTGCACAACTTCAAAAGTAACAGACAGCACCAACAGAATTAATATTATTTTGTATTTTTCAGTCGGTCCAATTTTTGTAAAAAATATTTATATCCTTCACATAGCTCATAACTTACTGATTTCAAAATAAATATGAATGTGAAACGTACCAGAACTCAGCTGTATCACCACCTTCTCGACCCCCAAGCCCCATATTAAAATTTGTATCGCAATCTGCAGAGCCATTCCCGAAATAGCTAGTGTGGACCTCGAGGGTCACATCTATTAAAAATGCAAGTATCGCCAATCTCGGCTCTTAAAACCTCTTTTTGGATTTTTTATCCAAATCTGCCAAACCAATTAAGAAAATGGTTATGGACCTCGAAGGTAACACTCTCGCGTTTTGTCAGGAAAGCCACTTATGTATTAATATATTAGATAAAAGCAAATAATATTCAGTGCGTTCATAAAGTATGGAAAGGCTTCAATATCTTCTAAAATATTGACATATAGAGAAAATATTCTGACAGGTCGGTTTTTGATTTTGATTTTCTACTCTTTTATTCAAACAGCATCATTTTATCCTCTCCACCTTCCAAATGATGACGTCTTCCTTAATTTTTTAAATAGGAAGGACCTAATTTTATACCATAAACGGAAAACTGAGAATTTTCTTCGTTCAAAAATACCAAATACATAGGTATTTAGGTACATAAAGAAATACGAAATAAAGGGTGCTTTCAATTTTATACAAACTATAAATAAAAACAACTATGCGCTTGAATTAATAAGTTTTTAGTTACCACTGAATATTAATATTATTATTATTTCAAGATTATATTGTCAAGCTAAACATTTACTTACGATTGTTCAATTTAATAAATTCTGAGGTATTACGATTTCAGGTACTATGAATCACTTATCAGAAAAAGATCGAATACAAATTTTGAATTGGAAAAAGAATGCAACATATTCAATGAAGAAAATCCAGAAAGAAATTCTATAAGCAAGTTCACAGTATGTAAAATAAGGCTTAAATTAAATGAAATAGAGAGCATGTCAGGGATAAACATAAGATAGACCGGCCATTCTGAAGATATCCAATTAAATATTTTATCAGAAATTGATGAAAATTCTCATTCTTCAATCACCATGTTATCCCACAATAATAGGATTTGCCGCGGTGCCGTTCACAAAGTAATAATTATATCCTTATAAAATTAAACTGACCTATGAACTTAATAAAGACAATTTTTACAGACGCCTAGAGTTTTGTGACACGATTCAGAGAATATCTAACGATAATAATGGCTTTAAATATAATGTGTTATTCTCTGATGAAGCAAATTTTTGCTTAAAAGGTTCAGTGAACCAACAAAATTGTATATACCTACTGGGCAACTGTAAACCCTAACTGGATAATGGTATTCCATACCCAGTAGGTATCCACAAAAAAGTAAATGTTTGGGCAGGGATTATAAAACATAATATAGTGGGACCATATTTTTTTGAGGGAAATGTCACTGCTGCAAACTATCTAGAAATGTTGCGAACATATTTAATATCATTTTTGGCATTAATATATCCAAGTATTCATGAGTTTGGTGTCATAGAGATTTCCTGAATGAGGTTTTTCCTAATTGTTGAATATGATGACGGAGATCTATTGAATGGCCTCCTAGATCTCCAGACCTGCCCCTCTTGACTTTTTTCTTTGGAGTTTCCATACTTTATGAACGCTGTGTATAATACGTTTGTATATTCTCTATTTAAATTTATACAGTTACAGGGGAAGGGAGTAACTGACTCTTCTTGAGCTTTACGCCACAGGCGAAATTGTCAATTTAGTATTATATTATATTATAGTAGTATTTAGATAAAATGTATTGGTCCAATAAAAAAATCATACATATGAATATAGAACATGTCAGAAAATATATTCTAGACATAATTTGAAATTTAAAATTAAAGGAAACTTAATCAATACATTGATATATAAATAACCTACCCATTCTACTAAGCGATATATGTATTATTAATTTTCGACATATTTTATTATCTAAAGCAGTCACTCAGCAACGAGCCATATTATTTCTAGATGATTTTGGATTGAATCTTCATATTTTGAGTCCAATATTCACCAGTTAAAATATGTCCTGTAATAAATGATCACCCTGTATAGGTATATAACTTTTGTTAAAAGTTGACATTTTTGTTACAATATACCTTCATGGCATGACTTTTGATAACGCATATCTCTTTTATTTATATTTTTTCTCTCTCATTATTTTTCCATAATATGGTATTGAAATATTTGAAACAATATTGTTCTTTTAACACCTAATTTATGATTCTTTTTAATATACCTTTGAGCTGAGGTATCATTATAAATTATTATTTTGAAATGCCAGTCTTAGTAGAAGATATTAAAATTAATGTACCTACTTTTAGCCCTTGAGTTAGAAGTGGTTTACATTTAAGACTAACACTAACACCATGCGTTAAAGCTAAACAGCTGTATTCATAATCGAAACTTAGTACCTACGCTACTTAAGTGTGGAGGTTTATAGCTACCAGAACACACAACTGACAAAACCTTCAATCCACGGTCGTAAATGAGAATTATGCTGCACGTGCAATCTAACTTATCTAACATTAAATTAGGTTTATGACTCTTATGTCAGTGTTATAGTAGGATAGTGTTTCGTTTCTTGTTTTAATACGGTAGTAGCTAGCACCGAACTAAGATTAGATTATGAATATGGCTGTATATTTCTACTGAAGAATGTAGACAATAAAGTTTAAGAATTATATGCTCAAATTGATTTTATTTTGATGATTGTTCCGACAAAAACTATAAACCATATCGTTGGAAGAGTTGTCTTTATATAAACTGCAGGTACTATGGCAATGCACAATATGCGCAAAGTACAAGAATTAATTGCATATTCGTATATAAGAGACAGATAGTATTGTAACATTAGATAGATAGATAGATCACAAATATTTGATTCGATAAAAATATCTATTGATAGAATGAAAGTGAATTTGTCTTGCTCATGCAATTTTTTATTTATTACAATACAGTATAGTTACTCTGCTTATTTATAAAACTAAAATACAACTTTGTGCTGTTCTGTTTTTTTGGCACACCCTGTAAGGGTGTATTTATTCCATGCTGTAGATACCTATAGTCCCAACTAATTTTAAAATGTGGGGCTTGTGTTTCCCTACAACTTATATATTCACATGATTTTAAAATAAGTGGAAATAGAGAAGTTATTCTACTTTGTCGCACTCATTGGCGACCCTGTATATCTACCTGCGATAAGTTTCTCGGCTATTTATCATATGCGTTACTTGCATTTACTTTATGTTGTCTTTACACATAAATATTCAAATAAATCATTCCGTTGTCATGCTACTTCTTTTGTAAATCACTAGTTTATATGAATAATGGTCCTTGGCATGTCATCAAAAATTTAAATATATTATGCAGCGATGATGGATTATTAAATTGCAATTCGCTTATGAAGTCCATTTTTTTGCTATTGATTGAATGTGACATGGCTTTTGGTGCAAAAAACCTCTGTTTGTCGTGCCACTACCAACGTCAGAATAATCTGATTGATGAGTAAGCAGGAGGAAATCACTTTAAGATTTTTCTTAGCGGTCTCATGTTCCATCTAGTCTTTTGCGTGGGACATTATATTCTATCGATCACTTAACATAATTGTTATTCTATAACCATAGCAAATTATTTTAGCATATAACTGATATTGAATAACACAAATGAATTATGGCATCATAATTAATCTCGGAATGATTTTATTGTGTAGATGGAGGGGGAAGTCTAAATGAATATCAAAGATATCTAATAGTTGTAAAGTAATTTTCAATCATCAGTCGAAATATTTCTACAAGAACCTAACATAAATTGTGAGTGAAATTACGATTTGCGGGTTTCTGAGATACTCTGAGTGTAACTGAACTATTCACATGCAATGGGGAACAGCAATATGGAATAATTTCGTTATTTATATTATTCATGAATAGAATACTTTGGACCCCTTTTAAAGCATATTGCGTTTACGGCCGAGTAAGTGATTTGAACTATATTTGGAAAAGGAGTGCAGAAAGATAAAATTAATATAATATGTGTTCTTCTTTCTTAGGTGCCGTACTCGTATCCGAGTAAAGACGACATCTTTGCTTTAGAAGTGTTACCACAAACAAGGGGATTGCGAATGTCTCAAGAATATCCAAAAACACACCTATAAAGAGAAGTTGCAATGCGTTGCTTAAATTCGATGATCGAAGTCGACCAGTATTAACCAGCAGTCACGCGGTAAATATAGTTAAATAATAAAACCAATTTTCGTCTACCAGCCATTTATATTTATGTATATATCGGATAGTCAAGTCAGATGCTCTGATGATGTTGTGATTAGCGTTGTTTTCCTTCTTAGAAAGCTCATAGCTGACCCGGGTACGATTCTTTACCTTCGTTTTTTTCATTATATCCAGTAATTATTGATTTATACTCTTTCAGCGAAGAACCACTACCTAATGTTCAAGATCAAATTTAATGAGTTACGGTCGAATAGATAGATCATAAAATAAGGCTACGGAACAATATGATAAGCGTTTTAGACATACATAACACATAGTAATTTAGTATGTCTTTTTATTGTTATGTACATCTTATAAATAGATGGAACTTTTGCGTTGCTAGATGAGACAGACGTTCACTGTATACTGTTCTCTGTTGTTGCCTACTCTCCGTTTGTTCCGTTTGTCTTCCTTGGTTACAAAAAATCTGATTCTATTTCATTATATTTCGGAATTGAAAATTTATGCTATGTGACAGGCATAATACTGTAGGTACTCCTGCTATCTGCATTCTAGTTTTGAAAATGGTTATAAAGTAAAAGTTAATAAAATCTTACTTGACTTGACTATGAAACTCAATTATTTTGATATAAGTCCAATGCATTACAATTCTTATACAATCAACGTTTGAGAAATTGGCGATTGTTGCGAGAATGATAATCCGATTATGTATCATTACGGTCATAAAGGTGTTGCTAATCTCACCGAGGATGATGGTGATGGAGACTTTAACATAAATTTTGCATTGAATGACTCCTTGTCACTGTTTTGTATTTCTTGGTATGAAATCCAGTTTAGAAAATGAATAATGAATGATAGATTGACGCGATTATATTAGAAGCAACAGTTGATATTGTATTTTCTAAAAAATCATACCAATTAGAATAAAGAATATATGATTTACATTTTATTTACAATAAAGCTATCCACTTCACCTATAGATGAAGCAATTGAAAATAATGCATAAATTGGAGGAAAAAATTGAGGAGGTCCCTCTTCCTAATGGAACCACTAAAGAAGATTCATTTCTAATACGTGCAATGCGTTGCACGGGATCTTTTTTTGTAGTTTATTCTGATTTTATCTAATTTTCAATGTTCAAATTTGAAGGGACCTTTTAAATGATGCCTCGCAAGCTTCTATTTCTTCTTAAAAAATGGGGTTGTAACTCAGGTTTTTTGTTGTTGCAGGATATCTTTTTATTTCTATGATCTCTTGTAAAATATGCACAATAATTGAAATAATGAGTTTGTTTTATTTGGCTATCTTTTACTGTATATTACACACTCTTATTCTTAAAATTGAAATTGAGCAAGAATAAGTTGTGTTTATCATATCTCTGACCTAATAAAATCAGGAATTTATTACCTTGGCGGAGGAGGTATTCTTCTGGGGGAAGGTTGTCTGCAAGAGAAATGCAAAATGTTATTCAATATTGTATGACATGATTGAGACAGAAAATTAAGAAATTTATGTCCAACTTCTTAATGAGGAACGACAGGTACGCCCCTATTAAATCAAACAATTTCGCGTAACCAATTACCGAAACGATTCTTTTGATGTAGGTATATATTTTCAGTTATCACGATTTACGAAATGTATTACATAAATGAATCGCAATTAATATTAACAATATGAGATATTGTTTTTGGAACAATTATTGTAGGTATTTTTTATTCGACAAGCTTATGAATAATTATTCGAAAGTTATGCAAGAGAATTAATATTTTAATAAGCCAGCAATGGTTTGAATGATTGTTATTACAATATGTAATGATTTATATTTTCAGGAATTCCGTGTTAATAGTAAATATAAATGGAAATGCTTTTGTTCGTCTATAAGAACTCTGTAGTATAGTTGTAAATATTTTAACACCTGTTTAGAAAGTTCATCTTTCGAAAACTGATCGTCGTGGCGAAAGTAGTCGATATCCGCAGCCTTGATGATATATTCCAATTCAATTACAATAGTAGATACGTAAATTTATTTAGTCCCTAGTAGTATGAGATGCTTTACACACTAGTGCAAAAAAAAACTTTACGCACACACTAACTCAAGTGTCAATCGTTTTACAACATTCGCTTCTTGATAAAATTCGCTTTCGTACTCGTGAGGTTATCTTATTCTACTTAAGTTTTTTTGGATCTTCCTTCCTTTTCGGCACATTTAGCCAGCACTCCTTCGACTACTTTAAGTAATCGAAGTTTCGTCCGTGTGACTGAGGATTGTCTGGCTCTAAGCTATACCTCCAGCCACTAAACCTTTACTACACTTATTATTAGCTCGTGTGAAGGAAGGATCGGGAAATTGCTCTGATCAGAATATAACCGTCACTGTCACGCTCTTGAAGTTATCCGCGAAGTGTTCCTCATGCCTCCGACAGACCACGCTACCACTTGCTTTTAACCTCCAAAAACTTTTTAGGAATCAACTTCTTCACCAAAGCAACCCCTGAAACACACTTGAAATTCAGGGCTTGAAAATAGTGAGGTAATCACGACTCGCATTTGCTCTACGGGACATATCAAACTCATTCTTCCTTCAATTTGACATATATCTATGTTCATGTTACCTTAATACATTTGTAGCATAAACAACTCTTTTGCAGCACCTATCATGAAAGTTGAATTTTCAAGCACTAGGTGTCCTGACAAAAGTGCTTAATATCCACAGCCTTGACGTTAACTTCTCATTTTACTACACTTGTAATAAAAGTCGATAATTCTTCTGGACCTTGATTTACTTTGTTCCAAAAACAAATCCAGAACAGATTTCTAACAGTTTGCAAATCGCCATCAATGAACATGTCTGATAAGTTACTAGAATTTAAATTCATATGTAATCTCTCAAATAGCTTTTGTTTTGTTATTCTATTGAGTTTAGTATTTACCAATTTGTTAAAGCAAATGCTTCAAAAAAATAATTTATTTTCTCTTCTTTCATTAATAAATAAACCAATGCATACATGCAATATTCATAAGAAGAAGAGCATACACATAAACAGATTAAGATAAATTAACTGAAAATAACATCTGCTGATTCATGGAATAATAAGTGTCGAACATATTGATTTGGAAGAGATAATTTGAACAGTTCCATTTGACTCAAATGGAAATTCCAAAGCAAAAAATATCTTACAAGTGTTCAAGAGTGTTCAATTTTCGACACTTTTGAAAGTTCCTAATCTACGTGTCAGGTTTCGATGCGATGAATTGAGATTTTCCTCAAATATTCTAGTTTGTTCGAAGAGGATAAAATAACAGATACTTACATTACTTATATTTTTTAGTTTTTTTCTATAACTGAACTTGATTTTTTATAACTGTTGTAAGTGTATTTTCAAAAGAAAAATAATTTTTCTTTCACATGCAGGTAAAATAGAGCAGTTTTTTATAATTCAGTTATAAGGAACTGAAAATGGAAAAATATGTTTTTATGTTTTAATTCAAGATGGCGTATATTTTATGACCTATTGTAGATTCAAGTAATAAATAATGAATATAATGCCTACTAAAGAACGATGTTTTTGTAAAGAGATATCGAAATGCAAACTTTTTAAACTAAATGATACAAATCAATCAAATTGCATTTGTCAGCTTTCTTACCTGACCCCGTATACTCACTCTATGATACGAAACAGTTCTAAAGAAACTTTCGTATTTAAAATAACTTGTATCATTTTTATACAAGTTATACGGTCATTTTACTAACAAAAAGATGCTACATAGATTTTGATGAAAACCTAATCAACACATTTTTGTTGGCGGTTCCCAGCCAAACACATTTCGGACCCATTACAATAACTTCAGTATGTACTTATATAGGATTGTATACAGCCCATAAAGCTATTCTTTCCGCTTGTTGTTTCCATTAGCTTGTTATATAGAGCGATTCAAAAAAAAAGTTATTCGAAGAATAACTGCAAGGCCATGTAATAGATTACTTGCTTTAATTCAAACTATTAGACAATCAACCAAAAAGGATTCAAATACAATAATTCAAAGAAAATTCATCAGAAATACAGAATATTTGGAAAAGTTTTTCTTACATCTGCAGGATTGTAGTGTTAGATATTTATTTTCTTTACCCTGTATTAATTATTTTCTTTAATGTAGATAATGGAAACATATGTATAAACAAGTATAATACAAAAATTTGACTGACAGGTATAATTTGTTCTTCGACTCCGGATTAAAACATAACTGTTATAGGTAAATATTAAATATTTGGTCCTTCGAGTCGGATCAGCCTATAAACAACATTTCAGACATCCGAAGAAGCATCAGACTCGCAGACAAACAAAAGCTAAAGTCAACGATGAAGATAGAAAGCGTACAAAGATTTCGTCTAGAGGATCAAACGTTGGACTTGAGAATGACGACAAGAAGTCCATCATGGAATCTTCTAATGCAGACAGCAAGAAGAAACGAGGCACACGTTCAAGGCAAATACAGAAAAAGTTGACGATACAAGCAGATATTAAGCGAAAAGAACTAGAGCAAGAATTATTAAGGAAACAGCAAGAGATTTTGGACTTACACCTGGCTTTGAAACTATCCCGAATGGATTCCCTATCTTTTGATGACGAGGAGGATGCATATAAGAACGAGTCTGGGTCAGTAGTTGGTGGTCTAGATGTTCAAAAATGGGTTGACGAACAACCATGTTTGGATGAATGTAAGGCTCCAACAGATATAAAACCATGTTGCTCCAAGGTATGTAATTCTTTCTCTGTTTTATCCCATTCGGATATATATTGTACAGATATCGAAAACTTGACAAGACCTAAATTAATGAATCCTGTACCAGAATTAAGTAACCGTCACTGTCAAATTAACATTGAAGAAATCTGCTCAGCGTATCCATATATTAGCAAAAGAATTGAATCTATGATAGACGTGCAACAGAAAATTCTCATTGGACAAGACAATTGGCCGTTGCTAGTAGGGAGAAAAACGATTTCTGGACCCTGGCACGGACCTGTTCTAAGTAAAACTTTATTGGGGTGGGTTGTTCACGGTAATTTTGGACATGAAATGGATGACTTCAATGAAATGTTTGTTTTGTTAACTCAGTAGAAAAAGATGAATTGGATATTTTGCACAATATGGTTAAAGAACAGTGGAAATTGGAATCTTTCGGTACCTTCACGAGACCCATGTCTAAAGAAGCCATGAAAGCTCAAGATATACTGAATTCCGCGATGCGAAGAATTGGTAATAAATTTGAAACAGGTCTTCTTTGGAAAAGAGACGACTTAGTTCTTCCAAATAGTAAGTATAATGCTCTGAAAAGACTTTTCTCTGGGAAAGGAGAATCGATAAGGATAAACAATATGGAAAAATGTATTGTGAAAAAATGGATGATATGCTTAAGAAAAATTATATTTCAGAAATCACAGATGGAGAAGAAGTAACTACAAATGGAAAAATTTGGTATTTACCACACTTTGGAGTTGTCAAGCCAAACAAACTTCGTATAGTAATTGACGCTTCTTCAAAGTCCAATGGAGTTTCCTTGAACGACTTCCTTCTGATTGGACCTGACCTTTACAATTCTTTACAGACTATTCCCTTAAATTTTCGAATTCGAAAATATGCCTTTACTGCAGACATAAAAGAGATGTTTCTACAGGTGAATGTTAGGAAGGAAGACAGAGTGGCTCAGAGAATTTTATACAGGAGAATGCATCGAGACATCAAACCTAAAGTATTCGAGTCATATGTAGGATTCTTGGGTTCATCTAGTTGCCCACGCCTAGCTCAGGAAGCTAAAAACCGAAATGCAAGAGATTTTCAACAAAATTATCCAGAGGCTGCAAAAGCAATAGTCGAAGATCATTACATGGATCTTGGAGGAGCAGACAGCATAGATCAAGCAAAATAGTTGATAAAAGACCTCAAACATGTACATAGTAAGGGAGGATTTACTATATGTAATTGGATTTTTCCAATAATTCTATCATTCTGGATGACATAAATGAGTCACTTTTGGCAGAATATCATAAAAATCTGTTGAACGAAGTGGACTCATCTGAAGAAAGAATTCTAGGCGTGTGGTGGGACCCGACAAGAGATATATTTTGCTTTAAGACCAGGTTTCATAAAATAGACAATGACCTTTTAGAAGGAAGAAGGAGACCAACAAAAAGGGAAGTACTGAATGGGGTTGCTTATTTGAGGTGGACGGGCACAAATGAAATTTAAGTTTGTTTTCTGAATTCCAAAGCAAGACTAGCTCCATTGAAACCTTTGTCTATACCGAGACTTGAACTCCAGGCAGCGTTGATGGGAGCACGACTTGGAACGACTCTAACGAAAAGCTTGGATTTAAAAATTGATCAAAAAATTTATTGGACTGATTCCAAAACTGTACTTTACTGGATTCGCTCAGAAGCTCATCGTTTTAAAATGTTCGTATCACAACGTCTTGGAGAAATTCAAGAAGTGACAAATGTTTCAGACTGGAGATATGTTGGATCAAAACAGAACGTGGCAGATGAAGCAACTAAACAATACCCGAAGATGGACTTTTCTATCAACATCAGATGATAAGATTAGGTTAGGTTACTAGGGCGACTCCATCTCTTTCAGATGTAGTCCACTCGGTGGCCTTAGGCCCATTGTCAGATGGTTTTCCGGTCCAAAATTTCTACAAGATCCTGATTTTTGTTCTATGCAGAAACAACTTATTCTGTAGAAAAAAAAGAAAGAAAAGATATGGAGATTATGAATCAGTTTTAGTACAAACTGAATTCGAAAACTCTAAGAAAATAGTGACGACAGATCCTAAGCGTTTCTCGAAATGGCAACTGAGATCAACAGCTTGGATACATCGATTCATAGAGAACTGTAGAAATGACTCAAGAAATAGATAGAGCAGAAAAAGAATTACTCAAGAAATGTCGATATGATTCATTTCAAGATGAAATATCAAGTCTTAGAAAAGAAGAAAAATTGAAAAAGAAAAGTAGGCAGTATAGTTTGGATTGTTTTCTTGATGAAGAAGGTCTTGTTAGACTAGGTGGAAGGTTAATCAACTCGCTTCAGCTAGATGAATATAAAAAAAAAACATCATATTAGATAAGAAACACAAAATCACAAGACTTATAGTCCAGTTTTATCATGAGAATTCTAACCATTATGGCCAAGAAATAGTTCTCAACAACCTTAGAAGAAAATTTTGAATATTAAAAATGAGACAAGCAATGCGAAGTTGTTGGGCAAACTGTCAACTATGTAAAAACAGAAAATCATTTCCGAAGCCTCCAATTATGGGGCAACTTCCTCTTTGCCGACAGGAATTTATAGTTCGACCGTTCATAAAAACTGGAATTGACTATTTTGAACCAATCGAGGTTACAGTCAAAAGGAGTCACGAGAAGAGGTATGGGGTGATTTTTACCTGTATGGTCACACGAGCTGTCAATTTGGAGATTGCCAATGATCTATCAACAAAAGAATTCATGCACGTTTCCAGATAGTTTGGCTGTAGGCGAGGATTTCCCGAAGAAGTATATAGTGATAATGGAGGAAACTTCAAAAGAGCAGAGAAAGAACTCAAAGAGAACTTGGAGAGACTCCACCAAAAACAAATAATGCAATTCTATCCATTAAAAAAAGTGAAATGGGTTTTTAATCCACCTTTGTCGCCATTCATGGGAGGAGCATGGGAGAGTCTGATAAAATCCATAAAGAAGAATATGTTCGCGGTACTGAAGAGCAAATTCCCGAAAGAATACGTTCTAAGAACAGTATTCGCAGAAGTGGAGAATATAATGAACTCCAGACCACTCACTCACGTATCCACTGACCCTAACGATCCTGAGGCACTTACACCAAACCATTTCTTAATTGGATCATCCTATTCAGCACTGCCCTGCACAGAAAAAGGGAGAGGGATCTAAATCTCTTAGAAAAATGGAAGGCAGCACAAAAAATCACGGACATGTACTGGCATAGATGGGCCAAGGAATATCTACCTTCCTTAGTACGGAAATCCAAATGGCACGAGTGGCAAGAAAATGTCAGAATTGAAGACATTTTACTCTATGACCCGAATAGCCCCAGAAACGTATGGCCAAAAGGCAGAGTTTCAGAAGTATACCTAGCTAAGGATGGAAAAATAAGAGTTGTTGATATTATTACAAATCAAGGAGTAAAGAGTAGAAGAGCAGTATCGAAAATATGCAGACTTGATTTAACTGGAAAATAATGTAAAATCTATATGTATCTATACAACAACAAATACTGTGGGGGAGAATGTTAGATGTTTATTTTCTTTACCTTGTATTAATTATTTTCCTTAATATAGTCAAAGGAAACATATGTATAGACAATTATATTAAAAAAAATTGACTGACAGGTATAATTTGTTCTTCGACTCCGGATTAAAACATAACTGTTATAGGTAAATATTAAACATGTAGCTCTTTTTGGGAGCTTCTATGTACAAGAAGAATTACCAAATGATGATGAATGATCAAATGAATTGAAACTGAGAATTGATTAGCTTTCCAGCAATTATCAATTCAGTTTATTTCCAAATGTTATTAAGGTCTGCAAAGTGAAGCTCAAAAATATTTCTATAGCCATATAGACATTTAAAATGATTATTATGATCATTATATTAGTTCAGGTTTGTGTATTTCTTTCAATATTCATCAATAAAATATTTCTGCTTTAAAAAGTGACATGTGATGTTTCCATATTAAACAACTTCAGATGATTTAATTCAAGACATTCCCAATTTTACACAGCAATTTTTCTTTGGTTTACTAGATATAACAAAATTCCTTATTACAATTCAACATTTTTAATGCCCAATGCTATACATTTCACACTGAAAAAGAATTGTGATAAAAACATCTTAATTATCATGTAGCATGCCTGCAGGAAATTGGCAATGTACGCTTTCTGGAGAATATATATATATTTATATATATATATATATATATATATATATATATATATATATATATATATATCGTGTAAAAATGCAGCGGTTGGTTTGTACCAAAGGCATCTGTCGGAGTCGAAGGATTCACCCCCCATACCTTCTTTTAACAATGAATGCGTGAAACGTTCCGAAGCAACCATTTGCTGCCACAGAAGCATCCGCCACATTCTAGACGGGATGTGATATTTGCTCCAACTCTCGATGGCGTGATGGAGTTTTCGCAATATCTAATTTAAAAGTTTGAGAAATCTTATTCGGAACGTTCATCGGAATTTCCGTAGATTGCTTTTGTTGTCGATGTATAAGCGAGATATAACACAGCGATAAGTATAAGTTTATTTGAAGCAATGCCGTCTCTCACAATATGAAAGCATATCATATTTATGATTGCACGTTTAAGATTTAGCTGCTATACCTTCTAGATCGAATTTAATATGATATAAGCATTTTTTATTTATTTTTTATTAAATATTGTAGATTTTATGTTATGCTAAAAAGCTTCTCACAAAGTTGTATGATTGACGAAGTCGTGTATAGTACGAAAATCTAAGAATGTTGTAAATCAATATAAGCCGACGATCCTCATTATCACCTATTGTTCGAAATATAGATACGCAATAAAAGTGTTTGTACCTTGAAGTATTTCCCGGTCCGGATTAAGATTAAGAGAATTTAGAGAATATACACGATATTCCAAAGAATAGTTGGGTAGACTTATCTGACTTATACCAAAATAAGGCACCGTCTAGAAAAGGAAAACGCATTACGATAATTCACACAGGAACCGAAAATGGTTTTATACCAAATGCGTTGTCTTTATCGGCAAAGAATATTAACTACTCTTTAGTCGATTATCATGATGATATTACAGCCGAATTATTTGATGACTGGTTCCAAAATAGACTCGTACCAAATATTCCACCCAACAGTATTATCGTCATGAATAATCACAGTCGAAGACTTGATAAAGTCTGACACCAAAGACACTATACAAAAATTTATGTTAATTAATGATATGTACTATGAGGAAAAGTACACAAAAAACAATTACTCCAAGTTTTACATAATTATTCGATACAAAAGAAATATTATTGTGATTCATTGGCTGAAAACTTGGGACATACGGTGCTCAGACTCCCTCCTTATCACTGTATGTTTGACCCAATTAACATAAATGGCATCAGCTTAAATCAGCCGTTCGAAGAAATAATACTTATCCAACCTTAAGTTCATCTGTAGTAGGTCTTATTCACAAAGAAACTGCAAACATTCCTGATAGCAGCTGGGCCAAGTGTGTTTCCCATATTACTATACTTATATTCTTATGAAAAAGTCTATGATGTCGAAGTGGAGTGCGATTGTAAATTGTAAATTGTAAACACTAAGTCATCTCTACATATATCTACATATATTAGTTGAAATAAAAATTAGATTTTTTTATTTCAACTAATATATGTGTTTCTTTCCATTATACTTATATTCTTTTTCGGACATTCGGACATTGCTTCGCATTGTGCATGTCTTTTAAGATATCAACATTAAATGAATAGGCGATGTGAGAATGGTTAGTATTCGATATTTATAACAATTAATTTGTAATAGTCGTGGTCGCTCACTAACTTAAGCAATAAATAGATAAATAAAAGTGAGGAACGTCTGGCACGAAGAAATCAGACAAAATTAGTCAATGGTATAATTTTGAACTAACAAATGTAATTTATTTATATTTAATACCTAATTATAATGTGATAATATTTTATGTATATTTATAGTGAATGCTCAACAACTGACCATATTATATCTACATAAAGATGATTTGATGAGCGCCTTGAACAAGGTAGCCTTGATCTACCTGCTAACAGAGCGACTGGATATGAATTAAAATTAACATTTACCTAAATTTTTATTTCTATTTGGGTTTATATTTAATTCTATTTTAGTGTCAATATATATCGCTGTTGATGAATGAGAATGAATGTCTTAAAATCGAAAATAGAGAGTTTCAAAAGATATTCACTCCGAAACAGATCAAAAATTAGGTAATCTACAAAAACGAATATCGTAGATAGTTGAAGACATATCAAGAGCGATTGTCATTCACTCTGCATATGCTCGAGCATAAAGACTACTTTAAAAGAGAATACCCTCTTTCGGCAATATTTACGCTGAAAAAGCTGAATAAATCCTTGCAGGAAGTTTTGCCCAAGAAGAGCAACATGTCGAAAACTACACTGAAACTTACGTATTTACTACACATTAGCCAAATTAATCCTTTTTTCTTATGTATATCAATCTGCGATTTATATTAACAAGACTCTCTTTAGTTACTTATGTTATTCAATTAAAAAGTATTACCCCGGGCACAAAATTGGTAACCCTGCCAATCATATCTTGTATTCTTTCTATCATGCTATAGTATACAGGCGTTTTTGTTAATTCAGAGTCTGGTCGCACAGGTCGATTTTAGTTGCCGCGAAATAATGATTCTTAGCTTTACTTTATAGATACTAATATTACCTATAAAGTCACCACAAAAAACAAGATCATATACCTACTGGTAAGTGTAAACACAGCCATCGACACTACCGCCACATACGAATATGGCTATAAGAAGAATTTAAAAAAAGACATCATCTTACAAATACACGTAAACTTGAGGTATGAGTTCTACTTGTTCTTAGGTACCTACCACATGTTTTAGTTGAAATACCAATAAAAACATTTGGTAATTAAGAGTAGAACTCATACCCCGAGGATTCTTTACACTTACGTTATGGTAAGGCTGGTATGAAGAGATTAATAAACACATTTACATAAATAATAAGGCATCATCATAAATCTGTTTTATATTCATAATTTTGTCATAATAATAATATCAGTTTTATGAACAAAATTATAATAATGATTGAATAGAAAAGAGAGCTGTGCGGGACGCGAACTAATAATCTTATAACTTAAATGTATTGAATTAATTTTGTGCCAGGATGAAATATTTGTCAGAATGGATTGTGTGAATTTAAATTATTTACAACTATATTTTCATTTTATTTTTCCTACAACCTTGATATCAAACTATAGCAACCCTATTTCTTCAGTCGCTATCTTGAAAGATGAGGGGGATCAGACAAAAAAAATCGAGTCTATAAGGGTTCCTTTTATCACCCTTCATGTACGGAGCCCTAATATTCGAAAGCTCTCTCCCGCTAACTATTTTTCTATCTGTTCTAGTTTCTGAGCTCCCAACCAATTGCGAGAACAGATAATAAAATTGCATAATCCGAAAATTTGGTAGGTATAGATTTATCTAGTTTCGTACCTTCCCTTAAATGAAATGAAAGTACTTTCTGTATTTTACAAACATGAAATTTTTGTTTTCCGGATTTCACAGTTTCAGTAATTCATCTGTTTGTTTTCTAGGGTACTAGTCCAAGACACCTACGATACAAGGAACATCTTGACGTGTTTTGCATATAGAGCAAAAGTGAAAAAAATATTTTGTTTTAACTTGCCTAAAGTACCTATTCTAATGTATCTCTCTGTTTATTGAGAGAAAAATCATTGGTCGCACGATTCAAATATCCGATTCTCATATTTGTTTGAAAGCTGTAGGAAAGTCCTGTAAGTGGACACAACAGATTCTCTATTTCTACAAAAATATATTTCAAATGTCTGAAAAAGAAGTCGGAATTTCTTAATAAAAAGAGTAAAGCTTGGATGAAAATATGAAAAGCTTCATTAGAGTCTCGAAAGCACAAGAACTTTGTAAATACATCTGTAAACTTATATTCAGTTCATATAATGCTCGTGCACGACTTTACGAACTTTTTACTTTGGACATGAGAAGTTTTCTGAAAGTAAAGCTAGTTAAACTTTCACAAGACATCAAGGCAAATCGCATTAAATCTCTGATAAAGAATCAGAATGGAATATGAAGGGAAGCAGGTATAACAGTAGTAAATGTAACTATTTATATATTTGAGACAAAATATTTGTAATCCAACTTTATAATTATAACTAAGAGTCGAATGGTTAATAATTTAAAGTTAAAAGAGTCAGTGAAGTTACAAATATCGGAAAAATTATTTAATTGGAAAGGTTTATGTGGGTACCGGGTGGGCCAATATGTATAGATCTTCCAGTTTTATCTCAGGAAATATTCCTGGTTTAACTTTGAAAAACAGAACAATTTGATAAAAACGACCAAGAAAAATTGCTGTACATACCTTGAATCTCTAAATTTACCGAATGAGGGCGTATTCTAGAAGAAAGGTAAATACCATTCTGCTCTGAAATATGCTCAATTATAGTAGGTTTTAAATACGTCAACTAGAATAAGGTCTAAATTCTGAATAGAGTATGTAAAATACTTATCTTCTGTTCATTCAAAATAGAGGATAGGGGAGAAAGGAATGTATTTATAAAAATATGCCAACAACTTTTTTTAAACCAACTGCAATAAAATACGCTTCATTTGGGAACGTGTAGATCAGCCAATCATACAGCTTAATGAGCAATTCGATACACTTCCAATTGTTGAAAGAAAACAGCCCACTGTTATGAATTACTATGAAAGTATGTAAAATCCTATACAAAATGATGATATTTTTGTTCAATTCGAGATATAAGTAAAAACGCATAAAGGTGGTTAAATAGTACCTATGCAAGAAAAATAGTTAGGCAAAATTTGATTTTTTGCTATCAAATTTTACCTAACTAAATAAAACAACCCTAGTCATTAACTACAAAACTAAAAATAATGAAAGTTGAAAAGTCATTTTATTATTTCTGAATGAATACAGTTGTAGAAAAATCATAATAATATCACAGAATAACTTACTCTGTGATTATATCATTATGAATAAAATTTGATATATAGTTAGATTTTGGAATTGTTTTCTAAACAAAGACATAGTCTATTTGTTGAATACATAACAGCCGCTTCCATCTCATGGATTGATTTGGGTTTCTTATGCATTCTATTATTTATGCCATGCTGCTTGGCCGTTCGAAAAAAATATTCGATTCTCCCAATGGATAGAACCTTAGATAAGTAAGGTCTGGTGCCTAGACTGCCATGAAAATATAATTCACTTCCGATCCGTTTATTGATATATCTCAAATTCAATTTCTCCATGAACCGTTCATTTGAAAATATGTGAGGAATATTTATGAGTTTTGTTCAAAATTTAGGTCTTATTCTAAGTTTACTTATTTAAGACCTACTATAGCCAGGCATATTTCAGATAACAATAATTTTTCAATTTTCTTTAAGGATTACTCCATTTAATGGCGAATATATAGACACGAAAGTTACTTCCTGCGAATTATTTTGTACCATGAATATTTTCTAAGATACAGCTGGAGGATCGACTATCAGGGCCACCCGGTACAGTTCAAATATGAAGTTTCAACGTTCTATAAATGGAGTCAATCAACCTGATTTTCCTAGCTATTGGAATGGAGCAACATGGTACATAATAAAAACAGAAAGAGTCAAGAAAAAAAAAAGATTCCAGTTAAGTTCACAATTGTACTAATTTATCCGAGAAGATTTCTGGAATCGCTCTGTCGCGACTGCCGCATGAAACAAAAGAACAGCGCTGCGGGGGCACGTGCAGCAGCGCCTTTCCATTTATGGTAAATTTTCCACGAATCTGGAACGGACGTTGTACGGCTTATCTCGCGTCTCGCGCACGGATGTGTTGCATAATCGGCTGTACATAAGCAATAATTAAGAGCGTTGGCAGCTTACCTGGGGGATGGTGGGCTTGGGGTGGCCCATGTGGTGGTAACTCGAGTCCTCTCCGAATGTAATTGCTGCTGAGGTGGTGTAATATCCCTCAACTGCACCTCTGGCGTCCTTGAAATTGATTAAATATTTAGATCTCATTTGGTTAAAACGAATAATTTTGGATACATTTTCTGGAACAAAATTGTTGCCCAGCAAATTTGAATAAATAATACGGAGGAAATTGGCTACGGCTATCATTTTTCACTTCGAAAATGTTTGCCATTCTAACCAGCAAATATTTTGTATATAAATACCGGAGGAATAATCCAATTAAATGAAAAGATGCATGGTCATAGTAGAATGTATGTACCTGGATAATTTAGAATAATAATGTTTAGATACAAATCGCGTTGCTGTCATTTTCTTCTGATTAAATCAATGGAGGTAAAGAATAATTCTCTTACTTTGATTGAATTACAGGAAAACTCGATTTTCTGATGCATTTTTCATACAATACTTATAAAATGTGAAGTAACTTGCTTATATTTCGAATCCTGGTAGATTGACAAAAAAAACAATTAAATTCTTTGTAAAATTGGTAGATCAAGTTATCAGCATGAATAAGTAAAAAAGTCAGAAAAATTCAGATATATTTTCTCAAATAGCACACCCTATATGTTTTCCAGTTTTCTCATACCTACTCTAATAACAAAAAATTACAAAATATAACTTTAGAAAAGCTTGAAGGAATCAGAAAAAAATAGAATAATAATTCTCGCAATTCGCAATAGGTCATAAGGATCTGTGAAGATTTTGATAACAACTTGACTTGAATATAGTTAAGTACATTATTTCCTCTATAATTATTTCGGAATATTTAATCTATGTTTCAAGAACGAACATCACATGTTCTTGGGTTCGCTATATCATAAGAGTGTTCTTTTTTGCAAATATACTCGCCTACTAAGTCTACAATAAGTCTGAGTTTTGAAGCTATTGCTTGAACATTTACTCGTATTAATTAAATATGAACATACACTCGGTGCTGCATTTCTTGTTTGAATTATGCTATTGATTTAAGGATCAGTTCCGGGAAATGTACTCACCCTTCGTCTGGAGGTGTGGTCCACGTAATGTCATCATCTATCAAAAGGCCGTCCCTGGAACGCCTGGCAAAAAGACCACTACTTTAATTGGAGAAAGGTTTGATTGTTTGTAGAGCTTTGAAAATAATTGCAGGAAATGTTGAATTTGGCAATTATATCTCTAGCAATTACAGTTTATTGTACGGGGTGCCAACGATTTAATAGGGACAGGTTTGTTATTTTTTGAATCTTAAGCGATATAAAGATGATTAACTAAAAAAATGCTTCAGGTAGAAAATATGCCGATTTGCAAACTGGAAAAATTAAAAATCGTCAATTAAGTTTTGTTGATATTCTGATTTTATATTTGGAGAAGAAAGTTGAAAGTTTGCATATATTGGGAATTATAAGAAATGTTTTATCATTTTTATTTCTAAGATATGCCATATATCTTTTTTTTCTTATGGGCGCCATATTTGTTTTCAATGCCACTAAATTTAAACCAAGAAAGACAAGAAACCGTAAACATATTTCCGAATGTGGTAGGCCGTGATGATGAAAAAATTCGAAACATGTGAGTCAGGATTACAATATCAATAATTATTATCTTTAGACATGAATAATAAATACATCGACATTACAAAAAAAAGAACAACGGATAAATAACCCGCAATCATTTGTTGATAATAATATAAAAAAAATAAAAAGCAAATTCATTATTGAGAAATTAACAAATTTATCAAAAGATAGATATTATGAACAAAATTATTGAATATGAAAAAGGTAATTAGTCAGTTTTTGACCGAAGAACCCCCAACGGAGGAGGTATACAATTCGACTGTCTGCTTTATTTATTTTTTTTTTGGTTCGTGCGCGCCTTTTATATAGTAAACGAGCTCCGATTCTGATGATTTTGGACTCATTTGAAAGAAGGGGATTGAGAAATGGTCCCATATTCATAAAAACACAAATCCGAAAATTAATTAAAGATAGGACAATATCCGGAAACGTTTAAATTGAACATTTTTTCAAAAGTGTTACGGTTTTCGAGATAGACGCATGTTAAATATGTATTTTTGCAATGTGGAGAGGACAATTTCTTTCGAAAATTGAAAATTTTTCGATACTACATGAAAGATATAATTATTTGTAGCAGCATTTATAATGAACATTTTTTCCTTAGAGTTACGGTTTTCGAGTTAAATCGGTGTTAAAATGGTAACAACTAAAATATTCAAGCGTATTTCCGCAGCGATGTTCTGAGATCTCTATAATAACAACTACAAGCAAGGAATATACGTGGGTAATAGGATAAGTACTATCTTCATTGATATGGTAATGTGAACGTTCAACGATTTTCGGGACTAATGTTACACTCAAAAGTGTGAAATAAATATTTTTTACAAAAAATTGGACCGACGTTATTAGTTGGTGCACTGAAAAGTATAAAATAATATTAATTCTATTGGTGGTGGTACTTGTGAAGTTGGTGCCAAAAGTTATCAATCTACCTGCAACTGCACAACTTCAAAAGTACCACCACCAATAGAATTAATATTATTTTATACTTTTCAGTGCACCAACTAATAACGTCGGTCCAATTTTTTGTAAAAAATATTTATATCAACAACAAAAGCAACATAAGAACAAATTCACATGAAAAACTTTCTTACTTCTTTACTTTCATAAATGTTGGTGTATGTGCCCACTATTACTTTCAATATTTTTTTAGTGCTTAGTTGCATTTGTTCCGCTGCACTCGATAAAATTTCTAATGTTATGGCGTTAAGAGTTTTTTCTTTAAATTAAAAATCCCCTTATTTGTAAATGTCCTGGAACCATGTTGTAAAAAAATGTAGTATAATATGGTTTTTCAAAACACATCCAAATTCTATTAAAATTTTTCTAATTGAGTAAAATATTTTCCTCCAAATAACGACGATGGTCAATTTTTCCAGAATATCTCAGGAATGGTTGATTTTTTCCATTATAAATTACGCAAGTTTTTCTAATTTGATCATCTTTCTATCCCTTACTGTTCCTAACAAATCGTCATATATAATTTATATAATGTGTCAGGATTCCGAAAAATATATCAGGAAACTAATTTAAAAAAAATACTGAATGATGCAGTCACAAGAAAGTAAAAAATATGTTAAATTTGACCGACGAACCCAAACATAGGATGTATACAATTCGACTGTCTACTTTTTTTAATGAGTTTTGATATTCATTTGAAAGAAGACACTTGAAAAATGGTCCGATATTCGTAAAAACTCAAACCCGAAGTCTCCTTCCCTTCCAAAAACGCCTCCATATGGGTGGCGGGGGAAATTTTTCTCGAAAATTGAAAATCTTAGACGGCAGAATCAAATATAGGACAACATCCAGAAAATTTAAATGGAACATTTTTTCAAAAGATTTACGGTTTTCGAGTTACAGCGGTTTTAAAATCTCAAATTTGTGTAATTTTTCTATATGGGGGGAGCAATTTCTTTAGAAATTGAAAATCAGAGAGGCTACCAACTTGAAGACCAGATTATTTATAGCAACATTTATATCGTACATGTTTTCCATAGAGTTACGGTTTTCGAGTTACAGCAGTAGTAAAGTTTAAAATATGCTTATTTCTTCGACGATGTTCTTAGATTTCTGAATAATAAGAAGTACAAGCAAATAATATATGTGGGTATTAGACTGAAAACTTTTGGCACCAACTTCTCAAGTATCAACACCAATAGAATATTATTTATATTTTTCCGTGCACCAACTAATAACATCGGTTCAATATTTTGTAAAGAATATTTATTTAACATCAAAAATAAAAATAGTAATAATTTGAAGCATTTTGTTGTTTAGTTCCATCTATGATCTATTGTTGAAAATTTCCGACGGCTTCTAGCCAGCGGATAAGTAAGTTGGATGGTTTATAATCTTTATTATTTTTTGGGAAAAGAACTACAAATAAAAGTTGTAGGGACAGATCATATCTATAATTTAAAGCTTGAACCTTTCGAAAAAGCTTCTTTATTGTATTTTTTTCACATTCAAAAGTGCGATCAATAGCAGCATGAACATTTCTATAGGAAATTTACCTAAAAGTAATAATTTTCGGTTACGCTATCGACAGCAATCCCATTAGAGGCAGTCGAGTGAACTCATAGTTCAGATATATTCAAATGTCTAATTAAATAACCAAACCAATTTTCATCACACCAGAATATACTAGAAGCTGAACAGTTGCCTAAGGCTTTGCCGGAATTTTGGTATTTGAATAATTAAGTCTTCATTGCTGTATACCTACTTCAGAAATAATTTGCATTTATTTGAACTTGTTTATCTATTTCCGGATTCAGACGTACTAACACGATTGTGAATGAAGTTTTACTTCGAAATCCATATCTGGTATTTTGATCAATTGATATTTAAAGAATTGATGTTTTATTTTGTTTAAACAATGACCAATGGAATTCAGAATTCTTTACCTATAGCTCTTACAATTTGGAATACACTGATCAACAGTCAGAGAATTATCATGGTTTGTATTATTCATAAATATGTATAACAACTGAGCCAAACAAATTTGGAAAATGACAAGGCCATTAGCACAGGAAGTCGCCGCTTTTTTGCCGTTTATTAGTTGAGGAAAAAATAATTTTGACGCTCTACTCTCTCTACTAGAAAATGGATGTCTCGTTAACTTGACGTCAAGTTAGCGAATCAACTTCGTTAACAATGAAAATATCAAAAAACTAATTAGTGAGAAAATTGCTGCTTTTTTGCAGTTCATTAGTTGTAGAAGAAATAATTTGCCGCTCTTTTTTTATACTAGATATATGTTGTCTCGCTCACTTGAAAATTTAATGTTCATAATAAAATTTGGAATAGAATTGAATTCTTGTCATTATTTTTCCATCAAATATTATTTTAATACTTTGAAAGAATCAGAGTAATTCATTGCAAAGTAAGCTTTGGTACTAGAACATGAATCATGGGAAAAACTTCCTGTTTGAATGAAATAGTCTGTTTAATATTTTTGACCGACAAATCCCGAACGGAGAAAGTATGCAACTCGACTGTGTGCTTTTTTTTTTGGTTTGTGCGCGCCTTTTATATAGTAATCGTACTCTGATTTTGATGATTTTTGATTCACTTCAAAGAGGAGGCTTGAGAAATGGTCCCATATTCATAAAAATTAATCCTTCCTTCCGAAAACCACCACCGAAGAAAGTGGAGGGGGCAAATTTTCTCGAAAATCAAAAATCTTAGGTGATATAATTAAAGTTAGGGGGACAATATCTGGAAACGTTTAAATTGAACAGTTTTTCAAAAGAGTTACTGATTCCTAGTAAGAGGCATGTTAAATTCTCAAATATGTGTATTTTTGCTATGTGGAGAGGGCGATTTCTTTGGAAAATTGAAAATCTGTGTGTTCTACATGAAAGACCTTATTATTTGTAGCAACATTTATACTGAACATTTTTGGGACTCACTCAAATGCATATGTTCTATCGTAATTTTATAACCAATGAGTTTAGGTATGGGTCATGGTACATGAAATATTGTTGGAATTCTAAGCAAGAATAAAAAAGAAAACTGAAGTTGATGGGGTCGTAGCTTATCCTTGGGCTACATTTTATAAATGAATTTACCATCACGAAAACTACATTAAAACATCGACGCGTCTGAGCGTTTTTACAAAAAAAACATACGGCTCAATTTTACATTAGTTTAGACATTACTTCTGGGACACACTGTATACGAGGTAAAAGAGGCCCAAAGAGAAATATTTCTTAGAAATGACTATTTGCGTTAGTTATGAATTGTTTCAATGCCTTGAAATCGATAGATTTCGTATTTAAAACAGGCCCAATTATAATTTGGTACTTTTAAAAGCAAAGGAGGTTTGGTTAGTTATTTTTTTATGACGTGGAATGGTGGTCTTTAGGTGTTAATCATGATAAGAATTTTTTTAATAATTTTATTAAACACCAATAAGCAAGTAAAATGTTCTGTTTTTTGTTGAGGTATTATAACTTTTACTGTTTTTTACAATGAAGTTGTAGAGCAGAATAAGTATAAATTGAAAGTTCTACTGTAAATACTGACGGCATTTGTTGTCATAATTCATAATAAATAATCTTTAATAAAACGTAGATTTGAATGAAAGAACAGGCAGAATTTTCTTATAAAAGAATATTCGTTTCCAGACCCTACTTCAAGATTTAAAAAAAATGATCGTGTTTTCTGATTTACTAATAACAAAACAATCCTAAAATCTCAATGAATGCAAAAATCATTGTAAAGTTTCTTCAGAAATTTATATTTACGAAAACGACTTATTCAAGTTAAAATAGGAGCATGATAAAATAGTGCTATAAGAATTCATTTATTTAGTGTGCAATGAGCTATTCCCAGTTGACAACTTGAAATATTATTTTATAGTTGGTTCTCGACTTGAAAGAAATCCCCGACCACATTAAGTAAGGTAATCAACTGCGGTCTGGAGTCGTTGCAGAAAGTCCGCAGAGTAATCGGAGTCGAGAACCAGCGCAAAAGGTCTGAATACTTCAGAACGATTTGCCGCTAAAGAACAAAAGTGAAATCCTTCCGGGCCATAAATAAAAATTAACCGCCTCAAGTGAATTTTGTGAGCTTCATTTGTTTCAATATTTGCAGGCCACTGCTAGATTAAACACAACATTCACAAACTAAGAAAAATGTGTTACTCAACGATTACTGAATAGGCTTTTCCATTTCTGGTATACCTGCGTAATATTGACGTCATGAAATTGTCATTCCATTCCCTGTAGTATTCCACCAGCTTAAGAACAACAGGAGTAATTGTCAGCAACAGCAATATCAGAAAGAAGCTGCAGAAAGCTATTCCATTCTATAAAATAAAATAACATATTAATCATGTTTAATCTATGCTACATTCTTAACAGACTAAATTATAAGGCGCTTAGCCCAGAGTTTACAGTATATCCTGAATTTGTAATTTTAAATTATGTTGTATCACAAAGAAAAATTTTACGACCATTATTGTTCTTATTGACCAAAAAATGTAACATAGTTTTGTTTACGGACCATAAATGTCATAGGAATGAACTTATCTACATCAAATGTTAACAGATGTGAAAAGGGGTATCAATAAATTATTTAGGCGGTTGTGGTGTGATAATAGGTAAATTAAGTATAAACGCAGGAAAATGTAAATTTTGTGTACTCGCTAAAAATCAAGAATTTGATCTGTAAATTTTGATAAGATGAGTAATACCCTCATGGTAAAGAAATTAAATATTTGAGGGAAACTTAGATTCCAAATGAAATGTTAATAAATAAACCAGTAAATAAAACAGAGCTATGATTAAGCTATCATTAAAAGCAGTATAACTTGTTAAATCCAAGTAGGTAAGTGTCCTAAATATCCCATAAAGATTATGTTCAATGTACACATTTCTTTATTTTTGACCAGAAACAAAAGATGTTACCTGATTATATCAGTGATAAACTAAAGGCGTTAAGAGCAATGAGAGATTTTACAGGCTATATTTTACTGGATAAGATATAATACACACCCAATGCAAACATCTGTTTCTTTCAAAGGCTTAACTGAGTTCAATAAACTACCTGTATCTATCAAAAATGTGATAATTCAAACCATTTTAAGATGCTTTTGAGAAAATTCGGTTTAAATAAAAATCAGATTGTCTGGTTGTCTTTTAAGTTTACTCTGCAATTTCATATTATTTTATTCGTCAATAATTTGAGTTTTATACTAATTTAGGTTTACTTAGTTTTAAAGTTTTATTTCATTTATCAAACTAAATTCAACATTTATACATTTATGTAACATTGATGCTAAATAAACTTCTTCTTCTTCCTAATTGTCATTAAGCGATTTCTAAGCTAGCAGAGCCGATTAAATAATGTCAATTAATCTTAATTAGTCTCAGAGATATGAATTTTTAAATTATGCTATTTACCTATCTGTCAAAATTTTCAGAAAATAATGCATTTCTCATAAAATATAAGATAGACATAATTTTTCCATTCTGATCTCAAAAATAAACTCACATTATACATATTCCATAAGAAAAAAACAAAGTTGTGTACAGTTCAAAGTATTTAGAAACATCCGGTATAATTGAAAATATTTTTTCATTATATCTATCTGAAAACACAATGTTTCCACGACTATTTGATGCCTGTAAAAGCCTATTTTCTGGTCTCCTAATGAAATATACATTATAGAATGTTTAAAATAAGATGGGGATAGTTATAAACATTTTCTCCTAATCTTTACAATAACCCCGTAATCGTCCGAATACGCACTAATATCCCACCTTGTATATCCTTAAACGCATCTCGACTTCGGTTACGAACGATTAGTTTCTTGCTCCAAATTGTTGGTTGAATTTTTGAGAAACTCGCGAAAAATTGTGTGGATTTTTAGGTTTTTGTCAATTTAGCTACGCCTAAGGATCGGATTATGGTGAAATTGGTATAGTTGGACAGCTGGGATCTGGATGCTTCGGTCGTTATATATAATGTCCACCAATTTCCATTCTAGGGGGAAATATTTATATTTTTTCAAAAAAGCTGTCTTGCTCTTTGAGGGCACTGGTACTAAAAGTATGACAGCTCCGACGCCGTCTATATATTCGATACGTAGCGTAAACTTTTCGGTGATGGTAAATACATACACACAAACACATCAACGTTAAAATTAGGGAAAATGCCCCATATCCCTCCAACCTCAGAACTTTACGAATAATTCTCCGATTTCGATGTCCTTGTAAAGGTACCTACTGAAGAGTAGAATACGACTGTAGGGTGGGTAGGTAGGCACTAAAGGGTCGATTGAATGACGTTCTCATGGTTTTTAACTGGGATACTCGTTACGTATCTAAAAATACCAAACACGGCTCCCGAATGACTACGTGGGTAAATTTCGCAAAGTTCCTGTATATAGGTATGTGAATAATTCGATTTTTTGAGCATCCCTTGGGGAACTATTGTTCCCCGTGATGTTGGGATACTGAATATTTGATTATTAGAATATTTTGCAGAGGTTTTATTTATTCATATGAGGTACACTGCTCATTTTACCTAGGTATACGCTTTCCAGGTACAGTTTTGGCTGCTGTCCAGATTAAATTGCGCTTTGTTAAAAATGCAGTCATGTTATTGACCACTTTACATCCAACCATTCAGTATTACCTACGTAGCTACAAATAGAAAAAACGAAATTTTGATTGCTTTTTTAACACAAGCCTCTAAATTCTCCAAATTCTAAGAATTTGATAACAAGTAATATCGTAAGAAAAAAATATTATATCATTGTGAAAATAATTGAATATAATTCCGTCTATGTATGACACTGGATGTTTCTATAATTTAATTCTCGTAAAATAAGTGGTTTGTATCTTTGACATTTTATAGAGGAAATATTGAAACCATTAACTGGTTGACAATGACAAGTTGCTGATTAATTATAGCTATTGGAAATAAGCCATTCATATTAATCTGTTTCAATGTAATGTAGATGACATAACTCACATTGTCCATTATCTTTTGTAGGATTATCCTGACCTAGATCTAGAAATACATTATTAAGAAATCACCAATTTTGTTAAATATCAACAGGTTTTATTGGCATGGTATCTTTTTCTCGAAATGTCATAATATTTCATTCAAGACAAAGAGGTGTGTTAGAAGAATACAAACATAGTTAATTCGAAAAGTTTATTTTTATTGAAGTAGGTAGGAGTACCTTTTTCTCGTAATATCACTTAACAATATTCGTCAAAGAAAATAATAAAACAATAAATTTGAGTAATTTGATAGGGATTTATCTTTTTTACATAAGTTTGAGTAAGTATTTCTTTCTATTAATGTCTAAAAGCCAAAGAGAATAATAAAAAAATACGTAATATATACGATAAGAATTTGTTTAACTTTTATACATGACTTGAGTAAGTAAAAGTGCAATATTTCACACAAAGTTTTGAAACCAAAGAATATAATAGAATATTCAAAAACAACCAAAACACCAAGTATTTCAATTATGGGGGGGAGAAGTTGATATGCGATGAGGCGTGGCCGAACAAGGGATGATGTCAACAAAATATATTTCTTACAGTTCCGTCTATCTCTGTTAATAGGTCATTGACGCACCCCCATAAAATTTAAAACAAATCTAAATTATAGTAAATCCCACCATGCTTGATACTGATGTGTCCTCACAGTTTGCGAACTCAAAATGTGGCGCCAAGATTCGCCCACAAACGAAGCGAAGATTAATTTAGATGCGATAAATCACTAGAGAGTATAGGATACAATTATATTCAAGGTAGAGAGGAAAGTTGGAGTTAAAACAAGACCAGAAACTTCAACAAAATAAGTTTTATGAAGACAAATAGTTGGCAGATACAGTGTTTGGGATAAAATATCTGAAAATATCAATTTTGTGCACTACTGTTCGATTATCTTTTCTAATGATATGGTGATTACTCTGATTAGTCATCACTAATTTAAAACAGACTCTTCAATCGGTATCCTCCTCCTCCTAACTTTTAAACACGCCAGCAAATCGCTTCCAGTTCTACGCCTGGAAAAAGTGTGAAGGAAAGTTTTAAAAATAAAATTAGGTATAACTGTATATGTACGCAAGTAGGACTATATATCGTAATACTTTTACCTGACTCAAGGGTTGATCTAACCTGTGTACGCAAATGTGACAAAATTGACCTAGTGCGCAAATGGGATGTTCGCAAATAGCACGTATCCCTTCAATCACTTCACCCTGTGGTTTTTAAAATCGTTACTTATTTTCACCCAGTACTTTCTTTATTAATGAATCTGTTTGCTTACTTCTTCTGTTCTCCTTACTTGCAGATTCCATAATTTGCTTATGTTTTCTAATTTAGCACATTTGTAGATTCAATTCTGCTAGTGTTGCTTTTAAATTGTAGAATGTTTCAGACAACTATTTTGAGCGACTTAGCTAATGCATTCACAATTATAGCAATTGAAATTCTACTTAGGTTTATCGGATTTCATGGATTCCATTACTTCTCCTCACATTTTATGGGTTAACACCATGTTCAGGTCACTAGATCACTTGTACATATCATATGTCATATGTCATTTATTCATTCCATAGTGCTGCAACCCTGTGTGAGTTGGAGTTTTGTAGATGATCAGGCCATTAATGTTTAGGTAAAAATAAAATACATAAAACTAAATAGTGTAAACCATTGATAGAATACATTTTATAACATTTGTAGATATGTTATTGTGGTACGGTATATCTCATGTAGATTTTAGATTTGAAGGCAAGTTCATAGTATGGACTCCGAAAGTCGGACTCACATCAAAATTGTGATTTATATGGCCAGTAAGTAGTTGTGTAAATGTACATATAACGGGTTGTTTTTTACATAAAAGGAATTTAATTGTAGTACCGAATTGTTTCATATAGAATTTAGTTATCTTGAATACAAATAAACAGAAAAAAGTGCTCGTGCACGTGCCTTTTATTTTAATTATCTCAGTTCAGAGATTCCGCAGTGAAAATACAGACGAACGTTCCGTTCCACTGCAATATGGCGTGTATATGAACTCAACCGACATATAACCATGCCGACGCTGTATGCGGCAAGAAATGAAAATAATAAAAACAGGGCGTAAATTATAAAAATCCCACCATGTGTGACACTAAGTCCCGCATAATTCGCGTTCCATTCTTCTTACCAGCGGATCCACGATTAATTTGCAGACGACGAACCTGACAGAGTGGAAAATTTCCCAAAGCGGCCTGCATTTTCCTATTTCTCTCGTTACTTTAGTGGCAACGTGATTGTGGAGCTCCTTCAGATAACTTTCCGTTCGCGAAACGAATCGCCTCTTCGCCTGAAACAAAAAGATTCATCAAATGGATGCATGCGGTTGAGTAGATGGGCTAGACTGTCTTTAATGGTTAATGAACATGGAAGAATCGAGTTTCGCCTGTTGGGAGCTCGATAGTTGACAATGGACAAAAAACTTATTTGTATTTTGAATTATTCTGGTCAAGTCTTTTTAACTTTTAAATCAGTACAGAAGAATCATAGTGTAGATTTCTTCTTGATATCTTGATATCTTGATATTTCGGTACAATGTAAAATTTATAATCAATTTAATGTTCGATCTTGAACTTTGTCGATATTTTTAAATTTTTCCATTCTAAACTTATAGATTATCGTGAAGTTGCTAGGATTATTAAGGAATTTTCTGATGAGGACTATGATCTATTTATTTACTAAATAGGCCTAACAGCGTCTTATTACATATATACATATATAACAGATGCAAGACTTCTCCAATTAATTACCAGTTCTTGGAAAATATTACAGACTTGGCAACGCGGTTCATGCAGATTGAAGTGATGTCTCCCAAAGAAAAAAAATGGGAGGTTGTTTTCTGGATAAACAGTGCTAAAGAAGAATATAATTAAAATTTTTTGAAAATTCTGAATTAAAATTTTTGAACCGAGTGGTATCTTGAAACCATTTCCATATTAATCTCCAAACTAATAAAATTACTTTCCCTCACTGTAAGATCCTATGATAAATTCATATGGAATAAAATTTGGAAAGTCTTAAAAATTATTGTGTTCTAAAACCTATACGATCCATGATAATGTTTATCTATTTTCAGTATTCCTAGTAAAAATACACGTTATGCTATTGAAAATTACCTTATGGGCAATATACCAAAATCCGAAAAATAAATATGGAAAAAAGTATCTACTTATTCTCCATTTTATTGGTACCTATTGCACACTGCTTCGTTTGTTATTTCTAGAAATAATAGGTATAGAGAATCTCATAATTTTTTGTTTTGATCATATTTTTCTACATTTTTTCTATCAATATCATTCTTAAACTTGCTATGAAACAGTCCCAAAAGGTTTCTTCTAAAATATATACTTATAGTTTCTCTCTCCTCTTTTATGCATTAAGCATAACATAAATCAATTAACTTCACACCTAAAGCTTTATATATTATTCTTATTTATATTATATATTACTGAATAACTTTTTTCCTTTGGACTGTAAGCAGAAATGACTTGATCCGAAATTAGAACTGGAAAGTTTATTATATTAATACTCAGGTAAATGATACATCTTGCAATGAGATCAAATTCAGTGATAACTTAATTTGTATAAATATACTCAATCGAATATACTACTTCTGTATTCTTTGGAATGGTGATACCAGTGCTTGTAAAAGTTCCGAGCTTTGGAATTCATCAAACTTTATCCCATAACAATTTAACGTTGCCAATTCTAAACAACAACAATGCGACAGTCACGAGCTGCTCATGCCTCCTTGGCATATGCCTCTGTTGTTTTCTATGAATAGGTACATAATTTGCCATGATATAAAAACAAAGGCCTTCTGAGCTCAATTTGTAAAAAAGGATCGCGAGTTAGATCTCTTCTTGTTAGAAGCAGATTTTTAAAAACAAGATTTATTTGTTAGAACGACTCACTGGAAGTACAAGTTAATTGTGAATTCTACGTTTACAATCTTTCCTTATATTTATACTAAAATAATGCTGACTGTTGTTTATCCCTTCGTAATTACGTCATACCAGGGGTTCTGCAGCATGTAACTCGCGCATACTAACCACTCGACGTCATCAAGTGTAGCGAGGACAATGTTCGAGTCGTGCTCGCTTTTTTCGAGCACTCTCGATAGCAGCTAGCGACAGTTATTTTCTTTTTTGTCATCGATTGTGACGCCATGTGATTAGCAGCATACGCAATGGGATTTTTATATAATTTATTTTGCCTACCTTTTCAGCAACCTGCCACGCCTGGTTGTCCAAAAAGTACTGAATAGACTTCAAATTTACTAAAGAATGGTTCGCTTGTTTGTTGAGCGGTGCCAACAGCACTTCCAATGTAGTTATTTTGAATAGAATGCGATTTTTTATCTGTTTGTACTTTTCAATCTCGTTTTTTATAACTCTTCTTACAGTAACTGCCAAATTATCCATCTTTCTGGTGGTAACTGGATCAGCAAGCTGGCGAGCTACAGAATTCAATTGATCGGCAAATGCACTCAAGTCTCGTTTAGTGATGGGTTCCGATGCTTGGAGTCTATATTGGCTCAAGTTGGTGATATTGATGGTGGATAGTGCCTGTGAATTAGAGAAATACCTACAATTATAAGAAACAGCATGTTGTATGCAAGAGAAATAAAGAAAGAAATGCGTACTGCTGCTTTAATATGTGAAAAAAGGTTTTCTATTAAGACTAATACAGTAAGGTATTAAAGAACACGAACGAGTTTAATTTTTCCATTTACGTAGATACGAAGTCTTAATAATTATTTATATTTATCAAATCAAACATTTTTTGTAATGACACAGCGTGTCTATAAAATGTCTTTACACAATGCTAGCACATTTTACTCAGATAAAAATAAGTTGATTCAATCAAAATTACATTAGAAAAAAGTTACGTATTTTGGGCGTTATGTCTATAGTCCTGAGTTTATTATTTTAAAGGATTATTTTTATATACATATTTCTATCGACGCATATAGGATTTTGCTGAAATTTGGTGACATTGTTAAATAAGGTCAACCGATGCCAAAATAAATAATTTCATACTTGCTATAAATATAGAAGAAATAAAGTATGACATTTTGATTATGCCGTTTCATTGCTATAAAAAGTTACTCTCGCAATAACTTTCTCCGTAGTTTTATTTAAAAAAAACAAGTCACAAAAAAATAATCAAGACCCCACTAGATTCGCATCACATCCAAATTAAACTGCTTATTAGACATATTTCATATTTTCCCCTCTTCAAATAAAGTTCTTTTGTCGGCAAGTTTTTTTTATGATAACAAAAAATAATTTGATTATCTGGTGATTAAAAATCAAAAGAAAATATTCAATGGAAATTAGTTTACTAATTTCTGCATCTAAAACTTTGTTTTTATTTAGAATAGAATCTTCATAGTCTTCATATGAAAATACTTCTTAAAGACAAGGAGGATACGTGTAAAAAAAACTCTTTTTTATTTGTGAACATTCTGAGAAATGGGGCGTTTTCCTTCAAGAACTTCCATATGCTCTTAGGGCATCTATGTCCTGAAAAATCTGTCACGCAATGCTACCGAAAAAAATTTGGTGGTGCTATTAACTATGACGTCATAACTCAGTAACATGGCAAAGCTGTGACGTTATAGTTATTAAATATGATCTTATCTTGATCTTAGGAATGTGGGGGAGCATTGTGTACAGACTTTTTGGAGACATTCTGTATATTAGAAATGTAATAATGGGTTAAATGTACAAGGAAACGACTAAGAGCTGACAACCTATATCATTTAGAACCGGTACTGCGGTATTTTGTGTACAAAATCCCTCCACTAAGCTACATACCTTATACTGTCCTTGAAAACTTATGCTAATTTCCTGATATTTAATTTCTGTCAACTAATGGCATTATTTACAGCATCCTATCTTTCCTTCAAACTATATATCATATAGTACCTAGTAGTAGGTATACCTACTACCATAATTCAATCTGATGTTTTAGTTTTACATCTTTGGATATTAAAATTTGAAGTTTTTTTGTACTTAAGAATAATAATTGAATATAGAAATAGATTTTGCCTAATAAATGAAATAATATCTTTCAATTTACGTCAACAGCATTGGACGGTCTCTTTTGTGACATGCAAATGAAACGGTTCCAAATCCAAATTAGGTAATACAAATAAACCATACATGCATTCTGTTTTCAAAACTCTGAACAAAAACTTTGTAAGACTCTAACTCAGAAAACTTTCCGTGAATGAGAGAAAGATATTCAAGAAGAGAAGAACGTTTTCCCTTAAATATAATGAAAATAATTTGGGTACTTCCGAACTCTACCTTGTACATCGCGTCGGATTGCAACAGATTTTCACGTTTCAAAAAACATTATAATTCCCAATTCCATTGTAGGCTGATTTCAAGAGAAGCCTGTTACTATTTTCCTTAAATTTGAATAAGGACTATCATTAAGGAGTCTTCTTTCGCATAAGGAATTATAAAGAAAAATGAGGAGATTTTTAAGTATCTAGATATTTTTATTGAAGTAAACATAACGACGAAATTCTCACACTATTTCATCCGTCCGTCAAAGACAAAAGTTATTTCTTACATTTTTCACTTGTATAATAGCTGTCTGTTTTTTTTATATTGTGTTAGACTACCTAAGCTGTGTGTAGGGAGCCGAAAAGAAGAGAATTTTAAGAAAAGTTGTTATAGAACATTTATTAATAATTTAATTGCATTGGTCGGTTTATTTGAGTGGAGATGAGGTAAATGAATAAATTATTATATTTTATTATGTTACGTATTTTGTTAATTGATTTTCTTGAAATAGGAGTTATTTGAAAGAAGATTGGTGCTTGAGCATTTATAAAGAGTTGTTTGAATTAATTCGATTTCCTTCTTAGAGATGAGATACATAAATAATAAGAGAAAAAATACATAAACATATTATTATATTTCACCATGCTAGGCCCAGATCGTGTTGTCGATATTCAATAAGTATAAAATAAGAGCAGCAGTTCCTCGATACTAGAATGAAAAATCATAAAGTTATTACTTATATCAATTATTTTGTGTTGGTGTTGATTCTGATCCATCAAGACCAAATGCCAAGAGTAAATGCAATATCAACGAGCGCCACAAACCGTAGGCGTCGATAACGTCACGGGCATATGTTAATTTTCTAATATTTCTTAAGCAGATTTTAATTTTGCTTTAAATGTAATGACGATATTAGGTATGTTTATTCTTAATGGTCTAGTAAAGTTTGATATCAGCTTGCGAAAAAAATAAAACGACCTCCCTAATAAATGTACCTAAGTAGATAAATTTAGAGAAAAACATTTTGAAAAATATTTCATCATCTCGCGAAAGTGGTTAATCTCTGATTGGAACAACTAAACTAAACAGAATCATTTCGATGTTGCATCAGATAGTTGGCGAATTAGAACACCAGTAAATGTTATCTAGTTCCACTCCCTTATACATTACTTTTTTATCTTCCTTGTATTTATTTTTCGTTCAAAATAATAATATATTGAAAATTAAATGGAGTTGAGTCTTTATTTATGAAAATGCATTTAGTTATTTCTTTATTATTCTATACACCTCATGATCTATCTAGGTATTTACTATATTTAAATTTATTATAAATGTACCCTCAAAGAATCAACTCTACTCGTAATAACCATTTTTTTTTTAAACAAAGAAGCTATTTTAATTAAACTGGACACTGGATTATTCAAACCATTCAAATCATTTTAACTTTGTTCTAGGATAATACAGGTGCTTACATAAACAACTAATGCAACTATGTTGAAACAAACATTCTCTCCCGTCCATCCAAAAAGATACCATGAGCTACGAGCAAAATTGAATTTAAGCGGGAATACTTATCATGTTCGCGGTTACATTGAGCCAAACGTTCTCATTTCTCTCAAATGAATACCGTCAAAATAACCGAATTTACTACCAACTTGGATACTCCACCTGCAAATTCAATTGTAACGTTGGCCCAAGTATCTCTAAGCTGTTCTCTCCCATGGTGAAGTTGGCAAACAAACTTCTTAGGTCGTCCCACTTTTTGTAGTTCGCAATCTTGTCCACGTCTATATGGTTATGTAGATGAAAGGTCTTGTATGATGGCTGGTCCCTGTGGCAGAGCCTGCAAAAAATTAATAAGAATTCATGCGAGAGAGCATCGCAGATATATTTTCATACATAATAATATTCTCGGCTACGAGGTGGTGACCTGTCATAAATATAAGCAATCTTTGTATGGAGTGAAGCTGTGATGGAAATTGAATATGTTTGCTTTTCTATTGGAATTGTAGTGGAATATTTTGTAACTAAAAAACGATCAATGATGTCTTTATCAAAAGAGTAAATACAAAACGTAAATGAGAAAAATTGATGAAACAAATGTAAAAACTAGTCTTGGGTGAGAAATTACCTGAATGTACCTCAATTGAAAACAAAATATATAAGATGAAATATTACAAGGAACTAAATGAACTAAAAAGTTTTGGTAAATATGAGAAATCCACCAACATCAAGAAAAACAATTTCCAAATGATAATATATATATCCTCTGATTCTAATTGCGAATGTCTATGAAAATAATATTGGGAAATCAATGGCCAACCTAAAAAGAGAAGAGTTCATTTACATTTCGACAGTATAAAAGTTGGCCTGTGACGTTATCGAGGGGTGGAGTAGTAGAGGCATTCGGATGAAGAAAAATTTTTACCTACTAGAATTTCACACTGTAAAAGTGGATGTTTTAGAACCGTAACTCAAAATCAAAAGACAAGTCGTAAGTATTAAGTAATTTGGGTAAATTATTCTATATTACTTTGTTTGGTAGGTACTTGATAACATGAGAACATAGGGATATGTTAGGAGTTCCTTTACCAAATAAAATGATATAAGTTCATCACCATAGAAAGCGTAGAGACGAACTCTAAGCCAACTTATTTATGTTATACAAAAATTATAGTGCAAATATAGATAAAGATTTACGTCTTGAATGTCTATAATTCACATTACATATACAATGGTTCCTATAGTATTTCTCTCAAGAGCAAATTATATCAAACAATCATATTCTGAAAACTGTTAAATATTAATATCAAAGGCGATTATTATCTCATCTACTAGTTATTCAACGTGTTATATCTTTGACGTGCAATAAAGTATTGCCAGAGGTGATTAATTCATTGGTGTAAAAGGACCTTGGGCTAAGACAGAAAATAGATCAGAGGTCATATCATATAGTCTATTTGAATGAGCAATGTGATTAATTCTTCATCTAGAGACTTTTCTATATCATCTGAGATTGAGAATCCATAAGTAACGGATAAAATTTTGTTCAAATATTTATCATTTTGAATAAGAAGACTGGAAACAGGAAAGTAAATCCTATGCTTCTCTACGTAGCCACATGAGATTACAAAATATGCATATCAGAGGCGTGGCCTCATGTAGGACGAATATCTTGACAATTAACTTGAATAATATTTGTTCTCTTTATTTATCTTCGTGATCACGATCTGCCGTCTTTTTTAAGCGAGAGCCGCTTGTTGCGCACGGCATGGTGCGCAAAGGCGCATTTACAAAAGATATGCGTATGAAATTTTACACGATTTTTAGGGCGAGTTTCCAGTCTTCTTGATTTTGAATATTACAGTCTTAAAGAGTTGTCAAATAGATCCATTATTGAGGTCTGTGCCCATTGTCACATACCTATCAATGGTTTATTTCCCATGAAATATAAATATTTCTAACAGGGACAAATATCTGAAATGTAATTAAAAAAATTACGTGAGTATTGGCACAATCAATGAAATCAGAAATGTGATAAGAGAAACTATTTGGGTAGGTCATGCTTCATCTTTAATTTTGGCGAAAGAATTGAGCGTTCTAAATTTGATATGCCTTAGAGACGACATTATACTTTGTATTCGCGTATAATATTAGTTGGAATTTCCTTGATGTATCTCCAGAGACATTACAAAAGATGTTATCATCAGCATGCCCAAAGCAGTTTGAAGAGGCACACTCACTCAATCAATGGAGAGAACTCTTGCCAAAGCTCATCTAACTGAGAACATTCCTCAAACGAGCCAAACTTCCTCTAGCAAACGAAGGTCGTTAATGTTGATATTTCATCGACATAGTTTTTGCAGCTGTTGGGTTCTCCATAACTTCGCTTGACACGTCACTTCAAATAGAAATAGTTCGTCAGTTCATCACGTGATTAATTTGGTTGAAGGTTGTCTTCTATTAATAATATGGTGGTGGATTGTTAAGTAGTGCGGCAAATGAGTAATGGTAACGGTTTCTTGTATTAAATAGCAAGCAAATTCAGCTTGCCGAAATAATTTGCTCATAGATGTGGAATGTTCATTTTGTTTTAATTTATGGAATAGGTGCCTATGATGAGGAGCGAATGAATGTACCTACTATTTTGATTCAAATTAAAATTAGATTCAGAATTTGGCTCTATTGTTTTCAAAATAAATATACAGACATTATTATTTATAACAATTAATTTGATAAATATATATTTTTGAGATGATTGTTATTTCATCATCATATACCATATTATATAATATTATTTTATTGTTATTATTACTTTAAATTAAAAAAAAAACTTAATAATTTTGAATGAATGAATTTTATACCTACACAATGTGTCAAATAGCTGGAAAGCAGATCAGTTGATAATAATTTTTCTCATAAATTTTCAATCTACATTTCTAGAGCTTGATAAGCACTTAAATCAAAATGGTACGATCTCAATTAATGAAAATTAATTTTATCTTGGGTAACTGGAAATCTGATAATAGACTGGAATCTTGAAAACAAACCTCTTGAAAACTTCTTATTGAGGTAGGCTCTTAGGCTCTTTAAAGACGATAATGAAAAATATATGGTATATCTAATAATCCATAGCGTATTTCGTAAATTATCTTAACCGAAGTGATGTATAAGGTGGCAATAATGCAACAAAAAAGAGAAGCTTACCCTAGATGGCTTTGATCAACTAAGATATGCAGCACCGAGTGTTGTGAGAGGTTTGGACCCAAAAGTGATCATTAGGATGAAAAAATTCAAGACTTCTAAGAAGAAATTGAAAGCACGAACCAGCCTACTACAATGTTCTTTCTAATCGGTGACTTCAATGCAAAACTAGGGAAATGACAGGACCACCTGGAAATAGGAGCATGAACTTTTGGAATCGAGTAAACAAATGAGGTCAAATGTTGTTTATATGAAAATATCACGGTTTTCAATTTTTATTAATTTTACTATGAATTTGAGGAGAAAATATTTCAAAAAGTTGTTGGATGGAGCACATCCATAATTCTAAAATATTTTATTATTCACGATGTTCCAAAGTAAGATACACAATTATGTTGTGTTTTTTTAAATGGCAGCTCCATATTTTCGAGACATTTTTAAATTTGCCTACACATTGTCAATGTAATGCAATACATATTAGTCTTAAGTGTCAGAATAGCGTCGTGCATCGACCTACAAAAAAATCATATATTTCAAGATAACTTAACAAACTTTTTTTCATTAGATTCCTAACACCACTGCGCATCTTGTTAATTAATGTTGAAATCGAATTGAAATTTTATGAAATCTCACAAACTTTACAGATTAGACCCCACAACCTATATATTGGCAGAACGCCCTTAAAAAACGGCATACAATGGGTTAATAAAATACAGGGTGTTGTATTTGAAAAAGTTTAGTTATTGCAATTACTAGTTATTTGCTATTTTCAAAAAATCATAGTGGGCAAAGCAACATCGATGCCGAGTTCAACTTTAATTGAAAAGATGCGTAATGGCGTGGAAACTAATAAAAACATACGATTTTTTCAGTAGGTCGATGCACGACGCTAGTCTGACACATATATTGACATAAGTCAAAAACTAATACAGATAAGTCTATGATATGTATTGCATTATTTTGACAATGTATAGGCAAATTTAAAAATGTAACAAAATTATGAGGCTGCCATTTAAAAAAAACCTAACATACCTAATTGTATATCTCACTTTGGAACATCCTGTAAGTCCTAGAGATTGAACTGTAAGCCGAGGAAGAACAGCGACTAGGTGGACAGGTGACCGGTAAAGAGTAGCCGGGATCTGGATACAAAGAGCTGAGAAAAAGCAAGACTGGAGTGAATGAATTAAGGGAGGTCTGTCCAGCAGTGGACAAAAGCGGCAGATGGTGTCCTAAAATTTAACTGTAGATATTATATATCCATGGTTCGGAATACACGTTAACTGTAGGTTTCCTTGTCTGTGGCAACATGTTCGAGTAAGGCATTTAAAGAAAAATAAATTGAAAATCTGGAAAAAGCGGCCAAGTACCGAAAATATAGTTTATTATTAGGTATACAAGGAAAAAAATACTAGATTTCAGCTCGAGGTTGTGTAAAAAACTAGTGCTAAAATCTAATTTTCTTCCCGTGTATAATACTCTTTTTTTGTGACGAGAGAATCGATGACTTAATATTGAAAACATATTACAATATATTAAAGTCAGAAAATTATCGAAGTTAAATTTGAATTTAACGTAGAAGGCGACAATTCGACCTGCGTTGCTAAGGGAACCTTTAAAGTAATCAAATATCTGTAGATTTAATTTTGTGTTTTGATTTATATTTTTGTGTATATATATATCTACCCGCGAAAAAAGTACTCACTTTCCCGTCACAGAAACAAAAACAGTTTCAAAGATCTTGAACGAGACACTATTAAAATTTTTTTTTGTCAATACGTTGAAAACTATAAGTAGATAAAATAATTCCTGTAGGCATACGGTTATGACCTAGGTGATGGTGTACTAAAATTACGCAGATAGGAACACCAACATAAAATGAAAAACTCAAGGTGGCAAATTCAAAATGTGAGTTTTGGTTTTCAAAATACCAGAATTAATGTGTTTGTAGGCGCCAGGCTAAAATATCAGGTGTTAATATACTACTAAAAAAAATTAGAGGTATACGATAGTGTTCACGTGAAGCTAGCACAACATGATGAAGTTATAATACATTGATTACTCAATGGTATATTTATTTATACCTACATATTAGTGAAAATACAAATATTCAAAAATTATGAGATAAACCATCAAGTAATAATTATGTAATGAATAGGTGCCTGCGCAAAGTATTTTCACAAGCTTATGAAATTATAAATATACATCAAATTGATACTGCGGAGACTCACTTGAGCACATCAGCGATACTAAGTGTATCATTGCCCTTGGAGAAGTCTTCCAATAACCCTTTATCTCCACCATAGATTGCGCCACCATTGTCTAACAGATCCGAGAGCACGGCAAACTGTGGATAATCGTGTAGAGGCTGGCACACCCAGGAAGCCCCATGACTGCCAATCAGCAGAGCTGCGCTGCCCAGGGCCCACACTACTAGGCAAACTATGCCTGAAATGCTCACACCCGATATCAGGAACGATATAGTTTTTGATGTTGGTCCACAGCCACAAGGAGCTCCACAGAGGAACAGACCCCATATGAGCGACAAAGTAGATGCGATACCTGTGAAAAATCTTTTTTTTTCAGCTCAAGATACGATTTCATTTAACAATATCTTTATAAAAAATAATAATAAATATAAATAGTTCTATGCGTGATTATAAAGTGAATCTATTGACTTTCTGAACGAACGTTTCATTGAATCACTTATATTAAAAGTGTTGATTGGATTTGTGTGGATTACCTTTCAGAAAAGTTGTTAAAGGGTGATAAACAATTCGATCTAACCAAACATAGCGAGTAGAGAAATAAAGAGCGCGTCTCTGCGGATAAATTAATTGAGAAATCGAAATCCTCAATTTTATTTCTAAGAATTTCTGCCCTTGGTAATTAAAGCACAGCATTGCTTGCAAACTGAAAGTTATGTACTCGAGTAATTAACAGGTGAGCATTTGGCTTTGAATTTTTGGTTGTGCGATTACAAGATACGATTTCATTTAACAATCTCTTTATAGAAAATAATAATAAATATAAATATTTTTTACAAAAAATTGGACCGACGTTATGAGCTGATGAAAATTGCTTTGAACAAAAGTTGTAGGTACTGATTATATCTATAACCTAAAATTATTTTTAATAATATTTACACTACTGCTCTTTTTTGATAATTTTTTAAAATGTTTGAATGGTCGCCATTTTGAAACTACTTACCCGATATGGCCCAATAACGAACTCGACCGAGATATTTGAGAGATTGATTTTTGTAGCAAATTTGAACTTGATACCTTCAAAACTGCGACCTCTATCGTGTTAACAAATTTCGTAATATCCCATATATTTATATATATAAACTTTTGAACCAAATGTTTTTTTGGACTAACTTATAGACATATAACAACATGCTGTTGAAATTTTTTCGAAATTCAAAAGTGTGAACGATCGCAATAGGTATATTTCTATAAGAAATTTACCTAAAATGTTAATTATAAATAAATAAAAGTTGTTATAAATGTTGCTACAAATAATTATGTTTTTCAGGTAGTATCGAAAGATTTTCAATTTTGAAAGAAATCGCCCTCTCCACATAGCAAAAATTCATACATTTGAGAATTGAACATGCATCCATCTCGAAAACCGTAACTCTTTTTAAAAAAATGTAAAAATATAAATGTTTCCGGATATTGTCCTATCTTTAATTATACCAACTCAGATTTTCTGCCTTTGGTAACTAAAGCATATCATTGTTTGCAAACTAAGAGTTATGTACTCGAGTAATTACCAAGTGAGCATTTTGCTTAGAATTTTTGGTTGAGTGATTAATTAATGTCTGATTAAAAAAAATTGATCATTATGAATACCTGATTTATTGATAATGAAGTATCGAGACTGTTAGCGAGCTGTTGGTATTACATATAAATAATAGCTTCAAATCGTTTTCAAATCATTAGAAAACTATGCAAGAACTTGATCGGCTATCAAAATTAATAGGTTTTTGTAGAAAATATAAAAAAGTGATTAAACTAATTTATTTTTATTAGAATAGATTTAATTTCTAAATATAGATTTACTTGCCATAAATTTGAAATTGTACTTTTTGGTAAATCTTTGGTTGAGCATCCTAACCAGGAATAATTACCTACATGAGAGTTAAAATGTTGAGAAAGGTCGTTGAGCTGATTTGTCAAATCTTGAAAAAATTATTTAGATTGAATGTTCAAGAAATGTCGCCACATTCAAAGTAGCATATAAAAAGTAGTTCGGCAATAGCTTAGATTGATACTAAAATTGTCACGTATCGAACATATAGTTGTTTATGAATACGGCTGTATATCTTTACCATGATTATTTGATAAAATAGGAAAAAATTATTATCCTATTTCGATTATGCTGTCCGATGTGGAGGGCGATATTAAACATCGGGTTCTTATGAAATCCCTTGAAGAAAGCTTGCAGTCGATAATCAGAGGTGAACGTAAATAGGGGTATTAAAAAATAATGGAAGAAAACATGGTGAATTCATTATCGGTTGCTTAAGGCAGGTCCAATATAGAGGTAGTTGTTAATAGAGATTGTACTGTATACATTTTGTAAGACGTGTTAACTTTTGAATATTCTGAATAGAAAGCATGGGTCGAAAGTGACTGGTGACTAGATTATTAATATTTCTCCAGTTATTTGAGTTTATTGGCTTAAAATTATTATTATTATTATCTTTGCAAGGTGTCATACAAATAAAACACATTCAAAAATAAAAGTGCTCCTTTGTCCCAAATCTTTATCAAATAAAGTTCGACAATGATAATGACTTTGTGTATAACAATTTTAAATGATGAATACATACGCTGAACATGGCTAAAATTTGGATCGACGCAATCCATTTACAAGATCGACCGGTGAATAACTTACGGCCAACCTCCATTAATTACGTAGACATTTATCATTTCTGATACGTTTCTGGTGACCCACATCAAGTCAACTCTTTGTGTATTATGTAAACGTTCTCGGACACTTTATTAATACTCTGCAAAGCGTTTGCGAGTCAGTTCATATTTTGACGAAACAGATTTTACAGCTTTAACTATGCAAGATAAAGGTAATATAATAATAATTGGTTCACACTGTGAACTACCGAGTAAGTATACATATTTTAAATCAATCAACTATAACAACACGGAAAAAAATACAGAAACGAAAGCAGAGGTTATATTATGATGGTATGGTTATGCAATATGACCACAAAGAATAATGCTGAATTTCAATAAATTAAAGTAGAAATGTAATAATCATAATAATATTGATAATTATATTCACGCTAACATAAAAATCTTAATTGAAAAATCCTTACCGAGATGCAAATAGCATCTGTGTGTAGACCTGAACTCAATAATGATTTAAAATCCTATAACCTTAACAACATCTATATATACTTACTAAGACAATACTAATAAATAATAAATTGAAAATACGACAGAACTGTAAATACAACTACAAATGTAAAGATCATCATACATATAAGAAATATTAAATATTAATACAGACATTTTATAAATAATATAACAATATATTATAGCTTCAAATTATTTAAAATACAACTCTTAACATGAAGTTTAATACGACCTCTATAAAAGTTTCATTTTTTTGATGATTATCAAATCTATTGTAAGTTTGGATCGATATGAACTAGTCTTTTGGCCAATATTCAATTTAGTTTTATTTACTGCAAGCGATTCATGTCTAGAACATACAGATGCTTCAGCAATAGTATGCTGTTCCCGTAAAATACAATAATTATTTATTAGAGCTTCCAAAATATATTTTTGATTGATATTCAATAATTGTTTCTCATTGAAAAGGTTGTATTGTTTATTAAAAGTAAATGTTTTAATTGCTCGATTTTTTATTCTGGCTACCGGCCCTAATGCATTTGAATAAGAATCCCAACAGATAATTTCATAAAATAGGATTTTACAGAACAAATCATGCTAGAATTTTAATAAATCATTTGTCAAGAATATATCTTATTTTATAGAAAACAAAAAGAAGATAGGTATCTTATTTTTTTAAGAATACCAAAAAAATATTTTTCTTCCAGTTCCAATTTTCATCCAGTATAACACCAAGGTATTTAGCTTTCACTCCACTCGTTTTATTTTATCACATTTACAATTTAAATTATTATAACATCATCATGTATTGTCAGTCCGTCTGTAACAGGCAGCTTATAGCACATTTAAAATACTGAATTTTGACATATTTAAAGTCAATCTGTGATAATCAAATCATTTTCTTATAACTTCTAAGGAATGTTTAACCACTACACATAATGACAGTGTCATCCACAAATGACACAAAAAAACCGGTATATTGAGTTGCAATAAACTATTAATATAGGCATTAAATAATAATGGACCCAAAATTGAATCTTGAGGGACTCCACAAGTGACTAAGCTGTAAGAACTTTTCACACCATCAATGACACACTGAAATCTATTTGAGAGATAGTTCTGCAGTTCCACAACAAATCATTAACAATCCTTCTAATGTTTCTTATTTTATTTTTTTGTACCCAGTATATTTTCTGGTGACAATAACATTTCCATACTTCGAGCTTTTATTCAATTTCTGACGTAAGTTCGTAATTTTTAACTACTTAGTCGATGAAAATTTACCCGTTTTTTGTCAAGACTATTTTTTGCTACACCTGGATATCATTATGGGTATTCTAAATATTTGAGACAAAATCCTTTCATATACGTACAATAGTATCGATGGTTAACAAGTCATTTTTTAATAAAGAAATTATCATTCACTCCTCCCTGTTCCAGGATATAAATTTAATAATAAGAATTTATTTAATTATCTTATAATGTCATAAAAGCTATCACTTTTACCATTTTCATCAAACTCCACATATAGAGAAAATCCTCAATAAGTTTATTATCCATATGTAGGTATAGATTACTGCAAATAAGAAGAAATAATATTTGTGGCTTCAGTAATAATATCTTCTAACACATATTGTATTGAAACTAGTTTAAAATCAACTAGTTGAGCCTTTTAGCCTGTTCGTAGATAAGTTCCATAACACTGTGTTATCTTCGACGGAAAACTAATGTAGTAGTCATAAGACTAAGACAATTGATGAGAAATGGATCCATCATTATACATCCGAATCAAAAGGAAGTATCAAATCAGTGAGTAAGCCCCATTGAAAGTATAACAAAACTAGCGAAGACTCAAAATTCGGCTGGAAAGATGTTGGCATTTGTTTTTTGAGATTCAAGTGGGATCACTACTTGTAGAATCAACGCCCATTTTTTTTCAGGAATATTTAGGTATATTATATAAGTTTTGAAGCCATGAAATTCTTCTTCTCCCTGGTCCCCTCTTACCATATACTTTTCCTTGAAGAACAGATTTTAAAAGGCGGTATTTACTTCCGTTCCTCATAATGTGCCCAAGTTATTCAAGTTTTCTATATATATATATATATATATATATATATATATAAATATCGATTTTCGATGTCAGCCAATGTCTCTCCATTTCCTCTGTTCAGTGTTCATTCTACTTTTAATTTCATTACAGGTCTTCTATTTTTTTTTGCTTTCTCGTGGCTTCCTATGTTTCAGCTCCATATTGTACAATAAGTTGGAATGTTTCTTAGTAGATTATTTTCTTGGTCTTCTTATGGGTCTTCGACCACAACACTGGGTTCAACTTCGCCAAGGCTTGTTTAAGGTTTACGGTGGGAACTCAACCTCTTGCTAGATCCCTCGTTCCCAAGCACGTGTATTCTTCAAATGCTTGTTGTATTTCACTATTTACTAGGAAATCATAAATCAAAGAGAGACTTCAACTATTAAGTGTTTCGGCATATTTTTTTTATTTAATCCCGCTTTCTCATACGCTTCTATTATTTTTGCATCATATATATATATATATATATATATATATATATATATATATATATATATATATATATATATATATATATATATATATATATATATATATATATAGGTACACCTCATTTGCAATCAAAATCTGATCGTTGGCAAACAGAAAAGTATACAGAACACGTTGATCTCTAAGCCCATTATTTGCCCACTTATGTTCTAAGACTAAGCACTTTGTTTATTTTAATTTTGAGCAGCGTTGGTGATAAACAGCATCCTTCCCATAGACCTTTTGTAGGGTTTATTGTTCTCGACATTCTTACCCCTATTTTAATTCTCGTTTCTTATCCTCTGTAAAAAGATCTTATTGCCAACGCATACTTTGAGTGCCGAGTCATATGCCTTTTCGAGATCAATAAAAATGAGATATGCCTCATAGTTTCACCTTCTTCTCTTCTTTATTTTTTTATGCCGAATATGTTATCCATGGCCTAATAAAAAGTATATACTTATACTGTTAGAAAAATTGATTTCTGACCCTGTATAAAGTAACTCTTTTCTTACCGAAGAGCGAAAATAGTTCTCGTTTTTTCTTACTAGATGACGTTATTCATTTAATAATGATACAATTTATCGTAGAACCTATAAGGCATGCAGTGACCAGTGACCATTTTGAGAAAAAAATGTTCACCAACCAGAAATTATAATCGCCTCTTCATGAATATTGTTTTCAACAATTTACACATAATCTGCTGTGTATATTAATTTATTTCAATCAGAACATAACAAAAATTACCTATGGCATCCCCAATCGGAAAAGTAAATTTAAACCTCCGCCATTTCAAAACTAACTGACATATTTTGTTTATCTACGAAATCAACCGATATTTTCTACAAATACATCCATCTGCCAAATTTTATTAAAATATATTTAAAAATTTCACGAAATATGACGTTGAAATTCCAAGAATTAAGAAAATTGAAAACAGCAATTTTAATGAAATTTACCTAAAAAAATATACATCTACCTAATTCTAAAAGAATGCGAAACAATATTAACATGTCTTAGCAACATAATAATCTATTTCGCTGTAACTAAACTTATACATATACTTTATTTCTCTCATAATACATCTTAACTATAATTTAAGTTCATCCCTTGTCAGCTAAATCGCAGCGAGTAAATATCGTATTTTTTCTGGAAGATACACCATGTTACATTATTGTTTTCTAAGAACTATATTTTCTACTGTACCTATATCGTTATAAAATCTGAAATACGGACCAGTTATAAATTCTTAATGCGGTTCTGGAATATATCGTCGCAGTCTCATAAAATGAGTGTTTGCTAGCTGATTGTTCGGTAACCTGTGCCTATAGACTGTGTAGATCTGCATATGAAATTACATACTTTAAAGGGAATATAAAATGATAAATAAACTTTATTTATTTACCACTGAAATATCACAGATTATTTTTATAACTAGTACTACACTAAACTATCAACTATTATGTACAAATTATATCTACGAGTTCAATTATCTACAAAAGCGTATATTCGAGCACCACTTCATTTTGTAGTTGCTAGTTCCATACTTTTTATATGACTACACCAGACTGAACTTCATTAGGACGTTCTCTTCAATATATAGGCAAACCCTTAATATCTAGAAACTTCCAGGAAAGATCTTCCTACACCGCGAACACTCTACCAATAGCGCCAACTCACTACACATTCCTCGATATAAATATGGCTTTGGCGTTTATCGGGGCCCTAATAACGTTCATTCTGTGATATGATTGTGAATGATAAAAAAAATTGGTTAGGCCTCGTTGTGAAAGCAATTTTCAGAGTTTCAAGAAGTGTTCACCCCGAAAAGATACACTCCAGCGCCTAATGTAAAAAGATATTATTGAAAGCAATAATAATTCTTAAGCCTACGTTTACGTGGCATGCTGGAGCGCCAATTTTCAGAAATTCTATCAGAAAACGAAAAAAATGTGACCTAAAATATAACCCAATCTAACCTCATGATGAGTAGTCAATCAAAATTCTTCTGAAGTCGGCTTTGTTTTCCCCTATATTCGACCTCTAACCTATAACTAACGTTATAATATCGCTATAATAGTGTTTTAACGCTATTGAACGCTTATGAATACCGTTTTTGTGTATAGCCTTATACCAAGCATAACATAACCCCCAATATTAATAAGACTGTTGTATACCATCAATAGGTATAAAGCAGTTTTTGATGATTTTGCTCTTTTATATTGAAAAATACGCTCATCATCTCATGCTTCTGTAACGCAATCTCTGACTAAAGAAACAATGAATCGAAATTCCATGGCCACCGGTATTACGTTTCATCTAAACTAACACAATTAGGAGACAATTAATCATACCCGACCGAAAGTATCATAATAACAGCAGAATTACCGCCTCACCGTGTATAATAATATTTAGCGGCTCGGCTTAAATAATGCAGGTGTATCTAAGGAAGTCTTAATGACTTCCTATTATGTTACACGAAAGCACATCAAAATCTAACGCTACTAGCTCCACATTCTTTGGCATAATACGTTTGGCCTGCGGTTACGAAAACTAAGCTCAAAGAGATGTGCCAAGGGAATCCCTGAATATTATAAGGAGTAGGACATTTGATCGTCGTCCATGTAAGAAAGGGGCCAAAAGAAAATGGAACGCGTGTCGCAACTAAAAGGACAGAGGGTCATGTTTAGTAGATGCCTTTATGGTGAACAAACTTGGCGAAGACGCATATTCTAGTAAATGGAACCAATGAAGTATTATCCCATTTGGATACGTTCGAATGAAATTTCAGATATAGTTATTCAGGTTCTTATCACATGATAGCACAATTTTATAATAACTCACACTAGATAATTATAGTTTAGTTTGTCATGCAATTTTGAATTAAATCTAAAATAATGAAGAGATAGTAATAAGAAAAATAGTTATTTTGATTTCTAGAATATTTTTTTTCATAAACAAGTTATTATCATCACCTTTCTATTTTATCCGACTTGAGAAATAGAATATATACTATTCAAGCGCATGTTTATTTAAGTGCTTTGCAGAGTATACTTGTCTCGATATTGGTGATCTTTTGTCATTAGATAGACGATAGATGGTAGGTGGTCTCGTAAAATCTATCTTATCCTTACCCCCAAATACTCCCGCCGAATACTTCGGGAAGGAAATGTTTTGTCTAAAACTGTATTTTTTTTCAGCAGGATTAGGAGAATTTTATCTCCGAAAACTTTTGAATTAGGTATATACTTCAAAAAATTAAGGGTTTCCTACTTTCAGCACCTTCGCCATATTTTAAAATATTTCAATAGGATAACGAATATGTTTTGGAGTTGTCCCTATATTATATAGTCTCGCTTCTCTTTCATCAGATTACCCCTAAAGTGATGTAAGACCTGGGGTGGTATATTTTGATGTGTAGGATACAGGAAGTATTAAATGATCTCTTTGATTGAATGTAGTTTAGAAGAATCTAATCTCAGAAATTAAGAGCTACTGCAGCAATGTATCTCTTTTCAGAACCTTTTAGAATACGAATATCCAAATGCTTTAAAGGAAGTGAAATTCAGAATTGAAAAGGTCGTTCAAAATTCATTTGTATTATCACCAAATGTTTTCAATATTTGTCATTGTCATTCAAGAACGTGCGTTTCAATGTAGCTCAATAAATATTTTGTTCTAAAAATTAATGTGATACAAGTAAAGACCTAATCACAAATTCCATGAGATTCGTGAGAAAGATCCAAAATTTCTAAAAGAAACATTATGATGAAGATCAAATAATGTTTATAACTGTTTTACCAGCACTTGTTTGAAGAATGGATTCATTATCCTTATAGAAAGCTGATTTGCTAATCTGCAAATATTTCCAGGAGTCCGATTTAGTTTTAAAATTGATTGTAGAACATTGAGGCTCTCTGAAATCCTAAAATACCTCATCTCTTTCATTTAAACGGCGTAAATGGCATTCTTCACATTTTCTTTTATTCCATTATTTATTTGGGAGTCCTTCTTAGTCACGTTACTAAAAAAAACAAATTGCTGTAGATATACAAAATTTTAAGTTGTCCATTTATACTTGGACCTTATTTTGGATATCCAATTTCCAGGATACCTCTTGTGCCCAAAATTATCGACTTATACTACAAAATTATTCTAGTGCATCTACTCTACTCACTTTTTGGAGGCCCATGAACAATTATATCATTATCTAGGTATGGGTAAATAGCAGAATTATTAGCCTCACACAGGATCAAACGATGTTACAGACCTTTCGTTTTGTCCATTGTCATTTATCGAAAATTGTTGATATGTTGTCAGGCATTTTCCAAAATTATAACATATAACATTACACGTGAGGCTCTTGACCTTTTGTGCAATATACACAACTCTTGACGTGGATATCGAAATATTTGATATTTATCCACAATATCCTGTGGTTATTTTGTCTAATAATTATTTGTGAACAAGATCTCTTAAAGGCTTTTATACAGCCGTTGATTTTCGATGCGTATAAGCTTATTTTCGTACGCTCGTAGGTAAAAAACACGCACTCAAACGACGCATACCTACCTCATAAAAGCGTTGGTATATGAACTTTCAATGTCTTTTAGTATTGATTGCCATATAATTGAAATTGAATCATATCGCTATAACAATGATAAAATGTTAATTTATTACCACATAAAGGCAATATTTAATATTGATCCATTGAGGAAAGAATCGGCAAAAGGTATACGAAGTATTTTAAATGACTTGACATAAAATTTACGGTCGTTGAATCAGGTAGGCTTGCCAATCAGTGAGTGGGATGTACCTATGGTGTATGTAATTAGCACAAAGTTAGACAAAGTTACGTCCAGAGAGTGGGAATCTTTCAAATCAAGAAGTGAAAGTTTTTCTACGTTGGATAGTATGAAATCATTTTTAACATCAAAAGCAGAACTGTTAGATAACTTGGATCAAAATCGGAGTGAAAAATTTATTGATAGGCACCATAATACGAAAGGTTTAGTACTAACAAATGAAGATAATAAACTCACTAGGTATCCTTCAGGTTATGTAGATTCAAATTGTTTATTTTGTAAAGGTGAACATTTCATTCAAAGTTGCACTAAATTGATGAAAATGCCAGTTGAGAAAAGATTGGAAAGTATTATGCAGCTAAAATTATGTTTGAATTGCCTGAGAGCAGGACATTTTAGTAGGGTTTGTAGAAAACCACCGTGTAAGAAATGTAATGGTAAGCATCATGTTTTATTACATAAAATAAGACTTTCTGATAGAGAAAATATAAATAAAAATAACAGCGATATTCAAAATAATGACGTTGCATCACAGTTAGGAAATTTAAGTGCTACATCAAGCAATCCTGCTTGTTGTACAATAAGTGAAGTTTTACTTTCTACTGCAAATGTTGACGTGTTGGATAGGTACAAGAGAAGCTAGATCGAAGTAGAAGAGAGAGATTGCTGTTTGATATTAATGTATAAAGATCTGAGACGCACGTGCTTGTTAAAACGTTTATTTGAATAAACTAATCTGTTATATTCTGAAATATGAGTTATCAATTGGAAACTTGAATAAAAATTACTTTGAAAGAGTAATTAACACAGCGCGATCAAGTATGAATTAACCAAATATTAGAAAGCTTTCATCAGCGCACATATTATTAACCTTAACGCACTGTTTTATCTTGATACAGTTTACAAATTATCAAAGACTCTTATTAGCATTCCTCAGTATTTTCAATGTCTTTTTTTATTAAATTTGCCAGGATCAATATTTTTTCTGACCAGACTAGAGCCATTCCGTTGTGATCATTTATTGACGTTTTTATTCAATAACGCTAGCAAATCACACAAAGTTACAATGTTTATATGCGTCAATGATTCGATGAAATAACTTGTAAATAATCACCCCAAAATAAAAAACACGCATCAACAAACTTACCTAATATGGTTAACCATCTCCACAGATCCCAGTCGGCTATTCTTTGGATTATCTTCGTGCCCTTCTCCTGATTCACCCTCACCCTCTCAGACACAGAGCGGACAAGAACATCCAATGAGTGGGTGGATTTGTAAACCTCTGTTCTCTTCTTGCTGAGAAGGGATTTCATATCTGGAAAAACGAGCACGTGCAGTCAGTTTCCTTTCTTTTTTTTGGTGGACATTGTGATTCACTCGAGAATACACAACAACAACGGACATTTGGTTATTGCCTGACAGAGAATAAGAAAACACATAATGTATGTATGCACTCCTATTCTGTTATTTTGCAGGAGTTGCTCAAGTATTCCCACATGAAACTTACAACAATATTTGAATTTATTTCCATGGAAGTAGATAAGAGTGAAATAGAAAATTAAAACGCGTGTGAAATTGCGTAGATAAGGGACCATAAAAAGTGAAGCTTAATTAGATTTGGCAGATACTAATATGTAGGAAGATTATTTTCTGTTAAATTGTTCCGAGAGAGCTTATTTAAAAAATGTATATTAGAATTATCTCGTAGGTGCTTATTACTTCTATTTTCACTTTTAAATTAATAAATAATTTCTTACAAAAACCAAAACCAAGTACATTAACATGAATTAAACATACAAAATAATAATAATAATTGCGTCTGTATATGCCTTTTTGAATTGAGAAATGAAAAAAAATCCTATGAATCGAGTAATAAAAAGTCAAAATTATAATAATCTTGTTATATACCTACTTCAAAATTCTAATGATTTAGTACAATATTAAATTTATATACATACCATTAGAATATATTAGAAGGAATATTATTAATATTCGAAAGATGTAGGTGCTAGTTCTTGTAAAAAAGATTTATTCGCCCCCTAAAAAAATTCTCACTTATTTGGAAACACCGTTGCATATAAAACATGTATATAACAGTGATTCATTCATTATTTTATTTCGTGTATTTTTCATATAAATTTTCGTGTTGTATACTTTATCGTTCCGTTTTATTTGTCATACGAGTGAATAATTTTATATATTTGGAGTTTTCGCGACTTTGTATTTTCCATTGTATAAATTAGCTTGAGTGGTTAAACTCAAGATAAATCATCCGAGCGTTATTTATTTTTGTTGTTGATGTCCCTCTACTAGGGACCCAACTATACCAAACTGCCGGTCTGCACCGTACTCCAACGTACTGACTGAGCTTCGCAGCAAATCCTCTCCAATATATAGACAAGTCCTCTTCATCTAGGAGCTTCCACCGACATCTTACAACGCCTCGAACATTCCACCAATAGCGCGAACTAAATAGATGTTTCGGCATATAATCTTGACCTTGGCTTCTACAGAGGACAATAGCAGAATGCCGTAAACTCACGCCACCTGGGCCCCACTAACACCCGTACTCGTCAAGATGATCCGCCCTCTGATGAATAGCACACGCCTCCTTGGAACGGCGTCGACACTATATCCCAAACTCATTACAGCATAATGTATACTATTGAATAAATGTATCACATTATAACATGTTTACACGTATTATAAATATTTGTATACCTGGCCAATTTCCGTAACTCTATGGAGCGTGGCGGCCACACACTGATTTTTATTTTATTGACAAAAACATAAGACTCTATCTAATGAATAGCTAAACATACAATTTTGAATTCTGAATATAATAAAAATGCTATTAAATAGATATTTTTTAAAGTACCTATGCTTAGAATTTCAATTCTCAATTTTTTTTAATAAAAATATGTTTTCTCGTTTCAAAGTTTCTGTTATTCTAGGTGAGCAAAAAAAATATTTTAGGTACTACCAACGATAAATTTACTTTAAGGAATATAATTTTATATAGCAGAGTTATACACTTAATGTAAAATTGGTAGACCTGTACACTAACCAGTGCAACATCCACATACTAGCGTTAGGGATACAAAACATAAAAGAATTACCACTTAGGAATAAATTCACTAAACCAGCACACATTCACTAATCAGTGTAATTACTGACTAACATTCAGACTTTATCGGTAACATATACAAAATAACATATCTTATTTTGGATTACACTATATCACCCAAAACTATTTTTCTATATTGTAAAAATATAGTGTATTATCTAATATAAATACGTGATTGTAGATGATTCTTAAAGCATGAAAATTGCAGCAAAGGGTGTGAGATTTGGCATAGTGAAAATTTATATGGTGAAATAGTGTACACAGTTAAAATTTTGATGCTTTATGCGTTAATATTTCAAATTAAATTAAATAATGAAATATGGTTTACGTGTTAGAAGTGTATTATGTGTTGCATAATGAAACCCAATTTCAATATGAAGTCAAGGAGACAGAACTGCCTGTCAGATTTCAGATTGTATTACTCGTGAACGTGAATGACATTCCTGGTCAAACGCAAATTTAAATATTGTGATGTAATTATTTTGAGGGATACATTTAAATGCGCATTTAATGTCATTTTAAGAAATTTTTATACTTTTGATAGTAGATTAATGTATTTACAAAGCTGGTTTTGCAATGCAAAATATTAAGAATCTGAAGACACTTTTGTGAGAGGACTGCATTCTCTTCATATTGTATTGAGGGTAAAGTAATATTACCGGTGTTAAGTCGAAACATTACAATGTGGTATTATAAAATAAAAAGTTAGTTGTCAATATGTTTTTTGAACTGTTCACATTAAATTTTAAATTTCATATGTATTGCAAGGAACTAGGCAAATAACACATACTAATGCAGTTTTGTACAAGCTTGCAACTGACGCAATAGAACAAAATTCCCTAAAATCACATGCAAATATTATATCTTTGTCAAAAAAAAACACAATAACATTTGAATTTAAAAAAATAATGAATTACAGTTGAATGTCGTCAACTGGGCGTCCACTAGTTTTCAATAATTTCATAAACTGATATACAAAGTGTCTTATAAAAACGAGATAATGATAATATTTAATTAATGCCTGGGAGAATGCAAATAAAACTACAATTACTCTTCTTTACAAAGTTCACGAAAAAAAAAATATTGCAAAAATTAAATAGGGATGTAATAACATCCCTAGACTTACTGGCAATACGCCGCGATCTCGGTGGATAATTACCATACACGACATACGAGAATTCAGTGGATCTACTCGATCAAACAGTGTTTTGCCAGAATATAAATTTTATTCAAGTGATATTTAGATATATGCTCATTTAACAGAATTGATGTTCATTTGAATGAATCTTCATGAGTGAAGTTTTCCGGTTAACGTAACCTCTAAAACTTATAATGACTCATGATTTTAATTATAATGCACACAAAAAGACTGCGCTGCTTTTGTTAAATGAGCATCTATATAAATATAACTTGAATAAAATTCATATTTTGGCTATACACTGTTTCGATAAGTAGAGTCACTGAATTCTCCTATGTCGTGTATGGTAATATCCCACGAGATCGTGGCCTCCTTGATCAAATAATAGGGTTACTTGTATTGCCAATACAAACAAAATAAATCAGTTACTAGAAGTAAGCCACTGATACTGCCAAAAGTACATTTAGAACTTGGTAAAAGAAGTCTAAGATATATTGCCATAAGTAATTTCAACAAACTGCCAAAGAAATTGAAAAGCTTAAACAAGAAAATGTGATAAAAATTGGAAAAAATTCTTCCAATATATATATTATTTCAAATTATGCCTATTATGTTATTCCACACAACATGATAGACTTAATTAGTTATAATTTATTTCATTACTTTTGTTTTATTCTTTCAATTTAGGGATATAGTATAATTTAATTTTGATTTTTTATAATAATAAGAATTTTAGTTTTTAATTTAAATTTCTTATTGTATTTTTGAAATATTATAGTTTAGTTATAGTACCAGACCGCATACGGACACTTTCTTCTGCGGTGCATAAGTATACATGTACATTATTATAATTATAAAAATTGTAGTATGATATGTGTATATGCAATTCTGGAAATATATTATTTCATATTGTTATTATATTAATTCCATCTATGGAGTTGACTTGAAAAAAAAACTTTTCTCCACACCCTCTTGGTAACATATTATTATTGTCACTGGTATAGGCTGAGATTCTTCTGTCATCTTGACTTTGTATGACCAGTGAGCAGTATAGATATTGTAAGGGGAATTTATATTAAAACTGGGTTCGATTTATTTTCACTTATTTATTTACACTTATAACTACACGACTACACGACTATATACACCTTTATATTCACATTTATTTCTCTGACTATATACGACATTCTACTGTCTACGATCTATGACCGACTGTGATCTGTGACTAACTGACTATCTATCACTAACTGTCAAGGTCCGTGATCGACTCCGTTTATATCCACTTAACCTCCTATCTCGAAACTTCTCGTTCGTTCTAATATATTGTTCTGGATGTATTTCCCAATATATTCCTTCGAGAGTAATCGAGGTGCTTCCGGGGCTCCAGAGTGATCTTCCAGATATTTGTGTGTGTGGGTGTGTTTATTCGGGCAAGTCTTCACGTTACAATATGCAGTACGGTTGTACGTTAGATTTTTATTTAATTCAATGAGCGCTAAGGTGCTTGTTTCAAAAACATTTCCGAACAGAAATATGGATGGCACTTTCTAATCATTAATTTTCTCAATGACGTTAGCAATATATCAACATATCTACACTTCTGAGCTGCGTGAATTAGGTTTGTAAGTGATTATCCACGATGGTATCAAATTTAATTACAAAGTCATAATATATATGTGGACTATTTCGATGCAAATTAGAATTGGAGTTGGCTTGGCGTCGTGTTGCTCGAGAGTGCACTACCTCGTTACGATTCAACAGTGTCGCCCTCAAAATAACATATAAAAAAAGAAGAAAATTGATGATAAACTATATCGTGTTCTTGCGACATGGCTTCAACAATAACTCACATGGAACTCGTGATATAATTAAATTTATTAAGAGCAAAATAACTGCATCTAATTCATGATTCACGATTTCCAGTCGACGATTGTAATTTTGCTAGAAAATGCTAAAAATATCATTTATCTTTCTGGTTGAAAAAATATGAGTTCTTTGCACTCTCGACTCTACTATATGGTTGATGCATCATGAGTTTGGGATTCCGGTATTTCATATGAATCTGCTAACCCAATACCATAGCTAACTTGAAATAACCTGTTCTAATAACTTTCTTAAAACAAAATAAGTGCTAGAACTTTTATAACGATATGTGACATCTGCAATAATTGCTTGTTAGAAGTAAATTATTAATAAATAAAGAATGAAACCGATAGGATATGAAATAGAATTGATTAATATTTCTTTTATCGTAATCGGCCGAAAGTTTCAGGAATGTAGCAATGAAAAACGAACAAAAAATCCATCTAAAAAATCATTGTCAGGCTTGTACTCAAAAACTTACCAAGGTTTCACCATGATCGGATGAATGTTATAGGAACAGATATAAGTCTTGTTCATTTTTATTTATTAGACTATGATGATGTTCAATGTCTAATGTGTTTGGAATAGGAAAATGTTACAGCAAAAAAGACTCATAGCTTGTTATTTTCCTATCGCTACCCCTAGTAATTATATGAAAGGAAAGTATTGTACCTTATTGTACAGTCTCGGCTTTAGGGTCATTTGCGTCCCAAAAAACATATTTTCATGCACTGGTCTGGCTGTTCGTTTGTCTGTTTGTCTATCTATGTGTCTATCTGTCTCCCTACCTGTTCCAAATTTATTATGCACAAGAATTTGACTTATTTTATTGCTATTTGTTGTGCTTTTGTAGATTATCGAATTCGAAAGCCTGTGACACAGGACCAACGCGCTGCTGGTAATGATTTGTAGGCAATAGTCGAAGAACTGTTTTTTGAAGATTGTAGCGCAAAAACGACTCTCGCGCATCTCGGTGTAGAAACAGGAGAAATTAATTTTATTATTATAATTATAATATTAAAATTACATTTATCGACGAAATAAATAAATTTAATTGGAAAAACAAAAAAAAATTGTAACTAGCTGTCTTGAGAAATAAAACAAATGAATAAAAGTTAAGTCTGGGATAGGAAAATAGAAAATATTTTATAAGTCATTAGTATGTAGAAATAAGTTGTTTTAAGAGGGTACCTAGAGACAGTGTTTCAAAGTTGTCGAGAAGTTTATTGTAAGTGGCGATATTATAGAGAATCCCCTCTAGAAAGTGCGGTTTTGTGTTTTAGAACACTAAAATTATTTCTGTGTCTAAAGGTGAACATCTGTACGGAATTAAATTTTATTAGAAAAATACTGCGGCATTCCTAGACTGATTATTTTATAGAAAAATGTCATTCAGTGATATACTCTCCTTGTTGACATTTTTAACCAACCAAGTTGTATGTATTTAGAGAAGATATTTTCATAAATACGTATGCCATAGATAAGGCGCACAGGCATTTTGAAGCGGAGGTCTCTATCTAGAATAATGCCTAGATTTTTTGTTACATTGACACAGGGTACTAGAACATCATAAACTATAATATTTATATTAGTTTTAATACAAATATAGTCCTTAGTGCTTCAAAACACTACTAGAGTTGATTTAGACATAGACAAAGAGTGATCGTTAGCGGTATCAATGAATTTGTTTATATCTTTATTAAACTTTTTGCATTTTCTAATTATAGAATATTAAAATTCATATTGTAACGGGCTTATAAAAGTGACTGGGATTTATTTATTTTCAAAGTTTATTTATTTCTATAGTATTTATATACACACACTAAATAAACTTTGAAAATAAATAAATCCCAATCACTTTTATATGCCCGTTACATTGGTGTCAGTGTGGAATCAGTGAGTGATTATAAAATTGGACAGACTTAAGAGACTGCGGTCTCGTGCAGATTTGAGTGTTTTTGAGACTTTTCTTAGATTTTAGTTTAAGTTTAAGACTCTTTTGTTCGTTTTTGTGTTAGTGTGAAGACTCTTTAATTCGTTCTTCGTGTGAAGACTTTTTGTTCGTTTTCGTGTGAAGACTTTTTGTTCGTTTTCGGGTGAATGTGAAGACTTTTGCTCGTTCTCGTGTAAGTGTGAAGAATTTTGTTCGTTTTCGTGTAAAAGACTTCAAAAACTGTATTGACTAATTGACTTTGTTATTAAAGACAATTCAAAATTAAATTAGTGCAGTTAACCGTGAAACAACTCAAAGAACAGTTGGTGGAGCGGGATTGTGATTATTCCGGTAATAAAGCGACCCTCCAGAAACGGTTAAGGGACACTTTGATGGAAAATGGAGAAGATCCTGATTTTTTCGAGTTCCATTCTCTGGAAGAATTGTTACTCAAAGAGGTGAAGGAAGAAATTTCTAGAAATAATAATGAAAAATTCGATGAAGACTCGACAAAGTTTGAAGACATTTCTAGAAATAATAACGAAAGATTCGATGAAGTAACCAGAACATTTGGAGTGAAATTCGATGAAGTCTCGAACAAGTTTGAAGAAGTTTCTAGAACTCTTCAAGATGAAATTAAAGACGTTTCCAGTAAAACTGACAAAAGACTTGAAGAAATTTCAAGATCAGTTGAGGAAAAATTTTTCACGAGAGAAAAGAACATGGTGCTACTGCAACAGAAAATCAAGACATTGGAAATGGCAGTTGAGAATGGTCACTGCAGTGTACAAAAAGATGAAAATGCGAGCCAGGACTTCAAAGGCGAATATATAGGGGACTTAGCCGCAGGTAGTTTGAGAGTTAAGCTACCAAATTTTGATGGAAAGTGCTCTTGGTCAACCTATCGAAGGCAATTTGAAGCAGTGGTAATGGCTAACCAGTGGACCGAAGAGCAGAAAGCTGTTTCATTAACCGAGGTGATGCAGCAGAAATCCTTAGGTCTATTCCAGCTGGCCAAGCAAACTACCATATCTTGCTTTCTAAGTTGGAGAATCGTTATGGAGACAGCCATCTTCAGCAAGTATACAAAGCCAAATTACGATCTCGGGTGCAACATGCAAATGAGAGTCTGCAAGAGTTTGAGGGAGAGGTAGCTCGTATTGTGCGACTAGCATATCCTACAGCTGCCGATAGCTTCCTTGATGAAATTGCGGTGGCCACATTTGTAAATGGATTGAGGGAGAGCGAGCTGCAGAAGGCGTTGAAGCTGACCAGACCAAAATTGCTATAAGAAGCACTAGCTATTGCTTTGGAGCATGAAGCCGCAAGCCAAACTTCCCGAGGGCACCGTTTAAGAGCAATCGAGGAAGAAGATTAGTCCAACAGAGAGTCCCTGTTAGAAATGATAAGGAAGCTAGTTACGGGAGCGCAATCAAAGAAGAGAGAGCCAAGGTGTTGGAACTGTGGTGAGCTAGGACACGTACGCTGCAGTTGTAAGAAGAAGGTTGCACAATCGGAAGAGCCTTGAGTTTATACATCGATGGTCGAATCAATGGAGAAGACAGAACACTCCTAATAGACACCGGTGCAACAAGAACAATAGCCAGGCCAGAGCTCATCACAGATCATTCCCGGATACTACCAACAAAGGTCCAACTCAGAAGAACGACTGGAGAGAAAATAAGAACACATGGTGAAGCGAGCATGATCATCAGCATTGGCAAGATCACCACCAAGCAAATAGTTTTAATCGCTGACATATCTGACCAGTTTATTTTGGGAATGGACCTTTTGAAGAAGCTTGGGGCTGTGTTGGATATCAAAAATGGTGTCTCGAAGGTTGACAATGAAGAACTGCCCTTTCACGAGGATAACGAAGATGTTGTCCGATTAATAACGACTACTGACGTAATAATACCCGGCTATAGTGAAAAAATATTGATGACCAACCCGAACGGAAAATGCAAACCTGTAAGTCTGAGACCGGTAGAAGAAATGAATAATAAGGAATTTCTGACAGCTGAAGCTCTTGTTCGTTTAGGAGATGTCGTTCCTGTCAGAGTAATGAATCTAAAGCAGAGCCCCATCAAGTTGAGCAAGGGAAGTATGGTTGGAAATTGTGTTCCTGTATCAGCGATATGCTCTGTAAGAACGATTGGTAAACCATCCAGGACCAGATATTCGAAAGAGCTGATTGATGTGGTCATCAAGACTGTCCAGGACTTAGACGAGAAACAATTACGAAAAGTGAGAATTCCAGGACGTGTTTGCGATGGAATAAGAATACAAATGTAGAACAAGTAAACAAGTATAGTGACTCACAAGATAAACACGGGGAACGCTCAGCCAATAAGACAGCAGCCAAGAAGACTTCCATTGGCCAAAAGAGACGAAGCCGAGAAAATGATTCAAGAAATGAGCAAACAAGGAGTCATTGAGCCATCAAATAGTCCATGGACCTCGCTAGTAGTTCTCGTGAAGAAAAAGGATGGTTCTACAAGATTCTGTGTAGATTACCGACTTCTGAATTCAGTCACTAAGAAGGATAGTTATCCGTTACCCAGAATAGATGATACCCTAGATACTTTCTCTGGGTCACGATGGTTTTCTACACTAGATCTGAAAAGTAAATACTGGCAAGTTGGAATGGATTCCGCAGATCGAGAAAATACTGCTTTCTCGATAGGATCAGGGCTCTGGCAATTCACTGTGATGCCGTTTGGACTATGCAATGCTCCCGCTACATTTGAGAGGCTCATGGAAGCAGTTTTGAGAGGACTGACATGGCAAACCTGCCTAGTGTATTTGGATGACGTAATCGTGGTAGGAAAATCATTTGAGGAACACTCGAAGAATTTAAGAGAAGTTTTCCAACAATTAGGTGAGGCCAACCTGAAGCTGAGTCCTAAGAAATGTTATCTGTTCCGACATGAAGTAAGATATCTGGGTCACATTGTATCTGGGGACGGCGTCACGGCAGACCCAGAAAAGATAACAGCTATTAAGGAATGGCCTATTCCCAAGAACAAGCATGGGATTAGAAGTTTTCTGGGCTTGTGTACCTACTACCGACGGTTTGTGAAAGGTTTTGCCAACATCGCTAAGCCTCTAACTAAACTAACAGAAGAAGACAAAGAATATTCCGGGAATGATGAATGTCAGAGAGCTTTCGAACAACTGCAAGAAGCTCTTACCAGCGCACCAATTTTGGGCTATCCGAGGCATGACGGAAAATTCGTGTTGGACAATGATGCCAGTACAGCCATTGGTGCTGTCCTCTCTCAGATTCAAGACGGGCAGGAGAAAGTGATTGCCTACTTCAGCAAGGTTTTGTCAAAATCGGAGAGGAATTATTGGGTTACCAGAGGGGAACTGTTGGGAGTAGTGAAAGCCTTTCTAGTTAGAACTGATCATGCAGCGTTGAAGTGGCTCCTGCAATTCCGTAATCCTGAAGGACAAGTGGCAAGCTGGATGTTCTGTCTGGCTAACTCATGGACTTTGTCCATTCTGGCTCTCAATTGGTCGACATACCCTTCTCCTGCGACACTGTCCACTGTAGGTCTACGGCAAAACTCCAGGTCACAAGGTAGGCGTAACTCACGCCCCAACATTAAACTAGCAGGAGTCTGACCAGTTGTTTCATTCACAGCCGCCAGATAGGCCATCAGGAACAAATGGATGTACTGGTCCCAATCCCACTTCTGATACCAATGTAACGGGGATTTATATTAGAACTGGGTTATTTTCACTTATTTATTTATACCAATAACTACACGACTATATACTCATTTATATTCACACTTATTTCTCGGGCTATATTCGACTTTCTATGATACTATGATCTATAACCGATTGTGATCTATGACTAACTATCTATCACTAACTAACTGGTCATTGCCATCAACCTTATATATCTAACCTAAAAAGCTCTAGATGTTTCCAGTGTTGTTTTCGTTGTTTCTGGAGATTATTTCTCAATACATGGCTTCGAGAACAGAGCAGGACTTATTCTCGTTGCCTCTGATGTCTCCCGTGTTTTCTGGAAAGTGCATTGTGTGTGTAGTTTATTATTCGGGTAAGTATTTACATTACAATATATATCTTTGTGTCATCTGCATAGAAATGAACTGTACAAAAGTCGATAGAGCATAAAAGTAGCATGTCTAAATTGTGTAAAGCGTAAGGCCTAAAATTGTCTCCTGAGGTACACCGGAAGGTACTGGAGTATGACGTACTCTCACCAATAATGACCAATTGGTTCATCAAGTCCTATGGAATTCAAAATTGCGTGAAGGATATCAGGGCCAAGTGTATCAAAAGGCTTACTAAAATCTAGAAGCAAAAGAGCTGTGGGCTTTCCAGAGTCTAAGCCTTCCACAATGTTATCTGCAATGCTTCATAAAGCAGAAGCACAGCTGCGCTAAGGCCTAGGCCCGACTGATTAACAGATCACTGGTGTTTGGTAGAGATAGCACATTTTGATGAAAGTAATGTTGATTACATCCTTACCCATTACCCATTGCATTAGATTATATGCTACTTATAGCTCCATTTATCACATCATGAAACGTAAAACTAATTAAAAGAGAAATATTTTGTTGTTGTTGTGAAATCTTCTTGTCTTTTATTTGAATTAGTAGATGGTATTGAATTTATAAAAAATATGTTATTGCATTAGGATCTTGCAGGAATATCACTTTTAGTACTTTTTATAACAATAATATTTTATTCTAATTGAATTTATATATCATGTGAGTGGACCCACTAGATTTTTCTATTTAAGTTACTTATGTATATATTCTTACCCGAAATAAATGTTGAAGTTTCCAACACTACTTGTTCCGGGATATCTTCATAGTTTGTTCGAGCTTGTTCTATACTTCTATTGAAATTACCTTCTAGGCCAATTTTTTCTAGTTGTCGAATCTTTGGGTCGCTAGTCAACTGAAACATTTATCAATTTACTAGAGATGAACGATTTTCTGAATATAATTGAATATGGGACACAGAAAGAACATAGGAAGATAGGTATTGGCACAAAATACTGAGGTAAAACTTTGCCTGTGTGAGAGATATAAGAATATAGTTTATTTATTAAACAAACCATATCTATCAGCATTACAATGAAATTGCTCATAATTTTTATGGTGATATACCTGTAATATATATGTAGTCATTATTATAGTTTTATACTTTGGGTTGTATAGTAACAACATTATCTTTTTGCATGAGATTGAAATGAAACAAAGAGTACGTATAAAATGCTCACATTCGCATTCTTATAAATAATTATTTTTATTTCAAGATATAAATTGTACACGATCACTTTATATTTTTGTCTTAAATGACTTAAGTCATGGTTACATTTATTCTAACTAAATTATCATTCCAGGCAGAACCCCAAGAAAAGTAATTGCATGAATGAATAACTTTATACTATAGGAATAAGAAGACTGTCAATCCTAATCAACAAAAACTGAGAAGTAGACGAAACCAACCAATGTTACGAGAATTCTGTAGCATCAATACTGAGTCATTTGTAACTCTCCTCTGTCGTCTTGCCTTTCGACTGTTAGTGTAAGCCTTGTTGAAGTTTATTTCAAACTAAATATCTCATTAATTCTAGTTTTTATTAAAAATATCACTTTTCTAAGACATATAGGAATATAAACGTAACGGGAAAGCCTTCAAATGCTCCAGTTCGATTTTCAAAACCTTAGTGGCAATGTGTGTCCTCCTTAGTATAATACAGGATCATCTTATCTTCAAGGTGTAGAATACTTTGTCGGAAAGAGATGTTCCCCATTCAGAAGAGCTCTTTCAATAATACTCTTATTTCGTTGCCCCATATTAGAGCCTGAAATCGATAATAAGCCCTGAGCATATCGTTGTAGCCTTCAAGGCAGGGATATTTCAATTTAATCGCAACTCGCACCATCGACTTGGTATATACGAGTAAGTTTTTTTAAGTTTAGTACCGTGATCTTGGATACTATGGCAGATACGAAAAAAATTAAATTGGAAAAGAATTGCAGTTTCGTAAGCTATATTCAAAACCAATTTTAGTTTTACAAAATTTGACAATTATCAACAGAAACTTCAAAACAAATGATTTCTGGCGATTTTTTAAAACAACCCTAACTCCGCAAATACTAACTTTAGAAAAAAATTTGAGCATACAAGTTATGGGAAATTTTATTCTAAATAAATTATTTCCTTTAGAAACTTTATTGCCTCATAAGAACTACTTTTTTTTAATTCCAGTTTATTGTGTATTTTCACGTCATGCGTGATTTACGCACAGTGCCTGCCCTTACCATCCATTACCGCGGATAATCGGAGCTTTAACATATTTCCAATTCACCTTGTCAGTACCCTAGAATATTTCAGAATGTTCTATTCATTTAAATTTTCCATATGCCTCACATAATATACATCTTCGGTGATACAATATATTCTTTTATTCGATCCATGTCGATGGAGGTGAGACAATTTTAATATTGCACAGCCGTTCCATGCGAGAGCGTGCCGCCTCTTACTGCATTTGTAAAATAAAGATAAATCTAGCTCTATAGGTAATTCCTTAAAAAAAAATAATTTCCTCCCGTTCAAATAAGTTTAATACTCACATTTATATTTTGATACAACATTTCAATCAATCATCTGGATAAAATATTCACATATATTTCTACCTTAACGTTCTATAATTATGTATTTATTTATGTATTAATTTACTATTGATTCAAATTTTTCAATGTTGAAATCCTGAGAAAATATTCACATATTTGTAAAAATTCAAAAGAATCTATATAACAACACCTAGGTAGGTATAAGATGACAGCTCTGTATGTGTTATAGTAATTGAATAGGAATGAAACACAGTGTTGCCATTCTTTGAATCTATCTGTAATATTTTCTATTATTATTATTATTATTAATTAAACTATTGTATATTGAATAATGTTGATATACTCAAGTGTCGAAATTTGCCTGATACAGGACCTGATGATGGGATCCATAAAGCTTGGAACACACTTTGCTCCAAAGAATAGGTGTGGGATCGGAAGGGGTGAGCACGCATGTCTTGCAAGCTTGGGAGTTCTTTCCGATTTCCAGCTCTCGCCAGTCTCGATTCAATTAAAATCGCGAAAGGTTCTGTGCGCAAAATGTTCAAAAATTTTAGCAACTGCGATTTAGCCATGATAGCACTTTGTTTAGAAGATCCGAAGAAGGCGATTATGTCTTTGTTGTCGGCGTTTCGATACTGATCTTTTGTCTGGTCATACAGTACTGGATAGTTCCTCACTTCTTTAATAATATCTTCCAGTTTTATACCTGACATTTTTGCCAATTCAGTAAATAAACAAACACTGCAAAATCTCAAAAATATTATTGCAAATTTCAACCGACACGCGTCCTGCACCTGTTAAACGAATAGACTGCAGGATCGGACTGTAGAAGTGGAATCGGACAAGTGTCAGTGTCGAAAAGGTGTAAACTACGCTGTTCAAACTCTAGTATAATTTCCCTCTCAGACACTTGTCCGACTGTATGTATATACGTACGAAAATAGGGTCTTAGACTTCAGAAACAAACGTTATGAAGAGTATCGCTGCAGACTCCTCATCTTTCTGATGATCAGGACAGCATCCATAAAACGTCACTATTTACCGAAGAAAATACATTAAAATCTATGTTTAACGAGCCCGGGCAGTCATCATGGAAATATTTATTACTCGATAATGTTAGAATCCCCTTCTACAAAGGGCAGTCAAAGGATATAAAGTTTGCAATGTGTTTATGTTTGAAAGAAAATTGATCTAAGTTCTGTCGTGAAATGAATTCTAAAACTCAGTATTCATATTAGTTTCGATTAGTTTTTCTCTCAGTGTTGACGTTGTTAGGCCAGTAATGAGCGTTTTTATATAAAATTATTACTTATGTGGTGTTGTGTAAGGTGTAAGATGTAACAATAAATAAATAAATTATCAAGAGACTTGTATTAGGCATTAATTGTCCCGTTCAAGAAATTGAAAATAATATTACCATCATCAACGCCTTGATACGGGTTACGGTGATCTGTTGAAATGGTTTATGGAAACCGAATTTATGTGTACTAGAGATAGATCGAAGAAGATAATATATTGCTCGCACAACATTTTCCTAAGGAAGGTTGAGAACATGATAGTGAACTTGAAACTAGTCCGTATCAATTAGAATTAGAGTCTTTCCGAACATTTTTTGATAATGTGAACAGTTACTATTAAAATGTTAATCTGAATTGGATATAAAAAATAAACTAAAAAATATGAGGCAATCAGAATCTTATGATTATAGAAGAAATAAAAATTATGAGAAATTAGCCAGTTGTTTAATTTTTTTTATCCATCGCGACCACTCCCATAATGGCCAACATTTGATTCCTTGTGGGTGATCGTAATAGAGAGTTTTTGCTGTAGAATAAACCCATTCTCGTAATTTGCGATATTTATTCAATAGACTTTCAAAACTGTACTGTCTCTTTTACAACACCCTGTATTCGATTCGAGCACAAATACATGTCCATAGAAGTGAAACTTTAATATTGCACAGGCGTTCCACGCCAGAGCGTGCCGCCTGCTGTAAGCTGCACTATCTCTTCCTCGTCTAGTCCTAGAACTACGGCTTGTAGTAATAATCGCTATGCAAGCGGCAATATTTAATAGTCGCCAGAGTTCTATCTAGATCTGTAATTAGAACCATCCATAGATTACCGGATTATCGCCGAAAGACAATTAGGTCGAGCGTGTATATCACATAGAAGGAAGCCAGAGCACCGCTCAGCGACCAGAGAACAATTTCCGAATACGAATCCGAGAGAAATGAGGGCGCAGCGCGGTCCGTCCGTCATTTTTGCGATTTATCGTCTATGATTAACAGAAAGAAGTTTCCCACGATAAAATTCGGCAATATGAAGTGGTAAATGCGATTCTACGTGTGTATGTTTGGGATGTGTGGACATACGATAATGACCATTGTCAAGTGGTTAAGCCCCTTTTGGCGTCCTATTTTTTGGATAGTTCAGACAAAAATCGATAGAGTCAGAGTGCTATAGCTCATTTTAGACAGATTTCGTTCAATCAATAGTGAGAGCAGAAAGCTATTTTTAAATTTATAAATCAATCTAGCAGAATCATAATTTCTTTAAATCTTTATTTCTTTTTAGGGTTCTGTACATCCGATTAAGAAACGGAGCCCGGTCCGTCTGTTTCGGACGAAGTGCGATGAAATTTGGTACTTTCAAAGCTGACTGCAGCACAGACGTATACTGTAAATTTGATTCATGGCGTTAATTTTGTGGTCTCTAATTTGAAAATAAATCATGCAGAGCATCATTTGACAAATCAATTATATATTCTTTTTATTATTCTAAAATGAAAGACTTGGAAGATATTCAAGCTAAAATAAGAAAATTGATCGTTCCCCCTTATCTCTGAATTTACCGAGTATAAATATTCGGTAAATATACATTATATAGGCGTTCACAAAAACATTGAATATGGAAGCCTTTCCACGCGAGCTTTCAATCCTGAGCTGTTTTTTGGTTTAACGTTATTTATTTTTTGACTGACATACTAACAGATGATTCTTGGTAAAAAAATTTATTGGTATATACATAAGACGAAATTATATTTCTACAATAAAGTTGTGAATAAACTTGAAAACTGAAGTAGTTGCGTTTGCATTAATGATCAGATTTTTTTTGTTAAGAGTGTTTTGTATAATACCAGCTCCAGTGTGACTTTTAATTATCTACACATAAAAAATAAAATGTAACGGTCGTGTTTAAGTGGATATCGCAGTCATCTTGTAATAACAAGGAGTCAGTATTCAAGTTTCGCTAATTCTTTTTCTTTCTCACAACAAAATCAATTATTTCTTTTCTCATACTTGTTCTAAAATTACTTTTTCCACCATCGCCAAACAAAAGAGATCTTTGTGTGTTGTTAACTACTGTCACTCAAAATTATTGTTGAAAAAGTTACTTTTGTAAAAAAAACCTGCAACCGACGTCATTAAATTTTGCGCTAAATACTTCTAACTAATTGTTATTTTATACTTTTCATCTAATGAAATAGGTCCCATTTTTTAGCTGCAGTTTCTTTTGAAATACAATACATAAATAAGCTGGAAGTCGAACTCATGACCTCCACTTGGGTAAAGCTATCAAAATAAAATATTGGCTCTCGAGAAACCTGCAATCCTGCATTACATATCCCGCTGCTTGCCTCATGCCCCGCTCATTTGCTGGCGGGATCCGAGCCATGCATGGTTAAAGTTCCATGCAAGATACTTGAGACAAAGTGTTAAGAAGGTCTATAACTGGCGTATTTTATATTACTATGGAGTATCCTGGAATACATGCGTTGATAGTCATTATCCGTTTACAGTCGATTATTTTTAGGGTATTTAATTGTATCTTTGCTCATCATCTGTTTTGTGACTAGTTAATGATGAAAAGGACAAGATGATGATAAATACCTTTTCTTAAGGAAATCTGATCCAATTGTAGATATTAACATTCTTGTGTGACTAAATCACATACCTAATTATGTTAAATATAATCTCTACAACCTTGAATTATGAGAGATCATTTCAGTCCAAGTATACATGGTGTGAAAGATTTGCGATGGAATGATTGGATACTGTGCTTGTATTTAAAAAAAACATTCAATTCATGATACTCACATTTTCAACGGAATAGGACACATCAAATCCAACATATTGCAAAGTAAAACATAGAATTCTATCTTTTAATCCACACTGTTGCCTTATGACACCTAACTCCCTTGATATCATCTGCAATTTCTCAGTTAGTTTCATTCCAGCTATTGTGGCTGATGCACAATCATTCAGAAGATCCGACACGAGTGAAGTCACTTTCTTTGAGGCTGAAAGACAAGAAATACCTACATCAATCAGAATACCCAATACCCAATAAAGGTACATAAGGACAACGTTGTTTAATATTCAAAAATATAATAGATTCTCCATGGAGACTGGTAATTATAATAGATGAACTATTTGATTCTCCATGGAGACTGGTAATTATAATAGATGAACTATTTAAAACTCGCTTGTAGTGGAGAAAATTAATTTTGAAAATTTTAATACCAACAGCAAATATAGTGAGTTTGTAGAAGCGGATAAATCTAATATATTAATATGAGATACGAGCAATTCTTGTATATAGGAATATAAACTTTATCTAGGAAACGGCTTTAACGATTTTAATAAAATTTGGTATGTAGATAAAGTTTTAATTCTTACGTTTAATATACAAAGGTGCCTTTCGTGAAAAATAGCGAGGGTGTCCCCGTCGAGGTCCACTAGCTTTCTCTCGAATGGATACTTTAATATTTAAAAGGTGCGACCGTCGAGGTACACACTAGTTATTTCGAGAATGGCACCACAGATTGCGATATAAATTTTAGTATGGAGTATGGAGGCGGCCGGGAAGGCTATTTGGACATAGTCAAGTTCTGGCTCACATTGCACTTTCATAATTATTTCGAGATCTTAAAATTATGAGCTATATGAACAACAAAGGCGATATGTTACCGATCTACCGATCCCAACACATTTTAACGAAAACTATGCATGTTTTTGAACTAAGTAGCTCTTATAGAAAGTTTTCGTCTTTCTACGTACGATAAGGTAGATATGGATTATTGTTGAATGAACAAATTTTATAGAAAAAAAAAGAAAAACAGATTAAAAATAAAATCATTGAATTATTGAGTTCCGTTAACATTTCAAGGCGATTAATAAAAAAAGAAACTAATTTAATAATGATTTTAAAAATTATTTGTTTTTATATTTTCTCAGAAATATGCTGCTCGACCAACTTTACTTAAATAAAATTGTTCTAATAGAACAACTCCTTTGTATTTGACAGGCATATTAAGTGCCAATTTAGTACTCTATTCCGAATTAATGAATCTTAAGATACTAACACTGCTTCTTCAAAAAAATACTTGAATCCAAGTGAAACTATTTTGTGCTTGTAGAGCCTATATAGTGCTAATTTATTGCTTGCTGTGCTATAAAATTGTTTGCTTTTCTATTTTCTCCAATGACAGCTTTTGATAAAGTTAGCAGAGCAACTTTGAAAAATCTTTTTGTGTACATATCAAGTGCTAAATTAGTGCTGTATTTCAAAATTGTTTGCCTAACAGCACTAAGTTCGACTGTTTTTTTCGAAGCGTCTAAGTAAGGAGATGAAAAAAGTATAAAAACAAAAAGCATTTAATAAGCTCCATAAGCACATAACATGAATTTTGATTGTGCTGATTTTTAAAGGTTGATCTGCCTAATGTATATCTGGCACTGCACCCATTTCTGAAATAAATATAAGAGCAATTACTAAAATCTGATCATAGCACTAAATTGGCACAAGATATACACCGTAACCGAATATATATTTTTTAATCCTGCTCATATTGTTGTCTTACTTTTAGGGATATTCAATAAATGCTTTTTGCACATTATCGATAATATCGGCGGCAATATTTCTACTTTTTGGTGTAATCACAATCTCAAACCTTCTAAGTTTGCTGATCGAGTAACATCGATAAGTTTTTAATTATTCCCATAAGAACAAATCTGGAGGTTTTCAATCTTGTGATCTAGCAAAAATTCAAAATTCTGTTTTTGTTTATACTCCCATTCTAATTTTGTAATCAATTCAACCGCTACGTAACGAATTCACGGTATAAAAAGTAATATTGTATTCCCATCGAAATTATATAATTCAATTATTTGGGATTCTAAAATTGCCCCTTCACAAATAGATTCAAATCATCCTTTCGGAGAATATCTGCTGCTTATGCTAATTCAATCTAATCACCAAACTAAACCAAATGCAACATGGTTTATCCTTACATATTTTCAGATCTTCCAGTCCAACGAGTGCTGCATCAATTCCAATTTCTAGAGATAACTCCTGCTGATACGGTTTTCCCAGTAGCTCATTCACATCTGAAAAATGTTGCAGGATTCTGTAATTGGCCTTATATAAAATGACATACAACTTCAATTATAATTCACTTTTTAAGAAATATATCTTTGTACCCAGTATACCTGTATATGTTTGTTCCTGTAATTTCGAAATATATGTTTCGTCTTTAGCTCATAAGTTTTTATTTTTATTTTACCAGAGCTCAGACTCGTTTTTAAATTGCTTGTCTGTCAGTGTGTTTTGCCGAACAAAATTTAAAGCTACGTCTTATATAAGAGACGTGTTTTGTTAGCCAAGATGATATCGTCAGCGGTGACGAGTAAAACTGTTCTGGAGAACTGATAATCAGGTTGTTATTGAAGCTAAAGGTTTTATTCAAGAAATATTGTTAATCAGATCATAGTAAGTATTACTCTTTAATATTACATTGAATATTTGTTTACAGTTAGCAAATTGTGTATTCTGCTTGCCATCTGATTCTTGGATTTTATCATTCTTATCTTTTTGGGACAATCGCTTAGTAGACACCGTACATGTCATCCGAATCTTGAACCTTGAAACATCAAATTTTCAGCTTGTGATAATTGGCCCATTAAATTTCCTAACGGTAAGTTAATAAAATTATATTTATCTAAATTGACTTCCACAGCTTTTCCAATGATTGAAACTGATAAGTACTTATATGTCTGTATCGAATATTCCAAGAAGGATGCACATAAAATCTACCGAGATAAAACAAAGCAGACATATTTACACGATTCCTTCCGAGTCCCGCTATGATAGTAATCTTCCTGGAATTGTCCGGTCCTTTCATACCGTCTATTCCTATTCCTGTTATTCCCAATAGTGAGAGATCGTATAAATAGCCCGATGGCGCGACTCAGTGTTTGTGGTGTCAATACGACAAAGGGTTTTGAAATCAAGAGATCATATGGAATGGATTTGAGCTCGTTATTTATTTGGTTTGTGACCGCAATTCACCTATAATAATGGACTCTGGTTCACATTTTATAAGCCACTCGAGCAATATTGCTTTCTAAGTGAATAGCTGGAATGGGCGTTATATTGAATCTGTCATTTGCCGAACTATATTTATAGTTATGTCTGTGATCGTGTATATGAGTCAAAATATGAGTGTATGAGTTTGGTAAATTTTTAAAGTGAAATAAATATCGAGAAGATGTAGGTAGTTCTGTTTCAAGCAATCACATGAATAACTGAGTAGAGGACAAAGCATTTTCATGTATTGAATTGTTTATCACCTTATAAAGGGAAATCGAAATGCTCGGTTTATTTTCACTAATATATTTCAACAACTGTTTATTTACATAACTGACCATGTACCACTAACTAAGTAATATTAACGACGCTTCTCATCTAGTCTAAGTAACATATATCAAGGCCTTTTAGAATATTCTATGGCCTCTTTTTTTTACTGACCTGCTAATTGTCATTAGTAATCAAAATCATTATACGTTTACTTATATTTGGAAATATACTGGCTGCAAACATGAATGGTTATAGTATACGCCTTGCATTTCATGAAAAATATCTGTTTCAAATGTCGCCTTTTCGTTAATTTTGCCGGATATAATTTTCTATCAAGGAATCCTCTTTCAAATAGTCAGAACACGGTGATACTAGGAAAATAAGATAACCCACGCGCATCGTCGATGATACGAGTCCATGACAAAACGACCACCATAAAACTCATATTTCAAACGGTCGTCTCAATAGGTTGTGCTCGCATACAATTTGGGTTACCAAATCCATAATTAGTTTAATTTATTTGTAGCTTCTGCAATATAATGCCATACAGCTTATGGGAATAATGAACCAAGGTCTAGTAAAATATAAACTTAATTTGCCAGAATATGTCGATATTCTCCCATTCTGTCACGAACTGACGAAATGCGAACATATCATGTCTGAAAACGGTTACTGTGCAAAACGCATAATATTTGATTCCGTAAACTGCCCTATATTTATTTTATAATCATTGATATTTCTCTATAAAAAGGAGTTTTCTGCAGTGCTAATGTTAAAGGCTCCGTATATTTACCATGTTAAAATAATAATCCACAGAATCAAAATTAATCGTTATTATAAAATTAAAACTAACAATGTCTAATTGTTATTGTGAATGTATATGCTCTAGAATTTCTAGTTGATATTATTCGTATTTGTTTAATTCGTAGTAGCACCGTTGATGATATTCTATAAATTTTGTTTCAAAATATTCAGTTTTTGTTCAAATTAATAATTTATTGAGAAGAGAATATACCATCGAAAGGTAGAATATAACATGGAGATTCACCGCCATTTTTCAAAATGATTATGGATTCACCAAAAGAAGCCAAACATATACCAGAGGGTTCCGTAAATTTATGTTATATTCAAGCATAGTAAATACAAGAATTTTATAGTATGACCTTATAGCAATTAAATAGAAATATATTTTTTGATTTCTCATATTATCAGTAACAATATTTTTTATAAAAGAATAATTAAAGAAAAAAATTGCACTACGTTTATATGGTTCTGTTTTGTTCGTGGTCGTGACAATGACATTATGTTCGTTTTTGGCAAATTATTTTTCTTTTCCTGCAACCTACACACCAAACTATAACAACTCAATTATTTTCAGAGCTTCAGAGATTAGGATGGGGGGAGGGAGATCGGATGAAAGAAAAGCGAGACTATCAGAGTTTCTCTTGTCACCTGGTACGATACCCTAAAAACTATAGGGATACAGAATGAGAGAACATTTCATTTATTCCATGTCACGACAAACGAATCACATAAAAAAATGCATGTGAAAGAAGTGAAGCTTATTACAAATATAATATATATATATATATATATATATATATATATATATATTGATTTTGTATTCTTGACTGGTGTTATAATAAATATAAAGATATTCTTGGGGATGCAATCATATATTCAACAAAATTCTTTGATTGAAGCCGAGCTTTCTAGAATGTTTATTCTCGTCTTCAGGGCAAAAATCAAGAATTAAGAATAAATTAGCCAAAAACAGGAAAGATTTCATAGCCATCAATTACAAATGATAGCTATTTCTCAACACTCGACTCTGCTCTAATTTGTATGTCAATGTCACCTGATGCTAACCTCTCAACGTTGCGGTCTTTGCGAATTTACCAAAACATGTAGGTATAGTAGAAAAATGTCTCCAATATCCTATATCATCATATCATGTCTCGTATCATGTATACTTTGGTTCAAAATGAATCAAATCTCTATCAACAGTAGAAAATAATACTCACCATCCATATGTTTCCTGATCTCTTCAATAGCTATATCTGTGGACGATGTCAGCACAAATGAGATCTGCATATGTGTGTTCTTAAGGAATGTATTAACATCCTCGTAAATTACAGTAGCAGAAATGGGCGACTGGGTGATTGAACGTGATATCTGTTCATTTCCAGCCAGAATTAAGATGATCGGTGCTCTAATGAATAAATTCTAATTACTAAATAAAAGCTAGTTAGGATTTCACATTGGAATTTAGTTCTACTACTGCAAACAACTAGGAAAAGTTTTTACAGAATGCAATGATCTTGTGTCACCCCAATAAAATCTGCTCACTTTAACTTAAACATTCATTAATAGTTGTTGTCGACCTCAATTGATCGTAGTTGTTCAAGTTTGAGAAAATTTTAAAGCTATGAGGGTTAAATATAAATAATATATAATAATATGTGATGTTATTTTGGAGCCTTGATTAGATTATAATGAGATTCTCAAAAGAAAATCAAGGGAATCTTCAGTATATTTTATGAATTCCAGCTTATACAACATAGCTATAATAATTGGGATCATAATTAAATTTATGTCAAAAAATCAAAGAAAAAACATTGATAGAATTAACAGTTCATTTAATTATACACATCTTTGGTCTTAACCTTTTTAGTATTTCTATTTAGTAAATGATAGTATTTATAAAGATCAGCTACAACATTAAAATTTAGATACTCTAGTAATAATTAATATTTTATAAATTGTAAAGTCATAGTTTTGGTGATTTGCAATTATACATAGATCGATGACTTTTGTCATCAACCTCAAAAATACCAGCATTATTGAAGTTTTATAATAATAAAAGTATTTTGGTGTGTTTTTGATAATTTTCTTTGATTTGTCCAATTCAAGTGAAACTAATAATTATCTTTTTTTATTCCAGCCAGATAAAGTTTTCAATCTTCACCATCCCTTCTATGGCATATGTTTATAACTTACAAAAATTAAAATAGGACAATATCCACAGCCCTTTTTCCAATGGAAAAAGACGCATCAAAATCGGTGCTCGTTTAACAAAACAATGTAGTTATGATTATTAATAGAAAAAGTATTTACAATTATCATAACACAAAAAATCATTAATTATGTAATAAAAGAATCAATCAATGTCAAATGTCAATGACACCCTCTAAAGAAAACGAAAAAATAATTTCAGCATTATTGGCTTTTTGTTTCCTACGATGCTCTGACCAGGAGATATTTTTAATTAATATGATTATCGATTCCACTTTTAAGATGGTGGAAAGTATTTTAGGAATGATAGTCGCTAACATAGTATGTTCTTCAGGGTAATATCTATGTTTCTATCTATGTCGCCCTGTTTAACAAACAACTTACAATAATGTATAGAAATACATCGAGTGAGCCAGACAAAAAGCTCGATACTAAGGGTCAAATTCATAGTCGTTACTCTTTCTCCACTCACCCTCAAATTCCACTCAAATCAACCCTACAATTAAATTTGGGATTCAAGAACGAAACTACACTCAAAAGGCCCCTCAATCGATTCTCAATATTGAGTACAAATTAAGGTGCCAAATTTTGGCACTCAATTCAATTTAACGTCACTTTTTCAGCTTGTCATAATTTCGTAAAATATTCTGGCTTTGTTCATTGCGTTTAATATTAATTTATATATTTAAAATAAATAAATATATATAGTATATTCATTCATTAAAAATGAATAACTTCAACGAATTTATTGATTTCATTGATTATGTGGAAGATGTTTATTTAGCTATTCCAAGGTAAGATAGTATTTGTGAGTTATATTTTGAAATCATCAATGAGAATTTTAGACAAATTTGAGAGATTACAACGATCCTCTTGAGAAATTTAGTTATAGTGAAATTTATCTGAGATATAGAGTCGATGGAAATATTATTTCTTTTTTCATAGAGTGGCTCATCTGTTTCTTTATAATTTATAACAGAATAAAGTTATTTATTTTGTACTATAACTGCAGAATAGCGGACGCGTAGCTTCTTTAAATAAGCATTTCTCATTTACTGACATATTTTTTCTGGTTTTGCGCCATATCAAATATAAAGTTCTTAATTTTATTCAAATCCAAAATTTCGCAACTGACAATGACAGAATGGCAGGGTATGAAAATTATAGTTCATGGGTTATCTACACATACCAAAGAACAGAGAGATATTTCAATGCTCTGTGATGGATACACTCATTAAAAACAGGGTTGCCACATGATCCAACCCTTAATTTGAGTTATGATTGAGGATTGAGGAACAACGATCTTCATATCTCTGAATCCCAATTTGAGGCTAGTTCCCCACTCACACTCAAATTGTCCTCAAATTGAGTGTAGTAGATATTGAGTTTGAGTGACGTCTATGAATTCCACCCTTAGTTTTGAAAAAAGCAAATTAGTTTCTTATGTGCTCATATGTTGAGTTTTATGTTCGGAGCAATTAACTATTATCGAAAAAATATAAATCAAATGAACTTTTGTAACTTTTTGTTGAAAGAAGATCATGAAGCAATACCTCAAAAAATCAGATCTCATCATAAAACAATATTAGGAATATTGGCAATAAAAGTAACCCTGTTAGTTGATCGAGGAGGCCACGACAAAATATGAATTTTATTCAAGTTATATTTGTATATATGCTCATTTAACGAAAACAGTGTACATCATAATTAAAATCATGAATCAATATAAGTTTTAGAGGTTACGTTAAGCGGTAAAATGTCACTCATGAAGATTCATTCAAATGAACGTCAATATGACCTCGTATTTGACATAGAACAGAATATAAACCTTATATATATATATATATATATATATATATATATATATACAAGCGTACTTACGAAATTTCGAGATCATAACCTAATTTTCGTTTATTGACTTCTTAAACGTCAGAATGACAAAATCTCCAAATAATCATTGAATGAATTGACATAAAAATTCAACATAACCTGTAAAACATATCTTTATTTTTGATTTTAATTATGAAGTTCCCATAGAAGACTAGGCTGCTTTTGTTAAATAAGCATATATCTAAATATCACATGAATAAAATTCATATTCTGGCAAAACACTGTTTGAATGAGTAGATTCACTGAATTCTCGTGTCGTGTATGGTAATATCCCACGAGATCGCGACCTCCTTGATCAAATAACACGGTTACTTGTATTGCCAATACATAGATAATATAATTCAACTTACAGAAGCATCCAAAGTAGAACATGCAACAAACAACCCAGTGTCCCTTTGTTCCACTTCTCCCTCGATTCCACAGACGTCATTGAAAAATTATCGTTGAGCCGTCGTATATTATTGGTACAACACAACTTGATCACTATAGCCACTGGTAGGCACAAAGATAACAAAGCCCAAATCACAATCCAAATGATAAAGATATAGTCTAATTTGATTATCTGAAAATATAGACAATGAGGCATGTTGAATTCAAGAAATAAAAAAAGTCTGTAAAAATCTATGTGAGATGAAATTTTTATTGCAAATTTGGGAGCAGTAAAAAATGAGAAGTTAACGCATTTATGTTAGATAGGAAAGTAAATAGAATTGTAATTTTATTTAAATCTGTAATGCGTCAATTTCTTTTTCCAGATCTTCCTATTTTTAAAAAAAATTGTTATCTATATTTCAGGAGCATAACGAAAAAGCAAATTTGTCATTATTTGACGTTTCTAATTTTAGTTATCATCAAGAGTATAATATAAAAATATAATTTATGATGATTTTGCAAATTTTCCGACTTCCTTTGAAGATTTTTCCTGGGCCATAAACCATGAAGGGAATACTATGTTTATCAATTTTTCCGCAATTTTGCCAGAAAATCTTATTTAAAATATTACTAAAATTATTCTAATAGAATAAACAAGTTTGTCCCCAGCTGCTCAAAACTGATGCGTTTACCAATTAACTAATTAATTTTTATTTATATAGATTAAAACTGCTGAGCAGCAGAACAAAGATGCCCCTCGAGGTAACATCACGAACTTCCCTGTTGTTCGATGAAAGTGGAATTTCTATCCTATGGGTACCCATACTATAAATCCTTAATGAAAACATCTTCTGAGGGCCAGCATCAAGTTCTGTTAACTATTCAAAATTTTAAATTCATGATTAAAAATTTTAGCTTTTGCTGTATTTTTGACCGATTTTCCTAATAAAGGAGGTATACAATTTGGATTATGGATGTTTGCGCCTTTTGCATAGCAAACGTCCTCCAATTTTGATGTTTCTGTTTTATTTGAGAGACGAGTATTAGGAATTGGTCCCATATTCATTCAACTTCCAATCCGAAATCTCCTTCCCTCCAAAAACCACCACTGTAGGAGGTGGAGGGGGAAATTTCTCTCTTCTATCTGAGTCGGCAGAGAACGTTTAAATTCAATTCTTTTTTCAAAAGAGTTACGGTTTTTAAGTTATAGCAAAGTTAAAATCTGAAATATGTGTATTTTTGCTATGTGGAGGGGACAATTTCTTTCGAAAATTGAAAATGCGAGATGGCCAAATTAAAGAATAAATTAATTGTAACAACAGTGAAATTAAATATTTTTTCCATAGAGTTACGGTTTTCGAGTTACAGCAGGTAAAATCTGAAATATGCGTACTTCAAGCAAAGCAAAGAATATATATGGGCAATAGGATACGTACGTATCTTCTTTGTTATTAGTGAACGTTCAACGATTTTCATGACTATAGAGAAATAAATATTTGTTAAAAATTGGACTCTATTTGTTGGTGCATCGGAACATTCAGAATAATATTAATTTTATTGATACTTGTGAAGTTGGTGCCGAGAGTCTTCTATTTTATTTAGCTACAATTTCACAATTTCAAAATACCAGATTCATAATAATTAATATTATTTTCCATTTTTCAGTGCACCAACAAATTTCTTGTAAAAAATATTTATTCCTAAAAAAATCATAGGTACTAATTATCTCATTTTTATAGCAGTGAACGACTGATTTTTATTATTTTTATTCCATGTGTTTTTACGATAGTACAAAAAATTAATCAAGTTTTTTTGTTTGACCCGTATTCTCTAGCTAGTTGAGTTTATCATAGACATGTGTCTGTCTGCCTGTTGGATCGTTGCTCCTAAACAAATGAACCGATTTTGATTCAGTTTTTTTTTTGTTTGAAAGGTGACTTGGCCTTTGAGTGTTTTTAAAGAGTTTTGATTGAGTTTAACCTCCTTATCTGTCTGTGGCACCGTAGCACCTAAACCGAGAAACCAAAATTCAGGATTTTTTGGAATAAGTGACCTAATCAAGAGTATTTTCAAGCTAGATGAGTTTATCATAGACATCTGTGAGTCTGTCTGTGGTATTCTAGCTCCCAAAAGAGACAACCGATTTTGATTTAGCTTTTCTTTGTCTGAAAGGTGACATGACTTAACTATCTTTTCTCCGATTATGCGTTCTTAACTTGAGAAAGCATATCGTGGGCGCGGGTTCCAATCTCGCCAGAGCCATGGTTGGTGAGTGTTATTAGTAGAAACTGCTTGATTTAAAAAATAGCTCTAAGCTAACAATCTACCAGGTAAAATAATGCTATAAAAAGATAAGTTTATCTGTCTATCTGTCGGTGTCAATGTAGCTCTCACATGGATTTTCTTAATTAGGAAGATCTATTGAGTTAAATTTTCATACGTATTCAACTTTACCCTGTATCTACAGTTCATACATCTAAAATAATTTTCAGAACTATTTAGATTCTAGTTCTTGAGTTTATCTATTTACTTGATGATATGATTCCAAATGGGTTCAATATATGTTCACATTCTATTCGTAGAAACAATAAATGAGTATGTCATCAGTTCCCAGAAAAACAAAAGCAATTATCAGTACTCGCTTCGGAGCGCAAATAAAATAGATAAAGATATCTTGTCTCGACGTTGACAAATTAATTTCGATCTTAATTTGGAGAAAGACGCGTACAACATATCTATCCAGATGTTGTCATCTGTCCGAGATGCCGTCTACAAGAGGCGCGTAGAAATGTCATATCGAATTAACAACGAATGGCCTCAGTTAATTATGTCGTCGAGGTCGGAATATTGGTGCGCTGTTGGTAAAGACGAACAGGTGTTGGTGGTAAATGCCGTCCATCCATTTAAATGCCATCACAATACAGGGAAGTTTTCCGAAACTACATAGTATATTGACAGGGAAAACTATAATAATTAGAAACAATCTGAAAATTTTCTGTGACATATTAAGATCAAGCTTTACTTTACACACCAAGTGGTAGCCGAGGTGCCAAGCGTGAGTTGCGCCCGGTAACATATATTCTACAAACTTTGATTGACGCCAGGTGACACGCTTGTACTTAACAGGAAAGACGTCCTGTTTATGTCGGTACATTGAATGCGAGAGTTTTTTTTTGCTGTAACAACTCTAACAAATAATTTATCTTCTGAAAATATGTATTGTCTTGCAAATTCTTCAAAGTAAAAAACACAACCTTATCTTCTAAGAAATAGAATCAGAAATTTTAACTCTAAAAAACCAAGAACTGTACAAACTTAATATAATGAAGGTTCCAATAAATATCATTGTTGTATTAAGCGATAGCCAAATTTTGACGCAAAATTTTATAATTTTCTCATTTAATTTTTCGGAGATTTTTGAATTAAGTATTTAATTTTGGAGAAAGTGAAGTTATATTGCTTATATTACCAATGATACAGAATCGACGTAATGATAACATTCCTATCTAAAATTTTAATTCCTCGCAGCACGTAATGGAGCCACGTAATTGTAAACAAAATCTCTTTCCTGACAAGTTAGAAGGACATACAGTGGTCAATAATTTCAATTTGAGCACTCACGTGTACTACTGGTTGAGCCTAGACGTGCAAAAGAACTTTATGCCTTGTGAATCTGTACTTAAAAGAAAATGGGGGGTAATGATTCTACAATTATTTAAGTTGACATCCTCGCCGGGAATCTCTTTACTGAACTGGCCCGGCTACCGACTCCTTTTAGCTCAATCTTAAACCATTTTTCAGAATCTGTATAGAGAACATATTTTAGTAAATTTTTAAATTCTACGTATGATTCCTAGATCGTTTCAGGGATCCCTTAACCAAAATCAAACCGTTATTGAGATTATTCCAACAGCTTTTTATATAAGGAAGCCTTTATTATTTAATTTCGTTTGGTTATTTTATAGAAGGAGATCGACCTGTGGTATTTGTATGTTAATATCTTGATAATTATGAGTACAGGGTGAACGGTAAAACCGGAAGTGCATATGACATACCTACATATGTCACCAAATTTTCAGATATATATGTTTCACAGAATTGATTGATGGAGTTCCCAGTGGACCACCCTGTAGTTGTGGATACGCGTGAAGGGCCCGTTTTAGAGGCATTGTGAGGGACGTAGCAAGGCGCCTTTATTTAATGTCGAATGAATCATTGATTATCAGACAGCCTGGCACCTAGACAATAGTAATTGGAAGCTATAATTAATCTAAATAATAAATAACTATTTTAGATAAAGAATAATTTTATTGCTGATCTGGCTGCTCATATTTATTGTTTTAAATTGGGGCTATAGCAAGATTCATAAAAATGTCATTTACTCTGCAATTTGTGAAATTTCTAACTGCCTCCTTTCTGAAAATAAATACCTGAGCTCTAAATCACCTAAATCTCCTTTTCAACATGACGTTTCACGTCAAATTATTCATCATCTAAAGCTCATTATCTTGTAGAATGAGCAAATAATCATATTCGTCTACACTTCCTAACTCCTTAGATTGTTACGTACTGCACACAGAAATCTTATTCTAGAGATTTCCAGCTTCTGGTGTGCCGCTATGACGCCATTGTAAAGCCTTCTGCAGCTCCTAATGAAAGAGTAACCGGATTTCAAGTTTGATAATGCTGACGCTGAGAACATCGTAACGTTATAAGAACATCAGGGTGCCACGATGCTAGTTTGTCGATTCGATTATGCGGTTTTCGGGAAAACCACCCTTACTACTACAACATACAGTATGTGGCTGCACTAGCTGTTTGTAGCTTCTGCTAGCGTAGTAGGCACCTATGTTGTAGCGGAGTATCCAAACAAACGATTTACCGATACGAGGCAAATAGCGAAGTCTCTGATGTGATGGCATGAAAGGGAAATTGAGTCGGTCGCCAGTGTTATCGAATAATCTCATTTTAATGTTGAAGTAGATGGGCGTTCTGGGAGGTATTTTGTTTCGATTGGCTTTATAACCAGTTCAAGGATTATTGTCGACAGGGTGCTCATCAACTGGAGTGTATATAAGTAAATTTTATGTATAATAGTAACACGTTACCTCGACCAACATTAACTAATTAAAGCTCATTCCTTGGTACTATGACCTTTTTGACGTTTGATACATGTAAATAATGCACAAATTATATAGAGTTAAAAAAAAATATTTACGTTGTTGCATTCTCGGAACAATTATTAAATAATTAATTATTGTCATAAAAATGTATGAGTATGTACTAAATGATAACAGTAAGATTTACACAGGTGAAACACTTTTATTATTGGATGGAGTCTAGAGTTGCGAAAGCTTACAGAAGTAAATTTAAAAAAATATTCCTTCAAGAAAAAAATCTTTAAATAATTATGGAATAAATATGTGTTTCTTAAAATATTTATTGGAAAAACTATACTTATTAACCAGAGGAGACTTTCAAATATCATAATGTGATATTTCTCAAATACAGGGTGTTTCCTAAGTACGTATAGAAAATTCAGGAGCATGTTGCTGAAAATAAGAAGAAAAGTTCCTATAAACATATGTTACAAAGTTATCCGTTTCTGGGATACAGAGTGTCATAATGGTAGCATTTAATTTTTTTTAATTCAAAATCCCTTGCATCGATTATTTCAAATCCCAATAGCTCTAGAACAGTTATATCAATATCTTTTTTGCAAAAAATATTAGACATATCGATTTTTCCACTAGAAAACGTAATACAGGTACCTACGTAAAAAAAAGTTATGACATTTGAAAAGACTGAAAATAAATGAAGGTGGCGCCACCCCCACGGAAGATGCAAACTAACATGAAATTTGATTTTACCTTTGGAAAATACTACCGGATACAAACATTCACTCGAGTATCACAGTTATTTTGAAAAGTATTCACAAAAAATAAAACTAAGAATTCAACTTTGACACTTTGTATCTCAGAAACAAATAACTTGCGGACATATATACTTATGTTTATAGGAATTCTTTTTCTCATTTTGAGATCAGCAACATGCTCCTGAATTTTCTACACGTACCTATACACCCTGTATACGTTACTGGAGACCTGTATGTGAGATATCCGGAATTTAATCACTACGAATTTGTTATAATCACATTGATTAATGACATCAAGAGTCAGTAGCTATAGTTTGTATGTCTCATATAACGGGTGATTCATTTGGAGGTACTATTTGTGGTTGGGGTTTAATTGCAACTTGTGAACATTGTTCAGCTTTATTATAAAAATATTTTTTACAAAAAAATTGACCGACGTTATTAGTTGATGCACTGAAAAGTATAAAATAATATTAATTCTATTGGCGCTGTTACCTTTGAAGTGGTGCAGTTGCAGTTAGATTGATAACTTTTGGTACCAACTTCACAAGTACCAGCATCAATAGAATTAATATTATGTTATACTTTTCAGTGCATCAACTAATAACGTCGGTCCATTTTTTTGTAAAAAATATTTATTTCACACTTTTGAGTGTAATATTAGTCACGAAAATGGTTGAACGTTCACTAATACCCATACTTATCGTATTACCCACGTATATTCTTTGCTTGTAGTTGTTATTATTGAGATCTCAAAGCATCGCTGCGGAAATACGCTTAAATATATTACATGTTACCATTTTAACACCGATTTAACTCGAAAACCGTAACTCTAATGAAAAAATGTTCAGTATAAATGTTGCTAGAAATAATTATGTCGTTCATGTAGTATCGAAAGATTTTCAATTTTGGAAAGAAATCGCCCACTCCACATAGCTAAAATACATATATTTGAGATTTTAACATGCGTCTATATCGAAAACCGTAATTTTTTGAAAAAATGTTCAATTTAAACGTTTCCGGATATTATCCTATCTTTAATTCTACCAAATCAAATTTTCGATTTTCGAGAAAATTTGCCTTCTACACCTTCTACCCTTCGGGGGCGGTTTTCGGAGGGAAGGTAATTTCGGATTTGCGTTTTTATGAATATGGGACCATTCCTCAAGCCTCATCTTTCAAATTAGTCAAAAATCATCAAAATTGGAGTACGTTTACTATACACAAGGCGCGAACAAACAAAAAAAAGCAGAAAGTCGAATTGTGTACCTCCTCCGTTCGGGGTTCGTAGGTCAAAAATGGGCGTTCTACGGGGAATGTGTATCGGGCGCTTAGAGCAACTTATGGTCCACATAATCGACCTACAGTACGCACAATTCGTTCTACCATCAGTAAGTTTGAAACCCAATTTTCACATTGGATAATACTCGACCAAATAGACCTCATCTAGCAAGTAGTGAAGGAAATACAGGGGCGGTAGCGGATAGTGTACGCGAAGACCGTGAAGTGTCGATTCGTCGCCGTTCCCAACAGCTTGGCCTGTCGTATTCAACAACTTGGCGTATTATTCGTAAGCAACTCTCTTTAAAAGCATAAAAAAATCAACAAGTGCAAGAACTGAACCTGACCACGCTTCCGAATCGTTTCCGTTTTAGTCGTTGGGCTCTTGATAAGCTTGCAGAAGATCCACTGTTTTCGACAAAAATTTTGTTCACCGATGAGGCCCATATTAGGCTTAATGGGTTCGTAAATAAACAAAATGCCCGTATTTGGGGTGATGTGATGAACAACTCGAAGAGGTTCAAGAGCTGCCATTACATCCAGACAAAAAACAACTGTTTGGTGTGATTTATGGGCCGGTGGAATAATCGGTCCAGCCAGCTACGATTGAGGCATTGGAGGCCAATAATTACTCGAGTAAATGGCCAAATACTACTCGAAATAATCACACGCGAAAATTGGAACTTCAGAATGGACCTTGTTAACCGTTGTCGCGGACAACAATTGACAGAAATTATCTATAAGAATTAATTATAAAGAATGGTCCTTTTGTATGATAAGAAAGATTATAATTTTTTTTATTCATTTAAAAAAAACTCTAAACGAATCACCCATTAAATAGAAAATTTGACTGATCTATTGAAAAGAGAAAGTGAGCTCGCAGCCATTATCTGTCTTGTTTTGATGGTCTATGAAACATAACCTATCCGTTGAATGTTGACACATTCAATTTGAACCAATCAGAATTCTACACTGTCCGCATAATCAATCTATATCTCTCACATTTCTTGGTGAATTATCACTTATTAGCAAGATAGGGTATGCACGCTCTTTGTCTCTATGTCTAGGGTCTATCCTCAATTGAGTACCTGATAGAACGCAACAAAAAACTCCTCTATTTCAGAGTGAAAACCGTGTTGCCAGTTTAATGTTGCTTGAATATCAAAATAAAACTTCTGTTGTTTGTGTAAACGCAAGAATATTAAAAATTAAATGTCTTTGATCCGGTTCTTTCCGTTTCTTGTAATTTAAAGTTTTCGACAAAAGCAAATGAGTATTCAAAACTCTATTGGTTGCTCAAATGTTTCGAAGACGTATTGTAGTTTGCTAGGTAATCCTGTTATCTTATAGATGATTCATTCTTGTCTCGTACAGTCGCGTTTTGTTAATAAAAGAACCTGAAATATTCTCGTTACATACACTAAAATAATTAGGTAACCCATTTTAGGCTACGGAACACCGAGCATTGTGATGACCTAAAGGGTTTTGGTATCAGTTAAGGTAGGCTGGGAGTTGTGAATTTCAGGGAAATTTATAGTTATAGATGTTCTTGCTAATTCAGAAGAGAACAAATAAATATAAATGTAACATTTAACGGTTAACAGTTATAGAGTCGGATGTTTTCAAAGAAATCGTAAATTCTTGTATACATTTAAGAAAGCATCTATCACATTTTTTTTCTGTTGACACTCAAAAATGTAAGATAAATAACATTCAAAAAAATCTAGGACCAACTTTATTAATTAGTGCAAAAGTCTTCTTTCTAGCTATAACTGCGCCACTTCAATATCATAAACATCAATACAATTGCCTAATATTATTTTTTCTATGACGGGAAAAAACTTGACATTTTATCTCTGTTGACAGGCGACAAAGTATCTCACTTTTTCCCGTGGGTAGATATATATGCACATATATATTATACACATCAAGAAGACTGGAAACAGGAGAGTAAACTTCCTATGCTTCTGTACGTAGCCACATGAGGTTACAGAAGTTGCATATCAGGTGCGTGGCCTCGTGTACGACTAACATCTTGACAATTACCTTACATATTTGTTATCTTTATTTAATCACAGAATTAAATTGACATATATTTGATTACTTTTAAGGTGTCCTTAGTAATGCATGTCTAATTGTCACCTACCAGTTTAAAACTTCAAATTTCACTTTGATAATTTTCTTTTAAATCATCGTTTTTATCTTCATAGCAAAAAATAGTGTATTCTACCCGAGAAGAATATTGGATTTTAGATCTCGGTTTTATATATACTTTTTTCCCTTGTATAATAAATAACCGTAATTATTTTGATAGTGAATACAATCAGTTGAGAAAGTTTACTATAATATCAGAAACCAATTCAACACACTTTATATCTTAGGCGCAATGTACGAAAACGGCCAATGGACGAAATTTTTTGTCAAACCTAAGTTTGGACGTTTTTAAATGGCCGAACTTAGGTTTGTCTGATTACAAAACGACCAAAGCTCAAAACAACGGTCATTTCAAATACTCTATAAAAGTAAATAGTTTATGTAATTTCGCATGTGTTATAAGGGGGAGCGGATGGGCTTCTGTAGTGCATGCACGACGTCGCGCGCGTTTAGTCAAAGCATTGCCTCGAAAGTGGTTTCACACGTAACATTATTTCTTAAGATGTGTATCGTAAGTAGAGACGCATTTAAGTTAAAACTAGATAATGCCTTTATCGAAAAACTATATTTTTTCATCTCTATCAGTTAGGAACATCATCAGGACTCTTTGGAAAGTTGCCCGGTAAGAAATGAATTTCAAGTAGTAAGGAAACCAAAGATGTCTCAGAAAAAAAGCTCACATTAAGAATCGCGGCTGCTGTAGACTCTCAGTCGAAGCAAGGTTTTGTGAAGTGGGGGTGCAGAAATAACTGCGGAAACAAGAGATGCATTTTTTGAAAAGGCGTAAATTGCATCTCAAAATGTCATTCACCATCAAGTTGCAGAAATAAATAATAAATCATTCAGTTAAGTTAAGCTTATGCTGTTGATTTATTTTACTCTTTTATTAGTAACAGTCATTCCATTATGTATTTTTATTTTATTTGTTATTAAAAAATCTATGTTTGAGTAAAAATTTCGGTCATTGATGGTTTTCGTACTTTGTTCCCAACATATGTAAACCATACCGATTATTTAAATATAAAAAAAATGTTATTCAACTCCTACTTCATAAACAAGAAAATACATAAGTATATTATCTACTTCATCGGGTACCAAGACTCTTTGGGCCATCATAATGGTCGATAATTTTTTCTTGTGTACGAAATAAGAATATACCCTTACAGATACTTGAAATTTGATCAAAAATTTTGACAGAATAAGTTTTACTACTACTAAGAACGACAAATTAATAATCGTTATCACTAGGTATTTAATTTATTCAAATTTAGTAAAAAACTAGCAAGAGTCACAAGTAGTTTGTTTTTCACAAAACTATGTTCATTTGAGACATTAGTGTATTCCATTCACAAACCGAACGAAGGACCCTACTAAGGTTCAGTTTTACATCTAGGATACAAAACAGGTAAAAGCATAGACTAATTATTTTTGGCTTGAGAATAAACTCACCTGAATTATGAGAATGTGGAGGGATATATTGTTACTTATCATCTCTTTAAGTAAATCTGAAAAGAAAATATAAAAAAAATCAGACATATTAGGTTTCACTACCCTAATGATTTCATCGTAACGACTATAATCGTGAGCATAAATTGATTCCAAGGATTATATTCCGATTGTCCACACATAACATTCTTTCTATATAATGAACACACTAGCTCCCCAACTACGTGTTTCACATAAAACAAGTAAATTTCCGGACGTGACTCCCTTTTAGCCGGAGATCATCTCACCGATTTCATATTTTCTCAGTAAAATTACATAGCGAAAACCATATAAAATCTAGCTAGCGACATTCACCGAAGGGGCAACGGAAATGTATTTCTAGAATGTTGCACAATGTATTTGCCAAACACATTAAAATTCATACTTAGAGCCGTACAATTCAATTTCTGCACACCGTGTTTTTCGCGGAAATCAAATCGAATATCTTCCGAATTGTCTGACAATTTGTGGAACGCCGCTAGCATACAGTCACATCGGAATACTAAGAAAAGAACAAAGTGGGAAGATGGGTACAGTAGCAAGAAATACAATCTCGAAATTGAACTATATGAACCCTAAACGGTTTATTTGAATATCAAAAGGAAGAAGAATAAGTATCTCTAACGTTCGACAATAATTTGTGTTGGGACCTATTCTGCAGTATTTTACTGATTCCTAATATTTTTTAGAAAAAGTAGTCTTGACAAAGTTCACTGTAGGAAATATCTACTGATCGGACTCGTCGATTTCTATTTTTGACCGACGAACCCCGAACGAAGGAGGTATACAATTCGACTGTTTGCTTTTTTTGGTTTGCTTGCCCATTTTATATAGTAATCGTACTTTGATTTTGATGATTTTTGATTCATTTGAAAGAGGAGGCTTGAGAAAACCGTCACCGAAGGAAGCGGTGGAGGCAAATTTTCTAAAAAATCTGAGGTGGTAAAATTAAAGATAGGATAATATCCGGAAACGTTTAAATTGAACATTTTCAAAAGAGTTACGGTTTTCGAGATAGAGGCAGGTTGAATTCTCAAATATGTGTATTTTTGCTATGTGGAGGGAGCGATTTCTTTAGAAAATTGAAAATGGGTGGTTAATACATGAAACACCTTATTATTTGCTGCAACATTTATAATAAACATTTTTTTCTTATAGTTACGTCTCAATAATAACAACTACAAGTAAAGAATATACTAGGATAATATGATTAGTAGTATCTTCACTGGTATTCGCAAACGTTCAACTATTTTCGAGACTAATTTTACACTCAAAAGTGTGAGATGAATATTTTTTACAAAAAATTGGAACGACGGTTGTGCACTAAAAAATATAAAATAATATTAATTCTATTGGTGCTGGTAGGTACTTGTGAAGTTGGTGCCAAAAGTTATCAATCTAACTGCAACTGCACAACTTCAAAAGTAACTGCACCAATAGAATTAATACTATTTTATATTTTTTAGTGCACCAACTGATACGTCTGTCCTATTTTTGTAAAAAATATTTTTTAATGCAGTGATCTGTTGGCAAATTGCTGTAAACAGGGTAGACTAAGTTACGGCCTTTAGTTTTGTAATATTCATAATAATACTTAATTTTTTTAATGATATTCAATGATACATACAGAATGTTTAAGAAAATGCTTATCGAATAACTAAAAACTAAAATTAATACTACTGACAATTGCCTTAAAAAATTCAGTCTAAAATTTACCATCTTTAATTCTTGCATCTCGAATTTTCGATTTTCGAGAAAATTTGCCCACTTCACACCCTTCGTGGGCGGTTTTCGCAAAGAAGGAAATATCTAATTTCAGTTTTTACGAATACGGCACCATTTCTCAAGTCTCCTCTTCCAAATGATTTAAAAATCATCAAAATCGGAGTACATTTACTATATACAAAGCGCGAACTAACAAAAAAAAGCAGACAGTCGAATTGTATACCTCCGTCGTTCGAGGTTCGTTGGTCAAAAATACTGTTGAATTTTAAATATATTTAGAAATTGATTCAGGGACTGAATGTATACTAATTTCAATGATAGGCCTTAATTGATAACAGCAATTTTTTTGGATATGCTAAAGCTTCTTACCTAAAAGTTCTCTCAAGTAAAAATATTATCATCTTCGAATAATTTTGTTATTCTGGCCAATGTAACCAGTTTGCTCCACAATATTTATTTTATCTGTTCCAAAATCTAATTTCTGACAAGTTACCACAATACAATCTGAGATGAGTTTATTGACATGCAAACGAAATTGTTAAGTAGGTTAAGCGACAATAGTCAATCTCGATGGGCAATATTCGAATACCTCGTAATGCAATGCATCGAAATCGCATTTGACTTAATCCGTTACGCGCTGTCGTATTTTGCCGTCAAAACTTATTTTATACCCTGACTTTTATGTTTATTTCTAGAGTAAACTGTTTCAAGAAAAGTAATATTGCAGAAATACGAGTGATCATAACATACGAAATTCGTTATTGTCGTAGAAAGAAAACGATAAATATATTATGACTCACTGTTTATTGTAACAATCAAGTAAATAATGTGTGTACACTACACCCTGGTAAATCTTGGTGATGTGACGTATTCGGATGGCAATAGGTCGAATTGATTTCATGAAAGAACTTGATGTTGTCTTGTCGGAATATGACTGTCAATCAACAAACACTAACCTAGAGAATCTTTCTATGAAAATGCATTGCTAATGACGTCATAAAAATAGTAAAACAAGATAGAGAAATGATTTTATCATTTTCAAAATATATTTTAGTTCTTGATGTATTTTCCAATTTGAATCTCGTCAGGAATATTCTTTTTCTTCAATTTTGTTAAATAAAGTTTTCATTGCTAAACTGCACCTTACACTCTCTTTGGGGGCATACGTTTTTAGAAAAGAATACATTTGAAATGATGGTACCATCTGTCAGCTCTCCTCTTTTTAATGAAGAAAGAGTCATCAAAATCATTGCTCAGTCGCATACGAAAGGTTCTGTACTCTTGTAAAAGAAAAATCTCACTTTCTGCCTATTAAGGTACGGACACACTATTAACATATGTCGTGTTAAGTAAATAAGAACACTACCTCCAATTTTGAATAGAGCCATACACATTCTTATGATGTGTTGTTAGTTGTAAGGACCTTAAACACGGTTAAACATGTCATAACGCGTGCTTTTAATATCTGCAGTGACCAGATTTTCATCAGAGTTATTATTTTATAAGCCAGTATATTTTCAAGCACGCATGAAAAATTTATTGAAGAAGTACGGAAGTAGGTACGTATGTTTGTACGACGTTCGAAGCAAGCATTATCGAGAAAAGAAAATCCGGTATGTCCACTCACACGACTTTCCTACCGCTCGCAGGCGAATTCCAGTGAATGAAAAGTTCTACCCTATTATAATACTCTCCTTGCATAGCGAAGATAATAGCGGTAGTAAAGTAAAAATCTGGTGTGTCCACTCACACGACTTTCCTACCGCTCGCAGGTAAATTCCAGTGAATGAAAAGTTTTACCCTATTATAATACTCTCCTTACATAGCGACGACAATAGCGGTAGTAAAGTAAAAATCCTCTGGTCAAATCGTGCTACCACTCATTTTTTTCAGCATGTCAAGACAAACAACAATGGTCATGTAACATTTTTTCGCAAGATGAAACGTTTAGCCAGAATCCGAAGAAACATGTGGAAAATATGGAATTTTATTCAAGCATAACTTTTTTTTGTGCCTTTTCTCAGAGACGGCGTGTGAGTGGTAAAGGGCTCTCCGAAGAATACTTTAGGCAAGTTTAATCAAAATCCTTAGAGCCCTTTAGGCGTTACAGTCTTGAGCAAATCACGTTTTTTGACTATAGTATTCTCATTCAGTGCTACCGGCGAGTGATATGGGTACCAAACAAAATAAAAAAGAAAGCAACAAAATACACCGATCCGTTCCCAAGATAACGCTGTCACAGACAGACAGACAGACGGACAGAGAGATAGACAGAAAGACCAATGGCTGAAAATATGTTTATTAGACTTAGAAAACTCTCCTCAATATCTTCTACTGAAAATTGGTTTTCTAACTCTAAGCTAGTCATAAATCCTGATAAAACTAATATGGTCTTGTTTGAAGTTAACGAAGCCTGGGCTACACCAGACTACACCATGCTTAATCAACATAAAATTAAATTCTCTGATCATGTGAAATTGTTGGGAATTATCATCGACGAAACATTAAAGTTTAACTTCCATATTGATTATCTATGCTCTAAGTTGAGCCAGACTTGCTATGGTATCCGGGTTCTAGCTAAACACGCAAACAGCAATATAGTCAAAACATTCTACTATTCCAACTTTTACTCTCATGCTCGCTTTGGTATTATTCTCTGGGGTGGCTGCAGTGAGGCGAACAGAGTATTCAAAATTCAAAAAGGGCTCTCCGTATCATGATCGGTCTTAAATACTTAGACTCATGCAGAAACCATTTCAAATCACTGAGGCTATTTATCATTCCGGCATTATATATATTTGAATGTATTAAGCTTACCTTCCGAAATAGGCATTACTTTACTGAATACAGAATACAGCACTCCCATAACACAAGACACAATATAAACTACAGTATGCCAACGCACAGACTATCTTTTGTTGAAAGAGGTGCTCTTTTTGCATGCATTAGATTTTTTAACCATTTACCTCCCTATTTGAAATCGTCCCCTGACTTTTGTAAAGTAAAGAAACCACTCATTAAACTACTTTGTGAGCTTGAGCCATACTCAATTGAGGACTATTTGGCACAGCATTATAACTAGACATAGATACTTAGTCATTTCATTGTATATTTCTTTTTCTGACTGGCTTGTACATTTTTTCTTAATGCTATAAGTGTAATAAATTATTATTATTATTTATTATTATAACTCTGAAACGTCAACATTTGTAAAAATCTCGATACCGAAAATTTCACACGATTACAATACTTTCCTTATACAGCTACTATAGTAGCGTAGGAAAGTAAACAAGAGCGTACACCAAAAGGGTCCAGTGCATATTTTCTTCAGATAAAATCATTAGGCCTTAATGAGTGAATTGAATTAGATCAAAAGGTTCCACGGATTCGGTCGATGAAACTCCCAGTAGATTATGAACAATGTCGGGTCGCAGTAACGGCTACCGTTTTCTGCTCTTCATCCAACCAATCCATATCTTCCAGTATGTTCACCATTAGAAAACAAAGATAAAGCTGGCACTGATACTAAACAACTCCTCTATTCACAGTTCCAAACATACCAAAATGTTATCATAACACACGTTTCATAACAGAGAGATGTGCCCAGCATGCGTGATGTGTCGTATTCTGACGTGTCGTGTTAACACGACGCGTGTTATAGTGTGTCCGTACTTTTACTGTTCATGATATATAGACGGCTGAGAGACGGTTTGACGGATGAATGGAGTATTTTGTTGTTATAGTGGTAGTTGGTATAGTATTTTCTCTGAAAATCTCAACTCTCTACCTATTATTGTTCATGAAATACAGTCCGCTTACAGACAAACGGATGGACGGATTTAGTAGCGGTAACAGAAATACAAATTTTCTGAAAATTTTAGCTCCTACGCTCCTGCCTCTTAGTGATAGGATCCCTCTTATAGAGAACCATAAAAATGGAAAAGACATTTAAATTCTACTCCTCCTTCTTTTGGGAGGTTTGTAAAAAAACTGTAAATGCATATGTAGGTATCTTTCATTCTTTAAATAGAGTAGGGGCTGTTATCATTAACGAGAATGCAGAAGATGAATTTTGTCAGGTGTTTAGTTCTTTGTCATACGCCCCCTTCGGACACAGGCAATATTCTAGAATTTTTCAATACGGACAAAAATATGTACCTATTCCCTGTACATGCATATTTTTTAATAGTATTTTTTTATTCTTGTGAAGAAGTCACGCAACCTAATTATGGGATAATGGAGCTGTAATTCAATTACTGAGAAAAATTATAACGAATTTGGGATATAGTGTCGACGCCATTCAGAATGAAGGTGTGTGCGATTCGTCAGAGGGCGGAGAATCTTGACGAGAACGGACGTTGATAGAGCCCGGGTGGTATGAGATTAAGGTAAAACTGCTAAGGTCAAGATTATATTCTGATATATCTAGTGAGTTCGCGCTATTTGTTGAATGTTCAGATCGTTGTATGATGCCTTCTAGAAGAAGGGTGCTTGTTATATATTGCAGACTATTTGCTACGGTGCTTAGTCAGTCGAGTGCAGTAGTTGAAAGAGTAAGGTAGGAGGCCACCATCAACATAAATAAATAGAGCTCGGTTCGAATACTGTTCTAAATAGTGTAAATAATAAATATAAATTGTACATGGTAGTCGATAGTATAGCGCAAGACATATAAAAGGTGTATTTAAATAATCTGTGATATCTTAATGTAGAAATAAATAAAATTGAAGATAAATAGTTCCCAGTCAATTTTATAAGCCTGCTACAATATATTAATTTCAAACAAAAGTAAAATATCTTCATGATGTCGAGAGCATATATAATGAGTAGTAGATAACAGGAGCCTATGTACAATTATCATAGTAATATATTGAGAATGTCATTTTAGAATATCCTGAACATAATTCCTCTTCACCTACAAAATCTCCAAGAGGGACGTCTAACTAAATGGAAAATTCTAAATTAGATTCAATGTACGAAACCAAATAAATATCCTCTAATCTCAATACGGAATCGCTTCTCTCTTGAATGTATATTATCCATAAATTTTATACAGAAACAACTTTTTGTTGTAGATTGAATAGCTAAAGAAACGTGAATCTCTTAGGAGCTGTGATCGTTCGATTTAAAATGGAAAGAGATTAATTCCCCAATAATGCCAACGTTATTCTGGGAGAATAAGAAGACTTTTTATTACCTGATGGAAATCCAGCTGGCTGTAAATAGGCCATCAGCTTGGAAAAAGGCTCGAATAGCAAGTATTTCTGATCAAGAGCGAGGTCATGGATGCGCAAGTCGTCTCCCTTGGGTATATCCAAAAATTGCAGATCTGGTGTCTTCTCTTCTATACTCGGAGACACTTGCAACTCCCTTGCATACGTTTCAGACATGTTTCTTACATTGGTGACATTGTCTTCTATATCGGAAGCGATTAGTTCGAAATCTGTTGTCGGTGCAGATGAAGACGGCATCTCCCTGGGAAAAATGGAGGTAGTTAAATACATGTAATATAGATCACCTGAATCTTAATAACAATGATTATATAATTATACTTGGTCGAGTTTTTGAAAAAATCCCTCAATATCCCGAATACATACAAAGTTATGTCGGGTGACCTATCTGGACATGGAAATAAATATTCATCATATGTCTTCTTGTTTAATCTATACCTACTGCAATAATTGGGCATATTTCAGAAAATCATTTTTTGAATTTTATTCTTTAAGGATTACGGCTAGAAATTCAAAAGTTATTTTCAGCAATTTCTAAGAGCATCTTTTAAAAGGAAATTTTTATCCCAATATTGTACAATGGATATTTTCTGAGCTGCAACCGAATGATTGGTTTATTGGTCCACCTGGTACATGTCATGGAAAGTAGGTAATGAATCATGTATTTGAATATCAAAATGCTTGAAATAACGATCCACTTATAAAAGATCGGTTTTAATAGAAAATAGTTTCAACCAATATATTCTAGTATTGAGAATATTTCTTATTTGCACAACATAAAATCGGTAGAAATTCTTCCAGACCAATTAATAATCGAACGCAACTTAGTTTACGTTCGATATTCGTTGATAAAATTATAATCCATTGCTACTGTAATGATTTATAGTTATTGTTTACATGAATCATGATAACAACATTGAATCAACATTTTATTTTCGAAAACATCAGTTCCCAACCAAACAGCGCACAAATTTATTGGGCATCGTCTCCGATAATTTATATGGAAAAGTGTAGGATTTATTGCACCGTAATTCATAGAAAAGGTGTGTTTTTTTTTGGCTGATGTGAAACAATTATTGCGAGGCTTCTAGTCTATTTGCAGTGCCAGATACAAATTGGGTAAGCTTTATTGCTATATGACTGGTATCAGCAATGTTATGAATTAGCATGAAATATTTATGCCATTCGGCGTTTTGGTAGGATAATCACAGTTACATCCAAAACATCACGGTTAAATATTGGACTGAATGGTATTTGGTTGACATGTAATGGATTAAAATACTATAAGATCATTAGAATAATATATGAATTTTATAAAATGCCGACTAACCTAATGCACCCCTTGAGATTCGCAATAACTTTGATATTAAACCGGGTGTCGAAGGATTTATTCGACAAGGTAAATCTTGCGCAATTTTTGGGCAACCTTCTTGAAAATCAAAATAAGATAGGTGCAATATGATTGATTACAAACCAATACTTATATTGCATACTTCTAAACCTTTTGCTTTATTTTTTTTTGTTTTGTAATCAATCATATTGCACCTATCAACGATGATGTAATGCAATGCGGGCTGGAGCTTTAGCTCACCGAGTAGTTGTTGTCATCGTTGGTAGGCACGGTAATTGTCTTACCTTATGTCTACTGTTGACTTTAATAAAGTCTTTCTTATTTTATATTTCACAGTAGAAATCTTCACATCAATTATCGTTCTTGAAAATTGTTTTAATGAATGGGGATACTGAGTTTTGAATAGTCTGGAACTTCTATATCTCATTGACTTATTAGTTACATATACCAAAGATTGATATTTCTAATACTTGCATATACCTACTCCCAAATGCGGGTGGCGACGTGCCGGAGTGAGATCGATATACAGTTTTTATGGGTCGTTTCTCAATGATTGCATCATTGCACGGGATTGTGGACATGAAGTATACACTATTTCTCAAATGTACAAATATTTTTTTTATAGCCCAGAGTTATTTGTATTGTATTATGTATAATATGTATTTATTGTATTTTCAGCTTTTAGCGATTTCACTAAAATAACTTGTTGAATCTGAGGCCAATAACAGTTGAACTTTGTTCAAATCAGAAATTTTTATATTCAGTGTTACTGTATTTAAAATTCTCACAGGTAGTCAAAAATATTAAAATTTACAGGAATTTATATTATAAATAGAAGTTCATAGGGTACCTACAAACAATGGAATATTTGATAACTCAAACTAAGTTTCGTTTATTGAGCGAAGTTATGGAGTGATTAGAATATTATTCGAGAACTGTCGCAACAAAGTCAGAATATAATTTTAGGGTATTTTCCGAATTTCGAGTCACCTTGTAGGAGCTTACAACGTTCCCAAATTATTTCGTGTTCCACATGATATTAGCAATATAATGCCTAGCAGCAGTATTCATAATTAAAAGTAAATGTGGTTCTCAATTTAGAGGAAGCTTAAATTTCTAGAGTATCGCCGATATCAAATATAGAGCGTGACAGTTAACTGGAAATATAACAAGAAAAAGAAAATATCTAGCAGGTTCTAAAGATAAAGCCTTCAACTGATAAGGTAGTCAGAGTAATACAGGTCAGTAATACAATATACAAGAGCACTTGAATTTCTAATCGTTGATTGATGAGCTAGAATATGTCAATTGCTTCGTGAGTTGAACTAGACGAAAAATATTTTTTACAAGAAATTGGTCCGACGTTATAAATTGGTGCACTGAAAAATAGAAAATAATATTAATTCTATTAGTGCTGGTACTTGTGAAGTTGGTGCAAAAGGTTTTCAATCTAACTTGCAAATTAAAATACCCTTCAATTATGAGAGAATGACTTTTGATGCTCGAAAGTTAAGTAACAACGTTAATAAAAATATACCGAGTGATCTAAAAGATATGATGAAAAAACATTTTTTTCTTTAGAATGTTAACACCTTGTATCTCATTAAGGAAGCATTTATGGACTTATGGAAACTGGTGTTTATTTTAAACGTAGAATCACCCCTTAGAGTATGTGCTCCCATTTTCTGGACTCCCTGTATTTCTTCCTTTTTGGTTATTAAGAATTCTGTTATAAAGTCGTTATCATTATTCTAAAAAGAGCACGTACATTTTCTCGCCTAGATTCCACATCTATATGTAACTATTTACACCACGTCTGAAAAATGAATAAGTCCAGGTTGAACGTGGCCGTAGTTGGATGCGGGGCCATCGGCATCACCAGTGCCCTCGCCATACAAAGAAGGCTTGGCGGCAAGGCCGACGTGACGATATTCGCGAAAGATGTCAGCCCGCATACAACAAGCGACATTGCAGCCGGCCTTTGGGAACCCTTTCTGGTAGGAGATACTCCGGTAGAGAGCATTATCAAGTGGTCAAAGGTGACCTACGAGTATTTGCTAGAGTTGTGGAAGAAGGGTAAGCTTACTACTGAATAAGTGTTTTAATGAAATTTCAGCTTCTAACAAATAACACCAACCAGCGTTAAGTGACCGCTTATGAATCTCTGTATTTTTACATACAATTTATTTTCAACTCTATTAACCCAACCTGCAAAATGTGATTCCCCGAAGGTGGTTACTATTGAAAGGTACCAGTGCAGTTAGTTTTATGAACTTGTCAGTAGGTATTTGTAGTACCTAAAAGGTCAGATTTAAGAAAATTGTTATTTTCTCATCTTAATAACAACTGTGAAGGATAATTTTTGGAAGAAAACAGGCTCTCATACAATGCAGAAAATAGTTCTAATCACAATAAAAGAGTTCGAAATGATGCACATGCCACAAATTAAAAGTGTAATCAATCAGAATTGAAACGTTTTCTACAAAAAAAATGACGCAATATTTCTAAGGTACTCAAACGGAAATAAGGAGTATGATTAGAAGGTAAAGAACATAAATAAATGAACTAATTAAATAATGGCTCATATATAATACAATATGGTTAATTAACATAAAAACCTTTGCATATTGAAGACATAAATATATAAAAGTCTCTTAATAAAAATAAACAAACATAAACAAGAACATGTAGAGATTCAAAAAAACATAAGAACATGAAATCAGCAGAAAGAAGAAGAAGAAAGAATTAATTTGTTAAAGTACCGGAATAGAATAAGGATATACCGTCAAATGGGAATCTAGCTTTCTCATATTTCAGTATGAAAAACGTGAGAATGAAGATCCAACTCGAATCAATCTAATAAGACATTGAAACATACTATGAAAATTATAATAACGAATTCACTTACCTTCACTATATCTAACTTTGTTAGATGAGCAGATTGTGATAAATTTTTGTATCAACTAAATCGAGAATCAAAAATGATATCGTCGTTGAATAGGTTCCATTTGTTGCTATGTCAATAGACATAGCAACGAGCTGATTTGTTTTCAATCAAATACTGCGGAGGACTTTTGTTTTGTTAATAAAGAAATAAATAATTTTAAAACTCAATTTCCCATCCAACGTGATAAAATTTGGTGAAAAATTCAATTCATGAATAATAAATACCTTTTTTATGTATTACAATACAAAGAAGAATATTCACTGAAAATTTTACTTTACCAGCGAATTCTTCATTGTCCTTTGAACATCAAACAAGTATTTTTTATATTAAAATATTATCGAAATATATAGTTAGGACCTAACAAACATTAACCATTTATTTCAATCGCCTCAAAAAATCGATGAAGTGAAATGTAACACCGTTTCTAAGTATGTTTTCTCCATCCTTAAGTTACAAGGCCTGTTAAAATAAGCATAACAAATAAAGTAGAAATATAACTGTAATCATGACGTTATTACAAATTCATTTTTTTGATTATAGGAAAGGCTGAAGAAGCAGGCATTTTACTACAGCCGGTAACATATTTAACGGATAGTGTATCTTACGTTAAGCCAGACTGGTTGAAACTTTCTTTGGGTCATACAGAACTTCCAAAGGAAAAAGTGATGCGAATTGGAGAGCGCTTAGGACAAAAACTAACAGGTGGCTTTCACTTCATATCATTCATTTGGGAAGCATCAATATTCATACCCTTTTTAACTGAGCAGTTTTTGTCGAATGGTGGTAATCTTATACGCAGGCACATTTATGATTTGAGTGAGCTTGATGACTATGATGTCGTGGTGAACTGCACCGGTTTGGAGGCAAAAGACTTAGTAGGTAGGTTATAAAATAATTCAACAGTATGTTATTTTGAACAATTACATGATAGCTGATAGCAAAAGTTTTTTTTACCTATTTTGAAGACGCTTATATTATACCTTAACGTACCTATACTTATCTATCTGTCTATGTTACGGAATCAGTACTATACAATAATTCAATAACCTTACCGTGGTATTCTAACTAATTTCAATCAAATCAAACTCTATATTTAATTTTTGTTTACTCAGGATTTTTATCATAGCGTGTTTCCTGTGTTTTTTCTAAACTACCTACTTATAGTTTATTATATTAAAGGTGATAGAAACCTCAAACCACTCAGAGGTCAAGTTACTAGAGTGAAAGCCCCATGGGTGAAAGAAGTTGTTATAGTGGATAGTAAGGAGACGTGCTATGTTATTCCCAACATAAATTTCGTTATTTTGGGAGGAACTAAACAAGAGCATTACAACTGTGATGTTGACGAAACAGATAAAAATTACATAATGAGGTAGGTAGTATATTTATCTTTTACTCGATATGCTCATGGTTTATTTCGAATTTACGGCAATTGAGTATATATTGAAGAGTTAGATCACAGAAATTTCATTGTAAATAGCTGAAACCCTTCTTGGATATTTACACGATCACTTGTAAGGTATAGGCAAACTTCCAGAAAACAATCCATTGTTTCATTATATATGCGGTTTGGTAACCACAAGAAATAAATCCGCTAATTATAGCTTATATTTAAACAAAAGATAGAAAAAATAAATATGGATCATTCAAAAATTTGTGAGCTATTAAATTCAAACATAAAGAATTTTCATTGCATTTTACCAGTATTCGATCTTTTTCTTTCTTTCTTTTTCAGAAATCCTACGAGGTAATTTTGAAATAGAGACTACATATACAAGTTTATTCACAAAAAAAAATTACATCTAGTTTTCTATAGCATTCTCCAGATATTTCTATGTCGAACTATACAGGGAGGTTCTCCGGGAAAAACATCGATCGATTGTAAGCAAACGATAATTACAAACTGTTTGAAAATTTGGTGGCATACTAAAGACACTGGGGGACATACGACTAAAATATCCGAAGTAAATGCCAACAATACTCTGTATATTACAACATTTTTAGATTTGTTATTCAATTTTGAAAACATATTATGTATAATGTCTTATACCTATTTCTAACCGTTTTTGAGATATTTCAAATTTTATGTCAAAAATTAAGTTTACAGTCCAAAATATAATTCTCAAACTTTCCTACGAGGAAGCTTTTAATATTTAATTTTGGTTGAGTTTCTTGTAAAAGAAGATCTACTTTATTCTTATGATATTTTGATAATAAGTTTTACAGAGTAATCAAAAAAGAAGTTTGAAAACTAGATCCAAAAAAAACACGTCAAAAGTCTTTTTTTTTCAAATGGAAACCCCCATTTTTTATTATCTTATAGTATTAAGAATCAAAAATAAGGGGAACTTTGTATAAGGTTGTCTCCACCAAAAATTAGTAGCTGTTAAAATAATTTGCGATTTTACATTATTTTTATGTAAAAATGCTACACAGTTTTTTTAGAAGTGGTCCATGATTGCATTAGGAAATAATAACAAATTTTCAATTTTTTTTTCATTTGCAAATTTTGAGTAATTATTCATAAATCTAAAAATGCGGTTATATACAGGATATTCCATTTAAAATAATGAAGTTGGCATCTACTTCCAGTATAACTAGAAATGCAATAAACAGGAAAATATTTTAGACGCATGTCCCCCCCTTGACATTATAGTATATCACCATATTTACAGATTGTTTGTAATTAAAGTTTGCCCACAATCAATGGATGTCTTTTCCGGAGAACAACCCTGTATAAGGGAAGCGTATACAGTGTGTCCACATTTCGATGCTCACCATTGGTATATCGGCTATTATAATAGATAGAGCAACGGTTAAATGGGCAAAGTTTTTCAGAATTTAATGCTCTTAACGAATATCACTTCATATCCATTCTAACGTTTTTCGTTTTGGCGTTATTTTGTAAAAAACTCATTTTTGCCGATTTCAGTTTTGCTTTATAATTCGTTAAGGCATAATGTTACAGTTTTTAAACTTTGTCGTTGTTAAGACACTTTTTTGCGCTAATTCTTATGGTGTAAACATGATCGAAAAAAATCCATTTGTTTTTAAGTTACTAGCGCCATCTTTTGTTTTTCTTAAGGCGGCCGTATTGGATTTTTGATTTGGTAGATTAGTTATAAAAAAAGATTTTCAAAAATGTACAACATGCCTTATTAAAGTTTATTCTTAAAGGAGATATGAACGAAAAGTGCCGATTTAAACAATAGCAGCCATATTCATAAACAAAGTTAGTGGCTACTAAGACCCTACTCGCCTATCTAACACGGGTTCTAGTAGAGTCATAGTAGCCACTATTTTTTTTATAAATATGGCTGTAATTTTTTAACAATTATGTACCTACACGAAATTAACAATATTTTATTCGCTTGCCTGTGATTTTCCTTTGTTTGTGGTATGTTTGAATACAAAATGAGTAGGATATGGAATTAATCGTCGGTGTGAAACAAAAAAATTCTTTGACATTTTAAAATTCTGAATACCCATCACTTTTGAAAATTATAAGTAGAATTGTTCGGAGTGTTTCATAGCTAGTTGTAAGATTTGAAGTCGTGATAATGGTCAACAAATTTCCAAACAAAGAAAAGCTTGATATGTTGGAAGTGTACTTTAAAGCCAACAGAAACTCCGAAAATGCCTGCAGGTTTTCCAGAAAGACTCAACAGCATCGCACAATTTTCAGTAGAAATAATATGTGAGCATTATCAAGCAAACAATGTCGTTCGTGAGAATAACATTTTACAAAATGTTACGAACAATCCAAGTTCTTCGGTTCGGTGCCCAAGAAACAAGAACTCCGAAATCCACTATTTTGAAGAAGAATAAATACCACCCTTACAAGCCAACTATTGTAAATGGCTTGAGCGTAAATGACTACAATCGAAGATTGCAATTTAGCAGGTGGTATCTCCAAAAATATGAAAATGATGGTGATTTTTCGAGGAAAATACTTTGGATGGATGAGGCACGGTTTACCATTTGTGGGGTAGGTACTTAATAGGCACAACTACCACCATTGGTCGAAAGAAAATCCACATTTGGTCATCCAAAGAAAATTTCAGTTTTAATGTCTAGTGTGGTTTTATTAGTACGGCCATTTATTGACTATTATCATTATCATTTTCTTATCTTCGTGTCTTTTCATTTCATTTCAGATAATCACTTAATAGTCCCTTTCGTCTTCGACTACAATTTTAATGGTGAAAGATATCTAGATTTATTAACGAATGAAATAATGCCCACCCTGAGACAAATTTTCGACCCAGAAACAGTCTGGCTTCAACATGACGACTGTCCTGCCCATAAGAGTCCTAACGATTGAAATATCTTGCCAGAAATTTTCACTGAAAAAGTAATATCAAACAATGGACCAGTAAAATGGCCTGCGACATGTCCTGACCTTATCCATAATCCAACGAGTGCTGGATGTTCTAAGAACATTTAACAGAAACACACACGTAAAGTGTGTAATGTTGTTGGAAGTTGCCAACTGTATGTGGAACAGAATGGTCGCCATACTGAACAGTTAATTTGAGTGAATTTTATTTATCGTTATTTTCTCCTTTAAAAATAAGATTCAATAAGGCGTGTTGCACATTTTTTAAAACCTCTTCTTATAACTAAACTAACAAACCAAAAATCCAATATGGCCGCCATAAGAAAAACGAAAGATGGCGCTAGTAACTCAGAAACAAATGGAGATTTTTAGTTATGTTTACACCATAAGAATTACCGTAAAAAAGTGTCTTAGCATTGACAAACTTTCAAAACTGTAACATTATGCCTTAACGAGTTATTAAGCAAAACAAATCAGCAAAAATGAGTTTTTTTAAATATCTCAAGAATAAAAAAAGAAAAAAAAAGAATGAATATGAAATCATATTCGTTGCGAGCATTTAATTCTGAAAAACATTGCCCATTTAACCGTTGCTCTATCTCTTATAACAACCAATTTGCCAATGGTTAGCATCGAAATGTAGACACACTGTATACTGACTGAAAATCATTGGTTATTTTTTTTCATTATTCCTGGGTGAGATACTGAGAATGATTTACTTTACTAGGAACTGTTCGGTGCTCATGCCGTCCATAAAATCATCCAAAATTATTAAGCATCAGGTTGGCTTGCGGCCAGGCAGAGATAAGGTTCGATTGGAAGCCGAAATTGGAGGAAACAGAAAGAATGGACCAAAAATAGTTCACAATTATGGCCATGGAGGTGCCGGGATTACACTTTCCGTTGGATGCGCCCAAGAAACGGCTGAACTAGTGGAGAGGCTTTGCTATAGCCAAAAGAGCAAGTTGTAGACCATAAAAATTGATTAATTTTATGTTATGCTGCTCAATAAATATGAGCACCAGAGAACAGTTACTCATTTCACATGTTTTCCCCGAAAATCTTCTAAATAATGAAAGGGGTAATTCTTTATAAAATTTACTCTAGCTAGATATCGAAAAGCCAACCGTGTTTCTCAGATATTTATAGTCTTGTAAAAATGATAACTAATATCTGATCAAATAGCAGTTTTGGCGAGTACTTTATAAAGAGTGATAGCTCCCTAGAGCTTTTTTGGACGCAAATTGTTCTATTTTGATCGAATTCAAAAAAGGAGGAGATACAAAATTCGGTTGTATGTTTGCTTTTTTTAACCGTCGAACCCCGAACGGAGGAGGTATACAATTCGACTGTCTGCTTTTTTTTGGTTCGTGCGCGCGTTTTATATAGTAAACTCACTCCGATTTTGATTATTCTTGATTCATTTGAAAGAGGAGACTTGAGAAATGATCCCATATTCATAAGAACGCAAATCCGAAATCTGCTGCCCTCCGAACACCGCACCAAATGGGGGTGTGGTAAAATTTTCTCAAAAATCGAAAATCCGAGATGTCAGAACTAAAGATAATAAAATATCCGGAAATGTTTAAATTGGACATTTTTTCAAAAGAGCTATGGTTTTCAAGTTTCTGCGATGTAAAAATTTGAAATATGTGTATTTTCGCTATGTGAAAGAGGCAATTTCGTTCAAAAATGGAAAATCTGAGAATGGAAAATTAATGACCCGATTATTTTTAGCAACATTTATATTGTACATTTTTTCCATTGAGTTAAGGGTTTCGTGTTAAAAGAGTAGTAAAGCTTATAATATGGGTATTTCCGCGACGATGTTCTTAGATTTTTGAATAATAGCAAATACAAAGAAAGTGAACGATCAACGATTCTCATGACAAATGTAACACTCAAAGGTGTGAAATAAATATTTCTTACAAAAAATTGGACCGACTCTATTGGTGCTGATACTTTTGACGTTGTGCAGTTGCAGTTAGATTGAAAACTTTTGCCACCAACTTCATAAGTACCAGCACCAATAGTGTTAATATTATTTTGTACTTTTCAGTGCACCAACTGATATATATGAAAATATTTATTTATTATACTCATATATTTTTTAGAAACACGTCTTTCATTATTTAGGGGTTGTTCGTGGCCACCCGTATATTTGACTTGCCTTTATCTTGAATGTTAAGCAAAGAAAATATCTTTTGGTTGTTGAGTTAAATTAGAAAGGCATTTGTATCACGAAGTACCTAATTACATATTTTTAGTGGATATTTTATGAGGGCTCTAACGATTTTGATTAAGTGCTGAAGAACCTTATATTATCACAGGACAAATTTTAACTATTCTGTATTTCTTATATTATATACTTAATGCCTAAAGTATTCACCTAGATGTTCTTTATTACATGGGGTCCTAAGGAAAAGCAGGAAAAAAATGCTCAACTGAACAGTAAAAAATTCTGTTTACTTATATTATGTTCAAACGGTTCCTGCTACGTCAAAACTGAATATTAAACGTCTATATCCAAATATTGGGACATGAAGTCATCATGATAAGATGATTTTTATATTTGATTGAATTCATTTGAGGCGAAAGTAAACACACCAGATTTTTTTTAATTGTTTTTTATTTAAAATTCTACACTCTTCTACAAGTTTGTTTGAGAATAAAAAGCCATGATTATAGAACTAATAGAATAGATAAATTCGGAATTTTAAGAATAAACGTCATTGTTCTAACAAACTTTTTTATAGAGAATAGAAGACTCCTATAATTTTGTTATTTAATAGTTTAGTTTAGATTATATCTGAAGTTCTATCCTTTACATACATCCTGTACTATGAATATTGCTAGCAGTTCTATAATAAACATAAATTCCTCATCTGCCAAGTGTCTTACCTAAATTTGAAGCTCGAGTCTGGTTTTGTTAATACATCTTTAAAATGGGCTCCAACTGATTATTCAATAAGGGCTGAGCGCGAGAAGTAAAGTGATGTCAAACTAGGCGGATAAGCTCAAATTATATATTCTTATTAAGGTAGATGATTTTGTGAGCATAACTAAGGTTAAATTTTGCAGCCGTTCTGCTGAAAGCTGAGTGGATCTCGTAACAAGTGTGAATTTCCGATTTTGCACATTAATAAATAATAATACCTTATAACAGTCTTCAACTGTATGAAGTAGGTAGTTAGAAAAAGCTGAATAATTCTTGTAACCTTATTTTGATAACGATTTTGTTCATTGTCACTTCATTTTTTAATACCTGCTGACAAATGTTTTGAAGTTGAATACTGCTATCATGATATTCGTTTATTGTGAAAAACTTTACATTGTTTGAAAATCTAACTACACAATCAGACATAAGCATTACAATAGACCGAAAAATACAAGTATCAACAAAATGTAAGAAAATTGCTACAGTTTTTTAAGCATGAAAAGTATATCTTTAGAATAACTTTTCTGTTTCTCCAAAAAATATTTCAGAAGATAGGGTAATACATATCTGTATCGAAGAACTGGGAACACAAGTTCTGAGAGCTTTTTATGATGCTTGAAGGCTTTAGCTAACTTTAGCTAGGGTTACACGCATCATTTTATTAAGAGAATTCCATTAGATATTACTTTCAATGCGGGTACACAAAAAATACATAAATTCTTCCAACGAATGTTGCACTTTTCAGTGACTGAACGCATTGCAATGGCCGTGTCCATAGAAGTGACTGATTACCAATCGATTACTGATCAGAAAGTTGACAACTAATCAGTAATTAATAGTATAGTAGGTACAACATAATCTATATTAATTTGTTTATTATTATTTGACATGAAACTTACCAGCTTGATGGTTACGAACTGTTAACTTTTACTGATGCAGTTATATTTGTAAATAATAATAATAATAATATATTCTTCAAATTCAAATGTGAAAGAATCACATTTTAATAAAATGATAATTAATTCGTATAAAATAACAGATTATAATTTCAAGAATAATTTCATATCAATATTTATGACACAAAAATGGTATAAAATATAAAGAATATCACAATAATTAGTGATGCTGCGAGACTGGTCTTGGTCTTGCAGTCTTGGTCTTGGTCTTGCAAAATTGCAAGACCAAGACCGAGACCAAGACCGTCTATGCAAGACCAAGACCCAAGATCAAGACCAATACTGGGATGCAAGACCAATACCAAGACTAACCTGGTCTTGGTCTTGGTCTTGCTGCAAGACTTGCGAGACTTGCAAGACTCTTGCAGTTCCGTAACCAAACACCAAATTAGTAGGAAGCATATTATTTTGCTCAATGATAAGTTAAGAAACGCTAATAAATAACCTAATCAATTTAATCTTTGAACTCCCTTATTATCGATCTTTATTTTAGGAAATTAGAAAATATTGAATTAAAAGTTGTAGGGTGAAAAGCGAGTTCATTTTACGCTTCTAGGATTTCCGGATTTCAAAAAATTCTGAAACACCCTATACCTATACCGTACTTTCAATCCTTCTAGGATTTCCCTTACCGAGCTGTTTTCAAATAATCCCGATATTTCGTAACCAGGGGAAGGTAAACGACACGGTTTTTTATTTTTATTATTTTTCTATCGCGCAGAATGTTTTAAGCAAACGTAAGAAATCTGATATCTTTTTGATGACATTTATCCAGTGGCTACTTTTGGAGATATTTGAAATTTTACATTGCCCTTATTTTGAAACTATTTTTTCGATCATGCTCATTAACTAACTCAACTAAGATATTCACACGACTGACTTTTTAAATAGATACCTAGTTTTATAAATGCGCGTATTAACAAATCTCTACCTGTTTTTAATTTTCATTTTTTGGAAAAAGATTTCTAAAAAAATTGAAGTTAGTTTTATAAACCAGAAATACTTTTGATCGCTTTCAGAGATTCTTTCTATTTTATTAAAGAAAATGGTACAAAACCATTGTAGAATGAGCAAGAGAATGAGTTATGAAATAGAAGTATAAAGTAGAAGTATGTAGTAAAATGAGTGCTCAGTTGGGACGGATGATACCAAGAAAACACAAGCAGACTAAGTCGCGCAAGTAAGCTACGATTCTCATATGTGAATGGTGATTATTAATTTATAAACTTTATTAATTAATTACGCATCTCACTTGCCCTAACTTAATTCCACAAGCCTAGTTTTTTTCTCATTACTTATTCTACAATGGTTTGGTACCATTACAATACCAGGCGTGTTTGTTCTGGACAATGACAATTTTTTATACGGTCGATATTTATCCATTTCGAATGATAATATAATTACAGGCAATCTTATAAGATTATGAATTACATATTTCCCATACATATGCAGGGTTCTTCTTCATTTAAATTAAGCTATTACGGTTTAGAATCGTAACAACTTTTCACACTTATAAAAAGATTAAAATTTTTGCAAGAGTCTTGCGAAGTCTTGCAAGTCTTGCAGCAAGACCAAGACCAATACCAAGACCGTATATGCAAGACCAAGACCCAAGACCAAGACTAAGGATTTGATGCAAGACCAAGACCAATAACAAGGGTGCAAGACCAAGACCAATACCAAGACCATGTCGGTCTTGGTCTTGGTCTTGCTTTGCGCATCACTAACAATAATATAAGGTATACATACATACTTTATTGTTTGCGAGAGTCAGGTAGGTACTCACTTAAAACAATTCTTGAAATTTCGCCCAATTTGATGCTATATATACTCTACATTTATGATTGTATAATATAATTTGATGCTAGTCGAATTTTTTATTTTAGTTGGTATAATATTATAAATCTTTGGGGCTAGATAATTCATATTTCTTAAATTTAGATTTCTTTTACTAACTAGAATTATAAGATGTTTATTTATTTTATTTCTGGTTGGGTAGAGGTGGCATACATATTTTTTAATTCTAAAAAATACACATTCAATACATATCGGGAACGAAATAGTGATGCGCAAAGCAAGACCAAGACCGATATGTTCTTGGTATTGGTCTAGGTCTTGCACCCTTGGTATTGGTCTTGGTATTGCATCAAATTCTTAGTCTTGGGTCTTGGTCTTGCATATACGGTCTTGGTATTGGTCTTGGTCTTGCTGCAAGACTTGCACGACTTGCAAAAATGTTGATATTTTTATAAGTGTGAAAAGTTGGCGCGATTCTAAACCGTAATTGCGTAATTCAAATGAAGAAGGATCGGTGGATCGGAAGTAAGTCATTCCATAATCTTATAAGATTGGGTATAATTATATTATCTTTCGAAATTGACAAATATCGACCGCATAAAAAAATCTGTCATTGTCCAGAACAAACAAGCCTGATATTGTAATGATACCAAACAATTCTAGAATAGGTACTGAGAATAAAACTAGGTTCGTAGAATTAAGTTGGGGCAAGTGAGATGCGTAATTAATTAATAAATTTTAAAAATTAATATTCACCATTCACACATGAGAATCGTATCTTACTAGCGCTTGTGCTTTCTTGGTATCTTCCGTCGCAACTGAGCACTCATTTTACTACATTCTAGCCATATTTTCATATATAGGTAATGGTTTCCCCGGCCCTGCTTTATGTTTGTACATCATACTTCTATCTCATAACACATATTACAATGGTTTTGTAATATTTTCTTTAATAAAATTTAAAGAATCTCTCAAAAAATAATGAAAACTAAAAACATTTAGAAATTTGTTAATAAGCGCATTCATAAAACTAGGTATCTATTTCAATAACGGCAACCTAAAATTTCAAAAATTTTCAAAAGTGGCTACTGGATAAATGTCATCAAAAAATATCTGATTTATAGATGATTTGTTATGTTTGTTTAAAACATTCTGCGTGATAGAAAAAATAAAAACAATAAAAAACCGTGTAGTTTACGTCCCCTGGCTACGAACTGTTGGGATTCTTTGAAAACAGCTCCTTAAAGGAAATCCTAGAAGGGTTGAAATTACTTTCAAGGGTGTTTCAGAATTTTTTGAAATCAGGAAATCCTAGAAGTGTAAAATGAACTCGCTTTTCACCCGACATCTTTTAATTCAATATTTTTAGAATCTGTAAAATGAAGATCGATAATAAGGGAGTTCAAAGATTAAATTAATTAGGTTATTTACTAGCGTTTCTTATCTATTCATTGAGCGAAAAAATATGTTTCCTTCCAATTTGTTGTTTGGTTACGGAACTGCGAGAGTATTGCAAGTCTCGCAAGTCTTTCAGTAAGACCAAGACAAGGTTAGTCTTGGTATTGGTCTTGCATCCCAGTATTGGTCTTGGGTCTTGGTCTTGCTTAGACTGTCTTGGAACGTTTAGGATCTCTTCAGAGTATAACCGTTGAGCAAAATAAAGTAATTTTTTTCTCTAAGGATTAGTTACTTTTAGTATGTAATTTTGGACTACATTTACTTACTGCGACAAAGTAAATCATTCAATTCTCATGACAAAATTTCATGAATTTGGTATTCACGGTTCTCTTCTGGTATTTTTCAATAGCTATCTCATGAATAGAATGCAATATGTCGCGATTATTGGTGTAAAATCTAAAAACTGCAATGTAACCTCAGGGGTGCCACAGGGATCAATTTTAGGGCCAATTCTATTTAATATATTTCTGAATAACTTATGTTCGTGTTTACGATTTCGTGAATATATTCTATATGCTGACGATCTTGAGATTTTTCTGGTTATTAAACATCAATTAGACTTTGAAAAGCTAAATCTGATTTGCAATCATTTTACTTGTATTGTTTGGAAAACAAGCTCTTTCTCAATATAGAGAAGTGTCACTGCATACTATTTTCTAGGAAATATAACTCACTGAATCCCAAATATGAAGTAAGAGATTTAGGTGTGCTCTTAGACTCAAAAATGACCTTTGAGAACTATGTAGAGTATGTGGTACACAAAGCTTTCCTTCATTTAGGCTTCCTTTTCAGAAAGACCAAAGCTTTCAAAAACCCATCAACGTTGATCTTTCTGTTTAACAGTATAGTAAGACCAATCTTAGAATACAATTCCGTAGTTTTGATCCTGCATTACCTTAATAACTCAAAGAGACTTGAAAGTGTTCAAAAGGAATTTATTAAGATACCTACTCAACTTTCGATTAACAAGCACAGACACTTCTCATCATACCCTGATAACTTTTCTTTTTATAAAATTCAATTATTGGAAAGGAGGTTAACTTACGTCACTTTATTTACTTTCAAAATTTTTCATAGCCTATTGGACACTAATTATTGCAATCATTATCCATCAATGCAAGCCCTTATGTTCTTCAATCGAGACCTATTCTTGCTATACCCAACTATCAGTCGGCAAATTCTTCGCTCATTAGATGTACTCGTAGTTGGAACAGTGCTTGTTTTATTCATTCGAACTTAGCTTTATTCTGTATAGCTTTACCTGCTTTAAAACGAATTCTAAATAACTTATATCGAGCTATCCAAACAAAGCTCATCCCCAGTAAGCCTTTGAAAATAAGAACATGTCTTTGCTATATACAGATAGGAAGCTAAAAGTGACAAGTGATGCTTCAATCAATATAATTAAATGCAATTGCAGATAATTCAAGAAAAGTGATGCTGCCCATTTTAAATGCCTACTGCGAATGAATTGTTTTTGGGTCGCTCAATATCTGATGATGTAGATTACTCTTCTTTTAATTTTTATTTTAAATTTTTTTCTCAATCTATTGGTTGCATTTCATCATTAACTTTGGTAGATAGTATTACCTATTTGTAATAATAAGAGAGATTTTCTAACAAAACCATAACATTTTACAAATAATCATAACAATTAAGATATTGTGTCCATTATGATCTGAAATGAGTTATGGGAACCATTGTAACTTTTCAAAATCTTGAATATAATTTATCAATATCAAATTTAATCAATCATTTAAAATGTACATAGTGATCTTCCGTTCTGATCCCAAAATATTTTAAAATTAGTTTAGAAATTATAATTATTAGTAAAACTGTCAGCAGACAAGTTTTAATAATTTCATCTGAAATAAAAGTAATCAAAACTATTCTTCGTCAAGTATTTCCTTTATATTTATATTTCAAATCCGTTCCAAATTGCTCCTATATAACTGTTATGTAATTTCGTTAGACTTTGTTCTAAACAAGGATATATATTCTTCTGTTGAATCTGCATCTAACTAGGCAAAAGTATAACTCACAAAGTGCGCACTGCTCTAAAATTTGCATAGGTCGTTGAGACGGACACGGACCTCAGACAAATGGTATTGCCTTTTCCCTACTATTCGCAGACGGGTAACTGGAATGCATATTGTGATACTTACAGCCTCGCCGATACAATATTCTCGGTAATTTTTGGATTTATCTCGTCAGATAGTCCGCCTCCCGAGGGCGGCATAAACTTTGCGCCGCAGTCTGCAAACCCATCGTCCTCTGAAATATCATCGGAATTTGTGTCCTTCGTCCTCTGAATGTTATCGTCCGAACAGAGTCCGTTTTGTATATCCTGTTGTTTGGGATGTGAGCTTGCTTTGAGCGTAGTCGTCACAAGCTTTCTTCCCTCAGCAATGGAATCTGTCGCTACGGTGTTGCTGATGTGAATGTTCCACTTGCGATGAGTGGTTTTTGGCGAGGATGGGTTGATAAAGTCGATTTTTGCTCTTGAGCTGTTCGTTCCTGAAAATGTATTTGAAGTTGTCTTAAATTTACAGCAGGAACAACATATTCAATGTTGATTGTCAACAAAATAGAACGTTTCAAATAGCTTCACAGATTATAAAATTTGTGACAAATATTTATTTAATATCTATGTACCAAAGGTAGTTAAAGTACCTTGATCAGTCCGAAACTTATAACTCCGTATTCTTACGAGTTTAGTAAAAAGGATGTGGGTATTTGGGACATTTGAACTTCGTGTCATGTTTGACTTGAATATATTATTCGTTAGAAGTTTCCAGCATAGCAAGCCAAAATTTTATAAGAAAAAAACATCAAAAAGGCGTAGGTATATCATGGAATTTCTTGGAAATGAACCATCCAACATCATTATTAGGGACTTAATCAAAGCCTCAGTCTTTTGTTTGTGTTATCAAATAAAATCGGTATTTTCTAGAATTATTATAAATTTTCATTATTGATAAGCACTCTCTCAGAAAAAAAAAAGATTCTGTTTGCTGTTTCTTCGAGGACTAACGTTATTATTATTTCGCTTTCACTGGAATATGGTAGCTTGTTGAACCCCATCTCAGGCTAATTTTTATGTAAGATGTTTAAAGCCTCCGGCATTATCGAAAATACATCTATCCGTAAAGAAAAACACAATTTTATTGACATGGCATAACATCTTCAATAAATATTTTATGTTATTCATTTGGGACAATGGAAGGAAATACATTCAAAATATTGCACTGGGCAGAATTATTTCTCACCATATTTTTCTTATATTCTGTGATCTTTATTGTAGCTGCACAAACGATTTTTTGATTTGTGCCAGGGTCTTATTCAATTACTATCAACTATGGCCACGAATTAATCTTGAAGTAGAGCAATAGCACCCTTGATTAAGGCAGCAAACTTTGAATGTAGATTAGTTTTTACTCTTGTTATAATGCATGTTCTTATAATTTTGTTCGGTGTAGATTTTCGTAATTTTTCATTATTTGCGGTTTTTGATTGTAATATGGTGATCCCCGGTTGAGAGGTAAAGTTTTTACAATAAGCTATTCAATCCCCACCTCATAGAAAGCAATGGCGAGTTTCAATGACTAATTATGACCAGTAGATCCTACACTACCGTTCAGAACGAGCGATAAGTTGCAGGGTTGTATACCTATATGTAAATAAATCATAACTAGATGCCAGATGTTACGAAAGCTCTTTGGACTATGGTACTAGAACTTGTTCACTCATTATTGCACTAAATATTTAAATTAACGACATAGATTTGGAAGGATATTTGATTGAAGAGATTCGTGGGATTGATTGCATAATTTTAAATAGGTAATATGTTTCTTAGAGTTCCGAACATTAATGAGCCTGTCCGCCATTCTATTTTCTCATATCATAGTACAAATAAAATGTTAGCTCTACTCTAGTAAATATTTTCTGCAGTAACGTTGCATCGTCTCTCGCCTTGCATTAAGTTTCCTACTCAAATATCGCATTCCGAAATCGAACTTAGTATTTCTCGAACCTAGCACCTAGTAGATACTTTAATTGTCCTTAACGGATATAGACAAAGGAAAATTATTAACTAGTATTTTTATCTGAGTGATATTACCGAGGATATTACGGTATAATGTACTCAAAACTTCCATAAAGTATACCCATAACAAAATTGTGGAATAAAGTAGAATGACGTAAAATATAAATTTAAAGTATTTTAATATAATAAAAGAAAGAATGGCAGTTCTTCTATGAAATGTTTGCTTTAACTTAAAATGTAATTGAATAAATCCAGTCGCATATACTCAAAGAAAAAAAGATTGTACCTTCTTAGGTCAATATAAAGAAAGCTGATAAAATTGGCCAAACTAGCGTTTCTTTTTATTTAAATGATTTTTGTTTTATTTTCAATCAAATAGAAGATGAAAAATAACTCATATTTAACTTGCTTACTGATTAGGAATTAGAATCAAACTTCTATCTCCTTTTTGTGAAGGACATTATGTGTGGATACTACGATACAAATCTAAATGCAGCGCGAAGTGTGGTGCTTCGTTATGCTCGTACATTTACTGTGTGCTACCACTGCCGAATACCGGTCGCGACGATCGGGAACAATTCGGCCATATCCGTTAGCAACGATGATTGAGCGACGGCAAAAAAATTGTGGCAGAAATAGATATAAATATTTTTTACAAAAAATTGGACCGACGTTATTAGTTGGTGCACTGGTGTACTTCTGAAGTTCAACAACTTCAAAAGTAACAGCACCAATAGAATTAAAATTATTTTGTACTTTTCAGTGCAACCAACTAATAACGTTTTGTAAAAAATATTTATTTCACACTTTTGAGTGTAACATTACTCACGAAAATCGCTAAACGTTCACTAATACCAAAGAAGATAGTACTTATCCTATTACCCACGTATATTCTTTGCTTGTACTTGTTATTATGTAGAGATCTCAGATCATCGCTACGGAAATACGCATAAGTATTTTAGATTTAACCATTTAACCACCGATTAACCCGAAAACCGTAACTTTAAGGAAAAAATGTTCATTTGGTATCAAGAAATTTTCAGTTTGCGAAAGAAATTGTCCCTTCCACATAGCACAAATACCCATATGTGAGATTTTAAAATGAATGTAGCTCGAAAATCGTAACTCTTTTGAAAAAATTTTCTATTTAAACGTTTTCGGATACTATCTTTAATTCTGTTATCTCGAATTTTCCATTTTCGAGAAAATTTGCACTCTCCACCCCCTTCGGGGCGGTTTTCGGAGGGAAGGAGATATGGGATTTGAGTTTTTACGAATATGGGACCATTTCTCAAATCTCCTCTTTCAAATGAATCAAAAATCATCAAAATCGGTGTACGTTTACTATATAAAAAGCAAACAATCGAATTGTATACCTCCTCCGTTCGGGGTTCGTCGGTCAAAAAGGATTTACCGCAGAGTCAATGTACTAGTGTTTATTTCTGCTATGATCAAATTTGGTATTATATAGTGGTAGATATTTCGGTGCAAATTAGTTTTTTTTTTTTTCAAGTGGATCATGACACATCAATTGAGAAGGCCGATTGTGAAGAATATATTCTTTTAAATTCGGCTTTACTTATCACGAGTACGGTATCCTCTCCATGCAGCAACAACTCGCACACGGCCACTTCTTGTAATATTTTTTACTCTCATTAACAGAACGAAAATAAATAATCTAGTCACAAAAATAATTAAGTTTAGGTGAACTCATACCCATTACAAAACTGATTTTAGAATTAAAATGATGGATAGAGAATACCTAAATGAAACTAACAATACATTGTTTGCGTTTGGCAGAAAATTATTATCATTGGCGTTAAAAAAGAATTAAACTAGCTAACGCGTTTTGTCCGAAAACTTTCTCAGCGCCCATAATATCAATCTAGTGCTGAATATTTTCCACCAAGCGTAACCAATGATACATCCATATCTATTACCATTTGACAAGATGAGAATCTCACCATAAACTGCAGCGGCGGATGAATCCTCAGCAGCCAGGACACAATAAACGACAATCAACCAACAATGCATTTTCAATTATAAAAAAAGGATTATGACTGTATTCTCTCCCGGATGAGGAGGCATGTGCTTATGCTTAGAGAAAAGCTCACGTAACACTGAATTACTGCATGCATGCTATTCAGGCCAAAAAGAATCACTTCTGTTCCATATTCTCGAGGTCCGACAGTTCGTTGTATGGTTTCCTCGAGTTCACCTGATTCTATTTATAATTACTTTGTGATCTAATTTCATGACAATTGTATGATATGTGTGGATTAAGAATTGTTAACTGATTAACGCAAACATGATCTCTCTTTATTTTTATTTAACAAGAGAGGATATTATAAAGTTTTTGAAAAGTTTTTAAAGTTTCGACCTTAAGCTTTTTGCACCATCGCATAGATTATTATTTATTTTACTAGGCAGTCTCATTTAAGTATTTTAAACCAAGAAATTAGTAATTACGTTTTATATTTACATTTCTTGAAATCGTCGTAGGTAGGAGTTACTTCACCGTAGTATTTCACCTTATTTTGCGATAATATATCCCAGTCGGTGAGGAGATAACGGACAGAATATTTGTCCTTCTCGCATAATCAGCTCAGCTGTCTTTCTTATTTAGGAGAAGCAGACTTCAGCTCCTGCATTTATTTTTTAGTTTCTTATTTGCATAACGTTTTTATATTCCAAGAATGATTGTGGATCTAGTGGTTGCATTTCTGATATATTAAACGTACTTAAATTCTACGTCTCTAATATTTTGTTTTTCTTCCATTTCCATGAAAATATATTATCTCCAGTTCATTTTATATTTCTTGGAGAAAGGTGATTACCTGCCAGACTTTTGTCTTTGTATCATCTGATGGCCATTCTGAAAGCCACTTGAGTCAGTCTATCAGAATTTTTATATGATTACCGGAGATGATGATGAATTTCTCAATTCTTTAAATTTCTTAATTTAACACATGATTTAAATAAAATATATATTTGGCAGTGAATATTCGTAGATTAAACCATAATTCATTTTCATGTGGCGGAATAAAGTGGTGAGTATTTGCTTGAAAGAAGTTATCAGTTTAAGTCAATGTTTGCAGCATAATTGAATTGTGTATTTTTATTCACATTAATAAATGTTCAAAACAAATTCAATAAGAATCAAGCATTTGATTATTTGTATTGAAATTAACATAAATGACATCAACTATTTATTATTTTACATTCATATTTGAACTGTGTATTATATTATCAATAATTAAATGTTATGTATGTACCTAGTTGAGTTTTACAGGCAAAATTAATAATTATGGCCAACAATTCTTTATCAAGTACATACATATGTGAATTAATTAGTTTATTGAAAATTTTACTAATACCTGTACACTATTTTAATAAAGTTTCTACCTACTAGTTTTAGATTTGTGTACATCAACATATAAGAAAGAATTTTAGAAAATGAAAATGCCATTAGGTCAGGAATTCGCCGCCTTTCTGCCGATAATTGGTTGTAGAAAAAATAATATTGCCGCCCATTTTTACTACAAAATAGATGTCCCGCTAACTTGACGTTCAAGTAACGGAAGCAGCTTTGTTAATAATGAAAATATCAAAAATCTAATTAATGGGGAATTAGCAGCTTTTTTTCGTTCATTAGTTGAAGAAGAAATAGTTTTGCTGCTCTTTTGTTACTACTAGAAAAATCGCTAACTTGACAAAACATTTACATATCTACACAGGACAGTAAATCGACAGCGAATCCATTCAGAAAATGTTCAAATGTCCCATATCCATCGAGAATTTAGGATTTTAGGGGTCGGTAATTATATAGGCGACATCGCAATGACAGGAAGACCAAATTTGATTGGTCATTTTACTGTTGTTGTAAACAGGAATAATAATAGTTGGGTTGTTTATGATGACTGCAAACCAAAGGCCGTTCTCATGAGGAAATAAAAGGGAAAAGTGCGAGTTACAAGTATATTCTCGATTATATCTACTAAATAAGATTTGTTTTAATCTCTATTTTATAACCTTTGTTTGATTCTTTCCCTCAGAATATGATATCATTTTATTTATAAGTTATCACGTCGGTTTTGGATACGTTCATCAAGTAAGTACCTACCTACTGTTTTCTTCAGTTTTTATTTCTATATCTTATATACCTACCTATTGATAAATACAAACTTATTTTAATAGTTGTTGATATGATTTCATATGAAAATATACACGGGTCATTAATAGCAAATAAATAAAATAATACATAATCTTATTTTATTATATTAAAGGAACAAATCTTGTATTTATTATCTATCTATGTCACCTATTTGTGAATGAAGATCTCAAAAAATGTTTTTAAGATATAAAAAAATAATTAGGGTAATTTTCGGATGCAAGATTTATTGGTATATTTAAAAAATAGTTTTTGTGCATTCATACGTTAATTTTTGGATGATATGGCACCTAAAGTGTAAATTCAACCACAAATAATAAAATCATAAATAAACGGTATCATTCAAACATGAAGTTTTTTCCATGATTATCTTGATATATTAACATAGAAATGTATTAATATCTGATTCTTTCAAAGTATTAAAAGTAATATTTGATGGAAAATAATGAACAAGAATTCGATATTCTCATTATTAACAAAGTTGCTTCGCTAACTTGACGTCAAGTTAGAGAGACATCCCTTTTCTAGTACAAAAAATCGAGCGGCAAAATTATTTTTTCCTTAACTAATTATTGACAAAAAGCGGCAAATTCCTGACTTAATGGCATTGTCATCTACCAAAGTTGTTTCGCTAAGTTGATGTACGTCTTACATTTAGTATTAGTGGTACTATTAAAATTATAGTAATTTAATTTTCTCACAAAATATGTTGAAGCTCCAAAATCAACTATTATTTTTAGGTAAAATATTTTATTACATGAACTTATGTATACTAACATAAGATTTTTCCTGGGAAATTTAACTACCATTCGTAAATACAATCCAACAGTGGCAATAACAACAACTAATAACCTTCACACCGTTGGATTGTGACAATACTTTTGAACTTAAGACGAATAAAATGGTGACCGAGACAAGTACCTATTGCATAATACCTAATCATTATTATGTCTCTTATCATTATGTCTCAAGAACAATGTCCTTTTTTGGGAATTAATTATTCTCTTAATTGTTACATAGTATCAATCTTCGCAGTAGCAGTTATTCATTTTTATTTTTATATATATACATTTTCATCGCATTAAAACTTGCTTTTACATGAAAAAGTACAGCTTCAGCTTCATATTTAAATTATTTTCTCAGAAACGCGACAATTTTTTGTTTTGTATTTTTTAATTTAGTTACACTTCAAAACCCTTAAAATGATGTATAGATATAACGTAATCGGATCGGTGTAAAATCCCCTGAAATGTTTCTATATATATGCCATGTTTTCCCCATACAGATTTTCACAATTTTTTCGGCTTTCCGTCATCAATTTTCAATCTACGGTTCGATATCAATATAATGATATAAATAGAATATCAATTTCGGATCGATCGAATTACCCTAAGAGTGTACGAGAAAATCAATTTGGGTATTAATATAGATAATTACTAAAATAATTTATATTCATTGTGACCAAATATATCCAAATTCTTCTTGTATTGTTTATTTGTATAGATTACAAAAATCGCTTGTTAATCGCATGTTAACGTACAACGCTGTCATATTCAGAAATCTAAGATTAAATTACATTATATTCGTAGAAAGTTAAAAATTTGTCGGAAAATCTGCATAAGAATTTTGATGGAATGGGTATTATTCAATTATTGGTCTTCATGCCAGCATAATCTCAAATTATTAGGTAATTAGGTATTTCAAGGAAGATTTCAAGGAACTTCTCTTCCAAAAAAAGTAATAGATAATCAATTTTCAAAGTGTAGATTCATGTACCTAGTTACATGTCAACATCATTATTTAACATGTGTCGAAAATATGTTAAATTACCTATTTTCGCAAGACAAATTTCATTTCAGATGACATCTACAACGATCACTTTATTTAGAAGATGGTTACTGCAGAAAGGGTTGTTCTTAACCAGCAAATCCTGCGCCGGCCTGGAGGAGAGCATCCATGGAATTACTGCCGTCGGGACGCCGTCTTCTGCGAGCTGGCAGCAGTCGCTTTCTGGCGATTCGCGCTAGCACAAGCGCCACATATCCTGCAAACGCCGTCGTCGGAATATCCTGTCGCATCTCAACTCGGGCCTGTCGCGGTGCTCTCGAACTGTGTGGTATTTAGCGAAAACAACACCGTCTCCCGTTCAGCCCGTGTTTCGTCCGAACGTCCGGAATTAAAAACTTTCCAAACTGGGTGAGTTTTTGTTTTAGAACTAGTGCATTGCAGGATCGTGTGGGAGTTGTTATATGAAATGCATCTATTAGATGACAGTTGAATATATTATTCCGTCCAGTAAATCCAGTAGGTACTCAAATTCAACGTAATTTATTGAGTTTTATGAAGTTTTAAGTTTGAAGGAGATAATAAGTATTCACAACAATTTTCAAAAGAAACCTGGAATTTTGTTATGGATGTATCTGTTTATTTCCACATTGAAGTACAATTTGAAAGCAGATTTAAAAATTTTCAAAATTCTTCATGCATAAATTCAATAAACCGATTTTCCTAAATTAGTTCTACTAGACGCTTTCAAAATTCCCTCTGATATAAAAAAGTTTAAATTGATACAACCTTTTTTCCGAATATAGAACGTTCCTATATTCGCATTCACATTTTCCATTGTTTAAAAAAACTTGTTTGATAAGCTTAATAACCCTAGTTGTTTATTGTTTGGTGAGATTCGAAATTGTTTCCGGAAAGTGAAGCGTCATAAAAAAGTCAACTGCATATTTTTCGCTTGGAAATATGCTTGTTATTGTGATTTTCCTGAAATCAATATTTGCGGCTCTATTTTAATGTTCATTTCTAGTTTCCGGTCGGAAATTTTGGCTGAAATAATGGATTGCAGGATATCCCATTTAATTGCTCTGAAATTATTGTATTGTAATTTTCGACAAATTTCTTATTCATTAGCTTTGATTTACTTCAAAACAGAGTTGTGAAATACCTATTTGCTTTCTCTATTTAAAAAAATTTCATTCAAATAATGATATATCTCATGAAGTTACCGATAACAATACTGGCTCTTGTGTTTAATAATGCAGATAAATCCAAATATGCTCAACAATAGACTTGCATATTCGTGGAAATAAAAGGACCAGGTTGTGGAAGGTGAATTTTATTTCAGTTGCAAATGCCTTAGCATTAAGGCAAAGTTGGCAATTTTATTAGCATAAACTGATTCATACAATTACTGATACGGTTAATAGAACTTTTGGTATCGATACATAACAGATTAACTAGAGAGATGTTGATACACATTTCTACTTTGAATTGAGGTTTCAAGTAGGTAGGTATTCGATTCACATGAATTCAAATCTGTAAGAACGTATGAGAGGGTGAAGAAGTCTAAATATCTAGAGCATACATACTTTCTGGAAATTAGGCACAACATTGGGTGTGGAATGGCATCAATTCATCTACATGTCTATATAAATTACCAAAGCCAGATTTTTTTCAGTAGTTGTCTCGGGTTGATTTATACAGTCATTACGATGTGAAAAGGACTCCATCCATAGAAATGTAATGCTCCATAAGCTCGAGCGAATGGGTCTCACCCAAAATATAAATAATACTTGTGATGATTTATTAGAAGTAAGTAGCTGTTCTGGGAGGATAATGGTTTGAACGGATCTTCTTATAACCCAAGAGTTTTATCGAAGAGAATGGTTATGAATGATCACCAATTTTTGTGATGTTTGCGAGTCTCTGATTCATTTGAAATTTATTTATTTATCTTTAATGATTTGGAATGTACAAACTAACTCAACAAATAACCCTATTAACATAAGAAATGTATCTGTGTTGAAATATTCAGTATACGTTAAATTAGTATATGAAGTAACTAGTGACCTCGATTTTCGATAATAATCGATGTATAATTGAATGACTATCTGAGCATACTTATTTCCATTTATTCTGGAAAACATTCTATATATATGCTGTTAATTTATATTGGGTGGTGCAAAAGATATTCAATCGAAGTATGCCATGTATATATGGGAACTTGTCTTCGCATGAATATGAAACTAAAACATCTTCCAACCATTGCTGACCAGTTCGTTACGTAATACAAAATATAGGTAGGTACCTTAATGACAACAACATGTATATGACAGAACAGATATTGATAAGATTATGGAACAAATACAATACGTATACACGTTTATATAGTGCAGTCATTTTATAAACTGTGAATTCACAATAAATTAAATAAAAAAGAGGCATACACATCCAATTAATATATGTTTATATGGCTCAGTTAATTAGTCATTCAAACATACGCATCGCTTATGATATGACAACAAATTCATATCAGACTGTAGCATTTCGAATGACTCTTTCTGAAAGGCTCAATAGGTATAATTGATTTCTAGAAAGGAGGCAACTATCAACTCAATTCTGCGTAAAAAATCAACCAACCTTTATTCAACTGAATACTTAAGATTCAGAATTTTTTGATATTGCGTAGTCAAGGCAAAATATCTTTGTTTAATTTCTTGTATCGGCGCATTGGCTATAACTAAAGCCGTTTTTCTATTATGTTGCAATTTTCTACCACTCCTTCACTCGCATTACTAGCGAGATCTTTTAGATAAACTAACATCCTACTATGTTTACATATCTAAAAAATAGGAACGGAAACAGAATATTCCCGTGACTTTCTCACATGAATACTGTTTGTAGCGCTTGTTGCTTGCTTGCTAGTTTATTCTGCCAATGCCAATGAATCATCTTGATTACCCAAACTGAGATGCGTTATATTATTTTGTAAGCTACTATAGGTAATATGGAAACGGTGATTGAACTTGTTTCTGTGGCCAGTTGCAATACAAAATATTTTTCACATAGTACCCGATCATTGAAAGAACCCCCAACAGGTTTATTATATATAACCATTTCGATTTAAAAATACTAAATAATTTGGTTAACTCGTCATGAAAATAATTTCAGCAATCATCACAATAGTTATTTTTGTATAAAGTGCACATGAGAGTGTGTCATGAAAACACGAATTTTATAAACAAGATACAAACAACATTTTTTGTACAACTGTTAAAAATTTTTGTTGGAAGTAATTGTACAAACTTTACTATCAATTATTATTCCAGTAAATGAAATTGTTTTATGATGAATAATCAATTAATAATTGACTCTGTTAAAAATAAATCCTTGAAAAAGTAATATTTCATATTTATTTTGTGAATTATTTCGGCTCTGAAAAAAGTATTTTTTTCACGGTGGAAAAAAGTAAACATTTATGCATCAATAGAGATGCAGAAATGTAAAGTTTTTTAACAGTTGTACAAAAAAGTAATTTTGTACACTGTCTTTCCTCATAATTAAATAGGTTCTGCTGATTTTATTATACAAGATGGAAAAAAAACTTTCAAATAGAAAGTTGTAGGATTTATCCTGAACCATTAGGAAACATAGTCATTGCTTATACAGGGTGAATCACAAATATCTAGTCACCCAAACTTGCCTCTTTTTAATGGAACGTCCTGTATATTATGTTCCAGGATGATAGCGCTCAAAATCATGTCTTCGAATATATATAGTTTACCCATATTTGTTCCAGTAGTTTTTGATATAGTTTTTTTGTATTAAAGCATTCATAAAATAATATATCGTATTAGACATGTGTATCCATGGAAGCAACAAATAAACTGATGTCCATAAAATGGTTTACACTGAAGAAGAAAAGGGTGAAATGGTTTATTTAGTTTAAAAAAATAATAAGAATGCTTTAGCAGCAAGAAGGCAGCATCGAAATTTACACCCGGATAGACCGTTGCCATCTAGGAGCATCTTTTATTACGTTGAAAGAAACTTTCGGCAACGTAAAATTGTCCAGAGGAAAAAACGAACAGTTCATACTAACGAAAATTCTCTTATATTTTGAAGGTAAAGATTGAGAATTTTCTTTATATATTAATTTAATTTATGCGACTTTTTCGATCGCTGATACCTTCAACCACTTCAATAAATCGGAAAAAAATCAATGTGACCCTTTGCAAATATAAATAGCACTCATACAAAATTTTGTCGGTCAAACAATTAAGTGAAAACCAAAAAAAATCATAGGGAAGGCTTTTGTCGGCAGATGTTAGAATTAAAAATGAATGACAACGATCTTTTCAAAAAGATTTTGTTGGGCAATGAGGCATCATCTAATACGACAGGAGTCTTCAACAGAAAAAATAGTCATATACGGGTTTCTACATACCCTCATGGGCCTAGGAAAATAAAATTTCAGGGCCGTAGATCTGTTAGCGTTTGGTGCGGCATTCATAATGATAAAGTAATGGGCCCAATTTTTTATCGAGGTTATTTGATAAGTGAAAGATATTTGAATTTTCTTGGGAACGATATCCAAAATCTTTTGTACATTTTACCTCTTAGACAGTATAATGAGCGCATATGGCATCAAGATGGGGCACCACCGCACCGCATTTTAGCAACCGCTATCCCCTATGGATTGGAAGAAATTGAGATAATGAATGGCCAGCCAATAGTCCCCATTTCACGCCTTTCGATGCTTTCTTAAGGGGCTACTTGAAAGCTGAAGTATATAAACAAAGAATTAGGACACTGGAAGACTTAATAAACAAAATAACAAACGCCATAAATATCTTAAATCAAGAAGAATCCCATTTTACTGTTAACTTTATTATTGATTGGATGATGATTACAGAAAATGCATTAACAATAACGTTGGTTATAGAGTTATAGAGTTCTGGAAAATGCGATATACCTACTATTATTTTAAAATAGAAAAAAAACTTATTATTGGCTTTAATACTGAATATATTATCATAATGGAACATAATATACAGGTTGTTCCTTTAAAAGAGGCAAGCTTGGTTTCTCAGATGTTTGTGATTCTCCTTATATAGACAATAACTATTTTTTTCTGATGTTTCAAGATAAACCCTACAACTTTCGTATTTAAAGTTTTTTTCCACCTCTTATAATAAAACCATCAGAAGCTGTTTAATTATGAGGAAAGACCCTGCACATCTGTCCACGAGGGATTGTTTAATTCTTTGAAAATGATCAACAAACTATTTCATAATAATTAATCTTGAACGTAGAGAGACAGATTTTTATATGAAACTCGTACAAACACCTCCACCTTTTATCACTTAAACAACATTAATCTTTCAAATTCATATCTTATCTCTTCTTACCCTCTCAAATTTCGCCCGTCACCTCATAGATATACAGGGTGTATCTGAATTACAAAAGAATGTTCAAGGGTTGGATTCTGCATGGAAAATGAATGATAGCTAGTTTATTTTTCAAATTATTGGGATATCTCAAATGGGAGAAGCATTAAATACATGGTGGAAATATTCAATTATTTTCTGGCGTCAATTTAAATATTAAACAGTGCCCTAGGATATAACGTATTCGCGGCGAAACCTTCCGGCCGGCTTGTTACGAAATATGAGTTTTTGATTAGTTTATATATTTTTGAATATGACATATTGTGATATTTGAAGAAATCGAATTTGATATCTGGTAAGCAGTAAGCTGGGAGAAAATAGTAACAAAGTCAAAATTGAATAGAATCATTGACATAAACATTTTTCATTGAAATTAATAAATTCAGTACCTACCCACCTACTATAGTCGAATTGTAAGAACTAAATTCTCAGAAATGATGATGAAGTATAGTATTATTCTGGCTCATTCTCGAAATATACAGAGTGTCCAATTAGTGCGACAAAGAAGAATAACTTCTCTATTTTCAATTATTTTGAAATTATGTAAATATAAAAGTTGTAAGGGAACACAAGCCCTACATTTTAAAATACTATACTATACAGGGTGTCCCAAAATACGAGAACAGCACAAATTCACTTTTTTTAAATGAATCACCTTATATATTTTTTATTTCCATATAAAATAACGAGTACAATGGTGTATTACTTGTCAACTTTCAATTATTTGTTTAGGAGCTATAAACAATTGAATATCGACATTTTAGCCCCTTTGACCAGATTTGGTACCAAATATCATACCATTTATGAAACCACAATCAGATAGGTCTTAAAAAAACTAAGATAGGAATGTGAAATTTATTTTTCTCTATCTTGTACGGTTTTGGCACAAATAGCTGTCAGAGGGGCTAAAATGTCGATTTTTGATTGTTTATAGCTTCTAAACAAACAATTGAAAGTTGACAAGTGATACACCATTGTACTTGTTATTTCATGTAGAATACAAAAATAATAGGCTGATTCATTTTAAAAAAACGCAACTTTGTGCTGTTCTGGTTTCTTGGGACATCCTGTATAGTCCGAAATAATTTTAAAATGTGGGCCTTGTGTTCCTCTGCAACTTTCATATTTGCATAATTTTGAAATATTTGAAAATAGACAAGTTTGTACAATGACAGTTTGTAAGTTTGTATTGAAGAATATGCATATCTATCAACTATGGCCACAAAGAAAGTTTCCTCTAAATATCTCATGAAGTTTTGATAATATTTATTGATTTCTTTATTTTGCAAAACACCTCATATTTTCGTGACCAAATATTTTAGCAACATAGTGTTTAAAACATTTATTTGCCATTATAAAATCATACCCTTGAGTATTCGCGATATCATTAAGGAACATCCCGTATATAATGCAAGTATATAACTGTCAGTTTGAATATTAATATCCAAAATTTTAATTGCCATATAAAGCAACTGCGAGCTAGTAATCGAATAGATTACAGTAACGGGTTTAATGGTATTTACAAAGCTAACCTAGTTTTCTGATAAACGCAAATCTATTCAGGTTTATTATATAATTTATTACATTAATGGTTTGCTAGTTGTTAGTTTAGCCATCTATGTTAAATAGCCATATTATCTTTTGACTGCTACTCAATATCAAAGACAAGGTTTCCTAATATAAATTATATTTGCATCATTAAGTAATGAATTATTTCTCTAATTAGTATAGAATAGATCTATACCTCTAATTAGAGGAGGAGATAAGAGTTCTATACCTACTAGTTTAATATAGTGGAGAGAAATATGTCATGAAAATTTTATTTCCGTTGTCTAAAAAATTATTTGTAAATCTGTTTGCAATGGTCTTTGAATCAAATTTACAGAAATCTTATGAAAAAAGGTTACGGTAACTAGTATTATGTATGAACGGCATTAATTTTAATAAAGGGTGTCCAAAACTATATATGAAAGAGTGTTTATAAAAAGTAACCAAATTATTTATAGATATAATTTTTGCACACCCTGTACTAGAATCAATGCAGTTCATACATAATACCTTAAACTTTTTTCATGAGGTTTCGGTAAATTTAATTCTAAGACCATTTACAGATTTACAAATATTTTTTAGATTTATCTGTTTTCGAGGAAAAAACAATTCAATAGCTAATATCTTAAGAACGTTCTGATACCTATAGGTATAGGACATTATTAACAAAAGTGCCTTCAAATTGGATATTGTATCAAAAACTCATATAAATTTATACGATGTGTCATTTGAAATAATGAAGTCGATATCAGATACTGGTAGATGTGACAACACTGCAATATATTCATGCGATAGATCGTAGTTGACTATGGTTATAACCAAAATTAGAATTTCGCGTCTTGTAGATCTCTATGAACGCCTAATAGGCTCTCGAGTTTAAGACAGTCTTTATATATAGTGACTTTTACATAATGGAGATTTTCATAGAAGCTCATTTACATCCCGGTTCATACAGACACACAGACTTAACCTAAAAATTAATTAATTCGACTCTATGATCCTTAAATTCTCGAAGTTAGAATTTTCATTAAAATTTGGAGAATTTTTCCCAGCATGCACGCAAAGATTCTTTTTTTCAAAAATGGATGTTTCTCTGTATGTTTACTTGCCGTGTGCTTTAAAAAAATATTTTTTTGCGGCTTCTCACGCAGAAATCCCCCAAAAAAAAAAAAAAAATTTCCCCATTAAATAATTCGAACCCCGTTTTCCCAGGGTTTTTAATTTTAAGTCATGTGCACCGTGTAGAACTTATAACTATACCTCCATTTCACCGCTTTAAGATTGGGATCTCTGGATATGAGGTACCTTATGTCCTTTTCTATAGCACCAACAATGGGTATGCAAGATTTCATGATGTTCGGTTGAGTTCTTAAGACGTAAAAGCGTAGCAAACAAGGAAACAAACTCACATTCGCATTTATAATATTCGTTATGATGCATTTCCATGAAAGATAAACAATTTTATCAAAACTCTGGCGAGTAGGTAAGTAAGATAGCTTTGTAGAATATTGATTTAAAAGAAAACTAAATACCTTTTCGAGCTACTTTAGAGATTTTTGTTAATAAAATTAAATTATAAGTACTAATTGAGTAAATACTTTTGTCATATTAGAAAATTGCTTTGATTTATTTTAATTTGTTATACGTGGTACTTCGATTACTATAATTAATGATATCCACAAACGACACTGTCTGTCAATATTACTCAGTTTTATTCTTTTGAGTAGCATTTTATAGACTTCTCATATTTTTTATAAACAATTCCTAATCTGCTTTATATAATAGTGCATCATAATTTTCAGTAGGTTTATAAAATCACTTATTATTTAATACAGTTCTAAAGAATTCTTTCATATATATGTTTATTTTGTAAGCTCCAAAGATCCAGTATATGCATACAAGCTGAATTTATCTATCCTATTGGATCTCAAACCCCCCAAAGGGTTCTCTCTCTGCCTAATGCCAATACTAGGCTTATGCATAAAATATCATTCCATGCTCGGCGTGGATTTTTCCAAAAGAGCCCAGCTGCGGACGCCGTGAAACACGATGAAGATGTTTCATAAATTTTTACGATGCAGTAAATTCTACGCCAACATGGACGGATTTCTGGTTTTAATATTTTTCTGTATTGCAGCATGAGTAGGCACAGAATTTGTTCATCGTATTTAAACCCATTGTAAGAATCATCATTGGATAAGTTCTGTTAAAAGAGCCAGCAATTTTAAAGAATTACTGACAATAAAATACAAGACCTTTACAGTCTACAAATGCAATTTCATTCCATAAATAATTTAAATTTATGTAAAACAATCCCCGGAAAAGAACAACCGGCTTGCAGGACAGAGTTTTATTTTCAATTTTCCTAAGCCCACACCAAAGATTGGTGTATTTAATCTTTGCCCATACCTTAGAGGTCGGGCACTGTTGAGGACTAAGTAATTTTTCATAAATAGTTCTCACAATTTGATTCAATGATGACTGCATGAACAAAGGCGTGGATAAAGCCACATTGGTGGCCTCGATGCTGTAGCTTTATTTCTGAGCTCAGTACAAAACCAGATAATGCTCAGCAGCCCACCTGAATCTAATTATCTTCTTTTGCTTCTTTAAGTGCCATAATCGTATTCATGGGTAGATAACTTATCTCCTTTCGTCAGTTTTCCATAGCCTTTCGAGTGTAGATCACCAGTCACTTTTCCAAAACTTTTCTCTTATAATCTATACTCTATAACTGTCTACTAATATATGTATATACGAGTAATGACTTTTCGTATGAGCACAAAAATCTCGAAAACTACTTATTCGTTTTTAATAATTTTTTTTTAATGATTTTTTTATATTTGCGCGGGTAACATAGGCTGTATTTCATGTTCATATAGCTTTTCTAAAATAAATAATTTAATAAAGATTGGGACTAGTTCTCAGTGGTGTGAAGGGATGGCATCTGTAGATCAAAAAAATTGATTACTAGCACTATGTACTCCTAAAGAATTAATAAAGCTACCAATCTAAGATCTATCTATCTATAATGTCATACGTACCAGTCTCTACTTTACCTTCAGTGAGCCTCATAGTATTAGGTTAATGCCATGATGTAAAAGATACCATGGTTAATATATTGTGTACACAATAAAAAAAGTTGAATCTCCAATACAAAATATTGAAAATTTAACACAAAAATATTAAATTTCCAATACTTTGTATTGAAAATTCATCACAGAGTTTTATTGTTTTCAAATTAAAAGTTGGAGCTTCAATAATATTATTACATAAGCTTCAACCACCTACTCTATACAACGGTACAAGACTGCAAATCAAACCTATGCGTGATAATGTCATTGAAGCTTCTATTCCTTCGGCATCGGGAGAGGTAGCTCTTGTCCCAAGAATACCTATAATTCCAACAGATTTACCTTTTCAATTCAAACCATTACAATTTCAGATTAAACGTGCACTTGCAATTACTATCAACAAGACACAAGGCCAAACCTTTTGTTTTGTTGGCGTAGATTTAAGAGAGAATTCTTTTTCTCATGGCCAGTTGTAAATGTATATTTTACATAAGTTTTGGAATGTAATTCTTTTTCTTAGGATAAATTAAACGTAAAATAAATTTTGTAAAATGAATATTGTAATATAGTTTTTTTCCTTCTAATTTTTATTTTGTCTAACGTATCCATAACATTAACACATCCAAACCATTAATACACATAACATTAATAAAATTCTTCTTTGGACGAAGCCACGCCGGGGGATTGCTAGTTTATTATAACTTTGTTATTTCAAATTTTTGAGTAGGTACGTACGTACTAAGAAAATTAAAATTCATTTAAATATTTTCCTTCCTTCTTTGAAGGAATTTCACTCAGAAACCATTGGAGTTTTTGGAAAATCCTTTTTTCTTTAATTTTACATATAGATAGGTAAATATGAAAAGACACATAAATCGAATAGTTCCTCCTCCTATTTTTTCAAGTTGCTTAAAACAAACTGGAGCCGACTTAATTAGATTGTGCACAGAACTAACATACAGAATATTATATTAACTGGTACTGCTCATTTTTGAATTGTGCAGTTGAATAGAAGAGTACTTCCAAGGTACCAGCACCAACAGAATTAATATTATTTGGTTGTTTAGGTAAATTTTCTATAGAAATGTACCAATTGCAATCGTTGCAATCGCAAAAATTGAAAATTAACTTTTTTTAATGTAAGTATGGGATATTACGAAATTAGTAGGAGCGAGAGAGATGTCAAGTTTAAATTTGTCATAAAAAAGGATCGTGCAAAATGTCGATCGAGTTCGTAACATACATAATCGGACCAGCAGTTTCAAAATGGCGGATGACGAAACTTCTACAAAAATTGACCATAAGTCGCCATTGACTTATGGCAAAGATAATGGAACTCATACAACGCAATGTATTTATTTGTCAATCGCTCAGGGGACCCAATCTCGGCCGTCGGTGGACCCAATCTAGTTTTCAGCGTTTTATTTTGGCTATACGAGTATAGATGTTACAAAAACTAAAACTATTTTTTTCCAGAAAAAGTACATAGAAGTTATAATTTTCGCTGGACACGGAAATAGTTCTGCGATTTTTTTTTTCTACCTAAGCAACTAGTATAATTTAGTCAAATTTCCAATAAACCCTGTGATATTCATGTAAGAAAAACATGTCTTGTTTTTGAGAACTATTCCATTTTGATTTTGCACATTTCTATTGAATTAACATGTTGGATCCCAGGAAAGCATATGTGAGAAAAAAATATCCAGGAATAATTGATCCAGTGATGCAGTTAAACATGTTACAGGGAGACAGGGAAAATTGTTTTAAACATGTACCTAATTAAAATAGAAAACCAGATTCGGAATCGTTTGCAAACTTTATTATTAATTTGGAAAGTGTAAATTTTGCTCCAATATATTGATTCAGAAACACGAAGAATCTCTAAATCAGATAAAACAGTTGTTAATCCTCAACAAATTGTATGATAAAAGCATTAATACTCACACTAGCCTAAGTTTTCCAAATGATATTTGTATAAATATCTGTTAAAAGGTAAGTAGGGATAAAAATTGAGAATATTAAAAAAATACAAATAAAATAAATATAAGTTTATCATAGATAATAATGAATTAGCTAGCTAAAATAATTACTACTGAACTTCAATGAAACAACAGCAACCGTAAGACAAAAAAACGATTTAACTCGAAAACAGTAATTCTCAGGAAAAAATCTTCATTATAAATATTGCTAAAAATAATTATGTCTTTTATGTAGTACCCACAGATTTTCAATTTTCGAAAGAAATCGCCCTCTCCACATAGCAAAAATACTGAAGAAATGTTCAATTCAAACGTTTCCAGATATTGTTCTATCTTTAATTATACCACCTCAGATTTTCAATTTTCGAGAAAATTTGCCATTTCAAAAAGAAGGAGATTTCGGATTTGGGTTTTTATAAATATGGAACCATTTCCGAAGTCACTTCTTTCAAATGAATCAAAAATCATCCAAATCGGAGTACTTTTACAATATAAAACGTGCGAACAAACAAATAAGAAAAAAGAAGACAGTCGAACTGTATACCTCCCGTTCGGGGTTCGTCAGTCAAAAAAATGAAATGATGCCGAAAATTAACATTTTAATAATCCTGCGGAATAAATTATCGATTATCAAAAGAAAGGGAACCTTATCACAGAAATGCTGTCTCCAATGAAAAAGAAACAACAAAATCTGTGCATATTAGCTATGCAAAACTTGGGAAAACACTTAAAAAGGCAAACATAAAATGAAATTATTGATCTCCTTTTCTGGAGAAGTCTGTCAACTATTAATATGATTTTTTATTAATTTTTTCCTTACATTTGTCCCTCATTGTATGCATGTACCTAATCAATCGAAGCTTCCAATAGGACTGTTTCACTTGAATTCACAACACACATTCACTAAAATGACCCTTACAACAGATGGCCACAAATTTCTGGTGACTTTACGATTGCAATTTAAAATGGCAGCGTCGAACACGCTGAATTTTATAGCGGTCACAGATTATTGACTCGCCACAGATTATTACCTTATCGTGAGTTATCGTAAAAGGCTTTATAAAAGCTGTAAAGGTCGACACACACGCTCTAGGAGTTCTCCTTACAGTAAAATTGAGGTTCGTACTAAAATTAGAGTCTAGATATGTAGTATGCTGAACTTTTAGTAGTAAAATATTTGTGAATTTAATTCAATTTTTGCGAAGAAATTCTATTTTTTATGTCCATCAAAACAGTAAGTTGAGGTATTACTTTGGAACTCTTCCTCAAAATCAAATTGATTAATTAATACATATTTCCATTGCCGCTTGATTACCCATTTTTTCCTTTGTGCCTTTTCATCACCTATAGGAAATTGTGGGCTACAAAAAATCTAATTCAAGTGAATAGATAGTAGGTACTGATGACATACCTAATTAGAAGTGGTCTTTCACCGGAAGAGAGAATATATATTTATATGACTTTCTCCTTCAGATAAATAATAGAACATTGTGGAAGAGGATGTAGGACATCAGTTACATTCTTTCTTGTGTCCATTCCAGTCTCATAGTTTCTGATGGGCGTCATAGGAAAAAGGTTCCCTAGAGAGAGGTTCATGAGGGCCTTAACACGAATATGAAATAAAATCGAATAAAACCGTCCTGCAGCATTCCGTATACGAGAAATGGGCCGTTTGCCGAATCCGACAAGAGACTAAATATATAAAGTTGAAGTTGCGGAATTTTACTCCTCGGCTAAGAAACTTTTATAGATATTATATTCTGGTGGAGTTCGAAGTTCGAAACTCGTTATGTCGCTTTTGCCGTATTTATTATGAGTGCGACGTTGACACGGTCTTATTAAGAAATGGATTATGGGTTGTAATTTTTCGTTTGTTTTCAACGTCGTTTTCGTGAGGAAACTTTGATAATCGAATTATCTGAGAGGATATTGATATCATAGAAAGTTTGCGAATATGAAGTGTAAACTTGATGGTGATATATCTATAAGTAGTAGTAGTAACATTGGAGAATTTTTGAGTAAGATAATATCAAGGACAACTTTTCACAAATGAACAGTAGATGGCTTCAAAAAACCAAATAGGTTGGTACCTACCTCCTTACTCCGAGGCCGTGAATAAAATACGTTCAAAGCAAGGGCTTTGAACGTATTTTATTCACCTCTCATATGGCTTTCTTGCAACAGTGAACTTTTTAGATCCATGCGATCAGCTGCTGACGAGTTTTTATTCAGTTGCAAGTATTATGCAGTGCCGGATCAGGGTAACTAGGTGTGTTAAGTTTCATTAGATCATGTATGCTAAGGAAAATATCGAGCGATCCACAAAAAACATTCACATTTGAAATTGGGACCATGTCTTTACTAGACTCAAGTAATAAGTATTTGTCATTTAATAATTAATTCCAAGCTGTCACTGCCGTCAGGCAACTGGCAAATTATTATTACTTGTATGTAGTAAAGACACGCTCTCCATTTCAAATGCCTACTGGGAATAATTTTTTTGGATCGCTCAATACAAAATAATATGTATTATTTTGGTGGGCTCTCAAATCATATATACAGGAATACTACAACAACAAAAGAAGTAATTAAGGTAAGTAAAGGGTCTTTCCTCATAATTAAACAGCTTCTGTTGGTTTTATTATACGAGATAGAGAAAAACTTTCAAATCAAAAGTGGTAGGGTTTATCCTGAACCACCAGGAAACATAATTATTGCTTATACAGGGTCAATCACAAACATCTGGTGAACCAAACTTGCCTTTTTTAATGGAACGTCGTCCTTTATATTATGTTCCAGGATGATAGCGCTTGAAATCATCTCTTCGAATATATATAGTTTACCAATATTTATTTCAGTAGTTGATAGATTTAGTGTTGAAGCATTCATAAAATAATATATCGCATTAGCTATGTGTAGCCATGGAAGAAACAAATAAATTGTCATAATTTTCTTTGTTGATGCTCATAAAATAGTTATACCCTGAAAAAGAAAAGTGTGAAATGTGGATTGGAACGAATGGAGATTGGAATTGATTGGCCAGCCAATAGATGATGATTATAGAAAATGCATTATCAATAACGGTGGTTATATAGAGCATTTAAATTATGTTTTCAGATTATAACCCTTTTTTGACAACAGTTTATTTGTTTGTTTCTGTTTTTTTATAGAGTTCTGGATAATGCGATATACCTACTATTAGTTTAGAATAGAAAAAAAATCTTATTATTAGCTTTAATACTGAATATATCAAAAACTACTGAAACAAATATGGGTACCTAAACTATATATATTCGAAGAGAGGATTTTAAGCGCTGTATATGCAATAACTATTTTTCCTGATGGTTCCGGATAAACCCTACAGCTTCCCTATTGAAAGTTCTTTCCCACCTCGTATAATAAAATCAGCAGAAGCTGTTTAATTATGAAGAAAGGCCCTGTACAACATTTTCTGATGTAGATCGGGTTTGATAAATTCTGGCATCAAGGACCCGTACATATAAGCGAACAAATTGTAACAGAAAAAGTAGGTACAACATTTTGGTTCATATCTTATTAAATGCCAAATACCGAACAAGAAGATACCTAATGAGAAACACCAGGTAGCGTCAACCCAAATCAATGCATGGACAATTACGCTGGCGCGTGAAAGTGATTCAGATTATATAAATTGCACATATAAACAACTTACAAATAATCTTAATTACTTACTATTAAAAATGTATTCCGTATAAAAACACAGCAACAAGTATTTAAGCATGAATTTGGATGTAAAGCTAAAATAAAAAAAGCGGCCAAGTGCGAGTCTAACTCTCACATAAAGTGTTCCGTACCATTATATCAGCAAAATTTCACTGTCTACCTATATTACCACTGTTCATAAGGTATACACGGCAGACAGAAGGAAGGACGGATGGATAGACTTTGTATTTTCTGTTATAACGGTAACAGAAATACACATTCTCTGAAATGTTAAACTCTGTACCTATTATGGTTCATGCAGCCACATATTTACGTCGCACGTATCTCGTAACGCAATGAAAATACTGAGCATGCGTAGCTGTCATTAGTTGACTACGTTTACGTGCATACACAATGTGTAGCCTGAAGTCTCTAATATGTCAGAAATAATAAGCTGGGTGGTAGATGAGATAATCTCAATGATAAAAAGATTATAATTGAGTTATAGCCAAAAATAAATTTTTTGTGTATTTTATGTAGGTATGCCTTTATCTTATATATTTTTAAAATTACGAAAAATCTATTTTTACGTTCTATATAATCTATTTGAGTATAAGAAAAAGATATTCGAAAATATAAAAATATTCAACAACATAAAATAATCTTATAAAAGACTCATGTAAAGATATCAGCCTGGTACCCACATATTACTCGAATTTAAATCAATCTCACCTCAATATGTATTTCGGACTCGACTTGCTCTTAAGGTTAGATTTCAAAAGACTGAGTCCTTATCGACAGGCTTACCCCCAGACATGTTCAAGGTCTGAATAAACTGGAATACAAACTTATTAAAGTCATGACATTTTGTGAGGATTTATCAATATTCACAAGAAACTTGAACTGATTTCATTAAACAATAATTCTTCCCTGCGTGTATTCCAACTGTATGAGTAGATACTAATCCTATAACTAATAATCAAACATACCTGCACAAACTAGGTATTTTTAATGAACTTGATAAGAACCAGATCTTTCATACAGCAACTCAAATTTACGAAAGTATCCCGTAAGTTTGAATCCGCTTCTTTGATATCCGAAATAATATACGCGAACAGTGCATCTCCGTTTAGGGGGACGGAGCATTTCCCTTTAGGGGGATAGAGCATTTTCGTTTAGAAGCCATCTACAAATAATTTCAGAGCTTATTCTACCTGTATATTTGTCAGTTTTTTTTGTTTTAATAGATATTGAAATACAATGGTAAAATTTATAAAATAATAATAGAACAAGGGTAAAATTTCAAGCATGAATTTTCAATTATTATTGTTACATTTTAATGTAAACCTGTTTTCCTAAATTCTATTTATGAAACAGAAAGGATAAACAAGCATTCAGTATACAGTATCGAAGTTTCAGAATTAGAAAAATCCAGAAACAGGTCGATTTTTGTAATAACGTTTTCCTGAGAAATTTCCTTACAATTATTGGGAAATGAACTTAAATCTGTCCTTGCAAATATTTCTCCTAATGCTAATGTTCCTACATCACTAAATGACAAAATCTTGATTCAACAAGATGGTTCACGCCTGTACTTTGCATGTGCTGTTCCCCAGTTTGTGGACAACTGTTTTTGTCGAAAGTGGATTAGTAGACAAGGACGAACAGACTGGCCTCCAATGTGTCCAGATCTTACACTCCTTGGGTTTTTCCTGTGGAGTTATTAGAAATCGGACGGATCTACTTAGATAAATATAAAAATTTAATTTAGTTCTAGGTGAAAATAATTCATTTAGTAGTAATCGATACTGTGCTTGGGGAATGTGTACATACTGACAATTGGAGATAGGGATGAAAATATCCAAGTATAGTATGTACAGCATAATCTGCTAAAAATGTAAAAGATGATCTGACATCGGTCATGGCCATGGCACTGTATTAAGATAAAATACATTTACTATAAGTGTGAAAACGAAGTACATCAATATATTTAGAAAAGTCGTATAATTTATAAAATCTTACTTCGGTCCTAGTTTAGTTTTTTCCAACACTAACATTTTTGATATTATTTGATTTGAAGCAAACAAACATAAAAAACAGACATTTGAGTTGTATCTAAAAGAGATTTATAATAATTAATGAAATAATTTTTATATTCTCTGATCGAAAGGTAGCTTGAGTATCATAAAAGAATTGGATAGGATGATATAAATCCATGATTCCATTGTGAATATCGTCATGACGCAGTTAACTCAAAATTTTGTATGTAGGTCAGGATTCTTTTACTCTGTTCATTTAAAGATAATAGCAGACATTTCCGTTATACTAAGAGATTCTCTGTTAGTGCAGTTTTTATTACACTATCTCAGTATTTGAAGCAAAAAACCACAACGCTCAGCACATTTTCGTTTCATCGCTAGTAAATTCCAAATTACACAATATTTAGAACTGAATTGATCACTTAAATATAATTTCTGAATGACTGCATTAGAAGCTACATTGTTTTATTTTTTTTCTTCAGTGGACTAAATTACAAATGTTGTATCACAAATACTTTTAGATAAAAATTACTATACTAGTAGTATTTGTTCCTTGTTAACCTAGCTATCAATTCAGTTTATGCAATTGTTAGGGTTTATTTGATTCATGTTTGTGAGAAAGTCACTAGATTCTAATGAAATTTCCGTAGGGTACCTATTAAAGATCTTAAATGATCATCGATGCAATGCAGTAAGTGGCGAAAGGTTTATACGAGTGACGGACGATACGGGTGCACCATCGAATCCATATTGGTTTCATTGCTTATAATATTCGAGTGTGAGCTTATAAACTATGAGGCAAATAAATGGATTCAATTCGATAAAAGATAAAAATCTAAGGATGTGAACAATTTGCTACGAAATTATACCATTACAAATACGCTTCTCATGATAAATAATGTTTTGATTTACTCTTCTGATTTCTTAAATTAGAAGTAATGTCGGTTAATTTGTTATTCTTCAATTATTTGTCTTATAAATTTGTTTATATCTGTATTTTTGATATCGCTAGATTACTAGATTATAAGTTATTACAACTTCCACTCATGAAGAAGTGTAAAGTAAAATATAGTCCAGTCAGAACAGTTGTGCTGTTGTCATAGCATGACATCTTTATCTTTACGACATCCATTAATGAACTAGATAAAGATGCCATGCTATGACATAACAGCACAACTGTTCTGACTGGACTATAACTGCCTGGCCAATTAAAAACAAATGATGATATTTGTATCTATGATGTAATCGAAATTAACTAAGTAATTTACTTATATGTATATGATATTTAAGTTTACTTTTGAGGCTTTCTACTTCTTAACAACATTTGGAGTTATTTGGCATTTCCAATCTGCAGTAAATGTCAGGCTTTCAATGCCATAATAACATTACCAAGACGCCACCCGTTCGATTTCCTTCACGAAAACGGTTCAGCGGCTGTTTTCTGTATCCTATCATTAATTGGGAAATAGAGTGGATCTCCAAGAGAATATCCACAAAAGAACTGGGAAAAATTTGAAGCGTTGCTCACGACCCGAATTTCTATAAACAAATATTATTTTTTTATTTTGTAACTGCTCTCGATTCTAATTAAGTAATCATGACTGCGAATCATGAGACATGAGATACTTACCATTTAATTTAAGGCTCATTCATTCTTTAATTAATTATAAAATGCTCCACGGAACTTGATGAAAAGAGAAACTGTATTAAATTCAACCAATCCAACGTCGATACCAATTTGGACCTTGAGATAAGATGAGATAAAAAATGGTTACAAATACTCATATATATATACGTACGTACCTACATATATACATATATATTTAAAAAAATGTATTTGAGTCTAGATACGTTAAAAATCAGGTAGATATGATCTTTACTTTCTCTTCTAGGATTGCACATTAAAACTGATATAATCTGTATCTTAGTGAGCAATTTTTTAAATAATAATAAAGATTGTGTATTTTATTATGTCTTGAAGAGAAGTCCATGCAAAATGGAAAAACTTATGAATGATTGAATTCAGTATCTTTCTTTGTTCCGTTTTTTATGCCCAATTATTATTTATTATATTATCAAAAACAGAACATAAAAACTGCAACATAATCAAAATTGAAAGCACCCAAAAATAAACTTATAAAATGTGTCCATGCATCCGCCACTACAAAGATAAAAAAGAAGAGAGAAAAGTCCCAATTTCAGTTAAAGCACGTGTATTACAGCTCCATCTATTGAATAATCGTAAAATAGTTTACCATGCAAGTTGTGCTATTAAGCAACAACTAAACTACTGAGTTAGCTTGTAGGCTAAACCAGTATAGTTTCGTCAGGCCGTGACCGGTAAAGCTAGTACCAGAAAGACTGTATATTACAAGTATAACAGAAGCTAATATATGATGGGCTAGGGTGCAGTGACGACCAGTTAATGTAATTTTACATCTGTGGCAGCACAAATAAGTTTCACTAACAAAACTTCTAATAATGTTAATAGTATCCGAGATAACTGTTTAAATCGAATATATTTTGCTTTATGATTGCAAGCTAGCAACCTTATGTATCCCGGTCATAAGAACCCCCATATAATCAATGCAAGCTTCTGATGAAATCTTATCTTAAACATTCAAAGAATCTCTCCAACCTTCTGTTAAGCGACCACGGTATGGCTCGGCGATGAAAACAAGATCCTTTATTGTCAGATCATGCATGAACTGTTTCTTAAACAATCCACTCTTATTGCAGCACTCTCTTTGCTTTCCGTGTCTTCAATGAAGATTCGCTTATTCATTCCATCCATGAAGGTATACCCTGGTCTCAACGGGTGATATAATATATTTCCACTGCTTCAATGTTCAAATAATATACCAGAGATAGGCGTTCTTAAGAAATAGCCTTGTGAAGTTCAACCCCTCGCATGCTTTTGAGGCTCATATTTATCTCTAGCAGTATTTATCTTATTGATCGCTGACTTATACTTTCCTCGGAACTCACGGAGCTCTCATGTCACCTGAACCGCATTCAGTACCTACATATATCATTGAGGCTGTCGCAATAAAGCGGTCATCAAGCTCTGCTCAGTTTATAGACCATGCTGCTCTACAGCGTTTTGATTGTGTTTCTGTTCTTCTAACGATTTTGAAACTCTTCATATTAAGTTGCGGTGCAAAAACTCGTTCTCTTTATCTATTTTCGATTGAAACATTTGCTTGTATGACTCTATATATCAATGAAATTTAATTTAATATATTTCAATAGTTTGAATTTCCTAAAAGTGTGGCTTTAATAGGGTGTTGATTTAGATTTTTACTTTATATATTTTATAAATAATGATAAATTTTTATAACTTCAAACTTAAAGTAAAGTATATTGAACCATCTCTCAAATCTTTAAGTGTTTGTTCAACCTGACATACACTTTTGAAATTATTGAATTATATTTTAAGAATATATTATATTCATAGATGGAATTTTTTTTATCAAAAAGCATAGAAAGGTTATTCTGATATACAAAATATTTGACAAAATATCACACACATAATCTATGCAGATTAGAGAACATAGAAACTTTTTTATATTTTTCTCTCACGAGTTATTCTATCATTTACATAAGAAACCGGCTCTCTGGTCACGGTTCCATGATTCTTCCGACCCAATTAAACATCAGTTTACGGGAGCTGTCTCGACATAATACCTAACCGTATTCAGAAATATTATTTATCTCCCATTTTTTCATTTTGAAATTAATCCGGTTCCACCAGCTGTAACCTTCTTCATGTTTTAATGAATGCTGTATATCCTTATTGTAACCTCTAAATTGCTTACTTTTAATCAATTTCGGTGAAAGTCTCAGCTAAAATCTTGAACATAAAAATTTATCTTCTGCAATTTTTGTCTTTGATATTTCCTTACATAATTTACCTCATTATTCTCCATACCATTCTTCTAACGACAATTTTATATTTTTCACTGTTATCGTAACGGGACCATATTGTCCACTGGTGCGTGATCATTTGGAGATAGGTGCTCTCTGGTGATCATTCCCTTGTCATCAGCTCAATAATAGTCGAGGTCTTGGTCTTCCATTGGAGGGTAGAGCAGTCAAATACGTAAATTTTACTTATCCATAGCTTACTCATTGCTGGTCAGTAGAACTGTTTTATTTAGATTTCCAAGAAGAAACACATCGACGACATTACACGTTCTCTAATACAGTGCGTTCATATAGTGTGGAAACGCTTCAATAACTTCTAAAATATTAGCATATAAAAAAGCTCTGACAGATCGATTTTTGATTTTGATTTTCTACTTTTTTATGCAAGCCGCATCATTTTATCCCCTCCACATTCCAAATTATGACATCATCATTAATTTTTTTATATGGGAAGGCCATAATTTTATATTATAAACGGCAAACTGGCAATTTTCTGAGCTCAAAAATACCAAATACATGGGTATTAACATAAAAATATATGAAATACAGGGTGCTAAGAAATATATTTTCATTTGCTGCTTTCAATTCTCAATAATAACAATAATATTAATATGCAGTGGTAACGAAGAACTTATTAATTGTTGCTAAGGACTCCGATTCAAACGCATACTAGTTTTTATGGATAATTTGTATAAAATTGAAAGCAGCAAATAATAATAATAATCTTTATTCAGGTTAACATACAAATCTTGATTAAAAAATAGTATGCTAATAGACTGTCTGACTTAATAAAGTCCAACAATCCCCTACCGAGATGCAAATAGCATCTGTGTGTAGACCTGAACTTAATAATGTATTAAAATCTACAAGCTTAACATAATCTAAATATACATATTAATATACAATAAATAAACAAATAATAAAATTAAAATGCAACAAAACTATAAATACAACTACAAATGTAAAGAAAGACACATGATATAGGAAGTATCAAATATTAAATCAGATTTTTTAAGTAATATAACAATATCTATGTATATTATAACTTCAAATTATTTAAAATCCAACTCTTAATATGAAATTTAATACGCCCTCTAGAGAAGTTTATTTTTTTTAGATTGTTATCTAATCTATTGTAGACAAGTTTGGATCGATATAAACTAGTTTTTTGACCAATATTTAATTTAGTTTTACTTACTGTAAGCGATTTGTGTCTAGAAAATAAACATGCTTCAGCAATAGTATACTCTTCCCGTAGATTACAATAATTATTTATTAGTGCTTCCAAAATATATTTTTGATTGATGTTCAGCAATCGTGTCTCACTAAAAAGGTTGTGTTGTTTACCAAAAGTTAAAATTTCGATAGCACGCTTTTGTATTCTTACTATCGGCCCTAATGTATTTGAATAAGCTGAACCCCAACAAATAATTCCATAAAATAGGACGCTACAGAACAAAGCATGGTATAATTTTAATAAATCATTTTTTTCAAGAATATATCTCATTTTATAGAAAACAAAAAGAAGGTATCTTACTTTTTTAACAATCAGCAATCAGAAATGTCATTTCTGATTGCTGACTATGAAATCTTTCCTGTTTGTGGTTAATTTTATATAAATTCACGAATTTTGCCCCGACGAAGAGAATAAACATTCTCGAAAGCTTGGCATAATCCAAAGAATTTTATTTATTAAATGACTGCATCCCCAACAAAAATCTATTTTATTAAATAATAAACCAGTCAAGAATTCAGAATCAAACAATATATATATATATATATATATATATATATATATATATATATATATATATATATATATATATATATATATATATATATATATATATATTGGAAGTACGGCAGTCTTTGTTAGAACACACTAAACTCTATGATTGGGTAATCTGTAATGTAAAACATTTCAGGAATTGTGTAAATAGAACTAGAAAATAGAGGAGGATGATTTAATTTTAAGAAATTTTAATTTTGTCAAATGTCTTAAGTGTTAATTGTTTTCCGTCCATATGGGCGAAGGAAATCCTAACTTTGTTGCTCGTTTTATTTTGTAACCTCGTTTGCAAAACCCTGAAGATGAAAATATATTTTTCGAAAGCTTGGTTAGCAAGAAGAGTATTCTTTTTTTAAGCCCCATAAAAATTCTTCGGCAGATTACCCAATCATAGAGTTTAGTGTATATATATATATATATATATATATATATATATATATATATATATATATATATATCCGACAAAGGCTCCAGATCATTCGAGCGGCTTCTGGTCTTTGATTAGCAAGCCGCCACTGCACGTTTCTCGAAATCCCTTTGTCGGCATTCTAGGAGTAGATGCCGATATGCTGCCGTTGCTCTCTTTTCAACGCCGCTCCCGATATTTCCAACCACAGTATAAATCTCGCGCTTGCATCAAAAGGCTGCCGCGACTTTGTGGCCAATACCGGTGGCTGTTCCCCTTGCACGTTACAATACCCATGTATTTAGTATTTTTGAACACAAAAAATTTCGGTGTGTACATGCAAAGAAAAAAGACATGTTGAAATCGGACTCGTACTGAACTTGTTACCCCTTGGCATACTTAATGCCAAAAACTACTATTCTAGTTACTGGTTTTTACTAACTTGTTTGCATATATCAATTGTTTGATGAATAGCATTCAGATTTGTCAGTTCTTATATTAAAATCATCCATGATTTTGACTTTTATTTCTTGCAAAAAGTTTACATTTTCATCGTTTCACTTGAAATGTGAAGATATTGTGATATGTGATTATTTTATTATCACATTAATCAAGTCTACTCCCAGTTAAAATCGTTGTTCAAAACAATAAACACACACCCCTTAGTGATACGAGTTCGCACCCTTTGTTAATGGTCCTCTGGGACATATACACTATTGCCTGCAAGCTCAACAAAACCCATTATGCGTTCACTACACCAAGATAAGAAAACTATAACGGTCTGATACGGTTCTTATGAATGCACTTCTCCAATATACTATATAGCCTGAGGGTGAATCAACTTTAAGCGAATGTGATGCGATAACAAGTCCTATCACCAACAAGGGGGTGATCGGGGGCTCTGCGTAAGAAATTCTTCTAAGTCGTCACCTCGTTTTCAAATGGAATAGTATGTAACGTGAGCCAAGGCTTTTTTGGAATCGTAATGATCAGGACCATTAGAGGATGACACATGACGCGATTTGACATGGCTTGCGTTGCATAAGGATATGTTTTTACTTCTTATGTTTACCGGCATTTGATAGATTTATGATTATCCTGTGAAATAATTTAATTATATTTTGAACTGAATGTTCCTATGAAAGCCTCATTTGATTTATTCGAGAATCCATTAAAATTAGGAGCTCTTTAAACGTAACTAATCATATTAGGAAATTGCGGTTCAAGGAAGCAGAACATCAATGAGGCATCTATATAGTCTATATAAATAAGCTATGTGATGACGTCAACACTTCTTAGTGATTTTCATATTGACCTTTCAAAAACATTTAACATTAACAATTTAAAGATATTAAAACTTATCATTTAGGGTATTGCAGTTCTGCAGAGTTATCTGATCGATATCCTGAAATGTTTATATGTTATGTTTCAAAGCTAATTTCTTTGTTACTTGATGGTTACTTGTATCATAAACAAACCAATCACAATACAAGTTCTTAATATTATTTCTGTTCATGTGAAATATTTTAGAAGATAAAGGAAACAGTAGATTGGCTATTGAACTGGTAATCAGGGGATTTAATTCAAATGTGAATGTATTTAACAATATTCGAAATTCCCGACGTACCAGTGCACCTGTGAAATAATATAACTGGTTACTTGAATGGACTATGAATATTGTTCAACAGTCGATGAGTAAATACTAGTCAATCACCCAGATAATTATAAATATAAGAATACTCCTCTTTAACACCACAAGAAAGAAAAATGTCTAACGAATTTAGCTGAGTGCAGTTCCTCGAGAATCTTGAATTTCACAATTCAGTGTTACAAATGAGAAGCGCAGCCGACCGTCGATCGCCAAATGAAGCGACGCTGCGAAATCAGGACAAGACATTTTCACGCCTTAGACGGAAACTCTTTAGAACTCCTCACAAAAAAAAGGAAAGAGAAAATACTTTAACGGAAAATGGAAACTCGCTACCATTTGACTAATAAAGCTGGTTATTATTTAAAATTACGACTACGTTCCAGATAATTGGTGCACTTGAAACTTTTCACAATTTGTGTTCCATTGGGATTTGGAATTATTATTACAATGGGTAGAGAATGAAATTTTGATTTTGAGAAAATTTATTAGCTTCAGCAGCATAGAAAAATAAAAATAAGAAATCGACAGATTATGGATAAACATCTCCATTTGGGTGTCGCCCATCTCCGACCGAGTAAGCAGGTACCGTGCATAAAAATATCCCTAGTGGGTTCACAACTCTAAATCTAACTGTTTCGAAACTACCCGTCTCCGCCTGACCTTTACTAATTACTGCATATTTATTAGAGTTTTAATTCCTGCACAGAAATCATATGAATGAAGAAAAAAAGCAACATATTTTTATTTGAAAGTTTATTGAAAGTGAGATATGCTTTACAATAAGATTTTAATGAGTATACATATACATATAATGAAGTGATATTTCTGAATATGAGTTCAATTGATACATAATCAATATGATTACATAACTTAAGCGCTTTCTGGTAAATAACAAGATTATGCTAGGACGTCTAATTGTGCCGACAACTACTACGAGGGCAAACACCCCTTCCGCCTATGAATAACGTCAACAACTGTTAGGGCAATATCTACCATTTCACGTTGTCACAATATTGCATATTATCACTTTAAATGTTCAATCAGATTGATTACCAAACAAAGCACTGACACCCAGACAAATATCATGAATTCAAGGTTGTTGCCTATTTTCAGTTTGCCGTAGAGACCCGAGCCGTGTCTGATAATCAATCCTTATTTTGAACACAAATTAGTATCAATCTTCAGCGTGTCACCCACGGTGGAGACCAATATGAGCGATGCATTGAACACGTAGAGTGGGTGGATATAAACAACCGGCAATTGGAATTGACTAATTCAAGATTATCCTGTACCAGTAGTATTATGATATTTCTAAATATGAATTCAATTGATACCTAATCAAGATGATTATATAAAATAAACCGTTTCTGGTAAAAAAATAGATCACGCTAGGACGTTGGCAGACACCCCTATAGCCATTGAATAACGTCAACAAAAATTTTGTACAGTAGGAAATGGTTCCATCCATATAAAAGTTTTCTGCATTTAAAATGGAATGGCATGAAAAAATAATGAAGTTTACAGATTGGTCATTGATTAAAACAAAATCTTCACCTATATTCGGATTCAGGTTCATTTCCGCCAACTTTGTGTGTACTTCTGCAATTGATCTTGGTAATGCTGGTAGAATTTACCTCCGGGCATAGTAAATGTTTTTCCTCACACACTCCAGGTTTTTTGGGGTGAGATCATTCTGTTGAATTTCTTCTCTTAGAACTTGGCTCATTATTTTTAAAGGTTTTTCACATATATCGTCTTCGACTTTCCTTTTAGCTTTTTTGTAAAAATTTGCAAGATATTCTCCAACTGTGGTTCATATTAATGATTTTGATTGGATGATGTGAAAACTCGATCAGACGAATTGTCTGTAGTTTTCAGATAGGCATTGCAGTTTTTTCTAGTGCACTTCTACTTTGCTTCCCCGGAACTTGATTCACAGGTAAATTCACTAAATTTATATCGATTCAGTACCAAAATAAGTTTGCCTCGATCACTAAACTTAACGGAGTCACTCATTTTCACGATCTATCACTCTTCGGAAGGTAACGAAAACTAGGAAGGAATCTTTTTAGAGGCATTATTTATCCTTACAATTATTCTAAATGGTTTTACCCATTTCGGGTACCTGCCAAACACTTTTAATTAGTCTTCAATGGCGTTTTGGAAATGGACGGAGATGGAGATTTTACCGATGTCATTAAAATTCATTTTACCTGGTTTTGAGATTTTCGGGGGGAGATGGGCGTCGCCCCTCCATTTATTAATAAATTTCTGATCTTTGAAATAGGAATGGGTAGGTACTATATATAATTATCCACAATAGTACCTAGCGTTCTGCAAATAAATCATTTTTGATTCCCTAAAAAAGGAGGTATACAATTCAACTGTATGTTTGTTTTTTATGTATGTTACCTTGGTTCGCATAGTGGACCGATTTTACTGATTCTTTTTGCATTTGAAACTTGAACTTAAAAACATCCTGATAAACGTAACGGTTTTGTAGTTAGGGCTCTGAAAAAGTCGAAAATGTATTTCACTAATTCTAGAAACAGTTCCTTATAATCTATAATATAAAAATGAATCGCTGAATGTGTTGCTAAGCGCAAATCTCGAGAGCAGTTGAACCGATTTCGCTAATTCTTTTTTTGTTGTGTTCATTATTATCAGAAGAAGGTTCTTATGAACGAAACAATTTAGAATGTTGAGCGGAACTTTAGAAAATTTAAAAACATTTATGAATACTTAAAGACAATATTAATTTTACATACAGTACATACAGTTTTTTGACAACTGTCAGTCGTTTGAAATAACTGTCAGCAATTGACAGAACGCGCGCTTTAAATGTCGTTTAATATAGATGGATCGGTTGATAAATAACAGTTTCATTTCAATTTATTATACAGTGAGTTTTTGAGAAATGTTTATTCATCTCGGTAGGTTAAAATCAATCACACCTAATATTGAAAGAATGAAGCCCCTGGATTGTGTTACGGGAGCGGTAAAGTCAAATTAACGCTATTGGTACTGCCACCAGAACATCTGCGGAAATGGGACAGATTCTATAAATAACAACAACAACTCATATACAGGAATACAATAATTGTTTTCAAATGAAATTATTTGGCGCAAAAAAAGTTATTCAAGACAATTTTATGCTAATTTTCAAGGTACCTAACTATATTGTAAAACAATAAACTTTTACCACCACATGCCTGAATACGTTGGTAATTTTCAATTGAAATCATATATCAATTAAAGTAGCGTACAGTAGGTTTGTAGCTAGGTGAATAACCAAAAGCAGCCAGACAAGAGTTGATGGGGGAATAGCAGTGCTGACAAAGTATCTTGAAAGTCACATGGTGGTACAATTTTTGTAAATTTATTTCATGGGCGATTCATCAAAACAAGTCGATCAGCATTATGCACACAATAAATCGGTTAACAGACCAAAAGTGGAGCAACTTCAAATGTTTTTCCATCAGACAACGAATTGGTTGTATTATTCAAGACTGCATTAAACCGCAAGCCATCTGATTACCACTAAATTGTCAGCAAAGCCGATAAGACGCCTGCAGGACAACACGCAAGACGCTATAATACGGCAACAATTGATGAAGTTGCTATTGTTGTCATGGGTGAAAACTTAGAAAACCAAGATATTGTTTTTGCTTTCATAAGACAGGACAACGTCTGTCGGGTCAGCTAGTATAAAATATTTTTATAGTAAAGTTGTTTACCAATATAAAAGCTACAAATATGAAGTACTTGAAAAAAAAAACTGGTAAAGAAATAATTCTCTTGAGTTGTATGATTAGTAGTAAGTAGTAGTAGTATATGGTGTAGGCTCCAACCCAAAGGGTCTGTTTTACTCACATAATTATTTATAGGCTCTTGAAGGAAATATAAATATTGATTAATATATTTTTAATAACATTGAGATTATTGATTGTGTATATTTTTTCTTGATTGATAAAATTAATGTTATTTACTATGATGACTCAAAATTGTCAAATAAATAATAAAAAACAAACTAGAACCGACTAAATTCGATCTTGCACTATAAAGAATAAAATGACAATATACATTGTGAGTTCTTTAAGTTTAGCACCTACAGGAATCTCGAATACTATGGCAGATACGAAAAAGTTTAAATTGGCAGAAAATAGCAGTTTTGTAAGCTTTACTCAAAACCAATTTTAGTTTTACAACATTTGACAGCTATCAACAGAAATTTCATAAGACGTCCCAGCTCCGCAAATACTAACATTAGAAAAAAAATTGAGTACAAATGTTATGGGAAATTTCTACGTTTAAATTGTCCTACATTTCTTCTTCTGAATCATCTTGCAAAAACTGAAGATAGGGATCGAGTGTCCTTTCCTAAAAAATAAATAGTCCAATAAGTGTTAAGCCCATAACACATTACCAAACGTCAAACCCGAACTTAATTTGTGGTCTTCTTTATTCAACATGATAAAGATTTGTTTGCATCCTTAAATATTCATTATGGCGATTAAACATGCCACAATTAGTAAATCTCGTTTCATCTGTCCATAATATTTTGAAAGGAAAATCTTGAAAGTACTGGCACATATTCCTAAGTCACGTACAAAATTCCAGACGTCGCTCAGGATCCCCAGGATGAATAGCTTGGGACACTGATAACTTGTATTTATGTTTCTTTATCAGTCTCGCAACAAGACTCTGCGCAGTACCAGCTTCTTCAGCAATTTCTCTGGTGGACATTTTGGGGTTTTGATTCACATTTGCCAAAACATTTACCTGCGCAGCTTCATTTATTTTAACATTGTTTTCACTTTTTGGCTAGGTAAAATTAACATAGGTTCCTAAATAATCATGCAGCATTTTAAAAGTTGGCAGTGATGGCTGACGACGGTTAAATGTCTTTTAAAATAATCCTCACAATATTATTATTTGTTAATACGGTAACTTAACTAGCAAGGGCTTATTTTATTATTTTTTTTTCCATAGATTACTAGGGTAACCACCTTAAGGTAATACGTGAATCTGAAAAAAATACAAAAATGCCCTTAGAAAATGTATCTCTAAAAATAATCATATCCTATGCTATATCACTAGAACCGCAATAAAATACTATATTTAATAAGAATAAAATTTAATATGGGTCCATTCTAGAAAAAATGCAAGTCAAAAATGACATTTGTGACAAAAAAGTTCTTGAATCATTCTATTTAGAATAAAATTTCCCATGACTTTTTTTCCAACACTTTTTTCTAAAGTTAGTATTTGACGTTTTAAGACATCGTCAAAATTTCTGTTGATAGCTGTCAAATTTTGTTAAAAGCATTTTGGTCTTGGACCTCTCGGGTTTTTAAGACACTTTATACTAAAAACTCTTTTTTCAGAATGTTGTTTAGCTTTGGTTATTACCTATAGCGAAAATAATCTGTGTGATGATTACCTGTAGATTTTGTTGTCCTTCTCGTTTTTTGTACTATCAACATTAGTTAGACATAATAAGAAACATGATCTAGATCAAATTCATGTTTCAAAGATGATGTCCTATGAGAAACTACCTTAATGGGTGTTCGGAAACATACCCTTGAGGAACACCGCTTAAGATAGTTTGAGTAATAAAAAGTTTTGTGTATGGCTGATACTTGGTATCTACCCATGTTTTCTTCTTATATAAACATTTTTTGAGTTTAATTTAGTCATGTTGATATTGTTACACGATAGATATATTAGTGAGCCAAAAAAAAACATTAAAAAAATTAGGATGCCAAGAAATTGGAACATTTAACAAGGCACCAAAATAAATTTCTTTTCTACTCAGTAAATAGTAAGTTTGAAGAATAATTTCAGGCATTAACTTTATTGGCTACGTTGCTAAACAAAAAAGGTTCTGTTGAAATGTCATTAAAAAAAAATTGTACAAATTATGTCCAAGAACCTCATGCCGTTCTTATATTCGCTGTGAAAACTAACATTTTCAAAGCATCATGTTACTCGAACGGTCAGCTTAATATTGAGTACTTTCGTAAAGACACTCAGTGCAAGAAAATTGAACTTTTAAGGTAGGTGCTGCCAAAACTTCATTGTTTCCGTAAAACCGGCAATAACTCATTTCAACTTAATAACATGTTATGTGATTTTCTTTTAATGTAAGCATCAAGTGACATCCTTTTATTAAATTCTCTGATTGTAAATATATTGTGAGCGTATAGGTACGTATATAGGTATCTACGTTCATACAAGAGCTGTCTCACTCAAAATACGAGCCAAAGCAGATTGTAGTTATAAATTCCATATGATGAACAATAACAAACAATATTGGATCATCGTGAATTTACTACCTGGTTGTCGGGCGTATATTTTCATTCATCTATGAAGCCGAGAACAAACAATGCTCATTGTTCCGCATCCCTAACAACCCAACGTTTGCCATTATGCACCGATGCCTCTTCAAAAGGCTGGTATGGATGAACATAAGTGAAATAGAAATGCACACCAATTGTTTTTGTGAATTATGACTTTTATGTGGTATTGTTTAGTTGTGATATAAGAAGATGGTTAACTTAACATATTTGATCAGTTATGTCTTGACTTTAACAGGGGCGTGTGGCTGCGGAGAAATTATGTTGGTCCCAACTAAGTAGAGCGCAAGTAGTATTAAGGGTTCGATGATAATCAGCAAGTTTACGAGCTACTGGTTCAGTGTAATTTATCCTAACTAATATTATAAATGCGCTAGTAAGTTCGTTACGCTTTCACGCCTAAATCACTGAAATGATTGTGATAAAATTTGGTACAGAGATAGGCTAGCCCTTATGAAAGAACATAGGCTACATCTTAATGCCCGTGGGACTCTTTGTGGTGGGTTCCGTACCTGACAGTTGTATATTTCTGAACTCTATGGCTGGATTTTGATGGTCATTTTATAATGTATGTAAGTGTAACTGGGCTTTCTAGTTGGAGGGTTCTATTCCTATAATACCCAAAGAAATATCTCTGATCTCTATGGCTGAGTTTTCGTGGATTTTTCGCTATGTTTGTGTGTAGTTTATGACTGGACTGTTTTGTGAGAGTATGCCAGTGCGACTGAGACTTAAAGGTGGAGGGTTCCATTCCGGAAAATCCCTAAGACATAGGTATGTAGGAGAAATTGTCATGCTGTTCTGTCTTGATAAATATCTGTGGATGGATCTGGGTTGGTGTCCGGACTGGTTCTACGAGCGAATAGGACTCAGAGGTAGAAGGGTTCCATACTCAAGACATTTTATGACTTTATGATTTCATACCACAACCTACCAAATTATTTACCTGGGAAGTATCGAATGAAATAACTAGTTATGAATAAAACACACTGGTTTTGACATGACACGTAATTCATCGATACAGCAGCTTATTCGGACATCTATCGGTGAAACATGTTGACAATATATTAATGAAAATCTAGACCAGTGTGTCTTATTTATAATTTAAATATGGATTTTCATCATACATATAAAGAAGCCGTGAATTATAATAGTGTAGGTAGATGCATACAAATATATCGGTGGTTTCAGGTTTCACAGTTTTTAAAAAGTTCAGGGTCATCCATAAGTGATTAAAAAAGAGTAAATAATTAGGTTAGTTTGACAAGTAGATGGCTACCTAGATACGTTTCGAAGGACTTTGGAATCATTTATAAGAAAATTTCGGCCCATATATTTCTAAAGCCCAAATAATAAATACAATTTTAAGACAAACAGGTAGATACATAAGGTATTTGGACGAAAATTGGTATAAAATTTATTATCACGATATTCATCATTCTAGAAAATGTGAATATAATCTTGTGTTTGAAAGTTGAGAAAAAATTTTACCTAAAATGTATAGGCTCTTTTGGAAGTATGCTTATCTAATACTGGAATCAAAATAATATGGTTCTAATAAAGAAAAATCGACAAAAAAAGATAGGTACTATGTTTATGAATTGATGGAAAAGTAGAACTAAAAATTAACCTGACCAACAATTCAAGAAACGTCATTCATTAAAATAAACAATATTAGAATCAATCTATATATATATATATTTAAATTTAAGAACATTTATGAAAACTTAAAGACAATATTAATTTCACATACAGTACATACAGTTGTTTGACAACTGTCAGTTGTTTAAAATAACTGTCAGCAATTGACAGATTGCGCGTTGCAAATATCGTTTAACATAGATCGGTCGATAAATAATAAATTCATTTCAATTTATTATACAGCGAGTTTTTGAGAAGTGTTTATTCATCTCGGTAAGTTAAAATCAATCAAACCTAATATTGAAAGAATGAAGCCTCTGGATTGTGATACGGGAGCGCTAAAGTCAAATTGATGCCATTGGTACTGCCACCAGAGCGTCTGCATTCATTGGTTTACGGAAATGGGACAGATTCTATACATTTTTAACTCATATACAGGGATACAAGATTTGTTTTCAAATGAAGTCATTTGGCGCAACAAAAGTTAATCAAGAGAATTTTATGCTAACTTTCAAGGTAACTATATTGTAAAACAATAAACTTTTATCACCACGTGCCTGAATAGGTTGGTAATTTTCAATTGAAATCATATATCAATTAAAGTAGTGTACAGTAGGTTTATAGCTAGGTGAATAACCAAAAGCAGCCAGTCAAAAGTTGATGGAGGAATGGCAGTGCTGACAAAGTATGTTGAAAGTCGATCCGCGTTATGCACACAATAAATCGGTGAACAGACCAAGTGTGGAGCAACTTCAAATGTTTTACCATCAGACAACGAATTGGTTGTATTTTTCAATAATTAAATTGCATGCCATCTGATTACCACAAAATTGTCAGCAAAGCTGAAAAGACGCCTGCAGGACAACACGCAAGACGCTATAATACGGCAACAATTGATGAAGTTGTTATTGTTGTCATGGGTGAGAATTTAGAAAATCAAGATATTGTTTTTGCTTTTGTTAAGACAGGACAACGTCTGTCGGGTCAGCTAGTATTAAAATATAATTGATAGCTGAGTTAGGTACTGACAGTGGCATTGTCACTGTGATATCTGCCAAGTACTGCAATCATCTTAGCTAGCAAACATTATTTAATAATGACATAATGCCTTGGAAGAATACAATTTTGCAGGAAATAGTTATAAAATGCTTTTTAAAGCAGAGGAAAGACGATTATATATATTTTTGTGTTTAAATTCTGTTTGTATATTATAAAATTTTGATGATTTTCTCAAAAGAGAAAGAAAATCCTGAATTATTAACGTAATGATTATAACGAAAATTTAAAATTCCTAAGTATATGTCCATAGAAACATCTTTGAACTTTACTTTGCGGACCTTAACAATATTTGGAATTGACATACGTGAATTGAACATTTCCGTACTGTTCATTAATTCTCAGTTTCAGTTCGTTAGAATCATTTAGTAATTCTTATTCTTAAAGCTACTAGAAAAAATAAATAGCTGCAAATGTAACAAAATTTGAATTGAAATTCAATTTTGAAATATCTACAAAATCGTTTTAAAAATGAATACATTCAACCTGGAATTTGATCTAAATCATCTTCCGACATTTTCACGCTCTTATCGACAATATCACACAAAAAAAAGTATATTTTGCAGTAATGACAGTCACATGGATATCACAGAACGAATGTTCACAATCACAATTATTATCAATATTCTCAGTGCAGTTATCTTTTTTATATTGAATTCATAAGAAATTGAATAATTTTTCAATACAATAGCAAACAAACTCATTTATTGAGATGACAAGGAACCGTTCTCATCTGAAATTGTCTATTTCGAATGACTTTTTTTGTATTTCTCGTTCAAAAACATGAATCTTTCGTATTGATATTTTGAAGTTTACTTAGCTTGTTAAACAAACTTGAAAACTATATTCCTCCAAATTAATAAAATTAATTGTAAAGTAAGTTGCAAAAATATACGGAGAATCCTTCTACATTCTAGTTAATTCTTTAACCTTACCCAATAAAATTCAGGAAATGAAAAGAAATGTATCCACAAATCCTCAAACTGACCCTAACCTAACCTCGCCATATAAATAGTTGGCTACTAAGCGCGTGGCTTCTCCAATGACGCTAGCTCGAAGATAATAAACTCGGTACCGATGCCAAACTACAAGACCTAAAGTCCATCTCCAAAATAGCGTACAGAGAAGCATGGTCCCAAAACCAATTGGCGACGTGCTGGGGAGGAGTTCGATACATAGGCTTTTATGGGTCGTTTCTCGCTGTATACGATTGCATCATTGAACGGTATTTTGGAAACGGACTATACATACCTACCTATTTTACTTTGACCTTCTAAAAATTGGACTGCCCCTACATAGATAACAGTTGAAAATTATAAAATTACTTAATCAAAATCTCTGCAGTAATCTCTTCAATAATTCTTTAGTTTTTCTATTCTGCAATTGTTTATAAATATATCCGTTGAATTGAAATTTGGAAAACGGAAATAGAAACATGAAAAAATCCTCGAAAGGAATTCTATTTACTGGTGGAAATAATAATGTTTCGTAAATCTGGCTTACAGAGTCAAGTAAAAATCATGTAGATATGACATATTGATGACTTATGTGATTATATGTACTATCACAGACCTAGAAGTATCCACCGTCGAAAGAAGCCAATTATATCAGCATGATAAAATAGGCCGTAACTTCCGGTGCATGTCATGTAATTATTAAGACTGTAGAGGGCTGCCAGCTCCGAATTAATCCACAATTTCAAGTCTAAGAGAATCTAATTTGTATAAGATATGTTCTCTTAATAATTCTATTCAATATTGTTGTTCATTGCAAGCAAATCAGGTTACTGTTTCATAACGTTGGCTCTTGGACTATTACAGATTTTATTTGATGGTTGTATGTACTTGGATGGAGATGATTAATAAACAATATTTTGAATAGATTCCGTTTCAATATCATTTTAACAGGAGTGAAATAGAAATAGTTCATAAATGGTTATATGAGGTACAGCCAGATATTGGTGATAATAATTTACATCCAGCTTAACGAGGCTGAGTATAAACGAGAGTTGCATAGAATTGTTTGTGATGAATCTAGGGTTCCTCAACCTCAACATATTTTGAATCGATATAACAACTTCCTCAATTATTATTAAAGAGAAAAGAATCAAGATGTCATAGATTTGAATTATCTGAAATTAGGACGAACCTTATCTAATTATATTAAACGAGCAATGCTTGAATATTATATATCTATATATATATATGCAAATTTTATCTCGGAGTCTGGTCTATCGAATTCGATGAAAATTCATATGTATGGGTTTTAGAGTGTATTGAATCGATTGGTTGTATTCACATTCACAAGAAAAATCGTTTTCAGCAATTAATATTCTTATTTTACAAGTTCTACAGATTATATTTGAAATATCAATATGAACTCGGTTCGAATTCGAATCACTTTAAAGTTTTTTTTTCAACAAAACCCATTTTTTTAAATAGAAGAAAGATTTTAATATGAGTTTCTAATTAATTTTATCGGAAATTTTCAATGAAAATTTTTACATATATAGGTACTCACTAGCTATTTCAAGAATGGCTCCGCAGATAAAAGTTTCAGTATGTACCTATAGTGTTTGGGGGTTGAGAAGTCGATTGGTGATACATCTGAGTTTTGGTATATTTATCATTTATATTACACATTCATATTTATTCTGAAATCTATAACTTACGAGTATGTGAACAATAGAAGCAGTATTTACCGATCGCAATACATTTTAACCAGAAAGATGCACATTTTTTAATAAGTTTAAATATCCTTAGTAACTTTTATAGATCCATCTGAAATCCTGTTTTACCCGAGCAAAGCTCGGTCTCCCAGATATTTCTCCTTAAATGAACAATCTTGAAAACACATGATTTTGTATTGTCAACTGTTGTCAACTTTAGTCTTTCTAATATGCTTGACAAAACTATTTAGGCAGCTATGATTGTCATAATAACGCAATTGAATAGTTTGATTCGAGAAATATTTTAAATACTGTTCTGGGTATACCTACCGCTACGAATCTTCGAACCGAAACTGTAAGAAAATGTAATATGCACTATATCATCTCCATTCAACTATTAATAATTTTTAATAAATAATAATATACTCTCATTAACAATTCCAACTATCATTAAACTTGAAAATTTTGATGAAAATACGAAAAATCTTATATTCTCAAATCTTCCCGTCTCTGCCAATTCAGAAGTAGGGGATCCCTGAGCAGCTATTTACTTCGCGGTTCGTTAGAATGGCGTTAATTAGAGTTGCGTACCCCGTTAAAACGGTGATTCAGTTTCGTAAACATGCCATCAGTATGCCGCTAATTCTATTCCAGCATCATTTCGCTCAAACCAAAGATCAGATTGATGCTACTGGTTGGCTGTATTTATTATGCTTCATTAACCAAATGAAAAAGAAAGAAAATTAAAAATCTATATTATATTCCAAAATGCTCAATATCCTGATGATCGTATCGAAAACAATTGCAAATGTGACTCGTTGACTTCACCAGAGAACAGACGTCTCTACTTCACCATACAAATTTTCACTATGCCAAATCTCATATATACTCCGTGCAGGTTTTACGCCTTAAAAATCGTATACAATCACGTATTAATATATAGATTATTTCCATAAATCCATCGAACTTATGAAAGATAATCGTGATTCGAATGCTAGTTACCATTTACCACAAAGATATTACAATCGAGTCAAATAATAAGGGCTTCCTTACAAAATTCCATACAAAAATGATAATTATGGTCTGCAAATGTAATTTTTTACATAAAATTTGAAATAACAAAACAACCGTTGGACTTAAGGATACTTAGAACATTATTTATAAAATGAGTTTAGAATTAAACGAAGAGGAACGTTCTATTTGAAAGAAGTAATAACAAAGTTGGCATCGAATTTTAGTATAACCAGAAGTGCCACATTCTTGTAAATATTTTAGCCCAGTAGCTCCTATCAACTTTAGAATAGCTCTCGATTTTCAAACTCGGTTCATTTATAGATTTCGATGCAGTTTCCGAAAGAACGCCGTGTATATGATAACTTATTGAATACCATATCTAAGAGAATGATTATATGAAATACAATCTCTCGAAAACGACAAGTAGATCTCTTTATATTAATAATTTAATTTGCTCCAAGTGATAAAGAAATATTTTTTTAAATGAATTCCCTATCTAAACGATCCATATACAAACTTAATACCATATCCAGAAAGCGTTAGTCAATAACAATGAATCAGCTCAAAACTACTAGAAATCCATCAATCGTAAAACTGGATTAATTCGCTGTATAAAAAAGAGATGAATTATTTCGGCTCCAGAATTCGTAGATTTGACCAGTTTAACGAATGATTGGATTTTTTTATTTGGTAGATCACACAAGAAAAGCAATTACTAAATGGATTCTAATCAAATCTGGCAAGAAAAAACTTACTTTAGTAATAACTAGTAGCGTCATTTAAATATCATTATTCGATGAAATTTTGAGCTATAACACATTTTCTATGTATTTTATCATTAAGTGAAATTTTGCATAAACACATGGTAGTTTTTTGAGACTTTGGATCGATTGTTACCGAATGATCTGATATCTATACCTACGATTAAAGTTAAATTCATATAAGATCTGGAGTTATGTTTATATAGGTACATTCTTTTCATGTGATTTTGAGTGACGCCAACATTCATCCTACAGACTGTACTGAATTAATATCGAACGATCAAAAAAAAATAACTCGAAGTGTGTCTTGTAAATATGGGATCATGCCTTAACTTAAATAATTTGAAATAGCATAATACTGAAATATCACTTGTCACTTTTTGCATTTTAATGATCAACATTGAAATAAATACTCAAATAATGTACCTAATGATTTAAAAAAGGCAGTGGATCAGGTCCCGGCAGCCGGTACCCGTAAATTACAATAGAAATCCCGGCAACCGGGACTTTCTACATCTTGGTTAGAAATCCCGGCAGCCGTTATTTATAAAAGAAATGGTCAGAGGTCCCGGCAGCCGGGACTTCCCACACTTAAACTAAAAATCCCAACAGTGACTACATTTGGTTAGTTGTTCGATCCATTTTTCGTGTTTACATTTCGTGTTATTTGTTTTGAATAATAATACTGGTGAAAATGAAGATTGGAGATAAGTTTAATTCATTAGAGGAGTTAATATGTAAAAGAACTAGAAGTGCATAAGAAGGACACATTAATCGAATACTGGATGAGAGACAGTAAACCTTTTACTTCTGCCAAAAAACGTGTTCCACATCTTAGAGAGATAGCTAATGTGAATTTAAAGTATTACTAGGTACATCGAATACTGCTGTATACTTGGCGGCAAACAGCTAAAGGCGAAGGAAAAAAAGAGTAAGAGAAAGACAAAGTAATAATACTGCAAAAAATATATTTCATTGAATTGATGATTGGTTTATTTATATTCAAGTTCATTTAAACAAAACTGTGGCGCTTATATATATTTAAAATTAAAGATGGCCAATTCTTAGAAGTGAAGAATATAAATGATAGTCATAATCATCCTCTAAATACTGAGTAAGAAATTTTTAAAATTGTTTTGGGGTCTCATGAATTTTGGTGCCAAACCAATTTCACCTTAATTTTACTTACTTAATTTTTTAAAACACAGTACCTCCATTGAAGTACATATATCTACTTATTTAGTTTGAAAACAAAAATAACTGCATAAAACCCAGATAACAAAAATAAAGTTTTTCTACTACCACGCGTGAAGTACTTACTTTTCTCGCACTAGTGCATCAACAAATCCACTTTATATACTAGTGCGTAAAATAAGTACTTTACAAACGGTGGTAGTAGTAGTATAATAAGTTACTATCGACATTATACTTAAAGTTTTTGCTATATTTGTTAAACTGATGGCTTATATTGTCAAAATTACAAAAAAATTGTTCAGCTGTTTTAAAAAAGGTTTACTTTACACATTTAATGCGTAAATAACTATTCCCTTTTACCATGCGTAAAGTATTCTTTACGCACGCCACACAGTGCGTAAAGTTTGAATATTTTGAACTTTTGCGTAAACTAATTCACTTTACACTCTATTGCGTAAACTAGTTCATTTTGCACACTAGTGCGGAAGTTAGTACTTTATGTACGGTAGTAAAAGTTGTACAGTTTAGATATTAGGGCGTGTTGGTTGTTTGGTATTTTCTCTTAAATTTTTGGTTTTATATTGTAGGTAGTAAAAAAATATGAAACATGTGAGAAAAACACCTTCTTTCATTCATGAGATTGTTACAAGACACAATAGTTTGGTTGTTGAGATAATTGTGTGTCCCAAATTTGAGTTTCTATGGTATCTCGACCTTCTATCTCCCATATTAAGGAGATAGAAGGTCGGTTAAATTAACAAAATTCGAAATAATTTAATTTTGAGCCAGAATTTTTTGTAAAATGAGTTGTTTTTGAAAAAAACTAAAAATGGCTAATTTTGTTTTTTCAAAACAGCAGCTGAACAGTTAACCTAACATATTTTTAAGTCTTATATTCTTGAGATTTTGAAATACTTTTTAATGAAGGCTCTTTGAACAGGAGATCCTTTCATCTAACAAATCCGCTAAAACAAAATCTTTTAGATATTACAAAATTATAATTTCTTCCATATCCTAATTATATGTCAAAATATTTTAATGAAAAGTTTTTGGCACTCAGAATCATTAAAGCCTTTGGTATTTATTAGATTATCTGATCATTAAAAATTATATTTTTTACAGAAAGAGTTTTAAACATATACCGCAGCAAAGAAGGTTACTGAGTGACACGACGAATGAAGCCAGAGATTTGTTGACTTAGCGCGCAAATAAAATACTAGTATTATCTACTCTATCAAAATCAACAGGCTAAGTTATATGTGACCAATTTAATGATAGTGCTATAAAACAAAAAGAGAGCACCTTAGAGAAGTGTCTTAAACTTCTTCAAAATACTTATGGATGTCAAGTAGATTTGCTTGCCAATAAAAAAAAAATTGAGGGGTCTATTTTTCCAAGATGATTATACTCGTATGAACAAAAGTTTCAATAACTTCCCGGAAATAGTTTTTGTGGACGAAACATATAAACTTTTAAATACTAGGGCACTTGTTTATGTTTTCGTAGTGGAAGATTCGTGTGGAGGAAGTGAAATTGTTGCTATAAGTATACTTACCATGGAGGACAAAGAATCAGTCGATTGGCTTGTAAAAACTTTCAAAGAACGAAATTCGGCTTGTGATAAATTAAGACTTGTAATGACAGATAACTACTAAAATGAGAGAGAAGTAATAAGAAAATATTTTCTGGATTCTAAATTACTATTATGTTTCTTTCATACTCAACAAACGTTTAACAGAGAGTTTTCTTGTAAAAAATTCCTTTCGAAGAAGTGTTAGCCAAAGAGCTAATTCAGAAAATTAGTGTTATGCTAAATCTATTTCTGAATATAATTTCCTGCAGCGGTAATGCATTATTATAACAAAAATTGGCACCCTATCAAGAATCAGTGGGTATTGGGTTTTACACATCGTTGTGGGATTTTTTTAAATAGTACGAATAATAGAGTGGAATCGCTCAACAACAAAATCAAAAGTAAAGTAAGGAATTATAATTCTCTTAAATATTTTATAAATTATTGTATATTTTTGAGTTAACTATTCAACGAAATGAGCGTGATCATAAAGTTGCTATGTTAATTCATAAAGCTCCGATTTTACATAATATCAAAAATAATGCATATTTGCAATACTCCAAATTGTTGACAAATTTTGCATACGAATTTATGGAAAATCAGTTAAATAAGATAGTGACTGTTGCCAAAAAAAATTGAAATTTTGGCTGATGGTCATTTCATTTGCAGACATCCAGAAAAAATAATAAACTGTAGTATTTCGGATTGTGAATGCTTATTTAGAAAATCAATGCTGTTACCATGCTGCCACATACTTGCTGCGAGACATCTTATTGGTGCATAAATAAAATAAAATTTTAATTTTCGTTAATCAAAAATATTCATAAATAAAAAAAATCATGTTGTTATGATTAACATTCATTATAATTTGGAATTGAAATATTTTTGATAAACTAAACTCATTGCTGGTATTTCTTCTAATGTAAGAAATCCAGGCTATCGGGAGTTTAATTATATTTTATAAATCTCGACTACCGGGATTTCTATTGTAATTTACGGGCCCCGGCTGCCGGGACCTGATCCACTGCCTTCTTCTGTAAATAACGGCTGCCAAGATTTCTAACCAAGATGTAGAAAGTCCCGGTTGCCGGGATTTCTATTGTAATTTACGGGTACCGGCTGCCGGGACCTGATCCACTGCCTTTAAAAAAATGTTGGAAACATCTATATGTCCATAGAAATATTTTTGAACTTCACTTTGGGAAGTGATTAAAGTGAACTGATAATTTCCGGACTTTTCATCAATTCTCACTTTCAGTTAATTTGAATCATTTTCTACCTAACCTTTGTTCCAATAAATTAACCAACAAATCATAGTTTGTTGATTAAAATAGACAGTAAAAGTATGGAAAATATGTTGTCGTTCAAACTATTGGATATATACATTGACCCTAAACTCACATGGGAAAGTCAAATAAACTATGTGTGCTCCAGGCTAAGCTCGGCTTGCTACCATTTTAGAAACATAAAACACAGTTGATAAAGAGGTGCTGAGAATAATGTACTTTGGGTTACTACAGTCCATCCTTCAATATGGACTTGTCTTTTGGGGATCCTCAGCTTATTTTGACAAAGGTTTCAAAAAACAAATAAATGTAATCCGCTGTATGGTGGGTGTACACCCAACTTACAAGCTGTTCACCAGTTTTAAAACAATTCAAAATACAAGAACATACACAACAATATGTCGCACCTGCATTACTCCAGGTTAAACACCTGCCAAAACTAACGCACGTATGGGAATAAAATGCTACAATAAAGTTAGAAATATCCTTAAAAATTAAACAATAAACATGGAAAACCGACTGAAAGATTTCCTAGTAGAAAACTGCTATAACACAATTCATTATCCTATTACTTACTACTTATTATCCTAAACTTCAGAAACTAAATTTGTTTCTGGAAAATAATAGGTAAAATCAAATTTAAAAGAAATATATATATTTATGCCTGTCTAGCAAAAGGATTTCAAACTCCGAAACAACTTTTTTATCTTTTAAATATACGTCTAATTCTGGATAGGAACTTTTTAAAGTGTTTGTATTGTTCAACTTGACTAGTCTGATAAGCTATTTCGTAGCTTTAGATGAATAAATTTATTTTTGATTTTGATTAAAGACCCTGAGAAGAGATAACTTGAAATATGTTCAAAGCAAAATTATGAGGAGGGTGAAAGATTCAGATATATATATATATATATATATATATATGAGATCCATTTGATTGTTCAGTGGCGAATAAGTAGGCAAAATAAATGAATAATAACTCAGTGTGATGCTGGTAAAACTACTAGTCTGATATCTTTCATTGAATCATAAATTCATGATCATATTCAACAACATCAAAGTTCACCGTCTTATGAATATTTCCACTTGTTATAAGTATTCATATATCTACTTTCTTATCCATATTAAATAAACAATTATGCTCTCACACACTGCTAAGATGATAAATTAGCTGGACCTCAGCCAAAGACATGGTAAAGAGAAAAAAACTGGCTAATAAAGGTCGATTTACGACCTACGACTTATCCTAGGATCTCATATCACGAACCATAGCACCCATTCTTTCTAGCCTACCCTAATGGCATTCGACTGAGTTCACGTATACTTTGAAAGTAGACCTCTTTCGTTTCCACAAAATCCATTCAAGGCACTTAATGGGCCTGAAGACATCACTGGTAAACACATAACTTTGCGCTTTGAGATCTACGGGATATCTGTGTCTCTCAATCTTTTAGTAGAATGATTGTACTTTCAATACGTAGTGAAGATGACTCTTAGTATCACTGAGGTTTGACAAATTCATTTATCAATCTACATACTTTTATTCTCATAGCAGGAGAAATATGTGACTTCGTCAACGAAAACTGTTTGTAGTGCTTGTCGCTTCTGTACTAATTTATTATGTCAATTTCATCGCCTCAATTATCCGAGTGAACCTAATAATTCATGGTACAAAGCCAATCCCAACTGTCTATTGTTTTGTGAGCTTGTTTAATAACTGTTCAAAAATAGAACCGGTCCTATTCCGGTTGATTGATTCGGGCAGATGATTTTTGAGCCCTACTCTGAAAACAAAGCTCTTCTCCAGAATGAAACTTATCTTAAACCAAAGATAATGGGCTTAAACTGTAGCTAGTATTTGATCTATTACTAGGTATCTTTCTTTCACGTAGTACCCGAACATCGAAACAACCCCCAACAGACTTATTATATGTATAGATTCGCTTCGCCCAAGTCAATATTTTCTTTTGTCTCACAGAAACAACGTTGATCTCTGTACATCTGCTTGTTGAAAGATAAATTTACATTGAAAAAGGAATCCTTAATCCTGATGACAATAATGGAAACGGTAGATGACAGATAGCTCTTTTTCTAATAGTGAGTAGTAGTTTATTTTATGCCAGTATAATTATTTGCCGTCCACAAGTAAACTTGGATTTCACTCTCGGTACATTGCTTTTAAGTTTCATATCAAGTGGTTAAAGTTCAGTATCACAAAGCGACCCCATTGGTTCTACATAAATACAGAAACACGACGACAGAGTAGAATTTAACAACTTGTTGCTAAAGTCAACGAAGTTTTCCTTAACTGAAAACGGCACTTCTTTATTGTGATGACAAGGGAGCAACAATTTTGAATTCATTTTTTTATTCTGAAGTTAATTAAAAAATAAGACGAGGTAAAACGTATGAAATTATTGTTGTTGGATCAGTAAATCGAACATTTTTAGCTAGATAATCCCTTAAGAAAATTCTCTTTGCTTATTCAACTGGATAAAAATGTAATTATATATAGTTGATCGATGATTCAGAAATACTCAAATTTATATTTAACTAGCAGTAACCGGCGCGTTGCTGCCGTAGCAGTAATAATTGTAGAGATATATGAAATTTTAAATAAATAGTTATGTTGGTTATTGGCCATGTGCAGTCCAATAGAAAAAATGTATAAATAAAACGAATCTCAGAGTAATCACTTTAATTATTAATTTATTATCTCAATTTTAAATGACGATTACTTACAAAAATAACTTCCTGCTTTTGTACACTTCAGTAATAATATAATATTTATATTGTAATGCTTTATGGTACACGATATTTTTTTACTTGCTTGATTATTTTAAATAATTTACTTTTATCACATATATTTCCACAAGTTTAATATTTGTCCTTGTCCCTACTAGAAGTGCTGCCCTCTCGTAGCAAAAAGCCACACTCTTCTCAGGGTAAAGGCTCATTTTTTCAAATAATATAGGTGTTCTTTGGATAATGGTTCTTGACATGTATGACATATCTGACACCACACCAAGAAAGCGTATGGGTGAAGTGGTGTTTTCACTATTTTCCTCGTAATTTTTACAATTTTTATCTCCATAAGAACCTTCCTTTTGCCTTAACGAAAATATTAAAATAAAAATTATCCGAAATAGTCAAGCCGTTCTCGAGTTTTGCGCTTAGCAACGCATTTGGCGATTCATTTTTATTTATATAAGATAAGATTTACAGAAATGTCATGAGCTAGAAGAAACTCACTGTTCTAAGATATTTTTGTGTGATCGTTCTCACTAAAAAAATCAAGGGCATGGTGTTTTGTAGGTATATGTTAATGAAAAAGACCAAAATGATTATTTTTTTGAAGGTATCAAGTTGAAATTAGCTCAATTAGCTAACGAACTGTTAAATTTGACGGGCCATCAAAGCTTCCTCGCGTTTCACAAACGTTAAGTTAAGTTCTCGTTATCTAACGACCTGTTAACGAAGCGTTAACAATGTGACAATCGGGCAACAATGCACAATCACGGAAAAATGACTGAAGAAGTACCATAGACTACAGACAGAATAGAGTTTTCATGTAAAGATTTTGTTCTGATGTAGTACAAGTGACAAAAGTTATAGCTAAAGCTGAGTTAAATACGCCATGGTTTGTTTTGTTATCTGGAAAATATAAATAGAATTCTATTATCATTTGCACTTGCATTATTACAGTTTGGTTACAGGTTAGATATACAGGTAAAATTTTCTGTATCGAAACTGTTCGAAAAATTCTTGTTCGTTTTATTTAATAAAAGGAGTAAAACGATCAGGAATATGTCGGGGTAGCCTATCAATTTCCTCATCGCCTGTAAAGGAGGACAGGGACGTCAAAAATGAGTAAAATATTCTACAAAATTCCACTGTTTTCTCTCTAAATTTTTATGTAACTAAATAATATAACTGTAAAATAGTTTTATGTAAAGGAACACAGTGGACTCAATCAATATAAATAAAAACCTATTTCACTGAATGCTTAATGACTGATTAATCTGACCGAAGTTTGACGGATCTTTAACAAGCCGTTAGAGCTTTGTGAAACCGAAAAACTCGTTAAAAGAGGTTTAATGGCTCGTCAGTCGTCAATTATTAATGGACTGTTAACGGCTCATCACGATGATGAGCTTTTAACAGAGCTATCTGAAACCGGCTGTATGTATTTTTAATACATACTTTTTATTGCAATTTCTGTTGAAATTGATCCTAGTTTTTACTTATTTATAACTTTTTATATCTACCAATATTGACTTCTAATCATTGGATTGATATTTGGCCCAACCCTAATTCGTACTGCTCTCAAAATCATACCGATTCTTTTTTTTATATTAATAAGCATAATTCGATGTTTGAGATTAATCTATTTCTGAGCTGATTGGCACGTTCGCCTGCAAGGCCATATCACGAAACGTGATGATGAATCTCCCCTTCTTCGTAGTCACAAAGGCGCTAACTTTTAGAATCAGGTATTTATTTTGTATCCTGTTTGGTAGCAACGAAACACGTGCATTATCTAGAACAGAAAACGTGAGCAGTATTACGATCATCTTTTAAAATATTGCCAAACTTGAAAAAAAACGCGTGATGAGTTAAAGAGCAAACTTTGCAAAGTTGTGTAGTTTAAAGTTGCTCAAATTGCAGTAAACTGGAGGATCGCCAAAAAGTTTAACTCTTACGGCTTCTTACGCTTTGGCATAACAAGAGCTTTTTGCACATTGATGGTTTGTTTCTCGTGAAAGCTTTATTAAAAGCGTCTTAGTGAAACCATCTGTGAGCACAAAATGTTATTGAGCAGATAGAATGGAGAACCCGATCTCAATTTTAGATTTATTTTTCTTTTTTAGTGCGTCTAATTCATTCATTCATAACAAAAAATCTGTTCAATCAGCAAATATCAATTATTAGACAAATCTGAAAATGTTTAGTTTATTTGCGGTGTCATGCTCGAGAAAATCATAATTATTATAATTAATTCTAGCCTTTGCCTAGCGTTGCGAAACTAGATGAATTCTGTATAAACTTACATATATCCCTACCTCACACGTTGCATGTATTTTAACTAAACAGAATTTGATATTATCTTAATGATTGGGGATAAGCATATGATAAAAAAATAAATCAATACTTGTAGACTCAGCTTAATAAATTTTGAAAAAATTCTGAAAGTAACAGCATCTTATCCAGAATTGATTTTTGTATGAACTATGTTAGTTTCTACATTCTGTCCAAAATTGGTGATGTTTGCATGGGTATAAATATATAAAAACGGTTAAATGAAAAAAAGTTTTACATAATTTTATTGGTCAATGCTTTTTACAAAATAATTCCAACTACTACATTTAATGAAATATTTTAAAAAAATAAAATCATGCATTTAGAAAAAGTCTTATCAGCGGGAGTGAATTCAATTTTTTACCTATTTCCTTTTGAGCTTATGAGACTATTATGAATGTTAATTCTCTTTGTGTCTATTCGAATTTCGCTATGTGAACTAATCGAATTATTCGACGTTCTGACACTCTCAGCATTTCCAAAGCCCTATTTTTATTTCCAATATTCATCAAGTTGAATAGCTGAAAGAGCAGTTTTTTTCTCTAATTTTGAAAATGGAAAATTGAAATCCATACTTTCAAATACTTAGTTTTAGAGATTACCAATAAAGTAAATCCAACAAAATCATGCTCATTTTATCAATAAGAGGAACGTAGAGAAGAACAGTGATTATTTGTTTTACTCGAGTAGTATTCTAGGTATGTTACGAATTTCTATTCCTTCTTAGCCTTACTGTTGACCTATGAAAATCCAAGAAGCTTAGTGAAATCCAATCCGATCAACATATGTTATGAGAGGTAGTTGCTATGAGTACATTGAAAAATAAATAAATAATTTTAAAAAACAGTAATTTTCCGGGAGCACAAGTTTCATCAACCAATCAATTGTGCATCTCAAAAAACCCGTTGTAAAATAAGTCTGTTATTCTAGCACCCCCACCACAGAAAACCGGGTTGGGATATATTCGAGGATTATGTGCTCATTTGTTGCTTTAAGTGTGAATTTTGTGCTCCAACATGGAAAAAAATCACTGGCGGTGGGATTAGAGTAACAAATTAAAGTTACAAACCAAACATCTGTCAACTGTGGGCAACATGTTGACTAATGTTCCCAACATATTTGTTGGACACAACATTCTGTATCCGGATACATGTGGCCAACAGTGTCCTCCCAGAAAACCTAATCCACGACTGTTTTTTGAAAAACATGCGAGAAATGACCCTAAAACTCCTCTGTTTCGTTTTAAAACGGTCCTCCTGGATATAATATAACATGAGCATATTTTTTCTCATGGGCCATGTAAAAGGTAAAAATCTGGTGGCCACTCACACGACATTCCTACCGTTCACAGGCAAATTCCAGTGAATGAAACATTTTACACTATTACAATACTCTCCATACATAGCGAGGATAATAGCGGCAATAAAGTAAAAATCCTCCGTACTACCACTCATTTTTTTTAGCATGTCAAGACAAACAACAATGGTCATGTAACATTTTTTCGCAAGATGAAACGTTTAGCCAGAATCTGAAGAAACATGTGGAAAATACGGAATTTTATTCAAGCATAACTTTTTTTCGTGCCTTTTCTCAGAGATGGCGCTGTATGTGGGTGGTAAAGGGCTCTCAGAAGAATACTTTAGGTAGGTAAGTTTAATCAAAATCCTTAGAGCCGTTTTCGCGTTATAGTCTTGAGCAAATCACGTTTTTTGGCTGTAGCTCAACACCCAGTGTTTACAGGATTCTTATTCAGTGCCACCAGCGAATGATATTGGTACCAAACAAAACAAAAAAGAGAGCAACAAAATACACCGATCTGTTCCCGAGATAATGCTGTCATAGACAGACAGACGGACAGACAGATGAACAGACAGACCAATTGCTGAAAATATGTTAGTCTTAGAAAACTCTGAAACGTCATCATTTGAAAAAATCTCGATACCGAAAATTTCACACGATTACAATACTTTCCTTACTATAGTAGCGTAGGAAAGTAAAAAGATGAAATGTGTATTAGAAATTTATCAGTTTGTACTTTTTAGTCTTTCTGCTTTGAAAAACGAAGAAAAACGTTTCTATTTATTCTTTGAATCATTTTTAAACAAATATAATATGTTTTATCAAAAAAAGATGTGTGAGTGAAATTGACTACGAGCCCTATGAAGAAAATAATAATGAAAGATAATATTATTTAACGTACCTACTAGCTGTAGAAAATAAAATAGAAGTGAAAGTCAACTTTACTATAGTTTGTTTCACGAGTGATGGCGTCTGTCATGAAAACACGAGAAACGAATCAATTCAGCTGACAGGAGTAAATCAATGGCGTAACGATTTCGAGATAAAATATGGTATTTCAAATTTTTATACATTTTTTATGTGTTCTATAATTTTTCAAGGAAGTTCATATAATTAGAGAGAAAAAAATCTCAATTGTTTAAATAATCAATAATATGAAAGATTTGTTATTAACAATAATGCAGAAAAATAAAAAACAAATCTTGTGCTTCAGTTATAAGATATAAATGGATTCATCTGAGTTCTCTGAAATGTTACTTTGACTTTGAAACACCCAATGAAATAAAAATTGCATTGCCTTCGGAGCAGCGCCTTATCATGGTATGAAGCTTGATATTCTACGTTGTAGAGAATTTCATGATAATGAGTTGCGATGAGAAGTATAGCGTGATGTACGTAGCTCGTGAATGATTACATACAAAAGCCATAATTCGTGAAACAAATTATATGCTGTGACTATGCTGTTTTGACTTTTATTGTGGAAGACATCGTCTAGAAGAGCGATTGTTTCCATTACAGATTGAATAGATGGATACAAACAATACTTAACAAAATTCTTTGATATCATGCCGCCCAACATCGGCACCATTGAATAAAGAATAGAAAGGAAGGAGGATAATGCACTTTGACAATTGACCGTAATGTTTGTTGCATATGGCGTCTTAGGTTACCAGTGACGCATCATAAAAAGACTCATCATTATGAAAAATGTTTGGTATACTTATTTTATATTTTTATGTACCTAAGGAATGTCTTATTTAATGATTATTATTGTGCTTATAAGAAAAACTGCAATTTTTATTAAATAAAACATGGTGTAGAAGTGAAAAAAATTTGGTTTGTCCACTCACACGACTTTCCTACCGCTCGCAGGAAAATTCCAGTAAATAAAACATCGTCCGATCAAAACGAACAACAATGGATATATTAATTTTTTTTTGCAAGATGAAGCACTTAGCCAGAGTATGAAGAAATATGTGGAAAATCTGTAATTTTATTCAAGCATAACTTTTTTTGAGCTTTTTCTCAGAGATGGTGCTATATATGGGTGGTACAGGGCTCTCAGAAGAATACTTTACGCAAGCTTAATCAAAATCATTAGAGCCGTTTTTGCGCTACAGTCTTAAGCAAATCACGTTTTTAGGCTATAGCTCAGCACCCAGTGTATACAGGATTCTCATTCAGTGCCACGGGCGAGTGGTATTGATACGATATAGAATAAAAAAGAAAGCAACAATAAAATACACCGATCCGTTCCATAGATAATGCTGTCACAGACAGACAGATGGACAGACAGAGAGACAGACGGACAGACAGACCAATGGCTGGAAATATGTTTATTAGACTTAAAAATCTCTGAAACGTCAAAATCTCGATACCGAAAATTTCATACGATTACAATATTTTCCTTATACAGCTACTATAGTAGCGTAGGAAAGTAAAAAATGTTAATGCTATATTTTTTATGCCTACGCCCATGACATATCAATGTCACTGTTTGTTTACAATTCTATTAGAAATGAGATTTTTGATTTTTTATCATAAAATAGAGAAAAACAGTCCCAAGACTAATGAAAAAGTACTTTCCGGTGAAACGTTATTCGAACTCCTGCATTTTCTTGAGTTTTAGAACAGCCACAGGCTGCACAACTGACCATATATGCTTCTAGTCCATAATAAACACTTATGCCACTAAATTACCACTATGCACTAAATAAACACTATGAACCAACGCAATATTCACAATAAGATTACTATACAAGTGAATATTGTTCCAAATTCGCAGTTAAACACGAAAAATACTATCAAAAAATATAAAACACTACAACCATAACAACGACATGACTCATATTTGGTTACTCAATATGGCCGACTTGGTCGCACGTTTTAGATGTCAACTCGCGAATATGCTCTTTCCTTTCTATTCTTGATCGGCACTATGTTCCTAGTACATGCCAAATTGTTGTGAGTAGATGGGATACATGTTGACAACATGTATCCGGTCGAATTTCAACCGGTCTGTATTTACCTTTGTATCTACTAGCTGTGGAAAATAAAATAGCAGCGAAAGTCTACTTCACTATAATATGACTATGTTGTTTTCAATTTTATTTTGGACAACATTGTCTAGAAGAGCGATGTTTTCCATTCCAGATTGAAAACACGGATACAAACAACATTCAACAAAATTCTTTGATGTCATGCTGCCCAACATCGGCACTATGTGGTCGAGCATCTGCGAACTTGTGAGTTGATAATTTGATGGGATACATATTGGTAGCAATGTTGACAACATATATCCGGCCGAATATTACCCGGTCTGTACTCACCTTTTTTTTGCACATAATTCTCCAACATATCCCAACTTGATTTTCTAAGATGGGAATGTTAAAATAACAGGTGCACCGAAAAGCTTGACATCATTTTTGACACAGGTCAGCACATGTATCGTAGCCAGATTATAGATTTGATTATATCATGAAATTATAGCTTGTTTCACGAATTATGGCTATTGTGTATAATTATTCACGAGCTACATACATCACCACCGCATCTCATTATCACGAAATTCGCAACAAAGTTAAGCTACGACATCAGTATTTCAAGTTTATCTTCTACAATATGGTCGCTGCTCGTATGTCCGAAGGCAACGCAATCTGTTTTTCATAGGTGTCTCAAAGTCAAAGTTTCAGGGAATTCATATGAATAAATTTATATTTTATAGCTCAAGCAAAAAATCTGATTTGTACGTTGCTGCATTATTTTCATTAATGAATCTTTCATATTATTGAATATTTAATCAATATATATTTTCCCTAATTATTTGTACGTCCTTGAAGCGTGTAAAAAAAATAAATATCATATCTAATCCCGTCAGTTGAATTGATCCGTTTCTCGTGTTTTCAAGGCAGATGCCATCACTCGTGAAATAAACTATAATCATGAAAAAGTCACATTTCATGAAATGATCAATTAATACTGACTATATCATTCATTGATCAAAGTTTTTCGGTTTGTTTATCAACGTTTTGTCCATATCATTGATGTAGAATTTCCGTACAACATATAGGTACTGTAAATCAAATACCTTAGGTATTTCTGAGGCGCAAAAAAACGAGATTGAAAGATTTCTGCCTTTAAAAACATGATATTTAAAAAAAGAAGTTGAGTTGTTTCTGACACTTCTTTTTTACCGACCTTATTAAATGATGTATGTCAAGTGCGCCTTCTACTCTTCTATTAATAATAATTTATTAATTTTTGACGGCTCTGGTGGTAAATATTTTAATGAAATTATCATTTCTATTTACCCGTATCATGAAATCACTTATATCACTTATCCTACCAAGGCACATCATGAAGTAACCAACAGACAGAATAATATTTCATGATATAGTATAAGGGAATTTCATGTTTGATATACAATTTGAGTGAAATTTAAAATTGTTAATTCAAATGTGAACATCTCTCATTCAAAATACAGACATTAATTATGACAAACTTCTCCAATGGAGCAACTTCTAATTTCTATTTTCACTTTATAATTAAGCTCAAGTCCCAAACTCCCACCCGTCTTATTAAGAACTTTTCTTATTTGCATACAAATACACAAAAAAGCATCCAGCTTTCAAGTCGCTTACTGAGGGTAGGTACTCTTCTTCTTAAATTTTAATTGGAGCTAAGAGGTCATTCCGCTAAACGTTAATTTACGAAACTAGATTCCAAAGGTGCAGATATGAATTATATGTTTGAACAGGTCATAATTTTCTTATGTGAAATGTATAGTTTAAATTGAATAGCATGAAAGTAGGTCACATAAAACATTGGTAGTGATGTGCCGAACGGTCTTGTTTATATGAATGACACTTCTAAATCGAAGAAAGAAAGGAAAGATGTAAGATTGGAACTTAGATTAAATGTCAATATGTACGGGCAATAATATGACATGCAATATGATATAATAATAAATATTTTTATTTGAAATTGGACCAGGCACTGAAAAAAAAATTCTAATGGTACTGGCTATTTGAAAGTTGTGCGATTGTAGTTAAATAGAATACTTTTGGCACCAACCTCATAAGTATACCATCAACAATAGAAATAATAATATTTCGCATTTTTTAGTGCACCAACAACGAAAAGGGTTCCAATTTTTTTCTAAGAAATGTTTATTTCACACTTTTGAGTGTAACATTAGTGAAGAAAATCGTTGAAGAAGATAGTACTTGTCCTATTACCCACGTATTTTGTTTGCTTGATATTACTCAGGAAATACACACAGCTATTTCAGACTCTACCACTGCTGTAACTCGAAAACCGTAACTCTATTGAAAAAAAACGTTCAATTCAAATATTGCTGCAACTAATCTGGTCTCTAATTTGATCGTCACATATTTTAAAATTTCGAAAGACATTGTCCCCTCCACATAGCGGAAATAAACATTTAGCAGATTTTAACATTGCTGTAGGTAACTCGAAAACCGTAACTCTTTTGAAAAAAAATTCAACATTCTTTAATTCTGAGGTCTCAGATTATCAATTTTCGAGATAAATTGTTACCTCCCTCCCAGTTCCAGTCAGTTTTTGGTGGGAAGTAGATTACGGATATATATATATATATATATATATATATATATATATATATATATATATATATAACACACATTACGAAATCTATTAACACGATAGAGGTCACAGTTTTGGAGGTATCAACTTCAAATTTGCTACAAAAATCAATCTCTTAAATATCTCGGCAGAGTTCGTTATTGGTCATTATCGGATAAGTAGTTTCAAAATGGCGACTATTCAAACATTTAAAAAAATGTAGTGTAAATATCATCAAAAATAATTTTAAAATATAGATATAATCACTACCTACAACTTTTGTTCGAAGCAATGAAAAAAAAAATAAAGAAAAATTAAGAAATATTGGTAAATCATGAACACTCTATATAAATTTCATGTAATTGTACATTTTCTGAAAATCTTAATATAGACCCTGATTAAAAAATATATAGTATATTTATAGACTAAAAATAGGTGAAAAAAATGTTCAGCCTTGAAGTTGAACGCCAATCCTATCTGCTTTATATTCAACAGCCAAAACAACAACCTCTAACACTCTAACCGCATGGCTATGATACATGCGGTTAAAAATGGGCAATTGGCATGTAATGACATGTAGGTATACCAATGAAAATGTTCTAATTTTAATTTTATTGAATTTAGAGAAATTTACCTTTCCGATGGCTATAGGCCGTCGGGATTTTTTTATATTTTAAAATAGAATTATTAATTAAATAATTACCTGTCATTTGAGTTATTGAGATTTTTGATGATTCTCGATTTTTAAGAAAATTGCTCATTCCACCCCTATTGGGATAATGTAATATTTCGTAACATTGTGGTGAAATCAAGTAAAAAAATGAGGCTTTTGGATTGATTCTGGTACACCTAGATTCCCCATCGTTCTCAGCAAATAAACATGAAGCATTTTATTGTTTATGGAATAAATTAAAGGGTTGACATATTCTTTAAATAAGATATGAACAAGTTGAGGTAACACGCAGCGAAATAATTTAGTAATTGGAGACGATATTTCCTAGTCATGTTATCTTGCGTTGCAGCGTTATGAATTGGCCACAAAGATCGTGCGATTTGACACCATTGGATTTTTTTCTTTGGACTTACTTGAAAGGGACATTTGTAAAAATACTAACTTAATATGTTTTTCAAATAACCAGATCGATATCTATTTCTCAGAAATTCTGAGATACCTGAAGAATTTTGCAAAATGCATACCTCGACACATTAGTTGTGGCTCTAAGTTATTCTCTGTTAAGAAAAATACTTATATTTCTATTAGTTTGAATTCCCTGAAATTGCTGTGGAATAATACCAGCTTTAAATCTGTACTACATGAAAATAATACAACATTTTCAAAAATTATATATTTATTCACTTCAAATTAATTCTTCACAACTTCAGAGTTGGTGATGTTGCTATCTCTCAAAGCACAAGAAATCTCCAGGAAGGGTTACTAATTGATGCTTACCTAGCATACATTCCCTGGATATTCAAGTACATTTTCTTAAAAAAAAAAACACAAATTATGTACACAAATACGATAAAAACACATTTAGGTAGACTGAATACCCGGAGTGAATTCATGAATAGAAAATCAGTGAGTGTTAATAAGCACGCTGAATGAAATGCGTATATACTAGGGAAATCCGCAAGACTCGCAAGACCTCTCGGCATTTACACCTGAAGAACTTTGTTTGGTACCTACATAACACAAAGCAAGTGTATCCCAGTTTAATTTCAGTAATGAGCGATGTAATTAAAGGGTGAGACGAATATGTTATGTACTTAGTATTCGTTTTTATATCAGGAAGTTCTTTATTATGATTATTATGCCATAATTTAGTGTCAACGACATTTCAGAGGAATAGTAACGACATTTCACAGGAATAGTAAGGTAATGAATATATTAATTTTCAGAACAAATAAATTTGAAGTAAAAACTAAACTAACTAAACCAACTTATTATTGCTTTTTCAACATTTACTTGAACACAGGTCCTTCTGATTGCTGAGCAGGTGTCTTCATGCAAATATTGAAAGTATTGAACAGGCCAGAAAAATATTTATGAACATGAGATGACTCTTCATAAGGTCAGATCTGAACCTGGAACTCAGGGTAGGCTTGGCCAGATGATATGTTTTCACGGTTCTTCTGTACCGGTGTGAGAGTTGGATCCTCGACACATCATTGGAAAAGAAAATAGATACCTTGGAAATGTATATCTACCGTCGTATAATCAGAATATCATCAAGGAGTAACAAACGTTGAAGTTCTCAATCGCATGAGAAAACAAAAAGAAATCATGCTACCATCAAATAAATAAAAAAAGGCTACATAGGACATATAATACGAGGTGGGAAATGTGAACGTCTGCTCGTAATTATAGAAGACAAAGTCCATGGCAAAAGGTCTATTGGCAGACGCCAAAATTCATAGCTCAAGAACATCAGTCGATTGCTTGGTTGCTCATCACTTCACATCTTCCGTATGGCCGTATCTAGAACCACGTTAGCTTGGATCGCCAACCTTCGAAACGAGAAGGGCTTTTAAGAAGAAGAAGAATCATAAAGAACTATTTATAAACTACTTACATATTTGTAAAATAATAAAGTAGGTATATGGTACTCAATTGTAATATTCTGTATGACCTTTCTACCAACTGACCAAAAAACAAAGCCAGGATGTTGACTAAGTAGGATTTCTAATTGATGCCTACTTGTACAGCTTTCTAAATCTAAATCTGAAGACATAATCTTTCTGAGATATATTTTCTCTTGTTACCTATTTACTATAATAAATATTATATTATAATATAATAATATATATAACATTTGCATCAGTTATACAGACAAAAAAATAATTTTATCTAAGGTATAATATTTTAGGCACTTATTCTAAAGTTCTTAAAGTTATTCTTAGTTTCAAACCTAATTTATTCCCTCAATTTTTGCAACGTTATTCCTCATTGTCGTGTGATATTATCAGTTTTGCTTTTTTCTTGCTCGTGTGCGCGTTTTATATAGTAGACTTAATCCGATTTTGAATATTTTTTATTCATTTGAAAGAGGAGACTTGAGAAATGGTCCTATTTTTATAAAAACGCAATCCAAAATCACCTTTCTCCAAAAACCGCTCCCGACTGGGGTGGAGGGAGCAAGTTTTCTCGAAAATCGAAAATCCGAAATTGCAGAATTAAATATAACAAAATATCCGGAAACTTTTTTTCAAGAAAGCTATAGTTTTCGAGTTTCTGCGATGTTAAAATTTGAAATATGTGTATTTTCGCTATGTGGAAGATGCAATTTCTTTCGAAAAGTGAAAATCTGAGAATTTAAAATAATTGATCAGATTATCTGTAGCACTGTAACATTTATATTGAACATTTTTTCCATTGAGTTGCGGTTTTCGAGTTACAGCAGTGGTAAAGTTTTTAATATGCGTATCTCCGCGACGATGTTCTTAGATTTCTGAATAATAGCAAATATGTACAAGCAAAGCATACATGGATAACTCTCAAAAGTGTGAAATATAGGTATATTTTTGAAAAAATATTGGACCGACGTTATCAGTTTGTGCACTGAATAGTACAAAATAATATTAATTCTATTGGTACTGGTACTTGTGAAGTTGGTGCCAAAAGTATTCAATATAACTGCACAACTTCAAAAGTACCAGCACCAATATAATTTATATATATCTAATACACAGTTGAAATTTTGAGTTCTCAGTGATTACTGAAAATATCTTCAACATTTAAGTGTCAAATTAAAGGGTATAATGCGTAGGTTTGCCGAATTTTATCAGAATTTACGTTTTTCCTCAGGGCTATGCCCAAAATCCTTCTAAATTTTCTGTGTTCAGCATTTTATGTCTAAATAAGGTATAATATGTCCAATGCAAACATAAAAGTGCAAAATCTCAACAAAAATCTTAAATTTGAAAATAAGATGATTTAATATTTTTTGCTCCTAAATCCTTCTAAAATGTCTGTTTTCGGCATTTTATGTCTAAATAAGGTATAATGTTTCCAATCCACACATAAAAGTGCAAAAAATTTAAAAAAAATTTAAATTGGAAAATACGATTATTTAATATTTTTTGTCCCAGGTTGAGTCAATACAATTCTTACTCAAGAATAAAATTTAGTTATAATAAATATAAACTAGTTATTATTTCGTAATTTTCAGTGCACCAACTGTTAACTTCGGTCCAATTTTCCATGAAATATTTATTTTATATTCTATTGGAGTTAGAGTAGGTATTCAATTAATTTTAAGGATTTTGCTACATTCTACATAACTTTTTGTCGTACCAACATTAGTGACTCCCCGAAAGAATAGCTCTTTGAGAAGGATCCATTAGGAACAAAACTATCAAAGATATACTTTAACCATACATTGTTTTATCCTATCACAAATTAGTTTATCTAAATGTGATTTTAAAGTATATGTGCAACTGTGATCTTTAAATGATCATAAATTACAAATAAATCTTGACTTTATCATATATGAACCATCTGTAGACCAATAGCTACCTCCTCTGGAAAATTTCAAAAAATTCACATTATTTGTAGCTCGTCAGATATAGGTAGACTAGACGCTCCTAGTCGCTTCGGGCAAACCACAGAAACCAAATATCTATAGCCGTTTCCCTCGAGAAATCGTGGTCTTACGGAGATAAATCATATAATTTTGTACCAAATAAATGCTCCATAAGACAAATCTATAACAAAATTCAAATGTAGTTTTTTTTGTTTATACCAAAGTAGCATAACATTCTTTCGGGATAAAAACTAACACAGGCAATAAACTATCTATGTGCCAGAGTTCATAAAAAACTGTTCAGCCGTTTTAGCGTTAATGAGTAAAATCCAAAGATAAAAATTTTCCCATTTCTAATATTATTATGGATGACAAATGGTGAAAATGAATAGATATACAAAAAATAATGTACAAACAGTGCCCACATATCATATTTACTAAAATGGTTTATCATATTTATGAATTATCCATATTTTATATGAAGCATCTACCATCTTTATGCTAACGTTGTCTGTTATGTATCACAATGTTGGATACTTTAAGTTTCATCATAAACCAGAGAACGGTGTCCTGATTTTCTGAAACTTTTATAAGTATATTCCTAAGCAGTGATTTTACGAAAGTATTTTCTCGAATGGAAATCTACGGAAATTTATATCGATAATGTGTTTATCATTTGCAGGTTGCACATGTTTATTCATCATTTCTTATTAAACAACATTTTTAAAGAATTTATAAATGTAGTCTCGTATTTTTATTAACGAAGTTGGCTTTATTATTATAAAAAAAATTTTTGTACCAACTTCAAAATGTTTATGATCCTTACATTATGTATTGTTATTTTATTATAAGTAAAGTACTGAAACCCCTTATTATGTGTACCAAATATCAATGGTATATCGTTTGCCATTAATTAATCACAACACCCTATATTTCAAAAACGAAGCGACATTCTAAAAAATGTTACACCACATTTTCGTCTTAAAATTAGGTACTAACTTTCCTCCTTCTTTTTGTCAGAGAGGTTAGAAAGCACCCTCTAAAAAAATTAACATTAAGAAGAATGTATATTGTTCCTAATTAATAAATAGATACAATTAAAATTTTATAAGAAATATCTCATTGAAGTAGTTACATACTGAAAAACAACATGTTTTTTATCATTACAATATAATTATCGAATAAAAAGTTATTTGGAATGATATTTTTTTTTAAAAAGACACCTGTATTTTTTGAGTCCTCTCTTCTATCTATCTTGACATTCGATCATTCTCGTTCATTGGTTGATAGCTGGAATTTATAACATACTCCGGTGCACGTAATTAAGGTTCCGTACCAAAACTGGACCTTATTACCAAGACTCCGTTGTTCGTTTGCCAGCGCCTACATTGGTAACTAATTTAGGAACACGAGTAACTAACTGATCATGTAATTCGTGATAGTGGATGGATGTATAATAAAATAAATATTCACCTGCTGCGTAAATTTTTGCAGAACACAATGTTGTAGCACAGCACAATCGAGTTTTGCCATTATTTAGAATGCGAGCTTGGAAAATTTCGCATTATTAAGGACCACCAATGATTTTCCTGATTCACTAAAAATGGTTTTGATATCCATTTTGAATACATACTGAGATGTTCAGCGAATGTAACTGTTATGGATACATACTTTTAGTATTTAAGGAATGATTACTTCTTGTAAGAAATGATCTTTTCTTCTAAGTAATCTAATTTCAATTGATCCAATATTTACAAATTACATTAGATGTATTACTGAGGACATAAGAGTCCTTAATATCTTACCCTGCTCTACCTGCTCATAGCAAAGTTTACAGAATAAAAACCAGTTGGGTTACTCGTACCTTAAAACCACATCAAAAGAAAACGACTCAGCGAATTCGATAATAAATAGCTTGTGCAAGTATGTATATACAGTATGTCTTAAATCGCTGTGAAATGTGGACGAGTCCCAAATATACAGTGTGTGTCCTCGAGTCCTCGTGCGGTGTTATTTTATTGCTGTTAGTTTTTCATACTGTGTTGTCGTTTAATCGCCTATAATCTATAACCTGTATGGTCGTGTGTTGAGTAACATAGTTTTTTAAATATATTTAGTAACTTTTAACAAGAATATATAAGAAATATTTTTCTTGTAGGAAATAGAACTATTAAAAAAATAATAATTTTGGATTTGAACTGAGATTGATGAAGGGAAAAGAAGAACAGCAGGAATATTCATTCTTTATGCGTGGTAAAATTAATATCTAATAGGTACCAAGAGTACTGAAAATTGTGAAATAAATAGCTAGGCCGACCGACTTCATAACATAATGCAATAAAAAGATTAAAATGTCAATACATAATGTAAGATTAAGATGAAGATTTTGAAGTTGGTGATAATCATCCCTTGGTACTTTTAGGTTGGTTCTAGTTATTTTAAATTTATTCATTGTAATTTATGTTTATTGCAAGAATATATTTTCTCCATCCATAATAAAAATTTGGTAACTTTGCTCATACTGCATTTTGAATTGATGTTATAATTAGGTGTTATTATGAAAAAGGTTTGATATCGTAATTTGTAAAATTGGTACTAGGTACATAGTTATTTCTTATTTAGGTTAAATATTTTAAATTTATATTGCTGAGTTAAGTAAGAACTGATTTATATTTTCTAATCAAAACTTATTCGATCTCTAATATTATGCCGGGACTAGTTCCAAATTATCGTTTTTTTTTCAGAGTTAGTGTACATTTCACTTCAAAAACCTTTACCACGGCCTTTTCTTCAATTCTCTGTTATCAATTAACCAGTGTTCCTGTCCCTGATAAGCTTTCGCTTTGTTCCAGTGCCTATAACGTGTAGCAGAGTCCCAATTAAATAGGGAACAAGCGAGTGCGTATTATGTTGAGGGAATTCGAGAGAGATATATAATATTGCCATACGGTTTACGCAAGTGTATAAAAGAATAACTCACCCGTGTAGTTTGGAGGGTCACTGATGAAGTTGGACTCGCCTCTATCCATTTTCATTACCTAATGAACCGCTCCCTGGAATGCCAATGAGGGGTACAGTATGTTATAGAAAAAGAATGTATTTTGTTATTACCAATTACCATTAAGAATTTATACCAAAAATGTCAATAAACCTATATTATAGAGAGATTAGGTACTCTTAATACATTTTTTTAAAAATTGGACCGGCGTTGGTGCACTGAAAAATACAAAATAATATTAATTCCGTTGGTGCTGTTCCTTATGAAGCTGTGCAGTTGCAGTTAGATTGAACTTTTGGCACCAACTTCACAAGTACCAACACCACTAATTTTTTTAAAAAAATATTTATTTCACACTTTTGAGTGTAACATTAGTCACGAAAATCGTTGAACTAATAACAATGAAGATATTACTTATCCTGTTATCCGCATATATTCTTGTAGTTGTTATTAAGATCTCAAAATATTGCAGCGGAAATACGAGTAAGTATATTAGATGTTACCATTTTACCACCGCTGTTACTTGAAAACCGTAACTCTAAGGAAGAAATGTTCATTATAAATGTTGCTACAAATAATTAAATCTTTCATGTTGTACCCACAGATTTTCAATTTTCGAAAGAAATCGCCCTCTCCACATAGCAAAAATATACATATTTAAGAATTTAACAAGCCTTTTTCTGGTTATTGTCCTATCTTTAATTACACCACCTCAGATTTTCGAAGCAATGAATGTTGTTTTAATGTTGCCGGAAATAATCAATAGTATGTTTCAATTTTCGGGAGAATATCCCTTTTGGGAGAATTTTTCAGGGGAAGGAGATCTTGAATCCTGACAAGTTAACTACTCCTCATTGTAATGAAAATTGAATCTTCAAAATCGGTTCACGTCTACTACGCAAAATGAACTAGCATAAATAAAAAAGCATACATACAATGGAATTGTATATTTTCATCTTTTGAGAAGTTGTCAAAAAGGAAAAGAGATACAATTTTGTTTTTTATCTGAAACATATAAGATCGTCGATTATCTGTCAATTACATCACTATTACTATCAAAATAGTGTGAAATCAAATGAAATAAGATTTATTTCATTTCAAAATAACTGTGAAACTATATTGGTTTCATTACAACCCATTCTTTCTGTTCAAAATTAAGTTTCACTCATGACCTTAATTCAAAATAGACGAATATCTTGTCAAATTTTCTTAATCAAAAGAGTATTTTGTAGTTATCACTTCAGAGATGAATTATTCTAGCAAGCTTATAGTAACCGTAAGAGGAAGAAATGTTCTTTCTACCTTGCAGAAAGATCATTATAGAGATATTGCTCGTTCAACTTGCACATCAAGTAATGAAACAAAAGTATTTTTTTAAATATTTTTCAAAAAAAAGCTGGACATCCTTCCGAATGCTGAGTATCTGTCATCTTCCAAAACATAACCAATGAAGAATGGTAAAAGAAGATGTCTTGTGAAACCATTCATCAGTTAGAATAGAATTTTGTGAGTTAATATACTATTTATCAAATTTCAGTTGGTTTTCTCAAGCTTAAAACTCTTATTTTTGCTAATGCTACCGGGAAACTCAATGGCGATTTTTTCCTTTCTATATTCTTTACTCCCAATGAATAGATACCAATGAATTTGAAGGTCGATTATTATTTAAATAATAAAGAGGCCTCAGTATATTTCCTCCTTTTAGCTGTTTTAATCAAAATACTAATAAATATTCATCTACCAAAATAATGGAACATTCATTTTTTTAAATTTAAATAGAGTGTTTTTGGTCCGCACATTTGTCATTGAAATCGTGGTTATCGTTATACGGAGTCGGCGCAGTAGCGACCTGTCATGCCGTTATGTTTATTAAGCATAACGGACGTGGTTAATTACGGAGGATTAGCGGTACGTTTATATAGAGTGCTTATCGTTATTTGACAATTTTGACACTGACATTTCTTTTTATATTTTTCTTTTGTGATCAATTTTTTGAACTTTTCGGTAAGTTTTAAGTGATTTTCTTACAAGTTAGTGGAGTATTTCCAGTATAAACCTAAGTACACATTGTGTGGATTATTTGAAGCTTGTTAAGATCAAATAAAAAACTCTCTTACAATTGTGACAGTTACTTAAATTTGTGCGACCAAAAACTTTGTGATTTACGAAGAAAGTTATGGTTATTAACCACAAAGTTAACCACAACTATAACGAAATTGACGTTTAAAGTGACTGACTAAAAACACTCTAATATTATTTTACCCCCTCTACCTCTCAACCTACGAAAGTTGGGGGTAAAACAATAATTTTTGCATAGTTGCAAAAAGTAAAAAAAATAGAATATCGGATCGATCTGTCGGAGATCTTTCTTTATATTATTATGTCCTAGTGGAAAGAAACCGGCAAACGTTGCCCTGTCTCAAATATCCTATACCGATTTTCGTGGTGATCGGTTAAACTTCGTTGAATATGAAGCACTTCAGCGCCATTTAGCAGCAAATTACAACAAAATGGGTAGTTTTAAGATATTCTCAATGCTCAAACAGTTAGGCGATGGGTGAAGGGGTGTAGAAGTTGGTGCACTGTAGCGCCATCTGGCGTTGACTGACAATAAAGTGAAAGTGTTCAAATATTTTCAATGCTGTTATACCAAGCGTCCCCTCTTAGTAAGCTCTAATACATTAGATAGCATATAAACCTTCTCACACTATATATTTGTGCCAATTTTCATATAGTCCTTCTAATAGTGTGGGAAAAGACTGAGCACAAAGTTAACAATAAATATCCATTTATATAAAAGTATACACACTGAAGCATTTTTATACTATACAGGGTGGTCCTTTTAAAGTGTTACAAGGTAATATCTAGAAAACAGCAGATTTAAAAAAAAATTGTAGTGATGCTACGGGACGTTGGGGGTACCATTTGGAAGCATCAGTGATTTTGTAACTCTTACCACCTTTTAGGTGTGGGAGTAACTTTTAAAAATTAAATGGAAAGATGTAGTTTTCTTTCCAGATTTGTAATCTTCAGAAAAAAACTACGTTTAAATCAAAACAAAATTTAATGTCAATGTCAATATGTTAAAAACAAATAAAAAAATGTAATAGTATAACAGTAAGCAGTGGTATAGGAGCCGTTGTCATGGTAATGCACTGTTGACATATTTTGACATCAGTAATAATTTTCACAAATTATCTCCGCATTTCGAGAGTTATTTTAGTGTGTTCTTTGACAGGTAGTGTTCATTTTAATTTGTTATTAACATATGGACTTTGGAATTAAATTATGTTTTTATTTAAACTTGGTTTTTTTCTCTAGATTACGAATCTGAAAAGAAAACTACACTTTTCTATTTAATTCTTAAAAGTTACCACCCTCTCAAAAGTGGTGAGTTCTACAAAATCACTGAAGCTTTGAAATGGTGCCCCCCAACGTTCCGTTGCATCACTCCATTTTTTTTAATCAGCAGTTTTCTAGATATTACCTTGTAACACTTTAATAGGACCACCCGGTATATAACTCTATAACTTGCCTAATGCCGAAGTAGCCCTAAGTTATTGTATACGAAGATTACTGCGTTCCACCGATCATCATTTCTTCATCTTAATTCTTAATAATAACAGAAAGATATAAAGTAGGAGAAAAAAAACTATCAAAGCCATTCGCCTTTGTTTGCACTCCGTAGCAATTCTCTATGATACTTATCTAACAAATGACGTTCTCTTATTTACCAGCGGGTAAATGTGAACATTAATCAAATGCCATTTCTATGGTCGCGACATTCATACATAAAAAAATTTGCTGATTGATTGTCATTTTGACCGGGACATCTTTTTGTTGTTGATATATTTTTCGAGAGGTTGAAAAAAACTGAAGGACTTCACAATCTCGATACAACCACGTATGTCATTTGTCTGGTAGGTTTGTCTTTCACGGGAAGTTTGCCAGACCCATTGGAAGATTGATTTGATCCTCCTTGTGTAGGTATGTACTACGATAATGACACTGTATGTTGTTAAATATTTGTAAGAATAAGATAGGAGTTTGAATAAGACATATTATGTTAGTTATGAGAATTTGTTTGACATAATCAACTCCAAATTATTGAAACCAAATCTCAACCCTTCCCAAGCGGGAAATTCTGCAGTTAGTAAAACTCCAGAAGAAGATATTCATAAGAGGGACTACTCTAAAATTAAAAAAAATGCACCAGAAAGATAAATTCAAAGTTCTCATTAATTGACACTTGTACACTGGAAACTAAAGAACAAAATGTCTTTATTTATTGTCGTTGATTGAAATCACTATTTTTTATTCCAGGTTATCTAATATCAATATAGCTTATACAATAATTTGGTATTTAAGTAACAAATTTATTGATGAAATAAAAACATGAACAATACGAGTACTCACGAACTTCTCTTAATATTCATGTGTGTTTTCCTATTTGACAGGATCTATATTAGAAATCGTTTCCGCACTGCTCACGATGTACGTTTTTTATTATCTCCAAAATAAAGACTTGTTTGTGAGTTATTAACCTTAATCACTCAAAATTGTTAAATAAATAAAAAAAAAATAACAACACATAATCATATCTAAATATTTTGAAGTTGGTGCAAAGAGTCTATGGCTGATACATCATCGGCACCCACTTCAAAATCTTTATGATTTTTAAACTATCTGGTTATTTCATACTTCTTTTCAAAGCCTCATACAGTGACATCGGTTCTAGTTTTTAGGGCTCTGTAACTTTTGTAGTGGGTCGTATTATGCCCGCGGGCAATAGGTTGCAATGTATAATTTCTAATGAATTATATTTCAACGCATAAATTCTCTCTGAAGAACTTTACAAATAAGTACTGATTTCGGAAGATAAACAAAATTCAATATGAAAGATGTGAAGATTACTACTGTGAAATATATTAAAATAACGCAATGGAAAACATCATCATTGATAGGTTCAATATGTTTGAATACAATTCAATACATATATTGCAAACTTCTAACCCTTTTGCTTTTGTTTCTTTCACAGATGTGTCAAGTGTATGATCGCCGATTTCGTTCTCGTTAGAAACTCATCAGTTAGACATATGACTCGATAATGTGTCCGAAGGAGTCAAGTATTTGCAATCATATTGCACCTTTCATCATAAATGATATAATCCAACTCGGAATGGAGTATAAGCTCACCGAGTAGTTGTCATCATTGGTAGGCACGGTAATTATATTACCTATTGTCTAATGTTGACTTGACTTATTCATAATTTAATAAATAAAATTGATAGGGCTGAATACTATTTCCAAGAACTATTTAATCCCTAATAATAATATAATTATAATAATGGCGTTTTCCAGTCTTCCGCTTTTATCTCCCACGTCATCCAGGTGGCAGAGGCCTACTCAACCAGAAGTTTTCTGCTATTTATGGGCAGAGACAACCATTTCTGGTATGGCCGTATTGCCTGTGAAGTGGCGAATAGCACGAATCCACGTTGGTATAAATTTGTACATAGATTCTTCTCACATGCCAATGATGACCAGTCTCTAACCAGGCTGGAAATTCTAGTGCTATGATTACATATTGAAAGAGTAAACAACAATTGCCAGGCAGATTGTATCCGGCATAAAATGTGTGACTTGTGATTCTTCTAATCATTGGCGCTATAGGAAGTATACTGGCCCAGCACTGAGGAAGACACCAGCATGTCAAAGCTCATCCGAACAACTCGTGGTAGAGATGCAGGAAACAGTTGTCCCTCCGACTGTTGAATCAAACGAATTTGGCCGACTATCACTAACGAAAGCCAATAGTGGTTGTCGTCATGATTTGGCCCTAAGCTTGTCGCCCTGTGGTATCGGAGCCACAGGATATGAGACATATCGGAATTATTAACAAATAATAGCTTTTATTGCTTATCAGTACATAGAATTATTTACAGATCAAAAATTACAAATCTAATAAAAAAAAAAGTAAATGATATAAAAGAGTGTTATAACGCAAATAAGAGAATTGAGCCTGTGTTCCTGAATTCGATCCAGTAAACCGGTCAGCATTGGATGACTGACACCAAAAAAAACACTTTGTTTTGTTTGACCAGTGGCGTTCGTGAGACCGTTTTAATTATTTAAAATAATAAAAAAAAGTTGAACGCCAATGGTTAATAGCAATTTTGTTAATAAATTTAGATATACTGATCAATTTTTAACAAAAATGGTCTCTTTAATCTTTTTTGCTAAAACGACCAGTTTCATGAAAAAAACATTTTTTTACATGTGCACTCAATATCTGAGGTTTGCAAGTTAAATTGAGATAATTCGTGCTATTTCAATTCGTTTTTATTTACATAACATATCCAGAAATTATAATAATAACTTGTGAATTTAATAGCAACAATTAAAAATAAATTGAGAATAAGATATATTAATACATAACAGGAAGAATGGAAAAAACAAAATGCTTGTCAGACTCTTCAAAATAATCAATATATAATCAGGGCGGCCGTGAATTCGGTACACAGAAGATGTCGTAAATGCATAGAAGCAAATGATGCATTTCGAACAGCTGCTGTAATTTATTAATGTTTTAATTTGTATCATAAGTATTTATTTTTAGTTGTTTAGTTGTTAGTAGTTGGTATTAATTAGTCTTTAATTTAAAAATAGTCTCTAGAATTGTCTAGTAATATGTTTTTTCTAATAATAATCACTTATTATAATTTCTTGAAATGTAATGTAAATAAAAACGAATTGAAATAGCGGGAATTATCTTAATTTAATTAGCAAACCTCAGATATTAGGTGCACATGCAAACAAAAAATATTTTTTTGCCAAAAACGGTTCGTTCTAGCGAAAAGACTAAAGAGACCATTTTTGTTTAGAATTGATAAGTATATCTAAATTGATCAAAAAAATTTCAAAAAACCAATGGCGTACAACTTTTTCTATTATTTAAAATACTTAAAACGGTCTCAGGAACGCCAGTGGTAAATCAAAAAACAAGTTTATCATGCTGTAAATTTGTTTTTAAGTAGTAATAATTCCGACTAAGCTTGAAAGCAAAATCTAGAGAAGTTTTTCTAAAAATAAAAAAAACGATTTTTTTCGAAATATTTCAACACCCTGTATCTCCAAAACAAAACGTTTTTGAGGATAAGTTTATATGGACTTTTTTATTATTTTATTTGCTGAATACGCTGTTAAAATACATTATTAAGGATGCAAATAAATGTGTGCTCGAGATTTAAGGTCTTTTTGAGCCAATCGTGAACAGTGAAATTTACCATTCAGTACAACACATGCTCGATTAATTTATGTACCTATGGCTTTTCCAGAGATATAAAATTAAATTTATTAAGTAAGTTGGTATAGTTACGCCCACGTTGAGGATATAAATTTTGAATTTATCAAAAACATGTCTATCCTAAAAAGTATCTAGAAAGTCTGGAAATACCTAATACCTTGAATTTAAAAAAACACTACAAAAGTTTTTGTACATTATTACCTCTTTTCAGGGACATCCGGTGTTTTTTGAATGGCTCACTCACTCTATATATTTTTGCAATTTAACTTAGTCACTTTCTCAACAATTTAAGGTATTTTCTGTTCTCAATTTTATTGTAATAAAATTTGTATTCTATTAACTAATAAATATTTAATACTTCTCCAATGTTACTTTTTCATCTAATATTCAAAAATCCATAAGTTGCACACCCGCTAAACCATATACTATTCAAATTGTTGAGATCTGAACATGAAAAAATATATAGGGTGAACTATTTAGGAAAACCACCGATTTCGAAAAGTTATGTAACTGTTGAAAATCAGAGTACTTCACTGACAACGAAAACTTTTGTTACGATTTTTTTTGATATAACGTATTGAGGAACCCGAAATCAGGTATTTCCAAACTTTCCAACCACCCTCTATTCCAATTTCTAAAATGATTTGTTCTCATGTTTTACTTGCGTTTGTATAATTCATAAATGTGGATATGCTTCTTTAGTGTTATGTTTTATCAATACTTTTAATCAAAACGTTTTTTTTTCTCTATTTAAGCTCGCCAATTTCCATTACCTCTGCCTCCGCCTTTGCCGCAGAATGCAGCACAAGACCACCATACTGGTAGCGCCCTTGTTGCACAACAGCAGTTGCAGTCATCCGCGCTACACACACGTCACCTTCTTTTCGGCCCTTTCACCCGGTGATGTGTTGCAAGCATTTGTTGTCCTGATGTTAACCGTAGGAGTGCTCAGTGCCAACATGTTGCTCATTCTCGTCATCAATAGCAGGAGGTACTCCAAGTATATACATTCGCAGGTTAGTATCTACGAGACCACAAATGATTATTTATTTGATCTAGAATGTAGCTAGCTACTAGATACCCGTGAGCTTTAGGACTGATAAGATATAGTTTAATACCAATTAAATAATTTGCAGAATACTTATTTTTACAACCATTTCTGTCTAATGCTAGACATTTGATTTCATTCCAGGGTATTCTTCGATTTTCTGCCTTTCGCTTGGCCTGCTCTTCCCATATCAGCCGTGGTCGTCCTATTAATTTTGCGTTTGTTCTCTAATCTCGAATTCTTCTTCTACAATCAATTATATGTATATGTCCTAGTTAGCTCTATTGCCATTGCCCATAAAAAGTTTCTATTAATTTAATTCCTAGCTCGCATTACTACAGCTTTCTTAACTCGATCTCTTCTTGTAATTCATTTTATTTCTTCAAAGGCTCTCAATTCATTTACTGCTATTTTACATTCAATATTTCAAAGGCTATAGTTAATCAAATAGGCTTATATTTCTGTAGGTTCATTTCATGTTGTATTTCTTTTATCCAAATCATTTATTTTTATAGTATTTAAGAAACATCCGGCTATTTCAAGTCCCTCTGTAGTTTCTTGGTTTATTTTCTCCGTTTCTTCTACCTAAGTAATTGAAGCTTGTCGTCTGTTCCCATGGTCTATAACTCAGTTTATAGATCATGGTCTGTTCCTACTTCTACCTTCCAATTTAGATTGTATGGGTTTCTTATGTTTGACGAAATTGACGACAAAGTCATAGTTCAACTTATCAATATTTATGTACATTTCTTAAGTTGCTTATTGTAGTACTTTTGCAACGCTCTGTTGGTTTATGACATGGTCTAAGATTATTTTGATGGTTTCGGCTTTTGCATGATGAAAATCCATATTAAATTAGAAATAAAACACACTGGTTTAGATTTTCACAAATATATTTTCAACATGACACGTGTTTCACCGACACAGCGGCTTCTGTATCACGCGTGTCATGTTGACTATATATTTGTGAAAATCTAAACCAGTGTGTTTTATTTCTAATTGTCTAAGAATCTCGGCGAAAGTCAAATTTTCTTTACAAATTCTGAGGGTTCCAAATATAATTTATTTTTGTGTTATAAATTTTTTTAAGACAATCAAGCATATACATCGTGGAATTTTCTTTCTTTTAATTTCAAACCTCTCTGCTATGTGTCTTAGAATAAATATTAGATCCTTTCCTAAATCCACGATACGATTCTTTCATTGGTGGCTCTCGTTTCTGTCTTTCCGTGCTCTTTAAAATTATTGTGAAAAGTTAACTTTGCTTGCTACTGTAATCTCTGCATTACTTGAGATATCTTATTTTTGTGAGATATCATGGTCTATAAATTATAGGCCAAGGTGAAATATAAGAATATCAGTGGTTTTTGTCACAAATTATAGAGGGTGTTTTTGTGGATACACTTATTTGTGCGCTTATAGATTGAACTAGTAGCGAGTTTTAGCAATCTATTATTTGTTTTAATAAACGATACATGCATTAATGCGATCTATTAAATTATTGCTTGGATGCACTTTTGTAGCATGAACCAACGACCCAATATTTTTTTAATTGTCATTTGGGACAAACTTCTCATTTATTTTTCAATTCTAGAATACAAATGTATTATCTTAAAATTCCTACCAAAGTATCTTTGGAACAAATAAAATTCGAAGATAAATCTTTGAAATAACTTGGCTTATTTTGGCTTCCTAGACAGGCTTTAAATGGAACACTAAAGCATTGTATCGTCTACTTATCCAGAAGAAAGAATGTCTTCGTTCTTAATGCATGGATATTGATTGAATCGTAAGAAAGACCTCAATCAGAACAATAGAGATGCTTTCCACAAATATGGAAGACAGTGCCAATATCGAAAATCAAGGTCGCCCAGTTTTGCTCTCTTTTATCGATGATACTTAACTCCAGAAACTTCCGACCGCCTTTACGCTTATTTGGTCTGGCTCTCTTTTGAAGAGAGAAAATCATCTTGTTCACTAGGTCCCATCAATTATTTTTAGTTTCGCTGAACATTCAGTGGAAAGATGAACTTTCTTATGTGGTAGTAGAAATGGCCGTATTCATTCAATTTCATCTTAAAAAATATAACTGAGCATATCTTCCACAACAAAATGATTTTTTCTGATCTACTTAAGGTTTGGATCATAAATATGATATCTATTTTCTGAGATAAGGATGGAACTCAAATACTCCAAATTTTATGGGGTTATTATATCTTAGATCACAGATATGTTAATTAAAAGGTGGGAACGATAACTTGATACACATTTTCACTTACTCTATATTTATTTATTATCTTCATATTAGTATTGCACTTAAATTTCGTTTTCAAATAATATAATACACCTATTCATTATTATTCAATAAATTGATAAATATATGGGAGATCTAAAATAAATGAAATATATTTATACAGGGTGTTTCATTAATAATGGGAAATAATTAAACTGGAGAATCTTTGGTTCAATATAATAAGATAAACCAATTCACTGACATAAAATGTCTCTCCTGTCTGAGTTACAGGGTGTTCTATATAATTATTTAAAAATGATTTTTCCCATTTCTTTTAAACTGTTTAAACTAATCTTTATCATGTTTGGCAGAAAATGTAGACACTGCAAACCTTACTAAATTATGGTAAATAATAATAATAGGTTTAATAAGAAGAATAAGATATAATTTTACCAATACGTAATTATCAATTTTTTTTCAAATTTTTGCTACAATAAATAATATGAACAAAATTTAAAAATACTTAACAAATGTCCAATTTTACCCCCATTTACCTCAATAAGTTTATCTATTCTTTCACTAAACGATCTTCTAACTTTAAAAAAATATGTTTGGGTAATTACCAGCTCACTTTTTCTTAATTGTTAATATCAAGTGTTTTTGACAGTTTGATAGCTCAAAATACATTTTCTTTATATGAATAATGATAAAAAAGGAATGTCCTCTCATAAATCTCTAAATAGGTATGGGTTTTGATTCAGGTATTTGAGATAGAGTTTTGTGTGTGACACTATTTGATACTCTTGATTTTATTTGAAGTATAGAATATAGAGACCTTGCAAAATGAGAAACATAGTTCATTTAAGTAACCAGTTACATCACGTCACATGTGGATTGGTATGCCACATAGGTTCTAAATTTGTAAATTCATAAAATCAGATATGTTTGAAATCAGCTGATTACCTATCTGTTTAATAGGCTATAATTATCGACTATCATATTCATCCTACAAAATATTTGACGTGAATAACAATAATATTATCTACTAATTTGTATTGGGATGGGTTTGGCATAAACAAGTAACATCATAATTACATACAAAAATTAACCTACAAATATGACAAGATTTAAATTTCTGTTACATAAGATATAATTACTTATAAGTATTTCTAACAACACCGGCGGGTTATCACGTTAATAGCAACTGCAACGCGACCGCGACTATCGCACAATCGACGCTGTCAAAACGTTGATTTGGACAGTGTTGTCGCTATGTCAGTCTTGAGCATAAACTGATCCTTGAGTAAAAATTATCATAGTGAGGTTGATTGCATGTATCTGTGAATAATAAATTACTTCTAACATGTTCTCAATGAAATTGCTATTCTCTCTTTTATATCCAATATACTAGACTGTGGCAATACTGAGACAACAACGCGATTGCAATTAATTGTTAAATTTTACATGATATGGGGGCGGAAATGCCTCCTAATCATATTGTTATTTGGTCACAAAATACGGCCAACTTTATTAAATTGGTATACGCAGTATTCTAATATTTTTCAAAGTTTTTATATTTCAAGCCAAGTTCAGGTAACAGCAGGTACTTGCACAATATGAAGTAGACCCTCTTGAGAGTATAAACACTAAACTATATATTTATATGGAATATGCACTGACCGATAAAAAATGAGCCGAAAGACATACAGAATTTTGGAGAATATGACATGGAGATGATAAGTAACAACAGGTGATTTTCTGGCACGTTTTCCGGTTAGTTATATAGACCATTGGATATAAACGACTAGATGTAGGGAATCTGATAATCCATTATTTTTCTGATATTTCCAATTTCTTAACAATTTTTGGAAGCGGGTGCTACAATTTATGTTAAATTGAAAATAGTAATTCTATACTTCAACCAATACCAATAGAAACATCCTCACTTAAATTGAAAATATCATATCTGTGATCAATGAGTTAAGGACTTCTTTGTAACTCAATACAGTTGTATTGCCGCTGGCAAAATGCTTTAGGGGTCCATTAGTTAAAGTTACACACCCTAATTTAGGAAAGTCATTAACTCAAGAAAAAGTTATTCCTCCAAAGTTTGCCTGTGATTAAATTTTCCACAGATATGCCGCAACATAAACTTATACCCTTCCAGCTCACACAAATAAGAACATTGATTGAACTATTTGATTACAGCCCCGCTACCTGCTAACCTCCTTGGCCAGCAACGACTTTGCCATGGGACTGTTTGTGACTCCGTTCGCCATAGTACCCTCGTTGCGGCATTGCTGGCCTTACGGCGAACTGGTCTGTCAAATACAGGTGAGTTATGAGCCGCGTCGCACAAACAAACATCTTTCTATCCAAAAAAAAAGGGAGATTAGAGTAAGCCCGCAAAGTCTAAAGGGAAATCGGCCCGAAACATTTACCGAGATAACTTTCCATTTGGTAACCTATTGTCTAGAGAATTGATCGCTCGAATGCCAGGATAATATTTAGATTTACAAAACACACAGATTGTTTGTGTATTGAAAGAAATTACGAATTATTTTAACCAGTTAGACATTTTTATTTTAAATATAACAGTTTAAAGTTTTGGTCAAAAGATGAGGGTAATTTGAACGCAACATAAGACTCATTGTTGCAATTATACCACAGCTGATTGTCAACGTTTACAATTCCTGAATTTTCCACCCATCTATGACGTGTAAATTGTGAATATTTGTTCAGACCACTGAATAGAACTATCCTTACAAATCGTGTTAATTTTTCTCTGCTCACTAAACGAAGATGCTCTTTTTTGTATCTATTTGTTTTTCTTCATCCTTTTCTTTTCGCTAAAGTAACAGATATATATTCAGTTTTCAGTTTCTCAGCATTGACAGATTCTTCTGTACTCTGTCTGAGTGGTAAAGCATACGTATTTCAACATCTTCCTGTATCTACTCCGACTCTCAGGAAAATCTTGTACCTACTTCCAAATTACCAGAACGAATATCTAGTATAAATATCATTTTATATTTTCCATTTAATAAAGTCAGTTCTAATTTTGAGGAAAATTTGTCACTTTCGGAACAACCTAATCCCTTTCAATAAATAAGAACAAAGTTTCACAAATGTATCGGATAATTTTCCCAGTTCTAAAACTCCCAAATTTTGAAAATGTTCCTGTTTTAAATTTTCCAAATGATCTCCGTTAGGTGTTTCCTACAGAAATGTACTTGTTACGATCGTTGCGTTATATGTCAGTAAATAAGTGCAAAATGTTTTTTTCTCGAAAGTTTGTTTCTGTACATATGAATACATTGTTCGATCTTGAATTGTTGAATGTGGTTCAATATTTGATAAAAGAGATTATCGTTGGGGATGCAGTCATTTAATAGATAAAAAAATTGGATTAAGCCGAGCTTACGAAAATGTTTATTCTCTTCGTCAGGGTAAACTACAAAACGTTACAAATTATCTCAACATCAACCAACTAATACTTAAACTACATACATTTGTGAATTTAGAAGAAATTAACTAAAAACAGGAAAGAATTCAAAACAATCAATCAGAAATTTCATTAGTGATTTATACATGTCATGGTTACGGCATATCTAGGTTGAAAGTACCTATCAAGATTCAAGTTGTTGAAAAAGATCTTTCATGAATGATCTTTGTGTTTGTAGGTATTTGAACAAATCATACATTAAAATTGAAAGTATTGCGGCTTATACAGGTTCAATGAAAGAATGAAGTAGATATTTAGTTAATTTGGAACCACATATAAATATATACCCGTACACAGATTATACCGTTTGGAATCATAGACTTGAAGTCTAAACTCAAATGCGAATTATGTCAATAATATACTATTTTGTCAAGCTTTCAGAATTTTTGTAAATTATATATAATCATATTTGGTCACAATACGAAATTTATAACTTCAAAAATTAAATATTCTGGAAAGCATCAGATATTTCAGAAACAAGTATATTTTTCTCATGAAAGTCAAATTTATTTAAATATATTAAAAAATCTACATATACTTATCCTTATTACTGATCCCATTACCCATGTATATTTTATGCTTGTACTTATTATTATTCAAAGATTTCAAAACATCGCTGCGAGAATACACATATATCAGACCAATGTTGTAACACGAAAGACACTTACGTCTTTTTGAAAAATTTCCAACATAAATGTTGCTACATATAATCTGTTCTTCAATTTGGCCGTCACATATTTTCAATTTTCTAAAAAAATGAAACGTTTCCGATATGGTCTCATCTGAAGATGAGACCAGAATTAAAATTCTGCCGTCTCAGATTTCCGAGAAAAAAATTCCCCTCCCTTTTAGAGAGAGGCAGATTGCAAATTTGAGTTTTTCTAAATATGGGACCATTTCTCAATTCTCTTTCAAGTGAATAAAAAATCATCAAAATCGGAGAACGTTTACTATGCGAAGTACAGCCATACCAAAAAAGGTATACAACCGAATTGTATACCTCCTCCTTTTTTGAAGTTGGTCAAAAATTATATAAGAAAAGTATATCATTAAATAATAAAAATCATTCTTTATAACAAGTAATACACCTTTTAATCTTCTAGTGTTGCCTTTCTCAAATAACTACCGTTTACCCGCAGATATTCATCAATTGTCTACATAGCAGTCCAGCCTTTGAAATGCCAGTCTCACTCAAATTCCAAATCAAGTTCATTTGTGACTGCAATTTTGTATACAATGTCTTTTATTTCAATCCTGATATGAGAATCTGAGGTAGTAAAATCTAGGAACTTTCGTGGCCAATTCCATGGATTAATTCTGCATATTCGTAAAAGTCAGTAGATAATAACAAAGCAAAATTAAATTCTCCAGAAAATCATTCACGGTATATCCTAATTCATTTAGATATTCCTCTTTACTTAGATTTTGGCTATTTATATACATTGCATACATCTGTTTTTTCCTTAATAAACTAAATACAATAAAATTGAATGTATTTGATACTGATGCTTCAAATTGAAGTAAGTACATGATATACGCATACGATTTGCAGTACCTACTTCCTATTCATCACTGGAGATTTGCATGAACATACTTATCCAAGATTTCATTACCCTCATCTCGGACCATATATTATGTTTGGTTTCTTTAATTATGAAAACTCCCAAAGCTGAGAAATACAGAACTGATGCTACGAAACTTCCAAGAATTCATTTTTATCAGATCCGGATAGCGCCTATTGAATTATTTTTATGTTCCATTGGAAATATTGTAGCACTCGCCATGTATGAAAAGATTCAAATATCTTCGTTGTAATAGGAATTAATCTCCATTGTAGGTGAATTTTGAAATATCTTAGAAACTTATTATCAAAAATATCATTTTTTAGTTAATTAAACTATGCTTTCATAGTTCAATAATAAATATTTTTTACAAAAAATTGGACCGACGTTATAGTTGATGCACTGAAAAGTATAAAATAATATTACTTCTATTGGTGATGGTACTTTTGAAGTTGTGCAGTTGCAGTTAGATTGATAGCTTTTGGCACCAACTTCACAAGTACCATCACCAATAGAAGTAATATTATTTTATACTTTTCAGTGCATCAACTATAACGTCGGTCCAATTTTTTGTAAAAAATATTTATTTCACACTTTTGAGTGTAACATTAGTCCCGAAAATCGTTGAACGTTCACTATACCATATCAATGAAGATAATACTTATCCTATTACCCACGTATATTCCTTGCTTGTAGTGGTTATTATTGAGATCTCAGAACATCGCGGCGGAAATACGCTTGAATATTTTAGTTTTTACCATTTAACACCGATTTAACTCGAAAACCGTAATTCGAAGGAAAAAATGTTCATTATAAATGTTGCTACAAATAATTATATCTTTCATGTAGTATCGAAAAATTTTCAATTTTCGAAAGAAATTGTCCTCTCCACATAGCAAAAATACATATTTAACATGCGTCTATCTCGAAAACCGTAACACTTTTGAAAAAATGTTCAATTTAAACGTTTCCGGATATTGTCCTATCTTTAATTATACCAACTCAGATTTTCGATTTTCGAGAAAATTCGCCCCCACCACCCCTTCGGGGGCGGTTTTCGGAGGGAAGGAGATTTCGGATTTGCGTTTTTATGAATATGGGACCATTTCTCAATCCCCTTCTTTCAAATGAATCCAAAATCATCAAAATCGGAGAGCGTCTACTACATAAAAGGCGCGCACGAACCAAAAAAAAAAAAAAAAAAAAAAAAAAAAAAAAAAAAAAAAAAAAAAAAAAAGCAGACAGTCGAATTGTATACCTCCTCCGTTCGGGGTTCGTCGGTCAAAAATGGTGAGTGTACCAGCAAATATAAGATTATCTTACAAAATAATGCAAATTATTAGATAATCGTGAGAGATAGGTATAGGACTATCGTCTATCAAAAGATGAAAAAATGTCTACTCTATTCACTCATCAAATATACAGGGAGGTTCTCCGGGAAAGACATCGATCGACTGTAAGCAAACGATAACTACAAACAGTCTGAAAATTTGGTGACATTCTAAAGTCACTGGGGGACATACGTCTAAAATATTTTCATGTTAGTCGCATTTCCGGTTATAGTAGATGCCAACTTTGTTATTTTTAATTGAATACCCTGTATATAACCACATTTTAAGATTTGTTGTACAATTTTGAAAACATTTTATGTATAATGTCCTATACCTAAATCTAACCGTATTTTGACATATCTCAAATTTTATGTAAAAAATTTAGTTTACAGTCCAAAACATAATTAATAATTTGTCCTATGATAAAGCCTTTAATATTTAATTTTGGTTCATTTTCTTGTAGGAGAAGAACTACTTTATCAGTTTTCTTACGATATTTTGATAATAATTTATACAGAGTGATCAAAAAAGAAGCTTGAAAACTAGATCCAAAAAAACGTCAAAAGTCATTTTTTCCAAATAGAAACCCCCATTTTTTATTATTTTATTGTATTGCGCAGCGAAACTAAGGGGAACTTTGTATAAGGTTGTCTTTACCAAGCATTAATTGTTTTTAAAATAATTGGCAATATTCCATTTTTCTATGTAAAAATGCTTCACATCTTTAAATTTGTGTTAGAAGTGGGCCATGATTGCATTAGAAAATATTAACAAATGTTAATAAAAGTCAAACATGCCTCAAACAAGTCAATATAATAACTTGCATTTGAAAATTTTGAGTAATTATCATGCCGAGAAAACTTAATTATCCAAATGACGATTATTTCAATTTATTTATTATTTATGGAGAGTGTGATAGTTTTTTGAAGAACATATAATACATTCGTACATACATAGAAACACAAACCAACACCAAAATCTGTTAAAAAAATAAGACTTCAAGAACTTTGGAACTATAAAGCCTAGAGGACGTAGAAATAAACTAATTGTTAACAATGAAAATTTTGAAATAGCATATTTGGGATATTTTGCCGCTTATCCAACAATTTCTACAAGGCAAGTAGCATGCAAATTAGGAATATCTAGTTCTACGGATTTTATGGAAACACGATATCATCCATACTCATTTTCGGTAGTTCAGCAGATGAATGAGTAAAGATTCCCCAAGAAGAATGTAGTTTTTTTCAGCATGATAATTACTCAAAATTTGCAAATAAAAAGTATTAAGTTGATTTTTTGACGCTTGTTTGAATTTTATTGACATTTGTTATTATTTTTTAATGCCATCATGGCCCACTTCTATCACAACTTCAAATTATTTTTTAGATCACTCGGTACATTTTTTTATCAAAATATCATAAGAATACTGAGGAAGTAGACCTTCTTCTACAAGAAAAATCAAGTCGAAGTAAATATGAAAGGCTTTCTTATAGGAAAGATTGATAATTATGTTTTGGGCTGCACTTAATTTTTGACATAAAATTTGAAATATGTCGAAAACGGTTAGACTTAGGTATAGCACATTATACATAAAATATTTTCAAAATTATACAAGAAATCTAAAATTGTGGTAATATACAGGGTATTTCATTTAAAATAACAAAGTTGGCATCTACTTCCGGTATAACCAGAAATGCGGCAAATATGAAAATATTTTAGACGTATGTCCCCCAATGACATTAGTATGTCACCATATTTTCAGATTGTTTGTAGTTACAGTTTTCCCACAATCGATCGATGTCTTTCCCGGAGAACCACCCTGTATAGTATACTTTGTTTTACGGATGTTGGCGTCTGCCTTCAAAACAAGAAAAATGGATCAATCCAACTGACGGAAGTAAATCAGTGGCGTAACGATTTCAAGATAAGATATAGCATTTAAGGAAGTTCATATAATTAGAGGAAAAAATATCGGTTGATTAAATAAGCAAACATAATTTGAAAGATTTATTATCAACAATAATGCAGAAACACAAAATAGAAATTTAGTGCTTTAGTTATGAAATATAAATGTATGCTCCTAATTATCTTAAATGTCACAATGACTTTGTGACACCTGAAATAAAGATTGCGTTGCCTTCGAACATACTGGTGTCGTAGCTTAGATCGACAAACGTAGTAGAGAATTTCATGATAATGAGATGCGCTGAGACGTATAGCGTTATGTACGTAGCTCGTGAATGATTACACACAATAGCCATGATTCGTGAGACAAACTATACGTATATTGACTTTTGGCTTATTAGTCAACCATTCTCGGAGATATATATCCCGTGTCTCAAACTTTTTGCAGTGCATACATAATAGCAGTTATCTTAAACTTTTTTCATAAGATTTGCATAGGTTTGATACTAAGACCATTGTAAATACTTTGACAAATATTTTTTAGATTTTTCTGTTTTTGTGGAAAAATATTTCAATAATTTATATGTTGATTATAGTCCGACAAGGTACCTTCAAATTAATTTAAGTTAGATAAAAAATAAGGTATACCATTTGAAATAATGGAGTTGATATCTGATACGGGTAGATGTGTCAACACTGCAATTCTCAACATATTTTGATCCGATAAATTGTAGTTGACTATGGCTATAACCAACATTTCAACATTCGTATGTCTTGTAGATCTCCATAAATGTCTGATAGTCCATCGAGTTGGAAACACTCCTTATAAAGAACGTAGGCGCAAAACTTTTTAATAAATAAATTCAAGAATTCATCTGTTGCTAATCTTACAAAAAATATTTTTATACTTTGCATGAGACAGATCTGTTGGAAGAGACCCACACCATTCTTTTCTGACCTTGAAAACTATTTTACTATGAACATTGAATCTAGGTGGCCAAAATGAGGTTGGGTACATGTCGAAGTTGAGACTCATTGTTTGTTAGCAGGCACTTCAGGGCCTAATTGGGGAAACAATACTGCCTAGATAATGCTCCATATCCGACTGTGTCGGTTTCAGAAAGCTGCTTGCTGAATAGTCTAGCTGGCTCAATTAGGATTATGTAAACTTGTTTGTACCTACTTGTACTCTATTTGATTATCATTTGCCTTTTGGGAACTAATGATTATTGAAAAAAATACCTGACCCCGTTTTAAATTGAAATTACATTAGACCGCTAGTTTACATCATGAAAAAAGTTTGAGTTTTTCTACATATAATTTCCTGCAATCTAGACTTGAGTACAATATTTTCTTTTTTTCAAATACACATTATAGGTAGACTGACCTTCAGAATCCCGGTCATCAGGTTGGATTCAGCAACTACAATTGGGATTGTCAAGTGTAGCCCCATTAAAAAAAAACTGGTTTTAACTCACTTTACTATGTTATTGGAGAAGCTTTACTCCTTCAAAGAAAACACTTTGCACCCATGAAAAAGACAAGTAGATAACATTAAAACATACGTTTAATATTTTGAAGTAAATAGAAGTATGGAAATTTAGTGAAAGGGTAAAAAAATATTTATTATTTTATTTATTCGTAAATGATCAATATCCAATTAACGAGAGCAGAAATAAGAACTTGAGAAACTGTAACGAATTTGTAATTTAATGCCATTCGGAGCTCCTGGAGGAGGTCAGGTAAAACATCCTCTACTGCTGGTCCCATATATGCTCAACTCCCACAATGTACACATGTTCAACTATTTCAAGTGACATCTTCTGCTGCATGTAAAGTAAACCATATTTCGGGTAAGAAACTATTTCTTATTCAGGTTCCCCATCTCAAATTAAAAGTTGAATCAAAATTTAAACCACAGTATTGTTACGGAATAATTGATTTACAGTTTAGAAAAAAAAAACAGAAACACAAAATGAACAGTGTGAGAGCCAATTTGAAACGAATGAGAGGCAATGAGAGAGTTTCAATTCAAATTCATTTATTGTTTTCATGTCAATATTTATAATTATATGTGTATATTTATTTATTTTATGTTCCTCTTGTCTGATAGGGGGCTTTCCCCCTTGTCAGACTGGCCCAATGAGAGAGTTTGCTAACTTGCAGATTATCGGTACCTACATATCAGATACGTAAAGATTTGATTCGGAATATCTGGATCGAACGAACCAAACCTTTCCATGTCCATTAACTAACATAGCAAGCACGAGCATTAGATATTTATATATGTGGATAGAAATCCCACAGACACAGATACAGATTTGATACGCTTCTTGGTAGTTAAGGATAGCTTATCACTGCTTATTTTAATTTCAAAATGTTTGCTCAAGAGAATAAACAAAAATATATTGCTTGTACGGGCATCATAGTTTCGGAATATTCACACAATGAAGACTGAGAAAAAAATAGTTAAGAATTAAGAAATTGGTTATCGTGACGAAACGATTTCAGTCATGCTACTTTCAAGAGAGCTGAGGGAAAAGGAACCAATTGATTTCAGAAATTATTTACGAATTGACGAGAATACCTCAACTATCTGTTAAACTTTGTTAGAAATTGGTTATCGTGACGAAACGATATCAGTCATGCCACTTTCAAGAGAGCTGAGGGAAAATGAACCAAATTTCAGAAATTATTTACGAATTGATGAGAATAGCTCAACTATCTGTTAAACTTCGTTAAAGAAATTATCAAAAACATCTAATAGAAGAGGGATTAATTACCTAACATTGATTTGTGGCAGATCGTACAAATATATTGTTTTGAAAGAAAAGTCGTGCTTAAGTACGGTTTTGTATAGTGCGGGACAGGAAAGAAGTCGGGGTATTTAAACCTAAATCCCATTCACTATCACAACTACGGACACGCCCAACTCGGTCAACTCTCGGGTCCATACCTATATGTATATTCTTTTCCTTTATTTTTTAAGGCAAATATGAGTTCTCCGTTTAAAAGTCTATAAAATCAAATAAATTCTCTAGTTTCACTGAACCATCGCTTTAAGTAACTACATATAAAATATACTCGTACCCACAAATGCAAAAATTTTGAGAACCTGGGAACTGATTCGCTCGAATTTGATCTCTTGATGTATCTGACTCGTGGTTACTTATATAGATGTACCATCTTCACGAATATGTCTCGCTACAAATCAGATATGATGGAAAATCTGCTCTATACGGGACACTTATATGAGTCGTTGGAACAACAGATATGACAAAACTACAAAACACATGCTCTTAAAGTGAGATCATTGTTCCTTAGATGTTAGAATAGAGACAATAATGTACAATGTCTTTAAGCCAAATTAGTATGTTGTCATGATCTCTTCAAAAAAAAATTCAAGACATATTCACATCGTGGTTGTCAAGTGAAGAGGAAAATAATTATTTATTGGAACGAAGTAGACGGGAAAATGTATCAAACCGACACTTTTGCATGTAGTGCGGTAGGTTTTACAATGAGCTAGAATGAGAGGTTGTTGTGCCAGCCGACCTTGCTCAACTTATCACCACAAGTACTCACTTCATTCAGTACACGAATAGCTGAGTAAGGATGCACATAATTTTTTCATTGCGTGTGAGAAATTTTTTGTTCATAATAATTTTTCCGATAAAAACACCTACAATAATTTATTTTATATTAAATGATAAATTTTTAATTCTGAATGATTGAATGCATGAATTCTGATGATTGTTATAATAGGAATCAATAAATCAAAAACAAAAACCAATGCTCACAAATCTAAAAAAATATCGTGAAAGATAGAAAATAAGAAAAGAAGAAGAAAAACAACAATAATGTAAATAATATCATGAGAGAAAAAATCTTTTAGTAGTACATTGTAAGAAGGTTCAATTAAGAAATCAACATATTAAATTAAATGCCTTGCTAGCAAAATATCATCCAGATGCATATGTAATTTATCTTTTTATATTATAGGTATATCATTTATTAAAAAACAAACTGACAAACTAGCTTTATATAAATAAACCGAAATTAGCTAGTTAGTTTGGTAATAAACTACATAATAATAATATTTATTAATAAAATATTGGCTCATTATATAATAAAATACTTAACTTAAATATTCAACTATGTTGCTAAATAATTTCTAGAAAAATTATTTATTTGCTGTTAAGAAATATATAGCAAAAGGAACTTTGTCCTTACCGAATGATCCACGACACCTCTCGCTCTTTCTCTATAGTATTTGTGGTTAAACTAATATAAGAACCTTGATAATCACTACTGATTTTATAGTATTAGGAAATATATTCAGCCTGTGGTCTTTCGACCGATAAGCATGTTAAAAAAGATAATAGAAGTTTATCAATATAAGGAAAATTACAATCATAATAATTCACCTTGTTTTCCGAAACTCTAGCTGATACAATATATCTTCACTGTCCACAATATATGAGGAGAAATTAAAAAGACTAAACTTACTGCTGGCATCAGAGCACACAAAATATTCTTTAAGAAAATGTATAAATGTAGCATCCTAATGAAAAAGTTTTTCTCAAATTCCCAATTTTTCTTTTTCTTATTGTTGAAACGTGCCCTGAATCGGAAAACTTCTAGCCAGTTCGGTTGATCTGGTTCACGGTCAGCTTGGATTTATTGAAACTCGACGACAAGAATTATATCGAGACATTTCAATGGAGTTTTGTCTATATGTTGGTACTTACTCTATTTCAAATAAAACGGTGTGAAGTGAAGTCAATTATAATTTCGTGTGTTTCTTTCTCAAGAAAAAATGGTTTTACAGGATTATATTGAAAAAGCTGTGCTTGTTAGGCTCAACCGGCTTTACAACACATAACCACAACCTACCTCTAAGATACTCATGAATAATAACATATATATTTTATGTTTAAGAAAGTAAATAACACAACCAAGATATTGCTACCATTTGGAATATTTTCTACTGTCAAATTTAAAGAAATTTATAATTTGAGAGTGATCAGAGTACTTAATGATGTATTCTCTGACATGCAAATCTTCATAGTGCTCTTTAGAATGATGGGTAAATACCATCAATCAATATTATGTATACTTATGTAGGTAGGTTTCTAGCTGGCGAGTTTTTAACTTGGCCAATCAGCTAGTGTGATATAATCAAAATTACATATCCCCATAAATATCTAATGTTCTCTAAGATTAAATTATTTCTACAATTCAGCAACTTTATATTTATTTTACGGACAGTTGTTTTCAACAGGATAGTTGTTCAAATCACAACGCCGTATTAGTTAGTGACACAATCGCTTCAAAATATGTTTCCTAATCGTTTGATATTTTTATGTGTAAGATTTGTTTAGTTGACTAAAAAGACTGTAGATTGTGGTTAGGTCCACCGATTGTTTGCTGCCAAGACAGTCGAACTAAAGCTACGCTACAATATCGACAAATGGTACGATCAAATGGACTTCCAGATTAGCATATTTTTTCTCCTCAAATGATTTTTATTTTGTAAAGATATCTGAAAGATACTGCTGATAGACACGAATTTGAGAGAGCTGTAAATCACAATCAATTGAGAGAAAAAATTATCCAACTGTATTGCATATGTCCAAATTTGCTCCATATCTGTAACTACAGTGTCTCCAATCAAGACTTAATTGGACAAAATATAATATGTGAGCATCTTGATATCACTTCAACACGTAGAATACAAATTCTATTATGATTGGACCTGTACCTACAACTACAGATTTCTCAATTGCCGCTGATAAACTGTACGGAGCTTAAGATTCCTACAATCAACATTCTTCAACGAATTTCTTTTGCGAGAAAAATTTTCAAGTCTGAAAGGAACTTAGTAATTGAGCCCTTTGTAGTTCTCACTCCTGTCTCGATTCTAAAAAATTTAGCATTAGAATTTTCTCTGTTCAATTATCGACATAATCTTTATCTCTGGATTATCTCGTGCTTCTCCCACAGCAAATGTATGTAGAACATCGATCAGTATATCTGTCAAAGTAGTCAACTCTCGCCTATCCACCACCATTAGCTGACTTCTATCGTCCGTAACGGGGCACAGAATGTGTATCGCGCGGCTCAGCTTATTGGGTCGGTGGCGTTTGACGCTGATGTACATCAGCAGGAGCACTTAGTTGAAATCCTGCGAACACGACAGGAGCGGATGGTGCCGGCGGCAGGCAAGCGGCTGTGTGGGTCATTAAGACTATGTTACGCTTCAGCCGATTGTGCATGGAATATATTGAGCTTTATACATTTCGATGAGATCTCTTGGTATATATAGTATTTTGATTATTACCAACAAGAATAGACGGCGAATAATAATTAGACGTGAAAACTTTGATGATTAATTTGAAAACAAAAAAACTATAGTACATTTTATAGTGAGATATTTTAAAAATGCCCTAAAAATTCCGCAAAGAGCTTCACACAACTTATAGTGTATTTCAAACTTAGCAAATTTCGCCGCTTTAGTTTGACAATTATTGAATATCTGGACACCGAGCTTTGTTCGGGTAAAACAGGATTTAAGATGGGTCTATAAGAGCTACTAAGGATATTTAAACTTATTAAAAAATGTGTATATTTCTGGTTAAAATATATTGCGATCGGTAAATACTGCTTTTATTGTTCATATATGGTAAGCTAAAGATTTCTAAATAAATATAAATGTGTAATATGAATGCTAAATATACCAGATCTCAGCTGTATCACCAATCGACTTCTCGACCCCCAAACACTATACTGGAACTTTTATCTGCAGAGCCATTCTTGAAATAGCTAGTGTGGACCTCGAGGGTCACACCGATTAAATATGAAAGTTCGAACCGAGGAACTCTAGTTTAATACCCGGGAACTTAACCATATGACTATTCCTCCCTATCATGTTATAGGGTTCATATTGGTTTCTCACATATAATCTGTAGAACCGCACTATAAAAGATTTTAAAGAATAGCAAAACGGTTTTCTAATTTGAAAGGATTTTATCTGCATACGATTGCCGGAGTTATTCTTGTGCAAGAGTATTCAAATTGCTTAAAGAAAGTACCTATTTTACTGAATATATGCCCAAGAGGATCATAATTCTTTAAGAATTTAATAATAATATTTGATCTGACATGACCAATTCCTAGCCTAATTTTATTTGCGTATTCAAGAAGCGATATAGGTACCTACGAATATTTTTTTTGTGGCGGTGTTTAGGAAACCTTCGGTAAGACGAACCGATAGGATTGATCGGAACAGTGTCGGATTTTTACTGACTAAAACCTTTTCCCCTCGCTTCTATTTCGCTTCCTCATGGAAACTTGAAAGTTTGGTGTCCCTCGTTGCGTCACCTGTGCCTTCTTCTCTCTTTCATTTTTTATGGTGACTTAATTCTTGTTGTGCGCCTCTCCACTCCGGATTGCTATTCGGATCATCTGGTGATTTTCTCTCTTCATCCTTCATTGACTTATTTGGTGTCTTGGCCTCTTTACTGTTTGTACTTGTCGACTAATCGCCCCTTATACTAGACTAGCCTTTTTATTTCCGGCTTTTGATGATTGGTGGCTTTTTCCATCCTACCCGTAACAATCCTTTCCATTTTCTCTACGGCTGGTGTCCATTTCAAATCCTCGTATATTCTTCTATTTAACATGTAGTATGGCGCGTTTAAAGCCATTCTTAGGGCTTAGTTTTCTTGGGACTGTAATCTTTTTCGTTATGCCTTGCATGCGTAGCCCCATAGTACATACGCGTATGTCAATATAGGCGTGATGATCGGTTTTATAAGTGCCAACTTATTCTTTAATGACATTTTGCTTCGTCACCCAATTAGAAGGTTTAGCTTTGTCCTGGCTCCAGTTCTGGACTGTTGTATTGACGTGGTCTTTCCATGTGAGACCTTTGTCAATTGTGACTCTAGGTTTATCATTCCATATAACATCCCCCGCGTTAATTTTGATATTTCTGAACGGTTTGATACGCTTCATGTCTCTTATTAGTAATGCTGGGCTTTTGCTGCCGTTGATTTTGATTTTCCATCTTGCTCCAGTCTTCAATGGCTTCTGCTGCCATTTGCAGGTTTTTGGTAATAAACTCTGGCTTTTTCGATGAACATGCGACTGCGGTGTCATCTGCAACCAGTTGCAATCGCGTTATTGTCTCAGTGTTGCCACTTCTACATGTTATCTAAAAACATATAAATCAAAGAACATAAAACTTCATGGACAGAATGATTTTTATTAATTGGTTAATCTAGTTTACGATTTCAATAATACATTATACAGTATTGGTTTGGAACAGCTAAACACCGTCGTTGTCCAACTCACCGTAGACATATAATTTCGAATCTAAGCCAAATTTCTGTTTATCAGTAATTAATATAATTTTTTCTATAAAAAATAATCATATTATGAGAAAAGATAATAATAATATATCTATAATTAAATTGATCTGGGCTTGAGTTCTACATGTAATAAAACAAAAATAGTATAATAGAATAATTGGAATTTAATGTTAATTCTTAATAAATACAGCGTATTCAAGAGAGCAGTGATGATACGGGGTCAGTTAAATGAAGAAAAATTCAATTTGTAAAAATTCACTTTATTTACCTACAAGCTGTTAGGTAATCGCGGCTTCGTCTGCGCTACCTGCCAGTGAAAATCCTGTTGGAATCGGCTTAGCCGTTACGGAAATTCTAAGGAACAAACAGACATAAAGACAATAATTATAAAAAAAATGATTTTTTATTAGTAGCAAATATACCTACTTACATATGCAATTAGTTAAAACCCGTTATTTTCAGATTACAAGCAGACTCGTCGATTTTATTTATTAGTAGGTATATAGATTTACACATTACCAAATGTATCCAAAAATATAATAAACCGGCAAGTAAAATGTGCATGAAAGAGGTATGAAAATCGAGTAAAATTAATTTTGAGTATACAATTAAATTAAACCATAAGAATACTTGTTTTCATACGAAAGTTTTTGTTAAGTATATCTGTCTTATACAGGAACAGACAAAATTACCCAGCTGAACTTAATATTTTTGACTGAGTTGACAAAGTTAACTTTTCTCTTTCAATCTTTTATTCGTTCAACATTTTGTTAGTTTATCGAACTCCCGTAAATAACAGAGAGGAGTTATTAAATCATACATTCACTTCTGCTGAGACAACTAGAATTGATTCCCAGGTGTTATTTCGAGTACACCTAACGAAAATTTTTCAACGCATCCAGAAAATGTACAAGATGTTCAAGATACACATATTCAACACATTGTTTTGTTCATTGGTACAGAACACGTATACGTTGTTAATAAATTGCAATTATCTCCAAAACGGTAGAAGATATCGATTTAAATGAAATATACTTTTTGTAGCAAACAATTATGCGAATAATTTGCCAACGCATTGTGAAATATAGATATTTAATCTAGGAAATTTTGTCTGCCCGTGTATAAGACAGACACAATGAACACATATGAAAAGAAGCATTATTATGAGTTAATTTATTTGCTCAAATTTTGTTGATCCACTTCTAAGATATAAATGAAACGAATTTTTCAAATTCAAATCACTTTTTTATGATGTAGGTAGGTACTAACATTATTTTAGCTCCCACTATAAGTTTTATCATTCTCGATATGAACTTTTGGGACACTCTGTATATATTAAAAATATCATATTTTATGTTCTCCTTAGACACAGGCTTCTTAGAGTGAGAGACTTGTGTAAGAGGTTGAGCCACTTCACTGCTTTGTATTATTTTGACAATACATGGATGTTGAAGTACCGCTTAAGAAAATATATTCACTTCCCCTTATTTCAAGTTGGCATGCTATAGAGAAGCACGACAAGCGGTAGGCGGTCAGAGTACGAATGTACTTTCAAATTATTACATAGAGGAAGAATTTACCTGATAGTTATTCTAAATCTACTTTTATTATTTGTATGGCTTCATATTTAGAAATATCTGACAACTCAAAGTATACAAGTATACAAAGTATACAGCGTAGGTACTTGATTCGAGCAAAAATTGATTTTTCTCATGTCAGTACAATCACAATGGTTAGTCATATTCAATTCTTACACAAGACAATCCGTTTAGCAAAAATATAAGTGAAGAGTTAGAAAATGTGAAATGTGATTTGAGTATAACTTGGTTTTCTGCTTTTTCCAGAAATGCGCCATGAGAGTATGTTCTAGAATCTAGGGCTTCCACGAAAATAGTTTGCAGAGATTTCATATAAATGTTGAAGTTGTTGTCATGCTACATTTGTGAGCTAAATACGTTTCTCCGCTATTGAACAGCAATTGTCACGTGTAGACTAATTTCTCTCCAATTTAAAAAAGAAAGCAATAAAATCAACCATTATACCGAGATAATCTTGGTACGAACAAACCACCAAAAATTTATTAATACTCACTAGCTGCAAATTGCGTTTTTTTTTTATATGACGGACATCTTTTCAATTTGAATTCATATTCAGATCAGTAGACCTTTTTTACGAATATGTATTACGTAAGCGCATCCGCCATTACAAGAAGATTATGTTTTTTCACAATAACAAAACTAATTAGACACAAGATTCAGTAATCGCCTGATTTTGTTTCTATCTATAGTTATTTAAAAAAAAAACATTTCAGTGGATCATTATTTTGATCATACAGGATCTGATACTTTTGCATAGAAATTTAATCCATAATAAAGTTTTCAACTGATACTTCACCATTTATAGTTATTTTCTAATAAAAAATGATTTTATTTAGGTATGAGCCAAAAGTTTTCACGACTCTTTTTCCTGAAAAAAAAAACTGGATAATAGATGAGCCAGTAACTAAATTGATTTCAATTTCATCAAAACACTCTACCATCACTTCTTATACATTTATCTTCTTATAAATCAAAATTAATCACTACGAGTCGTATTTACAATCAAATATTGTTTCCGTAATAGCTTAGTTTCTTTGTCAGTTACTATGGTAACGATAAGATCAAACGTGAGAATTTTGGTATCAAACTAAACCAATATGGAAGATTTCGTTACGAGTACCTACACATGTAGGTATTGTTATTTTTATTTTATTTTGCAACTTCCCCATAGTTAGATTATTTATTTATTATAAAAAATATAAATCCGAAATGACATCACAGTCAAAACTACCAATCTACACCTGGAAAAACTAAAACAAGTAGACACTCACAATTCAGCTGCTACATTTATAAATATTGATTTCTAACCACCCCAGTCGAATAAAATGATACTTTGCGGTTATGGGTTCACAAAGTTTTCCCTCGAGTCAGTCTTTTTCCGAGTAGATACAAGATTACATTTCACCTGTGTTTGACAAAAGATCTTCTTGGCCAGCGAAAGCGATAACCCTCAAAAAATACCCAGGATTGAAAGGAAAACGAAATTCCGCATTCTTTTTTCTCAGATCTTATTCATCTGGAAATTTTATAAAATAACCTGGATGATTCTGAAATAAACTAGAACAAAAACTTGAAAAATTGTCTGAATATATTCATTTACTATTCACACACACACACAAGACAGATTTAATTTAAAAAGCAAAATATTGACTTAGCCTTCATTACGGAGGCATTGCCGGAGTGGGTTCATGACTGCTTGTATATGAAGAAGGGGTAGCAGTCATTTACCCAGAAATTGAACTTTAATTTATCTTTGTCGCCATAACGTCTTCGCGTCGTTGGCAGAGCATTTATTGGGTCGCACTATCTGGCATAATTTAATTCAAGATAATTATTTGGGGCTGCTTGGGCTATATATAGGACTCCATAATGTTATGCCGAGTAGAGCAATTCGGAAAAATAATTTTGCTTTTGCGTTTTTATTCACAATTTACGTAAATTTGATAACTTCGTCCTGCAATTTGACTTAATTATCAAAATGAAAAGCGATCAGATGGTTCCACCCGAAAATAAAAATCAAATGCAAGGAAAAACGTAAAACTTATATTAATTACAAAACACTACATCAGAATCCTATAGCCAGTATAAATTAATACATAATTATATATCTTGGTTCATTAGTCCCTCATGATATATGCCACTGTATTACAGAAGCCTCAAACATCAAAAACAAATTATAATTTAGTACAGAAATACCCAAATTGCAAGTTTACACAAAATATATACCGTTTCACACATGCTTTTAAGATTGTCCCTGACGTTTTTCATAGACAGCCGTCGTTGTAGATGCGCGTCGTTATATCTTCTTTTCGTAGTACAGCAATAATGTTTATAAGAAAATGGAGGATTCGATGTAAAGGTACAAGATGTAATTAAACCGTGAATCCGAGGCTACTTCAATTTATTAATTCACCTCTATATTCTTTTTAGTATCATATTGATAACTTTCTTAAGCCCAAAGTTTTGCTTTCTTGGTTTTGTCAAACGAGGTGAACTTCCATCTTATTCATAGAAGTCTCTTTAGAATCATATTGATAATTTTCTTAAAACCAATGTTTTTGCTTTCTTGGTTTTCTCAAACGAAGTGAACTTCAAATCTTATTTATAGAAGTCTTATACGTAACATTTTTTTACGACTGCAATTATCCTTTAGTTTCTCCAAAATTGATAGATATGTAGGTATATGCGACCAAAGCAGAACAATTACATAATGCGATGTGATGAGCATTTACATTGAAAAAGAAAAGCATTTGCGGACACAAAAATTTCCAGGTTTATTCCAGAATAATTAGGCCGGCGCAAGAAGTCATAAACCCAGTTTATACACCATGTTAATCTTAATCTTTAATTATTGTAAAAGGCTTATTCTGGATGTGATGCTTTATTTAGAAAAGTACAAATATTATAGGAGGGGCTCTCAGTATATAGGGTAATTTAATATACGAGTGTGTAAAGGGAGAATATCTCACAATCTTGATAATGCAAAATATGTCAAATCCACCATAGGACGAGTTTCAAGTTGGTATATGAATAAGTGATAACTACAAGAGTACGAAAGCGAGCTTAACATATACCAAGAAGGGAATATTGTGTGTGGGAAACAAATATCAAACTGTTTCATTTTCCGAGAAAATAGGTAATATGCACATAATTCTATATACCTATAATTTGATCCTTGAATTTTTATGTGAAGCTCAGTTGCGGATTGCGAGTATCGTGGCTTGGGGTCACATCATATGGTATCCATGGTAAGTGTGGTAACATAATGACATGTCTCTCCTCTTAGCCAAAAAAGTTCATGACGCATGCGCATATCGGCAGCTATCTCCAGGTCCTTGGCATCATTTTTGCTTATTTTTTTCCACAATGCTAGCGGTATAGAAGTTTATGTATAGGGTAATATGAAATTAGTTATTCCATGATCCCTGATCCAGCAGTTGTATTCAATTGATTAACGTACTGATTTTTGACAGAGAGTTATTGCAAACTCTATAAGGACAAGCATTAATAAAATTTCCCTTATTTTGGCATCTACGCATGCGCAGACATAACTTGAGTTAATGCTTATGTTGTTAAGGATAGTGCCTGACTTATTTATGTCGGAATATTGACGAAAAAAAATACCACCAAGGATATGGCGGCACTAGTGATCCTGATTAAAATATGAAATACTAGCGACAAATGTCAATGTGATTAATTGTATAAAAATATTTTTTTACAAAAAATTGGACCGTCGTTATCAGTTACTGCATTGAAAATTATAAAATAATATTAATTCTATTGGTGCTGTTACTTTTGAAGTTGTGCAGTTGCAGGTATATTGATAACTTTAGAATTAATATTATTTTATACTTTTCAGTGCACTAACTGATAACGTCGGTCCATTTTTTTGTAAAAAATATTTATTTCACACTTTTGAGTGTAACATTAGTCACGAAAATCGTTGAACGTTCACTAATACCAGGGTACTTATCTTATTACCCACGTATATTCTTTGCTTGTAGTTTTTATTATTGAGATCTCAAAACATTGCTGCGGAAATACGCTTAAGCATTTCAGTTGTTACCACTTTAACACTGATTTAACTCGAAAACCTTAACTCTAAGGATAAAATGTTCATTATAAATGTTGCTACAAATAATTATGTCTTAAATGTACTACAAACTGATTTTCAATTTTCGACAGAAATCGCCCTCTCCATGTAGCAAAATTAGCTATATTTGAGAATTTAACATGCCTCCATCTCGAAAACCGTTACTCTTTTGAAAAAATGTTCAATTTAAACGTTTCCGGATATTATCCTATATTTAATTAAGCCACCGCAGATTTTAAATTTTCGAGAAAATTTGCACCCTCCACCCCCGTCAGGTGCGGTTTTCGGAGGGAACGAGATTCCGGATTCCCGTTTTTAAGAATATGTGACCATTTCTCAAGCCTCCTCTTTCAAATGAATCAAAAATCTTCAAAATCGGAGTACGATTAATATATAAAAGGCGCGCACAAACCAAAAAAAAATGAAGCACACAGTGGAATTGTATAACTCCTCCATTCGGGGTTTCGTCGGTCAAAAAGCGATTTTGTCGGTTGTAGTGATAGGTCGTAAAATGCCCGCATATATCGCATACTAATTTAATTTGTCTGAACAGACGACGTTATTGTTTGCCTCTACCTTATTTTGACAGTTCGGACATTTTCGATATACGAGTTGCCAAGATATCTACATGTCGGATGTCATTAGGTTAAGTGTCATTAGTATTAGATATAAAATTTTACTATAAAAAGATGACAGCTTCCAAAAGATTTTCCATAATATATTAAACAAGCTGACCCGGCGAATTTTGTACCGCCCATAAGACAATGAGTTTTTTATTAAGTATTAAGTTTCAGCTAAACTTAATTAATTAACGTATATATTATTCTTGGTTGCTCCACCTTTTGATGATGATACGATATGGCTGTGGTGTTTGACTTATCAGCAAGGAATATGACGGAATATGTCCAATATTAATTTATATAAGAACTAATTACCTGTAGGTATATTTTTTCAGTTAATTTTCTGATATTTTATTAGTTATTCTGTTATTCTAAGCGAAGAGGAATCCAAAAAATAAGAGATATTTAAAATCGGTATAAATGCTGTAAATAACACCACTCTGTTTTTTATATATATAAGATTTACCATAAGTTTTATAGTTTTATAATGCTTTACCTTATAAATCATGTTTGCGATAACTCACCAATAGAGAGTTCACAGTCACCTATTCAAAGTCATTTTATATGAAAGGTTAGGTCAATCGAGTTGGCCCCCTATCTAAATGTAACCAAAACAGAAAGTGCTCATTTACTTGTGTTAGAACTGTGTATATTTTTGACTAATTCGTGTATCAGACCCCCGTTAAAGTTGGAAAATATAATTTCATAAGATTCTTTATTTTTACGTTGGTAGACTTTATCCTTAGGTTCAAATTAAATAGATAAAGTTAATTTAGACAAGACTATTTTTCAGTTAAAGTGTTGATTGACCTCAGGAATATATTTGCATTGTCAGTGCCTCATTGGCTAATAGTGTTATTTTAGAATAGTATATTAGTTAATGGTTATCAAGATAGTTTAGGTTAGGATGCTTATCTGGTTGAAGACAATATTGTCTGAAACTCTTATCGTTCGTGATACTTTTACTTCTTTGTTGTACGACCAAGTTATGTATAACAGAATTCCTATAGATTTATCTTCTTGAAAAAAAAATATTATTGGAGTAAATATCTGCATAACTCTCAAAATTTATCCAACAAATGCATTACTGAGAAAAACATTCTATTGTTGATATACTTCGAAATGTATGAATTGAATCACCGTTCTCTGAAAGGTAAGTAATACTTACTGACAAGTTTGGTAGTCAGCCAGAATAGCAACCGGTAATCCTAAATTACTGTCGTAGAAACAGATGTGGTGAGCAATTGAAAATAGACTTGTCGTATAAAAAGGTTTTCATTTATGTTAGTACATGAAATTAAATACCATAAAATCATGAATTGAAAAAAATCACATCAACTCAACAACTAATTGAATTTGACTTGCATTTTTCAATATGAAATCATCACAGACAGTCACAATTTTTACGGATAATATAGCAATTATATTAAATATGATGTATCCTAGGAGAAAATTTTATCAATATTTGTAAACCGCAGATGAATAAAATCAAATCTCAACACAATTTGGAACAATATTTTTACTGGATAAGCTGATTATTTATTGTTTATAGGTCACAATTTTTGTAATACTCTCAGTAACTCATTCAGTCATTCAAACCAAGGGAATGTGCAGCTATCGGAAACAACGTAAAACATGTTCACAATATTACTGCGGAAGGTGTTTGTCTATCTGGATATCGTAGGTAATCTAGACTATATGGTCGTATTCAAACAAATGGACATTGGTACCGCAGTATGGCAATATCGCTTTGCTGTATTTAACTGCAGTTATTGGTCAGATTATGGGGCTCCAGTGTGGATTACGACGCCTGAAGTGATAATTCGCTTTTAGTCAGAACCATCGTCCGCAAATAACATAATTAATCATGGTCGTTGAAGTCTAATCCCTTCTTGAGTATATTCAATTGGATCGTTCGCGAGTTTTTGGTGGTAATCATAATTAAAGTGCAATCACTTGTGAGGCTTTTCAGGAGAAAAGGTAGATTATAATTGTATGTGTATAATAGTTATGATAGTGTAGATAACATATACTACCGACAAAGAATTTATGAATGAATGGGCAATGACCAAGTGTTTCTGGAAGATGTGGAAGTGAATAATTTTTTACTGTTTCCAACACTTTTTCATATACCTACTAGTAATACCAGCTATTTATAGGATAATATAGAAAATGCAATAACTACTAATTCGGAATATTATTTGTAAAATTATGTTGGCTGTATCATTTCACAATGGTATGGAACGAATCAAATAATAACATTTTAATACTGAAACGAGACGTATGAGAAAATGTGAGTCATTATCTTATCAACATAGCATAAGATAAATAATTTTTCACTTATTCTTCCTTTTCTTGCTTATTTTTAGTGTAATTGTCTTCAAATTTTAGATTTTCTAAGAATATAGGCAATTTTATTGAGAAAGAAATTCAGAATTATTTGACTGGTCCCACACACATAATATATATACATATATATCACTTACCTTGTACGTACATAAATTAAATTAATTAGCTTATTCAGATATATGGAATCTTTAAATAATGTAGGTATGTCCCTTTCAGCGACATATGAATACATCAACTCCCTATATTCTCTTTCACATGTGTGATGAAATAAACAGCTGAATACACACAAAAGCCTGCCATGTCATATCCTGCAATAAACACGACCACAACCACAACACGTCGTTGCAGAAAATCCTTATCTGAACTGTGTTTTCACTGCTGGGTATCTGGTATCGGAGGCTGCTGTCATCTATAGCCGCAATTCTGTTAAATATTTCAATCAATTTCCGCCGTTCTCTTTGGAAGCTGTCACTCGTTGGATGATTTTTCTATTAACCGTTTTGATTTTTATTGGTAAAACGTGTGAACGTATGAAGCTATGATTGTAAAGAATAAATATGTAATTTTCATGTGTTTCATTAACTTATTAATAATAATAATTTATTGTCCATTAGATCATGATGTGAGTCACGTCATAGTAGAGAAGCAACAAAAAAACAGAGAACTAATAATATAACCTAGAAATAAGTAAAGATAAATGTTACAATAAATTGCAACATAAGTATTCAAAAACAGAGTAGAAGCAATGTTCTAACAATAAACCTTCCACTTTTCGCTTAAATAATTTTATTTTGGATACTGATTTTTTTTTAGAGAGCTTCTTATTTAATAATGTACCCATGTATTGAGGACTATTTTCATACAAGGCAAAGCTATGAGTTGGTATAGTCAAGTCCTGACAAAATTTTGTTGAATAGTAATGGAAGGACCTATTCATTGGAAAAGCATTAATATTAGATTTTACATATATTAGTATTTCCAGAATGTAAATGCAGGGAAGAGGTAACAGTGCTAAACCACTGAACCTGGTTCTCCATGACTTTTTAGGACCTAAGAACAACATATTTCTTATAGCTCTCTTCTGTACCTTAGAAACTCTTACAGTGAGCAGAAGATCCCCCAAAAACAATACAATATTTTATTACGGAATAATAGTAAGCGTAATAGTAAAATATAAGAATAGATCTGTTGGCAATATTTCTAAGCTTATATAATGCAAAACATACTGAATCTATTTTTTACAAACTAAATCTATATGAGGTTCCCAATTCAAGTTATTATTTAGTAGGAGATGGAGAAATTTGACCTTTTGGACTTGTTTTATGGAATTGTGATCAAATTTCAACAAGTGGCTTTCATGCATAACATTTACTCTTGGATTGAAATTCATGAATACAGTTTTTTCTTTACTCACCACCAGACGATTACGGTCAAACCAGTTAGAGATTTCATTTATTCGAATTTGGGTTCTACGTTTCAAATTAAGCAAATCTTTATCAAATATATCATCAGCAAACTACATTAAACTTATCTCATTAACACGTCTCATCAAATCATTAGTGAATTAAAAAAATAACAAGGGTCCCAGAACAGAGCCTTGAGGAACACCATACGTTATAAATTTTTTACTTGACAAAACATTGTTTATTTCTGTATGTTGCTGTCTATTATAGAGATACGATTGAAACCAGTCTCCAAACTTACCTCTAAATCAATATTTATTTAATTGAGCAAGTCATGATAAACAAGATCAAATGTCTTGGTTGAATCCATATAAATACCGAAACATTTCTTATTGTTATTTATCTTTAAGTAAAAATCCTTGAGAACTGTCATTACGGCTGATTGGCTAGATTTACTGGATGTGAAACCATGCTGATTTTTACGCAATTATACTTGGTTGCAAATGATATCATGTTTTTATGTAGGTACATTTTTTTCTAATATTTTAGATATGGTAGAAAGCACATAAATCAGGTAACATCTTGATTTACCAACATGTTTTAAGATATGTTCCAGTTCTTCAAAGACAGTATTTAGATCACCATCAGGAGGTCTACACATTGAGAGAATTTGATTTCTTGTTTAAATATACGTTTATAAATGTAAATTTGAATACTAGAAACAGAATATGCTTTTCAATTGACATTTCTTTCACATCAGGTATTTCTTTAACAGAAATCTCAAGAGATTATTTGTAACAAATTAAAACACCTCCAGGTTTAGCATAATACTATAACTAATATTATTGAAAATTTATATAAAATCCAATATTCTTGAGGATTTTGAAAGCTGTCGCTTCGCTTCGATTCGAGATAGTAAAATAATTCTATTTAAGTACAAGTTTATATCAACCACGTTTACAACATATTTGGCGTGGACAGAGGATGGACCTGATCGGTTACGCTGATCAATTCAGTTGCGCCAAATACACGTGAATCGCTCATTCAGGTGAACTCGTTGGAGCTAAATTCAACCAAGCGAGAATATTGACTAAATCAAAATAGAAAATTAAAAAAAAGCAATACCCAAGTGACAAACGTTGATTAAAACTTTTTCTGAACTTTTAAAACATTAACGAATAAGTAGTTTATTACATTTGTACTAAGCACAAAAATATGAATATAACTGCTTCAAAAACAAACTCTTACATTAGTTATTAACCATTCATGAAACTGAAAATAGAGATTACATTTCTTTTTTCTACCAAAACAAACTTTAATTATACAAATTCGATTCGAAGAAACTTTAAAATATTTCTGGTCTGCTTAAATTTTCATACCCTTTTAATTCGACGAAAACTACATGTATACGACGCGCTCCAGCAGTCGAATGTTATGAACTTCCGCAGCCATTATACTTCCCATCATATTACTCTTAAGTATAAAATTATATATTTATGAATTTTCTTTACATTGTTTGACTTGAGTGAAAAGTATATCCGCTAAATGTCTAGCCCCGAAGCAAACAGACGGTGTTAATGTTAATGTTGAGGTGTGTCTGAGAGGATGTCAGGTCCCAAACGATTGGATCAATTTTGAGTTTTTGACCCCTTCAATGTGATTTTTCAATTTTGCGTTACGGCGCTATCACGTTATCTAGGTTTCTGAGTTTTTTACGATGCAAGAGAAATAAAGCATGTTGTGAAAGTGTTTAGATTGAATGAATATAATAAACAATATACTTTGTTTCACGAATGTTGGCGTCTGCCTTGAAAACACGAAAAATGGATCAATCCAACTGACAAGAGTAGATCAGAGGCGTAACGATTTCGAGCTAAGATACGGCATTTAAGGAAGTTCATATAATTGAGTTTTTACGAATTATACCTCCTCCGTTTGGGATCGTCGGTAAATAAATTAAAGAGGTAATAAATGTGTATTCCACACCTTATTTTTATGACTATTTCTCTGTCTTCGTTATGGAATCGGTAACGAAATTTCACTGCTTACACACGCAATGATTTGCACAGGATCTTATTTTGTTTTATTTCAAAGGATTCTTGATCGAGATAGTTACCTAGCTGCTGGCGTTTACTCAGTATATATATCTATCTATCTGTGGCATTGTAGCTCCCAAAAGGGATAACCGATTTTGACTCCGGTTTTTTGTTTGACTGGTGACTTGATTGTGAGTTTTCTTGGCTAGTTAGGTAAATTTCTGATAGAAATGTACCTATTGCGATTGTTCACAATTTCGAATTTTCAAAAAATTTCAACGGCACATTGTTATATGTCTATAAGTTAGTCCAAAAAAACATTTGGTTCAAAAGTTTATATATATATATATATATATATATATATATGGGATATTACGAAATTTGTTAACACGATAGAGGTCGCAGTTTTGGAGGTATCAAGTCTCTCAAATATCTCGGCCGAGTTCGTTATTGGGCAATATCGGGTAAGTAGTTCCAAAATGGCAACCGTTCAAACATTTAAAAAAATTTCAAAAAAGAGCCGTAGTGTAAATATCATCAAAAATAATTTTAGGTTATAGATATAATCAGTACCTACAACTTTTATTGAAAGCAATTTTTCATAAAATTCACAGATAAAAAAATAAAAATTAATAAATAAAAATAAGAAATATTGATAAAACATGAACACTCAATATAAATTTGATGTAATTGTACATTTTCTGGAGATCTTAATATAGACCCTGATTAAAAAAATATATAGTATATTTATTGAAAAGAAATAGGCGAAAAAAAAATTCTGCCTTGAAGTGGAACGCGAACCCTGTCTGCTTTATATTTTACAGCCAAAACAAATACCTCTAACCGCAAGGCTATGACACATACGACAATTAGGCCATCGGGATTTTTTTTGTCGGTTTATTTCGAATACCTACATACCAATTATACACCTTTTTCAGTTTCACATAAAAACTGCAAAATAGAGTTGAGTCTTACATACCAACAAGTTATATATAGGTATGTCTACGATTACAAAAGTAGAAGCAAATCCTTTCCATTTTTCTACTCACTCAATGTACACTTTAATGAAAATTGAAATTCACAATCAAACAATTACTCCCAGGTCTAACAATTTTGTAAAATAGTTGCCAAAACTGTAATTTCATCAGACAAACTAGCACTTAAAATCATGATTCTCAAGAAAACTAATCAATTATACGATGGCAAACAGCTTTTGAGTGCAGTGTCTCTTTTCCGACAAGATAACTGAGCTTAAATCTAAAAGACATTTGCAGTCGTGTACATAATGTAGTATCTCCTGACAAATTGTCTCACAGGAAGAAAAGCTTACCAAGTTTTTAGCGTTCAAAACTGCATTAAGTTTCTGTTTGTCAAGAAGTTGAAGTGATTCTTGTGCTTTATCTAATGTGATCATAAATCATTGTTGACTAAGAGCATTTTCTTAAATTGAAAAATATAAATCAAATCGTTGAACAGTTTTTATTAATTTTAAGTTATAATACATTCTTACAGAAAACTTTTGTAAGATGCTCGAAAAGGTCGAGCATACGTTCTTAACGTCACAAAATATATCTGTATGTATGAATGAATATACAATTAAATTGTTATTTTTGATGATAAATTATCGGGCATACACGACCAATAAAACATATTTATATGATTATAATGTCAAAGAGAATTTTCCCATTATGTTTGCATGGAATATGGTTTTAATTTCCGTTTTATTGACTCATTTGTCATTCCTAATCCATGGTGCTTGATTTATTATTGGTCATTTTGGAATTAAATATGAACGGTTGAGAAAATCTTGAAATCTACATTATATTTATCAAACCATCGATATTGGAATAGTGAATAGCTTCTTTATTCAAGTGAACATGCCAGACCGTGCTAAAATGATAATAAAATTGACATAGGCCGATGTATGTACATTATAGATATTTCAGAAAACTCAATTTGGGGTCTTTATTAGAGCAACAGAAGCCAAAACAACAGATTTAAGAATTTTTCTCTGTCTGTTTGTCTGTCTGTATGTATGTTTGTACACGCATCACGCAAAAACTACTGCCTGGAATTGAATGCAGTTTTCACCAATATATTACTAGAGGTCTAATCTAAAAATATAGGTTCCATTTGCCCTCGTCGGTCTATTGTAGCGTTCAAAAAATCGCTACAATTCAATATTATTTATTCATTACCTTTTTGTCTTAATTACTCTCAAGATCGTCAGTCCACAATAACTTTTTATTTAGAAGCCTCTAGATCAATAATTATTCTTACTTCCTCGAAATTGTCCAGTTGTTTTTGTTTTGACTTACATGACATATGACATACATCAATTATATTGAGTTTAATCTTTGGTTATGGATGGAGAATATATAATGAAAACTACCACAGAGTATAGAACACAGTAACATCGAAGATATTAATTTTGAATATTTTGTCAGACCACAGGATATACACCTCTGTGAAACGTTGAAAGGACTGTTCTGTGAAGATCGCCTTCTTTCGGTGATAGCCGAAAGGGATCGTTTTTTAAGAAATTCTAAATAGTTTGCCTTAGGAGGTCTTTTTTTCTATCTGGCCGGCGAAGGGGATAGAGGTGTTTTAAGTTTCGTGCGAAGGGAGCAGATGAAAAGAAAAATTTTGAAATCTCAAAGTACTGAGGTAATCATTCTTGTTTCCTAATTTTGAAAACAGGCTATGTATTAAACACAAGTATATTTACCGTTACCAATCCATATTTTTTTGGAATTGTACGAAAATCCTTGGTTTTTAACGTATGTTAAAAAAAAAAAAAAAAAAAACCATTTATCTGGAGAGATATTACCGTTCCTGAAGAATCGTTATTGGAGTGCTAATAATACAAAGTACCGTTCCTGTTGAAGAACCGTTTGGAAGCTGTTCTTTTCCTTCTTGGAAAATTCCAGAGGAAGACATACCCGCGAGACAACCTGTGATAGCAGGAGAAGTCCCGAGACCAGCTTATCTATGGACATAAATTTGAGTATCACTATCATTAAATTTATCTAATTATAAATTGACTTTCTAAATAATCACCGTCACGTGGTGCTAAGGCCGCTATCAATCCCTTATTGTGTTTTTTTTTTTTCTTTCAATAGAAAGAAAAATTCTCTGTCATTAGTTTATAGCATATCTTTTGCCTTTTGTAAAGAACTAGTGGCAGTGAAATTATCTGATTTTGATTTCATCTGGCTTAGTTGAAAACTAAGAAAAAATAGGATTTTCGATAGCGCCCGAATTGAGCTCACTTCGTGAATATATATCTGAAGTACCTTGTCATATCGTATATCTAATTTTTACCGTTGTCTGCCATAAGGTCTATAACTTAAATTATATTCATAATATTTATATAAACATTAATATTTTTTTTATTGTTGAAGTAGAAATCTGTTGAGCAATATCTCCCTGATTTTCCTGATTTTCCAAATTCTTTTGCATTTTTATAAACTTTAGTTATTTTTTTTTTAATTTAAGACCATCTGTTAATTTAATTTTGTTTTCAATCATTTTTTATTTAATTTCAATAGTTCCAAGGTTAGAACTTTACGATTTAGTTATCAATTTTTATTTTGTTATCCTTGCTAGAGTTAGAGTTATTTTGTTATTTTTGCACATAATAATAAATAGTTTATCACATATATATTTTTTTTTGTGTTGTCGATTGTTATAAAGGTGCTTTGATTATCTTTCAGTAACCTATTAGTGTCCATAAGATTACTTTTAAGTGTTATGTGATCTTAGAATTATTTAACATCCGACATATACTTATCAAACACTTTGGCGCCCATATCGGAACTGTTTTTTTGAATTACTTAGCACCCACAACCTTAGTTGCTCGTGACCTAGCCAGGGTAGTGTGCGTTGAATAAAACTAACGTAACATTTTTGACTCCCAACGTGGCTACGTTACAGTTAGGAAAATTTAACGTAACATGTTTGAAATTGTATGCAGTTTTCCATGAGCACGAAGCTGTGGGCAAAAGCTAGCAATTTATTGTAACGGACTTGGGTCGACGACATTATCGTAGGCGTGCGAGATTCGTCAGACGGCGAATCATCTTGGCGAGTGAGGACTAGTGAGGCCAGGTGATATCAGTGTAAGGCATACTGCTATTGGTCACTGATACATGCCAAGGTCAAGATTATATCCCGAAGCATCAAGTGATTTCACGCTAGAGATGGAATGTTCGCGTGACGTTGGAAGATGTCTGTTGAAGATTCGAGAAAGAGGGGCTTGTCTATATATTGGAGAGGACTTAGAGCGGAGTCAATCAGTCCAACTCAGTCCATCCGGGGCGCATGTACATATCCAACTTTGCATATCGCAGTTTGGATCTAGCCCATAAAGACCGACAATATTATTAAATAACGCTTGGTGGAAATACGGTTGTAAATAGTAAATATAAATTGTACATAGTAGTCGATAGTGTAGTATATGATATATAAAATAGCTTGTCTACCCGGCACTTCCCGTGCAAAGAATTTCGTAGATTATGATACGAAAACATGAAGTCATCAGAGGTCTTGGAACCCTTCTATGAGACCTACTCGCACTTAGAACTAGTCCGAACAACAACCCAGATCCATCCACAGACATGCACCAAGAGAGAACAGCATGATAATTTTCCCTATATATGTCGTTGTGATTTTAGGGTATGGAACCCTTTACCTTTAAATTCCAGTCGCACTGACAGACTCTCACAAAACAGTGTAGTGACATGCTTCACACAAATATATACCAAAAAATCCCCGAAAATTCAGCCATAGAGCTCAGATATACATCTTTGGAAATTAGATATGGAACCCTCAACCTAGGAGGCCCAGACACACTTACAGTCATTAACAGATCATTCTAATAACATTCTACTTACATACATGGTAAAAACACTATCAAAATCCAGCCATAGAGTTCCGAAATATACAATAGACCCACCACATAGAGTCCCACGGGCACTCAAAGTTAAAAAGTACTTTTACTAAGGTATAGAATACAATCTACAAACTTAAGTATGATAAGCACGTATGCAAAATTTGTAAAATTATTGAATTGAGTATTCAAAATTCAATATTTTTGTGGTTATTTCCGATATTTTGTATTGGGAATTCAATTTTTTTATAGTGTACACAATGTAGTGACCATGGTATACTTTTTATATCATGGGATTAACCTAATCTCGAACTATGAGGCTTGCTGCAGCAGTCGGTATAGTGAGGACTCGTACATATCACTTTATAAAAAACATTTAACAAGAATAAATATTTTAGAGCAGAAATTATGGTTCATGTACTTGATTTTTGGTTTCAACTTCAGTACATTAAAATAAACAAGTAAGATATAAAGAAAGAAAAAATAAAAGTCATTATTTGCAATAGCAATCACGCTTTTTATCAGCTGTCGATAGACAAAGTCGCTAGGCAATGGCTAAGCGTTACCTACGCCGCTGAGAAGTAGTCCCAATCTTTATTTATTTATTTATTCTGAAAAGGCTATAAGAAAATAAAATATAGACTATGTCACCCGCGCAGATTTAGAAAATTAAATTTTTTTTTTGAAATCGGATAAGTAGGTTTCGCAATTTTCGTGATCATATAAAAAGTCCTTACTCATATATATATATAAATATATATATATATATATATATATATATATATATATATATATATATATATTATATATATTATATATATATATATATATATATATATATATATATATATATATATATTATATATATATATTATATATGTTATATCACTTATCGTGGAATTAACTTTTAAAAAAAAACAATTATTTATTAAGACAAAAAATTAAAGTACAAATATAACTTAACTTTACTTGACTGCATGAATCTAAACTCACAAGTGATGCCGTTAGCTAGAGATCTAGTATTTATACAATCAAAAATGTTTAGTCATTAAAAATATAAAAAGAAACGTAAATTAATACAATGGATCTTTTCTCCTAAGGTTGAATCGAAGCTTCTAGAAATATTATAATTAAAATACATAGTAATGTCTTTTTGGAGGCCGAACTGGATAAACAATTAACAATGGTCTTTATGGTAACTTGCTGACTACTGGTCTGCATCTCTGGCACGTAAATATCCTTATCACTTTTGTTATCTTCTTAAACTGCGTCTTGGAGATGTAATATGATATGGTGTACTGCGTCTTGCAGATGTAATACGATATGGTGAGATACTGCGTCTTGCGGATGTAATATAATATTATGAAATAATATTTAAAATAATACTTTGTTATTATTATTATATGACTTTAAAAAGTAATTCAATTATAACTTTATATAACAACTCCCCCATTTAAGAAAAGTTGGTGGAGTTTGCAACAACTTTTTAAGTTAATGATTTATTTGGATTTAATTCGATGTTTTCTTCTATGGGTTCTCCGACATGGATACTTGCTCTTCTTCTCGGAAGAATTCTTCTTATACTTTGCTGGAATGAAATACTGGAACCTGGTCCTGGTGGTGAGGCTGGGTAATCGTTGGTTAAAGCTATTCCAATTCGATGATGCTTTCTTCTACATTTACAGGTCACATAAAGTATTACCAATACAATTATTATTACAATGGTTAAAATGGTGAACCAATGTGTATATTTACTGATCGGAGATTGTTTAACCATAGATTTAAATCGATTTGGTAGACATTATAATCTTTAACAAAAAGAAGAGATGTTTGACATGTCTTGGGCATCTGAGTTAATCTTCTTAATAGTTGTGCTTCGCAAATTGCATCGTTGTCAATTGGATATGGGAGGAGATTAGAACAGATTTTTATGCTTCTTTCAAGAGTTTTGCAATTATCCAGATTTCGCAATGACAAATACAGCAGTGAATCATCATCCCGCGCAATATATTTTTGTGTAGTTGGTAAAATATGATAGATACCTGTTCGATCATCTAATATTGGTATTGGATAGAGTCGATATAGTATATAAGCTTCTGGATCAGTGAGAGGAATTTTGAGAACAAATATTATTTTACTTTCTGATTGATATGCCTCTAATTCAATAATAATAAGATAATTAGCTATATTTGACGTATACGGTTGTAATGGTAAATTATTTCTTACAAGAGATTTTGCTATATCTTGTAAAGAATTGATTAAATCTGAAGGTGCTATTATTGAGCTATGTAATAATCTTATGCGAGCAAAAGTGATAGAATTTAAAATTGTATTAAGGGAATCTTCTAAGAAAATATAGCTTTCCATTAGTGATTCACAAATATTCAATATCCTTATTTGTGCTTCATAAAATGCGACATCATCAGCAATATCCATCAAAGTATTTTGAATTTCTTTTATATCTTCATTAAAAGTTTTTTCATCAATTTGTAATTTTTGTATAGTATTATTAAAATTTTTAATAACAGAAGTTGTAACTGAAATTTGTTTTTTAAGAAGATTTTCCAATTCAAATTCCTCATGAGATAATTTGTTAATACAATCATTATAATATTCTCCATCTGATGCATCTAAATTACCAGTAATAGTTTTCCAAACAGTTCCGATTCCATTAAATATACCTCGCTTTGCCCTGGAGTTATATGATTTAGTTTCTCCTATAATTTCTTTATATTTTTGACCTATTGAATTCGAAATTTGTGATAATAAACTTATGTGTGTTTGAACTTCAGACTTAAAAGCTATAAACCTTGGAGACGGATCTTCTAAAGTATCCAAAATTTCTATAAGTATTTTATCATTATTTTCCATTGTTTTCTTAATTGGGGCCAGATCTTTGTAAACTAAAAGTGTCCATTTTTCATTCGTAATTTTTATAGTACATTCTTCATGGAAAAAGATTCCAACGGTGTTATTAACAGGATTAAGTGTGTATTGAGCTGATATAATATTTATCAGCACGAAGAATCTGAAACCAAAGAAACTACTCATAGTAGGGTTTCAGTCTATCGAAATTAATTTTTGATTTTTGATTAGTTTGTGGATTTAAAACTATTGCAGAATTATCAAATAATTGCACAATTTCAAAAGGACCATTAAACAAATTTTGACTTTTATCTTTAATTTGAGATTCTTTAAGATAAACTTTATCTCCTATTTTATACTCTGGAAGCTTTCCTGAAATATTTTTATCAAATCTAATTTTTGCTTTTTCTTTCTGACTTGCTGTTTTTGCTCGTGCAATTTTATAATAATGTTGCATTCTGTTGTTCAAATCACGTATGTATTTAGTAATAAGGGCTTTTTCATTATATAAAGTTTCAGGTGGTCTACTAGACGTATGACCAAAAATCAGTTCATATGGGGTAAAACCAGTTGTTTTGTTTTTAGTATTATTATAACATATAACCGCATATGGCAAAATATTAAACGGATGTTCATCTGGATTTTCCGTCTTATGTGCACGGATCATTTCCACAAGTGTTCCGTGAAATCTTTCTAAAGAACCATTCGATTGTGGATGGCCAACGCTAAAAAAAGTGAGCTTTATGTCATAAAGCGTACACAAATCTTTTATTAATGAATTATCAAATTCTCGACCATAATCGCAATGAATTCTCAAAGGTGTTCCAAAATGTTGAAGGAATATTAATAGTGTATTTACAACTGTTGAAGCTTTTTTATTTGAAATAGGATAAGCTTGAGTAAATTTAGTTAACTCATCTCGAATCGTTAAAGCGTAATTTCTTGTTGGGTACTCAAAAATATCAATATTAATTCTTTCAAACGGAGTTTTTGGTGTTTCTGTTATTACCAGAGGAGTGCTTAAATTCTTACGACAGATTTTTACTTTTTGACAAGTTTCACAGTTTTTAATAAATTGTTCTACATCTTTTGTAAGTCCTGTCCAGTTATACTTAGATTTTATCCGTCGTATAGTTTCATTTATTCCGCGATGTAAATTACTTTTGCCTTTATGATATTGGTCCAATATGATAGGTATTTCATCTCGGTCAGGTGTTTTAACAATATTTTGACAGACTACAAATTTTAAATCAACATTAGCAAAAATAAAAGAGAATACTTCTAAAATAGGTAACTCAAGATTATTTTCTATATAATAAGTTTTTGAAGGATCAAATTTACTTTGTTCTTTAAATAATGTATAAAATAATTGTTGAACTACAAACTCTGGATCGTAAATAAGAGGTATTATAAAATACTTGCGATCTTTCACAGTTTTACTAGAAACAATATTTACGAAATTCATTTGAAAATCAAAATTTTCTTCAAAAATATCTTCAATAATTTTATAATGTAAATCTTCGAGTTTATTTTGCCAAAATAAAGTGACAATATTCTTATGAGTCTTATCCAGTAACTGGTCATTTGATGTTTCAATTTTTGAATAATCGATTATTGATTTTGTTTTGTAAAGGTCAACAAATCTATTAAATTCGTCTGTCATTAATTCATCCTGTTCCTCTATAAGTGTTTCACTTTTTTGTGATTCTATATGATCATTAGGGTCTTTACTTATTGATGGTATAACCTCATTAGTTTCATTATTTGCCAAAATTGTAATTTTAGATTGTAGATTTGCACATTCTTTAAAATGATTAATTTTAATTCTTGAAAGGGCATCTGCATTTTTATTAATTTTGCCTGGTTTGTACTCAATTTTGTAATCATATTCTTCCAATTTGAGTCGCCATCTAGCAAGTCTGCTTCCGGGATCTTTAATGGAAAAAAGCCATGTTAATGGACGATGATCAGTGACTAGCGTAAATTTTCTTCCAAATAAATAAGGACGAAAATGTTTTACTGCCCATACAATAGCAAGGAGTTCTCGTTCTATTGTTGAATACCTTGTTTCTGCACTACATAATATTCTCGAAGCATAACTTACTGGTAGATCTTTACCAATGGGACCTTGTGATAGAACAGCGCCAATGGCAAATCCACTAGCATCAGTTGTGAGAATAAATGGTTCTTCAAAATTTGGATATCTCAAAATAGGATCTGAAGTAAGTGCAGCTTTTAGATCATTGAAATAATTTTTACATTCATTATTAAAAATAAAAGAAACATCTTTTTGTAAAAGTCTCGTAAGGGGCTTAGAAATTTTGGCAAAATTTGGTATAAAGCGACGATAATATCCTGCTAAACCAAGGAAAGATTTTACATCTTTAGGATTTTTAGGTTCCGGGAAATTTTTGAGACATTCTATTTTAGCTGGATTTGTTTTAACACCATCTTGGGTAATGATATGTCCAAGATAAGCAACTTCTTTTCTAAGAAATCCGCATTTATCTGGTTGAATTTTCAAGTTGGCTTTCTGAAGTCTGTTGAAAACTTCAGTCAGACGAGATACATGTTCATGAATAGTAGAAGAATAAATTATTATGTCATCCATATAAACAAGACATCTTTCATTTTGAATGCCAAGTAAAATGTTGTCCATGACGCGTTGGAAAGTGGACGGGGCATTTTTTAGTCCAAACGGCATTCGAACGAATTCATAATGACCGTTATCAACTGAAAAAGCTGTTTTGGAGATATCTTTTGGTTCAATTTCAATTTGATGGAAACCTGAGGCTAAGTCAAGAGTGGTAAAATATTGACATCTTCCTAATTGATCAAGGAGATCAGAAATGTTGGGTAATGGATATTTATCATCTACCGTAGCTTCATTTAATTTACGATAGTCAACAACCACACGCCATTTTTGTTTTCCTGAAGCATCAAGCTTCTTTGGCACAACCCAAACTGGGGATGACCATGGTGAAATAGAATGACGTATAATACCTTGTTCCAACATTTTGTTCACCTGAGTTTTTACCTCTTCTTTATGAATTTGGGGGTATCTATATGATTTAGTAAATATAGGTCTCGCATTATCAGTTTCAATTGAATGTTTAATTTCATTAGTAAATGTTAATTGGTCTCCTTCCAAATAAAAAATATCAGAAAATTCTAAACATAAATTTGTGATAATTTCTTTTTCTTCTTCGTTGAGATGATCTGTACGCAACTGATCCAAAATTATAGTGTTTCTATCAACAGGTTGATTAAATTTAGTTTTATTTTCATTAACGCAATTAAAATTTAAAAAACATTCGGAATTCGGAATGGGATCTAGATTCAAATTTGGAAATTCAACAATTTTTGGAATAGCATTCGAATTAATAATTGAAGTAAAGAATTCACCTTCTTCATTTACATGTACCAAAGCATTTGGAATTCTAACATTTTCTATTGCTTGTCCGAAAAGTAGTGCATCTGTGTTTGTTAAATTACATTTCAATTTCAAAATTTTTTCAATTCTTGGCTCAATAAAAATTCGATTTTGTATCTTTGGCAAACAAATGACAATTTCAACACCTAAATTTCTAAAAAGATAAGATATCATCTTTTTAACATACGTCCAATCTAACTTGTCCAATCCACACCCTATTTTTGGTATAGCTAATTTTTGAACATTGTTTTTACCAACATGATCTCTCAATTTCTTTAAAGATGACCATAAAGTCTGATAAGTGGGTTTTCCGGTTGAAGTTTCTTTTGTTACAAGATAATAAATATATCTAGTTGTATTTGCATTCTTAATTTTCAAACCTGCTAAACCACCTTGTTTTTGATTTTGACTTAATAATTTTTCTATATTTCCAAATCGTTTCTTAAATTCCGCGGCAATGCCTTTTTGCATTTGCATATCTTCCGCCACGCAATAAGCTAATGAATAATCATGAGGCATGTCAAAAATATCAATGTTTTTCTCAGCTATTTTTTTATAACAATTTTCAGTATTTTGTTCAAATTGTAAGAATTCAGAATCTTGTTCACAAATTTGATTATTTTGAGACAAGTGTGATGTTTCGGTAACTTTAAACAGAGGTATAGTTTTGAAATTAGTTATCAATTGTTTTGAATTCAAATCAATTATACAATTATAATGTTCTAGGAAATCTGAACCCAAAATTCCATCAAAATCAATATTAATATTATAAATAAAAACTTTATGTGGATCTTTTGCAGAAAATGGAATAAGTACAGATTCTTTTAGTAAATTTTTTTGATCAGTTATCCCTTGAATAGTTACATATTCATTAAATCTTTGAGGAAATTTCTTAACAGTATTTTCTTTAAAAATAGAAACTCCTGCACCTGTATCAATAAGCAACTTAAACTCTTTAGAAGCATCTTCAATATAATAAAGATTTTTGGAATTAACAGTCAAAAATGGATTTAAAGAAAATTTTGTTCGGGAAAATTTACATTCGGGTTCATCTCTTCGAAATTTAATTTTTGGATTCTGGTAACTGTTTCTGAAATTAAATTCTCTGTTGTCGGACAATCTGGGGGATGGTCTTTGACTGGGGCAATAGGAAAATCCTGAAAATTTGAAATTACTTCAGCAGAAACAAAATTTTGAGAATCTCTCTCAAACTCAGAAAAATGTTCTTTATTTTGAGCAATTGGCAATTCTTGGAAATTTGAAATTACTTCGGCAGACATAAAATTTTGAGAATCTTTTTCGAACTCAGAAAGATTATCAAATGAATAATTATTATCATCTTCCTGGAAATTATTTCCAAAATTATCTTGAATATCATAAAGATTATGATCCAGATCAGAGCCTAAATATTCATCATAATAGTCAGAATTATCGCTCTTAAGGCCAATTAAATGAGCTCGTTGTTGGAAATTAGGATTCTTTTGAATCACTGAGGGTCTTACTTGAGATTGTCCCTGTGGTTGAAAAGGTCTTTGCTGGGGAACATTACTATTTGGTCTATTTTGTAAATTATTTTGTGGTTGATTTTGGAAATTTAATGGTCTTTGAAAATTTTGGTAGAAATTCTGATTGGAGCTTGGAATAAAAGCTCTTTGCTGTTGAAAACGACATTGATTAGAAGTATGACCATTTTTACCACATGAAAAGCATTTTACAGTTTGTATTTGGGGTTTTCTAACATTTAATATATTTTGAGGTTTACTTACAATATTAGAAGCTGGCTTATTAAATTTTTGGTTCTCAAAATATGATAATTGCAATTCTCTTCGTATGCGAATTTGTGCTTCTAACAAGTTTTCAGGCTGACTAGCACGAATAAGTTGTCCTAGACGGGGTTCAAGTCCAGTTAATAAAGTATTAAGAGACATAGTATCAATAAGAATTTCTTGTGCAACCTTTTGTTCATTTGATAAATTTGATGTTTTTTGTATATTTGCATGCATTTTAGCATTCAAGACTTGCACTCTATTGAAAAATGTTAGAGCTGACTCATTCGATAATTGTTTTAATCTTTGTAAATCATGAATAAGAGAAGTAAGGTCTCTTGAATCACCAAAATGAAGATTTAAAAGTTGTCTTATCTCTGCGTAAGTCTGAGGATTTCGCGAGCTGATTAGTTGAGCCGCTTTTCCCTTTAATTTATTTTTAATATGAATCACTAACAGAGCCTTTTGGTCTCTGGTAGACATATTATAAGCACAATCACATGCATTTAAAAATGTTCCGAGAAATATCTGATCACCTTCAAATTCAGGTACGATACAAAATATTTCCGAAATTCTATATGGTTCAAGCTCAACCTCTTGAGCTGGATTTCTTTCATTTGCCATTTTGATTTAATGAAATATAAAGTATCAAATATATATATAAAAAAAATATATTATAAAAGAAAATCGAACAGTATAAAAAAATTAAAAATTAATATACGTGATAATTCACTTACAGTAAGATGTACATTGATTTGTCTTGTTCTCTGCGATGTGGTTTACAAAGGAGTGAGGACGCCTCGTTGGACCTCTTCTATAAGTTGTTGAAGAATCTTATTCTTCTTTCTTCAGAGTTACTGGTTTTTTCCACCGTTGATAATGAGGGGATACTTGTTGTTGAAGTAAGCCTTGTTTTACCAAACGTTGAAATATTTCTACTCTTCTTTCTTCAGAGTTGCTGGTTCTTTCCTTTAAAGGTTAGGAAACCACCGTTGATAATGAGGGGAAACTTGTTGTTGAAGTTAGCCTTGTTTTACCAACGTTGAAGTTATCCTACTGACTGCGCCAATTTGTTATATCACTTATCGTGGAATTAACTTTTAAAAAAAAACAATTATTTATTAAGACAAAAAATTAAAGTACAAATATAACTTAACTTTACTTGACTGTATGAATCTAAACTCACAAGTGATGCCGTTAGCTAGAGATCTAGTATTTATACAATCAAAAATGTTTAGTCATTAAAAATATAAAAAGAAACGTAAATTAATACAATGGATCTTTTCTCCTAAGGTTGAATCGAAGCTTCTAGAAATATTATAATTAAAATACATAGTAATGTCTTTTTGGAGGCCGAACTGGATAAACAATTAACAATGGTCTTTATGGTAACTTGCTGACTACTGGTCTGCATCTCTGGCACGTAAATATCCTTATCACTTTTGTTATCTTCTTAAACTGCGTCTTGGAGATGTAATATGATATGGTGTACTGCGTCTTGCAGATGTAATACGATATGGTGAGATACTGCGTCTTGCGGATGTAATATAATATTATGAAATAATATTTAAAATAATACTTTGTTATTATTATTATATGACTTTAAAAAGTAATTCAATTATAACTTTATATAACATATATATATATATATATATATATATATATATATATATATATATATATATATATTAGTGTAGATAGAGAAGCTATAAGAACATAAAATATAGCCAATGTCACCCGCGCAAATAGATAAATAGAAAATTTTAAAAAAATGGTAAAAGCCTTTACCTATGACTTCCCTCGACAAACCACCCCGCTTCGAGATGGAAACAACCTCGTCGCTTCTACCGTTCTTATATTGATACTTAATATTTTGGACACCCTGTATATATGATTATTGAGCTACAACGCCAACAGACTACAGACAGACAGACCGACGGACTTAAGATACCATGATTTTCGTGATCTAGGAACCCCAAAACGTAAATATCAGCAAAAATCTCGAGGTCGATTTTTTACGTGAATACAATACTTCACTTATTGAGGGAAGTTAAATTATTGAAATCGGATAAGTAGTTTTCGAGATTTTCGTGGTCATACGAAAAGTCCTAACTCGTTCATATATTGTAACGTTTAACCCTGTGCTAAACGTTGTGGGGTGAGTTCACTTGCGTAGTACTCAAAATTCGCAAATTGCTTCCAATGATTTATTTTCAAACACAGTGTACACGGCTTTCTGTTGTAGTACAACTGTCACTATTTGTCACTTTGACTATCGCGTTCCAACTACTTTCGAGTTATGTCTCCAATTGACTGGTACAATAAACTGACCCTGTCCCGTGATCGACACGGCTTTATATACCTGAATCATGACAAGACATTCATCGAGAATGTTCTATGATTATCTAGACGAACATAATTAATGTTCTAGATCCTTGTCAATCTGACAATAGTATGACAAAATGTACCTCACATATAGTTTCTGGAAGGATCAAGAATAAATCTACTATAATTCTAGAACTACATTATGAAATACACAAGCAACACTATTGAAAATAAGGTAGCAGAATGAATTCAAACTAAAAGAAATAATAACAGTAAGTACATGATAAACTACCCACGTAACAATATCATTATAGAAAAGTCATTAGAACATAAAATATAGCCAATGTCACCAGCGCAGATATAGAAAATACAATAAAAAAATATTGAAATCGGATAAGTAGTTTTCGAGATTTTCGTGGTCATACGACAAGTCCTTACTCGTATATATATTAGTATAGATAATATAAATACATAACCTGTGATATTTAGTGTAGAGATAAATAAACAAGGCAAATAAATAATTCCGTCATTTTTATAGGCCCGTTATATTATAAAGATAAAGATCTTCTGGAAATCTTCAATATGGATTCATTATGATGTTTATCCGAGAATCTCATTTAATATCTAAATGTTCATACTTTTTATTAATGCTTCATGCTCAAAGGAGCTTACAATTATAATGAGTTTCAATATTTGGTGGCCAAAACAGAAGTCTTGCCTTTTATGTTAAAATTCAAATCTAGTAGTCCGGGTATTTGAAATGACTCATTTCCCGAATGTATCTTTTTAAGCGTGCCCAATTGAACGACAAGGCAAAAAACGTCTGTTTATACCAAGTATAAATAAGAATCTTATGACTTCAGCTTCATATTGTTATTGTAGAACAACAGTCTATTTTTATTCAAATAAAAATCGATCGATCATAACTGATCGTCGTTCTTGAAAGAGACGAGATTGATTTTGATTTTGAGAATGTTATCAGTTTTTAAGGCTGTATTCATGTGTTGAGTCCCAGACATGTCTCCGTATTAGAATAAATCAACGAAAGATGCTTGTTTACAGTTCAACGTCTTATTTATATTTAAAAAAATTGCATTCAGATAAACTGTAATGTGAATAGCTCCTAAAATTCAATTATGGTCGTATTTATTTATCACTTCTATTACTCGATGTCGGCACCATATCGCGAAATCGGACTTTTGGTACGTACTTATACTGACTCATTTAATAATAAGGTATAATCTAAGCTGAACTCCAGAAAGAAATTCTCTTATTAAGCGTACCAAAGACCTTTATTAAAATATGACCAGCATTTTCATTTAGAAACTAGACAGTAAAGCTGTAGACATTTCATTGCACACAAACTTTCTTCAGTTAGATAACCATTTTTGTATAGAAAAGAACATTCAATCATCCAAATGATCGAAAATCATGTGAGGTACCTACAATGATTCTACAAACACACAATAGCTTAGAACAATTTAATATGAAGAGTAATTAATGAAAAATATTTGAATACTCTTTTGAGCAGTCCCAAAACATGAATAAAATCTATTTGATAATTACGTAAATAAACATACCTACAGATGGTTGCAAAGATATTGAATAACAAAATGAGTATTAAAATTTTGATGAAAATATGGAGGAAATTAAATTTATAAATAACAAGAGAAGAGAATCATGTATATTGCAACTTAGCTGACCGACAGGATCTGATGGTTTTCAAAACTGTCAGGGTTCCTGTTTCCAACTGAAAATGTGATTGTTTTTCAAGGCTGATTTGAGTGAAATAATTGTTCTTGAATTTGCAGGAAGAACTTTATTAAAAATCAACGAAATCAATAGTCAGTAATAACTGACAGAACATTTACACACTTACAAAAAATATAAAATAATGGAAATATGACCACCTAGTTAAAAATAAAAAAAAACACAGAATGTTTAAATTTTAAATTATATCTCTAATAGGATATAGAAGCGCATCCGCCATATATCACAAACGCATATTATTTTAGCATTATTGGTTCACTCTGAATCAAATATGTAGTATCGATCAATCCAAAAAACAAATATTTTGAATGATACAATATACATAAATATCTACGCATGTCTAAGATAATTTGAAATTATATGATAATATAATGATAACATCGCTTGACACTTTTTGGAGCAGAAATATTTTATTGATCAACATTGAAAGAAATATACAAACCTGAACTAATGTAATGATCATAACAAACGATTTTAAATTTCTGTATGTTCAAAGATGTACAACCGTAAAAAGCTTTAACTTTGTTATTAACTTGCAAGTTTAAAAAAAACAACAAACAAGAGAATGGTTTGATATACTCTATAACACGTCACCAACTTTAATTTTTTTGATCTTTGCCCTCAGTGACAGCGATAGTCAACTTTGTTTCTTAATGGAAACATGTGTTTATTTCTACGTCAAAATGTAGATTTGTTTTCTGAATTCAACAGTAGGTATACCTAAATTTTAACTAAATTATTTATTTAACATTTGCATGTTTTGACATAATTTTATAAATCACTTTTCGTTTCGTATTCATTTCCGGACATGAAGACTTGCCTTTAGAAAAATTTCAAATAGTGTAACCAAATTGTCACATCACAGTTTTTGGTTATTTTTATTTATTTATTTTTGATAATTTTTATAACCGAACAGAGAAATTCCAGATTGACAAAAATTCTCATGACATGAAAACAATTTTAGGAAATTATGGTAGTTTCAAATAGCCTAAAAGAAAGCAAATTTAATGAAGAGGTGGAGTTAGAAGTTCTTTTGTGTTCAGGAAAAGGCGACAAATTGCTAGTGATTTGAACAACACGTCCAAAGATACTGTAGATAGAATATTAAAAAATACAAGCTTAAACCGTACGTTAAGCAAAAAGTACAAGCTCTGGAGCAAAATGATCGCGACCGAAGAATTGAGTTTTGCCGATTTTATTTAGACGCGATTCCAGAAAATTGTACTTTCTAAAATAATTTGGTCTGATGAGTATACCTTTAGCAATAATGGCATTTATAATAGAAACATCCATTGGTACTGCAGTCAGGAAAACCCTAAGCTTATTGTAGACAAGTGAAATTTTTGAAAAAAAATTAAAAATAGTTTTTATTGGGCATTTAAGATTTAAACCGTACCGATGAGTACCTACTATTGCTATCCTTTTCTCGATTTTAACTATACTTATGTATATGTGTTTGCCAGCAACAGCAATTCCATAACAAATTACTGTTTGTCTACCACAACACAAAATTAAACTTCAAATTAACAACAACGTCTGACGTCTGACAATTGCGACATAACCATAGACGATCTTCCAGAAAGTACCTATATACTAGAGAACGAGACGTATATATACGCTCCATGCTCGTGCGTAATTCCAGTGACGGATCCCATTGTCGTTCCATGTCGACAAAATAATAATCTTGGTTGAATGAGATTGAATGAGATAATTATAATTACCAATATTGGATCACACTTGGAGCTTAACAGGCGGCGAGATGTCTGCGATCTAAGTACGAATTCGAAATTTCAAGTCTCTAGACCGTATGGGGCCTGAGAAATCGCTGCGGAGTCCATTGATACAAGAACCGAAAGTAATAAAAACTATTTAAAAATAATTTTCAAAGAAGATTTACTGCCAATGTCTTGTGCGGTGTTTTAGGCAATTATTGATTAATTGGACCATTTTTAATCGACGGAATACTCACGGGAGAGAATTATTATGATCTTTTGAATGAAAATATCGAAAACTTCTTAGATGAGCTACCCCTTGCTGAACAAATGTTATAATGAACGCAACTTATGGAGTGATTAGAAGTTGCAAGCTCTGTATTCGTTAAGGCGGCATAAAATTTGAACTATATTAGTAATGCAGACTTCATCATTGATTTAAATGGCATTTGTTAATAATTACGGTTTACTTTATTTTCTACTTTTTTTCTGAATTTGTTGTATACATATTTATTAAATATTTTATATTGTTGAATTCAGAAATTCTCCAGAAAGAAGTACCTACAGGTTTCTATTAAGAAAAAAAGTTAACCATCGCTGTGACTGACGGCAAAGATAACAAAAATCAGAGTTAAAGACATGTTGCAGAGTATATCAAACAATAATTTTTTTTGATTTTTCAAATTCCGTCAATAAATAACAAAGTTACAGCCTTGGCGTTTTCTTACGTTTTTTAACTTAATGTCATTAATACTATTTATAAATGTAGTGAATTGAAGTGTTCATCAATTCCCAGTTTCATTTCATTTGCCCTTTGGTAATTCTTATTCCAAAAGCTTCTAAATTGCTGTAGATGTAACCAAAGCCTTTATTAATGTTATATATGAATTTTATTTGAATTAGTGTAGGTACATGAATCCTTATCAATTGATTCATTAACAGTTTGAATTAAAACAAGCAATTTTCTTTGAAATATTTACAAAATCCTTTAATGAGTGAATAGATTAACGCTCTTCTGAACAATTTCACACACCACATATGCAGTGAAGTAATGACAAAAACATTGACATGACAAAACGGATCTTTTAAGATGATATGATCAAATTACAACCATCATCAGTTATCATTTCTATGTTATCTAAGCATTAATTTATGACGTGTGATTGATGACTCTTACCGCTGGCTCATTTAACTGTTCATCCCAACACTCTCACTATGGATGATGTGACAACTCATTTCCATCTGACTCTAGCAAAAATATGCTGAGATATTAATCTCGTTTGCAATAGTCTAAATCAAATGTTTTTCTTTCGGGTCGTTCATATAAATAAGATAAATCTTTTTTGCTTCGATTATGTCCAATGCCCTTGGAAATGGTATTAAAATTGACACGGCCTCATACATGAATGTGTATATTGGTGTAATTTTATTTGTATTTCTTTCAACAATTATTTGAAATTAATGACTATTTCTCAAATCAAACTGAAATGTACAATAATGAATCCAATAATTCATATCATCGATCTTTTTCCAGGCTCTCCTTCGTGGTGCCATCAGCCAGCAGAGTGCTGTGATATTAATTTGTATGGCTATGGATAGATACCTGTGTATGTTGCATCCTGCAAGATATCACAAACATTCCAGTAAAAAGGTAAGATAAATTCAGTTATTATCTTGTTATTATTTGAATCAATTTCACACTAACGACCAATTTAGGTATGGGGAAATGATTTATCAGAATCGTTGTTATGAGCTGATGGATTATTATTTTAATTGAATAAAACGTCGTAATAGAAGAGCAACTTATGACGTAATAGGAAAAGTTGTTCCTATCAATAATTTCTCAAGACGTATAACATAGACAAATAGTAAGAAAGATTAATTTTAGGCGTTTCAAAGCATCATTATCTATGAAACTGAAATTATTAAATAAATTATAAGCAGTTTTTGATTCCATACAAATACTATTTGGTCATATAGGTACTTCATTTATCTGAAAATGAATTAGAATACAATCGACGTAACCATAATTTTCAACTCTTCCTATCTGCTAAATTTGATTGTTTATTAAATTATGACATATGTAACATCAAATTTGGCTTAACAACCTTTGTCTATTAGTATTTTGTGCGTGTTAAACGGACGGAGAAAAAAAAGTTGAATAATTTCAAGTTCCTCATCTTTTTTCTTCGTCAGTAAGTTCCAATGAATATTCAACAGTGATTTCTGATGATGACAAAAAAATAATATTGTTCAATGATTGCAGAAATAATGAGCATGTTTGAATTAATTTAATGCAATGATTGACAATCTGTGTATAATTGAACCTTTGAGGTAGAAATTGCCCAAATTGCTTCAATACAACTCTGACAAGGTTGACAAAAGTTGGTGGACATACGTTTTCAATAAAATTTATTGCGTTATGTCAGCAATAACCTGCGTAGTGACAGTATCACAGCCAAAATAAATAAATAAACCTGCAAGACTAGTACTTAGATAACGGCTTCACTATTAACAGAAGTGAGATCTAACTGGAAGTTCTTTTGTAATTTCTTGAATCATAGCTTCTGACATGCATAACGTTCTTCAGTTAATTGCTTTAAGAGAAAGTTTGTCATCTTTTTTGCTAGTGCGACTTCAAAAGTTATTACCTACCAAATTGAACATTTTGGAAACAACTTCATAATATTAAAAAATAAATTGAGATTGTGTATTTCTTCAGCCTTATAACTCTGGTATTAATAAGAACTGTTCAAACATTTTCAAACGGCTTTATCACAAATAAAACATCAGTATATATAACTTTTAATTACATTGCTCCCCTTGTCTGGAATCATCATTATCTTTTTGATAATGAATTTATAACTTAGCTTTGGATTTTAGACAAATAAAATTACTTCACAGAGTTACAAAATATTTATTAGTGTCTTGAAATAATGATCAAAGATCCATTAATAATATTATTTTGAAGATTATCCAGACGACAACATCTCAAAAAATCTCGAAACATTATATGCATCATCCCTCTAAATACACTGTCAAATAGAGCCTGTAGAACATTCATCAAGATGTAAAGCTTGTTTAAATACCACTCACTTTCTAAGCTCACGAACTAAAATACAACTACTACTTTGGTGCCGTCTTCCAGAAACAGATAAGAGGCTGCCACTGAGAGGCAAGACACATTTGCGATATGACATATCAAAAATAACTTGAATAACCTCTGTTACAAACAAAAGAAAGATAAACTATACAGGGTGGTTTTCCGGGAAAGACATCGATCGATTGTGGGCAAATGATAACTAATAATGAAAATTTGGTGACGTACTAAAGTCACTGGGGGACATGCGTCTGAAATATTTTCATGTTAGTAGCATTTCCGGTTATACGGGAAATAGATGCCAACTTTGTTATTTATAAATACCCTGTATATCACCACGTTTTTAGATTTCTTGTATAATTTTGAAAATATTTTATGTCCTATACCTATAACCGTTTTTGACATATTTCAAATTTTATGTAAAAAATTAAGTTTAGGTACTGTCTAAAACATAATTATCAATCTTTCCTATGAGGAAGTCTTAAATATTTAATTTTGGTTCATTTTCTAATAGAAAAAGATCTACTTTATAAGTATGATATTTTGATAATAATTTATACAGAGTGATAAAAAAAAGCTTGAAAACTAGATCCAAAAAAATGTCAAAAGTCAATTATATCAAATGGAAACCCCCGTTTTTTATTCTTTTATTGTATTAAGCAGCAAAAATAAGGGGAACTTTTTGAATGGTTATATATACCAAAAATTTGTTGTTTTTTTAAATAATTGTCAATTTTCAATTTTTCTATGTAAAGTTAAGTTTAAAGTTGTGTTAGAAGTTGGCCATGATTGCATTAGAAAATAATAACAAATGTCAATAAAAGTCAAACAAGCGTCAAAAAAGTCAACATAATACTTTTTATTTGCAAATTTTGAGTAATTATCATGCCGAGAAGAACTCCATTCATTGTGAGAAATCAGTCGCTTTAGTCTTTCATATACTGAACTACCGAAAATGGCTATGGATGAAACTCGTGTTTCCATAAAATCATTAGAACTAGATATTCCTAATTCGCTTCTACTTGACATGTAGAAATTGTTGGATATCCGGCAAAATAACCCAAAACTGCGATTTCAATATTTTCATTGTTAACAATTGGTTTATTTCTACGAACTTTAGGCTTTATAGTTCCAAAGTTCTTGAAGTCTTTTATAATTTTATTAACAGATTTTGGTGTTGGTTTGTGTTATAGCGTTGCGAATTTATTACATGTTCTTGAAATAGTTTATCACACTCTTAATTCAAATAATCTTGATTTGTATAATTAAGTCTTCTCGGCCAGATACTTAGTCAAAATTTGCAAATGAAAAGTATTATGTTGATTTTTTTCACGCATGTTTGACTTTAATTGACATTTATTATTATTTTATAATGCAATCATGGCCCACTTCTAACACAACTTTAAATATGTGTAGCATTTTTATATAGAAAAATGAAAAAATGCCAATTATTTTAAAAACTACTAATTTTTGGTATAGACAGCTTTATACAAAGTTCCCCTTATTTTTGCTGCTTAACACCATAAAATAATAAAAACAGGGGTTTCCATTTGAAAAAATGACTTTCGGCGTTTTTATTGGATCTAGTTTTCAAGCTTCTTTTTTGATCACTCTGTATAAATTATTATCAAGATATCATAGGAACACTCATAAAGTAGATCTTCTTCTATAAGAAAATCAATCAATATTCGATATTAAATTAAATTAAATTAAATATTCCTCATAAGAAAGATTAATAATTATGTTTTGGACAGCAAACTTAATTTTTGACATAAAATTTTCAATATGTCAAAAACGGTTAGACACTATACATAATAAAGTTGGCATCTATTTCCGGTATAACCGGAAATGCTACTAATATGAAAATATTTTGGACGCATGTCCCCCAGCGACTTTAGTATATCATTATATTTTCAATTTGTTTGTAGTTATAGTTTGCCCACAATCAATCGATGTCTTTCCCGGAGAACCTCCCTTTATAATGGAGATCATCACTAATATTAGGACAAAATAATTAGAATACGTAGGTACCGTTATAACATGATAAAAATGGCTGGAAACTTCCAATTATGGATACGTAGGTACATCGAATACTAAGATTTCCAAAAAGTAGGTCCAAAAATTATTCGAAGTGGATGAAAATAGTAAGAAGAATATTGATTTTGTATCTCAATAAAAATCTCATATTTTCTACAAGAATAAAGGCAATGGCATTCCCTTTTATTGAACCAAATCGATAAATTTATATCAAATCTAGCTTTTGCCCGTGACTTCGTTCGCGTGGAAAACTGCATTCAATTCCATGCGGTAGTAATTGCGAGATGCGTATAAAAACATAAAGACAGGCAGACGTGGTAAAATGGAACCTATATTTTAAGTTAGACCTTTATCAATACATCGGTGAAAATTGCATTCAATTCCATGAGGCAGTTTTTGCGTAATGCGTGTACGAACATACAGAAAGACAGGCAGGCGCGGTAAAATGGAGCCTATATTTGAAGTTAGACCTCTAGCAATGTATCGGTGAAAACTGCATTCAGTTCCAAGGGATAGTTTTTGCGTGATGCGCGTACAAACATACAGGCAGACACAAAAATTCTAAAAACTGTTGATTTGGCTTCTGTTGCTCTAATAAAGACTCCCATATTAGTTTTTCATAAATATCTATCAAAGAGGTGTTTCTAATCTTTGCATCTATAATGTACAGACATCGGCCTGTTACAATTTTATTGTATATGTATAGAAGTATAGATCATATTTTCTTAGTTTTACGTCCCTTGTTAGTTTTTTCACCAATTATTCATATACATCTATAAAAAACTATTATGTATGGAAAGGTATATCTTCTGTAAGAAATCACTAATAAAGTCAACATTTCTCAAAAATAAGAAACTTGTTCCGTGATTCTCAATTTGATTATTTTCTAAATATTGCGGAAGTTATTCTACAAACTTCCTCAAGTCACATGTATCTCTTAGTTCATTGAAGGTTGAAAAACTCCGTGAAGTTGTCAAAAATGACTCATTTACTTATCATTTGTCATAAGAATCTTATTTTGAATACATTCTAAGATCAAAAATTAAACAATAATACCGAAATAATACGCAAAACTCAGACAATTTCTTGTTTGTTAAGTAATTAAATTAAATCACGAGCAATTCAAATACACTCCAACAAATTTACATAATGTGTGTGGTACAGCTCTCATACAAACTTGGAATAATTTCCGTCGCCACTACGAAATTTAATTTTGAGGCTAATTCTCTCTAAACTTTCCAAGACCTCTACAAAATTGAGAGTGATACGCATTGAATATATAATATATGCTGCAAATATCAACCGTTCCCCAAGGCGTGCGCAAAAAATCGTCAATTATGGCATAATTGACTAGATAATAAAAAAATGAAAAACGGATATAGTTGATCAAAATACCTTCCTAATGTCTTATTAAGTAAATATTGCTTTTGACAGGCGTGTACTCCTTACTTTTTATTTTCAAATGGTGCCTTCTATATGTTGTCATTGCATAGGTATTGCATATTGGGACACCCCGTAGACAGGAATTTTACGATATCTGCTCTAGTAGTCGTTCGAGGGCTGTGCTTGTTTTTTTTAAACTTATGTGGAGCTCAATTAAAAAAAACATAAAAATTTAATCCAATCGACAGTTAAATGAGGGGGTACAGCCTTTCAAAAACGTTATAACTTTTTTGATTAGGGCAAAAAGGGCCACTCAGTGTTGTCTACTCTTCAATACCTTGAACATTTAGACGTAGTCAGCGCCGATTCAGCACCACCATAATTTTCCCAAAAACGTAAATACATAATTTTAAAAAAAGTCACCCCAAGAATGAAAATTGGTAGACATATATTTGGTGTATAACGATTGACGATTGAGCTATAAGCTATATATAAAAATTAAAACTCCTTTTCTATAAATTTCAATGTCACTTTTCCCAAAAATTCAACCAACACTTGGGAGTGACAAACTGAGATCTTCAATGCCGAAGTCACGTAAAAGGTGACAATAGGAACCCTATATCTAGTCTGAAATGACTGAACTGTTACTGTTACAAATTTGAAAAGATCAGTTTGCTTTATGAATTGCAACCGCTTCGATTTATTGAGGCATAATCCTGTAATAACTAACATTGTGTAATTTGATTATTTAATCTACTTTGAAATGATGTCATAAAGTTTAAATTTTTATTAATACAAGCCACAAGCAATACATTTAAATTCAAATGATAAAAAGTCGAATCGAATATTTCACTCGAATTTGAGTTCTTAAACAAATACATTGATTATATGTAATCTTTTAACTCGTAAAAATAGTTGAAAGTTGGAGGAAAAAGACGTCTCCGGGCTTGAAGCTGGGTGTGCATAAAAAATCGTAATCACATAACTATTGATACAAAATTTTGAGGTGCGCATAACATTATTAACTATTTACGTGAATGGCATGAAAAAAAAATCTGGTGTGTCCACTCACACGACTTTCCTACCACTCGCAGGAAAATTCCAGTGAATGAAAACTTTTACTTTATTACAATACTTTCCTTACATAGCAACGATAATAGCGGTAGGAAAGTAAAAATCCTCTGGTCAAATCGTGCTACCACTCATTTTATTCAGCATGTCAAGACAAACAACAATGGTCATATAACATTCTTTCACAAGACGAAACGTTTAACCAGAATCTGAAGAAACATGTGGAAAATACGGAATTTTATTCAAGCATAACTTTTTTGGGTGCTTTTTGTCAGAGATGGCGCTATATGTGGGTCGTAAAGGGCTCTCAGAAGACTACTTTAGATAAGTGGATTCAAAATCCTTAGAGCCGTTTTCGAGCTACAGTCTTGAGGAAATCACGTTCTTTGGCTATAGCTCAATACCCAGTGTATACAGGAATCTCATTCAGTGTCTCCGACGAGTGATATTGGTACCAAACAAAATAGAAAAGAAAGCAACAAAATACACCCAAACCTTCCCGAGTTAATGCTGTCACAGACAGACAGACAGACAGATAGACCAATGGCTGAAAATATTGTAACGTGTAAGGGGAACAGCCGCTGGCCACAAAGTGGCAGCATCCTTTTGATGCAAGCGCGAGATCTATACTGTGGTTGGAATATCGAGAGCGGCGCTGACAAAGAGAGCGACGGCAGCATGTCGGCATCTACTCTCTAATGCCGACAAAGAGATCTCGAGAAAAGTCCAATGGCGGCTGGTGAATCTAAGACCAGAAGCCGCTCGAATGATCTGGATCCTTTGTCGGATATATATATGGGAGAATTGTCGGCTTGAGAGGGAGAATGTAAAAGACAGTGTGAATAATAGAATAGTCCGAGTAAGCTAGTGAGAATATAGTAGAGTTAAGTTGTATTTTTTATTATTTCAAGTATAAATAAATTTTATTTAACAACTGTAAATTAGTCTCACTTATCTGCGAACCCACATACGCAACAATATGTTTATTATACTAAGAAATACTGAAACGTCAACATTTGTAAAAATCTCGATACCGAAAATTTCACACGAATATTTTCCTTATACAGCTACTATGTAGTGTAGGAAAGTAATATAACCCCATGCCAAAAACATTTCGTTCGTCTCACTCTTCGCATTAGGTATAATTTTTTAAAACTCTCATAGATTCATTCAAACTGTCCTTATGAAATATTTTATATCAATAGTATAGTAATAACGATTTTTTATGCACCCCCCAGTTTTAAAGAGTTATAATTAATAATTAATCTTGCATTATTTACTCTAAGGACAACCTATCTGGTTTAGGGCTGCAAATATTTGTATATTTGTATTTGTATATATATATATATATATATATATATATATATATATATATATATATATATATATGTGTGTGTGTGTGTGTGTGTGTATATGTTATTCAATGTACAGCATTAATAATTATTAATAAAAGCTTGTGAATAGTGCATCTCAATTTATTGTTATTTGATATGGTTGCTGGTAATAGTTATGCATTATTGTTTGGAATATATCTATTGATGAGTCGACACCGTGTCAGCATCAGTAAATTGAACATAAATAATGGTTCCTATTCAATAAACTGATGAGTGTTATAACGCGACGAAAAATCTGCGTTCTGAATATACAGCAAATTATCAAACTGCTGGGGATTAAGAAAAAAATAGTGATTAAAAATTATTCAATACATTTTCTATTTTAGTTGCCGTTTAAGACCATTATTATGTAGTAGCTCGTATCCGAGTCTTCGTTCTCGTGGAATTCAGTTTCATTATAGTTTCTTCAAATGAGCATAACTTTTATGTTATTGATTTTGCATGATAACTTGACTATCGCCGTACTATGTCTTCTCAGTTATGAATCCTAAAACTTGATAATGCTGAAATTGTGTGGAATGTTACCTCAAAAGCCACTGAAAATAATAAATCATTTAACTTTTAGTCCTTTTACGATATAATCACACTTTAGTCAACGTTTGTGAATTAAGCAGAATACCGATATGCCAATTTTGAATAATTGAGAGTAGATCGGAAGTGGAAAGTTTAATATCTTTAAATGAGGATATTTATCTATGACATCTGATTTAAATATAATAGAGCCTATATTCTGTTCTCAACCAAGCTTTATCTACACGTGAACACCGCATTAAAATCCGTTGAGTAATTTCGGAGATAACCGCGAACAAACACACATGAGGTTCTACTGTTTTATTATATGTATAAATAAGCACAAGATACTTTGTCTAAGAATAACATGAAAACTCAGAGGCCGATGATATTAATTAATGTCAGTTTTGAATTTCAAGTACCACGCATTCACACATGCACATGCTCTTGAACAGCTTACGTTCGAATGCTGAATCACTGCTGAATATCTTGGCTTGTCTCTGGCTGAATACAGAATCCTCAACAGAGAACACTACCTCCAACTCCTCAACGTTGCCAGGTACATAGAACATAAATCATTTACAGATATACCAAAGACTAAATACACCATCTTTGGTTTTACTATATTATAGAATACAAACCAAGTCCTAATTGTGATTACTCTCAACACTTTCTTAACACGACCACCATAAGATTAAAATGTAGTCAATACAGAGTATTTGGTTTTTCGCTTTTTCGTTTTGTTTAGAATTTCGTTTTTATTTGAATTTTTAATTTTTTAATTTCAGAATTTATAATTTTATGTTATTTAATATGCAACGGGTTTTTTAAGTTTTATTATAATGTTATCATCATATAATGTTTAATTTGTATTATTGACAGCGTGTGCCACATTCCTCAATAACCTTTGTCAAGATTGAAAATGGGAATATATATTCCCGAAACACGTCTCTCATCCCCTGTAATTTGTTAATTTTACCAATATATGTGGAGAAGATTTTGTGTTTCTTTCCAATTTACTTTGTTATTCCTAATAATCTACAGCCGCATATACATCTCATATAACTCCAACCGCCTCCACCAATAGAGTATATGTATGGTAGTCCTGTAATATAAAAACCAGAATTATCTAATCAAATTTTTTTGTGATCAATGACGGCAGCTTTTTTGACCGACATGATAAGGAGGTAAGTATACCTACAGTTGATTTTTTGTCTGTTTTTGTATGTTTGTTCACGCATTTCTAAAAGTAACAGATTTTGATCGTTCTTTTCTCATTAGAAAAAGGTGTATAAAGAATGTTCTAGAGGTTTAAAGTCCAAAATATCATTCCTTTCGAAAAGGGTGGAGGAAATCTTTTACTGTAAACTGAAAATAATATGTAGCAGGCTTGAACAAGATATCTCAAGAAATATTTAAATCGGATATTAAAGTTAAAGCAAGGTTGTTGTTAATATATTTCCCCGATGTAGAATATAGGATATTAGTCAGTAACTTTTCACAAAAAATAGGACTAAATTTAATAACGAAAAGTAATATTTTGGTACCAGAATAACAAACATAAATATCGTTTCAGTGAATTAAAATTCAAGATAAAAGTAGACTGTCGAAATCATCATGAGGATTTTGAAGTTGTGCAAGATATGATGTATGAGTTATATGTAGTTAGAAGACTCATGGGGCCAGCTTCCAAATTCTCATGGATATTTTAATTTTATTTATATAATTAAATTTCTCTTGATTCAATCAAAAACTATCAACTTTTCATTTCCACTACCAATATAAGATATTTTATTTTATTTTTCGTGAAATAAAATTGAAAAATTGTACCTAGTGCGTATGTTTGAATAAGATTAATACATACATAAGACAAGTGACTTCCATCGATCCTTAGTGAACTCTTATACTTGTTTTTGAAATGATGTTTACACAATTCAATTGCAATCTTATGAACAATAAGTTTCCATTCGAATCTCAGAGACTAGTGGCCTTTAATGACACAAGTCTGCCAGAAACTTTGATACCTCCCAAGCCATCAACATCAATCAACCCATTTTTTTATAATGCACGACATAAACCCTCAGGGCTTGCTTCCACTATTTTCTATTGTATATCTTTTGTATCCAATTTGTGGCAATAAATCATCTGACCATTGTATGGGTGGTCATCTCCTATTTTGATATGCGTCTTGCCTAGGCCTCCGATTCTATAATTTGTTTGATCCATCTGTTATCCTGAATTTTGGCAATGTGCTGACTTATGAGTTTTTTGATTCCACAAAGTTTGTGGGAAAAGCTTAAAAACATACGTATGTTTGACAAATCTCATTGGCCTGGTTGATCCGATACGCAGCGCGATGACGCTCTCCAAGGCACTAACATCCGTCATAGAGCTTCTTTATCTTTAGTTCTGAGGCAGACTTCATTGAGTGTTCCTCAAATTATAAAGGGAGCCTCATTTCAGAGCTAAATCTCAACGCTTCCTTCCAAAAGGAAGACATTTACTAGGGATTTTTGTATCTTTCTAATGGCAACATCGTTCATCACTAAATAGATTTGGCCCCGCAATTTCACATTTGTGAGGTTAGTTGTTAGTTGTAAAATTGATTATAATTTCAACGGACTTATTCAGTAGAAAAATTTATATAAACAGCTGAGTATGACGCTAAAATTTTGAAAACTTGAGTGACAATTCTTGACACTTATGATTGTCTTTATCCACGCAAATCACCAATAACTACCTACCTATGAGAATGGATTACACATGGTTAATAATGAGATATAAATAAAATATTGTAAATTTATAAACCTGAAAACTGCCTGTTGCATAGAACCGTAAAGTTATTAATAACTGCACCAAGGGAGAAACAGGCAGACCTAGACGATTTATATAATTCGAATGGATCTTCCATGTTGCGGATATACCCTTAACAAATCGCCATCGAATGTCTTCATCAGACTGATTAAAAAAATCATTGTCCATTATGCTCCGTAAAGAGATCAGAACGTGTGTTTAAACTATTTTTTCTACAAGTTCAAAATGGTCTGTGAGAATTTGTTTTGTTATTATACCTTCTCTAAGGCAGGGGGATTTATAGAGGCTGGACTACCCAGCCCATCCACCCCACACAAATAACCCTTCATCTTCACGAAGGCAGCGCAGGTGAACCTGCATCACGCGAAGGGAGCTTCAGCAGTGATTGTAAGGTTATTCGCAAAGCTAAAACTGGATATTGTACTGATCCAGGAACCCTGGATCGACAAAGTAGGCCAAATCAGAGGTTTGGCCTGTAAAGACTCAATATTGATTTATGACCAGAGGCAAGTATCCCCACGTGCCTGTGTGCTCATAAGAAACAATATTAAATATATTTGTGTTTCAGAATACATGACTCGGGATCTAACTCCAATAATGGTACACCTCAATATTGGGGGCATCGACCGAGACATTGTCATAGCATCCGCTTACTTCGCTGGAGATGGGCCAACAACACCACCAGCAGAAGTGCAGGAGCTGGTACAATACTGTAACAGCAGACAACTGCCAGTCATAATAGGCTGTGACGCCAATGCGCATAACGTTATTTGGGGAAGCACGAACAACAATTCCAGAGGGGAGTGCTTACTTGAATATCTCTTAGCTAATAACCTCGAAACCCTCAATGTGGGGACAACTCCCACTTTTGTCACGAGAGCAAGAGAAGAAGTCCTGGATGTAACAATTGCTAATGTTGCTGCGAGGAGAAATGTTATAGGTTGGAAAGTGATGAACGAACCATCACTTTCAGACCATAGGATTATCGAATTCAGGATAACGGGGGAGGTTACCTCGTCGACCTCAAGCAGAAATCCTAGAAATACGGATTGGTCTATCTATAAGATCCATCTGAAGCAAAACTTGGAACAGATCGACAAGAATGGGGCAAAACACCCGCACTACGATCTGGAACAAAAAGTCGAACAGGTTAGTGCGGCAATAACTGAGGCTTTTCACTCAAGTTGTCCACTCTCGAAAGTTCGAACAAGTAAGGAAGCACCTTGGTGGAACAAGAACCTGTCAAACCTCAGGCTAGAGGTCCGTCGGCTCTTTAATAGGGCCAAAAGAGATGGTAATTGGCAGGGGTACACTGAGAAGCTTACTCAGTACAATAAGGAGATCAGGAAGGCTAAAAGGCTTAATTTTCAAGCCTTTTGTGAAAAGATCACTTCCACTCCCACAGCAGCCAGACTTCAAAAAGTCATGGCAAAGGGGGGAATAATTCCCACAATGTCGCTTAAAAAGCCAGACGGGTCATACACTGAGGGAGAAGAGGAACGATCCACTCTCCTCCTCAAAACACACTTCCCAGGTAGTGAACCCTCAATCAGTATGGACATAGCAACTCAAATCAAGAATCCTCGCAGGGAAGATTGGGATATTGCTAAGAAAATATTTACAAAGCAACGGTTGGAATGGGCAATAAACACCTTTCAACCGTATAAATCACCAGGAGTAGATGGAATTTCCCCAGTACTCCTGCAGAAAGGAATGGAGGAGATTCTTCCCCATCTTCTGAGGATATCAAGAAGCTGTTTAGCACTGGGTCATATGCCTAAAATTTGGAGAAGGGCAAAGGTAACCTTCATACCAAAAATAGGTAAAAAAGATGCGACCGATCCTCGATCTTTCAGACCCATCTGCTTAACATCGTTGCTATTGAAAACAATGGAGAAAGTAGTGGATAACCACATAAGAACGGAGTATCTGGAGAATAAACCACTTCACAAATGTCAGCATGCTTACAGGGCGGGTAGATCAACAGAGACGGCCCTGTATCAGCTGACCGAAGTCATCCAGAGCACTCTGAATAACAAAGAAATCGCCATGTGTGCCTTCCTAGACATATCTGGGGCCTTTGACAACACAACTCACGTGTCGGTCGAAGAGGCACTCAAAAGGCGAGGGGTGAACAAAACCATTATTAAATGGATGTATGAGATGTTAAAGACGAGAATAGCTGAGACGCAGGTGGGCAATCAAACCACCTCCGTTAGGGCCACTCGCGGAACACCTCAAGGAGGAGTAATATCTCCCCTTTTATGGAGTCTAGTAGTGGATGAACTACTCCACAGGCTTACGGAGCTTGGCTTCGAATGTATAGGCTATGCAGATGACATAGTCCTAATAGTTAGAGGTAAATTCTGGAATACCTTATGCGACTTGATGCAAGAGGGCCTCAAAACTATTGAACAGTGGTGCTTGTCAGTAGGACTAAATATCAACCCAACCAAGACCACAGTAATTCCATTTACCAGGAAAAGGAAACTTCCAACTACGAAATATCTCTCTTTACAGGGAGACATCATAGGATGGAAGTCTGAAGTTAAATATCTGGGAGTAACCCTAGATAGCAAACTTCTGTGGAACAAACACTTCGAGATTACTGCCAATAAAGCAACAAAGGCCTTGATGGCGTGCAGAAGACTCGCTGGTAGGACTTGGGGTTGTAACCCAAAAATACTGCGATGGATGTACGTCATGATTGTGAGGCCTATAATAACTTATGGAGCAATAGTTTGGCATGTCAAGGCAAGGCAAACCTATACGAGGACTGCCCTCGATAGATTACAAAGGCTTGCCTGTGTCTGTATCACTGGAGCCTTGAGAACGTGCCCAACTAGAGCACTGGAGATCATTACAGATATCACACCTCTACATCTGGTGATAGATAGAGTAGCCCATGAGGCCATTCTAAGACTATCCAGGGAAGGTACTGGCCATGAGGGAATTAGGAATCAAAGAGCCTGGTCCTCTCTGACGAACTATATCCTGTCAGCGAACCTTCCCAGTGACGAGATGATAAAGAAAACTAGCATCGAGAAAACGTTCACCACGATGCTAAGTAGAAAAGAAGATTGGGAAAGGGAGTCTACATCCCAAGCCCTTAAGAAAAATACCATCAAATGGTACACAGATGGTTCTAAAACCACGACGGGGACTGGCGCTGGAGTATTCGGGCCTGGCACCAAATGCTCACTACCGTTAGGCCGCTGTCCAAGCATCTTTCAGGCAGAAATACTCGCAATCGAAAGATGTGTGGAAATGAACCTAGAAAGAAACTATCAGAAATGTGATATAGCCATACACTCTGATAGTCAGGCTGCGATTAAAGCACTGAGCTCCCATATCATCGATTCTAAGATAGTATGGGAGTGCCGAAGAAAACTCAACAAAATCGGCAAGAATAACAAGGTCTATCTAATCTGGGTTCCCGGCCACTCCGGAATCAAAGGAAATGAAGAGGCCAACACACTTGCCAAAAAAGGAGCACAAGCTCCTTTTATTGGCCCAGAACCTTTCTGTGGCACAGGTAAATGTACCTACAAGAAAGAGTTCCAGGAGAAGGAAGAGACCGAAAGAGAAAACCTCTGGCGGAATCTTCCTGGGCTGGATCATTCCAAAAAGTTTCTTGGAAACTTTGACACTGCGAGATCTAAGAAACATCTGGATCTTAGCAAGAATATGCTACACCTGCTCACTAGATTCCTTACAGGACATTGCCGCCTCAGGAAGCACCTGTCGAGATTGGGTCTAGCAGAAAACGACGAGTGCAGATTCTGCGGGGAAGAGGAGGAAACTCCGGATCACCTGGTGACGGAATGCCTCGCAATAGCCAGCCAACGCATAAAATGCTTTGGACAAGAAACTGTCAGTAGTGAGGAAGTAATCCGCTTGAAGCCATCCCAGATACTGGAGTTCATTAGAACTCTGGAACTGGAGGGCGAGCTGTAGAAATCGAAATAGCGAGAACAGCTCTGACGGGGGGCACAATAGACCTAAAGGTCGCAGTGCATTGAAACCCCCTTTCAATCTACAATCTACAATACCTTCTCTATGGTTTGAGGTTAGGTTGGCTCCCTCAAGGAACCTCGAGAGCTTCCTTGAGATAAGGAGCCAATATGGTTCCTTATTTCATGAAGGAATGTATATGAAACGAGGAATAAGTAACAAGGAATCCTCATTCCTCAAGGAAGCTCTATGAAGGGCTGTAAGACTTGTCAACTTGACATTAGCATATAACCTCGATATAAAAATTTTGATCTCCGGTTATGAGAGTATAATAGAGTAAGCACTTTTAATCTGTAAAATATTGGTTTATTCACGTGCCTGATAATAAATTAATATTGCACAGTTCAAAATTTGTATCATTTAAATTACCATATTTAAATGTTACTTGGGCTTACGAGCAAATGTCAAGTTAAAAACTCGATCTGCGTCGTAACGGCCAAACAAGGCCATTACTAGCTCAATGAGATATTCATTAGTGATTATAAAACTATTATTAACTTATCATATTTTTTACAATTGGTTGTTATATTACTTCACAGGTGAATTAGTATTCCGGAAATTATCATCTTTGTCAAATCTTAGAATCGAAACTGATTAGAATCTACTCATTACCCGTTTAATAGGTTATGACAATTCTCTATCACATTCAACGTTCAGAATATTTGACATGAATAAAACGAACTTGTATTGCGATTTTGTGATTGGGTTGGTATTGACAAGTAACGTAAATACAAAGACATAAAAGATGGACTAAACAGTGTACTCACAATTTGACTATGAAAAACATAAAGCGATCTCGAGCTTAATAGGTTTCTATGTAATTTCGGTGATGTAATAACCTATCCATTGAAAGTTGACACATTTAATTTCAGCCAACCAGAATTCTACTGAATCACAACCACTGCCCGCGAAATCATTCAATCTCCCTCACACTTCTCGACCAATTTCCACTCAATAGTTTGATAGAGAAAACGCGGCAATAAGTAATATCAAGTGTATATTCACTCTATGACTTACATCTTAAGCGTTTACATTTTAAATAGTGTCACTGGGGTCTGTGCTCGCATTACTATACAAAATATTTTAAAGTTTTGGGAGGATAATTTTAATCGAATTCTAATGCAAACATTCATCGTGGTATTCATTTATTTTACTGAACCAATTTTACAACGAAGACCATCATTCTGGAAATGACTTCATCGAGATGACGGTACGCTACAAAATGTTGAGAATACGTACGTTTTATATAGTGCTCTGATTAAAAACGAAATATAATCATAACCTTCAGTTATTTCAAGTGGCAAAGTCCAGGAATCGATCAGACAATTGTCTAAAACTGTACTAATCAAATTGATAAATTTCGAAACACACTTTTTATACACTATCTATGCATTGTCAATGTCAAATAATATTGGAAGGTAATAAAAAAGTCACTTCAAAGTCCTTAGTTGATACCATAATCACATTGATCACTTAAAAAGACAATACTTACTAAATTATGTGGCAGTGGAATATTTACAGAAAACTGCCAGTGACTATTCAAATCTATGTTATTTATTCTGTGTCTGAAACACTACACGATATATTCAAGTTTTGAATTCATAGTGAAATATGTTTACATGAGTTTCTCAAATATTGCTACAGTAATTGAACAAGGTTTCCACTAACAACAAATATGCAATCCCAGCAAACTAGTTTTGTGTCTACCTTGCTCACAAAGTGACAATAATCACTGCGTCCTGGTTAAATTATAATTCTCCCACTCCTAACTTTCAAATAGGCTTATTGCTAGGACAAAATACACTTACTGAATACATAATTGCTGACTTGATATAATAGTATCAAACTATGCAACTATGTAGAATGAATTTTTCAAAATAATTTATGCACACCTGAGCCGCGCACATTGATTATAAATAGGAACCATTTCATTTCTGCGGTAACTACTATATTCCTAAGTCATTTCAACCATGCCATATCAAATTTATTCTTCCATAGATAGCAAGCTGCTGTCGACTCAATAAATCTAGAATATACAATTTCTGCAGATTCTCAGTGGAACTTTATCAGTGGCAATCTTCGATCTTTCTTTTTATTTACGAGGTTCAAATTCGTCGAAATTATAGACTCTATTCGAGGATGTCAGATTTATGCTGTCGACACTATCGGTTTATCATTTATTTTCATTTCTACGTGTGGCCCACAGACAATCTGGATAGAGTCACAGAAAATTTACAGCTCAAAACCCCAGAACGCCCTCCCATGGCGATATCGAATAGAAGCAGTGTAATTGGAAGAACCCTATATCTATCGGAATGTCTTGAGAAGTTTTCGATTTTCTTTTCTTCTAGGTGGTAAATTTATTACCCTTTTTGGACTAAATTGCTATAAAAATAAATTTAATATTAAAAATGATGTTATGGTCATCAATTTGCATGTGATGTACTGAAGTTATTTCTTGTACTTTTAGACCCATTAAAATAATCCAGAACATATATGCTGGGCAGATTTTATCTTGATCATATGATTATCATTATACAAAACAAAAAGTTGTATTACGTCACCACTAATTTGAAACCATATATACAGGATGTCTATAAAATGTATTCAAAAATGCTATCACATAATTCCTGATATCAAAATAAATAGATTTAAGAAAACACCCATAATTTGAAAATCATTGTTTTGTTATAAATTTTAAATTGTTCATGAGATTTTATTTGAAAATCGTACGGTGAGATTGCTGAATAGGGAAAATGAGTCAAAATTAAAACTATAAGAAATTCCTGTCTACCTATTTATATTTTTGTTTTTTATTTGATCAGGGTAACAATACCATTCATTAAAAATCAGAGAACACTACCTCCATTAAAAATGCACGTTTGCCAACAGATTGGAAGGAACACCCTCATTACAAAACCTTTCAAGTATGCGTAGGTATGAATAAAAACTTAAATATACCTATTAAATGACAATATAAGCTGTAAATCTAATATCTGACACAACAAACAAGTTATATACACGTCTTTACCCTTGAAGAGGCCAACAATGTTGGCAAAACAATTGTCTGGTTTGCTGAATAAAGCGCGGGTGTTATTGTGATTTGTCTTTGTTTTGACTCTATCTACGCCAACGGTTCCAGATCCTAATTAGTAGGTACTTAATATATTATTGGAACTATTAAATGAATAAATACTGATGATGATGATACTGTCATGATGACAGATTAAAATAATATAAATTTACAAACCATTCTCTAAACGTTACGAGTAATACCATGGGCAAAGAGGATAAGAGGATGGACTACGCAATCTACAAACAGAATTAACTGTTAACTATGAAAAAGACAAAGCGCTTTCGTGGCCAATATCAATATCTGTCTCTTTTCGGTGCTCTGTGAAATAACATAACCTATCGGTTGAAAGTTGACACATTTATTAATTTGAGCTAATTAGTCATCAGAATTCTATCAAATGACAACTACTGGCCGCGAAATCAATCTTCTCCCTCACACTACTTGGCCAATTTCCATTTATTAGCGAGATAGGGAATGCTCAGAGTAATAACTGAGTAATAATTACTGACGAGTTTGGTTAACAACCAAATAGCGACCGGTAAACCTAACCTAATGTCGAGAATAGCCCGGTTGTACAAAAATATATACATTTGTGACTTCAGAAATAAGCAGCATCCACTAAGTAACTTCCGTTAAGATGGCCTTAATCGGCTTATTATGATCTCTGGAATATGTGGTAGTGTTTAGACCTTTTGAAGATACTCCTACTTCGACGCGAACAGCTGGAAGCTCTCAAAGGTTGTCGAATTTTGAAGTTGGAATTAATTAGAATAAGCTGATTATCTTGAACTGTTTCACTGTTGTGATCGTTACCACAGGTATCCTAAAATACAATACCAAACATAACAAATAAACATGATAAGAGGCAATATGTTTCAATAATGACTTCCGATTCAACGTCGGACGTGTTCACATCTTGAAGACCTGAGTGTGGGGGCAATATAGTAAATAGGTTAGGTTAGTATTGTGGCTTCATAACGACAAGAGGACTTCATCGCCGATAATTTTGTGTTCTTGAATGAGAAGGTTACATACTTTATACAATTGGTGCCAGAGGCTGGTTCAATCCTGTCATCTATTCGTAATCAAAACTTAATTCAATGTTGACTAGTAAAATTTTAAAATGGAAACAAAACGCTGTCCTACCACGAATAATTTATTAAATATAAGGAAGGTTATTGTGGAGGCTATTTCTGTTGAGGAAACTAGAAGAAGAATAAGACAATTGGAGTACCCGAAAACAAAACAAAATAAATGAATTCTTTTGGGGCTTGTACTTTCGAAGTTGCAATTGTAGTTAGAAGACTTTTGACCCAAATTCGGAAATACCAGCACCAACAGAATTAATATAATTTTGAATTTTTCAGTGCACCAACTAATAAATTTGGTCCATTTTTTTGTGTAAAATATTTATTTCACACTTTTCGACTGTAACATCAGCCATGAAAATCATTGAATGTTCACTTATACCAAAGAAGATGGGTACTTATCATATCACACATGTATATTCTTTGTTTATACTTGTTATTATTCAGAGATCTTAAGACATCAGTAGAAAAAAATTGCCTCCTCCACATAGCGGAAATGCACATATTTCAGTCTTTACCATTTGTGTAACTCGAAAGCCGTAATTTTTGAAAAAATGTTAAATTTTAACGTTTTCTGATAAGTATGGCCTCATCTTTAATTCTGCCGTCTCAGATTTTCAAATGTTGAGAAAAATTGCCACGTCTACCCTCCTTCGGGAGTGGTTTGTGTCGAGAAGGAGATTTTGGATTTAGTATTTCTTTAAATGGGATAATTTTTCAACTCTCCTCTTTTAAATGAATCAAAGATCATCAAAATAGGAGCACGTTTACTACGCGAAACGAGCAAACAGCCATCCATAAAAAAGCAAACATACAACCGAATTGAATATCTCCTCTTTTTTGAATTTGGTCAAAAATGCTCTGTTTTGTCGAGGAGGTGGGTGTGACCTAGTCTCGCGACATCGACATTTCTGTCTCGCCCGTACCTTTCTCCTTCATTCATTCTTATTTGTTGGCACCCAGAATACTTTGCTTGCTTGCTTGTTTATGGCGCTGCTACGCTACTAGGCAATTGCCAGCTCAATTTGGGATGTGGTCTCGGTGTTGAATGGCTCTAGACCATACCGGAAACCACGAACTTGTTTAATTACTTATACTAAATATAATTATTCTTCAATTCTCGTATCAAGGTGAGTCCAGCAATGTGCTTCGATCCGAGTATAACCTTCTCTGTCACGCTCCTGAGGTTATCCGCGAGGTTTTCCCTCTTGTCTCCTTCAGACCACGCTGCCACGTGCTTCTAACCTCAAAAGTTCAATAGGAATCGACCTCTTTTCGAGTGCACACCCCGAACCAAGCTCGATTATCACGGCCGAGACTTCCCTATTCACCTCGGGGGCCCAGCACTCACGTCCTCTACCAGCGTGTACTTCCCGTACGCAAATTTTTGATTTCCTTCAGACCCGAAGTGAACTCTACCGAGGTTGACACGGAAGTGTGCAGAATAACTTTATTCTTATTCTATTTCATAGCACAGCAGCTGCCTGAAGACATATTTGGATATCAATGAATAACATTCAAGGCATTCAGGTGCTGATATATTTCATTTTATTTGATATTTGAAAATTATTTGGTTGTTTGGCCATTACTAATTTCTGTTTTAAAATAGACATTTATCCAATTCAAACTTCCACCACAGAAAACATAATTGTTATGTCTCAATTTAAATAGCCTTTTCTCCATTGCAATCGATGCAAGCTTGATAAACTTTTCTATAACAAGCATCATGAGTAAATATAAATTTTATATGACTGGCAAATACGATCTGTCAGCTGCTACGTGAGACAACAGAAACAAAAGTCAACACCACCTAACAGGCTGTATGTAATCTTTCATGATTCTTTTTCACTTTCTCGCATCTCAGTATAAACACATCTCTTATCTATGCTCGCATCGTAGTCGTTATACTTGAGTTAACCTATGGAATATCGATGACCATATTCCATCATAATAATACAAAACTAATAACATATTTAGAGTGTCAATGCAACATAGAAATCGCGATTTCAGGTCAAAGAACACTTTCTCTAATTTAAGGTCGATCATGACCTTAGGAATGACTGTGAGTTCGGTTCTGATTGTTCTGATCACTTTTCAATAGAATTAAATCTACTGGATGTTCCAAAATTCAAAACTTTAGTCTGGCCAGGGTTAAAATGGCCGTCGAAAATTGACAGATATATGGACTTAATATAGAAATATGACATTGACTGATGACATAATTTAAGCCTGCTGGCCAGGCTAATGTTTTGTATTTAGGAACACAACTCTAGATTAACGTCAATTCAATTTCCTGGCAGATCTTGTGTCAGTTTCTTGGTTTGATAGTTTATTATTTTCTGTATTAGCCCGGTACCAAGTATCACCCAACTAATTTTTATAATTGTATAATCTGCCATTAGGATATAGATCATTGTAAGATATTAAGAAGAAGATTTAAATGATGAATTGTGTTGAGACAAAACTGTTCATAAGCTTATATCCTAAATTATTATGGAATTGTACGCATGTAGGTACACAAAATTTTTTATGTACCTCAAATATTGATATCATATCAATTATTGTGCAAATTGATTTCAAGTATGATCAATCCCTGGCAAAATATAATTTTTCAGTCTAAACTATTTTTTTCAGCAACGTAGGAGGTACCTATACAATTCGACTTAATGCTTTTAGGTAAATATCATATAGGCATATACCTTCAACGGCATGGTGTTATATGTCAATAAAGAATTCTTATATAATATTAAGAAATCAACTAAGCCACAAATTTTAAACATAAACATATACCAGCTTTTAGATTTATGATGATTGTCTCTCGTAAAGAGATGCGCTTTCATTCCCTTCCTATTTCTGAATATTTATTTGGATATAATTCACGAATTGTTGTTTTTGCGATGATGCGGTTGTTTTCATAACGGCCGAAACCGAGCGATGTTATGATAATAGGTGCAATAAAAGAGGGTTGTGCGCGCGCGTGTGTGTGTGTGTGTGTATTGTGATTTCTTTTCTCGTCGCTTTTTTATTTACGTCTCCTTTACGACAAGATTATAACTTCATTGGAATCGCGTGTTTAGAGAAAGAAATATACGTGAAACGGGCGAGATGCTATCCATGAGATATTTTTGATCGACTTCGAAGAAAGAAGGAAATATATACATATGGATGAGCGTGCGTTTTGGATAATAAACGTGTGTCAATTTTGATAATTATGCATTTCTTTGAAAGACTACAGATTATTTTTTTTTCATGAGAAGTATAGAAATTCAACATGTAGGTATTTAGGTGTCTCCAAAAGATTGCTCAAAAAGTATGGAGTGGCTAACTGCTCTTCGAAAATTTGAAATGGCTAAATGATAAAAGACGCCATTATGGAATGTCTTTAAATTGGATATTTTTCAACGGTTTCCGAGTTAGAGCGCTTGGAAGGGGGAGCCTTAGAAAAATATTTGAAAAGTTTAATTTCGGTTGATATTTGAATTTGTTTTCACAAAAACAAGTAGGTACAAAAGGAAAAAGTTGTCTGTGGTGATAGCACGGCCAGCGGGTGATGGGCGTGGAAACTTTTATGACATTATTTTTATATTGAAGACATCATTTTCCGATTTTCCGCCATACTAATCTTTTTTATATTTTTTTTCTGTTTGCAATAAATAGCATTTGCTACAAAATTACACCCAAAGTAAAAAAAATCATCTAAAATTTGCCCAAAGTCTCTAGATTTCTTGTTGTAGGTACCAAATAATAACGCTGAAATATATACGTCAAATTTTGCTTAATTCAAATTAATTCTCGAAGAATAATAATTTATATAGGTATTATCGAGAATCAATTCCAGTAAGAATATACCGAGGAATATACTATGGTATATTATAGCATAAACATGTTTGAATATTCGGAATACGATTTGCCAAGTGTGCTATGCAGATGAAACTAATTCTATGAATATTCTTTAATTGAGAAAGTCAGATAACATTCAAATGTAGGATAAATATTAACTAAAAATATATAATTTGATAAGAGTATCTCGCTACTACCTGAGGTTCACTACAGAGACAAATGAGAAGTGGACCCTTCCTAAGTTCTACGCCACTGGCGCAATTGTCATTTTACCGATATATTCATAATTTTAAGAGATATCATCTACAAAAAATGGGGCTGTCCAATTATTTTGTTTTTAATTTACACTAATCATGTGTTTTTTCCACGTCATAAATACAAGACGTAAACTAAAAGATAACCAATTTAAATGCGCCGTGTGATTACATCAACATTTGGGGATTTTTAGTGACTTTTTCATTGACCTTTTAAAAATATTTGACAATGACAATTTGTTGAACATGTATAAAAATTTTGTTTTGATATATATCAGTTTGAATAGTACAGTTTTATAGCATTGCCTAGCTGATCGAACCTGTTCATGAACCAAATTGATGAGCCTAGTTGATCAACACGAAATCAGATAAGGGGTTTTTAGCGTTTCAATCTTGAAAATAATGCTAAAAGGGCCAAAAGGATTTTTTAATGATTTATCTGGAATATTTTAATTTCTCATCAGCCAGTACCTAATTACTGACTTTGATTTCTAACAAGATTTTAAATTGAACATTACCCTTCCAATTTTTTTTTCGATACAAATCTTGCCTGCTTTCCTTCATGGATGCAATTCAAACCAATATGACTCTCAAAACTATGTGATCTACCTAAGAAAACAACCAATCACTGATGAGAACCTCGAAACCCTATCAGAATCAAAAACACTTTACCGATGCTTGTAAAATTTCAGAAGGAATTTGACTTCAATCGTTTTTATTGGAGAATCGTACGCTATGTGCCGTGTGAGCATCTTAAATATTTCTTGTCACTGACAGAAATTCTTAAGCCTGGCCAGCTCGGTTAGTTCGCTGGAAAATATGCAAGAGATATAAGCTTCCCATTTTCTCATAGTTCTAACACAAAACCAGCTCCACCTAATAGAACAGAAGAAGAAACTTATATAATTAATTTGGATCCCATCACATATTGGAGTAATGGGAAATGAAAAAGCGAACTGAAAAACAAAGGAAGTCGTAATCGATACTAATTCAGCAACGATTTCTCAGGCAGTGACAACTGATTTTCTTAGCAGAAAAAAAACAGTTTATACAGTATATGTGATAAAATCGCTGGCTGGAATCTAATCTTAAGCTCCTGGAAGAGAAACCTTAAGTGAAACCGTGTTAAAATCTACCCTAACATCGTAGTAACCAAGTCGCCTCGGTCAAACCCGGCTCACCCACGGCTACCTCCTGTGTAACAAAATCGTCCCCGTGTGCGAAACGGACAACAACAAATTTTCATTGATCCGTTGATTGTCAACTCCTAAACCTATAAGACATATCAACAAGCTACAGGGAAATCTGGGTACAATCAGACCCAAACTACATATTCCATAATATTACAACATTTGTGAACATTATAGACATTCAAAATAAACTGTTAAGTCAAATGAAATGTTTGTTACGACAAATAATAGAAAAATAAAAGGTTATTATTGTTATTATCTGTGTTTCACATGGGGTAGGTCTTAATTTATCTCAGAAATGTGATTCCAATTTTCGTAATTTTCGTGACCGTTACTCAAGCAAAGTGATGTTGAGAACAAAGTGGAGCAACACACATACACACGTTTTCAGAACCCCAGGCTCCACTCACATATCTCAGAAGGGTCCTTGGTTTAAAATTCTCAGATTATTTTCAATCCTAGTTTTATCTGTTAGATAATAATTCACTAATGGGACACCTTATATAATTATTTTTACTTGAACATTGACATTCCTTAGAGGATATCTCTTTAATTTATATTTTTTCACCCTCGAATTTTTCGATAGTGACGTGTTGAAAAAAAATACATACATGCTCTCAAAACAATATTTGTCTTCTGACACACAATTTATGACTCTTCTATCCAATATACCGTTTCGCTAAGGTATTCTACATAATCATGTTAACATTATTAAGTATTAAGCCCGCTGCAGACGGAGTATGTTTTGCTGCATGATTGCTTGCTTCTTTTGCTGCACGGTCCGATAAATGTTGCCGCGCGGTCCGATAAATGTTGCCGCGCGGTCCTATAAATGTTGCCGCGCATGGTATGTTGATGGCTCCCTTGCTTGTGTTGTCTTCATACGATGCAGGCCATCATGTATGTAAAATGACAGTACAGAGAAATATGACTATGACAAATGATACAAAATATTGAACATTCTAATCAAGCTCTATTTCTAATCATTGTTACAACAGAAAAAATGTCCCAACAATCAAAAATAACATGTTATCATGTGCAAAATAACTTTTGAGTAAGACTCGACTAATTCCGAGTGCCCCGACTTGGCACGATGCGTGAAAACAATCACCGAAAATAGCACCGGTTCTATCATCAAATCATGCACGAGTTCAAGCAACCTACCGAGCACGCGATGTCATTTTCTTACAAGGAAGCATGCACAGCAGCATGCCTAGCTCCCGTCAAGGAAACATACAGCAAAACATACTCCGTCTCCAGCGGGCTTTAGCTATAGTTTTATTGAAAAAAAATATTATAAATAGATAGTTTGTACTGCATAGTCTTTCGACATGTCATCCTTCTAGGGTAGGACGATGTTATGTCAATAAGAACTTACTTTCGGATAAGGTTTTAATAATACAAAAAATCTTCTTTCTAATCTTACTTATACATTTGAAGAAGGTTATAAGTTACTTGTATCTACCTATAACTGGTAGGTACCACATTCTTTGCACAACTTCATAATTACCAGTACCAATAGAATGAATATTAATTTCTTCATCTTGTAAAATCGGCTCTAGTTTTTGAAAAAATATATTTATATACCAATAAATAACTTCCAAAAAGTTAACTCATGCTTATGAAAAAAAACTACTGCTTGGGTGAATACTGTTCTTATAAATTAAAAACAAAGAAAATGCACCTGCTCTACGGAACCTGAAATCTGAATATGAATATCAGATGTGAACTTTCTGAACCAAATACGATTCTGACATTCGATAATAAAAAGTACATTCATAGATGATTATTCCACATTCATTACAACAAAATCCAGCTGGTGATTCTACCAGGTACCTATCTGTTTTTTATATTGAAATTATATCGCAAATCAAAATTGATAAATATTGGCAAGCTTAAATTAATTAGGATATTGTCTTGTAAATTTGATCTAACTGCCGAATCTAATAAAATATTCATATGTTTCTATTTGCGATTTCAGAGCAACTTAAAAAAAACGGTTAACTTTATAAAACCCGCCCCCTAGCGAGGGCGGCATGAACCAGAATGGCATGGATAGTTTTATATTAAGTATATTCACCAAACCTTCTCTTCTTGAACCGGACCTGGTTAACAAAATTTCGCTAAGTCAAACCTAAATTATTAAGTTATAGACACTTATAATCCAAAAAGTTTAGCAACTTCTCCCTCCTTTATTTTATGTCCTACAATAAAAAATCATATATCAAAAAGATGGACCATTATGGTGGCATTAACGTGAGAATATTTATTTCTTAAGTTATATTGGAAAGTTTTAGAAAAAATCTCATTTCTTATACGATCGAAGCTATTAATCCCCTAGCGGTGGACGTATGAATTAAAAAAATATTTCCAGCATTTTTCCTTGGTCGGTTTTCTCTGAGGGATTTTTTCCCAAACATCTCCGACTATTAGTTACTGAGATACTGTATCTCGTCAGCTTTATTGAATCACCCGGTACAATGGTTTTATGTCGAGATGGAAAAGTACCAATTTTGATGCCCCTCACACTGGCCAGTAATACTGGATTCAATTTAGCACACTAAGGGCCAAATTCATAGTCGTCACTCTTTCTCCACTCACCCTCAAATTCCACTCAAATCAACCCTACACTCAAATTTGGGATTCAAGAACGTCAGTACACTCAAAAGGCTCCTCAATTGATTCTCAATATTGAGTATAAATTAAGGTGCCAAATTTTGGAACTCAATTCAATTTAATGTCACTTCACTTTTTTAGCTTGTCATAATTTCGTAAAATATTCTGGCTTTGTTCATAGTGTTTAATATTAATTTATATATTTAAAATAAATAAATATAGTATATCTATTCATTCATTAAAAATGGATAGCTTCAACGAATTTATTGATTTCATTGATTATGTGGAAGATAATGTTTTTTTAGCTATTCCAAGGTAATACAGTATTTGTGAGTTATATTTTGAAATCATCAATGAGAATTTTAGGCAAATTTTGAGAGACTACAACAATCCTCATGAGAAATTTAGTAATAGTGAAATTTATATGAGATATAGATTCGATGGAATCTATTTATTTTTATGATAGAGTGGCTCATCTGTTTCTTTACAATTTATAACCACGGAATAAAGTTATTTAATTTGTGTTATAACTGCTGTTTAGCGGACGCGTAGCTTCCTTAAATTAGCATTTCTCATTTACTGACATATATTTTTTCTGGTTTTGCGACATATCAAATATAAAGTTCTTAATTTTATGCAAATTCAAAATTTTGTATCTGACAATGACAGAATGGCAGGGTAATTATTATAGTTCATGGTTATCTACACATACCAAAGAACAGAGAGTTACTTCAATGCTTTGTGATGGATACACTCATTAAAAACAGGGTTGCCACATGATCCAACCCTTAAATTGAGTTATGATTGAGGACCAAGGATTTTCATATCTCTGAATACCAATTTGAGGCTAGATCTCCACTCACACTCATATTGTCCTCAAATTGAGTGTAATAGATATTGAGTTTGAGTCACGTCTATGAATTCCACCCTAAGTTTCACTCGAATAATACAAATCTGCTGAAATCATCTTCCTTATCTTGGAATATAAGTAACTTATCCCAAAATTTAAACACGTCTGAATAATATTCTTTCAGTATTGAGTAATTACTTTACATGAAAATGAGTATTTCCCATATTATTCAAGACTTCAAACAAATTCGAAGAGAAAAATTGCTATTAAGAAACAAACATCGAATTATTTCTTATTTGTTATTTGATGCGTGCTTGGTAGAATTCAACCATGTCCCTAAAAACATTCTAACTTAAAATCAAGATACCAGTTTTTGAAATTTCTATAATTAAATAAAGTACAAATTGTTGACGAAATTAATTTTGTTCTATTAAAGTAAATAGGGAGCCAGACCCGTCTCAGATTCCACCAATTATTGCTACATCGTCTTATCTAATATTTCTCCGGTCTGCTCGAAATTCCTAGAAAGCAATTTGCCCATCTAGTAATTAGAACTAGCGAGGGACCTTTGCCACGGCGTCGATGAGATTTTCAACTTCTGCAAATCTCTTGCCGTTTACCAATCTTCGGGGCTTGGAAATATCTTTTATTGTTCAGGGTGTGAAGGGACTTGATGAAAAGTCTATAAATTATGCTTAATAAAAACGAATGAATTGAATATAAATGGAACTTCGGTAACTAAAAGCGCAAAAATTAATCAATGTAGTTAATCCTAAGTGAATCTTATTATTGCCAGTAATATTGCTAGGGAAATATTACTCAAAATAACTCGACATGGACTTTCTTAATCTATAACATGGAACGTTTATACTGATAATGAACCATTTGACCTTAAAGGTTATAAATATTTTTTACAAAAAAATGGACCTACGTTATTAGTTGGTGCACTGAAAAATAAGAAATAATAATAAATTTATTGGTACTTCATGAGTACCAGCACCAATAGAATTAATATGATTTCGTATTTTTCAGTGCACCAACTAATAACGTCCGTCTATTTTTTTAAAGAAATATTTATTTCACGCTTTTGAGTTTAACATTTTTACCTACGTATATTCTTTGCTTGTATTTGTTATTATGTATCGATCTCAGAATATCGCTGCGGAAATAGGCATAAGTATTTAAGATTTAACCATTTTACCACCGAAGTAATTCAAAAACCGGACCTCTAAGGAAAAAATGTTCAGCATAAATGTTGCTACAAATATTCTTGTCTTTCATGTGGTACCCTCAGATTTTTAATTTTCGAAAGAAATCGCCCCCTCCACATAGCGAAAATATACATATTTTAAATTTGAAACTCGAAGACCCTCTTTTGAAAAAAAATTCAATTGAAACGTTTTCGGCTATTTTCGATTTTTGAGAAAATTTCCCCCCTCCACCCTCTTTCGGAGGGAATGAGATTTCGGATTTGAGTTCTTACGAATATGGGACCATTTCTCAAGTCTCCTCTTTCAAAAGAATCAAAAATCATAAGAAAACAGACAGTCGAATTGTACACCCCCTCCGTTTGGGTTCGTTGGTCACTAAAATTAGGGATCCATTTTAACTATATTCCACATACAGGAATAGAAAATCCGTATTCAAACTCATAATTAAATCAAACTTCGTTTTAGCTACTGTAGATTAGAATATGAACCGGACCCGTATATGAACCTTGACAACTTGAATGAAAACGCGTGTGCATCAACGTCAGCCGGTGATGTTATACACCTGTATTTTAGTTACAACTGTATGTTAGTTTTATTTATTCTATTCCTGTAAATCTTGATAACAACACAAACTCTCTATCATTTGTCGAGAACAGATAACTAATAGCTCTCAAGGCTACAGGTACAGCTCTATCTTCTCACATTATTACACTTGTAACCAAAGAGTTGTACTCTTCATTCACAAAAGACAAATATGTGCTTCCATGCACATGCATTCTATTCGTGCCTTGACCACTAGAGCGACCACTATGAGAAATATAATAAATTGCTAACACTGTCAGACTGGAAACTATTTTGCTCTTGAAATAGCCTTTTACTCTTTAGAACCTGCAATCGTAATAATTAAAACTTGTTCTCAAACTGTATGAAAATAAGCATCGCCAGTGGCGATACTTAGAAACCATACATGATTGTCTCTTAAGACCACAGGATATTAGTGTGAAAGTTATGAAGGGATCTCTTATTAGCAAATCTCAATTCAACAACTGTATCATCAACAAATCGCTCAAATCAATAAATCTGTCATCCACAAATATAATAAATTTTAAAAAAAATATCTTTAATAAATGTATCAAATAAACTATTATATCATCAACAATTATTATTAGATATTATTATTCCAGCCATTCTTCAGTTCCTATACAATCTTCACTAAGACTTCATCAGTATCAAACATGGCATCAACCTTCGATAACTATTCATCACGTCCCTCGGATGGCTATTTGTTTCAACACTTCATTATGAACGTTCATCAGTTATTCGACTCATCCTTCGGTTGCCATACAACCTTCACTAGGGGTCTAGCTATTCCATCAGTTTGACACATTTCTCAGCCTTCGCCAAGTAATCAACAGATCCCTCGGTTGGACATCAAACCACCCTCTACAAAGAATTTGAGTCTTGTCATACTCAGGAGGACATGCCCGCTCATCCAATGAACTAGCTCTCTGAGAATTTCAAATGATTTTGATCAATAGCATAATCTTAAGCTCAAGCCTGATCATTCAATTTATTCTGTCTTTTATATGAGACCTCAATATAATCTGTCAATAACAATAACATGGCTAACACGAGCAATCTTTAAAAACAACACTCACCTGCAAGGACATCCCGACCTTATCTTTACTGTGGAATCTAATCTCGCTAAAACATTACCTGTTTGACCCAATAACTTATCTACGGTCAACTTTACCAGGACCATCATTTTCTGGAAATCATATATCAAATTCCCATTCTAGTTGCATCACCCCCACACAAGCAAGCAGTCATTAGACCTCAACGACTTGAACAACTATAACACTCATATTTTCTAATCATGAGATATTCAATCGAAAACATACATAATTTATGTGACTATCAAAATGACAAACTCCATAAGAGCTCAACTCGCTCGCTTTATTAAAAACAAACTAGCTAAATGAATGGGGCTTGCTAAATTCTATTCAGTTTAAGCAACACGTCCACATCACTACCCTTAGTAACTTTCTTATGGGTATATCTTTCAACAACAACTTTGACAACTTTCAAATAATTCATAAAAAATGTACTCCGAAATTTATCAGTCCAGCTGTTTAGAAAATGTATTCGGTTTCACAACGATTCATCATTGAAATCTACCGAACTCTGCCTTGTTTGTAGCTAAGGTCGCGTACTTGATATTGATGCTACCTGTTACCATCGAAGCGATCAAAACGTTAGGCCACAATACCATCCTCATCCATGACGAACATTCTAAAAGATGAAGAAGAAACAAAAAACAACTATAACAGGCAATCAGTCGACTTCAATTATTCTGACGCTACGATATGACAACGCCCGAAATCTCCGACAAACCAATGCAATGCAATTGGCTGTCTAAAATAGACCATCTTTTTTCGCATACGCACGTTCATGGTACAACACAAAACTAATACAAAGGTCCTCTCCAACCACTCAACTAAACATGAAGTTATATCCGAGTTGTGTGAGATAACACATATCAGTACCTAGGAAAAGTTGGAAACACGAAATGGCGACACCGCAGCCTATATGAGCCGAATCAAAAAGCCTTTGTGAAAACATCTCAAAATCATCCGTTTTTCATAAAAATTCATCCATTAGCTACTTCTCCCAAATGAGGAAGCTAACTTCAAAAACTATTAATTTTCATAACTACGACACTCAATCAGATGATTGCATTCTATAAAACCAATTACTCCTCCACTAAAATGAGAAATAGATAAAACTAAAGAAGAAAAAAATAAAGAAAGACATCAAGCCATACTTTCAACTCTTACGTTATAAGCCCTCCAATGATTTCAGAAAACGAAAGACCGAAACAATATCGAAATTTAATAAAATTTAATAAAATCTCTTATTGCTATAATATTTTCTAGAGTGCAAACCTCTTGTTATTATAACCTATATGAAATAATACAATCAAGACTTGGTATTCTAATAGATAATACAAATACAAACAAAATAAAGGCCCGAAAGCATAGGTATATGGTTTCTTAGAAAAGTGATGTTAACTAAACTTCTTACAGATCGATAACTATCCATCGCCTTTCATCAATAACAAGAATTTTAATCTCATTTTATACCGAATAAGTCAATGAAAAAATAACCCCGTTTGTTAACATGTAATACTATGGAAAATGTACTAACTCTGATTTTATCAAGGCACTTTCTTAAATATTTATCTGCTTCCAGGGCCAACCACGTAATATCTGACAAAATCTTTGCGATTCTAGAGATTAAGGAGAATGCCTTGATTCAATAATCCTTCTCTCAGACTCTCAGTTGACAATCTTTAATCAAACAATGGGTGTTCACAGCTTCCATAACTTTTCCGTGAACGTTTCACAGTTTTTCTTTTCCATAAACTTACTTAACAACTTATGAGCGATCAGTAGATAATATTCCAGTTCTGATGTTAGTTTAATCTATTTTATTCTGATAAATCTAGACTAAACCTATATTACCTATCACAGAACGGATAACTATTAATGCACAAGGCACAGCTCAATCTTCTCATATTATCACTCTTGTGACCAAGCTGTCTAATATTCACTCATAAACGATAAATGTATACTTACCACAGCCATTGTTCATATTTCCCAGAATGAGGGATAGATCTAAATCCACCTCACTCTTAGAGGTTCCTTTGCTAAATAGCATTCAAAAGCTGATGTCAAAAGAGATGCATTCGTCAGCTTCACTGATGTTGTTTGACAGTTGGAAGAAGCATGCGTTCTGTTTGTGATTTGACCACTAAACCCCATCTTTATGACAAATATGATAAATTGTTAACATATGTATATGAATATCTGATTCACGTGGATATTCTGTGATGAATCTTCATCACATGCTTATAGTCTAGAGCTCCAATGTAAATTACTAGTGACAATTTGATATAAGAGCTCAAATACCCCACGAGTAATTACACTGCAGAGAATTCAAAGAGAACTTAAACAATAATTTTGAAACTTCACTGTCATACTGGACGCGAAACCAACCAAAATTATTTATTCTGAAAAGTTAATTAGTATACCAACTTCGTTGGAAGAACTTTCTTCCGCATATCAAACAATACCACGGAAGTACAGTTCCAAACGGAAGGTACTAAGTAACTTGCTCATTTCCGAATAAAGCAAGAGCTATAAACGCCACAGTTTATTAGGGTTTGTCGGCAAAAGTGCCCAACTTCTGCGAATATCTTGATAACTCTTCTCCTAATGTTTGATAATGTTTATAATTCATTTGATTCGAAATGAACATATTTTCTTAGAAACTTATTTTTTTGAGACTTTCTATTAGAAAAGTACTACACATATTTTTGACATTTGGTAAAACAGATATATAATTAAGAATAATTTGAATAAAGATGTATGCCCATTATTGTGAATCAATTATAGGATAAAAGATTCTTCATCGATTAGAACTTGTACCATTCAGTTGTGAGGTAATTTTCCCCTAACCTTCAGGTTTGACATCTAAGCTGTCTTTATTAAAGCGATAATAATATTTCTTGTCTTATCCGCATTGCCATCACATTTTCTAAGTTTTATGTTCACTTGCTTGCCCATCAAGTTTTCGGAACATTTCAATAATTCGCTCTTGGAAATGGTTATCAATGATTGTCTGTACTATTAACCTGTCAAGAAAGTATCTAACTACACTATTTTGAATTATATTAGACGATTTTCTCATGTACACGTCAGGCTTCATTGGCAACATTTTCTCTAAGATTTGTCTTTTTTGTTCTTCTCGTCTAATTCTTTCTTGTTCTTTCTTACCTTGTTGTTTTATTCTTCCCTGTTCGTCTAAGATATGTCTTATACTTGTTTGTTCTTCTTGTCTAATTATTCTAGTTCTTCTTTTTTTCGTTGTTTAGTTCTTATTTGGCCTTCTTTTTATTGTTATCTAATTCTTTCCTGTTTTTCTAATATTTGTCTTTGTTCTTCTTCTCCCATTTTCAGGTACTTCACCAGATATGTCATATTTTCCATTTCTTCATAATATTTCGATGGTCTTCACCATATATTTTCAGCAAAAGGGGAGGCCACTTCTGACACCAGTTGTAATGTTTAACCCTGTGATAAAAACTGCGGGGCTTCACTTGAGCTTACTCACTCCAAAGCTCGCAGTTTGCTTCTAAGCCTTTATTTCCAATACTTGGTAGAAAACTTTGCGTTGTACTACTTTTTGTTACAGCTTGTCGACTTCACAATTACTTTTCACGGACTTCACCATCTGAACTACTCTCGACTTATGACTGTGACTGCCTGATTCCATAGACTGACCGTGACCCATGATCTAGACGTTCTAGATGCTTGTCAAACTATGTCATACTATGCAGATAATCTAATTGATCTACTCTTTATTAAATTTATGAGGACAACCAATAATTACGTAAATAAGTAATGTACAAGTGCGCTTTGTGTTGATTGAACAATTGTTAGTTGTAATAAACTAATAAAACTTAATCTTTACTTATTCAATAGCATTCTCCACCTAATGAGCATATTTTTTAATAACTGTTATACACATTCCCGAAAGAGGTATAAAGAGAGATAGGTACCTATGCAAATTATATTTGTTGCCAAGGGTTTTCCACATCCACTTCTCTTTTCTGGATACCTGTTTGAATTATATTAATATTTTTATCTTATGTATTTTAACGACATCTACGAGTCTTTTATCCAACGGATACTTTTATGGATCTAATTGAATGAGAGGTTCAAATATGTACTCGTTGATTTATAATAGATTCTAGAAGTTTACTTCAACACTCAAACTGTTTTTATCCTTCTTGATACGCAGTCAACCACTTCATTATTCCGGGAATAATAGAATGATTCTCTCACTTCATTCAGGTAATTTACTATAAGCTCCTCCAAATTTTGTTACTCGAAACAATGGCATTATTTAAGATCAGAAATAACACCATATTGAAGTTTCATAAGGGTACGTCAAAGATAATTGAGCCAGTCTGGTAGTTATGCATTCCTATCCTAAATTTAATTAAATCAGCATCAGGAAGATTCTCTCATAAATATTGTTTATTAATGGCGAATGCGAATGAGATAATTTTCATGAGGTTCATAAGAAATATTAAAATGGTCCTGTACGGAAAATAGCTTACTAAAATAGAATATAATAAATGTCTCAAACTCCCTCAACTACCTACGCAGTAGATAAGGTAACAATGAAATTCCTTTGAAAATGACATGCATTTCATAAATAAAGTCGCAAGGTATATCGTAAGAATATTCGAGATTAGTTTAACTGACTTTACTACGGCATTAAAATAGCGTTTATCTTTGAATAGATAAAAACATAAGGATCTCAAAAGTGGTTCGTTTTTTGTATCTTTAAAAGCTTCGGAGCTCCAGTCTTTACGAGCCAATCTCATCAGATTGAAGGGTCTATAGTGGAAAACTAATAGATAATAAGGCTTTTCAAAGAGCAGTAAATGATTTTATAGTATGACGTAATGTGAGCTTATCATCATTTTTTCTTCGGCTTTGAGAGTTCGTAGCCGTAATATAGAATATAATCGAGTTTAGAAATTGTAGGCACTAGTTCTTAGAATATAGATATTATTGCCTGGTTGTAATGCGAGATACTATATTATTTACTATTTTAATAATTTGATGCAGTCAAATAGATAGATGTATTTGTAGTATCTTCCAGCTTATAAAATATATTCAATGACATCAAAATTTAATCGACAATTAGTCTGCAAAACTAATACATTAAGTTTCATTGACAAGTAGAAAATTAGATAAAAGTTGCCATAAGGTAGAAAGAGAAGCTCATAGTGCATCCTAACATGCAGTGGCTTATCATTCTCGCTATTATAGTAGCCAAGCTACTTCTATTAATGAAATAAGGGTATCACTTAAGTGAGTTAGTATTTACAAATTCTAGTACACAGGTTCTTCACAGAAAATAATAAAATTTGTGGCTAGAAATCATATAGATCCATTGGAAATATTGGGATTATCACCTAAAGCTACATTTTTTTTACTTTTTGGTTGACCATATTCATAAGCGAAGTACCTACCCAGATCCTGCATCTTTATTTCAACACCGATATACAAGTTGTCTCATGGTCGATGGAACATTAGACGTTTTGGGAAAACGGCAAGTAGGAATTTGCTAAAATCTGGTCATACAAGTTAATGACACTGTTCTATCGATTTTTATCGCATCGTATAAGTAGCAGCAACTTTCATTTTTTCAATGCGACACCCTATATATTCTTATATTTCCACTTTGCTGTTGGTTTCTGACCACATTTGTAAAATATTTCCCTATGCCTATCTGTAGCGGTTTTTGGAATATTAATTATTTTCTATATTTTTCGGCCTCAATAACCTATTTAAATTATATGGAAAGCTGAAATTCTGGGTGTTGTTTATCATTGTTATAGCTACTAGCACTGGGTAGAGAAATTTCTTCTACAGTTTACAGGGTGTTTAAAAACTGGTGAAAAGTGCATTTTTTCAAATGGAGCACCCTGTATACTATCATATATTCTGTTAGATTATGAAGGTCCCTTTCAAATCTTATATCATGTTCCTGTACCAAAATGGTAAGGTTTTCCAATCAAATGCAAGTCATTAAATGTCATGGAAAATGTGACAATAATAGGTTCACTTAAATGAACAAGTTTTTGAGACTGTTGAAAAATTGGACAAAAAACATTGAGATGGATGGAGATAATTATTCGAATGAAGTTCTGATGAACTTGTTTAATATTTGTGGACAGTGTAGACTAATAAAAACAAGAACCTGCAGAAAGTTAAGGAAGTGTGTACCATGATTTACCTCCAATAAATCAGAAAAAGTTTGTTGGAATACATACTAAATTCATTAATTAAGTCAACGCTCAAATCAAAACAACAATTACCGAAATCACTGACTGCAGAAGAAGATACCAACATAAATACTTAAGCCTATTTGCTCATCCATAAACTTCAATCATGGCATGCATCCATATAAATTCACAAAAGTCTACTCACTAAACCAAGAAGATTATTAAAAAAGGATCAACTTTTGTGAAATCAGCCTAATCGCCACCCAAGAGGATCCTAACTTTCTCCACAAGAAATAGAAGAAAAAAAATACATTTTTCGGCTGACCAGAATCCCCAAGCTGTTGAGGAGATGAGATTTCAGGAAAAATTCAGTTTCAAAGTTTTTTGTCCATAAAGATAATAAAATACCCTTCGTAATTTACGAAGAAACTCTAAATTTTACTAAATATTTATACATTCTAACGACGACAGTGAATGATTTTTTGGACAATTTGTCACTGGAAGAATACCGTAGCTCCTGGAATCAGCTGAATGGAGCACCAGCTCTCTGCACGTAGGAAGTAACAGAGATGATGCTTTAAATATTTAGAGACCGTTGGATTAGACGTTTGGGTCCCTGGGATTGGTCGGCGAGATCACCCGATCTAACGCCACTAGACTTTTACTTATGGGGCTCTTTAAAGCGACAAGTAGTCAGCAAAGATAAACTGCAGCAACATGTGATCACCTGCATAGACGAGTTAGATCGTGAAGATCTATTTTTTTCAGTACGATTTATTAAACTTTTGCAATGTTCTTGTTGTAATCTCGAAATCTTGTCCATGAATAATAAACAATATTGCCAAACTTTAATTTCAAAAGTAATTTCTATTAATTTTAACTATGTTCTTAGGCATTAGCTAAATTGACAATTTATCTAGTTCTTGAAGAAACTTACTTTTTGAAAGCATGATTAAGCTGTAGGAACATGAATTTTTTTTTACCATTTTTGTATAAAACAGTGATATCAAGAATTTTGAAACCCCCTACAAATTGCAGAAGAAATTTCTCTACACAGTACTAGTACCCAGGACAACGGTAAACAATAAGAATTTAAGAAGGCCTCTATTTTGGCCGAAAAATATAGAAAATAATTGATATTTCGAAAACCGCTGGAGATAAGTACAGGGAAATATTTTATAAATTTGATCAAAAACCAATAGTTGACTGGAAAATATAAGATTATATAGGGTGTCTCATTGAAAAAATAAAAGGTGCTGCTACTTTTCGATATAAGCAGCAATACCTACTGCAACTCTGAAAATATTTTAAATAGATAAAACAATAACTTGTTTGACCAGAATTCCTACTTGCCGTTTTCCTGAAACGTCTAATATTCCATACACCGTGAGACACCCTGTAATTTAAATTTTCAATATTTTCCAACATAGATTTTTAGAAATGAATGTTTGAAAACAAAATAATGCAGCATATGCATATTTTATCTTTTTTTGACGTTGAATAGTTGTAGAGAATTTTATTTTTATGGAAAACTATATTTCTCACAAATTGTCTAAATGACAATCAATCTAACCTATCCTACCTAAATCTCCTTTCGAATCAAATTTCATATATGCTAAACATGCTAAGTCAACTCCACTCACATACAGCGCTACATGCCGAAGAGCCTTTCATGTGAATGCTGGCTTATGCCCACTCCAACAAACGTTCCATGCGAGTGGTAACGACCTAAGCGTATTACACGAAAAATAGCAGTGAAATTTCGATTAAAATAGAAGAATTAGCTGTTCATCGTTTGGAATTCTCCATTGACTTATTTATTATAACCTCCATAAGGTGAAAATCAAAATGAGAAAAATCACTCTGTTGACAGTTATTCTCAGGTTCGGGCCTTCAGAATCATTCAATCTGACTCAAATGTAACTTAGAGGCAAGTTGAAATTTTATTCATTAATACTATATCCTTTTGAAATAATAATTCGCATAAGATATGAAAACAGCTATTTAAAGTTCATGTCTTGAGATATATAATTAAAATTTACATCAAGAAGAAGGATTTTATTTTGGGTATTGAGATGCGCCAGGTGTAATTAATTTGTGTTTCCAAGATAACATAAATATTTTTTCTTTATATACTCTTATTAAGTAATATATGTATACAGTTCATTTTTTAAGTTATTGTTTGAGCTTTAGTACCGCCAAGTGACGGCATAATCAGGTTTGTCAGATGATTTAAAATGTTTGTTCACTATATCCTTTGATGCATCTTCTACCAATATCAATATTTCCCATTAACTCAAATTCTACATGTAACATTTATGCTTATGCTTATATAACTACTTGTACCTACCCAAGCCTACTTTTAATACTATTATCAGATATTTTGATGCATATTTTTTCACGAGTAAGTTAGATGAGCTGAAAATTTGACCAATTAAGATTTTATTCCTATGTAAATTGATATAAAGACTAACGAGAAACATTTAATTACACAAAAGTTTTTTCTCTCTCGTTTCCTACCAAAAAGTGTTGTTTATTTTGATAGAGAATCTCATTATACCGAATATACATAGTTTAATTAGGGAAGATTATATTTTTACTGCATTTAAAATTTGTTCAGTATGGCTCATGAAACTCAAGATAAACTAAATTCTTTGAAAATGTAATCGATATGATTTCGATGTGTTTTATTGAATTGTTGATTCCAAATTTATCAAATGATCCAAAAACAATGTCTTAAGGTAATCCTCTAAAGTTATATAATTGTTCAATCTCAGTTATCTCTTTCAGGATCCGAAACTTTGATTGGTCAACATTGAAGTAAATGCACAAATTAACAAATAATAAATACTAGTGAGCCCTATGGTCGAAATTTTATCGTAATTTATTAAAATATTATTATTAACATTATTAAAGTTCTTCTGTATCATTTAAAATGCCATTGTAATATTTATTTCTTAATTGAGGTTATGAACAAATTTCAAGATGCAAACTCGATGCGCGTCATCTTGGCCAAACAAGGCCATTGTAGTTATGGGAGTAAATCTCAAAAGTTCTCCGGTTTCTTGCGACTTATAAACTTTCCATTCTAATTTTACAATTTGACGCAAGGCTTTTGTCATCTTTTTTCGACATTTTTGGCTTGTATTTCTTATATTTGAACTCCCATATCAGCACAATGATTGCAGTGCAACAATAACAGTATTTGTTAATGACATAGGTATTCAGGAATGAATTCGTATCGTCACTCTTGATCAAAATAATTGAGGAGTTGAATATCCCATTGGTCAATATTTGCTTATTGTTTCATCATTGCTTGTTTAATGAGAAGCACTTATGCCTGCAAAGAGATGTTCGTTGTAGAATTTGTTAAAGAATCAACTTTAAATCAGGGTTATCTTCGCTTAAATTGTAAATAATTACTTTTTATCCTTGATATACATAATTTCAGTCCTTTTTGACATGATGCAATCTATCCTTTTAAAATAACCATAAATTTTTTCTCCTCATGAATGACAGATGCATTTGATCTCAAATTTTAAGTAATGTTCAAACATGAAATATCGGGTGATGTACTGGCACCTCACAGCAGCTATCAATTTCATACTGTGCTCTTCTTTGATATTCCGCTTTTGTAGTATTGTCGACTATTACAACCCTTGTTTCCACAATTATATATTATATTTAGGTTTTTCTGAATCTAATATATAACTAGTTTATGATATTTGTGTCTTCTGAAATATAATGCCATACTTCATGAGTGAATAATGAACTAAGATCTAGTAAAATATAAATTTAATTTACCACAATATGTCGATATTATTCTTCGATATTTCCTGTTTTTCCGCGTTCACTAATTGCGCATATCTTCTTTGTCTTAGTATAATCTTTGCATATATGTCCATCCAAATACTTTTTTCTCGAAGCTCCAAACAATTAATTAGTATTGAAGCAATCCTCTTAATTCATAGTCTAATAATTCCAATTAAAGAAGGTGATTTCTTAATTGACATTTCAAACGAATATTCTTTGAAATATTGACAAAATCTTCACAAATAATTTTCCTCTGAATACATATGCCAGCTTACCAAAAATCCGAAAAGAAATTTCAAATCGATATAGATTATATATTTATTTATCTAATTATCAATATGGTATTTAATTCATTTTTTCTACTTTTAGAATGAAAACTTTCATTTGTTATTTATAAATCAAAGTCTTTGCCGATCGCTGAACGCAACCAACTTTATCTAACTGCTTCCATTATATCCGATATATTTTAAACACAAAAAAGTGACAACAGATAATAAGAAATCAAGTGATACTCTCAGAAATCCGCACTGGTTGAAAAAACAACCAACAATATTCATCTCGTTTCCATTTAGTTCCTTCACCTTAGTCCTCCTCCACCAAGAAATACTCTCCTGTGTTAGATGACCTGCTCCTAAATCGTTCTTTCTATCCAACAATTCCCACGTTGGTTGTTCGATCTGCTTCCTGCAACGCAGACAACATCTATTGTTACTGCTTGCCTCTCATCCTCTTGGACTTGCACTTTTATCGGCCTCTCTGAAGCCATAGAAAGCACAGAAACTGTATTACGTACAACGGTAATTCGATTGCAGCACAGCCATTACTTATCTTCTTGTAGCTGTGTTGTGAAGGGAGGCGTCACACGAACTCTGTAGTCCAATTAAATTGTATTATTAGTTATTCCGACGTGCTAGAGTTAGAGTCCTTTAACGCCATGGATCCTTATATTTTACTGTAATAAGCTATAACAGTGGAGTGATGGTACTGTTCAACTAAGTTATATTGTGAGCCTTTATTTGCCTAGAATGCTAACAGAGACAAAAGAGTTACTAATTAGTCAGGATTGTGGAAGTGGGATATATTAGGTTTTTAATATTATGTAACGGGCATATAGATGTGACTGGGCTTTATTTATTTTCAAAGTTTATTTATTTCTACACTAAGTACCTATTTATATTCAACTATTTACAATTTATATTCACTGCCTCAAACTTAAATCTGCACCGGGCGATTGCCCCTGACTGACTAACTCCGCAGCTCTCTCCAATATATAGGCAAGCAGAATGGCTCTCGTATTTTCTACACCCATCTTCCGATGCCAACTTCGAACTTGCGCGAAGCTACTAGAAGCCTCGGGAATATGTCTTGACCCAGGCATGCATGGCTGACCAATACCAATAGCGGTATGCAACACACCACCCGGGTCCCACCACCGTCCGCACTCGCTAAGGTGCTCCGCCTTCCGACGAATCGCACACGCCCACCATTATGACACCGATCACCGAAGCCAAGTTCGTTACAATTGCTTATAATTTAGGAATAAGTAGGGCTGCACACAGCATTGTTCTTTGATGTATTTCCCTCATTAGGGAAGACAAAGAAAGTAAATGACGTATGTAAATATTCCTTATTCCTAGAAACAGTATATAAAGTTGATATATGAATGATTGAATAACTGCAAATTTAGTTTGGCAATATGATTGAATCTATCGAATCAGTGCCCCTCCGCCAGAAATTAGAATTTGAATACCTGATAATTTACCTAATTGAGGTTTATCCTAGTCTAGGTATTTAATTGCTATAAATAGAATTTTGATTCTTAATTGAATATATAACAATTCAAAATGCGCCAATGATATATAAATTTGATTGTAGACCCGAATATATTTTTTCATTTCTTCATAAATCAACGTCTGATCTTAAGTTTGTTAGTTGCAGTCGCTCTAACTACTTAATCAATAAGTTTCATGAAGCATCTGTCGGTTCAAATTTTACAACAGTAACTTTAAATGTTAGGGAAGTAGTTGTGTAGAAATTAATAGGAAATAAAGTGTAAACTATATTTTTAAAAAAAGTGATTTTCAACGACCTACCCCTAACATACATAGGTACAGCAAATGAACGATTTACTTTGAATTCAAAATAAATCAACTTCATAGCATTGGATATAAGATTAGGTTTAATAGTTGGGAATGGTGCCTGCAAACCTTTCAGGCTGATATCGGACGCTCAGGAACACCTAGGAGCAATATGTGTACAAGGTGATTCAAAAGTAAGCGACAATGGAGGCGTAATCGTTGCATGAAAATAAGAAAAAAATTTCCTATTAAAATGAGTTCGAAAATTCTTCCTAAGGGAGCTAACCTTTGGATACGTCACCCTAAAGACGATTTCTTCTATATAACATAAAAACACTTTATTGTTCAAATTTGAACATTTCTGTAGGTGCCGTAAAACGTTTGATGGAAAATAAGATAATAATACCAATGAAATGGATGAAAATCCTTTTATATGTTTCATTTTATGAGTCTTCAAGATTCACGAAAAAAGTAAATGAGATCATAAACCTTCATAATGTAAGAATGGGACTCGAACTGCGAGTATTCCGTACATGTATAGTCGCCGTCTACTCATTTTTGTCCACTTCAGAATGCCCCTCCCCTTTGCTGCCTTGATAGTGTTACCACTAACAAGGGGACACTTTAAGGTTGATTTCGAACCACCGATATGTCTCTAAGGACATACGAGTCAACCGCATCAGGGGGTTTTAAGGGTCCCCTTACCACACTGCCTTCAGGCGGGTTGGTGAGGGGCAAGTGATGTCAGTAATATGGATAAACGGTTCGTCCTTGAAAATAAAATTGAGCATCGTCGTTTGTCTTGACATGCTGAAACATGTTAAAGATCGCACTGGTCAATTGTTTGATTATTAAATTTGATGGAATTTCTTGATAACGACAGGATATTCATGAGAGCGGACACAACAGATATTTTACTCTGAAATTTAGAGAGATAACTATTTCAGTTTCATTCTACATTTTAAGAAAAAACATTCTAATCAAATTGATCATGTGATTTTGTAGACAAGATATGTGACATGAAGAAATATAGACCTTAATTATCATCTAGTGCGAAAACTGTAGGTACTGAAGTGTTGAGAGTTGGTTTCAATGTCTCCCCCTACTCCCAAAAAGACCTTAAAAGAATGAAAAATATATTTTTTTATCCATCAGGAATAAGCAGATCATTTTCGAAGACCTTTAAATTGATTATTTTTTGAAAAAATGAAGGGTTTTTCGGCAAATAGCACTAAAAATTACAAAATTATTACCGCTTCATTATAAAATAAAAGATAACGTTCAACAATTTTGATGATTAATGAGATAGTCAAAAATGTAAAATATTTTTAACAATAAAAGGACCGACATTCTCAGTTGATGAATAAAAAAATACAAAATAATATGGTATATATATAATGGTATTGATCATTTGGAGTTGGTACCGAAAGTCTTCTATCTACAAACAACTGCAAAAGTTCCAGCACCATTATAGTTGATATTTTTATGTATTTTTCATGGCACCAAATCATGAAGTCTGTTCAGTTTTTGTAATAATATTTAATTGTTTCTTGCAAATAATATTCACTACAATTTCTGATATGAATCTGTTATTTTCCCAATATTTTTATTCTATAAATCATTTATGTAAAAGTAAGTTACCATACTGTGGACACAAAGTTTAATATAGTTTTATCTATAATCTTGAACATAAATGGACAGTACTTACCTACATATATTTTCAGCTGAAAATATGTATTCCCTGTATTAAAGATATCATGCTCTGGTATCTCCGCATTGATGTGACAATACTATTTACACTTTGATGTTTCTTTTCACCCCAGCGATGACCGTTTGATCGCATTTGTAGATCGTTTGACGTTTCCTGAAAGTATTTTCACAACGGTTATTTTGTTTTCCATCCCGGATGTCTTGTTCCCGGAAGCTACCACCCCCTAACAACTGATAACTTGGAGGTAAATATCGCCATTCTGCTTGACTGCGTATTGGTTTCCTTCGATTCTCAGTGCCGAAGAAAAGTTTTAAAAGAATCGTCACTTTGTACAATTCGTTCTCTCAGTTGTCAGAAAACAGAGCCTTCAGAAGGTTTTAAACTGATTGAAACGTGACAGTATATAATTGAGTAAATATCTCATTTTCATAGAAAATATAACAATAGATTATAATTTTCGTAACAGCATTGTTCAAAGTTTGAATAATTCCATCAAGTTATAATTTCAAATTTCAATTAATTCATAGTTACGGAAATCTGATATATTCATATACAAGACTTTCTTACGGCTCTCAAGAAAAAAAAATGCAAGAATTGTATGAATGAACATAACAAAAATATGAACATTTATTTGCAATCCATTTTTCCCAGGTTATACCTTGAGAAGATGGTATAGGGCTAGAAGAATACTAAAGGCAAGTTTTATCAAAACTATTTTTTGAGCTACTAATTTGACTAAAACAAATCTATTGCACAGAAGCTATTGCGAGTATCGTGCCAATCTTGTGTAACAGGCGAGTGAGTCGTAGGTACCCGAAAAAACAAAAAAGAAAGCAACAAAATCTGTCAATCCGTTCGCGAGATAATTTTATCATTGACAGGCAGACAGACAAACCAATTTGCAGAAAATATATTTATGGACACTGGCATCTGTTGAATAACATCCTGTACAAATTTTACACGATTACAATAATTTCCTTACTTAGCTAATTGTGTTGGGTAGGAAAGTAGAGAAATCCGATTACTTCTTTTACACGTTGACATAATGGTTGGAACATTATTTCCAGATAACCAACAAGAGGACAAAATTTGATTCGGTAATTACGGGGCGCTTATCTGCGTCATTTGAGGCAGTTTTTCGTCGCAGAATCGCCGCATTATCCGTAGATAGCGTTGCGATGTCCGGAAAAGCTCTCGAGTAGAGAAAAACGTCTTTCCGCGACCATTGTTCCATTACTCCAGAGATAGGGCGGAGAAGCCCTTGGGGCCCGAGGCCTGTGGCTCTGTTTTTTTGATTACGCGGCAAAATGTCGCCCTAAGAGATCGGAAAGTCTCCGAGAGGTGATAATACGTTTTTAAGCGGTGCAAGAGACGGAAAAAATGTAACACAAACAAACTGGCTGCAACACAGATATCGAGTTAGGGATTTGTTGAGATGGCAGATAAGAAGTTCTACATTCTTTCGAATCAAATCTGCTTTTCAAGTTCTAAATTGTGAAAGTTTCTCAGGCAGCCATCTACAACTAATATTTCTGTGTCATCTTATATACTGAAGATGAAGTGCTTTCAAGCCACCATCATCAAAAAAATGTTTTTTGTTGCTCCCTCGATTGGATTGTGCGCGTGTGTGGTGCGTGTGATTCAAATAGACAAGCATCGATAGCTGGTTTCTTAACCTTAATACTAAATCTCTAAATTAAAACAATCTAATAAATTTCTAATAATAGGCACATTGCTCAAACATGACAATTATTTCGGCATACTGTGACTTTCTCAATGCGAGTAATAACTAAATTCTAAGAGGATACGTGCCTACTTACGTAATAAGGATGTTTAACATAAATCTTAATACTTTAAACTAATTAGGTACACTAAGGGACTGGACCTACCATCGATCTGTTCATTGGGGAAAATATGCGAATGTTAACATTTATTAATTTTTAATTAGTCAAGTTTTTTTCATATATTTATTTATTGTTTGTTAATTTCCAATCTACCCTACAATTATCACAAGTAATAAGTAAATATTCTGATTGGAAGTATTGGTATAAGAAGTGCTCCGTCAACTGATGGATCACCTCACAGGCATTCCAAAGTTAGGTCTTCTAGCCATAGTCATTTTAGTCACCTATTAATCAAAGTCTAGGTGGCAAATGCTATTACTAATGCATTTTGATAAACTTGGATTCAATTATTTCACTGTTTGATGCATGTAAAGTGATTTTGACTTTGACTTATTCGCTGACAAATGGTACACGTAGATCATTTTGAAGGAATTGGTTTGATTTAAATCATGGAGCATTAGCAACCATACGAAGCATTCTAGACTGAGATGTTTGCATTATTTTCGTGTCTGTTGGTTTGCTGCAACCTCACAGTTCGATTCCATATATCCATATAGACTATCATTTTATGCATGATTAATTTATTTTCCATTGATAGCTCAATTCTAGCCCATTCTTTTCGGTATGTGGGATTTTACTTTTACCATTAACGGTATGATTATATTATTGAGACGCAGTGCGTAGTTTGGATTACTTTAATGCTATATGAAAGATCTCTTGTGTTCATTGATACGGGTTTGAATATTGTCACCAGTTTGACCTACGTAAACTTTTGAGCAATCACCGCAAGTGATTTCATAAACTCCTCATTAACAATAGTCTGGAGTCTTTGTTTTATTGATCTTGATAAATTTACCTAATAACCGAAAAGAAAATAATAAAATTGAGTTTACATTTGTCATTAGAAATTGATAAACCTTTCGGGTAATATCCAGATAGATAGTTTGTCCAGCCCTTCACTGTATATGTATATGTGTTTCCGGGTAAATGTAGGAAATCTCTCGGATACAAATAGAACATGAACAAATAAGATGACAAGCTCCTATAATTTTTTTCCATACAGGCACTTCCTACGGAGATATGCGTCCCTGAAGAACGCGGCGTAAGATTAATTTCAAAATTTGTATTTAATATCGGAATTAAAAATTTTAAGTTTTTTTAAATAAGTAATTATCTTTTTTTAAAGATCTAGAACCGACTTTAAGATGAACTACAAAATAATACTTATTCTATTAGTAATGATACTTCTGATGTAGTTGCCAAGAGTTTTCTATCTGCCTATAACTGATATTTTCATATTTTATCTCTTCTACAACTTCAAAATTAACAATTACCAATAGATTGAATATTATTTTGTATTCCTGTTACCTACCTACCTAAAGTCGTTCCCAGTTTTTGTAAACATGACACCAGAACAAATTTGACCATGACCACAAAGCATGCAACAAAACCGATATCAACGATAGCTTTATACATATACCTACACTAAGATATGGAAGACTTATTCGAGCATAACAGGGTTATCGATGACAAAATGTACATCAATCATCGAAGGCGAAGACGTATCTGCGTAGATACTGTGCGATGCCGAAGCAGAGACTTTTTCTTCCAAAGAGTTTCCATTTGATAGGGACGACATAGCGTCATCGCTTCTCTCGACGGAGAAAAAAAACCTGAAATTTATGGCATCCCAGATGAGCAGAGAATGTCACAGCTGTATATCATCATTCTGGAGGTTAATTATGAGCTAGGAAGTTAACTGAACAAAGATTTCAAGTCTCTATGCTGAAAAAATATATGTTTTTCCTTTATAACCAAAAGAGAAATATAAATAAGTTTAATTTCAGCTTTGGAGGCTTTATTTGAAATATCAAATTTGAAGAAATATGTATTGATCAGCAAATCGACTAAACAATACTGTTAACAACTATGACAATAAAATTATTATTGATGAGTGAAATATTTCAAAATATTTAAAACGAGTGGATATTTCTGAGAGAGACAATTCTATTGAAAATAAAAGTTGCATTACCGCCAGTGCAGATATTCAGAGCTGAGAACTGAGTAATTTTCTCAAACGTCTAATGGGCTACTCACTGTAAAACACTCTAGATAAATGGGGTCCCTAGAATGTTTCTGCAAAATTCTACCACGTATTCCTTAGCTTTAAGTAAGCCGATTGGTCAATCTTACCAATGATTGTCCTGAAATTATATTTTCATTTATAAATTTCAAAAGGCTCTTGAGGTTTTACTGAAGTTCGGTACGTTGACGTACTTCTAATTATATCCCGAATATCTTTTCTACACCAATAAATTTGAAGGGGCTCGAGTATAAAATTATGATTAGGAACTTCATTTATCATAAAAATGTACTCTTGATGAGACTCGTTTACTCTTTGCAATATTTGAGTTTCATGATTTTGCTCCAATTCATACTAAAATTAAGTTGGTAATCATCATTTGACCAGATATTCTTTAGTTAAAATGAGATACTTTTTTGTTTTACCAGTCTCCAAATTGTAATATTTGTTATTGTCTTTTCATTATTTTGAGAAAGTAGGTATAATATGATTAACCCTAGACACTTCAAACTTTGAAACATTTCTATGCCATATTTCATAAATTTCTAGCCATGTTATTCTCATTATGAAATAGCATAGTCTTCAAATTCAAATTTTGCAGAAACCATAGGAGCTATTTATCCAGAATAAAGTCCTTAGAAAAAAAACTCAATCTAAATTTTATGTTTATCCATATTGGCGTAGAATTTAGGAATATGTTTTATGAAAAACAAAAGTTTTACGTTTCTGGATAGATATTTCGTATAATACTGCATTTGATTTTTTGGGCGTTCAAACTATCTCAAATTTCAGAATTTGAGCCTTTGAAATTTTTATAAACTTATGAGGTTGTGACTTCAAGACTGGGAATTAATTGGTTTATTATGATATCAGAAATATTCGCTAGATCTTTGAAAATAGCTTGTCGAGACACACTGTATAGTATTTATGATAAAATTGTTCCATCTAATATAAACATAAAAAGAAACCAGCAGAATGCGTGTCCAAACGACGAACTTCCCAGTAGATCTGAAAATATTCGAACTAACATAAAAACTCAATACGAATTTTCAGTAGTTGTTAGTTTTTATAGATCTTGATTTCCAAAACTTATAAAAATATTATGACGCTTATCTATCTTTACGATGCTCTACCCACTAGGCTATCTCACACTTGCATCTTCGACGATAAGTACGTGCATCTAGCTTTCCGCTAGCTACAGGCTGTCGTAATTTTCTTAGTCTTTGAATTTCTGTTAAAAATCAACTAATGTGACTCAGCTGGAAACTTTCTCAGTTCTTAAATACTTAATTACGCGTCAAATGAGAACACCCCCATATTAATATCGTCATTAGTTTGCGAGATAATGGAGACGAAAAATTCCGAACGTACATACGCACATACGTTCATACACACACACAGACATCTCGATAAAAACGTTGAATTTAGAATCTGGTGACCTTAACGTAGAGATGTGCAAAAGCTGGGGACTCACAAAATCGGCCCCATTACAATTCCTCTGAGAAATAATTAAATGAAAAGAATTAGTATTAGTGTTCACCCTAATACTGTTTTTGATCTAAAATGGCCATAATTAGTCTAGTCTACATACAAGTTTAGCTATGAGCCCTCTCGTTTATATAATAGTTAGGAAGGTATACATTCCATGCAACAACTATTCAGCCAAGTCGCATAAAAGTTAGTTAATGTGACTTTCCGGGCAGCAATTAATCCCACGGTTGGCCTCTGCCTGTCTGCTACGACAGCTAATTTTCCTCAGCTGTCTGATGGAGCAAATACATTGTTACACTTCAAATACGACGGTCTAGTAGGTACTTTGGCTTAATTTTGCTCCGATTCGAGTTCATGAAACTCACCTGAAAATCCACTCCTCTATCAGGATCTGAAGTTTGTAAATACAACGGTTTCCTCCGAAAATGTGATAGCTTATCTCATAGTTACTTCATAAGTTGGAATCCTGAATGATGGAGATATTTTAGTATGTTCATGACGTAATGATATTTGAAACTTCTTAAATCTTCTTGATGAGTGAATTAGTTTAGGATCTATTTATTAGTCTAGATAATCAGAATCAAGAACTGTAAGGATGGTTTACTTGATGAAGAAAATATTTGGAGACTGAGATGACATATTCTTCTGTCTCTTGAATTTCATCTGGAATTATAATATTCATCTTCTTCTTGGTGTTTTTTCCTTTGCCTTCAGTCATCTTTTTCGGGGTCGGTCGATGGGACCCAATGGGGACTTGTTTTCACCAACGTTTACCATTCAATCATTTTTCATTCTGGTGAGTCTGGTTTATTCCATTCGATTTTTCTGTTGGTCACCTATTCATTTATACTATCTATTGTAAATAAGAAATGGTCTGATTGCAGTCGTAGATATTCTAGATCTAGATTTTACCTGTATTCTGTTGCTATTATTGCTGCTTTTGTGACTTGATTTTTCACCTTGGTTTCGATTTCTCCATATGCAGATATTTCAATGCCCAGCTATTTGAACCTCATTTCTTGTTGTAGTTGTATAGTTAGTTGTATCATCAATAATCGACTTAGATCTCAGTGGCGTTTTTGCCGTAGTCATGCATTTCGCTTTCGATGGTGATAACTTAATTTTTAGTGACTTAGCACTTTATTATATATAATATATATTTATATAAATATATATTTAAAGTATATTATATATTTTGGATTCGTTGTCTCCAAGTATATAGCATTACAATGTTACTAAAGAGGACTGTTTTTAATTTCTGAGCTATCTGTGTGCTTCGTCAATAGCTCTTTCATCTACTGTAATATTCTCCTCGTAATCTCATAATATTCGAACTTCCTTATAGTATTCAGGGCCTTTATTCGCATATTCTTGCAGATTCTCATTTTGATAATTTAAAAAAATTGGTAAAAGCCTTTACCTACGACTTCCCTCGACAAACCACCCCGCTTCGAGTTCGAAACAACCTCGTCGCTTCTACCGTTCTGATATTGACACTTAATATTTTGGACACCCTGTATATATGATTAACGAAAACCCATACATTGCGTCGCCGGTAGTCCTTCAATATGCATACCAAAATTCGTTGTCCTAGGTCAAGCCGTTATTGAGCTACAACGCCAACAAACTACAGACAGACTACAGACAGACCGACGGACTTGAGATACCATGATTTTCGTGATCTAGGAACCCCAAAACGTAAATATCAGCAAAAATCTCGAGCTCGATTTTTCACGTGAATACAATACTTCCCTTATTGAGGGAAGTAAAAACGAAATAATATGTTTCCAATGGATCCAATATGTGTGACAAATACGCTAAATTTGGATAAAGTAAATTTATGTTGACATGCCTTTTTTATTTAACGATGTAGCTCTCTGCAGCTGACCCGGGTTCGTTTATGGCCACCCAATATTTTTTTGCTAAACAAAATCTGAAAAGTCATAGTCTCGTTATTATTATTGAATCCTTTCTATATTCACAGTAACCTAACCTAACCTAAATAGTTGAATTAAGATTTTTGACATTTCATAACTCAAAAACGATATAAGTTTGCTATTTTTAACATTAGGAGAAAGGATCGTTGATAGAAATATAATAATAATAATATACAGGAAATCCTATAAACGAAAAAATTCTAAGCTCTCGTTATCAGCAACTTAAACATATTCAGCCATATTCGTAATCGAAACTTACGTAGGTACGCTACAAAATTAAGTGCGGAGGCTTAAATTAGGATTATGACTCTCATGTCAGGGTCATGGTAGGATAGTATTTTGTTTTTTTTATTTTAATAAGTTTCTAGCTACTACCAAACTAAGAGTAGTTTATGAAAACGGCTGTTTATCTTCATGATTATAAAATGAAGTACTTAGCAGATATATACACGACAATTGTTCGTATCCTCCTCATATATCAGAAAATACCGAGCGTGTCTTGCAAAAATACGGAATATAGGCCTCCAATCCAAGTTTAGAAGAAAACCCATGCAAAAATCCTAAGTACGAACCTCTCCCAAGAGAGCCCAATTCGCAATTACTTTTTTAATTTCCTACGCTACTATAGTAGCTGTATAAGGAAAGTATTGTAATCGTGTAAAATTTTCGATATCAAAATTTTTACAAATGTTGACGTTTCAGAGTTTTTTAAGTTTAATAAATATATTTTCAACCATTGGTCTGTCTGTCTGTGACAGCATTATTTCGGGGACGGATCGATGTATTTTGTTGCTTTCTTTTTTATTTTGATTGGTACCAATATCACTCGCCGGTGGCACTGAATGAGAATCCTGTATACAATGGGTGTTGAGCTATATAGCCAAAAAACGTGATTTGCTCAAGACTATAGAGCAAAAACGGCTCTAAGGATTTTGATTAAACTTGCCTAAAGTATTCTTCTGAGAGTTATTTACCAGCCACATAGAGGCCATCTCTGAGAAAAACCACAAAAAAAAGTTATGCTTGAATAAAATTCCGTATTTTCCACATGTTTCATCAGATTCTGACTAAACGTTTCATCTTGCGAAAAAATGTTACATGACCATTGTTGTTTATCTTGACATGCTGAAAAAAATGAGTGGTAGCACGATTTGACCAGAGGATTCTTACTTCACTACCGCTAATATCGTTGCTATGTAAGGAAAGTAATGTAATAGTGTAAAATTTCTCATTCACTGGAATTTGCCTGCGAGCGGTAGGAAAGTCGTGTGAGTGGACACACCAGAGAGTTTAACTTGTATCTACTGCTCAAGCTGTTTTAACAAAATTTGTCTTAGATCCAAGCAACAAAATATAACGAGATATATTTGTACCATCAGCAATGTTTCGATAAGAACCTCGAGACAAGTTCTATAAAGCTAAGAAATGCTCCAGAAGTTCTATCAAGATGGTAGATTGTTAGGTATATTGCTAAGCTACCTTAAATCCGTTGTTTTAGCTTAACAGGAATAAAGCATATGAGATTTTGATAGTATTGTATAGTAATATGTGTGATTTTCAACGTATTTGAATAAAGCAATTACATTATAATCTGATATCAGAATTTCCCTCGTTCAGATGATTCTTACAAATCCAGGGGGTATATGTGCACCCAGTTCACCCTTCACATTCCGGCATCCGCTTGCAGCGTCAATATTCTGGAACCGGGACAGGATACACACAGAACATTTACATAACGGCCTCGTAAGCGTAGCATGAGCCCACGACGACCAAGAAACTCCACGACGCTACTACGATTAATCTCCGGCTATAATATAACGTGCAGTAGGTGATATTGGCTGGTAAACTGCTTCTTCATCTTAGTACCTCGATATTAAGCTGAGATTATATTAGTAAATACTGCATATGATTAGGCAATTTGGCAGGCGGCGTTTAAATGACACTCGATGTGGGTCATTGAAGTAGTGTGCTTGTTGTGAGGTTTAGCATTAGGAAAGAGCATTTGGCTGATGTCCTCCATCCTGCTCCATGTTACTATTAAGATTATTAGAGTTCCTCATAAAGTTAGCAAAATGTTGTTGCAATATATTGGGTGATTTATTTTTATTTTTAAAATTTTTAACAAAAGCATCAATAAATTGTGAAATAGATGTTTAAAATTCCACCAGACTTTCATTTTAGATCAATTAAATTCTTGATATATCAAAAAAAATTGCTTGATCTTTTTTAACTCCATAGGTATATACCTACTTATGCTGAGTGGGATGCCACATTTCCCTTTGTTTCTGTATCTAAAACTATGCGATAGTATTTTCAACTTGCTGGATAGAGAATTTTCCGACTGCATTCGTATTCCAAAAGTGGAAGGGTGCTTTGTCCACAAGAAACAATGGGTTTTATCATAGGTTATAGCCTTATTTGTATGAATCGAGGCTGAATATTTTTGTAAAATATGCACTTGTAGCCAAAAGGCAGTTATCATTAGTCACTAATTATTATCCGAAACTTAAATAAAATCTCATGTCAACCGACTGAAAGCTGACTAGATGGTTTCGAAAAAGTCATGTCGATAGAGTTCTTGTTTATATAAAAAAGACAAATTCTATGAAACTGTTGGGTTGAGGTATAGGGATACCTAGTATAGTTCGAAGGAGAATTAAATTCTTTGCAGTACCTAATGTGCAAATAAATACAGGGTGCGCCATTTGAAAATTGAAATTTTCCAAACATATTTCTTAAACATAATGTTTGAACTTGAAATATGAACGAGGATGTGTTTTCCAATATTTAACATGACAATAAAAAATATTGCTGTAGTTTAATGTACTTAAGTAACTAAGTAAAGTATACTACGGCCATTAAGAGAATGCATCCTCAAAGAATGTAGGGGAGTAGGTACGGTGTTGTCATATCTATTACCAATCTTCAAACACATATTAGCAACGGCGTATCTGCTCAGCTTTTTTCACGTTTATGGAACCTGACGATATTTTGATGCATTGCGTATCTTATTAAAAAATAATCCTCTGATACCAACCTATAAGTTTAAGAAATAACTTAAGTTCAGCGACGATTAAGTTGATCGCGCAACAGCGCAAATGGCAAACTTCCCCCTTCCGTCTCATGCAGTCTTTCGCTGGTCGTACTGTAGATTATTTTCTCCATACCATTGAACACATCTTTTCGAATATTTCTAAAATAGTAAAATATAGGTATATGGAGTATTGAAGTACCTACTATTTATTTGGCACTTAGATCCGGTAATAACAAAAAATAAAGAGTGTTCCTTAAATACTTTTATTTATATTTTCTTTTTTGAGAATCCTGTATAGTTTGAAATATTGTACATACAGAGATTCGAGATTCATCATCCAGCCATTTGAAAATAATTGCATGATATCACATGTTTTTCTATACAGAGACCGTGGCGAATGTCGTGGCCCACCCTGTATATATGTAATGGTCTATTATATATATATATATATATATATATATATATATATATAAATAATATTTGGTTAATTGGGATTTCGGCATAAAGCAAAAAGTAAACTCTTTTGACTTAGGTCCTAGCTTTCGAAAATATATTTTTTCATCATCAGGGCTACAATGAATATAAAGCTGTTAATTTATATAACTCTATAATTCACACTAATTCCTAAGAATACTTACTACTTACTAAGAACCCATATTAGTATAAGTATTGTATTCTTAAAATATTGTTTTGTTTTCTGTGATGCTAATAAGCTTACATAACTATGTATGCCACTCCATATCACCAACTGTAATAGCAAACAACCTCAAAGACTGATGTAAGTAGTTTATTCTTAGGAATTAGTGTGAATTATGGAGTCATATAAATTAACAGCTTTATATTCATTGTAGCCCTGATGATGAAAAAATATATTTTCGAAATTTAGGACCTAAGTCAAAAGAGTTTACTTTTTGCTTTATGCCGAAATCCCAATTAACCAAATATTATTTATCTAACAATAATCGGCAATTTACTTCATTCCTATTACATATATATATATATATATGTCGTGGCCAAGCATTTCACGAAATATCACATTATTTTTAGGCCACATCATGATATGCATTGGTTAGATCAATGAACAGATCTTGTATGTCAATGTGGACAACTAGACGTAGAACCATTTCATAACATGGCTAAATATAAATAATGATATTTAAAAAAAGTCATATAAACCGCCGTAAGAGCTGGTAAAAACCAATAAATCATGATCAAGGAAACAGCTCCTATGTCGATTGTAGTTTCGGCAAGCATCACTTGCGTAATACTCAAAGTTCGCAGATTGCTTCCAATGGTTTATTTTCAAACACTCTGTACACGGACTTCTGTTGTAGTACAACTGTCATAACTTGTCACTTTGACTATCGCGTTTCAACTACTTTCGACTTATGTCTCCAATTGACTGCTATAATAAACTGACTTTATAAGACTGACTCCGTCCCGTGATCGACACTCCATGACATGACATTCATCGAGAATGTTCTATGAATATCTAGATGCACATAATAATGATCTAGAGCCTTGTCAAACTGACAATAGTATGACAAATTGTACCTCACATATAGTTTCTGGAAGGATCGAGAATAACTCTACCAACTCTAGAAGTAAATAATGAACTATAACACGAAACAACTATAGTAAACAAGGTAGTAGAAATAAATAGAGACTAAATAAATATTAACCGTAAGTACATGACTACCTATCCATGTTACAATACGAAAGTTACTTGAACTTCCTAAGGGCTCTAACTCAGAAACCTTTCAACTTTCTTTAATGTCCGTTGACAAACCAGAATTATTATAATAAGTTCATACTGATATCAGTCCATCCACCATCTGTCACAGCCTATTTTCTTGAAACCCACTCCAGGTAATAATTTTAACTCAATTAATACGGCGCAAAAAACTGCCAAAATCATTTTTTTAAAAATATACAAATAACTGAACTACATTCCTTTTTATGAAGTCGGTCAATTATATTCGTTTTGAATTAAACTTTCACTCATAATCTCCCTAGAGCTTGAATAATTTCGGAACATTTCTTCGACGTGAATTTTTTTTTGTAATTCAAGCTCGCGGGAGATTCGGTACGAGTATATTAAATCAAAAAAGTAAAAACAACTTTTGACAGTTTATAAATAAATATTTGTCAAAAATAATCTGCACTTGTTATTCGGGCATCTGCACGTGACACCTGTCAAGCCAGGGAAATTATCACTTATTAATTTTTGTCGTCATAGCAACTAATTTAAAGATTTTTATCTACTTATGCACATAAGAAATGTTTAATTTTTTAGACATTAGAAAAAAAGTTAATAATTTCATTGGATCTTAGGTACATCTTCAACGGAATCTATAATAATAATCAAACTTTGGTTGGTACTAAATTTGCTCCCATTTTGGGGAATTTTCTTTCATCCAAAAGTTAGCTTCTGAGGGGAGGGGGAATTTTTGTAAAAAAATACGATATTTGAGAAGAGATCAATTAGAAAAACTCTATAATTGGCAGTGGGAATTTATCAAGATCGTTAAATCTACTTATAGTAAATATCTCATTTCTCAAACAGCTTTAAAATAAACGTTGCAATTACAATATAGACAATTTTGTACTTTTCAGTTTATTATCTAATAAAGTAAAGTATGTTATATAATACATCTTTATAGAACATTATCTCTTTATAACGAAAGAAAACACTCAGTCTATTGAGTTTCATGATACAATGTTTACACTTGCCTACTTCACTGCATATAGCTTAGAATGATTGCATTAATTGAATAGCCCATTCTGTAAAGAAATAGGGAGTTTCGACAGAAATTACCTCCAAAATTAGCTTTTATAAATAAGTGGCCATAAAAGCAGCTTTGCCCTATAATATTCCAAATTAAGCTGAACTGTTATATCTACACTTGAGAGAGTGACTAAATATATACTAAATGAGTAAATGATATAGTTATATACCTAAGTTATGAAATAGTTTAGACGTTCTATCTGAATTATTGTTGTAAATATGAATGAAATTTTAATTTTTGTGACAGCACTTGTAGAAACACTTGATAGTATTAATCAGTAATTAAGTTTCTAATCTTTGAATCAGGTATGGAGCAAATGAATATAGATACATACTCCTAGATTAACATTAAAATATCTAACCAGACATTCATTTGAGAACAAGTGTGAATATTAGACAGCAATTTTTTGTATGTTGAACATTTGAGTATCTAAGTATAATTTTTACCTGTTTTTTAGAAATGCACGAATGTTTCAGATAGGTTTCATCAAACTTGTTAGAGCCGTTTTCGTGTTACCGTTTTGATTAAAATACTTTTTTTGTTATTGTCTAGTACCCAATTATAGCAAGCAGAATCCTCGTTCTCTGTCTGTTAATAGTACCCTACATATCGAAAAAGAAAACAACAAAATAAATATATCCATTCTCGAGATAATCTTGGCACAGACTAATGTACAGATATACCAGTGGCTAAGAAAATGATTTTTTTAAACTCAGGGGTCCCTAAAACGGAAACATCCGTTGAAAACCGGATAGCGAAAATTCTACACGATTGCAATATATAGAGCTGTCCTTGGGCTACTTGGGTAGCGGTACGAAATTAAAATTAATAACTTTTGATATCACCAAAGTAAGTAGAAGTATTAAATAGTTTTATGAGAGCAATTCTATTTTTAACCGACTTCAAACCAAGGAGGAGGTATACAATTCTATTACCTATGTGTTTGCTTTTTTAAGACAAAAAAATCATATATTGGAATTGCTAAGACCGTTTCTCACCCAAGTTAAATTTATTAAATCATAAAATAACTCTTTTTAAATTATATGTCCAAAGAACTTGGACAAAATATAACAGAGAAAATAAGAAGCTAACAAGTTTTTATTGTAAAGTAACAATATATTATGCTGAGTAAGGGATTTCTTCATGTTGGGCACCAAGATTATCTTGATACTACAAGTATATAACTCCCGCATTGCAATAGCAACCACCAAGTCCAATATTATATGAGGTTCCTTTAGTCTAAGAAATGGAAATAATTCTTATACACCGATTACTTCGACTTCATCTTCATGACTTTCAATAACTTCCGCACCGAAATGCTCCTCCCTTCTAGAATATTTTCTTCTGTCACATTTATTCAAAGTTATTATTCTCGAGTTGTACAAATAATTAGACTTACTTCAGGTATTTAATATCGATAATATTCTCAAAAGATTTGGTTATTTACAAATAATCACATCGATATATATTTATTTTTGTTTTAAAGTTTATTTATATATATATTTAAATAAAGGGTATTCCCAAATATCATGTATATACGCAAGAGTGTAATTCTGGCTTATTTCATGACTAGAAGTTTATTAACTATCAGCCGACTCTCGAAATTCTCAATGGTTGCAAAGGAAATATTTCTTTCCTTTCGTGACAAACGGATTTCATTTCATATAGGTAATGCAGAAGAAAAGAGCTGTATTATAATAATTTGGTACAATCTTTATTTTAATTTCTTTTTGTTGGTGGTAAGTTTCTATATGCCTTTGTTTCCATTATGTATTTTCGATATCCGAAATCAGATGAAGTTGGGGGGTCTCTAGACGATATCTAATTAAATAATGTCCACACTATATTTTTGATTTATTTCAATAACGAACGATATACTCATGAAATACATATCCTTTATGAGATATTCCGGATATTAGGAAACTTCTGACACGATAGAGGTCGCAATATTAGACTTATCTTGTTCAAATTTACTAAAGGAATCAGTCGTGTAAATATCTGGGTCATGTTCGTTAACGGGCATGATTGCGAAAGTAGTTTCAAAATGGCGGCCAATCAAGAGAATGTTTATTCATACTCTGGCCAAAGGTTCCTCCTACATCAAATCGAATATGACTATTGTTATTGATGGTCGCACAACCTGATCAGACGATTTCTATACTCATTTTTTTATATTGATCTGATAAGCTCAGGCCACATTTTTCGAGGAAACCAAAATTATTCAGGTGATGAAAAAAACAATATTTACTACGATTTAAATATTGAAGACAACGGCCTCCTCAAACTGCAGGAGCTTATTATTCTGGCAGGTAGGTATGTAATATATATTCCGCTACAAAGGCAAGCATTACAGTTGGAACACATATACATGCAGATACGTCTACGAGAAGGTAGTCAACACTTGAAGTGTTAATAGGTCTGTACATAATTAGAGCGTCTTGTCTTTGTGTCTCTCCAAAGCCACCAAAACAACAACGATTGCAATTTCAATACTGTAATGCATGGTAATGGTAAATATTACTCAATGGAAACGTGTGTCTTGTATGCATGTTATCCTAGTTATAATTACCAAAACAGCTCACCATTGTCTAGACTTTTGGATAAGAGAGCATTCTACACAATTGTCTTTATTGTTATTTGAATACTTCAGAGCCTAAATGAAGTCAATATAAGCAGGAGGCAATCTCACCTTGAAAGTAATGCGGGTTAAATAAAACATGGTAATTTTGTACATTTGGACATCCCCTCGAACATATTTTGTTTGTAACCTTCACCCATTGGAACATCCATCGCTATTTCTAAAAGATTCGTATTTTCCAATCATTTTTTGTAGAACATAAATAAAAATTATAGAGCAATTCTCTACAACTTTTGTCCAAAATATGCTCTTTAAATTACGACGTGTGATTCCTGCAGATATCTGTTTTTTTTTAATATAACTTAATACATACAATGTATTACTGCTGGTTGATTACCAACCGCAAATACCTTCAATTGAAATAGCTGTAGTTAATTTATTCTTAAGAATTCCAAGTCAGTTATCCGGTGGGTTTATTGAGTAATAAACAACCAAAAATACAAAATTTCACATTTATAGTATATCCCTATATATGAGATTATGGAAATAATTTAAAAAAAATGATAACCAACTCTCAGTCAGCGCATTATCTATGTCGCTAGGTGTATAAGCATGTAAGTTATATTTGCTTCCTCAAATTTCAAACAAGATGTTATTGTTCTTTTGATAATTAAAAACAAAACTCGAGAATTACTGATTTTGAGCAGCTCCATATACACAAGATAAACTTAAAAAAAAACTGAATGAACTGACTTCATAGTTGCAAATAAATACTAAGAAATTTTGTGGGTTGTGTGTAATCCTAATAGTAATAAATCGAATAACCAATTATTATTTCTTTGGTAATTCTATTTCCTATACGAAAAAATATGTTTAATAAAGTCGTTAACATTTATTGAAGAATAGAAAAAATAAAACTGGGCAGTGGGAACCGACCCTACGCTCCTCTTCATAAGAGCTGAATACTTTACCACTCCAACAAGGAGCTTATACATTTTACTTGAATGAATTCTATACTTTTATATAAAGAAATTACGGGATAGTTGTTATGTGAAAGTGCTCTTATCTTGGATAGACGATTGTTACTGGAAAGGCAATTAATACAGATTTATAACTTTTTCTCAGAGCCATAAATACAAAACCCTCACAGTAATCGAAAATTTGCATGAACAAATATTTTGGGAAATCATACCTTTGTTCCACAAAATCCAATAACAATTCAATGTTTTAAAAAGATTTGTTTTATAGTATTCGAAGGGATGAGCTTTATAAGACCCTGAGAATTTGAATATGGGATCGTCTTTCCATCATCCACATTCAAAAGAATCATTCAAGTTGGTGCACGTTTACTACACGAGCCGATGGAACATTAAGAAAAGAAACTTATAATCGAATTGAGCTGCATTGCCTCAAACAGATAGACTGATACACATATTATATATATTTTATTTCAACTAGCTAAGAACACTCTCGACCTACTTCCCTTTCAAACAAAAAAAACCGAAATCAAAAATTGGTTCTTCTGTTTAAGAGCTACGATGTAACAGGCAGCTAGACAGATACCCACTACAAACTCAACTAGCAATTAGCTAGAGAACGTTTTCTATCAAGTGATCTTTCAAACCGATAGAACGAAATCAAAATCTTATCCATTCTCACATGGTGGCAAATCAATGTCTAATTGCATGAGGAAAAGTAATCTCCATTCAATTTTGTTTCCAAACAGTATTCCATATTTGAAGAATCTACAGAATATTTTCATTGACACCATAATTGAGCGGAACGAGTGAAATGACCCAAGCTCTTTTAACGCCGCTTTATTTATTTTCATAACTTGAGTACCTTTGATAATTTTTGTATTAGGTATTAAAAAAACTTCAAAATTGTGAAAGATACGTAGCTACGATTTAAATGACAATTATTCTTCTAATTAGAATTTATACTCAATGTCCTAGGTAAAGTTTTTGTTCTGCTAAATTAACATTTGAAGATAAGTTTGCATAATAAATTTTAACTCTATTATAAATTCTCTTGCAGGGCTGCGTTGCCATAATCAGCATGACATGGATAATGTCAGTGACGTTATTCTCTGTGCTGGTTTTGCCCAGAGGTGGTTATTATTTCAACTCCACTGGTATGATGGCATGTGAGCCATTCTACTCTCGCGCTTCCATCCGAATATTGGCCGCTTGCGGCTTCTATTTTCCCACAACCATGATCTTGATGTACTGTTACGGCTCTGCCTTCCACGTGAACAAGCTGCGACTGCGAAAGACGACCGGTAACAGCACAGCGAACGCGAGTCCCGGTGACTATGGAGCAGCCAATATGGAGAAGGTAAGAAAGATATTTAATATTTTCTTAGGTACTTTAAACATTTGTAATTTCTAATTACTCCATTAGATATAAGAATTTATCTCTTTCTTATAGTAATTAATTTTTTGTGACAAACATGGTTATAGAGAAAATCAGTTGAACAAAGACCTTTATTCTTTTCGTGTCGTTCACTCTGGCTTATGATCGTTTTCTCATGAAACCGATATTTTGAAAATCTATAATTTATCAACTAATCCAAAGAGTGTTGTTTATCATTGTTCTCCATACAGTGATCGACACATAAGACAGAGTCTGAAATAGTGGCAGAGGATATTAAATTCAAATCATACCTCAAAATTATATTAAGAAATCCCAAATTGTTCACTCAAAAACAGATTTCATTGCGTAAATTCTAGACATGTATATAAATTTATCGATATTCACTATATAAACTTGAACTAGGACAAGCTTTTTTGCTATAGTATTTTATGATAACAAATGTGTTATGATACAATCAAGGGATTGATTTGATTGATCCGTGGATCATGCCGCCATGCACATACGTGATGAACAAAGAATTAGTTGAGCCTTCAATTTGTTCATTGAGTTCTTTAATTTGGGCTAATAGAAGGGACAATTTAGTCGCCTTCTTGCTGTACTTGGAGTATACAAAATAAGATATGTATTTTATTTTGTGTTTTTTGGTTCTAACCTGACAGCCTAACATCTATTGAACTAAACCTTTCTATCAATATAGGTTTCTCTTTACATTTAGCAAGGTTGAGAACATACGTGACGGTTTTGTAGTCATGTATTGATCTCTTATCATATCTTATTATGTTGAACGTGCAATTCTCGTATATGGCACTGCTGTCTCAAAAATCCTTCTAAGGATTTAGATAAAATAGTGTAACTATAGAGTTGTTTCGATCGACAGTATGTCAAAATTTATACAAAAATAAGAAAGCCCCAGGTTTTGATGGAGTACGTAAGAATTTTTCAAAAACTTACACCAAAACTGGTTACTTTATACGTGTAAACTTTTCAATCAAATATTAGAAACAAAAGAAGCTGCACCTGTATGGCACCATGAAGGTATTAATGTATATACTGCATAAGAAAGGACCTATGTAAGACTTTTTCTTTCTAAATTATACTACTCAGTTAGGTTAGGTTAGGTTAGGCGAAAAAACGCTGTTTTTGTTATCTTTAAAAGAGTATTCGAAAACATTGATCCCGATTGCTATCCAATAAACTTTATACTCTGAGAAACATTTCAAAATTATTCCAACCATTCGAAGCCTATATGAAGAATGATTTATGACCATAGGATCTAACGGTGTCTATTATTAAACCTTATAAAAATAACAGGACATTTACAAGGCGATTCTTAGAGTCCCCTATTGTTTCCATCGTTTGTCGCCGACATACAACCTTATTTTGTGTTCAATAAATGAAATCCATTTTTGATACAGTTAGTTGACAAACATATGTTTGTCATCTATGAAAACAAATCAGGAACGCTTGGACGAATGTCCAAAGTATAAGTACCTGCCTAGATACAAAAAAACTCTTACAGTCTAGCCCGTATTTTGAGAAATTGGTCCCCAAAACTTCTAACAAGTGGCCATCTACTAAATAAACATTTTGAAACTTAGATCAGTCATTTCAATCAAATATTTACCTTTTAGTTTATAATTTGTTTTTCGCTGTAAATTAATGATTTATTTTAATTGGATTTTTGTAAATGTATTTTGTAATCTAGATATTTGTTTTCAAATTCAGTGTGAATATCCAAATGTAAGCTCAAACTCCTTGTAATAAGACATATTTTTCCTAAATTAAAGCATTCACGTTCGCCACTGAGCTAGTACTAGATTAGATTCTAACATTATGAGATTATCGCTTTGAAATGGTCTGGAACCTACAACCTACATATTATTAACACAGAACTGAAAACAATACATGAAAATAAAAAAGACCTTAATATACCTGACAATTTAGGAAATTTTACACGGGATAAAAACTCTTCTACATCAAAAATGTATTAAGGGGCGTTAGCGTTGAATTTGATTTAATATATTTCGACAAATTATAAAAAATTCGTCCCATATAGCTCGGTACATTTTGGATTATTTTGAATTTTCCAACATGTATGCGAATTAAGTATAAGTTAAGATATTCATGTTATGAATGTCTTTATTAAGTTTGAAACAGGCTATATTGCGATAAATATAATACTCAATTTCAATTATGAACCTATAAACTAGCGAGAGTCAAAATATTGCTAGATTTAAAAGTTAATTTACTTGATTCCCTTGATAGGATGTTAAAAATACACCTCAAAATTGCTTTTTATGCAGTAATTTTGTTTTACATGATAGAGATGCCCCAGAAACAGACTCCATATCAAAGAAGCGATACAATCTGTACATAATATCTAGTAGATATTTACAAGCTGGCCAGCATCTAGTACTATTTTCAAATTCTTGAACATGGAATAAAAATAAAAATTAATTTGAAATCTCTTTTAATACGAATTTAAGAAATATTATGTACGTCATTTTTGTTCTGATCTTCCGAAAGAAATTCATCGACTACACTAGGTATAAGAATATCGCCAGATTTCCTTTTTTTTCATTATCAACAACATGCAGTAATAAAAGCGGAAAGGGCCTTACCCAGTCAAAATTCAGGACCCCTGAGTCCAGAAGAAGTATTTTCAGCCAATAATCTGTGATAATGTCTGTCTGTACCTAGATTATTTTCAAACCGATTAAAATATTTTGTTGCTATCTTTTTTATTTTTGTAGGACACTTGATATTTTATTGTTTAATCCCGTCGTAGTTGGTAAAGAGCAAACAATTCTTCAAATTACGAATATGGGACCACTGTTGCATACTTTTTTCTAACATTCAAAGATAAAGCAGGATATACCTCTATATCTACCTATTTTAAATGCAACGATGGTCATCATAGCCTTTTCGACAAAATATTTCAGTTCTATATCCACTGACATAAGAATTAATAGGTTAATTTCGTTAACTTTCATTACCCAGAAACGTTGAAAAGTATCTACTTTATAGAGTGAAAGAATCGGCATGAAGCCAACGAAAGTGAGAATTAAAAATAAGAAAAATGTCCAACAGCCCAATCTCCTCATTTTCTCGAATCAATCACCGGAACAAAAACGCAGCGCATAGTGAACTTATTTTTCATCTTGATGAGAGTCTAATACGATTGCCGAAAGTGTTAATGACCTCTTCATTTTAGAGAAGCTTAGATTGATTAGTTTCTTATCAAAAATTTTGCAGTAATTGATAAAATAATATGTATAGTATGTAAGAATTCTGCTACCTTCCAAAGTTAGTGCAAAAATCAATCGTACATAGACCATGGAAAGTTTTGTTAGTAAACGTGTGCAAATGTTTTGAAAAATATTGATATTGAAACTTTTTAAGATCAAAGTAATGCTTCTTATGTAGGTATATATCTTAAGAAATATTTTTCATTTCTTCATGTAATTTCAAGCTAAAATTGTCTTTATATTCTTGCAACGATAATTTTAAATGATTTGGTGAGCCTCATTGACTCTTAAAAATAAAAATATGTTTCGAGCGAATGTATCAAACAATTTCTTTTTCGTATTTTTCTTAATCTATGTTGCCTTTTTTTGCTCTTGTATTCTCAAAAACCTAGAAACTAGCAACATGAGTGTGCCCCTCGCGGTACACAGTACGAACTTCCCAGTGGATTGATGAGAGTGGACCTTCTTCCCTAAAGGTACCCATACTATTATAATTTAGAGTATAATCTGATGGCCATCAGAAAGTTTGACGTTGCCTTTTTATTATATTGAATTCATGAATATATTTTTCTCCAAAAAAAAACACAAAAATAGCTTGGAATATTTTCAATATGATTTAAATCTTGGATAATTCACTTACCCCTTTAAAAAATTATAAGGCCGCAATTTTGAAACTACAAAGTCAATCACATTGATTATTCAAATTTCTCTTAATCATTCAACGACTGGACTTTAGTAACAAGTTTACGATAGTACAAAATATAATTTTAAAATTAGTCTCTTTTTGGTATATACATAAGAGTGCTTTAGAGATCATCACCAAAAACTAATTAGCTAATTCATATGTACGTATTTATTGATTAAAGGTATCTCATATCATGTTGCTACAATTTTTTATTCTCAAAATAAAATTTGAGAAAATAGGACCCATTGCAATAACCTATGTAAACAAACAATAATGATTCAATTAGATAAATCTATTTTTGAGAATAAATAGAGGGGATGAAATTTAAAATATATTTGAAGAACTTTAAAGATGTACATAAATGTACTAACATATGGACCAAAATGTACCTACATAATGTATTTGGATCGATAACGCCAAACGATGGATTTCTTTACTCTTTTATTTTTATATTCCTGCTTAAATTACGTGTCAGAAATTCCAAACTGCTCTCACCATAAATCAAATTTGTTCTCTAGACTGAACGTCTACTAAAGTATTCCAAGAAGTAAACACTATCGGACTTTTTATTATTCCACTGGAAGATGCAAAGGTTGTTTACTCGTGTAATAAGTAGAATATTATGTTTACTTTATAATCAGCGCTCCAAATTGTTGAAATAAATCTTTTTCATTCGATCAATATCAAAATTATAAGTTGTAAGAATGGCACTTTCTCAAGCATTGTGAAAATGCTTAAGTATAGATGTATTCGGTAGTTTCCTGAGATTAGTACCTACTTTATATTTACTTCCAGATTTAGGCGTGTTTATAGGTCAAATCAATCCCAATCTATTATAAAAAAGCAAGGCACAGCAAAAACTGTAGCAAATTTTCATTTCCCATACTAAACACTTCAATTAATATATACAACCCCAAAAAAGAAATAAATAATTTTTACGGAGTACCATCACTTATGCCAAATTTGTTGGTGAAAATGGACATAAAGGCCAACTTCGCTAGTGTGTAAATAATGTATAAACATTTTTTGAATTATATTAAATGCCAAGATATAAGTAGATGTGATAGACTGATTATTTATTCAACTTATCCGGAAAATAGTCCCCCCCCCCGCATAAAAAGCCTTGTCAATTATTCTAAGAAATGTAAATGATCCGCCTGTACAACGTCATTTTGGAGTCTCTCGGGGCGAAGAAGAAGGGACACATCTGTTTCACGTCCGTTTGCACTCATCGAAATATGGTCAAGATGCGAGACGATACTGAATTTAAAATTTTGTAAAGAAGTTAAAAAATATGCATGTACTGGAAAGTATTCAATTCACGAGTGCAGTCGACCGGTTTTTTTCTTTTTCAGCCACAACGGATAAACCTAAATCTTCTTTATCACTACTAGAAGATTATGTTGTATCTAGTTGAATATATTTGCAGTGTGCACTGCACACGCAACATCTCCGCCAAGTCCGTGCCACGTCCTCACTCGACAACCATTCTGTGTGAATTGGCAATCTGGTAATCAATGCTAATTATTCAACTCTGCAAAGTCTGCGAGTTTTCGATACCTTCCCATCATAATAACCCACCTGTAACATAATGCCAGCGGTTCATGAGGGCTACTGCGTTTGAATTCACCGCCAGGTTCGCTTGTTTAGAGTAAGGTCCTAATGTCACTAAATATCAAGCTGCATTTGGCTGCATTCACTAGAGCGCTGTATAGATGAGTATTATCGCCGCCCGCCATTGTGTGTCCTGACTGTCACGTCAGTGGCGCTCTAGTATAGGTAGAGCGCTTGTTTACGTATCTTTATATCTTTACAGTGGTATAACCTATACCACTGACGTGATAATCAGGACACACAATGACGAGCGGTGATAATACTCATCTATACAGCGCTCTACATTCACAAGAACAACCTTATGACAACCTTTCTGACATGGAGATATATAATAGAAGCAACAATGGCATCTATGATACTAGCATATATCAAAATTGACGTCGATATGACATATAAACATAAACTAAATTAACGTGACTTTTGACAAGGACGTCACTCGCCTGAGGTACCAACTGGTGAACACAAAAATGATAGCTATATAAAAAAAATCAGTGTCCGTAATGTTTGAATAAAATATTTTTTGAGCTCGTATGGTTATTTGCACAACAACGAAACCAAACAAAAACTTTGTTATCGATTCTTTTGTTTGTCCCAATTAATGTTTAAGACTGCTTAACCGATTTCAACTGAAATCTCTTGACTTTTCTAAATTGGCGTCGTCAGCAGTGGAATATTACTCAGTTAAAGAATTACGGGCTTGATAATTACATACAGAAATATTTAATCTTATTACATGATTTCTTCCAAAGTTTTTCCGTGGAAGTTGAGAAATTCATGTTAATCTTTAAACATAGAGCGACAGAAGAAAGTTTTAAGAATATCATAGTATTCAGAAGCCATCACTCGAGAATTTCTGTTATTTGTTTTTCAAGGATATTTATTTGTGATTCAAGAAGTGTCCACAAAGTTGGAATATATTTTTCAGCTAGTTTGTTTTTTCCACTTCACGAACAAATAGTTAAATGAGTAGAGGCGTTCTCTTATAGCTCTTAGTTTTGCATTTGAAGTCTCTTCCAGCGACATGCCGTTTGCATGAATCTGGAGCTAAATTATGGCTGCCGCTTTGACTATCTAGAGAAGGAGGCATCAAATTACCTACTCTAAAGCAGTCATTTTTATCACATTTACCAATTTTTCATAATTCCATTGAATTGGATTTCAAATCATCTCAATTGACAGCTGATGGAAACAGATTAATTTTTATATTCGGATAAAAATAATTGTGAAATAACTGGAGGAAATAAGGAATTTTGGACAAGAACTGCATAAAATGATGATATCATGAAGAATTTTTTATTATGAGAAATTTAGACTTTAGATAGATTTTGGGAGTAATATAAACTAAAGAAGTCTTTGAGGTAGTTAGGTGGTTCTGTTCACTGTGAGTCAGATGAAGAAGTAACTCATTTGGTTCTTACGGTCAAGAAGTTCTGTTCTTAACATGGTGTACACTATAAAGATATATTCTGGTCAAAATTTTGGAAATAGAACCATTACATTTTTAATTCTGCACATAGAAGACAATAAAATCAAGATAATTTATCAGAGTTCAAATTACTACTACCTATAAATTTTATCATTCAAGAAATAGTACAGGTATCCTCGTTTTTTGAAGCAGAACTTTAACAAATGGTAAAGAGAAAGTTATTGTTAATAAAAAAAATCATACATTTATCCACAGAGTCGTTGGTTTGGATTTACAGTGGTCAATCTTACAATGAAATTGGATTTTCTATTCGCAAAAACAGATACGCTTTTTTCGATTTTCTGTAATAATAATAAAAAATGTTCTTACTTAATTTGCTCATTGTGTGCCAGTGGCGCCACAATCGCCCATAAGAAACCAAACTAACAAAAATAAAAATAAATTCTTTCTGTTCGATATTTTTTTAGGATTGAGCATTGAATAGGTAAATATTTTTTACAAAAAATTGGACCGACGTTATTAGTTGGTGCACTGAAAAATATAAAATAATATTAATTATATTGGTTCTGTTAGTTTTGAAGTTGTGCAGTGCAGTTAAATTGATAACTTTTGGCACCAACTTCACAAGTACCAGCACCAATAGAACTAATATTATCTTGTATTTTTTAGTACATCAACTCATAACGTCGGTAAAAAATATTTATTTCATACTTTTGAGTGTAACATTAGTAACGAAAATGGTTGAAAGATCACTAATACCAAAGAAATTTTCTTTGCTAATACCTTATCCTATTAACCACGTATATTCGTTGATAGTACTTGCTATTATTTAGAGATATCAAAACATCGCGGTGGAAATACGCATATCTTAGTAAGTATTTTAGGTTTTACCATTTCACCACCGCTGTAACTCGAAAACCGTAACTCTACAAGGAAGAAATGTTCATTACAAATGTTGCTAGAAATAATCTGGTTTTTCATGTATTTCTTTCAGATTTTCAATTTTCGAAAGAAATTGCTCCCACCACATAACGAAAATACACATATTTGAGATTTTAATAACGCTGCAAATCGAAAACTATAACTCTTTTGGAAAAATGTTCAATTGAATCAATGCCGGATATTGTCGTGTGTTTAATTATGTCACCTCAGATTTTCAGTTTTCGAGAACAATGGCCTTCTTCACCTCCTTTGGGGCTTTTTTTATGGGAAGGAGATTTCGAATTTGATTTTTTCGAATATGGACCATTTCTCGAGTCTCCTCTTTCAAATGAATAAAAAATTATCAAAATTGGAATACTTTTTTGTTATTTGATTATAACGTTTCTCACTTCGTTTAAAAATAATTAAGTACAACTTGTTCACAAAAGAATATTTGTTATCGTTTACTGCCATATCTGGGTTATGGATTACGGATATTTGTTCGTTTGTCGATACACACTTCACACATACCTATTATTGCTTCTTACTAAAATTTGGTTACAAAATCAAGAAAGAAAAAATCCTGAGTTCCTTAATAAAATTATATAAACGGATGAGTCTTGTCCTACAAGATATGATGTAGTAAACTTTGACAATATGAAAATCCAATAGATATCCCTCTCCAGCAAAGATAAGACTTATTTTTTCAGAAGGATGCCGTTGCCATTACTCCTTGATAGTGCGGCACTGGCTGAATGCAAATTATCCTCAGAGATGGAGGTCGTGGAGGTCCAATTGTGTGACCTCCTCGATGGCCTGATCTAACACCCTTAAATTTTTTGGTTGGGGATTTATTAAGAAAGCAGCTCGTTAATTTACACGAGGAACTTGTAAGACGAATTCGAAATGCTACTCTTAGAATAACTCCACAGCAATTGAGAGAGACGTTTGGCAGTCTTTAATAATTCGCATCTTCTGTGATTTTGTTTATGTTTATTATACAAGTTATTTTTCTATAGATATCGAGTTGTTGATTCTAGACATGTGATCAGACAATAAAATGTGTGAATACAATTTTTTTATTAATTTGAAAGGAAGGAAGGGATTCTTAGAAAATTGGTTTCTTATTGTGGCGCCACTGGAAAGAATAAGGCAGATTTTCGAATAAAAAATCCATTCAAATTTTGAATTTTAATACTGTTACTTCAAAACGACAACTTTGTGCATAAATGTTTATATGAAGTTTTTTCGTGAACAATGACATCTAATACAATTTGTGAAACAAAAACGCGGACACCCTGCATATCAAAAGTGAAAAGTTATTAAAGCTTTTTTCTGTGAGCAAGAGTAACGAGTGTGAAAATACTGACATAAAGGTGTCTTGAGGTCACCGAGTCTATTCTTATCGTGGCTTGTTCAAAAACGTTGGTCACATACCTTGATCATCCTTTTTAAACAAAGAAAGACTGTAAAGAAATATCCTCTGTTGAAATTGGTTTTGTATCAAGTTGTTCAAAAAATATTGCATAAGAGATGGGAAGGCTGGGTAATATCATTTATATTGCTTTATTTTTTTAGATTAGAATCAAAAACTTGCAAACAAAATTATTGAATACAATTTTATTACCATTCCTTCATTGTGCTTGTTATTTAGTGATATAAAGCAAAATAAAAATCAGCCTTTAATATTTTTTTAATACTTCCAACAAAAGTTGTAGGTAATTACAGATCATATATATTTTCTTTACAGTTACCTACTCAGTGGTAATTGTTTGTTTTTTAACTTTGTATGGTCTTCATTATAAAACTACTAGTTCGATCACGTCCATTAACGAACTTGATCAAGATATGAACTGACTCATTTTTTAACAAATTTTAGTTTGATTGCTATGTTGTGTTAACAAATTTCATTATATCCCATACCCATTGAAAAATAAATAGGAAAATTAATAAGCAACCATATTATTTAAAATGTTAGTTATTGAACAAATTTCATATTCAAAACCTAATTGTACACTGACGTCATTGCACTGTAGCTTATGCACTATTGGCTGAAGTACCTTCACATACTCGATTTTTATATGTACGTATCAAGTGCATGCGGCAATTACCCGCCACAAATAAATATTATGCATCAAGTGTCCATATAAATAATATTATATAATGTTATAACAGTTCAAGCTTGGTATGCTGAATTTATGATTCAACAATGGAATAATCCCAGCTTATGGAAATATTTTGGTTTATATTCTTCCATCAAAATCACGTCACTCATAATAATCGGTTAGGTATAAGCGACAGTTTGGGAAATATTTTATTTATAGTTCACATTTATGTTGGTGGATATATTCTATATTTTGAGTTGAATAGTATTTAAATCATCAGTATTTTTTGTTACGCTTGAGAAGAAATATGATGTAAAAATAGTACAATGAATGTAATTTTATTATTATTTTTTTATTAAAAAATATACAGAGGCTTCAAATCCATTTAGGTACTATATTCACCTGATTACTTATTACCTTATTACGTTATAAGATCTGGCTCGAACAGGTGAAGAAATTTGATGATAAAAATATTTTGACTGTTAAAGTGACGTCACATTAAAACACATCAGATGAATCAGACTGGTATATTCTAAAAAACGAATTCCTTCTTGGGTTCTGTTGCAAGTATTTTTTTGGAAAGAGGGTCTCATGTTTTGTATTTTGCTCATTCCAATAGTTCCTGCCATTTATTTTACATTAATTCCTTCGAATGAGATTTCAGGTCAGTTGCAAACTAGGTTTGGACCATTGGGGTGCTTAAGGAGCAGTTTTCTTTTGCTGGTTTATCTGCTAATTCCCGATTATGTAAGCATGGGAGGCACCCATATAAAAGTTATGGTAACACCCTCGGTGAATAATTTATGTGATAATTCCTTGATGTCTTATAACAATGAATTTCTGTATTATATTTTTCTATTAATGTTATGTCTGTACATATGGCTATTTACTTGTTTTCAAATACTGGAATGATAAGAGCCTTCAATAAACCATTAAGTTCGGCTGTGTTTATACCGCAGCGATTATTTAGACAACATGACGCAATTTTTGTATTCATTATTGTTACAGCGCAGCCGGTAATGTTGTCATGTTTTCCACGATAATACCGTTTTCTGATCCAAGGAGAGATTTTTGGTGAATATATTTGTATAGTGTTGGCTAGGTTGAAGTCGGATGTTGATGAATTCACTACTTGTTGTATTGGTTGGGGACATCTGGTTTGCTTGTCTGGACTGCAAGCAGAGGCACAGGATGAAAGCAAATGTTGTCTTCTAAGAAACAGTGGTGGTTCTAATGAATCTATTTGTAGGAAGAAAGCTGGACTAGATCTACAGTCTTCAAGAAATATGCGCAAGGAAGTAATTTTTATAGGAGGTGTGAAGGAGTTTCAAATTTGAGTTGCAAGCAGACATGTAAAGGATACATAATCGAATTTAGATCTGATTAGCATACTATACATCCTCAGTAGTGCCCCTTCATCAGTTCCCCATGTATGGTGAACAAAAGATTATATAAATTATATAAATTTTGATTACTTGTTGAAAATTTGAAATCTATATATTGGTACCAAATTAATTGCTGATAATAATAGGAGGCACGTACTTGATATATATATTAAATATATAGCATATTTGACTGATGGATATATTGATGGGCAAATATCATTTATGGCTATAAGAAAAAAAGTCGAGCTAAGGAACTATCCTTATAGGACTCTATTCTCCAAGGATTGGGGTACAGACCTTTTTGGGTTTATTTTTATCATAACTGATCGATCTAAAAGACAAATTTATATGTATCGTAGCATGTTTTCCATTATGTTAATGTTTTGTAAATTTTGGATTATACCGGGTCTCCATGTGGTATCGAAAGCGCTCGCAATATCTCAAGCTTCCACTATGATTACTAGCAATAGCTTCAAGTATTTGAGAGTGAAGGAGAACGAGGTTGTCTTTGGGGATGCAATTTGGTCTGAAACCTGATGGTTTAATTCCATATAACATATGAATCACTTATTGATTATTATTTTCCAACATTTACATAGTGCGGATAGGGCTCTATAGGAGTTTGTAAGGGATGTTAATGAATCAGCTTTCTTGAAAGGAATTATGATGGATTGTCTCCAGAAATATGGGAATTATATAATGCAAATTTTGTTATATAGCTCGAGAATTTTTACTAGTGAGTTTGTTGCATGTTTTTTAATAATATTGTTGGTATAGGTATTATGGTCCGGCAGCAGAGCTTTTCAGATTGGCTAGAGCTAGTTTTCTGTTCTGAATATGTTTAGGTAGAAAATACGTCTTGATTTTTTCGTGAAAATATTCTGCAAATATGTTTGGCATCTATCATCACTTTGTCCATGGTGTAGAAGACCCGATATTTGGCATGACGTGTTTTGACCTTTCATTTTATTTCTTACTTCATAGCAGGTTGGGGGTATATTGGCTGTAGTAATATTTATTAATATTTCTTATTAAATGGTATATAAGACATGCATTAAATGTTACACCTTGCCTCACCTTAACAGTTATGGTAAATAAAGTACTTATTAGAATAGATCATTGAATGCAAGAATAGTAAACGAAATCTGAGACGAAATCAATAATAAATTAATTTTTATGAGGCTGATAATTGCACTATACTAATAATTTTATAAATAACTTTGAAAAACTAGGAGCGAGTTCATGCGATGATGCAATAAAACAAAATAGCAATACCTAAGTAAGAATCATGAAGAATTTTGAGTTGCAGCAAGGAGTGTTTTGCAGCTGATGATTATCAAAGCTTCAAAATCCTTATGTCCTTACATTATATATTATTATTTTCAGTGCATCATCTCATGAAGCCCGTCCTAGCCTTTTTTATAAAACTTATTTATTTCATAATTCAGAGGGATCTTGGCAAATAGCTCACACGCGTCCTGAGTCGACAAGAAAATTCAACTAAATTTCTACTAGAACGCAAATGAATATCGAGAAAAATTACGAGTGCACTTTGTCGTGAATATTCTTGTTGTTTATCTTTTACCGTCATCGACAATCTTAATTAATCAAATAACAAATTATAATTGTTTTAACAACTCTTTTTCCTACAAGGAAAATATTATTATGAATAGTTGTTATAAGTAATTAAGAAGATAAAACAATATAGTTGGAATTAAAACTACGACCCTGCACATATGAGGCCGGCACCTATACCACTCGACCATAGAGTTTATAGGATGCGGGGGAATTAATTCTTAACTTGAGTATAAAGAAGAAGATTGGGTGAAACTGAATCTTTTTTTTTGCAGTTCCAAAGCTAAGGCTAAATAATCTTTGAAAATGAATCATAATTAGGGTATTTAATCTTCAAAGATAAGAAAAGGCATTTATCTATTGGTGAGCGTTGTATATAAACTAAAAAAAATGGAAATAATCTATTGCGACCCGGAAATGGGTCACAAACTGAAAGACAAAAAATTACATATTATTACACATTCATTCAGACTGTTAGTAGCCATTTATTGCATAATTGAAACCAGTTTCTCTTGTTAACATTTAAAATAGTTGAAACGGTCTCACGAACGCCACTGGTAAAACAAAGACAAGTGTTTATCATGCTATAAATTTATTTTTAAGTGGCAATAATAACTACTAAGTTTGAAAAAATATCTAGAAGAGTTTCTTTAAAAATAAGAAAAAAGGATTTTTTTTCGCAATATTTCAACACCCCAAAACGAAGCGTTTTTGGAGATAAGTTTATACGAACTTTTTTAATTATTTTTATCTGTTGAATACGCTGTTTATATTTCTCCATTATAATTCGGACCACCCTATATAATAATTTCCACCCTTTTACTTCATATTCAATGTACACCTGATTATTAATTACTGGTGGTAGTGCAATGCTCAAAGCATTAATAAATTATGTGATAAGTTGTAAACTTCTCTTAATCTACAATGCCGACTTTGAAAACTTGTCTCTGTCCTTTGGCTGCTAATACTTTTATAGTAGGTACTTACTATTTGTTTCATCCAAACTAAAAACTCTGATTCCAAAACCAAAGAAAGTGTGTCTTGTCATAATATTTTCTAAATTATTAGAAGAAAAAGAGAAGAATATACCAACTTTATGGCCGTTGGATGACGTATAAAGTACAAGAATAAGATATATGTCAGCAATCCAAATAATTTTTAACTTTTCACATTCACAATTAAGCGGAACTTCCAAAAAACACACTTGCAGTCCAGTTTTGCTTCGAGTGATGAAAATAGAACGATCCATTGCTAGTTTGCTGTTAGTCACAGGCATTATTTCATGAATTCAGGAAATATACTCTTCAAGTTAGATAAATACAAAGAATTTATAAAATAGTTATTTAATTAAATAAATTTTCAACGACATCTACAAACTTTTGACCTATGCCATTTTAAAACTGCATTGATCGATCACGCTCATTGACAAAATCTACACATTATTAGAAATTTGTCTGACATTTGTTCCAAATTTGATCACTACTGATCTGCATATGAGTTGTAAAAATAATATATGTAATAATTACCAGTAAAATTTTCTTTATGATTTGACAAAAATCCAATCAGCGAGTTGCTACATAAATATGTATCAAACTAGAATGTACAAACGTTCGTATACTTAAGTTGGACACATTGCCATAACGTCTTTCTGGAAAGTGAAATATTGTATTGAAATATTAGAAAATATGTAGTTAATGCAGATGTACAACATTAATGGCGAATGCGCCATCGAGAAACATCTGGTCCAATTAAGTTATTTTACGGCTAACAGGCTATCACCTTATCTAGAGCTGACACCACTAGAACATTATCGACACATATTGATAGCATTATAATTGCATGTGGTGGCTTACTAGATACTCTTTGATCGATACTGCCAGTTCTAGATCAGGTACGCCCATTTCAGTTCATAACAAATTTTCCTCCTTGTATCTAGGTACTTTCAAACATGTGTGTTCTTGTTTTGTCTTCATATCTTGCAAAAAAATAGGATGTAGTCAAAATTGAAGTTTAACTGGAGTGCAGCCAGTTGTTCTTCTATTTTTAATCGACATTATATTCATTTGCTACATTATGCAAATGTTTGGCCTCGACATAACAGTATTTTTGCCTACTATGTACCTAATGATCTCAAACACAATGGAAATTTTCATACCTTAAATAAAATACTGTTATAGTTTCAGTGGCCGTAGGACTCTATGTGGTGGGTTCCTTACCTGAAAGTCTATTGCATATTTCTGAACTCTATGGCTGGATTTTCATGGTATTTTTACCATGTATGTATATAGAATGTTATTAGAATGATTTGGTAGGTAGTGGCTGAGAGTGTCACTGGGCCTCCTAGGTGGAGGCGCATTAGGTACCCAAAGAAGTATCTCTGAGCTCCATGGCCATGGCTCCAATCTAATGCGATTCTCACTTGGTGAATGTCTGTGGATGGATCTGGGTTGGTGTTCAAACAGGTTGTACTTGCTAGTAGGATTCTGAGGTAGAATGGTTCCATACTTAAAACTTTTTATCACTTTATGTTTTCGTACCACAATGTACAAAGGGTTTGCCTGGGAAGTGACGGGTAAAACAGCTGGTATCCAATATAAAATATATCAAATACAACAATAAACATCATGAATCAACAAATTACATTTTACTATAATTCAATCAATCTCTTTTCATCCAAGCACATTTAAATTCTTATTGAACAAAATTAACTACCTCAATAATTTGACTAAGAGAGCAGTTAATAGTTTACAAAGTTTATTATCCTTCTTTAGCCGTATCTACTGTTCTAGACTCTAGAGAAAACCCATTTCGAAGCAAGTTTGACTGTTAGATGAAACTGATAGTTATTATGCAACTTTAACGAACTAGTAAATTTTCTTGGCGTTTCCACGAAAGACACGCTTCCCTTTAGTAAGATTCTTAGGACTATCTTTGGCATAAATACTAAAAATAAACCTCACGGGCCAGCTACTTTTTAATTTCTTTATATTATTTTTTGCTAAATATTCGAATTTTCTAATAATAATAATATCAAATTCATAAAAATATTTGATCATTAGAGTTTTATTGAGATATTTTATATAGGCAGTGATTACATTGAAAAAAAAAACCGATGGCCAGCGGAAAGGTAAATTTCTCAAAATTCATTGAATTAAAATTTAAAAAACTTTTTCATTGATATACCTACATGTCATTACATACAAATTGCCTATGTTTTACCGTATGTGTCATAGCCTTGCGGTTAAATATTGTTGTTTTGGCTCTTGAATATAAAGCAGACAGGGTTCGCGTTCCGCTTCTGATTTTATTTTTCGCCTAATTCTTATCAACAAATACACTATATATTTTTTTATCAAGATCTCCAGAAAATGTACAATTACCTACATCAAATTTATATTGAGTTTTCATGTTTTACCAATATTTCTTATTTTTTTGTTTATTTTTTTTCTGTGCATTTTATGAAAATTTGCTTCGAACAAAAGTTGCAGGTACTGATTATGTCTGTAACACAAAATTATTTTTGATGATATTCACACTACGGCCCTTTTTGATATTTTTTTAAATGTTTGAACGGTCGCCATATTGAAACTACTTACCCGATATTGCCCAATAACGAACTCGGCCGAGATATTTAAAACTGCGACCTCTATCGTGTTAAAAAAATTCGTAATAAGTTTTTTTGTGGACTTAATTATAGATATATAACAACATGCCGTTGAATTTTTTTCGAAATTCAAAAGTGTGAATGATCGCAATATGTACCTACATTTCTATAAGAAATTAACCTAAAAATCATCCTTGCAGAGTATCATTTTCCTTATAGGTATTTGCAGTATAGAGGTTTCACAGCCTTCTACGGTCTTTAGATTTCTCAATGCATTCCGTGTCAACTATTTCCTTATAAATATAAGCGATAGCAGATATCGATATTTATTTGTTAGCGATTTCAATGTGCTTATAGAAGTGCAAGGTCTACATTCATCCAAATATTCTAATATTCTGCCTGTATGCGTTTGAATATTTTATTTCACCTTATGGAAATGTTTAATTCAGGTCCTAATAACCAAGAAGCTGATATAAATTCGAGCAGTTTTTGATTTTCACTTTTTCTCCTATCTTTCATAATAAAGGAGTAGGGTGAGATCAAATGCTTTTTTCAAAATAAACCTATGTATGTAACCTCAAAGCAGCTGAACGAATTTTAGCGAACTTGGAACACACATTGAGAAGTTTCTAAGAAAAAGTTAAATTTATTGATATCAGTATTTTTTCATAATCTTATAGGGAAATAATGCACAAATAGGATAGAGAAAATCGCTCCTCGATATCTTGCACCTAACCTAAAATCATAGAAACCAAAATTTTATTTGAAAATTTCATGAATTTTTTTTCAATCTCTTCTATTTTATCAATAAAAATGGTATATTTTGAGAGCTATGGCAAAATATAACTTATTAGGTACAAATTGATCGATACTGAAAATCAGCAATGGTTGTTTTTGTGTAACTTAAATTTCTACTTATATCAAAACTAGGAACCATAAAAATATTAGGTGGCAACTTTTGATAAAAATTACATAATTTCTCGAAATGTGATGATTTAAAATAGATGAAGAAATAATATCGAGGCTTATACAGCTTCTTGATTTGATCAAAATTAACTTTTTTTTACCTTATGCTTCCAGAAGCTTAAAAAATCTTAAATGGTTGGAGGTATCAAGTGATAGGAATCTAGTGAAAGTTTATTTAAAAGCTTCAATTCTTTTCTTATGGCGTTAATTTTTTTTAATGAGGTTCTTTCTTATTGAGAAAACAGTCAAATATCTATCCCAATTTCTCAATTGGTGTATTATTACTAATTAATATAATTATTGTCGGCGCTAGATAACTATAATCGGCGCTGAAGATGAACGTGGCTAGAGCCATGCAGTGAGCAATCCTTCATAAGTCAAGCTCAAGCGTTCAGTACGAAAACATTTTTTCAGCGTCAGCGATAGCTGTCTACAACCGACGATAGCTGGTTTTTGTCAAGCACACATATTAATTAACTTGGGACAAGAAAATGTTTTTAAAAGAAACAGTCCCATTTTAAAAAATCAATCCCAAAAAGAATAGAAATCTAGAGACCTTTTGAATACGATATCTTCCTAACATTTAAAATTTTCAATAGAGTACCACCTGGGGACAGGCGAGTATGAAATGGCGAAGTATATTCTTGTTAAAATATTGTATCCTTCGAAATTACTTTTTTCGGTATTCCAGCGATTTTTTTTTAAACTTCACATTTTAAAGTGAACACAATGTTATTAGTTAATATGCGCCTAAGCATGAATTTATGCTATTTTTCTTGACGATTCAAGCTCCTTATACTTTGTATGGTTCTCAGTTTTGAAAGAATTTGAAGTAACACAAAAAAGAAACCATTGCTGATTCTCATTTTTATATTTCAGTAGGGATCAATGTATACTTACCTAATATAGTTATTTCTTTAAATCTCAAAACATAACTTTTTTATTGAACAATATTTGGGAGAAGAATTTGACAAATTAGCTAAATTCCTTTAATTTTAATAATAATTTTTTGTTCTTCAATATTTTAGGTTAGGTGTAAGATATCGAGGTGGTTTTCACTAGAATGTTTGAGCGTCATTTTGCTATATTACTATCTCAAAAAACCAATATTATTAGATTTTGTTTTTGATGAAACCGCACAAATTCTTTCATTAAGTCAAAAATGCACTCTAGTGACAACATACCAAACTACGTTAGAAATGTGAGAAACATAAAGGACTAGAATTATTTGTCTCAGAGTTAAAGGGCATACACTTTTTTATCTTAATTAAGTATGTGAAATTTTGGGAAATACGACTTTATTACATTCAAGATAACGATTCCCGAGTTTCCGAGATACATTACTTTGCACGCTTATTTGGCTGCCCTGTACATATCATAGAACAGTGAAATCCGTTGAAGGTATGTATTAAAAATGGAGAGAATAGATAGATAGAATATAGGCTTTGTTTCATTTGAATCAGATAAAAAAAAGTTATCGTCATTCAAAAAATTCTGGAAATGAACGAATCTGAGAAGATATAAGGCAAACAATATTTGCTAGCGTTGAATGCCCATAGACGCCACATAACGAGGAAAATTGCCACAAACAGTACACGTGGACGAAATCACGGGCTTTCCCTAGTCCCGTAAAAAGTCGCTCCATTTGTTTACTAGAGTATTACCTCTTTTGTTGGGTCATTGTTACCATTTCGTTTGGGTTACTTTGGACCGAGGTTTTAAGCATTGTTTAATTATATTTTTAATTAAATTGAATTCTCCAAAATAACTACCATATGAAAATTCCGCAAAACAGTTCTAATAGATGTCTCACAAATAACTGACCAATTTTTGGAAATTTTGAAAGTTAGCCATACCTGCTTTGTCATAGTTGTAAATATTCCCAGACAAGATATCCTCAGCTGCCTGGTCCTATCATGACCAGGCAACTTGATAACAAAAGCAATGAATAGTCGCGTAAATCTTTACTTTTTACATGGTATATTTATTTATAATTGTACCTTCTACAATCTCCAACCAATAATCATATGCAAGATAAAAACACTAAATGCATTGCTCTATAAATTATAAGGAAGTAAAATAGGAAAAAATGTCTATAGATAAGCTAGACCAGAGTAGGACATATCTGAAACAAACAAAACTTATTGGCTAACGTCATGCAATTATTCCATCAGATAATCTATGGTTTTCCAGAGTTGAAAGTTTTGAGAGGTTGAAAGAGGCTAGACTATTAGAAAACGATTTATAACCACTTTTACCTATTTGGTGCTGCCCAGTACCATAGAAAATTTTAAAATTTGTTCCTTTTTTTTGATGGACGAACCAAACGGAGGAGGTATATAATTTGTCTGTTTATCTGCATGTTTATTTTTTTTAATATGTTCGCGCCTTATAAATAGTTAACTTACACCGATTTTCATTATTCCTTTTCATTTCATAGAGAACTATTGAAAGTTGGTCCCATTGAACTGAAAATCGACATTCAACATGTCCCTCCCCTTAAAATCTTTTCCCCCGGTTTTTTCAAAAATCGAAAATTTCAGACGACAGAAATGAAGAAGAGACCATACCCGGCAACGTTAAAATTGGACATTTTTTTTAAAAATCACAGGTTTCCGAGTTACAGCCGTGGTAAATCCGGAAATATGTGTGTTTCTCTATGTGTTGGGGGCAATTATTTTCGACAATTGAAAATATGAGACTACCAAATTAGAGAAGAGATTATACGTACTAACTTTCAAATTGGATATTTTTCAAAAGAAATGTACGGTTTCCGTGTTACAACAGTGAGAATGTCTGAAATATGTTTATTTCCGCGATGTTTTGAAATCTCTAAATAAGTTTAAGAAACGTATCATCTTCTTTGGTGAACGTTCAATAATTTTGATGACTAATGTTACACTCAAAAGTGTGAGAAAAATGTTTTTTTACAAAAATTGGACCGTATTTATTAGTTGGTGCACTGAAAAATACAAAATAATATTAATTGGGACTTTTGAAGTTAGTGTTGATGCCAAAAGTTTTCAATCTAACTACAACTTCAGTATTACAATTACCAATTAAATTATTATTACCAACTAATAAAACCGGTCCAATTTTTTGTAAAAAATATTTTTGTTTTGTTTTTCTCTTACTTTGGGCCAAAGCATGGCGTCAGACTTTAGACAACCGTCATATACGTATGGTTTTTGAATAATAATACTTTTCTAAATTGGTGTATGGGTATCCCTGAATCATAGATGTCAGAAATATCAATGTAGGCTATAAGATATACCAAATTGATAGGTACCTATACGATTTAAAGCCACTAATTAGCATTTTGATGGTCAGCTTTGATGTTTTATAGTTCCTTAATCATGTTGTGTTTTGTTCACGTCAAGCCAGCCCAAAACTTTGACATAACGCTTACCTTTGCTCATAATTTTTGCATTTTGCAGTGAATTCGCACAAAAAAAAACTAATTCTGATATAACTGCATTCTTCTTCTTCTGGTGCCGTTTAGAATGTATTACGTAGGCGTTCTCCGTATTCTATATTTGTTTTGTACCTATTTGTTTGTATAAGATTTATAATATCTGGCCGACCGAGCTTTGCTCGGGTAACACCTAATTTAGAGTGTGTCTATAATAGTTACCCTAAAGTTAAAAAATGTGCATATTTATAGTTAAAGTGTATTGCGACCGGTAAATTTTGCTTTTATCATTCACATGGCTCAGAATTTAAAGATTTCAAAATAAATATGAATGTGAAACATGCCAGAACTCTGCTGTATCACCAATCGACTTCTCAACCCCCAAACACTATAAATACTGAAACTTTTATCTGCGGAGCCATTCTTGAAATAGCTAGTGTGAACCTTGAGGATCACACCGATTGAATATGAAAGTATCGTCAAGCGATTTCTCGACTCCGAAAACACCTTTTTGCTATTTTTTACCAAAATCTGCTAACCCTTCCTTGAAATAGCTAATGTGTACCTTAAGGGTCGCAATATATTAGATATGTACAAATTTTCATTGAAAATTTCCGATAAAATTTTCAAAATCTCACATTAACATCTTTTATTTAAAAAAATTGGTTATGTTAAAAAAAACTTAAAGGTGATCAGAATTCGAACCGAGGAACTCTAATTACTTACCCATAGGACTATTTTTTCCTATGACATTATCGGGTTCATATTGATATCTGAAATATAATCTGTAAAACTCCTAAAATGGGAGTATTAATTGCTGAAAACGATTTTTCTTCTACAACCTATTTATTCCCGTCCAGTTTCTAATGTTTCGCAGCCATGATAGTTCCTTGCGCCCAGAGCCTATGCTACCTTCGATTACACCCTCGAGTATCAGCTTCATTATCAGGTAAGAAATTAAGAAACTGTATCTTCTGCCTCGCATGATATGCTCAAAGTAAGCAACCTTTTTACTTTTAATATCATCGAACAGTTCACGTTCACTCATGTTAGCTCTCTCAAGCACCTCCTCGTTTCTAACTCTCTCCATCCACGAGATTTTAAGCATACGACGAAGCGTCCACGTTTCAGATGCCTCGATTTTGTTTATCGATGACGCTTTAAGTGTTCATGCCTGCAATGCCATATAAGAGAATGAACCATACATAGCATTTGACCATTTTGTATCTTAGGTCGAGTCCAAGTCTATAATCGGTTAAAAACTTACACACTTGACCGATCCTGTTCTTAATCTCAATCTCTGGATCCCATTTGTCATTTAGCTGGCATCCCAGATATTTAAACTGTTTGGCTTTCCCGATCTTAAGACCGCCTATATTTATTTGAGAGTTTGGTAGTGCATTTTTGCTTATCTACGTTTATCTTTAGAGCCGAGGCTTGGCTTGCGTTGTTTATGTCGTTGAGCAGTATTTGGAGATCGTCAGCACTGTCAGCTAGTTTCGCAGTGTCATCTGCGTAGAGGCTGTTGTCAATTGGGAATCCGTTCACTTTGATGCCCAGGTTCAGAGAATAAGTAAAGGGTTGTTCCGATAGTGCGATCTCGGTTGATATCTTGATAACGGCTACTGATAGAGAAAAAAATCAAATATAAAAGTTGTGCAGCACCATTAGCTGCATAATCTAACATTATTTTCATTTATACAGGGTGTCTCAAAAATTTTTAAGGAATCAAAGTTGTTTTTTCTTATGGAATAATCTTTATATTTTTAAATATTTGGATTCGGCTGGAAATTCTAGGCATAAAACAATGTCCTACACCTAAATATGATAGTTTTTCTGTTATCCACCATTATGAAAAAAAATATATGAACTTTTTCAAATGTCATGTCCCATTTGCTTTTTGATACAGGGTTATGATTTTTTGGAACGAATATCACTGAAACTAGGGCTTAACTATTAGCGTCAACAGAAGTTGTCTGCGTTGTGCAGGGTGTCAAAGATAAGTGCTAGAAGTAAAAAAATTCAAAACATCATATCTTAATTTTTTTAATGGAATGTCTATTTTTTTATACTATTGGTTACTCAAAATGCTTCCTTTTGATATGAATAGTTTTCGAGATTTTAACATTTTTGTTTTTATTATTTGGTTTTGAATGGAATTTGTATTGGATTGTGTTTTATTTTTGACTTTTAGAAATAATACACAGTAGAAGATGGAAAATAAAAATAAAACAAAAATTCAGTCCATCATATGTACCTACGTTATTGTATTATTGAAAAACTCTTAAGAAATGAAACTTTACTTTTTTATTTAGAATAAACATCTTGATAAATACTTGATACAAAGAGCAATATTTCTAACAGATAAAAAATTAAGATATCAGTGAAATTACTAGATTAAATGTTCAATATGGCCACCATTTCTTTCAATACATACTCCCAGCCGATTCTCCAAGGAACTGTTGACTGTATCGAGTATTGCGGCATTAGTACTTGCACAAGCATCTATTATTCTGACTTTCATGTTGTCTATAGGTAGCGTCTGGTAAACTTGCTCTTTAAAAAAAACCACAAGACAAAATATAATTTTGTGAGGTCTGGAGATCTTGCCGGCCATGATATAGGACCTCCTCTACCAGTCTATTTATTTTCATAGTTAGCGTCTAACAATTCCCTCACTTGCCTGCTAAAATGTGCCGGAGCGCCGTCTAGCTGTAACCACATCCGCCTCACGACATTTAAAGGTAGTTCGTCAATCAACTCTTGAAAACGGTGCTGTAGAAAATCGTGAAAAGTATCTCCATTAACTGTTTCTTCAAAACAGAATGGTCCAATGATGCGGTTCCCGATTATACCAGCTCAGACATTAAGTGACCACCTATACTGGTGATCTAAAAGGATAATAACTCTAGGGTTTCCATTTTCATTTTTATGACGGTTAACGTAGCCATTTTTGTGGCAAGTTGCTTCATCAGTGAATAAAATATAGTTGAGAAAGTCATTATTTTCTCCATATTTTTCTAATGCCCACATACAAAATTCAAGTCTTCGCTCAAAATCATTTTGTTCCAGTTCTTGAACCAATTGAAAATGGAACGGATGAAATTTATATTTCTTGGTTATTTGATTTGCAGTGGATTTAGCAATACCTATCTCTTTTTCTATATATCTAGCTGAAATACTGCAATTTTCAAATACAGCTTGAAGGACAAGATATTTATTTTCTTCATTCATGGTTCTTGTTTGGCTTTCCAATTTTTGTTCGTAATCGACACATCCAGTTGTTTCAAATCGTTTTTTCAGTCGAGCAAACGCTAACTTATTAGGATGACGTTCAGCATTCGGAACATTTGCGCATAAGTTCGACTTGCTAAGAAACAATTTTGATCACTTGCGCCCAAAACATAAATCATTTTAACCATTTTCTTTTCTCGAAAAATTAATTTTCCTAATTTTATCACCGTTACTACAAAATTATTTTGATACTTCCTAATGAAAACATTATTTTATCATTTGCTTTTACTTTCGGATTGTCTAAGCCAATCGGTACATGTTCTCATCCTTTAGGTCGCGATTTTCAGTACAATATGACTGATTTTTTATTTTATTTTTATTTTCCATATTCTACGCTGTATTGATTCTAAAAGTCAAAAATAAAACACAATCCAATGAAAATTCCATTCAAAACCAAATAATAAATACAAAAGTTAAGCCATAGTTTCAGTGATATTCCTGTCATAATCATAATCCTGTATCAAAAAGCAAATGGGACATGACATTTGAAAAAAGTCATATATTTTTTTCAAAATGGTAGATAACGGAAAAACTATCATATTTAGGTATAGGACATTGTACATAAACTATGCTTAGAATTACCAGCAGAATCCAAATATGTAAAAATATACAGGTTGTTCCATAAGAAAAAACATAACTTTGATTCTCTACAAATTTTTGCGATACCCTGTATAAATAAAAATAATTTCAGTTTACGCAGCTAATAGTGCTGCACAACTTTTATATTTGAATTTTGTCTCTATCAGTAGCCGTTATCAAGGTATCAACCGAGATCTCACTATTGGGACACCCTGTACCTATATATAAGTGCATATGAAAATCAATTTTCTATTTTGGGGTTGCTAGCCAAACCTGAATAGAGGAACAAGTAGCGATAAAAGACGGTACAGAGCGAAACCTCAAATAAATGTCATAAATCTTCACGATATATTGATCTAACTATAGATGTACCATAATTTGTATGAAAAAAATTCAGATTCTATACCTACTGTGGGCAATCTAAATATTAGCCAAGTTCCAATAATCATTCCCATTTCGTAATCCTTATATTCATCACCATCCAGCCCATACATAATGATATTTTTGCAGTCCATAAACTTCATCCATTCAATATAAATTCGAGCACTATGATTCGTACTAGCTCTGAATTACTCGTGAAAAATATCAACGCTGTAGTGCTATGAAAGATATTATCCTCACATTTCGATCTCGCCCTCATAACGTATTTCAGACCCGTCCAATCTATCCACATAAGGATTGATCAAGATTACGAATACGGTGCTGAAAATATACTTCATGCCTGCTTCATCTACCATCTAAAGGAAGAAAAATAATCCTGTTGGAGACCGACAAAATGAGTAGGCATCATCCTTCAGCCGAATATTTTCTAGTTGTTGACTCTGATGACATAACTATGGTATAAGTATTTTGACAAACTATACTCGCTTCCTCATTGAAAATATTGCAACTATGACTCTAGATTTTACATTTGTCTATCTACTACTTACAGTAAAATATAATTGAATTGAAACTGCATACCCGGTGAAAGAAATTTCTAATGCATAATTTGTCTCGTTAAGTTATTCTTTTTATCTATAACTTACGTACTAAATTCCATATATTAACAATAATTCCCACTATCAAATTCGATATTTTGCATAAAGAGCCCAAAAAATTTAACATAATATTATTTCCAATTAAATAATCTATTAAAATATCACAAATTGGAGAAATATGGCTCGATTTCATCAGATGATGCACTGAAAGTAGGTAGGTATAATAATATATTGCCTAAACAATCAAATTATGTTTGCAGACATTACATGGTTTGGTGGGTAAGACACTCAGTATCCAACCAAGGACTTTTATCAATCATATAAAAAATCTGCAATAAATCGCACATAGTTATTTTATTTTAAGTTCCTAAAACGTAAAAATTATAGACTAAAAATAAAATAACAGTTAAAAATATAATACATACAAGAGTACAGGTAAAAACAATAAACAATGCAATGAAATGAAAAGATTCAGGTAAATTTGAGCATTGGAAGGAGTAGACCTTCTGTGTCTCTAATAGTATCTAGATCACAGTTTCTCACCATTTCTTTAACGGCCTGGAGACATTGTTGAAAAGTAGAACAATTGTTCGAAATACGCAATAGATTGTCTCCTCTTCTCAGTCTTATGTCAGGTACAATAAATCAATGGTAATGGTAATGGAGAATTTCAGGTACTTTGAATGTTCTAAAAATGTTAAATACAAACATTACTTTTGGGGACTATCGGAAGTCTATCAATAATTGCACATTGAATTCTATGAATTTGCTGGAATAGGAAGTAGGCAAGGGCCAGACGGTATTTTCTAAAGAAATAGGTACCAAATTTTATTTTCTAATAAGTCGGGATATAAAAAAGCCTTTGGAATCGAAATGACACATCCATATTCCAGCTTAGCACGAACAATGGACTTGTTAAGTATCATGATGGAATTCACGAATTAAGCTCACAACAAAGCTCATTTTTCTTGAACATTCAGATACTAAGTATTCAGTATGGCCAGAGAAACTAAACGCACCAGAGAAAATGGTACCGAGATCTTCCATCTCATTGATTCTGTGCAAATTGGTATCATTATTGAAATAGTCATTGTTAATAAGTGACTTGTTTTTTGTGAAAATATTTTTCGTTAAGAGATAGGTCAGATACTCAGAAATAATTCCATAGATTATTAAGATTATCTTTAAACGTACCAGAGTCTTTTTCGATTTCGATTCTTTAAAACATCTTGAGGTCATGGACATACATGGAAAGGTCTCAAAGTTGATCCTTGTGGAACTCCTGAGGTATCGGTGAATTCTAACGAAAATATGTTGTTGAACTGTACGAATTATATTCTATTTGATAGATAGCGAAGGGAGAAATCAAGAGTGTTTTTTGTGAAACCTAATGCTTCTGATTTCAAGATCAAAACCTCGTGGTTAACTAATTTTAATTCGTTGGACAAGTCAGTGTACATAACATCTATTTGGCAGCCATTTTACATGACGTCAGGAACAAAGTTACTGAATACGCGCAATGGTAAATTTAGCCATACTATTGGTCGACTATAACTCAATCCACGTGATCGTGGAATCGATTTTGTATTACGCGTTGCTTGAGAAACAATTTTCCTCAGGGAAGGATTAAAAATCAAAGTTAAAGGTTGCTTTAATAAGTCACAGTAAGCCTTGAAAAAGTAGGCTCGAATGACATTAATTCCAATGGCTGCTTTGAAATCCAGAACATGAATAGCATTGTTCACTAGTATTGTTAATTTCAATGGTATCTAAACCATATTCAAAAAATATTCTGGGATTTACCCGTGAATCTATTACGAACATCACAGTTCTTTTGACGTTCCTTGATATATATCCAAAACTTTTTTTGGATCTCTCTGTAAATCAGCCTCTGTTTCTTTTATTGGATTTCATAACACATATTATGCAAACGTTTCACATATATTTTACATTTTTGACTTTTTTTCATCATGTTGAAAAAGTGTTCTTTCAATTTAATATTTCGGATGACACATTTGGAGGACCATGCGGGAAATTGATTTTGAATAAAGGTGGTTTTCTTTCCAAGCATTCCTTAAAAGCGTTCTTCAGTAAATCATAGAAACTATGTACATTATCGATACATAAAATATCTAACCAAGAATGCTATAGAGCTTCACAATGTTTTCCATTCGGAAGTCAAATTCAATAACGCTCTTACTTTCGAATGATGCCGTTATCTATTCAAATTTGACTGTGAACATTATTTCAAGAGCTGGACGGTAGTCATCCAATCGCATTAAATGCGTTTCACTTTCGCTCACCGTCGCTTCCGTGATATTTGTTAATATTAGAGATATCATTCTTTTTCATGGAATGCAAATCATACTCACACATGATGGAATGGATTATTCTCGCCATCGGCGATCTATTCGTCAAATTATCCTTGGAAATCCACCACTGGAAATCGTTATTCGTACTGTTAGAGATTCGTAATGGGTTAATTTGGTTTTAACACTAAATAAAACACCTCCACCGCGGTTCACATTAGCAATATTGTAGTTTCTGTCATTCCAAAATAACAGGTAGCGTAAATCACTGGGTTCGTTATCAAAAAAACTATCGTTTTATTTTTTATATATTAAAGGCTGAGCTACACAATCTCAAAGCTTCTCGATGTATTTTAATACAAGGTGACTCAAAAGTACCTACCTTCACGATTTTTACTTCTGGAATTAACATGTAAATGAAAATAAGAATAACTTAAGCACACATAGGTGTAGAGTGCATCCCATTTTGGTTGAGACAGCCAGGTATTTCGGTTGTTGTTAAAGATAGACCCTTGCGGTTTTCGCGTTCCTGTGTCACTTTTTTTGTGAAACTCAAGATTTTGCCTAACGTCTTTTATTCATAAGTTCAATGGAACACCCTGTATTTTATTATCTCATTGAATTCCTTATTTTTTTCCATCAAGATATTATATAATATATGAACATAAAGCTTTAAAGAAATCTCCAAAATCACTAAAACATTGAATTTTAATAGTAGGCTATGGTTTCTTCATACAAAAAAGGTTCCAATTGGCGGAATATTACTTGTGAATTTTCCATGAAAGCAACAAAAACAATACTAACGCTAATTCACTAACAAAACACAAAACTTATTTATTGAATTGTTCAATTTGATGTCCATTTTCCCTAACACATAATTGACTCACTTTCTAAATACGTCTAAATGCATTTAAAATATTAAGGGCCGTCTTTGTAAATTCTAGAAAGCTTCCTCTGTTGCTGTAAAATTACTAACACATTGAATTTTAATAGTAGATACCATGGATTTCAAACTCTTACTACAGGGGTTATTATTTGTGTTTTTTTATAGTAAGTCACAGAGGATGCAAATATTGTTGTTGCCTTTTGGAGCATTGTTTAATCAAGTGATTCTAGAGGAATCAACAAATCTACTGTCATGATAATCAATTTTGAAGTGTTCTATTGGGTTTGTGTTTGGCGATTTTGTGAATTTGAGAACTTTTATAATAACTCTAAGATTTTTTTCAGAACGAACAGTATGATATCATAAAATGTCTCAATCAGTGCCGAATTATATTTAAAAAGGTATACGAGTACTTATTTTACAATAAGACATTGTATGACATCTTGTTTTTTAAAACTTACCTGTTTAAATATGATTCTAAAGCTTCGTCAACATGTTCATGGCATTGATTGAAACATTTTATTATATCACACTTTTCGTTCTTCTAAATTTTTTTTAAAGCCATTACAAAATTTCACAAAATTGCCAAGCACAAACCCAAGAGAATAACTTATTTATTACTCTAAGCCAATAGAACATATCAAAATGGATTATCATGACAGCAGATTTGTTGATTCCTCCACAATCACTTGACAAAGCTCCAAAAGACAACAACAATATTTGTATCCTCTGTGACCTACTATAAAAAAAATCACAAATAATAATCCCTGTAGTAAGACTTTGAAATCCATGGTACTATTAAATTTCTATATGTTAGTAAGTTTACAGCATTTTTGAAAACTTTATGTTTATATATTATAACGAGCAACAACAGATGAAGCTTTCTAGAATTTACAAAGACGACCGACCCTTAATATTTTAAATGCATTAAGACGTATTGAAAAAGTGAGTCAATTATGTGAGGGAAAATGGACATCAAATTGAAAAATTCAATAAATAAGTTTTGTGTTTTGTTAGTGAATTAGCGTTAGTATTGTTTTTGTTTCTTTCATGGAAAAGTTATATTCCGTCAATTGAAACTTTTTTGTATGAAGAACCATAGCCCACTACTAAAATTCAATGTCTTAGTGATTTTGATTTTGGAGCATTTTTTAAAACTTTATGTTCATATATATTATTTTGAAGGAAAAACATTAAGGAATTTAATGAGATAATAAAATACAGGGTGTTCCATTGAAACAATTATAAGTTTGAGTCGTGTATCCATTACCATACCCCGACAAAAAATGCGTGGACCACTGGATTCTGCATAAAATTCTCAACGGAATAAGTTTTCAGTTTGACATTAACGCTGAGGAACTTCGTAGAACTGTGAGGAATCCAAAAAGTGTGAATTTTCAAAAACGCTCTGCAACTTATGAACAAATGAAGTTAGGCAAAATCTGTTCAGGCCATCTTCAGTTTTACAAAAAAGTGACACACAACGCGAAAACCGCCAGGTTCTATCTTCAACAATAACCGAGATACCTGTCTCAACCAAAATGGGATGCACTGTACCTAGCAGGTGAAAGCCCTGTGAAAACATATGGAGGGCGCTAAAATAGAGTTTTAACCCCCAACGCAAAGAGAGGAGTTTTAACGAGTTTAACTGTGTGACTTTTTGTGGATTAAAAGTGCTCAAACGGATGAACGGATTTCTATTTTTGACCGACGAACCCCAAATGGAGGAGGTAAACAGTTCGACTGTCTGCTTTTTCCCATATTCATAAAAACGCAGATCCAAAATCTCCTTGCCTCCGAAAACCGCCCCTGAAGAGGGGCGGAGGGGGCAGATTTTCTCAAAAATCGAAAATCTGAGATGGCAGAATTAAAGATAACAAAATATTCGGAAACGTTTCAATTGAACTTTTTTCAGAAGAGCCTACGGTTTTCGAGTCTCTGCGAAAATTTGAAATATGTATATTTTCGCTTTGTGGAAGAGGCAATTTCTTTCGAAAATTGAAAATCTGAGAATGGAAAATTAATGACCAGAATATTTGTAGCAATATTTGTATTGATTTTTTTTTCCATAGAGTTACGGTTTTCGAGTTAAGCAGTGGTAAAGTTTATAATATGCGTATTTCCGCAACGATGTTCTTAGATTTCTGAATAATAGCAAATTCAAGCAAAATGGATAATGGTGAACATTCAAAGATTTTTGTGACAAATGTAACACTCAAAATTGTGAGATGAATATTATTCACAAATAATTGGACCGACATTATCTGTTCGTACACTGAAAAATACAAAATGATATTAATTCTTTTGGTGCTGCTACTTGTGAAGTTGGTGCCAAAAGTTTTCAATCTAACTGCAACTGCACAACTTCAAAATAACCAGCACCAATAGAATTAATATTATATGGTACTTTTCAGTGCACCAACTTATAACGTCGGTCCAATTTTTGTAAAAAAAATTATAGACAATTTTTGAATTTGCCCTATCGGATACATTGTAATATATTTCTAATAACTATGAAATTGAGGCGTACCTATACACTATACTTATTAAATATAATCTCAAGTTCTCAGTGAGTTTCTTTACATTAGCAGCTTTCACGTGAATATCCATTAGTACTGTTATAGAAAAATATTAGAATCATTAACTGCAATTGTCTCTAACAAAGTTGCGAAATAAATCTTGCAGCTGTTGCACCAATTATGAGAAACAAAATATATTTTATATAATATGTTTGAGTAACACCAAACATTTTAACAATAACATTGTTCCCAACAGTTGTATTTAATACAAAATTCCTAATATCATAACACACCACTCTTTATTTCGCAATATTCGATAAATATATATATCTAGAGAGTCACAATTGCAGCTGGCCATAAAATGTTGAGTCCCCAGCCGAGAAAACGAGCTGACAGTATTTCACCAAGTCAACACTACGAAATACAACAATATATTTTCAAAAAATATGATATATGACACACTATACTCTCGAGATTCATGTGTACAAACAGGAATGTCTCCAGAAAAAAATGTTGGAAATCGTTTTCACGCGCGCTGAACATAAAGATGATAAACGGCAGCAAGAAGTTGCAGTACCTCCATAAAAATAATAATACACACATAATCTATTTGTATCTATATCAACTAGTTCCTTTGTTCTCTTTACCTATCTATAGATACTGTCAGAAAAAAAACCTAAGCAACGATTATGAAAGTAATTGAGGCGACGAGTTTGGTGATGCGTCATCATTAAGGACTATTTTTTGCAGGTGCGAGTCGTATTTCATCGTGATGGTTTTCAGTGTTTGAACATTTTTTTTCTGCTAGTAAGTATCACTTTTAGGTACATATATAGATAAAGTTGGGCGACAAGAGTTGTCTGATGTGTCATTAGTGCTTTACATCGGAAGTGGGTGAATTACTTCGTCTAATTCTACGACATGTTATAATTAAGATAAATAAATGAAGTATTTGAAAGATGGGGATGAGAGTAGTGAAAACCAACGTTTTATATTTACCACAAAAATAATGTAAAATAAATAATGATTCCCAGCACTTGACAAGCTTGAAATATTTATATCTGTTAGTTAGGTACATTTAATATGCAATAGATTATCAAAACAGCATCATAGCAACCAACATTAATTGCTTAAAGACATATGATACAGTAATGTCGGTAATATTTTGCATCCCTTTTATATTCAAAGAGACAATGAGACATTAAAAGCATGTGTCGTTAACCCCCGATGCAAACAGAGGGATGTTATAAATTTAATAAGTATGTAATGTTCTTTGTTCTTATGTGGATAGAAATTCACATACAAACTAATTAATAAAGTCTATTTATTTAATATAACTAAAATACCCAATTCACACACACGTACTACAATTTATATATACTTCTGTTCACTACTAACTAACTATTTACAATATTTACTTCACTTGATTGGCACGTTCAAACTACGCTGAGATGCTTCCCGAAAGCTTCCGACATATATCGACCGCACCCGATGCGGGCGGAAGAAAGTTCGTTGGCCATCTAGGTGTTTCCTTAACAATGAGTGAGAGATCGCCGCATCGCGCAGTGTCATGGGTATGGGTAACATTACAAGTATATCTGTGAGGATACCCGTGAGTTATGTTATTGGTAACAAAGATTGCTTTCTTAAAAAAATACCTTTATTACTAAAAAATACACTTAATAGAATTAAAACATAAGCGAACAGAGGGACGATAATAGGTGTTTTACGAAGTCAATTCTTTTCTACAAAAGTGTATAGGTATAGGGCATAGGGAACTTTTGTCAGGTAAGCGTCTATACTTAATCATGCGATTCGGTAGCGTTTCCATTGGGTGTTAAATGATTACAATGTCAAATTGTAGAATGTAACTTGTGGCAGTGTAGCACCTAAACGAATGAACCAATTCTGATTTCGTTCTATTTTGTTAGAAAAGTGAACTGATCGATATAGTGTTCTTAGATTAAGTTTAACTTTTGTATCTGTCTGTGGGTCCTAAAAGAATGAACCAATCTTGATTTAGTTTTTTATAGGTGATCTGAGTGTTTCCTAGCTAGTTGAGTTTATCATGGATATATGCAGTCTGTCTGTCTGTCTGTGGCATCGTAGCTCGCAAAAGGATGAAACAATTTTGATTTTGTTCTTTTTATTTGAAAGCGATTTGATCGAAAATGTTTCCAAGCTAAATGGGTTTATCGTGAGTATCTGTCTATCTGCCTGTGGCATCTTAACTTCCGAACGGAATAACCAATATTGATTTAGTTTATTTGTTTGGAAGGTGAGTTGGTGTCGAGAGTTTTCTTAGCCAATTTAACTCTGATCAAGATTAGCGTGTATATTTGTCTATTTGTCTGTAGACTCATAGCTACAGAATCGAGGAACCGTTAATGATTTATCTTTTTTTTGAAAGGTGACTTGGTCTTTTGCTTCAGTTTTTATTTTTTATAGGTTTTTTGTCGTGTATTTTTGAAATTTTTAATTTACTCTTATATCTTATTTACTTTAATTTCTTATCCGCAAACTATTGTCGCCTCAACTATAGCTCATAGGTCCTCTATTAATATGTGGCTGTTTTTACTAACACCAGTGTGTCTTGGGATAGACAACCAAGCCAGCTGATGAATGTCTTATTTTACTATTTATTCTCAGAATACCCGAGGCAAACACATTTCACAACGATTTCTAGGAATGTCTTTGCTATTATAAAGTGTTAATCATTTGTATCCAAAATCTATATCATTATTTTTTCTCGAGATAATCAAGATGAGAAACATGAATTTCTCAATCGTCTGGAGTCAAATTTTTCTCTATATATTCGATACTAAAAACATTTTACAACAACAATTCAATAGTTTATGTATTAATAGAGAATACATCTATTCCATTTTATTGTAATCCTTATCGATACTCAAGACAATGAACATTGAAAATAAGGTATTTGATTTGTTATTAAAAACCCTTTAATATAATATCTTTGGAAACCTTAGCAGGCGTTCTTTCGGTATTAACGCTTAGAATGAAAAATCACGATTCGCTCTCGACATTCAAGACGACAAAATATTTTCACAAAAAAAATATTTTTACAAAAAATTGGACCGAAGTTATCAGTTGGTGCACTGAAAAGTACAAAATAATATTAATTCTATTGGTGCTGTTACTTTTGAAGTTGTGCAGCTGCAGTTAGATTGGTAACTTTTGGCACCAACGTCACAAGTACCAGCACCAATAGAATTAATATTATTTTGTACTTTTCAGTGCATCAACTGATAACGTCGGTCCAATTTTTTGTAAAAATATTTATTTCACACTTTTGAGTGTAACATTAGTCACGAAAATCGTTGAACGTTCACCAATACCAATGAAGATAATACTTATCCTATAACCCACGTATATTCTTTGCTTGTAGTTATTATTGAGATCTCACAACATCGCTGCGGAAATATGCTCAAGTATTTTAGATCTTCCATTTACACCGATTTAACTCGAAAACCGTAACTCTAGGGAAAAAAAAATATTCAGTATAAATGTTGCTACAAACAATTAGGTCTTTCATGTAAACCCCGCACATTTTCATTTTTAGAAAGAAATCTCCCTCTCCACATAGCAACAATACACATATTTGAGAATTTAACATGCGTTTATCTCGAAAACCGTAACTCTTTTGAAAAAATTATACACCACCTCAGATTTACGATTTTCGAGAAAATTTGACCAATCCACCCTCTTTGGGGGCGGTTTTTGGAGAGAAAGAGATTTCGGATTAGAGTTTTTATGGGAATATGGGACCATTTCTCAAGTCTCCTCTTTCAACTGAATCAAAAATCATCAAAATCGGAGTATGTATACTATATACAATGCGCGCACAAAGCCAAAGAAAGCACACAGTCGAATTGAGGTATTCCGTTCGGGGTTCGTCGGTCAAAAAACATGCAGACATACAGTCGAATTTATATCTCCTCCGTTTGGGTTCGTCGGTCAAAAATAGGACTGACTCTATTAGTTAGTGCACAAAAAATACCAAATAGTATTAAATCTGCAACAATTTCTAAAGTACATAGGTACTAGGTAGCAGCAGCAATAGAATTATTATTATTTTGTATTTTCAGTTCACCAACTAATAAATCCATTTATTATAGATGAATAAATATACATGTTTATTTCATTTTTTTACTGTTTCAGTATCATCAAAATCATTAAATGATCTCTTATACACAAAAATTTCAAAATAATCATACTTTCGGTACTTTCAAATTTTGTAATCTTTATATATCTACCTACGCTCCTTTGATGCTCTAAAAAGGAAAATTATCTAATTTAACTGTTAAATCTCTGTTCAATGGAAATTTCTGATCGCAAAGATGAAAATTCTCGTACTCGTAGTATATCGCCGTAATCCCTCGTAGCCGTAGCGGAATTATCTCCACTTCAAACGCGTCCGAATGAACGGGATGCAGTTTTTATGTCTCAGATACTTACAATTAAATTTATGCTTACCATCAAAGGAAGCTTTTTATTATTGGTGATTGCGTCACGTGATCGTATATTTCACTTTTGACTGCAATCCATAATAAATATATGTTCTGTCATTCATCCACATTTATTTCTGTTCAATAAGACAGAAATAACAGTCATGACTAAGGTTTGTACTATAGTAAAGTAAATATTTTTTCTCTTTAGAAATAGCCTTGACTTTTTGTTATATCAATAAAAATTTTGGAACTAGAGTAATGAGTATCATCCACGGAAATTATTGTAATTTCTGTGAAACTGTTATAAATAAAATCGAAATAATAATTGTGAGCTCTAAATCAGCTACCATGATTTTCATTAAATAAAGAAGTAAAACTCAAGAAATCTAAGAACGCACATTTTGCATCAATTTTTCAATACATAGTTTCAAGTTTCTAAAGTTGAAACTTTGATATTCTTATTCTTATTTTTTTGAGCACATTAGTAATATAAACCAAAAATGGTCGCTTACTAAAATAATGTCATGAGTATAAATGAAAAACAAAGTAACTAACTTCAAAAACATATTGCAACTTCATTAGATGATGTAGGTACCCTCAGTTTATAGACCATGGTAGGTACCTACTTAAAACTATAAAGACAAAATGTCTGGGGTCTTCCCAGTTCTGAACATCCCATAAAGGGACTTGTTGTTAATATTAATATTTTCTTACATTTACAATCAACTTGTAACCACCTCTGGTTTATGAAGTTGGTCAAAAAATTTGTTAACCTAGAAATTAAACTTTAAACGGCGGTAGTTTGCTTCGATTTATTTATAAATTATAATCAAAAGACCGTATTTTTCGTTAGATAGAAACCTAACTTGAGCTCCACTTTTATCAAATTTTTAAAGAAACAACAGAAAAATGATGATCGGATAGATGAACGGATCAACCATCTAGATCCACATTATCTAGACATTTGTTTAGCAATTTCTTTACCATGATATCTCAGGGGTAGCACATGAAATATAGTTGAGCCATTTTATAGATACTCTTCAAAAAGACGAAGCCATCACCTAGTTGAACATTATTTACAGCACGTATGTAGCAAATGTGATTTATCTACAGCTATGAAATATGTGCAGCTAGGTTAGGTGGCATGTGAATATCACATTTCTCCAGATGACTGAATCAATTGAATCTTTCAGATAATATAAGTCGACTTTTTCAGACATAAGAGTTGTCGGTTGCATATATAGGTACAAAGAATATGATCAATCATAACAAAAAAAAATTCAAGCAAATCGATATCCTTAGATTTAGGGTTCCGTGAAAGATGACAAAAGGGATTATTATAGACTCGTTTTTTACACCCGATCTCCCTCCCCCAATCTACGGAAAAAGCGAGGTAGAAACTCTGAAAATAATTATTGTGGTGATACAGTTTGATATGAAGTTTGCAGGGAAAATAAAATTATCTCCCTAGCAGATATAGTTGAGAAGAATTCAAATTGACAAAATCCATTAAAAAAAATATGTCATTTTGCGTTCAAGCAACTATTATGTCATTGGTACAAACTACAAACAAAACATAATCACAAATGCTTACAATGAATGTTTATATAACTACATATTACATATATGTGCTCAATGATAGAATCGACTTCCGCTAATCCTAGGATAGTGAGTTTAACTTTTTTTATAAAGATCTCTGAAAATTACTTTTTTATCCAAAAGAATAACTTTATTTATTTGTTTATACTTACCCAAAAAATGTCTCCTGGGTATCAGCTCTTCTCGTACTCGTAGTTAATTAAAATAAATAGTAGGTAATTAATAATAATAGTCGATTACTCCCGGTCTTCGGTGAATACTTTCAGTCTTCTAATCTATCTTTCATCAATCTCTTGACTTCCTACTAGTGGTTTTTCCACACTTTACCTACTAATCTCACAAATTATTTCCCCTCAATTAATCAAGACCCTTCCAAAGGCTTCAGCCCCAAACCAAACATTATTCTTCCCTCAGCTACCATGCCGAATCGACGAGAGTCACAACAAATTAAAAAACGTTGCCTATGTAGCCTACTTCCATCCGAAATAAAAAAAATATCTGCGTTAAAAAACTAATTTAAATTTTTATTGCCTTCCTAAATCTCGGTTTTGCTTGTTACCCTTGCGGCGTACTTTCGAAATAAAAAACTAAGGGACAACTTATGTGTATTTAACTTTATTCCTCTCATGCCTGTGCGTTAATATATTTTATGGATAATATTCTAATCAATGGTCACTTAAAGTTGGAGATATGTAGATATTATTAAAAATAAACTTGTGTTCCCATACCCACGACATACAGCTCTCAATCAATCTACACAAATAGCATTGGTCATATTCATTTTTTGTCTTGACAATGACAACGTCCTACAAGAAAGGTAGTTTATTCATAAAGTGAAAAATGACCTATCAATCACATTTTTCTTGGAAACTATTTCTGATGCATTTCAAATCTTTATATGTATTATTATGTAGACTAACATCTTACCTAAATGGTATATTATTAGGAAAATTCATAAATTGATTGTGTAAAGAAAAATATGATTTCAAAAGTAGGTAAGTATATTTCTTTGTTACGCGGTAAAAATGTATATAAAAGAGCATATCTCAGTAAATAATTTTTTGGAATGAAATTTCAAAGTTCAACATAATTCATATATATAAAGGGTGGTTCGTTAATTGGTTATTATTTTTAATGTCAAATCTGGGAAATATGGAATTTCAGTCCAGAGCAATGGAAAATAACATGTCTCAGAGTTACAAAGCGCTCTACTTAGAAATTCAAACATCTCGAACAATAAAAAACATTTCGTTAAGTAGAATGGGAAGGTTATTTATATATAAAGATTTAGAGAATTTAAAATTTATAATAAAATGACAATTATGCCAGGGGCGGGGCGTAAACGTAAGAAGTTCCTCCTCTCAGATGCATCTATTTCTATATAGAATAAAGTAGGAAGATAAATATGTATTTTCTTTACTTTTATTTATAGTAATGCAGGGGAGACTGCACCTACATTTTCTGTCAAGTATAAAAGAGATACGACAAATAGCTTTAACATTTTAATGAAACAGACTTTATATAGTATGGTATAGTTTATTGTGATGGTTAACGACATGATATTTATGAACAGGTTAGAAAATGATTGAGGTTATTCAATTAGAAGTAAGAAAATGCTGTTTCAACATTATATGATATTTAGTCTTGAGTATTCAAATTTAACAATTATTATTTGATTTATAACATAGCATTGTAAAGCTAATCTAACTATAGTTGACTTTCGGCAATACCTTGCCTTTGTAAGTGATTCGTCATCAAGAAACAATTCAGATTAATGTTCAAATAATAGCCAAATCAGTGATTAAGAAACTATTTTCATGTATCTAAGTAGATTTGGAAGAATTTTATTTCACAAATTGTCTATTTTCTGCCTTAATTCATCGAGATATTTGTAGCTCTCTCAAATGCTCGTCGATAAACAGTCTCTTGTTGAAACCATATGTCCACACAATGAAAGAGAATTTGCTGAACTATTGGAATTATTATTATCTGATTGAGAAGAAGTTGTAGATATTGTAACGTTTAACCCTGTGCTAAACGTTGTGGGGTGAGTTCACTTGCGTAATACTCAAAATTCGCAGATTGCTTCCAATGGTTTATATTCAAACACTCAGTACACGAGCTTCTATTATGGTACAACTGTCACCACTTGTCACCTTGACAATCTATACTGTCACTGTCTTCACTGACAGAACTACTATTAACCTCTGATTTCACAGACTGACTGTTATCAACTGACTTTATAAGACTCACTGCCTTCATAAGACTGACTCTGTCCTGTGATCGACACGGCTTTATATACCTGAATCATGACATGACATTCATCGAGAATGTTCTATGAATATCTAGACGCACATGTTCCAGATCCTTGTCAAACTGACAATAGTATGACAAATTGTACCTCATATATAGTTTCTGGAAGGATCGAGAATAACTCTACCAACTCTAGAAGTAAATAATGAACTATAACATGAAACAACTATAGCAAACAAGGTAGCAGAAACAAACAGCTAATAAAGGAATAACAACCGTAAGTACATGTCTACCTATCCACGTTACAATATTTAATACCGCTTATGTTACCAAGAATAAAGAATGAACGTAATCATCTAGCATGTAATAAAACAATATAAACAGAATTTTTGGTATTTCAATTTCAATCCAGAAAATTTTAGTCTGAATTTATGAAAGAAATTGTCTGATTAGAATTACAGCAATAATTGTTCGAGCTAATATTCTCGTCTGAAAGTCGTTTATCTCAAGAGAATCTCCTCCTGTTTCTACCAATGATGAATTGGTCCCTGGAGATCTTTTTTGTGAGATTGTCGAACAAAGTTTTTCTTTTCTCGCAGACTAAAATCTCGACAAAATTCGAGCTACTATGAAGAAACCTTAGCTGGCACAAAAAACTTTATTGTAGGCATTAGGAATCAACGGTTGGCTGTATCCAACCGTCTCCATAGAATGTAACACATTCCAAATATGTGCATTCAAATTCAGAAGAGAAGTTTTATAATATATCCGGGAACAATTTAGCAATTATATGAATGAATCTCCGAGTACCTATTGTTGATATTCACTTAGTATTACTTATAGGCACAGTATTTTCAAAATAAGGATGAGGTGCAATTAGGAACTCGAAAACGGTTATCGATACCGAGTCCGTTCAATACGGAAAAGTTAAGGAATTGATGTTTTTTAGGATTCCGTACCAAATTGAAATAGAATTAATAAGTTTTTGAAACTGATTTATTGCTATGTTATTGCAAGGAACCATTAGAAATTAAACCGGTACTTTTTTCTCATATAATTGAAAGTTTTTTTCTTATCTGAAATTTACCTCTAGTGTAAAACTCGACAGTCGCATTCATACTGTTTTTCAACCATGCAGTTAACATAGAATCACAATTTTATTCAATAATTATCAGCTAGTTCCGCAAATAATCATCATTTTCTGCAGATGCCCAAGAATAAATGAGTCAGTGCTTTTTATCGTATTAAAATAAAGGAGTAAAGGTCTACAGCTACCCCTCACTTTTTATTTTCGAATGGCACCACCTACATATTTTCATTGAAAATTGGTAAAAAAAGGGTAAGGTTTCACTCTGGTGTCCATCTGCCTTCAATTGGGTACTTGACTAATTTTTTGAACAACATTCAATTAAAAAAAAATCAAAAAAGTCTGTTTTGAAAATAATATATATATATATATATATATATATATATATATATATATATATATATACCGGGTGGTGCAACGATGTGGGAACGGAAAATTGTGACAAAACCATTAGACATATTAAAATTATTTTTACATGATGAATACTTAGTATAAAGACTACGTTTTAAAAATATTTTAAATATACAGGGAGTTCATTTTTATGGGTAACCTAACCCCACTTTTTAAATAGAATGTCATTATTTTTATACGATCTTTGAATTCTACGATACATCCGTGATAACTTTTATTAAAAGTACCAACCTATCTCTTATCGTTTCGGTCAGTTGCCATCGAGACACTGCAAAATGTGCAGAGAAATTTTCAGCGAAGACTGTATTTTATGTTATGTTTTTATTCATTTTCTTTTTAATTATTCATAAGTAGATTTATTTGTTTGTAACTTTTCATAAGCAACATTTGAAGTGGTGCTAAATGTATCCAAAACTTTTTGGAAAGCATCGCTTTATTGTGTTCGTAAATTAGGAAACTGATGCTTGTACATTCTTTGTGCCAATAAATGATTTTTTGACACTCTTCCAGAACGATAACAATATTAATTTTCTTTTCTCTTCAAGGATTCATCTTGGTCAAAAGCCTTAAATGCAATGACAAAGACTGACATTCACAACAAATAAAAACTGACATCTGCGATTCAATTGTTTAAATTTACAAGGTACACTTTATTATTTATTATTATTATTTATGTTTATTACTTGGAAAATAGTCGATTTAGCCAAAAATTTGCCGAGTACAAATCGAAAGGGCCTCATGTTTGCTATTTATTGCCATAATAATATACAGGGTGTTCCATTTAAAAAATCAATTTTTGTTTATTATAATGAATGCAAGTTTTCAAAACTTACTGAGCGTACCCCGTATACCATAATCTTAACTTTCATAGGTTCCTAACAAATCTAATCATTTCCCTACAGTTTGGTGTAAAATTTATTAACTCAGCCTCATTAATTCAAAACTTATAGGCAATTGTAAATTGCATGCTTCCGCACACAAATTTTACAAATATTTTTTTTCCAAAACTATAGGAGATAGGTCGGTATATCTATTAATAAAAGTTATGACAAATGTATCGTGGAATTAAAAAATCGTATAAAAATAATGGCATTCTATTTGAAAAAATGAAGTGGGGTTAAGTTACCCATAAAAATCAACTCCCTGTATATGTGAAAATATTTTTAAAACGTAGTCATTATACTAAGTATTCATCATGTAAAAATAATTTTAATATGTCTAATGGTTTCGTCACAAGTTTCCGTTCCCACATCTTTGCACCACCCGGTATTTTTATTTTTTTTTAAATTTCCCGCTAAAATTCTGAAAATGGCTTAAACGTCACAATCTCCGTTAGTTAGTTTCCCACAGTATTTTTGTGACACCGAAAGTTACCCTCTGATGTTATTGTTATCACTGTCAAATACCAATGTCAAGTCATTTAGACGATTATTTATCTACTCGAGTCAAATCTCTTATAATATGATTTTGCATGTTGCTGCATAAGAATATAATATTTATTTGATTTTACTTGATTGTTGATGTATAAAACCAGAAACAAAGACAAATTTGTATCTAAATCAAACTCTACGAATTTCCAGGTTATGTTTGTTAAAGGAGGAATAGAGCAGAGAACACTATCTGACTAGAGAGGAGATACTATTGTATGTTCTCTCTGAGAAGGATTTGTTCATCAACTTGAATCGCCTACGTCACTATCTTGGTCGACTTCATTAGGAGTCCTTAGTCACGTGATCATGGGTTTGATATTAAAACTATTTAAAATGATTATATTTTGAAATTCAAGAGAAATTAAACCTGCATAATGTGATTATTGGTGTGTTACGACTACCTACTATCGTCTGAACATCAATTTATATTGAATTTCCATCAATGTCAAGTAACAAATTTTAGTGCTTAGATATCCAAAGTTGATCTGATATTATATTTTGAAGGACATACTAAACAATTTTTGGGTACGTAACCCTATCCACGCAAACCCAACATGCAGTTCCTAGAAACCTAATCGTTTGAAAAATAGTTGAATAGATACAGGTACTTTTGTCATTTCATCAGCACACTTGAATTTAAAACTATTTTTGACCGACCTCGAAAAATGGAGGAGGTACACAATTCCATTATTGTATATTGGCTTGTTTATGTATGTACACACTTTTTTCCTAGTAAATGAGCAGCGATTTTGATGATTCTTTACTAGAGTAGTGTTAAACAATAGTAGCTCATTGAAAACATCAAAATCCAATAAACTCAAAACTACTCCCACATTGGTGGAAGGGGCCAAATTTTCCAAAAATCGAATATGTTATGTTACAGAATCGAAGACAAGATTATTTCCAGGAATCTTTAAATTGAACATGTTTCAATACGATCACACGTTTCAGAACTATAGCACTAAGAAAGTGCAGTATTCTTACCATCATATATTTACTGAATGTAGATAGGTAAGTGAACATTTAACAATTTTCATATCAAATGAAACTCTTAACAATAATAAATGAATATTTTTCACAGAAAATAGAAGCCATATTATTATTTGGGGCAATGAAAGATTCTAAATAAGATGAATTCTCTTTGTGCCAAAAGACTTCTATTCACCTACAACTGTTACTTAATTTCTCTAGCTAAAAGAGAGTTCGGCTTTATTAATATTTTGAATTTCAACTTTATACACGGAAACCTCTGATAGCGATACAATCTATATTGCCACGACCAGAACTTTATGACCGGTTTTGCACTCCCCGTATATAATGCCATTACTTCATACCCCTCTATAGTGACAACATCTGCTTAATGACCACGGCCAAACATAATGGGATTTTTTATTCCTTGATACCGCTAAAACCCGCCTCCACAACAAGGCAGTGAGATAGGACCCGATAACTTTTTAGAAACTTTTTGATAATTTTTGTTCTTGCATGCATGGATTGTTTCGATCGATAGTACCACAAGGTACGTGTATACTGTATTTCAGAATAACTTTAAAAGTTGAGCGTCAGCTTCATCAACAGGAATTTCTGAATAAACTAGGTAGTGTATTCTAATTGAACGTTATTTATCTTTATTTGACCGAATGAATTTATTGTGTTCATGATGAAGGCCTCTCTTTTGAAATTCAACAACAAAAACATAACCAATAACTACACCTAGTCAGTGTTTTCTAAAACATCAACTAAGTAATAGGACTTGCAATTTCACAAAAAAACCTTAGAGTGGTCTATGTTCAACGCTTTTATATATGGTTTCAATTGAGAGACAATTTTGATTCCTTTTGGGGTTGCATGTCATTGTGATGAACGAACAACAATGTCCATCGCACCTGGAAGGTGAATACACTGTAAGCCCCTTAAAGGAAGGTTTACTCTTGCATTAAAAATGTAATCAACTCCAACCAACAGTTATGTATAAACTTTATCATTATTTATTAAAAACTAAAAGCTGACATCAAATACGTTGCACCTTATACATCCAGCTCGAGTTGAATTCTGACATCCACTTAATCAGCGGCCATCTACAGGCTTGAGTTGTCTACAACGGTATATACTCTTTACTTTGCTACAACGATTAAAAAACTAGACAAAAATCCTATAAATAAATTGGCATTCTGATTTACCCATCTCCTGAAACTATATTCTTTCTTCTCCATAAAAATCGCTTATATTTCAAAAAGTCAAGCTCCGAGAGCCCCTTCTCTGAGTTTGAGTTGTCAGAAAGGATTCCAATCAAGCTTATAAAATATAGGTAGAGTTCTACGTATTATATTTAAGGTTTCTCACATACAGTTAGACAAATTTTCTATTGATATCGACATTTACATATATTAATTGCCTCAAAAGGGTTTAGAATTTTTTTCTTAAAGACATTTTTTAAAACCATTTTTTTAATTTTCGTCATTAGCGGTTAATGTAAACTTCAAAATGACCTCCCACTCAATAAATTTTACAAAGAATTAAGAGAGATTTGGCGTACTGACAGAAAAATACCTTTGAGAAATAATATACATATACGAAATGTATGTTCTATAGTATTAGATAATTATTCATCAAGATAATATTCTCCATTCATTATTACAAACAATATAATAATTCTACTCATGCAATCTGCCGTTCCGTATCCGAAACAACTGATCTATAATATTGAGCATTTGAGATTGGTAATGATGTAACCAACTGAGTGGATACGTTCATAAGACGCGAGCCAATTTCCATGATTGGAGGGATAGGAATGCGCTGAATCAGAAATCGTAGCTTATGTACTACAACTGATAGTATTACTTCGCTTCAAATGTCAACAGAATTCAGTGGAAACTTGCATACAGATCCAATGGAGTTATAACAATATCAAGGCGATTGACAGCGTATTGGCACGATATTAGGGTTATATTATCCGAGGAACTAATTATTATTGTTGGGGAATTATGCATTAGATTGTAAAATGAGAGACATTAGCTTAAGGCTTCGAAACTTACACAGATCTGGTCAAGTTGTCAATCTGGAAACTGTTTTAGAATCCTCTTGTGTGTTTTATAAGACAGTTCGTTCAAGTAAATCAAGTAACCTATATCCAAGACAGAAGCGAAAAAGCGTTATGCAACTGATCCAGGGACGAGGCGATACTGGCGTATACCTACTAGGTTCCACCTGGATTCCAGGTCCAAGAAAAATGAGAGGAAAATATGACAAGCTACTCAGGCTGTCATTTTTGTGGGTTAAGTAGTGGTTTTATTTGCTGATAATAATTTGCCCATTATTGTTGTTGAGAGATCTATTGATGAAATTAAAAGTTAAAGCATGGATAGCCATTAGTAGCCTTAAAACAAGATAAACACAAAATAGAGGTCATGTTGGTAACCTCTTAAAAGAAAGTCAAGACCGTCAGTTCCTGTCTGGTCTAAATCTCCCCATAGAATGAAGGGAATGTTAATATGGATATAGGGTTTGAATTGTAGATTTCGAATGTCGTGAAATTACTTTCCAGAATTTACTACCTGAAACAGGTATGAATAGTCACATTAAAATTTCACTTTTCTATATACTTATATAGCTGTATTTTTTTCAAACGCTCATCAAATTGTATTTGTTGTATCGGTCATTATTTCTTGTAATCGCAGAAATCTTCTTTCGAATTTCACACCCCAGAAAACAGGACTATTATGCTATGGCAATCAAAATATATTTTTACTTGTAAATGTGCTAAAAAGAAGTTTTAGTCTAAGACTGCAAAAAGCCTGACCGATTGAGAAATGAAATGCCTTGGATATGTTAGTTTCCACGATGACCCTAAGGAAAATCATTACGTATCTGGGCAGAACCTGTCCAATTTTTATTTATGACTTTCCTACGGAACATTTTTGTTAAGCAACCATACCAATAAAGTATAAGCCTGAAATTACTCTTAAAAATTAGTTTTGAATGAATGGAAAATAGTTAGATTAGAGATATATACAGGGTGATTCACGGTCGATGGTAGCTTACACGTATAAGGAAAACGGACCATAAGATCGCTCTAAAAATTGTGTTATTTAGATAAAACCTAGTGATTTATCGACTGAAAATATTTTCAGCCTTACGATGTTGCCACTTATATCAAAAAGTATTAACAACTTTGATTTTTTAAATGAGACACCCTATATATTATCAGATAGAGAGTCAAAATACCTTTGAAATAATATATCATTTTCCTATACCAAAATGGTCAGGTTTTCAAAACATAAGCAACTATCTATTAAAGTGAATTATTTCTATCATTTTTATATTAGGTATTTGCTGGTTACCAGTGATGGAAAGTTTGACAAGTAATTATCGTGAGGAAGAATAAGTGTTTGTTGAGTTGTTCATTGTTCATAGATAATGTGATCAAATTATTTCAAAAACATCCAGAAAGTTTAATGCAATTACAAAAAAGACAACAAGAATAAACCTATTCACAGAACAAATAAGTAATTTTCTGATTCCTAGAAGCTAATTCAAAATGTTGATTCACGCAACAGTTTCGTTACTAACATCTACATTTTCCTTCAGGGCCAAACAACTCTGTCATTGAATATCGACTCCATAATGTAGAAGCTTTCATCGATTTAGCTTTTGCGGACAAATAAATGAGAAGTATTTCATCACTTACTGAGCTAATTTTCTTCTGCTGGCGCCTATTACAGAATATACTGTACTCATTTTCATATCTGTTTGGCACTTACTTTTGCCGCTTTAAGAGACATTTTAAATATATTTTTAATAAATCGACAAACTGAAAGCTGTCACAATAGCGTCGTTTGACGTTGCTAAGGAAATGTGAAGGAATAAACAATGCTACGCATATAGTACCTAAGTGTCTCTGCGTGAGTCATGACAGCACAGAAAATTTTCCAGGCATCAAATAGTCGCGGAAACATTGTGTTTTCAGAGAGGTATAATAAAAATTATTATTTTCTCACCCAGGGTCAAGAAGCAATTTCCGTTTTGCACTAATAGATGGCGCCCTTATTAATAAGCATACATTATGTTAATTTAGACCAAGACGACTGGATATGCGAGAACGGCTCATTGCGCATTTGTTCAAAAGATATGCGTGCGGAATTTGACATGATTTTTAAGGCGAGTTTCATCTACTTTCTCTTGCTTTATGATTCGGATAATAAATTACCAATATAAGGCAGTTTCCAATATGTCTCTTTTCAATCGTCATATGGCTTAGAGCTTAAGCCGGCTACACATTACACGCTACTTGCCACCTGTTATCAATAAACTATAACACGTTAAAGGACCCCAGTAGCCCTCCTTCTGAATAAGATAGACATGCATCGATACTCACTTGCCGAATATTGTATATTGTTTGAACGTATGTAGGTATACTGTAGATAGACGTATACTTTGACTTGTGATTGGAACTTACCAATTGGCACAAAATGTGTAGCCAGTTTAACAACATTCTAAGATATGACATATAACATTACATACCAACTGTAAATATGACTACTGAATACCTTCATTTTTTTAATATAGATAAGACTACGGAATTATGAAGAATACAAAAATGTATTTAGGCTACGTTGCGAAAGCGATTTTCTGGGCCCACTTTCGCACCTACTGTCAAAAGAGACTATTCTTTTCTACTTAGCAAATAGTAACTAAGCCTTAACAGTAATTTCAGGCTGTTACTTTATTGGTATGGTAGCTGAACAAAAATGGTTCCATAGCGAAGTCATAAAAAAAACTGAACAAACTCTGCCCAGGCACCTCATGATTTTTCTTGTGGCTGCTTTGAAAGCTAACATTTCCAAGATATTTCATTCTGTTACTCGATCGATCAGGTTTTTTATAGTCAGCTTTTGCTCTCCACGCTCATAATAAGTACCTATGTATGTGACTCTGCTTGCAATTTTTTTCATACTGGAGTCGATGCGGAGCACATCAACTAGAACTAGAATATCGTTTGTTCTCGACCTTACAATTTGTAACCATAGGCAAGGATTTGAAAATCACCAAAATAGGACAGTCACAAGTCAAAAGAGATAGAATTTTATACCAAATACCAATTTAAAGACTCAGGTATGCACAAGAGTTATTCGGTTATTCTAAGGGTGTTATTGAGTGTATTCCGTTTTATAAACATTGTGTAATTTTTAAATTTGGTTGCATATGTTTATTGGATACAGTACGGAAGGCAAAAAAGTAGAAGCAGATCAGCTTAAATTTCATCTGGACTGTCTGGATTTATTTGATTATCACATATTAAAATGCTTTTAGAAAGTTACACTTAATCGAATACGAAAAATCTGTACATTTAAAAAAATCTGGTGTGTCCACTCACACGACTTTCCTACAGCTCGCAGGCAAATTCCAATTAATGAAAAATTTGACACTATCACAATACTATCCTTACATAGCGATAGCTACGATAATAGCGGTAGTAAAGTAAAAATCCTCGGGTCAAACCGTGCTACCACTCATTTTTTCATCATGTCAAGACAAACATCAATGGTCATGTAACATTTTTTCGCAAGATGAAACGTTTAGCCAGAATATGAAGAAACATGTGGAAAATACGTGCTTTTTCTCATATATGGCGCTATATGTGGGTGGTAAAGGGCTCTCAGAAGAATACTTTAGGCAAGTTTAATCAAAATCCTTAGTGCCGTTTTCGCGCTATAGTCTTGAGCAAATCACATTTTTTGGCTATAGCTCAACACCCATTGTATACAGGATTCTCATTCAGTGCCACCGGCGAGTGATACAAAATAAAAAAGAAAGCAACAAAATACACCGATCCGTTCCCGAGATAATGCTGTCACAGACAGACAGACCAATGGCTGAAAATATGTTTATTAGACTTAGAAAATTCTGAAACGTCAACATTTGTAAAAATCTCGATACCGAAAATTTCACACGATTACAATACTTTCCTTATACAGCTACTATAGTAGCGTAGGAAAGTAAAAAGGTGTTAACTTTGAAAGAACCTTGTAGTTTCTTCAATTCTAAGCTGAAACAGCATTCAACCATGACCCAGTTTGAAACATCAAAGAATAATCGTCCCATCTTGTTATTGTCTAATCTTTGCCATAGGACTATTGAGAAATTGGATATCAAATTAAGATTCAGTTAAAAGAAAAAGTGACAGTTTTAGTTTTTTTGCTATGCCAGCTCGAAATCGCGTTCATAACTATCAACGGAATAATTATTCTACAACTTTCTCAGGTAACTAATATCCTTTACATGATCATAAATTTAACTACCTGAGCACCTAGCAGTTTGTCTTTCTCTGCAGTGGCACATAATTTACTAGTTAATGTCTTAAATTTCGTATCAAACTACATAAGAAAAACAAATTTTAACAAAATCCCGATGGCCTGTAGTCAGCGGAAAGGTAAATTTCTCAAAATTCATTGGATTGAAATTTGAACAACCTTTTCATTGGTATACCTGCATGTCATTAAGTACATATATGTTGCCGAATGTATCATAGCCTTGCGGTTAGAGGTTTTTGTTTTGGCTATTGAATGTAAAGCAGACAGGGTTCGCGTTCCACTTCAAGGCAGATTTTTTTCTTTCGCCTATTTCTTATGAAAAAATATACTATATATTTTTTTAATCAGGGTCTTTATTAAGATCTCCAGAAAATGTACAATTACATCAAATTTATATTGAGTGTTCATTTTTATCCATATTTCTTTTTGTTCTTTATTAATTTTTATTATTTTTTCTGTGGAGAATTGCTTCGAACAAAAGTTGTAGGAACTGATTATATCTATAACACAAAATTATTTTTGATGATATTTACACTAGGGCTCTTTTTTTGGTAATTTTTTTAAATGTTTGATCGGTCGCCATTTTGAAACTACTTACCCGATATTGCCCAATAACGAACTCGTCCGAGATATTCAAGAGATTGATTTTTGTAGCAAATTTGAACTTGATACCTCGAAAACTGCGACCTCTATCGTGTTAAAAAAATTCTAAGAATGTTTTTCTTGGACTAACTTATAGACATACAACAACATGCCGTTGAAATTTTATCGAAATTCAAAAGTGTGAACGATCCCAATAGGTACATTTCTATAAGAAATTTACCTAATAAAAAGACACAATCATACACCAAGAACCGATCATGTGAACATCCGTGAAAAATCGATGACGTAAAATCAAATCAAAGTACTACATTCAAAGTTGACATTCATATAAATATGTTGAGGTCCAGTCGAACATATTATTTCGAAAGACATTTTATATATGTATTACTTTTTTCGCCACATTGTGTCACCAGTGTATGGTTCCTTTAAGACATAGGTGGACAATTAGTGGCACCCAATTTAGGTTTTAGGTAGAAAATCTTAAAATAGAAAGGGTACTATATAGCTGAAAAATATAAATCTCAAGTCAATTTAGTGATTGAAATAAAATTGGGAAAACGAGATTGGTTTAGTTATGGAAAACAACTTGATGAGGAAGTTTCTCTAATAAATCTGACGATATTTTTTGTCTCAAGAGCTGTTATTTTATTCAAAATATATTCTACGTTTAATTGTTCAGCTCCAGTATTGCACTTAAATAGTTCCCAGAAAATCATTCCCTTAGTTTTTTTGAACAGGAACTTCAAATGAATATTCTTTTTGTAGAGATAGAAGCTCCTAACATTTTATCTACAAACCAACATCAAAGAAATTCTTTTAAATAGAGCTACCAGAGTTTGTTATTATGGGCAAATTTTAAATGCTATATCGCTTGGCCAGGCTCCATAAATCACATTACCCTGAAAACCCATTCATTTGGAATACGCGGTTTTGGGTCCGTTCTCGGTTTGTGCCTAAATTAAATTTGTAAATTTATAAAATTTGCTGATAGAAACGGTTGTTTGAGTGCATAATATGAGGGACTATCGAAATATTCATTATATAACACTGTCATTTAAAACAATAATTTCATTTAAATCGGATGTATTTCGATTTTAAATGGTAGCTAATAAGTAGTAATGGCAACGCATCGTAGGCATTGGCATTCAGCATAAATGCGTGTAACATAGATATTAAAAATATGAAATAGGATCGTAAACGCGATTATTGATAAAATTTCAATCAATTATATAAAAATGATACCTATTTTATGCAAATATAATATTCATTCTTTATATTGTGATCATGAGGTCATTAACAGCTAATTAATTATCATTCAATGTAGCTGGCCCACAGTCGGTATCGTCATTTTTTGTCTCAAAATTGACTTCTAAGAACAGAGTTTTTTTATTATTAAGAAAAAATTAAAATTTTTAAGAAAACTTTCAAGCTTATCTTACATTATTGATCATCGAATGAAATTAGTCCAGACTCGATATTGTTTTGCTAAGAGAAATCACAAAGAAATAAAATTTTTACTATGAAATTCCATTTCAGCAAAACGCATATAACTTGAGATCTAAAAGTGATAGAAGAATGTAATAATATAATTTTTTTAGATAAAACTTTACGAAGACACAAAAAATAAGAACTGGACAAGTGGTTTCCAATTAAGTGAATTTTCCACACGTTTGGATGATGCAATAATGCGCGTTAAACCTTTTGTAAATTTTTTAGTCATGGAAAAATGCTCATAATAGTGTTATTAGTGTGGTGCACATTTTATAGGAAAGATGCACCTTTTATCTGATGAACAATGCATCCGAAGAATTGGAGACTTCTTTGGAAACTATCTTGTTTCGTTTTGTGTGCTGCCCAATTACAAAATCTTCAACATACGGCTCCAAAAACACATTTTCAAAGAATCTATATTTTTTCAAATTTTAGCTCGCAGAGTCCACTCTACTACTCCGTATAAAGATATTGAAAATAATAATGACTTTAAAAGAAGCATTCGTAATATTTATATTCCGCCATATTTTTGTGAGACGTTTCACTGAAGACTTGAGGTGAAGGAGAACTTTGTCCGCTTGGAAAAGGAGGCTAACAAGATGGGCCTACGTATAAATGAAAACAAAACAAAATATATGCACGTCACAAGAAATGCCGCCCCCGATCGCATAAGGCAAAACGTCACCATGGGCGAATACAACTTTGAACACGTGCAGGCCTTCAAGTACTTGGGAGTCGTCGTAACATCAGATAATAATGTGCGAGATAAAATCAAACAACGTATCACCCAAAGCAATAGATGCCTATATGCGCTACAGTCGATGATGAGGTCTAACCTACTATCAAGACATACCAAGATCCTAATGTAAAAGACCATAATACGGCCAGTATGCACGCGAGGCCTAGACGATAACAGTGCAGGAAGGGCAAGTACTTCGAAGACTTGAGAGGGAGTGTCTGCGAAAGATATACGGCCGTCACCTTGAGCCTCACACAGGAACCTACAGGATAAGAACAAACGCAGAACTTGAGCACCTGTATAAAAGCCCGGACATCATCCAAGAGATTAAAGCGGGTAGACTACGATGAGCAGGGCACGTACAACGAAGCCGGAATACAAGGCTGATAAAATCGGTATGGGAAGAAGCCCCCCGAGGAAGTAGGTCACTAGGTAGACCAAAACTAAGAAGGCGAGATAACATGCGAACGGACCTCTCCATCCTGGGAGGGGACCTTGACACGTGGCCGGAGACAGCGGAAGAACTGACGAGATGGAGGCAGATAGTAGAGGTAGTCAAAACCCACCCCGGGTTGTAGTGCTACAGAGAAAGAGAGAGAGAGATATTTTTGTGAGACGTCTCACTGAAGTCTTGGCCATTCCAGATCTTCGCACTATCTCCGGTCCACAATCCCCATCATTATTTAATATTGAGTCCAAGTAAATAAACCTATATAGGTACCTCCTCCAGACTATCCAATGCACCAATCAGTTGTATTTGGCTAAACCGTTCTGTAATCACCACTTTAGTTTTATTTAGGTTTAGTTGAAGATCAAGTTTAATGCTTTCGGTTTCTACTCTTCTGGTCATAGATAGCAATTCAATAGAAGCAATTAGTGAGGTGTCATCGTCAAGCCTCAAATTAAACATTTTCTGATCCCCAAATGATACTACACCGGTCCATCCATCTAGAGCCTTTCGCATGCTTTATTCCTCATAAATGTTGAATTGGTCCGGAAATATGACACACCCTTGCTCGAATCCCTTATACGGTTCCCAGATGATAAGCGGATCCTTATAATCTCACTTTTCTTTCGTCCAATATGTGTAGGTTGCTGGAAAAATAAAATGATATCTCTGATAAACGTGGTTGAGGAGAATTTAAATTCAGAAATGACACCTTGTCCAAAAACGATCATTATCTCATTACAACGAACACGAACAGAACAGAATCATATAAGACATTAAACACAATATTGTAAAACTTCATAAATGGAAAGCTTCTCCATTGACTCATAAGCTATACGAAATCCGATACAACGTACTTCAATAGCTCAGGTGTCACTTATCAGTCTTATCTGCTCCAGAGTGTGCGGATTCAATCCACCTTTTCTTTTCAATATTTAATCTGATAATGATAATATGGAAGTGAATAATGATGAAATATAGGTAACGGAAGACTTCATATATTCCTCATGTTAACAATTTTATTTATGAAAATATATTTATATAATTATTATTAGCTCATACTATAAAATCATTGAATTTACTATGATTTACCAAAATATAAATTTACGGAATCCTCAGGGTATGAATTCTACTCGTACTTGCCATATTTTCTGAATTCGTCTGATGTTCGATACCACTCTATATTCTATAAAAGTAGGTTGAGCTACTTTGCCCGCCACTTGAAAATTATCTGTATGACTCTGTTTTGTTTTTGCAAGAATGATATATTTGTCAAAAAATTGATTCTCTAAACCTAAATTCTTCTCTTCTTTTTTATGCAACCTAGATTTACCACCCCAAATGTTTTCTGAGCTTTTACTTCGGAGATTAGAGGGGAAAGGTCGGACGGAAAAAAAGCGACTCTAAGCGCCATCCCACACATGACGGAATAAAGACGGAATTTCCGTCGGCGAAATCCGCCGCGGAATCCGTCGGTGCACACCTGCACAGTAGATTAAATGAAAAATCCCACAAATTGCGGAGGACGGATTTGGTCCGCCGGCGGGAAAAATTATCACTTGGAAATATCCGATGCGAAGGGTGAAAATACAAAGAATAGCAGGTGGAATCCCACACGGTCCGTTAACGGAATAAACAGTTCAAAGACAAGTATGTACATGACTGAGCATCGTTGAAGGTACGAACACGCTGAAAGTTTAATCTTATAAGCGCCATGTGGAATTTATTCCGTTGGTTGTGTGGGTTAGTAAGGCGGAAGCGAAAAAAACTCAATACCATTCAATATAAAGCAGACCAAAAACTTCTTATTATAATTTCTTCTTCTGTGAGAGCCGAACTTGTATTCGAGCGTTGACGGCTTCTCTGCCTTAAAAGTATTACCACAGACAAGGAGACCTACAGTTTAACGTGGTTTCCAAACCACCAATATGTCTAAAGATAAATCTCAAGGCACACCCTTCAAAGAGCTGCACTAGTGAAATATACACTCGCTGGTTTCCTAAAAAACGGGCAAATGATTTTCTTAAACCTTTCCATCACATCTACTTGCATTATCTCGAGATAATGAACCCAGAAACATAAGAACAGCATTCACCCAATAGATCTCGATGCAAAGACAAAAGCAAACATTTTCAATTCATGAGAACGGACCCATTGCAAATAAGTTCCCTATGACAATTCAATAATTACTCATATATATGAATAGAAAAATTTTACTTGTTACCGTTTTGGTTTTATTAATTCTATTGTTACATTTTAATACAAATTAATGTATTATAAGTGTACTAGGTATATCTTATATGATAGATTCAGGTTGACTCGAATGATGTACCTAGTCAACCAAATGGAATAAGAACATTCAACTGAGATCCTTTTTTAATAACACAATCTAATTCATAGAACACTTAAATACTACACTCACCTTCGATTACTTGCACGGTTAAACACAAACGCAAGCCTTATTCCTCACAGATGTGTGTAAAAGCTTGTAATTGGAAAGGCAGCCAATAAAGGTAGGTACTATGGTAGCAATGAGAGTAGATGACAAAGCGGAAGGGCTGTCCTCAATTGAAAATAATTACTTTTCCCTGTGATCTATCACAACCAATAAAGCTGTTTGAGCTTCAAAGAAATAAATTGCAATGAAAAAAAAACAGAATTCCGCACTAAACAAGCTGTATCTATATACATTTCTACATTCACTTCACTTCGATCACCGAAGTGAAGCAGCCCAGTGCATGAGGAACAATTTGGATGAGTGGTGTCACATTGCATTCTCCTAGTCTCTCTCGTAAAAGCAACGACAAACCTGCGAGTTACACACAAACTGCTGGACAGTTGCTTTGCAACGTGGACATTTTTACCCGAATTCAAATCTCGATATTTTCAGAACGGCAAGAGATATCGAGGTTCTTGATCAACTTTGAGAACGTGTGCAATGTTCAACCGGTATATTTTTTTTATCCACTTATACAAGATGAGCCAAGGAAGTCATATTTTTCACCAAAGTTTGGGGCTATGTCAGATTCTCAATTTTTGATCTTGTAAATTTTTCTATGCATTTTTTTGATTTCTGAGCCATCCTAAGAAAAAGTAATTTCTCAAATTTTTCAAAAATTGGCTATAACTCAAATTATGGAATTTTTAAAAAAGGGCTATATTTATCCCTAAAAAATATACATTTCGGGGTTTCTTTTAAGGATGGGTATTTTTTTCATACTGTTGCATAAAGTGAATTTTTTTGCTCCCGAAAAAAGATTGAAGCACTCATTGAATGTTACCGCCAAATTTAATTGAATCTATTACTTATTGAATTCCCCAATATGCCAATACTGAATGAGAAAGAAAAAAAAATCAGATGAAAGATGAAAAGCATCATAGCATTTTGAAAAAAAAAACAAATTTTGTGCTATTAGCATTTCTTACCAAACCAAAAAATGCTTTTGCTGTTATGCCACTGGATTACCCCCCTATATTAAGAGTGGAAACCTGATTATATTTATTAAGCTGTTTTATTGCATAGTTTAAATTACATATTCTCAAAGTAGCAAATTTTTTTTCTGCACGCCACTGGATATATTAACGTTCAATGAATGCTTCAATCTTTTCTCGGGCGGAAGAAATTCCACTTTAGGCAACAGTATGAGAAAAAATACCCATTCTCAATAGAAACCCCGAAAACGTCTCTTTGTTAGGGATAAATTTAAACCTTTTTTAAAAATTACATAATTTGAGTTATAGCCAAAATTCGAAAAATTTGAGATATTACTTTTTTTTGGATAGTCCAAAGATCAAAAAGATGCATAGAAAAATTTCCAAGTTCAAAAATTGAGTATCTGACTTAGCCCCATAGTTTGATAAAAAACATGACTTCCTTTGCTTACCCTGTATTAGTGGTTAAATAAAAAAAATATACCGGTCTAATATTGCACGTGTTCACAAAGAGTTGGTCAAGAACCACCCGAATACCGCAACTCGATATGTCTTTCCTTTCCGAAAATATCGAGATTTGAATTTGGGTGAAAATTTCCATGTTTCAAAGCAGCTGTCCAGCAGTTTATTTCGCTAGTACAGTATTGATGGATTTAATGTTCACGACGATAAGTCAAGAGAATCAGTCTCCCTAAGTATTTATGTAATGTAAGTAATATATTTTTATGTTATTTATTTATGTTTATAACATGATTTATGTATTTCAATGACAATCGTACTTGAAGAGTAAACTCAAGTCACGGGTCGGAGCTAACACGCACATTTTGTTTACTATTACTGTTTGTAAGCTGTTGAAACAAAATTGTCAAATCTCCGTATTTGACCGACGAACCCAAACGGAGGAAGTATATAAGTGTCTGCTGTTTTTGGGTTGTGCGCGCTATATCTATTGAACGTACTCCGATTTTGATGACTTTTGATTCATTTGAAAGAGGAGACTCGAGAAATGGTCGTAAAATTCGTAAGAACTCAAATCCGAAATCTCCTTCCCTCCAAAAAAAATCCTCGAAGAGGGTGGAGGAGGAAATTTTTCTCGAAAATCGAAATTCTGAGACAACAGAATTAAAGATAGGTCAATATCCGGAAACATTTAAATTGAACATTTTTTCAAAAGAGTTACGGTTTTCGAGTTACAGCGATGTTAAAATCTCAAATATGTATTTTCACTATATTATATGGGCAATTACTTTCAAAAATTGAAAATCTGAGTCAAGTAAATCAAAGACCAGATTATTTGTAGCAACATTTATATTGAAATCGACCCACAGCGTTGGTAAAGTCTAAAATAAACGTATTTCCGCGACGATGTTTTTAGATCTTTGAATGATAACAAGCACAAGCAAAGAATATAAATGGGTAACGGTATAAGTAAACGTTCAACGATTCTCGTGACTAATTTGAAACTCAAGAGTGTGAAATAAATATTTTTTACAAAAAATTGGACCGACATTATTAGTTGGTGCACTGAAAAAGAGAGAATATTATTAATACTATTGGTGCTGGTAGGTACTTGTGAAGTTGGTGCCAAAGGTGTTCAATCTAGCTGCAAATGCACAACTTCGAAAGTACCAGCACTAATAGAATTAATATTATTTTATAAATAAAAATACATTGATAACTGAAAATTATCCGCTCAACTTGAACCAACTATTTATATTAGAAGCACTTCATTATCATTACACAAAACTTAAAAATAAATTCGAAAACTCAGATAATATAACTAGGAAAAAAGTATACAGCTACCAAAATGCTCGAAAACTGTTAGTGATAAAAGTAGCTATATAATAGCAATTAAAATATATAATCAGTTCCCTAATTCTCTAAAGAATTTATCTAGCAAAATGATCACTGTTAAACATAAATTTAAAAAATGGATAAAAGATAATAATACAACTTGAAAAACAGTGAATGATTATAGTGGAAATAAAACAATATTTTATTTATTTTCTGTCTTTTCACTTAAACTAATTAATTATAAATTAAATAAATGTAGTTTAACTATGTGAATAGTAGGTATAGGCCTTAAGTTTAAGTATTTTTTTAAATACATTTTAGTAAGTAAGTATTTCCAGGCCTACGAACAGGTAATATTTTTACCTCTGTAGGAATGACATTTGCTCTCTTGTAATGATTATCTGGATAGAACAAATAAAATAAAATAAATAAAATAAAAACGTGCACCAATTAATAACGTTGGTCCAATTTTTTGTAAAAAATAATTATATTTCTTGCTCTTTTCGTATTTTAATATCTACCTCTGAAAAACAAAAAAAATATTTTGAAATGTTGATTTTTTTATTCGCAGCCTTAATGTTGCATTATAATCTGATTTTAGCAAGGATTTTTAGGTAGAAACAAGACTTCAATGATCCAATAGAATTAAAAAAGTACAATTCCAGATACATTATCCAGTCATGGGTAATATCTGTTTTAATCCATGGTTAGAGATCTTAATATACCTATATGTGTGAAAATATCTTAATTTCCGTAACACTTGCAGTTTTTACGTTGGTCTTTCATTTTCATTTTTTCCTTAATTGATTTGTCTGATTCATTTGTAAATTTATACCATAGTAATAAATCTGAGTATCTCTTATATTCTTTATATTCTCAAAGTATGTCTTCCTAAAACTCTAGTTCCTGTAGTTATCCCTTCTATTCCATAAAATATCCTGAAAGGACTATTATTCCCCTTATTATACTCAATTTGACAAACCATTATATTAACGAAGATCCACTTTATCATTGATGTTGATATGTCGATAAAGGACAGAGCAGCGTAAAAAACTTATTTATTATTTATTTACTCCCAAGATCCTCAAACAACCTCAACATATACTTCTAAGTATATTATTATAAGATATATTGTCAACAACAGAATAAAATTGAGGTCATAGGTTTGTAATGAAAGTTGGTGATAGAAACATGTGAATATGAGAACGAAATAGTTGTTATCATATAAACATTGGGAGGATTTCAATGAACGGTAGAATGAGTGTTCGGACAACGCTAGCAATGTCATTCACTGAAAATTAAAGAATTGTTATGTTGAAAGTTTATTGAGTTCTTTTCTTGATAAATTTGACACATTACCAATGATCTCTTCTAAATTTTGTCAGTATCAACCTCGTCATGTCCATATTGTTGTTGCTTACTCCGCATGCCTTATTAGTTTGCATTTTCCAAATATTTCAAAGAAACGTCAACTATGATTGCGTACTTTATTTGAAATTGATAAAAATTGTTGTTTCTGTGTACGGTATCATGCAACAGAATTTCGAAACAAAGTTTGCTTTCATATGCATCAATTTTTTGACCGACTTCGCGAAGGTGACGGAGTTATACTTTTTTTTCAATGAATGTTTCGCATAATGCATAATAAACGTGCTCCGATTCTTTTTCCACTTTCTCCCCAAAATACCCTCCAAAGTGGGCATAGAAGATATTTTTTTGATAATCAAAAAAATTGAGACAGCTGAGTTAAAGAACAGACCATTTCTAGGCCCGTTTAAATGGAACATTTGTCAAAAACGTTTTCAGAGTTAGAGAGTGGGAAGTCTTCAAAAAAAATGTAATTCATTGTTCACATTTATTGTAGGTCTTGCTAGTACTTTTAAATTAAGTGCTACCAACCTATAACTTCACCACTTCGAAATTATCAGTACCAACAGAATTAATATTACTTTATATTTTTCAGTTTTAGTTAAAAATATTATATAAGATTATCCTAATGCTTCAAACAGACCTATATTGTTAGTTGAAGAAGACTGTAAAAAAAATTAACAAATATTCACTTCTTGAATGATAACTACAGCCGAGCTCAGCTAACAAACAGGAACAAAATTAATTAATAACACTTATTACTCTTAGGAAAATTTGCGGATCATATCTTTTTTCATATCATATCCTACGTGATGGAGGTTCACATATCCAATCTTGAGACCACACTACATCCCTTGGTTATATTATCCTTGCTCTTGTACTTATAATTATTATCGTCCTAAGGCGAGAAGGCGACTGTATCGGTGGATGGGTTCGTTAGTAGTTAAATGAGGGCAATTCGTAAGCCGTGTATGGGACACCAATGAAGATAGAATGGGTGGAGAACAAACTTCCAGAATGCTCTTATGAATAAGTCATCTAGGGCCCAATTCTAGCTTTCACGTTGTTATTATTCCGACGCATATATAGTAAAAATGTACAGCTTCAAAAACACGATAATCCAATAATAAATTAAAATTGTATTATCAATGGTATGGAATATAAAAGATGTAACACTGTGGGGAAGAATATAGAATATCAATTCAATACAGCATATTCGATCGAATACCTTGGTGGTAAATCGTAGATAAATAGCAGAAAAGGAAATTTAATAATTTTTTCATTGGTTTTTCATTTTAAACATAGAGCTGAAGGCTTTACACTGTACAGGCTATCCAGAATAAGATTCACTATCGCCATATCTCAGAAACTAAAAGAGATACAAAAAAAGTGCAAAATATATTTTAGTTTCTCAGACATTTTAATGCTTTCATATTTACAGGGTGTTTATTCTTTCTTGTCAGGTATTAACATTGTTATTTCATATGGAACCCCCTATATACTTTCAAATTTTTTGTTTCTTCACAAAATTTTGTACAACAAACCCTATAAATAGAATTCTTAGTTCAAGATTTTCTCGTTTCTTAGGAATAATTATGGATACCTATATGAATGATTCATCATCAATAGTAATTCCCGACATAAATTAAATAGCCATAAATCTAACAAGCAAAGATGGAAATTTTAACCAACCCAGAAACAATGACTGGCAATATACCTATATAGAGGAAATACAGAAGCGATAAACACTCTCTAGGGATGTAAATAGACAGTTCCCTTATTTTATGTCGAATAATACATTGAGAAGGAAAAAAGATTTCCATCTAAAGAATCGATGGTAGATGACTTTTTCAAATCAAAGATTTTATCTCTTCCATACTCACCCTGTATATTGCAAGCCATTTTCCCATGGTTGAAAAAACTTTTATTTTACCCATCCGAAATTAGCACAATCTAGTAGTACGGCTGTGCTCGACTTACTATTATTTTGAATTATTTAGTGCACCAACATATAAAACTTGCTACTATTTAATGTAATAAATATCTATATCCATTCGAAACACTGCATTAAGAACAGAAATTAGCACAATTGATCTTCTTAAAAGTCAACAAATGAATAAATACTCAAATAGATCGCCTTTTAACAGCCGTTGACTAATCTATTATCATGATCTATTTGTGCCCGTCAGTTCCAGTCAATCTATCGCCATTTCCCCATGAAATTCGATCGCCTACAAGAGCTCCAACTGAACTAGCAGGGACTCAAACAAAGAAAGTGGAATCGTGTCGTTTATGAATCCGTTCTAAAGAACGGCGCCAAATGTTCCCCAGCATATTGGCAATGCACAACGTTGGCCAAGGGCCAGGAGTCGTAACTTTATACGCCTTTTTTTCAACATTAAAATTATATGAAATTTAATTAAATCAGTCGAGTAGAAATAGCAGCTTCCGATCATTGGCAATGCAGCTATTTAAGAACGACATCCTTCATTAAATATTACCAATAGAGTTCTAATAGGGTTAGCAAATGGTACGGTAGATTGCGTTAATCAAGTTACAATTGAATTCTTTTATTCCACTGGGGTTATCGAATATACGGAATCAGCGGTGAAGTTTGTTAGGTATTTGTATGTTAGATTCATTCGAGATGCATCATTGAAGAATATAAGAATTTCAAAGAAACGTGGCCGCCAAATGGAGAAATATTTATTTAACTAAGATAACGGCCTGTGCTGGACACCTGTATTGACTTTGCTGGTTAAAAAATATGATTGATAATGTTTTGATAATATTCAATGCATTAAAGACAATTTTCAATAAGTAGAGTTCTTAGAAAGTAACAAAAATTAACTTCCCACTACCTCTATTAATAAGCCAGACATATAAGGCTTGATTGAGACTGAGACTCCATCCAGTCGACATTAAGCAATTCTAATTTTTGAGACGGCCGATCTATAGGTATAGCTCTTTTTCCTTCGATTTTCCCCTCTATGATGAGTTGTGTAAGTAATATCTCCCCCCTCTCGTGTTCCAGATATTGCAGATTTCTTCTATTGATGGTTAACGTAACTTCTTTCCGTTTTCTCATTCTTTTCATAAGTAACTCTGTCTACCCATGGTATTCTCAAGATTTGACGATACATCCACAATTCGAAACTCACAATTTTTTACTATCCGTCTTCCACATTGTCCGTGTCTCCATTCCATAATAAAGTACCGACAGCAAATAGCACCTCATCATTCTAACTTCCAAATATTGACCGCACAGTGCTATTTTCTATTCGCATTTTTATTTCAATAAAACTATCGCAGTTCAAGTTTATGCAGGTGCCCAGATAATTATGTTTACGGAACCGCATCACTAATGAATGTCAACAAATTAATCCCACTCCCTATATTCTTCACAATGTTGCTGTACTATTGTGTGGAGGTGAACGGCAGATATTTTTAACAGTTAATAGTTATTAAGTCGGATTCTCAATTTTTAATCTTGTAATTTTTTCTATGCATCTTTTTGACTGTCCTAATAAAAATTATTTCTCAAATTTTTAGTTAGCTACAACTCAAGTTATGGAATTTTTTAAAAAAAGTTATATTTATATCTAAAAAAGGGACTTCTTTGGGGTTTCTTTTGAGAAAGGGTATTTTATCTCATATTGTTCATAAAGTGGATTATGTTGCACCCGAGAAAAGATTGACGTAATTGCCTCCAGTGGCGTGCTGTAAACCTTGGCTACTTTGACATTATGTAATTTAAACCGAATTTATAAATTATACTACGCAATTAAACAGCTTAATCAACAAATCCAAGTTACCACTCTTAATATAATGGTGCATTCCAGTGGCGTAACACCAAATGCATTTTAGGTAAATTTCTTATAGAAATATACCTATTGCGATCGTTCACACTTTTGAATTTCGAAAAAATTTCAACGGCATGGTGTTATATGTCTATAAGTTAGTCCAAAAAAACATTTGGTTCAAAAGTATATATATATATATATATGGGATATTACGAAATTTGTTAACACGATAGAGGTCGCAGTTTTGAAGATATCAAGTTCAAATTTGCTACAAAAATCAATCTCTCAAATATTTCGGTCGAGTTCATTATTGGGCAATATCGGGTAAGTAGTTTCAAAATGGCGACCATTCAAACATTTAAAAAAATTATCAAAAAAGAGCAGTAGTGTAGATATTATTAAAAATAATTTTAGGTTATAGATATAATCAGTACCTACAACTTTTGTTCAAAGCAATTTTTCATAAAATTCACAAGTAAAAAAATAAAAATTAATAAAGAAAAATAACAAATATTGATAAAACATGAACACTCAATATAAATTTGATGTAATTGTACATTTTCTGGAGATCTTAATATAGACCCTGATTTAAAAAATATATAGTATATTTATTGAAAAGAAATAGACGAAAAAAAAATCTGCCTTGAAGTGGACTCGAACCCTGTCTGCTTTATATTCAACAGCCAAAACAAAAACCTCTAACCGCAAGGCTATGACAATTTTATTTAATAACATGTAGGTATACCAATGAAAAGGTTGTTAAAATTTCAATTCAATGAATTTTGAAAAATTTACCTTTCCGCTGACTACTGGCCATCGGGATTTTTTTGGTTTGGGAAGAAGTGCTTATATCATAAAAATTGTTATTTTTCAAAAAGCTATGATGCTAGCCAACACTACTATTCATTAATTCATTCAATGATTTATCTTTCTTATTCAGCATTGGCGTACGCGTCTTCATTGGAAAAGATATTTTCCAACTCTAATAAATGTTTAAGCAACATCAAAGAATTTATTGAGTCATATAATATGTATAACTAAAAAAAATTAAAACCAGTTAAATACCTAACTAACAATGACAAAATGATATTTTTACAAAACAGCAACATTAATAAAATGTAATAGTTACCTATTGGAAAATATCTTCTACAATGAAGATGAGTACGCCAATGCTGAATGAGAAAGATAAGATAAGAAATCAAATGAATAAACGAATAGCAGTGTGTTGTGTTATGGCCAGCATCATAGCGTTTTTAAGAAAAAACATTTTGTATGTTATTAGCACTTCTTCCCAAATCCAAAAATGCTTTCTTTTGGTGTTACACCACTGGAATACACCTTTATATAAAGAGTGGTGATTTTTTCATGAAGCTGTTCAATTGCATAGTATAATTTCTAAATTCGGTTTAAATTACCTACATAATAACAAAGTAACAAATTTATGCAACAGAATAAGAAAAAATACCCATTCTCAAAAGAAACCCCGAAAAAGTCCCCTTTTAGGCATAAATGTAACTTTTTTAAACAAATCCAAAATTTGAATTGTAGCTATCTTTTTAAAAATTTGAGAAATTGCTCCTTTTAGGAAAGTCCAAAGATCAAATAGATGCATAGAAAAATTTCCATGATCAAAAATTGAGAATCTGACATAGCCCCAAACTTTGATAAAAGAACATGACTTCCTTTGCTCATCCTGTATAAGTGGATAAAAAAAAAAAAATATACCGGTCGAACACTGCACTTATTTTCAAAGTGTTGGTCAAACTCTTTCCGTTCCGAAAATATCGAGATTTAAACTTGGGTAAAAATTTCCATGCTGCAAAGCAACTGTACGCCAGTTTGGTTCAATCATGTCCATTTAAGAAGTTGACTGTGTTGCCATTTTATTGGTGCATAAGGTGCATACACTGTATATTTTCTGTAGTGAAGGTGTTATAGATTCATTGAAATCTGAATCTATTCATCTCTAGAACAATTTTGTAAATATATGAAAGAAAACGACAAAAATAATAGATTACCTTCTTTAATTGAAACTTATAGACGATGAAGTTAACCGGATCCAAAAACACTTATTCAATTAAAACTCACCTAAGCTACAGATTAATTAATCAAGCATTGCTTACATCGACAGCAATATATCTCATTTCATGAACTTTTAGAACAAGATTTACCTACCTAATTATTCAAACAAGCTGAAAATGAGAAATGAGGAACAGCCCGAAAATTATGAATTCAAAAATATTTGGATGAACATTTTGTATATTTAATATGATCATTAGTTTAATTCAAGTTTATTTATTTATTTCAATGTTGATTAATAAAATATTTATATTCCAAAAAGTGATATTTCACTATTATGCAATTTCAGATGATGCATCTAAAGCCATATTCTCATATTACGTGGCACTCTTCGAATACATTTTTTATCTCTCTTACCTTCGCATAAAACCAACGATAAAAACCACTACACCGTGAGCAAATACTCCATCCGGTATTGGATTACATCATAGCTGATAAGTTGAATATGGTCGAGTAAGAATCGAAAACAAACTTCTAGCACGTTCATATTTCTTTATCTACAAATCACATCACAGTAGATCAAAGAACAAGATCATTTGGTTTTAACATTATTGTAATCTCATCAGCTAAACATGTGGTGGTAAGATATTTCCGATGAAGAAGAAACGCTGGAGGGAAATGTTCAAGCTTTTCAAGCTTCTTGGCTACATAGTATTTTTTTATTCAATATCCTGGCACATCTGCATTTTCAGCAAGATAGAAAACAATTGTACGTCACTAACCAAAACCTAAAAATAAACTAACAAATTAGCAAGTGTATTAATTTTCCTTAGCCGGAATCTCGTAATTAAACATTTCAAAATCACTTCGCAGTTAAATTCACATCCTTGCTCTTCAATTTTCACTAAACAGCTCATAAAGGATGCTGGGAATGTTTCAGTGCTTGGTGCTAGAAAAACGTAGACGGTCTTTCTAAAAAACGAAAATCGAGCAACGTGTTTAGTGAGACATTTGCATTTTGTTATATCAGCAAACGTAAAAACCCTTCACCCTCACCCAATAAAGCGAGACTGTGAAGAGTTCAAATTTTTTCGAACAGACAAAGTAATGATAGCAGTTTACAAGGGTATACGAGGGTTGAATGAATAAAACTGAAACTTGAGATAATGTAAGCAATTCGCGAAACCGATAAAATATAGTAAAAAAAAACACGATTTGTTGCAAAATGAACTGAAAGTAAAAATATACAGCCGTATTCGTAAATCAAAACTTAGTATCTACATACTAAACTAGCATTGTGTTCTATCACGTTTGATGTTATATCGAACGATCCAAAAAAACACTCATCCCCGGTAGGTCTCTGAAAATGAGAACATATCTTTGCTAAACACAGATAGAAAGCTAAAAGTGACAAGTGATGTTTCAGTCAATATAAATGCAATTGCAGATGATTCAAGTAAAGATACGCTCCCCATTTTCAATGCCTACCGCGAATGATTTTTTTTATAGCTCGATAGTTACCTTCCGTAGCAATTGCATAGCAACATGATGCTAGTTTACTAGATAATAAAATTCAATTATCAACAAGGCTGATAGATTTTTAGAAACCATTAGTAATATATTTAAAAGATTAACTTCATTTGAGGAAAGCTTAAGGTGGGAAATGGTGAAAAGCATTTTGACATAAATCGCATCTAGTGCAAAGCAACCCACAGTTTTCCTCAATTATTATGTCATATACTTGACATTGTTATGTGATTTTTTTTTCATTCTCACTTCATACTGCTGCAGAGGGCGTTTCTTGGATTTATACAAACCATAATTATTTTATTATATACTTCTCAATAACACTGATCATGCAGGTAATTAAGTTATTTATTACATTTTATTTCATTTCAATTCACCTTATTTCAGCATTTCACAGAACTCTTGAGTATCAGATAAGGGTTGACTCTCTTTACGATGCAAAGCATTTAACCCATAAAATGTCTGACTGGATATGTAGCCCTAGATGTCACGAGATACTTTTTTGGTATTTTGACTGACTAAAAACAGGAGGTACCTATACAATGCGACGGGTTGCTTTTTTATGTCCGTACAAGCGCTCCATACACGTAAACCCATTTTGCTGGATTTTTTCATAAGAATTTCATATAAATGATCCCATATTAAACTGCCCACAAAGAGGACATTAATAATTTTCGCAATGTGGAAGGGGATTTTTTTCGAAAATAAAACTTTTCTGATGGCCAAATTGTATTATCTGGAAAGAGGTATATAGGATACCTGTGCACGGGTTCAGTTTACAAACAACCCTGGCGCAGGCGGGATTCAAACCCGCGCTCACGACGAGCTGTTGCAAGCTACGAATGCACTACCAGCGCCTTAGCCCACTCAGCCATCGTGACCCCCCTTGAATAAGAGACCAAATACAGCACATAAAAATTGGATTTTACTTGCCTACGCTACTATAGTAGCTGTATAAGGAAAGTATTTTCGGTATCGAGATTTTTACAAATGTTGATGTTTCAGAGTTTTCTAAGTCTAATAAACATATTTTCAGCCATTGGTCTGTCTGTCTGTCCGTCTGTCTGTCTGTGACAGCATTATCTCGGGAACGGATAGGTGTATTTTGTTGCTTTCTTTTTTATTTTGTTTGGTACCAATACCACTCGCCGGTGTTACTGAATGAGACGAATGTATACACCGGGTGCTGAGCCATAGCCTAAAAACGTGATTTGCTCAAGACTGTAGCGCGAAAACTTCTCTAAAGATTTTGATTAAACTTGCCTAAAGTATTCTTCTGAGAGCCCTTTATCACACACATAAGGCGCCATCTCTTAGAAAAAGCACAAAAAAAAGTTATGCTTAAATAAAATTCCATATTTTCCACATGTTTCTTCAGATTCTGGCTAGAAAATGATACATGACTACTCACATTCACTGGAATTTGTCTGCGAGCGGTAGGAAAGTCGTGTGAGTGGACACACCAGATTTTTTTTAAATGTACTCTTGCCGAATTACAGTAGTAGTAAATTCTGAATTAAGTATGTGTAATCTTTTCCATAATTTAATTTTTCAAATAATTATATAACAATGCTATTAATGAAGATAAATGAAAAATTTATTTACGCAAATATATTTGAGAATATCGTTGATTTATTTTGAAGACTACCATTGTCAAATCTTCGGAATGTTATTCCTATAACAAGTTTTTGAAAGCATATTCGCATTAGAAGATCCAGAGGACTAACAAAGGCTCCAAAGCTATGGCTTTTTGTCCCTAGTCTCGGCTGGATCAAGCCATCGAGTGGTAGAGATAATCCGAAAAGCATACAGATTAGTGGTGGCGATTATCGTTGAGCGAAAGTCGGCACAAGCTAAGAAAAAAGACAAAGATAAGGACTATATAGTGTCATAGTTAACGATTCCTTGACGGTTACGAGGCACTTTATCGAAAAAAGTATAATAAATTATAACTGGGGCAAAAGAACTCATTCATAACAAGTAGGTTTTTGTGACGTGATGATTTCAATTATATGTTTAAAGTAGAACGAATTGTTCTGTTGATACACGAAACTAAAGCAAGGTTATGAGAATTTCAAAGAAAAACATATCTTTTATATTCCTAGATCTCTATAATTTCCTACAAAAATAATTTAAGGAAATTAGTAATTACATTGAGTATACAGGGTAGCCCGCGACTATGGCGTTGGTCCATTGCCGATCTAATAACTTTTCTGAGATTTTTTCCTTAGGGGATGGTCAGTGACTATGATGGCTAGAATTACTCTCGTTTATACAGGGTGATTGGTTACTTCAATTTGTCACAAAAATTAAAATTCACTTTGATGAGGGATTAATAATGTACCAAGGCTCTATTTTTTTTGAAATAAATGAGAATGTTTGAAATTGTGAGATGTTTGAAAAAGTGAACAAATGAGGCATTACAATTTATTTTCTCTAGGTTTGATTTAAATTATTTTGTTCGATTGATGGTTATTATTGAATCTTACCAAAATAGACTGGGTGTTTCTTTAGATGAGCTCTAATATTGTTATTTATTAGAACCAAATAACGAAGAGTAACTGAAGCAATGACATTGAATAAAAAAGTATATTTAGTTATTCTAATTATGTAGCGAGGCTTGTACATCCCTTTGAGAAGCTGTCTCCAAAGAGTGAAAAACAATTATTGCACTGTTTAGTATGTGAAATGAAATCAACCCACTGAGACAATAAATACCTCAACATTTCTACTCGAAGGCTTGACGTGTCCTAACGTGTTTATGTCCGTTAATCTAATTACGACCGGTTGATGCCAGTCATATTCGGTTATAGACGATTGTAATAATCATAATCGCCTTTGACGGGGCACTAAACGGCAATATTAGTTCGGCCGACATCCCTGTAATTGCCATTAGTCGACATTAACACGCACGACAGGCCGTTAGAGCCTCATTACCAAAGAGGATGGTAGTAACGTTATGAGCTGCAGTATCTGCAAACAAAAGTCCACGAATTATACCATCACCTCTAATGATGTCAGTTATTTATATTCGGAAATATACAACCAAACGTCATAATAAAGCGGAGTAGAATGGGAATCGGGTTTTCTTGTAGTTAATCGTAGAACTTCTTATTTACCGAATTTAAAAATAAGAACACTCCTAAGAACAGTGTATCACAAGATTTTCATCTTTTAATAATAAAAACAAAGATTTTCGAAATACCTGCTGTTTCTTAAAGCTAGCTATGACTATCTGCTCTGTGACAACTGAAATCTTGAAAAATACACACAAGTATAAAATAATCCGTAAATAAAACGGTAGATTATTCAACTTTAATACCGACAGAATAACAGCAATAAACTAAATTAAAATTTAAAAATACACATATTTCTTGCCGTTGGAATACTTATTTTTTTGAAAAACAACGATAACTGTTTTCCCCGAGAATTTTATAGTTAGGTGCATTTTTGAGCTGTCAATTGATAAAGAGTATCTAGACATGCATAGGTAACTAACTTTAACAAAATGTAGGTATTTCCAAAAAATATCTGTTATTTTTAAGAATATGGAATATTTAATAAAGGTAATAGTATTTTTTTGTAAATGGTTTTTGAATCTGATATAGGTACTTCATTTAAAATAACCGAGATAATTATGGGCGTGAGTTTTGGGTCACAATGTATGCAATATAGAACTTATAAAAACCATGATGGATTGCAACAAAACTTTATTACGAAATTCTTTTGGCGTTGAGAGAATAAGCATCAGTTGTTGAATTCAACAATACTGGGTGGCGATTTCAATACGATTTTTTATAAACTGGCCGTATCCAGTATAACCTAGTAAAACACTATATTACCGTAATAGTCGAAATGAGCGGTATCTAAATTAAAGATAAGGGTATTCAATTTTAAAAAGACGTAACTGTGGTATAATGTGACCTAAGACTCCCTCTATATTTCAAATTAATTTTAAAATGTAGGTAAATGTTGACAATACTTCTGTTAAAAATAGCCATAGTACAACAAATATATCAAACTCTGGAGTATAGTTGATCACCCTGTATAGTAGCTGCATAATGCATATACGTAGCATATACATAATTAGCAAATGTATTCCAAAGCAGTGAATACAATATTCTCCATATTATGTCACCAGTGTTCAGACAAGTTTCCACAAGTTGTACTACCTTGGAGGAACTTAAATCACTTTAAAGACTTTGTGCCGTTACGCCAAGATGTAGGTATGGAAGATTCATATAAGATATAAACTCAAACTTTACCATATTATTAGAATTACGAGAAAGTGCAAAAAGGGCACTGAAGGTCTTCAAATTCATGTTACTGTAAGCTTTGAAATTATCAAACCCTATAAAAATCCAGATGGCCCCAAACCAGCAGATACTGACATTGATTAAAATAGAAAACATACTAAGGAACAAAAATACCTTCTCGATGTGTGACCTCAAGGGTGGCACTCACAATACTTATAATTTCAAAAAACTTGACAGAGTCGTCATATACTGAATATCCAAAATCTTGTTAATAATAAACGCTAACATTAAGTTAACTACAAAGATTCCATATTATGAAACTTAATATCCCATCAATGGAGACACTCTAACATCGTATTCAGCAGATAAAAATAATTCAAGTTAATATAGATTTATATCCAGAAACGCTTCGTTTTGGAGATACTGGGTGTTGAAATATTGCAAAAAGATCGTGTTTCTTATAAAAAAAACGTTTCTAGATTTTGCTTTCAAACAAAAAATTTATAGCATGATAAACTTGTTTTTTCGTTTCACCAGTGGAGTTCGTGAAACCGTTTTAATTATTGAAAATAATAAAAAAAGTTGTACGCGTATGGTTTATCACAATTTTGTTAATAAATTTAGATATCCTGATCAATTTTAAACAAAAATGTTATCTTTAGTCTTTTAGTCTAAAACGAACTGTTTTCGAGAAAAAATAATTTTTGTTTGCATGCGCAACTAATATATGAGTTTTGCAAATTGAATTAAGATAATTCGCGCTATTTCTATTCGTTTTTATTTACATAACATATCCAGAAATTATTATAAAAACTTGTGAATTTAATATTAAATAATACCAATAACTAATAAAAAGATATTAATAAAAACAATAATACATAACAGGAGCTGTTATGGAAGAACTTGTGGTTAGAATTCAAAATGCTTGTCAGACTTGAAAATAATCAACATCAAATCAGGGCGGCCGTGAATTCGGTACACAGAAGATGTCGTAAATGTATAGATGCAAATGGAATGCATTTTGAAAAGCTCCTGTAATTTATTAATGTTTTTATCAGTACCCTAAATATTCATTTTTAATTATTTAGTTGTTAGTTGTTAGTATTTGGTATTAATTATTCCTTATTTTAAAAAATAGTTTCTAGAATTGTTTAGTAATATGTTACTTATTATAATTTCTGGAAATGTGATGTAAATAAAAATGAACTGAAATAGCGCGAATTATCTTACCTTAATTTGTAAACCTCAAATATTAGGTGCACATGCAAACATAAATTGTTTTTTCTCAAAAACACTTCGTTTTAGCGAAAAGACTGAAGAGACCATTCTTGATTGGAATTGACCAGGATATCGATTTGTTAACAAAATTGTGATTAAACATTGGGGTACATTTTTTTTCTATTATGTTAAATAATTAAAACAGTCTCACGAACGCCATTGGTGACAGAAAAATAAGTTTATCATGCAATAAATTTGTTTTTAAGTGGCAATATACTAAGTTTGAAAGCAAAATCTACAAAATTGTTTTTGAAAATAAGAAAAAACATGTTTTTCACAACATTTCAACACCTCGCGCGTTTTTGGAGATAAGTTTATATGAACTTTTTGAATTATTTTTATCTGCTGAATAAGTTTCTCTATTATAATTCAGACAACCCTGTATAGGCGGAATATTGTTAACATGGATCTAGGTACATACTTTCAATAATTAACTAACAGTCCAACACATTCTATTACTTTAATTTAAATGCAGCACTCAAAGCTAATCTTCGAAACAGACGCAGCCATCAGAACGAATGATTTGTTTCGGAACAGATGGCACTGCAACGTAATATAACTTCTCTAAGAAGAAGAAAAAACAGATAAAACAGTGTTTTTAATTTACAATGCTAGTGGAAAAATGACTTATTACAAGATTGTGTGTTTTTAAATAACTGCAGGGTAGGTACATCTCTAGAATAAATTTAAGCAGATCTCATAAAGCTCATGGAAAAATCTGAGAGATTTTCTTTCTTTGAAATAAGAATTTGTCTAGATTCTATGGGATTGGCTCATGATGGTATTCAGAATTATGAATAATAATTATACGTCGCTTTTGTCAGTTATATACAGGGTGTCCCACTTAAGCGTACTTACCCGATAACTCCCTTATTAATGAGAATATCAAAAAAAATGCTGAACAAAAGTTTTATCAATTCAAATTTTCCATCTCCTAAAATTATTTTCAGTTATACAGGGTGTCCCATATCTGCTGGGCCGAACTTAACTTCATTTTTTCAAATGAAATGATGCAACTTTTATTGCATTTTTGAATATGTCATTAAAAATAAAGGCCCATTTTATAAGCCTTCTTCATACTTAAAATCATTGGTTTGCGAGATAATCCGAAAAAACTGCTTTTGCAGCGTCTTGCCCCATTTTGAATATCTCGTGAACAATCAAACTTACAGCAATGCAGCTTAGACCGTTTGACTTGAGAAGAAATGAACTATCATTTTCACTGCTTGCACAAAGCTTTCCATAAAATAAAATCTTATATTTTTAACTGTCAAAAAAAATATTTTTTATTGCTAATAACTCTTTTTTCTTAAATGGAAGTATGTATTTTTTTTCTTGTTAATGAAAAGCTAAATTTAATTTACTTTCTCCCGTTATAAGGTTGTTTCCACTTATTTACAACGGTTTTTGAGATATCTAGAATTTTTGGAAAAAATAATCTTGTATGCTTTGTATAACGATTTACATCTGACAGTGGTTTGACAGCCGCAAGTTAAGTTTATTTATTCGGTGTTCCTATGTTTGCCTTGTGTGAGAGTGCAATAGAAATCCCTTGTTGGCATCACGAAATTACTCTCAGCATTTCCCAGAAAGACGAAAAAGTTTTGAAAAAGTTTTAAGAAGGTTTTACGCCAGTGGCTCTGTTACTCCCTTACCAAGGAACACAAGGAATTCTGTTCGCACAGAAGAAAATCAGTTCCAGGTCTTATTACGTGTTCAAGAAAATAAGAATACCAGCATAAGGGAGCTAGCCAGGGACACTGAAATTAGCAGGACGACAGTGCAAAAAATCTTAAAGCAAAACCAATACCATCCGTATCACATTCAGTTGCATCAGGAATAACTGCTTAGGGATTTTGGTTACCGAATCACTTTTGCGAAATGGGCTACTAAGAAAGTTAACGAAGAATAGGGCTTTTTTAAAAGAGTGCTATTTTCAGACGAATATACTTTCCACAAAAATGGGTAATTTTCATTATTACGATACGATAACACTAGTATTTTTCATACATATTCGCAATATCGTTGGTACTTTTTCGATGGGAACCTGAATCGAAGAATGTATCTGGACTTTCTACAGAATTATCTTCCTGAATTATTAGAATATATCACCTTGGCAGTAAGGCAGAATATTTGGCTACAACACGACGGAGCATCATGTCATGCTCCTCGAGAAATTCGGAATTTCTTAAACACGCGTTTCCACGATCGCTGGATCGGAAGAGGACGGCCAATTCATTGGCCAGCAAGATCACCTGACTACAAAATGCGATTTCTTTCTTTGGGGCTACATAAAAAATCAAGTGTATGCGTATCAACCTACTACAGCAGACGACATGCGACAAAGAATTACAGCTGCCTTCAGAGAGATTACGCCAGATATTCTACACAATGTCGACAACAACTTTAAAATGCGAATGAGAAAGTGTTTAGAGCAGAATAGCATGCAATTCGAGCATTTGCTGTAATTAATTAATAAGTATTATAAAGTAGTTTTCAAATTTTATTTTTCAGTGTTTTTAAAATAACTTCAATAATTACATCTACTCAGATTATTACGATGTGCAACAGCAATAAATTACAACGGGAGCCACATTCGATGAAGTCAGCCGTCTATTCAGCTTTGAAAAAAAAGTCATATTCCAAGGCATACTAGATTATAGTGCATTAACAGAATTTTCCAAAAATTCTAAATATCTCAAACCGTTGTAAATAAGTGGAAACAACCTTATATCGGGAGAAAGTAAATTAAATTTAGCTTTTCATTAACAAGAAAAAAATACATACTTCCATTTAAGAAAAAAAAGTTATTAGCAATATAAAAAAAATCACAGTGTAAAATCTAAGAGTTTATTCTAGTAAAGTAAAGTAAAGTACATCTTTATTTTCAAATGACACGTAGGTGTATGAAAAACGTCAATTACATTGGTAAATATACAAACATATAAAATAAGAAATAAGAAACAATACTAAAATATATGTACGTTGGAAATTATATCACTAAGAGGACCAAAACTCCTCAAGAGAGTAAAAATCCTTATTAATGAGAAATGATTTGAGTTGCTGTTTAAAACGAGACTTAGAGTTGCATTATTAAATATCGCTAGGTAGGCGGTTGAAGACAAGTGGCCCCAAAGAGTGAGGGGCATTTTTGCCCATATTTAATCTACAAGATGGGACATGGAAGTCGTTTTTTATCCTGGTATTGTGCTTATGAATATTGCTGTTCACTATAAAGGTGTTTCTATTATCGAATATAAATTTACAGAGTTCGTAGATGAATATGCCTGTAAGTGTCAGAATCCGCAAATCCCTGAATACAGTTCTACAGGATGTGTTTGTGGAAAGCCCTCTGATACATCTCAGCACCCTCTTTTGTGCAATGAAGACAGGGCCAGCGGCCGATGAGGAGTCCCAGAAGCATACACCGTAATGTAGACGAGATGAAATATAAGAATTATAAACAATCATCAGCTGAGCAAGGGACAATACTTGCTTCAGAGCCCTAATAGCATAGGTGAGGCTATTAAGCCTGGAGCGCAAGAGCTGGCAATGTGGGCTCCAACTGAGTTGCTCGTAAAGAGTCAGTCCTAAGAACTTTACAGATTACGCCTGCCTGATGGGCACATTGCCAATGCTAATATTAATATCCAAATTCTGCCTTTTCTGACGTGGATGAAATCTAATAAAATTTGTCTTTGAGCAGTTTAAAAACAGTGAGTTTTTGCCAAACCAAGCCAGAAGGGCATCCAGGCTCGCATTGCAGCTCCTCTCCAACTCACATCTATCCTTACCTGAAACTAAAAAAGACGAGTCGTCAGCATACAGAGTCCCTATACACTGAGATTCAAGAACCGAGATAATATGATTAACGTATATTATAAAAAGAGTAGGCCCCAGAACCGAACCTTGAGGCCCACCCATATCAACCTTTGTGCGGCTTGAGTTCCAACTGTTCCAACTTGAAGAGAAGCCTCCCATGGTCTACACAGTCAAATGCCCTGCTGAGATCACAAAAGACTCCCACAGGACACTCACCACGCTCCATATGATATGTTAACTTTTCAAAGAAATGTTGTACCGCTGTCATAGTGGAGCAGCTTGATCTAAAGCCAAATTGGCATGACGTTATTACATTAAATTTGGAGAGAAAATTTTCCAGCCTATCCAGGAAGCAGTACTCGAAAATTTTCGAGAATACTGAAATAAGAGCAATTGGGCGGTAGTTATCCATACTGGAACTATCACCTTTTTTTAATATTGGAATAAGTTTGTTAAGTTATAGTATATCTGGAAATATACCGGTTTTGAAAGAAAGATTTATCAGAAATGTTAAAATTCCTGCAATAAGCTCTATTACTTTACGTATAAGTGAGCCCGAAATGTCATCACAGCTAGCCGATCTTTTATTTTTAATTTTCCTTTTTACCACTGTGTATAAGTTCTTGTTCATGAATACTAGTTATGAATATGCTACCACATACAGGATGGATGTTAGATGTAATTTTGGTTCGAATTAGTTATATTACTTATCACCTTAAGAGGGGCTTCTTTAAAGTATCTATTAAATGACTCTGCTACTTCAGACGGTTCGGACACAACGCCAGTCTCGCCCATAAGTTCGATATTTTTGATTTTGTTTTGCCATTCGTTAGATCATTCACTACATGCCACATGTCTTTCTATAGAAAGCTTTGTGCAAATAGTGAAAATAATAGTTCATTTCTTCTCAAGTCAATGGTCCAAACTACATTGCCTTAAGTTTGATTGTTCATGAGATATTCAAAATGGCGCAAGACGCTGCAAAAGTTGTTTTTTCTGATTATTTCGAAAACCCATGATTTTATGTATGAAGAAGGCTTATGAAACGGACCCTTGTTTTTAATGAGAAATTCAAAAATGCAATAAAAATAGTATCATTTCATTTGAAAAAACGAAGTTGAGTCCGGCCCAGCAGATATGGGGTAGGTACCCTGTATAACTGAAAATAATTTTAGATGGAAAATCTGAATTGATAAAACTTTTGTTCAGCAAATTTTTCACTATTTTCATTAATAAGCGAGCTATCGAGAAAGTACGCTTAAATGGGACACCCTGTATATTAACCTGAACTATTGCGATGATTAAAATAATGATAAGTGTAAACAAAATTTAAAAATTAACATTTGTAAAGTTATATTCTCACACTGTCAAATACATACTTTTTTAATATAACTGTTATATATTAGAATACATTTCTTTAGAGTGCTTTTGAATATTACACTTCTATCGTCTCCAAGTGCTAGTTTCGAACCACATTGATTTATTGTCAAAAATTTCAGTAGCTACTTTATTATTTGACATCAAAGACCCATCTGGCCTTCTAATACTTCCACAAAAGAAGACGTATTTTCTCGGATAACCTGAAAGTGTAACATTCAACTTTACATATAAGAAAATAAATAATTAATACATTGATAATTGAATGCATTACAAATCTTCTCAAATAGAATTCAGATTTAAATATAAAATAACTTATTAATATTACCTGAGTCAAACAAAAATCCTATTGCGGAAGATGTTGATTAGTTATGTATGGGTTCCTAGAACTTAATCTACCACTGCTATATTTTAATAGACTCTCGTTTGACCATAACTTATTTCCTGTTTTCTCTCGGAGATACGCGTTATAGCAGATGGCAAAGGGCTTTGCAAACAAGTCTCAAAAAAACCTTAAGAGCTGTTTTCACACCACAGTCTTGAGCGAAACGTGGATTTCAATTATTGCCTAGCTACCAGAGCGAACAGGAAGACCAATCCGTATCACCAACAAGTAATATCGATATCCATCCATTCTCGAAATAATCTTGGCACACACAGACAGACAAATTTTATTTTGACCCTGTTTAGAGGGCCGCAAATGATTATTTTTGACCGACGAACCCAAAGGGAGGAGGTATATAAATCGACTTTTTTGAATTTTGATGATTTTTGAAAGAGAATATATATATTTTTCTCCAAAAACGCAATTTCTTTCGAAAATCGAATATCTGAGACGGCAGAATTAAATATAAGACAATATCCGCAAACGTTTAAATTGAACATTTTTAGAATATAGTTACGATTTTTGGACTTTGGATATGTTAAAATCTGAAAAATGTGTATTTCCGATATGTGAAGGGGGCAAAACTCTGAAACAGTCAAATTAAAGCCCAGATTATTTATATTGAGCTTTCTTTAGGCAAGAGTTACGGTTTTCGAGTTACAGCAGTGGTAAAGTCTAAGATATGCGTATTTCCACAACTATGTTTTTATTAGACCAAATACATGCATAGAATGTACATGGGTAATAGGATAAAAACAACCTTCTTTGATATAAGAGAACGTTCAACGTTCGTGACTAATGTTACACTCAAAAGTCTAAAACAAACATTTTTTACAAAAAATTTAACGGACTTTATTTATTAAATACTAAATAATATTAATACTATTGGTGCTGATACTTGTGAAGTGCCAAGAGTTTTCTAATTAACTACAAGTGCATACCTTCAAAATTACCAGTCCCAATAAAATTAATGTTATTTGGTATTTTTCTCTGCACCAACAAATAAAGTCGATCCAATATTTTGTAAAAAATATTTATCTTACCTAGGATCGAAAAGTAGTTTTCGGTTTGTCCTACTAGATGGCCATCTTCAATTAAGAATAATAATAATTTGTATCTCTACAATCTATTATTCATTAAAGTGTTAGTAATTTTTGAAAATATTATGTTTATCATTATTTGTATTTATTAAACATAGATTATTTTTATTCAGAAATTAAATTTCTAATATTCCCGAGGCGATTATACAGTTTCCAATCAACTGTCTCTTTTCAATGTGTACCCGGCTTTACAACTTTCTAAGATAGATGTCATATGACATTAAATACCAACTGGACTGTAAGTGCCTTCTAATTATCTTTATTTAAAGTATTTCTATATATGATTGTGAAATTGTGAAAAATTAAAAAATGTTTTTTGGATCTCGAAATTTGAACACTGAAAACATTTTACGATTACCTACAATAATTTCCTTACCCTGCTACTTAGAACAATGTTTGTATGTTTATCGTCTTAAGTTCAAAATTACTATCACTGTTTTAGCGTAAATTGATATTTTTTCCACTTTTAGGTTACAGACACTGACAAACAGATATTGTTTTCGAGATTTGATCTACCAGCAGACTAATTACAAAATAAGAGCTTTGATTGGATCAATTAAATTAAATTTTTAAAGTATAACGTAGGTAATGTCATTTTGGAAACAATCAAAAATCTTATTTCATAACTAGCCAACTGGTAGGTTTACATCTCGAAAATGACAAGACGTGTAGCTCTTACAATAATGGACACTCGGAGGCTCTCGTTGAAATTTTTCCTGGCTCCATCCCCTTGCACACAGTCTAGACTCAAGTCTCTAGAGCTTAAATATGGCTCGATCAAACTCCATACTTAATCCTAGCCCCAGTGTAAACACATATATTCGTTATTAGTGTCTTCATTATGCATCCTTATTAATTCTCTAAATAATTTTGGTAAGTTAACAAACGAAGGTAGTAATCAAGCACTGGGATATTAGATTCACTCATCTTATAGTATATATAGTATAGTAGCTGAGGCAGTAAAAAGTATATCGATTTTTTACAATTTTATCTCGACTGGTGAGAGGATATACACTGTGTCCCTGATTGATGCTGCATGTATGTATTGCTATCTCGGTTATTATAAGACCTACAAAATCGGTTAAAGGAGCAGTGTTTATCAGGATCCTATTTCTATTTCAGAACTGCTATTGCATTTTCTCAATTGTTTTTTGTTTTTTGAATAAATCGCGAAAAAACAAAATGGGGGTGTTTTTGACAGTCCCCCGTATCTCCATTATTTGAGAACATAGGGTATTTTGGCTTAGACATTCTATGGGCACTTTTTTAAGGTCTTTTCTGTAAAAAATAAAACAAAAGAATATCTCTTTCTGTTTTTGAGATAACCACTATAACTTTGTATTTTCTTATGGACGCCATATGGGATTTTATTGCGTTTAATAGCATTTCTAATTCTCTTTCCGGAAATGTATCACAACATGGTATTTTCTCTCAACAATTTTGCTGGTTTATTCAATTTGGTCTTGTAGGTGAGTCAACAATATGTATTAGAACTGTCAAAATCCTGAGAAACATTGTCCATTTAACCGATTTTGTAGCTGTTATAATAACCGAAATAGTAATACATGCAGCACCAATCTGGGACACACTGTATGTATGCTCAAAAATGCATTGGCACTTTCTGCAGTCTCTCAGGAAATATGTTTGAAAGATTAAGTTGACAGTATTCATGTCGTGTGTGTATCGATATATAAATGCAAATTTTTGGATCTTATTCTCGAACTCTTAGTGACTAGATGTCACCGTTGGAGAAGATACAGAAGCAATATATGATTTTCAACAAAATTTATAGGAAATATATTCATTCAAGAGATAAATGTTCAATCTTATCAGCACCATATTTTCAGGTAATCCGAAATTATTATAGGCCAATATCATCAAAAGTGGAAGTGGATTCTCTGAAATTCCTGGAAATATTGAAATAAAACTTGCCTTCTAGATATGCAAGCAAAATAAATTTTCTTTACAATTTTGAACTTCTATTTCAATAATAATAATAATAATAATAAATCCTTTATTTGCTTACAGACTTACAGAGTGTTTAGCATCGTCACAATGTTGGAACCTATAATAACAAGAACAACTTATAATTTTTAACTAGTAGAGTAAAATTCATCTAATTTATAAGAATAAGAGCATAATTGTAAAAGTAGTTTTTTTTAATATTTTTTAATAGGTATAACATAGGGCAGAGCTTTCATCTCTTCTCCCAGATAATTATACAGTTTTATACTGTTATTAACGTAACAATTGTGGGCCAAACAGAATCTCTTTGTATCAAAAAGTAATATCGATAAAATACTAATATAACAGGAGTTTTGGATAGATTATGTTACAGCTTTTATAAAAATATAAGCTTTAATATATTTTATTTCAAAGCCAACCGAGATACCAACAAAGTACTTACTTTTGGAAACAAGAGCTATTGGTGTATATCTGAAAAAAAAGTGATATTGAATAACGATAGCATCGAGCTTATATTGTATTTACACAGTTTAATTTCAGTGTTTTACCATTTACTGAATTTTCTTCAATAATGTGATTATATTTTTTCCATCTACTGGATCTCATTACCAAAAAATACATTTTTTGTTCTTATCTTAGTTGGCCTTCAGAATACCGAGTGATTTATCTAGGCCATTCATAAGAAGTTTTCCAACTTGCAGACGAATAAGTTGTGATTGATATAGCTCAGAACTAGAAGGCAAGTAAAACCATGTGGAAAAAATGTAGGTTTCTATTTGAAACAAAAAAGTTGGTACCAACTTCTGGTACACCCTGTATAGCTGTAGAACGGACATGATCGAATACAATATCACGCCAAATTTCGAGTTTTCTAATCGATTTGAAAGTTGGAAAACTTTCAATGAATGGTCTATATAAATCACCCTGTTTACAGTACTTCATTCAATCTTTTAAATTGGCTTAACTTACTCTATTTGAACGGAAGCTCCAAATTATTGGAAAATGCGCAATTCACCGTAATATATTCACAAATCTGTATATGTACTTTAAAAAAAGAAACTCTCGAGATTTATTCTATATATCTATCTATTCATACTGATTTTTGCCCATTGGTAGAAATTTGACCATAATCACTATTAAAAATTTGAGGGAAATAAATACATGAATGGTTCGCTTTCGATTATATACTGAATGTCGGAAAAATTACTGTTTATTATTTTTCATTGATATATAGCACTAAAACTCGACGATAGCTATTGAACAAAAAAAGAAAACTGGTTTACAAACAGAAAAAGGTACTGAACTGTTCTTTCGTAGACGTAGGTAGATAAGTAAATCCGTGTCGGTGAATTAGAAACACATGCTAATAGTTTATCCAATAGAACTTCATGATAATAAAGAAGCAGATACTTAATAATCCGGTCAATTTTAGAAGGATAAGAGAAAGAAAAATACGTCAAAACTATTCCATGTAGCTTTTATTATTCAAAGGCAGTTGCTGATTTGAGACGAGGTGAATAGTCGTCTTTAGTGCGTTTGAAAATGCACTGTGGAGTCCTATGGAGCACATCGTTGACAGCGCGTTGTTATGCCGGGCTCGACCAACCATCAGGTCTGGTCTAATGCAAATTTTGCCGCATGGGTTTATTTTCTCAAAATTTTATATTCAATTATTATCTAATACTAATAAACAATGGATTTTTAAGTTATCGAAAAAAATATTACAGGTAAAGGCAGTGAACTCGTAGGTTACTTTGCTATATATTATAATATTACATCTATTACAATGAGCTACGTGATATCGTATTAATTTAAGGTGAATGAAAACATCTCTGTAATGATGTATCAAATAATTATTTTTATTTTAATAACATCAGTAGACAAGTATTTGTAATTCCATTTATCTCCTCATGTTGAATCATAGTTTTTTTAATTATTCAAATCACTCTGTATTCCATTTAACCTTGATTTCATCAACATTTATCCCCATCTATCGATTTCAATAACCAGTAAAGTACTTTTGGTCTTTATTTGCTATCCAATTAAGCTTATTAAATTTCCTCTAGAAGCCTCTAAATCGGATGCTAATTTATTATACCTTTTTTTAATAAAGAACTTCTCCAGACCACAACTTTCTTAATAATTTTGAAAGTCGCAAATCAGAGAGTAGACCCCGATCGATAGGACTGTATTTCTTATTAGTTTGAGGATTTGCAGGAGTTTCATCAGGATAATCTTATTTGTTTTTAGATTTTTTTGAAGCATGTTTTTTTCCTTCTAAGCAAATATGTTCTCTCCATGTAATCAAGTTTTTTTCTAATAATAATATCAGTTAATTATTGCAATGTTATATTGTCTCAACATGAACTTAGCTCATTTCAAATATAAGATACCTACCTACGACATATTTTCACGAGAGTATGAGTTATTTTTATGTATAATTTATAAAAATATGTATGTGAAATACTTAACGATACATATGCTAAAATTTTGCGGTTTTGCGGTTCCATTTGACGACATTATATCATGGTGAAAAATTGCCAGGCACAATAAATTCGTTGACATTGTACAGGCCGCTGCCGGTTGAATTAGTCAGGCAACATGTTATATCATATGCCAGCTGACCATTATTCATGTTGGTGAGGGATATGACGGTCGATCGTCAAATTTCCGTTTGTGTCATAAAGAAGCAAAATATGTATACACACCGAGATTAATATACAACATTTTGTTCTGTTCAACGCAAATATTATGCTCTATAATCTGAGAGATGTTGTTCAATTATGTTTTACTTCTCAACCGCTACCCTAAGTATCTATGTAAGGAAAGTATTGTAGTGGAGACAAATTTTAGTTGTCCGGTTTTCAACACATGTTCACGTTTCAGAGGTCTAAAAAAAGTATATTTTCTATATATGTGTGTCTGTATGTGCCAAAATTATATCGAGAACAGGTAGACCGATTTTATTGATTTCTTTTTTGTTTTTCATTCTATTGATACCTATCTCTCATCAGTGACACAGATTGGGCCGTAGTGTAATTGTCATCAAAAATAATTTTGGGTTATAGATATAATCAGTACTTACAGCAATTTTTCATAAAATCCACAGAAAATTTCCAATTTCAATTCAGTGAATTTTGAAAAATTTACCTTTCCGCTGGCTACAGGCCGTCGCGATTTTTTTAATTTGTTATTCATTTATTGATAATATCAACTTTGTTTAGCCTGGCTGTAGCGCATTCGCCATAAAATTGATATATAAGTCAAAATTATTTTATTTTATCCCAGTGATCCTGGTCAGGATATGAGGATAAAGTTATGATATTCTTGAATTGTCATCGTTCTTGATATAAACTGGCATTTTCAAGTCAATCAGACGTCTACAAGTTGTGAAAAATAGGTTGAAAGATTTCTTTTACTAATAAAATAGTGTTAAAAACATTTATTTGAAAAGAACCTGGTTAGTTCATTTATTTTCTTGATTTTTTATATTGAATTGAGAATCTAGAAACCATGAATATTCATAAACTAACGTATCCTCCCCAATAAATTTGATAATTTTGAAGAGAAACTTTCACCATAATTTATTATAGTAGCCTATTATTAAATTACATAGTTATAACCAGGCCATTTCATTTCAAGGGAATACCAAACATTCATCTTGATTAAATATTAATTATGGAGTGTATAAAAAGTGGTAGGTATATTTGGGTTTAGAAAAAGTGAGCTGATTTTGGGTCTGAATATTGGTGGCACTGTTGAACGAAATTGGCTGTTTCTTTAGCATTGTACATTACGTATTTAATAGTTAATATCTGGGCGACCGAGCTTTACTCGGGTAACAAAATATTTAGAGTGGGTCTACAAGGATGTTTAATCTTAGTTCAGATATGTGCATACCTATTTCTGGTTAAAATATATTGCGATCGGTAGATCGGTAAATATTGATTTTATCGTTCACATACTTAGCTCATAATTTACAGATTTCCAAATAAATACGAATGTGAAACATACCAGTACTCAGCTGTATCACCAATAGTCTGATCGACCCCGTATTAAAATTCTTAAAGCAATTTGCGGAGCCCTTCCCTAAATAGCTAGTGTGGACCTCGAGGGTTACATTCATTAAAAATGCAAGTAACACCAATCGAATTTTCGGCTCTTAAAACCCCTTTTGGCAAATTTTTATCCAAATCTGCGAATCATTCAAGAAAAAGTTTATGGACCTCGAAGGTGATACCCTCGCGTTTTGTCAAGAAAGTCACTTATATAATGTTCGTTAGAGTCGTTTCCTAGAATCTTTTTATATACAAGAATTGCTCGTTAATATATTAGATTAGAAATGTAATTTTTTTTTTTTTAAATGGTTTTGTTAAAAAAATAATTGAGTTGATCAGGATACGAACCGAGGATCTCCAGATTATCAGCCATATATATATATATATATATATATATATATATATATATATATATATATATATATATATATATATATATATATATATATATATATATATATATATATATATATATATATATATATATATATATATATATATATATATATATATATATATATATAAGCATTGTTCGTTCAATATAATTTTAAGATTTTCGGTTCTTTGGACATGTTGATAATTTTAGACATTATAGGCTTGTAAAGTATACCTATCTGACGTATAGGGTAAGCAAATTTTGATGCTTTTATAGGGTAACTTTTTCCCAAAATATGAAAATTAAGAAACAAATACGCACAAAATTGAATTTTAGGTTATAACTCGAAAACAACAAACGATAGCTAATTTTTGTTTTCACGATACCGTTTGTTTCAAAAATAAAATAGTTACTGTGCCAATATTTTTTTTCTATTTCTAATAGTTATCAAGTTACCTTATAAAAGCATCGAAGTTTCCCACCCTGTACAGTGATTAGGTCATCTTGTTTGTTATGAATGATCAATATTGCTACCGTCGACCGTTCGCTGATTTAGCGTGTCATAGGAACACACTCATTATTTATGACAACTAATTCTCATTTGACTCTAACCCAGAGACATCGTTCACATCGTTCTCATTTGCAATAGCCTATTCAAAAGACTTTTTCGATTGCATACACTGTGGAGACTGTCATTATCCCATTTGAGATTTGAGAGAAAACCACATAAGACCTTTGCCGACACACGCGGTGTTCACAGTTTCAATCAAACAGTTAAATTCAACTTTAGTTTCAAAACATCAGGATTAATTATAGTAAATTATCTGGAATTGAAAACTCAATAAAACAACGAAATAACATTGATTAGCTTAAACATCGACTGCCTTTTCGCGAATTAAATCCCAAGTCTTTTGCCTCCACAAAGCTTCACTTAAATATCAACGACCGTAAACTAAGAGACATAAAATATTCTAGAAGCATTCAGAGGACCATTGATTTTCAATTGAGAATCTACAGTTCAACTGAAGCAGGCCTAATTTAAAACTATTTTGAAAATAAAGCTCTAAAATTCGTTCCAATAAAGAAAAGAAAACGTTGATTGCTCTAGTTAAACTCTTAGACCCTTTTACAAAATTGACTAGCGACAAAACTTTTAGAAAATAATGATTCGCCTTTATAAAATGCATAATAGAGACTCAATGAGGAAATTTTTGCTAATTGAATTAAATAGTTTTACGTCTTATACACAGTACAAATGCATTATAATGTATGCTGAAAACAATTCACACAGTCTCTTTTTGATCTAGGACTTTTTGGTCACAACACCGTTTAGCTAATTGATTCAGGATGTGTGAAAATATCAATATAATTTGTAATTTTCGCCATATTGTTTTTACATTTACTCAATTTTTGCTCAATTATTTGTGATCCTTACTTCTAGGCGCATCTGTTGAATACATAGTTGGCTATCGCAAGAATCAAACAAAACGAGCTTTTGACTGACTTCCCAAAAGAAGGAGTTATATATTTCGACTATACGTTTGTTATTGTTTTGATGTAGATACGTTATACGTAACCTGAGTTCGCATAGTAACCGTAGAACGATTTTGAAAGTTTTTTTCATTTGCAAGAGGACGATTGAGAGATGTGCCATATTCAAATTTTAAGGGCTTCATAGAACTCATCCCTTCGAATGCTGTAAAGAATATATAAAAAAATCAAAATTTGATCTTGTAGAACATTTCATTTCTTGAAATATTTGTACGAGAAAACTTCTCGATCAATTTTAATTTTATATTCTCTCTGAAAAGACCAAAAATGTATTTTACTAAGAAATTTATAGACAGATGCTTATAGTAAATATTTGTGTACTAGTTTATATATCAATTTAAAAGTTATAAATATGAATCAGTTGCCTTCTCCATAATAATCGAGTTTCTAAAAAAGAGCACTTTAAGAAATCTGACTCATATATTTTCCTTATATTTAAGTAAAGAAGTTCATTCTCTTAAAACATATGGCCACTGTGGTGCAGATGTTAAGGTGTATGAGTAAAGTAAACCAAATGATGTAAGCTCGATCCCATTGCGTCTGTTTTACACCCATTCTCTTATTTCATGCTCTGTACTAACCAATGAAAACATTAAATCAAAAGTATTGTTTTTCTAGAATATAGAATTATTGAGTAAATAATAAATTGTTATTTGAATTAGGGATATTATTGATTGTATATAATTTTTCTGAGTACTCATTTGCTTTTTCTTGATTGATAAATTAAATGTTATTTACCATGATCACTCGAAATTGTGTAATAAATAATTTTAAAAAAACTGGGACCAACCTTATTCGGTGATGCACTAAAAATAATAAAATAAAAATACCTAATGTAAGGATCATTGTGATTTTGAAGTTTGGTACAAATAATTGTAAAATGGTAATGTAATTTTTTTGGTGGGGGGAAAGGTTGGATTCCTTAATAATTGTATGAGATCACTTCTAAAGGTTCCTCATTCAAATAAAAAAAATCCCGATGGCCTGTAGTCAGCGGAAAGGTAAATTTTTCAAAATTCATTGAATTGAAATTTTAACAACCTTTTCATTGGTATACCTACATGTTATTACATAAAATTGTCATAGCCTTGCGGTTAGAGATTTTTGTTTTGGCTGTTGAATATAAAGCAGACAGGGTTCGAGTCCACTTCAGGGCAGATTTTTTTTTTTCGCCTATTTCTTTTCAATAAATATACTATATATTTTTTTAATCAGGGTCTATATTAAGATCTCCAGAAAATGTACAATTATATCAAATTTATATTGAGTGATCATGTTTTATCAATATTTGTTATTTTTATTTATTAATTTTTATTTGTTTACCTGTGTATTTTATGAAAAAATGCTTTGAACAAAAGTTGTAGGTACTGATTGTGTCTGTAACCTAAAATTATTTTTAATAATATTTAAACTATGGCTCTTTTTTGATAATTTTTTAAATGTTTGAATGGTCGCCATTTTGAAACTACTTACCCGATATTGCCCAATAACGAACTCGACCGAGATATTTGAGAGATTGATTTTTGTAGCAAATTTGAACTTGATACCTTCAAAACTGCGACCTCTATCGTGTTAACAAATTTCGTAATATCCCATATACACATATATATATATATATATATATATATATATATATATATATATATATATATATATATATATATATATATATATATATAGTAGGTGGAAGAACGACAGTGCTTGTTAATCACAACAATTACAAAAATGGATTGGGGATACTGTCGGAGGACTGGGACTTAAATAAGCATACTCTGTTTGCTCACCGAGCTTTCGAGAAAATTTATTCTCTTCATCAGGGCTAAAATTAATACAAAACGATGTATAAATTCAAAAAAATTCGATAAATATATATTAGACTTACTGTGCAACTTGAGGTTTAAAATATGTTAGTTAAACTACAGTATGGAAAGAGCATCCTCATTACATATAATTACAATATTGGTATTGAAACATCTAATAAAATAGTGAAATAAAAGCGAGAGAAATTAATAATACACTCTAAGGTAATAAACACATTGATAAAACTAAGAATTGTCATTACAGAATGAGAGGGAATTGAAATATTTCTTTTTTTATAAACCTATGTATAGTAGAGGGAAGAAATATGAAGAAAAAAGTAATTGTTTTGAATTTGCAAATTGTATTTTGCGGGTAAAATGTGACAATTATGACAGTTGATTTTATACCTGTCACCTTTCATTCAAACTATCTTGAGACATCACAGGACGAGAAAATTGTTATAAGACGAACCAAAAACAAAATAAACACAAGGTTGCTTAACCACAAAATTTTCCTTTTAATTTTGAACGCAATATTTTGCAATTAGATATGCGTAAATCGAGCTGATCCCGCGTAAGTCAGAGCATTTGTTCATTGCTTGGGGTTCCTTGCTAATCTCTATCATTTCGTGTATCAGTCTTTTTTTGTAACAGGACTCGGTTTTTAAGATGCAGGCCCCATCATAATTAGGAGTGTGCTGTTTTATATTGGCCCTAGCCCAACATTCCAATATAAAACAGCACACTCCTAATTATGATGGGGCCTGCATCTTAAAAACCGAGTCCTGTTACAAAAAAAGACTGATACACGAAATGATAGAGATTAGCAAGGAACCCCAAGCAATGAACAAATGCTCTGACTTACGCGGGCTCAGCTCGATTTACGCATATCTAATTGCAAAATATTGCGTTCAAAATTAAAAGGAAAATTTTGTGGTTAAGCAACCTTGTGTTTATTTTGTTTTTGGTTCGTCTTATAACAATTTTCTCGTCCTGTGATGTCTCAAGATAGTTTGAATGAAAGGTGACAAGTATAAAATCAACTGTCATAATTGTCACATTTTACCCGCAAAATACAATTTGCAAATTCAAAACAATTACTTTTTTCTTCATATTTCTTCCCTCTACTATACATAGGTTTATAAAAAAAGAAATATTTCAATTCCCTCTCATTCTGTAATGACAATTCTTAGTTTTATCAATGTGTTTATTACCTTAGAGTGTATTATTAATTTCTCTCGCTTTTATTTCACTATTTTATTAGATGTTTCAATACCAATATTGTAATTATATGTAATGAGGATGCTCTTTCCATACTGTAGTTTAACTAACATATTTTAAACCTCAAGTTGCACAGTAAGTCTAATATATATTTATCGAATTTTTTTGAATTTATACATCGTTTTGTATTAATTTTAGCCCTGATGAAGAGAATAAATTTTCTCGAAAGCTCGGTGAGCAAACAGAGTATGCTTATTTAAGTCCCAGTCCTCCGACAGTATCCCCAATCCATTTTTGTAATATATATATATATATATATATATATATATAAATAAAAAGATGTTCTTGGGGATGCAGTCATATATTCAATAAAATTCTTTGACTGAAGCCGAGCTTTCGAGAATGTTTATTCTCTTCTTCAGGGCAAAAATCGTGAATTTAGAATAAATTAACCAAAAACAGGAAAGATTTCATATCCATCAATTACAAATGTCATTAATTTATAAATAATGACATAAATTCACGATTTTTGCCCTGAAGAAGAGAATAAACATTCTCGAAAGCTCGGCTTCAGTCAAAGAATTTTATTGAATATATGACTGCATCCCCAAGAACATCTTTTTATTTATAATAAATCCAGTCAAGAATACAAAATCAATATATATATATATATATATAAACTTTTGAACCAAATGTTTTTTTGGACTAACTTATAGACATATAACAACATGCCGTTGATTTTTTTTCGAAATTCAAAAGTGTGAACGATCGCAATAGGTATATTTCTATAAGAAATTTACCTAAAAGGGTTATCTTCTACTAAAAACGCGCATAACTATATAACGCGAAAAGGCTAGCATACATTGTATTCCTCGTCGTTTCCATAAAATCGTTACAAAATTATCAGAAACCAACTAAGTATAAGAGAAATTGGGGATAAATTTAAATATAAAGAACACGGCTATAAATAATCAAAATATATTGATAGATTTTACGAAGAATGTACTATAAAAAGCAGATACTATTAAAATTAGGATGGGTTAGTATCCAAGAGATGAAAACATCACCAATGGGAAGAAGAATTCAGAGAAATGCCATTGCCAAAAGGCAAAAATGCAATTTCATAGCTTAGAACACTGCATTACAAATGATTCTTGATCTTTTTTGGTTAAACACTTAGTCGTTACAAAAGTTTATCGCACAAATTAGTCTCCATCTGCATTCAAAAGAATTGGCTTGCGACGAAACTTCCGAGTTATAATGATCCGCTGTAATAGATGGCCTTATAAAAATTCAAACTGCCATCGTAGACTGAAGGGCGCTTTTTTGATGTTGGAGGCCTTTTGTCGCGATGAAAACAATCGGGAAACAAAAGCTCAAATAAATCCGGCAATTCCAGACCGTTATTTGATTTTCCAGGCGGCTTTGGGATGCCCGACCCTGTGTCCGCCCACGCTCAATAATTTTATCATTACGTCTCAAATGGTGAGATTAGTGAGATTCTGTCGATATTTTTTATTAGTCTGTATCAGAATTTGCTAGAGTTTAGAAAATAATGTCAGTTCCAATGAAAGAAATCTTCAATACTCTACAATCTAATCTGGATATCTGTGAAGACACCGCTAGAGCAAGATACTGGGGGAACGTTTTACATAGCCACTGCAGGATAGAAAAAAACATTTCTAATTCAGATAGGTATAAGCTTTCAGATCAAAAATCTATCGATAGGGTGCGTGTTTTTTTACTTGCGCATGCCAAGGTTATAGCCGACAACAAGAGGACTTCCAAACAAAATAAACCGAGCCATAACGTCACAAATATGATTTGCTGTATGTAGTGGGCAGTTCTGGATAAAAAATAAATGGCTCATGTTAATTTAAACTAGATGTTTTGGAGAAATTAACTTTTTTACTGATTTACAGAATAATAAATCTGATGAAAACCAAACGAAAATCGATAAAATCCGGTTGGCAGTGTTTGACTACACGCCAAAAGCGCGCGAATAGTGTGATTTTTAAATATGCATGGTTTAAGTAGGTAACCTTGTAAATGTGTTTTCAAATTCTAGGTCATTATGTCCGTCCCTTCTATAATGTGGCAGCTCATTTGATGACCAACATGTTTTTAATCTATTTTTTGTCTATAACCGTTCAGAGATAAATGATTAATTATCCTTTACCGAGAATTATATTTATAAAATATAAAAGTTCACCGGTTTTAAGACTAAAAATATTGGAAAAGCTATCTTCAAATTCATGTATCGGATAAATTATCCTCTCCACATCTAAACTTTTTCAATATAGTGACGCACTTTTTCATCAAAACATATTAATTAAAAAATAATTACAGCTTCTAAAATTAATTTCGAGTACAGAACCTCTCATTTTTACGTTGAAGGTAGTAGAAGCTCAAGCAATTTTATGTATATATTGGGTAGGAAAATGTATCCAAGATATTTAATTAAAACTTGCATTGGAATTTTGCAAGGCGCAAATTTTGTTAGTTCCTTTTCAAAGAAATATAATTTTTACGCAAATTTATTAACAAATATTTATTCTTGTCTCTCATTCCAGCTAGTCACTCAAGAACGCAGACTGAGCACGACAGCTTCCAGAACAATGGCAGCCATGTCGTTGGGTTTCATTGTCCTTGTCACCCCTTGGACGATACAAGAAGTGGTGGCTGCTTGTACGGGTACCAGAGCGCCTGCCACTTTGGACTTTTTAGCCACTTGGTTGGCGCTCAGTAACAGTTTCTGGAACCCTTTTTTGTATTGGCTTCTCAATAATCACTTTAGAAGGATAAGCAGAGAACTTCTTTTTAACAGAGTAAGTAAAGCAAAAATCTGGAATAACATAAATATTGATAACGAAAATAAAAAATGGTAATATTAAATTGTAATTCGCATTTAAAGTATCTGAAAATAATTAAATGATTCGTAAGAAAACTGATTTATAATTAACAGATATATGTAGGTAAAACGGGGGGGTTATCATGTAACTAGCAACTGCAATGCGACCGCGACTATTGCACAATTTTCGCTGTCAAAATGTCGATTTTGTACAGTGTTGCCGCTCATTCAATGTAGATCCTAAATTGATACTCAAATAAAATTATCAAAGCGAAATTGATTGTATGTATTTTTGAATAATTAAAGATTTTTTTAACATGTTCTTTATAAAATAGCTATTTTCACTTCTTTATCCTTTATTTAATAGAGAAGGTCTTATTGACTACATGTAGAAAGTGGCAACACTGATAGAACAACGCGATTGCAACTGGTTGCTAAAATTTACATGATACGGGGGCGGGAATGTAGGTAGGTGCGTCATCAGTCAAATTGATCCTCAAATTATCTTCCAGACACTCATTGACTTTATTCCAAAGAGTCTAATTATTCATAGCAAGAAAAATTGATAATCGTCATATCATTAAAGGGCTCTAAAGAATCACCATAAAATACCAAGGTTCCAGACACCATCTAAATCCTCTAGTTAGATGTATTTCAACAGATATGTTTCAAAATAGATATGACTTGTATCTACCACGTTTATTCATAAACATTTAGATAAAATTGAAAAATTGTTTTAAAATTTTAAGATTTATAATTTATTGCGAAATACTGAGAAAATTAGAACATTTTCGAGTAATTAGATGAATCAATAGATCAAATTCAAATTATAATTCTTACGTTCGAATATGTTTCCACTGTCGCTTCTAGAGTGTGGATCACTTTCGTAAACTTTTCCAATGCTATTCGATTAGAAATGTCAGCGCACGAATACAGAATAGCAAACAGCGCTTGTTAGAGAAAAAAAAATCAATCATAAACATTTCCGAAGGCCTACAGAATCGGATCACAGAACTATTACACCATTATTATCAGTTCTTTAACCACGACGTTGTGCGATATATTATAGTTATTTTTTTTAATTCTTGCTATGATAGTCTCTTTTATTTCTTCGAACAACCCTAACTCAGAGGCTGAAATTCAAGCCTTCAATTAAGAATATTTTTCAAATTTTTCCATTACTGTAATATGCATTTTTGTCAATAGTAAATTCAGGTTTCTGTAGGTTCATTTCTAGTCCATAAGTAGTCCCTTTATAACTGTTTCTCCTGAACTTCCGTCGACACCTTCTTTGAAAATTCGTTCCAAGAACACATTGCGCAGGACTGGGGAGAGTATAAAGCCTTGTTGAATTTCCACCAGGTACCAGTAAGGTTTAATATTATTCAGTTAGCCAATTTAGTTCATGTGATAATGGATAATGGGACACTACAGTTTTACTTTTCTTAAAAGAAAACGCCAAAAAACTATCTAAAAACACTCTCAATCAAGACGTCTGTCAAATAAAAGAACTGAAGTGAAATCGGTTCATCCGTTTGAGACCTAATTGAGACTTAATTAAAAAACTAGGTAAGAACACTTTCGATCATGTCAACTGTTAAACACGAAAATATAAATAAAATTTAGTTAATGCATTTGGAAGCTATGTTGCCTTAAAAACTAAATCAAAGGAATTCTAGGTAAGAATACTACGACAAACTCACTTTTCAAACAAAAACACTAAATCGGAATTAGTTCATCCGTTTGGGAACTGCATTACCTCAAACAGATAGGCAGATACATATTTTAAACCAATTAAAAGAAAAACGAGCTTAGAACACTCTCGATCAAGTAACCTTACAAACAAAAAGACTAAATCAAAATCGATCCATTCGTTTGGTAGCTGCGCTGCCACAGACATTCCCACAGATACACACCTTAAATTTATAACACCCATCTGTTTGCATCGAGGGTTGAAAATAGTTGTCTAATCATACTTGTTCTAGGAGTCAGTGTCTCACTAAGTATAACTACTTATCTATATAAATATTAATTTTGATGAAATTAGTCATAACAATACCTTATATCCTTAGTCGCATTGTAGGTACTTCTGACCCAGAAAAAAATAAGCTTTCAAAAACAATCAAAAACATCTCTAAAAATCAAATGTAAAGAATGATACTGGTAGTAACTGTTGTTAAGTGCACTCCAAATAGTATGCGAGGACGAAGTCATCAGCATCGTTTAGGACCTACTTGATAATTTTTGACTAAAGATAGTTTTCACCGACGACCAAAACGGAGGATTTATAGAATTCGACTGATCCCATTGAAAAATTCGACATTCAGCAAGTCCTTCCACCAAAAAATTCTTTCAAAGGGGGTGGAGGGGGTATTTTTTCTAAAATCGAAAATTTGAGTTGACAAAGTCAAAGAAGAAAACATTTTTCAAAAAAAGTGTTTCTTACAGCAGTGGTAAATTCTGAAATATGTGTGTTCCGCTATGTGGTGGCGACAATTTATTTCAAAATTTAAAATATGAGACGACAAAATTAAAGAAGAGATTATATATAGCAACAATTAAATTGGACATTTTTCAAAAAAATTACGGTTTCCGACTTACTACAGTGATAAAGTCTGAAATATGTGTATTTCCGCGATGTTTTCAAATCTCTGAATAATAAGTAACATACAGGGATTTTAAAATTTCCAAAAAGCAAATGAATGGTTTGATATAGGTACTCTAGAACTCTAGAAGATGTCATCAGTTTTATTTTTTTTATCTTTGCTCTTAGTGACAGCCATAGTCAACTATTTTTTTCTTAATGGAAACATGTTTACGTCATATTGTAGACATTTTTTACTGAATTCAACAGTACAACATAACAAAATTTTTATTTAACATTTGCATATGATTTGAAATAATTTTATAGGTATGTCGGTTTTTGTTTCGCATTCATTTCTGCACATGAAGCTTTTAGAAAAATGTCAGTTAACTGTCAACATTACAACTTTTTGATTATTTTTACAATACTGTGAAAAGATCACTTTAATTTCTATGATGGATAACAGCACATTGATCAACATGCTCAAAGTTTACTTTGAATTTAATAAAACTAGTGGGCTAGCAGTGCGTCTCTACAGCAATCGATTTCCGAATAGAGAAATTCCGGATCGACGAAAATTCTCAAGACTTGAAAACAATTTAAGAAATTATGGTAGGTAGCTTCAAGAAGCCTAACAGAAGACATCGTCAATTTAAGGAAGAGAACCTCTACACGTGAAATTGCTATTGATTTGAAAGATACTCTACACAGAATATTTAAAAAACACAAGTTTAAATCCTACATCACGCAGAAAGTGCAAGCTCTGGAGCAAAATGATCGCTATCGAAGAATTGAATTATGCTGTTTTTATTTAGACGCGGATCGAGGGAATGGTACTTTCTATAGAAAAAAATTTGGTCTGATGATTGTATCTTTAGCAATAATGGCATTTATAATAGAAACATCTATCGGTACTGGAGTCAGGAAAACCCTAGACTAATTGTAGAAAATTATTTTCAAAGAAGATTTACTGCCAATGTCTGGGCGGTATTTTGGGCGATAGATTAATTGGAAACTTTTTATCGACGGAATACTTACTTGAGAAAAATATGATCTTTTGATTGAAAATATCGAAAACTTTTTAGATGGACTAGCCCTTGCTGAACTCAATAGAATTTATTTTCCTCCAAATAATGCACATGTGAATTTAAATTAGTTAAATAACAGATTTGGCACAAGGTGGATTGGGACAAATGGACCTATTCGGTGAACTGCTCATTCCCCTGACCTCACGCCACTTGACTTTTGGTTTTGGGGTTATCTTAAAAACCAAGTTTATCTAAACCAGCCCCAGAATGAAACTATTTCAGAAGAAGGGGTTTGTCGAGAAATACCTCCAAATATTATATAATGAGAGCTACTAATAAACACATGTTTATATCAAGAAAAAATGAAAGCTGGTGACATTTTCTAGAGTATAAGCAAAGTATTATCTTCTTTGATGAACTTTTAATGATTTTGATAAATAATGTTACACTAAAAAGTGTGAAGTATACAAAATAATATTAATTCTATTGGTGCTGGTGCTTTTGAAGTTGGTGCCAAAAGTCTTAAATCTAACTACAACTGCACAACATCAAAATTACCAATATCAATAGAATTAGTATTATTTTGCATTTTTCAGTGCAACTAATAAAGTCGGTCATTTTTTTAAATATTTATATAACACACAAACCATTTGGATAAGAAATAGTTGAATCATCTTGCTTGTTCTCTACTCCCGGAGGTTACTAAAATTAATATCCGTATTGATTAGTAAGTTTTGACTGTATCTCAGAATAATTCTCAAATAACTAAAAAGGCAGCTGTGAAGGTGTATCATCTTTAATAAATAGATAAAGCATTTTTTGGCAATCGCGACGCCATAGATATTTTTATATGAACATATCACATATGAAAAAAAACTGTCTCTAAATATATCATATAGGTGTCTAACAGGAGAATATACCTACCTATGTAATATGTAACATAATTGAACACGGGGATCTCATTCGCAAAGCAGCCATGATAAAGCAGTTTATTCCCATTCAACCTTTCAAGCGGAATTGAATATTCAGTTGCACACACTACATTGGCTTGAATCCTTCTTTGTTGTTTATAAATATCTGATTGATTTATTATGGCATCGGGTTTATTTTCAAATCCGAAACACCTAAATGTCTTCATCCAAGGCTATCTTATATTGTGAGTTCTCTCTAGAGCTGGCGAATTTTTTATAGGTTGATTTTCTAGTATTTTTCAGAAAAGAGATTCAATCTCATAGACGGAAATGGATAATCAATTTGACGGAAAACAAGGTCCATCTAAAATTATAATTAGAAGCATGAAACGCCGAACAAAATAACAGAAATATTATTCACTCATGAGTACTAGTACTAAATACATATTTCTGAGTAGTTCACAGAGAGTGTTGATTTACCTAAGTATTTACATATTTATTTGGTCGTGGTAGAACGGAAGATTTGTTACTGATATCCATCTATCTGTAAATGTTTAAAATTCAATAAAGGATATTGTTATTTTTATTATTATTATGCTGTAATTTGTGTTTGTTTTTTCCAAAATATACAGTCATCAAAATTGGTGCAAGTTTACTATGTATACAAAAGGCGCACAATACCAAGATTTTAAAAAAACATACGAATGAATAGAGTACAACTCCTTTATTTTTTGATGACTGCTTACCCATGGATAATCTTTTCTATTGATTATTAAACCAATGAAGAATACAAAAGAATACATAATCTAGCTTGACTTCGGTTCGACTTTTTTGGAAGCAAACAATCGGTGGACTTGATAATAATTTATTTAATCAATTAAATATATATCACACCCAGATAATAGACTAAATGAAGTAAATATAATCACTTTATTTCAACAGTTTAATCCCTTGAATTTTTATTTTGACTTTTGATTTTTACACGATACAGACTCTACGATGACTCAGTTGCTGGCAAAACTAGGGTTGTCCCGCAGCTGCCGGCTCTTCATTATAAATAATGTAGTAGGTATATTCTTCGATAGCAGCGAGAAAATTAATCTACAGCAATATCCCGCGGAATCCAAAAATACGAGCGGCGGGCAGATATATATTTCTCCAGGCTTGTTACAATATTTATATGAATAGAAAACTTATAAATAATTTTTATAGAATACCTGAATGTCAGGATCCATCAATTATTAGTCTAAAATTAATTCCAATATTCTATAGCAGTGTTAAACTCTCGAGTTTATCTATAATCTTTTCCTCTGCATAAAATTTAATATTGATTCCTACTATTCCTAGACCATTGAAACAATAGCTTTTTTTCAACGTTAGGAATTTAAACTTTACTAGGCGTGAATTCTCCTCTCGCATATCAATATAAAGATATTCAGACAAATAAACTTGCTGAGAACAATAATTTGAATTTCACCAGATTCTGCTTTCAGATAATATGTCCAAAGTAACACTCAATATTCCATAGCTAAAGCTTCTCCAAACCAAGATAAACCTAGCTACCACTAAAGTTGCTCACAATCTATAATCTATACGAACATAAATTCCATCCAGTTTCTGTGCAATTGTTTCACGGCTGATAACGCGAAATTTACTTTAACACGGGTAAAGGTGATCCGGCTAGATTAAACGGAAAGATTCATTAACACTCCCAATAACCCGAAGCGACGAATAAAACTCTATTGTATGTTAAAATCCCATAAATATCCGCTTTCTTTGCCAGCAAAGAGAGATCTAGAGTTTCTATGGGAATTTCTCGGGATGTCTTTGAATTGTGCTTATTGTACTCGAAAGTTCAAACTAATGTATTACTTAAGACTAATTTATTTTACATTTAGATTGAAATAACTACATCACAAGCTTTGTTAAAAAGAATGTATGCTGAATAGATAACCTTGAAATGGCTTGTAGCAGAACTTATGACTGTTCAAAGAAAGATATAAAAGGAGCACCCAAGATATTAATTTTTTAAGTACTACAAATAGTTTTGTAAGATTATCGATCGACACTCTTCCCTAATCATACAGCAGGCAACGGTGTACTGATATGAAATATGAAATATGAAATTAAAAAATTATGGGTGGATATTTTTCTAAATTTTGATATAGGTTTATTTACCCTATTTAAGAAGTTCACCGTACCAAGTTCAGCTGAATTCCATGAGACATTAAAAACCAAATAAAAATTATACTTCAGGACCAACAGCGCCCAAAATACCCAATATTGTACTAAGTCGAGTAGGTAGGCTTTGATCAACTTATCATGATCTACCATATAGAGGAATATGTAGTAGCATTTTGTAAAATCCTTTAGGGAATCCCTGTAAATATCTTGTTTACTCAATATTCTTGATACAGATATAATTAGCGCAATGAACTCAATCTGAAGAACTGGAACGGCTGCGAAATGAGACAAAAATCATTGCATATGGGAAAAATTTACTGTTCTTGATGTTTTCTCGTTTACAAAGGTAATGTTATAATTTTTAGAAGTTATTTACCTATGCTTAAAACGATTAAAAATATTTTGCTAAAGATGAAGACGTCTGATAGCAGAACAGAGCGGGATACTACATGATATAATGTGATCTACGATTTTCTATTGTATTTCCTGGCTTTTTATTTTTTAGATAAACTTTGTTGTATGTACAAAAAGTGCTCACTTTTTAAAGGTTTTCCTGTAAAGATTTTTGCAGAAACTAAATAAAAAAACTACTTTCCAGTTCTTTAGATTGAGATTTATGAATTAACGTACTACTTTCTCAATTCCATGCCTCTAACACCAACAACACAGTTCTGTTGCAGAAAATCACGAGAGCAAAAGCAACAACAACAACAACATCAACAGTCCCAGCAGCACTACCATCACCACCACCATCAACCCCATTGCTGCAGCAACAGCTCCATCGTGATGAACCATAAGCCGGGCTGTGAGCTGGAGGCCCTCTCCGACAAGTATTGGGGCGATGTGCTGGAACGTGCACTGTCCACCAGCTCATTGCATACCTTGCAACGGGCCTACTCACAACCCACCATGGAACGTTGCAACGGGTTGCAGGAGATGCGCATGCTGGACGCGCCACCACTTCCCGATTTATGATCATTGGACAAGGCCACGCAGACCTTTGACTTGGCGGCCGCAGATGAGAGCATGGGCAGCTCCTGCGAAACGGCCATCGTGTCGAAGTGATTTCGTGGTCTAATGGATCTTAAATTTAAACCTACCTACGTGTACATAGGACCGACGTTTTTGTTTTATTTTTTGAGTGTGTAAATGTGTAATTAATATCGCTGTTAATATTCTTCGGTGGATGTCTACGAATCAAGTTCGAAATGTAATATATTTATTAAAATATTTAAATATATTATATCCTCTATCATTTCTATCCCTACATGAAAAGTCTTTAGAATGAGGTACCTACATAATTTCAAAGCGAATCGTAATTAACGAAAAAGTCAGGATGACTTGTTGTGTTGAGCTGAAACAAAAAAATCTGTCTTATCGATATTTTTATCTTCACTGTGTTCTGTAGAAACTGAAATTATTTATACATTTGTAGGTTATATCGGTATTTCACTATTTCACGTAAACCAGTGCAATGATAATTATTGTGCATTCAATAAGCTAAAAAATAGATAAAACTCATTTTCATAAGCAAAAGGAAAAATGGTAAAAAGGAGCCATATACACATATCCATCAATCCAAGAGAAATTCCCAGTAAAATTACGAAGTCTCATTTCCAAAGACATTGTCCCGACTCAACGACGAGTGCTAAAAAAGCGGATTCCTGCACAAATTTATTATTCCTGGAAGTTCCACGCTAGGTTCAATAGTCCCTGTTCAAATAAAGTTCAACCAGCTACAGAACGAGCTAAGTCTATATTTAATAAGTAAAAGGGTATAATACTAAGAGTGCCAAAAAAACCTACTAAATTTCCAGAAACGTTCAAACTCAAACTACATATCCATACTTCCAAGAGAAACTTCCAGCTTAGTTTAGAAATCGCACTTCCATCTTATGTTGTTGGTAAATGCACGCTTGTTTAAGTAGCTACTGGACTAGCTGTTTTAAACCACGACAAGTACATATATTAGGCTAATGTTTCGGAAATATCCGAACTCTCACATAAAATGTTGGGACCAGTCTTCCAGGGTATTGGCATGAAAATTTATATCAATACGGATTCCGTGTTAGAATTTATTTTTGATGTAGGTATTATAATTCGGTAATTGTATAACTTACCACACAAGTAAAGAAGTCCGTTGTCTGGCATCATGGTAAGCAACCACAAAGATGTAAAGAAGATAACTAGGTATATCCATTGTTGCTGCGCTACGATACGATTATTAGATTAAATTGGTTAATGAGGTGGCTGCACGACCTATCCCAGCGCGACCAGTTTTGGTCTATTGTGGTTATTCATTGCCTTAGAGTTCAGTATCTATATTTATCCTCTTTAGCAGACTTAGCAATCTAGATGCCGATTATTCCACTTTGCTCTCTGCCTTCGGTTTCCCTTTACCGAATAATTGAAAACGCACTTTTACCAGGGCTTCACATTTACAGAGTATGTGAACTGCGATTTCCTTCTCTTCCTGGCAGAAACTACATAGGTCATACTCGGCCAGGCCCATATTGTTCATATGTTTCCTAAGTCTACAGTATCCTGTCAGTATCCCTATGAATATCCTTGTCGTTTTCAGAGTTTGATTCAGTATTTCGCGGTACATTTTGGCTGAGGGACATTTTAGGAATATTTTGGATTGTCTCTGTCATGAGGTTTCTTGCCACCTGGTTCTTGATTCTCTGTTGGATAAGTCCGTTAATATAGCATTTAGCAATTCCGCTGGAGGGCTCTGGTCCGATCATGGCCTGTTCCGCTCCCTGCTTCGATAGTTGGTAAGCATCGGGGTGATTGTTCTACCAAACTGTGTTCCCTTTGTGTTGCCTTATTCGTTTTCGGCAGTTTTCCTAAAAGGCATTTGTTATTGCCTCATTAATCTGATCCACTGCCACTTATATTATTATAGAGACCGTCCATGAGCGATTCTCTGAGGTATATAAGGTATCCTTCCCAATTTGTTTCTCTTGGGTTTCTGAACTTATTATCTACCAAGGCTGGTGTCATGATGTCAAATCTTGCATGCCTGTGATCAGAACAAGATTGTTCCTGAGATACCCACCAGGCTACAAAGTTATCAGTTACTACCTATTCTACAGTTACTCAAGGTCAGATCTAAAACCTCTTTCCTAGTAGCAGTGACGAAGGTGGGCTTTCTACCTGTATTGGCAATAATTATTTATTGGGTTATCCTTCACCTAAGTTGAATTCACAGATCGACTCAACTCTTTTGTTGATATCTAAGCTTGCCTAGACGGTATAGTGGGTCCTTTCCTCTACAGTAGTCTATGTCGGCCTATGGGGGCAGCTCCTCCGCTAAAAATCTCCCTTTTTGTTAGCCCCTTTCCTTGTCGCCTCAGCAGACATACTAGCTTCAGCAGCTTCTTCAGCCTTGCTGATTTTAGTTGTGTCCTGGGCTTTTTCAGATGTATTTATTTGGTCCTTATACAGATCTCTACAGTGCCAGGCTTGAAGGTATAAATAAAAAAAAGCAACATACAATGGGGATTCACCCGTTGCCCCAAGGTGGGACCAAATGTTGCCGATCTTCTGTCTGACCACGCATCCCCTTGGCCCAATCCCCCACAGTGAGTTACAGGTTTTCATTGAGGTTGTGTCCTCTTGTCCAGGCAATTAAGACAAGACCCCCAGTATGCCTTGTCCGCGAGACATAACTACTGTCAACAAGAATACCGGTATGACAAACGGCCTCGTGAACACGTTCGGTATCGTTTCCCATTACTCTTGCTTGCCTAGCAATCCGGTCCTTATAGCTCACCCACCCAGGGCTAGTTTCCCTGTTATATTGCAGTATTAGCTGCTTAAGCCTTCCACCAGTCCTGGGCTCTCCTATCCGCCACCTAGGAGACGCGGGGACTCTTTAGTTAGGGTTAACCTACCTTAGCCAGAGGATGGTCCTATTGTTCCTCTCGACCATTCCATCTGACTATGGATGAAATGGGGTTGTTCTTGTTTTTTGTATCCCCAGCAACCTCATTAACTGCGTCCATTCTTAGGATTCAAAATTTCTGCCTTGATCGGTATGCAGCTCCAAGGGTACTGGATATCACGTTTTCCAGTAGGGCTTCGGCCACTGTAACCGCTTCCTGATTCGGCATCGGCACTACTTCTGGCCCCTTCGAGAAATAGTCCATGGCGACCATGATGTACTTATTTCCAGAATCCAGAATGGTCCCGCAATGTCCACCGCAATTATTTCCCAAGGTTCACCTGACAGATACTGCTTCAATTTCCCTCGGGATCGTGTAATGTTCCTTGTTCTTATGTGGATAGAAATTCATATACACACACGGTTAATGAAGTCTATTTACTTTCCCCAAAAATATCTCTAAACGGCAAATTGCAAATAGCAAACGGTATTATTGTTCCAAAGGTTTCTAGTACTAAATTTTTTTATTTTTTTCTATTCGATAGGGGGTTGTTTGAGAACAGTATCTCTTATTTTTTGTATTCCCAAAACCAATCCAAGTCTTTGCTAAAGTCAGATGGGAATAACTTGTCATGTGAAGCAATGAGTGTGCTCGTTAAAAGAGCCAACGGTTGACGGCTGCATTAATACTTAATCAATTATAATAAATAAATCTGAATGCTTATTATATTGAAAATGTGTTCAACTTCTTATGGATTCAATATAAAAAAGATAACTTCACCATGTAAATGTGTAAAATGATAATAATTGTCAATAATCTTGTTAATATACGTCCATGTCCTATGTAATTGCTGCATGATAAATTATTGGGTGTTGTGTGAACAGGATTTAGATTTAATTCTAAGCTGAATCTAGTCTATAGTCACCAAAAGATTTTGGACTTTGTTAGATGAGATACGAAATAAGATTTATTGGTAGGTACATATTCACATACTGGTACTTTTAAAGTTGGTCTTCTATCCCCTATGCCCATACCTAACAACTGGTACCTACCACCGAACATAGACTCCTCTCTTGTGATACTTCATCTCTTAGACAACTTCAAAATTACTAGTAGAATAAAAATTATCTTGTATTTTTGAGTGCCCCCTCTAATAGAGTCGGTACTAGTTTTTGTAAAAAAAATATTATTTATTTTAGTTTGTACATGGTAGAGCCATCTATTGGCCTACCTCGTAGACACGTCATTTTCAACTTTCACACAACCCTACAAGCAAAACACCATGAACCGAATTGGCGAAAGTAAAACGCTAATAGATGGCGTTAAATAGAGATGAACAAAAAATAATGTGACGATGAGGACACGCGCCAACAGCTATAAATACAAAAATCTTTTGCGGGCTAGATGCTAGTTTTGTCTCTGATGTAAGAATCTTCTGAGAATACAAACACTGAAAGGTAAACTCAAAGGACCTCTTTATATACGAAATAATAACGAAATAATAAAAATAAACCACTAACTGAGAGAAATACTAGTAGAAAATGGTGAAACATATATGCGGAAAAATATTATTTAACAAGAGATTTGTTGTACTTCTTTGTCACTTGGGATACCAATAGGAAGAGCGGTGTGAGTGAATATATAATGTAATTAGATTAACGGGTAAAATGGATATGATGTTTTTATAGAGGAAATAGAATAGGTTGATGGTTTGTTGTTCACCCAAAGATATTATAAGGAGTAAGGAGGATAAGCGACTCAATGTATCCCACTGTGTTAGAAAATATGCCCTTTAGTGTCGACGAGGAAGGTGTGGCCTAACTTCCCACTCTCTCACACGTACCTAAATCTTTCTCTGTCATACTACTTAGCACAGCACCCACTTAGAAATATTGACATATTTTAATGTGTCTGGTGTGATGAATACAATATAAAATTATAAGTTATAAACCATTTTTGTGATCCATGATCTTATTCCTATTTGACACTTTAATTTATTTAGAACACCCGAAGGATTAACATTTATGTGGGGCCCCAATAATTAATTCACTGGAGAGTAAAATCTTTGATGGGATCAATAAGACAGCAACTGAAAGATTATTTTGACCACATACCACCACACTTTTAACGGATTTCATTATCTGAGTAAAAATTCGTTTCGCTCGCTTTTCATCATTATACGAATTCTCGCTTGTTCGGACTCAAATTATGCCACTTGTAAATTATTTTGAGAGAAATAAATTTAGATTCGTTGCTTTTAGTTTATACCTTGCTACACTATCTATTTACTAGTATCATATAATTAATAAAAAATGTAATGTGGCAGATACAATGTTAAATAAATAGGTTAATAAATGACATTTCACTGGTCACCGACACCAACTAAGTGTGGATTCATGCAGCACAAATTAACGAGTAACAATTAACAATTACAAATAGCAAGTAAAAGTTGAACTTCTTATTTTTCAATGGGAGTGTACATGCAGCCAAGTAACAATTATCAATTAACGAATAAGAAGTAGAAGTTGGCCAACTTTTAACTTTCTTACTTTTATTTAAAGAGGTGAACGCGGATTGGTCAGGCCGATGATGTAAATAACCTCACTTTTTGAAATATTTGTGTATTTCTTTGGGTACCTCGAAAAATGATTCGGTATCTTCCATTTTTATTGAAAATTTGGAATTCTAAGATATCCAGCGGGGACAGAGGTTATTTTGTAAATGAATACCGCGGATGTCAGACATGTGCGCATGCTTACTTTTTACTTCTTAATTTGAGTGCATGAATGCTACATTTTTATATTTGTTAATTAACAGTGATTGGCTCGACTCATTAGTGCCGTTGTAGATTGTAGTTGTAGGCACAAACTCCAAAAGAACCAGCACCAATAGAATTAATATTATTTTGTATTTTTCAGTGCAACAACTGATAAAGTCGGTCAAATTTTTTGTAAAAAATATTTATTCCACATTTTTGTGAGTAAAATTAGTCATGAAAATTGTTGAACGTTTACTAATACCCAAAAAGTTATAGGTAAGTTTAGCTTGTACTAGCGAAAATACTGTAACGTGGATACGTATTCATGTACTTACGGTTAATATTCGTTTATTAGTTATTTATTCTACTACCTTGCTTACAATAGTAGTTGCTTGTAAATTTCCTTATGTAGTTCTAGAATTATAGAAGATTTATTCTGGATCCTTCCAGAAACTATATGTGAGGTACAATTTGTCATACTATTGTCAGTTTGACAAGGATCTAGAACATTAATTATGTGCATCTAGATAATCATAGAACACTCTCGATGAATGTCATGTCATGATTCAGGTATATAAAGCCGTGTCGATCACGGGACAGAGTCAGTCTTATGAAGGCAGTGAGTCTTATAAAGTCAGTTGATAACAGTCAGTCTGTGGAGTCAGATGTTAACATTAGCTCTGTCGGTGAAGACAGTGACAGTATAGATTGTCGAGGTGACAAGAAGTGGTGACAGTTGTACCATAATAGAAGCTCGTGTACTGAGTGTTTGAAAATAAATCATTGGAAGCAATCTGCGAACTTTGAGTATTACGCAAGTGAACTCACCCCACAACGTTTAGCATAGGGTTAATTGTTACAATACGCATATCACATATTTCAGACTTTACCATTGCGAAACTCGGAAACCGTAACTCTTTTGAAAAAACGTTCAATTTAAATGTTTCCGGATATGGCCCCCTTTCTAATTTTCAAATCTCGAATTTTCGATTTTCAGAAAAATTTGCCCCTTCCACATAGCTGAAACACATATTTCAGACTGTAGCGCGGAAACGTATGATTATTTTCAAAAATGTCCAATTTAAACATTTCCGGATATGGAATTTTCGTTAATTCTATCGTCTCGGATTTTCAATTTTTGAGAAAAATTGCCCCGTCCACCCCCTTTGGGGGCGGTTTTTGGAGGGAAGGAGATTTTGGATTTGATTTTCCTCAATATGGGACCATTTCTCAACTCTCCTCTTTCAAATGCAACAAAAATCGTCTAAATTGGAGTACGATTACTATGCGAAACGCGCGAACAGCCAAAAAAAATAAAAAAAGCTATCTTACAACCGAATTGTATAACTTCTCCTTTTTTTGAAGTCGGTCAATAAAAGCGAAAACCACTCTCTCACTGCCTAACCGAGAATCATTCCCACGGCCATACGGCTGGAGCTCCGTTTTGTCTAGTTGGGTAGAGTAAGCCCTATCGACGGGATCAAATATAATTTTTGTATGTCTGTCTGTATGTTTGTAGGCGCATCACGCAAGAACTAATGCATGGAATCGAATGCAGTTTTCACCGATGTATTACTAGAGTTCTAACTTAAAATGTACACGCATCACGATAAAACTACTATTAGGAATGGAATTGAATGCAGTTTTCCACGCGCACGAAGTCGCGGGCAAAAGCTAGTCATAAATAAATATAATTTGTGTATGGAACGCCCCAATACAAAATGATATTAATGCTATTGGTGCTGCTACTTTTGAAGTTATGCAATTGTAGTTGGATATAAGACTTTTGGCTCCAACTTCAGCACCAACAGAATTAATATATTATTTTCTATTGTGACTTTCCATACACAAATTATTTTTAATGACGATATGTTATGTAGGTATAGTTGCCTGAACCTACAATTTTTGAAATAGATTAAGATTTTTGTAAAACAGTAAAGTCACAAACGATTTCTGATAAATTGAGCAAAAAAAATAGAGAATGTGGTCTATTTTCAAGACGTGTTGGCTAATTGGTGTTAATTCTTTAATAATCTAATAACTTATCAAATCTGTCACAAAAAACAAATGCATCACAAACGTTTTATATCAAAAGAAATTTGAAAACATACATTTGTCAAATTCGTGTTGACAATTCGTTATGTGGTTAGTTTTCAACGGGGTAAATGTTGTACGGTACCTTGAGTCTAAAAAACATATTTTCAGTCAATGGTATATATGTCTGTCTGGGTTAAATTCAAGATTATCTCGGACACGAATGGACCGATTTTCTAGCTTTCTCTTTTGTTTTGTATGGTGTCGATACCGCTCTCCGAAAATCGCTCTAGTTCATTATCTCATCTGTCATTATTCTACCATCATCTCAAGGCACGTGTCTGAGAAACAGCAGGAAAATTGTTATGCTCTTATGAACTGTCAAATATTCCGTTTTTAGTATACCTACTACTTTTTTTTGGCTAAATGGTTCATTCTACAGTCCTTCGTCAATATTGAATATGGCCATTGTTAGGTAGGTATATGTCTTGACATGTTGAGAAAATTAATGGTTGCAGACGATTTTGATATTTGATGGAATTTATTTTGAAAGTGGTAGAAAAGTCGAATGGAAACAACAGATTTTGTTATCACTCACACGGAAAATATAATGTGATTTGTGTGAAAGTTTACCCTAAAATGTTGAACTATAAATTGGTCTGTCGTTGATTTTGGTTGCAAAACTTGGAAGTATATTTAATATCAAGGTCAAAAATAAAGTGCTAACAAACCAACTAATTTAAATTAGGTGCTAATTGGGACTTTACTATTCACATAGATCTAAGTATTCATTGGATGTAGTGTATATAGCCTGCAGAAGTTAAAATTTATGGGATAACACAAAACTGAGGCTTCAAGTATTTATTTTAGTTTTCAAAGTCAGGTCCTAATGAGCTGACGAAGATATTGAATGTTTTGGTAGCTTCATCAAAAAGTGATAAACCATTAAATATTTTCATAATTTTAGAGTCTGCGATGTTATATTTAGGCGTACTGAATACGTTTTATTTGTAGAACACCAAAAAACCAGATATCTCTTATCAGCACCTAGCTTTTGACACCTTACTCTGTTTTCGAATATTTTTACGTTTGCAGATTTGTATATACACTGTGTCCAATTAAGTCGAAACCCTTATGGAAAACTTTTTTATTATTGGTTTTATGAAAAAAAGTTATTCTTGATAAAAAGTTCTGCATAGTCCATAACTTGAAATGCAACTATCAGATATCAATTTTTTCAATCCGTATACGGGGTGAGTCGAAAAATATGAATTTTGCTCAAGAGTAAAGTACCCTTATTTTTGAAAATATATTTTATAAAAAAAAGTTATCATTTTTGAAAACTATTGTCAGATATCCAATATTATCAATCCGCCATGAAAAAAAATATTCTATTATTTTTATTAATTTATCTGTATTAGCATTGATAATTAACGTTTACCGATAAACATTTAATCTAGGATGCACTAACTGCAATCTTCAAATCGCTAGTTCGTTCTATAAAATACTAGAAATGGGGGCTGTATTAACTATTCAGGAGAAAATTGAATTGTTTTGATTGTCGGAGATATTAGTTATGAATTTTATAATTATCTCCGACAATTAAAGCTAGTTCAATTTTCTCCTCACTAGTTAATAGAGCCGCCATGTCTTGTATTATATAAAACGAACTAGAGATTTGACGTTTACATTCAGTGCATCCTAGATTAAATCTTTATCGGTAGACATAAATTATCAATGCTACAATATAGAGAAGTTGCTAAAAATAATAAAATATATTTTTTCATGGCGGATGTATATTGGATATCTGAAAATAGTTTTCAATTATGATCAACTTTTTCTAATAAAAACTTCCGCTATTTTCAAAAATAAAGGTACTTTGATCTTGAGAAAAATTCATATTTTTCGACTCACCTCGTATACGGATAAAAAAAAATGGTTGCATTTCAAGTTTTGGACTATGCAAAACTATTTATGAAGAATAACTTTTTTTCATAAAACCAATAGCAAAAAAGTTTTCCTTATGGTTGTTATTTCAACAATTGGCGATTTTTTAAACGAACATTTCTTAACAAAAATCGAACAAATTATACTAGTTGTTTTTGTATTCTTACAGGAAACTGAAATCAGATGCCCATGCTTGAAATTATGCAATGAAGGTTTTTCGTTACACACAAATTATCCATTCCATCATATCCACTAACACGTATTCTAGTAGCAATACCTTCATCATTTAGGTAGACATATGCTTGAACGACAGGTATAAAACAATTGTCAAAATTTTTGACATTCCCAAATTTTTGCTAGGGAAAATAATCCTAGCTGTAGTTATTTTCTTATCTGATGTAGTGATATCTCACGCAGTTTTTAAGATGCAGACGGAAAAGAAAAAGTCCTGACAGTAAAACTGAAAAACCTTTTGGTGAAAAAAGTTTCGGAGATAAGAATTTAAATCTTGGGAGAGCTGGATTACCACCAGATAATCAATATGAGCCAGTAAACAAGCTCATAATGATTGCCTGTATATCCATGAAATATAGTATCGTTAGCCATATCTTTACAAGGTTTCTAATAAAACAGCATACTCGAAACTAACTCTTTTATTGCCATACCATAAAAAATGTTTGTACCATGGCATTGAATGCGCTTCAGAACTATTCTTATCTTAAAATAGGAACTCGACCAGAGAAGAAACAAGTTGAAAGCCGTATAAATATTTACTAGAACACCCAAATTTTGTTTCTCTTAATTCATTTCCTCTCGATTCGAGTACGAAAAATACTGTTAGTAGTATATTATAACGTCAAGCACTGAAAACTTTGTGATTCAGTCATCAAAAGCAGTACAAAAATTAGAAATTTTATTTTGATATGAACACATTGAGAGAAACCACCTGTTAAGTGTTAGGAGGTAATGGCAGAGCTGGCTCCTATAGAGATTCACCACATTTTACAATAACAGAATCTTTAAAACATCCTAAACACACTAGAGAGTTTTGTGTGAATTGTAACATGTAGACACCAAATTGACAAGGGCTGGGCAGCACTTACAAATTAAGCACAACAAATAGTCAGTATTGACTAAATTTCAAACTTAGGACTGTTTTGACAGATTCTGAAACTGGTTTTGGCCACTGAATTTGTTCAAACCCATACAAAAATTTGTGATATTGAGAATTCCCTGTGGTAATATCTATGTGTAGCCCAGCCCCGTTCACAACACATTGACATTGTCTTACTAAGTGATATAATAACTAAGTTTGAAACTCATATATAAGTAAAAAAATTAAGTACAACAAAATGCACCTACGAAAAAATAAATTGGCGGCACCTATTCTAAAACTGAACAAGAAATATGAACATCTTCACAATATACGTACCAAACCACTGGGATAAGTTTGTGCCGATCAACTTAGAAAATAAATGCGATTCTCTTGAAAATAACCGGTCGGGTTTGCATGCGTCTTGTGATTAAAAACAGTATGTGCAATGCTAGGGTCGCCAGCGTAATCAACTAATCCTAGTATTGTACATATTCGAATGATTGGAAAAATCAGTTTTATGATAATATATATGATATCTATAATAGGGGAGGAGGAATCGCCAATTAGGCTGCTACTTCAGCTTCGTCTGCTTTGGAATCTGCTTCTGCTTCTGAAAGCTTAGCTTTCTTTTCAGGAGAAGCTTCTTCAGCGGCAACAGCACTATCAGTTGCATCACCACCGCCTGTAGATTTCCTCTTGATGCAGCATTTATCTGGAAGAAAATAAATTGAAAATCAATTGTCACGAATGGTAAAGAAAAACTATTAACTAAATTTACTGTGATGATTCCCCTCAGATCTCATAATCTTGCACACATTAGGCCAATACTCCCCAAAAAAGCTACAAAGGGCTTCCGTAGCCAGTATTAAACTGTATTTGGGAAGCCATCCTTAGTGTAATTTTCTATCATCATTGGGGAAAATCTACGAAGTTAAACCAATTTCTCTAAAATTGCGCATTCAATTTCAACAATCTGAAGTCGAAACTTCGAAACCGTAGACCCTGGTGGTCTAGTTGGAAGACGCTGGTCTTCTAACCGAGAGGTGTGGGGCTTCGAGCCCAACTAGGCCGAGGAATTTTACCTTAAATGAAAATGTCCTTAAACATTCCGGGGGTAGAAGGATTGCTTTAAAAACTAGCGGTCGACATCACTTGCCACTTACGAAACCCGCATTCTGCGTAGTAAGGTACGCCTTAAAACCCTCTGATCTGGTTGAATGGCATATCGGTGGTTCGGAGTCCACCTTAAACTGTAGGTCCCTTTATCAGTCGCAATAACTGACAAGGTCATGAAGGGAGACCTGTTCACTAGTAGATATACAAAAAAAACTGACGAGGAAGTTGAAACTAAGCAAAACACCCTCAACAATTGAATATTACCTGGACTATTCAACTTTCGGGGAATTGATCAAAATAATTTAGATGTCAATAGCTATTAATTAGCCCAAGCAAAAAATCGAATATGGATGGCTTTTTTCAAGTGAATTTTTAGTTTTCTCATTAGTGTCGGCCATATTTGAGAATGGCAATCTTGCCAGCGTGATAAAAAGTATGAAGTATCTTCCGGGTATGTCCACTGGTTAATGTAGCTAATAAGTGAAAATTGGCCAAGAAGTGCCAGAGAGATAGATTGGTTTCGCGGGCAGTGGTTGTCATTTAGTAGAATTCTGATTGACTCAAATTAAATGTGTCCACGCATAGGTTATGTTTTTTGTAGACCACCGAACAGAGACAGATATATATAGCTTGTTTCACGAATCATGGCTATTGGGTGTAATCATTCACGAGCTACGTACATATCGCTATACGTCTCATCGCATCTCATTATATCATGAAATTCTCTACTACGTTTGTCGATCTAAGCTACATCAGTATGTCAAGCTTATCTCCTTCCATACAATGATAGGGCAATCTTTATTTTATAAGAAGACTGGGAACAGGAGATTGAACTCGCCCTAAAAATCGTGTAAAATTTCATAAGCATATCTTTTGTAAATGCGTCTTTGCGCACCATGCCATGCGCATCAAGGGGCTCTAGCTTAAAAAAGACAGCAGATCATGATAGATAAAGAGAACAAATATTAAAGGTAATTGTCAATATATTCGTCGTACACGAGGCCACGCCCCTGATATACAACTTCTGTAATTCATGGCTACGTAGAGAAGCATAGGAAGTTTACTCTCCTATTTCCATTCTTCTTGAGCTTAGTAATCAGTTGATTTCGAGAACAGATGTCAAATTTCTTATGCATGATTGTTGCTTTTGTAAGTTCGGCTAGTTTCGACTGGTTTTGTTAAACCAAGAATGTTATAAGAATGGTACTGTTTGAGAAAGCATGATGTATATTGTCGAGTTGGTGGGCGCGTCTACTAATAAGATTTAAAGAGAAATAGGAAATAGTTGAGCCAATCGCTGTTAGTTGGTGTCGGTGACCAGTGAATTGTTATTCATATCACATTCATATTATGTTTGCGCCTGGACGGAACGTAAAACCTAACCTATTTACTCGACATCGTATCTTCTACATTAAATTTTTTATTTATCTTTATGATACTACTTAATAGATAGATTACCACGGTTTACACTAAAAGCAACGAAGTAAAAGTTATTTTCTCGGAATAATTTACAAGTTGCATAATCTGAGTCTGAACAAGCGATAAGTCGTAAAGTATTTCGTGGTTGATGAAAATCGAACGAAACGGATTTTTACAATTGCTATCTCATTGATCTCGTTAAAGATTTTACTCTTTCTTCAGAACGGCATAACCTATTAAATAATAGGTAACTAGCTAATTTTAATCATATGTCAATTTTACGATTTTCAACGCTGTAATGTCAGACGTACCAACTTAAGTGTGGCATAATAGAACGGGGTGTGCATTTAAAGAGGTTGATTCCTATCGAACTTTTGAGGTTAGGTTAGGTTAGGTTAGGTGGCAGTGTGGTCTGACAGAGACAAGAGGAAAACCTCGCGGATAACCTCAGGAGCGTGACAGAGAAGGTTATACTCGGATCGAGGCACATTTCTGAACTCACCTTGACACGTGCATGGAAGATAATTATATTTGTGTAGTAAAAGTATCAACAAATTGTGAAATTATAAGGGTTGCAACATGACGGAAAGTCAGACTAAGTCGCAATTCCCCTAACGAGCTGGCCAAATGTACCGAAAAGGAAGCAAGGGCCATTGATGAGGAAGAAGAAGACAAAAGTGTAGCACTTGACAAGAAAATAAAAATACAAAATTTAAATTGAGCTAGCTTCGGAATCAATGATCAATTTAACTTAACGCCCCTTTATAATCATACTGAGTACATGAAATCCTTTGTTTTGTTATAAATATGTAAATAATATTTATGTATGTCATGACATTAACCGGAAGTGAAAGTCAAACTTTATTATGTGGACAGAATCGACCCATTTTGGACATAAGATTGAATAATTTAGTCATAAATCTATCTATCTATCTATATGCTCATCGTCTCATAATTTTTGTAATGAACATAGTGCAAATACCAGTTGGGACCAGCGCCAGTAAATACTTAATTTAAAAGTTTTGAATTCAAATGTCAAGTTTGATAATGAATACGGCAGTTAGGCTGCTGATGTAGTGATATTAAGATTTCTTCAATGGTTCTAAACTATGTAAGTTACAAATGTTGATGTCAGAAAGAAATGAATTTATTAAAGCATTAAAATTCTAAGACTTTGTTTATTTACGCCATAAATCTATTTCTTGAAGTATCTTTATAAATAAAAAGTAAGGTCTGAAAATGTATGTTTACCTTCGGTTTTGGCATCTCCATTGGTCTCTTTCTCTTCAGTACTATCTTCCTTCACATCTTCCTTAGTTTCGCCGTTCTCAGTGGCTTCACTGCCATTCTCAACCTTTTCAGTTGTAGTTGTTTCCTCGACCTTTTCTTCGGCCTTAGTCTTCTCTACCTTTTCTGTTGTTTCAACTTCCCTGGAAACATTATTATTTAAATGCAATAACCAATTAAAAATTACTGGACCATCACAAATGGTACCAAACTAGAGGTATTTTTAGGCGAAAATAGCAATTGTCGAAACTTAAACGTACACCTGAAAACGTGTCAAGGTAGATAAAAGATATTGAGAATATAATTTTCATCCTCGGTAATAAGTCAAACAACGAGAAAATCCCTATAAAGATATAGATAGCTAGAACATAAAAAAAGATTATGTCAGCTCTGTCCCAGGTTTGTAGCTATTCAGAATTAACAATAAATGTTATACTGATATATTATTCTCCAAATAAGAATTTGCTGTAATTTTCAAGAACCAACCTAACTAAAAAGTAGGTACCATAATTATATCATAATTGGTACCAGTAAATTGAAACATAAACTTTCACATCAAAAATAACAAATAACCGTTATTCTCAAGCAAAGAAGCATGACCGGCGAAAGGTTAAAGCTTCTAAGATGCGTTCACAATGATGTTTATTACTTTGTAAAATCTTATTACATATACAACGATAAAACAAAAGTGAACAGCTGTCTGCCTGTAAATATGCAGTTAAAGACAAAAAAAACAACTTTGCCTTGTATGTTACGAGTTAAACAAGTTGACCGTTTTTTTTAACACCGGTCGGCAACACACTTATTCTACCCGCCATTTTAACTACATACCGCCAAAACAAAGACATCAGATTAAGTGAACTAAATAAATGAAATTTGAATTGATTGGTATTGAAAACACTTACTTGGGTGTTTGAGCTTTGTCTGCCATGTTGATGATGATTTTTTTTTTGGATTATTTAATAAAAATTTGGCAAAATTATAGACTGAGCACGTTGACTAACACACACTAGCTAAACGAGCGAGAGAAAGAGGAAGTGCAAAGCGAAACAGAAAGCCAGCAAGGAAGCTTGCCGACGCCTCTCTCCTATTGGTTGGTGCTTCAAGGTAAATAACGATCACGGCTTCGTTAGATTTCGCTCCCCTTCGAGAAGGAAAATTACAGATATTTTATATTTTTTATATGCGGACGTTGCCAATGCCAATACTATACCAGGTAGGTATATATTCTCTGTACTATACCCACATATATAATTACTTTTTCTCGCTTAAAATGTATTAAATTAGTGATAATACTTAGGTAAACACTAATTTCAATTAACACTGAAAAGTCTAATAGCTATAAAGATCAACATGCTCATTATATTTCAATTTCAATCTGATTTTATGCATTTTTTGAAAAATATGGATAAAAAAATCAAAGTAGGTAGGTAGGTAGGTACCAACTCACTGAATTGAATCCATATTATGTATGATAATAAATAGAATTTGTATGATAATATATTTTATCCACTATTGTAGATATACATTTTGAAATCGGTAGGTATGCCTTCTACTTTCTTTCTATTCCGATTATTCTTGTTCAGACCTTCAATCAATTCAAGTCATACAACATACAACTAAGAATTCCAAATACTGAGTTTGGCAACGCTTTGTATAAAATGAGCAAATATACATATAAAATGTCTAAATTCATATTTTTTAAACGCTTGTTGCATCATGCAGAAATATGAAATATGACTATCTATTCATTATACATTAGCTATATACGTTTGTATAACAGATTCTTTGAATATGGGGAACATTAATAAGTTCTAATCAAGTTGGTAGGTAGGTATAATCCTATAGTATTTAGCTTTTCAGCAACATTTTAAGAAGCCGGACAATATACCTACCTAGGTAATTAAGTAAATTAGGTACTAGCTAGCTATTTGATAAATCGTTATCGCGGATAGGTACCAGTTAAATATCCGTTTGTCACCAAAAGTTTGAAGCAAATAACCACAATATAGGTAGCTATTTTAATTTTCAAGTTCTATTTCAGTATTTTATATTTATGCTGAACCACACTTGTCCGAAGCCGAATCAAAGGTCATGTAGCTCGACTCTGATTTCTAATTCTTGATTTGTTGGATAGTTATTTATTCCCCGTGTTGCCAAGGGCAAGACGGGAATGTTCAATATTTTATTTATTATTGAATAGGTGTATCTTCCTATTTTGATAGTTTCTGTCTTGAAGAATTCAATCATCCAACATACCTATGTAACTACATACCTAAATTACAATAAATAGGTAGGTACGTGATAGGTATATAAATCTATAAACAATTATTGCAATGGATTCCCAAAATATTTGAAATATAAAAATTAGATGCAATATTTTTTGTTTCTCAAAGAATTTACAAATTAACTTGGAAGTGGAAGACATAAATAACGTGTGATTTTTTTGTCAAATGCATCCTCTATCACCCTTACGTATGACCTTCAAAATTATTTTCTGATGAGAAAGATTCCATTCTATAGATAGTGCGTTCTTTATTTCTAACAAGTGTTCGATACAATTGCTAAAAGAGGACACGACTGTATTATTTTCACAGCAGCCATCTATTATCGGTTGTTAGAAATTCAAATATAAGTGAATAGGCGTGGTTGCCGGACTTTGTATCATTTTATATATAATACGTAATATACCGTGTCTGTCTGCTCTTTTTGAATTGACAGCTTAAAATACAGAAACTACATGTGGTATAGTATAGATAAAATACTCTGTAAATAAAACCATAGATTGTTTAACAATCATCACAATATATGTGATTTCTCAAAGGTGTTTTTTTTTGTACGCCTTATCTCTATATTCGTCAGTTTTTTTATTTTTATGGTAAGGTAATATTTCCAGGAGGATAGCAAATCAAAATGCCAATTTATTTATATATTATTCTTCAAACGAGTTTTTTTGTCGGTACCCCATATCTCTCATAGTACTTTTTCGAAATTATTCATTGAGACGTCATTTTGAAGATTCTGTACCCCGCTAATGAAGAAAAATAATAAAAATTGTCTTAAAAAATCTTTGAAAAGAAGTTAACACATGTAAGGCTACTAAAACAAATGAATATCGCCATTTATTGAAAAGCTGTGGTATTATTATACCATCGTTATATATGTATCGTTATAAAAAATAATAATTATCGACAATTTGAAATTATTATTCAAAAAGTTTATGGTCAATCTGTTTTCGATTTGTTCTATTGTAATTAACCAGCTATAAAGATTGTGATAGAAACTTAACGATTACATGAAACTCTTAGTAGATATTTCCGTAAGAATATATTCTTCAAAGGATATTATAAAATAATTTTGTAGTAAAGTAAGTAAAGTAACAACGAAAAGACTTATTTCAAATCTGCCAGTTGAATTTAGGTTGTAGAGGATATCTACGAATTATAGTGTAGATTTGGCAACTACCTAGTCTCTTTTGCCTTGCGCCAGTCATCCAGTCGAGTTGCGAGTCCGTCAATTTCTAAATGAAGTGAGAATCTGGGTAAAAGGTAGTAGCCATTTTATGTGATTTTGAGAGCAAATATCGCGAAATAGTGTTGCCGTTTTTGTGTAAACGCCATTTCCCGGGGCTGTGAAAAACTTGCTGAACACTCATAATATAGTTAGTTCCAATTTGTGGAGAACAGGACTGTTTTGTTGAAAATATGCAGGTGTCGAAGTTATTGTGTTGACATAAAACGATTATTGTGACATTGTCGTCCTCCCCTGTTGCAACCGAGACACAACTTGGTGCTTTGGGCGGAGTGTAAATAGCAAATTCGGAGCCCTGGAAGGTTTAAGAGTCCAAACAATGGGCAACAATGCCGCTACGGCGAACAAAAAGGTGGATTCCGCTGAGAGCGTTAAGGAATTCCTCGACCAGGCTAAAGAGGATTTCGAAGAAAAGTGGAAGAAAAATCCTACGAATACTGCGGCACTAGATGATTTCGAACGTATTAAGACCCTCGGTACGGGTTCTTTCGGTCGGGTGATGATAGTGCAGCATAAACCTACGAAAGAATATTATGCTATGAAAATATTGGATAAACAGAAGGTGGTGAAGCTGAAGCAGGTGGAACACACACTGAACGAGAAGCGAATCCTTCAAGCTATCCAGTTTCCATTCCTCGTGAGTTTGAGGTTTCATTTTAAAGACAATTCCAATCTGTACATGGTGCTGGAATATGTGCCGGGGGGTGAGATGTTCTCACATCTTCGCAAGGTAGGGAGGTTCTCGGAACCACATTCTCGTTTCTACGCGGCTCAAATAGTTTTGGCTTTTGAATATCTTCATTACCTAGATTTGATATACCGGGATCTGAAGCCTGAGAATCTACTGATTGACTCCCAAGGTTATCTCAAAGTAACCGATTTCGGTTTTGCTAAGCGAGTAAAAGGTCGCACCTGGACGTTGTGCGGTACTCCGGAGTACTTGGCGCCAGAGATCATCCTCAGCAAGGGTTATAACAAAGCTGTCGACTGGTGGGCATTGGGAGTGCTCGTCTACGAAATGGCTGCAGGTTATCCTCCATTCTTTGCTGACCAACCCATCCAAATTTATGAGAAGATTGTTTCTGGAAAGGTGCGGTTTCCATCTCATTTCGGCTCTGATTTGAAGGACCTACTAAGGAATTTGCTACAAGTAGATCTGACAAAACGTTACGGTAACCTTAAGGCTGGCGTGAATGACATCAAGGGTCATAAGTGGTTCCAGTCGACCGATTGGATAGCAATCTTCCAAAAGAAGATTGAAGCCCCCTTCATTCCCAGATGTAAGGGACCTGGTGATACCAGCAACTTTGACGACTATGAAGAAGAAGCACTTCGCATATCGTCAACAGAAAAGTGCGCCAAGGAGTTTGCAGAGTTTTGAATAGTTATTATGTTTCTCGTAAGTAGCCTTGCCACTCTGCCTCAGACTAACGGCAGATTGCGCCAAGGGGCTCTTCCATTGTCTGGTTCTGTGCTTGCTCGATTGGATTCTCTGCACTTTTAAACTGCACGCGAATATTGGTGTGGTCGATGACATCTAAGGAAGTGTGTCGAATAGGTAGGGTAACGTTCGGTTGAAGTATTACATGTGATGGAGATTTTTATTAGTGTATATTTTATTGTATTATTTTTATTTATTAGCCGTTATTGTATATATTGTATCATAGCCGATCTGGCATATTATGCACTATTTACATTAAATAGTGTGCAACACAAAGTTCATTTCCATATCAGTGCAGAGGCAACCAATCTTTAGAGTATGACGTGAAACTTTTAGTCGCCTCTTTGGAGTTAGCAGGACATTTCGACATCTTTGCAACAGTATATTTTTGAATGTCAGAATTCTCTCTGCCGCATTTGAGATCCTTCAGCTAGTGAATAACTATTGTTTTAATATCAAGTCCATCCATCATTACTCAGTGTAGTCCTCAGACACAATTGCTATTTTCAAAATAACTTAATAGTTTTTTTACTATAAATATTTGGGAATTTTCCTCGGGACATTTAGTCAACAATTAAGGTGATAAAATTCAAAGCACCTACTTTAATCGATCTGAAAATTACAGAGCTCATTTGAAAAATCATTAAAGTTCTAATATATTACATTAGTGCTGTATTGTCAATATTTTCGCGTTAATTTTTACATTTACCCATCTCTAGATTTAACAATGGTATAGTTATTTATTTCATGCATACGTTTGTTTGCGTCATTAAATTGATCATAAAATTCTTACCTATTACGAATATTTGATATGTATGAGTTTCTAATTTACTAATCACTTTAGTTGATCGAGCTATCGTTCTTATTCTTTGTTTTCCTTCAATAAGCACTTTGTTAAATTAAGTCCGGAGCTTAATGAGATCGTCCCATGATACTATCAACCATCAACCTATATTAATATTCCTATTCGCCTGTATCCAACGAAAGTTGCAGAAAAAAAATATATTCAATTGCGGGCAATATTGATTGATATCTGGCTATTGTCGCCTGAAAATATGTTTCATGATCACGTTTCTACAGCTTTCCAAATTTTTAGACGTAGGTACTTCACTTCACGTCGCATTCCGTTCAAATGATTAACTTTTCCTATATCAACTTTTTGCCATTCCCGATTAGATTTTGCATAAATAATGATAATCAAAAAGTTATCTATTATTTGTCAGATTTATAATGAACAAACGTTCGGAGCTTTCTATAACATATAAGATACCTATGTAGGTATTTAACAATTATTAGGAATATGTATATCAAATATCAAAAACTTTAAAATTACTTGTAATATTAAAAACGATATGCAATTGATATAATTGATAATCTGAATATTGTTCACAGATTGTTTTTTATAGCCAATCAAGAGTTTGTAATCAAGCATTTGATTGTTTAATTTTTTTCTGATTATAGACCGCTCTAGATCATTTGTCTCTGTAAATAAATATGCTAGATGTCGTACCTGGGCAATAACTGAATCAATACCCTCAATATTTCGATGACTGCTTAACTATGTGAAAGTGATAATATTTGGTTGCCAAAGACTGCGAAGTCGCTCTGCTAGCTTTAAACGAGGACCATTTTTAGTATGAAGTATGATACAATCTTACTCGTTATAATATCTAGAAAATAATTATTATAATGACGTTAGGCTATTATACAGCTGCCTCAAAGCTTAAACTTCCATGAAAGAGATGTTTTTAAGAATCCAAGAAGTAATACCTACTTACACATCCACAAACTTTAATAAAAGTTTTTCAATAATATTGCCCTCAATCCATTGGTTATTGTTGAGCTGGCGAAGTATTTTTTTAAATCTTATTTTAGCATCTCTCCCAGTTGCATCGTTCATCCATTGGAGACAAACAAAAGTCTCAATCAAAAAATCAATATCGTCGTTTGTAATGATGTGTAAATGAATGAATTTAAAAGGCTTTATGTTTCAATAAATTTTCCATTCGATGTTGTACTACACACAATTAGCATTTCCTTTTCATTAATTAATTATTAAAGGCCAGGGAGCGTACATCCATCATTTATATCATCAAAGCAAATGATAGAAAAAGTTATTTTTTGCGCAGTAAGGCATTTCGAACACTGAATAATAATTACTGTCCCTTGAATTGGATGTGGCAAATCTTTACTGGGTTTTATAGGCCAGTGTATAGAGATTTCACGAAAAGTATACGTAATTGTTATTAGAAATTTGAGTAAAGTAGGTAAAATTTGATCGACAACAATCATTTCTTTGACAGAAATGTGTTGCTGGTGCTGTAATTTGTTTTTTACCTATATGTATCTCAAAATCTAAAAGAGATAAACAGTATTTCAATGAGATACGCTGATAGTGATGCTGGGACGAGAGAGTGAGAAGGACAAAAACGCCGATGGGCGATGATAGTATTTCCATGCTGTTCATTTTGCTAGTAATCTCCCTGTTACAGGATGTTTAGAAGTATTTCGGCAAATTATAGCTCACACTTTGTAGTTTCCGAATCTGTATAGGCAATTTAAATACGATGTTTGTGTGAACAATAGTGCATGATACAGAAAAGATCTTTTATTTTTTTGTCATCTATGTTCTTGATAAGGATACCATGCATGCATTATCCTAAGGAATAAAGGACTGATGCCTGAAATATAATAGGTAATAATAGGAAAATAAGTTTGTCAAGAAAGCCGACATTCAGGGAACCATTTTGAAGGGTTTCACATTTTTCAAAAACTTATATCATTAGGATGTGATATCAACAGGTACTGGCAAAAAGAAGATGTATCAAAGCTTAACTTTGACTCCAACTTATTGGTAGAGCATATCGATTTCTAATAACAATTATTGCAAAAATATATTTCTATTTAACTCTATGGTCTGGCCTGTTAGTGTAATATTAAAATATCCTAGTCAAATTTTGAGAAAAAATATTGTTTGTTATATAATAAATATATATTTCTCGTCTAGATTGGCTTGTCTAATGATTGAATTTTGCAACTCGTTTTCATTTCATATATTTTTTAGTCAATAAGTATATTACATATATACATATTTATTTGAAAGCGTGTGAAATCAATGCAGATGGGTCATTGTTCAAAATACCTACATACAATGTTCAAAAGGTTTCGTCTTTGCTTGTTCATTCGAAAATTATTTGGACATAACACGTTTTCCAACAATTGAAATTTGGGAGTTTTTGTACATAGTATTTAAATTATATTGGAGTACTATTAGTGAATTGAACAATGTCGCAAGAACGAGTCCAACTTGAACTAGGAATTTTGTGAAGTGATCTATTTGCAATGTTTCTTTTATAGTTACGAGTTTCAATCTTAATATTGTTAACGATTTTAGAGATTTTATTATTTCCAATGAAATACTTTACAGTTGAATAATGATAAGTGGTACTTTTTTCATTAGATCCAGTAATTTTTTTAGCTATACCCTGTAACTATGTTAAAATAAATTACAAATATATGATCTGATTTATTTAAATGTCGATGTTTTGTACTCCTCCTAATCAGCCAGCTTTGTCGCCAAGAAAATTAAAAATATAATTTCAATATCTATCTAAATATAAAAATATCCTCTATTTTTAAAATAAAGTAGTCGCTTAGAGAAAATCGTGTGTAATAATGACACAGGTCACATGTTATAAATTTTTTGACCGATTATCCAAAATGATGTGCAAAATTCCGTTAGGTTTGCTTCATTATGTATTTTTGCGCATTTTGCAAAGTAAACTTGCACTAATTTTGATGCATCCCATATAAAATATTTCATAATCCAGTATGTCCAACCTCCAAAGAAATTTCCCGAAAGGTGTGGAGGGAATTATTTTTTGTATAATTGATAATTTTATCTTGCAGAAATTGAGATTATTTCCGGTAACATTTAAAAGGCTTTTTTAAATTTCAACTGTTTCCGAGTTCACTACTAGAAAAGTGAAATTATTATTACACTATACATATTTTCATTACCCCAAACAGCTTGCAATAATTCCATTCGTAGGAACCTCCCCACTTTATAATAGTGCGACCAGAAATAAGAAGGTTGTATTACATCAAACACTTGAGTTATCAGCGGGCAGTCTAGGTTGAGTTGTACCTGCCCTAGCCAATACATGTTGTTTTATAGGTAGGTATTGTAGGTATAATGGGTTAAAATAATTATTAAGGAAATTTGCTTGAATATATTTGAGAATTGTTTATTTATATACAATATATTATGATATATAACACTAAAACTATCTTAAACATCACGATAATGAATGCAATTATGCTAAATGCTAATCGATTTCATGAGATATCTTAATCCGGATCTGGAAAATTTTCAAGGGACACTCACTTCTATTGCTTATCTATATTTCGAACAATAGGTAATAATGATGACCGTCGGCTAATATGGATTTACGACCTTAGATTTCTGGTTCTACTATACATCACCAGCCGCGTTTAGGAATATGCCTTGCTGGACGCTAAACACGGTCTATACTTCAATTTAAAATGATTTTACTGAGTAATGAAATTGTCAAAACTTTTAAATGAATATTTTTACAAAAAGTTCAATTTTAATTTGAAAATACAAAATAGTTATTCTATTGGTCTGTTACTGAAGTGGGTGCCAAAATTCTTCTATGTAATAATGTACCAGAGGGAAGGTATTATCTTTGCTATATAACTATAACTGCATAATTTCAAAATGACCAATACGAATAGAATGATGACAAACTCATATTATTTTTGTATTTTCCAGGGCACCACATAATAAGGGCTGTATTATTTTATCGAAAATAATTCGGTTATTAATATTTGACGCCATGTAGCTAATCTGTTTTTTTTTAAATACATTTCCTGAATGTATCTGCCGAAAAATTTTTAATCAATTTATACATATATACCATGAAATGGGCAAAAATAAAACCTTTATCATATGATGAAGATTTAATAAAAACTGTTGCGTGGATGATAATTGTCAAGGTTTTGGAAATTTCTTTAATTATAATTTGATGGTTTTGGAGATAGCTGATTGGATCTTATCAGAAGGGATCATTTTATTCAGTAATGAGAAATTCTTCTTATAAATAAATAATAATTTTTGCTACTTAAATTACATTGAATTGAATGATTAAAAACATGATTTTGAATTTTTCACAATACATACTTATACCTATGTAATTTGTGGTTTTCTTGTAGTTGAAAAAATATTTGAATAACTGAAGCCTATCTAAATCATCTTGTGACACTAAAATTTATTCAACCTCTTTTGTTTCATTTGGATAGACGTGTATATATATATATATATATATATATATATATATATATATATATATATATATATATATGCAGTTAGATTCAAGCCTATTGACACGTGAAGTGAATCGTGTTTCTGAATTATAAGCTACTTCACGCACAAGTGTGAGAAAATGAGAAGTTATCTTTAGTGCTGTGGAAATGGACAGACCTCATTGCTCGAAAATTTAGATTTAAAGGTAGGTATTACAAAAACTGCCTGCTGATAATTGTTTTTCCCGTGACCGGAACAAAATATATTTACCTAAAGACAAGGAATAGTGAAATGTCTCAATTGGTTGGCAATTGATAGTGACGCTGCGAGACTGGTCTTGGTCTCGCAGTCTATGCAAGACCAATACCAAGAAGACTAACCTGGTCTTGGTGTTTCTGCAAGACTTGCAACACTTGCAAGACTCTCGCAGTTACGTAACCAAACAGCAAATTGATAGGTAACATTTTTTTGGTCAATGATTAGAGAAAAAACGCTGGTAAATTATCTAATTAATTATTTAACAGATTATAAAAATATTGCATTAAAAGTCGTTGGGTGAAAGTTCGCCTTACCCTTCCAGGATTTTTTGATTTAAAAAAAATTTGAAAAACCCTATACAGTAATTTCAACCCATCTAGGATTTTCCTTAACGAGCTGATTTCAAAGAATCTCGAGTGCTCGTAGCCAGGGTAAAATATACGGCTTTTTTGCTCTAGCGCGCAGAATGTATTTAGCAAAAGTTCATTTATATCTGAAATATTTTTGATGAACTTTATCCAATAGTCACTTTGAGATTTTTTAAAATTAGATTGCCCTTATTTTGAAACTATTTTTTCAATAATGGTCATCAACTAACTCAACTGAGATAATCACACGACTGATTTTTGATATATGTATATACTTTTATTAATGCGCGTTTCAACAAGTTTCTTACGAGTTTTTTGCTTTATACAAAAGTTGAAGTTACAAACTATATCTATAAACCAGAAATACTTTGATCGCTTCCACTAAGTGGCCACTCTTGGGAAACAGGGCACGAGAAACCATTATATACCAATGAAATTATGGCAAGAAAGTAGTAAAATGAGTCTTCAAGTGCGAGATACCAAGAAAACACAAGCAGACAACGTCGTGCTAGTAAGTAAGCTACGATTCTCATGTGTGTGTGTGTGTGGGAATGGTGAATAATTATTTATAAACTTTATTAATTAATATTACGCATCTCTGTAGTTCTAAATTAATTTTGCCGAACCAGTTTTATTCTCAGCCTTATTCTAGAATGGTTTGGTTCCATTATAATACCAGAAGTGTTTGTTCTGGACAATGAACGAATTTTCTTACACGGTCGATATTTATCCATTTCGAATGATAATGAAACTATCTGCAATCTGATAAAAGAATCAATTACATACTTCCGATGCAGATTGCAGGGATCTTCTTAATTTGAATTTAGCAGTTACGGTTTGGAATCGCGTGAATTTTTCACACTTTAAAGTGTTAAAGTCTTGCGAACTCTTGTCTTGCAGCAAAACCAAGACTAAGGATTGGATGCAAGACCAATACTAAGGGTGCGATATGGTCTTTGTCTTGCTTTACGCACCACTAGTAATTACCATAGAACTCACAAAAACAATAGGTATCAATATTGACTGCGGACTATCAGCCTTGAAATGTTAACAATTGTTTTTGGTATAAAAATTAGAAATGTTTTTCTAGGCATTGAAATTTTTCAAGAAAAGGCTTCCAAAGAGTACAAGTATATTCCACCACTTTCTTTATTTGAACTATACCATACTTACCTTCGAGTAATTACTTACGGTAGACACAAAACATCTGATTTATCGAACACGCGCAAGGAAATACTCAAAGAATATTAGGTACTGACGTTTAACATGTTTGTTGACTTGAAATAACGAATCTTTATCGTGTAGATAGAGTTGAGACGTTTAGGAGGGTAACTGTTCTAGTGACCAAACCCATTACTGCTGTTCTTTGCATAGACATAAAGTCCCTATGGTGCCATGTCCCAATAAAGATTTCTTAATCTATGGGTAATATTTATTGGATCAGTATTAATTTTGATAGGCAGCGAAATGCCTCCAATCTAGGTATGAATACGAAATTACAAGTCTCTATCCCGTATGGGACCTTGAGAATTGCTGCGGATCCACCTTTTCCACTTAACGGAAAGTAACGAAAACTATTTAAAAAAATGCATAATTAAGCGAGAGGAAATTAAAAGTTTGTCTACGTAGTTAAACTAAATAAACATTCTAAAAATGGGTTCTGTACACCCAGGCATACTGGACCGTGAATTTTGAACAAGTGTACAGTATTAATTTGGATGCCTAAGAATAGATATTATGCCGTCTAGTCGCAGCGAGATTATCACCAGATAATACCAGTGCTCACTTGGTATGAATTCAGATGTCAAGTGTTCACAACTATCTTTTAACTAAGTATTATGTCAATGCAAATCCTCTATGATTTTGGCAAACAAATCTTTATCTAAGGTATATAAGTACCTATATATACTGCGTCTCACAATGGGGAAACAGTGTTGCCGTTCTTTAAATTTTCGTCTGTAATTTTGAAATTCATTGTTTATTGTTATTAATGCATAAAAAATCTTGAGATAAATATTAAACCCAAGCGGCGCACTTGGCCTGTGACAGAACCGGCATGGTTGGCATAACAGCGCTCTGGCAACGATGGGGTCCAGAAGACACCCCACACTGCTATCTCAGTTTGAAACGCACTACCTATATAAATGGTGTTTGAGCAGTAGTATGGACAATGGACCAGTTTCAAACTGCTTCCAAACTTCCAACTTTGTTCCGTGATTTTTGAAGCATAGGTACGCATTTTAATTTCCGTCTTCTTTAAACTAAAACGACCATGCTTCTGAGGGTTTGAACTTCTACTCGAACACTCTTATAGTAAGATGAATTTATCATCGCCGCACTGGCGATGGTAAGTCTGTAGACCAATTAACTACTCCAATGTTAATTTGCGTATACCTAATAACTAAAATAAATGTGTGTAAATAAATATATACCTAGGTCAAAGTCAAAGACTAGAAACCATATTTGCTTAGGTACCTACCTATTTCTAGTATTTCTATTCATTATGTAAATTTTGATAATCTGGAATAAGAATACCGTTTGACTGATAATTTGTTTTGGAAGAGCGCACATCAGTATTATTCATTGTTTGTAAATGACTTTCCAGAAATTTATTCTCAATTTTAAAAATGATAATAGTATGGAATTATTATTTTTTACAAAAGATTGGACCAGCTGTATTAGTTGGTGCACTGAAAAAGTTCAGCAGTTGTACCTAGTTAGATTGAAAACTTTTTGCACCAACTTCAAACGTACCAGAACCAATAGCATTAATATTATTTTGTATTTTCCAGTGCCAAAACTAATAAAGTCGGTCCATTTTTTTGTACACTTGTGAGTGTAACATTAGTCACCAAAATCGGTCAACGTTCACCACAGAAGATAATACGTTGCTTATACTTATTTAGAAATTTCATAACATCGTGGAAATACATATATTTCAGACTTTCCCACTGCTGTAACTCGGAAACCGTGTTTTTTTTTGTTGAAAAATATCCAATTTACATGTTGCTACATATAAACTTTTCTTTGATTTGGCATCCTCATATTTTCAAGTTTTGCCCCCACCACATAGCGGAGACATACATATTTCAGACTTTATCACTGCTGTATGTCGGAAACCTATGATTTTTGACCGACGAACGGAGGAGGTATACTATTTTTTTTTTTTGGTTTTGTGCGCCCCTTTCATATAGTGATCGTAGGTACTCTGATTTTGATGATTTTTGATTCATTTGAAAGAGGACTCTTGAGAAATAGTCCCATATTCATAAAAACGGGAATCCGACATCTCCTTCCCTCTGAAAACCGCCCCCGAAGGTGGTGGAGGGGGCAAATTTTCTCGAAAATTGAAAATCTGAGGTGGTATAATTAAAGATATCCGGACAATATCCGGATAAGTTTAAATTGAATATTTTTTCAAAAGAGTAACGGTTTTCGAGATAGACGCATGTTAAATTCTCAAATGTGCAATGTGGAGATGGTGATTTCTGTCGAAAATTGAAAATCTGTGGGCAGTACTTGAAGGACATAAGAAATAATTATTTGTGGCAACATTTATAATGAGCATTTTTCCCTTAGAGTTACGGTTTTCGAGAAGAATCGGTGTTAAAATGGTAACAACTAAAATATTCAAGCGTATTTCCGCAGCGATGTTCTGAGATCTCAATAATAACAACTACAAGCAAGGAATATACGTAGGTAATAGGATAAGTACTATCTTCATTGGTATTAGTGAACGTTCAACGATTTTCGTTACTAATGTTACACTCAAAAGTGTGAAATAAATATTTTTTACAAAAAATTGAACCGACGTTATTAGTTGGTGAACTGAAAAGTATAAAATAATATTAATTCTATTGGTGCTCGTACTTGTGAAGTTGGTGCCAAAAGTTATCAATCTATCTGCAACTGCACAACTTCAAAAGTAACAGCAACATATTTTGAATGTTATTTTATTTTATTTAATCATTGTCAAAATTAAAGTTTCTCTTACCATAATTTCAGTTTGTGCAATAACTATTTATTTTTTTCTTGTGTCGTAATAATAGACATGGAAGATATGAGAGTTCATATCTTTACCTTTACCTGGACCAAAATGAATATAATTTTATGTAATCACAATGAATGAATAACAAACAAAAAAATATAGAACATCAACCTTGGCGGAGTTTTGTGCCAGGGAGTGAATAATTCTTATTATAAAATCCTTGTATTGTATTGACTGTGCTTTACTATAATATAAATGTATGGAACCCTCGAGGATATAAATTATACTCGTCCTAGCCACTTTTTTTATTTACTATGTCTTTCATTTTTTTTCATTAAATTTAGGAAATAAAAATATCTAATAGTTGAAAATGACTATTAATCCCTTAGAGTTGGGAAAAGTCGTGAGTACCCGACAAGAGATGCTGCTCTGTATAGCCGCCGTAAAACGAAAGTGAAGCCAATTTTTTGTCGGCCACCATATGTTTCGTTCTCACCTTGGTGTTTACAGCCTATATTGATTTTTAATTTTTGTGCTATTTTTTAATGAAAACGACGATTTTTACATCTTAACACAATAGTGAAATGCGAGGCTCTTGGATATAAAAGTAGCTGTCGAAAAAACAATATGGTGTTACGTCCATTGGCGGCCATTGATTTAGTCCTCAGTTGGCTTCACTTGCTCTCCGAATGCGATGTCTCCTTGGTGATTCCATCAATTTTATTTATATTATACATATTTATACATTGGTTAGATGACCCAATTTCATAATTATTATTCCATATTTGTCTATGGGCAAAAGGTGACATTCTGCGCTACATAACATTCACAGCTAATTAGTTACGTAAATGTCTCTCAACTAACTCACTTGTGAGTGGATATTGGAATTTACACGATTTCACTTGTATATTCAAATTTTATGTCATAGAATTGAATGTTCAAAAGTCTTATGTTGTGATTTAACAAACATAACTGAATCTGATAAAACAAAAAGCTTCGTAGATGAAGGGGAGTGGTACATTGTTTCAATCTTCTTCAATGGATAATTGCATAAGATATAAAAAAATGTATTCGTACTATTCATAGCTGATATATCTCATGATGTGCTTTTCTTTCAACTTTCAATTTTCTTATTCGCCGTGCAACTTACAATAATCAGTATTGGGTATTGGCTACATATTATGGCAGTGATTTGAACGTTTGTCGTTCCGTACCTACTTTCGGGCAAACAAAGAGTGAAACTATATGAGTTTTTTTTGAAATTTTATTTTATGGCCAAAAATGATTTTTCTAATTCTCTATAATATTGAATGTACCTATCTACTGCTAATTTCAGAATTATGCTGACGCTGAAGGCATATACCGTATCTAGTATCAACAGATAGATATAAACTGTATAAATGAAATAAAACCAAATTTGACAATTCCAGAAAACTTTTTTTAAATCTTTTGCTACTAGTATCAAAATTACAGTCTTATCATCAGAAAACATCTTGAATAAATAACTTTAAAAAACTAGAATCGAGAATCTTAAAGATTTTTTTTATTTTCAAGATAAGACGCCCCTACAATTAAATACATTTTCTGCGATGGCATATTCATTTTAGGGCATGCAAAATCATTTTCGGTCCTATACTTCCTCTTATGAAATACTGAAAGAATTTTGCGTTGTTTTACTTATTTTCAAACAAATGATTAATCGATTCTTACTTCTACAATATTTCATTTATGGGACAGAAGCTCGATAAAAAAACAAGGTAATAATTTAATAAATAGTTCTTACTAAAAATGGACCGACGTTATCAGTTGGTGCACTGAAAAGTACAAAATAATATTAATTCTATTGGTGCTGGTACTTTTGAAGTTGTGCAGTTGCAGTTAGATTGAAAACTTTTGGCACCAACTTTTTGTAAAAAATATTTATTTCACACTTTTGAGTGTTACATTTGTTACAAAAATCGTTGAACGTTCACCATTATTATCCTTGTATGATACTTTGTTTGTATTTGCTATTATTTCTAAGAACATAGTCACGGAAATACGCATTTTATAAACTTTACCACACTTTTAACTCGAAAACCGTAACTGGAAAAAATGTTCAACATAAATGTTACTACAAATAAACTGGTCATTATTTTTACATTCTCAGATCTTCAATTTTCGAATGAAATTGCCTCTTCCACTTAGCGAAAATTCAAATATTTCAAATTTTAACATCGAAGACTCGAAAACCTTAAAATTTCCATTTAAACGTTTCCGGATATTTTGGTATCTTTAATTCTACCATCTCGGACTTTCGATTTTCGAGAAAAATTTCTTCCTCCACCCCTTTCGGGTGCAGTTTCTGGAGCGAAGGTGATTTCGGATTTGCGTTGCATTTCTCAAGTCTCTTCTTTCAAATGAAAATCATCAAAATCGGAGTACGTCTGCTAAAATATAAAAGGCGCGCACGAACCAAAAAAAAAACCAAAAGCAGACGAATTGTATACCTTCTTCGTTCGGGGTTCGTCGGTCAAAAACAAAATGTTCAGATCCTTCAATTTTAACTTGTTAATCCGCATATTTCCAGAAATCTAAGGTATACATAAGGTGATACAAGTATGTAGGTATACGATATTAAATACTTATACACATGGATTGAAATTATTAGTATTTTTGTAAATATCTGAGCTACAGAGCTTAAATGGCCATTTTTTCAGAATTCATATAAAACGCAATTTTAATTTAATTTACTTTATTTACTAGTAAAATATACAGGTTATAAAAAAATAACCTGTAATCCTCAGAGGCGAACGATGAAGCCTGTGCGAGTGAAACTGTATTGGCTTACAAAGTAGGTAGGTATATGTATTTACAAAAAAGTAAAAACTTCTATAAGGGATAATCTTGAATTTACAAGTATTGCTTAGTTCTTATAGAAATTAAGCAAATTTTTGGTTTCTTTTGAGTTTTTTTTTGAAATTATTCGCAAGCTGGCAACCCTGTTTCTCAATTTCTGTAGTATGTATCTAGTATTAAGATATGCACAACCCGACCCCATGCAATAATTCCATAGCTGACATTGCTATGGAAAAAAGCATAGTAAATCATGTATTTTTGACAGTTTATGGAAGATAAAAACAAAGTATGTATTTATTTGACCGACTTCAAAGAAAGGAGGAGATATATAATTCGGTTGTATGTTTGCTTTTTTTAAATTTTTTTTTGAGGCTATTCGCGCGTTTTGCATGGTGAACGTTCTCCGATTTAGACAATTTTTATTTCATTTGAAAGAGGAGAGTTGAGAAAAGGTCCCATATTTAGAAAAACTCAAATACAAAACCTCCTTCCCTCTAAAAACCGCCCTCAAATGGGGTGAAGGAGGCGATTTTTCTAGAAAATCGAAAATCTGAGAAGGCAGACTTGAAGATGTGTCCTTATCTGGAAACGTTTAAATTGGACATTTTTTCAAAAGAGTTACGGTTTTCGAGTTTCGCAATGGTAAATTTTGAAATATGTGATATGCGTATTTCCCCTATGTGGAAGAGATTTTTTTTTGAAAATTGAAAATATGAGACGGCCAAATTAAAGAATAGATTATATGTAGCAACATTTAAATTGAGTTACGGTTTTCGAGTTAAAGCAGTAAAGTCAGAAATATGTATATTTGCGCAGCGATTTTTAGATCTCTGAATAAAAAGTACAAGTTAAACCTATATTTTCTTGGGTATTAGTGCACGTTCAACAATTTTCATGACTAATGTTACACTCAAAAATGTGAATTAAATATTTTTTTACGAAAAATTGGACCGACTTTAGTAGTTGGTGCCCTGAAAAATACAAAATAATATTAATTATATTGGTGCTGGTACTTTTAAAGTTATGCCGTTGTCGTTTGTTGCTGTAGGTACCAGTCTTATATCCAACTACAATTGCATAACTCCAAAAGTACCAGCACCAATAGAATTAATATTATTTTGTATTTTTTAGTGCACCAACTAATAAAGTCGTTCCAATTATTTGTAAAAAAATATTTATCTTTACTAAATGTGACAATTCCATTTCATGTTGTAGTCAAAAATAACTGCTAGGTATTTGCAGCTATCATCTCTATTTAAAATTTTAATTTTAAGATTGGTATGGTAAGGTACGCTGATTGAATAAATTCCAAAGCAGATATATACCTACATTTTTCTGGAGATTTCGAGAGAGTATGTGTAGTGCTTGTTCAGAGTCCATTTTTCGGGATATTCATTCATATTTGATAACGTTTCTTCCCATATTTTACCTGACGAAATTATAGCTATCATCAACATAAGATGCAATTGAGTTTTTAGGCAATGAATTAGATCATTCACATATAGAACTAATAATACTGGCCCTAATATGGTTCCTTGTGGAGGACCTATGCTTATGTCCGTATACTAACAGATACATTATTTAGTTTAACACCGTGCTTCCTGTTTGACAAAGTGCTTTGTAAAACTTTAAGCGCTTGACCTCTCATTCCAAAACAATAGAATTTACATATCAAGAAAAAATTATGGTCAACCGTAACAAATGCTTTTGCTAAGTTCTTATAAATAGCATTTGTTATGAAATGAGCATTTTTGTCATCATAAAAAATATCGCACGAAATTTTATATCACACGACAAGAAATATCGTACAACACAAAATATTGCACAACATTTAATATCTCAAGACAAAAAAAATATCGTACGACACAAAATATCAAGCGCTACAACGTCCGATAATATCGTAGGACAGAAAATATAGTACGACAAAAAATATCACTTGACACAAAACGTTATTTCTGTTTTCTAAAAGCAAGAATATAAGAATTCGAATATAAATATTATATTTTTTTTCTTAGAAATTCCACATGCTTCATTTGATGTATAGAAGCATAAAAAATACAATGTTGACACCGTATCTAGTTTGTACATTACTCTGTATATGCGAAATAATTTTGCAGAAATACGCATTAAAATATAAAAATCGAAGGGTCTCAGCAGATTTCTTGAAAATTGTTTATTTTTTATGGAATTACTTATTACATTTACCCATACTGTCTATTTCTCGTACACAGAACTTAAATATGTCCGCGGTTGATTAATTTATCTCCAAAATTCTCGTAGATGTAAGTAACTAAGTGTATCACGCTCACGCTCTCTTGCAGCTAATTAGTCGTGCAAATGTTATTCGGAATGTGCCTCCTACAGATAGATTGTGTTGCTACACAATTTCACTGTTACTCAACATTTTAATATTTCAAGCGGCTGGCCGCAGGCTTTATTATGTACCTAGGTACTCTGTGTTATTTCCAAATTGTATGTAGTGTCTACATATATTAGGTATGTGCAAAGTGAAAAAGAAATTGAACTTACTGCCGAGATTAGGATGCATTTTCTTTTAAAGCCCGCCGCACATTGATATGGCAAAAGTTTTTGTTTAGTAAAATTCGCGAAATAGGTCAAAGCATTTGCAAAAATCCTCTCGAGACATTTGCGTTCGTCTAAGTTCGTATAGTAATCTTAGAATCTTAGGCTAGGCAATAGCTTGTTGTGAAACACCATCATAATATCACCCGCTATAATTTAGGGAGAGGTCAAGAGAATGAAATTAATATCTTAGAATCTACGTGTTTTGGCAATGAAAGTTTTTTGTGTTAATAATTTCTCTTATGCTTTAGACATAGCAATTATTTACATAATTTATAATTTCCTACCGCTAATCCTACTATAGTCTGTCTAGTCTAAACTGAGTACTTGATAGAATGCTGCAATAAAACTCAATTCCACCTCGAAGGGAATAAGACGTTGCCAGGTTATTTTGCAAATACAATTTATGTTGATTATGTAAGTGCAAGACTATAAGAAATAAATATTCAGTTCACTTGCAATGCATTTATATAAATATATCTATATGTTTCCGTTTCGTTTCTTGTAGCTTAAGAAATTATGAAGATTGTATGAGAGGAAAGCAGATAAGTATCTAGGTATAGAAATGTGTAAATTTTTCCTTGTCTGATTGTTGACAAATTTTTTCTTTTCCAAAATCACAGTTTGAGTCATTCTTCTGTTTGAATCAAGATTATTTCACGCGGAGGGACGATTTGGTTGCAAGTCTGAGTGACACAAGATGCTCGCAAGTTGCTGTGTAGTAGTCTAACAATGTGCTTTGCTGAGGAATATGGCACAGTGGCACGATAATAGCTCTAAGGATTTTTATGGTGCCTGAGGTGTTCTCCTGGAGTCTAAGGCGTATCTCTGAGGATCAGTTTTATTAAGGTCAGTTCAACCGCCGGTTGATCGAACCCTGGTTGACGCCTAACCTCCGATTGAAATGTTTGAGTAAACTGTCAATTGCTGTCAGCTCAACCTTTCACGGTTGACCTTCAGTCAATTCAACCAGACTTTACAAAAGTGGCCCTAATAAAGAGAAAGAACCGAAGTTATGATTAAATGAGTTTGGTTTACTCACATATCCGTCTTGCGAAAAAATGGTCGGATGATTGTCATATTCGATGCATTTTTTTGAAACCGGTAGAAAAGACGACCGAGTTGGCATCTCAGATTTTTTATCAAGAAAACCTGAAAAAATGAAAAAAATTACGTTTTTTGATGTCGTATTTTGATAGGTTTTTTTACTTAATAAATCATTTGTTACCATTAGAACTTAGTAAGATTAAGATTAGCAATGAGCGCAATTAAAATTCAAGATAACATAAAATGAGTACATTCCCTGGATATTACAAAATAATTTTAAATGGTGAAACCTTGTATTTAAAATTTATTTTGTATGTCTCATGATAATGGAGATATCAAGCTCCAGAGTATAAGTAGGTAGATCATCCAGTGTATCTAGGATTAGCTTTCGATATTTTTTTATTTGCAAAGATATACTAATATTGTTTTAACCCTCAAATTTGGATATTCTTTATATTCTATATGATGCTGAATTCTCCTTGGTCTTCTCAATATCGTTCAGATAGGATAATTAGTTTAGGAGAGAGCGAAAATACGTTATCAATAGTTATGGAGAGGCGCCTTAAAGTAAAAATTTTTGTCTGATAATTATTTGATTATGATCTGTTTCCGTTCTAGCCATTGTTTGAGTGAATGATACGAGTATGTTTGTTGATCGATCTTTCTGATGGATATAAATCAATGTTTTTGATGAGATAGTGAAATGAGTTTTCATTTTTATAGTGTGATGATCTAATAATCCAATAAAAAAGTATTTATATCTTTCGAGTTATGTTGGCAGTAGGGATATTCAAACCCAATACAAGTTCTCAAATAATTACAATTAAAAGCTATTTCTCCTTTGCTCTGTTCATAAGTGGACGATTGAATACAAACCTTTTCCATAATGGTTTTCGACATCTATCTTGCATGAAAATTGAATCGCCTACGTAGCTGTTAGTCAATAAGTCGATGAATAAATAATATATTGGAAATAAGGTTATAGCACAAAATTGCTAATTACAAAAATTTCTTTCCTAACTGCTTTTACTCTTCCATTTGAAGTGTCATTCCCTAGAAAATTTGTCACAATTTTAAAGCCATAATTTTGAGGTGCTGACAAAACGGATTGCAATAATTATAATTTGATGTTTGACGATATTGCATTAATTATTTAGAATGAAAGGTTAGCTCAGTTAAATATAATATAATTAAATGAAAGATGTGGGCCATAGTTTAATAAGGTTATGGACAAATTAACAAAATTATTCGTTTACAGGATAGTACTAGTTAAGTTTATTCCACACAAATATATTCAATATATTACATTGTTACCGTAACCTTGTATTCTTGGCAAATTTAATAGACTGTTTTAAATTTTCAACAAGTCAGAAGACAAATTGAAATGTAACAGAACTATTATTTATTAGAGGAAATTGATTGTAGCATCGTGTTGATTAGGTTTATATCAAGATATGAGACCTTTATAGAAATATGAACAAATTTTAAAATTCTTAATTTATACTGTTGCAGCCAAATTTTGTGGCAAAACCATTCGTGTTATGAATAAGGGGAATCTTGAGAACTTTAACGACTAAATAGCTTCAAAATAGCGGCTATCGAGGCTTCTATTTAAGTTCCCATCATGTAAAAGTTATTAACTTTTCTCATTGATTTGTATAATCTTTATGAAACTTTTGTCAAAAGTTATTTTTGAAATTATCTGTACACATAATAAGTCTCTTGGAGATTTTTTAGATGTTCGGGTACTAAGTGAAAGATAATTCATATTATATATTGTTGAAACTTGTGAGAGATTATATACTTAGCTGCAGTTGTTTAGAATTTAGAAGTTTTATACCAGTTGCGCCATCTGTTGCGGAAGAGTTAATACACGAGCTCACAAAACAATAAGTTGCTAAGTTTGGGTTGCCATTTTGTAAAAATTTAAGAAAAAAATTAAAATGATAAATTATTTATATTTGTATCTGGGTACAGGGTGTTGCACGGGGTGCGATAGAAAATGCTACTTTGCTACTTTTTAAATGTTTATGCTTCAAGGCTCCTGGAAACAAATAGTTCTTCGGAAATAGAGAAGGTGTAATAAAATCGTAAAATAGGGTTTCGAATACTCATTTGCTACTGTTGAAATTCTAGCCTTGTTGCCGTATCTATCATTCGTCACTCTCTTCTAGCAGGCAAAGTTGATTAATCTTCATTATTTCTTAAGCGACAAGAAAGAAAAGGAAACATATAGTTTGTTTCACGAATGATTTAATTATTCACGAGCTACGTACATATACGCTATACTTCTCATCGCATCTCATTATCATGAAATTCTCTACTACGTTTGTCGATGTCAGCTACGAAATCAGTATTATAGGTTTGTCTCCTTCAATACCATGACAGGGCGCTGCTCGTATGTCCGGTGGCAACGCAATCTTTATTTCATAGGCGTCACAAAGTCAAAGTGACATTTTAGAGAATTCATATGAATAAATAAATTTGTATATTATGTTTCTGCATTATTGTTATAATAATAAATCTTTCATATTATTGCTTATTTCATTAATCGATATTTTTTCCCTAATTATATGAATTTCCTTAAAGTGTATAAAAAATTGAAATATCATATCTTATTTCGAAATCGTCACGCCACTGATTTACTCCCTTTGGTTGAAGTGATCCATTTCTCATTTTTTCAAGGCAGATGCCATCGTTCTTGAATCAAACAGTAGGTATATATTTATGTATAGTTCTTTTCACAAATTATTGTATTGCTTTTATGACTAGAAAAAAAATTATTTAGATATTATTATAATGCTATAGAGGGTGATTCATTGGGAAATGGGCATACGCTAATGGTAGATAGGGGTGACGTAGCTGGTTCTAGAAAACCTATATTTAATGGGTCTCTGATATAACCAAGATACAGGGTGATTTATCTTTTATGTCCGTTTTTTCATTTAGTCATAACTTCCGAACCCCAATGTATATTTTTTTCATATTCGCAACAAATACTCATCATCCTGTATGGTACCGAATACCAGACAAATAAAAATGAAAATCCAGGTACAGACTTGGAAAAAATTAAAAAAATTGAATCACTTCCAAACAACACCCTGTATATCAAAAGTTTGAAAATTTGTTAGCAGATTTGGGATGAGCAGAAAAAATTATGTCGGTCCAAATGTGTTTGGTACTTCCGCATACAATTCTAGTACTTGTTAATTTGAGTCAAAATTAATAGTTTCGATGAACGTGTGGTACAAAATTAAAAAAAATCTGTTTCTGCTATAAAATCTAATTTTTCAAATCTAATCGATAAAATCATCAAGCATTTCATAATCTCCTAATGTTTAGATCCCAACATTTTTGTAACATGAGTCGACAGGTCCGTATTTAGGACAAAATGCTAATTGCAAGGATTAAGTAACAAACACCCTGTATGTCTAAGACAAATATGATATTTGTATTTTTTCATTATGCTATACCTCAAACAAACAATAAAATTATAAAAAGACTCTATCCTGAAAAAAGTATACGTACCTTTGTGGAAAGATATACTCACTCGTTGAAATTGTATTATGTGAAAAAATAACTAAGAACCAAAAAATTAGAAGCGGTTATTATTTATCCCATTATACATAATTAGTATTTAATTTCTTAACTATTCTGATGCATTTTGAATAAGAATGAACTACTGCATTCCGTACGTATTGCTTGTTTCGGCGAATAATAAATACACTAGTAAATATCCCAATTTGTTGTAATTGTCAAGTTGGCTGATGTCAGGGTGTAAATTTGACATCAGTTGATGATTTAAGAGTTTATACTTGTGTTGTTGCATTTGATAAGTGATTATTTGTTGATATCTTGTCATTTATCACGGAAAATGCCACATAAATTTTATAATGTTGAATATACAGAAATGGTGTATGTGTACGGATTGTGAAATGGTAATGGGAAAGCTGCCCAAAGGGAATATGAGCGGCGATTTCCTCATCAGAGGTTACCAAATGACAAAACTTTTACTAATGTGTTTAGTTATCTTAGAGAACACGGTAAGTTTCCAACAGTGACAGAAAATGAACATCATGAAAGACAACATAATGGTTTGGAACAAGATATACTAGACATTTTGCGAGACGACCCAAAAATCAGCACGAGAAGAATCAGCCATGCGACTAATGTTCCTCAATCTACGGTTTGGCGAAGATTAAGAAAAAATAATATCAGAGACTTCATTTGGGGGATGAAATTCCTCGACTGGCTTTTACTAGGTGGATATTACAAAATAACAGAATATTGTACAGTTGTTTATTCACAGATGAAGCTCAGTTTACCAGGGACGGTATTAATAATTTACGAAATTCACATGTTTGGGCACAACAAAATCCGTTAGTTATCAAACAGACACACTCTCAAGTAAGATTCTCCTTCAATGTATGTTGTGGTGTTATTAACAACCGTTTAATTGGTCGGCATTTGCTTGCTTGCTTGTTTATGGCGCTGCTACTAGGCAATTGCCAGCTCAATTCGGGATGTGGCCTCGGTGTTGACTGGCTCTAGACCATACCGGAAACCACGAACTTGTGCTTAAGTAATTACATATACTAAATATAAATAAATATTCTTCAATGCACGTGTCAAGGTGAGTCCAGCAATGTGCTTCGATCCAAGTATAACCTTCTCTGTCACGCTCCTGAAGTTATCCGCGAGGTTTTGCCTCTTGTCGCCTCCAGACCACGCTGCCACGTGCTTCTAACCTCAAAAGCTCAATAGGAATCAACCTCTTCTCGAATGCACACCCCGAACCACGCTCGATTATCACGGCCGTGACTTCCCTATCCACCTCGGGGGCCCAGCACTCACGTCCTCTACCAGCGTGTACTTCCCGTACGGAAATTTATGATTCCTTCAGACCCGAAGTGAACTCTACCGGGGTTGACACGGAACCTAACCTAACCTAACCGTTTAATTGGTCCGCATTTATTTCCACATTTACTAACTGGTGAAGTTTATCTGGAATTTTTGCAAAATATTTTACCGATATTGCTACCCGATGCAGATATTAATGTTGGCGGGATGTACTTCCAACATGATGGTGCTTCACCTCATTTCAGGGTAATAGTCAGAGACTTTTTAAAACAAAATTTTCCAAATAGATGGATAGGCAGAGGTGGACCTCATAACTGGCCTGCAAGGGGACCTCATTTTAACCCAGTCGACTATAGCGTTTGGTATTATTTAAAATCGAAAGTTTATGCAATTGAAATAAATTCAAGAGAAGACCTTTTGCAGAGAATCGAAAAGGCGTGCGACGAATTGAAAAATTACCCGGATATGATTAGACGATCAATTAGAAGTCTAACAAAAAGGGCACATAAATGTAGTGAGCAAAATGGTGGCCACTTTGAGCATCTGTTGTAGTTTAGTTTTTTTGGAATATTTTATTTTAAAGTTTTCAATTCTATTTTTAGCATAATGGAAAAATACAATCACATTTGTATTACACATATAGGGTGTTTGTTACTTAATCCTTACAATTAGCATTTTGTCCTAAATACGGACCTGTCGACTCATGTTATAAAAATGTTGGGATCTAAACATTAGGAGATTATGAAATGCTTGATGATTTTATCGATTAGATTTGAAAAATTAGATTTTATAGCAGAAACAGATTGTTTTTAATTTTGTACCACACGTTCATCGAAACTATTAATTTTGACTCAAATTAACAAGTACTAGAATTGTATGCGGAAGTACCAAACACATTTGGTCCGACATAATTTTTTCTGCTCATCCCAAATCTGCTAAAAAAATTCAAATTTTGATATACAGGGTGTTGTTTGGAAGTGATTAAATTTTATTTTTTTCAAGTCCGTACCTGGATTTTCATTTTTATTTATCTGGTATTCGGTACCATACAGGATGAAGAGTATTTGTTGCAAATATGAAAAAAATATACATTGGGGTTCGGAAGTTATGACTAAATGAAAAAACGGACATAATGGATAAATCACCCTGTATCTTGGTTATAAAGAATCAGAGACCCATTAAATATAGGTTTTTTATTACCAGCTACGTCACCCCTATCCACTATTAGCGTATGCCCATTTCCCAATGAATCACCCTGTATTATGATCAGACCCTGACCGACAGTTTATTGCATGTTTATGGCCGACCTCTGACAAAACGTCCCAGGTGAAAAAATGTGAACAACCATTTATTATGAAAAGAACCTACATGCCTACACTTCAAAAATATTTTACGACTTTTGCACTTACCCAATGGACATTTCGGATATTCAAGAAAATATCCAGGCCAATCGGTATTCCCATCGACGTAGAATTCAGTTTGATTACCGAATTAAAGAAGATTAGCTGCATTCTTTCCAGTGTAAGTGTAGGTAAAAGGTAATTACTCAGGCGGAAGGTTCAGAATCTGGGCTTCGCATTACATTAATATGGCCGGTAAAAAGTCAACTACAAGGAAATTACTTGAACATTTTTATATATTTTCATGGTCAACAATAGCTGACAAGACAACGGATGATTTTCAAAATAACAGTGATGGAGGCAGGGACATATCAAATTATTGTCATATAAATGTGAGAAATAATTATACATAACATATCCTATGTTGATATCATCAAACTTCGAATTTTTTTTTCAACAAGTTGTAGTTCTGCAAATGGATTTTTTGTAGTCAAGGTAAAAAATGTCACCTTCTTACGTGTTCAAACTATTGCAAATACCTTCTTGAGATCTAATCTTATTAATCTCAAGTCGTATTGCAGAGAGAGTTAGGTATATTGTAAAATAATAATTATTATTGTATACAAAATAATGTTATCTATGATAACATTTGGTTTGATATCTAGGAACCATAAATTATTCCCATGTAAATTCAATCCAACGAAATATATCTTATATAACATAGTAAAGGCAAATATTCATAGGATATTTCTTAAAACTTGTTTTTTCTAGATCGTTGACATAAGCATTCACTATCAATGTATAATATTATAATGTTTGCAGAACTACATAGTTACATATTTCTATGAACATTCCAAGAACGCAACAAGTACAGATTCGGAGTGAAATTATTTATTTAAATTTGAAGAATAATATAATAATATTTATTCTATTGTTAACTGGTTGTTTTAAAGTTGAGCAATTGATGAAGTATCAGAAATAGATAGATATACATTAAAGATGAAACGGATAGGGGTTTGACCCGATACCGGATATCTGGCGGTTTGTTATGAGAATCCCTTATTGTTAAAAAAATGTTCTGTTCACTATAATGGTGATTATATTAGTAACTCATGTTTAAAGCGGCCGAGATTACATCAGTGAAAGTATTATTTTCGTTCACATCACAATTTTTTTTTAAATATAACCCTAAAAATAATACAATCAGAAATATACAACAATTCAAAATACATTTTAATATTACATAGCACAACTATTATAATGCGATGTTAACTTAGGAAATTCTAACGTTGACACTTTCCCATTATTAAAATCATTAATTTTGTTTTGAAGGTATTCTTGTCTTTTCCGAGTGTCCGAATTAGGCATATATGGCTTGTGAATACTCTGCAACTTTACACATATTTTATTTTGAAAATTAATTAGGAAATCAATAAAAACGAATAGAGAAGGATGATGCGAATTTAAAGTGTTGCTGATATGCGAATGGAATGATTCGCATGCGTTGGTGGTGCCAGCAGCGCTTGCTGTTTTTGCCCTTAAGATGGGTGGGAAAACGGCATCCTCGGATACGTAAGTGTTGATCAAATAATCAGCAAACAAAGAAGTGCTCATTTATAATGGAGGTAAAGCGTAAGATATGCGTAATAGATAAAGTTGAACACTGGAAAATAAGTGGGATCGTTCACAATAAGCGAACGTAGCACTTATGTGTTACGGTAGACCGCAAGATCTTACGGCCGAACGTTAGGCGGACATAAAGTTGGACAATGTTCAACTTTACATGCGGCTTATGGAAACTTTACGAGATTTGGATTTTTGGGTTGAATTATTCGTCGGTTGGTAAGTATCGGTTCACATTCTTGTATATTTAAAGAATCATTCTTCATCATGAAGTTTTAGTTCTAGTTTTAAACGTCGGTATTAACTTTTCTTTTCTTGATCCCTGTTTACTGGACGTACAATCCATCACCTAGATTTTTTTACACAATATCTTCCTTGTGCTCTACGCATTGATAATAACAAAACCACTAACTGTATTTCCAATTTCATGGCGTTAAAGTTACACCAGAGAAAATGCCTAGATGAACTATAGCCGTCAAATTACTTCACGCATGCCTAGCAACTAAGTTTTTACGTTCATTATAAATAGAAAAATGTCTATCTTATGCCTTATGTAGCCCTACGTCTTACGTCCATTATAAATGGGCAATACTTTATCATTTACTTTACATTAACAAAATCATAACCATCACCAACACCTTGTGGTTCTAGAAACAACAATCCAAAACAATAACCAATCCATTTTCCAACCTCGCTCCTTTCTTTATAATCTGCTGAAAGTCCAAGCTTGCGTTACATGAAATCTGCATACAATTATTTTTATTTTTTAAAAATTGCGTTTCTGGTTTAAGCGAACTGTGAACTTCTAGTTTTGTTTTGGGAAGTACTGGTTGTAATTTTCTTCTTGCGTTGTATATATTCTTCCTTATGTAAGACAGATCAGTTGTAATACTTGTTGAATCTTCTTTAGCAATAAGGGATCGCACAATTTTACTTGCTTGACTGCCAATATCCTCTACAGCCTTACGTTTCGCTGCATTTGTAATCACTTGTCTTTGAATGACGGGAATGTCACATGCTGAATGGTTATGAATTAAATTCGATTTTGATATTGTGTTATCTGGTACCACTGTATAAATATTTGCTGGACACTTGGCAGTCTTATACCTCCACTTTTTCTCGCCACTTTTGAGTTCTTCTTTAAAAGAATACTTATAGTAATCTACCAAAAGCATAACTTTGCCTAGTTGACTAAATATTTCTTTTACAGTCTGCATTGTATGTACGTAATGAAACTTCAAGTGCAGTTTTATGAACACATTTTTTCTTTTGAAAAGAACATACAAAGAAAACTTATGCCACGCCTTCATAATGTCATTATCGTTATTTATCATGGGTTCTTGATATTTCAAGGAATTTTTTCAGAAATTTTAATAGATTTTGGTCATCGAAACAATATGCCAATCCCCTTAACCGTCAGATCATTTTAATATCTAATTAGGGTCAAAATAGCAGGTTGGTATCTACCGGCCGAGTTTACCTATGAAGATTAAGGCAGAAAATTTTAAGGCGGCCCAGTTTACCTGTTGGATAAGTGCATGTTCTCTTAACCGGCCGAGTTTACTATCTCCCATTTATAATATTTCAAGAGGTGATTTAGCTCTATGTAAGGCTTTTTGTAACTTTTATATTTATTAATAAAAGACATCATGATAATGAACTTAACGCTCAGGTATGAAAAAAGCAACAAGTTAATATTTTATTCTAGCAATCTGTAAATGAAATTAATAATTTTTTCTTGCAATATTTGCTATCTTTTTAGTTATTCTCATAGACGTATGAGTTCGTTAGACTACGGGTCCCCTGATAATAATATGGGCCAACATTTCAATTAGATACAAGTGACTACATGAGCAAAGATTATTAATCTTTGACTTAAGCATGCGATAGATAAAGACGAATAAATATTTTTACAAAAAATTGAACCGACTTTATTAGTTATTAGTTGTTGCACTGAAAAAAACAAAAAATATTAATTCTATTGGTTGGCTGGTTCTTTTTGAGTTGGTGCCTACAACAACAAACTACAACGGCACCACTTCAAAATTACCGGCACCAATAGAATGAATAGGTATTCTCTTGTATTTTTTAGTGGAACAACTAATAAAGTCGGTCTAATTTTTTGGTAAAAATATTTATTTCACATTTCTGAGTGTAACATAAGTCATGAAATTTGGTCCAACAATCAGTAGTTCTCTTTCAAATGAAAAAAGAATCATCCATTCGAAACGCGTGATCGAATTCCATAGAATACGAAAATCGTCCGGTCAGGTCGTGTGACCACCCATTTTTTTTTCAGCGTGCCAAGGCAAATCACAATTGACATTCACTTTTGACGTGGGGGAACCGTTTAGCCAGAGTATGAATAAACAGAAAATTCGATAGTTCATTTGGGCATAACTTGTTCCCTTTTCTCAAAGATAAACTTTTTAGTAGGTAGGAAAGAGTTATAAGCAAAAAGTTTTAGAGAATTTAAGGAAAAGCGTCGTTTTAGCGCCACAGCCTTGAACATAATACGTTTTTTCGCTATTGTCTAGTAAACAGTAACTATTTGTTAGCTTTTCAGCGATTGCGACATTGGACAAAGCAAGTTATTATCAAAGTATATAACAAAAATAACAGTGAAATAACAAACAAAAAGTACATTAAGAGTTTTACTTATCAAGCGACTCGACAACAATGCCAGAAATTTGTCATTGGAATAACATAAATTTTCCAACAAATAGTTTTTACATGTTTTCTTGAAACTATTAATTGAATCAACGTTCTTGTAACTGGAAGGTAATTTATTATACAGTTCGGAAAATGCGTAGCCTTTATAATTACATTATTTTTTGCATTTCTAATAACTTGGTTTTATTTATATGTGGTAGTTGTGTAAATCGCAATTCTTCTGGAACATGTTAACACTTTCAAAGATATAGGTTATTAATCTTTAAATGTATATTGAACGTACGGTCAAAATTCATTTATTTTTAAAATAGTTTTTGCCCGCAACTTCGTACGATTTGAAAACTGCATTCATTTCCATGCGGTATTTTTTGGTAGATGTGTGGACATACATACAAACAGAGGCGGTAAAATGGAACCTTTATTTCAAATTAGACCTCTAGCAACACATGGGCGAAAAATACACTCAATTCCATTAAGTGGTTTTTGCGTGATGTGCGTACAAACATACAGAAAGACAGACAGACGCGGTAAAATGGAGCCTAAATTTTAAGTTAGACCTCTAGTAATATATCGGTGAAAATTGCATTCAATTCCATGCAGTAGTATTTACATGATGCCCGTATAAACCTACAGACAGACAAACATTTTAAAGACTGTTGTTTTGTTACAATTTGATTATATATTATTTTTAAATACAGCTATCTCCAAAACCTAATTTGAAAATTATCAAATGATAAGTTTTTGAGCGAGAAATATGCTAGATTCTAGAACACTCAGTGTATTGAATATTGACCCCAAGCAACAATATTTGATTTATTATCGAGTATACTTGTGTATGGTAGTAGTTATGTAGGTACTCTTATCATTTTTGATCAACGACTGACGACCCAAACGAAGATTCTTTCTTCATTTGATAGAGGAGTATTGAAAAAAATCGACATTCAAAATGTCCTTCCCGTCAAAAACTTTTTCGAATGGGGTTAACTGACAGTTACAGGTTAACCCCCCCTGAAGATGCCAACCTTGTTGGCGAAACAGTTGTCAGGTTTGACAATATAAAGTGTTGGTGTTTAAAGTGTGTAAAGTGTTCATTACTGTTTATTTGTAATAAAGCTATTGATTTCTCAATAAGACGTTATTCGAACAAAAACTGATTTTTCAAAGATTTTTGGAATAAGGCTTGACCTATGCCTCGATAATAAGAAATGAAAACCGAGCCTTTCTTGAAGATGGACACAATTTATATGATTTCTGTCATCTCGGAACTACTATAGACTAGATGCGGAGATAACGTAGCTAATAAGAACACTGCCTCAAGACAAATAGGTAAGGGTATTTCATTGAACAGGTGTTTTTTTGCTTTTGATAGTATTTATATCAACAATTTCAGTTGCTGTTAAAACAACAAAGAAAAAAGACTTACACGGTGCTTTCATTGACAATTTGCAAGCAGCAGTTATGTTCTTTTTTTGGAAGTATTGTCGTAACGGAATTCACAGGAAATAAAGCTAAACCATTTCCATTGTTCTTTTCCCCAACAAACTGCTCTAAATTATGCTGCAGCTTATGTGGGGAAATGGCCGATTTTTCCCCCATCTTTTTACCTATTTTGTTTTATTATCAGGATTGTTAATTAGTAGAAGCACAGCCTGTGTGTGAGCGCTATCGATACCCTACATAAAAAAAGAAAGCAACAAAATCGCTCCCAAGATAATCTTAGCAGAGACAGACAGATAGACCAATGGCTGAAAATATCAATTTTGTACTCTGTTGAAAACCGGACATGGAAAATTGACCACAAATAAACTTGCCCTATATAGAATAGCGGCAGGAAAGCAAAAAAAATTACTCATATCTACCTCCTCCGTAGGGAGACGATCAAAAATATTTATTGAGCAATCCTTTAATTGATTACCTATTGAAACTTCTGCGAAAGCCTTTCCGAACAATCAGATTGTGGGAAATTTCCTCTAATTTAATTCTCCCACTGAGCTGTTAAGGGGCCAGTGATTCGAATTGAAATTGCAATGTTAATGTTGGAACAATTTATAGATAAATTAGTTATGAATTGTGTATCCGTTGGATGTAAAATACTATGACGCTTCATAAAGTCCATGTGATTTGAGTATCTCGTGAGGCTGTTTTTTTATATTGCCAACAAGTAAGTAACTACCGCGTAATTTTGCAATTATTATTTATAGCTGTCGAAGCGTTAATATAATTGTCCAAGTTCAAACAAATGGAATAGAAGTTGGTGGTTATGTATTATGCGATGAATATCCTCAATGGTAAATACTTATTTTTCACAGAAAAAAGAACGACTTTATTAATTTTTGGTTTCAAAAATTCAAAATAAGGTTAATTCTATAGGTGCTGGTAATTTTGAAGTTGTAAAGTTAGATAAAATACTTTTATCACCAACTTCAAAAGTTCGTCCACCAGTGTTGTTAATATTATTTTGTATTCTTTAGTGTACCGTCTAAGTTTTGAAAATCAAGAATCATTAGTCATAAAAATGAACTTTCATATTCAGAGAATTCAGAACATCGGAAACAAACATTTCAGACTTTACCAGTGCTGGAGGGCTGCAACTCTGAATTCGTGTTTTTTGTAAAATGTCTAATTTAAATGTTGCTGGATAGGATCTTTCCTTTCTTTCTTTTTAAATAGTTTTTATTTCTTTCGGTTCTTGTATCAATGGACTCCGCAGCGATTTCTCAGGCCCCATACGGTCTAGAGACTTGAAATTTCGAATTCGTACTTAGATCGCAGACATCTCGCCGCCTGTTAAGCTCCAAGTGTGATCCAATATTGGTAATTATAATTATCTCATTCAAACAAGATCATTATTTTTTCGACATGGAACGACAATGTCGGGCAATGGGATCCGTATATATACGTCTCTGTTCTCTGGTATATAGGTACACTCTGGAAAATCGTCTATGGTTATGTCGCAATTGTCAGACGTCAGACGTTGTTATTAATTTAAAGTTTAATTTTGTGTTGTGGTAGACAAACAGTAATTTGTTATGGAATTGCTGTTGCTGGCAAACACATATACATAAGTATAGTTCAAATCGAGAAAAGGATAGCAATAGTACCTAGGTACTCTTCGGTACGGTTTAAATCTTAAACACCTAATAAAAACTATTTTCAATTTTTTTTCAAAAATTTCACTTATTTTCCGTCTAAAATTTTCGATATTAGAACAAAATTGTCCCCTCCACCTCCTTTGAGGCAGGTTTTGGGAGTGGAAAATGTTGGATTTTAAATTTATTTTATATGTTACCATTACTCAACTCTCTTCTTTTAAATGGAAAAAACCCATCAAAATCGGGGTACGTTTACTCTAAAAAGCGCGCGTATGAGCATAAAAAGCACACATTCGAATTATTGTATACCTTTTCCACCTGAAACTCGGTAACAAATAATGTCGGTATTTATTGATCAGCGAACAAAGAAGGATCTGGACATACATAACTTTTTAAAATTAGCAGAATGAGTGTGCCCCTGGCATAGTACGAACTTCCCATTAGATCGATATGAGTAGAATTTATTCGTAAAAAACATAGATTATTTAAAAATTTTAATACATCTTCAATTCATTTAGTATTACTACTATATGAAATTTCGGATCCTTATTAGGATCTTGGCTAATAATTCTACTTATTTAATACATTGAATCCATACATTTAGATTTTCAGTTTATTTTGTAATTTTTTCATGTTCTTCCACGAAAATATAGCTAGAGATCCTATGAATTGATCAAAAATATTTTCAGTAGCATTTAAATCTTGGACAATTTGATATAAAAATAGCTTTTAAAATTCGTCCTTTTTTGCTCTAGAGATTATAGTCGAAAATTAATCATCTTATTGCTATGTAAGCTATTATAGTTGGCACCATGACGCTACCGACTTCCTTAGAACGAAGGAGTTAAAGAATTCTCGTATACTTATCCTACGAGTTTTACCCATGTAATACTTATACTTATTCAGAAATCTCAGACCATCTTGGAAATACACATATTTCAGACTACACCATTGCTGTAAATCGGAAATTGTTCATTGAAAGAATATCCAATTTATATGTTGTTGGATATGGTCTCTTCATTAATTTGCACGTCTCAAATATTCGATGTTTAAAAAAATCGGGCCCTGCACATAGCGGAAACACATATTCCAGATTTTACCATTGTTGTAACACAATTTCAAAAAACTCCCCGCCATCCCTTTCGGTGCCGTATTTGTTTAACATGGTATCATTTCTCAACTCTCTTCTTTCAAATAATAAAACTTCAATATCGGAGTACGTCTACCTACAATACGACGCGCACGTACTGCCACGTACGAACATAAAAAAGCTTACAGTCGAATTGTATACCCCCTACCTCGTCCATTGAGAAGTCCTTTTAGAAATCTGATCACCAATGGGAAGGCAATTATTTGGGATTTATAGCTCTTATATCAATATAAAACTTTGTTATAGAAATATTAAAAATTATAAAAAGAAATGAGTGAAATACATTCTCGACTATCATGAAATTTTCAACTACAAATAGGTATAGGTATGCTCTACAAGATCGAACACAGAAAATTTCAAATTTTGAAAATGATTTTTTTCATCATTTGAAGGGCTGTCCTCTTTCAACTGAAAAAAGAATCATCAAAATCGGCGCGAGTTTACCACGAGAAACAAGGTTACATTGAATTAAATAAACAAACATATTGTACCTTTACCTCTTTCTTTTGCGAAGTTGGTCAAAATATAAAAAAGTTTTCGAGTTTAACCCTGAAAATTGTTTTCACTACCTACTTGTATCTATCTAAACGTCAATTTATCAATATTATTTGTTTTCAGTCAAATAATCTGTTTGAAGAATTAACTGGTTAGTCCACAATAATAAAATTACTTGATCGGTTCCAGTTCAAACATTATCGCACTACTTACGTCTATGACCGCCTACGTGGAAAAATTTCCCAACAGAAGAAAACCTATTTATTCTACATAACATGGAATATTGTCACAGAACAACTCAATCCAGACGGCGGTGTAGCGTTATTTTTATCGTTACAGTTTTACATAATAGACAAAATTAGAACTAACGTATACAGAATAATAGTTGGGCTTCGTCTATAAAAAAATAATGTGTATGCATTACATTTACATTGACCAATGAACAATTTTAATTCAATTCATGATTCATGAGAGAATGAGCGTGGGTAAAGTGAAAAGGAATTTCGAAGACATATTTGTTTTGTTGTTGTGGAGAAGAGGTACAATTAATAATTATTCTTCGCCATAGTCAGGAATGTCTACATTCGATTGAATAAAATAGCAATTTAATTCACTTAATTTTGTATAATTTTAATTTATTTTGAATTTAAGACTATAACGGTCATACAGGTTTATTCCTTTTAAGTATCGTGTACCAAGCAAAATATATTCTTGAATAATGAAAATGAGACCCAGACAAAGCATCGAAAATAAGTTTGAAGAAAGAAGAAGAAATCCAATGTGGTTTTCGAAAATTACGCTATTGAAAAGACCTGCTCTTTACTTAAAGAAAATATTAGAAAATGTCATAAGTTGGACTCCCATTTTAATAAAGCATACATAAATTTGGAAAAAGCCTTAGACAAATTGCCATGATACATTTTAGAGACTATCCTTGAAAGGAATCGAACACAATCATAACTGGCAAAGACTATCAAGAGTTTCAACAAATTCTGTATAAATCAAGTAGGTACACACTCGGGCTTCTTTATCTAAGGAGTTTTTAGTACCTACCTATTGTATACCGGAGCAAAGGTACCCAAAACCAGAGGACCGAAAACCAATAGGACGGCCCTAATGCACTTGGGGAAAAAGTTCGGAGAGAAAGGCCTGGAAAAACTCCATAAGGGTAGGAATAATTGGAGACAAACCCAACGCTAATAACAGAACGGATAAGATTACTTGTGTAATTCTGTTGAGGGTTACTTCGTACTTTGATAGTCTTGTACGTACCTATTACTGGCAGAGTATAAGTGTTCTGAACAAACACAACAAACTCCATTAATAATAAGTAGGTATCTATACTGTAATCCTCATGAGCCTTATAATTTAAATAATGAGATTTTTCCTCCAACTTCTATAGTAATTTGAATATTTGAATTACCCCACTGCCGTTCTTCTAGCTCAACTAATTGTTTTTCGATTATTATTTGTACATAGGTATATTGATATTGTTAAGAATTGTTCCATGTTATGAATATGAATAATATCCAGAATATCTATATCTTTAATGAAACAAATCATCAATTTTGTAACCCGCAATCTATTAGGAGATGATGAATATACTCAAAATCTGCATGTTTCTAAACAAAAATGTAACTATTTTGGGTCGTATCTTTTTAAAGCAGCGCTTTTGTTTTCTCAGTATTCCCAGTCCGGTAGCTGTTTAGCCTGTACTAGATTTGAAGCAACCTAAAATTTGAAATTTTGCTTTGTACATTCCTAATATGTAGGTTGTTCTTTTGAATCATTAATATAGAGTTACAAGTGATAAATAGGTACCTAAATAAAATTAGGGTCCATTTCGTATTCATCTGAGCTTATAACTCACGAATGTCAGTCTCATATAAATAATTAATTAAGAAAGAGTGTAATTTCATAAAAAATGGGCAGATAATCTTTGATGGTGCTTACACGTATTATTTTTTTGAAACTCTTCAGATGCCAGACTTGAACAAAGCTTATTCCATCTTGAAAAGTTTATTAACATAATTTATAAATCTTGGAAAGACCAGATATAAATTCATACAAGAATCAACAAGTCAAGTTAGTCATAAGCAAGTGTAAATTAAGCAGCCATTTCCTACAAATGGTAATATCCTACCATACACAAAATAACATTTCAAGTTAGAAAGGTATTGCTTATGTAAATCGCTAGCATTTAGTGCAAACATACAATGTCATGCAATGGGGTGTCGCAGCCAGCTGGCTAGGTCAGCCATTAAACTAGTTTGTCTGAATAGGACTATCCAATTAACTGGCTGAATGAATGATTTTTAGCCATTCAAGGAGATAGCCAGGTTAATTCTTTCCCGCGATAACTTTTAGCTGTTTATTTGTCTGGAAGCTCTGTGTACCTTATTCTAAATTTCATTTTCTATACATTTGCAGGCTCTAAATTCGTTTTTCTACCCAATTTTTGACCAAATATATTAATATAAGTATGAGAAGAGTTTTTAGTATTAGAATCATTTATGGTAACCAACATCTAGAAAATCTATGAGGATATAATTCTAATGGAACTCGTTAATAGGAATCGAAAATAAAGAATAGCATTTAATTAACAAGCTCAGGTAACCTTCAAATGGCTGGTTAAGCTAGTTGGCTACGACTGATGCACCGTTAGGCTATTCTGAATATAATGTTATATATTTTAGTCGCCTTGGAATAGAACGTTCAATATTTACAAAAATAACCTGAGAAATAATAATAAATTTGGCTGCTATGTCGAAATTATGTAATTGTATTTATCGCGGCTTTGGCTTGATGAATTTTATATAGGTACCTATAATCGACTATTTGAAAATGATTCCTAATGAAAAAAAACAAGGTTGTCGTTAAAATGGTTTGTTTTTGTTTGTATTGTAAGTATGTTCTTGTTTCATGGTCTGGTTCTGGTTTATACGTTTGAATAAATATATAAATGAATAAAACTCTTATCCAGGAAATATATCAATAAATTATTTACCCGCGGACATAAAACATTTTCAAATAAATTCTAAAAAATGCTCTTTTCAAAATAAGGCAATTTGTCATACTATTAAAGAGTCTGGGCATTCCTGTTTTTGTAGTCCACGTTACTGCAATACTGAATACAGTTGTGCTGATTGAACAAAAAGTTTGATATCCAACCAACATTTCCTTCCCTGAACTTAGACAGTAAAATTACAGACCATATGTGGCAAAGTTTAAATTGGACATTTATAAAAAAACGATTTACAGCAATAGGTAAAGTGTGAAATATGAGTCTTACCGCTATGTTCTGAAATATCTAAATATAAGTGAAAGTTCAACGATTCTGATGACTTTAAAAGAACTAGGATCGATCTTCTCAGTTGGTCACTGAATAATACAAAATAATATAATTCTTTTGGTGCTGGCCGAAAGTTGGTGCCAAAAGTCTGATATGTACCAATAAATGCACACCATAATTAATATTATTTTGTATTTACCATTGCACCTACTGGTAAAATTGTTCTTAGTTTTGGTAAAAATACAAGTTCAATCTAGTAATAAATATTTTTTACAAAAAATAGACCGACTTTATTTGTTGGTGCACTGAAAAAGAGAGAATATTATTAATACTATTGGTGCTGGTAGGTACTTGTGAAGTTGGTGCCAAAGGTGTTCAATAGAATTAATATTATTTTGTATTTTTCAGTGTTGCAACAAATAAAGTCGGTACATTTTTTTTCAATATTCATTTCACACTTTTGAGTATAACATTAGTCATGAAAATCCTTGAACATTCACCTTTCCCAAAGAAGACAGTACTTATCCTATTACCCACGTATATTCTTTGATTGTAGTTGTTACTATTCAGAGATCTCAAAACATCGCTGGATAAATACATATATTTCAGATTTAAACATTGCTATAACTCGAAAACTGCAACTCTTCAATTTAAACGTTTCGGGAAATTATCTTATTTTTAATTTCTAGAGAAATTGCCCCACTTTGGAGAAAAGGAAGGAAATTTTTGATTGGAGCTTCCATGAATATGGGACCATTTCTCAAGTCTCCTCTTTCAAATGAATCAAAAATCATCATAATCGGAGTACTTTGACTATACAGCGCGCGCACAAACCAAAAAAAGCAGACTGTCGAATTGTATACTTCCTCCGTTTGGGTTCGTCGGTCAAAAACCCAGCCGTATTCATAATAAAATCGAATATTTAAGCGTAATAAACTAATTTTATTTTAAATCCACCTATTTTTACATTTAAAATCATGGGGCTTAGTGAACAATAACATGCTTATACTATTATGAATAAAAGCAATTCGATAAAAATGATCAAATAAATCATTGGGAACAAATAAATCTAACTCTAAATTAATTGTTTAAAATTAAACTGTGCGAATAGATTACTGTTTTCACTCTTACACATTTTCGATACGATTTATAGCATTACCATTGGTTTATTCTATAAATAATAATTGTATTGTACTACATTGTTTCTCTGGAAACTTTATATCTTTTTACGAATAAATGTTCCGTCACTAATAGCCATAAAGTGGATACGTATTGCATGCCGTTTTGCTGTTTAATGACTAAAAATAATATTCCCCAGGAAATTCATGTCCCTAGAAATATATTACAATAATTATATTAAAGCATAATAGCAATTGTATAATTTAAAGCCATTCATGGAAAAACTGTAAATAAGAGATCTTTTTGTTCGGTAATAGAATTTAGATTTAGAAAATTATTATTATATTCTCAAATCATAATCATTTGATTCTTCAATTATTTCAAATTCTAGTTACTATTCATTCCATGCTATTTATGTTCTGGTAAAAAGCGGTAAATAGTTAAACCTATTTGCCTAATTTCTATTTTTGAATTATAATTATGTACATAATTTTAATTCCTCAATTTTTATTCTTATATTAGAGTTATATTTATAGGTATTAATCTAGAGATCCACTCCAGCTTCGCACGGGTAGTATTAGAATAATAGACGTCAGAATGGCGTTTTCCTTACATCCCGTGGGGGCGTCGAGGTTACAAGCTGAAATTTGGCACAATCGTCACTTATTGCCTACTTTGCTTAAATCCAAAAGCTGGAAAAAATCTGACAGTGCAGAAGGGCGCAAGAAAAAAATTTGTTCGTTGTAAAGAAGAAAACGTTATTGATTTTTTGATATAAATACAATACAGATTTTTGTGGAAATTATATATTTTTTCAATTTTTGAAAGTCGCGAAATATACGTGCTTTTATGGAGCTACGCTAGTCAAATAGTTGATTATCTCGGAAAAATATTAGGCATTTGCTAATTAATTTTCAGAGTTTTTTCCGTTTAACCCGTGATATCTCGTGAACGTAGGCATTAATCGAAAAAAACTATTCTTTGAAAAAGTTTCTCGCGTCTTTCATTCTACCACCGGTGTAAGAATAATAATTTTAGGAAGTGAAATAGTGACGTATTTTAATTGAATACGATGCGGTGTCAAAATGCACGGCTGTTGAGTGGATCTGCCACTTCGCGTCTCCACTTCCGACAACGATGTCGCATCTCACTTTAACACCGTAGCTCCATCGCTCCATCCCTTTTGCCCGACTTCCACTCCACTGTTGTTTATTGCGCTCGTGCACATCTTTTCTTTTTCTATGTGTTTTTTGTGACAAAAAAGACAGTATACATAAGTGCAGTTCCATTTTACCAGAGGGTTGTTTCAGGGTTTATGGTAAATACTACAAATACCTAGATATTATAGGTACCTACGTTGGAGTAATAAAATAGACATTAGGTACAGCTTGAATATTTTAGTTGTTACCATTTTAACACCGATTTAACTCGAAAACCGTAACTCTAAGGAAAAAATGTTCATTATAAATGTTGCTACAAATAATTATATCTTTCATGTAGTATCGAAAAATTTTCAATTTTCGAAAGAAATTGTCCTCTCCACATAGCAAAAATACATATTTAACATGCGTCTATCTCGAAAACCGTAACACTTTGGAAAAAATGTTCAATTCAAACGTTTCCGGATATTGTCCTATCTTTAATTATATCAACTCAGATTTTCGATTTTCGAAAAAATTCGCCCCCACCACCCCTTCGGGGGCGGTTTTCGGAGGGAAGGAGATTTCGGATTTGCGTTTTTATGAATATGGGACCATTTCTCAATCCCCTTCTTTTAAATGAATCCAAAATCATCAAAATCGGAGCTTGTTTACTATATAAAAGGCGCGCACGAACCAAAAAAATCCCGATGGCCTGTAGTCAGCGGAAAGGTAAATGTTTCAAAATTCATTGAAATTAAATTTGAACAACCTTTTCATTGGTATACCTACATGTTATTACACAAGATTGTCGTATGTGTCATAGCCTTGCGGTTAGAGACAGGGTTCGAGTTCCACTTCAAGGCAGAATTTTTTTTTTCGCCTATTTATTTTCAATAAATATACTATATATTTTTTTAATCAGGGTCTATCTCCAGAAAATATACAATTACATCAAATTTATATTGAGTGTTCATGTTTTATCAATATTTGTTATTTTTCTTTATTAATTTTTATTTTTTTACCTGTGTATTTTATGAAAAATTGCTTCAAACAAAAGTTGTAGGTACTGATTATATCTATAACCTAAAATTATTTTTGATTATATTTATACTACGGCTCTTTTTTGATAATTTTTTTAAATGTTTGAATGGTCGCTATTTTGAAACTACTTACCTGATATTGCCCAATAACGAACTCGACCAAGATATTTGAGAGATTGATTTTGTAGCAAATTTGAACTTGATACCTTGAAAACTGCGACCTCTATCGTGTTAACAAATTTCGTAATATCCCATATATATGTATGAACGATCGCAATAGGTACATTTCTATAAGAAATTTACCTAATAAAGCAGACAGTCGAATTATATACATCCTCCGTTCGGGGTTCGTCGGTCAAAAACTCTGATATTGACATCCATATAGCATGGAAGGAAAAAATGAAAATTTGCAAAATGCCATTTGACGCAAATCTTGTAAGGAGAGCATTAAATGTTTGGAAATGAAAATAAAAAGAGAAGAAGAATTTAAGTACACGGACATTAAACCACCCCCTCCTGTTGGTAAAATGCTGCGCAAAAATATTTTCGGTGTAAATAAGTGCGTTTTATGTCAAAAACGATCAGCAACACGGCGTTTGTCGTAGGTTACGTCTATGAACATCGAACATAAAATAAAATCCACAGGTCTGTCAATTTAGACGTTCTTAAAAGAATAGGATCAAACGATATGATTGCCATGGAAATTAAATACCATACAGGTGGTTTACTATCAGAGTAAAAGAGCCTGCTCAAACATAAACATGTGGGTATTACAAGTAAATTCACCATAGCTACAAATGTCTAAAAAGACAAAGCTCTAGATTCCATTACCGACAAAATGAAAAATAGTTAAGGAAAATATCTAATCGAGTCATCTTATGAAAACCGCTTAAATACACACTTACCTTCCATCACTACAGAAAATTGATTTTGGGATATAGAAAAATGTTCCGAGATAATCAACTATTTGACTAGCGTAGCTCCATAAAGGCGACTTTCAAAAATTTTAAAAATATATAATTTCCACAAAAATCTTTTGGATTTAAGCAAAGAAGGTAATAAGTAACGATTGTGCCAAATTTCAGATTGTATCCTCGACGCCCCCTTACAATTCATCTTTAAACGATTTAATGGGGACCGTCCACTAGAATGGTTATTGTGAGTCAACCTTAATCGTTAGACATAATACGCCATCGCAGACTTTTTTAGAACATTTTGAGAGGAACTAATCCACCGTCATTAATTTCATGTATCTTTGACAATTCACGCAGCATACGCCACAAGAGCTCTAAGATGCTGCTGCATGGTTGGTCGAAGAAAATCCTGCAATTTTCAGTCAGGACCTAGCATGCCGTGATGTAGTACAAAATTATGATTGAGCGGTCTATTTACATAAATAAGGTATTCTTAGACTATAACTACCAGATATTATTTGGATCAAAATGAGAATTCTACGGAGTCATCACACTTTTATAATATACCGCTTTTCAAATTACGTTTCTTGTAATTTTGGTCCGTAAGTTTTTGCTAAGCTAGAAATGATTTGCTTACAGTTTTACTTTAGCTTTTCTTCCATTTTACTGAGAAGTAAATCAAAAGTTTCTTATTCGTAAAACATGATGGATAAGGCCATAACCGTAGATAGATACATTTCAATGATGTATTTTTGACCGACTTCACAAACGGAGGAGGAGTTTCATTCCAAAAAAAAAACAATATTAGACATGGTCTTCGCCCAAAAACTTATGTGGTGGTGGGGGCAATTCTTGTCGAAAATTGATAGTCCGAGACGGAAAATTTCATATCAGGAAATGTTTAAATTGGATATTTTTAAAAATAATCATAGGTTTCCACGTTACATTATGAAATATTTGTTTCAACTATGTGGAATCGAAAATTCGACATTGGAAAATAAGAAAGGGGACCATATCCGGAAACGTTTAAATTGAACATTTTTTCAAAAGAGTTACGGTTTTCAAGTTTCAGGAATGGTAAAGTCGGAAATATGTGATATGTGTACTTCCGCTATGTGGAAGGGGCAATTTTTTCGAAAATTGAAAATATAAGGCAGCCAAATTAAAGAAGAGATTATATGCAGTAGCAACATTTATATTGAACAATTTTTCAAAAGAGTTACGGCTTTCGAGTTACAGCAGTCAAGTCCGAAATATGTATAAGTATATCTGCGCCGCGATGTTTTGAGATCTTTGAATAATAACAAGTACAAACTAAGCCTATACATGGGTAATAGGATAAGTAATGTTTTCTTTGTGAACGTTCAACAATTCTTATGACTAATGTTAATAAATATTTTTTACAAAAAATTGGATCGGTTCTATTAGTTGGTGCCCTGAAAAATACAAAATATTAATTCTTGAAGGCAGGACAACTTCAAAATTATCAATACCAATAATATTATTGTATATTTTTCAGTGCACCAACAAATAAAGTCGGCCCTATTTTTATTAAAAAAAATCGAATGTATACAGGGTGTCCCAAAATTAGCCAAACTTCACCAACGGATTCTAAGTTTAAAAATAATGGAAAAAGTTCCAATGAACATAAGTCGAAAAATGTTCGTTAAGGGAGTCGCAGACCCTTTAACATATAAGCCTGAAGAAAATAAATCCCAATGTCAAATAAGTCAACACGAAACTTGTATTGTCCGTGGCTACTATGATCTCAAATTGTTTGATTTACACTTGAGACAAGTAGTAAAGCTTTTGAATCGATTTTACTAGGAACGGTTCATCTTACTGATGTTCGATAAGAGTACCTGTTTTTAGTAGAAAATTCCAAATTTATATTTAATTATAAAAAAAAAAATTGAAAAAGCCACAAACAAAAAAGTTGGGGTAGTTTTTGACCCAAAGCAGCCTTATTAAATAAAAGAATATGTTCATAATTTCAAAATAGCAGGTTTTAACTGATTGCATATAAAAGAGCAATTTCTTTAATTTTTGTCAGTCTGTTCAGGCGAATCTCAGTAACGGCTAAACCGATTCCGACAGGATTTTCACTGCCAGTTAGCGTGGACGAAGCCGCGAGTAATAGCGAGTAATATAATAATATCTATATTATTTGAAAAGAAAAACTCTGCCCTGAGTTCTAAAAGTTACATTTTGGAACCCTTGTATTCAAAACTATGTCACTTCATAATAATTGCTCTAGTTATCGTCACGCTACAGATCTGCACAAATAGCATTCATGGGAATTCTATTTGCCATGTGACAAAAAGTACAACTTCACTTTATATAATATCGAATACGTTTCCATGCGAATGTTCAATGTTCATTTAATTATGAAATAGGATAGAATAATAATGGCACTAATCAATAATATCTACTACTTTGTCATTAAGATTGCATGTCGAAGGCTTATTACGCGTATAATCATTCCTTTAGTCAAGTTCAACAGACAGTAAAAGCGAGTCTATTACGAAATCTTAGCAATATTTCGTAGAAACAAAGCCCAAAAGATTGAAGTGTTGAGTGATTATTTGTTTTTTAGTCTTTTACACTCTTGTATATATTCAGTTGACAATAGTTTCGATATCTCAATTACTATCATTCCATATTCTATTTTATATTGTATATTGTTATTGAATCAATTATAATGAAGAGTTTTACCTAGATGGTAGCGTTTCTGATTACTTTGACTTATCTTGTTAATTTTTCTATTTTCTGACCGACGAAACCCTACTATTACTATAGTAGCTGTATAAGGAAAGTATTGTAATCGTGTGAAATTTTCGGTATCGAGATTTTTACAAATGTTGACGTTTCAGAGTTTTCTAAGTCTAATAAACATATTTTCAGCCATTGGTCTGTCTGTCTGTGAAAGCATTATCTCGGGAACAGATCGATGTATTTTGTTGCTTTCTTTTTTATTTTGTTTGATACCAATATCACTCGCCGGTGGCACTGAATGAGAATCCTGTATACACTGGGTGTTGAGCTATAGCCAAAAAACGTGATTTGGTAAAATGGTTAAATCTAAAATACTTATGCGTATTTCCGCAGCGATGTTCTGAGATCTCTACATAATAACAAGTACAAGCAAAGGATATACGTATATATATATATATATATATATATATATATAATATAAACATAAGATGAAGCTCTACACCACGTTTAACATAAGTATGTATAATAATTAAAGAGATCTATTAGTTCATTAATGAATGAAATATATAAAATATAAAAATAAGACGCTCTACACCTTTATGCTTTTGTTTAGTCGGGCACAACCACCAACTAGAAGCGGATCACGTGATTTCAAGCTTGTTAGCTTTCATCAGCGCCACATAAGTGGAAGCTGTATCCAACTAAACAAAAGCAAATGGAAGTAGTCAAAAACTTTGAGACATTATCTACCAGTGGGACACAATTCGCGCCACCTAGGTATTGAGAGCACAATTACGTTTAACGTAAGTATGTATAATAATTAAAGAGATCTATTAGTTCATTAATGAATGAAATATATAAAATATAAAAATAAGATGAAGCTCTACACCTTTATGCTTTTGTTTAGTCGGACACAACCACCCACTAGAAGCGGATCACGTGATTTCAAGCTTGTGCGCTGATGAAAGCTAACAATAGATCTCTTTAATTATTATACATACTTACGTTAAACGTAATTGTGCTCTCAATGCCTAGGTGGCGCGAATTGTGTCTCACTGGTAGATAATGTCTCAAAGTTTTTGACTACTTCCAGTTGCTTTTGTTTAGTTGGATACAGCTTCCACTTATGTGGCGCTGATGAAAGCTAACAAGCTTGAAATCACGTGATCCGCTTCTAGTGGGTGGTTGTGTCCTACTAAACAAAAGCATAAAGGTGTAGAGCGTCATCTTATTTCTATATTTTATATATTTCATTCATTACTGAACTAATAGACCTCTTTAATTATATATATATATATATATATGATGGCTTTACACCCCTTTCTGGGGTTGTGCCGCTTAAAGCTTTCTAAATCCATTTCAAATTGAGGTGGATTAATCCTCATAATCAGTATTTTCAGTAATCTTTTCAACTTATATTTTTCCATAGCTCTCTATCTCTAGTTTTCTCTCTCCATTTCACAATTCCCGCCCTGCTAAGGTATTCCTCCACTTCCTTCATCCATTTTGTCCTAGGTCTTCCGCGTCTTCTTTTTCCTCCTAGTTCCCATTGAAGCATTGAGTACGTTGTAGCTTTTTCCACAGCTCTCCATACATGATCTAGCCACTTTACTCTTTGTTCTTTGATTGTCTTTACAATATCTTCTTACAGTTCTAGAAGTATTTCATGGTTCATTCGTTGTCTGTATTCATTTTCACCTGTCTTAATTGGCCCCAGTATAGTTCTCATGATCCTTCTTTCTACCACTCTCAGATCTTCTTCATCTTTTTGGGTCATTGTTAATGTTTCAGCGGCGTACATCATTATTGGTCTGATAATTGTTTTGTATATGTTGATTTTGGTTTGTCGAGTAAGTATTTTACTTTTCAAGATTTTCCTGTTTGCTTGATATGCTCGATTTGTTGCCAATATCTTTTCATCTATCTCTGATCTTCTCTGTCCATTACTATTTATCATCACACCTAGATACTTAAATTTGTCCACTTCTTCAAATGTATGCTCTCCAACTCTCACGTCTGCATTTTGTAACATCTTTCCAAATCTCAATAGTTTTGTTTTGTTCTCGTTTATTTCCAAATCCATTTTCTTTCCTTCTGTTACTATTTCCTTTAAAATAGCTTCCAGGATGTTTCTTCTCTTTGAAATTATGGCTATGTCATCAACAAATGCAATTATTTGGCTTCCGCTTGTTCGAAGGTTTACTTTTCTTACATTCCTCATTACATATTCCAATGATAAATTGAATAATGTTGCGGATAGTGAGTCTCCTTGCTTTACTCCTTTGTTAATCATGAACTCTTGAGTTTCTCCTCTCTGTGTTAAAATACTGACTTTTGAATGTTCCCTGGCCATTTTAATCATTCTTCTTTACTTTACATCAATTCCTTGTTCTTTCAGTGCTAACATAAGTTTTGCCCTTTTTAACGAGTCGAATGCTTGCCGGAAATCCAAGAAGAGTATTTTTATGTCAATTTGATGTTCGTGTGATTTTTCCATTATTTGTTTAATTGTATGAACTGCATCTGTTGTTGATTTTCCTCTAATAAATCCACACTGGTGTTGTCCTATTGTGTCTTTAGTTTTTTCAGCAAGTTTCTTCTGGATGAGCGCTGATAGTATTTTATACGCAACATTTAAAAGAGTTATTCCTCTGTAGTTTCCACATTCTTACTGGTCACCTTTCTTATGTATTACTACGATTTGCCCCGTTTCCCATTCCTCTGGCATCGTTTCCTCTTTCCAAATTCTCGTTATCATTTGATGTATTTTCTCAGCCATCTTATCTTCTCCATACTTTATCAATTCTACAAATATCTCATCCTTTCCTGGAGTTTTTCAATTACGAAGTTTTCTTATGTTCTCTTTCACTTCTTCTAGAGTAGGTTCGTCTTATTCTTCATCGATGATAGTGTCTTCTTCTTCATTTCCTTGTAGTTGAGGTTCATATAATAGTTCTTTAAAATATTCTATCCATCTTATCTTGTATTGATTCTTTTCTTCTATGACTTTTCCTTGTTTATCTTTTACTCCCCTTAACTTATTTTTGTTTTTTTTTATTGTACTCATAAACTTTCTTATAAAATGCTTTGGTATTCTTATTTGTTCTTTCATTTTCTATTTCTTGTATATTATTATCTATCCACTCTCGCTTCTTTTTTCTGACCAGCTTATTGCATTCCCTCCTTAACTTCTCATAGGCTTCTCTGTCTTCTGTGTTATTAGTTTTTATCCATTTTATCCTCGCTTTTACTTTTTTTCCATTTCCTGTTGGCAATCTTTATCGAACCATTCCTTCTCTTTTTTGTTGTGACTTTTTCCAATATGTTCATTGGCTGCTATTTCAATACATTTTTTATTTTCATCCAGTCTTCCTCAATTCCATCTTCTTTAATTCCACATTCGGATAATAGTTCTTCCATTTGCTTCATATATTCTTTCTGCGTATTTTCTGCTACTTTTGCCATAACCATAAAGTGATCTGAGTCTGCGCAGGCTCCTCAATATGACCTTACGTCCTTAATTGATGACTGTTTTCTCTTATTTATCAGTACATGGTCTATCTGTGTACATGTTTTTTGATCAGGTGATGTCCATGTTATCTTGTGGTGTTTAGGATGTGGTTGTTTAGTGCTGCTTATAATCATGTTGGTTCTTGCTGCCATATTACATAGTAGGTGTCCGTTGTCATTTGTTTTATCGTGTATTGTATGTTTTCCTGCTACATTTTTTATATAATCCTCCTTCCCAATTTGTGCATTCAGATCTCCTAGCAGTAGTATTGTGTCCTCTTTAAGTATGCTTTCCAATTCTTGTTCCAATTTGTCGTGAAACCTAGCTTTATCCTCTTTGCTTGCATTTTCAGTAGGTGAGTATACGTTCAGAATTGACAAGTTGGATGGTCTTCCTTCTATTCTTAGATATGCCATTCTTTCATTTATCGGTTGAAATTGTATTATTCTCTGCCTTAATTTTCCAAAAGTCATAAAGGCTACTCCATACTGTCCTTGTTTTTTGCCTCTCGAGTATCGAATATTGAAGTCATCATTGTCTATATTTCCTTGACCTTTCCACCTGATTTCTTGAATTGCTGCAACATCTATTTTGTATCTTTTAAGTTCATTGCTAATTTCTTGCATTTTATCTGAGGGCAGCATAGTTCTGATATTCCACGTGGTTATTTTCATAACTTTATTTCTCTTATTACTATTTTTTTTTTATTTTATTTTTTTATCTTTTTACATGTTTTTCTTTCTTTAAATAATCCTGTCCTAGTTCGTTTCCGTTTGTCAGTTGATCTATTTTTTGCACCTCAGTTTCAGCTAGTAGTTTTTTGCTTCCACTTTTTCCATGCGTTTATTATCTCTATCCCATTTCCACTCCTCCCCATCTATAATCACTTTACTGTATCCTATCTTTACATTCTTTCCTCATTCTCTCTCCTTCCTTGCTAGTTCTCTTATTTGTCGTTGTTTATCTCTTTCTTCCTTTGTTAAATCATCATTTATATATATTTTATTTGATGTTAAGGCCTTCAGTTTTGATTTGTTTCTCATAATTTTCTCTTTGTCGTTTTCTTCTTTCAATTCTATTAGACAAGTACTGCTTCCTATTTTAGTAGCTTTGACGATATTCACAACCACAGCTAAATTTTCTTTCATAAAATTTTCCATCCTATTCTTTGTTGCCATAGTTTCTTCATTTTCTATTGTTAGCCCATTCACTATTACGTTGTTTTTCTTCTTATCGTTTTCAATCCATTCTATTGCTCTTCTCATTATCTTCAGCTCTTCTTTGAAATTTTCGTTTTCTTTTTTTATCTGCTCATTTTCTTTTCTCAGATATTCATTTTCTTAACGGCATGTTGTTATATGTCTATAAGTTAGTCCAAAAAAAAATTTGGTTAATAAGTTTATATATATACATATGGGATATTACGAAATTGGTTAACACGATAGAGGCCGCAGTTTTGAAGGTATCAAGTTCAAATTTGCTACAAAAATCAATCTCTCAAATATCTCGGTCGAGTTCGTTATTGGGCAATATCAGATAAGTAGTTTCAAAATGGCGACTTCAAACATTTAAAAAAATTATCAAAAAAGAGCCGCAGTCTAAATATCATCAAAAATAATTTTAGGTTGTAGATATAATCAGTACCTACAACTTTTGTTTAGAGCAATCTTTCATAAAATACACAGGTAAAAAAGTTAAAATTAATAAAGAAAAATAGCAAATATTGATAAAACATGAACACTCAATATAAATTTGATGTAATTGTACATTTTCTGGAGATCTTAATATAGACCCTGATTTAAAAAATATACGAACCCTGTCTGCTTTATATTCAACAGCCAAAACAAAGAACGTCTAACCGCAAGGCTATGACACATACGTCAAATTTGTGTAATAACATGTAGGTATATCAATGAAGAGGTTGTTCAAATTTCAATTCAAATAATTTAGAAAAATTTACCTTTCCGCTGACTACAGGCCATCGGGATTTTTTTTATTTCTTTCTGATCTTCCTTTATTTCATTGGTATCCTCTTTTATTTCTGTTTTTGTTTTATTATCTCCAGTTTCAAGTCTGCCATTAGACTATTTATTAATACCTTTAATTCTTACATTATTACACCTTCCGAAAACATTGGCAGAACAGATTGAAGATTCTGACAAATTTTAATACCAAGTTTGCTCTAAATAATATTTAATTCTTTAAATAATATAATAATATAAAATTTTCGATAGTTTTGAACCAACCCATTCGTAGGTTGGGCAAACCTCGTAATGAATAATATCTAACATATTCTAAAGAGTGACTGTTCTGCTTTTTAAATTATGGTCGTTATGGAAAGTTTGAAATTAATTTCGATCAACTTCATAAAAGGGAAGTATAAATCTTTTTTTTTAATTTTAGCCAAAAGAAAAAGGTAGGTATATTATTCTACTGTATGATTTCGGTTCATAATATGTAACTTTGGTTTGCAGTTTGCATAGTAAACGTTCATCGATTTTGATTTTTTTTTTTTCATTTGAAATAGGAATATTAGTAGATGGTCCCAAATTTTCAGGGTTTCATAAGCCTCATCCTCTCAAAAAAGCCCTACGAATGCTAGATTTTTTAAAAAAAATTGAAACTTTCTTTGTTAGATCTTGTAGAAAATATGATTTCTTGACAAATTTTTACTTGAAAAACTTAACTCGATAGATCGAAGAGTTATGTATAGTTAGGACTTTAGAAAGGTAAAAATGTATTTCACTCATTTCAGAGACAGTTGCTTACAATTTAAAATATTTTTATAATAAGTTGTATATCATTATAAAAGCAATAAATCTGAAATAAACGCCTTCTCATTAATAATCGGTCTTAGGGCACTTTTATACAATTGAAAAAAAAACATTTCTTTATATTCATGTAAAAAAATCATTCACCTTTAACCTCTATGGTCAATTGGTACATGTAACCGTTTCATATACACAAAGTCGTAGGTTCGATTTCAACTACATACATTGTTTTACACAAAACACTTTTTTCTTTAGTAACTTATAACAACAATGCATGAAGAATATTTTTGATGAAGGAAATAGAATGATTAAGCAAATAATAATTTGTTATTTGAATTATTGAGATTATTGATGTAGGGAAACGATGCACAACAGGAATATCCAGGACAATATGTAGGTACTCATAATTAGATCATCAGATTAGTTGTTTTTACACGGCCCAGGTGGCGTATTAATTATTAACCTCGACGAGTTAATATTATGAAATAAATATCTAGGACCGGATCTAGGATCTTTTCTAAATTGGTGTCAAGAGTCTTCTATAGCTATACCATTACATCTATCTATTCTATTATTCAATATTATTATTTGAATTTGAGATTTCTCAGAAATTTCAAGCGTTTTCGAGCACATGGATAGTTTAAAATCCTTACCATTATATGTTCTGGAATTACATAATATAAGAAAACGTTATGCGATCCAGATGGAACACTCATAATTGAGAAAAAATATCTTCTTAAAATTGGGATTGGCTTTATTAGATACAAGATAATATTCATTTTGTTGGTACTTGTTCTTTTGAAGTCAAAGACAAATATCTTCTATAACTCATACTTGATCTCTGTGAATTATTATATGAGTATTACACTTGATAAAAACCACAAGAAGTGGATTTTTAAGCGAATTGCAAAAAGTTTCTTTTAGAAACATCAAGGTGTTGTTAGGGGAATCGATTTATATTCAGAATCGAATCCAATTATTATGGTTTCAAGATCCACGTACCACAAGATCTTCAATTCCACTCAGCAATTCAGCCTTTCGGGTTAAATTGACTTTGCAAAACTTTCAAACGTCCACGACAGTTCAAATTGTTGAGAGAACTATAAACCAGAGCTATCAGAAAGAGATGAAGCTGAACTGAATAACAGCATTGTAAGATTGTAACAGAGTTTCCAGCCGCTGGCAATTGTGGAGGATAATAAATTTCTCCAATACACAAAAATATCAATTTGCTCTAAACCATAAGTAGCAGAGTATTTTCTCATAGAATTATTCCGGATTTATCGGAGAAGGACAACGTTAAAATAAATCTTAAATGAAATTAATAATGTTGCCCTAAGAACTCCATCGAAATCAATAAAATATATTACGGATATCGCAGCTTTTTTATGAATGTGATAAATCGCAGGTAAAACAAAGTAGCTAAATCTGAACAACAACATATTCTCCAATATTTTTTATAGAAATGATCACGCAATCTCTAAAAGTTGCCATTACAAATAAATAATCTATACAAAAAATGGACTGACGTAATCAGTTGGTGCACTGAAAAATACAAAATAATAGTAATTCTATTGGTGCTCGTACTTTCGTTGTTGTGCAGTTGCAGTTAGATTGAAAACATTTGGCACCAACATCACAATTACCAAAAACTGGATATTTTTAAGTTGGTGTCACAACTCTTCTATCTTCCTACAACTGCATTACAAAATGACCAGTATGCACAAAATCTCAGGGCACCATCTAATAAATTGGGTCTTAGTTTTTGTAAAAAGTTTTTTGAAAATCATATGGGTTCCAATGCACTACTATAGAATACAACTTTTATACGAATAGTCCCTTCTCTAGACCAGAACTCTTTTCAGAGATACCCCCTTATTCTTTTTGTAAAGAGGAAATAAATAATAAAGAGCTGTATTTTAAGAAAGATCAGTAACAATTTTTTTTCATTATCTGAATCGCAATTTAACATAAGATTCCTCGTATAAGCAAATTAAGGTGAAAATTGTAAAACTTAATTTAGTTTTACCTAGAAAAATATCAATTCTGTTGACGAAACACGTGTTTAATACTCAAGTTTTTCGAATATATGACTTCTCTAAATGTGTTGGTACATACAGGATAATATTTTTATTCAGTAATAGGATAAAACTTTTAGGCATATGGTGATAAGGATATACATTTATTTACAGATATCTATTATATGATGCTGGTGCCAAGTACCCTTTCCAGATTGTAAACTCTCACACCTACTTATTATCACACAAATACCTTCAATTCTCTTATCATTCTTTCTATTTGTATTGACTTCAAATGTATAAATAGTGTCGGTTTCATAATCCATTGTCAACATCTTGAATATAAAATTTTACTTCCCAGGCCATTTAAGTTTAATAAACTGTTTAAAATTCTTAATAAGATATTTATTCTTGATTTTCAGTGAAATTCTTGGAATACAAGATTCCTTCGTATTATAATATTTTATCAACTTAAGGGAAGGAAACTGGACTCTTAATTTCATTGTGATTGAAACAAAGTAGGTAATTATTGAACCGTTCCATCGTAATTAATTATTATTAGTAGTATTTTCATCCAAGCAAAAGTAATTTGAAATTATTTTCACGATGGCGTCACAAATTACCCTCACGATGACATCACAAACATGCGATGGTAGGTACGTTAAAAGATTGTCTATTGATTGTTGGGAGAGTCAAATTGCTTTCGCATTTCTAATAACATATATGTATCAAAAACAATAAACACAAAATTACCAGTTAAAGGTTTACCCTTGAAGATGCCAACCTTGTTGGCGGAACAATTGTCCGGTTTGGCAAAATAAAGTGTTGGTGTTTAATGTGGTAATTCTGTGTTTATTATTTTTGATTCTATCTACGCCAACGGCTCCAGATTCCACATAGTATTTTGACATTTATGTAAACAACTGAAATCTGACCATGTTTTCTTTCACACAAGTTATTCGATAAAGTCGTAGAAGACTCCCTCAATATTTTTTAATAATTTTGCTGGTTACCATTACTCAAAGTGAGACGACAGGGCTTGTCAGTTTCTATTATATTTATATAAAAAAAATATATATATATATTGACACTATCGATGTAGACACCCGATACGTATGCCCTATTTTTCCGGTAATTTGGTTCCAATGAAGCCTGAAGTATGTGTGTGTGTGTGTGTCTGTAACATAATCGCTTCGATCGCCCGTGCCGTCGGCAAATATAACTAATGTCGCCTGCCACCCCTTGTTTACGTCGTCATGCATCCACACTACGTTCTACGTTGTAGGCACCTCGTTCATTCGATCTTCTTCTATACTCAATGTAATCTGTATGTTAAAAAAGTATCGAGACCTCCATTACAATTTTATGAAATTTACGACAAAAAACAACAAAAGATATAAGTAGACTATCCCTACTACATCAGCCATCACAACTCCTTAGTAATCTCAAACGGTGAAGCAACGCCTGATAATTACTCCCATTGTCCGAAATGGAACATGAAATTAGCAAACTAGGATGAATTATCACAAATAATGGACACAAAAATGTGCTCTTGTGAAATTACCACAAATATAAACGAGTCTCTGGATGATTTCTCAAAACTCGTCATAAAAGTAATCGAAATGTCAATCAAAAAACTCAAAATATCAAACATCACATCATGGTGAAACAAATAATGAATCCATAAAAACAATTAGAAGGGCGCGCAATACCTATATACAAGAGAAACCGAATTCCAGAAAATCGGCATGAATTCACTTGACTTATTGTGAAAAACTTTAGGTACTAATCTTGGGCGAAATTTGTGTCACCCATGACAGAAGTCTGAAAGAATCTCAGGGCTGAAAACTTATAGTAAAATTATCCAAGGCTAAATACGAATAAATAAATACAATATTTCAAAAATTTTCAATGACATATGAACAGAGCGCAGAGATTCCCAACAACAAGGCCATAATCTAAATAATCTAAAAAGTCCCAATTGGATCCCGAACCTTACAGACCAAAATATTTTTCTTGCGCGATGTGCAAATTCTGGAAAAGATTATCAATAAGAGAGTTTAGAAAAAGAGAATTTAATCCTACCAGAACAAAGCGGATTCAGACAACATAGATCAACAAAATATAATATCATAGACTTGGAAGTGACGTCCACAACGAAGCATTTGCCTTGAAACAGAACTGCCCCCGTCATATTTTTCGATTTAAGAAGAACACTACAGGTCTCGGTCATGAGTACTACCCTCTTCATTCTTGTCATCAACGATATATTAATAAACTTCAAGCTACCCCTAAAAGGATGCATCCAAGCTGATCGATATAACGTGCTATGACACAAGACACTCTTCATGATTTAGAACAATGGTCACTTAAATACGGTTTCACTCTCTCTGCTTCTAAAACACAATGTATACTATTCTCTTAGCGGAAAACCAACAAACACCACCACCCAAAACTAAACAATCAGACCCTGAAATTTTACGTATCCATATTGTTGATGGAGATGACTTTTGACCAAAAGCTGGATTAGAAAGACTACATTAAAAGCCCGATCTCCTCCAGCGGCTCAACTTAGAAACCTAGCAAAACAAAAGTGGGTCTCGGACCGACAAACATTGCTCATGCTGATACGATCAAAACTGCATACGCCTCAGCCAGAAAATCATTTCTGAAGAAAATTGACAAATTACATAACACTGCTCTACGTATAGCACTTGGAACTTTCCCAACAAGACCAATCGAAAGTTTATATTGTTAATCCAGCGAACCTTCCTCGGAAGACAGAAGAACATAACTGAGCTTAGAGTATGCTACAAGACAGAAGGCCCATCCAACAGATCCCACTTATGACAATGCCTTGACGAATCAGTTTAATAAGCTCTAATACAATGAACACAGAATACCGAAACCATCTTATGGGAGAATCAAAGACTTTGCCATTAAATTGAACCCTTCCTAATATTATCCCATCAGTCTTACCTCCTTTCCAACATGGTTGCTATCCACAAACCTCACTGATCTACTTACGAGAAGAACCAATCCATTACTGATCAAAAACAACCTCGAAACCCTATATGGGAATCCAAAAGGCTTTATTTTACACCGATGCTTGTGAAATTTCCGAAGGAATTGGAACAGAAGTAGTAGGCCCTGATAATTGCCTTCAGTTCCGATTACATTCATCCGCTATCATTCTTACCCGAAAATTTTACGCCATTTTACAAAAAAATTACCTTTCTCAGACATTCACAGTTCTAACAAAAAACCAGCTCTACCCAGCAGAACCGAGAAACTGATAAAATTTATTTTGAATCCCATCACACATTGGGATAGTGGGGAACGAAGAAGCGGACAGAAAAGCAGAAGAAGCCATAATCGATACTAATTCACACCCGGCTCACCAACGATTACCTCATGTATAACAAAAACGTACCTACCCATGTGCGAAACGTGCAATGAAAAATTGTCAATCAACATGTACTGACTGTCCACTTTTCTCCACAAAGAATTATTCCCAAGATACAGGGAAATCTTAAGAAAATCCTAGGCCCAAATTGTATGTATTCCACAATATTAAATGAATTATAAAGTAGGTACGGCATCTTAATGTTTGCTAATAACTGAAATGGTTGATAGGACAAATAACAATAAGAAATAGAAATAGTAAAAAAATACCTTTTCTTGGAATGACCCCTACGCTAATTTGCACCATCTGATTTTATTAGTAAGTAAGTATAAACCCAATAAATATAAAAAAAAATTGGACCGACTTTATTTGTTGGTGCACTGAAAAATAAGAAATAATATTAATTCTATTGGTGCTAGTAATTTGGAAGTTGTGTCGTTGTAGTTTGTTGTTGTAGGCAATCACTCCAATAGTACCAGCAAAATATTTATATATGTACCGAAACAAATGCTCACCTTATATGAGATCGCACATTTCATTAGTAATTCTACAGGGGGTGCGTTTGGCGGACAAAAGCTTTCATCGGCACTAGATAGCGCTAGAAAAGACATCTAGCATGTTGGGAACGATTTTTACCTAGCGGCGACCACTATAAACATACAGTATGTTACGTTTTGAGCTCAATTTGGTAAAGTTTGCGCATTTTTAACCACTGACGTCACCACTTCGTCTACAAGAGACGTTAAAACATGTTCGATTGGTGCTCGTGTATTCGGGCTCCTTCAAATCTGTCGTCTGCCTTAGATTTGGCTTAAACTACTATATTCAATTTGAAATTTGACAGTGGTCGTGACGTCAGTGGTTAAAAAGTGGGAGGAGGTAGATACTCGTGGATGCGCCTCGTCATAACACTGTTTTTATATCATGGCGGCGACAATAGCTACGTGGCGCCGATGATAGCTTGCTTTCGCCAAACGCCCCATTGTATCACATGGTAAGAACGTCCCATCCGTGTTTTTTTGCATAAAGTATACCAATTTTTTAAGAAAGCGATTCTTGATGGAAAATATTTTTTACAAAAAATTGGACCGACATTATCAGTTAGTGCACTGAAAACTATTGGGGCTGTTACTTTTGAGCAGTTGCAGGTAGATTGAAAACTTTTGGCACCAACTTCACAAAAGTACCCGCCCCAATAGCATTAATATTATTTTATACTTTTCAGTGCACTAACTGATAACGTCGGTCCATTTTTTTGTAAGAAATATTTATTTCATACTTTTGAGTGTAACATTAGTCACGAAAATCGTTAAACATTCACTAATACCAATGAAGATATTACTTATCCTATTACCCACGTATATTCCTTGCTTGTAGTTGTTATTATTGAGATCTCAAAACATCGCTGCGGAAATACGCTTAAGCATTTTAGTTGTTACCATTTTGATATCGATTTAACTCGAAAACAGTAACTCTAAGGATAAAATGTTCATTATAAATGTTGCTAAAAATTATTATGTCTTTCATGTACTGCAAACAGATTTTCAATTTTCGACAGAAATCGCCCTTTTTGTTACTGTTTTGAAAAAATGTTCAATCTAAACTTTTCCGGATATTGTCCTATCTTTAATTATACCACCGCAGATTTTCAATTTTCGAGAAAATTTGCCCCTCCACCCCGGAGGGAACGAGATGTCGGATTCCCAATTTTATGAGTATGGGACCATTTCTCAAGCCTCTTCTTTCAAATAAATCAAAAATCATCAAAATCGGAGTACGTCTACTATATGAAAGGCGCGCACAAACCAAAAAAAGCACACAGTCGAATTGTATACCTCCTCCGTTTGGGGTTCGTCGGTCAAAAATGAAATGTAATTGATGACAAATTATTTATCATTGAGCATGTTTTGTATATTTGTTATAGTTTTGTAGCGAGTTCCTTAATATTGATGAATATTTTCCCCGACTTTCCGGTCGCTAGATATGATAACTTCGAAATTTTATGTTCAGGGCAAGAGCATATTAAGACTATAGCCTTTGTTTAGGTAACTTTCAAATGAAGGGAAAATAATATTTCTGTTTTGAATCATTTCTGCGGATAACACAAGATTTATTTTAAAGTGTAGGTAATGGATTCCACAGTTAAACGAGGTGATCTATGCTTAGAAAATAATTGTGATTTTCTTGAAAAAAATTAAAAATACTCTATACAAATAACTACTCAAGAATTGTTAACCGACTTCGATAAATTCTTGAAAAGGGAACGTCCAATAATAATATTGTGTGCGCCGTTGTCTAAAGCCTAACTTTGATGAAGTAGACTTTTAATTTTTCACTTCTCATCCAATTCAAGAAAAAAATAAAATTGTACGAATCATTTTTTATCTAAAATTAAACAGTAGAACCCAGTGTGCTTATGATCTGTAGGTACACTGAAGCTTTGTAACAATAAATATTTTTTACAAATAAAATTGGTCCGACTATTTATTGGTGCAGTGAAAGATACGAAATAATATTAATTCTATTGGTGCTGGTAATTTTGAAGTTGTGCAATTGTGGTTAATATGAAGACTCTTGGCACGCACTTCACCAGTACCACCACCAATAGAATTAATATTTTTTTGTATTTTTCAGTGCACCAACAAATAAAAGCGGTTCAATTTTTTGTAAAAAATATTTATTTTTACACTTTCGAGTGTAACATTAGTCACAAAAATAGTTGAACGTTCACTATTTCCAAAGAAGATAACTTATCCTATTACCCACGTATGTGCTTAGCTTGTACTGGTTATTATCTAGAGATCTCAGAACATCACTGCGGAAATACGCGTAAGTATTTTAGATTTAACCATTTTACCACCGCTTAACTCGAAAACCATAACTCTAAGGAAAAAATGTTCAGTATAAATGTTGCTACAAATATTATTGTCTTTCTTGTGGTACCCAGACATTTTCAGTTTTCGAAACAAATCGCCCCCTCCACATAGCGAAAATCTTTAATCTTTAATTTTGGAGGGTAGGAGACTTTGAATTGGAGTGTTCAAATGAATCAAAAATCATCAAAATCAGAGTACGTTTATAAATATAAAGCGCGCGGACAAACCAAAAGAATATGCAGACAGCCGAATTGTATACCTCCTCTGTTTGGGTTCGTCGGTCAAAAATGTAGTGGGGGGCGATAAGCGAAAGGCAATAGAGTACAAAACAAGGAGTTTTGAACATTTTGTCTATCTGTTCGATTGTCCGCGCACATCTGGGAAATTACTGATCGAATTTAATTGTGGTTGTTGTGGGTAGGTAGTTATATATCATTTAAATCGGATTTCAGGAAAAAGTTATCGTCATTAAAATATATTATGAAGAATCTAAATTCCACGCGGACGAAGTTGCAGGCAAGAGCTCTTTAAAAATAACATCAAATTCTCAACTTATTTCCCTTTTAACTACATATCTATTCCCGTTTTGAAGATCCTATGTAATTCTTCATCCTTATCTTGGACACACTGTATAGTAATAATTATACTTACTTACTAAACTTTTTATTTCCAAATCATTGATTAAATGCATAATGTTATTTATTCAAATTTGAATTTCTAGCTTTAACGTTCAGATAGTAGTTATAATGTGACAAAAATGTTTCTTATTCCTTGAATTAAAAAAAAATTTCAGTAAGCATCAGCATATATCTCTGGTCTCTAGATTGGATAGATCAGGATTATGCAAATGTCACTTTTATGTTACAGGACCCTCAAACTTCGGAACATCGAACCAATTTCCTGATCGAATTTCGGTGGAAGTTTATTATTAACCACTCCAAAACACTCGCGAGCGGGCCCTCAGGACTATCGTGATCCCCATCATTCCGGGAGCGGGATCATTTAAAGGTATTCCTTTGTTGCGGTGGTCATGTAAGCATGTAATTTGTCGCTGCTGCTATTACCCTTCCGCCAGTTTTGTTCTCACATCGCCAGCAATAATTCTCAAAGCAGGCTGTGGTCGTTCGTGGCGAAGGCATTTCCTGCTGTCCTGCTGGGCACAGAGCAGCAGAGCACGTTTAGCAGCAGCCAGCAATGTCAGTGCCTCTCGGTAGATAGCGAGGTTGACCTTTGTGATAAATCCTAGAGCCCACGTCACGATTACCTCCAATTAGCTATGCATTAACTGAAATAGGGCGACGATCATCTCTGGCCTGGCCTCAGCTTTCGGACAAGAATTATTGCTTGTGGTTTATTCAATCTATTGTATATCCAATGCATATGTGTGAGAATTAATTATAATGATTATGATACATGTATCACAAGCGTTAGGGACATTTTTGTATTTCAAAACATTAGCAGAAAGAGACAAATGGGTTAAATTTTCCAATATTTTTTTACAAAGTAAATAATCGAAATTATTTATATTTGACCAACTGAACCCAATTACTAAGCCTCTCATATGCGTTTGTCCGTCGATCTGCCAGCGGGCTCTATCTCATGAAGCAATAGGTAGACAGTAGACATTTTCACAGAACGTGTATTTCTATTGCAGCTATAACAACAAAAATAATAAAAATAGGAAAAAATTAAAGGTATTTTTTTGCTTCACCACAACAGTCGCTGTATCTCTTGCATCGTAATAAATAGAAATATGAAATTTTTAAAAAGTAATTAATTGTATAGCTGCTATAATAACAAATAATGAAAATAAAGTAAAGATAAAAATTTAAATTTTGCAACATTGAGAATTAAGTTTATAGAGAAAGAATAAAGAGTAGGTAAGTACACATTTTAGCAATTATAGAAAATAAGGCTCAATTAAGCATATGAATGAACAAACAAAGAAAAACTATAACGGGCTGACGAAAACACATTAAGGATAAACTTTAATATTATTTATTACCCCTATCACGAAAACAACGTTGCCAATCGAAGAAGATGTATTGCTGTTGATGTAATTAACACTTGTTTTTAGAATAGAATAAGGTAATCAACTTGATAACATTAATATGCTATTTGAAATGAACTCTCCAGAGATTGAAATACTTCTTCACTTTCCTAGCAGTAGGATTTTTCATTCTCTTATTCTGGAGTAAACAGGTAAGTACATAACGTTCGCAATTTTTTAGTAGATAATTATTTGAAAGAAAATGTTATATATTCCTGAGAAACACTTCAATTCGGTTTATTTGTTTTTTTTGTTGTTTTCCAAAAATACTTAAACAAATTTATCTAGTAGTCGTTTATTTTCCTTTACTCTAGATTAACGTATAAAGCCAAAAAGTTTATCATCCTTATTTATAAGCAACTATAAGTATTAAACTAGTTTAGTTTGTTTGTTAGTTACTATAGTCACGATAATATGGTAACAGGCATATAAGAATGACTGGGAATAATTTATCTTCAAGTTTATTCATTTACACAATAAAAAATTACAGATTATTTAAGTATATACACTATTTATATATCTTACACTTCACTATCGACTAAGTACTATGTATAATTTATATATTTTTTATTTACTCTATTTACTACCGTATTCGAACCGAGCGTTATATAGGTATTTATGTCCTTATAAGAACCGTACTGCTGGTCTCCACCGTAATGCCGGTCTCCACCGTACGACTGGTCACCGTACCGTCGGTCTTCACCGCACTAGCCGCCTCCACCGTATTCACCTTACTAATGCAACTTCTACATCGGACTTCGGACTGACTGACTCCACAGCAAAACCTCTCGAATAAATAGGCAAGCCCTCTCGATCTAGAAGCTTCCACCGGCATCTTCCAACATGTATGTTTAAGAGCGCTGATTTCATATTTTTGACCGACTTCAAAAAAAGGAGAAGGTATACAATTCGGTTGTAAGATTGTTTTTTTATGGCTGATCGCGCGTTTTGTATAGTAAACTTACTCCGATTTAGACGATTTTTGTTTCATTTGAAAGAGGAGAGTTGAGAAATGGTCGCATATTGAGAAAAATCAAATCCCAAATGTCCTTCCCTACAAAAACCACCCCCAAAGCGGGTGGAGGGGCGATTTTTCTCGAAAATTGAAAATCCGAGACGACAGAACTAACGAAAATTCCATATCCGGAAATGTTTAAATTGGACATTTTTAAAAATAATCATATGTTTCCGCGCTACAGTCTGAAATATGTGTTTCAGCTATGTGGAAGGGGCAAACTTTTCCAAAAATCGAAAATTGGTGATTTCAAAATAAGAAAGGGGACCATATCCAGAAACATTCAAATTGAACATGTTTTCAAAAGAGTTACGGTTTCCGAGTTTCGCAATGGTAAGGTCTGAAATATGTGATATGCCTATTTCCGCTAGTACAAGCTAAACCTACCTATAACTTTTTGGGTATTAGTGAACGTTCAACAATTTGCATGACTAATGTTACACTAAAAAATGTGAAATAATAATTTTTTACAAAAAATTGGACCGACTTTATCAGTTGTTGCACTAAAAAATACAAAATAATATTAATTCTATTGGTGCTGGTAATTTTGCAGTTGTGCCGTTGTAATTTGTTGTTGTAAGCACCAACTCCAAAAGAACCAGCACCAATAGAATTAATATTATTTTGTATTTTTTAGTGCAACAACTGATAAAGTCGGTCCAATTTTTTGTAAAAAATATTTTTGTGAGAAAAATACTGCTATGTGGCACTGGTGCACCTAGGGAATTATTGTGTATGATTTTTCTTTCGTTTCCATTTGCGAGGAAAATGTTATGACAGTACATTTTAGCTTCTCTGAGCTAAGCAAACGGTGTCCGCCACTGTAACGATAGATACAGGAGAAATGACCCTCTGGCAGACTTATCACGTGCTTTTGCAACTCAGTTTGTTTAATAATTATTGTAGTACGAGTGGATTTTTTTGCGTTAAATACCCCGTTTATTCAGAGAGGTTTTAGGCTATACCTATATGACAAACACTGTGCTACGCCTCATAGGAGCCCAGCAATTTACAATCAGTTTCAACCAAAGCTGTCATAACTATAACCAAGTAGGTAAGTAACCGGAGCGAGAACAACGACAGTCGAAACTGAAAAAATTAACTGTAATAATTGTGAATAATGCTATCGAATTTACTTGAAGGCTAATGACAGGTTGTGAATGTTTATCACCAAATACTATTATCTTATCAATTACAAAATTGACATGAGACAACAACAGAAAAATCGAGTGGAGTGAATGGCTCACATTGGCAGTTGTAAATTTCCCTTAATCCGAATGTAAACATACCCCATAGTCATAGTCCAATCGATAGATGCTAAAAATAGTCCAAGTCAGACTTTAGTTTGCCAGATTTATAGACCCAGTGGGCCAATATAGCATACACATCTAATGGTCACGACAAGGTGTTGTTGCTATTAAAAATCTGTAAAATACCTCGGTAATCTGAGTCGATTCTTGATTTTGCTCCAATAGCTTTTTTCATATTCAGCATTGCATCGTGTAGTGCTGTAATATTTCCGTTAGTTACTTAAATTTTTGACCGAATTTATAAGAGGAGGAGGTATACATTACCATAGCAATACCGCTTTTGAGGATTCTTTTGTCGAAAGAGAAGTGCAGAGATGGCCCCGAGTGCATTTAGAAAGTTCATGGTGGTTTACGCAATATTTTGATATCGCTGAATATTCAATAGAAAGAAAATTGTCGATGTTGTACTTACATTGATAAAATATCAACTTTACATTAATTTTCGATATATTGATATTTAATCTTTTTCGACCGACTTGAAAAATGATCGCGAATTTTTACATGCTAAACGTGAAAAATGTGAAATAGATAACTTCAATAGCTGCACTCGAAAATACTGCGTGAAGTAAATTTGATTACAGACTACAATTGTTGTAAAAATAAGGTTTCTCTATCTACTTGTTATTGATAGTTCATTTTTTCTTCCCATACCTATCTTCAAAATCTTTTATAATATATTTTATTTTAGTCAAGCAATATTTCTGATTTTGTTGTAAGTCGGAATGAGAAATATGGAAAATCAAAGAGAGATTTTAATGAATGTCGGCTGAAAGCTTAACCGTTCTAAGAGGTTTATATTAACGAATGCCTGAGGTGTTCCAAAGTAGAAACTTTATAGAGAAGTAATGCAATTTTGGTAATTTACCTTCAATTTCTTTCTAGTGGTTCTTTTGAAGATACCGAGGGTTAAGATATTTCCATCATTCGACAGAGAATGATTAATATTCGACAAATAACCATTACCCTTATGACATGGAAAAACTAAACATATCAAGCTAAATTTCAAATCCAAATTATTTAAAAGTAGAAGGAGCATTTTGAAATTCTATAGCTACACACCTAACAGATATAAAATATGTCAACGCATATAACTAGAAGATTGGAGATTCAAAGATTAGCAAGATGCTGAATATAATACATGCCCTAAACCTGCGACAATTTATTGAAAAAGCCCGAGAATATAACCAAGATAGTGGAATGATGACAGATTGAAGAAAATTAGTAATCTAGAGTTTGCAAATAAACACTACTTAATCGCAAAAAGTGCTGAAGAACTACTGCAGCTTTTGGAGGAAGTGAAAATCATATTGGGTTAACAACCATTGACAAACCAAGGTCACTATTGTCGATCGAGAATATAATAACCAACTCAATATTTGCTATGTAGAGAACTGCAAACTCGTAGGTATTACTTAATAATAATCTGCGAGTCAGAAATAAGACGAATAATTCAGCATTTTAAGGTGGCAATGAACAAGTTTAAAAAAGTCTTGTTCAATCGAAATATCTATGCCAATGCCGAGAAAATAGAGAGTCGATTTTTGATATTTGATAATAATAATAATAATAATAATAATAATAATAATAATAATAATAATAATAATAATAATAATAATAATATGCCTTTATTTAACCTGGCGAGAATTCAGCTGGTAGCTGATTTTCAATTCTGATCAGGGCATTGTAAATAATATACAACAAATAATAGATACGTGCAAACATAGAGAATATCGCCCAGTAAAAGAACAAATAATAACAATAAAAAAAATATTGTAAGAAATAATAAATAATGTAAACAGAAAACTAGATAGACTAAATAGAGTTGCTCAGTAACATATCTTTAATTCTATTTTTAAAATTAATGCAGGAGAGACTTTTGACAGGTGGTGGAATTTTGTTGTACAAACATACTGCCAAATAGGAGAAAGCGTTTCTGAAATTATTAGATCTGTGTCAGGGCAAACCCAAAGTGAGAGCTGCTAATCGAAGGTTTACATTGTGACGCTCCGTTCACCGTAAAATTTTATTATTTAATTATAAAGGGTACTTTTTTTTTCAGAATAGAATGGGTTAGGCATATTAGATGTAACATCCATCGCTGCTGAATGTTCAATGTTCAGCCAGCCAATTCTTCTTATATCAACAGAAATTCTATCTCTACGGGGAATACCGAGTGCAAAACGTGCACAGGAATTTTGGATTTTCTGGAGTCTGTATGATTCAGCTTGAGATATGATGATATGATGATATTCATAGCTTCTTTTGACTTCTTCAATGGAACCACTCTTGTAGGAAATTACTAAGCCTAGACCACTGATGCTGTTTGATGTATCGATTCTAGCTATTTTATTTATTTCAGGTCTATTCTTTGTCTAAGTCGACCATCATAATATTTTAGGGCTTAGAAAATCTTCAAAAATTCGAGCCGATCTTAATCTTTCTAGTCGTCCGTCGTAGTTGACTAATCTTCGTACTTCACTATCATAATTTCTTTGGTAAACTGCTCGTTGATTTTCTCATCTGATACCTATACTGCCTTCAAAGTAGTTTAGTTTGCTGAGAGATGTTTGTATCACTCAATTTTATTTCTCCAGTCCAGTATTCATAGCCCACTAGCAATAGATGTTGATGAGGAGAGAACTTAATATTCACTCTTGCCTGAGATGATTTCCACCTGGAGTTGGGCAATTTACCGCACATTCCACTCCTAGGTATGTTATGTGGTTTTTGTAGAGACACTTGATGAAAGATATAAGATGCCTTAGAATGTCCATTTCATCTAGAATAGTAATTTGGAACAATATTTATTATTAAATTAGTGAGATAAAGGTTATGAAAACCAAATGGCAATACTTTAGTCCTTATATATGCAAATTACAATTCAAAAATACCGATCAATTAAGTAGGGCTATCAATAGACAACAAAGGTTATGACATTGAACCCATAGGTTGTAGTTGTAATCTCTGAATCATCTGAGCTTTTCTATAATTTCTCTGATTTCAATATTTGCTCTAATTGTGGTTGTAGCAAGATAAGAAACCCTAATATTAGCCACAACAATAGTCAACTTTAACTTTGCAAAATCTCTCGACCAGCCAATTTAAATCTACTGCGATTGATCTGGTTGAAAAAGTCGATATTTTTTTTTCTTGCTGGATATGGATTTTTTTTGTTCACAACAAATGTATCTACCAAAAATCAAAAATTGAATTACCCAAATATTTAAAATGATAAGACTTAACTCGGCAAATGGTTTGCAAAGTAAATAAAATAGTATTGCATGTTTTCCCTCTAACGGCACAATTCATTGTTGTGCAGAGAAACACGTTTCAAGCGTGATAATATCAATCTGGATTAATCAGTTTATTTCAATATCATTTCTATTCTCAACAAAAAAATAAATGTGACCAGTGAGTTATAGAGAGCACATTGATCGGACTAATAGAGGCAATCTGGATCGATCGGGTGATTTAAATAGACCGGCAGACAGAGAAGGTGTATGTGAGGGAGATGGCGGCGAGGCATTGTAAGAGATAGATAGATATACATGCCCAAAAGGAGGTTACCTGAGGAATTTCTCATTCGACATTCTCAAAATAAATGTGGTGGTTTTATTGTTTTGGCTATTTTGATAGCTTCATATATTTGTTACTGTTCAAACACACAGTCAGTTTTATTGTTTTTTTTTCTAACAGAAAAGATATTCCTTTACTCAACACTATCTTCATGAGGTCTACATTTAGAATAATGTGGCCATATACTATCAATAAACTTCCCTGTGAAACGGAAACCACATTTTTATAGTAGACGTTATGTTATTTCGATGTGACTTGAATTAACCCAATCGAAAATGATTTCTAAAGAAGCTAGATTCCTTTGAAGGTAGATGGATCTCTTTAGTCAGAACTATAAGTAGAGCAAGGTCCTCATTATGGACTCCCTGTTGATATATCCTTCAAATTAACTGAGAACAAATACAAAGATATTCCATAATAAGACCAGTGAAAAACACCAGATCATGACTCAATTGTTAGCTTCACCGCTACCTATTGTTTGAAATATCATTAACATGCTATCGTTCGTATAACTTAAGCGAGGTAATTTGAATAAAAATTTACCCCAATGATAAAGAAGAAACAAAATAAATAACTAATCAATGTTTTATAAAAGATTTTTCTTTATGTAGATACCTATAAATTTCACAAACAATCAACTACGTAGTATTTATTAAATTTTTCTTAGGTACGTTGGTAAAAGTCGTTATTCTTCGAAACGTAAAATATCAACTCCAATAAATCTGTAACAAACATCGATTTTCTTAACATGTTACATTTAATGAAGAATATACCGAAAAAAAAAACCCGATCGCCTGTAGTCAGCGGAAAGGTAAATTTTTCAAAATTCATTGAATTGAAATTTTAACAACCTTTTCATTGGTATACCACCATGCCATTAAATAAAATTGTCATAGCCTTGCGGTTAGAGGTTTTTGTTTTGGCTGTTGAATATAAAGCAGACAGGGTTCGAGTCCACTTCAAGGCAGATTTTTTTTTCGTCTATTTCTTTTCAATAAATATACTATATATTTTTTTAATCAGGGTCTATATTAAGCTCTCCAGAAAATGTACAATTACATCAAATTTATATTGAGTGTTCATGTTTTATCAATATTTGTTATTTTTCTTTATTAATTTTTATTTTTTTACCTGTGTATTTTATGAAAAATTGCTCTCAACAAAAGTTGTAGGTACTGATTATATCTATAACCTAAAATTATTTTTAATAATATTTACACTACTGCTCTTTTTTGATAATTTTTTTAAATGTTTGAATGGTCGCCATTTTGAAACTACTTACCCGATATTGCCCAATAACGAACTCGACCGAGATATTTGAGAGATTGATTTTTGTATATATATATATATATATATATATATATATATATATATATATATATATATATAATTACAAAAATGGATTGGGGATACACTGTCGGAGGACTGGGACTTAAAAAAGCATACTCTGTTTGCTCACCGAGCTTTCGAGAAAATTTATTCTCTTCATCAGGGCTAAAATTAATACAAAACGATGTATAAATTCAAAAAAATTCGATAAATATATATTAGACTTACTGTGCAACTTGAGGTTTAAAATATGTTAGTTAAACTACAGTATGGAAAGAGCATCCTCATTACATATAATTACAATATTGGTATTGAAACATCTAATAAAATAGTGAAATAAAAGCGAGAGAAATTAATAATACACTCTAAGGTAATAAACACATTGATAAAACTAAGAATTGTCATTACAGAATGAGAGGGAATTGAAATATTTCTTTTTTTTTAACCTATGTATAGTAGAGGGAAGAAATATGAAGAAAAAAGTAATTGTTTTGAATTTGCACATTGTATTTTGCGGGTAAAATGTGACAATTATGACAGTTGATTTTATACCTGTCACCTTTCATTCAAACTATCTTGAGACATCACAGGACGAGAAAATTGTTATAAGACGAACCAAAAACAAAATAAACACAAGGTTGCTTAACCACAAAATTTTCCTTTTAATTTTGAACGCAATATTTTGCAATTAGATATGCGTAAATCGAGCTGAGCCCGCGTAAGTCAGAGCATTTGTTCATTGCTTGGGGTTCCTTGCTAATCTCTATCATTTCGTGTATCAGTCTTTTTTTGTAACAGGACTCGGTTTTTAAGATGCAGGCCCCATCAAAGTTAGGAGTGTGCTGTTTTATATTGGAATGTTGGGCTAGGGCACAATATAGTTTTTTATTCTTACAGTCACTTTTGTGTGAGGTGATACGGTTTCTTGCTTTAGGGCCTAAATTCAGTCTACCACCTACAATAGATAATAATCTAGTTCAAAATGTTTTAGCAGACCTTGAAACGGTTTTTGACAGCTTAACAGATAATAAAATTAGAAGCATTATGACTGCTAGGGCCACTAATTTTATCACAAATTATGTCAATTCTCCAAACAATAGTGGGGGACATTATCACAAACTAATCTCTAAGACTAAGAGATTTCTAAAAGAACACTCAGAATTACTAGTTGTTAGAGCTGACAAAGGTGACGTGACGGTCTTAATATCTCAACATCAGTATAGAGATCTGTCTAATTTATTGTTAAATGACGGTAAATACTATAAGAAACTAACCAGAGATCCATCTATCACGTTACAAGGCAAAGCAAATAAGATTCTCGCTGTGCTGTTCAATAACAATTTAATAGATAAAATAACAAAAAAACAATACACCACATATGATTCCGTCCCTGCCAGATTCTACGCCTTACCGAAGATCCACAAGGAGCCTCTGTGTCTTCGACCTATCATCGCGTCCATCGGCACCCCCAATTCTGGCTTATGCAAATTTGCAACCAAAATCCTAACCAATGCCTATAACAAAAATAACAACTATTTTATTCAAGATTCATTCCAGTTTGCAACTTTTATCAATAATTTTCAATTACCTCCGGACTATATGCTGATCAGTCTTGATGTTTCTTCGTTATTTACCAACATTTCTTTTGAACTGGCTGAATCGAGCATTAGGAAACATTGGAATGAAATTAGCTCACACAGTCAATTAGATTTGGATTCTTTCCTCTCAGTCCTTAAGTTTATTTTCGAAAGCACAATTTTCACATTCCAAGGAGAAATATACTTGCAAATTTTCGGTACTCCGATGGGTTCCACACTCTCACCCATCATATCTGCTCTTGTTATGGATGATTTGTTGGATGACAGTTTGCCAAAATTGCCGTTTCAAGTTCCCTTTCTCAAGAGATACGTTGATGACATTATTTGCTCAATTCCTACGGATACATCTGATATAATTCTTGAAATTTTCAACTTATATAACATCAACTTGAAATTCACAATTGAACAAGAATCCAATAATTCCTTACCCTTTCTGGATACCAGATGCATACGTACTGAGAACCAAACCATAGTCCTAGATTGGTATCAGAAACCTTCCAACAGTGGAAGATACCTCAATTATCACTCTTACCATGATGCAAGAGTCAAGATTAATTTGGTTTTGGGCTTGAAGAATAGTATACAAAAGATTTGCCATCCATCACTAATTAATCAGAACATTGACAAATTATACCACATCCTATTGGATAACTCTTACCCCAACAAACTTCTACGTAAGCTTCTATACAGCAATCCTTCCATTGACAACAACCAGAACATCTTAAACAATCCCGTATCCCAGCAGCATCAGGGTTTTTTCACAATTCCTTGGATAAGGGATCTCACACCTAAATTGGTCAGTATCATAAGGGAAGTGGTGGTTACCAAGAAGGTTGCCAAAAGGAATGTAAACTTACTTGGTTATCATTTCTCTACCATAAAAGACAAGATTCCCACAAGAAAAATGAGAAATGTGGTCTATAAGATCCCATGCAATGATTGCGATTCTGTATATATTGGAGAAACCAAACGACAACTTGGAAACCGTATCACCTCACACAAAAGTGACTGTAAGAATAAAAAAAAAAACTATATTGTGCCCTAGCCCAACATTCCAATATAAAACAGCACACTCCTAACTTTGATGGGGCCTGCATCTTAAAAACCGAGTCCTGTTACAAAAAAAGACTGATACACGAAATGATAGAGATTAGCAAGGAACCCCAAGCAATGAACAAATGCTCTGACTTACGCGGGCTCAGCTCGATTTACGCATATCTAATTGCAAAATATTGCGTTCAAAATTAAAAGGAAAATTTTGTGGTTAAGCAACCTTGTGTTTATTTTGTTTTTGGTTCGTCTTATAACAATTTTCTCGTCCTGTGATGTCTCAAGATAGTTTGAATGAAAGGTGACAGGTATAAAATCAACTGTCATAATTGTCACATTTTACCCGCAAAATACAATGTGCAAATTCAAAACAATTACTTTTTTCTTCATATTTCTTCCCTCTACTATACATAGGTTAAAAAAAAAGAAATATTTCAATTCCCTCTCATTCTGTAATGACAATTCTTAGTTTTATCAATGTGTTTATTACCTTAGAGTGTATTATTAATTTCTCTCGCTTTTATTTCACTATTTTATTAGATGTTTCAATACCAATATTGTAATTATATGTAATGAGGATGCTCTTTCCATACTGTAGTTTAACTAACATATTTTAAACCTCAAGTTGCACAGTAAGTCTAATATATATTTATCGAATTTTTTTGAATTTATACATCGTTTTGTATTAATTTTAGCCCTGATGAAGAGAATAAATTTTCTCGAAAGCTCGGTGAGCAAACAGAGTATGCTTTTTTAAGTCCCAGTCCTCCGACAGTATCCCCAATCCATTTTTGTAATTGTTGTGATTAACAAGCACTGTCGTTCTTCCACCTACTATATATTATATATATATATATATATAAACTTTTGAACCAAATGTTTTTTTGGACTAACTTATAGACATATAACAACATGCCGTTGAAATTTTTTCGAAATTCAAAAGTGTGAACGATCGCAATAGGTATATTTCTATAAGAAATTTACCCCTAAAATAAATAAAAAGATCCCTGCAAATCAGTGCGCGGCTTAGAAGTGAATCGCTTCATCTGTTTGTATGAGAATCGGAACGTCCCTAAAGCTAGCAGAGCAAAGTGAGCAGAATCCAAAGTACATATTTGGGGCTTGTAGAGCTAATGTGCTTGCTCTTGTAGTTTTTTGGAGAATGGCTACTTTTTTAGGTAAATTTCTTATAGAAATGTACCTATTGCGATCGTTCACACTTTTGAATTTCTAAAAAATTTCAATGGCATGTTGTTATATGTCTATAAGTTAGTCCAAAAAAACATTTGGTTCGAAAGTTTTTATATATATATATATATATATATATATATATATATATATATATATATATATATATATATATATATATATGGGATATTACGAAATTTGTTAACACGATAGAGGTCGCAGTTTTGGAGGTATCAAGAGTTCGTTATTGGGCAATATCGGGTAAGTATTTTCAAAATGGCGACCGTTCAAGCATTTAAAAAAATTATCAGAAAAGAGCCGTAGTGTAAATATCATCAAAAATAATTTTAGGTTATAGATATAATCAGTACCTACAACTTTTGTTCGAAGCAATTAGACATAAAATGCATAGATAAAAAATAAAAATTAATAAAGAAAAAATATGAAATATTGATAAAACATGAACACTCAATATAAATTTGATGTAATCTTAATATAGACCCTGATTAAAAAAATATATAGTATATTTATTGAAAAGAAATAGGCGAAAAAAAAATCTGCCCTGAAGTGGAACGCGAACCCTGTCTGCTGTATATACAACAGCCAAAACAAAAACCTCTAACCGCAAGGCTATGACACATACGGCAATTTTATGTAATAACATGTAGGTATACCAATGAAAAAGTTGTTAAAATTTAAATTCAATGATTTTGAGAAATTTACCTTTCCGCTGACTACAAGCCATCGGGATTTTTTAGATCTAAAGCTAGCAGAGCAAACTTTAAAATAAACTTTTTTGGGAACTTCTTTTTCCGCTCTTGTAGGGCTAATTAAGTGCTGTATTCCAAAATTAATTGCGCTTCCGAAATGTATTGCTCTTATAGTTTTTTTGAAAAATGGCTGCTTTAGATTTAAAGCTAGCAGAGCAAACTTTAAAAGTCAACTTTTTGATAACTTTTTTTAAATTCTTGTAGGGCTAATTAAGTGCTAATTAATTGTTGTCGAAATTAATTGCCTGATAGTTTTTTTTAAATGGCTGTTCTGGATCTAAAGCTAGCACGGTAACCTTTAAATATGATTTTCTTTAGCAAAGCAGCCATTTTTCAAAAAACTATAAGAGCTATTAATTTCGGAATACAACAATTATTTAGCACTTAATTACCTCTACAAGCACCAAATATGTATTTTGGATTCTGCTCACTTTGCTCTGCTAGCTTTAGGGACGTAGAAGCGGATGCTATGGCTAAAATAAAGATTAGTTATTCTCTAATCTTTTGCTAAAATATGAAACGTATATTCTTGATTCTGACAAATAAATTTCACGAAAAGTTGGCATCAACTGTTGCTCTTAATTTTGTTATGACAATGTTTTAATTGTTATTCATTTCTAAATTGAATTTCTCATCAAGAAAGATGAGCAGTGGCAAGGGCTCATTCAATGAAAAATTCACGATGACGTGACCACCAAGAATCAACAGGATTTCATCTTCACCCTTACCGAGAGCAGCAGCAACTTTATGACTTAATCGGAATAAAGTTTTCGCAAAATGGGTTTACAATTGAGTTAGAAAGAGTGGTAATCCCGGCCACAGGATGTGAAGTATTCAACTAAAACAACTGTAGAGACATTCCCCTTCCTCTTCTTTGAAACAATACCTATATTCATCAAGCGCAACGCACTTTCGCATGCCCAATTTAAAAATATTAACCACTGCATAGACTTCTAACTTATTATGAGAGATATTCTGTTTAGGTACGTTGTTTCATTACGTGTGAGAAATTAATTGCGAGTCTCTGTGATTAAATCCATCTAATCCAATTTAGATCCTCCATCAAATATCTACATCTTCTCCAAAATCAAACTATTCCGACAGTTCACCAAATTCCTATTAAGTTTGTGGAGATTTAGTTTCAACAAGAGACTGCTTATCAGCAAGAATTTGAGAGAGCTTCTAAGGTCTCGATGAATTATGGGAGAAAGTTGTTCATTTCTGTAACAAAATTCCACCAAATCTACTCAGATACATAAAAATAACCCCTGAATCACTGACTTGACAATTGTTTGACATAACGGGGTGACTTAACATTTATTTAATTATGGTGGTTTCGAGATACAAAACGCAATTAGCGTTGTGTTTGGCGGAACCAATCGAAACGTCCCGAACTTTCAAACGCACCAATCAGGTATCAGAACTTTGACATTCGGTCATCAAAACGCGTCGCGTGTTTCCATCTCGAAAACACCATTAGATTTACAATTTGTTTTGAGAGCTTAGAGTTTAATCTCTCTTAATTTCCCAAAAGTGAACAAAATGTTTTTTTTTAATTTGTAGAAATTCATTTATTCTTTAGGACGTTATCAAAAAAGGACTTAAGCACAACACTTAGTGGAGTAAATAATTTCTAGCATTTAATGAAACAACGTAAACAGAACCTCTTTCCTGATAATTTAGAATTTCACCCAGATTCATATTGCCAATAATATCAACATCTATTTAGATGACTATAGACAAATCACTGCAGAATGAGTAAGTATTTTCAACAAAGCTTTTGCGTACAACTACGTTTACTCATAACACATCACATAGAATGCATTCATTAGGGAAAATTTGAGAATATGCAGATTTTAAATAGGTAATCGTTTTGCTATTACATTAATTATATTCGTAAGGGTTAAGTGTTACTACTATACAGTGCGTTTCACGAAAAACGCTAGAACATGTCAATTAACATTTCTAGGGGGACATGTTTTTGCATATTTATACTTGGTGTAACTATCATCCCCCACCACCTAAGTCATCCCCCTTAATTTTTTTAAATGGAACATCCAATATTTTTTGCAATTTTGAATTCTCCTGATCAAACAGATTTCAAAAATGTATAATACTTAGGGTCCAAATTAAATAGTCTATGAGCTACAGATGAATTTTAAAATGGATGTTTCAGAATAGTATGGGTTGCAATAGCAAACGTAATTGATACTTTATTTTAACGTATTAACAGTTCCATTACAAAGTTTAGATTTAGTTTCAAAGACTATTTTATTAGTTATTCAAATTGACCTCCAGCGGACTCCAGGCAGTGATAAAGTCTCCTCTCAAATGCCTCTCTAACATTGCGCAACACGTCTGGAGTTAATTTTCTACATTCCTGAATAATTCGTTTTCGCAAATCATCTTTCGAATCTGGTTGGGTAGCATAAACTTTTGTTTTGATATACCCCCACAAGAAAAAGTCTAACCACTCCATCATCGGACCTCTTCTTCCTATGCAGCGAGCGGGAAATGCTTGATCCAAAAACTGCCTTGCTGGTAAAGCATAATGTGGAGGTGCTCCATCTTGTTGAAACACAAGTAAATCTTCTGACAGAGTACCGTCTTGTTCTACTTGCTATTCGAGTTATTTCTGGATCAACTGCTTCTCTAAGTAATTCAAGATAAGACTCGCCATTTAAAATCCGATCAAGGAAGAATGGTCTAACGATGTGATTACTCAGAATTCCACACCAAACGTTCAACGACTGAGTTGTTTGAGTGCGAAATTCACGGATAATATGTGGGTCACTCTCCGCCCAATATCTGATGTTGTGTCTGTTCACTAAACCATTTAGGAAAAATGTACATTCATCGAAAAGCAAATGTTAGAGAGTATATCTGGATTTTCAATAACGCTTTCACTCATTAACTCACAAAACTGAAGGCGATGGTCAAAGTCATCCTCATGCAATTCTTGTACTAATTTAATTTTGTAAGGATGGAATTTGTGTTTATGTAAAATTCGAGAGACACTAGAACGTGGAACTCCTATTTCATCAGACATTTGTGACAGCGACTGCTGGTCTCCTAATGCGATTTGTCCTAGAACGGTCACTTCCATTGCTTCGTTGTTAACCACTCTCTCTGGCTTGTGTGTTTTGTTGGCAACTGATCCTGTGTCCATAAATTTGCGCATCAAATCAATTACGCACTTATGTGTTGCGTTTTTTTCGGGTTGGGTAGTGTTAAAACGCCTAGCTGCAGCTCTTGCGGAATTATCATTTTTATAGTATAGACTTACAATTATTTCAACTCTTTCTTGTATACTCTACACCATTTTAGTAATTTATTATTGCAACAGCGAGAGTTATTATTTGAAAGTAGAACTGTCACTAATTTCGCCTTATAAACAAAACAAAAACGTCAAACTAATTCAGTTAACTGTCAATACTAAAGTGACTGTATCTCTCAAAGTACCGCCATTAAGCCGCCATATTGGGGGCAAAAGATGGCGGCGAGAAGAATAAGAATCCTCAAAATAGTTGTATCTGCCTTAAATTAGCAGAACATGACAACAACTGTAGTGTCAGCGAACAGAGACGTCGCTGCAACAACCACACAAATCTTTGCGCGGTGATGTTTGTCTCGTGTCAAAAATCCGCCATTTTGGTGGCAAACTTTGTCCTCTCTCTCTAGTACATGTTGCTTACCAATTGCGGTACTTTGAGAGATATAGTGACTTTAGTCAATACAGTAATTAACTATTCATAATTTGTTATTTCAACCCATTCAATCCATTTTAAAATTCATCTGTAGCTCATAGACTATTTACTTTGGACCCTAAGTATTATACATTTTTGAAACCTGTTTGATGAGGAGAATTCAAAATCGCAAAAAAATATTGGGTGTTCCATTTAAAAAAATGGAGGGGGATGACCTAGGTGGTGGGGTGTAACTTTCACACCCAGTTTAAATATGCAAAAAAATGTCCCCCTAGGAATGTTGATTGGCTTGTTTTTGCGTTTTTCGTGAAAATTTATTTATCAAAAGTTGTTTAGGGTGGATAGTTTTCATTGAAACGCACTGTATAATACTAATTATCAAACCAGCAGTATGGATGCCACCCTCGAACAATTCCAGTAGATCTGCAAAATTCATATCATATGAGAACAATAATTAGTCGTTCATAGAGCTATGTAGGTAACTAGCTACCATTGTGGAAAGTTGAATATCATATTTTTAATTTCTTTTAATTTTATAGCAAATTTAAAGCTAGAAATTATCTAAATCAATGGAAAATATTATTAGAATTGTTGTATAACTTTCAATGATCGCTATTTAAAAACTGTTCTATCAGCCTTATGAGAAATGGTCCCATATTCGTGAAAAGACAAATCCGAAATCTCCTTCCCTCCGAAAACTGCCCCCGAAGGGGGTGGATTGGAAAATTTTCTCAAAAATCGAAAATTCGAGATTAAAGATAACAAAATATCCGGAGACGTTTAAATTGAACGTTTTTTCAAAAGAGCTACTGTTTTTGAGTTTCAGTGATGTTAACATTTTAAATATGTGTATTTTCGCTATGTAGAAGAGGCAATTTCTTTCGAAAATTGAAAATCTGAAAATGGCTACTTAATGACCAGATTATTTGTAGCAACATTTATATTGAACTTGTTTTCCATAGAGTTTTCGAGTTACAGAAGTGGTTAAGTCTAAAATACGCGTATTTCCGCGATGATGTTGCTGGTACTTATAAAGTTGGTGCCAATAGTTTTCAATCTAACTGCAACTGCTCAACTTCAAAAGTACGAGCACCAATAGAATTAATATTATTTTGTATTTTTCAGTGCACCAACAGTTAATGTCGGTCCAATTTTATTGAGTGTTAGTTACCAAATCTAAAATTGATTTATATTCATCGATTTCACAATACAGCAGAAACATATCCATAGATGAATTTTTTGAAAAATGTCCAATTTATATGCTAACAAAGAAGACCAAAATGTTTTTTTGAAAGTTTATACTGTGTGTACCAACCAAATGGAATAAATTCATTATTTCAATTTAATTTTCAACCGCGCATCCTCTGGAGTATTACAGTTTATGACGTCATCACCGTTAGACATATGACGTCATCGGCCTTATACGTATATATAAACACAATAGAGGTCGCATTTATAAAGGTATCAAGTTACAGTGGTATAAAAATCGATCGTACAAATATCTCTGTCAAATTCGTTAACGGACGAGTAGTTTCAAAATGACGGTCGATCAGACTTTAAAAAAAATCTCACTAAATTTCATCAAGATTATTTTTTAGTTATAGACATAATTGTGCCTACCACATTTGAAGCATGTTTTCTCATAGTGAAAGAGAATACACTAAAAATTAGAAACCGGGAAATTTACCTATATCCGCTGACTACGAGCTGTCATTGGATCTGACTCACAACTGTTTCTTTTTCAAATTAAAAAAGGGAGTATTTTTTTTTAAACTTATAATAACACTCTTATTGGAATTGTTTATCTAGGTAATTATTTGCCAGTTGTTTTTTATTCTGTGCAATTGCATTACGTCACAAATGGGATGTTATGCTAGACAAGGCCGCAAAACCACCAACGTTGCCAAGATGAATATAGGAATACAATTAGCTGATTACCTCTCACAGTCGGCTCATAAATCTAAAAAGTCCCTAGATGATTATAGGTTATCATATTTTTCTCATTCATATAAAGTATTTACACATGATCAGCTGCTTATTTTCTAAGTTTTAAGATATGGTTTGGTACCTTCCTATCAAGAGCATTATTTGTACCCTAAAAAAAATATGAATTGGAATATATTTGCGCTCAGTCTTCTACTGATCATTTATGTTGACGTCAATCGCTAGTCAATTAATTGCTTCATTATGTAATATGAACAAATTATTACCTTATTCATTGTGGATGTTTTTTCCATTCTTACTACTTATCTAAAAATATAATTGATCCCGTATAAAGGTGATTCCGTGATAATATGTAAGAGTAAATTCATTTAACTAAATTTAAGCAACTATCTGAATCAACTGATCGGTTTACTTATTGAATCACGTATCTGCCATCCAGTATAACACCATTAACGATTGATTCATTGCCAAGTTATTTTTTTTGTATTAAATTTCAAACTATTCATTGGATTTCACAAAAGTTTTTCTACATAAATAGTTAGATAAGACAGAGAAAAACTTACATCAAAATCATAAACTTCAAAAAGGGGCTTACGTATATTTTTTTGATTTCGTTTTTGTTGCTTATTAATCATTAAAAAATCCCTACAGCTCGTAGCTGTTTTTAATTTTCATTATTTTTACTTCTCTCAATAAGGGAAGTATTGTATTTACGTAAAAAATCGACCTCGAGATTTTTGCTGATATTTACGTTTTGGGGTTCCTAGATCACGAAAAGCATGGTATCACAAGTCCGTCGGTCTGTCTGTCTGTAGTCTGTCTGTAGTCTGTTGGCGTTGTAGCTCAATAACGCTTGACCTAGGACAACGAATTTTGGTATGCATATTGAAGGACTACCGGTGACGCAATGTGGTTTTCGTTAATCATATATACAGGGTGTCCGAAATATTAAGTGTCAATATAAGAACGGTAGAAGCGACGAGATTGTTTCCATGAGCAAAAAGATGTAAGTTATTCAGGTCGAAAGATACATTCTCGAAGCGGGGTGGTATATCGAGGGAACTCATAGGTAAAGGCTTTTACCAATTTTTTCTACTACTACAACTGTATACTATAATTCACATTGATTGTCAAAAAGACCAACATTCTCCCAGACAAATTTTATGATCTCGAGGTTGTTGTCTCTCCTCGCTTTCTCGAGTCGTATTTGATCATTTGATAGAGGATTACTGAGAGTTGGCAAAAAAAAATACAAAATTTAAGAAGATACAATATCCGGCAACGCTAAATTTGGACATCTAAAAAAATCATAGGTTTCCGAGTTACAGCAGTGGTAAAGTCTGAAATATGTGTATTTCCGCAACGAGTTGAAATCTTCTTCTTTGGTGAAAGGTGAATGATTTTGATGAGTAAAGTTACACTCAAAAGTGTGAAATAAATATTTTTTTCAAAAAATAGGACCGATTTTATTAGTGAGTGCATTGAAAACAATATTAATTATATTGGTTATGGTACTTTTGAAGATGTGTGGTATTTTTTTTTTCTAAAATCAAAAATATGAGATGGCCAAATTAAGACAATCACCATAAGCGACATTTGAATTGGATATTTTTAAAATAATTTACAGTAATGTCTGAAATATTTTTGTTTCCGCGATGTTTTGGATTCTCTGTCTTCAAGTGAACGTTCAATGATTTTGATGACTATGAATGCACAAAAAATATGAAATAAATACATTTAACAAAAATAAATCGACTTTATTAGTTGGAGCACTGAAAATTTTAAAAATAATGGTGCTGGTACGTTTGATGTTGGTGACAAAACTCTTCTATTTACCTAGAACTGCACAACTTCAAAATTTCCAGTACCAATAGAATTAATATTATTTTGCATTTTTCAGTGCACCAACTAATAAAGACAGTTCTATTTTTTGTAAAAAATATTTTTCTTATGATCACACGCGCGGTTCATATAAGAAACGTAGGTACTCCGATTATGATGATTTTTTTATTTGAAAGAAGAGAGTTGAGAAATGGTCCCATATTTAAACCAATTCGAAATACCTCGTCTCTTTTCCCCGAATGGGGCGGCGGGGACAACTTTTTTCAAAATTCAAAAATTTGAGACGGCAAAATTAAATAAAAGACCATATCCAGCAACATTTAAATTGGACATTTCTCAAAAAGATTACGTTTCCGAGTTACAGGAGTGGTAAAGTCTGAAATATGTAGGTATATTTCCGCGATGTTTTGAGATCTCTGAATATTAATATCTTCTTTGCTATAAATAAGTGAACGTTCAACAATTTTTATGACTTATGATTCAAACTTGTGACATAAGACTTTTTTATAAATCTAGGACCGAGTTTATTAGTTGATGCACTGAAAAATAGAAAATAATATAAATTTCACTGGTACTGATACTTTTGGAGTTGTGCACTTATAGGTAGATAGGAGACTTTTGGCACCAAATAAGTCGGTTCTAGTTTTTTTGTAAAAAAGTTTTATATCTCATACACTTTCCACTGTCGTCGTCTCAAGTATATTTTAGTTTTTAGTGATATATTAAGATAAAAAGATCCGATAATTCAAATTTCTGAAGCAGATTGCGTGGGCATATTGATGAGCTTCTATACTGTATAAACATTTATGTTGAAAACAAACATATGATTCACATGGAATCACCTTACATTATACATAGCAAACCTCAATAGTCCAGGTGGCATAGATACCACAGCTTAATAAGCTGTGTAGATACCTCGGACTACGCGGATCCTGCATGGATTCTACTGAGTCTTCTTTTGTAATATCTTCGAAATTACATTGTACACGTAGCTTACCACATGGGGAAACTTGCTTTAATTTATTGAATAACCTTATCATTCATTCAATCGTATAAAAAGTGAGCGCATTTCAATAGAATAGAATAGAATAAAGCTTTATTTTCAGGAATGACAGAATCACAGTGACATTACATCTAAAAAAACATGTATTATCACAGTAACTATAAGAGAAAATAGTGCCAGTTTTGGATTAATAATAATAATAAAATTAATTAATTTGTATAAAAATGTATAAAAAACAATTATTTTGATTAAAAAAAATATTTGTCATATTTTCACTGCAGAAATTCAAAAGAATATTTATTCTCCCAAATACTCTTTAATGGAGTATGGTTCCAGATCCACTATAATTTTCATTATAAGCCTCTTGAAGACTTTTACGTTAACTTCTTGTTTCACTGTTATTGACAATTTATTGAAAAATCTAATACATGCATACTCTGGAGTCTTTTCTGTTGATGATAGTCTGTGGGTTAGGATGTTATAGTCTATGTTATGGTTTCGTGTGTTTAGACTATGTTGTATCTTATGCAGTTCAAATTTATTAGGATTTCTAAATAGAAACATTAAGCACTCATATATATAGGTCCCTGGCATGGTCATTATATTGAGTTTTTTGAATTTACCTCTATAGGATTCTTTATAGTTGAGTTGTAGCAAAATCCTGATGGCTTTTTTTTGTAGCTTAAAAATACTTTCTGCCAGGCTACTTCCTCCCCAGAAGATAGTGCCAAAACAAATCACTGAGTGGAAGTTGGCAAAATAAATTGTTCACTTTGCTCCATCATCCAAATATGTCGATGTTATCCTAACTGCATAGCAGATAGAGGACAATTTAGTGCTGGTTTCCCTAATATGTTTTTTAAAATCAAAGTTCTGGTCAATGTAAACGCCGAGAAATTTAGTATGTTCCGTTAGTTTTATTATTTGTGTTTGTGCTTGAAGGGTTTCAGGTATAGTCTTGTTTTTCATTTTAGTTCGAAAGCAAATATAATTTGTTTTATCTGTGTTTAGTATGAGTTTGTTCATGGTTAACCAATCCTGTGCCTTTTCCACCGTTTCATTCGAGATGTCTAAAAGATTGTTCAATGACCAACCTACAGTTAGGGCCAATTTCATAATCAAATTTAATGTCCTATTAATTTTAATCCTAGATTAAAAATTTCATAATTTTTTTGGACGGTCATATAATTTAAATTTACTTTAAAAGAACGAAAGATAAGGTGACTAATGTTGCAAAAATTATGGAAAAATGCACTATTTTTATTCCGTCATCGAGATATGAATTAAACAAATTGAAGAATTAACTAATCTCCCATTAAGGATTCATTATGAAATCGGCCCTTAGAATGTTTATGTCGTCTGCAAAGTTCACAAGATTAATATTTTCATTATTCACAATATCTATGGCTAAATCATTTATGTAAAATATGAATAACAAAGGGCAAATGATACTACCTTGAGGTACCCCTACCACTGAATATACTTAGTAGATGTTATGGTGTATCCATTTTAAGAAGTGCGTATTCCGTGAAAAAACGTATAGTTGGCACATTATCGATTTGGTAATAGTAAGTGGTCTCTAGCACAGGGTACCTACCGTTTTGATTCTGTCCCTTTTGAAAAACCAAGTTGATGAATGTATCTAGATAACAAAATCCTATTTTGTAGAGCTTGAAAATATGCCTTGAAGGAGCAGTTACTTTCAGTTTCTTGCTAGCTCTTCAGCACACTTCATAAGAGATTAAATGAAAAATTGCACAAATCAACTTTACTCTATAATTTCGAGCACCTAAATAATTATTATTTTTTTTAAACACGATAGACAAGATCATCAATATGCTCAACTTTTTTCCCTTTTAATAGACTTTGAAACTAATAATGTGGTCGAAAACTTCTTCTTCTTATCCCCATAATGAATATTCATCCACCGAGCATTATCATCAAAACAATTTCTTGCAACTACCAAAAGGGGGTGTGGCTCAGCTTGAGGCGTTAGGTAAAGTGGACTAAACTTTATTCATTGTGTAAGTAATGGAAAGAAATGATGACATCCATCCAAATCGTAGGTATAAATCAATTATTAATACGATATAATTTACTAGCCTTTATAATTTTGTATTACACCTACTATCCTTAAAGATATTTTTTCCCTTAAGAAAAGAACCTTCATAGGTCCGTGTTTTTTTCTAGTACCTATTCTCAAAACAAAAATGTTCTTAGGTGATAAACTTTACTTGAATTTGAATCGGTTCACAAAATATCATTCCCATTGCTTAATATTTGAATATAACATGTCACTCTCAGGAGAAGAAATATTTTTGACCGACGAATCCAAACGGGTTGTTTGTGCGTGCGCTGTATATAGTAAACGTACTCCGATTTTGATGATTTTTGATTCATTTGAAAGAGGAGACTTGATAAATGGTCCTATATTCGTAAAAACTCAAATCCGAAATCTGCTTCTTCCCAAAAAAACGCCCCAAATGGAGGTGGAGGGGCAACAAAACCCGGAAGCATTTAAATTGAACATTTTTTATTTTTTTTACCGTTGTCGAGTTACAACGATGTTAAAATTTCAAATATGTACTTATGTGTATTTCCTCTATGTGGAAAATTTAAAATCTGAGGCAACCAAATAAAAGACTATATTATTTGTAGCAACATTTGGGTATATTGATACATTTTTTTCAATAGAGTTACGGTTTTGGAGTTACAGCAGTGGTAAAGTCTAAAATATGCGTATTTCCACGACGATGTTCTTAGATTTGCGAATGATAATAAGTACAAGCAAAGAATATACATTGGTAATTATATAAGTGAACGTCCAACGATTTTCATGACTGATCTTACACTCAACAGTATTTTTTACCAAAAATTGGACCGCCGGTATTAGTTGGTGCATTGAAAAATACAAAATAAAATTAATTCTATTGGTGCGGGTACTTGTGAAGTTGGTGACAAAAATGTTCAATCTAAAAGGTGGAAGATCGATTTTATTTTCTCCAATATGCCTACCTCACACCTTCCACTTTGAGCTATGGACCTCTCTTCGAATTAATATTATTTTGTATTTTTCAGTGCACCAACTAATAACGTCGGTCCAATTTTTGGTGAAAAATTTTTATATTGAGCTTTGATCATAACAACTATTGGAAAAGGCTTTATTCCATTCAAATATTTGTATTTAATGTTTAAATCCTCTTCAGATTTATATCTAATAGTTTGAAGGTAACCTCTTATCAGATCATCTGTCAGACGAAAATCCTTTGAAATGTTAAATAAATACTCATCCTTGAATATAAAACATTTTCAGTGATCCATGAATCTAAAAATCAGCAATCAGTCAACAATGATATAATAACATGTGTGCATAACTGGGCATATATTGGAAAGATTTAAAAAAATCATAATTATTATGAATTTATACATTTAGAAGTAGGTAGTCTTTTTGTCCAATTTATAAGGGCTTTCATCATAAAAACTCTTTCCTTAACAATTTTGTTGCCGTTTTCGAAACGCTCATTTTGACGTTCATCTGAACGCACCCAAAGTTTATGAGGTGACAACTCATTCCTATCGCTCGATATTTAAAAGTTATTCATTAAATTTAAGTTTGAACATTATTGAGGTTCTTCTGTAAAAGAGTATAATAGGTACTTCTTTAATTGTCTTATATACTTTTTTGAATTTTGTTTATTATTTCCAAATATAAGAATTATTGTGAAAGCTTAGGGCAGCTACGCTATCCAATACCACAAGACCATCAGAGCATTTATCTTAACTATGCGATATATTGATATATATAAACGACTGGTCGACCCAAATTTACTTCGTTAAATTTAATGTATTCCTGTACTTCTTCATCATATAAATTTTAACTTTTTCAAATCATATATTCGTCCATGAACGCAATATCCTTAAAAAGTGATCCAAAGTGTTCACTTCACGTATTAATAAATAGATTCCAACCAAATTAATTCAGTTCCTTTTGGGGTTCATGTATTCTGAGAATTCAACTTTATATCGTCTAAGGTAACTGGACCAAAATCCATTACCACAGGCAGTCGAATGCATGAGATCTATTAATAAGAATTAGGCGTTGGAGAGTTTAGGACGTTTTTTTATTAGACTCTTGGGTTTTTAGATTACGCAGCAACGAGTGTTATTATACCAGTAAAATTTTGTTTAGTTTCTCAATGAAAAGGGATTTATAATTCATGCCAAATGTTAACACCAATCAGTTGAATTAATTGCACTCATTTTAATTTTGCTCAAAATAGTTGGTTAAAATTGATTTAACCTAGTAAAATGTTTTGCAAAAACCGTTGAAAACATTGGGCATCAATGTTGCGTGGAAATAGCTTAAAAGGCAAGCTCATTCATAGGTCTATTACCGAGATGGAAAAAAATCATTTCACAACAAATGAGGAGTAGGTAGAGGTATATGTACATAATATAAACGAAAAGTTATGAGACTCAACTTTTAGCATTTATTAACTCGCGTGTTTTGCCCCTGACTGTAGTTATTGAAGGTAAATAAAATCCGAAATCTTTAACTTGAATTCATACCTATCCCAAAGATTAAGGTGTTTCTAATCTTTGTCTATCCCATATCATGTAGGTCGTAGGTCATTTTTACAGCTGGCACAGTACCTATTATAATCGCAAGCTTGATAACACACCTCAAAACAGTATGACTGACGTTCCGATAACAATCTGTGTAAATAAAGTGGGAAAATAAAAGCAGATAAGCCCACCGCTTTCGGTTGTTCTGGTAAACTTTGGAATTACAATGAAAGCTTACTTTCGAAATAATTCACATGCAATAAATCAGAATTAGAATTGTCATTCAAATGGTGTAAGCCTTATGTTGTTGCTGAGGCTGATTGAATAAACAATCTCAACGTAATGTCACACAAAATATTTAAATTAAAAAAATCTGGTGTTTCAACTCACACGATTTTCCTACCGCTCGCAGGCAAATTCCAGTGAATGAAGAATTTTACACTATTAAAATATTTCCCTTAGATAGCGACGATAATAGCGGTAGTAAAGTAAAAATCCGCTGGTCAAATCGTGCTACCACTCATTTTTTTCAGCATGTCAAGACAAACAACAATGGTCATGTAATATTTTTCCGCAAGATGAAACGTTTAGCCAGAATCTGAAGAAACAAGTGGAAAATACGGAATTTTATTCAAGCATAACTTTTTTGTGCTTTTCTCAGAGGTGACGCTGTATGTGGGTGGTAAAGGGCTCTTAGAAGAATACTTTAGGCAAGTTTAATCAAAATCCTTAGAGTCGTTTTTGCGCTACAGTCTTGAGCAAATCACGTTTTTTGGCTATAGCTCAGCACCTAGTGTATACAGGATTCTCTCTCATTCAATGCCACCAGCGATTGGTATTGGTACCAAATAAAATAAAAAAGAAATAACAAAATACACCCATCCGTTCCCGAGATAATGCTGTCACGGACAGACAGACGGACAGACAGAAACACAGACCAATGGCTGAAAATATGTTTATTAGACTTAGAAAACTCTGAAACGTCAACATTTGTAAAAATCTCGATACCGAAAATTTCACACGATTACAATACTTTCCTTAGACAGCTACTATAGCGTAGGAAAGTAATAATTAAATATTCCAACTAAAACGCAAATTAGTCGACACATTGCAATTCTAAAGCAATAAGAAACTTCAAGATACAATATTTTGAATTCAATCAATCAACCCGCTTCCACTGTAATCCGCATAGGTATGAGAAATACAGTAAGATAAAAACAAAATGAAAAAACGCAATGGTGAACGACAAACAACAATCAATGCAATGCAACTTAACACGACAGTCATCAGCTAGGAACTTTTTGATTACTACATTGGCCATCCAATAACATTTGACATTGATAATGAATACAAAAACCCAAACTATGGTCGTGTCCACAGCAGTGTCTGATTACGCATCGCTTATTAATCAATAACCAATAAGTTGACGTCTTTAATATGACAGCTATCAGTAAACAATAGTGTAACATAACCTTTTCTCTTTTGTTTCAGCTACTTCCCAATTCAATTATGGAAATCTATCGATCCGTTTACCTCATAATCTTTTTCATGATAAAAATATTGAATATTCTTCCATTTTCAATTGCTGTAGTATGTGTAATAGTCGAACTAAATTATTCCAAATCTTTTGACAAATGAGCTAAGCGATGCATCAGTAATCAGTCGTGTCCACATGAAACGCTATCGTGACGTCATTAATTTTTGTGTGTCACGTCATAACTGAATTCTATCAAGGGTACCTATTGCTTCAGACCTATGCTTCAGACGCAGAGCTAGTGTGATGGTGTTTGCGTTTGCAAGCTCCATGAACAGGAATACTGTACAACTGACATGGACGATGCAGCGGTCACCAAATTCTGCTTCTGCCAGTATGCTTGCGTTTGATTTCATCCATTTTCCTCAAAATCATATCTATTTATTCCATCTTCAATCCAGGCAAAGATCTTTGTGTAAGTTTGAAATTAAAAGTCTTTTCTCAATCCATGGTATGGCAAATAGATATGCTAGTTAATACTAAAGTTAAAGCAGGGAAGTGGTTTCAATTCTTACTTATTCCAGCTTTGGTGAGAATTCGAATCAAATATAAGAGCCATCTTCGATATTATGTACTTCAACCCAAATTTATCCCATATATTGACGCCGGTTTTATTCAAAATTACATATTATGTAAGTAAATTAGTCTCATTTATCTGTGAACCCGCATAAGCAACAATATTAAGGAACTGTCATATATATCAAAAAAAAAAAGATAAAAACTAACCATTCCCTACAGCTAACAAGATCTCATACATTCTAATATCGGCAGGTGCATCAATATTCTTAGAGCACCTAATAGCTCATTGAAGTTTTAAGGCCAAGATATGTTTATTTATGTATGATAATTTGATTGTGACAATATTGTGTCTTGGCATCTTTTGAGTTATTCGTGTGTATATGTGTGAAAATCACAAAATGAAACAACAACAGGTGCTTGGGCTACCTACTTTACACTGAAAATGTCTCATCGTTTCCCAACCGATGTAAAAATCTATTTTCAGTTGTGCGCTATTTTATATCCTATATCGTACGATCTGTTCTAATTTTGCACACCTATCTGACCTACGCAGCGTCAGGCATCGGATCTCATCGCTTTTCCCATTTCCTGTATTTAATACGTGATACATATTATTATCGTTATACCAATCCTCCAGAAACTAGCTCAATATTAATTTACTCACCCGGTAGATATATGCCGGTATGCCATTTGCGCATCCTTATTAATAGAAGTAATTATTCTTTAATACCCATTTTTATGTCATTATTCTAATTTCACTATAGTAATATCTATTCATCCTAAAAATCCACTATGATCACTCAGTATCATCTGTGCATATTATAACTTCTCTACAGAGAAAACAATTATTATATTTTCTCTCTACTTCTCAGTAAGAAGTTTGTGACATATTTCTCTATAGTCCCCAAAATCAGATAAAATATTTTTACTTTCCTACGCTACTATAATAGCTGTATAAGGAAAGTATTGTATTGTAATCGTGTGAAATTTTCGGTATCGAGATTTCTACAAATGTTGACGTTTCAGAGTTTTCTAAGTCTAATAAACATATTTTCAGCAATTGATTTGTCTGTCTGTCCGTCAGTCTGTCTGTCTGTGACAGCATTATCTCGGGAACGGATCGGTGTATTTTGTTTGGTACCAATATCACTCGCCGGTGGCACTGAATGAGAATCCTGTATACACTTGGTGTTGAGCTATAGCCAAAAAACGTGATTTGCTCAAGACTATAGCGCGAAAATGGCTCTAAGGATTTTGACTAAACTTGCCTAAAGTATTCTTCTGAGAGCCCTTCACAACCCGCACAAAGCGCCATCTCTGAGAAAAAAAACCCAAAAAAAGTTATGCTTGAATAAAATTCCATATTTTTCACATGTTTCTTCAGATACTGGCTAAACGTTTCATCTTGCGAGAAAATGTTACAGGACCATTTGTTGTTTGTTTTGACATGCTAAAAAAATGAGGGGTGGCACGATTTGACCAGAGGATTTTTACTTTCCTACCGCCATTATCGTCGCTATTTAAGGAATGTTTTGTAATAGAGTAAAATTTTGGAATTTGCCTGCGAGCGGTAGGAAAGTCGTGTGAGTGGACACACCATTTTTTACTCAGTACTTAGGTATGATTATTCTTTTTCTAATAGCCATAGAGATGGCAAAAAAAGGATTTGCAATTTGAGGAACAATGGAAACCCTGTAATCAATGTACCGTACCATCATTATCACCAAATTCGGCAACCTGGCAGCTGTTTCACCTGTTCAGTGGGGGGGATACTAAAGCCTATTGTCAGGCGTTTCGATTAGTGGAAATGGCAAGATTCAAGGAGTCTATCAAATTACCGAATTCATCTCATTTGCAACAATTATTATTTTCCATTTTATCGAGCCTTCGAAATAATATGTGCATAAAGGCATAAAGCAAGGTAAATATAATTAGCAGAACAACCAGCCAGGCTCCGTCAAAGAGCGACAAATGCGCGCCCGATTTGCAGTCAGATGCTACAATTATCATTTTTGATTATTCACGTTTACGTTGCATGTCGTTGTACAGAAATAAACATTTATGTCCATTCATACACATTCTTTACTTGTTATTTTTAAGTTAAGAAAATACCTGAACAGAAAGAAAATACAAATTCGAAACTATAAATTAAATGAAGGAACAACACCAAGAAAATATGAAGAATTAACAGAAAAAGAATTTACAATAGACCTACAAGCTACAAATCCAGAGGGTTGGTGGAAGCACTTAAAAAATATAATATTGAAGACAGCACAAAAGGTGTGCGGTACAATAAAAATTGAACCAAATAAAAAGAAAACAAGTTGGTGGAATGAAGATATTAAAAGGAAATTGCGACGAACAAGAAACTATGGAAAAACTACTTAAGAAACAGAAACAATCACACCTACAATAAATACAAGACGCAAAGATTAAAAGTAAAGGAAGTTGTAATTAACGCAAAACAAAAGGCATGTGAAGAGGTCGGAGAAAAAATGGAGAAGGACCGACATGGGAATCAAAAACTGCTGTATAAAACATTAAAGAATATGAAAATTAAACAAAATACGGATCCATATATAACATCAAAAGAAGGAAATATGTTAACGAACACCAACGAAATTATGGCGAGATGGAAGGAATACTTTCAGGAGCTACTCAATACAACACAGAACAATCAACAGAAAGAAAAACATGAGAGCGGAGAAGAAGAACAAGAACATGTCCCTTTCACAATAGAAGAAGTGAGAAAAGCGATAAAAATGCTAAAGAGAGGTAAAGCAGCAGGACATGATGGACTAACAACAGTAATGTTTCTAAACCAGGGGAAAAACGGAATTTCAGCACTAACCACCCTATTAAACATAACAGAAAAAGAAAAACAGATCCCAAAAGATTGGGAGATAGGGGTAATCTTACCCATATATAAGAAAGGAAATAAACGTGACTGCCAGAACTATAGAGGAATAACCCTGCTGTGCACAGTCGCCAAGTTATATGAGAGATTGTTAGATATAAGACATAAACAAATAGAATGTGAAATAGAAGAGGAACAGTGTGGTTTTAGGAAAGAAAGAGGAATTCAGGATCATATCTTCACCATAAAACAGATGATAGAGAGTTTAGAACAAACATCGATGTCATTGCTATAGAAGATCGGCTCTCCAAACCATATAATAATACATCCCTGGAAAATACAACCAAAGAAACTGGAATATACAAAAGGCAACACTCTAGTACTTCGTCCAATCCCTCATCTACTCCAGATTCTAACAGACCGCAAGACTCCTTTGTTGCTCCTCATACACAAACACCCCGTCAGCCACTTAAAAATTAAGGAATTAATGGAAGAGAATCCAAAACAATATCCGTATAGCTATTCGCAGCTAGCTTGCTTCCTCGGAAGAATGTTTGCACATGAAAGTATCAAACAAAGTCTCAGAGAACTTAAATTAGGATCCAAGAAATCTTGCATTGATGATGAGGATGCTACACAAATCCTTCCCAAAAGGACACTTTAGGTTAAATTCACAAAAATAATAAAAAAACTTGAGTCGTTTACAACCACCTCGGATCTTGACAACTATGACTCCTATGGCTCAGATATAAGTCAAATAGACACAGAGGATTTCAATGAAAACTCTGTCATTGTTAGCCCAGCAACCCAATAAATAAAACAACAAAATCTAACAACGACCAAAAGAATCAATCAGCACTAAGAATATTCTATTGGAATTGTCGTAGTATCACCCCACGCTATCTGGACATTGTTCGAATCAGTAAAAACTATGATATTATTGTTTACGTAGAAACGTGGTTATCACCGGTTAAGAAGTTCTCTTGTCCTGGTTTCATATCTTACAGGAAGGATCGCAGCTATTCTAGAGGGGGTGGAATTATCATACTCGTTCGTAGAAATATCAGTTACAAAGAAATAAACGACATTGATAGTCCTAATAAATTGGTGGAAATGTGCGGCCTCCATATAACAAATACTTCCCCACCAATCGAAATAATCGCCTGCTACAGACAACCAGGACAGCTTTTGTCAGCAGACAAATGGCGCAGCATGGTTCAGCAAGCCAGTAGACATAGGGATTTTATTTTAGTTGGAGATTTCAACGCTCATCATACGTCCTGGAACGACTGCAATGGTAGCAAATTATTTGATGAGATAGAAAAGCAAGACTTATTTTTACACAATCCCAGTACTTACACCCGAATCGATTGCCGATCTAATCAGAAATCTAATATCGATCTCGTTTTCTCGTCAATCAGCCTATGCGACAAAATACTTGTAACTCCATGGGATGATGCAATGTACTCCGACCATCTTCGTCTATCTATCTTCATCGGCGTGGAAAGAGATCAATACCAGAAAAGATCCTTCAAACTAAAATCTCTACGTACAAATTGGCAATTGACACATTAAACCTACAATATCCAAAGTTTCTATCTCACAGTTATGAAAACTCCAGACCAACTGATAAATATAATACCTTTGTCACTGTCGTACAAGATGCTGTTACAAGTAACACACCAAGGAAAAAAATATTTAAAAAAATCCAGTCGCCTGGTGGGACAGTAACTGCAACAAAGTAATTAAAGACAGAAGAGCAGCTTTTAAAAAATGGTATCGTTCGGGTGATTCAAAGGATTACCTTAGTTACAAAAGGTCATGTGCTATTGTCCCGAGAACAGTTAAACAAAAAAAAGAAATAACTTCAAAGAGTTCGCCGAAAGCTTGAACCTCAGGACTGACCCCACGTACGTTTGGAATAAATGCAAAATTCTTAAGATCAGCTGGATTAAAGCATCACCACAACACTCGCCAAACAATATTCAAGCCACCACAAAAATAGAGGAAGCAATAAATAAAATCAGCCCACCCTGGGTCGCTACCAACTCTTCATGGATTCCTGCTGTCAATAACAACCAATTTTCACACTTTACATTCGCAGAGTTCAATGCCATCCTTCATCCCAAAAAAGTTAAATCAGCCTCAGGCATTGACGGTATTGATTTTGAAATCCTCAAAAACCTTCCAATATAATACAAACTACTATTGGTCGATATCTACAATCAGATGTACTCCGATAATCAATTTCCTGAAAGCTGGAAACGTGCCTTCATACACATAAATAAACCGGATGGCAACAACGTACGCCCTATAGCTCTCACATCTTGTCTTAGCAAGCTACTCGAAACAATGGTCAAAAATAGATTGTATTGGTGGGTAGAGCATCATCGCCTACTACCCTCCAGTCAGCATTGATTCAGGATAGGGCAATCATGCTTGGACAACTTAGTGAGTCTTTCTTTGACCGTCGATGAAGCCAATATTACTAAAAACGAAGTTCCAGCAGCTTTCCTAGATGTCCAGGGTGCCTTCGATAACGTAATAATTGATATCATGCTCAGAAAACTGTCCACCATAGGCTGTTTATTCAACATTCTAGAATTCATAAAGTTTTTAACCCAAGAATAATTCATCACGACCGAATATTGTTATGGAACTTATAGGTCAGTTCATAAGGGCGTTCCTCAAGGCGGAGTCCTCAGCCCCCTGCTATACACTATCTACACCTCAGAACTTTCAGCCAACATACCAAAAAATGTCTCGATGCTGCAGTTTGCCGATGACATTGCAGTATATGTTACATGTACCCAGACAACACCTCGTACCTCGAGTCTGCTATAAAAATTATAAAGAAGAATCTGTCGGATTTGGGTCTAGATCTTACTCCAAAACATCCCTAATTCACTTATTCACAATATTTATCCAGGGAGTCTATCAAATGATATAGATGGTCATTCAATAGCAACTTGTGAGAAAGCACGTTTCCTTGGCATTATTTTCGATTCACTTTTACTTTACTACTTCTTTACAAAACATTCATCAGATCAATTATAGATTATGGTATTGTAACGTGCAAGGGGAACAGCCGCCGGTATTGGCTACAAAGTGGCGGCATCCGTTTGAAGTAAGCGCGAGATATATGATCTGGTTGGAAATACCGAAAGCGGCGTTTACAAAGAGAGCGACGGCAGCAGTCGGCATCTACTGTTAAAATGCCGACAAAAGGGATTTCGAGAAGCGTCTAGTGGCGGCTTTCGTATCAAAGACCAGAAGCCGCTCGAATGGTCTGGATCCTTTGTCGGATATATATATGGGAGAATTTTCGGCATGAAGACAGAATGTAAAAGGCAGTGTGAGTAAATAGAATAGTCCGAGTAAGTTAGAGAGAATATAGAAAAGTTAAGTTGTAATTTATATTATTTCGAGTGTAAATAAAGTTGATTTAATAACACTAAATTAGTCTCACTTATCTGCGAACCCGCATACGCAACAATTTGATGTTAGAAGAGGGATAAGTGAGTGAAGAGGCTTTTGTCTATGGTGAACACCCGTAAGCAGACAGAAAAAATGGAAGAAAAACTAACTAAGTTATTCTCCGATTTTTCTAAAAAACACGAAGAACTGCGATAACAAGATAAAAAAGAAGAGGAGGAGCGAAGGCTGCGAGAAGAACAGAAAAAAGAAGAACGAAGACAATAAGAAAAGAAAGAAGAAGAGGTACGACGACAGAGAGATTTCGAGCAGATTGCAGGATTGTTCCGAAATGTCCATCAAGAAATCGAGACCGTAAAACAAGAAGTACGAGAAGAAATTGGGACGGAATACGAGGCTGCCAAAAATGCTTCGATGAATCGTCGAAGCAAAGTAAGAGAAGTCAGGGTGTCGGAGGAACCGCAAGACAATGGAGATTTCTTTAAAAAGCTGGAGGCGATGTTCCAGAAATTCTGCTCTCGAGGTGGCAAGGAGTCCGGATATAGAAAACCGATTAAGTGTTACAATTGCAACCGAGAGGGACATATAAGTAGAAACTGCAAGCGACGACCCAGATTTGAAGAGCGAAATATTCAGAGAGAGGATACCCGACTTCCGGAAAACTCCAGTGTAAGGGGGCCAACGCTGGCGACTACTGATTATCAAGACCCCAAGTTACAATTGCGCTGCATTAAGGAGAAACGGCAGAGTTACGACTTTAAAGTTGAAGACCAAAAAGAAAGAAGTCACGCCAACGCTGACAGCTTGTCACGAAGACCTTGTGGCAGTTCCTGTAAATTCTGTCAAAGACAGGAACAAAGAGAAACAGCCAAGGATGTTGTACATATCCAACAAATGCAGATTAGGAATAAGGAAACGGAAAATATCGACTATATCACCAGAGACAACTTTAGAAGAGAACAAATCGCTGACAAAGATTTGACGATAGTACGGGGCTGGCTAGACCAAAAGCGACGACCTGAGTGGCGAGAAATATCCAGATTTGATCAGACAGTCAAAGGGTACTGGGCTCTGTGGGATTCGTTGTGCTTACGGGATGACTTGATCACTCGTAAATGGGAAAGTCCAGATGGTAGAAGTATTGTGTATCAAACCGTTGTACCCCGAACGATGGTAGCTGAAGTACTTCGTGAACTGCATGGCAGTCGCAGTGGAGGCCATTTTGGAGTAAATAGAACACTGGCACGAGTGAAAGAGGGTTATTATTGGATCAACTGTCGAAGAGATGTGGAAGAATGGTACAGAAGGTGTGACCTCTGTGCTTCTAAAAAGGGTCCGAAGACACTCTTTCTACTGGCCTACCGAAGTTCCCAGCATGAATCTACTGGCTATACACCATCGATGTTGTTGTCTGGAAGAGAAATGAAGCTCCCCGTAGATCTGATGTTTGGCAGACCATCAGCCGACGATCATGAAGAAGTGTCTCTTCCACATTATGTAGCTGACCTACAGGAGCGACTTAGAGTGGTCCACGATTTCGCCATACAAAAGCTTCAGTTGAAGAGCGACAAAATGAAGATGAGACTTGACAAAAGGCAGTCATGAGACTCTTTTAACGAAGGCGATGCAGTTTGGTTGTACCAGCCACAGCGAAGGAGAGGATTAAGTCCGAAGTTGCAAAGACCTTGGGAAAGACCATATCGCATTGTCAAAAAGATTAATGACTTGGTGTACAGGATCCAACTTTCGCCAAGAGCCAAGCCAAAAGTGGTGCACGTGGAAAGACTGAGTCCGTATCGAGGAGATAATCCACCGGTCTGGAGACAAACGGAAGAAGCTGTTCGGGGCGAACAGCTTTAAGGAGGGAGCAGTGTAACGTGCAAAGGGAACAGCCGCCGGTATTGGCTACAAAGTGGCGGCATCCGTTTGAAGTAAGCGCGAGATATATGCTGTGGTTGGAAATACCGAAAGCGGCGTTTACAAAGAGAGCGACGGCAGCAGTCGGCATCTACTGTTAAAATGCCGACAAAAGGGATTTCTAGAAGCGTCTAGTGGCGGCTTTCGCATCAAAGACCAGAAGCCGCTCGAAAGGTCTGGATCCTTTGTCGGATATATATATGGGAGAATGTAAAAGACAGTGTGAATAAATAGAATAGTCCGAGTAAGTTAGAGAGAATATAGAAAAGTTAAGTTGTAATTTATATTATTTCGAGTGTAAATAAAGTTGATTTAATAACACTAAATTAGTCTCACTTATCTGCGAACCCGCATACGCAACAGTATCTATATCTACTTACCGACACAAAAACATAATATAAGAAAACTGGAAAGAATTCAATACAGTGCCATAAGAGCTGCTCTGGGTTAAAGAATCAGTACCCCTTGCAATGTACTTATTGCAGATGCGAAACTTATGCTTATCAATGATCGTGCCAGATATTTATGCAACAGTTTTCTGATCAAAACTATATCAAACAGTGGATCTGATACTTTTAAGGCGGTGGAAAAATACGCACTGACATGCAAAACTGCACCTAGAAGAAGAAAAAGAGTATTGAGACAGTGCATCTCATACATTATGACGCTGGCTGATTCAATTACATCACATAGCAATTTCTACATCCGTTTACAGAGCTACCAAACTCTGTACACCTCCATTCCTTTCGACAAAGATTTGGGAATCTATCTCAAAGAAACTAGCAACCCGTCCAGAGAACTGGAGCATTACATCATGCAAAACAAAGATATCGCTATCTATACAGACAGCAGAGGTCCCAATGCAAAATGTACAGCGTCTGCCGTATTTTCTCCTGAGTTAAACATACAAAGATCAAAAAGATTCAACTGCAGTGCATCAATATTAACTGCCGAATGTGCGGCCATCGATCTAACCATGGGCATCGCCCTTGAAAATGCTCACAGTTCAATATTCATTTTCACTGACTGAAGTGTCTTACAGAGCCTACAATCACCTAACTTTAGCATCAAAACTAATCCTTTCGTTCTTGATGTCATCGAAAAGTACAACAGAATCAAGCAAACAAATTGTAACATCAAATTTTATTGGTTACCTTCGCATATAGAAATCCATGGTAACGAAGAAGCGGATCGCCTGGCCAAGTCTGCTGCTATCTCAATTAATTCTCAGCCACTTCCAGTTCCCTTCTCAGATATTTATGGAAAACTCAGAGACTGTGCCTTGAAGAATACAAACCATTTGATAGCGAAGCATGGCCAAAATAAAGGAAAAACATTCTTTAATACATATCTGACTCCCTTAAAAAAGCCCTGGTTTGCTGGTAAAAATCTGTGCCAACCATTACAACCTAGCGGCTTCACTATACAGAATAAGGATCATAGATAGCCCTGTTTGCAAATGTGGTCAGGCCGCTGAAGACTTGAATTATGTCTTGGCTTAATAAATAAAAACAGATGATAGAAAAGAACTAAGTATTCAAAGAACATTTACCTAGCTTTTATAGAGAAAGCGTCTACAGTATACCGAGAAATATAATATGGAACAGCTTGAGAAAAACAAATATAAACAAGAGCTTGAGGGAAAATACTAAGCCCAACGTTATTTAACATAATCCTAGACGATGTTACGAAAGAGTTAAAAGATAACTTCAAGAAGCTACTAATAGGATATAGAAATATGGAGACAAGATACATAACGCATTGTGCATTTGCTGATGACCTAATGATATGTGCAAGAAACGAAGAAGAACTACAACAAAATCTAAAAGTTTGGGATACAGCACTGACAAAAAGAAACCTAAAAATCAACATAGACAAAACTGAAGTGATGGTATTAGGCGCAAATGGCAAAAAACGTCCATAGACTTAAACAACAAGAAAATAGAACAAACAGATTGCTTTAAATATCTAGTGTAATTATACAAAAAAGTGGAACAAATGAAGCGAAAATAAATGATCGAATAGAAAACGCTATGAAACTATACTACATGATAAATAAAACACTGATCTGGAAAAAAGAAAATTCACAGAAAACACAACTAATAGTCTACAAAACAGTAGTTAAACCAATAATATTATTTGGATGCGAAAGTTGGACACTCAAAAATCAACAAAAAAATTAAATACAAGCCGTGGAGATGAAATATTTAAGAGGAATAAAAGGGGTTACAAAAAGAAACAAAATAGGAAGTGACAGAATAAGAGAAGAGCTAGAGATAGAAGACATAACGACCACCGTGGAAAAACAACAATTAAGATAGTTTGGACACTTAACGAGAATGAATAACGATAGACAGGTCAAAAAGATATAGCAGGCAAAGTCAGCCCAAAAACAAGGATTAGGGCTCTGGTTTAATGAATACCGAAAATATTTGAGAAATAAATGCACATTTATTTCATGAGAACACATACCTAGGACATAAAAATCAAAAACCATTCTTGTGAAACCCAAAATAATAAAATTAAACCATATTCTGTTAAATTGTCCTAAGAAACAGATTAATGGTAGCGTCCGAAATATGTGTATTTCCACGATGTCCGAATAAATATAAGCAATGAACTTCTTGTTTGGTATAAGTGAACGTTCAACGATTTCGATGACTAATGTAAGCTACCCTTGAAAGAGTAAAATATTTTTTTTTAGTGAAATGTCATCCACGTTAGGCTAGTGTTAGTTAATCAAAGATTATTGGAATTTGAATGTGAGATAGGTAATTTCATCAAAAATGATTAATCATATACTTAACTAGTGATAATTATGAGATGATATACAAAACAAAACTTAGTAATATTCCGATCAAATTAGTAAAACATTATTAATGGCTGATTGAATTCATCTCCATTTATTCTTTTTTGTAGCAATAAGTTTAATCAATTAGAATAGACCCGTCCAAAATACCGGTCCTGCCATCAATACATGTATCTCAAAAGCAAGAATTTATTTGAGACAAATATCTAGCAGATTTCTGACCGAAATTTGCATCTATTCTAATTTCAATTTCAATAATAGGTAGCGCTACCTACTCTGATTGATAAAATTAACCTATTTACTCTATGGATAACACAGATCCAGAGAACACCATCAGCATGTGCTATAGAATACAGAAGGTCCATAGCGTGTACCAACCTGGCAATCGGTTCATGGTTCCTGGTACTACCGATTGCATTTATACTTTCCGTACACGCATTTGGCACCTAGGGAATTTTTGTTGGTCAGATCTTTCAAAATTAGAACTTCTAGCCAATAAAAACGCGGGTGCGAAAACCGTGTATGGAATGTACTTCGGTGCCAACTTCAGGTACGGAATGTGATAAATACTTCTGTGCTGCAAATTCAGCAGATACAACGTTTTTTACAGTGTTAAAGAATAATTATTGTAATTGAACAACATAAAAACCAAAACACCTTCTTGTGTCCTCAACGTCTTAGGCTAAAAAGTACTATCAGAGTTGAACCTACTCCTATAAGTAGGAGGAAACCTGGCATTACCAGAGGCTCTCAAAGGTCAGCCTATGGTCGTCCTGCAAACGAAGAGGTTTCAAGAAAACGAAAAATAAAGAGGAATTTAGCTGAAAATGAAAAGGCAAATCAACGGAATACAACAAAACACGGTACTAATCATTAAAATAAGTAATTACCTATGTACTCTGCTTATAATAGCTAATGTTTTCTTAAAATATATTTTTTGAACATTTTATGTGTTATTTTTAATTTTAACTTGTTTATTGATTGTGAAAGTTTTAAAAGTTTTTTGCAGTTCAAAAAATAAGTTGATTTTTTGGTTTCCTGACGCAACACGAATACGTCTCTGTTACTCTGTTCTCTGCTTAGGGCACGGACGACCGTGGCTTAGGGTAACTAGTCCAGAGAAAACATACCTCCAAAACTAGTCGTAAAGAGAGGAATGAGGAAGGCAGTATTTTATTATGGTTCCCTTATTTTTTGCGCGCATTAACCTCCTTCATCTGTGGTGCGCATGCTTAGCTGTCATTTTAGGATAACCAAATTTACCTTATACCTTAAAGCAGGAAACACAATCAGCGCGCTCTAGACTATTTATTCTATAATCTATGCTCTAGACGTTCTGTACACGCTGGCAAAAGTTTGAAATACGTCAATCTATGGTGCTGGCCACAATGAACGTTCTCTAGATAGTGCGTCGCGTCTTGACCTTGAAAGTTGGGCAAAATCCACGGTCCGTAGAGACACACGGTTGTCTCAATTAGGGGTACTAGGGCGGGGAAAGAAAGCGTTCGGTGCGGGAATAAGCAACCTATGACGTAGTCGGTAGACCCGGCTTAGCGATCATGTATCTAGGCTCGGCTTCGGCGTTCGACTGGCACTTGTCCGATGTTTTTGGCAAACATTCATACTTCTGATCTGCATGTAATAAAAATCACAATAGGTGCATCTCTGTCAGCTAAACTGTTAACAAATCTGGGGAAAAACCCTGGAATTATTCAAAAAAATGTAAACACTACCGCACCTGAAGACGACCAGGATGTTATTACAAGAATTTTCAATGAAACTATTTCCACGTCTAAGCTTCCTTTTCCAATACCTGATCAATTAAGCTTATCTTCTACTGAGCAATAACATTCTAATTATCGACCTCAACCATCAACGTCAACACCTACAGAACAAATAAAACCTTTGGCTGAAAATGACGGCTTAGAATATTTGGCAGGATGGGTGGCTAGAAAATTTAAAACTAAGTACCGGGATTTGGGAACCCACACGTATAAACTTAAAGAAGACCACCCATATTCAATACCTAAATGGATTTCGTATTTATCTTTTGGAGGGCTTAATCAACCTTCTGATAAATGGGCGGCAGGAGCGAAGCTCTTAGACGATTTTTTTCTACGTTTCAATAAAAACATTCCTTTTCGAAAAACCAAGAATATTGTAATGAAAATTACTAAAATTAGAAAAAGTAAACTATCACATTTTCCGGAAGGTCATACAATCATATCTGCTACAGAGAACTTACATAAGAATCAAATATTTGAATACAATACAAATGATTGCTGCAGGAATGAAACGCAAATTAAGACATGAGTATTCAAAGAGTAACAAAAAAATTAAAAAGATCGTGACTTGATTTCACTATTTTTATGAGAAGCTCTTTTTAGTTTTCTGCTTATTACTTATTTATCTAGTGGAAGTAATTTTTTATACCTACCTACTGCCGGACAAAAAAAACGGACACCTGACCTTTTTCGGTTTTAACTAATACCTTCGCACAATTTAACTTATTTGGTCATTCAAGTTGTAATATTAAAGAGTTATATGAATCAAAGTTTCAATGAAGTATCCTTCTTTCTTTTTTTTTCGATTTACCCCACTCCGAACTTTCTAACTGCAACAATGCTGCGGTATATTGCATGCAATTTTCAAGGTGTCCGGTTTATTTGTCCGCCAGTGTAGTTTACTACTACTGTTCTTATGTTTATATGTAGCTACATTGATAAAATACTGGTTTGCTTGATTTTGTTACTGTTATTATATGTAAAAACAAGGATATATGTAGTAAACATACAGGCAATACATAGTGAGAGTGGCAAACGATTTAAAGTCAGGTCTACATTCTACGTGACACGCGCGCTCCCTTCCGATTGGTGAACTGCTGATCGAGACAACCGTGTCTCTCTGCGGACCGTGGCTGCAAACGGAGTATGTTTTGCTGCATGTTTCCTTGACGGGAGCGGTGCTGTGCATGTTGGAGGTATGTTTTCTCTGTGTGCATGCTTCCGTGCATGAACAAATATAGGGAGGACGAGTAACACGAGTAGTGGGAGTGGCAAAAAAAACATTGGGTTATCGTATGTCATTTCGGTGTGTTGCGCAAAATCATGCAGCGCATCCTTATGTAGTATAGGCGAAGGAAGCTTAAATACAACAATAGACACTCAGTGAAATACTGCGCAACAATCGCAACATACCAAATTGACAACTTATCACGGGACGTTATTTCAGCCACTTCTGCTTATAGAACAGGATACAGAGTTAGTCATCCTCCCTTTATATATTCCTGCTTCCGTGTAAGAAAATGACATCGCGAGCAAGGTTGGTTGCTTGAACTCGTGCATGATTTGATGCAGGCGGTGGCAACTCTTATGGGAAATTTTTGACCGTTTGTTGCCAACGTTCCCATTCTCGGCGCTAGTGGAGGTAGTGTTCTCTGATTTGATGAAGCGGTGCTATTTTCGGTGATTGTTTTTACGCATCGTGCCTTGTCGGAGCATTCGGAACTAGTCGAGTCGTACTCAAAAGTTATTTTGCACATGATAACATGTTATTTTTGATTGTTGGGACATTTTATCTGTTGTAACAATGATTAGAAATAGATCTTGATTAGAATGTTCAATATTTTGTATCATTTGACACAGTCATGTTTCTTGTACTGTCATTTTATATACATGATGGCCTGCGTCGTGTGAAGCCAACACAAGCATGGGAGCCATCAGCACACCATACGTGGCAACATTAATCGGACCGTGCAGCAAAACATGCGAGTAATCATGCAGCAAAACATACTCCGTCTGCGGCGTGCTTTATATGGAGGCTTTTGAGAGGACGTAAAATAGCGCAGATGCCGTGAAGGTGAAGAATTTGATAAACTAATTTACAAGGTGGTATAAGCCGTTTTAAATATATATTTTTGGAAAATACAATTAAAAATACATCGATTGGTATCAAAAGTTTTTCATCGGCTGGCGTAGTGCTGGCGTGCTGGTACACTATCTCCTAATGTCCAAACTTGTGGTCTAAGCTTATGGCACACTACTGGTAGAGACATGTGACACATGTCATGTCCCATGTCCAAACTCCAAACATTTCAAAACTAAAACTTCCAGCGAAAATCAAAACATCAGACTCTGATACAATTAATAACATTTTGAATACATTTTTCTGACGTTGTATGGTGATACATAGCACATTTGTGTCTTCTTTTATTGGTAATTCTCTGAATCTCAGTGAAAAAACAGAAAATAACTCCGACAATGCCCAAGTATTGGGGTGAAATTCCCAAAGATCCTATGCTGGAACAATCAGTGCCGGATGTTACCGAAGACATTGAAAAATCTATACTCAAGTGCTGTTTATCAGAGTATGAGGATGACACCGACTTGATGAAAAATGAGAATGTAAACATTCCTAGTATGGATCCTCTTATGATGTATGCCATAGCACTTCATAAATATACCAATTATATGATTGAAATGATACGAGTTGCAGAGCTTGCAATTGAGATGAACGTTATACCTTCTGAAGATGCTGCACCTCCAATACCTCAGAGACCTGTGATTCCTGCCTTACACATGAGAAACAGCTTAAATTATTTGCCAAAAGAACTTAGCCCATTCAGTAGTAGTCAAGAGTCTAATATTCCAGAGCTGAGTGAAATAATTGTTAAGGAAATTCTGAAAAAAAGTATTATAACTATGCTAGCTCATATTGGTTTTGAAACAACTCATCAAAGTATTTTGGATCTTTTGTTCGATGTGTTAGAGAGTTTTTTCGAAAAGTTTTGCCAGAAAATTGTTGAAGGTTTAGATGATGAGAGGAACGGTTATAATTCGGGGTTTCCACATGTAATTGAGAGAGTCCTGGTGGAAACTGGAATGGGTGGTATCAAAGGCCTGCATGATTATTATCAGTGTCGAAACATCAAGTATCTAGACGTTCTTGAAAAGCGTTGCAGAGATTTAAATGATCACTATGCTAAACTGCTAATACCCAAAAATGAACCTTTGATGGATAAATCTAGTAAAGTTATTCGAGTGAAGGAAGAAGCAGACGATGATGTTGTAGAAACTGACAATCCAGAATTGCATTTTATTTCTTTTGTTGGTGAAAATTCTATCCTAGAATCCGGTTTACATTTGTTGAATAGTCTGGAAGCGGAACAGAATTTACAAAGTTTGGAGGAAGGAACTGATGATGCAGCTACGGAATCACCAGGTGTTTCAACAATATCACCTGAAGGTGAAATGTGCAATTTGTTGACTTTCTCTAAAAAGAAAAAGTTCAAGTAGAATAAATAATTTATTCCTAATCTCTATATTTCTTTTTATACACTTTAAACATTAATATAAAAAATCCTTATTATCAATGCGAACGAGCTATATCCGAGAAAAAATGTAATATATCATCGATTGTAAATTCCAGATTTATCATAGATCCGGGATAACACTGCTGTATTAAATCTTCCAACATTTTATATTGCCTTATAAATTCTTCCTGCATAGCTCTCCAAACTACTTGAAGTAAGTTTCCTTCTTCAGACAAATGTTTCTCTACTTTCTTGTATAAAGCTTCCAAACCTTTTTTAACCTATAATAAGAAAGAAAAGTTTACAAAAGAAATCCAATCAATTTAGATTATTACCGTGCTGCCAGGATACTGACTGATTACTTTCCGAAGTTCTTGTTTACTAAAAGCCAATTGGTAACTAACCTCAGAAGCTTTAACGCCGCTGGCAACTCTGGCTTGTACACCTTCAAAAAATGTCTGTAAAATATCATCAATTTAGTTAGTAAATATTTACTAAATATAACAATATAGTATTTACATTTAATTTTTCTAATGGTCGGCCGAAGTAAAGAGTGACATAGGCCTGAAGAGCATCATTATATTTTTGTTTTGCTTCTTTGCGTTGGCTATCAAGAACTGGAATCTTCAATTGAGACAGTAAGGAATATAAGTGATGATAGTTTTCTGGAAATGAGATTTTATCAGGTCATCAAATAAGGTACTGTATATGTATCTGATTTATTGATAAACCAGTACCTAAACTCTTTTATTTATAGCCTATATAAAAATAAAATTTAAACTTTGATGGAGAAGGCGGTAATTTTTACCCATTTTGATAACTTGCGATGGCGTCTTCAGATCATTGGAGTGTATAGAGATGTATTCCAGCATTGTATCTACCAATCTAGTATACCATTTCTCCAAATCAGCACGCCTATCACTCTTCAATAGACAATCAACATTCTGAGCAAATATTTCCAAATTCGATACATAAGGTAATATTCCACATTTAGACTTTTTGATCAATCGGCATTCTTTTATGGAATCAATTTGATGCTGCATAAACTGATCCAGTGATCTTTTAACTTCTATGAGTTGTGAGGCGAATGTGTTACTCAGAAATGAACTTTGTGCGGACATTACGTGTTGATTTAGTCTTACCAGGACATACATGCAATAACTGAAAAAAAGTTAAATCAATACATTGCGTATAGAATGACAGTAAGTATTTTGCTTTACAAACTATCTTGCTTTTTGATGCAATCGATAAGAAGATCTAGCTCAGTTTTCAGGCATCCAAATAGATTACCCATCAAATTTCTAACATCCTCGTCCATTTGCTTCTCGGCTTTACGTGTTGGTACAATTTCAATATGAACATCATTGCCGTCAAGAGTAGTTTGAGTATTTTTTGTGCTGGGGCTTATAACATCCAGCTTGAAAAGAAAAAAAGTAGCCTTATTAAGTACAGTCAACGGATGGTTAGATTTTCATGGGAAATAAATCACCAGATTGGACTTAGTTTCGAGACCTAAGTTGAAAATGGTGAAGAGATTTATTTCTTCCATAATATTTAAATACGCTGATTTAACAATATTGAATATATGAGGAGACAAGTAACATCTTACCATATAACAAATAACCAACACAAATTGGACCAATTTAGAGCCGTATTCAAAAATCTTACCTCGACGAGTAAAAGAAAATATTTTTAATCTTTGTTCCTCTTTTATGTATTTTATACAATTTATTTTTATCCTTTTTTTCAATGAGGAACTTCATACACGTGTGTAAATTTGGAAAATTATGAATTTAAATATGGTAATGCAGTGTGGACGGGTATGGGCAATGCATTTTAAGTTTAAGTTCTCTACCTAATTTATGATGTTTTTGAAAATATACCAGCCGATGCTGTGTACAGCTATGCAGATAACTGCTTTTTGCCTGAATAAGGCAATTTCCCGGAAAAATGGACTCCTAATAAACGCAGAGAAAACTCAATGCATCATCTTCACTAGCAGAAATGGCAATTGCACATCTCTCAAGTATTTGGGGCTTGAATTCCAATCAAATTTAAGTTGGAAAAATCACATAACTGGCTTGTGTAGAAGGATATCTGCCTCAATTTTTTTGGTCCGGAGAATGTAAAAAATTGCTGGAGCTGAGACTGCAAAGCTTACATACTTTTTCACATTCCATAATTTAGGTACATATGATATCATTCTTTGGGCACATAGTTCAGAAACTGAGCGTGTTTTGCTCCAAAAAAAAGCCGTAAGGGCAATTTTCCATATGAAATCTACCGACAGCTGCAGAGAAGTATTTAAAAGAGAGAAGATCCTCACCATCACTGCCGTTTTCGTACTTACTTTTCTCAAGTATGCCCATGAACACTAGGAGAACTTTCTGAGGAACTCCCCGTCAAAAACATTAATTTACACTAACCTTATCCAGAATAAAGAAATGTTAGCAAGGTCCAAACCACACCTGTATAAAACTATCTAATGGTCTTCCTCAATCCTTCAAGAGATTGAGCCCAACTGCTTTCAGCAAGAAAATTAAAAGTTTGCTACTGGAGAGAACAATTTAGAGATTGTGCGAGTTTTCAATATGACTGTGTCTTCTTGATATACATATTTATACATATATAATGTGTTTACTTGTCTTATACATATTTAATGTCCTTATATTTTAACTGTGTGTATGTATATTATGATCATGATTTTTATATCGAATATTTTTAATTGACAAACCATGTAACTGTTTTAATGGTAAATATTTGTAGATGTTTTACTTGATCCATTGTGCAAATAAAATAATAATAAATAGACAAATTCCACACAGTGTTGCGTTTCTTTAACTTTGCCTGTAATATTTTTTGTCATCATCTTTACATCAGGTAACTTCAACTGTGTTTCCTAGTTTTATTCTTTAACTTTCTTGTGATTGTTCCACATATATGTGTATGTTTATTTAATTTTTGTTCGATGTCATAGTTATCATTATAATCATAGGAGATATTGCGCACAATATTGAAAATCTTGGTATTGGTTGTGTTGCTACTAAGGCCATTATTTTTATTTTCTATGTTGAAATTTTCATATGATACTGTATGCACAAGTCTAGTATCAGACCGCCATATTTCCATAAATTAGGGTTGATTCCATCGTTTCCCGTAGCTTTTCTGTTCAGTGCAACTTTTAGAGTTTCAGTCAATTCTATTGAATCTATTTCATCCAGTCCAATAAGACTATTTTCACCAGTAGGATTTTCTTCAACAGTGCAGTTCTATAGCTTCATCATACTAAAACTTTTTATAATGTTCTATCTATTCATCTTCTTCTATAGGGTTAATTTGTATGCGATCTTTTTGTTGTTTATTTTACTATTTTCATCACTTTATAAGTCAGTGTTTGTCTCACAGTCTCACATATATGTCGTTTTGTATATCTGGCTAATACAATTGCACGATTCTTTATGTGCTTGTCTGAATATAGGTTTTGCCTCTTTTTTTTCTCTCTTCAGTACTCGAGGTTTTGTTCGCCTATGTTTTATCGCTAACTCTATTTCTGTTGATCATATTCTCACTTTAGGTAACCTAGCAGAGCAAAGTACCGAAAATGTATTTGATATGTACTAGAATTATTAATAATAATAACAAGTTTATTTACACACATATCAAATAATTTCATATAAAAAGATTAAGATTATTATTTTGATAAATAAAACTAAGGAGATCCACTAGAGGCAGAGCCTGTGTGTGGTTTTATTCACAATCTACAAAAACAGTAAAATAGTTAGAAAATCAACATAGAGAGGGAAAATAAACAGTGTAATTTTTATAGTGAACAATATCATTGAAAAACACATTAAAAAAGTCAATTTGTAGAATTAAATTAATAATAATTAAGTTAAAAAATAGACAGTAAGTAATAGTAGGTATCAATTTTCATATTGCAAGAAGTAAATAAACCTTGGGGAATCCGATGTAGGGAAAGCTTACATGTGGAGATGTTAGCAATCCCAACAACATTAAAATAGTGTAAAATAGGGGCAACATAAACAGTGTAATATAAGTATATAGTCAAAAGTATCTTTATCATTAAAAACTAGAAAGTATCAATTTTCATAATGCAAGAAGTAACTTGAGAAATATTTTAAGTAATTGTTTTCGGTTCAATCAGATGAGTATTCTGGGCTATTCTATAAGTTCATGGATTGTTGCTCTTGGTAGCAAAAACAAAAAATATTTCACCTTTTTTTTAAACAAATATTTGCTTTGTTGAGTGTCTGTATCTTCACAGGAAGAAATTGAAATATTTTTGGTCCTAGAAAAGAAAAACTTCTTTGACCTTTCAATTTACGCATGAACGGAGTGATGTAGGTAGTTTGTTTATTTCGGGTGTTATATTGGTGGTCGAGGTGTTTTAGGTTAGATTTGAACCGGTGTTGTCTGATGCTGCCTCGTAGAAAAAATAATCGCCGTGGATCCAGTAAGCCAACTGATCTGAAGGATAGATGAAGTCTCTGTTGAACACAATTTTCAGTAGTCGTTTTTGGACAGTTACCAGTTTTTCGATGTAGCTCTTAGAGACTCCTCCCCAAGCCAGTATTCCGTAGACAAGGTGTGGCTCGACTAGGGCATGGTATAGAGTTTTCATCGATGTTGAATCAACAATATCTCTGATGTATTTTAATTCATAGATCAGAAATTGGATTTTCTTAATAGTGAAATCAATATGCTTGTCCCATTTCAAATTACAGTCATTCATCAGTCATTATCCCGAGGTACATATTTTGATTGATATATTATTATCGACACACAGGCTGTTATATGTCAGGGTATTCCTTTTGTCTGTATGTATGGGTAAAAAGAAGGTTTTGTCAAAATTTATCGTCAGCAGCTTATTGTTGAAGAAGCCTTGGATGCGCCGTATGTCTCTTTCTGCCATATTTTTCAGAGAATTCCAGTTATCGTGGGTATATAAAATCGCCGTATCATCTGCGTAAGTGATGAGTTTTCCTTCATTGTTGATTTTGAATAGGTCGTTTAGATATATATTGAAAAGAAGCGGCCCAAGTACTGTACCTTGAGGTACTCCATATTTTATTCCAACTAGTTCACTTCTTTCCGATTTTATCTGAACACATTGTAGCCTACTGGAAAGGTAACTCTCAAATAGTTTCAAGGGTATAACTCTTATGCCTATGTGCTCCAAGCTTTCTATGAGTAGAGGATGACTAACTATGTCAAATGCTTTGGAAAGATATCTGAAGATGCATAGAGAAGGTTCTCGTCTATCCAAAGCATTGTACATTTCTGTTGTGGGGGCAAGAACTGCATCTTCGGTTGATCTTCCTTCCATAAATCCATACTGAGAGTTTGAGATAATATTGTTTTTGATTAGGTAGTTATTTAGACGAGTTTTGATAATTTTTTCAAAAATTTTGGCAGTTGTAGTAATTAGAGAAATCGGTCTATAGTTAATAACTTCATCTCTATTGCCCGCCTTGAAAATTGGTTTAATAATCACTTCTTTGAAGATGCTGCGAAAATGACCCTGTTCAAGACATTTATTGAATATAAAGGCCATTGATTCTTTTTTTATCGGAGCTAGGAATTTTGTTGTTTCTGTTCGTATTCCATCGATTCCGGGTGATTTTTTAATTTTCAGTGATGAAATAATACTACTAACTTCTTCAGCTTGCGTTGGTTCCATGAATATCGAGGTCAGAGCATTATTTTTTATAGGAGTGACATTAGAGTCTTTCTTAATTTTTTTGGCAAGCGTCTCACCTATTTTCGAATAATGCTTATTGAATATGTTTGCAATGGATTTTTCTTTTGTTTCTTTCTTTCCATGTTGAATCATGTTAATATCCCGATAACTTCTATTATTTTTTGGGAATATTTCATCTATAGTATTCCATAAATTGGCACTATCTTGTCTGTTCTGTTCAATTTTGTTTCGATAATATTGCAGCTTGGTTACTCTGAGGAGATTTCTCAAGTAATTTTTATACTGGAAATAGTTTTGTTTCAACGCTATGTTCTCTGGCTCCTTGAGTAGCTGCTGGTACATCTTGTCACGTCTACTCATGGATTTAATGAGACCATTGGTTATCCATGCTTTACGTTTTTTACTTTGTATTTGTGGGTTGCTGTACAATTTTTTATTTCATTGTCCAAGATTTCCATGAAATGATTCGCCGCAGCTTTTGAGCTTTCTGTTTCGTAGACAATGTTCCATTTTAAGGCACGTAATCTATTTGCAAGCAGATCGTAATTTATTTATATTACCGTACATAATTTGTAACGTTGTTGTGTAATGATCCGTTGCATTCGTTTTTATAATTATAGGTAGAAGGAGTTCAAGATCTGTAGAGATTTTCACAAATATGTGGTCTAAGCAGGAATTACTGTTTGTTGTTACCTGAGTATAATTATTGTTGAGGTTGATATTGATATCACCTAAGAATAGTGTGTAATCTGAGCTCTTGGTCAGATTTTCGAGCATATTCCTCGTATATTCTAGAAACATCTCTACGCTGTAGGCAGGAGGTCTATAAACGGCGAGTACATGAATATTTTTATTGCAATGTTTTATTTCTAGGGAAATAAAATTCAAATGATCGGAAAACTCTATTATTTCATAAAGGTGTTGTATGTCTGATTTAATATATGTCACTGTACCGTCATTTTGGTTATAGCCTCCATAATTGTAAATAATATCATAGCCCGGTATATTGTATAACCCCAAATTCTTTAAGTCCCATGTTTCAGCTAAGATAATACATTCAGGTAGTTCTGTGAGTTCTTCTAAATAGCAAAGCAACTGATTGAAGTTTTTACCTATACTTCTAATATTTGTGTGTATTATCTTAAAATTTGGGCAGTAACAGTATATTTTCAAAATATTCTCGTATTCTTTGAAATTTGATACTTCCTCTGTTTTTACTTCATTTGTGGTGAAATTTCGAATATATTGATCCATTTTGTCTATTATATATAGTATAAAAGAGAGAGATTAGCTGAACTTATTCTATAAGGATATGTAAAATATTTAATTCTATTTACTATTTCATGGTATATAATACACCCAGCGTATATAAGGAAGAATGCATAGAAGAAAAATAAAAAGAAAATTAGATTGGTAGCTGATAAAAAAGGAGACACGTTCAACTAAACTAAAAGACCTGATCTAAGACTCCTGGCCCTTTCTCTGTTTAAAGGAACAGCAGTTTCTTTGGCCCACTTCTTAGGAAGGGTGGTTTTCTTCGGTGTTTCAGCAATTTTTTTTTCGGTAGTTTTTTCTGTGCTTATTTCGTCGGCTTCTTTAATTATTGGATCATCGTTTGTTGGTGCCATGTAGGCTGAAAGTTCTTCGATTTGCTTAGGTAATACTGGAGACTCCAGATGAGGATCCGGTATAGATGGTGTTGAAGGAGCACTGTCTGCTTTTCGATATTGCGTCACCGTGATTTCGTATTCTTGGAGTTCCTCAGCGGTCCAGGATTTATTATTTATATATAGTTTATTGCCTTTTATATAAGCGTTATTTAGGTGATTTTCTCTTGCTTTGTTTAGATTGTTCCTAAGAATTTTGTTGTCCTTCCTTTGTCTATATGTGAGATCGTTGGTGATTATAATACCAGTCCCTTTCAGCTTTTTACAACTTTCAAGGACCTTGAGTTTCTTGAGGTACGAGATGAACTCTACCTTTACAGGATCTTTTATTTTTTTTCCTAATTTATATAAATTATTTATATCGGAAATATATATATCAATCCCTGATAATTCCTTTAATTTTCTGCACACAATGGAGGGTGATAATTCTTCAGAAAATTGTAGGCCAAAGATGATAATATTATTTTTCTTGGAGTTGACATCCAGTGCTTCTAGTTTGCCGGTGAGGATTTTATTTTCTTTCTCTAAATTGGTGACTCTTCGGTTAAGTTCCTCAATTTTCAGAAGAAAGTTGCTTTCAGAGGCCGCAATGGCTGACTTGATCTCTTTACGATTTCTTACAATTTCTTTTTTTAGAACATTTACTACTTGTTCCCATTCATTTGCCATAATTTGAAGATAATTTTCTCTTTACGATACAGCGTGTGTGGCTCGCTTTATATGAGCTTTATGTTATCAGCTGTTAAATATATCTATACATTATCCAACGTTCTATGTGTATTGATGGTATTTATGATTTATTAATATTTACTTATAAGATGCAAATTGGTTTTGTGTAATATTCCATTTCACTTGTTACTTCGACTTCGATATAGAATATGTGCTAATTTCTTGATTACATTCTACGTATATAGGTTTATTTCGTGATAAAACGCGAATGGGTATGTACCTTGAGATCCACATTAGCTTTCAGCAAGGGGTTTTCGGAGTCGAGAAATCAGTTGATGATAATTTCATATTTATTGGGTGTGACCTTCGACGTCCACACTAGCTTTTTCGAGAAAGAATAATCAGATGTTGATAGAAATTACAGTAAACGGTTTCGTAATAGTGGAACCTACTGATGCATTCATATTCTAAAAAAATCGTTCATTGCTATTAGTTGATACATTTTTTTATCTCATTCATACCGGCTACCTGCTTCGTCGTCGCTTCAGAATGCTTCATTCTACTATTTACTCTATTTTTTACTTTTAATGAGTTATTATTTCCTACTTTTCAGTGCCTTATCTAATAAAGTCGGTTTATTTTTTAAATGTTATTTATTTCACAATTTTGAATGGCAACACAATCAATATATTTACTTTCTGAGTTATTATTTTCTACTTTTCAGTGTACTATTTAATAAAGTTGGTATATTTGTTTATCTCCTCCTTCATCTATTCCCAACTGAAAGACATATTTTTAGGAATTTTATTTGGTAATTCTAGAACAATAAAGAAAAAGGTAAAAAAGTGATTTCGTTGAAGAAAAATAACAACCCAAAGCGGCAATCGAAATCTGAACCTTCTGCACCTTAGATACGAACAATTCTGCTAGACCACACAGGTATTATTGATAGTGACGAGGGCAGTACTTCACTATATTAACGGTTAGGTAGCAGAACTTTTAATTTTCAAACTAAAACTGAAATTAAAAAAGCACACATTTTTTAATTGCAGCAAGGAATTAGCACATAAAAAGCACATAATTATTATAGCAATTAAAATACGTATATCACAATAAAACAACAGGTGCTCTGCTAGCTTACTGGTAAGGTAGCTGACAGCTGAGCACTTTTTGTTTTCAAATTTCTCCGACACTGGAAGAGCACAAAAAATTTAATTGCAGTACGAAATTAGCACATAATTATTATAGCAATTAAAGTACGTATATCACAAAAAACAGGTAGCAGAGGAGTTGTTGTTTTCAAATTCCTCCGAAACTGTAAGAACACAATTTTTTAATTGCAGCAAGAAATTAGCACATAATTCTGGTACATATCAAATCCATTTTCGGTACTTTGCTTTGTAAGGTTACCAGAGGTCATATTCTCCAACCTTTACGTTTTCTATAACTAGTCTATTTACCTAATACTTCGTTTGCTACTTTGTTTACAACTTTTGCAATTTCTTCAATCTTCATCGATCTGTATCATTTTTTATTTCCGTTCCAAGTATTTGCTGAGTCATTCTTCTTAGGTATTAATCTTATGTACCTACTTTCATTTTTTACTTTCCTACGCTACTAAAGTAGCTGTATAATGAAAGAATTGTAATCGTGTGAAATTTTCGGTATCGAGATTTTTGCAAATGTTGACGTTTCAGAGTTTTCTAAGTCTAATAAACATATTTTCAGCCATTGGTCTGTCTGTGACAGCATTATCTCGGCAACGGATCGGTGTATTTTGTTGCTTTCTTTTTTATTTTGTTTGGTACCAATATTACTCGCCGGTGGCACTAAATGAGAATCCTGTATACACTGGGTGTTGAGCTATAGCCAAAAAACGTTATTTGCTCAAGACTATAGCGCGAAAACGGCTCTAAGGATTTTGATTAAACTTGTCTAAAGTATTCTTTTGAGAGCCCTTTACACCATGTTTCTTCAAATTATAGCTAAACGTTTCATCTTACGAAAAAATGTTACATGACCATTGTTGTTTGTCTTGGCGTGCTGAAAAGAATGAGTGGTAGCACGATTTGACCAGAGGATTTTTACTTTACTACTGCTATTATCGTCGCTATGTAAGGAGACTATTGTAATAATGTAAAAATTTTCATTCACTGGAATTTGCCTGTGAGCGGTAGGATAGTCGTGTAAGTGGACACACCAGATTTTTTAATAAGTATACTTTATAAACTTTTTCTTCCTGAATTGAAAGACACTGATGGCAAATTAGACCACTTGAACATCCAACACTATTCCGTGTTCTACATGTGATGCCAACTATATTGGTGAAACCAAGAGAAGACTCAAAGATCGAATTTGTGCACACAAGAGCGATATTCGCATTTCCAAACATTCGTGCCTCCTTGTCCAACACGCGGTTAACCTAGACCATCCACCGGATTATAACAATATCAAAATATTGGAGCAGGAATCGAAGTTGAAAGAGAGGACCTTCCTCGAGATGTGCCATATATTTAAAGACGCACACTGTATCAACAAAATAAGTGATATTGAAGGTCTGAGCATAATTTATACCCAACTATTGAGCCTACCATAAACACGGAACGAGTAGATAATCAATCCCAAAGATCAACAATAACATCCAGCATCACGTCTCGACTGTTCCTGTGCCAAATAACATGACATTACCCATTCAAAACAATTATCAATTTAATTGTTTACACAATGAGTGACAGATAACCGATTGCAGCTTGCTGGTGAATCGCTATTATTAGTTATTATGTTAATTTAAACACAATTTATATAATCCGTTTTTTAATCTACCTGTGATGATCTTTCTAACGTTTTATAAGAAATAGACCTCACCTTCGTAAGTTGTTATCTTCCCATATTGTAGTATGTATTAAGTGTAACCTAACACAACGTTATAGCGTTCCCGATGAAGAGACAATAAAGCCTCGAAAGCTCGAACAGAAAAAAGAGTGTACTTTCAGTACAATTGACTGCTACCCGAACAAAAATCTATAAATATATATAAATACTATACTTGTCCTCTGTATCCTCTGGTGTCTCTGACTGGGCTGGGCTGCTGTTTATTATTATTCAACCCAGATCTATATGCTCTTGCTGTTAGGTATACGTGTGAATCTATTTCTTTCTAAAGGAGCTGTTATTTTAACTGATTGAAATTGGCGAAGTCTCTCTCCATTATCATTATAATACTAATCCGTGCATTTAAATCACCCATTAAATAATTTTTTTTTTGTAATTTTGAAATTTATTGAATATTATTTATTAATTATCGAACATAAAAATTTTGAGATAGTGTTTAAACCTCAGCGGCAAATCTGCCTGAGACTCGACCACATAATTGGTCGACCCCTGTCCCTGCAACAACGCGCTGGGCTCCATCAGACGCCACACTGCATTCCCAGCTTGAAACGCGCGAAAGTTTAGTTTGTCTGTTAGTTAATATGGTAATGTGGCAGTTTTTTAGTATCATACTAAGCTAGTACCGACCTAAGATTTGTTTATGAATACAGCTATACTTTTAAATTGCTGCTATTAACATTAATAGTTTATTAAAGCATGTACTTTTCTTACTGTCTATGTCTCATTAGTTAATGAGTAATTTAGATTGTTAATAATTATTGAGTATCGACTATCCAACAAGTTTGACTTACACAGTCTTTTTCTAAAACTCAAAATTTAAACAGAATAACACCTGATAAGAATAATAATTGTATTCCTTACAATCAAGTGGCAAAAACGAATTACTTTCATATTGTGTTTTTGTATATCAAATAAATATTTTACATTTTAAAATTCATCATTTTCTTCAGCTTCTATTAGCTTGACAATACCTTCTCCTACTCCAGATCATCGAGAAGAACACAAGAACTTCAGAAGCATCGAGAATATGGGGACCCGGATTATTATCGACAGAATATATTTGGAAATAACATACGACAGTAGGAGACGTTCTCGGGATGGATAACAACCCGAATAATCGAGAGCGTGTGGTTAAGTATAAATATCAGCCTCGATCAGAGAAGAGACAGTTAGTCAGATGAGTGCGAGTCTACACTATTGCCGAGAACACTGAATATAAATAGAGCACTAAGTGCTAAGTAATGCTTTGAATATAAATGTTTATATAGTTGTGTAATTATTAGTGTAAATAAATAAGTGAAAATAAATCGAACCCAGTTTAATTATAATTCCCGTTACAATACAATATTTTCTGAGTTTGGTTACGATTTCTGAGTTTGATTACGATAGTACAAAATATAATTTTTAATATTCGGCCCCTTTTGTATTTACAAAAAACGGTTCTGGAGATTTTGGTCGAAAACTTATCAGCTTATTGTTATGAAAGTCCGCATCAATTAAAGGTGGTACCATGTAGATATCATTTTTCGTTTTCACCGTTCAAACAGAAACGCACACAGACATTTTTCTAGAAACTATTTTATATCACTTGCGGGTACCTTCATATGTGGAGATTTGTCAAAACTAAAATTTGGAAAACCGGACCCATTACAGTAACTTCATACTTGGAAGTCAATAAAATGTACCTGGCAACCTCTAACCATCGATCGTGAATTCGTCTGTATCATAGACATAATATTCTCTAGACTACGCCTAGGAATTACAAGCTGTTGTCAAGATGGTATGCAACCCAAACAGCATGGAGGGGCAAAAAGTACCCCGCGGACGATGTTTCTTTATTTTAAAATTCACCTTACATCTATTTGCTGACTTGTCGTACTTAAATAAACTAGGAATCAGTCCTGTGTTTGACGTCGTCTATAAAAACTTTCAATCACAGTTTTGGACCGATTGGTTTAATTTGTTATCTCCTAATTATTACCTAATAAATAAATATGTTGAAATCGTGTTCAGCGTACAACTGCGTCGCTAGATTTGCAGCAAATTATCCTGTCTCTTTTCCTAGGTAGGTGTTTTATCTTTTAAATACATAAAATAATATCAAAAATCTATTTTCATAAGTCAGCTTACACTTTTGTACCAGTTATTTTCAATGAATTGCTTGCAAACTAGATATGTATTGGCTGCTATTATATAATAGTTTAGTAATACGTAAAATTGAGCGGTAAGTGACATTTACTCTTACGTATTTAGGTTTCCAACAGACCTGACTGTAAGAGAGCTTTGGATTAACGCAACTAAACGATCTCTTAAAACTTTATCCTAAAAGAGTATTAAAGCAGGATGCCGTAGCGAGCGTTTTTGACTTCCCAGAACATATTAAAGTCAACACTACAATTCCTCGAAGAACTATTCGTTGTTATCCTTTACCTGAAGGGTAGGTATACTAAGCTTTTTACTAATAAATACAAACGAGATGATTCACAATGCGTGTAAGAAATTAAGAAGGTAAGTACATAGAATACTTAAAAATAATGTGAGAAAAATCCTAATCAACTGTGTTCAAAAGTACAATATACAAGCTGCTGAAAAACAATTTACATATTAGGTAATATGTATCTGAAAAAGTACTGGAATTGGTAATTTAGCTTTTTTGAGCGTAACTCTTAACTACAGTTATTTCGGGGAAGTTTGTTGCACGCATTACTTACCCTGCGATTTTAATTTAGTTTATTAATGCATTACAACTTTTGCAGTGATAAATGTGATACTTAACATCTTCGTCTGTTCAACCTGCGTCAAGGTATTCTTGCATAAACACTAAAGGTGAGTTTATACAGTAAATAAAATAAAATAAGAAACAAATTAAAATTGAAATAAGAATAATCTCAAAAAAGATTGGTTTATACAGATGACGAAAATAAAATAAGAAATAAGAATGAACCAATCAAATCACAGCTTTTTTGACAAAAATTTTTGTGTTGTATGCAAGTTGAGTGTTTTCTGGTGGTTGATCATGCGCATTATCAGTTTCCAAACAAAATAAAATAAAATAAGAAATAAAGATGAAAGTTGGCCATCTTTAGTTCTTATTCTTATTTCTTAATTTAGCTTATTTCGTGTATAAACCCTCCCATGGAAATGAGCATGTTCAACTTTTTTATTTTATCTTAATTTGTTTCTTATTTTATTTTATTTACTGTATAAACTCACCTTTTATTATGAGTACTACAAATCTATATTTTAATTTATTGGTTTCCGTTTATTTCTATGCAAGCCTGTGGTTTGCTCTATAATAATTTAGAATGTTGTAGTAAAGCAGACAATGCACTACTTTGCGTGCTACATTCGCTTTTCTGCCCCTCTGTGGAATTCGGGTTGCCTATCATGGCAACACTCGCTCTTATAGCAGCTACTAGCGAGGCGCAATCTAGTGGTGTAATAAGTCTATAGCACTATAGCCTGTATACTTACTTGAAAGAATCGTACACAGAACTGCTGCTCTTGCATAAAAACAGGTTCAAGTTGAGTAAGAACCTGTTCAAGAATTGAATCGTATCGTTTTCTATCTTGAGTACTCGTTTCAAGCGTCCACTGATCTCTATCTAATCCAATCAAAGTTACTGGAGAAGAAACGTTAGCATATGCTGAAAATAAGATCAATCTTGTACATTTCTCTATTCAAACCAATTCGATAATGGATAAAAAAATATTCCTAGTTTTTTTAAAAAGAAGATAACAAAGGTTTACATACCACCGATTTTCTCTCTGGCACTATTGAAGAGTCCTCTCAAGTCTCTATCGTACAGCTTTCCCAGAGAATTTGTATATATATCTTTCAAAGAATCGTACATTTTCCTATCCATTACCTGTGAATTCATTAAGCATATTTTTTCACAAGCGCATTAAAAAAATCTTTCTGAAGATCCTTGTTTTCACTTTTCTATTCTCTCACATCTTTTCATTAATAAATATATTTAATAATTATGGAAATGTATGGCGAAAATTCATCAAATCTGGTCTCGACTAATCACAACAACAAAAGTGAAGTATCACCTACCTTCAACCAATGCATCAGATCAGTGTATGCAGTCAATTCTTTATGCACACCACTGTGTTGTGGTAAAATAAGACCATCAACATTTTTATCAGATTCTCCTTTATGATTTCCATAATGGATAAAAAGATTGTTTAATTGTCTACTGAGACTCCTGGAAAATTTCTCCTTATACTTATCAAACTTTTTCCTTTGCTCCTGAACAGCTGACATTTGAAGTAGAGCTTTGTCTATATTGGAATTCATTGCAACTTTTAAAGCTTCTGCAGCTATAACAGCTTTTGATAATCCTTCCATTGTGGTAAAATCAGCATCTTCCAGAGTTTGTTGAACTTCATGAGGTAGATCTAATTTAGTCTATAAAGATAGACGTTATTTATTATAATTGATGTATTTGAATAAATAACACACCACTACATTTTCCAATTCTTGCATCAACAATTGATTATTATTATTCGCTATTGAGATCATAGAGTTTTTCTTATCCATTTTCTCCATTGTATCTCGCACATGACACAAAATTTCATCATAAGCATCCAGTTGAGATTCCAGCTTATCGGCCTCATTTATTGCTAATTCTAATTGTTCCATTAGACTGTCCACCTGCTCTTCTGATGCCAGAACGCATTGTACGTTTTCTCCATCTAACAGTGATAAATCTCTCGCCAGAACTTCCATGAATCCTTCAGCATTGCTTATAGCGAATTCACAACCGGACATCAATCTAGAAAATTTATTGAAAACTGTCGAGAATAATAAAAACAGTTTGTCGCTCACCTCTTTAGATCCTCTTGTTCTTTATCGGTAACAGCTTGAAAATCCTCAGTCAAGTCATTATCAAGTGCCAGTAAAGGTGATGTTATAAATTTATTCTCAGAAGTCATTGGATTTTCAATCATCCATTCTTTGGGAATATTTTTGAAGTTGGGTTTATCCTTCAATATGTGCTTAGTTGCTTGTTTCCAGATATACTGTATGAATGTACTACGTTCCTTTGAGCTAAGGGCTACCCACCGATAAACTTTATCCAAATGTAAATCGAATTCCAGATTATCTGAAGCTTCATTGTGACCATCGACAGTTTTCAGTTCAGCTAAGGCCCAACTGCGTTTTCTTTTGAACAACTGTTTATCAGTCTGTTTTACTTGAACTATGCTTATGTTATAGGGAACAGAAGTTGTTGTAACTAAACACAAGAAAGATATTTTTTTCTTCTTCAAATATTTACAGACTTGACAAAATGTGAGTAACCTCTCCTCATTGGGTTCAAATATGTCATGCTGAAGACTACGAAATGAAGAAGTCATTTTGAATATCAACAGATCTATTTATAATTATTCATGAAACTAAACATTAAATTGTACTTTTGATAGTGAATAAAACTCGAGAAATATAAAATAGTTATCAGTTTATGAATAATACTCCCACTTCTGTCACCGATAAAATATACGGCGGCTGTCACTATCAGCTGTATTTTGAGCATTTGTCATTTTGATCACAATCACGCACGCGCACGCTACACTACCATGAATTATGAACCTTGATTATGATTTTGTTATGATGTGATGTGTCTGTGATTGATGGTGTTTTCGAGATGGAAACACACGACGCGTTTTGATGACCGAATGTCAAGGTTCTGATACATGATTGGTGCGTTTGAAAGTTTGGCAGATGTCGATTGGTTCCGCTAAACACAACGCTAGTTGCGTTTTGTATCTCGAAAACACCATTACTTGTAGGTATATATTCTCTGATCATTACTGCCTCTTATGCAGAGAAAACATACCTCCAACTCTTATATCAACGTTAAAGATTGTTTATCTTGCTGTCGTAGATATATGGATATATTCAGGTTCATAGACAAATAAAGAGTATGGAGCACGTATGGAGTCATAGAGTAATAGGTTAGGTATATATATACTCTATGATATAAACAAATGTTAAAGTAATTGTCGTGAAGTGAAATTATTAATATATCGTTAACCAAATTTATGAAAGTATGAAATAGCTTGTTATATTGACTTATTTTTTTAAGAAAATACCTGTTTGTTGATTGCCATGTTGCAAAAATAATTCAAACAATGGAAATAAAACATACATGGCATCCTTCCCTATGGATAAAGCTGGAATAAATATTTGGATACAAAAATTTGGAATAGTATCTACATCATTCAAGGGTTTAGTTTTATACGAGGTATTGTGTTCTTCCGAATAATAACATTTTTTACACATGATAACAATGTAATGTCCTTAGCTTCAAATAAAATTCATTTTGTTATTATATAATTATATCTATATTTCTTTACATCTGCTGTGACGTTTATACGTAAAAGTATTGAAATTTACAAAAACAATAATATTTTAATTCAAATTTATGTGAAAGAAGTTAGACATTGGAACGTATTCAAAAATTAACCTTTGAATAAATTGTGGTTTCCCGCGCTTGTTTTATTGGTGCCACCATTTAAATATTATTTGGCTGTAGACCAATCCCGCGAACGACCCGATCTGTCCAGAGCACGATCATTTACTCAGGTCTTGCAACTGGAGCTTTGTACATGGGACTGTTAAAGTGTTGACCCGCCAGGATCGCCTCTTTAGAGGGATAAGTGCTACTGATGGCGAAGAGATACGAAGATGCCACGAAGAATACTCGAACTAAAGCTCATATAGCGCATTGCGCCTACTGTTACTAGAACGAATTACGAATTTACCAAAGAGAATTAACTCTGACACGAACTATGATATATTTCATCTAAGGAACTATGAACCATAATTTAAAAAGCCTTTATTTTATTCTCTATAATGCAGAGTATTGATTTAACTGACAAAAAAGGCAAATACGAAAATAATTTTAGACAATGGTTGAAACTTTTCTCTATCAATAAAGTGGCTTTTTGTGAACCTAGGTAAGTACAGTGCCGAAATGTTTTCCACATACATATTTTGAAGAGGTCAATTGCCTGTTAGGAATAGCACTTTGCCACTTTTTCAGTCGCTAACTGTTTGATGGCACTTTAAAAACAGAATGTTTGATTTGAAGTACCCTGTGACGCTTATTACATTGCGGTATACAAAATAAAATTTTGGAAAAGAATTGCAATAATAAATTAGTCAATGATTACATAGATAGGTCATGTTTCTTTGTCTCTGGTATGTATTCCTAATTTCTCATATGGTATTTTTTTATCCCTCTACAACCACGCCACCTGGTCTCTAGCTCATTAGCAGTTTAACTTACATTGCATTAAGTAGTTAGGAAGACGCAAGACCTGAGTAAATGATCATGGTCCAGACTTTTAAAGTCCCTATATATGAAAGTCTGGACCAAAGAAGTTTTTATTTCTTTGGTCTGGACAGATCGTGTCGTTCGCGGGATTGATCCCAGCCAAATAATATTTAAATGGCGGCACCAATGGAACAAGCGCGGGAAACCACAATTGTAGATTGTAGATTGTAGATTGAAAGGGGGTTTCAATGCACTGCGACCTTTAGGTCTATTGTGCCCCCCGTCAGAGCTGTTCTCGCTATTTCGATTTCTACAGCTCGCCCTCCAGTTCCAGAGTTCTAATGAACTCCAGTATCTGGGATGGCTTCAAGCGGATTACTTCCTCACTACTGACAGTTTCTTGTCCAAAGCATTTTATGCGTTGGCTGGCTATTGCGAGGCATTCCGTCACCAGGTGATCCGGAGTTTCCTCCTCTTCCCCGCAGAATCTGCACTCGTCGTTTTCTGCTAGACCCAATCTCGACAGGTGCTTCCTGAGGCGGCAATGTCCTGTAAGGAATCTAGTGAGCAGGTGTAGCATATTCTTGCTAAGATCCAGATGTTTCTTAGATCTCGCAGTGTCAAAGTTTCCAAGAAACTTTTTGGAATGATCCAGCCCAGGAAGATTCCGCCAGAGGTTTTCTCTTTCGGTCTCTTCCTTCTCCTGGAACTCTTTCTTGTAGGTACATTTACCTGTGCCACAGAAAGGTTCTGGGCCAATAAAAGGAGCTTGTGCTCCTTTTTTGGCAAGTGTGTTGGCCTCTTCATTTCCTTTGATTCCGGAGTGGCCGGGAACCCAGATTAGATAGACCTTGTTATTCTTGCCGATTTTGTTGAGTTTTCTTCGGCACTCCCATACTATCTTAGAATCGATGATATGGGAGCTCAGTGCTTTAATCGCAGCCTGACTATCAGAGTGTATGGCTATATCACATTTCTGATAGTTTCTTTCTAGGTTCATTTCCACACATCTTTCGATTGCAAGTATTTCTGCCTGAAAGATGCTTGGACAGCGGCCTAACGGTAGTGAGCATTTGGTGCCAGGCCCGAATACTCCAGCGCCAGTCCCCGTCGTGGTTTTAGAACCATCTGTGTACCATTTGATGGTATTTTTCTTAAGGGCTTGGGATGTAGACTCCCTTTCCCAATCTTCTTTTCTACTTAGCATCGTGGTGAACGTTTTCTCGATGCTAGTTTTCTTTATCATCTCGTCACTGGGAAGGTTCGCTGACAGGATATAGTTCGTCAGAGAGGACCAGGCTCTTTGATTCCTAATTCCCTCATGGCCAGTACCTTCCCTGGATAGTCTTAGAATGGCCTCATGGGCTACTCTATCTATCACCAGATGTAGAGGTGTGAGATCTGTAATGATCTCCAGTGCTCTAGTTGGGCACGTTCTCAAGGCTCCAGTGATACAGACACAGGCAAGCCTTTGTAATCTATCGAGGGCAGTCCTCGTATAGGTTTGCCTTGCCTTGACATGCCAAACTATTGCTCCATAAGTTATTATAGGCCTCACAATCATGACGTACATCCATCGCAGTATTTTTGGGTTACAACCCCAAGTCCTACCAGCGAGTCTTCTGCACGCCATCAAGGCCTTTGTTGCTTTATTGGCAGTAATCTCGAAGTGTTTGTTCCACAGAAGTTTGCTATCTAGGGTTACTCCCAGATATTTAACTTCAGACTTCCATCCTATGATGTCTCCCTGTAAAGAGAGATATTTCGTAGTTGGAAGTTTCCTTTTCCTGGTAAATGGAATTACTGTGGTCTTGGTTGGGTTGATATTTAGTCCTACTGACAAGCACCACTGTTCAATAGTTTTGAGGCCCTCTTGCATCAAGTCGCATAAGGTATTCCAGAATTTACCTCTAACTATTAGGACTATGTCATCTGCATAGCCTATACATTCGAAGCCAAGCTCCGTAAGCCTGTGGAGTAGTTCATCCACTACTAGACTCCATAAAAGGGGAGATATTACTCCTCCTTGAGGTGTTCCGCGAGTGGCCCTAACGGAGGTGGTTTGATTGCCCACCTGCGTCTCAGCTATTCTCGTCTTTAACATCTCATACATCCATTTAATAATGGTTTTGTTCACCCCTCGCCTTTTGAGTGCCTCTTCGACCGACACGTGAGTTGTGTTGTCAAAGGCCCCAGATATGTCTAGGAAGGCACACATGGCGATTTCTTTGTTATTCAGAGTGCTCTGGATGACTTCGGTCAGCTGATACAGGGCCGTCTCTGTTGATCTACCCGCCCTGTAAGCATGCTGACATTTGTGAAGTGGTTTATTCTCCAGATACTCCGTTCTTATGTGGTTATCCACTACTTTCTCCATTGTTTTCAATAGAAACGATGTTAAGCAGATGGGTCTGAAAGATCGAGGATCGGTCGCATCTTTTTTACCTATTTTTGGTATGAAGGTTACCTTTGCCCTTCTCCAAATTTTAGGCATATGACCCAGTGCTAAACAGCTTCTTGATATCCTCAGAAGATGGGGAAGAATCTCCTCCATTCCTTTCTGCAGGAGTACTGGGGAAATTCCATCTACTCCTGGTGATTTATACGGTTGAAAGGTGTTTATTGCCCATTCCAACCGTTGCTTTGTAAATATTTTCTTAGCAATATCCCAATCTTCCCTGCGAGGATTCTTGATTTGAGTTGCTATGTCCATACTGATTGAGGGTTCACTACCTGGGAAGTGTGTTTTGAGGAGGAGAGTGGATCGTTCCTCTTCTCCCTCAGTGTATGACCCGTCTGGCTTTTTAAGCGACATTGTGGGAATTATTCCCCCCTTTGCCATGACTTTTTGAAGTCTGGCTGCTGTGGGAGTGGAAGTGATCTTTTCACAAAAGGCTTGAAAATTAAGCCTTTTAGCCTTCCTGATCTCCTTATTGTACTGAGTAAGCTTCTCAGTGTACCCCTGCCAATTACCATCTCTTTTGGCCCTATTAAAGAGCCGACGGACCTCTAGCCTGAGGTTTGACAGGTTCTTGTTCCACCAAGGTGCTTCCTTACTTGTTCGAACTTTCGAGAGTGGACAACTTGAGTGAAAAGCCTCAGTTATTGCCGCACTAACCTGTTCGACTTTTTGTTCCAGATCGTAGTGCGGGTGTTTTGCCCCATTCTTGTCGATCTGTTCCAAGTTTTGCTTCAGATGGATCTTATAGATAGACCAATCCGTATTTCTAGGATTTCTGCTTGAGGTCGACGAGGTAACCTCCCCCGTTATCCTGAATTCGATAATCCTATGGTCTGAAAGTGATGGTTCGTTCATCACTCTCCAACCTATAACATTTCTCCTCGCAGCAACATTAGCAATTGTTACATCCAGGACTTCTTCTCTTGCTCTCGTGACAAAAGTGGGAGTTGTCCCCACATTGAGGGTTTCGAGGTTATTAGCTAAGAGATATTCAAGTAAGCACTCCCCTCTGGAATTGTTGTTCGTGCTTCCCCAAATAACGTTATGCGCATTGGCGTCACAGCCTATTATGACTGGCAGTTGTCTGCTGTTACAGTATTGTACCAGCTCCTGCACTTCTGCTGGTGGTGTTGTTGGCCCATCTCCAGCGAAGTAAGCGGATGCTATGACAATGTCTCGGTCGATGCCCCCAATATTGAGGTGTACCAATATTGGAGTTAGATCCCGAGTCATGTATTCTGAAACACAAATATATTTAATATTGTTTCTTATGAGCACACAGGCACGTGGGGATACTTGCCTCTGGTCATAAATCAATATTGAGTCTTTACAGGCCAAACCTCTGATTTGGCCTACTTTGTCGATCCAGGGTTCCTGGATCAGTACAATATCCAGTTTTAGCTTTGCGAATAACCTTACAATCACTGCTGAAGCTCCCTTCGCGTGATGCAGGTTCACCTGCGCTGCCTTCGTGAAGATGAAGGGTTATTTGTGTGGGGTGGATGGGCTGGGTAGTCCAGCCTCTATAAATCCCCCTGCCTTCTCTCTTCCTGTCCTTCCTCGAATTCCATACGGGAGGTGTCCTTTCCGGAATTCGAGGAAGTTTCTTGGGTTTGGCCCTCAACCTCCAGGGGTGCAGAGGTATTCTCCGTCCCCCCGGTTGTCTCCTTGGAGTCAGTCGGAGCCCCAGTTCGACCCGAGTCAACTGGAGCTCCCTGCTCCCCAGATTTCCGGGATGTGGAGGGTATCTCCGCATCTCTGGAAACCACCACTGGGTTTGGTTTCTTGCCCAGTCCTGAGACAGGAATGTGCCCGAACCGAAAGTTCATTAGGCACCCCCCTGCTTTCAGGGCTTCTCCCGATTGGTGGTCAATCCCAATCGTGAGCACCTTGCCACTTCCCTCTTTCTTGGAGCTTAGAACTTTCCAAGCTCCAGTGCTGAGGTTAGAGTTCTGAACCTCGACGAGTCGGAGGATTTTCTCCGTCTCCATGTCGAGGCTTCGTGGGAAGAACACGGTTATGGTGACGGGTTTAGGGATGTCATTCTCTCCCAACGCCACCAACTCGGGTCCCTCCCAAGAACTGAGTGTCGGCACTGACTTCATGAGCCAGTCCGCCGATTTCTGGGATCCACAGTCTACCAGCATCATTCCACAACGGAAATGAATGCCGGTGAAGTGGATCCCCCTCTCCTCGCTGCGGCACATCTCTTCCACTAGCATATCCTCTAGTGAGGAGAGCCGCTCGGCTTCCAGGATAACCTTCGGGTATTCCTTGGGTAATATTCCTACCCTGGTCGCCTTCCCTGCCTTGACTGCTGCTGCAAATCCAGTGGCTTGCCCGGTTTTTGCCGCAGCTGTCTTCGGCTTCTTTGAGTGAGGCCGTTCCGGAGGTGTGATGTGCTCCGGACCTCTCTTGCCTTTCCCCTTACCCGTCGGGGTTACTCCCGGGGTTGAGTGGATTGGTTTGATGGGGTGCTGAAGAGCCTGTTTTCTAGCCTCCTCAGGTGCAAGGCCCTGATGGAGGAGTCGCAGGTACTTCCGCACTCCTGCTCCACTGAGGCCCTTCCTCAGTGGATCGTCTCTACCGCCGGGCTGTCCTAATTTGGGCAGCTCGAATGGCAGGCGATTTTTCTTTTTCCCTTTTTCAAGGGGCCCGGATGAAGAGGTGGAGGCTTTCTCCTCCTCTCCTCCGGTGGGTTTACTCTTTGCTTTGTCCATAACTGGTCCCACGAGTAGCAAGGGTCATGTCGGTCCGCTTCTGCAGAGCCCCGCATGCAGAAGTAAGGGGTTTGTTACAATGGAGTTCCCCCCGGTGCTCCAAGGTTGAAGCCAGTAGGGACTAGTCCTCTAACTAGCCATGCATCCTTAGCCTGGCTTCCCACTTTGGATTTAGAATTTTTGACGAGGTTATTTCCTCTTGGTCCAGGCGGTCAAGCCAAGACCCCCCCCGCACTGGCCCGCGAGACATGACCACAGACAGCCAGGCGTTGGTTTAACAGGTGGTCTCAAGAGCTCACCTGGCATCGTACTACCTGTGTGCAATCCCTTAGCCACGACACTACAGCTGGGACAGGTGAATTTGGTCCGCGGCAGGGTATTGTATTGAGGCTGCCAGTTGAGTTTTTAGGCACAACGAGCCCCCTTATTTCCCTGCAGGCCTCATCCTCATATTAAGATCATCGTCAGAGGCCCCCTCCTATCCGCCACCTGGAGACGCGCCGGGTTGGTACTTCACCCCTACCAGATGTTGATTGACAACATCCGGACCCGGCCATCTATTTAAAAATTAATTTTTGAATTCATTCCAATTTCTAACTTCTTTCACATAAATTTGAATTTAAATATTATTGTTTCTGTAAATTTCAATACTTTTACGTATAAACATCACAGCAGATGTAAAGAAATCAAGATATAATTAAGTAATAACTACGATAAATGAATTTTATTTGAAACTAAAGACATTACATTGTTATCTTGTGTAAAAAAATGTTATTATTCGGAAGAACAAAATAAATACCTCGCATAAAACTAAACTCTTAGATGATGTAGATTCTATTCCAAATTTTTGTTATCCAAATATTTATTCTAGCTGTATCCATCGAATCATTTTTGCAATGTGGCAATCAACAAACAGGCAGTTTCCTAAAAGAATAAGTCAATATAACAAGCTATTTCCTACTATTATAAATTAAAAATATATAATAAATTTCATTTCACGACAATTACTTCAATATTTGTTTATATCATAGAGTATATATATACCTAAGCTGTTACTCTATAACTCCATACTCTTTATTTGTTTATGAACCTGAACTTCATTATCTGTGATTCTGAAATATTGCATTTCATGACACCTCAGACGTCGTAAGTTGTGACAGCCGCCATTTAAATATTATGTAAAGGACAGCGACTTCTCTCTTTTACACACACGCATTAATGGTCGTGTCCACAGCAGTGCCTGATTACTAATCGATTAGTAATCAGTAATCAAAAATCGGTATCTTGTGGACACGACTGATTACTGATGCATCATTTGTCAAACTGACACTTGTCAAATGATTTGAAATAATTTAATTCGACAATTACACATATTAGAGGAATTGAAAATGGAAGAAGAAAACGTACTTTCTATTCAATATGTTTATATTGAAAAAGATTATGTGGTAAACGGAACGATAGAGGTCCATAATAGAATTGAGAAATATCTGAAACAAAATATAGCTTATGGTTTTCTGATAGCTGTCACATTGAAGACGTCAACTTTTTGATTACTGATTACTAATCGATTGGTAATCAGATACTGCTGTGGACACGACCATTGTATCTGTCCAGACCAGAGAAAACATACATCCAGACTTTCATATATAGGAACTTTAAACGACACTAGATTACAGCGACTTCCACGGCCAAAGCTAGAATTACACAAAACGCCTTCAATAAGTGTGACACTTTTTTAAGTGGAGATAAAAGACCTTTTATTATACGACCGTGTGAAGTGTCAGTGTTTTGCGGTTAGGAATTAAAATTTAATTTAAATTATTTACATGCGTAAAATGACAGATGACGTCAGGAATCGTGATGAAACCCCACTCGATGGGTATTCAAACTATAAGGATGTGCTGCGTGATTTTGCCCCTATATTTGTTTATGGGCCATAGCTATATAGATCTATACAGTGCTCTACATTTACTGCTCAAATACCCTTATATTGGTTAATTTATTAATTTGTTTCTCTTATTAAGTTATTATAAGGGCCGGTTTTATAATATCCGGTTGACCAAAGCAGAGACAACCAGGTTGAAACTCAACCGAGGGTCAACCATGACTTGTATTATAAACATTAAACATTCAACCCAAGATTGAAATGACAGCAACTGACAGTTTTTTCAACCGAACCGTAGATTTTCCGGCCAGGGGCCCTATTCTCGAGTTCACTCGACCAATATTGCGTGCGATATATATCGATTTTCGACCGAAAACGTTCACTTCGCGTGCGATATATATTATATATCGCACTCGATATTGGTCGAGTGAACGAATAGGGCCCCAAGCTAATGTTTTGCATTTAGGAACACACTGGTAGATTCAACCAGCGGCTCACCAACCGACAGTTGAAATGTCTGAAAACCTGAACGCTTTATAGATCTATAAGGCTCTCTAATAAAACTGGTCATGCCATAAGTATAGTTGTGGCTGTCTAAGAGGTGAGAAAATTGGTCGTGTCCACAGCAGTCACAGTAGTGACGAATAGTAATCAGTAATCAAAAAGTTGACGTCTATATCTGTATTTTGTTTCAGATATTTCCCAATTCTATTATGAACATCTATCGTTCCGTTTACCACATAATCTTTTTCATTATAAACATATTGAATAGAAAATACTTTTTCTTCTTCGATTTTCAATTCCTCTAATACCAGCACTACGCCATATACTCTCGTATATTGAAAAACTTTTGATACCAATCGATTTTTCGTATTGTTAATTGCATTTTCCAAAAATATAAATACCTATTTAAAACTGCGCATATACCACCGTTTTTTGAAATAATTGCGATCAAAGTTGTGAAAGGTCAGGTTATGATACCTTTGAACCTGACCACTCTGGATGTTCAGAAACTAAATTTAAAATTGCCAAATTTTATAAATTTTATTGCCAAACCCTTGGATTTTCCATTTAATGACTTGGAAATTTAGTTTACCCCATAGAACAATATAAACCTTACACGGATAGAATGTAATCTCTCTTGAAAGAGACTAAATCAAAAATGGCGGTTCAGTTCTCCCAAGCCACAGAATCTACCACAAAACAGGAGGGCGCTGAATGCATTTTAGAGCTCAATTTTTGTGTTCTGTGTTTCAAACTAATTGAATGGCGCGAAATATAAAATTTGATTTCTCATGATTGAACATTGAAACCAAATATTTTTTATAAAAAAATACCACCGACTTTATCAGAATAGGCATTGGGAATTACAAAATAACATTTTAATTAATTTTTAAGTTGTGCAAGAGAAATCAATCTAAACAGGGCAATTTAAAATAAAACAATATATAGTTATCCATAATATATAATCAACAACTTAATATATTCAACAATATATAATTTACTTGTATTTATTATGCTTTCTTTTCAAATACACTTGATAAGCCTCATTATACAGTTTTGAGGCATATTTCTTTTGACGACGCTCTTTACCGTCTATTATAGCATTGGCACCATTAACATAATTAAATATTATAATTTTACAAAAATTTATGATAATGTCTCTCTTCATGGATTCTTTATGAAGGAAATCAGTGAAGTTGAATTCCACCTTCTCACTGATTACCTTATAGATTTCATCCAAAACAGATTTTTTACAAATATGATTTTTAGTTATATATAAAGTTATGTTGTACACTTGCACCAAATACTTAATAAGAATTTATTATTAATATATTTCAATCTTTTCATGTTCGCACCTCCATATTCCTTCCATGTTGAAAATTCCGAGAATGTGTTACTCTCGTTACCTTGATTTAAGAAATTACTCTTACAAGTGTGGCACTTCCCAAATTTAATTTTTTTGAGCAAATAAATCCTCCTACATATGCAATGTCATTCTCCTCCAACGGTTGATTGATATTCAAAGTTGATGGCACTTCTATTGTTTCCCTCGACTCCTCGGGTCTTGTTGTTGAGCTTGGATCCTGAAACATACGAAGGTTTGTTTAGTATTATTAAGAAAAAGAAAAGTGTTTTTCTGTACCTCCAGTAATAATTCCAACGAATATAACATGTTCGCCTTATCATCTTCACAGTTACTTCCTAGCGAATGTTTTCCTACCAAATTATTCACTAGGAGAGATTTGTAATATTGCTGAAAGGCAGAACATGTAGGATTTATATTTCGGATGCCCCTCTGACGAATTTTTCCAAAAAAATTCTCTAGAGGCTCCTGGTTCAAAAATCTTGGTTTAAAATTTTTGAAACCGAAGCTCTTTAACAATTTCCGGAGGACCATGAAATTGTTTATTGTAGTTATCCAATTTTTGAAGGTTGGTGGCACGGTCCTTTTATTTCCATTTATGTGAAAAGTTGATATTACTGCCCTCGACTTCAACCAACATTGAACATTATTATCATCCGAATCGGCACAGTTCACGCTAGTCCTCAGAATTTTACCATTTTTGTTAAATTTACTGTAGCCATTTAAACTATCAAATAAATTGTCAAACAGCTTCAGAAATTGAGCCGTATCAGCAGCTCTTTCCTCCATAACGATGTTGTCGACTTGATGTTCTAAAAACAGAAATATGTTCGTTAATATAAGAACTCGTTATTATCAAGTATATTTAAACATACTCGTTTTAGCCATAAAATTGATTGTAGCTGAAACCCCATGGATGAATACTTGAGCACAGGTCAAGACTTTCATTTTTCTCATCTTATGCTTATCGATGTGGAATTCCGTCAACTTGGGCATAAGTTTTAAATCCTCGCCATAATTGTCCAGAAGCCAAGCTTTTCTGATATCATCCCACTTAGCTGTTTTCTTTGATCCTAATTCGAAAGAAATATCATTTTTCAAAAGATTGTTTCGGATTCCCTTGAAAAGATGAGGAACATCAAATAGTGGAATAACTCTATTTCCATCAACTTCGAATATGTACTCGCGCAATTGTTGGTTTCTTCTCAAGTATTCAGCTTGGGTATCGGTGACCAATTGTTTTATAGCCTTAACATTATTGGTACCTTGGTCACATACCCTACCAATAACTGTGAGTCCTATTTTTTCCATAGCAACCACAATAGTCTTAATGGTTTGCATAATTTGAGGTGCTTTAGCTGCAGACTTCACAAACTGGTAAAGAATAGGATGTTTCCAATTCTTCGCTACACCCCGCAACATGAAAACCTAAAATACATATTAACATTTTAAAACTCTAGAACAATATCTATTATTTCTGAAATAATTTTAAAACAGTTACCTGAACGTGGTCTGCTATATGAGGAGTTCCGTTTTCACCAAAATCTTCAAAGCCTTCTACTGGATCTTGATGTTGGTTGAACTGAAGATGTGGAGAAAGACTCATCTCATCAAACATCAAAAAACAGTATCTATTGACTGCTGGCATTGTCGCGAACATTTTCTCTAAACCTTGAACTACAGACTCACTTAAGCCAGTTGTGATAGGTATTTTCTGCAATAATTTTGTCAAGGTAACTCTTGACGGGAGTGCAAATATTCTTGAGAGTAAATTGTAGCCAGAAGGACTCTGCTTAAATAGAGCTAAAGCCGTTATTTTATCTTTGAGTGAGAATCTTCGTACTTGCACCTTTTTACCAGCATTTTGAATCTGGTTTTGGAAAAAGTTTCTGCTTATGATGTTCAGATTTCTTGTTAATTTCTCAAAATATTCACACTTGGTCATCTGTGATGCTTTATTGATACGAGAGAAAGTCCAACTGTTTTCTTGCGACTGAATATTTCTGTTTCTTCATATATTGCAGTTGTTGATATAAATACTTTTTTCTTGGAGTCAGTTCCGAAACATTTCTTAAAGATAATCAATCCAGCAGTTTAGAAGGACCTAAAAAATAATTAGAGAATTATTGGTGATCATATATAATAGCATCTTTTTTACTTACGGCCAGGTGAAAAGCTAGCAGATGTAGAAGGCTGAGAGCAAATTGGGGCATCAGCAGTGTCCACAGAAAAATCTTCTGCTGGAATACTGACTTCCTCGCAGTGTGATTCTATCTGATGATCATCTAAAATAAAATAAAGGTTATTACAATTTCCAACAAAACCAACTGAAGTATAATAAATTATAATAATAAAACTTAATGAAGCAGTAATGAAACGTTGAGGCTCTGCAACACCCAAATTATATGAAAATAAATATCTATTCATAGCTAAAAAACAACTTACTAGGTAACATCAACGTTGGGTAAGCAGTGTTCTTTAAAACTGATTTCAATCCAAGCATAACAAAATCCCTCTCTTTGAAATGTTTAGAACAGACACGATAATGTTGATAAATGTAGAGAGGATCCAAATTCGAAAGCATCTTATTATAAATGGCCGCCATCCATTTTTTGAACAACTTTATGTTTTTCTGTGGATTGACAAATATATGTCGTCCAGAAGTTTTCAACGGAACACATCCACTAACTGCACATCCGGGTTTTCCCATAATTAGAAAACAATTAATCGCAACCACTTGACAAAGAAATCTCCAAATCACACAGAACAAGCCGACACAAAGTACAACAAGCAACTGATAAAAATGAATATTTGAATTCGTTCTGTCAACACTAACAGTCAAATCAATGATCGCAGCGCCCTCATGCTTGGGAGATCTATGGCGCCATATTGGAATCACTTCGGCTATTCGAGTTTACAGCCCCTGGTTTATCCTTATATGCATGGATTGCTAATCGACAGAAAATCCCGGGCCCAACATGATAGGCTAGAATGACGCAGTTCAGGCAAATCCGATGTTTTCCTGGCAGTTACAACTATGATATTTCAGATGTTCGAAGCAGAGAACACATACAATAATACTATATAGCACAGACTACCAATTTGGAGGTAGTGTTCTCTGCCACTCTGCCACCAATATAGAATCTTCTGTGGCCAGAAGTCATAATATTCAAATTGTTTTTGTTGACATCGAAAAAAATCTGTGGAAATATCCCTACTAATGCTAGTGTTCTCGTTGTGGTTAAATATTAAAAGTGGTGCTGAAATAATTGATTTAATCAATAGTATGTGCATTGTGTAAGGATCAGTCGTGAAAAATGTTGGACAAACTACACTTTTGTCTAATTTTTGGGCATATACTCAACAGTCTGCTCCGGGGAATTTCTTGCCACATGTACGCATTTTTCCTCTTTTAATTGTTTTGTTTACCTTTATTTTTCTGTACTTATTTGAACTTTTATGTTTTTGAAAAAATAAATGCTATTTTTCACAACAAATTTATTTATAACCTGAACCCTCAATCCCACTTATTACCGACCGTATTGATTAAAGCCAGCTGGTTGGCAGAAGTGTAGTAGTAGGTACTATAACATCTATGGTATGCGTGCATATTTAGAAGGTTTCAAGAAAGATATTTTTTACTTATTTCTAAATTTCGGCGTTTCCAAACTATATAATATATAAAATGTTTCGCATATTCAAGCAGCACCCTTCTATTATTTTTGACACTACGCGCTACTAGAGATGTTAGCAAATGAGACCAAATTATTATAGATTTACTTATTCAACTATTTTTTAAATTGAAATATTTGAATGAAATAAGATGAACCAATGTTATATCTTATTTGAATGAATTTACTGCAAAGATAGTTACGCCACTGGAGAGTCTGCATCTACGCACAGACCCTATGCATATACGTCTTTGTTACGACCATGGTTTGCCTGAAATACGTCACTAAAGCCTTGTATGTTGGTCCGCTTCGATTTGCGGGCAAGCATAGAGGATTAGCAGTCCATGAATTATAAGGTCTATGCGATTATTTCAAAAAGGGTGGTACCTATATGCAGTTTTAAATATTTATAAAATGCAATTAAAAATACATCGATTGGTTTCAAAAGTTTTTCAATATACGAGAGTTCATCGATTGGCGTAGTTCTATGTGTAATTGTCGAATTAAATTATTTCAAATCTTTTGACAAGTGTTAGTTTGACAAATGAGCTAAGCGATGCTTCAGTAATCAGTGAATCAGTCGTGTCGTGTCCACAAGGTGGTTGATTTTTGATTACTGATTACTAAGCGATTGGTAATCAGACTCTGCTGTGGACACAACCAGTGTTATGATAGTGTTCTCTGCTCTATAAATAAAATAATTACTCGTACCTCTTACAGATTTTCCAGCTAAAGAACATAACCTATTTACTTTAATGGTACACAAGTATTTACACCGCTAATCTCAAGGTTCGTTCAAGACAAACAATTTCATAAGTTTCTGATATAAGGTAGTAATTTATAACATATTTAATGGACTTGATAGATAAAAAAATAAAAATAACGGTATTACCCAATATTTTTTTTGTAATTAAAAAAACGAAAGCAACTGTCAAGTCAAAAGCAAACTTTGACGTGGACGTGTACTTCCCCGAATTTATTGCATCATACAATTTAGTCTAGACTTCAAATTTCAAATTGTTTTTCATTTATTGTCATTTTTGTGTAGGTAGCTTATGTATTTGTGACTGATTTACAGACTATATTTGATCAATATGAGTGAAGCAGCTGAAGATTTTAAACCTCGCAATTATCAGGTTGAATTGATGGAGATAGCCCTAAAGAAAAATAGCATAATATTTCTTCCTACTGGTTCTGGTAAAACTTACATAGCATTGATGGTTTTGAAGCAAATGAGTGGCAGTCTATCAGAGTATGAATTCTAATTTTATATGTATGTTAGTATTGGGTATGAATAATTAATCTATTTACAGGTGTTATAGTAATGGTGGAAAAATTAGTATAATCCTAGTTAACACCGTGGCTCTTGTGGAACAACATGCAAAATATATTCGTCAGCACACTACATTGAATGTAGGCCAGTTTACTGGTGAAATGAACCTGGACTTTTGGCCAAAAGATAAATGGTATAAGGAATTCGATAAATATCAAGTTCTTATCATGACGTGTCAAATACTTGTTAACTTAAACAATCAGAAATATATGGGTAACATTTAAGACATTAAAGTTTGCATTTGATATTATTTTTTCAATATTGTAGATCTTAACAGAGTGAATTTGTTGGTTTTCGATGAGTGTCACAGAGGAGTAAATGATCAACCGATGAGAACTTTGATGAAAACATTCGGAGGCCTTCAATATCCACCAAGGGTTCTTGGCCTAACAGCAACATTATTAAATAGGAACTGCAAGCCTGACAGAGTTCTTGATGAGATATTAGAACTTGAAACAACTTACCACAGTAAGATCGCCACAGTGGAAGGCTTATCTGATGTTGTAGGGTAAGGCGATGCAATCAAAGGATTAATAATCAAATTGTTTTCATCTTGGGGATATGCATTATTTACACGGTGTTCCTATATATCACGTACAGCAGGGCATTAATTTTTTGCCTTATTGCATTACTAAGAGTTTATTTAAACATGGGTCCGCGAACCCTAGTGATACTTACAGAGTGTTGAATTTGAAGATATTTTTCTTGGTAAATGTGTTGCGACAGGTTTCCAGCAATTTTAGGCAATTTATTTTGTTAATTGCTTAGGTATATATTTTAGGAAGACATTCCCATTGAAATTTTACCCCGCCAGCCTCCACAAAGCTTACAGAAGGGTACAGTGAAATGGGTGCAGGGTGGTGGTGGATATCAAATAGGAGTGAAGTGATATATCCTAAGTAGTAATTTGGCTAATGGAATATTAAGTACATCGATAAATAGAAAATCGCGCTGCAGTTAACAGGCATAAACAAATGTGGCAAAGAGAACCGTCGTGCATCCATTGGTGTTATCCGGTAGCGATGTTGCCAAGATGATACGATTGTACGAAAATCGAATTGGTAATGACGGGCGCGAATTAATTGAAATAACCAATGAAATATTGATATTTCGCCCTCCTAGTAAACATTGTTGCTGCATGAGTCGAAATTCGATTTTAGATTTTTCTCTTGGCAATTTGAAGTGAGCGAGCAATCATTTTTGTTGGAAACAAATCCATTATATGTCTAAAAGTTGTTAAATTAAAATTGTCGAGAACTTTGGGAACGACATTGACTTTTTTCTATATAGCTTTTGCAGTTATTGAAATATTTAGCCCAAATTTGGAATATAGGTTAGGCTGTAGGGTATTGTTCCGAAATATGAACCATTAGCCTGGCCAGGGTTAAAATATCAGTCGAAAATTGACAGATATATGGACCCAATATAGGACTATGACATTGACTGATGACATAATTTAAGCCTGGCCAGGCTAATGGTTTGCATTAAGGAACAGGCTCTAAGCATGCCAAATGGTTGTGATAATCTACAGGGAGATATTTTTCCAGCGCTCATGTCCATTTTTTCCCCTGAGCTTTTTTGCGATACGCTTCTACTCATGGTAGATTGTAAAATACAGTTATCGAATAAAAAAAATACTTTCTGTTATTAGCTAGAATAAAACTGTTTTTTTTTCAAATGGTCCAAGTGGATCCAGTTTAATTAGGATAAGTTCTTGTTATTGATTTTAATTATTTCAATAGGTCGCATTTTAAATTGTAACTTGTATGTTAAGCAGAAGCTATAAAGAAAATAATTAAATGAACCCTGACATTTTAAAATTTTAACACCCTGGGGATCGGAAAAGAAGCGTGAAGCGTTCATAAAATAAGGTAAAGAATTACACCCTTGCGTATGTCCCTAATATTTAGCAACACTCTGTAGAGCATTTTGTTTTTGAGACGCCCATATTATTTAATAATAAATAATTATTTCCAAGAAAAACACTCGGACCCGTCGATTTTTATTTTTTATGCGCATTTTTGCAAAATATTAGGTATAGGGTAGATACACGGTTATCCAGGAGCTAGAAACGATTTCAGTTATATTAAAAAAAAATTAAAACCCTCATTTTTATATCTGCATCCTATTCTAAGTTAATTTGATATACATTGTACCAATTCAGTGAAGATTTCTATACAGTATAACCGAAATCAGAAAAATAATGTAGGTATTAGTATAAATATCAGAGCTGCAAGTGCTACGTGCAAAATATTTCAGAATTGAGAGTGTTTTAATATTTGTTGGAGCGAAGGATTTGATATATTTCAAATGTACTTATGTGAGCGAATTTATCCTTTATTTTAGAACAATGTACAATCTAACAATCTTAACTTATATCTTGACATTCATTAATCATATCATTTATTACTACACGGCCGGCTCGAGAGCGTCTCATGTCTAATGAGCTGTGGTTACGGTGATCGTAAAGTCTTGATCTATTTGGATTATTAGGTTGATCACGTGGTCTCACAAAGCTGGAGCTTGGAGGAGTGACAGCATTGTTGGGACGAACAAAATTGTTATCAGGAGGAGCAGATTCATTGTAAAATAATTCGGGTTGACAGGGAGATATTTAATATCATTTTTGGTACATGAGGGTTTCATGTGCACGATGTTTCGTCTTATAATGTTGTTATTATCTTCCCTCTTTACCCAGTAGAATCTAGGCTGTTTTGCTTTATCGTCTACAATTGCTTTTTTCCAAATTTTCTCCTTGCTTGTCTTGATAACTATTTTATCACCTTTTTTATATTCCAAAGTTTTCCTTCTAACATGCTTGTCATATCTATTTTTGACAATGTTTCTTTGGCTAACAAGTTTGTTATATACATTATTGTGAATTTTGAGCTCCAGTATTTTAGTACTAACAGGAAGTTCTGATCGTAAAACTCTGCTCTGTAAAATTTGTGAGGGTGAAGAATCAAGACTTATTATCGGTGAATTATTATACTCTATTACGCCCTCTCTAAAATCAAATTTTTCATCCTGACTCTTTCTCAAGACTTGCTTACAGATATTGATTGCTTTTTCTGCCATTCCATTATTTGGTGATAATGGGGTGAGCAAGTTGTTACTGTTATATCTTTACATTTATAATAATTTTTACATCTATTCGAAACAAAAGGCAAGTTGTCTGCAGTCAATATTGAAAAGTGATCAATAACGATTAAATAATTATTCCCACCATATTCTAATATGTCAGCGGCAACTTTGAAAAATCGATATTTGGGGATGCTGTGTGGCATAAGAGGTTCTTATAATTGGATGGCATATACTTTTCGCACACGCTGTAATATCGTTGGACATATTGGGCCAATAAATAAAATAACGTTCTTGCTTTATTTCTAGTTTCTTATATGTAGAAGTGTCATCATTTAATTTCTAAGGTTTTTAGGTATAACTATTTTCTCGTCAAAGAAAATAATACCTGCTTCCACATACAAAGAATCTCTTATTGGGTAGTAAAATCTACAACTTGCGTCAACGCTTCTAGTATCCTTTGGCCAACCATTATAATAATAGTCCTGGATTTTATTTAATGTAGGGTCTTTACTAGTCTCAAGGCGGAATAGATTTTTTTCTGGCTCATTGGCAAATGTTTTGATACTGAATGTATCATTTCGAAAACTTCATTATCAACGGGGTCTTTTCCTGGCAAACTAGATCTAGAAAGCATGTCTGCGAATTGTATATTTTTTCCTGGAACATAGTAAGTATTTAACTAATATGGTAATAATTTCAATCGTAGTCTCTTAAGTCTAACAGATCCTATTTTTTTGATTGGTTTTTTCATGAGTGATATAGTGGGTTTATGATCAGTTTGTACGTCAACATGGTGTTTATATATGAAATCGTGAAACTTTTTTGTGCCATAATAGATAGCTAGAAATTCTTTCTCGGTTTGACTATAGTTTAATTCGTAATCATTCATGGATCTTGACGCACAAGCTACCAATTTTAACACATTATCATATTGCTGAAACATACAGCAGCCTATTCCATTTTTTGAGGCGTCACATTGTAATACTAACTTTTTAAGGGGGTCAAACGGGACAAGACCTGACGAATTAATACATTTGAAATACATATATAAAATCCTTCACTCTAATGAATATGAAAACATGGCGCAGTCAAGGAAAAGATTATTATAAGCGTGATTGTGAGAGAACATAACCAAGAAACAGAAAGATAACATTTTTCAACCACGTGCAAATTTAAGCAGATTGGTGAAAAGAACCAAAGATGAATGGGCCAGTGAAATTACCTCCAGATTTCGATCTACAGGGTGCAAACGCAGCAATGGAATGGAGATTCTGGAAAACAGAATTCGAAGACTACCTCGTGGCGACAGGCCAACACGAAGCCGCTGATAAAATTAAATTATCAATTTTAAGAAATATAATTGGTGGGCATTCAACAAGAATTATGTCGACGTTTGAAATCCCCGAGACACACAAAGATAATTATAATTACATGATCGAATTATTGAACAAATATTAAAACACAGAGATAAACATCCTAATGGAAATTGTATTCTTTTCCTGGATGTGGAAAGTCGCATTTACAACATTATTTTCCATTTCAGCACCTAACATATATATTTTACGGAATTAAGAATAACTGTTTATTGTACTTTGTATTTAAATTACAGCCTATAATTTTGTTATTTCTTATGGCTGCGAACTTTTTTTGAATGCGATGTTGGAGTGCCTTGAAAATGTATTTATCACAAATTATAAAATCCGAAAAATATGTATTGCAGGTGCCAGGTACTAAGAAAGCGTAATATATAAATAATTTTTGAAACAATTGTTACATTTGGTATCAAATTTGAAGCAGATTTTGAATATGAAATAAAAATGTGGTTTTCATTTAAAAATAAAAACTTTAACATCTTATGCTTTTTGATCACTTTATACAAATCTAACTTAACTAGGAAAATGAGCATCATAAAATATGAATCGACGGGTCCGAGCTGTTTTTTTTATCTAAATTGTTTATACCGGGTGTCCAATTAGTGCGACAAACTTCTCTATTTTCAATTATCTCAAAATTATGTCAATATAAAAGTTTTAGGGGAACACAAGCCCCAAATTTTAAAATTATTTGGGACTATACAGGGTTTCCCAAAAACAGAACAGCACAAAGTTACATTTTTTAAAAAATGAATCACCCTATATATTTTAAAATTTTTGTATTAGACATAAAATAACAAGTACAATGGTGTATCAATTGTCAACTTTCAGTTGTTTGTTTAGGAGCTATAAACAATCAAAAAATCAACATTTTAGACCCTTTGACAGCTATTTGTGCCAAAACGGTACAAGATAGTGAAAAATAAATTTCACATTCCTATCTTAGTTTTTTCTGACCTATTCAATAGCGTTCTCAAAAATGGTACTAGAGGCGGTACCAAATACGGTACCATTTATGAGACCACAGTCAGATAGGTCTTAAAAAACTAAAGCAGGGATGTGAAATTTATTTTTCTCTATCACTTACCGCTTTGGCACAAATAGCTGTCAAAGGGGCTAAAATGTCTATTTTCAATTGTCTATAGCTCCTAAACGAACAATTGAAAATTGACAAGCGATACACACACATTGTATTCGTTATTTTATAAGGAATTCAGAAAAGTAAATATATAAACGGTGCTTCATTAAAAAACGCAACTTTGTGCTGTTCTGATTTTTTTAGACACCCTGTATAGTCCCAACAAATTTCAAAATGTGGGGATTGTGTTCCCTTACAACTTTCATATTCACCTCATTTTAAAATAAATGAAAATAGAGAAGTTATTAAACTTTGTCGCACCAATTGGATACCCTGTATACATTTATAACCGACTGGGTTTCCAGATACTCAACTAATCCTACGGAGGACTTTAAGGTATACAACTCATACAGTATTACATACATTGAAGGCATTGTTATTGGAATACTGGAAAAATATAAAAACCTAATGGATAGAATTCACCAAAACCCAAAACCGGACCCATCTATATCACTAAATGGACTCATACCCATATCTATGGATTCAAACTACAAGAAAATATCACGTTTGATTTTGGACATTATCGAGCACATAAATATGTTAGGATCTTATGGCGGTGTGAAAACCATAATGGCACACATTGTGCAGGTTGAACGCATAAAACGGCATTGCACCGATGTCAACGTTGGGGTCATGTTAACGGCATTATTGACAACTTTCCAGTTTGTAAAGGCCTTGATACAAAATTCGATGGTGGTGAAAGATGAGAGGGAGCAAATCTTCTCCTATTCATCGGAAAAAGTATTAAAGCTATTGGAAATACTCAAAGAATACAAAGAGAGATCAAGTGAGGAGCTGTGCTGTCTTGTATTCACACAACGGCGATTCACTGCAAAGATACTTTATCATATTATCAAATCGTTGAGTCAATGTGATCCAGATTATAGTCATATCAAACCGGATTTTATGGTCGGTTATAACGCCAATCCATATAATGATACACGAGAAAGTTTATATTTGGCCAAGAAAAATAAACAAATTTTGGAATCGTTCGTAAACAAAGAGATCAATGTACTACTTGCTTCGGATGTCTTGGAAGAAGGTGTTGATATACCAAAGTGTACATTGGTGGTGAAATTTGATAAGCCCACCAATTATAGATCGTATATACAATCGAAAGGTAGAGCTAGACACAAGGACAGCTTATATTACATAATGTTTGATAAGAACGAAATTAATTTCATGGCGAAATATAAGGAATTCCAAATTGTCGAACAAACACTCAATGATGTAAGTAGATAGATACACAAATACTTTTATGTGTCGTTTCTCGCCTTACATGGTATTTTGTAGAAGGGGTTTACATTCCTTATGCTGTGGCATCAGTTGATACTCGTATAAGGAACGATGATAGTTAGCTCAAAGTTATGCTATATGCATGTAGAAGATAGATGTTGTATTTGTTAATCATTGTGAGTGCATTTTATCTAGATGGCTATCCAATAACGACCGGGTTGCGCTTATAGCTCTATTGATACTGCCAGATATCGATTGTTGACGAATGTTATCAGGAGTCAGATGCTAGTCAGAAACGCTCTTTGTATCTTGAATAGCGCTCATCCGAATTGTCTAAAATTCATTGTTATGTGTATGTATACAGAGTGTAATTATGTTCTGTAATATACAGGGCGATTCACGGTCGATGGTACCTTAGATGTTTAAGGAAAACTATTGGTAGGATTGTTCTGAAAATTGTATTATGTATATTATACCTAGAGATCTATCGACTGAAAATATTTTCAGCCTTGCGACGTTCTCACTTATATAAAAAAAGTATCAACAACTTTGATTTTTCAAATGAGACACCCTATATATTATCAGTTTATTAGATTCTCTATCGCCTTCTGGTTATTTTTTCATAAGATACTCATACCTATCTCTAACAGTTTCCAGTGGATTAATTAATTTTCTTTTGTTTTGTTCAAAACAGAGCTCCAATCAATAGCCCATTACTCTGAATTTTAGAATTGTGAAACGATGAAATTCCAGTAATAACTTTATAAATACTTCTTTCTTAGTTATTATTGAAGATTTTCTTTATATTGAACTGAATTGCAGTTCGGGATCCTTTTGTCAAAATAACAAGAAAATGGCCAATCGTTCTTTTTGGATTGAATAGCCAAACCCGGTCTTGCACCTGATAACCCTCGGAATTGGCTCGTCGATCGTACCGTGTTTTCATGCGGTCGCTGGCCGTACGGATATGTTTTCTGGCTTGTTCATGAACTTCTCGTAGTCGTTTTTGCAGCTGACTGGTGAACTCATCCGTGGCTTGTGTTGATGGAAAGGGCCTTCGAAAGAGCAAATCGCAGGGTAACCTCAACTCTTTCCCGAACATCATGCAAGCTGGGGTCTCTTTAGTTACATCGTGCACAGCGGCACGATATGCCATTAGGGCCAAAGGAATATATCGGTCCCAGTCACGTTGGTTGTCAGACGTGAACTTCTTCAGAAAGCTGACGATAGTATGGTTGAACTTCTCGACCATGCCATCGGACTGCGGATGGAAGGGTGTTGTTCGGGTCTTCCTTATGCCGAGTATCTCGCAAGTTACATGCCTAAATTCTTGAAGAATTGCATGGTAGGCGTCTAGACTTCAATTGTTGCACGTGTCAAGACGCTGACCAAACAGTATTTTAGTATATAAGACATATTCCCTTGCGTTATGCCCCACTTGTAATTTTGTACGGGAATCGCAAGGTACTGTGTACCCTGATTGTCGACGAGCTTCAATTTTATAGTCTGTTGTAAAATAGTTGAATAAACCTTTTTAAAAAAAGTAATTTCGGCTTGCACAACATAACTAGCGCAGTCATCCGGATCTTTTTTCAAGAAAACAAAAAAATTAAATTCGGTTTTTCCTGAAAAGTGAAAGTTCCAAAAGAAACCTACAGTGTCCAGCAACCCTTGAAGTGACCAGCAACCAGCAGAAATCTTCTAGGCAGAAACCAAAAGCAACGAGTAGTAAGTGCCATATTCCATTTATCCTTTCATGTGCTTTACCTTGTGAATTGAACAAAAATATTACATGCGAAAACATACATAATAACGATAGGATCAGGAAAATATTATTGCATTTTTACTATTGATGACGGATAACATTTGTACTGTAGAGTGTTCAGATTACGAATCCACACACTCATTTTCATTGCATTCACTTAACTTGAGTGATATCCATTCGGAACAGAGTCTTAACGAGTCAGTCAATTCCGATAACGAAATAGATTTAGCTGCTAATTCATCAATGGCCCCACCGACAGAATCATTAATTTCAGCCGCCAAGAGCTACGGTGATGTAATTCCTATATTCGACGGGAATCCAGATTCTCTCGAAGTGTTCATATGCCGCGTAGATAAATTCCACGAAAAATATGGTTCTACTACGGACGAAACACTGAAGGAGTATACGTTCTGCCTAATCTTAAGCAAACTTAAAGATTCGGCAGAAAAATTTATTAGTACTAGGCCAGATATTTCTACTTGGGACGATTTAAAAATATCTCTAAGAACGAAATTCGGCGATCACACAGATCGTCAAACAATAGCACATAAATTTAGATTTTTAAAGATATCCCACAGAGAAAACTTAGCCGATTTTATCGAAAGAATAAAAGATTTGCAAACTAAATTAAATTTAAAAATTAACGCTGATTGTATTTTAACTGAAGGTCAGAAGAAAATACATTTCGAAATTAATGATCAAAAGGCGTTAGAAGTATTTTTTAATAATGCACCCCCAATGTTGCAAACCATTTTAGAAGTGAGACAATATAAAACTTTCGAGGAAGCAATACCTACGGAATTAAAGCATGTATCTAAACATACTCATAATGATACATTAGGTAAAAGTCAGCCAACACCTATTCGCAATTTTAATTCCTCGTTTCAAAATCATAGGCCAAACCCTATCCCAATAAATAATTCTGTACCAATATTACCGACAATTGGAAACAATTATCAGCGTAATTTTAACCCATATTATAATGAATATCGCAACAACCCACACAATCAACAATCATCACCATCACCATATAGACCCTACTCAAATAACGCCCAAGCTAGCCAGACGCGAACTCAGCCAAATAGCTTCAGCGCGATAGATAGAAATAATAAACTTCCACCTTTATCCAATCAGAACCCCTTAAATAAAGGATTAAATAAATTCAGTCAACCGCAATTTCAACAATGGTGAAATCCACAGGTACACATGAACGAAGTACCTACCTATAATACTGATGACATTAACGAGTACGAACAGAACGATAATTATTCGCAAGAAACTGAAGAAATTCATCCAGAATATGATTATGAAAACGAACCGTATCAAGAAGAAGCCGAACATTTTCGATTACCGGCCTCGGAACCAAATTTTTAGAGACAAATCACAATATAATGAGATCTAGCCTTCCTTACTTATATATTAATGGACTAAAGATTTTAATAGATTCAGGCGCAACGAATTCATTAATTAATCCCCAGATAGGCCAGAAATACTTTTCTGATAGAATTAGAAATGAGCAATTTACAATTAAAACATAACTAAGTTCTATTTACTGATTTATTACACCCTGAACAGTTTTTGAAATTTTTATCAGTCACACATAATATTGGAGATTATTATGAATTATATCATACGAGGCGTGAGCAAAAAATAGTTTTATGAAAGGTTAGAAAAAGTTCAAAAAGTCATTTTTTTAAATGGAGTGGTATATTTTTTATTGTCTCACTGGAAAGAGGAGAAAGTTCTAGAAGTGATCTACCAAAAATATTTTGAAGTTTCATACGAAAATTTTTTTTTTCTATAGAATTTTTCTTAGCAGATTGTATGACCAAGGTATTTACTGCCTGGGGTACGCGAACGACCTAGTCATAGTCATCAGAGGAGGAATTTCAAATACACTCTTAGAACGTACCCAACAGACACTAAATATAGTAAGCGATGATGTAGGGAAGAGGATATCTTAGTGAATCCTCAGAAAACCACACTGATTGCGTTTACAAAAAAACGGAATCTGCAAGGTCTACAAAAGCCGCAGATTAACGGGGTAAAGATTCCATTTGCGCAAGAAGTCAAATACCTAGGGGTAACTTTCGACCAGAAACTAAAATGGCGCTGACACATTGAAAAAACTATACACAAGTCCAGAATCGCCCTAGGAAGATGCAGACAGGTGTGTGGTAAAAACTGGGGGTTAATCCCACAGATGACCAAATGGTTATATAAATAGGTCGAGAGGCCAATAACGGGTCAATAGTGTGGTGGACCAGGACACGGCAAAAGTGAGCTCAGAGGCCGCTCAGTGGCCTGCCTAAGTATTACAGGTGCTATGAGAACTATACCAACTGCCGCCATAGAGGTAATTTTAAACTTACCTCCGTTACATACCATAGTCGAAGAGAACGCCAGATCTGTCAGTCACAGATCACAGCAAGGACATATACCGATAAGCCAAAAGCACGGTAAGGTCTACGAAGAGTTAATCAAGGAAATCAAGGCTGATCCAATATTGGGAATGCCAACGGATAAAATGGCCCGACAATATAACTTCAAAATAGAATACGCGTAGTCGTACCAGATAGGAAAGACTGGATAGCAGGACCGCCCTTGAAGGCAAGTCTCAGCTAGTACACTGACGGCTCTAAAACCAATTCAAGAACAGGAGCTGGTATATACGGGCTACAAGAGAGGAACAAAACCTCTCTGAGCCTAGGGATTCACGCCACAGTCTTTCAGGCAGAGATCATGGCGATACAATAGTGTGCAATAGAACTGGTAAGACGGAAGGTGGAAAACCAAGGAATCGTCATTTATTCAGACAGCCAGGCAGCACTAAAAGCGCTTAACTCATATCAAACAACATCAAGATTGATATGGGAATGCTGCAAGGCCCTGAACAGGCTAGGTAGTCACAACAGGTTGACCCTTGCCTGGACCCCAGGACACCAAGGAATTGATGGCAACGTCAAGGCCGACCAACTAGCCAGACAGAGAGCGAAACAGGCCATGATTGGACCAGAGCCCTCCTGCGGAATCGCTAAGTGCCTTATTAAAGGCCATACCGAACAATGGGTCAAGGACCAGGCTTTGCTGGTGTGGCAAGAAACCACAGGGCAGAGACAAGCCAAATTATTCCTAAAAAGCCCCTCAGACAAAATATCCCGCGAAATACTGAATCAAAGTCGGAAAACGACAAGATTATTGGTAGGGATGCTGACAGGACACTGTAGACTTAGGAAGCATATGAACAACATGGGCCTGGACGAGGACGACCCATGTAGGGTCTGCCAGGAAGAGGAACTGCATTTCACATACTATGCGAATGTGAAGCAACGGATAACCGCAATAGACCCAAACTGGGTCGTGCAGCCACTCCAACAACCAATCTAATCTAATCTTCGCTTAGCTTACGATTGTATGTTTCCATACTAAAAATGAACCACGACAAGCTCAAAAAGGCGAGACGGTCTCAACCGCACGTTATATTAATTTTTAAGTTATGTGAAATCTGATATTAAGCGGCATTTTACTTCAACTAAAGACAAACATTTACTGTATAAAATCACTGGTCAAAGTAGGTAAATTGAATTTGAACCTACTTAGACTAGTACTTTTAGTTAATGTGTACAATCATTAGGGATAGTACACAATCCCTAAATTCATACTTTCCCTGTAACATCTATATTTATCAGTTTTTGAAGAGCTCTAATTTCTTGCAAGAAATTGATATACACACTGGTGTCAGATGGCAAGAATTGGTTAATTTTTATTGTCTTAATCGGCTACATTTGCAGCTCTTCAGACAACAAGACACTATTATTTTGTTCAATCTGTGTTTAATGAGTAATATAAAAAATAATTTTTTAATTCGCTTAATATAGATACTATGTCAAAGAAAATACTAGAAGGAGGTTCTTCTATTTAAGCAAAAGAAAAAATATGTCAATTGCTGACAACAAACTCAAAACTTGATAACCTTGCATTTGATGCTAGCGTATCCACCATTTGCTGTTCTAACTTCTATTCGCACTAAATTTTAACCTATTCAGATTAACGGTATTTAAGATATTGAAGCAATTCAAGTTTTAGATAAACGCTATATAATGTTCACGATTATATAATTTGAGGTAGTTCCAAAGTGACTTACCAAATGCGTATCTAGGAGTACTGCTTTGAAAATTATGATTTTCTTGCAGTGACACTATTATGTAAAATGAAAAGTTATCAATTTAGATAATGATAACATACAATTAATGTAATTATAATAATAATCTTTCACGATTAATAAATTTTCAAAATGGTTGACAAGCCATAGTTTTTTTTTCTATCATTCTAAAACGTCTATCTTCTATTTTACATTATCCTGTTTTTACTTTTCTCATGAAGATTATAGAAAGTATTATTGTACTTACGGAAAATTATAAGAACCCATACTAAATAGAGTATTTTGAAATTTTTTGATTTGCAAATTTTGGTTCAATATACTGATCTCAAATTTTCAAAGCTTCAAGAAGTACCTCCAAAGTTTTAACATAAATGCATAATTCATACTAATATTCTTCAGTAAAAAAAATTCTGCTCATGTTATATATATAGCGATCAAATTGTGAATGAACCCAACTGAATTATTTAAAGTGCCATTCAATATTTTAATAATTTTCCACAGTATCTAATTGGTAAGAACGACCAAAGAATACATCCTTCTCAATCAGAAATTGAAAAAATGTATAATGAAGATGAACTACCACCATATTATGTAGATGGCCCTGGATCAGCACAAGTTAATATGGTATCGGCTATATCATTATTATCTCAATACTGTAGCAGTTTACCATCTGATGTTTATACGACTTATGCTCCAGAATGGTATGTAAGAAAGAAGACTGTTGATTTTTTCAGGGAGGTTGTCAGCGTAGTTATTATTTTGCCTGTGATATGTCCCATATTGGATCCTATTGAGGTAATAATAATAGAATGATTTTTACCAAATTGTTGTCACGTAGAAAAATGAATATATAATAAATGATATGAATATTTATTTAGGGCATATATATGTCGTCCATAAAGCTAGCAAAACGTGCGGCAGCTTTAAAGGCCTGTATTATGCTCCACAAAGCCGGCGAGTTGGATGATCATCTGTTACCTATACGAAGAATTGTTGATGAAACACAAGTGGAATATTTGTTTAGACATTATCCAGCTATTAAAGAATCTGAAGCTGGGACTAATAAAAAGAGACGCTTGCATCCGAAACAGGTAACATTACTTTCAATACATAATTACTCTTATACTCTATAATAATATGCTTTATATAAACTATAATAATTTATTGCTCACTTATTTCGCGAACGTTCTTCAAATACATTTTCGAAACAACTGATGCTTATCATCAAAATTGCACAATTGTTATAAACGTCATTTCCGGTATGATATAAATAATGCTGCCTTCAACCATCTTAATAATTATTACAAGAATAGTACCTACTTAAATAAATAAATTATTTTTGTAAGAGCCCCTTAAATTATCTACATAATTTTGAAACCATTTTTTACTATAATACAAATATACATGTGCAAAATATTAAATTATGTTTCTCGTTACTTATCTAAACTGTGATTTCATTATTATAATTACCTATATTATTAAATAATTTTTATGGTTAACTTGGATGCGATTATTTTTTTTTGTAGATACCACAATGTTTAAAAGGTCAAGTAACACCCAATCAAATGTGTTACTTGCATATTATTCATCTGGAACCACAGTTTAATGCAAGAAATGAGGATATTCAGGAAACTACTCTATACGATTGCTACAAATCATCATTATGCTTTGGCCTGATCACATGCAACCGTCTTCCAGTCATATGTGGTTTCCCAATTTATGTCAAATTGGGCCAAATAAATGTAAGTTTTCGTGTAAATCAAAAGAAAATCACATTAACAGAAAATGAACTTATGGAATTACGAACGCTCCACTGTCTTATATTCGACGATGTATTGAGAGTTCTTCAGCCATTCCTAATATTTGATAATAGCACGGATGCAGAAATTCTGCTTCTGGCTCCTGTCCATAAAGACACACTATCAATCGATTTCAATGTCATCAGAAATACTGGTAAAATCAATTCAGTTACTGAACCGACTCAAGAAGAAAGGAGGTCATTGGAAGTTGATCTGGACACTCATTTGAGACAAATTGTTTCACCTTGGTATAGGCCGGATTCTTGTTATTACGTCGTTACAGAAGTGTGCCTTAATAAAAATGCTTCTACACCATTTCCAAATGAAGATTTCAGTAGTTTCAATCACTATTATTATGAAAAACATAATTTAGCAATCTTAAGACCAGAATTACCATTGCTGTTTGTGAAAGGACTCACAAAGCAATTGAATTTCATCAAACCTAGAGGATCAATACATAAGAAAAAACGTAGCCGTAGTGATATGTACGAGGAAACGTCTGAATACCTTCTTCCAGAGTTGGTGGTGAAGCAAGACTTTCCGTCAGCATTGTGGATACAAGCCAGTTTTTTGCCAACAATTCTGAGTCGTATTACATTTTGTCTTCAAATAGAGGAACTTAGATCTAAGATAGCCAAAGAAGCAGGTCTTGGTAGACCGACATTGTCGAAACAATCACCACTAAAACTTGATATTGGACTCTATAGCAGCCATCTAGATCAAGAGGAAGAAGAAAACATTGAAGAGCCTAACAATATAATAATCAATTTCAACAAGTCTTCCATATCATCGTCACTGTCTCTTCAGACCAAGAGAGACACCAAAAAACTCGAATCTCAATATCCTTGGAAAGATGTCGAAGAGCCCAAAGACATCGAACGGGAATTGAATGTTACTGTGATGGATATTGACTACTATGAGACATTCTTATGCAGAAAAGTGGATGAGAAAAGTTATCTTTTACCCAATGAACAGGCAACGAAACAGTTAGCTTTGACATACAATAAAGTATTTACTCCAAAATCTATCATGATGTTGGAATCTTCATGTATAGATGATGGACCGGAAATCTGCGACTTATATCAAGCTTTGAGTGCCATGAAAGCAAATGATATTGTCAATTTGGAAAGGTTGGAGACGCTTGGAGATTCATTTTTGAAATATATTGCAACTGTATACATTTACTTACGTTTTCCACACTATGATGAAGGTCGTGCAACATCGCTGAAAGGACGGTTAGTTAGCAATAAAAATTTGTTCTATTTAGCGAATAAAAAAAATATTGGAGGAATTATGCAGTTTCATGCTCTCTCGCCTAGAGAAGAATGGTTGCCACCATGTTTTATTATTCCAAAGCTGATGAAAGATAGGATAGATAAAAAAGACTTATCTGTGAACGCTCTTTTCGATTTGAGGATTCCAGTCGATGAGCAAATTTCAGGTGTAATTGTTCAAGATACAATAGATTCCATTCTCCAAGAGGACTGTCCCTTAGATGAGGATGAAGAGGATCCTTATGCGAGTATGGCACAGTTTTTGAAATGTCATTACATCAGCGATAAAAATATTGCTGACGTTGTCGAATCTCTCTTAGGTACCTACTTCAAAACTTGTGGAATGAAAGGTGAGAAAAAATTGTGTTAGATGTTTTCCATGTAATAAAATATAATTTTATTTTCTAGGTGCTTTAAAGTTTGTTGAATGGATTAACATTATTCCACAATCTGAGAATTTGGAAAAGCTCTTATGTGAACCTTCACCAAGTGCATTAATAAACAAAAATGGAGTAGGACATATTGATATGCTAATACCATATTGGAAAAAAATAGAAGCTACTCTTGATTATCATTTCAAAGACAGAAGTTACCTTTTACAAGCCTTGTCTCATTCTTCATATACTCAAAATAGGTTAACATTATCCTATGAAAAACTTGAATTTTTGGGCGATGCAATTCTCGATTTTCTCATAACATGCCATATCTATGAATCGTGTGGCCAGTTGGATCCAGGACAGTTGACTGATTTAAGAGCTGCTCTTGTGAATAATGTGACATTTGCAAGCCTGGCTGTACGATGTGATTTCCATAAATATTTTCTGATGATAAATTCCCAATTACAAGCTCATATTGATAGATTTGTTAGTGTATTAGAGCAGAAAAATTTCGAGATAGACGATCACATTCTGACTCTATTGGAAGAGGGCGAATTAGTTCTTGCAGAACAAGTAGATGTCCCAAAGGTAATTTTAATCGTATAAAATATAATTTTTACATATAAGGGGGTAAAAAGGGGTGTCAATGTTTGTATGGAACGTTTATAGTTTTAATAGTAGGGTTCTGACTGTACATTAAATTTATTTAGGGAAAAACAATATGGGGGACTTTTATCAGAGCAACAGAAGCCAGAACAACAGTTTTTTAGAATTTTCGAATCTCTGAAAAACTTCTGCATGGAATTGAATGCAGTTTTCACCGATGTATTTATTACTAGAGGTCTAACTTAAAATATAGGCTACATTTTATCGCGTCTGTCTGTCAAAAACTAATACAAGAAATGAAATGGAATTTAATGCAGTGTTCCAAGCGCACGAAGTCGCGGGCAAAAGCTAGTAAACTATATATATATATATATATATATATATATATATATATATATATATATATATATATATATATAATACTATGTTAGTTTGTAAGTTTTCAACTTGAACGCGATTGTCAGATCTACAGGTATATCTCATGGTACATTTATTGTACCATGGTATATCTAAGATTTTTTGCATTTGCGGGTTGTTGTCGATATAACTATATAATAAATTCGAGCATAAACTCATGTTTAACCTGTCCCAGCACCTATTTACATTATGTACTTCAAACATTCAATAATACCCAGTTCGTCAATCATTGCATCAGCTAAATTCAATCATGTAGCAGTCCTAAACGTCAAATATATCAATTTTATTGATATATAATTACGAGTTTTACCTTAGTTTACTATTCCAGGTCCTCGGTGATATATTTGAATCCATTGCTGGAGCCATCTATCTAGACAGTGGGAAAAATTTGAATGAGGTCTGGAGAGTTTTTTACAAAATTATGTGGAAAGAAATTGACTCATTCAGTCAGAATGTTCCCAAAAATGCTGTGAGGAAGTTATTCGAGTGGCCAGGCGCATATCCTAAATTCGGGTATGTAAAAATTGAGTTCACATATTTTAAGTCTCAAGTGACACAAACTATAGTTAAGAAATAGACTGTGATTAGTCGCACGTACCCCTATAGACCGGTAGAGCACCTGTTGCACAGGTCTCGAGTATAAGAGAAACTGATGTGGGTAGACGGACAGGACAACATCAATTCAGGGTTATGATGGGTAAATATTCCAGACCGATAATAGTTTTCTATATTAAACTGTTTATGAGGCTCCGCTACTTGTTATAAGGAAGTATTACTTCTCTCCTCAGAAAAGTTCCAGGTAGTATATTTTTGTAAGTAAAACTTGAAGGTTGATGCATCGGGCCAACCCCTCGATACTCGTCAAACGATACCAAGGTTAGAAATTCTAGAAAAAGGCCTCTGAACCATCGCATCTGACGGAGACGATCAAAGCAAAGGAAAATGATAAAGAGCATTGGAAGATCTCTATACAAAATTAAACGATTTGATCTTACCACAAAAGCGTGAAATAACTATACCCAAAGCGATTGGATGAAAGATCATCATATTAGTACGCGTATATCTCAAAGTGCTTAAAAATGCCACTCAGGAAGCTCTGGGGGTTTTATGAAACGCCCAAACTGACAAAGCCATACTGGTGGGACCAAGAAATTGAATCGATAAATAAAAAAGGTCCAAATACAATGTATATCTTAGTTCCGAAATAGACCAAAGTAAGAAATATAAATAAATAAATAATAAAATAAAATAAAATAAATGATTGATGGGTAAGAAATGTCACTGGAATAAACACATATTTAGGAGATATTAAAAGCACCGAGAGTTGCAAAATTCCAAAATCCCTTTATCAAATGAAACCAGGCTGAACGCTGAACCCAGGGAGGCATATATTAATCAACAAGAGTCACAACATCACACACCGATATGGACAATCGCATCTCCGATCAGGACCAACAGCAGAGAAGATGAAACTAATATACCAAACTCTAAAAAATGGAAATAGTAACATCCCTTAGTAGCTACTTATACGGCACCGATAACTGTATAGACCACTAACTTCTTCCAGAAATATCTCAGTGGAGAACGTCCTACTTAACAAATATACATAAAAAAGGCAGCAAGGACATTATGTGAAAACTATCAAGTAATTGCCGTCCTACGCACTGTTCCAGGATTAAGAGCAGGAATATATAATATTAACCATGTTTTCATAATAACACAGATAATAGAGAAGAAAAAACTAGGAAAGTTACCTTCTGTTTGTCAACCTTAAGAAAGCTTACGACAATATCCCACAATTAAAACTATGAGACGCGCTTGGAAAAACTAACATCAACGTGACGCTCATAAAGGCTTTCCAAGAACTTTATAAAAACATGAGAAAAATACGGAAGGGGAAGCAATGTCAAAAAGATTCAACATCGACAAAATGCTTCAAACAAAAATTGTACGTACTGGGTGATTCAATAAGGGCGACAAGTACTGTATCTCAGGAACTAATAGTCGTAGAAGTTTGGGAAAAAATCTTTCAGAGGAAATCTACCAAGGAAAATTGCTGGAAAGATAATTTTAAATTCATACGTCCACCGCTAGGGGCTTAATAGCTTCGATCGTATAAAAAATGCGTTTTTTTAGAAAAATTTTCAATATAAGTTTAGAAATAAATACTCTCACGTTAATGTCACCATAATAGTCTATCTTTTTGATATATGATTTTTTATTGAAGGACGTAAAATAATGGTGGGAGGGGATGCTAAACTTTTTGGACTATAAGTGTGTATAACTTAAGTTTGACTGGTCTGGTTCAAGACAGGAAATCGCAAATGGAACCGTATGAATATTTTATATGATTCGGAAAGTGCATCAAATTTGCAACAATATGTCCAAACGGCATGACCATATCTTCAATCGTTTAAAAGTTATGGCTTAAAGAATATTTTATTCACAAGACCTATAATTTACCAACTATAAGCCACACTAACGTTCGTTTCCATTTCAATTTAATAACGACAATAATAATAATAGCGCTTTTATCCAAAATAGAATTTGTTATCTCGTATTCATTTTATATCCAAAAATAAAAATCTCGTCTGTGTCGCCTGTGAGAAGGTTAGAATTAAAAAATATCCAATTTCTTAGAAAGCCGTGAAAAGATTTGGTAGGCAGTTTTTCTGGAAACAGCAATTTTACACAAATAAATAGTTTATTCTTTGATATTGAAATTTGTAAAATGCCTAATTAAAATTTTGAAAATATCGTATACGAACGAGGAAGCTTTTGATGTGTTAGCAGTTTATTTCGAATGTTTGCAAAATGCCGCTATTGCCGAAAGATAATACGCATTTAGATATCCTGTACGACGTAATCATTCAAGAAATTTTTTGAAAAGATTAGCTAAACGATTGAAGGAGACCGAACATGTCCATCCAGTCGCAGCCTCAAATAGAGTACGGAGAGCAAGAAACGAAGTTATCATTAGATATAAAGCTTATATTAATGCCGACCCTCATTTAAGCATTAGAGATTTGTTAAGAGATCTCGGATTGACATATTCCTCAATTAAACTTATAAGACAATAAATTGGACCTACATTATTAGTTGGTGCACTGAAAAATATAAAATAATATTGATTCTATTGGTGCTGTTACTTTTGAAGTTGTGCAGTTGTAATTAGATTAATAACTTTTGGCAACAATTTAACAGTTGCCAGCACTAATAGAGTTAATATTATTGTATATTTTTCAGTGCACCATCTAATAAGGTCAGTCCAATTTTTTATTTTTAAATATTTATTTCACACTTTTGAGTGTAACGTTAGTCACGATAATCGTTGAACGTTCACCAATGAAAATAGTACTTATCCTATTACCCACGTATATTATTTGCTTGTATAAAAATAGTTGTTATTATTGAGATTTCAAAACATTCCTGCGGAAATACGCTTTAGTATTTTAGATATGTATTACCATTTTAACTCTAAGGAGAAAATGTTCATTATAAATGTTGCTACAAATAATTATGTCTTTCAGGTAGTACTCATAGATTTTCAATTTTCGAAAGAAATCGCCCTCTCCACATAGCAAAAATGTATATATATTTATTATTATTATATTATTATATAATAATTTTTGGAAAACGACTTACCTATACTGTTAGAAGATATTCCTCTGAAGGACAGAATAAACATGTGGTTCCAACAGGATGGATGCCCAAACCATTATGCTCGAAATGTTGAGAAAAAATTAAAATAGTCAGTTTTCAACAACAGCTGATGAAAGGTAGAATTCGGGAAGCCATTAGAAACATTTCCAAAATTGAAGTTAGTGTATTATCCTCAACTGAAAGATTTATGCGTGGCCAATAACGGTGGATTTTTTGAATATTTAAAACGTTAAACTTTTTAAATAGTAAAGTTTGTTTAATAATGTTAATTTGTTAAAATTGTAGTTTTCATGTTTGCTATGTTCTGTCATTATGGTTGTGATTAAATTAAAATAAGAACGAAGTTTTAAACATTTTTTTTTCTCATTTGTCCATGGCATGCTTGACTACGAAACTTGAATAAAATATTCTTTAAGCCATAACTTTTAAACGAATGAAGATATGGTCATGCCGTTTGAAAATTTAATCTACTTTCCGAATCTAATAAAATATTCATATGGTTCCATTTGCGATTTCGGAGCTAAATTAAAAAAAACAGTTAACTTTATAAAACCCACACCCACGCGAGGAGAACCATCTATCCATATTTAATTCACCAAACCTTCCTTTCTTGAACCAGACCTTGTTAACAAAATTCCGTTGAGCCAAACTTAAGTTATAGAAACTTATAGTCCAAAATGTTTGGCATCCTCTCCCGCCTTTATTTTACGTTCTACAATTAAAAATCATATATCAAAAAGATTATAGTCCATTTTAGCGATATTTTTATGACACTCCATTATTAGCTACCTTTTGAGATTTTTTAAAATTTTGGTCAACCGATCATGTTGTTAGCGAACTCGACATACATAGAATGTATATATAATATACATTATCTTGTACCAAATCATATTATGATTCTGAATATTAATTCAAATTGCTATATAATCAATATATGATTATATAACATCAGCCGTTTTTCTGGACGGGGTACTGTGCTGACAACAACTACTGCGAGGGCAAACACTCCTTCCGTCATTGGATAACGCTAGGCTGAGCTTTCGAGAATGGTTAATTAACTTCTTCAGGGCAAAAGTCGTAAAATTATAATAAATTTTTCGTTTCAATCTTTTTTTATTGGCATATAAGACCATGCCGTTGAAATATTTTTGAAATTGAAAGTGCGAACGATTCCTTTAGGTATATTTCTAGGAATTCACCTAAAGCAGACCTAGCCAATTACCTAAATTATTAGCTTTAATAGGAGCCCTACTTGATACATTTCAATATTTATCAACCAAAACAATAATTGTAGCAAGCCTATAGAAAACCCATTCGCACGTATGTTACTGCTCCACAGCTATCATGTTTTCTGGACCAATAGGGATTTCCACGCTCGAGAAGCTTAATGCATCCAATAGTCGAGTTTTTTGAAACCCCACACCCCGAGGCAGGCTGTCCCATAGATGTTCCGGTCACTAGGTTGTCTTTGGGATGGACTTGTCTTACGTGGGCATTGTCATTATCTCCAGCAAACGGGGCTAGCCTGTTGAAATGAACGATTCTTGGTTTACTCCCAGCAGCATTCTGTATCCGATAAGTATCGTTGTTAAAAGCCTTTACCTATGACTTCCCTCGACAAACCACCCCGCTTCGAGAATGTATCTTTATCTATCGACCTGAATAACTTACATCTTTTTGCTCATGGAAACAACCTCGTCCATCTACCGTTCTTATATTGACACTTAATATTTTGGACACCCTGTATATATGATTAACGAAAACACTTACACTATATTTGTTTTCTTTAGTAATTCAGCGACCGCAGCGAACAATAAAACAATAATTCCCCTGGAATTCATGAAAAATGGCATTCCTCAAATCGTCCATGGATGTGGGTCGAATAAAGTTATGGCTAAAAAAGCTGCTGCCAAACTAGCACTTCAGAGCTTGGAAGTCTGATTGACCCTGCTTCATTAATGGAATCAATACAATTTTGATTTTACTTTATTTTATATGTATATATATATTACTAGAGTTAGATAGTATAGTGAAGATTTCATTGTTATAGATAATGGTTCTCAAATTATAGGTCATTGTCCTATGACCATAGAAAGATGACTCATATTTAGCATTAGTTTTTGATATTCTCTGTTATTATGGATAACATACAAATATTATTATATTGTTGTAATACTATTAAACATTTATATAAGTTATGTTTTGCGTTTTTTTAAAGAGGGTTTCTCAAACACCGGCTTCACTCCGCCAGCTTGATGAGAATGGAATTTCATGTTTTGAGCACTCTCAGTTGACCATGGTGAATCGAATTGTGTTGTATCCTGATCCACTAAATGTGTATACTTGGTTCTTCCAGATCGACCAAAATTTTTAACTTGCATAACTTTTGGAAGGATAGTTTTATCGAAATGATCTTCCAATGTAGCTTGTGCAAAATCTCTCTTATAAACTTCATCTTCTTTATCTAAATAGAATGCTCCTCTGTGATAATATTTCTGCAAAAACTTATATTTTCCTTTCGAAGCCTTATTAGTAACGGTTTTTGGATTCAGTCTAAGTTGCAATCTACGTTCTTCTTCAGACATTGTTCGCAATCTTTCAATCTCCATCTTTTCTTTCTCGAGGTTCTCTCTTTCCTCTCTGTCTCTTTTGATTCTCTTCAACTCTCGAAGCTTCCAAGCTTCATATTCGATTTCGTCATTTTCATCATCAGTGCATACATCATTAATATTAGGTTCATTAGTATCTTTATCTTTTGCTTGCTGTTCTTTACGAATAGTCTCTTCAACTAAACGCAATGTCTGTCGTCTTCTTTCTTCGTTTTGTCTCTGTTGTTCTTCCTCAATTTTTTTCTGCTTCTGGGCCTCCTTTTCTTTCTCAATAATCGTTATTCTATCCCTCTTTCTGACAAAAACTGGTTTAAGACGAGGCCCTAAAAAATAAAAGTTTTTGATATCCGAACACAAAAAAGGGGAAAATAATTACCAGTTTCTTCCTCTGAATCAGAGTATTCTTCATATTCTGAGGATTCATCTTCGGAATTAGATTCAGATTTATCTTCTTCTTTTGTCATGAATTCTTCTTCTTGCTTGTTCAGCATTCGACGCTTGAGCACCTCTCTTCTACGTTCAATTTCACTATCACTAAGTTCTGCCTCAGACTCATCATCTTCAGCACATGCTTCCAGAGTGTGTCTCTGTTCTAAAGAAAGTACATTCATTTTAATAAGTAATCTAAAGATACTATATTTACCAGATAAATGAAAATCTTCTGTCTTTTCATCTTCAGATGATTCTAATAACTCAGGTTCCAAAACATGCCTTCTTCTTTCGGGTCTTACTTCAGTTTCAACGTCTTTTAATCTCCTTAAACGGGGATCATTAATTTCTTCATCACTTGGAATAGGTTCAGGAGACATAGGAGGTTGAATGTGATTCCTACGTTCGAGAAAATCATCATCATCGGTATCGCTATCAGAACGTAAATCTTGGGCATAGTCAGGTTTTTTCCCAGAAACATATCTATGTACTTTGACTTTCTGCATAGAAAGTTCACCTAAAATTTTCAATGAGGGACCTAACAAAAATTTAGCAAACACCAAACATACCTTTTTCATTTCGAACTGGGACAGCCCCAGCTGTGCTTTGAATAGCATAAACAGATTGTGGATTCATCATTTTGAAATCTCGAAGTTATCAGTAAAACCTACTGAAATGTAATAAATATTTTGGTAGATAATTCATAACATATGAAAGAAAACTATTTCTAGTATCAGAGACCTAAAATAGAATGAATATCTAATATCTGCAGATATCTGAATATGAATATCAAAATAAATATAAATATCTATAATTGAAATAGCAAAATCAAGAACTTCTCAATATTGACAATTGACAACTGAAAATGAGGTTGTGTTTGTGATTTGTGACATTTGGTGATTTTAAGAAGCTCTATAGACAGGAGATTCAACTGTCTATACAAAACCATGTGACGCGCTGACTCCCCAAATGACGGCAGGGTCGTGGCCTAAAATCGGGTATGCGCACTACGTTAATGCGCACGTGTCATATATCTTCGATGTATTTTTAAATTCAAAATCAAGTCATGCTAAATCTTATTGTTTGACGTTTCAGTGTTCAAAGTTTTCACTGCCACAGAGACAGAGAACATAGATAAAATATTATATGACAAAGAAAACATATGGAGGTGCGCACTGTCGTTATGCGCAAACCCGATTTTTAGGCCACGACCCTGCCGTCGTTCACAGCGTCACCCCCTCCACAGGTGTTATTTCTCCTGTCTATAGAGCTTCTTAGGTGATTTCTACTGCCAAGGAGGATAGAAGGTATGGAGGTAGCATTGGTCGTGTCCACAGCAGTGCCTGATTACTAATCGATTAGTAATCAGTAATCAAAAATCGGTATCTTGTGGGCACGACTGATTACTGATACATCATTTGTCAAACTGACACTTGTCAAATGATTTGAAATAATTTAATTCGACAATTACACATATTAGAGGAATTGAAAATGGAAGAAGAAAACGTATTTTATAATCAATATGTTTATAATGAAAAAGATTATTGGTAAACGGAACGATAGAGGTCCATAATAGAATTGGGAAATATCTGAAACAAAATATATTTTATGTACACTATGGTTTTCTGATAGCTGTCACATTGAAGACTTCAATTTTTTGATTACCTGATTTCTAATCGATTGGTAATCAGACACTGCTGTGGACACGACCATTGGTTTATGGTGATTTCGAGATGGAAACACATGACGCGTTTTGATGACCGAATGTCAAAGTTCTGATACCTGATTGGTGAGTTTGAAAGCTCGGCAGGTTTCGATTGGCCTCGCTAAACACAACACTAGTTGTCTCGAAAACACCGTAAGAGTCTATCTAGATGGGTTGTTATGTCTATGTTTAGAGTGCATAGCGTGGCCACAGCTTATTCATTGAATAAGCTGTGGCGTGGCAGTGAAGCCACCTGGCGTATAAGCAACCAGGGTTGCCAGAGCTATTACTATAGTAATAGATCTATTACCTTTTAAGACGATCTATTACTTCATTACTCGTCACCAAAAATCTATTACCTTTTCAAAGTCCCAAAGAATTATTGTATTTTTTTACTCTTTGCAGCGTTTTGACCAATAATAATTGTCCCAGTGTCATCTATTATAATTAAATTACACTACACTATTTTAAAATAGTGGTAGTTAATAGTAGAAGTTTGAAAGTAAAAAAGGTATCGGTAAGTATCGGTATATTCACTATTTCACTTGAATTACAAATTGCATGGTTTTTTGCGTTGTAAGTATTTTTGATCATTTTACTCTTTTTTTCTGTTGATTCTATTAGGTGATGTGATTTTTATTTAGATACTATTATTATGTTTATTATTGTGTAATATTTTTGACTGGATCTGTTATTGTTGCTACTCATTAATATACATGTATATCTTTATATTACACCTTTTATATTAGTTTCAGTTTTTTTCATATTAGTATTCCATTTTTCATGTAAATAAAATGATTTTCCAGAAGCTATTTTATTTATCTTCCTCTAGCGGCTGGTGATAATAACAAAAAAATTAATCTATTACTTTTTCCACCGCTTGTCTATTACTTATTCTGGGCAAGCACTGGCAACCCTGTAGGCAACCCGCGAAGTATGAACATCATACTCGCGAATGTATGCTGCACTTTCCCACATGGCAGTGAAAAATAGAGATGATTTGCTTTAACCTTTCACTGATTTAGTTAAAATCTGCTTTATAAGTGATAAGTTCATACGTCAGGTCATGGTAAAAGTGGTGGGAAGACTTAAGCAAGACCACACCACACCTGATATAAAGAAGGCTATGGCAGTGCATTTGTCCAAAATCGTTTTGCAATATTTTTCTAATTCTACTATTTTTGAAACCCTCAATGACCACGTTTTCGATCAACCTCCTTTAGATAATCATTTATTTTTGTTAATAAAGCCAATTGCGGCAAAATATGTAGATATAAGATATCATACTATTGCAATAAATGTTATAGATATATCTGAAACTAGGAGCCAGTTTTAAAATAAGTTAGTTTTGTTTAAGGACATTATTGTGTATTTTAAAGGACATTAATGTGTCGTTTATGTCGTACAATCATGTGAGTTTCTTTTTTTTTGCGGATTTAGGTAGTAGTTAATATTATAAGATTGTAGGTACTCTAAACGATGATACAATAAACGCTGTGACTTTTCTTCCTTATAGCAAGCAAAAAATTTGTAAATACTCGACGGGTTGCCTACATTGCGTGCGGCTTCACTTTATAACATACTCCCTCCCTATCTTCTATCCTCCTTGGGTTTGTGTACTCTGCATGAAACGAAACTGGATGGAAGCCGTGGAGTGAGAAACGAGAACGAGAACAGAACTCTGTGTGACTGTGTGGAGGTAGGTGTTCTCTGGTGTTCTCTGACTGTTTGTTTATGGTGCGTCTGTTCTGTTGACTGTTGAAGTTTGGTTGGGATTTGGGAAGTTTGTTCAAGAAAAAAGTGACGAAGTGACAAGTTTACTGGTACTGTTGAGGATTGAGTGAAAATATATTTTTATTATTAGAGTTTCTGAAAAAAGTGGTGGACAGTCCTAATGATATAATATGTTTTTGGTATCATTATCATTAAGATTGTGGCGATTTTAGAATGACGATAATCGTTGTGCATTAGTGCCATTCTTGTGGATGAACCTTTTGATATTACAAGGTAAGTAAATCGAATTACAGATAAAACATACCAAATACTGAATTAAAGCTACTGTGTTTTAGTAACCCCTGCCCCCATTTTATAATAATTGAGACTTTTGTATTCAGTGTTTGTAAAGTAGGATCAATAATTAGCGTTGCTCTTCATTCAATTTTGAGGATAAATAATTGTTAAATCTCTTCTCTTCAATTAAGGGAAATATATTCTTTTAAATTTGTAAAATAGTTGACATGTTTGCCTTCAAACCTTATATAATACTTTTTGTATATTTTTTAGGCTTAAATCAATATGGCCAGTCCTTCTCCACAAAATAGCCCAATGCCTCCGCCACAGGCCCCTAGCCCTATGGGCCCACCATCCTCTCAAAGCCCAGCTCCACCTTCTCCGGCACCTCAATCTTATCAAGGCGGACCACCCCCTCAAAGTTATGGCTATCCTGGACAGTCTATTCCACCTGAACAGCATCCCGGTCATGGATATCTACCTCAGAATATGGGCTACTCCCCGCAACAGGGCCCACCTCCCCCAGGGCATGTACCACCGGGTCATCACAACGGCTTATCGGTATACTGTGATACTATAATTTTAGATCTGCTTTACACCAAGTGCCTCCTTCCGACAGTTAAAGTGCAAATAGCTATATACAAATGAGGATATATTTATACTTTGGTGATGGCGGAACGAAACTTATTGATTATCAATGCTGAATATAATATACATTATCGCATATAAGTATATACTGAAACAAATCGGAAATTAGTTTTAACAATTCTACAAATATTTTCCCAATACGATTTTATTATTGACTGATTTCCAAACGGAGGAAGTATACAGTTTCATTGTCTACTTTTTATCTTTTTCTATTTTCAACTTTTCTTTTGTCCTATCTGAGAAATCAATTTTCCTTAAGTACCTAATCATTATTTTATTCCAAATTTCATGTTCAATAGTCTGCTTTTTCTTACGCGTCAAATATTTTGTAACAACTATATTTTCGTTTACTTTTCTCTGTAAATTTAGAACTTAAATTTAACCTAGTGCTCAGATCAAATTTAACTTTTCTTGTCATAAAATAAAATTAACTCACTTTTACGTAAAAAGGGAATTCTCATCATTGACCGGCCAATAACCTGAATGAATATGAAATCCGAAATTTATATCATTAGCCATCCTTTCCCAGTTTTTTAAAATTTATTTTTAACCAAAAATGTACTTTGTGCCTAGAACTGACTTTATATGACAATATCTGGGCGACCGAGCTTTGCTCGTGTAACACAGAATTTAGAGTGGATCTATAAGAGTTACTCTAAAAGTTAAAAAATGTACATATTTATAGTTAAAATGTATTGCGATCAGTAAATATTGCTTTTATCATTCACATGGCTCAGAATTTAAAGATTTCAAAATAAATATGAATGTGAAACATTCCAGAACTCAGCTGTATCACAAATCGACTTCTCAACCCCCAAACACTATACATTCTGAAACTTTTCTCTGCGGAGCCATTCTTGAAATAGCTAGTGTGGACCTCGAGGGTCACACCAATTGAATATGAAAGTATCGACAATCGATTTCTTGATTCCGAAAACCCCTTTTTGCTAATTTTTACCAAAATCTGCTAACCCTTCCTACAAATATGTACAAATTTTCATTGAAAATTTCCGATTATTAGAAACTCATATTAACATATTTTATTTGAAAAATGAGTTTCGTTAAAAAAAAACTCAAAGGTGAACAGAATTCGAACCGAGGAACTCTAGATTAATACCCGGAAGCTTTTTTTTCCTATGATGTTATCGGGTTCATATTGATATCTGACATATAAACTATAAAACTCGTAAAATGAGAATATTAATTGCTGAAAACATTGATTCAATACACTCTAGAACCCATACACATGAATTTTCATCGAAATCGGTAAACTAGATTCCGAGATAAAATTTGCATATATATATATATATATATATATATATATATATATATATATATATATATATATATATATATATATATAAAAGCATTGCTCGTTTAATATAATTAGATAGATATTTCCTCTCTCTACAACCAGCCTCACCAAGGTCATCATGCACAGTCTCATTCTGGCTCAGTGGGACACCATGGACAACCACAAAATCATCCGGGTCCTCCATCAGGCCATTCAAGCGGAACAGCAGGTCATCCAGGAGCTCCTATAGGTATTATAGGACATCCAGGTGGACCTCCAGGACATGGAGGCCAACAACAGCATTCAATTGCAGCACAATCCCAGCAAGGCACATCGCAAGCTCATTCAGGCTCTGCTCAAAGTCATCACCCTAGTGGGGGGTCACAGGGACCACCTATTGGTTCACAGGGACATCCTGGTGGACCACAGGGACATCCTAGTGGACCACAGGGACATCCAGGTGGACCGCAAGGACATCCTGGTGGACCACAAGGACATTCTAGTGGACCGCTGGGACATCCCGGTGGACCGCAGTCTCACCCTGGAGGGCCACAGGGACATCCTGGTGGACTTCAGGTTCATCAAGGTGGACCTCAAGGACACCCTGGAGCTCCACATGGACATCCAGGAGCCCCGCAAGGCCATCCAGGGCCCGCACAAGGACATCAAGGACCTCCACAAGGACATCAGGGACCTCCACAAGGACATCAGGGACCTCCACAAGGACATCAGGGACCTCCACAAGGACATCAGGGATCTCCACAAGGACATCCGGGACCTCCACAAGGACATCAGGGACCTCCACAAGGACATCAGGGACCTCCACAAGGACATCAGGGAGCCCCACAAGGCCATCCAGGAGTTCCACAAGGACATCCTGGGCCTCCACAAGGACATCTTGCACAGGGTCATCCTGGACCTTCACAAGGACACCCTGGTGTTATGCCGCCAGGACATTCTAATGCACCTGGTCATCATGGTGTACCTCAAGTTCATCCTGGGTCACAGGGAGGGCATAACCTCCATCCTGGGCAGTATCCGGGACATTCCATACAGCAGAGACAAGCCTCGCCGGGACCTCCTGGACAACAGGGCCCTCGAGGCCCGTCATCTGATAATCTACATGCTCTGCAGAAAGCTATTGATACAATGGAAGAGAAGGGTAATGTCTAAAATCATAAATATTTTTGCTAAACTCCTTATTTGGCATGGTTTACGTAATAGGTTCAAGTTTTCTTATATTTCTTCATGAATTATTTCAGGTATGCAGGACGATCAGCGTTACTCTCAACTTTTGGCAATACGAGCAAGGACAAATGCCGCAGCAGCTGGTAATTCTATCTTGACCCCAGCACAAATGAATCAGTTACGTAGCCAAATAATGGCATATCGTTGCTTGGCTCGTAATCAACCACTGCCAGCATCCATCTTGCAAGGATTGACTGGAAAACGACCAGATGGTTCTTCACAGTTCCCTACCCCACCATCGAGTCCTTTTCCTGGAGCTACGACTCACCCATCTCAAGGTACACCTGCAGAACAAGTCACCAGTACCACTGGAACTGAAGGGGAAACGCAGCAGCAGCCACAGCAAAATGGACCAGTTGCACCCACAAGCGGGCAAGGTAAAAGACCTCCCTACTTTATAAATCTCGATATTAAGCTTCAAGTTTCAGCTAATAATTCTCAACAACGTGGCCCTGGAGGGCAAATGGTGCAACCAAAACAGAATCGTGTTACAACAATTCCGAAACCTTGTGGACTCGACCCTATAGTACTTCTTCAGGAAAGAGAGAATCGCGTTGCAGCCAGAATAGCGGCTAGGATTGAGCAAGTTAGTAATTTGCCCACAGATATGTCGGACAAACTTCGAATCCAAGCTCAAATTGAACTGAGAGCACTCAGATGTCTCAATTTTCAAAGACAGTTGAGAAGTGAAATTTTGAGCTGTATTAGAAGGGATACAACACTGGAAACAGCTGTTAATATTAAAGCATACAAAAGAACTAAGAGACAGGGACTTCGCGAGGCTAGAGCCACAGAAAAATTGGAAAAACAACAAAAATTGGAAGCAGGTATTGTTGTTTCTATGTTATTGAGGGCTTTATTAAATTTTTGATTTTCAGAACGTAAACGTCGTCAAAAGAATCAAGAATACCTTAATTCTGTACTAACACACGCCAAAGAATTTAAAGAGTTCCATAGGCAAAACCAAGCCAAACTATCAAAAATTAATAAGGCTATCATCAATTACCATGCTAATGCTGAAAGAGAACAAAAGAAGGAACAGGAAAGGATCGAAAAGGAACGTATGAGGAGATTGATGGCAGAGGATGAAGAAGGTTACAGAAAGCTGATTGATCAAAAGAAAGATAAACGTCTTGCATTCCTTCTTTCTCAAACCGATGAATACATCAGCAACTTGACCGAGATGGTGAAGCAGCACAAACTCGAACAAACCAATAAGAAAAAAGAAGAGGAGCGTCGCAAGAAGAAGCAACAGCGTATGGCAGAGCCTGACAGGAAGGTTACAGTTATGGAAATATCAACGGGTAACAAGATTAAAGGTGATGATGCACCAACATTTAGACATGTGCAAGAGTGGTTGCAAGCCCATCCTGGTTGGGAAATGATTGATACTGACGATGAGGATGATGATGAGGACAAGAAGAAAATGGATGATAAAGATGTTGATGAGGCTAAAGAAGTCATTCAAAAGGCTAAGGTATATATGATTATTTTAAAAAACTCGATGTTTGTACGGTTCTGTATATCATATGAAAAAACAAAATACATAGACACTCACGCTGTATGACTGTATATCATCATAGCCTATTTTCATCAAATCGATTGGACAAAATGCGTGCGTTTTCACGAGTTACTTTGCGTTGGCACATGTAAGTTGGCTCTACGAACTCCGAAAAGTCTGTACCAACGGTTTGCTCGTATTTATTTACAGGTTTCAAAAACTTGCGTCGCAAGGGTTGTCAAAATATCGGGACATATAATTCGTATAGATAGAAAACAATAGTTTGTTTCGTTTTGCGGGAGTGATTAAATTTTTAACTTTATTGATAATTATACAGTGTGCGAAGTGGAATAAATTCATTATTTAAGATTATTGTGCATATTTATAAAAATATCTAAACGCGTTAATTTTAGGTTATGAAATGACATCGTGTAAGAAAAAAAATACCGCTGCATTGAACCCCCTTTGAGTAATAGCTGAAAACCCCAAATTAGTACATGAGAAGTTGAGGCTTGTGATCATCAATAAAATTTATTTAAAAAACATTATCGACGAAATTCGCTAAAACACACTAAAAACTTAATAAGTAATATCCTTTTTTTTTTAATATGAATTTCAATGTACGAGTTATTCTAAATGCTTTGACTTTTTACTCATTATCTAGAGTACCTGGAATCATATGTTTACACAAAGTCAATGATTTGAGAAAACTATATTCTCATAATGAATGTAGTACACATTGCTTACTAAAATATAGCTTTGAAAACTGCTTCACTTTTGCTGTCATCTTCACAGGATGTATAGTATCTCTGATACAGGTATCAATTTTTTTTATTTTGAATGGAACACCTTATATATTTTTAGATTTTGGGATTCTACATAAAATTTTAGGTTAACTCTGTGAAACAAAACCTATACCTAGTATTTATAGTTTTAGAGATTTTATTTTTGAGAAAAAAATGCCAATTGCATGAATGATTTCATCATTAGTAGTGATTCATATTATAAATTAAATAGTCATTATCATGAATCTAACAACCAGAGATAAAAATTTGTAACCAAAACCAAACCAGAAACAACTTCGGGCAACTTTCAGGGTGAGTACGAAAGCGATAAAAACTTTGAATTGAATATTATCAATTCGATCCGATTTTCTTGAATGCAAACTCAATTTTTCTCTCAGTTTTACTGTATTCTACGACTAAAAAAGGGTACCTACATTCTGTTTTCTTCCCATCAAAGTTTCTGAAATATAAGCCGAAATACAACATTTTGAAAAATATGAGGTGCACATTCGTTAACGTAGTGATTGTTATGGAAAATTTGACATCTTGTTTGTTTAATTAAATGTCAGAACTGTCAGTTGACTCTGCTTTTGTAGAAGAACCTTATCATAGTTATCAAGAAAGGTTGGATTTGTTTGAACATTTTATTAAAAACAAATAGAACTATTGCTATAATTATAGACTATTGAAGAAGAATTCCAAATAATTCGTCAACGTGTGATTGTTATGAAAAAAACGACTACTTCTTTATTTTAATAAATTAAATAAAACAATTTAATATCTTTCAAGGCAATCGCTGATTTACTCAAAATTATAATTTCAAAAATATAGGTATTTATAAATAATAAAATTATTACAAATGAGCTACATGTCCTCCATTTTCCGCTATACTTTTGGTATAATATGACTTCCAATTTTTTTTCGGCTTTTGTCCTATTGAGGGCTTCTATTTCAAAGATTATTTTATTTTTTAAATCTTCTACGTCATGGATCTGGTTCTGGTACACACGATCTTTTAATATACCCCACAGAAATAAAAGAGGAGTCAAATCAGGACTTCTCTGTGGCCATGTAACATTTCAATTTGGTCCAATCTATTCTTTCTATAAAACATCCTGCAGTGGTAGATAAAGCTTCGTCAGTTCAACAGATTCGTGCAAAGTCATTGTGTTGAAACTGACGATACATCAAAGTAAAACAAAATTCCAGTTGACGATTCTTATCACCAACCTGCAACTCAAATTTATATGGCTTATATCCGTTTATTTCCATCAATGCATGGATTATGCGACATTCAAATACATAGCAGTATTATCTAAAAAATTGTCTAGATTTTCTTCATAATACAGCGAAATATTTTGAAGTTTTTCTTTTTTCAAAACATGCTGAGGTTTTACAGTAGCACAACTCAACTGCCAGTTTGTCATTTAATTAAACAAACAAGAAGTTATTTTTTCAATAGCAATCACTATGTTAACGAATGTGCACCTCATACTTTACAGAATTTTGGCTCAGATTTCAGAAACTCTTGATGTTAAGTAAAAGAATGTACCCTTATTTAGGATACAGTGAAACAAAAATAAATGGGGTTTGCATTTAAATAATCAGAGATAGTTGATAGCATTCAATTCAAAGTTTTTATCGCTTTCATACTCACCCCGTATATGTTGCCAGAGATTGTTCCTGCTTTGGTTAAAAATTTTAATCCCTGCTTGAGATGAGAGAATATGATAACGGCTATTCAACTTATGGGATGAACTACTACTAATGATAAATGATTCATATATCTGCAAGCATCATTTTTTTCTAAAAAAGATGATATCTCGAAAATTAAAAATACTAGGGTACAGGGTTAGTTACACAAAGTTAACCTAAAATTTTAGGTAGAATCCAAAAATCTAAACATATGTAGGGTGTTCTATTTAAAATAAGAAAGTTGATACCTATATCAGAGATTCTAAACACCTTGTGAACATTACAGCAACAAAAATAAAAAACTCAAAAAATTCACGAGGATTTTATCTTCATATTTTTATTGCATCTCTCATAGTTTATAAGATAGGGGAGTAGTGAATATTATTCTGGACAGCTTGTACTTATCATGTCTTACAAAGTCTACTCTATTTTTTAACAATTATTCAGCAGTTTATAAAATAATTCAGGTTGAAGATGATGAATACCATAAGAATGCTTTAGAAGAACAAACTTACTATAGCATTGCCCATACTGTGCATGAGATTGTAACTGAACAAGCATCCATTATGGTTAATGGACAATTAAAGGAGTACCAAATCAAAGGTTTGGAGTGGATGGTGTCCCTTTACAATAACAATCTGAATGGTATCTTAGCTGATGAGATGGGTCTTGGTAAAACTATCCAAACTATAGCCCTTATAACTTACTTAATGGAAAAGAAGAAGTTGAATGGACCATTCCTGATTATAGTTCCTCTATCGTAAGATAATATTTATTAGCAAATGAATGTGATATTAATTGCACGTTTTTTTTCCAGTACAATTTCTAATTGGATGCTTGAATTTGAGAAATGGGCACCATCTGTAATTGTAGTATCATACAAAGGTTCTCCTGGTGTACGAAGAGTTTTACAAACACAAATGAGAGCTGCAAAATTCAATGTCCTTCTGACAACATACGAATACATAATCAAAGATAAAGCTGTACTTGCCAAGGTGCCTTTCAAATACATGATCATCGATGAGGGTCACCGCATGAAGAACCATCATTGTAAACTCACTCAGGTCCTTAATACACACTACCTCGCTCCATATCGTCTTCTGTTGACTGGTACACCGCTACAAAATAAGCTGCCAGAATTATGGGCCTTACTCAATTTCCTGTTGCCGTCCATTTTCAAAAGTTGCTCCACATTTGAACAGTGGTTTAATGCCCCATTTGCGACCACCGGTGAAAAGGTAAGTAATAAATAATATACCAGTTGATTTTGCACTTCCTAATGGAGAAGGCATAAATACCCTTCTATTGAGTCTTCTTTGTTTCACATCTTTACTACATCATTAAGATTTTCTTGTGTTGTAAAGAAATTGATCGAAATATTGAGCATGGACGATACTATAGTTAATTTGAGTAACAGTTGTATTACTGTTGTTAGCCTGAAATTTCCAACGCTGTAACATTTTAAAATTGATACTGATTAGAATAAGCGGATTAGCTACTTAATAGGTTGTGATAATCATTGCTCACATTTGACGTTTAAAATATTTGACATAAACAAAATTGTATTGAAATTGGTTTGGTATTTGGTATTGACAAGTAACGCCATAATTAGCCTACAAACATGAGAATGCCTCTTGACACCTTTGTAGTCGTTAATTATAAACTGTACCTTAGAGTAGGGAAAAGTCGTGCGTACACGACAGGAGATGCTGCTCTGTATAGTCACAGAAACGAAAGTGAAGCCAATTTTTCGTTAGTTTGGAACTCACCTTGGTGTTATCAGCTTATTTTAATTTTCATTTTTGTGCTATTTTTTAATGGAACCGATGATTTTTTATCTTAACACAATGGTGAAATGCGCTGTCGAAGAAGGAATATGGTGTTACGTCCACGATTTGGTCCTCATTTTGCTTCACTTGCTCTCCGAATGCGATATCTCCTTGGTAATTCCATGCTCTAAGAACTGTACTATTCAAACTAATAAATTTCAAAACAATATCTTTATACATTTAGCCTATTCAGAAATATAAATCATTAACCTGGCCAGGGTTAGACTGGCCGTCGGAAATTGACATACATGGAATTAATATAGGAATATGACATTGACTGATGACATAATTTAGGACTGACCAGCTCATTAATGGTTTGTACTTATTTAGGAACAGGCTGAATATATCTGCATCAATCAATGTCAAATGATGTTGGAAGGTCAATAAAACAGTCATTTTAATCACATTGCTTATTTAAATGCATTATACCTATGGAATTGTCAGTACGTATATAAACAACAAGTTTTGTCCCATAGAATAGTAAATAATACAGTAGAGACGCGATTATACGATAAAATTGTGGAGTCATCCGGATAATTGAATACATGAAGAAAACTGATTTTTGTATTATTAACTGTATAAAAATAATATACTTCCCCTAGAGTTATCTTTTAGATATCATATGTGCATCTTTCTTAATACATAATGTGGAGCGTTTATTCATCATCAGAAACCAATTAAACTTATTAAGATCAACAAAAGTTGTATTCATTATACGTACATTTTAATGTAAGCATATGTATATATTTTTTCAAAGCAGTGGCGTAGCGATTGGTAACTGTCTGAAAGCCTCAATGACGTTCAGCTCGATTAATAGCGGCTCATTTGCTCTTTTACTAGCTGCTTGTAAATCGACCGGTGTCATCATGTTTGCTAGCAGTATGAAAATTATCTAGGAGAAAAGTTGAAAGCTTGGGCTACTCTACCCGCTACAAGTTAGAGGGTGGTATTGTTGGCTAGTAAATTAGTCTTGTGTCATCAAAGTTGCTAGTGAACTAACTGCTAGTATTTTTGTATATTTTGCTGGTAGATATAAGAGAAATCCACTGTATTATTTATGTTCGACACAAACACAAAAACGTATTAAAAACACGTTATGATCAACCTAACCTCACTAATCTCGATAGCTAGTTGACTACTGAGCTTGTGAGAAGTTTTCACTATCTGACTAGCTCACTTAGCGGCTTTTAAACTCATCAACAAGCTGCTGGTAAACTGATCACAAAACAGATGGTTATTAATAATTTTTACTAACCTTGATATTCGGACATGTTGGAAGTGGGGGACGTTTTAGTGGGCCCATCCACTTTCAAAAATTCTCCCGAAAGAAAAGTTGGACGTCTCGTCGAAACGAAGCTCTTCACAAAAAAATTGTCTGTTAATCGTTTAAATATAGGGGCGCTGTAGTATAGACTATCATATTGTTGACAGTTCCCTATTTCTATTTATTGCTTCCAAAGCAGGTGTTGCAAAAAATAATACATCCTACATGGGAGCAATCGTGATCAATCAATCGCTTGTAGATACAGATTCACTCTCTGACTCATGTAGTGTCGCTGCGAGCCATAGGCGTAAATTTGATATAGATTGTAGATTTAAGGGGTTTTCATTGCACTGTGACCTTGAGGTCTTGGATATATAAAGGAGTCATGCGGCCAAATCGCTATTGCCTACATTTTTGCAAATTAAACATCAATAGCTTTTTTAAAAATACGAATTTTACTCTGGTAAGTTTAAATTACCAGGAATATGGATTTCTAATAACAACTATAGTAAATGACCTAAACTTAATTAATCATAGAAATGCGTTATGTTTTCTTGAACTTTTTGGGTTTATTTTTAATGGATCTTTGTATTATTTTATAGGTTGAATTGAATGAAGAAGAAACCATCCTCATCATTCGTCGTCTTCACAAAGTACTGCGCCCCTTCCTGTTGCGTCGTCTGAAAAAGGAAGTAGAATCTCAACTGCCCGATAAAGTTGAATATATAATCAAGTGTGATATGTCTGGCTTGCAAAAAGTTCTCTACCAGCACATGCAAAGTAAAGGGGTACTACTAACTGATGGTTCAGAAAGAGGCACCAAAGGCAAGGGAGGTGCAAAAGCGCTCATGAATACCATTGTTCAGTTGAGAAAATTGTGTAACCATCCCTTCATGTTCCCCAATATTGAAGAAAAGTATTGTGATCATGTCGGCATCGCAGGTGGAATTATGTCTGGACCTGATACTTATCGAGCTTCGGGCAAATTTGAATTGTTAGATAGAATACTGCCAAAACTCAAAACGACGGATCATAGAGTGCTTCTTTTCTGTCAAATGACCCAGTTAATGACCATCATGGAGGATTATTTGAATTGGAGGGGCTTTAAATATCTTCGATTGGATGGTACAATAAAATCTGAGGACCGTGGTGATCTTTTAAAGAAATTCAACGATCCTAACAGTGAATATTTTCTATTTTTGCTGTCAACCAGAGCGGGCGGTTTGGGTTTGAATTTACAGACAGCCGACACTGTTATTATATTTGATTCTGATTGGAACCCGCATCAAGTAAGTGAAAGAAATACATATATATATATATATATATATATATATATATATATATATATATATAACATAGAATTTGTTTTTCATTTTCGGTCTTGTTTCGTCTAATAATTAATTTAAATTCGTATGGGTGAGCTATTATTCCTCTTGCAATTTTTTAATCATTTTAAGAGCGATTCTAAATGCCAATATGTCTTAGTTTCAAATTATTTCGTTTTGTTATCTAGGATCTTCAAGCACAAGATCGTGCCCATCGTATTGGACAACAGAACGAAGTTAGGGTTCTTCGTTTGATGACTGTCAATTCTGTTGAGGAACGTATTTTGGCAGCAGCAAAATACAAACTTACTATGGATGAGAAAGTAATTCAAGCTGGTATGTTTGATCAAAAATCCACCGGATCTGAACGTCAACAATTTCTTCAAAGTATTCTGCATAATGATGGCAGCGAGGATGAGGAAGAGAATGAGGTGCCTGATGATGAAACTGTCAATCAAATGGTTGCCAGAAATGAGGATGAGTTCCAGTTGTTCCAGAAAATGGATATGGAAAGAAAAGTTGAGGAGGAAAAATTGGGTGGTTATGCGAAGCATCGGTAAGTTCCTTTCGGGTATAAATTGAAGCAGGGAGTAAGTAATTGTGGTTTTATAGGTTAATACAGGAAGGAGAATTGCCTGGCTGGTTGCTCAAAGGCGACGATGAAATTGATTCGTGGAACTTTGACGATTCCGATGCCATACTTGGTAGAGGAACAAGACAAAGGAAAGAGGTCGATTATGCTGATAGTCTTACTGAAAAGGAATGGCTAAAGGTAATTTCTTTAAAATATTGAAAGGTATTGGCAAACATTTTTTTCTGACATTTTTGTTCCAGGCAATTGATGAGGATGGAGACTACGATGATGATGAAGAGGAAGAGAAAGAAGTTAAAAAGAAGAAAGGGAGAAAGAAGAGGAAGCGTGATGATTCTGATGATGAAGGTAGCAGTACAAGAAAACGAAGAATACCCCAAAATCAAGCTGAAGCTAAAATGAAGAAAAGGATGAAGAAATTGATGAGTGTTGTGATCAATTATACTGATAGGTAAAAATATATTCTCTCAATCTCTCAATAATGATTGATTTATTCGGTTTGCTTCTATCGGTTTTAAGGGATGGACGACAGTTGAGTGATCAATTCATCAAACTACCACCAAGAAAAGAATACCCCGACTATTATACTATCATTAAGAAGCCAATGGATATTACGAAGATATTAAACTATATTGAGGATGGCAAGGTAAATTTGAAATTCAATAATAGTATGTATTGTGCCTATGTAATACAATGATCATTGTTATCATGGTGCTCTGTTCAGCAATGAGTATTTATACATATAGCCCGTCTCCAAAATACCGTGCAGCGAGGCATGGTCAGAAACGGTCATGGCGACGTGCCGGGGAGGGGGTCGATACTTAGGCTTTTATAGTTCGTTTTTCGCTAAATACGATTGCATCACTGCACGACATTTTGAAGACGGACTAAAGCTACGTCTCTTAAATATACTCCTCGAAACTAACTCTAATCTTTTTTTTGCGACATCTATCTTGAAAGTACAATTCTCTAGCACCGATTATATCACAGCCTTGATGATTACTTCCCATTTTATCAGGCTGGATCGGAAAATGGATAATTCTTAGGTACTATAACTCGTAGCACTCTATTTTTTTAATTTGACATAAATATATCTAGACCGCGGTCGTATGTCTTGTGATGGTGATAGGGGAAGTTTCTAAGAGCTATCATATCTTCAGTTTTCGGTTAGTCTCATAACATCTCCCAACCTCAGTCCAACAGGGTGCCAGAGATGTAATGCCACCGTCGTGTCACTGGTCCTACGTTCCCATTCTGTGTAGATGCTCTTTAACTGGTTTCTGTTTAACAACGGCCCCTGTTGTTTCTTAAGAGGTCTTGGAATATAATTATTTATCACTTTGCTACCAATTTATCAATTGGTGTTTATTTTTCTACAGAACCAATTCATTGACATATATTCGTACTGTGCTTTGAGGCACTCCTAGTATCTTTCTTGGGCTGAAATTGTTATCTAATCATTTTCACCCAAACTCGTTGGACCTTTCATTTTCTTCTATACCTTGATATACTGCCACCCAGAGGAGTTTTAATTCAATCTGGTTGCTGGTTCTTTGTCCTAATGTTTTCTCATGTAAATGTGTGAAATGCGAATCACAAATATGTATAGGGGTCGCTTACGCTCTTAGAAAAAGCACTACATTTCAGAAAGAAGTATAAAATGATTAGGATCTGCCTTGGTAGTAGTTGTATGTATGTTAATCATCTGTGCCATATACCTAACGTCAACTCCGATTTGATTTTTGTTATTATTCTTTTTTCAGTACGCTGATTTCATGGATCTCGAACGTGACTTTATGTTACTCTGTCAGAATGCTCAAATTTACAATGAAGAAGCATCCATAATCCATGAAGATAGTATTGTTTTACAGTCGGTGTTCTCCAGCGCAAAACAAAAAATCGAAGCTGCCGCCGAATCTGAAGATGAAAAGGAAGAACAGTCCGAAAGTGAGACGCCGGTTCGTGGTAAGGGTAAAGTGAAAGTGAAACGTCCCAGAGGCAGACCAAAGAGATCGGCAAAGAAGTATATATCTGATGACGATGATGATGATGATTAGTTGTTTTAGGTATGGGAGCGTGAAAAATATCTAAATACGAAGTCTGTTTTGTGAAGAACGTGTAGTAGTATTTTTAATTTTTTTCTTTAGCATTAGGTGAAACATACTTTTTTAATTTAAATTTCTATGTAGGTATCTATATATGTAGTTTTTAACAAATATATATTCTGGGTACAATGTCTATTTAGTTTTTTTGTTTTTCCTATTGCTTATGCTTTAGGTTTATATCGTCTAGTTAAGGATATTAGATGGGTAGTAAAACTGATGAGCCCGTGATTGGGATACCACTTACCGAATTCGATCAAATAAGTTAATCTGTGCAGACCATTGCGTACGTTTGGAAGGATAACCAGTGATGAACCTTGTGACGTTAACTATTTCCTGATGGAATCTTTCCTATTATTTCTGCTCGTTCTTGCTAGTTGTTTAGTATGTTAACGTAAAATGCCAGAAAATAAACCTGCTGTCGAGTGTATTCAGCATGCGGAATCGTGCAGACAATTCAGAGGTTGCTCGTAGATCTTCTGCCAATTCATCTGAGAGCAAATGCCATTGCTCATTTCGAACGATTTGAGCGTAATAGCATAGTTCTGCGTAAATCAGATATTATTTGGTAATTATTGTTTATTTAACTGATACACCGGAATCACTTGTTTGTCTAAAAACCTGGCAACTTCTCTCCTTTCAAATGTTCCCTTACAAAGAAAGGCTCCACAGTTCTATTATTGTGAATACCTAGGACCTAGACGTTCATATTTTATGATGTTGACTATGAGCCTCCAGCACAGCTAATTGTTAGGTAAGCTGTGCCACCAGTACCTAGTGAGGGTTAGCTTACGACGACTAGCAATTGAGTATATCAACTGCATCGTTCAGGGAAGAATGTAACCATAGATAAGTGTGTCACATGTATACTGAAACGTAACCTCGTCGGAAAAAAATATATCGGTGTTGCAAATATTTTTTTTACAGAATTCTAGCTGTCCATCAAAACAATTTATAAACAAAGTGAATATTGTATATAAGGTATTTTTCCGCCTTAACCCCTAATATCCTTTGTATAAAATGACAGCTACTTTTGAATACGTATACATAAATGAGCTCAGTAGAAGGCAGATGACTACTGAGCTAAATTTTCCTCTGCTGCAATTTTTTCGTTTTTAAGTAACTGATAATGATATTGGTCCATTTGGATAGAGATCATTAAAAATATCATTTTGATGGCTTTGATGCATCCTATCTAATGGTTGTCTCTGCTATCTGTTTCTCCAGTTTCTGAACCCAATCATCAGTTCATGATATGAATATACAGGTAGAAAATATTTTTCCGGATTTTTCAGAGATGCGAGTTGTTCAACTTTCAACAAAATCCCTAGAGCCGTTTTTGCGCTACCGTCTTAAATCTTTTTCAGCTATTGGCAATACAAATACTTCTTTTATTTGATCAAGGCGTCCGCGGACTCGTGGGAGATTATCATACACGATATAGGAGAATTCAGTGAATCCACTCATTCAAACAGTGTTTTGTCAGAATATGAATTTTATTCAAGTGATATTGAGATATATACTCATTTAACAAAAGCAGCGTACTCTTATATGTGAATTTTATATTTAAATTGATAAATAAATATAAGTTTTACAGGTTATGTTGAATTTTTTCAAATTCTGAACTTTCGTAAATACGTTTGTATACCTATATATAAGGTTTATATTCTGTTCTATGTCAAATACGCTGTCACATTGACGTTTATTTCAATGAACATTACCTTTTACCACTTAACGTAACCTCTAACACTCATATTGATTTATGGTTGTAATTATGATGCACATATAAAAGACTATGCTGCTTTTGTTAACTGAGCATATAAATATTACTTGAATAAAATTCATTTTTTGGCTATACACTGTTTGAATGAGTAGATTCACTGAATTCTCCTATATAGTATATGGTAATCTCCCACGAGTTCATGGCCGCCTTGATCAAATCAGAGGTATTTGTATTGCCAATTGCACGACAGCATAGCTATTAGGGGTAGCGGTAGGAAAGTAAAAATTAAATAATAGGTTATAAAAATATTATTAGTGATACAGTAATAATAATAGACTAGTATATTTAATTGAATCTTGCCAGAGACTAGGTATATTTTTTCTAATAAAATGTATACGAAACTGAAATCATTTACAGGGTGGTGTCCCATTGCCTAGTCTACAATCGGCAGTACTTCCGCTTATCAACAGCTCAATATTATTAAAAAATACTTATCAAATAATAATTTCGATATCTTTTTAAATTCATTAGTCTTTGTTCCCATAGTGCCCAAATTTGTATAGGTAAACAAAACATTTATAAAATAACGCTTTCATGAGAACTACACAGAAAATATATCGGCATTGGTTTTATTCGAAATTATTTAAACTGAAAGAGTTTTAACAACTATCAGTGTACTTTGTTTATGTATATAGAATGTATGGAGTATGGATCAATTTTTCAAATGTATTCTTCTGTGTTTTTTTGAATGTATATAATATGTTGATCTTATTATTTTTTGCCCAGCCGCAGAATTTTTGTTCACAGAGAAAGAGGATATTGATATGGAGAGGCACAGAAAATTGTTTTTGATCAATCTAAAATCAAAATATTATAATGAAAATACACAGAAATGTATTCCCCTACTTTTCGTGGAAAAGGACTGATCTATATCTAGGGCACAATTTTATTTCACATTTAACTGGAAATATCAGTGATAAAATAGGACTTATTTTATACGTTAAATAAATATGTCTTCATTTATGTACATCAACTTAATCAAATATCACAACAAGCTAAATATATTATGTGAAAAACTTTGTTTAATTAATACACAGTGGCGGATCTCTTGAGGTAAGTTCTAGGGTTTTCTTTTGGAGTAACATTTGCCTCAACGATGAAGCTTCTTCTCGAATGGTTAATAATTGTGCTCTGAGAATTGCATTCTCGTGTTCTAGGAGTGTGGCCCTAAGAGCGATCTGCAAATGAAAATCAAATAATGATTTTTTTTGAGAAACAGTTATTGTTCTCATTGAAAAGAAAAGTGGGATATCTCACTTGGGGTTATTACAATATAATGTATCACCTGATCTTCTCTCATTTTTCGAGCATCTCGAGATTTCTTTGCTGCTTGATTATTTCGTCTTCTCCTTTCAAAGTATTTGTCATCCTTCTGCTCTTCGGGTATTGGTTTTTTCTCACCACGCTGCCTCTTTGAACATGAACTAGACTGATAGCCTGATGAACATGGGGAGATTTCAGCCGAGTCAATTTCTGAAATCAGGTATTTCGCATAAGATATACACACTTCCAAAAAAAAATCCTAACTGAAGCCACCAATCCTCCAAGCTAATGAAAGACATGTCAAATATATCTATATTTTTACTCTTCTGGTAGATGATTAGTTTTTTCAATGAAATACATAGGTATAATTTAAAATAAAGAATTTATCTACACCCAAAAATATTCACAGCTACCGATTTTTTCGTACTTACAATTAACAGAAATAAAGAGAATATCTAAAAATAAATATTTAAACAAAAATTGGACCGACGTTACACTGAAAAATTCAAAATAATATTAATTCAATTGGTACTGGTACTTTTGTAGTTGGGCAGTTGTATTTAGACTGAAAACTTTTGGCACCAACTTCACAAGTACTTGTTATTAGATATTTATACAGAAATTTAGAAACATCGTCGCGGAAATACGCATATTTTAGACTTTACCACTGCTGTAACTCGAAAACCGTATCTCTATGGAAAAAAAGTTCAATATAAATGTTGCTACAAATAATCGGGTCTTTATTTTCAATTTTCGAAAGAAATTGCCCCCTCCACATAGCGAAAATACACATATTTGACATTTTAACATCGCTGTAACTCGAACTTTTTTGAAAAAATGTTCAATTTAAACGTTTCCGGATATTGTTATATCTCTAATTCTGTCGTCTGAGATTTTCGACAAAAAATGCCTCCTGCAACCCTTTCGAGGACCTTTTTTGGAGGGAAGGATATTTCGGATTTCAGTATTCACGAAATCATCAAAATTGGAGTACGTTTACTATATACAGCGCGCGCACAAACCAAAAAAAAAAGCAGACAGTCGAATTACATAATACCTCCGTTTGGGTTCGTCGGTCAAAAATAAGAACTCTAGGGAAAATTATTCCTTATTCCCATTAAAATGTTGTAAGTTTTGGAAGATTTTGTAACACCACTCCTGGGAATTTACTTCAGTTGTATATTAGTGATTGCCCAGTGGTCGAAATTCGACCGTAATTCATTAAATTTAAGTTTGAAAATTATTGAGGTTCTTCTGTCAAAGAGTATATCTCTATAATTATTGAATATTACCGTAACTCCTCGAATAAATTTTTGGTTGGGAGCCTGGAAACACCGACGTTAACTGAACCAACGTTAAGCGAGGATTATTTTGTCTAATTAGGTACTTTATGTTTTCTAGGGGTAGGGAAAAATGTATAACAAGATAAAAATGCAAGGAAAAGATTGATTTCAAAACATTTACTTGAATAGAAAAAATACATATAACTTTAAATTTGATAATACTTATCTCATATGAATACAGACATATGAACATACATAATATAGATTTAATTCTACATAATGTGACATAATTGTTTCTGGTATTTATTAATAATCGTCTCTAAATTCATAAATATTTATTTATAACATATTAAGCTAGGTATCCATAGCATTTCTGTTTACTTTCGAATTGCGCTCTAGATTTAACTCTTCATTTGATAAAATTTGTAATGAGGCTGAAAGCTTGCATCGTTATATTCCTTGGCTCTTTCAATTCTAAATTTCTAGTTTCTTCTCTCTCCTCTCACTGATCACGGTCCTGGTAACTCGAAAACCGTAAGTCTTTTGAAAAATTGTTCAATTTAAACTGTTCTTGATATTGTCCTGCTTTAATTATACGACTTCAGATTTTCTAGAAAAATTGCCACCTTCACTCCTTTCGGATTTGAGTTTTTACGAATATGGGGCCATTTCTTAAGTCTCGTCTTTCAAATGAATCAAAAATCATCAAAAGCGGATTACAAAGTACGTTAACTTTTACTACATACAACATACGATATTCGAAATGTAATACATCCTCCGTTTGGGTTCGTCGGTCAAAGAAATATTCTCAGTGGATAAGGTTTGGTTCAAGTTCTAAAAAATACTTTCTAATGTTCTTCATTACAGTGATTTCATACTTACTCAAAGGTCCATCTGCGAGCATATGCAATTGGGACGGATATGTGTATATGGTTGGTGATGATAGAAACGCTTTGGTAGGAATTTGCAGGAAAGTCTTGTCAGTTTCTAAGTTAAGTGGTAGATCTAGATGAATATCCGTATTTCTGATGTGGTGCTTCAAATGATTATCTGAAACAAAATTATACCCCATTGTAAAAAATGCAAGTACTTATACCACTGTATAAGAAAAATAACTGTGCTTATATTAAGATGATGACCACTTGACCACTGTCGTAGTTTGGAGCTGGCTGTCAAGTTATTGAATTGTGTGTTTTCCTACAAAATATGTTTGAGGTGGCAAAACGTAAAATCTCACTCGAGTCTCTCATGACCCTTAGCTTGACTCTGATTATGGCCGCATGGGTATTTGTATTTGATGTAGATCATGGTAGCATACCTTGTATCAAGAATGTAGATAAATGGCGGATTCTTTAGAAACTTATATCATAATTAGGCACTTTTTAGAACAAATATAGTTAGATTTTTAACATGCTACATCTAATAAATATAATCACCTAGGTACTTGACATTTATAAAACGCAGTTTTCAATTTTTGTTGTGTCAAGTTTAGTGGGAGAAGCTTGGACCACCCCCTTTGCCACTCGATACCGAATCCAACATTTTCCCATATTGAATTATTACAAGTCAAACTCCACTTACAGCGAAGTACGGTAAATAAATTATACAGAAATCGTGTACTTTGAATTGATGTCTACTTGCTTTCTTTTTTTGAAAAAACTGCAAAGATAAAGTAACGTTGCAACAATTGTGTGGCCGTAAAGTCTGGAACACCCGTAGTTGTTGTTGTTGTTTCCCGGTGCAGATTAATTTACACAGTTGCGTAACATATGGGAGCTCTAAAATGGGGTCTATAATAAATTTAGTTTTTTTGTAGCTGATATAACTCATGGTTTAAAATAAATATATATAAACGCTCACACTTGTGGCTAAAGAATCACAGCTATTAAAAAATGCCAACTTCCGTTTTTGCTGTGACGCCACTGTCGCTCTACCGAATCAGTATAACTGACATTCATTGGAATACTTTATTTTAATTTCAAGATTTATTTATCGCATTTTTTATACATGATAGATTTTAATTGGCCGATTTTTTTTTCGTAGCGACAAAATCATCGCTGGTGTAGGCCAAGTGTTCATCCACAGTGAATATGCGGAGACGGGCGCGGGAGTGCGGGAGCTTGCTGGAGGAGATATACAATTCGACTGTCTGCTTTTTTTCGTTCGCGAATTTTATATAGTAATCGTACTCTGATTTTGATGATTTTTGATTCATTTGAAAGAGGAGGCTTGAGAAATGGTCCCATATTCATAAAAACGCAAATCCGAAATCCCCTTCCCTCCGAAAACCGCCCCGAAAGGGGTGTAGCAGGCAAATTTTCTCGAAAATCTGAGTTGGCATAATTAAAGATAGGACCATATCCGGAAACGTTTAAATTGAACATTTTTTCAAAAGAGTTACGGTTTTCGAGTAAGATGCATGTTAAATTCTCAAATATGTGCATTTTTGGTACGTGGAGAGGAGGATTTTTTTCAAAAATTGAAAATTTGTGGACAGTAACAACATTTATATTGGACATTTTTTCCTTAGATTTAGGGTTTTCGAGTAAAATCGGTGTTAAAATGGTAACAACTAAAATATTCAAGCTTATTTCAGCAGCGATGTTCTGAGATCTCTACATATAGTAATAAAAAGGACAAGTAAAGAATATACGTGGGTTATAGGATATTAGTGGTATTAGCGACGTTCAACGACTATCGTGACTAATATTGCACTCAAAAGTTTGAAAAAAATATTTAAAAAAAAAATTGGACCCACGTTATAAGTTGGTGCACTGAAAAGTACGAAATAATATTAATTCTATTGGTGCTTGTGCTTTTGAAGTTGGTGCCAAAAGTTATCAATCCAACTGCAACTGCACAACTTCAAAAGTACCAGCACCAATAGAATTAATATTATTTCGTACTTTTCAGTGCACCAACTAATAACGTCGGTCCAATTTTTTGTAAAAATTATTTATTTGAACATTGAATTGGGCTAGGCCCGCAATAAGGACACAGTGCTTTTGTGAGGATTTTGCTCAGTAGCAGTAATAAGGCTACTCATGCGAACGCACTAAAAATGACAAAAAATAGTGTCTTTAACTCTGATTTAGAAGGCTCAACGGATGGCCTATAATATCACGGAATTATTGCTGGGTTATAAATGGGTGGCGGCCCCAGCCCAAAGTTATAAAAATTCTATGATTTTTTCAGATTTAGTTAAGCTCAAAATTTAAATACATATATCATTAGAATTGTGTGTTTAAGCTCATATTTAAATGGGCGGATCAAAACGTTAGTTTTGAAACGACTGACGGACGACGGAACGACTTGAATATTGCTGCTCATAGCTCGCGTGCGCTACGTGACATCTTGACATCAACATTCCTATAAGTCTTTCTGACGAATCCTTTTTATAGTTTTTATTAATATTTAACACTGTTGGTTAAACAGAAATATGAAGAAAATTTTATAATCGTTAGCACAGATAATCTATTGGAATAGATTGTCTGTGTCGTTAGTAATAAAGCGTAAAATGAAGTGTAATGGCTATATACCTACCTATGCCTCCCTCAACCGATGCTCAAAAGACAAGCTTAACCAAATGAGCACTATATATTGTCAACAGTTCTTAATTTAGGTATACCTAATAATCTATTTGTCCATCTATTCTCTTGGTTCTTTTTTCATAGTTTTGTACCAACAAATTAAAAATAAGGTTATTGAAATAAATGGCAGTTATCTAGAATATGGTATTTTAGATACCACTTTGTCAACAAAACCAGTTGATTACTCAATGTCTCTATAAAATGCTATCACGTATTCCTGAGACCAAAATAAGAGGATTCAAGTAAACTGACAAAGTAGAAAGTTGAGTATTTTGGGCGCTATATACGCTCCGGAACTCTTAATTTCTAATGGTTCATGGGATTTTACTGAAATTTGGCATTACAATACAATTTATTCGGTTGAATATCCATAAATAGATTTAGCATAGTCACAAAGTTTAATAAAATACTTAAAATATCCAAAATACACAAGAGGAATATAAAAAATATCTCTATTCAAATGAAATATGCACACAGAAAGTATTTACTCTTATATTAAACATGGTTCTTTTTTCATAGTTTTGTACCAAGAAATTAAAAATAAGGTTATTGAAATAAATGGCAGTTATCTAGAATATGGTATTTTAGATACCACTTTGTCAACAAAACCAGTTGATTACTCAATGTCTCTATAAAATGCTATCACGTATTCCTGAGACCAAAATAAGAGGATTCAAGTAAACTGACAAAGTAGAAAGTTGAGTATTTTGGGCGCTATATATGCTCCGGAACTCTTAATTTCTAATGGTTCAAGGGATTTTACTGAAATTTGGCATTACAATACAATTTATTCGCTTGAATATCCATAAATAGATTTAATTTAATACTTAAAATATCCAAAATACACAAGAGGAATATAAAAAATATCTCTATTCAAATGAAATATGCACACAGAAAGTATTTACTCTTATATTAAACATAACTGAAAATTTTTCGCTTAAAATCACAAATTGCGGTTTGGTTAGCTTAAATTTATTCATCTCTTATACGTGGCGACAAATGATTCAAAAGTCTCAATGCTAGATTAATATAGCTGTTATGTGTGATGATCAATGAATGCCGAGAAATAACCAGGTTATTGTCATATCGCTTAAGATAATCGTGGGGTGAATTTATAGTTGAAAGAAGAGTGTTGCTGCTTCATAAAAATAAAAAAAAAAACTGCTATATCAGGAGGGCAGGCAGACTTGGGTCGAATACTGGAATCCGGTATTCGAATACAAATCCTGAATACTTTATTCTAAATTGTATTCGAATAATCCCGATTCGAATACAAAGAAAAAAAAGTATTTGAATACATATGAATATTTCTGGAATATTCCAACTAAAAAAACATATCTATGTTCTATCTAGAAAAATATATAGTCAAAATAAGAAATCTATAATAAAACTTAAAATATATTTTTCTGATACACAGTGTCACCAGAGATGTTAAATAAAATGCACTAATTTTTATTTCTTAAAGTTTCAATAAAAAAGATTTGAAAAACAATATTAAAGTTATGAATAAAACATAAAATGCTTTGGTACACGCTTCAGTTGCGTTAAGCGTAACGATTATTAGGATTAGAATAGTGGGTATTCGAATACTGGGTTTCAAAAACGGTATTCAGAATCCAGAATACCGAGTACTGTGCAAAAAAGTATTCAGTCGAATAACAATTACCAAATACACAAATGTATTCGAATAGTATCAGAATACCAGCCAAATGTATTCTGAATAGGATTCAGAATACCGGGTATTCGAATACTACCCATGTCTGAGGGCAGGCAATGTTAATATGTTGAACTTTGTAAACAACATTCTGCAGCTTTCTATAGATTTGATTCTACCCAGAATTCTCAATGCTACTTTCTGCCTGATAAAAATGTTTGTCCAATCAGCAGAAAAACAATTCTTTTTCTCTTTCAACACCCTGTATCTCGAAAATAGTGCATTTTAGAGGGTAAGTTAATATAAAGTTATTTTCATATTTTTAGACGAGCTATCACATCCTCAAGTCCTGAGCATATATTATGAAACACCCTGTATAATTTTCAAAGATATACCTAGAAAACATACTATCAAAAGATCAGATTTGTAACTGAACTAATATTATAAAAAAATTAACAACATTTCCTCTTTTCTATACATATAAAACAGACATTTATAAAGATTATATAAACAACACTGAAAAAACAAAACAACTCTCAGCATAATTCTAACGCTGCACTTTACGAACTTTTCTCCATGGGAATTCGGAAATAATATCATTATAATTATAAAACACCAGATAAACGGTCGTGCTTCATATTTGACCGTCAATAGTTTTTTTATAATCTTAAGCTTTGAAAAAATTCGTTCTCCAGAAGCCATTGTCACGGGTAACGTTAAAAATAGTCTAATCACAATTGAATCATTTGAAAATATGTTAATTAATTTGTTATGAGAAATATACCGCAAAATATCAAGGGGAGTCTAGTTGTCATCTTTTTTTCTAAAGGGTTTCAAAGGAATTAACTCATTCTTCAAATCAACTGGATCAAAATCACAGTCTTTGTCATTTTTAAACATACAAATCATTAACCAATTTTTCTATTGGATTATCAAGATAATAGAGAGATTCAATTTTATACAGAAAGCTATAGTTATTATATTGCTCATTCAATAATTTAAACCTTCCTTCTATTGATGATGCTCTAACATCTAAAACAAAAAAAAAAACAAAAAAATTAAATTTTAGTCTTGAACCGTTTGTTGATTCGTCTGCAGGAGTTTCATTTGAAAATTCACGCTTAACTTGCCGACGACGCACAGATACGAATTTTATCTCAATACCTAATTGTTCTGGTATTACTGACGCCGTTTTATAAAATGCATCGAAATATTATACATTTTTTATATAGGACAATAAATTATTTAACGTTTCCTCTGCTGCCTTCAAATCAAAATCTTCAGTTTGCAAAAATTATAGTAGTACAATAACCTTTGAAATTACATAGTACCATACTGCCGTTGAAAATATAAATTTGTGATATATTTTAAATTATATATTATATATTATATATATTAACAGTTTCTTGTATTTAATGTAATTTATAGGTTGGTACTTGTAGGTTGGTACTGCACACATTATAACACGCATGTACAACTGTTTGCTATATAAGGTAATAGTAAATCGTCAAGTCGTCAACGCTCTCTTTTGTATCTCTGGTTTGGTTGTAAATAAAATCATTCAGTTAAATGTTTCTAGTTTCGACTGTTATTTCAAACACAAGGTGCAATCGTTCAAAGTGATGCTGACAAATAGGCTGTGGAAGGACATTCAAAAGTTTTTAATTTTGATAATAAGTCATGGTGCCTAGAAGAAGGATCCCATAACAATTTTTGATTGAGCAAGCAGATCATAGAGGGTGTCTTGCTCAGTTTAGAGCAGGTACTAAAAATCTACCCACAGAAAAATAAATCCCGGTATTACTTAGAATCCCTGAAGCATAAGTATAAAGTATCATAAGCTTCAAATTAAGAAAACGAGTTATTTTAAAATTCGCTTTTTGGCGCCCTATGGCGTATGGCGCCATCGTTCGGCGCACGAAATTGCCACCCGCTAGACGCGATGTTGATCCTTGCAGTTCAATCTGGAGACCAGATGACAGATTCTCTATTATCTTTTAGTTGCCTCAATGTGAAATTGAGTAAATGAGTTTTGTCCACATTAAGGGAATTTATTAGAAGTGAAGAAACTCTTGATCGTAGATATTGCACTGTATGTTGTTTAAGATGTTCTACATCGGGATGGCACTCATAGAGGGTAGTATCATCTGCATACTACTGGGTAACATCGGTAGGGTTCATGTAAAGAGGAATTTCATTTCCATAATGTATAAATAGTAGGGGTCCCAAAATTGAACCTTGGGGCACCCCTGCCTCTACTCTCAAGGCCGAATAGCATATATATTTGTGTTCAACCATCTGAACTCAGTTCGTCAAGTATGATTTAATTAATTCAAATACTTATTCCCTAATTGCATAGATTGGGAGTTTTTCTAATGGGAATTTGTGTGACACGCAGTCGACGGCCTTCAAGAGGTCGCAGAAAATGACCATTTTTCCCTTATAGAAGGAGACTATTATGCATTGTACTAACTCATTTATGGCGTAGGCAGTTGATAAGTTTGAACTGGTGCTTTGAAACAAAATTATTCTGTTTTCGAGGAGCGCTTCGATAGGCTTTGATAGTACAGGAGTAACAGAAATTGGTCGATTATTACTGATTTTCGAGGCATCTTTCCCTTTATAGATAGGGATGACTTTACTATATTTATGCTTATCTGAAAAACCACCAGTCTCAAAACTCTCAATGATAATCTTTGATATGCAAATGGCAAATAAACATGTATCAAATTTAAAAAAATATAAATCCATAGTTATCCATCAATATTATTATATGGCTAATTTCTACGCCAATGGATGACAAACATAATTCAGGTAAACATAAAATTTTGATTATATAATTTTATCAAACATTCCAGATATCAAAATTAGTTTCATACCTTTATTATACAGGGTGTTTCCAAATAAGTGCGGAAGTTTTTAAGGGGTGAATCCTTGTCGAAAATTAAATGGGGTCTTTCATGTAAACAAAAGCTATTTCCCTAAAAAGTTACATGCTTCCAAAAATGCGAAAGAAAAATCTTTTTTCTGGAAATTGCTGAAAAGATGAAGGAATGGCATTTTGTGGGCATGTTCTACCAATAAAAAGGATACCTGTGAATATTTTGTTGTTATCTTTTAATGAGGTGAAATATTTAACCCAAAATTGTGCAAACAGCCATCTACTAGATTTTTTCGATCCCATTTACAGAAAATTGTATTTAATTTTTTTTATTAAGAAAATATTGCTTCTACAGACACAACAAAAGAGTTCAAAAAGTTTTGCAATAAATTGTCCTTTTCAATACATATTTTGAAACTGGCAAAATTTTATTCCTACCAGACAGTGGAATAGGGAATAGGAATTGAACGGCCACCGTTGACGTCTGAACCTAACCTAACCTAATTGGTTCAGTCGCGTACTGAATTATTTGGAAGCGTTCACACTATGCGTATTCACGATAGGTTTGTTTATTTCCTCTTGCGTGCTTATTATTATTTTGTGAGCGGCAAAATTTTTAAAATTACGTTAAAAAAGGAAAGTGTGCATATAGATATGGATAATCTTATATCGTTAGTATAACCAAGGTCAGTTACCTGGGATAGAACATATAAAGACAGAAATGACACAAGAAATGCCCACATAATTATGTTTCTTCTTTGCCTTTTAATACGTCTAAGTATATAAAATCATCATGGCTATAACTCGCCTACGATCCATAAATATACAGATAGACAGTCACAGACAGACAGAACGAAAAACTGATTCAGTAGGGACTCAGTAGAAGACAAACCTTTAATTTGTGAAAAGCCAACACGGTGCCATTTACACGGTTGCCGTGTATGTATGAAGCGTCGAGAAAAATCTTCACGCCTAGCCGGAATCTAACCAGGATCTAATGCATGTCAGTCGGACACGAAAACCTCCGTATATAAATATTTTATCTATGACGAAAACCACTACGCAACGGTACTAACACCATTACAGGTAGTGAGGGGCAAAAATTATACAAAAATCAGTAAAAAAACTAGGAAATAACTTTCAAGGAAATCTTGGATCTGTCGATTTATATTCTTTCATGCGCATCATTCCAGTAATATTAAGTAAGTATAAGAGATCGATGAGGGAAAAAGCTGTCAGATATTTATACAGTGTGTTCCAAATCTTGTTATTTATCTAAGCTACAAGGTAACTTAAAGGGGCGAAGTTGTTCAGAACCCAGAGTGAAATAAAATAATAATTTCAAACATAATCTAGGTTTTATGTTTTTTTAGAAAATTCGAAAAATTTAAAAATCCATATTTACCTATACGTTTAGTATGATCTGGAAGTGTGAGACTTTGCATCTTGCAAGAAAGTACCTGCCTATCTACGTACTAGAAACTCTCCTCGAATAAAAAAAAATCTGACGGCCTATAGCCATCGAAAAGGTAAATTTCTCGAAATTTACGGATTATATCTATAACTTAAAACCGACGGCTCGTTGCCAGCGGAAAAAAAATTATTGCACTTATTTTTTTCTGAAATTAATATTGACTCAAATGGCTACTCTTTGGCATTTCTTTTAAGATTAAACAGCGGTCCTTTTGAAACCATTTGTCTGGTCATGCCCTTTAACGAACTTGTCCGAGATATGTGTATGAGAAGTATGAAAATTAAATGCCACCTATAACCTAAACCGTGCTAACAAATATCGTAATATTCCATACATACAATTTGAAGATTAAGTAAAGGATGAATTCGACAACTTTGTTAAAATAATTTTCTGTGAAAAAACAATGAGAGGTATAGCGACTTCACTTATTTGAAGTTACTAGATAATTCTATTGGTGCTGTTACTTTTGAAGTTGTGCAGTTGCATTGAGATTGATAACTTTTGGCACCAACTTCACAAGTACCAGCAACAATAGAATTAATATTATTTTGTATTTTTCAGTGCACCAACTAATAACGTCGGCCTAATTTTTTAAAAAAAATATTTATTTCACACTTTTGAGTGTAACACGAAAATCGTTGAACATTCACTAAAACCAAAGAAGATAGTACTTATCCCTTAGCCTATTACCCAAGTTTATTCTTTGTACTATGTACTTATTATTTAGAGATCTCAAATAAGTATTCAAAATTTTACCATTTTACCACCGCTGTAACTCGAAAACCGTACCTCATACTATGGAAAAAATGTTCATTATAAATGTTGCTTCAAATAATCTGGTCTTTTATGTGTGCCTCAGATTTTTAATTTTCGAAAGAAATTGCCCCCTCCACATAGCGAAAATACACATATTTGAGATTTTAACATCGCTGTAACTCGAAAACCGTAACTCTTAAAAAAAAGTTCATTTCAAACGTTCACCCTTTTCGGGGGTGTTTTTGAAGGGAAGGAGATCTCGGATTTGAGTTTTTTCAAATATGGGACCATTTTTCAAGTCTCCTCTTTCAAAATCGGACTACTTTTACCTACTAGATACAACGGGCGCACGAACCAAAAAAAAAGCAGACTGTCGAATTGTATACCTTCTCCGTTTGGGTTCGTCGGTCAAAAGTAGCCTCTGCCGGGTTAAGAAAAAACTACTTATATGGATCTTCTTTCCCTATGCAACTCGTGTTTGGTACATAGATAATTTTCGTTCGAAAATGCGTTAGATACATAATATGTTAGGCACTTTAGTTTGTAAAACATATTTTATCTATTCTAATTTCAGTTAGATATTCTTTGCTACTCATAAAAAAGTCCAAGGATGAGAAATCCTCTGTATATGATTGATAGCATACGTAGTTAGGTATCTATAACTTGCACTGATACAAATTATAGCTGTTAAAAAAAGGGTTTAGAGGGCACATTTTTTTCGAAAATTAAAAAAAACTAGCATTTCAAAATTAGATGACAATGCTAGGCTGTTTTATGTGATATATGAATATAACTGAATGACATTGAAAACATTGACTACCAACCTTGTGATGCTAACAGATAATTGCAATTCTTCAATAGATTATAAGCAGAAAATGCAGACACTGGCATCATATTGTGATGGTTAGCAGGAGGTCCTTCATCAAAACCATACGGATTGTGCAAATCCATTTGAAGCGGTAACTAGAAAAAAATCACAAATAGCCGAGTGTATCAAAGAACAGAAGCAACAACAAAAGCTTGAGTATCAAGTTTGACTCGCTCACGAGGTGCAACTGATAGGAAAAACAATGCCAGAGTTTTGGCCGCTGGCAAAAGCACAGGTGGCTAATTTCAAATCAAGCATACCACAAATCTATTAGTGTAGCATCCAGGGGGCGTTTATTAACTCCAGAAATTCACCGCCTATTGTGCCCTGCGCAAACTGTGTAATGAATTCACCCGTTTTTCCATTGGGTGAAAGTGGTTAAAAACAATGTGCAGCAGCTTCGAAACAATTTGGTATCCAATAATGGGATCACGCCCCCTACCCCTGTGCGCCTACACGGAAAAGTTATGGTTTGATATATAATTTTTTTTTCGTTCAATGGTAAAAGCACTCATACATCTATTACCTTTTTGTGGTAATCATTATTTTCTATCGATATGGTCGCATTTACTCGCATATTTAATTCCTAGATAACATTTTTGTTTCAATGTTGTATTTTGTAGTTTGACTGGGGTATTATTTTATGAGACTATAATAACACTAATAATGCGGGAAGTCATTATGTGCCAGTGGAGATTAGGTTTCATTCAATTTTTATTTTAAATACGACCTCTAGAATTTTATTTGAAAAACTCTTTCTTTAACTAAGTAGAAGTAGGAATTCCGTTTATTTAGCGATGACTTCTATGACAACATGTTCAGGATTTATTACATTGTTAAGATAATTACGAAGTATTTAACATTTGAAGATCTAGGTCAAAGGGCTGAAGTAAGCATACAAGAATAAATATTTTGTATGTTTTTTATTTGATATTTGTCTAATTTTTATTATAAGGTTTTTTTGAAATTTTGACAAAGTCTGAGAGGTTTATAACACCCACCACCAATGATAATAAATGGTTTTTTAAATTGATTTATTTTTCCACATCTATACATCTATACATTCTATACAACTATACATTTATACATCTATAGATACATACATACGTACATACATACATATATAATAAAATTGTAACAGGCCGATGTCTGTACATTAAAGATATTTATGAAAAAATAATATTTTTCTTTATTAGAACAACAGAAGCCAAAACAACATTTTTTATAATTTTTGTCTATCTGTCTGTACGTTTGTACGCGCATGAGGCAAAAACTACTGCATGGAATTGGAAGCAGTTTACTAGAGGTCTAACTTAAAATATAGGCTACATTTGATCGCGTCTGTCTGTCTTTCTGTATGTTTGTACACGTATCTGTCTATATGTAGGTACGCGCAAAAACTACCGCATGGAATTGAATGCAGGTTTCCATGCGCACGAAGTAGCGGGCAAAAGCTAGTTATCTATAAATAACTTTTCGTTTAAAAATTGCGGATTCTTTTTTTCTGGATTATTTACATTATCTACTAGGTACATGGACTAACATAATATTACTTACCTAAAATATTTACTGAGCACACAATAAAATGAATGTTGAGAATTATAACTTTTCAAAATTGATCTAATTTTGATATAAGTATCTTTACGTTATATATATATATATATATATATATATATATATATATATATATATATATATATCACCTTGGATTTTTTTATTAGTTGAAATGATGGATGGATTTTAAACTTTATATTATGTTCTTTTTTTGATACTTTATGTATTTTACGAAATTCAACTTTCGACTATGTCGCTGTAATATCATATTGCCTGGGAAGACGATGATAAGAACAGGGATTCCTCAAGATTCAGATTTAGGGCCAATGTTATTTTTAAGTTACATTAACGATTTACCTAGTACCTATTCATGCAACAACCAAGTCTACTCTTTTCGTAAATGATACATTATTCTCATGTCGAAGAGACTCATTCGAGGAAGCTACCTAAGCGTGATCTAGTTTATTCCAGTCTAGTAATACATTACTGTTGAATAAGGACAAAAATTCTAATACATACATACATATAATACATTATTTATCTATCTATTGTGTGGACCTCTAGGGTCGCATCAATACACAATCAATAAATACTATTTACGTACTACTTTTAATATTTTTATGGCTTTCAGATAATTACATTTACAAGCAGACGTAGCATTCGCATTCTAACCTACTTAAAACCCACTTAATTAAAGTACACGCCGTATAGTGCGTAGTATTTAGTGCGTCATGGTCAATTTTTCGAGACATGGTTGAGGGTCTGTGTTCTTCCTCTACGTGGTGGTCTGCATTCGAAAAACAGTTGAAATGTGAGTGATTTGTATATTTTTTCGAAGTAGCGGTTAAGAAAAGCTTTAAACTGATGCCTCATTCACGACTGCGAATATTGTTAAATAAGGCTCCAGTAATGAAGGATGTGCGGGGCTATGACAGAAAAATAACTGGAAGTGGAAGAAGCTGTCGTTAGGGAGGCTTGAAGAAGGCAGCTATTGTCTATAGAAGCAACAGTCCTTAAAATCTTCCTACATCTGCCTACCCCCCACTTCAAACTTCATTTTATAACCATTACAAAATATAATATAATAATGCTGCGCACTGGATTCGAAAGTTCTGACCAAAGTTTGATTTCTTGGGGAGGATCATTTGCCGAAATTATAAAGAATGTATTCAATACAAGATTAATACTTAGGTACTTCTCTCAAACTAGTATAAGAACAATTATTTCTAGCCAAAAATTGTGTAATAATCAAGCATACTGCTTTTAGCTAGGCATACACGGAGTCCTGTAAGATTTGATCTGCCGCCAATCAGTCCCTTCGATTTTTTTACCATTTAATAATGAAATCAAGTTATTGCGCAGGGGGGGCTTGAAGCCCCACCAGTGTGGATATTCGCACATAGATTTTTACAGGTTCTCATCCTTTAAAAATTAAAGTGTGGTTCAATAATCATCAAAGTCCTTGAACGTTTACTTACCTATATAAGTGATTTCGAAATATGATGGCAACAATCTTACACTTCCCTAGAGCTGTCTCTCGGAAATTTTCGACGAGCAATTTTCTTAGAAAAATTCGTATCTGAAAAAAAATTACGCAGAATAATTCAAGCTAGCTGGAGATTCGGTACGAAAATTTTATACCAGAAATTATATTTAAAAGTAAATACAATTTTCGACAGTTTATAAATAAATATTTATCAAAAATAATCTACGCTTGTTATTCTGGCAAATTCAGGTTGTCATCATAGCAAACTGTCAAAATCAAGGCATCTGATTATCTGATTGACTTAAAACAACAGGTATAGTCAGAACGAAGGAATTCTTTTTGTTGTAGGATGATGATATGGAACACAATTTTTTTATTCAATGCATGTTTCTACAAGGCTGACACAATTTTATCTGAAGAAAAAAATTATATAAGAAGATCTTACTTATTCTTTAGATAATTGAATTTTTCTTTTTTCTTCTGTTCAGCATCAAATGCATCTTCCGTGGGCAGTTCGTTCACATAAGAAACTGAAGATCAATATACTTAATTTCTTCAGAAGATTGTCGCATCATCATCAATATATCGTATACAATGTAATTGATAGAATAATATTCATATAAATGAAATAAAAACAAATTGAAATATCTAGTATTATAGAATTTTGTGAGTAAAGTCGCGAAAATCAACTTAAAAATTCTACGGAAGGAATAATAAAGCAATCATTTTTTTTTAGATTTTTCACACTTTTGGTAGTAGACCTCTCGAAGCGAAATGTGAGCAACAAAATTCTCGAATATTGAAATGAATCACAAATTAAATTTCTTCTGGGTTTAATTATATAGGTACAAAGATATGCAAATGAAAGAGTACCTAAATGAAAAGAAATGTATAGACTTTTTATCAATCATAATTATTCCAATAAATACTTACGATATTCAAAAAGTGTTAGGAAGTTATAAATATTACAATTTTTTAACTTATCTAACAAATAAAATAACACAATTGCGCAATATAAGATTTATCAAAGCTCAGACGATAACGTGTTTCACTCTTTGGTAGATTTAAATAATGAAAAATCTCCCGCGTAACCGTTGAAATGTAAATTTCTACAAATAAACTAATTCTAAAAGTATCATTCATCAATTAACAGCAAAACATTCGGCAACGTTGACGTGGTGGTGGTTTTTTGAAATTTGGACATGCGTAATCGAGAGCTCCCAATTAGGACACATAAACTGCAAGATCGCCTTTTAGAGAATTAAATATTATAACCATTTACCAACATTCTTCAAAACCCTCCCTTGGATGATTTCTTCACACGGGCCTAAAGGGATTTCACATACGTAATAATATTAGGTTCAGCGCTAGGAACTACGACAAGATATTTACGTTAGTGGCTGATGAGACATTTGTTCCGTGAAAGATCAAATCTGAAAGATGAAATAGGAAATTCTGTAAGATTTGGTTCGCCGCCAATCTGTCCCCTATAATTTTCTGTCTGTTAGTGTGCAATGACAGTTCAATTCGCTGAACAATCCGGAATGTCCTCTGGATTTTGAACAAGTGTAAAGAGTAAAGTATCTGATCTACCGTTCCATCTCGTTGAAATCCAACAGATTTTACCATGAACGTATTTGCTCCATCGCATATTAGATCTGTTGATAGGAAATGCGACGAAATATTGACTTTAGTGGGATGGAGACGAATTGGATCTGTGACGGATCTGATCTGAAAGTTGGAATGGGAGAACTGGAGAGCAGGACAGATCGTTCGAAAATCACTCTCGCAACATTTTCACAGTAACTATATCAAGTGTCTTCCTAATTCTTGAACTAAAGGCTATTTTACAACTTCCCAGATATTCTACTATATATATGCGTAGAAAGTATTTCGCATGTTTCTATAGCAATTGGGGCTACCCGTTTGGGTTTTATGCAGGTGTTTATACCCAAATAATGTAATTTGCTGTTGGCGTGTTAACTGCCTAATAGCTAATAGGTGTATGTCCCTGTGGCGCTATCGCGGTAATAATTATCAAATCCCCTTTTCGTAATACATCACACACATACAGGTGAGGTGATCGTGAGATTTGTGCACGTGTCCATCCTTCGGGTCAAAACATTGAAGAATAACCGAGTAGCACATTTTGGGTGCCACGACTGTGTTGGCTTTTTTCAAAATAAATAAAAAGATCATCTTAAAAAGATATGTATTTAATAATTTTCTTATCGTCGTATATACACGGAACAAGTTGCTACTTATTCGTGTGATATTAAATATCTGCCTACGAGCATCTGAAAATTAAATTTAAAATCATTTATTTCTTATAGGTTCAGATAGTTTCTAGCTAAAAATAAAAAAAACAATTTTTTTTGTACCTACCTTAGTTCGAAACCCACCCTCGTACTTGTCATATTCTCTTCCCATGTTAAGATACTAAATAATATAGTGCTCTATATATCGTATATGGTGATTGTAGGTCCTTGTAGGGGTCGTACTGAATAATAACAAGTACAAGCAAAAAGCAAAGAATATGGTTGCATAGGTAACGGTATAAGTTAACGCTCAACGATTTTCGTGACTAATGTTTCACTCAAAAGTGTGAAATAAATATTTTTTACCATAAATGATTCTTACAAAAAATTGGACAGACGTTATTAGTTGGTGCACTGAGAATTGCAAAATAATATTAATTCTATTGGTGTAGGTACTTTTGAAGTTGTGCAGTTGCAGTTAGATTGAAAACATTTGTCATACAAAATTCATCAAAATTTTAATAATTTGGACAGGGTATCTATCTGCTGATCGCCATTGTGTAATCTATTCATTTAGTATTCATTTAGTGAACAGGCATAGAATTATTGTTGATTCATTTCCATATCGGTTCATTTGCCTAAATACGATCCATGCCCTTTCCGTAGAAATGAATAATTGATACAATAATTATATTGGACATTCGCTGAAATTTGCATAAATAAATACGATGAGAATTTCCTTGAATTTGGAAAGAGCCACCCAAATAATAAAAAAAGAAGAAGCTTGAGAATGGAAAAACTTTATTGGAAATATGGCGCCCGTTGTAAGCTTTCAAAAATTTCTAAGCTAGTCAGTGTGTTAATTTTATTAAACATATTATTTTGTGGAATTGCTATTTCGTAAAAGTCGACAAAAAACTAAAATCCCTTCCAGGTCTGACTCGAAAATCCTTGAAAATTTTATATATTGGTTTATTTAAAAGTTACTGGAAATAATATTTTCGTTTCTATTGATTGAATTAATTAAAAAACTATTCTATAATGGATTATTTTAGATATGCATGTACGTTTTATATTTATTAGGTACTAGGTAAAGGTTATGTATGTACAGATAAACCTTTTTGGAACGCATATTGTTTCTATTTTTTTTGATAATTTGGACTTTTTTAATTTTAGGTTGAAAAATACACAGAGGTCCTAAGTATCATTACATACGAAAATATGTATTTTTGGCTTAGGTATTTCCTGACTAACACTACAAATAATTTCTTCTTTATAGTTTCAGCAGTTTTTGTGATATTTAGCTCAAATTCGGAAGTATGAATCAGTTGAAATTTTTAAAAAAATTTCAATTTAAACGTTTCCAGAAATGGTCTCATCTTTATATTTGTGGTCTCAATTTGTCAATTTAGGAAAAAAATTGGAGGGGTATTTTGTGGAGAAAACCATTTTTGATGAGACTATTTCTCAGCACTCCTCTTGTTAATAAAAGAAGAATCATCAAAATCGGAGTACGTTCACTATAGAAAACGCGTGCTCATGAATGGATAAGAAAAAGAAACATACAGTCGAATTGTATAGAACTTTCTTTGTGGCCAGGTCAGTCAAAACGATTTTTTGTAGTTCGCTTTGTTTGGATAACCTCTTGTATCCATTAATTATCACAGTTTAATCGGCACTACTAAAAAAATCTTATTATTTCATCGGCCTGTAGATTGGTAACGAAGCGTCTGTTGGCCAATGTTTAGGTGGAGTTTAAGCCATGAGTTAAGCTATAGATTTTCGTATGTAGGTACCTAGATCATTTTTATTTTTTTAATTTGGGTAGGTATGCAAAAATTATTGGTGCGACCAACTATTTCTTGTACTCATTCTAATTCATAAGTACAATATGAAAGTATCTATACCAACTATGGTACGTTTAAAACTGAAAATGCAGTGTGGAGTTTTATGCAGCACATTCTTTCCATCAGATCTGGTCACAGATAAATTTCGCCGCTTGGTTCAAATTTTATTATTTATTCAAATGATTGAATATTTTGATTATTTTTGGGATTGAAAAACCTTCGTTTTTGAACATATTTACATTTTTTTATTATGAGAAATAATTGTAGTTACCTATACCTATCACAAAGGAATTATGTTCTATAAGGAATTGCTAAAGTTTTCTTGTCATTTGATATAATAATCAATAGTTCAATAGATCAGAAATCAAGATTGTCAATGATTATTATTTACACAACGACAATATTTGTATATTATCGAATAACCTTTATATAATCGCTTTGCCCTACAGATTACCTACTTGTATAACTAGTTTAGATAAACAAAACTTATTGGAATGCAAATAAGGGGTGTTCATACGGAAATGTTAGAGAGATTATAATCTCTATCGTGATGCGATTTTTGTTGGTTAATGTATTGTGCGCTTTCGCTTACGTTGTATCTGACTATATTTTTCATGGTTTGATTTTTTTCGAGGTAAGGAAAATGGAAAGGAGAAAAATCTAGGAAATCATTTTTTTAGTAAAATCAATTTTGATGAAAGAATATTTTTGAATTCAAGTTCACTTACTAGTCAAGAAATAGTATTTTGTGTTATTGATTCCTTATTTTGATAACAATGAACATAGACTTTTTTAATTTGTACTACTTTATGTTACTGCAACAAATTTGGAAAATCGCCTGCATATAAGTATCAAGTCCTTGTTTTAGCGATAAGAGCATTGTAAACAAACTTAGGAAGTTTAGGAAATCGCGCCAACCGGATTAAGAGGGCTCAAAGAATGGAAATTGCCTTAGGGAGTTTTTGCTACAATTTACGGTTTGTTTTTTCAAGTGAAGGTATCTTACTTTTCATTGAAAGTTCTCAATCCTAACTGATTAAATATGTGAGATATATTTCTTTAAAATATACGACTAAACTTAAACAAATGTGCAAAATATCTATAATTTTTGAAAGAACATCACTAAAATATCTTATAACGTTGTGTTTTATTTTTGTTGAAATGACTTCATGTTGTGTCGATATGTCGATAACTAACATTAACTAGTTGCCCATTACATAATAACAGAGCGCTCTAAAGAAACGCTATCATTAATGTTACCCCTCTAACAATCTATAATACTTTTTCACATTACCTTTGCCTATCATCTTACCTACCTAGATATAAAGTGATGATCAGTAATAGTCTCATTTTCTTATAGATTTCTTTCATTACTAATTAAAAGGTTATTTCATCGACTATCTACTTTGTAATTATACAACGTAGATCAATTTCTAAAGTGGTTAGTTGTTTTCAAAAAGAATATTTGATCAGAAACAGAGAGAGAGAGAGAGTCAGACTTGAAGATTTTACAGAAGGAATTTCATATGGGGCTTATAAAACTAAGATATTGTTATCGAATAAGTACCTACTTGCGACAATCTTCTTCCACAAACAATCGACTAGACGATTAGACAATCACTTTGAAATGAAACTTCGGTTCCAAAGATCCATTAAGATGTTTAAATAACTTTCCACAAAATAGAAGAATTATTCTATTGGATAAGAAATACATAATAATAATATTTATTACATTGGTAATATAATTAATAATTCAGGAATATCGTGTTAATCTTATAATCATCTTCAATCTGTTTTTGATTCTTAGATATAATTATCTAATATTATTAATAATAACACACAGCCGTATTTATAATCGAAACTTAGTACGTTACTAAATTAAGTGCGGAGGTTTATGGCTACCACACAACTGTGAGAACCTTAAATCCGCGGTCAAAGATTGCGGTCGTAAATGAGAAATGAGTTGCAATCTAACTAACTTAACCTTAAATTAGGTTTATGACTCTTTTGTCAGTGCTATGGTAGGATAGTATTTTGTTTTTTATTCTAATACGGTACTAGCTAGTACCAAACTAAGATGAGATTACGAATACGGCTGATTTTGTTTGATTCAAGCGATATTCTTTGTAATCTACTATCAACAGAATAATAAATATAATTTTGCTTTTAAGTAAATTTCATACAGATCGTTCGAACTTTCAAATTTAAAAAAAAACAATATACAGGGTGGTTCCCGGTCGATGGTACCTTAGACGTTTACGGAGAACGGGACATAGAATCGTTCAAAAAATTTGGTTACTCAAGTAATTTCTGTTGATAAATCGATCAAAAATATCTTCAACGATGCCACGTTGTCACTTATACCAGAAAGAAGCAGCATCTTCTTTATTTCAAATGGGCCACCCTATACAGTGTGCTACAAATTCGAGGCTAAGTATGGGTATCTCGTAAACCGTAATAGATACAAAGTCGTTCAAATGGAGGCAAAGTTGCGTATTTTGATGCTCAACAAAACGCCGTTTTGAAAGTCAAGAAATTCCGACTACGTCCGAAAAAAAACCTAAATTTTGCAAAAAATAACTTTTTCATTGCCACTTTTTGCCTTTTACAAGATAGCGTTATTAAATTAAAGAACCGTAGTTTCGTCTCTGAGCAGCAATCATCGACTTTGTTTTTTCAAATAAGTTTCTTGATTTTTTTATTTTGGTTTTTGTTAGTTTTTGACACCCCAAAAGCAATTTTGTATCACAAGTATGAAAACAATTATTAGAACTATGAAAAACAATGCTTTTAAATTCATGCGCAGGTCCATCTCTATCCAATACATAGTTCCCGTCATAAATGTAAGTAAGTAAGTAGATAAAAGAAATATCTGAAACGATCCGCATGAAAAGAGAACTGATGGTGGATTTTAATAATTTGATTTTGATAACATAAATTTCATAAAACCTCTACTTAAATAATAATTTATCAGTAGCTTTACAACTTATGTTTAAATAAGGTTATAATGAAAAAAAATATTTTTATCTAGGTGTTCAAACAGATTTATACTTACGTTAAAAATTACAACTGTTGTATCGCAAATCTCTTTCATTACTTTCCGATTTGATCCTTGAAAAGATTAAGTGGTCCTTTGGCATATTGACAGATAAAACGCTGAGGCGCTTGTCAATAATAACATTTTTTCCAAAATTTGTTAAGTCACTAGTTACCTACTTTAATAGAAAATGCCGTTTTTAAATCTGGAAAAAACTAATATGCTTCGGGTATACCTCACTTGCCAGAGAAATTGCCTTAGAGCCTCTGAGTTATACTTACAAGAGTATCCAGAGAAACCCCAACCGTACTTCACTTTAATTACGAGACTTGAATTTAACCTGAAGCAGTATGGCTCTTTTAATAAACCACGTGGAAAATATGGTGATCGATATACTTATGAAGAAACTAATACCGTTTTGAATAAAGTTTGTTGTCTCTTATAAATTCCTATTTTTTTAATGGTATGCTATTGTTCAGGTAAACGAAAACCCATCGATATCAAGAGAAATTTAGGCAGACTTAAATTTGCCTAATTTAAACAAGGTAAAGTGTTGGCCCATATTGTGGAAACATAACTATAAGCCATACAAAATTCATAGCTCACAAACCCTCCATCCTGGAGATGCCAAATTTTGTCACTGGATTGTAGGCCAGGCTGCACAAAATAATGATCTTTTAAGAAACATCATCTCGACTGATGAATCAAAGTTTACAAACTGCGGAATATTCAATAGACATAATGAACACGTTTGAACAGAAAATCCTGAAAGAGTTTTGGGTCTATTTTTATTTGATAATAATTTGAATTCTGAAATGTATCTGAATTTTTTAAATGCGCAATTTCAAGATATATTGATAGAGATTCCACTGGCCAGGCTTCCACATCTCTGGTTTCAACATGATGGCGCTCCTCCACATAATGGAAGAAATGTATGTGATTTTTAGGACAGAGAGTATCCTGAAAAGTGGATCGGAAACAGAGGCGTGGTAGCGTGGCCAGCGCGATCTCCCAATATTACACCGCTTGATTTTTTCTTTGGAATGAATTAAAAAATAAAATTTATAAAGATGGCCCTGTTGCCAGTATGGAAGAGCTTAGAGAAAAAATCCTAAATACATTTCGGTCTCTGCGAAGAAGATCGGTTCTGAGGGCAGTCGAGAAGGTTTATAATAAAGTAGTTAAATTCATTAACGCGAATGGAAATCTGTTTGAATATTTAAGATAATAAATATGTTTTTTTTGCTATAAATATATTTGAAATTTAAATAAGTTGTTAACAGCTACTCATAAGTTATTTAAGTAAGTGTTTTATGAAATTAATGTTATCAATAAATTAAATTATCATAAACTACCATCAATTTTCTTCTTCTCATGCGGAGCATGGTGTACCTGCAGACCCACTATTCCCATTAATTTTCAGAAGATTATGAAATGAAGATAAACTTATGACGGAAACTATGTATTGGACAGAGATGGACCTGTGCATGAATTTAAAAGCATTGTTTTTCATAGATCTAATGATTTTTTTCATACTTGTGACACAACATTGCTTTTGAGGTGTCAAAAAGTAACAAAAACCAAAATAAAAAATCCAGGACCGTATTTAAAAAACAAAGTTGATGATTGCTGCTCAGAGACGAAACATCGGTTCTTTAATTTAATAACGCTATCTTGTAAAGGGCAAAAAGTGGCACCGAAAAAGTTCCATTTATTTTAAAAAATCTCTTCAAATAAGGTCAGAAAAAAATAAAAACGATTTTGCGAAATTTCGGTTTTATTCGGATAACTTCGGACGTAGTCGGAATTTCTTGACTTTCAAAACGGCATTTTGTTGAGCATCAAAATACGCAACTTTGCCCCCATTTAAACGACTTCGTATCTATTACGGTGTACGAGATCCCCATACTTAGCCTAGAATTTGTAGCACACTGTATATTACCGCTTTTTTAATTTATCATCACTTTTGGATTATTTTTGCCTCATACTGACCTGTACATATCCCTAACGGTTTTTGAGGTAATTATTATTTTCCGTATTTTTTATCCAAAACAGGAAGAGGAAGAACATTTATGGAATGTTCTTTGCAATGAAAGAATAATAATAAAGATCGGTGCATGAACAAACATTCAAATTATATACCTCTTCCTTTTTTGAAGTTGGTCAAAAAGTAGAGACATTTGTATGTTGTCCATATATAGGAATATGATCATTCAAAAATGATAAGCAGGTATGGTTTGTCATAAAGGACATTATTGTGTAGATAATCGTAGATAATATGAAAATAATGGAGAGTCACGAGGTGGATGTGAAGAGAGCGAATGTAGAATCATAAGGCGTGGGAGATTATCGAACAAGTACAGGTGGTTGGGTGACACGTAAGGTTATCGCGTTGCGCTTACTTATTATAAAATCACTCATCCCCCTTCAGCTTGCCAACGATCAAACGATGCCGCTCCACCACCCAAATGACAAGTTCAATTTATTATTTTCATTATACATAGTAATGACAGATACCAACTCCATTATTTGTATATTTGAGAAAATACTCTCTTACACATACTCTGGTAAAAATTTAAGAATAATCATTGTATTGTCATGACAGTTAATTTTTATTTTTTATGGATAAAGTGAAAGGTGTAAATATATTTTATAAGGCTAATTTTCTTTGTTTCTTGAGATTAAGATGGTGAAAAAGTACTTTTTTATTTCGTACATATCTAAAATATTTTTTACAAAGAATAAGGCCTGCTTTATTAGTTGGTGCACTGGAAAATTCAAAATAAGGTTAGTTTTATTGGTGCTGGTAATTTTTTTGGTGCAGTGAATAGTTTAGCACCAACATGAAAAGTACCAGCACCAATCGAATTAACCTTATTTTGAATATTTCAGTGCACTTGCAAATAAAGTCGGTCATGTTTTTTGTATAAAATACTTATTTCACATTTTTTAGTGTTTCATTAGTCATGTAAATTGAACGTTCACTTTTAGGTAAATTTCTTAGAAATGTACCTATTGCCATCGTTCACACTTTTGAATTTCGAAAAAATTTCAACGGCATGTTGTTATATGTCTATAAGTTAGTCCAAAAAAACATTTGGTTCAAAAATTATATATATATATATATATATATATATATATATATATATATATATATATATAATATCGGGTAAGTAGTTTCAAAATGGCGACTATTCAAACATTTAAAAACATTATCAAAAAAGAGCCGTAGTGTAAATATAATCAAAAATAATTTTAGGTTATAGATATAATCAGTACCTACAACTTTTGTTCAAGCAATTTTTCATAAAATACACAGGTAAAAAAATAAAAATTAATAAAGAAAAATAACAAATATTGATAAGACATGAACACTCAATATAAATTTGATGTAATTGTACATTTTCTGGAGATCTTAATATAGACCCTGATTAAAAAATATAGTATATTTATTGAAAATAAATAGGCGAAAAAAAAAATCTACCTTGAAGTGGAACTCGAACCCTGTCTGCTTTATATTAAACAGCCAAAACAAAAACCTCTAACCGCTAAGCTATGACACATATAACAATTTTAAGTAATAACATGTAGGTATACCAATGAAAAGGTTGTTCAAATTTCAATTCAATGAATTTTGAAAAATTTACCTTTCTGCTGACTACAGGCCATCGGGATTTTTTTGATGTAGAAGTATGGCGGTAATAATATTGCACTTTCCTAATTTAAATGATGTCTGAGCGAGAATGAGAAGGGAATATGGTACCATTTCACATTACTATTCTTTCCAATGAAAAAAAGAGTCGGTCCATATTTACTAAGCAGACAGAAGACTCATACATGCATAGATAAGCAAACGTACATTTTTTTAATTGAATACGACCTCCGTTTTTCGAATTCGGACAATAAATGCATATCACTGGAATAAAATTTAATTTACTTTTAATGTCTACTTTTTATGGCTTTTCTTATAAGAGACAAGTCCGTTATATCCTAATCCTAGATATAATCAATAATAAAATCACTGATCCTATATCTGTCGAAATGGGTATTAGACAGGGAGACTCTCCAATTCCACTTCATTTCAATACTATCATCGAAGAAATTATAAAAAAGTGTATAGGTAAACTGAAAAGATAACAAATCAGTGATATGGAGATTAAAACTTTATGCTACGGTGATGATGCAGTTATAGTTACAGAAAATGAAATTGATTGAGGGCATGCATCAATAAATTAATTTGGCCAAATAAACATATCTGAACAGAAACAAAGTCCCATATTTATAGCAGAGACTTTGTTTATAGAGCAACATTTACACCAATAATAACATACAATGCCGAGACACATCTCGACACGTCAAATACTAAACGGCTTCAAAACGCTATTCTACGTAGATCAAAGCGAGAATATCAGAAGGACTTGCAAGATAGAAGACATAAATAAATGGATAGGTACTTACTTGATAGAAAGGCTGAATGGAATCAACACATTACCGAATGGACGACAAACGAATTGTTAAAATTACTCGCGATAAATCTCCCTTAGGTCGCATAAGTTTCGGACCACCCGGGAATAGAAGGAGTAACAATTTAACATCAGACAAAGAAAAAACAACCTTTCTGGAGTGTTAAGTGCTTTATACAATGTTTTCGTTTAAATAAGCGGTCATGTATTGTTTATTCCGCAGACTCAGATTCTGTTTACAAATATCAAAAATTTCGTACAGTTCCGAAGATATTCGACAAGGTCCATTATTTCCGTTATTGTGAAAGTTATCAAAACATTTTCAAAACAAGAGTTGCTTGTTCCTTTAAGATAAACTCATAATAATTTTCAAAAAAAAAACGCGGTTTTTGAACTGGTGATGGTAACTTTTTTTTTTTAAAAGGGCTCATCTTAGATTTTATCATAAAAAAAATTACTTTCATTAAGTTTCATCAAAATCTTTAGGGACATTTTTAAGCTACAGTCTTACACGGCGATACTTGAACAACTGCTGCGTGCAGGATACCCATTCTATACTTCAGGCGTTCGGTATCGGTACCCTACAAAACACAAAACGACAAAATTGGGCCATTCGTTTCCTAATCTTGGCACAGATACCTGAAAATATTTTGTTGGAATCTGGGGACGAACCTTAAAACTTAAACATCCGTTGAAAACTGGACACGACAATTTTGCACGATTATAATATTTTCCCTACATAGCTACGAGTACTTGGGGTAGTGGTAGGAAAGTAATAACTGATACTAGGTCTCTTATTACCCTTGTTAACTGTCCTTCGTTGTGTGATATTGTTGTTCTCGTTCCATTCATATTATGACCATGACCTAATAAAATCTTCTTCTCTCCGAAAACCGCCCCCGAAAAAGTTGAAGGGGGTAATTTTTCTCGAAAATCTAAAATCCGAAACGGTAGGATATATATAGAAGATAAGAAAATATCCGGAAACGTTTAAATTAAAGATTTTTCCAAGAGAGCTACAATTTTCGAGTTTCAGCGATGTTAAAATTTGAAAATTTGAGAATGCCAAATTAAAGACCAGATTATTTGTTGCAATATTTATAATGAACATGTTTTCCATATAGTTACGGTTTCCGAGTTACAACGGTGGTAAAGTCTATAATATGCGTATTTCCGAAACGATGTTTTTAGATTTCCGAATATTAACCAATACAAGCAAAGAATATACATGGGTAATGGTATAAGCTAACATTCAACGATTTTCGTGACTAATGTTACATCAAAAGTGTGAAATAAATATTTTTTACAAAAAAATGGACCAACGTTATTAGATGGTGCAATGAAAAATAAAAAATAATACTAATTCAATTCGTGCCAAAAGTTTTAAATCTAACTACAACCTGCAACTGCACAACTTCGAAAGTACCAGCACCAATAGATTTAATATTATTTTGTATTTTTCACTGCACCAACAAATAACGTTGGTCCATTTTTTTGTAAAAATTATTTATTGAAGATGAAGTGAGGAAATAAGAAATTTTAAATATCCAATTTGGAAAAACCAACAACTAAGTACAAACTCGAAAATATAAAAAAAGCATGAGTATGACCAGTGATTACACATGGAGCTGAAACATCATAAACAGAGAAGATCTTTTAAGACCACCTGAGATGAAGACACTAAGAATTATAACGGATACACATTACCGGTAGGCAAAGAAACACAGAAATAAAAGAGAAGTCAGATGGTTAAGAAAAAGAAGAAGAGGATGAAGCTAGCAAGTTAACTGAATGTCGCACGACAGAATAGCCAGATAGCCAAGATTAAGATACAAAGCCAAATACGAAATAACCACCACACGGATGAGAACGACCACAGGAATTCCTAATAGGAAGAAACCGGAACTAAATATGTGATGCACGAAGTGGGTTCAATTTTGTTCACATTTTTCGATAATTCTGTTGGGGTACATATAAATTGATTACATGTTAATGAGGATTCAAAAGAATATGTAAATAGATTCCGAATACGCTAATTCAAAATAAAACATGTAACTTGGTTTTCCCCATTTTGGGTTTACTCGCAGTTAGTTTAGATTGAGTTTTTTTTTCAAAAACCAATGAAAAATAAATATTTTTTACTTTATTAGTTGGTGCACCGAAAAATACGAAACAATATTAATTCTATTGGTGCTGTTGCTTTTGTAAAAAATATTTATTTCACACTTTTGAGTGTACAATCAGTCACGAAACTCGTTGAACGTTCACTAATACCAAAGAAGATAGTACTTATCATATTACCCATGGTGATGCCGCGAGACTAGTCTTGGTCTTGCAGGCTTGGTCTTGCAAAAAAGACCGAGACCAAGACCGTCTATACAAGACCAAGACCCAAGACCAAGACCCAAGACCAAGACCCAAGACCAAGACCAATACTGGGATGCAAGACCAATACCAAGACTAACCTGGTCTTGGTCTTGGTCATGCTGCAAGACTTGCGAGACTTGCAAGACTCTCGCAGTTCCGTAACCAAACAACAAATTGATAGCAAATATATTTTTTTGCTCAATGATTCGATAAGAATCGCTAGTAAATAAGCTAAATAATTTTATCTTTGAACTCCTTTATTTTACAGATTCGAAAAATATTGAATTAAAAGTTGTTGGGTGAAGAGCAAGTTCATTTTACCCTTCTATAGGATTTCTTGATTTCAAAAAGTTCTGAAACACCCTATACAGTAATTTCAACCCTTCTAGGATTTCCCTTAACGAGCTGTTTTCAAAGAAACCCGACAGCTAGTAGCCAGGTGAAGGTAGACTACACGGATTTTTATTTTTATTATTTTTTCTATCACGAAGAATGTTTTAAGCAAACGTAACAAATCATCTATAAATCTGATATTTTCTTATGATATTTATCCAGTAGCCACTTTTGGAGATTTTCTAAATTTTAGATTGTCCTTATTTTGAAACATTTTTTTCGATCATGCTCATTAACTAACTCAACTGAGATATTCACATGAATGATGTTTGAAATAGATACCTAATTTTATAAATGCGCAAATCTCTACGTATTTTTAATTTTCATTATTTTTTTGGAAAAAGCTTTATACATAAGTTGAAGTTAGTTTTATAAACCAGAAATACTTTTAATCGCTTTCACTAACGGCCACTCTGAGATATTTTTTCTATTTTTCTTAAGAAAATGTTACAAGACCATTGTAGATTCAAGAAACAGAAGTATGATGCACAAATATAAAGCAGGGAAACCATTATACCTATATGAAAATATGACTAGAAAGTAGTAAAATGAGTGCTCAGGTGCGGCGGAAGATACCAGGAAAGCACAAGCAAACTAAGTAGAGCTAGTAAGATATGATTTTCATGTGTGAATAATATTTTTTAAACCTTATTAATTAGTTTCACTTCTCCCTTGCTTTAATTTAATTCTACGCACCTAGTTTTATTCTCAGTAGGTACTTATTCTAGAACAGTTTAGTACCATTAAAATACCAGGCGTGTTTGTTCTGGACAATCTCTTTATACGGTCGATATGAATCCATTTCGAATGATAATGGGCAATCTTATAAGATTACCAATTATATACTTCCGATCCATATTGCAGGGTTCTTCTTCATTTGAATTACGTAATTAAGGTTTAGAATCGCGCAAACTTTTCACAATTATAATAAGATCAACATTTTTGCAAGAGTCTTGCGAAGTCTTGCAAGTCTTGCAGCAAGACCAATACCAAGACCATATATGCAAGACCAAGACTGAGGATTTGATGCAAGACCAAGACCAATACCAAGGGTGCAAGACCAAGACCATATCGGTCTTGGTCTTGCTTTGCGAATCACTAATTACCCACGTACCTATATTATTTACTTGTACTTGTTATTAGATCTCACAACAACGCGGCGGAAATAAGAATAATATGTATTTTGGATTTAACAAACACATATGTGTGATTTTAACATCAATGTAACTCAAAAGCCGTAAGTCTTTTAAAAAAATGTTCAATTTAAACATTTCCAGATATTTTATTATCTTTAATTGTGCCATCTTGGATTTTCGAGAAAATTTGCCATCTTCACCCCTTCAGGGCGGTTTTCGGTGGGAAGAAGATTTCGGATTTGCTTTTTTATGACTATGTGACCAATCATCAAAATCGGAGTTAATAAATTTACCTAATCGGCTAATGTACTTTGTTGTGTACCTATAATCAACCATTTTTCATGTAAACATCTTTCGGTTTTTAACTGCTGCTGGGATTTTTTGCCGAGATATACCTATCTAGATACTTAGCAATTTTACTGTATCGTTTAACCCTGTGCTAAAAGTTGATGGGTGAATTCACTTGCGTAAGACTCAAAAGTTCGCAGATTGCTTCCAATGGTTTATTTTGAACACTCTGTACACGACCTTCTGTTGTAGTACAACTGTCACCACTTGTCACCTTGAAAATCTAAGCTGTCACTGTCTTTACCGACTGAACATCTGATTCCACAGACTGACTGTTATAAACTGACTTTATAAGACTCACCCTGACCCGTGATTGGCTTTATACATCTGAATCATGATCTGACATTCATCGAGAATGTTCTATGATTATCTAGACGCACATAATAATGTTCTAGAGGCTTGTTAAACTGACAATACTATGACCAATTGTACCTCACATATAGTTTCTGGAGGGATCGAGAATAAATCTACTATAATTCTAGAACTACAAAATGAAATATACAAGCAACAACTATTGTAAAAAAGGTAGTAGAATAAGTAACTAATAAACGAATAACAACCGTAAGTACATGACTACCTATCCACGTTACGTTACGTAAGCCATCCATTTCAAATGCATTAAAAAAAGTTTTATTACGGCATTGTGAGAAGATTCACAGGCTCAAGTTGGGAAAGTTCATCTCACCACTACTTATTATGATCGTAAGCTGGGAACGAATTTACTACCGTCCTTAATAGATTTGGGATCAACCTACTGATATCATATATTAGATTAATCCATTCATCCTCTCCTCAAGGATCGATGCTTTAAATAAATTCAATGATTTAAATAAACAGTTAGTTGAAATATGATTATTCCTGTGTTAGTAGCTTGAACTTCCTATTGAATGATTTAAAAAAAATCAGTGAACGAAAAAATCGTTCATCCTTCTTCAAAAGGGGTTTCTTTTGAGTGAAAGAACATTTTGTTAAATATTGCCATTGAATTACATATCTATCAGCAGTCCTGTCTTCATTATTAGATTTTGCATTGATTTAAAATAATATTTATTCTATTGTTACTGGTAATTTTGGAGTAGGTGTGAAGAGTCTACTGACCTGATCTGACACTAGCACAACTTGAAAATGACTATAGAATAAATATTTTTTTGTATTTTTCATTGTATCATCTAATAAAATCGGTCCTATCTTTTGTGAAAAGTTTATTATTTTACAAATTTTCTTTTTTATATCTATCGATTAATTCTTCGTACTTTTTCTTTGTTTTATCAACATTAATTCATAAAATTTATGACGTTTTGGGCTTGTTTCAATTGCAATTCTATCTTCTAATACTTTGCTGTATCATGATACGAAAAGATTAGATAAAATGTTCATAAATACCATTCAAATGAGTGCTTCGTGTTTAAGGTGAGCGTCAGTTGTAATTTAACGCTGAAATATAATGTATAAAGTTGGGTGAAGTTGTGTAAAGATCGTGAGTCCGTGTTCATTATCTTTATTCAGGTAATATTACCGTCTTGCGCTTGGAATTGTGAGAATAATCAGCTGCTAGAACCCTAACTTTGTTATGGAAACAGAATTACCACTAAAATAATCATTAATACTATTAGGGTCATTAGATACGACCTGGCTATAAGGCGATCACCTGAAACTTCTGGTTATTTAGCACCATTTCCATATTATTGCCTATCTATGATGATGGAAAAAATCGCGTATTGATCTAGAAGTTTATGCCCTTCTTTTAAATAGGAAGTAATTGTGATCAAGATATTAATGGGCATAACGAATATGTCGCAATTTTTTCACAGTTGGAGTCAAACTGTATGTCATTGTTTGTTAACATCTATAAGAGTATAAGTCTTGCATATTTTGATTACAATTATTGATACTACATTTGATTCATACATCACTATGCTCTGATTGTATCTGTTTTGATTTTGTATTCTTGACTGATTTAATATTCAATAAAAATAAGATACTTAGGGATCCAGTCATTTATTAAATACAATTCTTTGAATTATGCCAAGCTTTTGAGAATGTTTATTCTCTTCAACAGTACCAAAGTCATGAATTTAAAATAAATTAGTCAAAACAGAAAAAGTTTCACAGCCATCAATTAAAATATAAATAATGGCATTTGAGAATTCTCCGGTGTTCCTCAAGGTTTTGTTTCAGGACTTTTATTACAGCAAACAATGTTATGTTTATTGATGATACAACAGTTACACTCTGTGGAGAAAGCGAATTTACATTTCCTATACCAATTCAGTCATGACGGTGACTGAAATAGTTACAAATTCTAATCTATTTTACTGCAGAAATTTACCATATTGGTATTGAATTTGCAATTTGCATATTATTAGAAAATCTAACCCATTTGTCAGTTATTGTCTACGCTTGTCGTGATCGCGCAATTTGTTATTCTGTCGCGAATGTAGCTCGAAGAAAAGATAATGGACTTGAAGGAAATAATCGCACACAATCTGGAAGACCATCTAAACTCGAAGAAAAGTAGAAAAAAGAAACATCACAATATCAGCCGAGTAAAGAAAGAAAGGAATCCAGTGCAAAAAAACAATAACTCAATAATGTTTAATAATATTAAAAAAGAAAAGATTTTTTGTTTTACCAAAATGTAGGTGAAATTTATTAAATAATAATAAATCTATGTAAACACTAGGTTACTTTTTTTTCTCAGGCAGTAGGTATAATTACTAACACTAATAAAGGGGCTAGTCCGTATATATTGGAGATACATCTCTTACAAGATATCAATTTCCCTTGCCCTTAAATATAAACATAACAAAATAAATAATAGGATAGGTATATGAATAATATTTAAAATGTTGAATATTTTAGGGCAAGGGAAATATCCATCTTAAATTTGACAAAGTTAAATGACATGAAGCAATTTACTCACTATTGAACCTTAAATTCGTCTTACAAATTCTACACTAATATGGTGCATTTTTGCACTTTGATGGAATAGGTTATGTAACTAATATTCTGCAAACAAATACTACTCGATTTCAGTCACCGCCGTGACTGAATTGGTATAGGATATGTAAATACGCGTGGAGAAACCATTGAAGAATTGTAAAGTAATATTGCAAAAGCTCTCAGTAGAATTAAAGAATTGTGTCATAGGAATCAAGCCATTCTGAATACTGACAAGACAGTCTACACAAGTTCTTATCTGGAAAAATAAGTTTCAAAGAGGTAATAATTTGACATTCAGTCATAACGTCAAGTTACTAGGAACATGGCTTAACTCAAACATTAGCTTCTTCTCTCAAATAAAAATGCTGTTTATAAACAGCTTAATAAAACATACTCGAGGTTTCAGATGAAATCTGTTTTGGTCAAAAAAGGCTGTTGAATGGATGCATCTAATAATACAACATATCTAACTTCAGTCTATTTGGAAGTCATCATAACTATACATCAAGAAGTCTTATGTTGGACATACCAAAACAAAAATTTTAAAAGTCTTCCAAACGGAGAAGGTATACAGTTCGACTGTCTGCTTATTTTTGGTTCGTGCTCGCTTTGTATATAGTAAACGTACTCCGATTTTGATGATTTTGAAAAAAAAACCTAAGGGGGTGAATGGGGTAATTTTTCTCGAAAATCGAAAATATAAGGTGACAGAATTAAAGATAAGAAAATATACGGAAACGTTTAAAAAAGAAGTTAGTCTAAAAAGTAGAAAACCTTTATGTGAGAAAATCTTTTTAAATTAAAACACAAGAATTAATAGATATCACAGTTTATTGATCATATCAACCGATATTTATATACAATTTTATAAGAGATTTTTACGTACACAGAAATTAACCCTAACATAAGCAGTCTTATTTTATCCATACTAGGCTCATCCTATGAGTAGTTTATTTTTAAAGTTAAATCATTAAAAAATTCTTATGTTAAACGAGTCGATGAAAATTATCACTTTGATCATTAGGTATAATTAAACAGCAGCCCTTTTACAGTTAAGGTACCTACAATCATGACACGTTTCCATTCACATGATTGTAAGTCATTTTCATAGCATCTTCCGGACTCTTGTACTCTAATTTATTGTTCGCAGTTGGTTCTAATGTCTTTTTCAATAGTGTTTTATGCAAGACAAGATGTGATATACTGAAAATAACACCAAGGAAACTAAATACTTGCATAGCGTTCCTTCCACCCAGGTATTTGTAGAGGATGCCACCAAGAAAACTTCCAATTGCATAGCCTGTGGAAGAAGGTATTCGTATGAAATACTAATTTAGTCTTCAGGCGTTTGTAACAATTCTTCGATAAGAATAGGAAGTTTGATAATAATTTACAATTTATATCATCATCAATCATTACTAATTTAAAGGGGATTTACACGGTTTCATTAGCTGGAACAAGTATTAAAGCCAGTAACTAAAATACATTTCTTTTTGTTCAAGTGGTTGTGTTTTTTAGTGTTTTGGAATGGTTCACATAATATTTGAACAATGTTAAAAATGACAGTTGTTGGATTATCTTAAAAAATGCGTTTTGAGTATATGCGAAGAATGATCTAATATTTTATCGGAAGAAATTAACAAAGTAAAACGTTGTTGGGCGATTTTTTGGAATCTTCAATTTCTTCCTTTTCTTGGGAATCCCCATATTATCTTGAATGATATTAAATGCCGCATCCCTTGCTTGCTTGTTTTTGTAGAGTGAAATCTTTGTGTTCCATAGACACGGTTTGTCTCGATATTCTTGCATAAATTTAACTGTTGAACTATGAAGGGTATATACACTCCATAGGTTAAACTATCCTGTCTACACGCATCCCAGTTCGCTTCAGCCAGTCGGAAAACAAGAGTGGGGGTAGCCACTTGCTCGAGTAAATAGAACCTGCTTCTATTGACTTGACTAAACTTCTGACTAAAATGTTTACTAGCTTAAGTACTAAATCACTTAGTCTACACGGTTCCATTCATTGAATATTTGTTACTGGCTTTAGTACATGTTCCATCTACTGGAACCATGTAAATCCCCCTTTAGGTTTATGAAACTCTACAGTCAGTCATACGAAAAGATAAAGACGATTTATATGTTCTGACAATAGAATTTAAACACAACAAACAACAATATTGTGCAGTACTGTAAGAAGCGAATTATCGTTTTCATGAATTTATTTGTCTTTTGGTTGTATGTATAAAAATCAGAAGTAACTCTCAATCCAAATATTATTTAGCGTAAAACAGATCTTATAAACATTTAAATTTTTAATAAGATAAAAGGGATGATAACATAAAAAAAAATCTCAACTTTTCGTTCATGTATTTCCTATATTAATTGAACAGTGAACATTAATATGCAACAATTTCGATAAAAAATGAGAAAATAATTTTCAAGAGAATCACTTGCATGCGTGATCTATTGTTTTATATATAATTGAAAATACTTTTTAAAGCATTATTTATTAAATTAAAAATACAACATGCCATAAGAATTAACAAAATTACAGGGGGTTACACAAAAATAAATGACAATATAACGTTCTTGGTGCATTGTTTAAACTTTCGTATCGGAGTGCTAAGAATGTAGGCCTTATTCGTAAATCCGTAAAATATGAATTATCTACAGGTTGTAAGATTTGAAAAAAAGACTTTCCACTTTTTCATTTTTCTGAAAAATCATAGAACCTAGTTTTTGAAGTGAAACTTTTATAGCGAAGGTAAATTCATTTCCATGTCACAAAATAGCGACACAAAATTGGTTAGATTAAATCAATCTTTGGTACGGCCACAAATTAAAGTCTGTGATACGGCAGACACGGCGGCAAAGGCGTCACATCAAGGAATGGCTTGAGTAGGACGACTGTGTTTTACCTATACTGTGGTTTCATATTCACGAATTTGTAAACAAACATTGATTGCTCTTCGTATACATAAAGGAGAAACTGGAATCAAAAACTGTGGCTGAACGGTGTCGTGATTATCGAGCCTGTAAAAAACTTTTGAATAATGCTAGTGTTAAAATATGTAAGAGTGATGCACGACGTCGGGATTGTCGCCTACGTATGCTTCGCTCGAGAGTGGTGCTCCGCCTCATTTTCTTGTTGACACAGCTGTAGAAAGTGGTGCTCCTTCCCATTCTTTTGTCAGAATAGCTCTACAAATTGGTGATCAAAGTGCACATTCAAATGATTATGAAAGATTGACTGCTCCAGGACTAAGCAATCGACGAAGGCTCAATTTTGAAATCCTTAAAACTTCTTATAGCAATTTCATTCGGCCTAAAACCGCTCACGACGAATTCAAAAATAAATTCCTAGACAACTACTTTGGATCGCCATGCTCTATTTGCGATAGAGTTTGGTTCAAGAAGGATTTAAAATCGCCTTCTCTAAAAAATTATGAAATCCTGAACATTTTAGTGCAAGGAAACTCCATAGATCAGCTCAAATATCTAGAAATACCATCTTACTTGCCTCGCTTAGATCTTGTTTTTGAAATACTGATTTCTCCAAGAATACCCTTTATGCCAATCAGGAATTTTGGAATTTTATCCTATTCCTAGCTAAATACGTTTATACGTTACATAAAACTCGTGACTTTTCACGCCCCAGTTTTTTTAATATTGAGTTCCTTTCTGAATTTTGAACAACTTCAAGAATCAGATCTCTATGGTATTACTCATTAATAAAATCGTGAAGACTGAGCCTGAATTAATGCAAAGAATATAAAGTCTAATATAATAATAAGATTACTGTTTATATCCTGGGCGGCGAAAATAACCTATGAGTCAGTGAGCTACGAGATCAGACCAAATTAACAGCTCTCAGTATCTGTATACATGATCTGGGTAATATTGCCAAACAAACGGATAGGTAATCTCAGAAAGATGGTTACGAATGCAATATATTTTATCACAAAATAATTCAGCTGAAAGTTGGAAGAAAGGATTCAGAGCAGACACAAGTATTGTAATGAAAATTTGGTTATTTTTGTGTGTGTGAGGATGAAGGCATAGGTCTAGTTTCGATAGGAGTTTTTCCTTGATAACGGTTCTTATTTATTTCATCATCTTACCGAATCCGTCATCCATGCCCGCTGCTATTCCTTGCATCGTGGCCGAGGCACCAGGCGGGGCTAGTTGATTGGCATACTCAACTATTGTTGTGTAAGTCATTGCATACGTAGGACCTTGGAAGATGAATTCAATGGGCACTATATACCAAGGGGATGGAGCCACCGAAATGAGGGCATAACGTAGGGCGTAGGTGATGAAGCACATGCTGAAGCAGTGCACGTGGCCAAAACGGCTTAGTATTTTTCCTGGGGACATAAATTAAGTATTTAATATTTTCAACTTCTTTGTAACAAGAAAACAAGACAATTTTCTTTAGCACCTGTTAGGAACAGCTCTGTATGAGTGTGTTCACAGAGTGAACAGGTACTCTCTGGTACGTCGAGGTTAAATTAGGTTAGTTGAATTCAGGTAGTGCGTTGAGTAAGGTTCTATTAAACTTGGATGTATCTTACCCGATAGTGAAAAGAATATCACTTCTCCTCCTAATGTTTCCGCTGCCAGTACTAAACCTTCAAGTAGTTTTATATTTTTTGTATGAGTTTCAGCAGCCAAGTCCTCCAAATACCTAAAATATTATTTCGGGATAATCAAAATAATTTCATATTGAGAATAATCAAGTACTTACCAAAATAAATAATATATTATAAAACTATCTATTATTCCAGCAAAAACGGCAAATGTTATAAATGTTATAACATGACGATTATTCATTAACTCTTTGATATCTTTGAAAATATTTTTAGGTGCTTCAATTATCGGCAACTAAAAAAAATAAATGAGCAATAAAATCAACTCTGAATTACTTTTGGTTCTTTTAAATTTAGACAAACCTCAAGTTGACTACAAGCTGCGAAATCTATAAAGAAGAATATTATCATTATGATAATTGCTGGAGCATATGTAATAGAAGTTCCTGAGAAAAAGTCAACTGCATAACCCGATATTAGAGCTGACAGGCCCCAACCAATGGTTCCCCAAACTCTTTGTTTACCATAGTTGTATTCATCACCTGAAATTAATTATCTACAATTTATTGTTATATTTTTATTAAGTATTCAGCGTATCTCTAGAAGGTCCTTGCAAAATACTCCCTCATAGGCTACTTAATTGATTCAAGCAAAATTACGCATGCACAAAGCTGGGGTACTGAAGGTACCTACATTTTAAAATCGGTTTCTTGTGTATTCTGTAGAAATAAGAAGAGTGCACTATTGAAACACAACATTTTTTATTGACTTTAAAAATGCATATGACATAGTAAACAGAAATTCCGTACAAACATAAGCAGCCTTATTCTAAAATAACTTCAAGTTCGAAACTAGCGTATAATAATAATACTTTCGTATGATATTACCATTACCATAGTAACAAACAAACACCATAAGCTTGTGTCGAACTTAAAATTGTTTATGAATAAGGCTCAGATTCATTCACCGCAGAAATAGGGTGACGCACTTTCGAGTGTCTTTTTCAACTTGGCTTTGGCTAGTTTAAAAAGACATATAAATAGAGAAGAATAATAATAAGACATTAGGAATAAGTCCTCAAGCCTTTCTTTCTATACAAACAGATGAAAGAATCTTGTGAGTCTTTGAAAGAAAATTACTTTCAAAGCCATCTGTGAGAACGGTATATAGCACAGACGCTATAAGAGCGACTGAGATGGATAGGAGATAGGACAGAGAAACAATGGATGAGGTAGACTGTAATCCAAGTGAAACAGATAACAAAGGACACACAAATATCAGTTGGAAGACTAGATACATGGATCAAGTTACAGTAATACATCAAATACCTTAAAGTAATACATTGGAAAACTAAGGCTCGAAATTGAGAGAAATGGCGGAATCTCAAAATATTCTGTAGATGAAAATGAGATTAACCGATAATAATCATACTTTTATTTTTTACTGACCTACTAAAAATATACATTGTATGTAATGTGGTTAAATAAACGATCTATCTATCTATCTATCAAATAATGTTTTTTCACAACTTCCAAAAAAAGGGGAAGTATACAATTCGGTTTTATTTTTGCTTGTTTGTGCGTTTTGCATTTCAAACGTCCTCCTATTTTCATTATATTCGATTCATTTGAAAGCGGAGAGTTGAGAAATGATCCCTTAGGTGTAAGATACACTAAAATCCAAAATCTTCTTCCTTCCAATTGGCGCTGGTACTTTTAAGTGGGTGCAGAAAGTCTTTTATCTAACTACAACTGCACAACTTCAAAAGTACCAGTAGGTACATATAGAAATAATATTATTTTGTATTTTTCAGTGCCAACTAATGAAGTCGGTCTAATATTTAGTAAAAATATTTATGTAATTTTCAGTGGACTAATAAAGCCGGTCCTTGTTTTTGTAAAAAAAATATTTACACAGACCCTTTAGGGACACGCTATAAATATATAATTCCGGCTTACCCTGTGTGATCAGAATTGTAGCCAGTTTTTTGTTTGATGGTACTCACCAATGACATCAAAGCAAATGGCGTCACTTATTGAATTCACCACATTATAACCAATAGATCCTACTGACATCAGTATCAGAAAGCTCCAGAAGGTAAATGATCCATATAGACAACTACTGGAAATGTTTTCAAAGTCGTTGATACAATTAACAGCACAAGAAGAAGTTGTACTATTGATGCTATTTGAAACAATTTTATCGTCCTTGAAATAACAAAGCCGAGGTTGTTGACTAGTATTGAGGGATTTGTTAGGAGATGTCATTAGAAAATTTGAGGAACGATTGAAACACTGGGATGTACATACAACTCTTGTGATTTGTTTGTTGCATTTTTCTTCGAGAAGGGTAATCTGTGAAATAAGAATAGTGTGAATATATGTCATAATCTTGAAAAATGTATCTTTATAGTTGGTGCAAAAATTAAAAGATACAAGATTGAATTAAACATTGGTCATTGGTAACATATCTAATAAATCTGGTTTTCTGGAATTCATCATCCAAACAAAACTGTGTGCAACTGAATCATAAATAAAAAGCTATGGATTTGAAATAAGATAGATAAATCTTTAGAAATACTCTTTCTATGAACCTTCGGCGTTTTTTGCTTAATTCCGTTTATCAATGTCGGTCAGTATTAGCCCGCATTTACATGCTCCTGTTTTGCTCCTCATTTAATCAAAATTTCTATTCGTTTTTTTTTTATCACAGATAATAATTGTAATCTCAGTTTTATAAGGAACTACCAAAAAATATAGAAAATTCTGAAAAAAAATTGTTTTGGGGAAATTATGAATCAATTTTTTAGTTTTTTTTTTTAGAAAATAATTCATATTATTTCTTGCTAAGGTGTATGATTCACACATTTACTTTGACTTTATGCATTACCTATACTATATTGAACATTTTCTCACCCTCTAATTCATAATTCTAAATGTTTGAATTCTTGTATGTTTCTGATAATTTTTTGGCCTTTCATTAAAAAAAGCTATGATAGGTTGAAAGGTGGAGAAAAGTATAAAATTAAAATTCGACCTCTCGGAGCTTTTCCTCCATATTATGTTAATATTTAAGTAGATATTGAATCGTCTTATAAACAATTATTGTGCACACGCTTATAGATAGAGGGGTAAGTTTTACAAAACATTCACATCTTACTATTAATCTGAGTAGAATATTTTCATCTGAATTGCATGTAAATATCATTGTAGTTTTGGATACAAAACATTTACTTTGTAAATTATATTATAGGTACTTAATTTTAATTGCTGCCTAGATTGAAATTGTATACGGTTTTAGTTCATGCTTATAATGCTAGAATTATAACTAATAACACATTCGTTTGTATTATTTCAATATTTCAATGGGTTATAAACTTTATCACTTTTTTTTATATGAACAATAAATGGCTAAGTGGAAGAAGTTAATCATTTTAATCATATTTTTGAGAGAGAAAAGGAAATCAGAAATCTATCAATTAGTAGTCAAAGTCAGACTTATGGAATCACATCTCACTTATTAATTTGGCGTGAATTTTTACGTGAATTATTAGAATTTTGCATAAGTTAGGGATCTATATTGTTCAAATGCGGACATGAATTTTAAAATTATCATTTTTCAGTTAAGGGTTCAACTTTAGAGGTTGCGAAAGAAATAAAAGAATTTTTGTGGAGTAGAATTTTGAAGCCTTTTGATGCTCTAGTGACTTTAGCGTTTAAGTGATTTTTTACGTTTAATTTCATTAGACATTTTTCTAGGAAAACACTTGGACATTATTATTAGATATAGTCCATTGCATATCTCCTAAAACATCAAAAGGCATAGAAAAGTCAATTAATTATTTCCATATGTAATGAACTAATTATAGTAACATTAACATTTCCTACCCAATTCCGACGTCGAAGGGAGCTCTTATTAAATATCAGCTGTTCCAACCTAAGGTAAAAATTGATGGAATCAATGAAAAATATTGTTAATGACTTTTACATAATGGGAATGGTTTTATAATATTTTTTAAACTTCATATTGAAACTAAGTTGGTCTCGATAGGAAGACCATTCAAATTAGATTTTTTTTAAATCAACCACTATTTTTCAGAATTTGATGAATACTCAAGTAGCCCGCTGCAACATAGTTATTTTGAATGGAATGGGTTAAATGTTCTAAAATCTAACCAATTTTCCACTCACCGAATCGTCACACGGTTCCAAAAGAGAATCCAATGTTCCATTAATGCTTACATCAATCCTCGGTTCTTGTGGCACAAAATTCAACAAAGCAAATGCCATTACCATGATGAGAATGAGGAACATGAATATAGTTTTTCGATAGTCGCGATAAACATCAACCAACATACCAAAAACTGGCTTAGCAAACAGAAACAGTATGGGCAGTATGCCTGTAATGGTGCCCATCACAATGGAAGATACACCTAGCTCTTTGCCTAATACTGGTAGCTGTGGCAGTAAGGGGGCCATTGCTAAAATTTGAAATAATATAAAATACTAGAGAAGATGAAATACCAAAAAAAGATTACTTAAATTACAAAGTTTAAAAAAATGATTTCAGAGTTCAGATTTAAAGCTATGCCATGGTATAAATATATGTACCTACTGATCTGGTGTATTGTATAGTTTTACTTCATTGATTTTACGTTCCAATGTTGAAATTTATATACTAAACATATTTTAAAATAAAATATTAGAAAGTATAATTCTACTTTTACTAATCGTGTTATTCGCAATTATGCAAAATTACTACATTATTTTTTCATTCATGTGTTATGGTCATTTAATATGTCACTTTTTAAATTTTTCATTGACCTAGAATCATCATCCCATTAATTAGTAGCTGAGTGATGATAGTGTAGGCAGGCAGATTTGTGGGGAGAACTAGGAATGAAACCCCTAAATTATTATAAACAGAGGTCGTGAGAAAAATGATAACCTGGCAAACCTGGACACTGCAGTTGGGAGCTCAGAGGCAGCTGAGTGATGGGGACCTTCAGCGGAAATTTCCGGGGTCATGGCAAGATAGATCCACGAAAAGTTATATGAATATTTATTATCAGATTCCATATTGGGAATACCAATGGACCTAATGGCCGCACAATATAACTTTAAAAACGAGTATTTAGTGGTCGTATCAGATATGGATAGTAGGACCTCCCATAATAGTGAATTTTTACTGGGATACACTGCACAGAATCCAAGGGCCTCAGTATGAAGAGTAACGGGGGTAACTCAACCCCTCTAACAAAAACTAGTAAATATTTCCTACGTTACTATTTTTAAATTAAATTTGATGATTATGTTGAATGTTTTATCTTGATATCTATATTTTGTTTCATTTCTATCGTTGTCGTACATTTTCTGCAATCTCAACCCGTCAGCGGCACACAACACAATCCCATTTCAAAACTATGGATTGAAGGAGGCGGGGGAGGACAAGAGACAAGAACATACTCGTACTTGACAATATGAAAAAAATGGATCTTGCTTTTCCGGAAGATGTAGAAAAATAAACTTAAACTTGATGATGCTTCGAATGCAAACACTTCGAGCTAATAGACCAGAAGGTTCTATTGAAGAATACTTCAGAAGAAGTATTTTTATTCCTCTTTTTGACCGACGAACCCCCAACGGAGGAGGTATACAATTCGACTGTGTGCTTTTTTTTGGGTTTGTGCGCGCAATTCATATAGTATTGCTACTCCGATTTTGATGATTTTTGATTCATTTGAAAGAGGAGGCTTGAGAAATGGTCCCATATTCATAAAAACGGGAATCCAACATCTTGTTCCCTCCAAAAACCGCCGGGTAGAGGGGCAAATTTTCTCGATAATTGAAAATCGGCGGTGGTATAATTAAAGATAGGACAATACCCGGAAACGTTAGAATTGAACATTTTTTCAAAAGACATACTATTTTCGAGATATAGGCATGTTAAATTCTCAAATATACCTATTGTTGCTATGTGGAGAGGGCGATTTCTGTCGAAAATTGAAAATCTGTTTGCAGTACATGAAAGACAATTATTTGTAGCAACATTTATAATAAACATTTTATCCTTAGAGTTACGGTTTTTGAGTTAATGTTAAAGTTAAAATGGTAACAACTAAAATGCTTAAGCGTATTTCCGCAGTGATGTTTTGGGATCTTAAGAATAACAACTACAAGCAAAGAATATACGTGGGTAATAGGATAGGTACTATCTTCATTCGTGACTAATGTAACACTCAAAAGTGTGAAATAAATATTTTTTACAAAAAATTGGACCGACGTTATCAGTTAGTGCACTGAAAAGTATAAAATAATATTAATTCTATTGGGGCTGGTACTTGTGAAGTTAGGTGAAGGTGCCAAAATTTATCAATCTACCTGATGCAACTGCACAACTTCAAATGTAACAGCCCCAATAGAATCAATACTATTTCATACTTTTCAGTGCACTAAATGATAACGTCGGTCAAATTTTTGGTAAAAAATATTTTTGACAACGTAATTGAAGATCGGAAATTTCAAAATTAAAGAAGAAAATATTACAGGAAAATTTAAAGAGCAGCAACACTGTGTACCGGGCCAAACAGACTATTTAGAATTTAGATATTTTTGGCGGGCCATTGACGGGTACTATTTCAGTTAGTTAGTTAAATATTATTTATTGAAATAATTTTTGGAATAAACAATAAAAATTGTATGTTTATGTGACTTAAAACTAAATATAAATCGGTATAAACAATGTGATTTCTGACATTGCTTCTGTTGTAATATTTTATTGTTAGGCTTCAAATCAGAAGTTGATAGTAACAATAAATCACAAATATGTTGTTCAGTTAGTGATTTACGTTATATGTTTTTTACTTAATTAAGATCTGAGAAAACTTGTTCACAAATATATTATGTTAATCCCTAACTACTTAAGAATTTCAAAGCCAGGTCTGTTATAACAGGAAAATTTTCTAATGGTACTAATTTCCAGAAATTCGGAAAATCTTCTGAGGATGTTATGCTTTCGAATAGAATATGTTTTTTTTCGCCAGAATGATTTTTTAGTTCAAAATAATTTTGGAGTTCAGTGAGTTTTAACTGGACATTGGCAGGATAAGTAATTATTTCTGTCGAAGTGATAATAAAGGGATTCACAAACATTTTTATATCTTGTTTTGACTGACTTGACGGGTATTTTCAGGCTTGCTTGCTTGGGCCATTTAAAAATAGATACTGAGCTCTAATTGAATGAAGCATTTTAATAGATCTGAAAAGATCGCATTGGGATAGAACAAAAAGCCACTCCCTATTTTAATCTAGTCTGATCTAATCAAGTAACTAGTAACTTATGAATCAGACTTTTTATGTATTTTCATAACATGAAGATATTGTACAAATTACACGTGAATTAATTTCAAATTTAATACGATTGTGTATTCACTAAGATTGACAATTAATTCTTCACTTCAATCTAAAAAATCCCGATGGCCTGTAGCCAGCGGAAAGGTAAATTTATCAAAATTCATTGAATTGAAATTTAAAAAACCTTTTCATTGGTATACCTACAAGTCATTACATATAAATTGCCATATGTATCATAGCCTTGCGGTTAGATGTTTTTGTTTTGGCTGTTGAATATAAAGCAAACAAGATTCGCGTTCCACTTCATGGCTGAATTTTTTTTTCGCCTATTCCTTATCAAAAAATATACTATACATTTTTTGAATCAGGGTCTATATTAAGATCTCCAGAAAATTTACACTGAGTGTTCATATTTTATCAACATTTCATATTTTTTTATTATTTTTTTTGTGCATTTTAGGGAAAATTGCTTCGAACAAAAGTTGTAGGTACTGATAATATCTATAACAGAAAATTATTTTTGATGATATTTACAATTCGTCTCTTTTTTGATATTTTTTTAAATATTTGAACGCTCGCCATTTTGAAACTAATCACCCTATATTGCCCAATAACGAACTCGGTCGAGATATTCAAGGGATTGATTTTTGTAGCAAATTTGAACTTGATACCTCCAAAACTGCGACCTCTATCGTGTTAACAAATTTCGTAATATCCCATATATATATATATATATATATATATATATATATATATATATATATATATATATATATATATATATATATATATATATATATATAAACTTTTGAACCAAATGTTTTTTTGGACTATAAAATTCCTCATTTGTAGTCTCAAAATTCATTTGACTACTTCACGTGTTTTTTTTTATGGAAACGATATAATTATTATTTGTTTTTAAACGAATATATTGAGCGTTTTGTCACCAGGCAAATCTATGAATTCACAATATCGCAGCCAAGCTGGTTTGGAAGAAGAAATTCTTTTTCCATTCTTTGATGGTTGATACCTACTACAGTGACAGAAATTTAGGTATCTATATCGACTATCTCACCGAAACGAACATTAAACAAACAATATAGACAGGGTATAAAGTTGACAACTGGTTGACAATATGACTTCAAAGGGTAAGGGGATACGTTTTCGCTGATTCTCTACATTTCTCTCAAGAAGTGTCTTATATGGATTTTATGATCTAATTTTTTTTCACTTTGAATATATTCTTTATATTTGGATGTTGGATGAATTTAGTCCATATATTATTGAAATTTTTCAGTTCCAAATGAAGAAAGACAATCTAAATCTGGCCTACCTGTTAGTTTAGAGAATTCTTGTATTAAATGAAATAAAAACCAAAATAATGGGTTAGCTTACGACTATTTGAAATCCAACATTCTACAACTTATAATTTTGGACTCAGAGTATTGTTATTTATTATTAATAATTAATAATTTATAGCTCAATTACCTATGATAATGGAAATTATTATAACAAACAGGAATTGATAGTATTGATTAGATTAATTATTAAAGAATAGGTATAAACATCGTTTACTTTATAAATGTCTAGTTGTCTACAGATAACGCAACATTTCAGTCGCATCCATATTATGATGATATATAGATATACCTATATCTAGATATCTATAACAAGTTACAATATTTTACAATAATAAGGATACTTACCTGCCATGAAGAAGAAAAAGTGCATTTTGATTGGAAGTAATTGCTTGTTGATTTGCATTTTGATGTTTCAATGATTGTTCCCATTTAATCACTGGAAGAACGAAAAAGTTTGTTCAAAAACCTAAAGAGTTATTCAATAAAAACAAGCTACAATAATCATAGATACCTATGTAAGTACACATTATCTTTTATCTCTTATCTTAGGAGATAATGGAAAACAGATGATAACAATGTCACTCCAAACAAATGAAACAAAGCGTTAGGTATAATTCTTTTATGCTTTCAATGTATATGAAATTATTGAATATTGAACAATTGAAAACTTGGAAAAGATTTGATCATATATGGATACATGTAAGTCTATGTTTTATAGAGTATAGAACAGCCAAATGGAACAGATTCGTTAAACATCTTTCAATTACTAAACATATTTACTCGTCATTTTTAGATGATAAAGTAACTTCCCACTACATTTTTTTATCCTATATTAAACCCTCTTCGAGTTAGAACCTCCATTTTTTAATGGAAACTTGATGCTTATGATGCGTCTTTTGAAAAGTTATTAATTAATCATTTGACAGAATTCTCTTCAACACTCTAAAAACTTTGATAAGTAATATTTATAGTTTTTTTGATTATTATAAAAAATATAAATGTAAAAATCATAATAAAACTTGTATCTCAATATATAAGATGGTCGAAATGCTCACTATGAACTATGAACCTTTGAGTAACATAAAAATATTCATTTAAGATGTCACTAACATTAGTCAATAGTAATCAGAAGCCTAATTCTTCTTGTTTAATGAGCAAAATCGATATCGAGCGATCGACCGATATTTATCCTCATAAGAAGTCTTATAGCGTACGATCAGGGGTTCATGTTGGCCATTCTATCGGTCCTCGAGTTCCTATCCAACGATTTAGGAACAAGTCAATCCTGCTGGGACTAAGTCCGTCCCGCTGGAACCTTCCAAAAGCAGTAATTAAATCTGGTGCCTTAATTCCATATTATAAAGAACTAAATGGTATTTCTTCCTTTCAAATGATTTATCGGGTCTTGAGATGCTTACTCTTCACAACTTTGTATAAGGTTTTCTATAGCGAAAATTAGCAGTTTTTTAAATAATAATAATTCATTTTTCTATGTAAAAACGCTACACATCTTGAGTTGTGTTAGAAGTGGGTCATGATTGCATTAGAAAATAATAACGAATGTCAATAAATGTTAAATAAGCGTCGAAAAAGCAATATTAATACTTCTCATTTGTAAATTTTGAGTTATTATCATGCCGAGAAGACTTAATTATACAAATGAAGATTATGTGATTTTATTTATTATTTGGAGAATGAAAGTTATTTCAAGAAGATGTAGGTAATACAATCGCTATTCGATATCTACAGAAACAGAAACCAACACCAAAATCTGTTAAGGAAATTATAGAAAACGTCATGAATTTTGGAAGTAAAAGGACTCAAAGTACATAGACATAAACCAATTCTTAACAATTCACCGGAGTTTATAGAAGCAGCGAAATTAGGCGGGTCACAAAAATTATTGCCAGCTAAATCGCTATATGTATGTGTATATTATATACCCGGGAAAAAAGTGAGTATTTTGGAAAAATCAATTTTATAAAAAGTGATACTTTGTCACCTGTCAACTGAGATGGAATGTAAAACTTTTTTCCTGTCATATATAAAATATTATTTTTTATTTTCACTATCCCAACTAATAAAGTCGGTCCTATTATTTGTAAAAAAATATTTCACGCTTTTGAAAATGATTGAACTTTCACGTATATTTAGAGATGTTTTCAACACATATTGATAACAAACATATTTCAGATTTTGCTGCTGCTGTATCTCAGAAACCATTAATTTAAAAAAATGTCTTTAGTCTATGGTCACTTCTTTAATTTTGCCATCTGGAATTTTCGATTCTTGGAAGCTCTTTCTGGGGGTAAGAAAATGATGGATTTTAAATTTGATTAATATGGGACCATTTGTCAGCCGTCCTCTTTCAAATTAAAAAATCTACAAAATAGGAGCACGTGTAGGTACCTACTATGCTAAATGCGTGAGCAAACATAGAAAAAGCTTCCATCTCCTCTTTTTGGGAAGTCAGTCAAAAATAGGACAAGACTTTATTGGTTAGCGAACTGAAATATACAAAATAATATTATTTTCTATTTTTCAATGCACCAATTAATAAAGTCGGAAAAAAAATACTAGATATACCAGCTAATTATTTAGTAATGTCAACGACTAATAGATTAAATAGAGAGGACATAAATCTTATCTATTAGGTACTTACAAACAAATATTATTTTACAAAAATGCAGTTGTTTTCATTTTCGTTAAAAATGTAATTATGAAAATGATATTGCTGATAATGCCCATTGCGCTAATTAGACAACATTCTCAGGTCATGATTTACTAATGCAGATTTGATTTCATTTTAGAGATATTAATTATAGTGAGTTAGTACCTACCTTTCAATAAAATCTAAAATACATATCACCACACAATGGAATGGTTCACTAACATTCCATATAATAATAATTAATGTTGAATATATGTGAATAAAATATGAACCATATTATTCGAAACTATTATCTTTTATTCTTTATGTGGTAAGGTTATCAAGTATCGTAAGTTTTCTGGCCTCTTTACATTTAAATTAAATACTTTATCATGACATAAACTCAAAAACAAAAAAGTTGATAAAATAAAACTTACCTCGGACTTCAGGAAAATAAGTGTTTTGTACAATGATTCTCTTATGCTATTGGCATAAATGTATCAAATTAATATAATAATAGTTATAAAGAAGGATGAATTCAATCGCAACAGAACCAGTTGTCACGTGTCGCTTAAATTTGATTCTACCGCGTATATAAAACAGTCATTCCTGTTTAAACCGTAATTTTATCTCTTCTACTTTCATTCATATGGTCGTTCAAATAAACGATAAGGAACAACACACTTAACAAAGTAATTAACATGAAAGCTTCCTTTATTAGGGGCTCAATTAGATCATTGCATCCTTTTGTTAGAAGATGTTATAACAAAATTGGTTCTCGGTTTGCAATTTTGTATATTATGTCATAATATGGTTTATTGAATATACCTAAACTGGATAATGTTTTGAGTAAAATGAAAGAACGGGGTGATAGATTGGTAGAATTTTGTATTAATCATGAAATGATTAGGTATTGCTTAAACCTTTTATGAACTTACTAAACGTATGTTATATAAACAGAATTGTGAGAAATCAAATAGACTACGTAGTTATGAACAAAAGATTCAGATGTTTTATTAAGTATACACCCTCACCACCCAGGGGCAAATTTATCATCAAATCACAGTCCCGTTGTTTCGTCTTTAATAATTAAATTAAAGATAACCAAAAACCCGACAATAAAGACAGATCCTGGAAAACTAAAAGAACATGTTTACATTAGGGTCAAATAGATGGTACAAGAAAGACTTAGGGAGGCTAAACAGGAAATATCTGTATCAGTATCCAAAGATAATAAATGGGATGTATTGCAAAATATTCCTATTTCAGTTGGGAAAGAACAATTAGAACCTCTCAAGTAAAAAAAATGTAACACTGGATGACGTAAACCCATACTCGAACTCATGTAGGAACAGGAAATGAATAAAAAAAATGCAATAAATGTAGAAATTACGAAAAAAATCCGTGAGGCCAAGGAGAAATGGTTGTCAGATAAATGCCTAGAAATAAAGGAATTGGGCAAAAGGTATGAGAGTTTTGTTGTCCATAGATAGACCAAAGAAATGACGTATCAACAAAAAATTACCATTTTTTGCTGGTATCTAAATTAGTCGTCAGCCTTTTTTTATATGTCCACTACTGAACAGGCCTTAACTTCACTGCCTTGTTAGTTTTTAAAACAGATAAGAGGTCTTACAGTTTAAGGTGGACCTCGAACCACCGATATATCTTTATCTGACGTACAGTTCAACCAGATCAGAGGATTTTAAGGCGTGCCTTACGCCTTGAACCTTACCACACTGCCTCTATGTGGGTTGGTAACGTGCAAGTGATGTCTACCGCTAGTTTTTGCCATTTTGTATCGATCCTTCCGCCCCCCGAATATTTCAGGGCCCTAACTAAAAAACCAACCGTGAGATTCAAATATTCAAAAAAATTATGTGATAAGATGTACAGAAGAAATTATTTTTTTCTACAAAAGTGTTGTAAATCAAAATTAATCTATGGACAAACATGGTAAGACGTGGGGTAAACGAGGACATATTGTCATTTTCGAAAAAAAATATTTTGTGCCCCATGCCATCTATGGTACAATGGTACCTATGATTCTCCTTAACTAATGGTGGTAAATCAAAACCAATCTATGAACAAACATAGGCAAACGAGGACATAGTATCATATTCTAAAATAAAATAATTTTTTGCCCCATGCCATCCATGATACCTATGATTCTCCATCACTAATGGTGGTAAATCAAAACCAATCTATGGACAAACATGGTCAAACGATGGGCAAACGAGGACATATTGTCATTTTATAAAAATAATATTTTTATGCGCCATGACGTTCATGGTACCTATGACACCTTCATACCTAAGGGTGGTGAATCAAAACTAATCTGTGGGCAAACAATGAGCAATCATATGCCAAAAGCTGAGAGCGAACTTTGCATTTGGGGGGCAGCAAACTATTTATTAATAAAATATATTTTTAATCAAAAAATTAAAATTTCTAAGGGAAGGCCAAACATGGTCAAATTATGGACAAACGAGGGCATATTTATATTTTCTGAAAAAACTAATTTTGTGACCAATGACATTGCATAACTAAAGGTGGGCAAAAAATTAATCTATGGGCAAACATGGTCAAACGTATCCCAAATTTTGAGCGCGAATTTCGCATTTGGGAGGCCGGCTTCACAAAGCCAGTTTTATTATAGCAATCAAAAACACAATGGCTGCAAAGGCAACGGGACCTGATCAGTATTGAACTTATTAAACTTATCGATGAAGACCTAATTGACATTTTAGTAGACCTCGTTAATGACTACAATCAACCTTTGTGCCCATCCTTAAAAAGCCTAGTGCAGCCTATGAAATCGTATATGAAAATAATACATAACTGGATTTTCCTAAATCTTGCAGTTGAGATGAGTAACACTCAGTTCGGCAATAGGAATGGCATGGGAACAAGGGAGGCTTTTTTGGCATAAACGTGTTGGCTCAGAGGTGCCTTGATATCAATTATTATATTATTTATTTGGGCTACAAAGATTTCCAAAACGCATTCGATAAGGTTCGGCACTCAAAATTGATGGAAGTTCTTGTAAACAAGAATGTCGATAGTCGTGATATAAGAATAATATTCTATTGGAATCAAACCGCTAAAGTTAGAATCGAGAATCAGTTTTCTTCCGACATCGACATATTTTTGACCGACTTCCCAAAAGGAGGAGGTATACAATTCGATTGTGTGCTTTTTTTTTTTTTTTTTTTTTTTTTTTTTTTTTTTTTTTTTTTTTTTTTTTGGTTTGTGCGCGCGTTTCATATAGTAAACGTACTCCGATTTTGATGATTTTTGATTCATTTGAAAGAGGAGGCTTGAGAAATGGTCCCATATTCATAAAAACGGGAATCCGACATCTCGTTCCCTACGAAAACCGCCCCCGAAGGGGGTGGAGGGGGCAAATTTTGTCGAAAATTGAAAATCTGCGTTGATATAATTAAAGATAGGACAATATCCGGAAACGTTTAAATGGAACATTTTTTCAAAGGAGTAACGGTTTTCGACATAGAGACATTTTAAACTCTCAAATATACCTATTTTCGCTATGTGGAGAGGGCGATTTCTGTCGAAAATTGAAAATCTGTTTGCAGTACATGAAAGACATAATTATTTGTAGCAACATTTATACTGAACATTTTCCCCTTAGAGTTACGATTTTCGAGTAAAATCGGTGTTAAAATGGTAACAACTAAAATATTCAAGCGTATTTCCGCAGCGATGTACTGAGATCTCAATAATAACAACTACAAGCAAGGAATATACGTGGGTAATAGAATAAGTACTATCTTCATTGGTATTAGTGAACGTTCAACGATTTTCGTGACTAATGTTACACTCAAAAGTGTGAAATAAATATTTTTTACAAAAAATTGGACCGACTTTATTAGTTGGTGCACTGAAAAGTATAAAATAATATTAATTCTATTGGGGCTGGTACTTGTGAAGTTGGTGCCAAAAGTTACCAATCTACCTGCAACTGCACAACTTCAAAAGTAACAGCACCAATAGAATTAATATTATTTTATACTTTTCAGTGCACCAACTAATAAAGTCGGTCCAATTTTTTGTAAAAAATATTTATATAGGGAGAGGAGTCAGACAGCGTTATATTCTACCTCCACTGCATTTCGATGTCTATGGTTAAACAATAATTTGAGAAGTTTTGGATAAAAAATATACAGAGGGGGAAATCCTCGACAATAAGCGGCTTGCTGACGGCACTATCACTAATGTAAGTGCAGAGAATATTGAGGACCTGCAAAAAGTGATGAAACGTTTAAAAATCTGCTTTAATGAGTTCGCGCACCAAATTAACTTAAACAAAACCAAGCTAATGGTCGTTGGTCGTGTCCAAATCGCCCCATGCAAACGCTCAACTATTTGTTGACGGAGCGAACATCGAAAGAGTCAAGGCCTATGAATATTTGGAAACATAGATAGCGGCTAATCTAGTCTAGACCAAAGAAATGAAATCACGTGCTCGAAGTTTATTACACCTAATGTTTATGTTTAGTCGCAGTTTATGCTCATGTTCAGAATATATCAGATTATAAACCCTTCTTTTGATCGTACCACCGTATCATTATTTATAAATAATGATACGGTGATCAATGATCAATCTATAAATTGATTGTGATTATTTGAGTTCTTCGAGAAAAAAAAACATTATAGGTATGTAGGTATTAGTTAATTTACAGAGAAACAAAAATGTTACAATATCATTTGTGCCTATTTAGATTACATGCTGTATAATAATGGACGATAAAAATTTCAATGAAAATTTTATACCTGTTGTTTTAAGCCAATCAGAATCAGATTCTTTGATTCTCGAAAAAAAAATCGGTTGCAAAATAAATAAGTGATAATTTCCCTGGCTTGACAGCTGTCACGTGCAGATGCCAGAATAACAAGCGTAGATTATTTTTGACAATTATTTATTTATAAACTGTCAAAACTTGTATTTACTTTTTTGGTATAAAATTTTCGCACCGGATCTCACGCTAGCTTTAATTATACTTCGTATTTTTTTTCAGTTGTGAATTTTTTTAAGAAAATTTCCCTTGGCTGGGGCCTCGAGATATTCTCAAAAAATTGCAACTCAAAAAAATCCCGATGGCCTGCCTGTAGTCAGCGGAATGGTAAATTTTTCAAAATTCATTGAATCGAAATTTGAACAACCTTTTCATTGGTATACCTACATCTTATTACATAAAATTGTTAGAGGTTTTTGTTTTGGCTGTTGAATAAAAAGCAGACAGGGTTCGTGTTCCACTTCAAGGCAGCATTTTTTTTCGCCTATTTCTTTTCAATAAATATACTATATATTTTTTTTAATCAGGGTCTATATTAAGATCTCCAGAAAATTTACAATTACATCAAATTTATATTGAGTGTTCATGTTTTATCAATATTTGTTATTTTTCTTTAATAATTTTTATTTTTTTATCTGCGCATTTTATAAAAAATTGCTTTGAACAAAAGTTGTAGGTACTGATTATATCTATAACCTAAAATTATTTTTGATGATATTTACACTACGACTCTTTTTTGATAATTTTTTTAAATGTTTGAACGGTCGCCATTTCGAAACTACTTACCCGATATTGCCCACTAACGAACTCGGCTGAGATATTTGAGAGATTGATTTTTGTAGCAAATTTGAACTTGATACCTTCAAAACTGCGACCTCTATCGTGTTAACAAATTTCGTAATATCCCATATATATAAAGAAATCTATTAGTTCATTAATGAATGAATTATATAAAATATAAAAATAAGATGAAGCTCTACACTTTTATGCTTTTATTTAGTCGGACACAACCACCCACTAGAAGCGGATGTAGAGCTTCATCTTATTTTTATATTTTATATAATTCATTCATTAATGAACTAACAGATCTCTTTAATTATTATACATACTTACGTTAAACGTAATTGTGCTCTCAATACCTAGGTGGCCCGAATTGTGCCCCACTGGTAGATAATGTCTCGAAGTTTTTGACTACTTCCAGTTGCTTTTGTTTAGTTGGATACAGCTTTCACTTATGTGGCGCTGATGAAAGCTAACAAGCTTGAAATCACGTGATTCGCTTCTAGTGGGTGGTTGTGTCCGACTAAACAAAAGCATAAAGGTGTAGAGCTTCATCTTATTTTTATATTTTATATAATTCATTAATTAATGAACTAACAGATCTCTTTAATTATTATACATACTTACGTTAAACGTAATTGTGCTCTCAATACCTAGGTGGCGCGAATTGTGTCCCACTGGTAGATACTGTCTCAAAGTTTTTGACTACTTCCAGTTGCTTTTATTTAGTTGAATACAGCTTTCACTTATGTGGCGCTGATGATAGCTAACAAGCTTGAAATCACGTGATCCGCGTCTAGTGGGTGGTTGTGTCCGACTAAACAAAAGCATAAAGGTGTAGAGCTTCATCTTATTTTTATATTATATATATATATATATATATATATATATATATATATATATATACATAAACTTTTGAACCAAATGTTTTTTGGACTAACTTATAGACATATAACACATGCCGTTGAAATTTTTTCGAAATTCAAAAGTGTGAACGATCGCAATAGGTACATTTCTATAAGAAATTTACCTAAAAAAAGGGAAATTATTCAAGATCTAGGGAGATTATAAGTGATAATTAGAATTGAATTTGGTCGTTGGTCAAATATGACGACACCCATCTTGGTGATAGTATCTATTTACTTCACTTTCATTAGAACTTTTAAATCATTAGCTTTTCCCCAAAAATCATAGAGGAACTGGAGTAAAAGTCTTACAATAATATATAATACAAAAGTAAAATTTAATTACCTAACTACTGATAACTTAATTTTCCCCGTCTATTTGCGACCATTTCTTGAACCATTATATTTAAACACCACACAATAATTGTGACACAAACCACTACACACCACGATGATAATAACCTTGTTATCAATTTGGTTGCCAACATTTTAAACGGTTTCACTTTTGAAACAGCCTACTGTAGAATTAATTTTCTACTCATTATTGCGTAAGGTGATCTTTGCTCCCCGGGCGCTATAATATGTTTATCAAGTAGATACCTACATAAAAATTATGAATTTGTTAGAAATAATTATTCTGTATCACGTTAAGCGCCAATAACTAGTTTATCTCGTTGCAGCAACTAACAGAGACGGAGACAACGTGTGTGTGAACTTGACCCCGCTATGTGTTGCATTTATTTATAGAGATAATATATTTAAAGGGGACAATGACCCACAAATATCGTAACGGCTTTGTTTATTAGTTACTTTGAATGCATTTTCTTCAAAATTGATAAACGGAAAAAGTCAAAAAATAGTTGCCCAAACTTTTTGTTTTATTTCTTCGAACAACAAAGGTATGTACCTACCTAAAGGAAAAGAGGTTGATTTTATAACAACAAAATGAAAAAAAACAAAATATTTTTTACAAATGGGACCGACTGTTATTAGTATGTGCATTTAAAGATATAAATAACTAGAAGAAACCTACGACTTAATCCATTAAAAACACCGTACAACATCCAATATTTAGAGAAATTCTCAAAATTTGGTACCACCAAATATCAACATTTGTTTTGCTTAGAAACTTGGCAATAGTTAACTGTTGACGATGTTAAGTTTGATGATAAAACACATGTTAGGTGCAAAAAGTAGCCTATGTTTTTCTCGAAAAAGCGTTTCAGGAGAGCTTAGCACGGACAAATTTAAAAAAAATACTTGCTTCGATTTTGTTGACGTGCAAATAAGCTTATTGTAAACATTCAAACGAACAAATCATGTATCAGAAATTTGACATTCGTTCATTAGAACGCGTCTTGTGTTTCTCGAAATCGTCAATAGATAGAAGACTTTTGGCACCAACTTCAAACTTTTAAGTGCACGAACTAATAAAAGTCGGCCTTGTTTTATTAGGTAGCTGTCAAATTAGTTGAACATTTAGTTTTCGAAAAATATCCAAATTAAACGTTGCCGCATATGGCACCATCTTTAATTGTGTCTTCTAAAATGTTTGTATCTATCTATGGGACCAACTTTCAGCAGTCCTCTTTTAACTAAAAAAATCAAACTTAGAGTCTGATTAGGTCGATACTACAGATACAGATACAGATACTACAGCTCTTTCACAGATGAACGGACTGACGATGCGACGGAAATAGAAAAACATAGTTTGTGAAAATTTCAACTGTCATAATAAGAAGAAAATTTACAAAGTACTGTTCATAAGATACAGCCCGCTGACAGACAGACGGACAGCGGAGTCTCAATAATAGGGTACCGTTTATCAAACGGAGGAGGTATTCAATTCAACTGTTTGTGTGCATATTTTTGACCGACGAACTCAAACGGAGGAGGTATACAATCCCAGTGTCTGCTTTTTTGGTTCGTGCGCGCGATATATATAGTAAATGTACTCCGATTTTGATGATTCATTTGAAAGAGGAGACTTGAGAAATGGTCCCATATTCATAAAAACGAAAATCCGAAATCTCATTTCATTAAAGAAACACCTCCGTAGGGGGGGAAGGGGATCGTTCCAATTTTTTGTGAAAAATATTTTTTTTATAGATATTTGCGCCTTTTAAATAGTAAACGTGCTTCAATTTTCATGATTCTTTTTTCACTTGAAAGAAGACAACTGAGAATTGGTCCTATTGAAAAAAATCGACATTCCACATGTGTTCCAATGGTGGTGCCAAAAATCTTCTATCGTTCTATCTAACTACAACTGAATTAATATTACTTTGTATTCTTCAGTGTCCGGCCATTTTTTTTGGAAAAATATTAAGTTTTGTTCTAAATTGTGCCATTTTTGACCGACGAACCCCGAACGGAGGAGGTATACAATTCGACTGTCTGTTTTTTTTGGGTTCGTAAGCACATTTTATATATTGAACGTACTAGATTTTGATGATTGATTCATTTGAAAGAGGAGTCTTGAGAAATTATCCCATATTCATAAAAGAGCAAATCCGAAATCTCCTTTTTTACGAAAAAAAAAAAAATGTATTCTTTATTACTCTGGAATGGGTTTTTCCAGTTTTTTCTTCAGATCATCCATTTTTAATTTTATTGAAAACATTTAATCAAGTTATTTCCATCCTGGCTGCATAACGCATAAAGCAAAGTAAGAATCTGCATTCAACGAAGGCTACTCAAACCGGGTGCTCTTGAAAGCCTCAAACCTCCTTCATGCGTGTTGTAAGTGAGAATAACCTACCACTCTACCACCTACCGACCTACCTGCTACCGCTACCTGATCTGTGACAACATCCGTGGTTTGATCTAAAACTGGTTTGTTCTGAATATTAATATGTATTCAACTACAGTGCTGCATATTCATTTATACAGGGTGGTTCTCCGGGAGAGACATCGATCGATTGTATTCAAAGGATAACCAAAAACAGTCTAAAAATTTGGTGACATACGTACGTCCAAAATATTTTCATGTTAGTCGCTTTTCCGGTTATACCGGAAGTAGATGCCAACTTTGTTATTTTTAATGGAATACCCTGTATGTTACAACATTTTAGATTTCTTGTACAATTCTGAGAACATTTTATGTATCATTACCAATATCTAAGTCTAATAGTTTTTGACTTACATATTTAATATTTTATGTTCAAAAATTGAATTTCCAATCCAAAATATAATTAACAATCTTTCATATGAGAAAGCCTTTAATATTTAATTTAGGTTGATTTTCTTGTAGAAGATCTACTTTAACAGTATTTCTATAATATTTTGATCATAATTTGTACAAAGTGTTCAGAAAAGAAGCTTGAAAACTAGATCAAAAAAACGTCAAAAGTATTTTTTTCCAAATGAAAACCCCCATTTTTTATTATATTATTTTATTAAGCAGCAAAATATAGGTATAGAGGTATAAGGTTTTCTATACCGAATATTAGTAGTTTTTGTACTAATTGACAATGTTTTCCTATGTAAAAGTTAAAGGTGTGTTAGAAGTGGGCCTTGATTGCATTAGAAAATAATAACAAATGTCATTAAAAGTCAAACAAGCGTCAAAGTCAATATAAGACATTTCATTTTCAAATTTTGTGTAATTATCATGACGAGAAGACTATTTCAATTTATTTATTATTATGGAGAATGTGAAAGTTATTTCAAGAACATGTAATACATTCGCTATGCGATATACATAGAAAACAACACCAAATTCTGTCAAGAAAATTATAGAAAACTTTAGTACTATCAAGGCTAAAATACATAGAAATAAACCAATTGTTAATGAAAATATTGAAATCTTTGTTTTTGAAATAATTGGCAAATTATCATTTTTCTATGTGAAAATTTAAAAATTGATTTTAGTAAATGTTCAAAATGATGCCCAGACATTTCTCGCATCTAAGCAGGAATTGTTCATAGGTGGCTCTTCTTATTGATTGCGGATTAGGATCTTCAAATATTATTTTGACTCGTCGCATGCAGTCCTCTATGGTGGTGTAATACACTTTATTTTTGACTGCTCCCCCAACAAAAAAATCGAGTAATGACAGGTCGGGGGATCGAGGTGGCCAAATATGTGGCCCATAGTTGGCTATCCATTGATCATAAAACAACCTTTGTGGATTCTGTTGACTAAATGACTCCTCATCATGTTGATAAAACAGATGTTTATATTCAGCCAACGGCAAGTTGTCTAAATAGTTCACTTTCTTCTCAAGATATTGAGATAGCGCTCACCTGAAAAACGTATTTATGATCTAAAAAACTTCAAAAATAGCCAACTTACCATTTAGACCATCTTGATAGAATTCCAGTGCCACGATGCCGTCGTTTCTAATGTACAATAAACGTTAAGGTTCTGCTGTCTATATGGATGTATATCTGAATCACTTCTATAAAGGGAATTGCGTCGATTAAATTGCCCATTTTTTGTGAATTTAGTCCGACCAAATGATATTATCCAAAAATAATGGATTTTCTTGCGTTTCCATAAAATCCTTAGAACTGGCGCCATAGATATTCCTAATTCGCATGATACTTGCCTTGTAGAATTTGTTAGATATACGGCAAAATATCCCAAAATTGCGATTTCAATATTTTCATTGTTAACAATTGGTTTGTTTCTATGTACTTTAGGCGTTATCGTTCCAAGGTTCTTGAAGTTTTCTATAATTTTCTTTACAGATTTTGGTGTTGGTTGCTGTTTCTGTGGATATCGCATAGCGAATGTATTACATGTTCTTGAAATAACTTTATCACCTTTTCCATAAGTAATAAATAAATTCAAACAATCTTCATTTGTATAATTAAGTCTTCTCGGCCCGACAAGTACCCAAAATTTTCAAATGAATGAAAAGTATTATATTGCCTTTTTTGACGCTTGTTTGACTTTTATTGATATTTGCTATTATTTTCTAATACAATCATTGCCCACTTCTAACACAACTTTAAAGATGTGTCGCATTTTTATACATGAAAAATGAGAAATTGTCAATTGTCTAAAAAACTACTAATTTTCGGTATAGATAACCTTATACAAAGTTTTCCTTATTTTTGCAGCTTAATACAATAAAATAATAAAAAACGGGGGTTTCCAGTTGAAAGAATGTTACTTTTGACGTTTTCTTTGATCAATTTTTCTTTTTTTTTAAATATCATAAAAATGCGAGTACAGGTTCTTCCACAAGAAAATCAACCCAAATTAAATATTGAAGGCTTCCTCATAGGAAAGATTGATAATTATTATGTTTTAGATTGCAAACTTAATTTTTGACATAAAATTTGAAATATGTCAAAAACTGTTCGACTTAGGTATAGGACATTATACATAAAATATTTTCAAAATTATACACGAAACTTCAAAATTTATAACCAAGAAATATAAAATATTATTATTAGTAATTGGAGAAAAAGATATGATAACTTGCCCTTGGCTCAATCCATTGACACGTTCTATTTAGATCTAAAATAGGGAGAATCTTGTGTCCTAATTATCGACAAGATTTCGTTACAAGCTGAATCTTCAATCATAAAAAACAAAATTTATTTAGAACATTTGAAGACTGTGGTAATGAAATACTTCTGGTCGAATTTATATAAATATTTGCAAGCAGCTATAGGTTCTTCCTGTAGGTAAGCTCGGCTCGGTGTGAGCGAAGCTTCTCCACTATTAAGAATGTGCCTAATGCTCGGAACTATCATCACTTTTTCAGTTAGATTCTCAGAATTGAGGGGATCTCCTTATACCTATTATTTCGCATGCTCTTTTTTAACATAAGTGAGATTTCCTTCTTTCTTTTTCAGTTTTGTTTCCAGTGATCTATTTTCGTTCAAACATACCCATTTGTTTCTAAGCGTGATATATGAAGTAAGAGTACCTAGTAGTATTTGGGTAGTTATTTATGATAATAAATTAGTAACAATATTTATTCAGTTTTATTGTATCATCATCTGGTGGATTTATGAAGAAAGGAGAAGAATCCAAACAACTATATGTTTACTTAGATCTTAAAAGTTTCCGATGGCGGTTTAAAGAAAGCTCCTGAAGAATTAGTTATTGAAATGTAAAAATTATTATTATTATTGCCGAATAAACAAATAAAAGTAAAGCATATTGAAGTAATTTCTTATTTGTAGTTCAAGAAAAGTTACTAAAACTAATGGCTGATTCAAAGTATCTTAAGAAACCTCCAGCCAAACTTAAAGATTCGTATATTTTATGAAATACATTATAAATAATTACACGACTATCACTCCCTTATGATTCCTTTCAACTGAATATCATCAGAATCATGGTACAATAAAATAAATCAGAATGGTTATATGATATAAAATTTTGAAACTCTCGTTTAGATGTCATGCGCTAAGTATACCGTATTTATTGTAATTGTACCTGAGCCTGACATCTAGTACAGCGTAGACATAATACACCCAAATGAACATCAGTAACTCTAGTATAGGATTCTTTTTTAATAAGGTTACATACATATTTCAAAGATGGCCAGAATATTAATTCAAATTTTATCTAATATTTTTTTAAAATTGAATCATGATTAAATGTCTACAGTGAATAAAAAAATCATATAGTCAAATAAAATAAATATTATTAAAAGTGCAGGGTGTATTTTTTGGCTTTATCATATCATAAAAATATAGGTACCTACATAATATAAAAAAGGGGAAGGTTAAATCTGAAAGCATCATTTAATGCTCAGCATCGTTTGATTAATTTATATTTATAGAAAATTATTTAAAACCGGACGTTCAGCAAATAATGTATTTAGATCTTTGTATCAATGATAGTTTGTACTATTTTTGATAGATACCTACCCTAGAATAAATATTTGAACCATTTCCAAAATAATGAAAACAATAATACGATAATATAAATAATAATAATATGAATTTATAAAAACAAAACAAGCATAACATATTTTTTTATAGATTATGCAAAATTGATTATGATTACACATGAGAAAGTGTCAAGGATATCAAGTTCAGTTCACGTTCATCAAACAAGAACTTCTTGAATATAACATCAGAATTATACCTAGTAATTCTAATTTTACTTCAGATTTATAAACAGATTTCAAGGTGATATATAATCGCATTCGGATATCCCAACCAACTTGATTATGGTTAATTATCATAAATCAACATATTATCTCAGCTACCGACAAATAATGCAATCCTTGGTAAGTGGAAGTATCCACCACTACACGCTCAGTATGTATCTGGAAGACGGGAACAAAAAATCAAAAAAACCCAGTCGTCAGAAATTATTGCGGAAAGTCCCACAACAACGAAACTAGTCTATTATACTTATGGTTAAAGTGTCCTTCAGTCCAATGAAGAGTGAATAACGAAATCTGAGAGCACGCCATAAACCAATGTGCTTCATTGTTTATTAGTTAGTGGTTGTCTTTGGTTGGTACTGTGAGGTGGTAGACTTTGGAGTGAGGTAGTGCAGCAATGTTATCTTATAGAACGTCAAGCACGTGGTACTTGACTGCGCTCATATCTCTTTGGATGGTTTCACTCGGGCAGGCCGCGAAATGTGAGTAAACATGAAAATTGATATGCAACACCCATATTATCTTCTCTTAGCTTTGATATTCAAATTACTACCAACGTTAAAAATTTGCTTCTATCGTCTTCTAACTTATCCTTTTTTCAAAAATTTTTCTCCACATTAAATTTGTTACAGCCCACATTTCAGGTATTCTCAAAATTAGAACTTTTATGAACATAAAATAATCTCTAAAGAAAGATAAATACCTAATATAGTTATACACTATACCACCAAACTTCTTTATACATTTGCTAATGTGCTTTATTACCTTAAGGGTATATTTTGAAAATTGTTTTCACTTATGGTTTATACATGACCTTGCTCCAGAAAATTTTTATCAGGATGTTACATACAAATTTTATTGTAAATATTTTAACATATCTACGGTAATTAAAATTTCTATTAGATGTTACTATGAAAATTATTTTTACTTTCCTACCGCTACCCCAAGCAACTTTTCAAGGAAAGTATTTTTATGAAATATTGACGTTTCAGAGCCTCCAATTTCCAGGAAACATATTTTCAGACATCGCTCTACCTGTTGTCTATTAGCCAGTGTCAAAATTATCTTGGGAATAGATGGACCGATTTAGTCGATTTTTTATTTTCTTGGATACCGGATTTCAGCAGTTATTGTGTAATAGCCAAAAACCGAGCTCTCTCACTCAGTGACGCAAAAACGGCTCAAAGTGTTTTCGCTTAAAGTACTCTCCTAGAAGCCCTTGAGCATCGTCTTGAGTCACATTTCTGAGAGAATAATAATAATATATGCTCAAATAAAATTTCATATTTTCTACCTACATATTCTTTATTCTGGGTCGAATAAAATGTAATGCGATATTTTTGTTTCTCTAGATACGCTGAAAAAAAAATAATTGACGCATAGACCAATCGAAAGATTTTCATTTTCGATGGAATTTGTTTGAGTGTATCATCTTGTGAGTGGACACACCAGATTTTTATTATTATTATATTATTGTATATTGTATTGTATTAACAAGAGTCTGATTTTGAAATATATCCACGTTTTAATTTTCGTGTCAAGTTTCCCCGGGAACCAAATTGATATCGACGTCGGAACCTGTTTCGTTCTATGAAGAAGTGTCCTTTTGAACAGAAAAATGAACCAAACCAACTTTCAATTGCATCAAGGTATTTTTTGAAGAACGTGATCGAACAAGTAGGTAGTTATAAAGTGGCGGTCGTCGAAAATCGTAGAAAGAAAAAACAACATAATTTTATGTAAAAATTAATTCTAATATTTTTCATTGATTCATATAACGTGAAGTTATAAGTTTTGTAATTAAAAACTACGAATTTTCTATATACCTATATGAAATTGAATTTCCGCTATGTTATCGTTGTACCGTACCCTAATGTATGATATTGTCCTAATCTGATTTGTAATGTAAAACTGCTGGTAAATTCATATTTGTAACGAACGTATAGATCTCCCCATACAGCTGGTACCTACCTACTTGTTTTTGAAATAAGCATAGATACATTTCTCTCGAAACAATTTAAAGTATGTTATAGTTGTATGTCATATTTGAAATGCATCAAATATCTCATGGGACTACCTAAATTTTCCTTATAGTGTTAAAACTACAAGTTTATCCAGATAAATGCCTCATTACAAACTAATGTCATAATAATGCTTGTATTATCAATTTCAGTTCCTATCATTAGAAATTTATCTGCCATATGAAATCATATTTTATCTTTAACGGCTATCATGATAGTTGCTGTCTACTATTCCATCGCCTATTTTCTGCGAAGGTGCAGAACGAAAACAGCCAAAATTTCGAATTTATATTGTTTTTGGTAGATAACATCAAATAAAAATATGTAACCCATATAAGATCATTCTGGTATCAGTCTTTCTGTCCGTCTGTCACAGCCTAGTTTTCTTATACAGAGAGCTGACCGCATCAAGGACGTATAGCATTTTTGGGGTTTAATTTTGTGAGGTAAATTATAGGTAAAATTGAATTTATAGTTCCTCTTGCCTCCGAAGCTGCTTAGCGTAAAAATAAAAAAATCTGGTGTGTCCACTCACACGACTTTCCTACCACTCGCAAGCAAATTCCAGTGAATGAAAAATTTTACAATATTACAATACCTACTCTCTTTACATAGCGACAATAATAGCGGTAGTAGAATAAAAATCTTCTGGTCACTACCACTCATTTTTTTCAGCATGTCATGGTCATGTAACATTTTTCCTTGAGATGAAACGTTTAGCCAGAATCTGAAGAAACATGTGGAAAATAGGTATGGAATTTTATTCAAGCATAACTTTTTTTGTGCTTTTTCTCAGAGATGGCGCTATATATGGGTGGTACAGGGCTCTCAGAAGAATAATTTAGGCTAGTTTAATCAAAATCCTTAGAGCCGTTTTCGCGCTATAGTCTTGAGCTAATCACATTTTTTGGCTATAGCTCAACACCCAGTGTATACGGGATTCTCGTTCAGTGCCTCTGGCGAGTGATATTGGCACCAAACAAAATAAAAAAGAAAGCAACAAAACCCACCGATCCGTTCCCGAGATAATGCTGTCACAGACAGACAGACAGTCAGACAGACAGACCAATGGCTGAAAATATGTTTATTAGACTTAGGAAACTCTGAAACGTCAACATTTGTAAAAATCTCGATACCGAAAATTTCACACGATTACAATACTTTCCTTATACAACTACTATAGTAGCGTAGGAAAGTAAAAATAAAAACAATATAAAAAAATACGCAAAAATCCTAAGTACGGGACCGTTCCCACGCGAGCCCAACTGGTAATTAATCAATTTTTATCTCCTAGTGTCTACCAAGTTACTTCTTATATAACTTAATTAAAATGATAAATGTATTACTACCAGAAATGATCTTTGCTGTATACGTATTATTCCAAGGAAACACCTTTTTCCTTTTTGAAAAATTAATCTATTTGACATTGGAATTTCCAATTGGCCAATAATTCCGTTAAAGGCATATTGACGTTCATGAATCACTAGGTCATTTTAAATGTATTTATTAGATAATGTGAAACAGTGAAAGAGCCGATTTCTAATAATTAAAAATATTAAGAAATACCAATAGGTGTGCTTATCAATGTGAGCAAAAGCAGTAATATTTATGCTTTAAGTATTTATATGCTTTATATAATAAGAATATGTACATTGAATCACTATTGAAAATTACTTTTACTCATATATTTATGAATAATATATTATTTTCTAAGTGAAATTCCACATAAAATATAGGTTACTTAAAACAGTTAACATGATATGATAATATATGAATGAAAGAGTGAATGTGTTAATAACATTCACAAGATTTAAATATTTTAGTTTATAACATCGGGATCGGGAGATATCTGAAGAAATCCAGTTTGAATTCTAAAATAAAATAAATCTATTATCTAGCTATAAGAAATCATTCGAAGTATGCAATTGTTACTTTTTTTAAATTGGACTGAAGTTACTATTTGGTGCACTGAAAAATACAAAATAATACTTTTGAAGTTGTGCAGTTGCAGTAGATTATTAACTTTCGGCACCAACTTCACAAGTACCAGCACCCATATAATTAATATTATTTTTATTTTTCAGTGCACCAACTAATAATGTCGGTTCAGTTTTTTATAAAAAATATTTATTTCACACTTTTGAATGTAACATTGGTCACGAAAATCGTTGAACTTTCACTAATATAAAGAAGATAGTAAGTACTTATCCTATTAACCACGTATATTCTTTGCTTGTGTACTTCTTATTGTTTAGAGATCTCAAAACATCACGGTGGAAATACGCTTAAGTATTTTAGATTTTACCATTTTACCCACGCTGTAACTCAAAAACCTTAACTTGAAAACATGTTCAAATATTGTTACAAATAATCAGGTCTTTCCGTCGGATTTTTAATTTTCCAAAAAAATGTCTCGTCCACATAGCAAAAATACACATATTTTAAACTTTAACATTGCTGCAAAACCGTCACTCTTTTGAAAAAATGGTCAATTTAAACGTTTTCGGAAATTATCTTGTCTTTAATTATGCCACCTTTTCGAGAAAAATTGCTCCCTTCACCATCTTCAGGGCTGTTTTTTGAAAGGAAGGAGATTTCGGATTTGAGTTTTTATTTTACGAATATGAATCAAAAATCATCAAAAGCGGAGGTGGGTTCGTCTGTCAAAAATGAGAACACAGGGTGTGTCGGATTTTATTTATTTACAACAGTTTATTTATTTCTACAAGTATTTATATCACAGACTAAATATCTATAACTATATACAATTTATATTCACTATTTATCTAACTTAAAACTATTTATATTTACACGGCACTATTTACAACTATGTACAATTTATATTCAACTATTTAGAATATATATTCACCGCCCCAGATTTACTCGGCTGCACTGGGCAATTGCCCCTGACTGACTCGCTGACTCCGCAGCACTCCAATATATAGGCAAGCAGATTGGCTCTCGTATTTTCTACACCCATCTTCCGATGCCAAGCGAGCTCTCCCGAACTTGCACGAAGTTACTAGAAGCTTCGGGAATATGTCTTGACCCAGGCATGCATGGCTGACCAATACCAATAGCGGTATGCAACACACCACCCGGGTCCCACCAACGTCCGCACTCGCTCTTCCTCGCCTTCCGACGAATCGCACACGCCCACCATTAAGGCACCGATCACCGAAGCCAAGTTCGTTACAATAAATTCAACATAAAAATATAAGTGCGCTATATACATATGTAGGTAGGAATGTTAATAATTATTGGAATTTTCTCTTAAATCATATTATGTTCATGCCATTATGTTATTGCTGCATATTGTGGGAAAAAGTGCAATGTAATGTTTAATTGATTCAAAGGAACTGCAACTGAATTATCAGTTTATTTCAATTACTTTCAAATTATTTTATGGTATGCAAAGTGAAAATTTTCAGATGGTCATATAGCCATTTTAAATATTTGTTATGATCAAAACATTAGTGAATTACGATTTGTGCATTTGTTTCAATGTTGATCAAAACAATTTTTCTGGTCCAAAAAGTGTTGTTTCAGTATTATCCAATTTTAGATGATTCAATTAAAGACATGTTCCCATATTCCAAGGTATACTTCGAATGAGTTTTTTTTTATTGGATCGCTGGATACTACTACCTATTAGTACGTACCTATTAGGTATAGTTGAATATTTGGATAATAATATGTGTTTCTATTATAGAAACTGCTTGATATGTGAAAATTGAAATCTGTTACGTTATGGTTATACTGGGTATTCCTCAATGATATGCGAATATTTAAAGGGGTGATTCTACATCGAAAATTAATGATATTTTGTTGTTTAGACTATAGTCCCAAAATGTTAGTGGGTGAAGTTTTTTTTTAAAAAAAGGAATTTAATTAATATTTCCTAATCGCTTTAGATACCTATTTTCATAGAATTTGGTAAGTAATAGTCACTAATAAAGGCATATATTTTTCAACCCAAACACAATTTGTAGCTTTAACAGTACCCCATGGTTTTTCCCGTTTTTGAAGAAAAAATAAATACCGTCGGTTTGTTTGAAAGAAATAATTTTGTAATTTTTAAATGATGCCTATGAAAAATAAATAAGTAAACCTTAGAAAATTTCAAAATTATAAATTTATTTTATAAAGTTAATTAAAAAAATAATGAACATTATCTACTTTATTAAGAGAACATAATAAAAAATCTGGTTTGTCCACTGACACGACTTTCCTACCACCCTCAAACGAATGCCATGGAATATACCTATATCTAAATCGTCTGATCAGGTCTTGTGATCATTATTTTTTTTCAGCGTACCAAATCAAATAACAAAGGTTTCCTTGTAATTTACATAGGAGGAACCATTTAGCCAGATTTTAGACTAAAAATTTGCAAAAATTTAACAGTTCATTTGAGCATAACTTTTTTCCTGTTGTTTGTCGGAGATACGCGTGATAGAAGGTGGTGAAAGGCATTAAGCAGAAAAGTTTCATCAGAATCATTAGAGCCGTTTTCCCACCACAGTCATGAGTGAAACACGTTTTACAAGTGCGTGCAGGATGCTCAATCTATGTCATCGGTGAGCGTTATCTATATCCTACAAGACTAAAAAGAAAGCAACAAAATCGATCCATGCGTTTCCGAGACAATCTTGGCACAGATCATCCCATGGCTCAAAATATGTATGAAACGTAAACAGTTTTAGAAAACCGCACCCGGAAAATTTTACACATACTTTCCTTTCACAGACACATATGGTAGCTGTAGGAAGTTAAAAAATGAAGAAGCTGAAAACACGGATCAGTTGATACAGTCTCCCCTGTATTACCTACTCTTATTCAAGAAATCAAAGTTCTTTTTTTTGTCTATATATTATTTGTTTATGTCTCTCTATAAAATAACTGTTCACAAAGTGGATGGTCATTCATGGAAAAACTGTAAATAAAAGATTGCCCGGTAATAGAACTGAAATTTAGAAAATTATCATAATCAATGGACCCTTCAATTATATAGGTATAAATAATAAAAAAATAAACCTTTGTACCTAAAATCAATTCTTAAATTATTTGTGTTCTTTTATATAAGAGTTATATTCATATTAGAATTATCCGCATAACTTTAAATCTTTAATTTTAAATCAAGAGTGAAAATTCAGAAATTAAAATTATCTACATAATGGAAATACGGCAATACTCATATAAGTACTCCTATAATGTTCATAATGTTAAAGAATTTCCATTAAGTAGACAATTTTAATTCAAAAATTAAAATTCACGAATTTTGATTCGATAATAAAAAATACGAATTGAAATTATGTTGATAAATAATTTTAATTCAAGAACGAAAATTCACAGATAAATATTATGCACATAATTTTAATTCGAGAATAAAAAAATAGGATAAAAACTGTGTAATAAAAATAAGAAGAATGATTTTCTTGTACTCATATAAATAAATTCTCTCTTTTGAAATTAATCTATGAGAGAATAATAATTAACTCCTGCAAATAGAATTAACACCATTTCATAATTGTAATTCAACGATTTGATTTGATTGATAATTCAATTCAATAAAGAAATAATTTCTATTCCATCGCAGAATAATAATTATATATATAATCCTAGAATATTATATTAAAACCTATTGAAATGCAAATCAAAAATATTATAAAATGATATCGAAGTATAAAAAAAGAATGAATGTTAAAATCAATAAAATAATAATAATTCGAGAATTTTCCCATTTGCTCCTATATAATCGGAATACATTTTATGATGAGTCATAATATTAATTATTCTCTTTATATTAATGCATAATTAGAATGTGGAGAGTCAATTCTTTTCTTAATTTTAAATAAATAATTTCTTCTATTATTACTGAAATCCTTGGTATTAAATAGCAAAACGGCTTGCCATATCCTTGCATCTTGTCCATAGAATTTACCTAAAGCAGGCTCGTGTAATAATAGGTTGACAAGAGAATTTTGTAAAAAAACACTGTTAGTACCGTGTTTAAGAAATAATAATTTTGTGGCCAGTCGATATTCCAAATAAATTTAGCACTTTAACAGGTCAACAAGATCCCGTATACCATTAAAACTGAATTACCTTTTAGAAACTAAAAATATAGTTTATCTAATGACATCATCTTCTCTTTCAGATCGATTTTGTATTGTAGATGGAAAAGGTCACTTTAAAAAGTCATTACACTATTGTCCTCAGTTGGATAAACCAGACAGTAAAGTGGAATGCGTTCTGGCACTGGATAGGTTAGTTAATAAACAAACACATGATAATTAATGCACATATTATATTCAATAGAACTTGTTTATATTTTTCGTTTAATATATAAACAGGTTACCTTCCAGTTCCATAAATCTTCTTCAAATCGAGAATAAATTATAAATATCGTTTAAATCTCTTTTCATACAAATTGCCATGTATTGCAAATTTAATTTGTTATGTATTTTTAAGTTCTTCAAAATGTTTTTGACCTTCTTGAACATAAATACCTAGTAATGGGTGTACTCAAGTTCGCATACTTCTCATTTGAATTTCGGAATAACAGCCATCAGATAGCTTAAGAATATTCTTCTTTTTCTGTATTCACAAATTATATTTGCATGTTCATCAAAATAATCAACATAAAAGCCAATGTATCATCAATTCAAAAAAAAGATAGAAGGCTTTTGGCACTAGCTACAAAAGTACCAGCACCAATAGAATTAATTTCTTTATTAAATAATAATCACCAAAATCGTTGAACGTTCACTTATATTCCGACTGAAATACTGCCGGAAATGATCTTCTCTTTAATTCAGATAAAATTTCCAAAAACTTGCTCCACTACATCCTCTTTGGGCTAAACCTTAGGGGGAGGATTTGATTAAATTTGTTTAATATGGTACTATCGATCAACATTCACTCTTTCAAATGAGCATGTTTACAATGCGAAATGTGCGAACCTGTTTGGGAACTCTGTCAAAAAAGAAAGTTACATGTTTTGCTCGATAGAGCATGATCAGACCTAAATATAACTGACCGTCAACAAGGCAAATTTTCCAAATTGGTGTTTTTTTATAAACTGTAGGTCAATTCTTCTGCAACAATACTGTGGTAAAAATTTTGATCCACAGAATTCTGAACAAAATATTGAAGATAATGAAAATTAAAATTATGCCTATACTCAATAATAATAATTTCAGACTAGATTGTCTCAGAAGACTGAATAAGGGCACAGTGGATTTCACTGTCTTAACACCTGAAGACTTAGTCACCGCAGAAAATGCTGGAGTGGAATTATTGGTTACCAACGAACTGAGATACACAAACGGTAAATAAATTAAAAGATGCATTCCTTACTTTTGGGAATAGTTGTACTTGTTTTGATCAAATTTTCCTCCAACAATCATTTCTTGAAAAAAAGTAATTATCAACAGATTCGTACGACTATGAAGTTGTAGCTGTGATAAATAATAAGTCTGGAATAAAAAAGCGCAGCGATCTAAGAGATAAGAGATACTGTCATCCAGGATATGGATATGAGGCAGATTGGAGCAGAATTTTAGCAAATGTATGTATAAATGAGTTTTTTCTCCAATATAATTTAGACACTCTCTTTTGTCTATAGTACTTCGAATCTTCTGTTGTGATTCCTTCATGTGATCCAACACTTACCATTACTGAAAATCGTATACGAGCCACAGCTAACTTTTTTGCTTCTGCATGTAAAGCTGGACCATGGGTTAGCAATCAAACCTTAGAGAATGAACTCAGTAAGATAATTTGAGTAGAAAACTGTTTGAAATGTTAATGCATTTTTTGTTTCCACGATTTCTAGAATTGAAATATTCATCATTATGCGAACTATGCGGGGATTCATACAGGTGTTCCAGAACTGATAAATATTGGGGCAGAAGAGGTACTCTTCTCTGCTTAACTGATGGTGCTGGTGATATCAGTTGGGCCCGTTGGGATGATGTCCAGCCGCATTTTGGTCTTGTGCCTGGGCAGTCGGAAATTACTCCTGAAGGTTATAGCTTACTTTGTCCTGATGATACAATTCTTCCTGTCAATACGACACATCCTTGCGTCTGGGTAGTGAGACCATGGTCTGTTATAGGATCAGTAAGGTGTGGATTTAAATAGATTTTGTTAGGTTTTTCATTTCAATGTCCAAAATTTGTATATTTCAGAACAAAAGCTCAAGAAATTCAAAAAATTGTCTCATCTCTGAAACATGAAGATCAATCAACGTGGAGATTCAGCTTGCTGAATCTAATACAAGACTCATATACCATCTTTCAAAGTGTTGATCCTGTGGAGCCTACGGAAAGTTATCTAGATAGAGCTAAAGGTAAATTTAAGAGTTAAATCGGTGGAAAATGGTAGATTTATATTTAACTTTGCAGGTTTCCTTAGTGCAAATAGTTTCTCAGGTTGCCATCCTCCAAGAACTATAAGAATATGTACAACATCAGTAATAGAAAATGCAAAATGTTCCTGGTTGAGGGAATCATCTGCAGTCTACGGAATAGAACCGGATCTTGAATGTCTGAAAGCAGATAACACTTCGCACTGTATGCAAGCCGTAAAAAGACAAGCTGCTGATATAATTCTGGTGCCAGCTGATTTGGTTCATGAAGCCAAAGAGTGAGTGTAACTTGGTTGGTTTACTTCAGATCATGCTTAATTTAATATTTTCTTTCAGAAAATACCATCTGAGCACATTATTCTACGAAACTGTAAGGAACGAAGATAAATATTTAACAGTTGCAGTAACATTACCCAATTCCTCCATTAGCACATTCGAAGAGTTACGCAGCAAAAGAGTCTGTTTTCCGACATATGATGGCGTAGCTTGGAATACAGTCAAGCAAATACTGTTTAACAAAAATCTTATCAATATGTGCCCTCTTGATAAAAGTATGGCTGAGTTTTTCGGTCCAAGTTGTACATATAATTTACCTGGACACTTGTCTGGAAGCATGAACAAACTCTGCGAAGGGAACAGTTTTGACGGTGAATACGGCGCTTTACATTGTCTAACAACTGGTGTAGGTGATGTGGCATTTGTTTCCTACAACTCCATTTCTAAATACCTATCGGATAAAAGTGAAGATAACCCAGGCGGCACTCTAACAATGAAAGATTTTCAAATCTTATTCTGTGGAAATGATTCCTCTACATATTGCCATTTGAGCTGGGCTACACCAGCGCAAGCAATGGTGCGTGGAAATGCTAGTGATTTGTGGAAGTCTGATACGTTGGATGTGTTCCTTAAGTTGGACGAACTCTTTGGTAAAAACTACCAATCGCTTACAAATCCATTCAATTTATTTGGAAGGTTCGATGGCAAGCCAGATATTCTTTTCAAAGATGCTACAGTACGGCTACGTCCTGTACCAGATGCTAAGAATACTGCTATTATGATGAAAAATTATGAACCAATGTTAAATGTTGATAAGTTATGTATCCAATCTGGTGGTTCAATTTATAATATGCATAAATCTTATCTTATTTTTGTGTTATTGATGAGTTTTCTTAGTAAATTTGTTTATGTATTTTAATAGTTTTATCTTTACGCTTCAATTTGAATACTGTGATATGTATATATTTTTTCTAGATTTTCAGAAAATAAAGATATTTTATAATACCCTTGTACCGTCTCCTCAAACTGGATCCCTAATACAATCTTTTGCTGGTAAGAACTGTAAAATATTTTTCTATCCCCAAGCATAAAGATATCTTTAATGTGGAGAGAATGAGAATATATTATAAACAAGAGAAACTAAAACTATAGTTAATAATATTTAGAAATTGGACCGTTGATAGAATCACGTTATATGAGAAAATTATTATCGTTACATACCAACAATGCAGTTTTAAAAATTATACCTCAATATACCCGTGACTTCGTCTACGCATATTGTTTGTAGAACTTGTCGCTTGTGTATGAGTTTATTCTGCCAAATTCATCACCAAATTTTTTAACTTAATTCGGCTATTGATTTTTGAGGCCTGTAAAAACAATGCTCTTCTACAGAAACAAACTTGTTCTAAAATGTAATTAAGGATATAAGCTATCACATAGTTATAGACCTGAACATCAAAAAAACATCCAACCGATTTATTATACAGTGTGTTTCGTAATATAGGCGCACGACTTAAGGATGTGATAGCTCATCCAAAAATATGAAAAAAAGTTTATATTAACCTACCCTCTAAAATGCACCATTTTCGGGATACAGGGTGTTCAATCTGAAAAAAAATATTCGTTTTTTGTGAATATCTCCGGAACCGTTTATCGTACAGATAAGCATTTTCCACTCATAATAAACTAAGTTTAGAGTCAGAAAAAAAAATTTTGTTAAGTCATAATTGGTGAAGATTTTGAAAGAGTAGTGGTTGTTTTTCTCCCCAATTTCTACGCCAAAGGAAAAAGTACGGTTTTGAGACGCCCATTTGAACCGCCAATGTTTTCTACACAAAAAAGTTACTTTTGGTCGTGAGCTCTAAAGTCAACCGTTTTCAAGAAAAATCAACTTTTATGTTGAAAAAACACGGTCAATTTTCTGAAATACAATTTTTTTATTACTAATTCAACAAAATTTATGTAAACGTTAGAAGAAGTAACAAAAACTAAAATTGACCGTGTTTTCTCAAAAGTACCTACCTTTTTTGTGTAGAAAACATTGGCAATTCAAATAGCTGCCTCAAAACCGTACTTTTTCCATTGGCGTAGAAATTGGGGAGAAAAACAACTACTACTCTTTCAATATCTTCACCAATTATGACTTAACAAAAATATTTTTCTGACTCAAAACTTAGCTTATTATGAGTGGAAAATGCTTACAAAAGCAGTTTTCTGTCCGATAAACGGTTCCGGAGATATTCACAAAATACAAATATTTTTTTTCAATTTCAACACCATGTATCTCGAAAATGGTGCATTTTAGAGGGTAAATAAATCTTAACTTTTTTTCATATTTTTGGATGAACTATCACATCCTCAAGTCCTGCGCATATATTATGAAACACCCTGTATATATAGATGATATCAGATCACATATCTATTTAAAAAAAATAAAACAAGAAATTTCGTAGAAGTTGATCTAGATAAATTTGTAAATTTTAATTATTGGTATTGGTAGTTTGAGCAACATACTAACAAATATGTTATTATGAAAATATAAATTGTAGTCACTTTTCACACATTGTCTATTATTTCTATATTAAAATGGAATCTGGTATACCTATCCAGCCATGGACGATAACTCTGGTTTCTCTCTCTCAAAAAACGGATTAAGGAATTTTTAATTAATAAAGCCTATTATAGTGTGTAAAAATGATATAGATATAATCAGTGCCTACAATTTTTGTTCGAAGCAATTTTTGATAAAATGCATACTAAAAAAATCAATAAATAAAACAAAATTAATAAAGAACAAATCTATGTATGGATGACCAAATTTCAATTCAATGAATTTCGAGAAATTCTAGAGGGGTAGGTATGTGCCTAATTTATGTATCAAACTATGTAAATCATTATCCATATTCTCAGTGATACACTGACGGTTTTTTATTTTAATTAGTTAATTAGTATAGTAATCCTTCGTAATAATAATCCTTCGCAAAGCCGAAACCCGTGAAACTGCTAGCAAATGTGCTTGTTTTGATAACATTGTTAAAAAGCAAACATACAAACGAATTGTATACCTCCTTCTTTTTGAAGTCGGTCAAAAATGCCATTTATCCAATATATATTATGTTGCTCTTTAGTCTTTTATGAAGTCTTTTAAAAATCAGTTCGCTTTGGGTATTATTTTTAATCACCCATGTCAAATAAAAACTGAATTATATTACACACCACCCGTATATTTTACCCTTCAGTTGAAATAGCTACCTTATTTCTAGTTCACCAGAGCGTGATATTCCACATACTATGTTATTGATTATTTCATAATAATTCCCAGTGTTATTTTGTTGGCAACTGCATGACACAGTTATTTCTGTCAAGAACTATCCAAATGATTTCATTCTAGTTGTATATTTTATTTTTTATGTCTACCAAGAAGGTAATATATTAAAATTTTATACATTTCATATCATTGCTTAATGAATATTTTATAAATTTATTATTTTTGTTAGGATGGCTCAAAAGTGCTTACAAATAAAAAGCATTCATCAGGTTTATCAAAAACATCTAAGAAGACAAGAGATGATAGTTTGGACAGAAAACATGTTAAAACAATGGAAGAGACGAATAAAAACTTATCGTTGAGAGTAGCAGAAAAAACAAAATCTGTAGATTCTGAGCAACTGGTTAAGAATAAATCTGTAGTGTCTTCTAGAAAGGTTCCCATTGAGAGTAAGCCAAATATCCGTGTTAGATCTAAGCCAAAATTAGATATAACTGGTGTTCAGTCAGAAAGCAGAGTATCAAAAACACAATTTTTCCCAAGTAAATCCATGTACGCGAATGCATTGAAAATGAAAGGTATCACAACTCCTAAAACTACAGAGATAACTACAAAAAACACAATCAAGAAACAAACTTCAACAGATGTTGGTAAAAAAGAACCTCAAAAGAGAAACTCTAAACCAAAGGAAATATCAGCAAGGAGACCAGATAAGGTCACAGTAAGAAAAAAATCTGATTTTAAAAGTAAGAATGAAAACTCGGCCGCTGATAAATCACCGGAGAGCAGCTCGATATCAGAACGTCCAAGAACGGCGACATTAAGAAAAGGCAGTGTTGCCAATTTACATTTAGTTGGTCCAGATGTGCCTCATACTACAATTTCTAAAAAAGTCAAAAACAAACATAAAACTTCAAGTCCTGAATCAGATATATCTGATGAATACAAATATGAAGATGATTTTGAATCGTACGAGTCGGATTTTGATGCTTACTCCTCTTCAACGACAAGTAACATTGATGATATTTCACAGGAAGAAACTAGTAGCTCAAGTGAGAGTGACGTATCGGGACCAAAGGAATCCAGTAACAAAATAAGTTCAACTTGTAACGACGCTGAAAGAAAAATGGATTCTGGTCATTTTGATATGACCGACAACAAGCAAAAAAGAATGTTAGACAATATCATTGAATCCATAGAAAAAGAAAACGCCAATATAAATCAAGAGTTTCAGCGAATCAATCCTGCTTCTCTATCAGATGAGGGTTTTGAGGATCAAAAGTCGCTGCAATTTATCAACTTTTTGGATGCAAAGAGAAAAACCGAACACCGCAAAAGCATGGAAATGAAAAGGAAGCGTGGTGATGTCTTGCTGAATATGATAAAATTAGATACATATAGCTTTACTTTATTTGACATTCCACCAGTGCCTTATGAAGATTTCATCAAGAAATATGGTAAAACAAATACCGAACAATGTTCAACGCAGACAGGTGAAGATGATATTTGCGAGGAAACGCAAACTGAAGATATCAGCTATACAACAAAGTGGTCTCAATATCCAATCTGTTTCTCGAAAATGAACTTTGAAGATCCATACTACTGGAAAATTTATAGAAATGAATATCTGGGAGTTGGCAGCGATGACATTATGACTGAAGGAGAAGCACACAATAAATCTTTCAACGAAGCTGCTCTTCGTAGATTCGTCACATCGGCCGGTGATTTAGTAATTAGAATATTAAATGAATCCAACATTGATCAAAAACCCATATTGAAGCCAAATTCCAGAGAATTACCATTCAGCAAAGGATTCATTCAATACAATTTAAACGATGATTTCCTGAGAGATACAAAAGTAGTAAATGTATCTTTTAGTTGTGGTGATGATAAATTCATGTCAGTTCACATAAAACAAAATGTAGCGGATGATTGTCAGAGTGTAATAGCTATCTGGAATGTAAATGATTCTGATCAACCTGATCTCCAATTTTTATCCTATGGAAGGATATCATGCTGTTGTTGTGATTTAATTCAAAATACGGTGTATGCGGGACTTGAAGATGGGTGAGTGAGATTCAGTATCCATTTTCAGTTTATAACCTTACGCAGTGTGAGGCAAATGTATGTAATAAATTTTCAATTTTCAATTAGACAAATTAGTTCATTGTTAATAGATGGTTATTTTCTGCCATTTTATATCCTATATTAATAATTCAGTATTTAAACTTTATTCAAAAAAATATTCAATAGTGTTGATTAAAATTTTTGGAATTTTTCAGCAATAAATTAAAAAGTTTTGAAAAAAATCCGTAGGGCCAACAATGATTTATTGAGATTCAAGAGGTAGCATACGACCCTTCTTCTAGGTTGATTCACTTTGGCAGGCGATGCACCAAACAACTTATATATGATACAGAATTAGAATACTTTATATGAAAATAACAGTTTTCTTCAAGCTGTAAATATGATATCAAATAATCTACTTCCAGAATCAATCCGTATATTCTTATTATTTTTAAAATTTATTTCAAACATTTGCCCCTTACCCCTTTAGGTAACGCTATGAGAGAAGTAACTCTCGTAATAGTGGGGCAGTCTTATAGTATGAAACTTACCGAGCAAAAGAGTTTTCTAGAAAAGAAAAACTATTAAAATTGTGAAGTTCCGGTAGTTTACAGCCATTTTTGTGCTACCGTCTTCGTTTTTCTGCTACTGCTTTGTAACCATTGCAAACACAGTGCCATTCTTGTCTCCATCCTTTTATGTTTTTGGACTCAGGCAACTCTAAAACGTAAACATCTGATGAAAACCTACACACTTATCTGGGGTAGCGGTTTGAAATAAAAAATTTCAGTATATATTTATTATTGATTTTTTGGGTTTAAATACATTACGTTGTTTGTTGTACGGCAATTTCTATTATCTAGTGTCTCTGTTACGAAAGTTCTTACCCTCGCATCCTCGGATACGAATAAAGTTATTGATGATAGGTATTAAATAACGATGTTCTGGTCATTTCATTATCTGATTTTGTTTGTCTACCTTTTTGATTTATTCAATTATTATTATTTTTTTTAGTACAATTGCGATTTGGTCTTTAAAGAAGAATTACACTAACAACGGATTCACTGCACATAATAGAGCCATATACAGTACTAATATTGCTGATGGACATGGATCTAATATAGTATCTATACATGTTCTCAACGTATCTGTAAATGACCGTATATTTATTTCCACAAACCACTCAACCAATGAGGTAAATTGGCTGAAAATAATTAATAATTTCCCAAATTATAGTCTTCAATTCTATAAGACATATATTTCAGATTTGCACATTAGATGAAGAAGGTGATATAATTTTGTGGAGTGTGATACACAAAGAAGTTTCCAATTTAAACAATAAAATTCAACTTGCAAAAAACTCCTGTATATCTTTAAAATCAATTTATCCAGAGTTGACAGATCTGTGTTGTATAGATTTAGCTACGAACCCGCTTAATAGTAACAGTGTCTTAATTTCTACCAACTATGGATTTATACTGCAGCATCTGATAAAAGGTGGTAGAAGCAATGTGAAAAAGTTCCATCCAGGTATAGTGACAAACATTCTATTTATATGATAAATCTTATATTCTATTGTTCACATCACGTTGCAGGTTATGATTCCATAGCCAGTTGTCTGGATACTTGCCCTTTCTCGGCAGAATATTTTCTCGCTGGATTCGAAAGTGGTAACATCAATCTCTACTCCAGAAATGTTGCTGAACCACTCATGATCATGTCCAATATTCAAGACAACAACAATTATAATAGCAGCTTACAATTCATCCAATGGTCCAAAACAAAACCTTTCATCATTTATGCCAAGGATAAAAGAAACGATATCCATATTTGGGATCTGAATGAAAGTGATATATTCCCCATATATACAATTCCTTTTGATAGAAATATAACGTGCATGAAATTTTTCCCATGCTTTAACAATAAGAATAAAAAAAGCGCATACATGGTAAGTTTTGGAATAATTGCTTAAACAAATCGACTGTAACTTTTTGCCCTCAGGTAATTGGAACTGAAAACGGTGAACTGATTCTACACCAACTCAGTGATGATTATGGTCCACAGCCGGAAGAAGTATTTGCAAAAAATGTTGAAACATTTCTGGATTATGCACATAGATTATGATTTTTAAATGAACAAATTGTTATGTCTACATCACAATAATAAAATCCTCCTCATAAAAATATTTCTTACAAAATTATCACGTCCTACAAATTTCACGATATATTTTCTAGTTACGAACGGTGCAGTGAATGCCTAGAGACGAAGTTTGATCTTATAATTCAATGATAAAGAATAACGCAAGCAGTGAAGATCCGTTTGAAAAAAGAATCTCAAGAATGGCAAAAATATATTAAACTATGGGTTCTGTACGCACTAAGGTTATATTTACCTACTCTACGAGTTAAGATAAGAGGAACATTTAGAGAAAATATCTGAGAAGCATAGTTTTGGCAGGAATTTCATTCAACAGAATAACCTTGAAGATTTGATCCACATGAGATAACTGAACCAAGAGTAGCATGTAGAAAAAGCCACCTGCAGTTATACATGATCGATGTCAGGTGCCAGAAAATATGATAGATTTTTTTGTTTTCTCATTATCAAGGCCCAAATGGAGCTGTAATTCATCGCATGTACAAAGTGCTTGGATCACTAGAGTAGGTACTTAACTACTATGTATTATAATTTGTTTTTTTTAAATATGATCACGAATTCTACTGGTCTGAAGCCCAAAAACCAGAAAGTTTAGTACAAATACACTTTTCTAAATATATCTAATATTATAGGAAGAGACAATTCTATAACTGCTGCTGCTAACTGAAATCCACCGAAATACATCAAAACAAGGGTATTATTCATTTGAGTCAGCCTTCTTGATGGAGATTCCATTTGCTAAAAAAGCTAACATGGAAATCTCAAGTGGACTAAGCTACACCTAAGTCGCCCTTGAAAAATATAGGGAGATGTGTGCGAAGAACTTGGGATGTAACCCCAAAATGACCAAATGGTTATAAACAAAATTCGTGAAGCCAATGATAACCTAGAAATCAATAGTTTGGTGGCCCAGAACATTGCAGATGGGTGGAAGCATAAAGGCACCTGAATGGTATTCAAAGGCTGGCTTGCCTACCTATTAAAGGGGTCATAAAACGACACTGACTGTCGCTCTGGAGATGATACTAAACATACTCTGATAGTTTTCGTCGTTCAGGGGAACGCCAAATCCGGTAGTAACAGATTACTACATGGGCCTTCATGGAGAAATTAAGGACACGGCAAGGTCCAGGAAGAGGTATATGAAGAATTAAAGGTAGATCCAATACTGGAAATGCAATGAAATCCCTCTCTTTAAATGGAGACATCATAGACTGGAAGTCTGAAGTCAAATATCTGGGAATAACCCTAGGTTGCAAGCTTCTATGGAACAAGCATATTGAGATTACTGCTAGCAAAGCAACAAAGGCTTTGATGGCTTGAAGGAGTCTAGCTAGTAAGACTTGTGGATGTAACTCAAAAATGCTGTGATGGATGTACGTCATGATTGTGAGACCAATAATAATTTATGGGGCAATAGTCTGGCAAGCTAAGGCAAACCAGGACACTACGAGGAAAACCCTCGATAGAATACAAAGGTTGGCCTGTGTTTATATCACCGGAGTTATGAGAACGTGCCCAACAAGGGCAATGGACATCATCAGAGATCTCACATCTCTTCATCTTGTGATAGATAGACTAGCCCATGAGGCCATTCTAAGACTAGCCAGCAGGGAAAGTATCGGCAATGAGGAAATTAGGAATCAGAGAGCCTGGTCCTCTCTGACCATATACATCCCATCAGCTAACATTCCCAGTGACGAGATGATAAATAAAATTAACATCGAGAAGGCTTTTACTACGGCGCTAAGTAGAAAAGAAGATTGGGAAATGGAGCCCACAATCCAAGCTCTCAAAAAGAATGCCATCAAACTGAACACGCATTGTTGCATTGTTCTAAAACCACTACAGGGACGGGACAGGAGTATTCGGGCCTGGCACCAAATGCTCACTATCGCTAGGTCGCTGTCCAATCATCTTTCAGACAGAAGTGCTTGCAATAGAATTATGTGTGGAAATGAACCTAGAAAGAAACTATGAGAAATGTGATATATCTATACATTCTGACAGTCAGGCTGCGATTAAGGCACTGAACTCTCATATCATCGATTCTAGGATGGTACGGGAATGCCGTAGAAAACTCAACGAAATAAGCAAGAAAAACAAGGTCTGTTTAGTCTGGATTTCCCGGCCACTCGGGAATCAAATGAAGCGGCCAACACACTTGCCAGAAAAGGAGCACGAACTACTTTCATTGGCCCTGATCCTTTCTTGGAAGCTTCAATACTGAAAGATCTAAGAAGTATCTGGATCTTAGCAAGAATATGCTACACCTCCTCACTGGATTTCTTACTGGGCATTGTCGCCTCAGGAAGCACCTAACGAGAATAGGTCCTGCAGAGAACGACGAGTGCAGATTTTGTTGAGAAGAGGAAAAAACTCCGGATCACCTGGTGACAGAATCCCTCGCCATTGCTAGCCAACGGAGAAATTGTTTTGGATAAGAAATATACAGAAATGAGTAACCTCCTTGAAGCCACCCCAGATTCTGGATTTCATTAGAACCCTGAAACTCGAGGGCGAGCTGTACACTACGTAATGGCGAGAACAGCTCTCATGGGGGGCACAATAGACCTCAAGGTCGCAGTGCAATAAAAACCCCTTAAAACTACAATCTACAATAATGGAAATGCCAATGAATCGACAGTTAAACTTTAAAAGCGAATATGCAATAGTTGTACGCAGCATAAAAGCGATGAACCCATATCGGACAACATCAAGACTGGTCATAAAATGAATTTAAACTATCAAAGCTGAGAGCGGGGCACGCCATGATAGGATCAGAGCCTTCCTGTAGAATATCTAAATGCCACCTCATGGGACATATCTAACAGTGGATGAACAACCAAGCGTGAGGCTGGTGACAACAGATCTACCTGGTGAATATATAGAAACAGCCAGGATTCTGGTGAGGATACTGATAGAGCATTGCGGATTTAGAGATCACATCCAGAAGAGAAAACCGCAGTGTACAATAACTTCTGAGTGCGAAGGTTTGCTAGGAGTGGAGTTTCACTTATTCAGGCAAGAGAAACGAAAGGTATAGAGCTATATACGTGAAGGAGTCTCTATTCTAAAAAAAAAAGAAAAACTAGATACTGAGCTCTATAATCAAATGGAGAACCACGATAGATCTGATAAGGTCGCAGTGGGATAGGTCAGAAAGCTACTCAATATCCAATATGATCCAAAAATGTAAGAAAATCATTAAATATGCCCGAAAATGTTAATTTCGTCAAAAAGCTTATTTATAAATAACCTGTATCAATTTGAATGAAAATTTAATCAAGTATTCATAACGTAATAAAGGCTTTATTGAAACTGACCCAGAAACTATATCACCATTTTTTTCTAGAGGAAGGTCTACATCTATTTGAGAGTTGATTTCGTGACTAGAAAGAGGGTAGTGCGTAAATGATTTACTCTCTAAATTATTACAAGCTATTCAGAGGAAATAATAGATCAATATATTGTCTCGTCATCAGTTGACCCATGAGTGAATCCATAGCAACAATGTCTAGTATCACTAGTCTATGACCACCACCAGGTGATATGCCAAGTATTAAAAATCGTCTCTCAAAATAGTACATATGTTTCGAACTGTCCAAACGTCATCATGACAACATATAACCAAAATCTTCAAGTCTTACAAAAACATTTTATCACAAAATGAAAAAATGTTCCTCATCGCCATTCACTTGTAAATTAAAAACTAGTTTTTTCTATAAATTTTTGGTATCGCTAAAGCAACTCCAAACTTCAAAGAAGTATTGCTCTGGAGCGAGCGTAGAAGACATAGCAAAATTTATGGAGAAAAATTACGTTACCAATGGTGACATTATAAGTCAAGTGGAAAATGCAATTAGCTTAGCAGAAGAATCTCGTTTAGTGAGTAAGAAGAGAAAAATCTATTCTCTCCTTTGTCCAGCTGCAGCATTACATGTTGTACCAACAGTTTGTGTTAAGGCAAGAATCGACGATATTGGAAAAGTCTTCAACCAGAACACTTGCAAAGTTGACAAAGTGTCCAGTAGTAATAGAAATGCTGAATCTACAGAAAATCTTTGTGAGCCCTGTAATTTCCAACCATCCATCAACAGCACTGTGACACGATCATGTAAAAGAAGAAAGAAGTCTTCCACAAGATCATTATCCAGATCTAAATCTAGGAGTCCTGAAAAAAAAATGAGATCTGAATTATTCTGTGGTGATTCTCAAAAGAACAAGAGTTCCGGAGATGCTGTGAGCAGTGGAGATTCAGACGATGATAGTAGTAGTTCATGCAATTGAAAATATGATCAATGAATGAATATTAGTTTTTCTTAACTTTACTCAAGGAAATCTTTAAGTGAAACCAATATACAGGGAGCGTGTTTACTATGCGTACTTAATGTCAGCACAAGCTCCGCGTATGTTGCTACGTCATCGCAGAAGTATGAAATTTTACGCGGCGTCGACGTCAACATGTTCTCCTAAATGTACTGCCACTACTAACTCCAAAGCTTACAAGTTGTGCTAACACTCTATTTAAACTTGTAATGGCAATCGAGAGGAAGATGTTTTACCGGTGACGTCTTTTACTAAATAAATATTTATGAATCCACAAATCAGACAAACACCAAACCCTATATCATAAGTTATTGTGAAAGCCACTATCTGAAAATGCAAAAATATATACGGAGATCTATTTAAAAAAATCAACAATTACGTTATATTTCAACTATATCTTCCTGTACATAAATATGGCTTTGCCTGAATATTCAGATCATACGCAACTTTCATCCTATGGAGCCTGTATAGGATTTAGAGGTAATGCTCTCTGTATGCGATCCATATTTCATTAGGTCGCACTCGTTCTGCTCGTTCATCTTATATCTCATAGGCATGACCACTAAACTATATTGCTCTATAGGCACAAGCCCGTGCAGGGAAAACGCGCGAGAGACAGAAAGTAACTTGTGGGAGAAGGTCTCCCTTTCTCTTACAGCAAGTCACGTGCTCTGACACATCATCTCCCTCCATGGTCATTTATTTTATTAGTAAGACAGTGGATCTTCTTCTTCTGGTGTCGTACGCTTCTTACGTTTTAGCGCGTTGTGCTCAATGAATAATATAAAGTGTTCCTTCCTCGGCTCTTCTGAATATCGTGGTGGCATCAGCGATGTTGCACCAGTTCCCGGATATTGCGTAGCCAAGAGTGTTGTTTTCGTTCTGGTTCTCTTTTACCCTCGATTTTTCCCATGAGTATGGTTTTTACTAGATTGTATCCAGGCCCTGGGAGAATATGTCCTAGGTCGTTTTACGATGTCGGTTGGTGTTTGCTCTCTGTAAGACTTATACTATAGTTCTATACAGGGAATCTTAATTGGTCTTCTCAGGATCCACATTTCGAAGGCCTCTATCCTTTTAAGGGATTTGACCTTTAGTGACCAGGTTTCACTCCGTATAGCAGTATAAGCCATGTGGTACCTCTTGTCGCAAAATGATAGTATTGAACTTGATAAACATGTTTCCAGCTATGGCTATGCGTATTTTTATCTCTTCATCATTGTCCCATTTGTTGTTCAGTATTGTGCCCAAATATTTGAACTTATTCACCCTCTGGATCTGATCGTTGTCGATATAGAGTTCGTCGTTGTCGTGGGGTTATCTGCTCACTATCATCAATTTGGTTTTGTTCATGTTGATATTAAGGCCAAACTCCCTTACCTTTGCGTTTATGCCATTTACTATGGAAATACCATTCACCTTTATCCCCTTAGATTACTTCCAGTGCTAGTTGAAACATCTTTTCTGTGTATATATTGAACAGAAGTGGCGACAATACGCATCCCTGTCGAACTCCCTTAGCTATGGTTATGTTGTCCGTGTAATTTACATCATGAGTTCGTAATTTTGCTGTTCGATTCCAGTATAGTTTGTGTATTGTTCGAATATAGTTTTCCTTGATGACAGCTTCTCTTAGAATGTGAATTAAAAGGTCGTGTTTCACGTTGTTGAAAGCCTTTTGGTAGTCGATGAAGCATATAAAAACGTCTTTTCGTTGGTCATAGCATTTCTGTGTAAGTAGCGGCATGTAGTACTAGTACAGGGCCTCTCGCTTTCCTAAACCATTTTTGAATCAAAACTGTGGTTCACCAGACCTTTCTTCGCACTTTTGGTATATTCTCTTGCGGATTATTTTTAGAAATGCCTTTAATGCATGACTCATAAGGCTAATAGGTCGGTTGTTGAAAAGTCTGCACAGTACTTTAGTGTTTATTAGTTTCTGGTTATTTTTAGTGATTTTTGAGGTATTTGTCTTCTTAAACGTGTTGGTTATCTCTTTTAATTTTTTGTGGAAGTGGAACCTGTCATGGTTTCGTGCAATCTTTCTGCTTCTTCACATTGTTCAGATAACCATGTGTTCTTTGCCACTCTAATTCTATGACGAATGTTTCTTTGGATTTCATTATATTTCAGTATATATTGCCCTTTGTTAGTCTTCTTTCCTCCGTCATATCCAGAATCTCGCTAGTCATCCACTCTTTCTTAGCTTGTCCCTTCTTGTATCCAAGCGATGACCGACTCTGTAGCTTCTTGTATATTTACTCTGATGTTATTCCCGTGTTGTTGTGTGTTGCTAAGTGCAGTGTATTTTTTGGCATTTGTTCTTCAGGTTACTAGTTTTCCCTTAAACCTAAAGTTGCCGATGGGTTGTGATCTGTTGCGATGTTGGCTCCGGGATAAGCTGCTACTCTCTTGATGTTATTTTGGAATCTTTTGTTGATTGGGAGGTAATCAATTTGATTACGAATTATTCATCTCCCATTATCATCTTGAGGGGATTTCCAGGTGTATAGTCTTCTGAGTGGTAGATTATATAATGTATTCATAACAAGCTCTTCTTCTTTACAGAATTGTATGAGCATTTCTCCCCTTTCATTCCTCCTTCCAAGTCCATATCTACCCACAACGCCGTCTATTGAGTCTCTTCTCACTTTCGCGTTGAAGTCTCCGATTATTATACAGATTTAGTTTTTTTACTTTTCTTATTAATTCCCACCATAAACGGAATAGACAAAACAAATTTGAAAAAATTATATTTTTAAATTATTTCTGTTGTTACAGATCATTTGTGAATCGTTTGTGAGGCGTTTGTTTCATTTTATAACTCAATATTTAATGAATTATCAGATTAAATAATTAACACCGATTAGCCAACACGTCTTTAAAATAGACCTTATATTCTCTATTTTTGACCGACTTCAAAAAAGTAGGAGGTATACAATTCGGTTGTATATTTGCTTTTTATGGCGTTTCGCGCGTTTTGCATAGTAAAAGTACTCCGATTTAGACGAGTTTTGTTTCATTTGAAAGAGGAGAGTTGAGAAATGGTCCCATATTGAGAAAAATCAAATCCAAAATCTCCTTTCATCCAAAACCGCCCCCAAAGGGGATGGAGGAGGCAATTTTTCTCGAAAATTGAAAATCCGAGAAGGCACAGTTAATGAAAATTCCATATCCGGAAATGTTTAAATTGGACATTTTTGAAAATAATCATAGGTTTTCGCGCTACAGTCTGAAATATGTATCTCAGCTATGTGAAAATTTTTCCGAAAATCGAAAATTCGAGATTTTAAAATTAGAAAGGAGACATATCCGAAACGTTTAAATGGAACATTTTTTCAAAAGAATTACGGTTTCCGAGTTTTGCAATGGTAAAGTCTGAAATATGTGATATGTGCGTATTTCCGCTATGTGGAAGAGCTATTTTTTTCGAAAATTGAAAATAAGGGACGGCCAAATTAAATTAAATAAGCAATAATATGAAAGATTTAGGGCCGATTTCATAATCAGATTTAATCTCCTAATAATTTTAATCCAACATTTTTTGATTGCACATATAATTCTAAGTTACTTTAAAAGTTATTACTATTAAAGAATGCGCTATTTTTATTCTGTCATCAAGATATGAGTATATAAAAATACAAATTTATTGTTTGAGTTATAAAATTCAAGTTTATTCACCTGAATTTTCTGAAATGTCACTCTGACCTTTTGACGCCTATGAAATCATCAGCGTGTTCCTATATACCTTAGCATGGAATTACCAAGGAGACATCATATTCGTAGGGCAAGTGAAGCCAAATGAGTACTAAATTAATGGCCGCCAATGGACGTAAGACCTTATTCTTTTTTCGACAGCGACTCTTGTATCCAAGAGCCTCGCATTTCACCATTATATTAAGATAAAAAAATCGTCGTTTTCAAAATAGCACAAAAAAGGAAAATCAAAATAAGCTGTAAACACCAAGGTGAGCAAGAAACTAATGGCGGCCGACGAAAAATTGGCTTCACTTTCGTTTCACGGCTGCTATACATAGCTGCATCTCCTGTCGTGGACGTACGACTTTTCCCTACTCTAAGTAGAGCGCTGTATAGATACAACTTCTCTAAGCTAAATACAAACCATGAACAAATATAGGGAGGACGAGTAACACGAGTAGTGGGAGTAGCACAAAAACATTGGGTTATCGTATGTCATTTCGGTCTGTTGCGCAAAATTACACTGCGCATCCTTATGTAGTATGGGCGAAGGAAGCTTAAATACAACAATAGACTATAGACACTCAGTGAAATACTACGCAACAGACCAAATTGACAACTTATCACGGGACGTTATTTCCGCCACTTCTGCTTATAGAACAGGATACAGAGTTAGTCATCCTCCCTTTATATATTCTTGATACAAACCCTGGCCACTGGGGGCCCTATTCTCCAGTTCACACGATATAATATCGACCGTGATAAATGTCGAATGAAAATGTCGCATGGTACATGGTACTACGGTTTCAATCGAGATTGTATTCTCGAACGAACTCGATAATTATTGTGGTTTGCATATCGAATGATGTTACGCATGTCTTAGCTTACTTAAGAATTAACAACCAATAAGAGCTCAGCGGTTACATCATGTGACGTGCTTGTCGACATCTTGACACATGTGGTGTTTGTTGATTTTACTTCAAATTTGAATATTTAGTATTTGTAGTATTTGTTAAATACTTGTACTTTATGCGGGTGAAGAATATAACTAAGATGGAAATTAAGCGTCATGGGTATCCTTCACCTTCTCAGAAAGAAATATTAGTATCTGAAATGAAAAAACGCCACTGGTAAAAAATAGTAGTGCCATCATGACCTACGAAAACAAAAATTGATGTGTAGTTTTAATCATAGGTTTTAATCTTTCATTTACCACAAATACGTATACTAGACTCTAACTTTTGTTTCCACATCAAGAGCTGATGGTCTTGTGACAGTTGGAATAAATTCTTGTAAGACTTCCACACTTCCACCAAATTATGCATTAAATGTGATTAAATGTTTCGGTAACCTAAATGATTTAAGCGAGGATAAAATTAGCGAAAAGGTTGCATTTCTTGATTTTCTGCTACTTCGATTGCTGCTAACATAACGACATCATCAAAATTCGGTATTGTTTATATAAAACTATTCCTGCTTTTGTTAAGAGATATTTTTTCAACCAAATTAAATTACAAGTTAAGGTTACGTCATAGGTATCATGTGAGGTTACCATTGACATAATAATATGTCAATGGAGGTTACGGACTTTCAGTTCTACCATATATATAATACTTATGAGCTCTACGCTCTATACATGTATCGATTGAAAAAGTCATCTCGAACGATAGTCATCCGCTCCATATTGTTCGAGTGAACTCGAGAATAGGGCCCCAGGGCCAGGCTTAAATTATGTCATCAGTCAATGTCATATTCCTATATTGAGTCCGTATATCCGTAAATTTTTCACGGCCATTTTAACACTGTCTGTATTTACCATAGCATTAGTACTTCTAGAAGGCTAGTATATAAGAGTATATAAGCAAATCTACTCACGAAGAAAGAGAGACAACAAATCCATGAAATAGAAAGAAACGATAGGGTTTAGAGACTATTGCGCATGTGTCAAAGAATGATTATAGGACGGCATGTCAAACGGTACGGTTGAATAAAAACTACAATAGCTGGAACTTAGATTTTATTTACTCTCTAGATTACTACAATCTGAAGAAACTTTATTTTACATGGTAATGCTTGACACAATTCTTAAACTTTGATAGGAAAAGAGGAACTTGACATTTCTCACAATGAATTCGTGAACGCCCCCCACAAGCTTCCAGTCTACACCGCTGCTCATGGCCATTTATATGTACTGGCCAATGACCAAGAGCATCAAACCTTACATCATCCACGGGAACTGTATGTGGCTTTTGACGTTTTGTTTGAATAGGTGAATTTCTTGAGAGCGGCGAGTTTCTAGGACTTCCAGATAATCCTCTAGCTCTTTTTATTGGAAATCCAGAAAATGCCAAACCCTCAACTGTTGACATAGTGAATTGAAGCAAGTCCATTCTGGCTTTCTTTGGCTTTCCATCTCGTTCCATATTCCTTTGGTATTCTAGCCAGCTATTACAGGCACCCAGATTGAAATAATGAAAATCAACTCTCAGTGGCCATTTTTTCGAACGAATAAATGTACGGTAGAGAGCAATCAGAAAATCGTTCTTATCCACCCCTCCCATTGAAATATTGTACAATCCCACAACTGCTGGACGTTCTACCATAACATGTTTTTTTTCTTTTCTATCCCACCTTTTCACCTCATCTTTTGGATCAATGCCAACAAAATTTGATGCCATGTTGACAACTTTATTGTCGTACCAACGAACAGCTACAATTTTATTATCATCAGTTACCAAGAAGTCGCAGCTGCCAAGGCGAGTCTTTTTCAGTTCATTTTCCGACTTTAGAGGATTTTCCAAGTCTACTAGCGCGAATTGTTCCTGCTGTATAGATACCTTTTTCCAGTAGTTCCTGGAGCACTAACAATGATGTAAAGTAATTATCACAAAACAATTTATGACCAGCGTGCTCAGGAATTATCTTTGATAAATGCATAACTAATGCATTAGTAGCAGAATATTGAACCTGCAGTTCCTCAGGAAGAGTAGTAGACCCCTGGTAAATAAGTGAGCGATATATAATCCCAGAAGCACCACAGAGCATGATAACCTTTACGCCCCAAAGGTTTGGTTTACCCTTTATATAATGTTTGACAGATATCTGTCCTTTGAATGGAATTATCGACTCTTCGATGCAAAGGTTTTCTTCTATTGTCAATTCCTCACATCTTTTCTCAAAAGAGTTTACGATTGGACGAACTTTCCATAATTTGTCGTTATTATCGTTTTCGGCGTTATTGTCAACAATGTATAAATTGTTTCTAAGAGCTTCAAATCTGTTGCGAGTCATGCCAACTTTCTCTAAAAATTGAATTTTTGTAGCAGGTGTCCAATACATTTTTAGTCTGGGAACTCGAATAATACCCATAAAGAATGTGCAGGGAAACAAGCTTCCTTATTTCTTGTTCATCGGTATTTATGTTATTTCCTATCTTCTGGATTGAATCTGCTAATTCGATTTCTTTGGGAAAATAATTGAAAAAGTACGTAAGTGGTGTCTGCTCATCATAATTATTTTCATTATCGTCGGGTGGAAAGAAAACTATGTTCGGGGCTATGTGCTGATTCTTTGTCCAGGATATATTAGAGTTCTCTTTTCTCTTATATTTGTTTGTTTTTTGACGCAAGGTTTCAGCTAAAGTTTGCAACGGAATATTATCTTCCTCATCCGTTTCTTGATTATCTTGTTCTTCGTTTGCACTATCCTGCTCATTCTCTGAATATTCTCAAAACTCTTCAATTATTCCATTTTCCTGTATCATACATCCTTCATCTTGTATCTCATCTTCAACATCCGAGTCAGGCAGACCTGATATGGCAGCCTGTGCATCGCTTAGCGTCACTTTTTTAGCCAGTGTCTTTATTTTACCACAGTTGATCGGTGGAATACCATATTTATCATCATCTTAGAAAAGTAAAAAAAATAGATTTGTTATTGATTTTTATTATGATAGTAATAATTGAATATATTTTTACTAAAAGTGGGTTTACATAAAATCTGACGATGAAACCTATTGGTGGCAATTGCGTACAGTAATTACGAGACCTGTTTCAGAACGTATTTTGTAAAAATAATTGAAAAATTTAGCATTACGGCAAAGAACCTACACTTTTCTATAAATAAACCACAAATAAACCCATATATCATTGTAATTTTAGTTCTATTCTATACTTACTAAGAATATTTTGTTGGTTAGAATCAGTATACATGCGACAATCACTTATCTATGGGTTAGAAAAATCCATGCTTGATTATCACTATAAAAACCATGAACAAATATAGGGAGGACGAGTAACACGAGTAGTGGGAGTAGCACAAAAAACATTGGGTTATCGGGTTATCGTATGTCATTTCGGTAGGTTGCTCAAAATCACGCTGCGCATCCTTATGTACTATGGGCGAAGGAAGCTTAAATCTGGCTTAAATACAACAATAGACACTCAGTGAAATACTGCGCAACATACCAAATTGACAACTTATCACGGGATGTTATTTCAGCCACTTCTGCTTATAGAACAGGATACAGAGTTAGTCATCCTCCCTTTATATATTCTTGATAAAAAACATTAACATACTACGTAATAGCAGTCAAATTCATGATATGAGGCAATATATTGGTTCAAAATACTAAAGTCCCTGTCCCTATAAATGAAAGTCTGGACCATAGATAAGAGATGTTGCATTTTGCATTTACACTAAGGGTGTTCGAGCAGTAGTTTGGACCAGTTTCCAACTGTGTTCCGTGATTGTGGAGCATGCGCATATGAATTTCCGTCTTATTAAAATTAAAATGCGCATGACTCTGACGGTTTGAGTTTGGTTTGAAATCCTGCTCGAACACCCTTCATGACTGGACAGATCGGGTCGTTCGCGGGATTGGTCTACATCCAAATAATATTTAAATGGCGGCACCAATGAAACAAGCGCGGGAAACCACAAATTATTACACAAGTTAATTTTTGAATACATTCCAATTTCTAACTTCTTTCAAATAAATTTGAATTTAAATATTATTGTTTTTGTAAATTTCAATACTTTTACGTATAATAGTCACAGCAGATGTAAAGAAATCAAGATATAATTAAGTAGTAACTACGATAAATGAATTTTATTTTAAACTAAAGACATTACATTGTTATCTTGTGTAAAAAATGTTATTATTCGGAAGAACACAATAAATATCTCGCATAAAACTAAACCCTTGGATGATGTAGATTCTATTCCAAGTTTTTGTTATCCAAATATTTATTCTAGCTGTATCCATCGAATCATTTTTGCAATATGGCAATCAACAAACAGGCAGTTTCCTAAAAGAAGTTAATATAACAAGCTATTTCCTACTATTATAAATTCGGTTAATAATATATTATTAATTTCATTTCACGACAATTACTTCAGCATTTGTTTATATCATAGAGTTATACACCAAACCTATGACTCCATACTCTTTATTTGTCTATGAACCTGAACTTCATTATCTGTGCTTCTGAAATATTGCATTTCATGAGACCTCAGACGTCGTAAGTTATGACAGTCGCCATTTTATGTAAAGGACAGCGACTTCTCTCTTTTACACACACGCATTAATGTATCTGTCCAGACTTTCATATATAGGGACTTTTCAAAATACAACATAGTATTGACATCTATCGATTAGAAGCGACTTTACTTCCTCCTGCGAAGATTGGGATACTGTTAATATAGCGCAATATAGCGGCTGTTTTGTTTGGGTACTGTACTAAAAACTTGGTGGTGTTTCTTTTCTCTTATTTATTCTCTCTGTTTCTTGTTCCAGATTCTAGCAGAGAACACCAAGTCTATCCTCCAGCCTCCTTGGAGAACACAGAACAGCAGAACACTATGACTACCTCCAACCTCCAAGTCGAAGAGTCCGTATATAAATATTTTATCTATATCTAGTTAGAGGTTAGGAATATGTGATATTTTTTTCTTCAATTTTAAAATGCAATGATTATGAAAAGTACTCAGATATTTGCGAAGTAATTGCCCTACATTTCATTATTTCTTAGATTCAAATCATGTTTTGCCAACTGGATCAGCTGTCTACGGAATTGATACTGAATATATTCAAATTCCTGGATATTCATGATCTCTGTCGCCTCAAAAGAACTTGCCGAAGATTTAATATTATAATAAATTCATGGGATCATATCTTATTACCCGATGCCTGTCCACTTGTGACTAACCAAAAAAGTGATTTTTTTCTATCTAAGTAAGCTAACTAAAATATTGCACACCTGTTGCCAACATACCTACTTGTAGTGAGATCAGATTAGCAATTCAGTCTGCCAATCTTTTGTATGAATTTTCCTTTCCCCAAAATGATCTCCACTGCGCTATAAATAAGTTAATGTGTAAGTTCCAAAGAACTGTCCATTTCTGTACAAGAAATTGTTAAATATTCTTTAGAAACAGTCCTGCATTTTGGGAAAGGTTGATATACCTATTGTTCCATTCATTTTTCTCTACAGTACTTTTTAACTATTTTTTTAAGATGTATGTTCAAACTGACCACTATTGAGAAAATTCGAATATCCAAAAATTGGGAAATCGGAAGATACCTAGAGAAATCATTGTTATTCACTAAGACCAAATTTTCACCAAGATTGTATGTCGACAATAAATTATTATGGTACAGTAGAGGTCCTAAGGTACACTGCTTCGAAAGAACAAGAAACAAAGGAAATAAACATATAAATGTCGACAAACCCATTGCTGTCTTTCAAGGTGGCAGTAATGCTGATGTAGGAAATTTTCAGGTGAAACAAAACCTTCTAGTTAGTGGACAGAGGTATAATATATCAATAGTTTTTTATCTATAGTATTGTGTTGGTGTTGCTTAAAAGAACTGAGATTTTCATGACTTCGTTTTACATAAATTTGACCAAAAATATTTGTTACATCATTACTGATTTAATTATTACATGATAATATCTATGTAAGATTCTGAAATTTACTGCGTTCCTTGTTTATGCAGCTTCACATTCCAGTATTTTTAGAGATGCCAGCATCTGGATGGTTGATACCAAAGCTGGTAAGACTGTATTCAACATTGAAGACTGCCATGACTCTGATATCATTAGCATAGACTTTAGTGATACAGCAGATTTGCTTATATCCGGCTCTAGGGATTGTTCATTCAAGGTGTGGAAAATTAATCGCGATACTGACAAGGTACTAGAGGAATTTAAACGAATTTCAATCAGAGATCGAGTATTGAAAGTATGTCTTCTACAAGGCACATCACAATTGGCTGTTGGAACATCTGGTAGCAGTTATGTGAATTCAGTTTTGATTTATGATTTAGAAACGTAAGTTCTTTATCTAAATAATATTAAAAAATCTTAAAATGTTAATTGTCCTTAGTATGACCAATGTTATTGAATTTCCATCAACAAACTACGGATTGGGAGTTCTTGACTGTCGTTGGGATGGGCCTAATACATTATGGTCATGTGGTTATGATACACGTCTAAAAAAGTGGGACTTGCGTTCAGGAAAATGCGAAATGACCTTGCGAGATCCACATGGAACAACATTGTATTGTCTTGATTATGATAATGTCAATACCATAATGACAGGAACAGCAATGCATGGTCGAGTTATCTTATGGGACGTGAGGCAGAATAAGGGTGTGCAGGTAAGCGAGTATCTTTATACAATTTTGGTCAAATCCCGCTCATATTTTAAGAGCAAGCAAATTAATTTATTCTGTTCTTCCAGCTTAAGCTTTGAATAATATATGACCAGGTACATTGAGAACGTTTTAACAGTTTTTAGTTTATCGAACAACAGATATTTCTACACTATCGTTTTCTCAACAACTTTAGGATCGTATTTTTTATAAAAAACACGATTAGTAGTGATTTGAGAAATAGAACCATGATTGGTTACATTGTGTAACTTTCATATAAAATAACTATCGAGCTCGCTACGTTCGCTAGTGCTAGGATCAGTTTGTGGGAGTAGGCGCTTGCTTACTCGTGTAGCAGCTTGGCAGCGCTCATCACTAATGTGATATACTTTTATAGCGCTTTCGACAGCTATTTTCCGCCCGTCTCACCCATTGAGGTTACCTCCAATGGTATTATATTTTATATTATATTTATAGTAAAGTATTCTAGAGCTCTTTCAGAGGTATCGCAAAAAATATTGAAATACCAGTAATGTTTCCTTTGCAGATAAGTATATTCACGGTGCTTTGCGTACACCGAATTTTAAATTGGAGTTTTATGGGAATGCGCGTTTAATTTCCATAATTTGCGTATAGTCCATGTCCATGACATTTTGTGGAGAAACGTTGAAGCTTATAAGCTTCTACCATGTTGACGACAGAGCCCGAGGCAAAAATAAATTGATATCGATCAATTTATCCATGATTTTGCTTCTATTAAGGCTAGAAAGGCAAATTTCAACAAAAATCATCAAAAAAAAACAATCTTAAATTTCCATTTCGACTTCCAATTTAATGTATGCAAATATTTCTGAATCAATCCTATTTCAATATATGCAGTTATTAAAATGCCTTCAATAAAAAGTTACATGGGTGACACCAACCCTAGTAATACGACTGACATTCATATTATTTTTTCGGTGTTATCAACAGTTACGGAGATTCCCTATATGCTATTCAGATTCATCCACACAAGTAAAATGCAGAAGCAGGAAAATTATATAACCGTAACGACTATGTTAGCAATAATTATGATTTTTTAATGTCTTCCGGACAGTAGAAATCTTTCTCTCTATTCCATTATAGTTAATCTCTCTTTCTCTTATCTGCTATATACCTACACAATAGTTACTTAATCGTGCACCAATCTACTCTCCTTGCTAACATTAGGTTTGAGTTTAGTACCTTAATAGACGGAACGCACTTATTAATAACTAGCTGTTACCATGATATAAATGTATCGTGGCTGTTACCTGCGGTCTCACCTGCCAGTGAAAGTCCCGTCGGAATCGGTTCAGCCGTTAGGGAGATTACCAGGAACAAACAGACAGACGGACAGACAAAAATGATAAAAATTGTTGTTTTGTTGTTAGCGACGCATATACTTTCATAGGCAATTACTTAAAACCTGTTATTTTGATTTTACATTCAGACACTTTGATTTTATTTATTAGTATATATACAGTCTTCTCACTCAAAATTATCTCATAGTACTATGATTATACATATAGAGAGAACATATAAGTGTCAACTAACGTCGGTTTTCAACTCAACCTTCGTACTTATATTTTTATGTGTCCTGGCTAGATCGAAAGTTTTATTTATTTATTAGCAATTGTTTTGTTTATGTGCTAAATTGTGGTTTTCTTGTTGAAAACTTTCCTAATGTTTGGTTAGAATTGTCCTATAAGAGTCTACACGATTTCTGAGCTTTTTCTGTTGTGTAAGAATGGCATGTATTTTTTATTTTAATGCTTTCATATTTTTTCAAATTTCCTAATATATTTTGTGTGTTGTTTCAGTATTACCTTTTGGATGTAGCATCTAGTGGAAAAATGAATTCAGATTTAGTAGTCTATGATTTATCATTTGATTCCGAATATTTGTTCACCACATGTAGTGACAGATTGAATTATATGGATTTTTCCATCGAAAATGGACAGAGGCGTGACTTTTCACTATTCCTCCATTAAAAATAATATTGTCGAACATATTTGTTGCCTTTTTGAACTCAATATTGTTGATGTTGAATATCTAAAGAATAGGCAAAAACGAAAAAAGAGAAATAAATACATACTGATAACTATAATTAAGTTTTATGAATTTTGCGTTAAATTAATCTTCATGCATAAAGACGGCGGTACATATGCCTGTTCTCCGATCCTTAGACCATCATGTGCATATTATATTTAAGAACATTTGAGTTTTTGACATGCAATGTTTCTAAGAAATAGCCACTGCCGACTGTGTTCAAGCACGGGGTATATAATTTCACTTGCCATCTAAAGGTATATAACCATATTTTGGAATGCAGGCTGCTATCTCATTTTACAGGCATGTATATCCCGCCTTAACCCTGGAATAACACATAAAATTTTCGTACGAGAACGTCACATTGGGGTCTACCAGACCCAAGGGGTTTAGGCATTTACATTACATTACATTTTATGAAGTTTAAATATATGAATCAATTTTTTTGCATTTTACTCAATTTTTATTTATCACGAAATTCAACTTAAATGTATATTCTCAGTAAACCTTTTAAATAAAATACTACAGTCATGATGTAATAAAACAAAACCTATGTAACTTTACACTTTTAACTTGAAGGATATGGGAAAATAGTATAAAGCATTTTTGTTTTTCTATCCTTCACATTATCACAAAAAGCGCATCTGACGCGCTTCTGAAGTAGTTCAGGCATGTCCTGTGAAGAAATCACTAAGATATCTTCGATTGTCACCCTTAGTGATCTACGAAGAGTCTTTGACTGAATGCGCTGACGAAGATACGGTTCCATCAATTGCCAGGCCAACGTTTTATTAGAATCGAATGCAAAGAGAGAACGTATCACAGTTAGCTTATAATCTTTCAGCATCATATCAAAGATTGGTACAGATGAGAACCAGTTATCGACAATGATATTACGGTTGCAATGGGTTCGAACGTAATTCGTCGGTACTCATTCATGGCTCATTCTCTGTCACAATTTTTCCACAGTAAGGTATTGCTTTGAGCATATAACTAGTTCGAGCGTCATTGAGCCTCACGATTTTTAGCCCATATTTGTCTGGCTTTGAAGTCATATATATGCGGAAGGGTCATTTTCCTCTATAACCCATAAGCTGCTCATCAATTGTGCAGTACTCTTATGGTGTAGAAGAATTTGTGCAGTTTTCTATAAATCTGTTCCAAACTTCTCTTATAGCCGCTAACTTGTCAACTTGTTTTCTCTGAACTCTGGTAGCTTTATCATCAGACCATAATGTTGACATCAATAAATTGAATCTGTTTAGAGAAATTGTTGCCCTAAATAGACTTTCACTGTCTCGCATTGACCATAGTTCGGACAAGTTTTTATGCGAATTCCGTTTAACTCTAGCGTTATGAAGTTCATTTACAGAACCATCAGTTCTTTTTTCACTACTACCTAGTATAGAATAACGTCATCTAGCAGCACATTCCAAAAATCTTAATAGATTTTTTTTGCGATTATTACATTTACAGTAAGAAAATATTTTACCTTGAAGTGCAGCCAGCACTAGATTCCATCGCTCCCGCAAATTGACTGCCTGCATCTTCTTGTTCAGATTCTGAATCACTTTGTTCCAACACAAAATCAGGGTCGTCTTCAGAATCAGAACCTCCAAGAAACACTTCCTCTGATTCGTCGCCTTCCATTATTTTCCTAACTTTTTCCTCCAACTCTTTTTGAGTTATATATTACTTAAAACAACACTCTGGGGTCTGGTAGAGCCCGCACGAATCTTGCACATGTCTTATTTGGTTACAGAATTGCAACTGATTGTGTATATACTGAAATACTGCCCGCGATACCAGTCAGTTTATTTACTTAGAACAAGGTATTTGTATTACTCCAGATAAAAACATTATACCGTTCCTAATTTTTCATGGGGTCTCATGTGTTATTCCAGGATTAATATTATGTAAAAAGCATGATTCGCAAAATTTTAATACTGTTGCTAGCATTTATTTGAAGCTAGTACTAATTATAAATAAATTTCACAGATTTCAGATACTATCTAAAAATTATATCTCGTTTTTTTTAATAAGAACAATAATGTACATAAATATACTTGTGTAATTTATTTGTGTTGAATAAAAAAAATTTCTTACATATAAATATCTCTAAAATAAATAATATCACTGATAAATTCTATGATTATACATATTCCTATAGGGTTATTGGAAATCACATAATATACCGATACTTAATATTGCAATAATTGTTGAATCTGGTTTAACCTGCATGAAAAATATAAACTTTTTTGAAAATTCCAGTTGTTCACGTTATTTAATACTGGATATGTATATTACTAATAAGTCATCAGAATTACTACAAAATGTTTTTTTTATATTCAACAAGACAATTTATGTTATAAATACGATATGAAGGCAGAACATATTTCCAGTGACCCATATCTTAGAAATGTGGCTCAAGTAAAGTATATCATGTATTTTCTGGAGACACTGGTGAAGTTGTGGCTAAAATATTGCATTGTTTCAGTTGTATTTCATGGAATCCTGCCGCAGCATAAGACATAGTCGGAGTTCACCAGTGTACGGTTTGCAATTTGATTCTGAATTTCTATTCACTGCAACCGACCAAAACTTGAATGTCATGCATTTCTACATACAGAGTGGTCCAGTTAATGATTACTCTGATTTTCTCTGACCAAAGTTAAGGCTGATTTAATCAGCATACACTCTTACCAACCTGACCAGACTAAATGTCCCCTTCCCAGAAAACATGGAGCATATCCTTGTTGAGTTGTGATACTGTAAGAAATAATTATAAATAGTTCTGGGATGTCATTTTCACATAATATATTACGGTTTTTACGTAAATATCCGATACCAATACAATGCAAATGCTTTTATATATTTTACCAAGATTTTATTGACTCGATTATTTGCCTTCTATTCAATAATGTTGCAATAGATTTTAAACTAACTTTAAGCACAGCTTATATCTGGATTACAATGCTTAAAAGCCAAAAATAATTATTTAAAAATAATATTTTCTATTAGATGCGCCCCATGTTCTTTGTCCGTTTTGAAAACGGTATATAAAAAATATTTCAATATTGTTTTTATTTCTGGTTATTTCTACATCATTAACCGTATACCTACTCAAACTTATTGGTTGTATTTTCAGCCAGACGCTGCTAACTATTTTTGCGTTAGCTTCAACACATTTTATTTATTTTTTCTCGATAATTCTTTTCTACCATCAGTATTTTTTGTTTTCCATTGAATTTATGAAATCCACGGAACGGTGTGATTTCTTATTGGATGCACTATGCTAACCTTATCGGAAGTCTCGCCTTATTGCCGATCAACTAAGACCATTATAATGATGTAATAATTTGATATTAATCACCATAATTTCAAGTTCTTGAACTGAATTAAGTAGATAATTATCTAGAATGTTACATGTATATCCAAGAAATTCATATCGCACATAGTTTTTCAGAAAATGCAAACACTAAAAAGTTATGCCATCCCAGTAAACTAATTATAGAACATTGCCCTAGCTTTAAATGTAACATAGTAAATTATTATTGTTGTGTAAATATTTTTTCTCTATTAAAAGACGTTAGCTGTGGATACGTTGTTTTTGTTCGATATCAATATATTTTTGTCTATCCTGTATTAATGCAGCGTGATGTCTGGTTCAACAAAAAAACTATAGAGCGTTCCAAACTGAGAATGCAGTGTTGCGTCTTGTGGACCTATCGTTGCCAGCCAATCAACCATCATGTTGCCCTTTTCCCATTTAAAATCAGTGTCGAACGCAGTATAGACACTATAATTTAGACGCTCTAAAATATAAATTTGGCCTTAGCCGATTTTAATGTAAATCTTATGAATTTACCCAATTTTTTTTTCGAAAATAAAAGAAAAAATACATACTTACAATTAGGTCTGACTTACTTTAGGACTATAATTATAATATGTTCACTCACTAGTTGGTTGAGTAAAATTTGCCCATATACAAGGTGTTTCCTATGTACGTATAGAAAATTTCTGTGAAACGAAAGTGAGGCCAATTTTTCGTCGGCCGCCATTAGTTTCGGTCTTACCTTGGTGTTTACAGCTTATTGATTTTCATTTTTTGTGCTATTTTTTAATGAAAACGAAGATTTTTTTATCTTAACACAATGGTGAAATGCGAGGCTCTTGGATACAAGAGTCGCTGTCGAAAAAAGCATATAGTGTTACGTTCATTGGCAGCCATTGATTTAGTCCTCATTTAAGCTTCACTTGCTCTCCGAATGCGATGTCTCCTTGGTAATTCCATGCTCTAACAATTTTAATAACACGCGATTCCTATTTTGAAATAAAATGTAATAAAAATAATTTCTTCAATTAAATTAATTTTGAATTAAAAAAAATGTGATTCAAAATCACTTGCATCGTTCAAATCTCAATAGCTCGAAAACAGTTGCTCGCCGAGACCTATACCTAGAATATTTTTTTATACAAAAATTTTAGAAATATCGATTTTTCCACTAGAAAACGTAATACAGGTAAGTTTAAAAAAAGAAAAGACGCCACCCCACTAAAGATACAAACCAACATAAAATTAGATTTTTTCCCAGATACCAAAATTTACTCGAATGTCACAATTATTTTTAAATTTATTAACAAAAAATAAAAATAAGAATTCAACTTTGATACTCTATATCTCAGAAACGAAAAACATGCGGACATGTTTTTAAGTACTTTTCTTCTTATTTTGACGTCAGCAACATACTGCTGAATTTTCTACAGGAAAGAAACACCCTGTATATTCGTAGCGAAAGATCGATATATTTTTTATGTGAAAAATGTCAAAAAGGATTTAAAAAAAAGTTATTCAATATGAAATTATTTATTACAAAATAATAGATTCTTAACATTTCATGTGCAAATTATAAAAATTGTGCGTTTTAATATTTTCAATCAAAATTTCCAACACCGTTCAGATAATAAATTATTAATAGATATCTTTTTCTACAAAGATATAATAAATTATTTTAGGACATAAATATTTAAAGCTTTTTCTGAATGATAGAACAGTATAAGTATAAATATATATAAATAAGATTTGTGATACACAATAAAATATAAAATAATAAATAAGAATAATTAAAATGATTGTTTTAACAAAATGCTTCAGGTGTTCTAAGCAATTATTCAAATAGTAATTTTACTTGACAAATTCAAATGGATACATCATTTCCAGAAACGTTTTTGAAAACATTTCAAATGAAATCTCCTTTGCAAATCAAAATTTGATTATACTCGATATTAGATATCTATGTAAATAAGGTAGGTAATTATTTATAGGTACATTTTTTCTCTCACATTGTTTACATATTGTAATGGAATGTTTGAGATGAAACTGGAATTCGCAAAGGCAAGAATCACAACTATGACACACAGTTGACATCCTCAACTTTTCATTTCTTCGTGGAACTGCAAAAGGCAACCAACTGCTCCAAAATATCCTTCATGTTCCAAAAACAATGCTTTCATTGTAGTCTTTGACCAGTATTCCATAGCGTATGCCAGCAATTTCATGGCTATTGGATTGACTCGGAGGAAGTTTCCGATAAAAACCACCTGAAGATGAAAATCTTAAATATCAATAAAATCAAACAATGCAGGAATCTTGAAAATAACTCAAGGTTTTGAACATAAATTATAGAAAAAATCCGTCTGTCGGTAGTCATCGGAAAACAAAATTTGATGAATCGATTGGTGCGTTTGGCGGGAACTAACTATCGATGGTGCTAGAAAAGTAACTAGCGAAAGCTAAGGTAAGTCCTACATTGGAAAAGTGCGAAGGCGGTTCAACCTTGTCCAATGCAAGCGTCGACGAGCTCAAATCCTAAATTGTTGGGATCTGTCGCTCCTTGCCGCTCATATTTTCATCGTACTAGCTTGAGCCACAACGTTTTTCCAGTACCTATATATTTGATTAAAAGATGGACGAGGAGAAATTCATGAGCAGATTAGTTGCATACGCCTCTGTGCAACATCAGAGTCAAACGGTACCATACTAGAGATATTCTGATAGTAGAAATACTCAAACGAACCACTTACAATACAATACTTTTTTGTCTCAATGTAGTGCTTTGAATATAAACCAAAAGTACCTATGTCATTTCGGAAGAAACAGAAAATGTCTCAACTCTGAAAATAAAGCTTCAATAGTATTTACTTCTTCGTGGTTTTTCTTCGAACAAATATTTTTTTCACAGACAGAGCATCTTTTCATATAACATAGGGTCCGATTCCTCTCCGATTTCGAGTAATTTTTATTTTTGTGATTTTTATTAAGAACTTGTTTTTTGACAAATAAAAAAAAATGGTTTAAAAAACCCTAGGACAAATTTAATGTTTTTTAGAAGTAAGAAGTACCACCTCTGTCACATCCTTTCGTTGGACCATGACTTATGCGAAACCCCGTATACTAATTATATATTTTTAAGATCATATTCCAATTTACGAACAGCCCAAGTTTTGTGTGTTGCCGCTATTCCTTAACGACAGGCTAGTTATTCTCCACCAAACGCACTTATTAAAATTGGAATACCTATTTCTTGAAAGAAATTCACTGAAAATGACAGGTTTGAGAATTTCTGGATATTATCAATAAAGGATTCATCTAAGTGAGTAATATATTAACCTACCCGCTCAATATTTTCCTGTATAGCACACATCCTTGCAATAGATCCTATGTTGTTAGTGATGGTAACTAATGTTGCCCTGGCCAAATCCTGCTTACTCACTTTATTTCGTCTATCTCTCGAGTTCATCTGTCCAAAACTAGGGAAGGCCGAGAAACTTCAGTGCACAAATAAAGGAAAGAGAGAAAGAAATTGCAAAAGAGATCGTAAAAAGCAAATAAGAAGTATGATGAAAATGAATGTTTTTTTTTAACTTGATGTATACTTTTCTTTTTTTATATTTTATTAGAAGCTAAAGGAATAGTCATGGATTCCACCTAATAATTGCTCATCTGTGACAACAGCCTATTGATCCTCATGAATATTTTTTCTGATATGTGTATAATCTGCATAATGGAAAATAAGAAAATCTAAAAAGCATTTATATGGTTGGGTATTTGAAGCGTCGACACAGATTAAAGAAAACAATGCAACCATGATTGCACATACCTGCTTGCTACTAAATCTCCAGGCAGGCCAAATCTGGCGTAATCTCCCCCATATATGTCTCTAACTAGTTTGTCTACATTGGTATTATCACCTTCTGCGGCTAAGCTGATCGCTTCTTCAAAGGAATTACAACCAGTTAGTAGACAACAAAGGCCCAAAAACGTACCTCCTCCTATACTGTAAGCAAATTAATAATGTAAGAAAAAATCTGTCAAAGACAAATTTGAATCAAATGCTTACCTTGTTCCCGATATTCTTTTGTAATTTGTTGCGGAATAAACTGCCAGAATGCTAACTCCAGATCCAATATTTACAATAAGGAATGGATAGGGACTAGAAAAGTCATAATTTACTTTGGCACATTTGCTATCATCAGTCGGTTCGGACCAGTAGTAGCATTCTGTTGGATTGTTTTTGTCGATGTACTGTAAACCTTTTAGGAGTGAATCAAACTCGTCATATTTAGCTAGCCTCATATTAACTTCCTGAAATAAAATAAAAATATTGAGCTAAATTATATTTTTAAGTGATGATGATTTTAGAGCAAGAAATATTTGTAACCTCCAGGGAATTTTCTGTTGGAAAAAATCCGTCTCATTTATAGCTTACTTACCCTCCTGAAATCTTCTTCAAATTTATATGCTCCACCTCCTGTAGCACAAACTGTGGTTACTAATTTGGCCATACCTTTAGATTTAGCAAGAGCTAAAAAGTTCTTCATTTCACTGGTTGGAAAACGTATGAAATGCAAAGTTCCTTGAATGTCTCGTATCGTTACATTTTCCATCTTAAATAAATAACAATACTCTCAGATCAGACAGAAAAAATGAAAAATTTATCTAGATTCCTATTTGCATAATTTTATATACCACAAGTATCTAGATGTTGATATCTGAGACAGGTGTTTAGCCTTCAGATAAAAATTACAATAATTTCTACATTTCGAGTATGATCTCAAAAGCTTCATATGCCTTATAATACGATTTTATAAAACTGAAGTGGATCTGTAGACAAGAGATTTCTAATGAAACTGATGTATATTACGTCATTTATAGTCCTTGGAACCAGGTCTAAGTTGATTCAAGGAAAATTGCTCTTTCGAGACTACGTATGTCGCTTCTTTAGGTTGATTCGGACAATTTTTCTATTTCCAAAATTCTGGGAAATAAAGCGTGTTCCTTCAAGACTTTTCCATTGACTTTAGAGCTTCGGAAAGCACATATGTCCCGAAAAATTTGTCGGACAACGCTATCGAAAAAAATATTTGTATTTTCTCAACCAATACTGAAAACATAAGGTTGGCGGTACCAATTAAGTATGACATCATAAATTTACAATGTTGCTAAGTTATTACGTCACAGTTATTTAGCACCACAAAGCTTATCTTTTGAGAATTGGATGAGAAAATAAAAATATTGTTTTTGATAGCATTGTCCGAGAAATTTTTCGGGACATAGATGCTTTCCAACGTTCTAAAGTCAAAGGAACGGTCTTGACAGAAAACATCTATTTCTCAAAATTTTTGCAAATAAAAAAATTGCCTTACCTATTCTAATGATATACGATATAAAAAGTGTCAAAAGAGCGGTTTTCATCGAATAAACTTAGACCCGGGCACAAGGTCAATTAGCGTATGAAATTTATGTATGAAGTTCTATGAATTATCTAGTTATAAAATGTCTTTCGGAAAGTCGTTACATGACCGTGTTACTTTTTTAGATGTGGACCATTTAAAATTTCTAACATGAATATTTAAAAGCAAGTTACAAACATGGATATTTGGAAGCCTTTACCAGATAATAATAAAAATCTTGCAAAACATATATTAGAAAAAATATTGATATTTAGTTTATTACATTTTATAGGATTTTTTTATGGAAATTATTTAGAAATATAATTACTTAAGTCACATTTTGCATATTACAAGGCAAAATGCTATTAATATAGATATATAGATTATTATTATTATTATTATATATGAATGCTTACCTGTAGATGTATATCTCGATGACCTGTTTTACCATAGGCTGAATTTTTCGTCAAATATCTCCGTATATTCCTGAGTGTTTCAACTTCTGATACAGAATCTGTTCGTGGAATATTTTTCGGTTCAAAATATACTAGCTTACACAGACTGCCACCAATATCCATTCCAAACCACGGCATTGCTATTGAGAAGAATCATATTTAATTTCAAGTTATTTTTTCATTTTCAATAATAAAACGTTATACACCAGGTAAAAAATGTTAAGCATTAATGGAAAAAAAGTCTTGAAATTAAAACATACTAAGCAATTCAACAAGACGTTCGTAACATACATACTTTCTAGGGTAATTTCAAACATTTTGTTACGAAAACTTCGTTAACAATAGAATTTTAAGATAGAATACTAGTTATAAACGAGAGAGTATTTTTTATCTCTAATATATATAGTCAGATAATCTCAAACAATATCTCCGATAGCAGGCACATACGTTAATAATTATCTTTACGACAATGGTTTATTGGAAATATTTCATTTTTTCAATTTGATAAATTAAATAAAACACATTTCTCAAACAAATCAATTACTGTACAGTGTTTCACAATGAGAATGCAGTGCGCTGGGTATAGGCAATGTATTTCAAATGGGAAAACGATCTTTAAATTTCTCTCGGTAATATTTTCTTCTGTAATTTTGAAATAAATTGTTTATTTTATTAATTATTGAATATAAAAATGCTGCTATAAAATTTAATTTTAATTTGCTCGGCATAACGATGAGCTCCATAAGGCACCACACTGCAATGCACTATAGATATTATTGAATGACATTTCTATTTGGCTCTATTGGTCTATTATGAAATATACCTGTTTTTATTCCATAAACGCTTTACCAACAAACCCTTCTAGGCCGGAAACTTTTGCTTAAAACACATGCAGTTCGAGAAATTATGAGAATACACAGTGACATAGAAATGAATAATCAAATTAAGAGTGGACAGTGGGCGAATAATCGAAGGTCCATTTACCTATTTCCTGCTTATAAACTCACAATTCACTATACAAACTCATCAATGGATATATTGAACTTGCAGTTCGTTTTCAGGTGGTTGTCTTATTTGATGAGAGAACTACGACTTGTCTTATTTGATGAGAGAACTACGACAGCGGTAAATATTTTGATGAATGCAATATTTGTGTGCATGTGCATACATTAATTTTAGTAAGAGAACAAACGTGAATTAAGTAAATGAGCCTTTTTGTTATTAAATTAATCCTAAGTATATTTTTGTAGTGAATGTAAATATGGATTTGTTTTTGAATTCCAGGTGATTTGTTGATCCTACCAATATGACACAGCGTTCATGCTAGAGACCACTGTTCATGCTCATAGCGATTTCTATTCTATTCTTATTTCTATTTTATAAATTTTGACATTATAAAAATATATACTTACATATATATTCGTAGGTATTACTCATAATAAATAAACCCTTTATTTTTGTTCCCAAAAAAAGATACATATCAAAGTAAAAGAAATCAAATGGAACACTCTATTTATTCTCTATATATTTTCGGATTCTAGAGCCCAAAGGAAGGTGAGTTACTTTCATTTCCCCTATACGATTCTTTTTCAATTCTTGAAATATCTTTTAAGATTTGTTGAATGTATGGTATGAAGAAAAGTCTTGTAAATCATTCGGTAATTACCTGGCCTTACAGCTCAAGACCAAAATCTCAAAGATATTCATCCAACTTACAAAAGAGTCATTGGAGATAGAGAACCAAATGCAATTTTGAATACCAATCATACCTAGTTGTTGTAGCAGACATACCGTGCAGTCTATGAATAAAATCATTATTCAAGTTCAATAAACGCTATATTTTTATTTTTTGATAATGAAGTATTGTTTGAAAGTTAATTGAAGCATGTGATTACAAAATAACTAGTATTTTAATATTTTAACGGAAATTTCAATTTAATATGATCCGAATTTACCTTCACATGTCTGCAATTAAGTTTTATAATACATAAATATTAGCATACAATAGTATATATTACTACTCCAGAGTAGAACTTTCAGATTAGAGGAGCAAATATTTTGATTTTTAGTTTTTGCATGAAACATTTATAATTCATATTGAAAAAAATGTTATTGAATTTTCAGATATTTCCTTCATTTTGATTTAAATTATCTATTTAAATAAAACAACTAACAAAAGCAGATACAAATATTATCTATAAATAATATATTATAAGAATACTTATTAGCAAACAAAACAAGTTGAAAAATAAGTTAGGAATTACAAACAAATCACATCTGAAGAAAAAAAGCCAAACGTACGAACATGTTTGAACTTACGTTTCAAAACAGGTTCTACCGCTGAGTAACCTACAAAAATACATGCCATCAAACAGATTAATAAGACAGGGAGATAAAATATTTGTTGTTTATCACAAGTATGTAAAAAACATATAAGCATAAGTTTCTGTCGATGTTTTTTTGAATCCGCGAAAACCGCTGATAATATTATCGGCAAACATTTTTTAAGAGTTTAATCGCATCATTGAGAAGCTATTTGAATCTTTTGGATCTATGAACCTACCAGAGAGAAAAGAACGTTGGCTCTATTTTGTCTATGCATAATACGTTATAAACAGTATCTTTATAGTATCGCCCCGAAATAGATAAAATAGATAATTGATGTAAAAATGTCGAATAATTCGACCTTTCAAATCTAAACCATCTATTCATTATTTTCAACAATGTTACCTACCTGTTAATCCGTAATCGGAATTCACATAAATTAATGATAATTTCCAATTTGAATATCCTATTACAATTAGGTATAACAATATTCTAAATAGTTGCGTCAAGAAGTGAAAACCACATTTACAAAAATTTAACAGACTATATTTTATTTTTACGTAACACCAGGTTGTAATCGAGTTTATGTTCAGATAAGATGAACATAAGAAACTGAATTTTTTTATTTAAATATTTCATTTTCTACAGTTTGATCCAACGTGAAATGATAAATTGAATTAAATAAAAATTGTATAAAATGGTAGTTCGTTTTATAAAATTATGAATTAGGTATATTTTTGTACTTTGAACAACTACATGTAAAAATATAGATATCAGGTTATCAAAAATTATGTTTTTTGCGATAAAAATACATAATACCAAGAAAATCGATCCAACATGCTTGTATACAAACATCGAAGAACTCACCAAGGTTTTTAATCTTCTAAATTTAACCACAAAACAATCCTGCACATTAGCTAAAACGGATGTCTAGAAATTTTGAGTTCATTCTTAAATTATTATAGAAAAGCGATAGTCCACGTTCTATCGTCATATTTAAGTGGAAAGTCTTTAATTAATTTATATACTGACAACCAAAAAAGCAATTTTCATTTTAATAAGACAAAAAAACATAAATTTAAAAATTAGATAGCTGCATTATTATACTTTACAATTATTATTTTGATAGATAAATAATTAATAATCATCAGCTTGGAAATTCGGAATTGTCAAGAAATAAACAATTTTCCTTATCACTTACGGCTGTCTTGACATTCATAAATCAATGTTACATAGGTTACTTGGGTTGACAAACTATATATATATATATATATATATATATATATATATATATATATATATATATATATATATATATATATATATATATATATATATTATGGTATTATACCAACGCTAACAAAAAATAATAAAAATAAGGGCATTGGTTTCTATCAGTTATTGGACAATTATATAAAATTATTATATTTTTTTAATTGCAACTGATATATTGAATGGTGAATTATATTATGTCGAATATACTTACAAGGACTATTTGGCAGTTCACCATCTTCAAAGCCATTCACATCCATCGGAGTTACTTTGCTTTCCTTTGACATTCTAGCTGCAAATATTATATCACGTAAACAACCTTTACAGCTGTGAGGTGCCATTGTATTTCAATGTAATACGATATAAAGGTAGGTAGGTATTAAGTTAACCGAAGAAGAGTCTGCTCGAAGCACTGAGGTTTCCACAAAAGGTCAGTCTTATAATATTGATAAGAAAATGAAATGGTGAGCACGGCTCCCATTAGTTATATGCATGACTGTTTGATATTGTGAGGTCTGTTAGGTAATGATGATAGTGATAGCTTTTTATTCAACATTTGTAATGCCTACCATGACCTTGATTGCTCCATTAGAATAAATAAAAGCTTCCATATATACTTCATATTTAGATTAACATAACCTACCTACTAGCTAATAATGTAACATCTTTCAGCGTTAGTACCCTGAAGAAGTGCAAAGATTTTTTGGTAACAACTGAAAAACAACCATACCTAGAGAAGATTCCGAATTACTTGAGTATTTCGTACTTTGTACAGCGGAATTTCACTATTCACGTGTCAACTGAATGTAGAATGAATGAATGAATCTTAATAATAAAAATGTGCGTTGATTCCCTATGACGTCTAGTCTGTGATTTTTATGTAAACTAAAATTTCAAAAATTATTTTTTCCAGCTAGGTATTCTAGCGAATTATAAACTAAAAACTCTTCATAACTTCTGTCGTTGCCAAATTGTCGTTAATTATTTGCTTACATTTGCGCATGTGATTACTATAGCGGAAATTTTTGATTTTACGTACCTACCTAGGTACCTACATGAATGTATTTTTTTCTGTAATGAAAAATTAATAAACTATCTACCTATATTTATTATATTTTCATTCCTGGTTAAACATAAACAATTATATTTTTAGTTTTCAAAATTGTAACATGAATAAAAATCATTGAAATATTAGGGAAACAGGTGAAAACAAAGAATAAAAAAAACTTTGAAGTGTGAAAAGGCATCACCGTTGTTATTTATTAGAGAAGAGTTATGCGTTTTTGTTTGCCTATGTTATGAGTTATGAAAAGGAAAAGACAAGACTGAAAAGTTGTTTCTGACTAGTTGAGTGCTGACGTCAGCATTCCAGACAAAACGGAAGATGGAGATGGAAGTAAGTAGTAAGCATGTATAAACTTATGATTGGTCCAATCCACGGTCATAGAGAAAGGTCTTGAAACGAACGTAAAAAATGTGGTTCACAATAGCGTCCAATCTTTTCAGCTTCCAATTTCTGACGCTTGGTTCGCATTTGAAGGGGGATGTTGCTTAAAACATAAAAATACCAGTTCAAAGAATAATGCAAAGTTGTATGATGATTTAAACTGTATGCGTTAACATATTTCCATCTCGATAGGTCTCGATTAATATTGTATTCTGCGCTCATAAGCTCATAACTTTTCATTAAGATTAAGGTATTTTATGTTCTAAGTAACATCCCCTTTTCTCAATTTCGCAGTGCTATCGTAGACTTTGATATTTGAACAAGACGCTAAGCGTCCCACTTGCTACCTACATAATCTCACCTTCGATTCCAGACCTATGATTGTACGACCGTGACTAAAATTGGAGGTATGTTTTCTCTGACTAAAACGCACCAGAACCTCCGCATTGCCAACGTGAATTATTTAGGGGATAATGCAAAAGTTACTAAAAAGGAATAACTCACGCGAAATTCAAATTATAAATTCAATAATAATATTGTTTTGGCGGGCTTGTGATGGGTTGTTTGATTTTTAATATTTTTGCCTGCTTTTTGCAATTACAATCTAAAAGATCTTGAAAACTGTTCAATAGAACAAAATACAGCGTTATTTTTTTGCTGATACTATGCTCACATGTTATTTTGTTGTACCTGCTAGTGATTTGTGTTGTGTTGAAATAGTTATTGAGTGATTATAATTTCTGATAGTTTTATTTGTTAATACTGTTCATATTTAAAATATTATACTTTATAAATCTCCAGGTTTAATCTGTCATTTAGTAGGTATGGATTTATCGCAGACTAGTGCTTCTGAAACTATGGCTAATTCGGACGAGAAGAGAAGCACCTATTGTGGAAAACATTTCGCTACAATTAAAAAGGCACACCAGAAACGGTCACCAGGAAAGTGTATAGACCAAGGCGAAGAGGAATCCTGTGTTATGTCCTACCCTTGTTGTGAAAGTCTTTTTTTCGGGACATACCTATAAAATAATTTGAGCAAACACATTGAGGACTATCACCACGTAAGTTACCAAAAATTAATGTTTTCTTTTTTCTGGAAGACGCATTATGAGGTTTGGATGGAATCGGGGATTGCAAGTAATTATATGCTGACCAGGACAAGAAATATCGATGATACGAAACAACTGGAATATCGTTGCAACAGAAGTGATACCTGAGGTAATAAAATGTATTAATCCTGCGCATAGGTATTAATGATAATATTTTAGGATATAAGAAAAATAACACCAAGAGAACAGATAAATCGGGAGGGTGGAGGGATAATTAAGTTGCAGGGAATTTGTCATTCATTCTTGATAGTAGGATTTTTTGAAAATGGTAATTAATGCCGCCCCGTTTGTGTTTCTAACAGGTCTCTATGTTTTTGTCTATTACAGGCAACATAACAGTCACATTACAGAAGACTCATTTTGGTCATGTGTATAGTACCTAATTATAAAGCTGTATGTCTCATGTATCTTATATATGTGATGTGTAATACTTAGCTGTATAATTTTTCAACTCTTGTAAGATTCTTACAAGTAGTAATCGAACTTGGTGTTTTTGTTCAAATAAATTTTATAATCTTATATTAAATGTTTGCGTTTTATTAAACTACCGATCTTAATATAAATGACCTAAAGGATAGTAGTGGATCTACGAATAGGCGATGGGGGTCTTGAGTAGTTAAAGAGCATTACAAGCAGTAATGCCGGATATAATAAGCGAAATATTTTGTGAAGATTTTAGGAGCGTCACTTTTTGTATCAAGTCAGTGAATTTATAATTTGAATTTAGCGGTACTTCGGACCTAGTGAGTTTTTCTTTCTTAGTGACTTTTGCATTATCCCCCAAATAATTCACGTTGGCAATGCGGAGGTTCTGGTGCACTTTAGTGTAGTGTCGTCTATGGACATGACATACCCTCCATAGAAAATAGAAATAAAACTCCTAATTCTATGAACTCAATGACTAATGACATAATTTAGGCCGTCAGGCTAATGGAATGGTTTGTATTTTTGTAATTAGTAATTTAGTATTTAAGAAGGAACAGGCTATTCACTTGATATTGATGTTCTAGAAATTATGTTCGAAATCCCAGAAGATGATCTTCCTGAATGCTTAAAAGAAGAACAACGTATTAATGTATTGTTTGCACCATTGAGAAGTCGCAGCGCCAATTCAAAAGACTGGGATAACAAAATTTCCTCATGGAAAACAATAATAAAGGCATATTGTAACACAAACGATGTATATAAATTCTCATTGTCTTCCTTAAATAACATTTTTGTCAGAAATGGCAGGCCACCAAGTTGTTTGAGGGAAGTTATTCAAGATATGATAGATAAAAGTGAAGTACAAATAGCAGATGTATTTTTTCGAAAAACAAGTGATAGTTGGAGTGGTTGGGCGTCAGACATTCTATTGAAACGTCCACTTTCTTGGTCTCTGGATAAAGTGAACAGTCTGTTGCCTTCTAGAAATAGCGATCCAGTTTGTGTCCACCTGGAAACTGTTAAAAAAAAATGTGAGCAGTTGACAAATCGGATACCCAAAAAATCACTGAACAAATTAATAAGCCTGAAAGATCTACTGGAAATCTTGGGTAATAATGTAAATGAAGAAAATGTGAGACTACTGTTACATTATCTTGAAAACGAGCGTAAAGTTGACATCAGGAAATTGAATGATAAAGAAGAATCAGACAAATTTTTAATAAAATTTGGAAATAGTCAAAATGTGACCCGTATATCCCAAATAGATATTGCAATCTACACACTTGAGAAAAATGAACAAATTATCTCGGAAAATATGGAAAGCCTTGAGGATGAAATACAAGAATGCGTAACAGAAGCAAAAACACATTTATCGAAAAGTCATAGACAATTGGTAAGGCATATATTAAGTAATACACCTTTTCCTATAAAATTTCTAAAATCAATCATAATAAATTTTATACTGGCAATATTGAAAATGTAGGCAAAGAGCGCCCTGAGGAAAAAACATGAGTTGGAAAAAAGATTGGATAAGAAAGCCAAAGCACTTCATACTGTCCAAACTCTGTTGGAACAAATCCATGAAACTCATTCAGATGCCCATGTATGGGAATCCTATAAGAAGGCCTTGTTTGCATTCAATACAACTCTCAAGGATACTGGTTTATCTGAGGATGCTATTGATGATACTATGATTCAACTCGGCGAGGTGAGTATTTATTCTTTTCTATTGAATTGACTGCTATATCTCCCAATGTTAGATTGATTTATTGAAAAAAAATTCTAGATGTTGGAGAAACATAATGATATGCAGGCGGCTCTAGCAACGCCCATAGGAGATCTGGAAACAGATACAAGCTTAGAAGAGGAACTGAATGAATTATTAAGAGACGAAGTAAATCATCCTCCCCCAGATAATGGACTGGATACTAGCAATTTGGAGGAGCTGATTGACAAATTGACAATAGATCTGCCTCAAGTTCCTGATACCAGTCCTAATATTTCACAAATTATTGAATTAGATGACAGATAGCCAGATTGAGTTGTTTTATGTTTTTATGATTGGCGCTAGATGTTTAATATTGTATTTTTGCGATGTTTTTATATAATTTAAATAGCCTCATTAGTTAGTTGCTTTTCGAAAGTCTATTATTATATCAAAAATAAAAAAACGTCAAGATATTTACACACGGTTATTTTTCTTGAGTGACTTTCCGAATGATATTGTTACGTATGCGGGTTCGCTGATAAGTGAGACTAATTTACAATTATTAAATAAACTTTATTTACACTCGAAAGTAGAATAATAAAAATTACAACTTCACTTTACTATTGAATATTCTTGCACACTTACTTTTACATTCCCCCTCATGCCGACAAGTCTCCCAAATATATACCCGAAAAAGATCTTTCTAGCCGCCTCTGGTTTTTATCACACCAGCCGACACTGGACTTTTCTCGAAATACTTTGTCGGCATCCTAGTGAGCACATAAGCATTAAAAGGACGCCGCCACTTTTTGGCCCAATGCCGGCCGGCTGTACCCCTTGCACGTGACAATATTTAATTTTAGAATATTTATTTCTGGAATTACTCGAATCAAAAGTTTTGGTTGAATACTATAATGCGTTTCACACTGAGAATGCAGTGTGGCCCAGTATATAATGTATTTTAAAAGGGAAAACGATACACAGTTTTGCTGTTCTTTAACATTGCCTGTAATATTTTTGTACCTATTGAAAATAAAATTTTGTACGCGCCTTTTCCATACCACCTTAACCATAGAGTAAATAGGTTGGGTGGTAAACGTGCACAGATTTTGATAATTATTTTTGTTTTGGAGAAATGGTACCGCACAAAAAAATTAAATCTCCTTTTCCCTGAAGAAAACCAACCTCAATGGATGGAGAGATAAACAATTTTTGCTGACTGTATTAATGAAAAAAACATTTCCAGCAAGTTTAATTAGGCTATTTTTCAAAAAATCAAGCATTAGGAAAGTGCAAGATTTGTAACGCTATATTTTCAAATTACTGAATATATAAGTGCATTTTCAATAGATATTTTTTATTTATTAGTTGATGCAGAGCTATTTTCTTCAAAATTTTAAAGAAAACGGTAAATTTTCAAATATTTCTCTTAATATCTTCTCCGACGATTTTTTGACCGACGAACCCAAACGTAGTAGGTATACACTGTCTACTTGTTTATCTCCTCAAAAACGCCCCTGAAAACTTCGGAAAGTAGTTGTTCAAGCTTGATAGAATGTGCTTTGAAAATTTTAGACAACAAAATTAAAGAAGTGACCATACCTATCCGGCAAGGTTTAAATTGGACATTGTTTTCCGAGTAACAGCAGTGGTAAAGTCAATATAGGGTTCTGAATTTACGGTTATTACTGTCTGACCATCTTCAAAGAAAAATGGTCGTACTATTCCCCAACTTGCAATTCCAGCACAAACAGTAACTTGGGTGAGTGAAGTGGATTTTGGTGTTTCAAACGAGGATTTTCTGCTGCCCAATACCAACAAGTTTGTATATTGATGTTAATGAAATGAGTGAAAGAGTCGAGCATTTCATTTACGAAAATTAACGTTGATTCTAAACCCGCTGGCTTCAGCTCCTGTATCAACTGAATTTTATAAGGATGCCACTTCATATCAAGTTTCAAAATTCCTTGAAGTGTCGATCTGGACACACCTAGAGTCGATGAACGTTTGCGCGTCGACGTCCTTGGATTCACACGCAGAGATTCTCGAACTCATTGAATAGTTACGTCGGTGTGTGCAATTCGTTTGCAACCGCGAGGTCGATTTTTTTGCTTCGATCCTGTTTTTTCGAATCTCTTGACCCACAGCTTGATTAAATGTGTGCTCGGACCCGGTTATGTGTTGTAATTAAAATTTAACACGAAAAATACGTCGAACAGTCACATATGACCGATTGTTCTCATAAAACGAAAGGACCACAAAAGGCGCGCTGTTCTCCCGTATATTGACTCATGATGACTAATAGTACAATGGCAGGGCGCAGAACTACGCATCAAGACCGTCCTGACGCTCCTCCCTCTATTAGTTTAAATTGGAACGCAATCAAAAATGAATTTCATTCTGGGCCGCCCTGTGTAATGAATTAATTTTAGTATAAACCTTATCCAAATTGAAACCTTAATTTTGGATAATAGTTTCAGATTACAAAAATTATTATTTCTAAAGGTCGCTTTCAGATACGCATTTGACTTAATCAATCACTGCTGAGCTGCCTTAAATTTATTAGTATTCTGTACCTTAAACAGGCTATAGTTAATTTTCACTCATACTAGTGTTATTCTTTAGCTCTATAGACTGGTCTAATATAGAAATATGAAAAGTACAATCGGGCAAATATATAACTGTTCAATAAGAATAACAAAATATGTAAAAAACAATTTATTATCATCCGTACTCTTACAAATACCAGTTGTCGACGGATAAACAGATTAGCTGAATTTATACAAATATTAACACCATTAATCAGAAATAATTTTTAATTAGTTGAGAAAACTATACAACTTTCAATTGGCATTTTATTACATATAATGAAAACATATTTTTTTAAATATACATTGCCCACGCTTCCCTTTAATCAAAACCTATTTGATAATTCATTACAATTCGTTCATCAAAGTTTAATGCGAAAATACTGATTGATGTCTAAAAAAGTTACAATGAATATTTTATAAATTTGAACGACTGTTTGTTATGAAATTTCAACTGTTTATTATTTACAGAAATTCACTAGAACTAGACAATTCCGAGCTTTGTTGTTACCATCTTAGAGGAATGTAGCACATTAATTACGAACACTTGTTTAAGAATCAATTCTTTGATTTATTTCTTGTGAATAAAGATAACTGAGCAATTTTCGAAGTTCTTATGTTGAAAATATAAATAACAAAGGTAAATAGTATGCAGTGATAGTTGAGGAAAAACTTACAATCCATCCATGATATGAAGAAAACTGGGCTACAGATAGCCCAAAAATTGAAATAAAACAAAAATTTTCCATACAATTGCATTGCAACTGTTTTGCATTTTCATTCATTTTACAAACCAGATGTTTGAGAACTTCAATGATAAATGATTGAAACTAATAATTAGAATGAAGTTAGCACGCTGTATATAAAGTAATAATTATTATAAAATGAGTGAAGAGATCTGCAAAAATCAATTTACAGGACACGGCCAGGATTTTATTATCCTAAAAACAGAAGTATTGCCTTTTTGGATAACCAATGAGCAAGAAATAGACTTTTAGAATGATTCTAACAACACCTCACTCCTACAAATGATATTTTCTTTTGTATGGGTGTTAATAGAACATTAATAATCATCTAAATCAAAATCTTCTCCATTTTCGAAGTCATCTAGCTGCAGACTTTGGAAGTCCACCTTGTATCTCAATAAACCTAGAAAAAAAGAAATCTATTAGCAATTTATTCTTAAATAATATCTTTGCTCCATATATGTTTGATTTTTTGAAAAACTGAGAAAGATTTGGAAACTATAGTTTCGCGTTGTCACCAGCCATTTTAATCATAAGAAACAATGAAAATAAAACACTATTATGAACGGCAACCAGAAATCGCCTGGTTCTCACAAAAATGGTACATTTATACTTAAGCCTCGCTCAAACTACAGCCTGGCCGCAGCGCATTGCAAAGCAAAATTTGGTAAAAGGTCAAACAAAACACATCAAGAGATGCCTCTAGCCGATGCGTACCGTCTATAATATCCGATGATTAATAACAAAATAAAAGCGTATTAAATGAAATTAGATTTAAACGGAAATATCGAATTCAAAAATTGCATTCAAATTTCAAACTAAAACAATATAAAAGAACTTCATGAAGGTGTTCTTGAAGACTTAATAAAACTTAAAATTGAAGCTGGTGACCAGATTTTAAAATACCACTTAGACAAGGGCGCAAAAAATACCACCTACATCTCACCACAGATTCAAAATGAAATCATTGGAATATGTGGAGACGTTATAAGGGACGATATTATTAGTGAAGTTGGGAAGGCTTGTGCCTATAGTATCTTGGCGCATGAGAGCAGTGATATATCAGGAAAAAAGCAACTTTCAATTGATAGATTTTTTTATGATTAAAATATGATGGTTCGTGAGGAATTCCTTGAATTTGCAGACTTAACTGCCATGGATGCAAAATCTATAGCCTCTGCAATTGAAAACTTTAAAGAAAACACAGGGCTTGATCCAGAGAAGTGCGTCGGACAAGGATACGACGGGTGTTCCATCATGGCAGGAAAAGATGGTGGTGTTCAGAAAATTCTTCGGGAAAAGTATAAATGGGCACTGTTTTTTCATTGTGTTAGTCACTAACTGAACTTGTAATAACTATAAAGATTTTTTGAAAAAAAGTTTTTTGTAGTCACTAAAATATAAATGGATTTTTTGCTGAAGCCGAGCTGTGGTACAACCACTGGAAAGAAATTATCAAAGGCGGAAATTAAGGAAACGGAACCAACTAGCAGCCCTAGTTGAAGAAGCGGGATTGTTCTACCCAACTATGAAAAAAGGGCTGCAAATTTTACTAGCACAGCCCTGCACAACATGCTCTATTTAGCACCTTGCGCAGGGTAAAGATTTGGTTACGTTCACCAATGACAGAAAACCGATTTGTCGGCCTCTGTATGATGAGTGTGCATAGAAAAAGGGTTCTAGACGCACCAGATAAATTTAAAGAGAAAATTTTATTAAGGTTTAGCCAGAATTCTCGATGGTTAATACTAAAATAAAATTATGATAGAAAATGGAATCACAATAATAAATATAATAATAATAATTATACGAATTAGGTATAATAATTAACGTTTTGAAGTGCTAAAATACCATTTTTTAATAAAATATAAACTTATGTATGTATTTTATTATTTTTCCCTGTTTTCTGGTTCCACTCAACTGGCATACCGTGAGTCTAGCAAGAATATTTTTCGAGTTCCACGACTACCACGTACAAAAACTTTATTTTGAGCCCTAGAAAAGAAATTTAAAAAAATCGGACTTTTCTGTACATATTACACTGCCCCACCCTGAAGAACATCCTCGCTACGCCCATGATAGAATTTAAAAACGGAGTATTTAAAAAGATATAACCTTGATATATTGCTTTACTGGTTCACCCTGAAGATTCTGAAATAAGTTTAAAATCTAGTCGTTGTTGACATACACGATTTCGTATTTGTTGGAGGGCAATAGAAATACACATTCTTTGAAAATTTCAACTGTTTGGTACGGAAACCCACTAAAAAGGTCACTGTTTAGAAATAATTGTCCGTCCCGTCACCCGTGACTTTTCTTTAAATTGTCTTAAAAAATCTTCAGTCAAGTTATAGAAATGAAAACTATTTTTTGCGATAAATATACAATTAGCAACTACATACGGAACAGTACAAATATAGATTGGGTTACAAAATAATATATGTATCAACATTTTACAAAACCAAAACATTTCTACTATATGTAGACAACGCCTAAATTCCCTGGTGATGATTATTGAACTAACGTATGGATATTTTTTTTGCACTTCTTTTCATATTCAATAGAAGATGAGTTTTGTTTTTTTTACAAGTGTACAGTATCGTAGGGTATTCTAACTTCGAAGAGTTGAAAAAAATTTCGCCAACTGTATTTGAAAATATGAATGTATCTTTTGTTTACATATTTGAAATTGTATTTATCATATGTTAGTTATGGTATTCACCGATAGGGAATCTTAGAATCGCCGCCACTAGAATACGGTGCAATAAATCTACACACATCAATACACATTATAACACTGGACAGTACCTTGATTTTGCAGAGTCCTAGGATAAAATAGACCTTTTAATAATCATCAAGGTCTACGTCATCCAAAGGCTCATCAGCTTGTAACGATTGAAAATCCACCTTGTACCGAAGTATGCCTAATATATCCAAGCAGCATAAGGAACAAAATTTTCCACAGGTTAGTAGTGATACGTTTGGTACAGAAAAAGTTCTGCTACAAATTCTAGCCGTCTACATTTTTAAATAAAAATATAACGAACGTAGCAGCACTTCTTCATAGCAGAAGAAATAACACTTCTTTCATTAGGTTCAACAAACAAAAGCTTCAAGTTAAGCTTTAAAAGGGTATAAAATAAAAAAAATAAGAAACAACATACCTCCTATACCACCAAAACCTCGAACGAATTGCGAACCTTCTTGAGATTTATCAGTGATAATTTCGAGGGTAGCACCAAAGTTCTTATAATTGTTGGCTAACCATTCGAGCAGCGGTTGACATTCTACTAATTCTAATTCTACACCGGTCTAAAAAGATGAAATACATAGATAATAATGATTATTTCAATTTCAAAGATTATAGCAACATTGCGAGTAACATTACCTCTTTGTCTGTAAAGTGTGATTTATCTTTCTCTTGTTCCGGCGTCAAATGAAGTATGTTTTCTGTTCCTGTTGTATGGTTCTTCAGAACGTATCGCTGTATGTCGAGATTCTCCCAACAAATCAGTGTTTCGACGGAACCCAATTCAAGTCCTCGCAGAGTATCTTCGACACCAAAACAGTATTTCCCCGTATCTTGACTAATTTCATCAAAGTATCGACCGATAAGTTTCTTTTCCTGTATAAACTTGACATTCTGTAAAGATTCAGCTGCCAATTCAATGGCTTGATTAAAACCATTCTCGCCACCGTAGGACACATCTACCAGTTTGATAACTTTAGCTTGCAACCTCTAAAGAAAGAAAAAAAAAACAATAGTAAATAATATATTCATCCAACAACAGAATTCTGTTTATTATTACTACTTACAGGATCGAACATGTCAGATTGGCTAAGTTCAGTCTTGAAATCGGCACTACCAGCCAATATGAGCCCAGCAATGTTGGGTTTATCATTGGTGATAAAAAGTTGTGTGGCTACTTCAGCCACCTTTCTAACGTAATTGTGACGCTTTTCCATTCTCAAACGTGCAAAACGCAGGGCAGACTGACCTCCTCTTCCGTGCTTCTTCGGAAGATCTACTGTAAATTTATGCAGGACTTCCCTTGTGTTACCTATTGGAATATAAAAAATTAAGGGCTTGAAATAGAATCACCGAAAGATATTCACCTTGAAGTGTACCGAAGAGCGCTCCATTACCATCCATCACAATGAAACCAAATTTGTTATCGTCTGCTAATAATGCTGTCAAGGCTTCAGTGTGAAATTTATTGTCACATAGGTACAACGAGGTATTGATTGGTTTAAATGGTTCAAAGTCGATGTTAACTTTCTTTTCTTTACCTTCGTCTGTTACTATCGTACCACAATATATTACTAGTCCATTTGGTGGTACTTGAAATTAAAATAAATATATATTATGACAATGAAGATTGCAGAACAATAACTTCTTCAGCACGTAATGTATAAAATAGCCATTACTTGATTGGAGAAAGTAGGAAATACCATAAATGTGATTACAAACCTTTAGTGTATAGTTTCAGGCGGTGTTGTACCGATGTAATTGCACCCAGAACAGAAAGTCTGTTCACCCGAGACTTTATGTTAGAAGCAGTACCAAATTCATCGGCTAACATTTTGCTTACTCTGGAAATTTGATCTTTCGGAGGAATAATAAGGGAAATCATACTTGTTCCATTCCTATAATTGAAAACCAATATGTTGCAGTAGAATCATTCAAATATCCAATATGTTATGAGCCATGTTGACGTTGATATATACATACCCTCTGGCTAATTCCAGGCTTTTGATAAGTTTCTTTATTTTCCATATTTCCACATTTCGATCGGCTGAGGTTTCTTCTGACATTATGGTTTATATTTATCGATGAAAACTCAAGAAACGTGCACGATAAGCAAAATGGCGCTATTATACGTAAGCCGATGAACTATTGAAGGGACTTTAGAAAAGTCAAACCAAACCGCAGTAACCCAACTTAACTGGTTATAACTAGAAATGAACGGAACTAATTTAATTTTCACACTTTCTGAAATTATAAGAATTTTGGTTTTAGAATAAAAAAATATTTCAGGATCATAAAATGTGGAAAATTTTGTACAATTACACAAATCTTACGAGTTTTCTTTACAAAATACAAAATTTACCTTTTCCGTAAATTTAGGGAATTTACTTCATCAAGGTTGGCGACTTGGCATGATTGTAGACTGACAGTTGACAGTGACAGTGGCACTTGACAAAATAAATTTCTGAATTGACTTATGACAAATAAACAGCGTGTTCCTAATACAAACCATTCCTAAAGTCCTAAAGAGGCTCAAATCATAGATAAATTCCCTACGGGGCTTAAATTATATTATCAGTCAATGTCATATTCCTATATTGAGCATGGGGATTCTCATTACTCGGGACGTTACGTCCGAGTCCCGACCCAAGAATATATAAAGAGAGGATGACTAACTCTGTATCCTGTTCTATAAGCAGAAGTGGCTGAAATAACGTCCCGTGATAAGTTGTCAATTTGGTATGTTGCGCAGTATTTCACTGAGTGTCTATTGTTGTATTTAAGCTTCCTTCGCCCATACTACATAAGGATGCGCAGCGTGATTTTGTGCAAACCACCGAAATGACATACAATAACCCAATGTTTTTTGTGCTACTCCCACTACTCGTGTTACTCGTCCTCCCTATCTTTGTTCATGGTCCGGACCAGTGGGTTGTCTATGGTCCCGACCATGATATAAAAACAATGCATGCCAAGGCCACGGTCGTACAAATAGAGGTCTGGAATCAGGCGGTGGCAACTCTTATGGGAATTTTTTTACCGTTTGTTGCCAAAGTTCCCATTCTCGGCGCTAGTATCGCTCACCAAAATGTGGCGAGAACCGCAGAATTTGAATGAAAATGTCATATTTAGAATGGCTGCATCCGGCGCCGGCAATCCCATCGTCTAACCTCAATTCTCTTTTCTAACGATATGTTTGTTTTATTTTATATTAATAGGTAAATTTCTTATAGAAATGTACCTATTGCGATCGTTCACACTTTTGAATTTCGAAAAAATTTCAACGGCATGTTGTTATATGTCTATAAGTTAGTCCAAAAAAACATTTGGTTCAAAAGTTTATGTATACATGTATATATATATATATATATATATATATATATATATATATATATATATATATATATATATATATATATATATATATATGGGATATTACGAAATTTGTTAACACGATAGAGGTCGAAGTTTTGAAGTTATCAAGTTCAAATTTGCTAAAAAAATCAATCTCTCAAATATCTCGGTTGAGTTCGTTATTGGGCAATATCGGGTAAGTAGTTTCAAAATGGCGACAGTTCAAACATTTTAAAAAATTATCAAAAAAGAGCCGTAGTGTAAATATCATCAAAAATAATTTTAGGTTATAGATATAATCAGTACCTACAACTTTTGTTCAAAGCAATTTTTCATAAAATACGCAGGTAAAAAATAAAAATTAATAAAGAAAAATAACAAATATTGATAAAACATGAACACTAAATATAAATTTGATGTAATTGTATATTTTCTGGAGATCTTAATATAGACCCTGATTAAAAAAATATATAGTATATTTATTGAAAAGAAATAGGCGAAAAAAAAAATCTGCCTTGAAGTGGAACTCGAACCCTGTCTGCTCTATATATTCAACAGCCAAAACAAAAACCTCTAACCGCAAGGCTATGACACAAACGACAATTTCATGTAATAACATGTATGTATACTAATGAAAAGGTTGTTTAAATTTCACTTCAATGAATTTTGAAAAATTTACCTTTCCGCTGACTATAGGCCATCGGAATTTTTTTTAGTTAATATACGTAGCTTTGTTGAATGTTAAAGTTTATCTATATTAGATTTGAATCAGTTTTTTCGTATTCACAGGAAACTTACTGTTTGTGAAAAGATTATCATTCGTTATTGGTACGTATTAGTATTGTAACGTTTAACCCTGTGCTAAACGTTGTGGGGTGAGTTCACTTGCGTAGGACTCAAAGTTTGCAGATCGCTTCCAATGATTTATTTAGAACACCCTGTACACGGCTTTCTGTTATGGTACAACTGTCACCACTTGTCACCCTGACAATCTATACTGTCACTGTCTTCACCGACAGAACTACTATTAACCTCTGTTTCCACAGTCTGACTGTTATCAACTGACTTGACTCACTGACTTCACAAGACTGACTGACTCTGTCCCGTGATCGACACGGCTTTATATATCTGAATTATGATATGACATTCATCGAGAATGTTCTATGATTATCTAGACGAACATAATTAATGTTCTAGATCCTTGTCAAGGTGACAATAGCACGACAAATTGTACCTCACATACAGTTTCTGGAAGGATCGAGAACAAATCTACCATAATTCTAGAACTACATAAGGAAATATACATGCAATAACTACTGTAAGCAACGTAGTAGCTTAAATAATTAATAAACGAATATCAACCGTAAGTACATGAATACCTATCCACGTTACACTGCCCCCTTCTTAGATTTGATCGTCCCGATCAAACATCAACCCAATGCATTCTTCAATCTCATCTGGGGGAGCTCCTTGCATCCTCTGGTCCCAATGCTGGCTCTCGCCACCCGAGGAAGACAGGTTACTCGTTGGTACTTTTGATCCTCTTTGGTGATCATAGAAATGTTTCACCGGACTATGATAACCTCCAGGTGAACATACTCGAACAGGTGATCTGCTTCTATACAAGCCGACACGATCCTTGGCTTTATTTTATAGACTATAAAATATTGTAACGTTTTATTTCTTTCTTGATTTTCTAGGAACTTCATTATTTCGGCAAAATTTGCCATTTCGTCGTAATCTTTCGATCTGGTATTCACCATATATTCTCAGCAAAATGCGAAGATCCCTTTTTCTGACACCAATTGTAACGTTTAACCCTGTGCTAAACGTTGTGGGGTGAGTTCACTTGCGTAGGACTCAAAGTTTGCAGATTGCTTCCAATGATTTATTTAGAACACCCTGTACACGGCTTTCTGTTATGGTACAACTGTCACCACTTGTCACCCTGACAATCTATACTGTCACTGTCTTCACCGACAGAACTACTATTAACCTCTGTTTCCACAGTCTGACTGTTATCAACTGACTTGACTCACTGACTTCACAAGACTGACTGACTCTGTCCCGTGATCGACACGGCTTTATATATCTGAATCATGATATGACATTCATCGAGAATGTTCTATGATTATCTAGACGAACATAATTAATGTTCTAGATCCTTGTCAAGGTGACAATAGCACGACAAATTGTACCTCACATACAGTTTCTGGAAGGATCGAGAACAAATCTACCATAATTCTAGAACTACATAAGGAAATATACATGCAATAACTACTGTAAGCAACGTAGTAGCTTAAATAATTAATAAACGAATATCAACCGTAAGTACATGAATACCTATCCACGTTACAGTATCTTATTCCTATCATTCTGGTGTTATTTTATCTTAATTATAGAAGAATGCCAACGAGTACATATGGAAAGGCCATCAGGAATGTCTGTAAGGCGAAGAAGGACATTTCAAGAAGTAAAAACGAAGAAAGAAGGAGAAGAACTACCCTTTTATACAATATTTTGAAGCAAGTTCATCCTGATAGTGGAGTATCAAGTAAAGCTACAAGTATCATTAAAAGCTTAATAAATAATATACTTAGAACTTCCAGCTATTCTTCTATCCGGCGTATAACTAAGCAAACTGTAAGTAAAGATATAAATGCTATCACGAAATATATACTTAAGTCCTTGTTAATGCTTCCGGGAAACTAGACATACAAGACACAGCCATCACCAAAATGCCTATAGGGATTGCTTCAGTTAGCATCTAGAATTTGATTATTAGTCTAACCTTCTCAATGTAATTTTAGCATGCTTCTATCAAATCTCGGATTTGTAATGATTTTTTTACATTGCAGTGAAGTGGTGTTACACTAGAAGGAATTGGCTGTTTGCTTAGGAACAACGGAAGGACGAAACGAAAGTGAAATGCCTATGAAGTGCCTCACTTTCTACATGCCGGTTACTATTTGGGTAAGGATATAACACATTGAATGTGTCAGTATATATCTTCTGTGAGTATAGTTGAATATTTATAAGATGTTCTAATTCGAGTTTACTTGCTTGTATTATACATTACTGATTTGTGTTTCTTTTTAATTTCATGTCCAAATGAGGAATAACTGAGGAAGAGGACGAACAGAAAATGAAGTACCTCGAAGGCATTGAAGTATCCCGTTCCTGGTGGTGTAATGAGAGAGTACGTCGAATGTGTCAATATATGCTTCTGTGAGTACATTCGAATATTTATTTTATGTTTTCATTGGAGATTGCGGGCTTGAATTTTTTTTTTACTGATCTTTGTTTCTTTTTATTTTCATATCTGAATAAGGAACAACTGAAGAAGAAGGCTGAAGCGACAATGTGGATTTGTGGATTGTGTGTGTAATTAGTGTTAGTGAACCGGTGTATTTTATATATTTTGGATTATACATTAACATATGTAGGATACTAATGCACTGTCTACTCATAAAATAGTTTACTTGTTCTACTCAAAACCTATTTTGATATTAAGTATCTTCTAAAAGTATGTCGATATTTTCGTCATTATATTGTTTGTGATGAGAAATCAGATTTTAGCCAATCAAAATTTGCCCTAATTATTGTTTGTTTCAAAGAGTTATTTAGACAAAGCACTAGTTACTTCCATAAATTTATAATAATTTCTTTACTTACAAAAAACCATATTTAAGAAGTTATTCAGTGGATTTTTGATTTGCTTATTTATTCTTTCTATGTTATAATTCTGCAATAATAAAAAATGAACTAAAAATATTTACAGTTCTTATATTCTTATTTATCCCTCATAGATCAGAACTATTGAGGAAGCAATACAAATCTTCAGAAATTTTTGGAGTGATTTTTTGAAAAAACTTTCAGCATTCATATTATATTTCTGATGGCTATCATGAAAAGTAAAATGAATAATCTGAATTATTTTCTCAAAATTTCCTTCAACAATTTCTGAAGATTTTTATTCCTTTCTCTATTTATAAGCTGGGATAATACTTTTACTAAACTTTGAATCTGCCGCCATAAGCAAGTTAGTTTGCGAGTAAACATCTTCAGCGCTAGTTGTACTTCAAGGTCAAAACATAGTCAACGAAATTAACATGGAAGTTACCATTCTCTTGGAGGTAGGTGTTCTGTGTTCTCTGTCTGTTATCGAAGGTCGGATAACATAGGTAACAAGTGGGTCGCTTAGCGTCTTGTCAAAGATAGATAGATAGATACTACATAGAAGTGTATGTACATCGTATAGTAAAGTCGATGCGAATACCGAGTGAGCTTCGTTAACCAAGTGACGCTTGACTATCGTCGAAAACGAGTATTTTGTACAATAATTCAACATTCGGCTATCAGGCGACCAGAAACGGCTATAGGTACTTATGGTACGATGGTGCCGTTATCGGTATGTCAAACGGTCGATTGAGATGATATTTTCTATTTATATTCCAATGGGTCCCTAGATGATTTAAAAACACAATTGTAATCGGTAGGTCATGCTGCTGTCGGCATATCGCCTAAAGCTTTTCCGGGCACGACGACGTCTGCTGGGACAGCTACTAGGTATATAGAATTATGTGGGTGGAGTAAACTTCCTACGCTTCTCTTCTCAGCCACATGAGATTACAGAAGTTGCAAATCATAGCGTGGCCTCGTGTACGACGAACATTAACGAATTAACAATTAACTTAAATATTTGTTCTCTTTATTTATCTTCGTGAACATGATCTGCAGTCTTTTTTGCGAAAGCCGCTTGTTGCGCACGGGATGGTGCTCAAAGACGCACTTAAAAAAGTTATGCGTATGAATTTTTACACGATTTTTAGGGCGAGTTAAATCTCCTTGTTTCCAGTCTTCTTGCTGCAACTGGTAATATGACAGTGGCCAGTTTGACAGCGACAGTAGGCAATTAGTCGCGGTTGTGATCGCGGTTTTAAGTTACGTGATACCACGATCTGTAGAGAGATAGAAGGGAGTTATTGGAAATAATTTTTAGGTCATTCAGTATTAAGGGGTGCCTTATTTTAATAATGTCTTAACTTTATTTCTCGGAAAAACCAAGATCTATTGGAACGCACTCTTTAAATTGACAGTTTGTCTGAATAAGCAGCAGCAATAACTAACTTAATATTTTTGTGAGCGTTTTTGCTTTGTTGTTCAAAAGTGATTTGGCTAATTTTAACACAAACAAACTAAATATTTGAAGGTTTTAATGAATTCATGTTTTTTGTGAGGTTAGAGTTGTTGAATAAAGGAAATCAGGAAAACTTAAATACTTACGGTAACTAGTCGTAAATAGAGGAAGGCAGTATTTTATTATGGTTCCCTTATTATTTTTTTGAAGGTGCGCATGCTTAGCTGTCATTTGAAGAACGACCGTAATAAGGCATTTAGGTAATCCGGCAGATGAGGATTCCTAATTTGGGAGCTATTTGGCGCATGCGCAATAATACAAATATGACCGTGATTTGTCCACAGTGTTGCCGATAATATTTTTATAATATGATGGTAAATATTCTGTCATTATTTCATAAAGTAGTTCATTTATTCATTAGAATTTTCTCTCTATCTCATGAACCCATAATAGGCAGAAAGCTGAGATTTTCAGAGAATATGTATTTCTGTTGCCACTATAACAACAAATACTAAATGCTGTTCTTCCGTATGTCTGTGAGAGCAGTAAAAGTTTGCATTTACAATGTTACGGAACTCTTTGTGTGAGAGTTCGACTTGTACTTGGCCGCATTTTTTTCTATTAAAAATCCCAATGTTTGTAAATCTGGTTTCAACTGTTCATAAAATATTGATCTGAAAAAATACCTTAGCATGCTCACTTCAAAATCGGATCGACGCGACGTTCGAAAACTCCAATGCGGAATTTCTAAACAATTATGTATGTTATTTCTCATCAGTGTTTTTTTTGTACTTTTATCAAAACAGTTGACTGAGACTTCATTTTGAAGATTATTTTCTCGCTAATGACGAAAAATAATAATAATGGTTTCAAAATAATTCCTTTGCTTCTAAACTTAAAATTGAGAGAGACATTTAGCATTCGCGTAAGCGACAAGTAAAAGTATATAAGGCGAAGTAAAACAGAAAGCTTGGCAACCGCGCTTGAACATTTCATCGGCGGCCCGCCTACCTCAAATTAGGAATCCTCATCTGCCGGATTACCGGCATTTACCTTATAGCACTTCCAATTTCCAATAATTCCTTTGAGTCTCTACAGACCGTGACGTGCTTAGTTTCACCGAATTTGTTGAATGCGCTTTTTGTTTTCTAGTTGGCAGCACTGTTTTAAAGTTCGATTTCGTCGCTGTTGCGAGATGCGTAAACCACGGTCGTATAATATAAGGTCTTGCATCTCCACTTAAAAAAGTGGCACACTTATTGAAGACGTTTTTCGTAATTCTAAGTTTGGCCGCGCAAGTCGCTGTAATCTAGTGTCGTTTAAAGTCCCTATATTTGAAAGTCTGGACAAATAAATTAATGCGTGTGTGTAAAAGAGAGAAGTCGCTGTCCTTTACATAATATTTAAATGGCGGCTGTCACGACTTACGACGTCTGAGGTCTCATGAAATGCAATATTTCAGAATCACAGAAAATGAAGTTCAGATTCATAGACAAATAAAGAGTATGGAGTCATAGAGTAATAGGTTAGGTATATATATACTCTATGCTATAAACAAATGTTGAAGTAATTGTCGTGAAATGAAATTCATAATATATAATATATTTTTAACCGACTTTATAATAGTAGTAAATAGCTTGTTATATTGACTTATTATTTTAGGAAACTGCCTGTTTGTTGATTGCCATTGCAAAAATGATTCGATGGATACAGCTAGAATAAATATTTGAATAATAAAAATTTGGAATAGAATCTACATCATCCAAGGGTTTAGTTTTATGCCAGGTATTTATTGTGTTCTTCCGAATAATAACATTTTTTACACAAGATAACAATGTAATTTACAAAAACAATAATATTTAAATTCAAATATATGTGAAAGAAGTTAGAAATTGGCATCTATTCCAAAATTAACTTTTAAATAAATTGTGGTTTCCCGCGCTTGTTTCATTGGTGCCGCCATTTAAATATTATTTGGCTGTAGACCAATCCCGCGAACGACCCGATCTGTCCAGACTTTCATATATAGGGACCAGAAACAACCACATAGGGACTAAGAAGCTATTTAAACAGGAGATATAACACCTGAGGAGGGGGTGACGCTGTGAACGACAGGGTCGTGGCCTAAAAATCGGGTTTGCGCATAACGAAAGTGCGCACCTCCATGTGTCTTCTCTGTCTCCGTATCTATATATTTTATCTATGCTCTCTGTCTCCTCTCTCTGTGAAGTGAAATAGTGAAATTCAAATAAGGTTAGATAATTGAGCTTTTAGAATGCGTGAAGATCAACATAAGCTTTTAGAAAATTACATTCTTCATTGTCTATTGATGATTGCTTGTAAAACATGCTATATTTGAAACATAGATTATAGAATAAATATAGATGGGTAACTCAATGTTAATTTTTCGTCCGTTTAAGAGGCAGTTCACTCCCGACCCGAGAGATGGCGGTACAGTCAAATTTTAGGCGGGAGATCTGAAATTCTAGGAGGTGCTTTCATGCTGTTTTGAATTTTTATTTATTCTATACGAGAAAAAAAACAAATATAAATGCTTTAAAATATTTTATTATAAGTATATACGAACTTGTAAACAATAATTAACAAATTTATCTATACATACATAAAACTAAATGCATAGTGCTCGATAATAAAAATATATTAACAGGTCATTAATCACAAAAATAAGAATTTGTCTATTTTTATTGTCAAAAGAATTATAAAACCTTAATGAGCTTCTCTCAAACTATATAAACAACTCACTGTATTACTGTATTCGAGTTATTTGGAATATCTTTGATTTCTCCTAAATTTTTGTGCTGCATATATTTTTATCTTATCTGTTGACTTTCTTATTGTGAGTTTACCTTTTAAAATATTATTGATATTCTTAATCCAAACCAATATGTGAAATTTGCAAACTTAATCACATATTAGTTTGAACAAATCATGTTGCTGACAAGAAAAAACAATGTCTTTACAAATATTTTTAAGGATAGTTTTGGCAATCTTTATAATATCCTGTAAGTGGCAAATTTGGGGCAAAATTTCACTAAGTACAAAAATCATCTTTTGAAAAAGTCTGGTAAAATTTGTAGAAGGGGCCAGTAACGCCTTCGGAGAGAATGCTCTGGCATCAATGACAAAATATTCTCCTGCATTTCTGTCCCCTCCTATCAACTCTTGTCGGCATTGGCAACATGATTTTACACCCTTTAAAACTTTTTTAGCGATAAAACCTGCAACGTATGTTAACTTCCCTTGTTTTAATAAAGAAATATGCTGTGGTTTATATTCTGCAATGCAAATTTCAGGAAAGCGTGTTCTTGAATTTGTAATATGTAATGGGGAAGTCAACATATGCTTTAGGTTATCTAAGGCATGCAAATTGTCAGACTCACAATTGAAAGAAGCTCTATGGCTAAGAAAGAAATTATTGATTATTAAAGACTTGTAATAACTAATGAATGCACTTGCGTTGGGATTGACATTTCGAGCTCCATGGCTTCTGATGGCCCCAAAAAAATTCTCAAGAGGGTCTTGGTTTAAGTTACGAAGACATAGAAATCGGATACCTTCTTTGCTTAGGATTTTCCACAAATAAACAAACCCCCTTAGGGTGTGTATCCAATTTTTCAATGAAGGTGGTACTATATGTGACTTCTTTTCATTGAAAAAATAGATTGATTCCAGGACAGTAATGGCTTCCTTCCAAAATTCCATATGCCTTGATCTTGAACTCAAAGCACATTTTAGTTCTTTTCCATGTCTCGGTGTAATGCTGCTCCCGTTCACACTGTCAAATAATTTGTCCATAAACAATAGAAACTCAGCAGTTCCTTCAGCTTCACTAGGCATTTGGTTATTTATATTGGCAATATCATTTTTAGCCAATCTTTTGATGACTGCAGCTACATTTGTACTGAATATCTGTGCTGCCACGGAGACTTTCAATTTTTTTGTGTTCTCAACATGATTGATAGTGAGCCGTTTACACAATTTGTAGTCATCCTCTTCCAAACTCTCTATTTCGAACAATTTTCTTATATGGTCCCAACTTACTACTTCGTATTCAGGTTTTCTCCATCGAAAACGTAATTTATTTTTGAAAAAATTATTTCTCATTCCCTTTAGTAGGTGAGGCGGATCATATAGAGGAATAATTTCAGTGCCTCCAATCTGAACACCAAACATTTTATTTTGTTCTGATCTTCTAATAAAAAAGTCCTTTGTTTCTGCATACAGATTATTAATCGCAGCCACGTTTGCCGAAGCTTGATCGCAAATAATTGCTTTTACTATTAGACCAGCTTCTTGACATGCCAGTACGACTTCCTTTATTCGGGCTGTTATGGTGTCAGTTTTCATTCCTCCTTCATTAAAATAAAAAGCAATGGGCTGCTTCCATTTTTTAATTATGCCTCTGGCCATGAAAACCATAGCTTTATCAGCAATCAATGATCTTCGCTCCTTGCATCCGTTATCTTCGAAACCATCAATCAAATCCTTTTTTCTGTCATACTGAAGATTTGCATCTAATACCATTTCATCGAAGATGATGCTACACATTTTTTCAGTTTCTTTCATACACTCTACTTTGGATTTCAAAGATTCCATTACAGCTGTGTTTATCCCTGTATTGAAAGGTACTTTCCCTAAAATGTTAGTCAAAGTTTTTCTGGAAGGCACTGCAAACAATTTTCTCAAGAGATTATAGTTTCTGGGGCTTTGTTTCAGAAATGACAGAAAAAGATTTTTTTCATCTAAAGAGTATCGTCTTCCTTTAGGTTTTAAACTTTGACATCTCAACTGAGACATAATGAAGTCAAATGTTGGTTTATTAACTTTCTTCCTAAGATACTCAGTTGAGTATGCCGTGGATTCCATGCGCTTGACTCTTTTTTTTAGGTCTAAACGACTAAAATTTAGTCGCCTGGCTATTCTTCTTAAATTAGAAGCCACATTATACAACTTTTTTGATTTGGGTGAGAGTTCATTTCTTCCATTGATATTTGAATACGATAGCAAGTTGATTCGCTTGTGTAGACCTAAAAAATAATATGTATATGAAAAACCATGTTATAAACCAAAAAACAGTTTGAGATATAGGCAATAATCATTGGCCAAACTAATATTGAAATAGTAATTGCGATTGTTAAACTCAATAGCTCTTGAAGTAATTGATCTGATATGCTTAACCAGACAAATTAAAATCGATATATCTATGACATTGACACAATACATGTATCCTTTCTGTCTTTGCATCTTACTTATGATAATATTATGTTTCATAGTTGCAGATCAAATACAGAATTTAACTTGATGTAAATACCACCCGTGAAAACCAACTAACTAAACTATTACTTTCTACTGCAAGTAGAATTACAGAAAACTATCAAACAGGTACCAATCGTAAACTTACTCGAAAATTTAGCTGGAGTACATATTTTCTCTGGACTACCCTTTGCTATAGGAGTAACACAGCGAGTTGTCTGGATGTCTTCATTAGTCAGAGACGTGGAAGGCAATTTTTCTTGGAAAACGGCTTGTAGGGGCTCTGGATATTCATTAGCTGTAAATAAATTAATAGTAAAATTTTCAGAAAGAAAATTCATGATGTACAGCTGATTTTCGACAAAATGTTTGTGATTTTGATGATCTGAAAAAGTTGGAAACGAGACATTATCAACAAACAATGTACAATTTACACTAAATACTCTCAAATACTTAATTATATTCTCTAGAAACGTACCAGAATAATGCAATTATTCTATCATCAATATTATTTACAAATAAAATTTGTTTGCATTATTTATTTAAGATATATTTTTTTATTTATCTCTGATAGGCTGATAGGTTGGAAGAGAACTAGTAGTGAGATCTATCGGGTCGGGACTGAATTACAGTAAACGAACTGTCATTCCCATAAGAGATCGCAGGCCATGGTGTAAGGTTTCAAAAGTGAGAGTTAAATTGATAGACATTAAGTTTATTTGAATTTATAAGTTTTATCAGTGACTTTTTTGTAATAAATAGACAATAAATAGTTGGTGAATTGTGCCTGAACAACCGAAGAACCAAAAATCCCGATACATTATTTCTAAAAATGGGCTATAAGTGTTGTGTTCCTGGTTGTAAAAATTACACAAACAGAGTTCAAATGCATATATTTCCAAGAGATAGAGGGGTGAGTATTTACTTACTTACACAACCTAATGTTATAATTATCATTGGTTTTACTTTGCACTTTCTTTAAATATACTATAGTATAGATAATATAATTCAATGAACATATTATTTTCCTAATCAACATTATACTCTTGGAAGTTTATTTTTATTAAGATATGTTTTGAAACATGAATCTACTATTTTAGCTATGTGATCTCTGGATACAAAGAATTGGGAGAAATGACCTTAAAGAATGGTCTGTTAATACTCTTCGGTATTTTTATCGCGTTTGTCATGTTCATTTTGGCCCCGAAGATTTATATGTCGGAACTAGGAATAGATCACTTATTAAAAAAGATGCTATTCCATCTCTGTACCTTCCAGGTGAGATGTTTTAATGTTTTAGATAATTTGTGTAATTATATAATGTAAATTATATAATGAGGCTCTTAAATAAATAATGCAAACAAATTTTATTTGTAAATAATATTGATGATAGAATAATTGCATTATTCTGGTACGTTTCTAGAGAATATAATTAAGTATTTGAGAGTATTTAGTGTAAATTGTACATTGTTTGTTGATAATGTCTCGTTTCCAACTTCTTCAGATCATCAAAATCACAAACATTTTGTCGAAAATCAGCTGTACATCATGAATTTTCTTTCTGAAAATTTTACTATTAATTTATTTACAGCTAATGAATATCCAGAGCCCCTACAAGCCGTTTTCCAAGAAAAATTGCCTTCCACGTCTCTGACTAATGAAGACATCCAGACAACTCGCTGTGTTACTCCTATAGCAAAGGGTAGTCCAGAGAAAATATGTACTCCAGCTAAATTTTCGAGTAAGTTTACGATTGGTACCTGTTTGATAGTTTTCTGTAATTCTACTTGCAGTAGAAAGTAATAGTTTAGTTAGTTGGTTTTCACGGGTGGTATTTACTTCAAGTTAAATTCTGTATTTGATCTGCAACTATGAAACATAATATTATCATAAGTAAGATGCAAAGACAGAAAGGATACATGTATTGTGTCAATGTCATAGATATATCGATTTTAATTTGTCTGGTTAAGCATATCAGATCAATTACTTCAAGAGCTATTGAGTTTAACAATCGCAATTACTATTTCAATATTAGTTTGGCCAATGATTATTGCCTATATCTCAAACTGGTTTTTGGTTTATAACATGGTTTTTCATATACATATTATTTTTTAGGTCTACACAAGCGAATCAACTTGCTATCGTATTCAAATATCAATGGAAGAAATGAACTCTCACCCAAATCAAAAAAGTTGTATAATGTGGCTTCTAATTTAAGAAGAGTAGCCAGGCGACTAAATTTTAGTCGTTTAGACCTAAAAAAAAGAGTCAAGCGCATGGAATCCACGGCATACTCAACTGAGTATCTTAGGAAGAAAGTTAATAAACCAACATTTGACTTCATTATGTCTCAGTTGAGATGTCAAAGTTTAAAACCTAAAGGAAGGCGATACTCTTTAGATGAAAAAATTCTTTTTCTGTCATTTCTGAAACAAAGCCCCAGAAACTATAATCTCTTGAGAAAATTGTTTGCAGTGCCTTCCAGAAAAACTTTGACTAACATTTTAGGGAAAGTACCTTTCAATACAGGGATAAACACAGCTGTAATGGAATCTTTGAAATCCAAAGTAGAGTGTATGAAAGAAACTGAAAAAATGTGTAGCATCATCTTCGATGAAATGGCATTAGATGCAAATCTTCAGTATGACAGAAAAAAGGATTTGATTGATGGTTTCGAAGATAACGGATGCAAGGAGCGAAGATCATTGATTGCTGATAAAGCTATGGTTTTCATGGCCAGAGGCATAATTAAAAAATGGAAGCAGCCCATTGCTTTTTATTTTAATGAAGGAGGAATGAAAACTGACACCATAACAGCCCGAATAAAGGAAGTCGTACTGGCATGTCAAGAAGCTGGTCTAATAGTAAAAGCAATTATTTGCGATCAAGCTTCGGCAAACGTGGCTGCGATTAATAATCTGTATGCAGAAACAAAGGACTTTTTTATTAGAAGATCAGAACAAAATAAAATGTTTGGTGTTCAGATTGGAGGCACTGAAATTATTCCTCTATATGATCCGCCTCACCTACTAAAGGGAATGAGAAATAATTTTTTCAAAAATAAATTACGTTTTCGATGGAGAAAACCTGAATACGAAGTAGTAAGTTGGGACCATATAAGAAAATTGTTCGAAATAGAGAGTTTGGAAGAGGATGACTACAAATTGTGTAAACGGCTCACTATCAATCATGTTGAGAACACAAAAAAATTGAAAGTCTCCGTGGCAGCACAGATATTCAGTACAAATGTAGCTGCAGTCATCAAAAGATTGGCTAAAAATGATATTGCCAATATAAATAACCAAATGCCTAGTGAAGCTGAAGGAACTGCTGAGTTTCTATTGTTTATGGACAAATTATTTGACAGTGTGAACGGGAGCAGCATTACACCGAGACATGGAAAAGAACTAAAATGTGCTTTGAGTTCAAGATCAAGGCATATGGAATTTTGGAAGGAAGCCATTACTGTCCTGGAATCAATCTATTTTTTCAATGAAAAGAAGTCACATATAGTACCACCTTCATTGAAAAATTGGATACACACCCTAAGGGGGTTTGTTTATTTGTGGAAAATCCTAAGCAAAGAAGGTATCCGATTTCTATGTCTTCGTAACTTAAACCAAGACCCTCTTGAGAATTTTTTTGGGGCCATCAGAAGCCATGGAGCTCGAAATGTCAATCCCAACGCAAGTGCATTCATTAGTTATTACAAGTCTTTAATAATCAATAATTTCTTTCTTAGCCATAGAGCTTCTTTCAATTGTGAGTCTGACAATTTGCATGCCTTAGATAACCTAAAGCATATGTTGACTTCCCCATTACATATTACAAATTCAAGAACACGCTTTCCTGAAATTTGCATTGCAGAATATAAACCACAGCATATTTCTTTATTAAAACAAGGGAAGTTAACATACGTTGCAGGTTTTATCGCTAAAAAAGTTTTAAAGGGTGTAAAATCATGTTGCCAATGCCGACAAGAGTTGATAGGAGGGGACAGAAATGCAGGAGAATATTTTGTCATTGATGCCAGAGCATTCTCTCCGAAGGCGTTACTGGCCCCTTCTACAAATTTTACCAGACTTTTTCAAAAGATGATTTTTGTACTTAGTGAAATTTTGCCCCAAATTTGCCACTTACAGGATATTATAAAAATTGCCAAAACTATCCTTAAAAATATTTGTAAAGACATTGTTTTTTCTTGTCAGCAACATGATTTGTTCAAACTAATATGTGATTAAGTTTGCAAATTTCACATATTGGTTTGGATTAAGAATATCAATAATATTTTAAAAGGTAAACTCACAATAAGAAAGTCAACAGATAAGATAAAAATATATGCAGCACAAAAATTTAGGAGAAATCAAAGATATTCCAAATAACTCGAATACAGTAATACAGTGAGTTGTTTATATAGTTTGAGAGAAGCTCATTAAGGTTTTATAATTCTTTTGACAATAAAAATAGACAAATTCTTATTTTTGTGATTAATGACCTGTTAATATATTTTTATTATCGAGCACTATGCATTTAGTTTTATGTATGTATAGATAAATTTGTTAATTATTGTTTACAAGTTCGTATATACTTATAATAAAATATTTTAAAGCATTTATATTTGTTTTTTTTTTCTCGTATAGAATAAATAAAAATTCAAAACAGCATGAAAGCACCTCCTAGAATTTCAGATCTCCCGCCTAAAATTTGACTGTACCGCCATCTCTCGGGTCGGGAGTGAACTGCCTCTTAAACGGACGAAAAATTAACATTGAGTTACCCATCTATATTTATTCTATAATCTATGCCTTACACTGTCCAATATAAAATTGTGTCGCGTCAATTTTTCTTCGCTTATATACACAGATCACACAACTGTTTATTCTCTGGTATTCTCTGATAGGCTGATAGGTTGGAAGAGAACTAGTAGTGAGATCTATCGGGTCGGGACTGAATTACAGTAAACGAACTGTCATTCCCATAAGAGATCGCAGGCCATGATTTGAAACTTGATGCTTCAGTGTACATGAAACATGGCGCGCTGAACTGCAATATAAAACGGGCTCCTGAAAAAAAATATCATTAAAAAGTTGGCGACTTTTTTGTCTATGGAGTGACTTGAAATGTGGTAGAGCGGCGATTATAATATAGGTATGAAAATCGTTTGGATAGCATAACGCATAAGAATTGTTATAGTGATAAGATCTGCTTTAATTATCTATTCTCATGAAAGTAAAATCGTTGTATAGGGTATTGAATTGGTAGTAATATTTAAGTAGTGTTTCTTGTCTTTATGGGATTCCGAATTAAAAAAACGATCCAAATGTATTTATTGTGCATTTCATAATAGGTTCTAAACTCGTATTTTCGTTCTCGCTCAATTTGCACTTAATATCTTTCTCTTCGACACCGTCTCTCAATCTCAATATTGTTATAGAATTATTTGGATCAAAGCAGATATACAGATCTCAAATAAAATTTTTTTTAATAGCTGCTCTACCTTTTTTGACATATTTGAAATGATGACCGTAGCATCAAACCACGTAAGATATTTTTGAGAATTTTTCAGGTAACTATTAACTATTCATTACAATAAACAAAAATACTGATATGAAGAAGATGTGCTTAAACAAAATGCCATTAGTTCTACTGTTATATTTCTCCGACTTGCAAAACCATTATTCAATGCAACAAACGTGAGCCATAATATAAAGTTGAAAACTAATAAGCACTACTAAACATCGAAACGTCAAACAATAAGATTTTCCTTGACATGAATTTGAATTTAAAAATACTGTAACGTGGATAGGTATTCATGTACTTACGGTTGTTATTCGTTTATTACCTATTTATTTCTACTACCTTGTTTGCTATAGTAGTTGCTTGTATATTTCATTATGTAGTTCTAGAATTATGGTAGAGTTATTCTCGATCCTTCCAGAAACTATATGTGAGGTACAATTTGTCATACTATTGTGAGTTTGACAAGGATCTAGAACATTAATTATGTGCATCTAGATAGTCATAGAACATTCTCGATGAATGTCATGTCATGATTCAGGTATATAAAGCCGTGTCGATCACGGGACAGAGTAAGACTTATGAAGGCAGTGAGTCTTATAAAGTCAGTTGATAACAGTCAGTCTGTGGAATCAGAGGTTAGTAGTAGTTCTGTCGGTGAAGACAGTGACAGTATAGATTGTCAAGATGAGAAGTGGTGACAGTTGTACCATAATAGAAGTTCGTGTACTGAGTGTTTGGAAATAAACAGTTGAATCTCCTGTCTACAGAGCTTCTTAATAGGGACTTTAGTGTCGTTGCCAATTTCTTAAATATGATTCTTGATTTGTACTGTACTGAATTCAAATTAATTTGAGAAACGGTAAGTGAATTATTTATTATATAATAAAAGCGATTAAATGAATGATTGTCTCTGAGATTAATTTTAAACAGATACCAGCCACTGACACATTGACACTAGCGACTAGCGCACACCCAAAATGGCTATAATGCAAACTAAAAATATCTTCAAATCCATGACAATTCGGCCTACCCAAACTCCGTGGTGTTGCAAGACCTTATATTATACGACTGTGCGTAATACCAGAGAGTCTCTGGTAATACCAAATTAGCATTCGACAGCGATTATTGTCAGTTGCGTAACTTAACCTCGCCGATTATCGCTCTATTTTAAAACAGGCTCAGATCATTCTCCTTTGTTTTTCCTTCATGGTATTTAGGAACAGGCTGGTAATGTCGCATACGAATCATAATCAAAGGAAGCACGAAACTTAATTCTTTATACGATCAAGTGCGCAAGTGCGGGTCCCGGTCTTCCTTTGACAATTTGACATTCAAGTGGTTGGTTTTGGTTATGGATGTTTTTCAAAATAACTAAATCTATGAATTACAATTACAGAAAGTTTCCAAAATTCTCAACATATACTTGCGTTGCGCTTTTTGGTACCAGGTAAGTGCAGTTGGTATAAGAAGGACGTGATAAATATTCATGATTTAGCATAGGATGGATTTATCATCAAGTGAGAAAAACTCAACAAATATTGGAAGAGACTGTGGATACCAGTGTTATGAATGTAGATGCCATGATACCTCACGAAGAAATCAAGACTGACGAATTCTTGGAGATAGATACATTTTATCCTTATGAACAAGCAACATTAACTAAAAGCGTTTGGGATACGTTGAAATTTGCCTATGCTCGTAGATTGGTCAGATTAGCTAATAGTGATGATCAAATGTTTAGAATTAAAGCTGTAAAACATCTTGCCAAGGTGAAAAATTTGGATCAATGGCATTGTTCGTTACTTGCAAATATGATGGATCCGAGAACTGCCGTTGGACTAGCAAGAACAGATAAAGTAGACAGGCGACTTTTCATAGATCCACCTTTACGTTATCACAATTATAGCAGAGACATGCTCGTTAATGTTATGAGAGAATTCTTGATAGGCTTGTATGAGATCTCTCAACATCCCTGCTTAGGGTATTTTCTATCCCAAGTTTTTGTTTATGAGCATGTAAGTATTTATAGATTTCTCCCTAACCGCTAATCACAGAATGTATGTAATTATTCCTGTTAATAATTATTGATTCGAAGTAATAAGTTAATGTCAACAATATCAGTTTTTGATTGCTGATAATCTTTGTTGAAAGAATAGTAAAAAGAGGTACCTATATAATTATATTTCAATTATTTTGATAGCTTTGGCTAATGGATTCTTTGGAAGAAAAGGTAAGATTAAACTGTCAGTAGTAAACACTTCATAAAGGTAATAATACTTTTTGAAGGTATAAGTTTAATAGGAAATTATATTAATGTATTAGTTAACGTCTTTATTATTTGGAAATATATTTTTAGGATAATTCTCATATAGTTGATTATGATTCTTCTGCACTGGAATTGAGTAAATTCATACAGTCTGAGGACGATGTGATGCCCAAATGCCTTGAATCGCTTTTACATCATTCTAGTATTGAAAAATATACAAGAGATATTGTGAAATTGAATGGATTACCATTATTGATGGAGATTCATAATCGGTACAAGAATAATCTTAATATGACAATAAAAATTTGCCAAATTCTCTCATTCATGTCGTTCGATAAGAGTATCCTCAAACCATTACATAAATCAGGTATGTTATTAATTCATGCTTGAAAAAATCAAAATAGTTTTCGATACAGGGAAAGAATCCCGTGGTACGGGAAAATAATGAATTATACAGCTTAGTGTAGCTGCCCCCCCAAATTCAGAATTTGCGCACAACTTTTAGGACATGATTGCCTATCGTTTGACCATGTTTGCCCATAGATTAGTTTTGATTTTCGTCATATGCATAAACAATAAATGATTGAGTACATTTTTTTTACCTGGGACCTTTTGCCAGAGGTCGACCATAAACATGCAATAAACTGTGGCTGTTCTGCAAGCCACCAAATCCAAATTTACCGTTACCAGATCACTGAAGCACATATCTCTTATTAGTGCATTACTCACAGTACTGAGAATGCCAGTGATAGCTAGAAGACTCAGATTCTGAATAAATTGAAGGTTTTCCTGTACAGATATAGTGTAATTGCCCAGATCCTTTCTTTATTCTTATTTCGCAGCTTGAGGTTGCTGCTAGCAGTCTCTTAACAATTTCTCATGTTCAGCATTGGAAAATATCTTCTTCAGAATATGGGCAAACTTCAACGGAATCTTGTCCGTTCTCACACCCCCCGCTCATTCCTACCGTCCTTCCTGGGTCGGATTTTAGTGTTTTCCCCATCCATATAACCGCATATGGAAATTTCCTTGGAATTTCCTTCCCGCCCTCTTGGAAGCTCTTCGGAGCTTTAGCTTTTTTCTCAGCGCATATCCTATTGCTACTCCTAATTCATGGTAGCTTTGCCTTTTTTAAGCATTTTCAGAGGAATTCGGCTCCATTTGACGTCCCTTTGTTACCTTATCTGTAGCGCCCTCTAGGGCCTTAATGGTTGCTAGTGAAAATTGATTATTTTCAACAATGCTAGACTGATACTAACTAACAAAGTCGGAATCGGAATGTTTTGTTTGTTTGTGCATTAACTATTCTGCAACAGATATCGCAACCGGTACTATTCTTTCAAATTTAATTTGGGCAGTTGATTTTGAGTCCAACTGTAGAATCGATGCTATTCTCCAGGATAAAATTTATTATAAACGGTAACTTAGGATATAGGCTACTAAGACTACTTATGGCCAGTTTCAACAAAATAAATGTTTTATTTTTCGTGAGGTACTCGAACATCGGAAAAACGCCCCCAATAGATTTATTATATGTGATACTCGGTTATCCGGATCAATTGTTCCGGATAATTGAATATATGAATAAAAATGATTTTTATTTTATTAACTTTAGAAAAATAACCTAGGTACTTTGCTTGCGTAAAGTTATCTTTTATGTACCTTGTCATAACGGTATCTCCCAAGACTCTGGGGTTGATATTTAATGTTTGGCTTTTATTCTAATCAACAAAAAAATCAAATTTATTAAGAGATTAGAGATATTCAGGGTGGGGACTTTAAATGGAAAGATACCACTTGTGGCACCTCTTTGGAAAGCTTATTAGAAAGGAATTTGATACTAAAAAAATTTACATCTCTCAAACCATGTGTCAGAAATATACTAAAAACTGATTTAATGAATAATTACATTAATAATAACATTAATGCTGGAATGTCACCTTTTTTGCGTGACAGTTGTTGAAAATGTCTCCCATTAACCTGTCGGCACAGACCCAACCGATAGTAGAACTCTTCCCTTACCTACTCTTTTCAAAACCTCTGGCGTGATTAAACGTATCTCTGCCAGAATCTTTGCATTTAAATCTTCCAGTTTTCTAGACAATTTAAATGGAGTCCTGTAATATTTTTATTACCAGAACTCCAAGGATTAATCCCTAACTATGGAAATCTAGTGCAAAGGATATTTTTTCAGCTGGATGGAGTCCCCATTTTGCAAGGGAATTCTTAAATGCTGCATTTCCGATAGGTAGATAGGACGACGAGGATTTATAGAGTGGCCTCCTAGATCCCCGAATATACGCCATTCGATTTTTATTTATGGGGCGATTTGAAAAGTCAGGTCTATGTTAAATGTAAAGATTTGGGCAGAGATACGTTTAATCACGCCAGAAGTTTTGAGAAGAGTCAGGGAAGAGTTCTACTATCGGTTGGGTCTGTCCAACAAGTTAATGGGGCACATTTTCAACAACTGTCACGCTAAAAATGTGATATTTCAGCATTAATGTTGTTATTAATGTAATTGTTCATTTTTGTTAAAAATCAGTTTTTAGTAAATTTCTGACACATGGTTTGACAGATGTCAAAAAAAGTTATCGACAAATTCCTTTTACAATAAGCTTTCTAAAAAGGTGCCACAATTGGTATCTTTTAATTTGAAAAAACAAAGTTGTTTAGGGCTGCGCCCCCTCTTTGGGTCCCCAATTTTTTTTACATGGCGAAAGTGAACTCCATAAAAAATCTTTGAGGACGTGTTTTTGGATTTTTGAAAAATCTTATTCCCAGGGCCGCTATAAGCAGCGTTCCATTTAGTCCCCTCCCTGTATTTTCATACGTTAATATCAACTTGAGCATGAGCATATACAGGGTGTATCATAAAGAATGGTCATACTCTTAATGGCATATTGTATGGTCAATTTAAGTCGATTTGACAACATTTATCTATATACCAAAACGCACCCTTAAAAAGTTACATCTCCATACGTTTGCCTCACACTCCGCTCAATTGTTGAAAGCATGATACTATGGGTTCGGATCTCTCTTTTGCAAAACTACAAAGAATTCCACCCCCTGCCGACCGGAAATTTACATTTCCTATACCAATTTAGTCACGACGGTGACTGAAATCGAGTAGTATTTGTTTGCAGAATATTAGTTACATTACCTCTTCTGAGTGCAAAAATGTACCACATTAGTGTAGAATTTGTACGACCAATTTAAGGTTCAATAGTGAGTAAATGCCTACATTGTTTCAGTCATTTAAATATGTCACATTTAAGATGGAGATTTCCCTGGCCCTATAATATTCAACAGGTAAAAATAATTCATATGTCTGTACTATTATTTATTTTATTATGTTTAAATTTAAAATTGATATCTTGTAAGAGATGTGTCTCCATTATATACGGACTAGCCCCTTTATTTTATCTCTTTAGTAATTATACTGCCTGGGTAAGAAAAACTAACCTAGTATTTACATAGATTTATTAATATTGCATAAACTTCACTTACATTTTGGTAACAGTTTGTTAAAAAAAATATCATTTCGTTACGACAACCAAGAAAGTATAACAAAACATGTATCCTTTTTTAATATTATTGAACATTATTAAGTTTTTTTGCACTGGATTCGTTTCTTTCTATATTAAGGCTGAGGTTTCTTTTTTCTTCTTTTCTTCGAGTTTTAATGGTCTTCCAGATTGTATGCGATTATTACCTTTAAGTCAGCTGTTGTTTGTACCGGATGTCTGATTAAGAGAGGTACGCGGCTGTATCTTCGAAACTATATACCCTACAACAAAAAATTATAATACAAATTCGCATATCAGAAAGTGCTGGAAATTATTTTCAAGTTTCTTTCTCTGCCGCAAGAGGGCGTAATTTACAAAGTAACACAAAACACATTTTTCTATAAAAATTGACCAATAAAATAGTACCATGAAAATTAAATATTATTAATACACAGTTCATTTCACGTAAGTTTGCTCTAATAATTTTTCCTCTACCTTGTTAAAAACAGGTAGGGGTGGGTCTATGCAATAAATTTGTTGTAACTTTTGTACCGCTTTATGGATTTTGTCAAACTTATTACAAATTATTTCAAAGGTAATCCATTGTTCAATAAACAACTTTTCTCTTTGTTTCATGCCATTGGTTTTAACGCACGCTAGATGGTGTTATGTGAATCATTTTATATTCTCATGTTTTCTTCGGATTTTTCAAATACTATACTATAGTTTTCATTCATTCATCTAAGAGAGCATTGAATTTAAAGAAAAATAAACAGACATATTTGGCATAATCGATAGTAAATACTTAAATTTAATGTAATTTGATTTATTCGATGGAAGTTGTTAAGACAAGAGCGAAGAATTTGTCGTCATATCAAAATGTATAGTAGTTTTATAAGTTATATCACCATTAAAATCATGTTTTCTATCTGAATGAACTGCGAATACTTCCTTGAGGTATGAAAACTTTCTTTTTATTCAATGTGAAATAATTTTGAAAATGTTACGATGAATCTATTTACATTAATAACACTTAAAATATGGGGACTGACGCTTACGTGCTATAGATCTGTTCGCAGAATGAGTCTACTACGCGAGGAGGAGTGTTTTGTCAAATGTGGCCCCTACAAATTCGAACATTCTATCAGATTAATTTTGAACCAACACGAAATCATGAGTTTGGATAGATACGAGAGAGTCCCCCAATTTATTGTCTTGTGTTTATGTCGTATCGATCAACTAGGTTCAGAAAAGTTTCGTGAAAAAGTTGGACTGTGTAATGGCCCCATAATGCTTGGAGTTTGGACTCAGGGGGATGTGAGATAGGATGCCCAAAAATGGTATCAACTACTTCTTAAAAAAATAATAACGTTGGTAATGAACAACATTTTATTAAGTAACAGAACAAAAATAAGTTAACTTCATTGAAAAAATAAATAGATGAAGTAACAATAGTTGCTAAAGATAGTGCTCGATGCAGACATTTACTATCTGCCTGGTAGATAGGACAGCAGCTTCTATTTCAGCCCGAGAATACTGTTAATAGCGGTATACAGGGTGTTTCATAATATATGCGCAGGACTTGAGGATGTAATAGCTCGTCCAAAAATACGAAAAAAAGTTTATATTAACATGCTAACTAACTAAATGCATGAGCAACCGGTATTCGATGACGATGTTCATAAGTTACATTGATCGCCACATTTAAACCTTGTAAGTTAGACCTTCTCAAAGAAACATTAGGATTTTTTTGAAATTTTATATTTATACTTGCTGAATACTTGTAGAACCTTTTTCTTAATAATCGTTTATTCTTTTGGGCAAGATGACAAACATAGAGTTTGCGAAACTTTAACGAACACACACTTTGTTTACAATCCAGTTAGTGTTTGTGTTACGAGAAAAGTCCTTTATGAAGATTGTACACTTTTCCTGTCAATTTCTTCTTTTTGTTAACTTGCACTGAAATTTAGTCACAAATTGATCTCGATGTTTCTCCTCAAATTCAAAATAATGAATGTCACTACTCACAATACTACTACTATAGTTTTAGCCATTTTAAGGCACTACAAATTCGTTAAACTTATTTTAAAAATATTATACCTAACTTTAGAAATCCACGGGGAGTCGCGACAGAATAACAAATTGCGCGATCACGACGAGCGTTGACAATAACTGACTGAAATGGGTTAGGGTTTTTAATAATATACAACTTGCAAATCCTATACCAATATGGTAAATTTCTGCAGGGTAATAGACTAGAATATGTAACTATTTTTTTGCAATCAAATACTACTCGATTTCAGTCACCGTCGTGACCGAATTGATATAGGAAATGTAAATTCGCTTGCCGACCTCCTCTGGGTGTCGCCTTTGGTCATTATTTAACAAAGAAGCCGCGCGGAGTAATGCTACTTTACAGTTCTTAAAGCATTAACGAATAATGACGATAACCGACTCTCAACTGTATAAGAGTTATACTCAGATACTCTGAAGGTCATATTTTTTTAAAAGCATTTTCTAACACTACGAGCACAAAGGATCACGTGAATAGATTCTGTATTTTCTTAACAAAACTCGCTTCTGATATTAAATAATTTCCCGTATCAAGAGTTTTCCTTCCATGTTTGTCTAATTTGTTATGTGTGCCAAAGTGCCAAGGGTTTCTTTCGCAGCCAAACAATTATTGGTTCAAGATTAACTTATTTGGTTTACACCGTACTTGTTTTAAGTATTTCTAAGAAGATACTAGTTTTCAAAGAATATCTGAAATAAGAAAAAAAAGCGGAATATATGAATGAAGCAATACCATGAATAATTCTCTAGAACTATAATTTTGAGGATCCACATTTTCAGGTTGGATTGGAATTTTATCAGAATGGGTAAAACACGAAGATGTCAGGGTATCTATACCAGCAGCTAGAGCGCTTGCAAATTTAGATTCAGATTGTGATTGTAGATATTCACGTAGATTGTATATCTTACATCCAGCTCGAAGAGCGCAAAAAGAACCAGAGGTGGATGTCGTATTTATTCACGGTTTACTAGGTGGTGTGTTTTATACCTGGCGGCAGAGAAATAAAAGTCAAAATGCTCTTAGTATTATTGGTAAGAATAAAAAGAAAGGTAAGGCTAAGTTATATTCTTTTGGCCCTTTGCAGTCCCTACTGGTCCCGTATCAATTTTGGTAAATAATTTTAGATGATCACTTTATTCTTTGTGAAGCTACAGTTATGTTTCTCCACTGTATGTTTGAAATAATCTATAACCTACCTTAAAGAAAAAAGTTAAGCAAAAATAATTTCCTTAAATCCCCAATTTATTTCAACCTATTCATGTTTCTGATCTATTCTTGCCTGTTTATGTGAATTTAGTTTGAAATAACAAAATAGAGCAAACACAATGTTTCATCGTAGAAAGTTTAATACCAGATGGAAATGTTCAATTTCAATCAGGTGGAAAAGCCGGCGTTGGATTTTTTAGAGATTTAAAAGAGAGATATGAAACTGAAGAATTATGTAAGGAATACGAGATAGTATGGGACGATATACCGTTAAACACAAATGACTATGGTCAAGGACCATTCACATGCACAGGAAATAAAAATTTGTGAGTAATCTCTAAATTCCGTTTTATTCTGAGAAATGAAAGTACCAGTTCAAATTTCGCTTTATATAATGGTATATTTAGTTTTGTTGGGAATTTAAGGCTAGAATTTTTAATTAATTAGATATCCAATGAGATCAGAAAATTAATTTGATAAATAAAAATGAAAGAAATGAATTGGAAGTAACTGCGGTACATCCTGATATAAATAATTAATTATCGTTTCCTTGGCGAGTGTTACCTTCCACAAGTTGTTTTTTAGAAAAGAGGAAAAATGCTACAGTAATTGTTGGCCAAGAGACTGGTTACCAGAAGACTGTAAAGATTTAAGGATTATAGGTATAAATTACGATACTAGTCTATCAATGTGGGCATCAATATGTCCAGCAGAGAAGGTGAAATTTACTTTAGCTGAACGCAGTGAAGATTTATTAGAAAGACTGCAAGAAGCTGGTTTAGGAAAAAAACCAATAGTTTGGGTGACACATTCCATGGGCGGGTTAATAGTCAAAAATATTCTATGCAACGGTAAGTATCAACATTTATCTGTAATATTTATTCATTCATAAAGGAATTTTCGAGCTCTAGCTTTTGAAAGTCAGAATCCAAAGACAAGAGACGTTTGCTTGAATACTAAAGCAATAGTTTTCTATAGTACTCCTCATAACGGATCTCGTTTAGCAAATCTTAGCCAAGCGACGGCGCTTCTTCTTTGGCCGTCAGTAGAAGTTAGGGAATTGAGAGAAAGTAAGTTAATATTAGTATCTGTACAGGCTACAACAGCTAAGTTGGCTTTCGCACCAAACACACTGCTAGTAAACAAAACTTATTCTTACGACCTGTGGCAACTGTCCAGACAGTGTATGTTACGTTATCTAGGTATGAGTGTGATCTACTTGCATTGCGGACCATTATATCTTTGGTGTGAGAGCCGGCTGGTTTACAGTCTATGTATACGTAATGTTACTACTACAGTATATGTTTATTACATTGTACTATACACAATATTTTTCCTAGACTCGCCTCAGTTGAAAAAAATTCACGAAAAATTCCTTCAAATCATCAAAGAAGTTCCAATGAAGGTGGTAACGTTTGTAGAAACAAAATCGACAGTAGTTACTGCTATGAAATTCAATTTTCTGCTAGTCGCACCCAATTCGGGTAATCCTGGTGTAGGGGAATATTATGAAGTACCTCAAGATCATCTTGGAATATGCAAGCCAATTACCAAGTAAGAATAATTGAAAATTGTCTTGTTCTTCTGCGTAATTTCTGTTGTTTAGGAAATGCAGTTTGCAAAGAATCATCTCTTGTACATTCTATATTTTTTTCAGGAACTCTTTTCTCTATCAGAAAGTAGTCCATGTCATCAGAAAAGTTATTGAAGAGAATAAGTTATAATGTGATACATATATACATTCAAATTAAATTTTAGTTATTTTGTTTTTTTTTGTTTTATTTAAATAAATTCATCAGGAATATATTGTTTGAAGTTTCCTAGCAAAATATATAATTTATATTTAGATAATGTGATCAAAAAACAAATTGAGCCATCCGTTCACGTTTGTCACTCTAGTAGAGTGGTAGAGCAGCTCTACTAATCTGATGGTTTTGTATGTAGCAACACGCATAATATGAGAATAGAAAATGGCCATTCTGGTCCAAAATCCAATGTCAATATTGATTGTTAACTGCAAGATACAATGCTTCTGTAAATAAACGGAAATAGTATAATAAGCATCAAGAATGGTAAGGATAGTTTACTGGTTTTGTCAACTCTGTTACATATTGAAGAAAATACTGGTTTGTTTATATCCTACAAAACAAAATAATTTATTAAATTACTTAACGACGAGTTTGGTCAGCAACCCGCGTAGCAACGAGTAATCCAACTTACTGTTTCAAGACAAATGTGATGAAAAATCAAAAGTCTGGTTGTTTAAAAAGACTATTGAGATAAGAATTAACCTTCATCTTTCCATTACAAAAAGCTCCAAGCTACATTAATTAAAGGAGAGTGAATTACCTGCATAATAGAATGTTGGTTCGCTGTTGAGTATTTTTACTATCCTACCAGTACCTGGAGTCCAAGAAAGTATTGGAATCGTTTCAAGTTTTCGGTGTCCGGTTGTCAACCGATCCTTATATAAATAAAATAGCTGAGAAGATAAACTTCTCTAAAAATAGCTAATACTCAAATTATGTAGGTATATATATTATAGTTGTGTGTACAAGAGTTTACTATACGTGTTAAAAAGCGACATAATAGTACCGTACGGCCTTAAGCCATTAAATATGTTTTTGTGATGATCGGTTGCAGATTCACCGCACTATTTACGAATAAAAAAAACTTATTAATTAAATAGAATCGTAGATACTTTTTCAAACAATGAAGACTAACTTCAAATTAACTGGAGATCCTTTACTACAGTCAGCAGTCAAGGTTGTTATATGGTAATCATGTATTAGACTCTCTGATGTTAATCTAAAATTCTTTTTCTCCTGGAGTTAAAGTGAAAGCATTGTAACGAGCATGTGAAAATGAAATGACTGCGATTTATTTATATAAAAGTTTATTTATTTACTCAATAAAAATCACAGATTATTTACCACTACTCACTACACTATCAGCTACTGACTACCATGTACAAACGGCACAATTTGAACCGAGCGTTATTTCTTTGCGCTGTTGATAGATATGGTCCCATACCTTGAGGCCCGACTCGCCAGACAGAAGCCCGTACTATGGACTCCGTAGGAAATCCTCTCCAATATATAGGCAAGCCCTCTCCATCTAGAAGCTTCCAGGAAAGATTTACCTACACCGCGCGCACTCCACCAATAGCGTGAACTAAGAAGACGGTTCTTGTTAAAATATGGCTTTGGCTACTCATCACTCATGTCACCTGAGCCCATTAAGTTCTGACTTTTCGACTCGTCAAGATGCTCCGCTCTCTGACGAATCGCACACGCCTCCTCGCAATGGCCGCATCTTTATATCGAAACTGAGCCATCCAAAGATTCATAACGTCCATGCAGGCAGCGTGAATTTGTGGCTTCAATGGACAGCTACCTGGTGCTAATAACAACAGTGGTATATCGTCGCCAACCGTTTGCCCAACATCTCGACATTGACGGGCACACTGGTTTACTCCAAGTTCAACGGTACCTTCCTGTTGAACTTCACCACCAGGCTTCACAGTTCAACATGTTCTCTAATTCCAAAAAGAGCCAATGCAAAATACCAAGCACCGTAATTTTAATGACCGAACCAACCATTACCGCCAGCAAGTTCAGATCATAGCCCATCTCTTCAACTGTTTCACTTCGTTGAGGCAAGCATGATCACACCGCGCTCTCGAATGTTCGCCTGCAACACCTTGGACTTAGATGGTTGATCTTCACCATGGAATGTTCCTTAAGTTGCCATACGTTAAGAGTTGATGCCCACAGCTACCATGGTCTCGTTCGCCGTAGAAGAGTCTGCTCGAAAACCATACCAGCTTCTATGCTGTCTGTATCTGCGGCCCTGCACCCAATGCCCATCTATACCGTCATCATCTTCGCGTCTTTCACATCTCAGAGCGATTTCTCAATTTCACCCACATGAATCTGGTCATAAGTCTCAAGCTACCATGCGATCCGGCAATGTGACACCGCTTCCAGACTACGGTACATCTTTAGCACTAGATTCGAATTTACAACTCACTAGCTACACCTTTGGCCTTACACTGTCAGCACCTCCACGTTCTCCGCTATACTACAGGCAATTCTTGATGACATCAACAGGAAACTGGTCAGCAAGTTGCTTCTCTACCCGGCACTGTAGCACCACTTCCAGGCTTGCAAACTCATTCCATGCCCAGCGTCGAGGACCTTCTCCAAGATGCCGTCGCAGACATCTAACGTGTTAGCAACCAGATCACTGTCGATGATGTTCAGATATGATCGTAACCACACCGTTTAGGCCTTTTGAGTTCATTGGTACGCCACATGGTCTTTAGAAACTGGATACAGTCATCAAAATTTGGCATGGATGACCATCTCATCTTCTCAACTAACTATGAGAAACATCTACCAGCACCGTGTTGTGCTTTCTATTGTCATTCAAGACAGTAGTCGGCAATCATATCTTAAGATGCACATAGTTTTTTACAGCCATCTTTTTCTAGTTAACGTTTGAAAGAGTATTCCGGAACATCGGAAGCTAGCAAAGCAGCCATTTAAAAAAAACTATAAGAGCAATTAATTTTGGAATACAGCACTCAATTAATACCTGATGTGCGCTACAAGCACCAAATATGTATTTGGCATTCCGCTGACTTTGCTAGCTTTAGAGACGTATCTGTATAGTTGAGTCCAAGTCTTGCACATTCTGTTTGTATAAAAACATACTCGTTTGCCTTCGTTATGTTCAAAACTACGGAACTTATTCTAAACCTCGAAACTATATCAAACATTTTGGTCTAATGTCTTTTTGAACTTCTCAAAGAAATAGAGGCATCCTGTTCCTGAGAGACATCCATTTTTGTATTTGTTGAATTTAAGTTTGGAACAATCCTCTAGATTCTAGATGTATGTAATGAATGAATGAAGGCCCTGCTGAGATCAGAAAAACCTCTACAAGAACATGAAACAGGTTTCAAAATGTATGAAAAGCAAGAGAAAATTGAACATGTAGATTGGAGCAACTTTATTGGTTTTTAAAATTTTGATCCTGCTTCAGAGCCGCTGAGTCTCAAAAAACGTATTTCAATCTTCACAATAAAACGTGTTTCATCTATTGGTCTGTATGAGCCAATTAGGTATGTTGCGAATTGATAGAAATTTCTACTTTGTTTTGATCTATTATCAATTTTGATAGAACATGGCTAAATTATTCACGAGAGGAGAAAGCTGATAAGAAAGAATAGTTGAGCTAGTCTGTCTGTATTTAATTTTCCTATTTTGGTATGCGCAATACTCGAAATATGTAATTTTCTCAGTTACATGTGATAACTGATATTTATCGACGTGAATAACATGGTTATACCAGTTTCTTAAAGGTTTGCGCACGTTGAGGCGCGCTTTATGAAATCTTGAGGTAAGTCATGTGAGTAAACATACCATAATATTTATTATACCGAACCAGAGTTCATACTTGCTGTGATGATTCGTATAATGCTTGTCTCAAAATATGTTTCTGGTTTGTTTTCCTCGAAGAGATCTTCTGTTTTAAATATTCTATATTAATGGCAATTATTTGAAATTATTAGCTTTGGTAAAGATCACACATTTTTTATTGAATGAATTATACTACAATTTGACAAATTACTTCTTTCGTTTTTCACCCAGCAACAAACGGCATTTTGAACAGTTACAACGCTTTTTGATACTATTGGATAAATTAGACGAGAATGATTTACTTCTAAATGGAGCATATACATCACTAGCTTTCCTGTGCTTCTTTACAGGAGAATTATTTGAATCTATACTTGTACGCGGTCTATCACCATTCTGGCTAGAGCTGGAGTGCGCTCTTGGCAATTTACTTCTGCACCTGCGACAATTACATTTCTTATACAAATTATGGTTTGGCATTGGAGTAGCCTGTCTTCTGGCTACTTTAGTATTCTTATCTTTAAGATAGAAGTAGTTGCCCTCTTTTGCGATTATTCTATTGGCATATCCGTAGTCAATTGCCGATTTGACAGCACTGAAAGCTTTGTCTCTTAAATCATCATCAAGATTGTTATGTGAATTAGCTGTCTTGGGTCTAGGAGTCGAGCACCTAGCTGTGTACTTGTTGGGATCAATATCTAATGACATATTATTTGGAGGTTCGTGTATTTGTTCTCTACGCATTTTTATGGCACTGTTTTCCCTTAGGACAGGTGTAGGATGATCTGGTGTACCAAATAGTCGCTTCAATTTTGTTATATAGTACAAAATCAAACTCTCGTAGTTTTCTGAAGGCTTTATAGAGGTAGCGGCTTTTTGTATTTGGTGTTCTTTTCTCAGGTGACGTTTAACCTTAACCCCGTTAGTCTTCCGATTCTTCTTATTAGAATTTTTCTTACTTGATCTCGAATATTTAGCCATAATGAAAAATGGAATTTGGATGTCTTGGTGACTTCTAAGATGCGCTAGAGATTTTTGTCATTTTGACAGACGTCCCAAATTGGGGGATTTTGAATTATGCCTACTAGTTTGAGGACACATCATCAAGATGGTGTTGGTCGTCTATTGCGCCAAGTCGGAAAGATAGTAAGTAATACATTCTTGTCCCTGAGTACAAAAAATATATTTTCAGCCATTGGTATGTCTGTCTGTGCTAAGATTATCTCTGAAACGGATGGACCAGTTTTGTTGCTTTCTTTTTTCTTCTTTTGGGTAATAAAATCGCTTGCCAGTGGCACCATGGGCATAGTGCAATATTTACTGTGCAGTTGCCAGGAAACGTGTTTTGATCGAGATTGCAAAAACGGCTGTATGTATGGACTTAGATAAAATTTACCTATATTATTCTTCTAGCGTTTGCCTATTCTGTCAAAGCAGGTAAATTTTTGATTTCATCACAAATACGAAAGTTACAAGGCATTTTTAAAATAACAATTTTACCATTTTTCTGAATAAAATCTAAACCAAACAGTTGTTTTCTGGAAGCTATGTTAATAGACACAATAGTCTACATTACTCAGCTTATTTAAGCGACCTGGGACACAATGTATTTAATAACAACTGAGAAATCCCTCAGTTATATTATATAGGTATAATTTTGGACACATTGTACAGACATTTTGTTACGTCACCTTTATTTTCAAGATTGAGGGTCTTCTTTATTGTTTTTTTATTGTTTGGTCTGCCAAATTTTCTTTAGCCATGATAAAAAGTCCAGCTTTCAGCTTTCCAAGAATACTGGTTTGACTCAGGTTTACTTGCTTTTTTCAGACTCAGCTTGTGTGCTTGATATCATCACATAAACACAGATATTGCAGGCGGTACTATCGTAGATCTAGATATCAGTGTTAGATAGTGATTAATTTGGCAATAATGCCCTCTTGTACAAACTCGAATCGTTGAGAACATTACAAATTTCCAGCTGATATTTTCCTTATTTGATCTCAATCTTCTATCTTCCATTGTTGCCAAATGCGAGAGAACGGACTTATGTTAATTCGTTTGCTCTGCTAGAAATTCGATTGTGGAAATCTTGCATATGACTGCAACTAGATACTACATGTACATAGACAAGCTTTTTTTATGTTCAACAGAGCTTCAGCTCAGCAGGATCCGTTTTACCTGCGCTGATCCTCCTTAATTGAGCAAAAACTGAGCTAATGCCACCCAGTCCTTCTGGCTCTTTCTATCGGTCTTTCCACCCTGTGTGTAAACGTGATATGGTTATAGCAAGTTATAGACCTTTATCACAAGAACTTTCTCTATATTTGTACAAAAACCACTTCGTCAGACCAGTTTCATATTCTCAGAGAGCCGTCATACATGTTGTTTCTCAGAATTGGGCAGAGCATTGATTCTTGCGGCATCCCTTACTTTGAAACTCATTTTTACCTTTTTACCTCCGCTTAGTAGTGTCGCGTTTACGAAGGAAATATGCGGGGGCATTTATATTTTCTAGGGAGTTGATGTTTGGTCATTGTGGTGTAGAGGTTAGCATGCCAGACAACTATGAACTATGCCGATATTTGACAGAGTAGGAATTTTTTTTATGGTGTTGTAAGGTGGCCGTAAATTGTAGGTCTCGTATATTTGTGAAATGGTGAGTTTCATAAATATGTGCAAGAGTTCGACTATGTTCTTGTAAAAAGTCGTTCCAAAAAGAAGAAGAAGTGTCGCTGACATGTATCTTACGGCTGTCATTAGGATGCTGAGTTAGGTCAGTGACGAGTGTGATGGCTTGGTCGTTGATAGACCTTCTCTAAAGCCAAAGTGATTACTTGTTAGTCCAACTGTGCTCTTTTAGTAAGTAGTGAGGAGGAATTTCAGTCTTGCCAAGAACTTTGAGTTCTCCTGTCGTATCTAATGAACAAACTGAACTTTACCGGATGGATAATTGTCACCTTTTTTCATCAATAATTATTAATTAATATCGGACATCATTCATTCGAGTGCTTATATACTTTGAATAAAGTAATAAATAATTAAATCTAGTGACAAAATATATCTATATACACATAAGCGTTGATTAGATTCTCGACAAATAATTTAGTAGACCCCTTAATGATAGGGCGTAGGTGTTCTAAGCCAGTAGTAGGTACTTGAACAAATAATACCAAGTTTAGATACACATCTGTGATACAATAAACTCAAAAAGCTCTATGATCAATTTAGTCCGTATTACACAATTGGTTTCTATACATACTTATTCACTTGTTGCTAGTGCTGTTTTCAGTTGGTGTCAAGGTTTTCGGTAAGAATTTTTGAGTGGGCACGCTTTGATTACGGTGCGGAACTCCTCTATTTCGGGATTACCTCATGGTATTGTAATGAGATTGAAATTTTTATAATGAGTTAATAAGGCATTTGAGAAAGATAGATTTAGATCAGACATCATCTCGTTTGAGGAGTTTAAATCTGAAGAAATTTTGTTGTGCAAATAGCTTTTATATATCAGTTTATAGTATGTAAGCTTTTGAAAAAAAAATAAGTTGGTGATTTACTTTGGAAACATTTAGGCATACAATTATAGGTAGGTAACCTAACCTAACCTACGTATACTAGCAGCTAGTACCGGCAACTTGGTGCGCAGAGAGAATTAGTGAAATACCCACCAATTACCAGTCTGCATTTAAATTTCTACAAAAATATTCTTCATTCCAAATTTCACATTTTTTTACCTAACATTGATCGGTCTGAACCTTGTCGTGTGTAGAAGGATTTCTCTTTTCAATGCTGCAATAAGAAACGGGGGTTGACACAAAAATCAATGACGCCATATCTCTTCCTGATACACCCTGTATGTTTCATTCACACCTTAAAAAGTCTAAATTATGAACTTAAATCGAAGTTTAAGCGTTTGTTGTTTTTGTCACTCCACTTAACCCCAACAATTCAAAAAATCTCTTCTTACTTCTTAGTGGGTGTCAACGCCACAAACAGAAACTACTGTCCAAATTTCAAATTTGTCTAGCTTGGCCGGGGTTTCATGTCAATTGAAACTTGATTTGGCCAAAGATGATAACATACTGTTTTGGACCGGGCATGCTTGTGAATACACATTACATTTTAAAGACGTATGCGTTCATTGTCAAAAAAATCAACTTCACCTACTTCTAGTCTGTTGGGTTTATTTTTACTGTTATTGATTAAATTAACCGAAGCAAACCAGTATTATTCAAAACAGGAGAGGCTAAATCGCTTTACAACAATGACAATAACTAAATAAATAATTACATTACATTGACATTCAAAAAAATAATTTCTCAGCCTACCCCGTAGCTAGCTTAGCTATTAAGCTAAATAAGTTAAAAAGAACACAGATAAACATGAAAATATAAAGGGTGTTTTCTTCAAAATAAGCCAGAAATTGGCCACTGAATTAGCCGCAATTAGTTGGATGATTTCAAACACCCTGTACAATATTTAAGCGTTCTCTCATATTCCAAATACTAAGATACATTCTCTAAAATTTATTTGAAAAACTAAGGGAGTTAGACCGGGATAAAATTACTCAATACTTTTACTGTACTGTAATATTTTTTGAGAATTTTTCTGAAAAAAATCTCAATATCTCGAAAATTCTCAAAAATAATGACAGCTCATGGAACAGAAAAGCATGTTCCCTCAGAAATAAGTGAGTTAATGTCGAGTTACGGTAGAACCGGAAATTCCATTAAAAGCTAACTAGTTCAGCCGAAAAATCTAAGATTTCTGATCTTGTTTGTTTGAGGCGAGCTCTAAGAAAATCTTAAAGAAGTTAGGTCATTTTTCAAAAAAAAAACAGAAATTACTGTTATATTCAGAAATTATATGTAAAAGTGAAACAAAAAAAGATGAGAAGCATTTTTAGCTTTTAATTAATTATATTTTATTTCGTTGGTTACGTATAATAAACTAGCTTTTGTCCGCGACTTCGTGCGCGTGATAAACTGCATTCAATTCCATGCAGACAGACGCGATAATGGAGCCTATATTTTAAATTAGACTTCTAGTAATACACCGGTGAAAATTGCATTCAATTCCTTGCAGTAGTTTTTGCGTGATGTTTGTACAAAGATACAGAAAGACAGACAGGTGCCATAAAATGTTGCATATATTTTAAGTTAGACCTCTAGTAATCGGTGAAAACTGCATTTTCAAATATACAGACAGACAAAAATTCTAAAAACTGTTTTTTTGGCTTATGTTGCTCTAATAAAGACCCTCATATTATTTTTTCTTAAATATCTTTAATGTACAGACATCGGCCTGTTTTATACTAGCTGTTCCAGCAGACGTCGTCGTGCCCGGAAAAGCTTTAAGCGATATGCCGACAGCAGCGCCACCTGCCGGGCTCATTGCGTTTTTAAATCATCCAGGGACCCATTGGAATATGAATAGAAAATTTCATCCCAATCGGTCCAACCGTTTGAAATACCGACAACTGCACCATCTATCAGGTCCAATTGTGAATCTAAACCATTCTGGAATCCCCTCTAATACACACAAAAATTTTCATCTCAATCGGCCCAGCCGTTTGACATACCGACAACGGCGCTATCTATCAGATCCAATTGCGAATCTGAATCCCCTTGAATATTCACAAAAAATTTCATTAAAATTGGTTCAGCCGTTAAGGAGGAGTTTAGTCACATACACACGAACAGAAGATTTATATATATATATATATATATATATATATATATATATATATATATATATATATATATATATATATATATATATATATATATATATATATATATATATATATATATATTGTTACGTGGGTAGTTTATCATGTACTTACTGTTATTATTTCTTTTAGTTTGTATTCATTCTGCTACCTTGTTTGCAGTAGTGTTGCTTGTGTATTTCATTGTGTAGTTCTGGAATTGTAGTAGATTTGTTCTCGATCCTTCCAGAAACTGTATGTGAGGTACAATTTGTCGTGCTATTGTCACCTTGACAAGGATCTAGAACATTAATTATGTTCGTCTAGATAATCATAGAACATTCTCGATGAATGTCATATCATTATTCAGATATATAAAGCCGTGACGATCATGGGACACAGTCAGTCTTGTGAAGTCATTGAGTCAAGTCAGTTGATAACAGCCAGTCTGTGGAAACAGAGGTTAATAGTAGTTCTGTCGGTGAAGACAGTGACAGTGTAGATTGTCAAAGTGACAAGTGGTGACAGTTGTACCCTAATAGAAGCTCGTGTACTGAGTGTTTGAAAATAAACCATTGGAAGCAATCTGCGAACTTTGAGTCTTACGCAAGTGAACTCACCCCACAACGTTTAGCACAGGGTTAAACGTTACAATTGGTGTCAGAAAAAGGGATCTTCGCATTTTGCTGAGAATATATGGTGAATACCAGATCCAAAGATTACGACGAAATGGCAAATTTTGCAGAAATAATGGAGTTCTTGAAAAATAATAAAGAAGAACAAGAAAGAATTAGACAAGAACAAGAAAGAATTAGACATCAAGAAAAAGAAGAACAAGAAAGAATTAGACAAGAAGACCAAACAAAAATGAATCAATTTCTAGAAAATCAAGAAAGAATTAGAAAGGAAGACCAAACAAAAATGAGTCAAATTCTAGACAATCAAGAAAGAAGTAGACAAGAACAAGAAGCAAAAATGAATCAATTTCTGGAAAATCAAGAAAGAATTAGGCAACAAGAAAAAGAAGAACGAGAAAGAATTAGACAACAGGAAAAAGAAGAACAAGAAACAAGAATAAGACAAATCTTAGAAGAACAAGCAAGAGTGCGACAAGAAGATAAACAGGAAGTTGACCAGAAATTAGAGAAAGTTGAACAGAAATTAGAGAAAGTTCAAGAAAGTTTTGATCAAAAATTTCAATTAATAGAAGAAAAGATGTTGCAAACGAAACCTGAAGTGCCTCTGAGAAGATCGTCCAATGAAATTCAAAATGGTGTAGTTAATCCAGTAAAAATTGAAGCCCCAAAATTCGATGGTAAACAGTCTTGGTCTACATATAAAAAGCAATTTGATGCTGCTGCTTTGGCTAGTGGTTGGTCAGATGAAGAGAAGGCCACTGCATTGATCTTGGCTCTACGTGGTGATGCATTGGAAATCTTAAATACCGTAACTGGCGGCGAACCTTCATATGAGATTTTAGTGGATCAACTTGAAATGCGTTACGGTGACCAACATCTACAACAAGTTTATCAAGCACAGTTAAAGAATAAGCAGCAACGGTCTGGAGAAACACTACAACAATATGAAATTGATGTTGCCCGGCTCGTTCGACTGGCATATCCTACAGCCCCAAAAGACTTTCTTGATAGGCTAACGGTACAAACATTCATAGATGGTATAAGAGATATTGAAATGCAACAAGCCCTTCGGTTAAGTAGTCCTACAAGAATTGAAGATGCCCTTGCACGTGCACTTGAATACGAAGCTGCTAAACAGGCGTCCAGAAGTCATCTCAGACTGCGACAGACACGATGGGTCAAGTCAACCCAAGAGAAGTCGTATGGCAATGGTAATTCCATAAAGCACATTATTAAAATGTTACAAAAATTGGATGGGCAAACAAATGAACAAAGAACTAAGACTTTGTGTTGGAATTGTGGACAAGAAGGACATATAAAGAAGAATTGTCCACAGCCACAAAATAGCAATGTGCAGGAAAACTCCAGTTAGCCAGTCTTGCGGGGCGAAGACTGGCTAACTCCAACCAAGCCCCAACATCATTAAAAATCAAAATTTCCCGACTGAGTCATGAAGGATCCAGCTTGGTTGTGAAAGGAAGAATATGCGGTCGGGATTGTAATATTGTTATTGATACTGGTTCATGTTCTACCATTGTGCGAGCTGATGTTATTCCTGCTTGCAAAATTGACCATCCCAATAGAAGTTATGTACTTGAAACTGCAAATGGAGTGACAATACCTGTCATTGGTACACACGAGGCAGATATTCAGCTGGGAAAATCAAAATTCAGACATAGAGTATTTGTTGCCGAGATTTTGGACGAAGTTTTATTTGGGCTAGACATCATGAATAAATTTGGCTTCAATCTGAACCTCCAAGATCGAATACTCAAAGTTAATGAAGAAGAGTTGTTTATGTCAACATCTGAATCTAGAATAAGAAAAATTAAGGTAAACAGGACCATTACGTTACCTGGATGGTCTGACAATCTCATCCATGTTAAAATAGAAGGTTCTAAGTGCAAGGAGGCACTGGTACTGGAAAGTAATCCAGAATGTCTAGCAAAGGAAATGATTCTAGAAAACGCATTAATAAATCCATCAACTGAGCATCCAATTAAGGTGAGAGTTTTAAATCTGTCAGAAGAACCTAGAGTTTTAATGAAAAATGAAGTAATTGCCTGTGCGGAACCTATAGTATCTGTCAAAATCTCAAGCAGTCAAGGGAAAACCATGTGCCAGAAAGGAAGAGAGCTGAAAGAGAGAATCATTTCTCAACTTCATAACCAACAGAAGGCGAAATTTGGTGATTTATGGGAGAAATACAAAGAACTATTTTCTTTTTCGGAAAAAGATCTAGGACGAACTAATATGGTACAACATCGCATTAACACAGGCAACCAACAACCAATAAAACAAATTCCTAGAAGGGTACCATTAGCAAAACAAAATGAAATGGCAATACTTATAGATAACATGAGGAAACAAAAGGTAATTGAACCTTCGAACAGCCCTTGGTTGTCACCGGTTGTTTTAGTCACAAAGAAAGATGGCTCGACTAGGTTTTGTGTTGATTATAGAAAATTCAATGAAATCACAAAAAAAGACAGTTATCCTCTTCCTAGAATAGACGATACACTGGATTGGTTGTCAGGAGCTAAATGGTTTTCTACATTGGACTTGAAAAGTGGATATTGGCAAGTCGAAATGCATCCTGAGGATAAAGAAAAGACAGCATTTTCAGCCAATACTGGTCTATGGCAATTCACTGTAATGCCATTCGGATTGTGCAACGCTCCAGCGACTTTTGAGAGATTGATGGAAAGAGTACTACGTGGACTCATTGGAAAGAAATGTTTAGTATACCTTGATGATGTAATCGTTTTCAGCGAAACATTTGAGGAACACTTGAAAAATCTAGAAGAGGTATTTCAACGATTCTCACAAGCAAATCTTAAACTTAATCCAGAGAAATGTGCTTTCCTAAGAACTGAGGTGAAGTATTTAGGACACATAATATCCGCAAATGGTGTAAGAACAGATCCGGAAAAGACAGAAGTGGTTCATAATTGGCCTGTACCAAGGAACAAAACAGAACTGCGAAGTTTCTTAGGCCTGTGTTCATATTACAGACGGTTCGTAAAGAATTTTGCTAGTATTGCCCGTCCATTACATCGACTAACTGAGAAGGAAATACCTTACAATTGGACTCCAGAATGTCAGAATGCTTTCGAATATCTGAAAGGTGCTTTGTGCTCTTCTATTGTTCTGGCTTATCCCCAGAGAGAAGGAGAATTTATCCTAGATACTGATGCCAGTAAAACAGGAATTGGGGCAATTTTGTCCCAAAGAATAGAAGGAGTGGAGTATGTACTAGCATATTACAGTAAGAGTTTATCAAAGGCTGAACAAAATTACTGTGTGACGCGGCAGGAGTTACTAGCTGTAGTCAAGGCAATAAGACATTTCCACAAATATTTATACGGTCAGACATTTGTTCTACGGACCGATCACGCATCACTTAAATGGCTGTTTCAGTTCAAGAGCCCAGAAGGTCAGATAGCGCGCTGGCTCCAACAACTTCAAGAATATGACTTTAAAATTGAACATCGTCCTGGTATTAACCACAGAAACGCTGATGCATTGTCAAGACGGCCTTGTGCAGAGGACTGTAAAAACTGTTAAACTGTGTTAAACTATGTTTAGTTGGATACAGCTTCCACTTATGTGGCGCTGATGAAAGCTAACAAGCTTGAAATCACGTGATCCGCTTCTAGTGGTGGTTGTGTCCAACTGAATAAAAGCACAAAGGTGTAGAGAGCATCTCCATTATTATATTTATTATATACTCTTTCATTTATGAAATATAGAAATCTTCAATTACATATATCCTTACGTTAAACGTAATTAGGCTCTCGATACCTAGGTGGCGCGAAGTGTGTCCCACTGGTAGATCAGGTCTGGTAAATTCCGACTATCTTCCAGTTGCTTTTGTTTAGTTGGATACAGCTTCCACTTATGTGGCGCTGATGAAAGCTAACAAGCTTGAAATCACGTGATCCGCTTCTAGTGATGGTTGTGTCCAACTAAATAAAAGCACAAAGGTGTGTAGAGCATCTCCATTTTTATATATATTATATACTCTTTCATTTATGAAATATAGAAATCTTCAATTATATATATATATATATATAAAGATGTATAGATACACATATTTCACAAAAAATAGGACCGACTTTTTTCGTTGGTGCACTGAAGAATACAAAGTAATAATTAATCTGTTGGTACTGCTTATTTTATCGAAAAATATAGTTTGGACCTTAAGGGTCGCACCCATAGAATATGTATCATCAATCTAGTTTTTGACCCCAAAAAGCCTGTTCTGAAATTGCTAGTGTGGAATTCGAAGTCGCATAGCAATAGCTGATGTGGGGCTTATGGGTCGCACTCATACAATATGTGAGAAGGTATCATCAATCGATTTCTCGACCCCGAGAATTACTTGCTTCAAATTGTTATCGAAATTTGTGAAACCATTTCGGAAATTGCTAGTGTGGACTTCGAGGGTGGCACCTACAAAGTATGAGAGTATTATCAATCGATTTACCAAAACCGAAAACCCTTTGCTGGAATTTTTATGAAAATCAGCCGAGCCATTCTTAAAGAAGCTAGTGTGGACCCCGAGGGTCATACCAAACAATAATTTTCACTATTTATCTATCTCTATCTCATATATGTACCATAGAGTAGGGAGAACGATAAATACACTTTGATTTGAATTGTATGTTTGCGTTTGCAAGCCACAATGACATAAATACTGTTCATCTGACATAGACGTCATAATGACAACAAACCGATAATCGTTTATGATTCGGACAGTTTTCTAAACCGGAGGAGGGTGTGTCTTTTCAATGGGATAAGTTAAATAAATAATTTAACTGAAATATTTTTACGCGATGAGGAAATTCAGATTCAATTAATATGCAGCGGTCACCAAATTCTTCTGCAAGAGTATAATCGTATACCGGTATGTACCAAAAAATAATGAAATAAATGATAAATATTATTTATTTAACCCAAAATTTATTAAAAGTTTATTCGAAGTGGTAATTTTTATTTATAACAATGATATTAGAGTGACCATTCTGTGCAAAAACTAACAAGATGCTCACCAATATTGAGGGCTGCTCAAACATGCAGAAAATTATAAGGATAAACCAGATCTTCAGGCAGAGATCTTTGCGCAGTTTTGAAATTGAAAGTCATAGTATGGCAAATAGATATGCTAGTCAATTCATAAGTTACTGCTAAGTAGTTTCAATTTGTACATATTCCAGCTTTAGTGAGAATACGAATAAAATATAAGAACTATCTTCGCTATTAGGTACTTCAACTCAAATTTAACCCATGTATTGACGCCGGTTCTATTCTGGATTGAAAAGCATTTTCAACTTGTAATATTTCTCAGTCGAGTCTCTTCATAGACAAAAAATAAGTCAATTTTCTTATTCATATTTTTGTGCCTTGACTCCTTAACATCAATGTGACAGCAAATAACAGAATGTGAACGCAAACGCAAAATAGTGTTCATGGAGCTTGCTATCACTACACAATAAGCTCCACAAACAGCATCGGTGGTGTTTGCATTGATAGTTCAGATAGCGACTCCCAGAACACAGCCTTAGTGTATCTATACATATCTATACATCTATACATATATAATAAAACTATAACAGGTCGTTGTCTGTACGTAAAAGATATTTAAAAAAATAATATGAGGTGTCTTTATTAGAGCAACAGAAGTTAAAACAACATTTTTTAGAATGTTTATGTGTCTGTCAGTATGTTTGTACGCGCATCACGCAAAAACTTCTACATGGAATTGAATGCAATATTCACCGATGTATTGCTTGAGGTCTAACTTAGAATATATGTTTCATTTTCCCGCATCTGTCTGTCTGTCTGTATGTTTATATACGCATCACGTAAAATCTACTAAATGGAATTGAATGCAATTTTCAACGATGTATTTTTTGAGGCCTTATTTTAAATATACCTAGACCTCATTTTTTCACGTCTGTCTGTATGGAATTGAATGCAGTTTTTCACGCGCACGAAATCGCGAGCAATAGCTAGTATATACGTAATAAAATGTAACAGGTCGATGTCTGTACATTAAAGATGTTTAAGAAAAAATAATATTTCTTTTTACTAGAGCGAAAGGAGCCAAACCAACATTTTTAGAATTAGTGTCTGTGTGTTTGTATGTTTATACGCGTATCACGCAAAAAGTAGTGCATAGGCTACATTTTATTGCATATGTCTGTATCACGCAAAGACTACTACATAGAATTGAATTCAATTTTCACCAATGTATAGCTAGAGGTCTAACTTAGAATATGGTTCCATGTTACCACGTCTGTCTGTCTGTATGTATGTAAGTACACGCAAAAACTACCGCATGAATTGAATGCAGCTTTCCACGTGCGCGATGTAGCGGGCAAAAGGTAGTCTTAAATAAGACAGTGCACACGGCGTTGGTCGGATTGGGACAGAGCGTGTAAAGCACACAAGAGTTCATTTTATGGTTTGTGGTACAGCTCCAGTCTAGAGATCATGAAACTCATGCTGAGGCCTAGTTGGCATAATCATTGCACAGTGAGTTTATTTAATGGCTTATGGTACATGACGAGTCTGGAGATATTGAGATGCAACCAGAGAAGTATTTAGTATAATTATTTACAATATCCGACTCGCTCCGAAACACTCCGACCCAAGCCATGTACCTACACGTTCCTTGATGTCTAACATAATTAAGATACATTCGATGACGAAAGATTGGTCTTTTACTTTATCTTTAAAGGTGTATTCATTAAAGTGTGTATAATTTAAAAAAATCAAGTTAGTAACAAAAATTAGGTGGAATATTTTTTTTGAAATTTATTAAATCTCTCTAAGGAAATCAAAAGATTTTTTGTGTCAACTGCTTATACAGTAGGTATACAGTTTACATAATCATCATGAGTTATATATAGACTTGTTCTCGAAATAATCAAACTAATTCTGATTCAGGTGATTAATTCTGAATTAATAAAAAAAAATGTAAGAAAATCCCGATGGCCTGTAGTCAGCGGAAAGGTAAATTTTTCAAAATTCATTGAAGTGAAATTTGAACAACCTTTTCATTGGTATACATAAATGTTATTACAGCCTTGCGGTTAGAGGTTTTTGTTTTGGCTGTTGAATATATAGAGCAGACAGGGTTCGAGTTCCACTTCAAGGCAGATTTTTTTTTCGCCTATTTCTTTTCAATAAATATACTATATATTTTTTTAATCAGGGTCTATATTAAGATCTCCAGAAAATGTACAATTACATCAAATTTATATTGAGTGTTCATGTTTTATCAATATTTGTTATTTTTCTTTATTAATTTTTATTTTTTTACCTGTGTATTTTATGAAAAATTGCTTTGAACAAAAGTTGTAGGTACTGATTATATCTATAACCTAAAATTATTTTTGATGATATTTACAGTACGGCTCTTTTTTGATAATTTTCTTAAATGTTTGAACGGTCGCCATTTGGAAACTACATACCCGATATTGCCCAATAACGAACTCAACCGAGATATTTGAGAGATTGATTTTTGTAGCAAATTTGAACTTGATACCTTCAAAACTGCGACCTCTGTCGTGTTAACAAATTTCGTAATATTCCATACATATATATATATATATATATATATATATATATATATATATATATATATATATATATATATATATATATGAATAATAATTTCACGCCTAGCTGGTAAATTGAACCTACATTTCGTAGGGTGCCGCAATAAGAACGAGGTTTGTCGTCTACATATTGCGTTTGTGTGCATTTTTTCCACTATACTGCTCAATCAAATTGATTACCAAACATAGCATCAGTCTCCCAGATATATATCATGATTTCGAGGTTGTTGCCTCTCATCAGTATATCGTAGGGTGAAGAGCCATATTTGATAATCAATCCTTATTTGGAACTCATACTTGTATCAATCTTCGGTATAGAACTGTCGGTGGAGACAAGTATGAGCGATATATTAAGTATGTATAATGGTGGATAATAACAATTTAGAATATGAATAATAATTTCACGCCTAGCTGGTAAATTGAATAATATACATGCTTAATATATCGCTCATACTTGTCTCCACCGACAGTTCTATACCGAAGATTGATACAAGTATGAGTTCCAAATAAGGATTGATTATCAAATATGGCTCTTCACCCTACAATATACTGATGAGAGGCAACAACCTCGAAATCATGATATATATCTGGGAGACTGATGCTATGTTTGGTAATCAATCTGATTGAGCAGTATAGTGGAAAAAATGCACACAAACGCAATATGTAGACGACAAACCTCGTTCTTATTGCGGCACCCTACGAAATGTAGGTTCAATTTACCAGCTAGGCGTGAAATTATTATTCATATTCTAATATGGTCATCTGGTACGGATAGCTCCTAATTTATTTAATTAATTATTAACCTTTGCCGATTGTTATTATCCACCATTATACATGCTTAATATATCGCTCATACTTGTCTCCACCGACAGTTCTATACCGAAGATTGATACAAGTATGAGTTCCAAATAAGGATTGATTATCAAATATGGCTCTTCACCCTACGATATACTGATGAGAGGCAACAACCTCGAAATCATGATATATATCTGGGAGACTGATGCTATGTTTGGTAATCAATCTGATTGAGCAGTATAGTGGAAAAAATGCACACAAACGCAATATGTAGACGACAAACCTCGTTCTTAATGCGGCACCCTACGAAATGTAGGTTCAATTTACCAGCTAGGCGTGAAATTATTATTCATATTCTAATATGGTCATCTGGTACGGATAGCTCCTAATTTATTTAATTAATTATATATATATATATATATATATATATATATATATATAAACTTTTGAACCAAATGTTTTTTTGGACTAACTTATAGACATATAACAACATTCCGTTGAAATTTTTTCGAAATTCAAAAGTGTGAACGATCGCAATAGGTACATTTCTATAAGAAATTTACCTAAAAGCAGATCATGCGATATATAATTTGTTATGAGTAAATAAAACATATTGTTTTATTATTCTAAAATGAATGGCTTAGTATTAAGAATAAATATTTCTTACAAGTAATTGGACCGACTTTATCATTTGTTGCACTAAAAAATTCAAAATAATATTAATTCTATTGGTGCTGGTAATTTTGAAGTTGTGCCGTTGTAATTTGTTGTTGTAGGCACCAACTTCAAAAGAACCAGCACCAATAGAATTAATATTATTTTGAATTTTTTAGTGCAACAAATGATAAAGTCGGTCCAGTTTTTTGTAAAAAATATCTATTTCACATTTTTGAGTGTAACATTAGTCATGAAAATTGTTGAACGTTCACTAATACCCAAAAAGTTATAGGTAGGTTTAGCTTGTACTAGCGGAAATACTCATATGACATATTTCAGACTTTACCATTGCGAAACTCGGAAACCATAACTCTTTTGAAAAAATGTTCAATTCAAATGTTGCCGGATATGGTCCCCTTTCTAATTTTCAAACCACGAATTTTCGGAAAAATTTGCCCCCTCCACATAGCTGAAACACATATTTCAGAGATTATTTTTAAAAATGTCCAATTTAAATATTTCCGGATATGGAATTTTCGTTAATTCTGTCGTCTCGCATTTTCAGTTTTCGAGAAAAATTGCCCCCTCCACCCTCCTTGGGGCCGGTTTTTAGAGGGAAGGAGATTTTGGATTTGATTTTTCTCAATATGGGACCATTTCCCAACTCTCCTCTTTCAAATGAAACAAAAATCGTCTAAATCGGACTACGTTTACTATGCAAAACGCGCATAAAGCCATAAAAAAAATAGAAAAGCAATCTTACAACCGAATTGTATACCTTCTCCTTTTTTTGAAGTCGGTCAAAAACGTATGAGAATTGACCGTTCCCCGTATTTTCGAAATTATTCAGCGTAAAAGTTTTAGATATTAGGCACTTTTACAATGTTAAGTAGAAAACGAAAACCCATGGGAAAATCCTATCCACCGAATTCTGTCCAATTCGCACTTTGTTGATATGGTAAAATTCGGGTTTAATGCTGCACTCCCATAGTTACTTTTTCAGATAATATATCATGGATTAATTGAATACTTAACGCATACACTCTGATACAGCAAATCACGATGACACTTCACTCTGATTTATGGTACGTACCCAGTGTGTATATTTCTATAAGGATAACACATTTTACAACGTTTTAAGTAGGTGAAAGCTTCGCCATTTCAACATTAGGTCTATGTTTAGCATATTCATTTATTTTAAGTTAAATCTTTGGAGAATTTCTTGAAAGAAAAGTTTATTACATTGTACAACAACAAAAACATTTCTCATTGATCAAAATGTAATTCCCGATATGGTAATATGTAATCACCAAAATACTACCTGCATCTCATCCATCCAAACTGTTTTTTCAGAATCGGGTCGTGTAAATTTACGCAGCGCGCCTTCAATATTATGCAATGGTTGTTGCATCATTTTATTAACTCAATGAACTAGAATTTTAATTTAGACATTGTTGATATTATTTTACTTTATCTGCACTCTTAAACTGAATATAATTATGACATTATTGTACCGTGTTACAGCTAACAGAATACTTATCATCAGATTTAAGAAGTGTATTGCTATATTATTGAATGAACTTTTGGGATAAAATCTGATATGTCCATTCACTCGAGTTCCCTACCGCTTTCAAACAATTACACCGAATATGAAAATTGTTCTATTAGCTTGTACGATAAGCGTACCAAGATAAATACAAAAATTGTAATATTACATTTTTTCGCAAGACAAACCGTTTATCCCGAATATGAATACAGTGGTAGAAAATATCAAATTTTATTTGAGTATAACGTTTTTCGAGCTTTCCTTAGAAATACGCTTTGGAAGGATGAACGAGGGCTTCCCGAACAATTTCATAAAAATCCTTGGAGTAGTTTTCATGATACATTTTTGAGAAAAATACGTTTTACGTTTTGCATAGTAACTGTTGCAAGCATTGTGCTAATTGTGGGCCATAGGTGAGCGAATTCAGTACCCTACAAAACCAGAAAGAGAGCACAACATTATAGCATCCTTTCTCGAGATAATATTGGCACAGACGGACAGAAAGGCATACAGACAATAGCTGAAAATATATTTGACTCAGAAATGTAGGCACCTTCCGAAAACTGAACACCTAAAATTTTACAATAGTTTCCTTACATACTTGGGGTAGCGGCTAGGATAAATTATAAGCCCGTGAACTTAGAACCCGACTTGAAATTACAATAATTAAAATTATAATTATTATAAAATTATATATATTGTACATATTGTACTACAAACGAAGAAGATGTTTGTAGTGAAATTTATTTGTTTGTAGTTTTTCAAAAAAACCTTAAAAATCAAAAAAAAAATTACTCCTACAATTTTTGATGTTTTTATGGCATTTTCCAAGAATGTGTTGACAATCGTTTGTGGTTTTTTATAGTAACATTAGTTTTTTTATTACATTTTTTCAAAATAATAATCATTTAAACAAATTTACGTCAAATAAATTTAATAAAATTTGTGTGCTTCCAGAAACTACAAACGACGTAAATGTAATGTAATGACTTTTCTTACATTTCTCTAATAACTATCGCCATTTCCACTTACATAAAATAATATATGTGCTCTTAGATTTCTTCGTAAGTCTCTACAAACAATTGTTAACACATTCCCGTAAAAATGCCATACGTCGTTTGTAGTTTCTGGAAGCACAAAAATTTTATTAAAATTATTTGACCTAAATTTGTTTAAACGATTAATAATGTTGAAAAAATTTAACAAAAAAAACTATTATAACTATAAAAAACTATAAACGATTGTTAACACATTCCCGGAAAAATTCCATAAAAACATCAAAAATTGTAGGAGTAAATAATTTTTTTTCGATTTTCAAGGTTTTTTGGAAAACTACAAACAAATAAATTTCACTACAAACATGTCTACGTCGTTTGTAGTTTACGAGTATACTTTTTATTGAATTTTATTTTCAAGTCGGGTTCTAAGTTCACGGAGCTTAAATTATACTATTACCACAGTATAAAGAACTACAACAGTGCCTACCAACGATGAAAAACAAGTATAAATATTGCAAAAAATTATAATCCTTATGCTTTTATTTCATTCGGAATACATCACAGTTGAATCAAGTATTTGATCGCCGATTTGGTTCTTATTCAAACTGATTTTGGGTAGCTACGGTAATAGTATTAACTTTTTATCTATTATTTTCATTTATATTTGAACATATTTCATAGCAGAAATCTTCACATCTTTCTATAAGCCTCACAGGTAAGGTTGAGAGAAATTGCATTCTGTGGTGTTAGAAATATTGGGATCGTTGGATTACAGATTTATTATTTGGCTTGTTCATTTTTGAGTGGGGTGGCTAAATAATATTAGATAGATAATATTTGGTAGCATGGCTTTGCTAACGAATACTTGCTAGATAATGGCACCAGACCTGGAGGATCTGGAAAATGACAAATATTGCTTAGAAGTATCCAAAGATAACAAAAACAGAATGTCTACATATGCGTCGGAAGATCGGAACAAACCTGCTGTTAGAAAATGGACAAACATTAGAGGGATACGAAAGGTACTTGAATAAATACATATTAATTAATAAGATTCAAGTAATCAAGGAAATAAAGTGGGTAATAGCTGAATCAATACGAACCAAATAATTAAAATATATTTACAAACAATGCCAGACAAGAGGCTAACAAAATAAATATTGAATCTCAGTAAAAAAAGAGGAAGACCAAAGAAAAACTCCAGAGAGGGAATTGTTATGGAGATGCGGGATCGTGGATTAGAGGAGAATCTCTGAACAGAGACGATTGGCTGTTGGGTATCAGGGGATGTCGAAGAACGTTTTCATACATTGATGTCAAAGTAGTATGAGCCTAGACAATGAGAACGTCACTATCCCAAATTTATCTTTCTACTAGTCCAACGCTGTATAGAAATCATCTTTGGATTTTTATGATCTCCCTTTCTTTATCTGTAATCCCACCTCCATCTCTTACTGTTCCTTTAGATATCTTTCTCATGACTTTTCCTTCTCTAATGTTTTGAGGTTCTTTATATTTTATTGTATATCTATCGATCTCAAAAATATAGGCCTAATTAAGGTATTGTTTTATACATGTATCTTAAGCTATCCTGATAATATTTGGATACTGCGTTTGAGGCTCTGCTCGCTACTGAGGTTTCTGGTTTTATTTCTCATCTCCACATATATTGATTAAATTAAAAATAACAGGGGTTCTATAAAATTAAAATAGTAAATATTTTTTTGCATATTAAATAAATTATAAATTCTGAAATTAAAAATTAAAACGACATTCTGAATTAGTTGTTTTTTGACAAACATCGAATTTTTATCTGATGCTTACCTTTGAATTGTTTCCTTTTAGAGATTTTCTTTTAGCTTTTTTTAAGGTTGTTCTAGCTCTTATCTATCCAGATGGTCTCAGGACTTCCTTGTTTAATTCTTCTATATTCGAATATTCTTTAGGATTATATCTCCTGAAGGGGTGTTATAGCTGATGCCAAGAATCTTTTTCCAATGCTCTATACAGTTCCCATATCGATCTGTATAAGTATCACGCTCTCCCTGGACTATATTGAATAGTTACTTTTTCAGTTCTCGTGTTTTTTTTTTCAACCAAAGAATAGAACTTAATTCTCTTACTAATTAATTACCTGTGTAAGGCAATCGAAAGAAAACAGGAAAAAAATAAGGCAATCAACATTGCTTGTTTGATTTTTCTCAGAAATGTTGTATGTTTTCTAAGCATATTTACTAAAAAACACCTGTCTGTCCGAAGAATATCCTAATTCACTTCACCTTCAATGGGACTTGTAAGTGATATGACTAAAGTGCACTGTAGTACACTCTTTTCGTGTTAAAAGTAAGAAATAGTTATGCATAGTGAACGAAGGAGCTTGATCTTCAAAGTTTTCTCTTCAGTGATTAATCGGCAAAACAAAGGAACTACAATGTCGATTAATTTTAGATAAGATGGCAAAATGTAAAGAAGAATCAACATCAACAAAATGTCGCAAGCTTTGTCCTGAACTCCTCCATTAGGTGCAAGTCTGTATTTAATAATAAGGTGATGATAAAATTATCTCCCACAAAAAAGCCATTTGTGTATTTTGTATACTAACATGAATTTGATAAATGGTTCCTGGCTCATCCTATTCCTCAGTAATTCTTTAATTGCCTTATTACATCTCCTTAACGCGCTATAAGTCTTATGTCATGACGAGGCTCGTTTGGAATGCTTATAAACGTTTTTAACAAATCTACAATATCTATCTAGCATACCAATTAGTTTGTGATACAAAACATTACATTTCAGTTGAATCACTCATTGGCTGTACAAAGTTTCATTGTAGTCAATAGTTGTACCTATCTGTTGATGATTTAGTTTTGAATATGATTAAGGATAAATACGCATAAGTTTAGAATTTCTCTCACAGTTATCTATGAATAATGTTCCATAAAGTGGCAATCGACTAAATTGACCAGATAAAGTGGATTTCTAAAGATAAACACGTAGGTAAAAAATATATAGGTAGGTACTTCTACAGATCAAGTTTAGTAAAATTTTGTAAATTTAATAGCGACAAATTCGACAAAATTGAACTAACTATTCGAAAACGTCCCTTGTTAGTTAGTTAAGAGAATGTATACAATTCAAAGTGCTTCGATTTTACTTTTTATTTAAAAAAATAGTATTCCATTCCACATAATTGCCCCAAAGGGCAGTGTAGGAGGCAATCTTTTTCGAAAATTACAAAGTGCAAAAAACCGACCATTTCCGGGAACATTTAAATTGGATATCTTGCAAAAACTTTAATGGTTTCCGATTTACACCAATAGCTAAAATATGTAAGTTAACGCTATGTTTCGAAACCTTGGAATAAACTAGTAAGCACGAGGACATTCAACGATTTTGATACTGATGATAAATGAAATCTACACTCAAAAATGTGAATTAAAACTTTTTTTGACAAAAAACTAGGACCGACTTTATTAGTTGGTTCACTGAAATAGTAGTTTATGCTACAAGTGTGTAAAGGAGCGATTATCTGACCCTCGTAATAATGCAACATGAGCCTAGGTATATGTCAAATTCGCTTTCGTACTCGTGTGACATAAACCAAACTAGTCCTGCAGTGAATTCTACATCTACCTAGAAGCTAATATTGTACCGCCATTGAAAGTTTCACCCCTTTGCTTACGTTTACGATACATTATTTTTTGCGACACCTGCTCTGGCAGGAAGATAAAATTGTTCATTTTACATTTCCAAGAAAATAATTTGAAATTTCTTTTTCTATGATCAGTTGTTTTCAGTTGATTAACGTACTGACATTTGGCATTGTCACAGTCGCGCGTAATGAAAGTCATAGAATATTACAGGTGATAATTATAAGATGAGAATGTTATCCATCAAAATTGTTAAATTCCATCAATATGACACGTTAGTCTTTGAAAACTTTGGGATAAAAGCATATTTTGAGATCAAGTTATGACGTAGGTAAAGTGTCTACATTGGTTCTATGTGTGACTTATACTTTAGTCGGTGCGTGGGAAAAGTAATTTTCTTTCCGAACTAGTGGGTAATAACATTGGGAGTTATCGTCAAGACCGCGGATATCAACCATCAGGGCTCGAAAGTTGAACTTTCATGGCAGATGTTGCAGAATATTGTTATTTTTGAAGTTGGTGCGAAAGTCTTCTATTTTCTCTATAACTAAAAATAAAATACTAGTCCATCCATCCGTCCTTTCATCTGCCAGCCGTCTTTATTCTATGAACAGAAATATGTAAACAGTGCAATTTTGCTTTTACAATGGTACCGAACCCTTCATGTGAGAGTTCGACTCTCACTTGGTCGCATTTTTTACGTTGGTTCCCGCCTTTTGCATAGAAACGTGATTTTGATGATTTTTTTTTATTTGAAATTGGTAGGATGAGAAATAAATGGTACCATATTAAGAAAAAAAAAATCCAACATCTCCTTCGTCCCAAAAACTTACCCCAGAGGTAGAGGGGACAATATTATTTTTAGAAATAAAAAAAATTGTAATGGCAAAATTAACGAAGATATTATATAAAATAAAACTTTTTTATAAAAACTAGGTTCGACTTTATTAATTGGTGCACTGAAAAATACAAAATAATTGTAATTCTCTGGGGCTGGTACTTTTGAAGATGGTGCCAAAGTCATCTATTTATAACTGCACTACTTCAAAATAGTATTGAGAATACAACCTTTTCCAGCTGTTACGTATGACTTGCGTATAAGCAATATGAAAAATATCCGATCGACTTGTGCGACCATTTTTGAGCGAAGTGACACAAAAGCAATGTGCATTTTCAATTTTATTATAGGTCGAATCGTTGGCAAACATATGAAATTATGTCTTTTCCTGCTTTTACCGAAGATTTGCTTTGAAGGAAGGATCGTCAAATATTTTCACGCATCATCAAATTCGTTACAACTATATACCTAAGCTTATACCGAGGTAAGTTGAAACAGCGGTGGAGTTCTATCTTTTGGAGTTTTAAGTAGAAATCAATAACAAGAAACAAAACACAAAGATTTTTGCTTTCCAGTAAGCGCTATGATTTGAATCCTTAGTTGATGAGCTTTCGATATATACTTAAGCCTAAACAAAATACAAACGCATTAAAAGACGTATTTAAATATATCGTGTAAAACTTACATTTCATGATTTTTGTTACGTAGACGCAAGATTGTCAAAACCCTTTGGCCTAGGCCTAGAGTAATGAAAGCAACTTTGGTGATATTGGGCGTCGGGAAGTAGCTAAACAGCAAAGTTGTCAAGTTGTCAGTATATTACCATTCCTAGAAATCAGTGTTTTCGAATCCCCTCTGATTCAAAATACCTCCGTCTATCCTACTTACCCAATACCTTACAAGACAATAAAAAAGCAGTAAGATTGATTCATCCTTTCGTAAGATATTCTTGTTATAGACACACATATTTTTGAACTTAAAGGGCTCTGAAAAGTAGATTTTTTGAACATTTTACCGAATTAAGATAATTTTGTTACCTAGCGTTTCAGATAGGAAAGGTTGATAGATAGAGCAACTACTTGGGTTTTCCTCAGTTATGTAGCTAGTTCATCGTCAGCCTCTATGCGTCTATTGCTGTACATAAGCCTCTCGCAAAAAGTGCCACTCATTTCTGTTCTGTACTATCTGTATCCAGTTTGGTGCAATACGTTTTATATCATTCATCCATCTTGTTGGGGGTCGCCCTCGGTTTCAAGACCCTTTCGTGTTCATCGGTCGTCAGGTATTCTGGCAATATGACTTGCTCCGTTTCATTTTCATGTGGTTATTCTTCTGATAACATCCGCGACACCATTTCTAAGGAACACATCTTTTTTGGTGTGTTTATGTACCTACTTACACACATTCCAATCAAGAACTAATTTTACATTTTTTATTCATTTTATACTAAATACCTGTTGATTATAATCGAAAGAAACATATAAATGGAATTGAAAAACAATCTTTTTGTTACAAAGTTTAGTAGGTAATAAAAGAGACCTAAAATAATACATTTTATCTGTTTTTCTGTCTGACTAGCATTGGCAGCGCATCATGCAAATACACAAATACACAAATACACAATAAAGCTAAGGGAGCAAAGTGAGCAGAATCCAAAATACTGATTTGGTGGTTGTAGCGCAAATTAGGTGCTAATTAAGTGCTGTTTTCCGAAATTGATTGCTCTTATATTTTTTTGGAAAATGCCTGCCTTGCTAGCTTTAGAGCACAACAACATTTAGAAGTCAACTTTTTCAGAAAATCTTTTAAATTCTTGTAGACTTAATTGAGAGCAAATTAAGTGTTGCATTCCAAAATTAATGGCTCTTATATTTTTTTGGAAAGATTTGCTTTTGATTCCATTCAAGTATAAACGTAATTTTGTTTTCTGTGATTGGACAAGGTTTTCTTGAAATAAAAGTACTCGAAAGCAGAGGTTTCTCACAGCCTATTGAAAAAATGGAAATTGATATTATCTACCTATATAAGATAAAAAACGGTCAAGTGCGAGTGGGATTCGCATGGAAAGAGTTCAGCTTCGGATTTTCGGGTATGTTTTCCAGTAAGGTAAACATTGGTGAAACGGTTAATTTAAGCATATTTTTGACCGACGAACCCCGAATGGAGGAGGTATACAATTCGACTGTCCCTGAAGGGGGTGGAGTGGACAAATTTTATCGAAAATCGAAAATTCGAGTTGCCAGAATTAAAGATTGTCGATTTAAATTGAAAATTTTTCCAAAAGAGTTACGGTTTTCAAGTTACATTCATGTTAAAATCTCACATATGTGGAAAGGGGGATTTCTTTCAAAAACTAAGAATCTCTGAGTTCCACATGAAAGTCAGTAATATTTGTAGCAACATTTATAATGAACATTTTCTCCTTAGAGTTACGGTTTTTGAGTTAAGCGGTGGTAGCATGGTTAAATCTAAAACATTTAAGCGTATTTCCGCAGTGATGTTCTGAGATCTCTACATAATAACAAGGACAAGCAAAGTATATATGTGGATAATAGGACATTAGTGGTATTAGTACATGGTCTATAAACTGAATTTATAGACCATGGTATTAGTGAACATTCAACGATTTTCGTGACCAATGTTACACTCAAAAGTGTGAAATAAATATTTTTTACCAAAAAAATTGACCGACGTTATTAGTTGGTGCACTGAAAAATACGAAATAATATTAATTCTATTGGTGCTGTTACTTCTGAAGTTGTGCAGTTGCAGTTAGAATGATAACTATTGGCACGAACTTCACAAGTACCAGCACCAATAGAATTGATATTATTTTGTATTTTTCATTGCACCAACTAATAACGTCTGTCCAATTTTTTGTAAAAAATATTTATCGTCAATATCTTCTAAGCTGTTCATTTTAGGATAATGAAAAAGAATATGTTTGCCCATTCAATCACATGATGCGTTTAAAGATTTTTTCCACAAATTCGTTTCCTTGAATAAGTTTTTTTTTATTTATGCGATACGTCTCTGATGAGGTCATGTATATGTAGGTACTATAACAGACATACAGATAAACAGACAGACATATGAATGTTCTTATAAGGGTTCTATTATTTCTCAATGGATATACGAAACCCCCAAAAGGTAAGGTTCATACACAATATACTGCACTCAAATATCTATATATTATACATAGATATGATAAAACAAGAGAACACGGTGTGTCTGTACATTGAAGGAATGTATAAAAAATGCGGCCAAGTGCGAGACGGACTCGCACACAAAGTGTTCTGGACCATTGCAACCAACCAAGAAAAATTCCAATGTCTACCTATTACTGTTAATGAGATACAGACGGCTGACAGACGGACTGACGGATTGGTGGACTTAGTATTTCGTATTATACCGTTAATAGAAATACATATTCTCTGAAAATATCAATTCTCTTCCTATTACGGTTCATGAGATAAATATCGCTTACAGACGAACGGACGGTCGCACTTAGTATTTGTTGTTATAGCGTCTACAGAAATGCTGATTTTCTAAAAATTTCAGCTCTCTACTCTCATAAGATAGAGCCCGCTGACAGACCGACGGATTCTTAGTAATAGGGTTCCGCTTTCACCAATTTGGTAGGGTGCCCTAAAAATGGATAGGGGACGATAAGAGAAACGTATCAGAACAAAACAAGGATTTTTAAACTTTTTGAGTGTTTGTTTGTTCGTGGTCATTTCCCAAATTGCTGAAAGGATTTTCTCGTGTAGATAGAGCTTGGCTTGTTGCAGAATACCGGCGTTGTTTTATTTAAATTGGATGTCAGGTAGTTCTCTTTATTTAAAGATATCAAAATGAAACTTGAAATGAAATTCCACTCAGACGAAGTCGCGGAGGACAGCTAGTATGTAGACTCAGCAACAAATTTTAATATTATTACGATCAAAAATTTACAAGAACCTGAAGAGTCTGTGAAATACGAATATGAACGTTAAAAAAGGAAATTAAATAACAGGAGGACTTGATCTGCCATGAGGTAAAATCAATAAACAAAAATTTACTTAAGTGTGTTTATGAATATATGGAAAACCCGTTCAAACTACCTATGACACAAATAATGTAACAATAATATTTATTTATAATGAAACCCCCAATTCATCAACTATATTCACAACTCGGGTTGCAAAAATTCATATAGATTAATTAGTCTCTGAAAAAATTTCTACTTGTCGATGGAAATTCCGATAAAATGGGTTCAGCCGTTTCGGAGACAGGCCCAGAAAAATAAGCAAGCGGAAGTAAAGATACAATTTTCTAGAGTTTTATATTATATACCTACTAGCTAACACCCACAATTTCGTCCGAAAAAACTCAAGAAACTCCATTCAAACTCCCAATTTTACTATTAATGTAATAATAGCATTAGCAATAGGTAATAAATAGTTACAAGACCCGTAGCTTTTCGGAATTCCTTAGCACCGAAATTGCTGACACATTAAAAAAATCTATGAACCGTAGGTGTTTTGCTCAGAAACTTGAGAATAGATCACCGTTAATGATGTTAATGTGGTTGATGGAACACAAAACACATGTTAGTCGAAAAAAGTAGCTTATATTTCTCGAAAGTGCCATGGGCATTTTATTGAATGACCTGTCAAAATTGGTTCAGCCGTTTCGGAGATTAGCCCGGACAAAGATCATGACCATTACCTTTGGCCTGGAAAAAAAAACAAACAAACAGACAAAAATTACTTTTTTCTAAATCCTAGAGAGACAATTTTATATATAAGTAAATATTTTCCAATATTTGTAACAAGTGACGTTAAAGTTGATGAACAAAATTGCTTCACAATCGCAGTGATTTTAGTTATGTCATATCTTAAAAAAATTGACTACCGCCTTCGTATAGTGCCTGAAATAAGCTATAATTCTCTTCACATGTCAGCTTATTAACGCTGTACTCTATCTATACATACATACATATACACACTTACATATTATAGACAGTTTTCTTGGTGAATAGGCCGATGGTCTTTCTATTTTGCCTATATGTAAAAAAAAGTATCATCGGACTTATTATCCAAGCTCAAGCCGAGTGGTGTTCTTAGCGGCTGGTCCAAGCAGCGCTCACACAGTCGCATCTCGACTTTGTGGCTGTATACATCGCGAGTCTTGTTAATAATAATTCATTCCTGCTAGTCGCTGCTCCGGCCGCACGCAGGACTACCAGGATCAGAAAGTATATTATTTACCTACCACTGCGGACGCGCGAATGACATGTGTAAAGTAATATAGTGACGGAAGTTGTTTCGGCGCCACTTCTTCAATTGCAGAAAAATAAGAACTGGGAGGTAAGAAAGAATTATATTTGAAAGAAACATTTATTTTAAATCTTAGTTTTTCAAAAAAAAAAAAATATTTCTACAAACTAAAAAAAACTTTTAAAAGTTACAGCCTTGTTTGTAACGGTCCTTACACCCATAGGGTAAAATAAGTCAAGTTACAGTACTTGTGAGTCGTTACATGATTTTTGGACATAAAAAATAGAATACTTAATATGGAAAATTGAATCATTAATTATTATTCTATATTGAAATGAAGTGTAGATCTTTGCTGACACCCTTAACGGAATGTAAGTCAAGTTAAAGCACTTGTGATTCGTTGCATGCTTTTCAGACATACAAATAGGTTACATATATGGAAAAGTGAATCTATGATTATTCAATAATGAGAAGTAGTTGTAGATCTTTGCTGACACCCTTAACGGAAAATAAGTAAATTTAAAGCACTTGTGATTAGTTGCATGCTTTTTAGACATATTTTTTTTGTGTAATTGTACGAAAAAATGAATTTATTATTATTCAGTAGTGAGAACAAGTGTAGATCATTAGGGGTCAGAACTGTCATCATCATCATCGTATTAACACGATAAAATAACAAGTTGTTTAATTCCATTATCTATAAATAGTGTGAAAATGATGAGAACACAAATCTATATCATATCATATAGTATGTGTGTGCGGTGGTTGGTTTTATCATCTTCCGGAAATTTCGCAGATGACTTTATCACTTCTCTCACTTCCTTTCAGAGATATTTTCGGTGTCAAACAAATAATTCAATGTTGAATGGTATTGTTGTGGTGTTCTATAATTTACAATGATGTATATGAAATATTTGTGTATTCCATCTAAACTTTGACCCAATTATTTATCGGGAAATATTTTTTTAATGAACAATTCTCAGTTACTTAATATCGATAGGATATATTATCATGTGTGCTTTCAATAATATTTCATTGCGTGTATCGATACTACCTATTCAAATAATTTCTAAATAAAATGACTATAATGCAGTAAAAATTTGCCAATTTAAATCCCTTATTCCAGATGTCCTTGTAATCTGTGGATTATAGTTTATATGCCTTGTAATGCCGATGGATCAATGATTCACGCATATTTTTCGGTTGTCTTGAAACAATTGGGAAAGAACTAAGCAGCTGATTTATTTGAAAGGGTTAACCAGCATATTTTTTTAACATATACATATTTTTTGAAACGAAACAAGAAGCTCTCAAAATATATATTTTTTTCTTAGACAATTAATGAACTTTATTTGTAAAGAATCTCTTCTCATAGCTTACTTTGAATTTTTCCATTCTCAAGCTAGCTATGGAACCACTCTCAGGGGTAACTCCTCTAACGCTTCGAAAGTTTTCAAGCTTGAAAAACGTGCAATTAAAATTAATTCAAATGCTGGTAACCGAGATACATGTAGGTCATTATTCTTACGTCTGGGCCTCATGACATTACAATCAATTTATATCAAACGCTCTTGGAGTACACAAGTATAAAGATAGATTTGCAACCAACTCCCAATTCCTTGAGTATAACTTATAACATTCGGGGTCTAATCTCTGGAGACCACACTGGTTTACTTTAAAATATCCTCTAGGAACTCACTTGATGTAAATCTATATAATATTTTGACAACTACCACCATTAATTCATCCATGTCGATATTCAAAAAACATATCAAGCAATATCTTTCAAAACTATGTTTCTTATAATATAGAGGAATATGTTGCCACAGCCTCACTGCTTAAATTTTAATAATACCTAACACGAATCTTATAATTGTAAAGTTTTGCAAGTGTATAGCTATAAATTTTATTTTTTATTGTTTTTGTTATGTTTTTTGTTCAGATCTGCTGTTCATTAACATTTTGTATCACCGATCTTTATATACCGTAGTCAATAAATATCTATCGATAAAATAAAAATTTATATTATTTTGTACATTTCAGTGCATTGGCTAATGAAGTAGATTTTATTTAAAAATGTACTTATTCTACATTTTTGATTTTTTGATAAATAATCTACAAAAAGAATACTTGTTTGATGAAACTATCCCGACATCACATACCTAAATCAATAAATTTGGAGCTTTACAAATAAATTTCTTGAATTGCCGCTCTGAAGCCTTTTAATATTTTTTAAAAATTATTAGAAATTGATAAATAAAATACCTCCCTATAATATTTTAAATTTCCTTGGTCCTCTGGGAGTGTATTTTTTAAATGTATTTAATTTTCGTCTTTGAACTTACTCAAAATAGATTGCATACAAAGAGATGAATGAATATACCTAAATAATGGAATAGAGTCCTTACTTCTTTGTTATATTTTCTGATACAATAATTTGCAACGTGTATTATATATTTTTTGATAATATATAATAATTTCAACATGGATCTGGAAACCTTCAAAGTATTTTTGAAGTATTTATTAATTCATATTTATTTCTGCTTCAATTCCAGCAAATAGATAGGCGTTTTTCTGGAGAAAGACACATTGGATTTTAATGTGACACCAACTCATAACCGTATTTTTTTCAATGAAAAAGATACAAATTAATACCAAAATCGGTTGATTTTTACAATACAAATGATTTTTTCAAAATGATTCAATGACTTTTTAACAGTTGTCAATAGACTAATATATACCTACCGCATTAAAATATCCCCCACCAAAAAAAAAACAAGCTAAAAACAGTGTTGTTCAAGTCACCTTTGAAATAAAAAAATGGTATCGTTCCATCTGTTTCGGATCTAAAATGCCACAGACAGAGAGACAGATACACACATTAAAATTTATTTCAAAGAACTACCCAAGCTCTCGATCAACTCATCTTTTAAATCAAAATTGGTATATCGGGTTGGTATCAACGTTGCCATACAGATAGAGACAAACCTCAAACTTAAATTAAAAAAAAAAACATATAATATGTAGTTTGAAGGGTCTTTCAACGTTTATGGAATGATATAATATAAATGTTTACCTCAAAGTAATCGTAAACGAATTAAATACCGTATTTCCACCCCTTGAGCATTACGATCAAGTAGATATATTTGAATTTAAGATTGATTTATAAGGCGGATAATTTTAGAATTAAAACCAATTTTCCTAAGTGACACTGATGTGTGCGGATAACTAATATTCCCACAATATAGACTGAAATAACTTAAACAAAAACCGCAATATCGTAACATATTCTTAAACATTTTTGTGGAGTTTATGTAAACATTGAATTCGCTTTGGTAGGCCACGTAGCATTGACATATTCCTTGGGTCAAATTTTCTTGATATTGAATCATTCTATTATTTTTTTTCAACCAGAAACAAAAAATAACTACAAACCAAATTTTTAATAACTAAAAAACTGACACAATAAGTTTTATAATTTCTAATTGACAAATGCATCCATATTGCAATTTATGGGTCATCAATCTGCAATCGATTTATTTCAATTTGGCTTTAATTGACGATATATGGAACGATTAAATTTCAATATTGTCATCGTCATAATTCTTATTATTTCCACGCTATCTCAGATTCTTATTTTCAGAGTTCAACACTATTAAGCTGTTTCTATAGAATAATCTGATCTTATAGAATTAATATAAATGATTATAATATCTACTGGAAAGAATATTAAAAAGCCTGATGGTCAACAACATATTTATTAGTAATTTCATTATCATTACACTTATTCTATACTTTCTCCACAATTATGATTTTATTTTACTAAAATAATTATATTGAAGACCCTCATATTAGTCCTCCATTTTTTACCATTACCATCGATTTTTCGTCAATTCTTTTGAGTACAATGGCTGTTTCTACTAACCTACATCCATCATTGGTCTCTGTTCAATGAACCCTGTATCATTAATAGGTAAGATAATTGGCTTCATCATCAATTTTCGTTGTTCTAACTTCAATGTTCCACTAACGTTAAAAAAGGAGTACTAATTAATCGGTACTCACTTCCATTCTTCCAAGGTAACTTTTCTTCTAACTCTTCTCCTTTTTCAGGATTGTAGGATTTGGCTATGACTTTATCTGTCAGTCAGTCAATTATGCTATGTCTTGTATCATTTCAGGATTTGTTTAGTTCTTCCTGATTTGACTCCACATGTTATTCTCCATATCCATGCCTTTATTCTACATCGTGCTTAATCTTCTATTATTCAACACTTTTTAATCTCTCTCAACCAATTTAAAATATACCTTCTTAAAATCTTCTTAATAAAAGAGAGATTTTACTCGCTAGATAATTTTTTTGATGTGGACCTAATTTGCTATTACCTAAAGTCTGTCATGTTTAAATATGTATATGTATATTTATATTTAAAAAAATGGTAAAAGCCTTTACCTATGACTTCCCTCGACAAACCACCCCGCTTCGAGATGGAAACAACCTCATCGCTTCTACCGTTCTTATATTGTCACTTAATATTTTGGACACCCTGTATATATGATTAACGAGAACCCTTACATTGCGTCGGCGGTAGTCCTTCAATATGCATACCAAAATTCGTTGTCCTAGGTCAAGCCGTTATTGAGCTACAACGCCAACAGACTACAGACAGACAGACCAACGGACTTGAGATACCATGATTTTCGTGGTCTAGGAACCCCAAAACGTAAATATCAGCAAAAATCTCGAGGTTGATTTTTTACGTGAATACAATACTTCCCTTATTGAGGGAAGTAAAATGTAAACACGGTAGAGGTCGCATTTATGAGAATATCAAATTTGCTGTTAAAATTAATCGTACAAAACAATAAAAATTAAAAACTGTGAAATTTACCTATCTGTATAAAATTATTTGTTATTTTACTGGTAAATTTACTGAAATTATTTCTTATAAATAAATATAAATATTTATATAACTATTATCTATCCAGATCGAATGTTTTTTTTACCGAATTCCCAAAAGAAGGAGGTACACAATTCGACCGTATACTATTTTATTTGAACGGACATAAACTCACAAGATAACACGCTTAAGAAAGTTGCGCAAAGGAAAAATATACTTTCATATAAAGCGCATAGGAATAAGCGCACGCGGAAAAATACGCACACATAAAAATGCGCACAAAGTAATAAAAGGACGAGGATAAAAGCGCACATGAAAAAAAAGAACATACGGCAAAAGTGATATATACAGAGAAATATTTTTGTGTATATAAATAATTTCTTCTAGAAAATAGTTTTCAGGAAGGAGCGCATCTTTCCTGTGCTTTTTTAAGAAAATTTAATATGGAAATGTATATATTGCGATTGTTCACACTTTCGAATTCAAAAAAAAAAAACATGTTGTTACATTTCAATACAGAAGTCTAAAATGTTTTTTTAAAGTTTATCAATATGAATATAAGGTTAGTGTTTGAAATTATTTCTTGTTATTTGTATCAAAAGTTGTTTATTCTATCATCGTCAAAATTGTAATACAAAACGTTTCGACCGACAAAGTGGTCTTTTTCAATTGTAGATATTTATAAAAAAATAAACTAAATTATTCTTTATAATGGAAATTAATGTTAATTCTTTGTCATATAAGTTTTGGTAGGTATTTAGATTACATTATTGTACCTATGAAGACAAATATAATAGTGTAATCTAAATACCATAAATCAGATTTAAAAGAATTAATGTTATGTTCCGTTAAATATATAGAATAATTTACCGAGCTTTCGATAATGTTAATTCTCATCTTCAGGGCAAATTACAAATCGTTACAAAACTATTTCAACAACAACTTAATAGTATTTTAAAAAATACTTACAGACGTGACTTTAGAATAAATTAGATAAAAACAGGAAATATTTCATAGAAATCAATTAGAAAGATCATTATTTGAATTTGTCATGGAAACATAATGTGGTAGAAAGTATCTAGATTTAGTTGATGAAAATTAATATTTACGAATGATCTTCATATGTTTGTAGCTATTTTAATTTTATTTATTAAATGACAGCATCCCCAATAAATACTGTGATAAGTTGTCCAATCCTTCAACATGCTCGTACATATTTCTAATAATTATGATAATAACCTAATTTTTGATTGTTTCAGGGACTTTGAAGTGATAGAGGCCCCTTTTTGGGGTATACATTTTCACCAATGAAGGTAGCTAGACATGTGTACGCCCTATGGCTACTGTTTACAGTGGCGGAAGGAACGAGGCATCGCCAATTTAAAAATGGAGCAGCCGATGAACAACAACAGGCTTCCTTGAATCTAGCACCGGGAGGGTAAGTTACTCGAAATATATTATGAAAGAGCTATTACAGTAGTGACGATTATTCGGAATAATTGTTTTTGTAAGTAGTCCGCATTGAATAGGTAATGAAGAAAACCGAATTTTGTATTATTAACACTATAAAAATAACATTCATCCTCGTATTGTTAAATACATAATGTTTGTGTTTATTGAACTCAACAAAAACTAACGAAAGTTACTAAAATATACAACAATCAGTGTATATTAAGATTTCAGAGATATATTCTTATTCGTACATATAAACGTAAGCATTTAATCCATGGAGACTGTCAATCTGGATAAATGCGAATCCGCATAATTGAGGTGCGGATAATCAAGACTCTATTGTTTTTGTTTTAATAAATGATCAAGTCTAGGCGGTAGAGCACGAACATATTCACGTAATATAATAATCCCAAGAAGATTTTTTATACATTAATAGATACATGAGCTTACATAAAACTGTGCCGTTCATGTCGCTAGTAACATTGATTACTTCAAACATACTTGTGTATCGTCAAACTTCAAGTATCGAAATTATACCTGTCAACTTCGTATGGGGTTTGTTGAAAGATCAAAATTGAACCGACTTTATTAGTTGGTGCACTGAAAAATAGAAAATAATATTAATTGTGTTGATACTGGTACTTTTGATGTGGTGCAATTGTAGTTCACCAACTTGAAAAGTACCAGCACCAGTAGAATTAATATTATTTTCTATTTTTCAGTGCATCAACTGAAAAAATCGGTTAAAAATATTTATTTCACACTTTTGAGTGTAACATTAGTATTGAAAATCGTTGAACGTTCACTAATACCAAAGAAGATATTTCATGTAGATTATTTGCTTGTTATTGTTATTATTCAGAGATCTTGAAACACCGAGGCGAAAACACTGCTGTAATTCTAAAACCGTAACTTCTTTAGAAAAATGTCCTTCCTATTTAAATGTTTCTACATTTAATATCTTTTTTAATTTTGGCTAATATTTTGAATTTTTGCAAAGAATTAATCCCTCAACATAGCGAAAATGAACATATTTCAGTTTTTACCCTTGCTCGAAAACCTTAATTCTTAAAAAAAACAATTTAAACGTTTCCGGATATGGTCTTACCTTTAACTCAACCGTCTCAGATTTTCTAGAAAAATTGCCATAATGTAAGAGAATTTTTCGAAATTCCAGCTTCTTATTTTTTCCTATTTATTTTTGATTCCTCGTATACTGCATCTTCGTCGCTCTAGTATCCGCTATCCTCATTTCTATAATCATTGAGTGTTTTTCTCTTGGTGTTTTTCATTGTCACGGGTATGGAGACCATCGTTGGTAGAATCCGGTGCATTTTTAAATCTGTTGTTGAAGGGTTCCCCAAATCAAACACTGCAAACATTTCAATCCAAATTTTATGCATTCACATGCTCTGTCGCAATGGTGTCATGCATCCACTTGAAATCATCATTAATAATAAGTTTAGAATTGGTTCTTGTTTGCTTGTAACTGGCCCCAGTCCTTAGTCTTTTTCCATCCCCTTTCAAGTGCATTTTTCTCTTCTCTGAGCCACTTCTGGATTTAGTGATAACAGGTGCTGTCGTGACACTTACCTCGTGGGTGGCAATCGAGCAAAATCCGTTTTTGTTCTGATGTCCGAATGAGCGAACATTTTTTGCCTTAATTTATAAATGCATTCATCTGAATCTCACCCCGTAAAGGCGATGTAAATACGAATTCTCCAGCAGCTGCGATGTCATTATCATAGAGTAATAAATTGCTCATTATGTCTGGAATCACTTTTATTGAACACTTTCAATTGCTCTCGTAGGTGTGAACTTTTTTTTCTACTCTTTCAATTATTTTCTTTTTACCCAATGACAGAAACTATTGATACCGTGTAGCGTCCTGAAAAAGCGTGAATGAACAAGATGTGCTTCAGCAAAACTTTGTAATTGGAGCTTGCCGACGAATTATATCCTTCCACTAGTATTTGCAGTTGAGCATATGAGCACAAGAAAGTCACAACTACCTTGTAGTCAAATCGGAGATAGCCGTCAAATATGATAACTGGATTAGATTTGTGGTTGCTAGAAATGTAGTTGACATAATTCGCATAAATGTCCCTGAAGATTACTATCTCACTCTGTGCAGCAAAAACACTCATCAATGATTTCAAGTACGTAGTTTTCGCTTGTAGCGGTTTAACTTCCTTGAAAAGTTCGGTGACAAATCAGCTAATTAGATCAAGTTTCATATCGAAATACTTATAATTGAGACTTCTTCTAAGATTATTACAATTATAAACATCTTGGGTGTATCACAAGAAAATGATATGCAAAAAAGCGCTCTACAAAATAAAAAATGCAAAACTCAATTATCAACCCTGATAAGTCATTTTCTCTGTTTCTTAGTGCTTATTTTGATAAAAAGACAGAATTAACCACAATAAATTTATTTGACAAACCTTTAACTTACAGGTTTACACCTGAAGAGGCAAAACAATTGTCGGGTTTGACAAATAAAGTATTGGTGTTATTATGGTTAACTTTGTATTTTTTTGATTCTATCTACGCCAATGGTTCCAGATCCTAATAAATAAATAAAATATTCGTTCATTTTTCTTGTAAAAAATGCAATCAGGAGTTGACAGTGCCATTTCAGATCAAATTTAATAACAAAATAAGCATGATTGAAGATTTTTCTAAATGCATTAAATTAAACTAAAAAATATAGAAAATGTATTTTTCTCTATATCCCAGCGCTTACTTTGACATACTTACCTATATTTTTTAAGAAAAATGCTATCGAATCATCGAGTTTCGATAGAATTCGAGATATAGGTTATTAAGCGAAAAAATATTTTTTTGAGGATGCTGGCGAAAGGGTAGAGATTCAAGAATATGTAAAATTAGAGTTATGGTTTCCAAACAACGTGTTATAGAATAAAAATATAATAAATTCTAGTGTCATGAACTTTTGGATCAATTCGTAAATACACTGGCCTATGTACACACATATTCCTTGGAGATAACTAGCAGACATGTAAAAAATAGAGGTGATAAACATATTCAAAATCTCTTCATTAATAGAAGAAGAAGCACACTCTCTTCGAATGATAAACATTCCAGAAACCATGTCAAGTAAACAAAAATATCACTATAAGAAATGAAACTTGATGTCATTATTAATCAAAAAAATATAGAAATTATAAAATATGAAAAAGTAAATATAATTGTGTTCATAAACAAGGAGAAAATTATCACAGAATAATACACCAACACTTTTATTAACATAACACGATATTGTTTCGCCAACAAAGTTGGCACCTTCAAGAGTAAACCTGTCTTTGTTTGGATCCTAAGCAGTATTGTATTTACAAAATTTGTCATTAGCTTAGTTTGATACTAACGTATGATATTAATATTACTATAATTAATTAACAAACGAACTAAACTAGTGTCGAACTTAGAGTTGTTCATGAGTCCAGCTGTATAGGTTTATTGTTATACATTTTTCTATATATTTTTCTAATTATCTTGGTGCTACATAATTCGTAATCTTATCACATCATGTCAAGTCGATCGAATGAGTCTGATTATTTATTAATATACAGGGTGTTTCATAATATATGTGCAGGACTTGAGGATGTGATAGGTCGTCCAAAAATATGAAAAAAAGTTTATATTAACTTACCCTATAAAATGCACCATTTTCGAGATACAGGGTGTAGAAATTGAAAAAAAAACTTTTTTATGAATATCTTCGGAACCGTTAATAAGCTTAGTTTTAAGTCAGAAATTTTTTTTTGTTAAGTTATAATTGGTGAAGATTTTGAAGGAGTAGTGGTTGTTTTTTTCCCCAATTTCTACGCCAATGGAAAAAGGGTTTTGAAGCGCCCCTTTGAACCGCCAATGTTTTTTAAACAAAAAAAGTAATGTTGGTCGTGAGCTCTAAAGTCGACCGTTTTCGAGAAAAATCAACTTTTATGTTTAAAAAACACGGTCAATTTTAACTTTTCTTACTTGTTCTAACGTTTACATAAATTTTGTTTGATTAATAAATATTACCGTGTTTTTTCAACATAAAAGTTGTTTTTTTCTCGAAAACGGTCGACTTTAGAGCTCACGACCAACATTACCTTTTTGAGTAGAAAATATTGGCGGTTCAAATGGGCGCCTCAAAACCGTAATTTTTCCATTGGCTTAGAAAATGGGGAGAAAAACAACCACTACTCCTTCAAAATCTTCACCAATAATGACTTAACAAAAATTTTTTTCTGACTCAAAACTTATTATGCTTATTATGAGTGGAAAATGCTTACAAAAGCTGTTTTCTGTACTATAAACTATTCCGGAGATATTCACCAAAAACAATTTTTTTCACTTTCTACACCCTGTATCTCGAAAATGGTGCATTTTAAAGGGTAAGTTAATAAGAACTTATTTGCATATTTTTGGACAAGCTATCACATCCTCAAGCCCTGCGCATATATTATAAAACACCCTGTATATGTTTTCGATATGTTCTAGTTCACGTATATTATACAAAATTGACCAATTTTCACATGATATGTAACTTTTTAGGTGCAATCTACATGGCAGTAGCTTGAAAGTTGTCAATATAATCAAAAATTCTCATACCAACTCCAACTTTTTACGGTTACATTGCTTTTCACTTAATTAATTAATAATAACCTATCGATAGAATGCATAGGTAAATACATCGTTATGAATGCGGCATATCATTGTAATTATATGTTTTTTCGTCGCTATACGATCACACAGCCTAGAGGAAGAATAATAATAATAATTTAATAAATATGTATATTAAATATTATCCACTTTAACATGAACGCTAAGAAAATTTGATCTACTTATGGATTTAGGAATAGATGATAACCCAAAAGGTTAAATTTTTCGAGAGATGCTTAGTGTATTCTTTAAAAATTGAACAAATTTTATAACCCACAGTGCGCATGGATATGATATAGCGTTTTCTAATCATAAAAATATTTATCTGTTGAGTTCAGATAGATGATATTTTGAAAATCTTCTTTTTATGAGACTATTACTCAACTTATATTTTTTTCTGTAATATATATATATATATATATGTTATGTTCTTTTAATGTACAAATTTATTAGCTAGAATCAAAAAAGAGCTCATGGAAATGACTCAAAGGTTAACAGGAGAAGCAGGTAGAGTTAGGTTTCGAGTAAATCAAAACAAAAGAAAGATATGGAAACAAGAAGTAAGAGCAAAATTGAGAGAATTTATTTTTGGAGAAGCAGACAAATTTCTTGATTTATAGACAAGGATAACAAAAACTGTTGACGAGATACACGAAATAGATGCAAGATTAAATAAAATACCAAAACAGAAGCATGTTTATTGCAAAGCTCTTAGCAAGCTAAATTAGTAAAATTTATATTTTAATTGGACTTTAGTTTTCTACGGCACGCAGTTTTGCTATTTTATAGCAAGGACTGCGTTACGTGGAAATAAAATAAAATTATCTATATATAAAGAAGTTACTCTTCAGATTCTTATTGTGCGTTAATATAATAAAAATAATAATTATTATCTCTTATCATTAAATGTATTCCGAGTCTATAGGAGCAGATGTGGAAAACCTCGAATTATTAATATGATATAAACCCATCATTTATCATTTTCTTTTGCGGTCTATTTTCAAGTCAGTTTGCCTAATCGGTGTTGTTGACTAATATTTAAAAATCTAAGCAACTATTGAGGTACAAAGCAAAAAAAACATCTCATAATCGTTCAAAAAAATTTGTCTCAAACGAAATTCAAATATATAAATTGTGAAAATCTGTGTTGCCATCTAGTTTTTGTAGATTTGTCAAACTGAGCAATAGTATACGCCTTAGATTAGGGATCTATTATATATTATAATATTATATTGTAACTTATCGAAATATAAATCAATTGAGTTATTATTTTGACATGATATAAAAATATCATGAATCCATAATAATAATTCGAGGTTTTCCCCATTTGCTCCTCTATACTCGGAACATTTTATGGTAAGACGTTATAATAATTATTTTTATTATATTAATGAACAATAAGAATGTGTAGCATGATTTCTTTTTTTGAATTTTAAATAGATAATCTAATTTTATTTCTACTTATAACAATTCTTGCTATCAAATAGCCAAATGCGGCGTGCCATAGAACAGTTTTCATAGAATATAATGTGCATGAAGTTATGAAAGTAGATGGTATTTAATTGTTGAATTTAACAACTATCTTATGTGCAAAACTTGAACTTGACACAATAGGTAATTTCTTAATGTTTGAAAAGGAAAATTTTGATATCATCACGTTCTTAACTTTGTTATTTCTTGAAACGCCATGTAAGATTTTGCATTCGTTAAATACAGGGGATATATTTCACATGAAGTTTTTTTGGATCCAAGAATAACCCTCTTATATATTAGCATGTTATTAAAAAACACCCGGTATTTTTGTTCTTTCATGTCCATTTTAAACGATTTTGTGAATATATTTCAAAGGACATTCTGCTGAACGGCCAAATAATAGATTAGCTGCTTTAATTGATACAGTTAGACAATAAACTGAAAATAATACAAAAACAATTCAAATTCACATGTTGTGACCGTACCCTTACAAAGTACCTAAAGTTCAAAAATATTCGGATGGACATTTTAAATCTTTGTTCTGGTAACTACGTTGGTTCAGGTTTGTGTATTTCTTTTAATCTTAATAAAATATTTGACCTCCAAATGACAAGTGAGATTTCAATATTATGCAATTTTATCACGTGGCATACTGCGAATGAGTTTTTTTATGGATCGTACGATATAATAAATATTTTTTACAAAAATTTTTACCGACTTTATTAGTTGGTGCATTGAAAAATACAAAATAATATTAATTCTATTGGTGTACTTTTGAAGTTGTGCACCAACTTCACAAGTACCAGCATCAATAGAATAGCGTCGATCCAATTTTTTGTAAAACATATTTATTTCACACTTTTGAGTGTAACATTAGTCACGAAAATCGTTGAAGTTCAGTAACAGTACTTGTTATTATTCAGAAATCTAAAAACATCGTCGCGGAAATACGCATATTTTAGACTTTACCACCGGTGTAACTCGAAAACCGTAACTCTATGGAAAAAATGTTCACTATAAATGTTGCTACAAATAATCTGGTCTTTAATTTGGTTGCCTTAGATTTTCAATTTTCAAAAGAAATCGCCCTCTCAATGTAGCGAAAATACACATATTTGTGATATTAACATCGTTGTAATTCGAATATATTAATCTTAAAAAAACAATTTAAACGTTTCCGCATATTGTCCTTTCTCTAATTTTGTCGTTTCAGATTTTCGATATTTAAAAAATTGCCCCCTCCTACCCCTTCAAGGGCGTTTGGAGGGAAGGAGTGTTCGGATTTGAGTTTTTACATCAAGATCATTAAAATCGAACTACATTTCAGCGCTCGAACAAATCAAAAAAAAGCAGTATAAACCAAGTTTAATCTGAAAATAAGTTCCATACATTTGTACATTACTGTATACATATTTGTAGGTAGTAACGCCATTCTATCATCAGTTTAAAAAAATCCTGTTGTTCCGGGATAAATAAAAAAACTCTAATCTCTCTCATGGAACCATGATTATAATTTGTTGAATAAACTAACCACTATTACGATAAATTATATCATATTCTTTTATATACGCGATAAGGTTCATTCATATTTTTTTTATAAATAGACGCTATCTGCTCCATTGAAGGTTACCAACATCCATTAAGTTCTTTGAAGAACATAACATTGTATGTAACCTCTACATATAGTGCTATTTTTGAAAACCGTACGTAGGCCAATTCTTCGATTTAAAATAATACTTCCTGATACAAAAGCATAAGAGATAACTAAAAACAAAATATAGAAAAAATATTCCAGTGTTCGAAATAACAATATTTTATTACCTTGCAAAAGAATATTGATGAAATAATTATGCGGAGTCAATATTTTTATAGTTGGTAGTCCCTTCCCAATTTTTGGGGTTCCGTACGTCCGAATATCTGAAACAGAAAATGTCTGTCCGTCTGTCATAGTTTATTTTCTACCAAACTACTGACCGAAAAAAATGCAATATGGTTGTTACAGAGTTGTATAGTAGTATAGTTGAACGCATCGCTGTCGTATATTATAGAGAAATGAATTCTGATACTGGAAGAGATAATTCAAGTGCAACCTATATCACGAATTGACTTTGTAAAATGTTTATATTTTATTTATAACTAGCTTTTGCCCGCGACTGCGTGCGCATGGAAAACTGCATTCAATTCCATGCATTAGTTAATGCGTGATGCGTGTACAAACATACAAACAGGCAGACGCGGTAAAATGAAACCTATATTTTAAGTTAGGCTAGGTTAGCAATACATCGGTGAAAATTGCATTCAATTCCATGCATTAGTTTTTGCGTAATGCGCATACAAACATACAGACAAATAGACAAAAATTCAAAAAACTGTTGGTTTGGTTTCTGCTTCTGTAATAAAGACACCCACCCCATATTATTTTCTCTTAAATACCTTCAATGTAAAGACATCGGCCTGTTTTTATTATATATGTATAGAATGTATAGATGTATGGATGTATAGATATATAGATTTTGAAATGTATCTATAGTCAAAACAATATTAGCAAATATTGCGCAATGTTGACTCTTCCACTCATCTTCGCAACTATTGAAGAAAAAAAATTACAGAACATTCACTTGTACCAACCTACTTGACTGCTTTTTACTTTTTTACTTTGGGGTAGCAAGCAGCTAAGTTGGCATAAATTCGTGTAAAATTTTCCGTATCCGGTTTTGTACAGATGTTGACATTCTAAAAAACATTTTTTTCTATCTGTCAATCCCTGTCAAGATTTTCTAGAGAACAGGTACACAGATTTTGTTCTTTTCTTTTTTGTTTGATATCGATACCGCCCGCCTGCTTCACAATATGGACTGCTTGCTCGCACTAGTTGCTGAACAATAGTAGTTGATAAACGTGTTTTGCTCAAGACTGCAGTGCGAGAACGGCTCCTGCGATTTCAATGAAATTCACCTAATCTCTGAGAAAAAGCAGAAAGCCAGTTCATCTTAAATTATATTTCTACCTAAAAGGTTCGTACGACCATTGTTGTTTATCCTGATACGCTAAAAAAATGCATGGTTACACGACTTGATCGGATATTTTTTGGATTTGGGGAAATTCTAAGAGTGTTAGGTACCTAAGTCTTGTAAGTGGAAACCCTGATTTTTTTGTTTTCTGTTTTATTTTACAAATCCTCGAAGATATCACTGCGACTTATTTCACCTACTTCTAAAGTCCTGGTGCCGCCATTACGATCATTTTTAGATTACTTTCTACAATCGAATCATATAAGATTTCGCTAAAATATTTATCTAACTCTGCCCATGATGGCAATTCCCTTTTCATAGAAATAAACCTACATCATTGGAATGTTACTCGAGAGATTAAAGCTTGGGCTTATTTTGAATGATTTTGAATTGCTCTCTATATGTATTACAATTGCATCGAAAATACAATCGCAAAAAAAGAAAATGAGCTCTGATGATAAATGTTGTTTTAAATATGGGCAGACTTATCGAAGTTCAGAGATCTCGTATGAATGAGACCATTATCTTTGTTGGACATATGAGGATATAAGGAGTGTTTCTTTAATATTTACACGGTGCATTGTAAACAATTTTTCTGGCAGGTACCTATATATATATATATATATATTTATATATATTACAAGAACCATCGCCAATATCTGATGATATGGCCAGAGCCGTAGTTAAGAAATACTTACCTTTAGGAATACCGATCACCTTCGATGTAGGAATTAAAATAATTTCTAATTAAAATAATTGAAAAACTATTTAAACGATGCCCGACCAGAAATATATCTCTTTTACCATCAGCTGACCAAAGATGTAGTCACCGGGCACGGGCACTCAGACAATGTGACGTGGAATTTCGTTTTTTGTTTTTTGTTTTTTAGAATTTGACTTTATTTTATTATTTTTATAATGGGATAATTTAATGGTTTTCTTTTTCAAGTATTAATTTTAATTTTTGCATTGGTTTACATTTCAATATCTTATAATATATTTTGTTACAGAACTATGAACTTTTTGATTGAAAATGAGATTGTACAATCTCGAAACATGTCTCAATAATTAACCTTTAAGAACAAACTGTGGAGAAGACTTTGTGTTTCTTTTTCGTCTTACCACTTCACTCCACTTCGACAATGGACTTCTACAACCATTAATTTCTAATTCTTTCAACATAGAAAATTGGATATGCTAAAAATCTATTGACTATTGACGAAATCCACAAATCTAACAATAAGGTTCATTCTTTTCCTCTTCTAATACGTTGTTTTTAATTGCCGATCTTAATTTTATAAGCATTTTTGCTTATTGGACTTGATCCGGTCAATACATTTCACAGAATTTGTTACGAGAAATTATTTATAATATTTCCTCCTAGGAGGTAATGAGTATAAAATAGGTGGGTATAAAATACTCCTGGAGACGGTTCTGTGTGTACTCAACGCATATCGCATGATAATAGCATTCTACAATTATTCAGATAAATCGAAGACATGAAAAATGCCGACGACTTTTATTCATTAAGATGTGGACTTTATTTCGGAATAGTGATGGTATGAATGGTTGACCTCTCCAGTAGGTGGTCTTTGTAACTTTGAAAAAATACAACCGGCTGAATGGGCGCGCGGCTCTCGAGGTTCAGAATCTAATATTATTCTCCTTCTCGACTCTGTCTTAAGATGCCTCATAATAATTTTATAATAATTAACAATCCATGCCATCAAACTTTTAAGTGTATAATCTGCTTTGTTATAATTAAGAAATCATACCACAGATATAAGTAATAGAATATTTTCATACCACAGATTTATGTAATAGAACATTTTCTTTTTCATGGCATTGAACTGCTTGAACTACTACCTGACAAAATGCGTTTGCCCACAATGCGTCATTTCGGACAGTGACCAAATAAAAATACCCACAAGGCGACGTGGGTATTTCGATTGGTGTACGTCGCGCTTTGTGTATGAAATTGGGTCTGCATAATAGAATATGTATATATATTTTAAAAAAATATGAAGTACACAGTGGTCCAAAACATGCGATCCAGAATACTGTGCTATTTTCAGATTAAATGCAATTTAGATTTATGGAATTTGATGGTGTCATTGTATCTTTCAGATCTTGAGGTTAAAATTATCTCTAGAACAGACGGACGAATTTTCTGGCTTTCTTTTTTGTTTTGTAGGTTACTGCGATCAGTCGCATCTGGCACAATACGAAAAAAAAAACATGTTTTTCTCAAGATTGTAACGCGAAGGTTCTAACGATTCTGAGGAAACTTGCCATTAGTAGGTATTCTCCTGAAAGCCCATGATCATCTTCAATCACTCAGTTTATAGACCATGATCTTCAATGGCGCAGCAAAATCTGGAAAACCGTTATGCTCAAGTGAGCTTTCATCCTTGTCGCCAATCTGTATAACTCTTATGATAAGATTTATATTCGATAATCGATATTTTATTGACATGAACAGCGACAACCATTATCACCATTGAATATTTTTAACAACTCGTAACAAGACTTACACATCAAGTCTGCATGTACGACAATTTTTACTTGTTTAATTATATTGTTGGAAGAAAGCAAACATACAATTGACAAAATGAATGGTCACAAGATTTTAAAATTTTTGCTGGAATTTCCTTGAGAAGGGCACGAAAGTCACACACACCAGATCTATTATAAATAAAAACGTCAAAATGGTATGACTAAGCAATGAGATGGTTTCACACCACATTTCAACACAATGCAATTCATGTGTGATATGTAAAATTTACATTTCCTAGTGGTTATTCAAATTCAATTATTCAAATACAAAGATAGCATTTTTACACACCTGTTACCAGTGTAAACTTTGTTCACAGTAGGTATATAATACGTCTAAAGATGGTGCTGAATATTCTACAACACACAGTCACGACTAGCCAGTAATAACTTGCTGGAATTACGATAAGAATTGATAAGCTACACCACAATACCACCACCAGTACAACAAGCACCGCGGTAGCAGCACCCAGTGTTGTCAACATAAACAAAAAATCGAATATATAATCTACCGTAACTAATCACTTGAGTATTCAGTTAGCTGCTAAGCTATGATGTTTATCTCTCTTTTAGTAGAAAGCAGTAGGAACATGCAGTGTAGATGAGTATTAGCTCCTGCAACGCCTAATGGATAATTTATTTGAAAGAAATTTTCTGCTAGAGAAGGTTGTATGTACAAATTATCGTTTAAGATGAAAAACAGTAGCGCAGCTAATGAGGCAAGAGTTACGAGTTTAATTTTTTTCTTTAATCAATTGACAAATTAGATAATCTTAAAAATCTATCAAATTGGTGGAATACTTTCATAGTTCTTATCTCAGGAATATATGATAGAATTTTGAGAACATATTCTGCAAATACACATAATTTAATGCAATATAGTTTCTTTTCACTACTTTACATTTACGTACAAGAAAAATTTGGAACATTTATCATAGTGTTGAAGAAATTGCAACGAATAAAAAATGGGAACAAAATCCATGGAAATGCGATCAGATTTGGCTATAGATACAAACATTAAATTTAAAACTAACGTACATAAGGTAGAAAACGTACATTAACGAATAAATATTAAGAATATGGTTAGGATATCTGAATAATTAAAAATGCTAAGAATTTTAAGCTAGCTAAAATTTTAATATGTGAACGGACAATAAAGATATAGTTTGAGGTAGTAAACAGGATATAATGGATGCAGAAGTAAGGAATTAGGAGGATATAGGAATAGAAATATGTACATACATATACAAAGATAGTAGTGGGTGGTCAAGGAAGAGCGCCTCTGGGAATCAGAGAATGTTAGCATAATGAGAATTCGATAAAGATTTTAATATATCAGAGGAAAACGTATAAAAAGGTTTGTTATGTAGATATTATCAATATTATAAATGATTTATTTCTCGTAAACAATTCGGAAATCGTTATAATTCTCAATAAAATGAGTTAATAAAGTTAATCGTCATATAGATTAAAAAATAATTGTGAGAAATCTGCTACACTGTAAAGTGAGTAACATTTTAAGGAAAATAATTTGATATTTCGTTATTTATGGTAGAAAAAACTTTCTACGTCTGTGAATTTGCTTGAAAACTGAATCAAAGGCATAAAGATCTTAAGCTTTGCTTATTAAGTTTGTTGTTATATTATTGTTTTTACTTGAGCAACATCCAGGATCTCATTCGAAACGTGCTTTTAGTATCCTTAATATTTGTAAATGTAATTTAATAATATAACATAATAATAATAAATATAAAAAGAATCATCAAAAATATACCGTCGGATTGTATGCCACCTCTGTTTTTCAAAGTTTGAGTTTTGCAGATCTTAAATTAGACATCCAATAATCTATCATGAACATTTTGATCGTCTTTATCTTTGGAAATTTGTAGTTCATCATTTGCTCGTAAGCCCACTGTAAAAAACCGTCATATCTGCATATATTTTTCCCTCACTGTGAACTGTCATCTGAAACATTATACTGATGATCTCTAACTAGATCTCAATGAAATATGAAGACTAATAGTGAGCTAGTGAGCGCACATGAATAAACCAAGAATGCATTACATTAAGATATCAAATGCTGAGTTAAAAACACGTGACAGAAGACACATTGTGCCAACTTAATTTTGTATGTATTTTGCATAATATATTATCAAATCATCGAACATGTCTAATAATATATATTATATATATATATATATAGCCATAATTGCAGTTGCACACAAACACAAACCTCTTAAATGTTACATAAATAAAGTTATATTGCTTAGTGAGATGACTTGAAGCTAAATTGCGCCGCTAAGAGAGTTAATTAAGATCTTGAGTGGCGCTATCAGGGTGCCAAACATGTCAGTGCCTGAAAGTATTTTATTTTATCTTTATTTGGTGATGATTTGTATTTCAAAATTAACGGAATATATGATGACGATAAAAGCTCAGCTTGGATAATTCCTTCTGAGGCAAAATTTACAAATGAAGCATTACACAATCTGAAGTAGATACCTGAACACGGTGTTGACATTCCATTTCTCAATAAAAAAATATATTCTTATGGATAATGAGCTACTGGGTTTGTAGGTGTAGGAATAGGAGGAATCCTCCGAAATCCTGTTGTATTTTACTCTATGGACACCTAACCTAACCTAACCTGGACAATAGTTGTAAATATAGGTTTTTAATAGTTGTAACAAAACTAATATTTTTGAATACCTACTTTTATATTTGATATTGTATTAGTACCTACGTTAACTTATAAGAAGAAAAAAATATTTTAGATATGAGTTGTATGCTAACAATTGTTGTAATTTTGCCGACCAAGAAAACATTTTGTATCAAGACTGTTAATGACCAAACCTGACATATTTTTGTGGGTTTGCTGAATTTTACTTGAAAATCTAGTGTTGTACATGGTTCGCAATTTATTGCCGACAAAATAATTATATGCGGTCCAAATGATTTAATAGATATTTTTTTACAATCTAACTACAACACTGTGAGATTTATAAGCAATTATTTAAAAATGTTTAAAGAAATTTTGTGATCTATAATATAATATAAAACAATTAAAATTTTTGGAAAACAATATTTTCTACCATTCGAGGGGCTTTTTCGAAGAGATGAGTTTTATGAAACCCTGAAAATTTGAATATGCGACTATCCTCTTTCAAATGAAAAATTAATCATCAAATTCGGTGCACGTTTACTATGCGAACCAAGGTTACATACATAGAAAAACATATATGCTGTCCGATTGTATACCTCCTTCTTTTGAGAAATCGGTCAATAAAAAAAGAAAACTGGATGAATTAAGACTTTAATCATATTGAATAGTTTCGCAACTTTTATATAAAGATTTATATTAAAACCAGCAGCGAAGACAAGATGCATGGTGCAAAGTAAAGATTACAGTAAAGCCCCGATTATATGCGGAATTGGGTGACAGAATACTTCTAACTACTTGGGTTTATCAAACAATTTGGAAAACTAAAATCATGCATTTTTAGAAGAGCCTTATAACTTGAAATTTGATATTTTTTAAATCGGTTAAGACTTTGTCAGAGCAACTTTTTATATATAGATCTTTCAATTTCAACGTTTAAGTTGTCTTGGATGGAAGAAATAGAAAAAAATATGCTTTTGGTGTAATTTTGTCAACCTGGGTTTGTAAAACAATATTTGGTTCTAGATTTTATGCCGATGAAAATTTTTAGTTGATCAAATAATACGGATTGGATATTCAACAAATCTTTCAAACTTTATCGTATAGATAAGATCTATATATGTATATGTAATTTCTTTTTTTTGTAATAAATATTTGTAAATTTGTTTCTATACAGAGCTTTCTCAAACAGTTAACGTCTTATACTTAGAATTATTTGAAGCAGAATGGAAATATAAGGATGGGTGTATATCAATGATCATTTTAATGAGACTCCTACATCCTTTAAAAGATATTTTGCTATCAAATGCCATCTAAGAATAGTCAAATAGAATATCCTTTGCATTGTAATTTACAAGTCCACGTTGCCAAATTTACGACGATATGCGAAACATGTTTTCAAAAGAGTTACGGTTTTCGAGTTACAGCAATGTTAAAATCTGAAATATGTGTATATCCGCTATGTGGACGGCCAAATTAAGAAGGGATTACATATATGTAGCAACATTTAATCTGAAGATTTTTTTCATAGAGTTACGGTTTTCAAATTACAACAGTGGTAAACTTTAAATATTGAAACGTTTAACCCTGTGCTAAACGTTGTGGGGTGAGTTCACTTGCGTAATACTCAAAATTCGCAGATTGCTTCCAATGATTTATTTAGAACACACTGTACACGGCTTTCTATTTTAGTACAACTGTCACTATTTGTCACTTTGACTATCGCGTTCCAACTACTTTCGACTTATGTCTCCAATTGACTGATACAATAAACTGACTCTGTCCCGTGATCGTCACGGCTTTATATACCTGAATCATGATATGACATTCATCGAGAATGTTCTATGATTATCTAGACGAACATAATTAATGTTCTAGATCCTTGTCAAGGTGACAATAGCACGACAAATTGTACCTCACATACAGTTTCTGGAAGGATCGAGAACAAATCTACTACAATTCCAGAACTACATAATGAAATACACAAGCAACACTACTGCAAACAAGGTAGCAGAATGAATACAAGCTAAAAGAAATAATAACAGTAAGTACATGATAAACTACCCACGTAACACTGCCCCCTTCTTAGCTTTGATCGTCCCGATCAAATGTCACCTCTTTCCCTTTGTACAGTGAAAGTCTGTCGATATGAACCACTTTCATTTTACTGCGTGGGGATTTCTGAATTCTATAAACCACATCGTTTATCCTCTTGATAAGGGTATATGGTCCCTCCCATTGTTTGTCAAACTTTGGAGAACGACCTTTTCGTCTTTGTGGATTGTACAACCACACTTTATCACCAATTTTTAATTGTCCGGTTTCTGCACGAATATCATATCGGCGAGATATCGGGCCTTCATTCAACTGTTTTCTAACCAGATTGTGTATTTCCTCGAGTCTTCGTCTCAAACTCTGAATGTAGGCATCTACAGATGTGGGAGGTTCGCTTGGTGAACCAAACAAGATGTCAGACGGAAGTTTCAGATTTCTACCAAGAACAATGCCAGCTGGGGATTCTTTGGTCGATTCATGAGTGGAAGATCTATAGGCCAGTAGGAAGAGCGGTATACACGTATCCCAGTTTGTTTGGTGTTCATTGATTGCTGACCTCAAATAATTTTTTAGTGTTCTGTTAAATCTCTCTACCATTCCATCGGATTGTGGATGCAGTGGAGTTGTACGAGTTTTCTTAATCCCCATTAGGTTACGCACACTCTGAAAGATTTCCGACTCAAAATTTCGACCTTGGTCCGAGTGAATCTCTAACGGCACACCAAACCGACTTATCCAATGTTCAATTAGGGCATCGGCCACTGTTTTTGCCTCCTGATTTGGAATTGCGACTACCTCTGGCCATTTACTGAAATAATCCATCATGACCAAGAGATATTTGTTTCCAGAGCTGCTTATTGGAAATGGCCCCGTAATATCGATGGCTATTCGCTCAAATGGGGCACCCACATTGTACTGCTGCATCCTATGGCGGGTTCTGGTATTTGGGCCTTTACTGGTAAAGCAGGTATCGCATCGCCGACACCAGTCCTCTACGTCAGCATGGCTTCCTAACCAGTAGAACCTCTCTCTAATCTTCGATAACGTTTTATTGATACCTAAATGGCCACCACTTGCTCCACAATGAATCTCTTGCAGTACTTGTGCAATTCTTTTCCGTGGAAGAATTATTTGCAAATGAACAGTCTTACCATCATTACTTTCCCATTTTCTTTTTAAAACGTTATCATCAATTACTAAAGATTCCCAAAGTGACCAGTATCCTTTTATGACAGGAGACAAATCTGATATCTCCTGCCAAGTAGGTCTTACTCCATCCATTTTCCACCTCATCACTGGTCCAATATCATTATCATCCAGTTGGTCTTGCTTGAGTACTTCCGAACTCCAGTTTGGGTCGCCATTTATCAAAGTTCGTTTGACTTTAAGAATTTCTGGTACATTATTTTCAAGTCTTGAACAGTTTTTACAGTCCTCTGCACAAGGCCGTCTTGACAATGCATCAGCGTTTCTGTGGTTAATACCAGGACGATGTTCAATTTTAAAGTCATATTCTTGAAGTTGCTGGAGCCAGCGCGCTATCTGACCTTCTGGGCTCTTGAACTGAAACAGCCATTTAAGTGATGCGTGATCGGTCCGTAGAACAAATGTCTGACCGTATAAATATTTGTGGAAATGTCTTATTGCCTTGACTACAGCTAGTAACTCCTGCCGCGTCACACAGTAATTTTGTTCAGCCTTTGATAAACTCTTACTGTAATTTGCTAGTACATACTCCACTCCTTCGATTCTTTGGGACAAAATTGCCCCAATTCCTGTTTTACTGGCATCAGTATCTAGGATAAATTCTCCTTCTCAGGGGATAAGCCAGAACAATAGAAGAGCACAAAGCACCTTTCAGATATTCGAAAGCATTCTGACATTCTGGAGTCCAATTGTACGGTCTTTCCTTCTCAGTTAGTCGATGTAATGGACGGGCAATACTAGCAAAATTCTTTACGAATCGTCTGTAATATGAACACAGGCCTAAGAAACTTCGCAGTTCTGTTTTGTTCCTTGGTACAGGCCAATTATGAACCACTTCTGTCTTTTCCGGATCTGTTCTTACACCATTTGCGGATATTATGTGTCCTAAATACTTCACCTCAGTTCTTAGGAAAGCACATTTCTCGGGATTAAGTTTAAGATTTGCTTGTGAGAATCGTTGAAATACCTCTTCTAGATTTTTCAAGTGTTCCTCAAATGTTTCACTGAAAACGATTACATCATCAAGGTATACTAAACATTTCTTTCCAATGAGTCCACGTAGTACTCTTTCCATCAATCTCTCAAAAGTCGCTGGAGCGTTGCACAATCCGAATGGCATTACAGTGAATTGCCATAGACCAGTATTGGCTGAAAATGCTGTCTTTTCTTTATCCTCAGGATGTATTTCGACTTGCCAATATCCACTTTTCAAGTCCAATGTAGAAAACCATTTCGCTCCTGACAACCAATCCAGTGTATCGTCTATTCTAGGAAGAGGTTAAATGTCTTTTTTTGTGATTTCATTTAATTTTCTATAATTAACACAAAACCTAGTCGAGCCATCTTTCTTTGTGACTAAGACAACCGGTGACAACCAAGGACTGTTCGAAGGTTCAATTACCTTTTGTTTCCTCATGTTATCTATAAGTATTGCCATTTCATTTTGTTTTGCTAATGGTACCCTTCTGGGAATTTGTTTTATTGGTTGTTGGTTGCCTGTGTTAATGCGATGTTGTACCATATTAGTTCGTCCTAGATCTGTTTCCGAAAAAGAAAATAGTTCTTTGTATTTCTCCCATAAATCACAAAATTTCGCCTTCTGTTGGTTATGAAGTTGAGAAATGATTCTCTCTTTCAGCTCTCTTCCTTTCTGGCACATGGTTTTCCCTTGACTGCTTGAGATTTTGACAGATACTATAGGTTCCGCACAGGCAATTACTTCATTTTTCATTAAAACTCTAGGTTCTTCGGACAGATTTAAAACTCTCACCTTAATTGGATGCTCAGTTGATGGATTTATTAATGCGTTTTCTATAATCATTTCCTTTGGTAGACATTCTGGATTACTTTCCAGTACCAGTGCCTCCTTGTACTTAGAACCTTCTATTTTAACAAGGATGAGATTGTCAGACCATCCAGGTAACGTAATGGTTCTGTTTACCTTAATTTTTTTTATTCTAGATTCAGATGTTGACATAAACAGCTCTTCTTCATTAACTTTGAGTATTCGGTCTTGGAGGTTCAGATTGAAGCCAAATTTATTCATGATGTCTAGCCCAAATAAAACTTCGTCCAAAATCTCGGCAACAAATACTTTATGTCTGAATTTTGATTTTCCCAGCTGAATATCTGCCTCGTGTGTACCAATGACAGGTATTGTCAATCCATTTGCAGTTTCAAGTACATAACTTCTATTGGGATGGTCAATTTTGCAAGCAGGAATAACATCAGCTCGCACAATGGTAGAACATGAACCAGTATCAATAACAATATTACAATCCCGACCGCATATTCTTCCTTTCACAACCAAGCTGGATCCTTCATGACTCAGTCGGGAAATTTTGATTTTTAATGATGTTGGGGCTTGGTTGGAGTAAGCCAGTCTTCGCCCCGCAAGACTGGCTAACTGGAGTTTTCCTGCACATTGCTATTTTGTGGCTGTGGACAATTCTTCTTTATATGTCCTTCTTGTCCACAATTCCAACACAAAGTCTTAGTTCTTTGTTCATTTGTTTGCCCATCCAATCTTTGTAACATTTTAATAATGTGCTTTATGGAGTTACCATTGCCATACGACTTCTCTTGGGTTGAATTGACCCATCGTGTCTGTCGCAGTCTGAGATGACTTCTGGACGCCTGTTTAGCAGCTTCGTATTCAAGTGCACGTGCAAGGGCATCTTCAATTCTTGTAGGACTACTTAACCGAAGGGCTTGTTGCATTTCAATATCTCTTATACCATCTATGAATGTTTGTACCGTTAGCCTATCAAGAAAGTCTTTTGGTGCTGTAGGATATGCCAGTCGAACGAGCCGGGCAACATCAATTTCATATTGTTGTAGTGTGTCTCCAGACCTTTGCTGCTTATTCTTTAACTGTGCTTGGTAAACTTGTTGTAGATGTTGGTCACCGTACCGCATTTCAAGTTGATCCACTAAAATCTCATACTAATGTTCGCCGCCAGTTAGGGTATTTAAGATTTCCAATGCATCACCACGTAGAGCCAAGATCAATGCAGTGGCCTTCTCTTCATCTCACCAACCACTAGCCAAAGCTGCAGCATCAAATTGTTTTTTATATGTAGACCAAGACTGTTTACCATCGAATTTTGGGGCTTCAATTTTTACTGGATTAACTACGCCATTTTGAATTTCATTGGACGATCTTCTTAGAGGCACTTCAGCTTTCGTTTGCAACATCTTTTCTTCTATTAATTGAAATTTTTGATCAAAACTTTCTTGAACTTTCTCTAAATTCTGTTCAACTTCTTCTTGAACTTTCTCTAATTTTTGGTCAACTTCTTGTTTTAGCAACATCTTGTCTTCTATTATTTGAAATTTTTGTATGAAGTTTTCTTGGACTTTCACTAACTTTTGATCAACTTCTTCTTTATCTCTCTGTCTAATTCTATCTTGTTCTTCTAAGATTTGTCTTATTCTTGTTTCTTGTTCTTCTTTTTCCTGCTTTCTAATTCTTTCTTGGTCTTCTTTATCTTGTTGCCTAATTATTTCTTGTTCTTGTCTACTTCTTTCTTGATTTTATAGAATTTGATTTATCTTTGTTTGGTCTTCCTGTCTAATTCTTTCTTGATTTTCTAGAAATTGATTCATTTTTGCTTCTTGTTCTTGTCTACTTCTTTCTTGATTTTCTAGGAACTTCATTATTTCTGCAAAATTTGCCATTTCGTCGTAATCTTTCGATCTGGTATTCACCATATATTCTCAGCAAAATGCGAAGATCCCTTTTTCTGACACCAATTGTAACGTTTAACCCTGTGCTAAACGTTGTGGGGTGAGTTCACTTGCGTAATACTCAAAATTCGCAGATTGCTTCCAATGATTTATTTAGAACACACTGTACACGGCTTTCTATTTTAGTACAACTGTCACTATTTGTCACTTTGACTATCGCGTTCCAACTACTTTCGACTTATGTCTCCAATTGACTGATACAATAAACTGACTCTGTCCCGTGATCGTCACGGCTTTATATAACTGAATCATGATATGACATTCATCGAGAATGTTCTATGATTATCTAGACGAACATAATTAATGTTCTAGATCCTTGTCAAGGTGACAATAGCACGACAAATTGTACCTCACATACAGTTTCTGGAAGGATCGACATGGGTAACAGGATACTACTATCTTTTTTAGTGTACGTTCAACGATTTTCATGACTAATGTTACACTCGATAGTGTGAAATAAATATATTTTAACAAAATTTTGATGAACTGTATTAGTTGTACTGAAAAATACAAAACAATATTAATATTATTGGTGCTGGTACTTTTGAACTGAACTGCCAAAAGTCTTCTATCTAACTACAATTGCATCTCTTCAAGAGTACTAGCACCAATAGAATTAATATTATTTTCTATTTTTCAGTGCAGCAACTTATAAAGTTGGTCCTATTTTTGTTAAAAAAAATATTTCCATTCATAATTGTCTTTTAACTGATTGTTATAGATCATTCAACAGCTAATAAAATAATTCTGTATTGCCGTTCAAATTCAATTTGGCGTACGGACGTTCGAGACAAATAAAACTTTGGAATTAAAATTGATGTACACAAACTTGATAATCCGTGAAAAATTGCTCTAGTAATGTCTTGATTTCTTTTCAAAGATGAGAAAGTTATACACTATTTTTCAGAAATGCATAATATTAGTTTTATCAAAATATTTAAGAAGCCCACGTAGTTGTAAGTTTTCTTTAAAAGTCATTGTGTATCCAACAGAATTATTTAAAACTTTCCATATTAAACCGTTTTTGTATCACTTATAGTTTCTGAGATATCCTTAATCCATTTTGGACACAATGTATATTCCTAATGTGTATTAAGTAAATCTCGTTCTTGTTCATTTGACTGAACTTTCATCTGCATTAATATTTTATTTTAAATGTGTGACTTGTTCAAATATCTACAAACACAAAGATCATTCGTAAAAGTTCTTTTTTAACAACTAAATCTAGATATTTCCAACCCTAGATAGGTCGTTACCTACAAATATAAATATAAAATTTTCCCTGTTAGTTAATTTGTCCTATAGTTCATAGCGAACGTCTTTTTTTATTTAAAAGTGCAAACGATCGCGGAAGGTATTTTTCTTAAATAAATTTACCTAAAAAGCGTGACAGAATCCATAATATATATATTTTTTTGTAACAATAAATATTGAAAAAAGTCCTACATATCCGCGTGCACAAACATCTATCCCAAAACCTGAAAGATACTATCAAATGGGAATTCAAGTGGAAATCACGCTCTCGAGGTGTGGGTACATCGAAATATGTGGTTTTCTTCAATTCACTCCTCAGATTTTTAATGCCTGGGTGAGCCGTAAGAAGTTTCACTTCAAAAAAAATATACCTTCTTTTGAGAAGTTGGCCAAAAATAATAAAGTAAACAGCTAGTATAGCTATATACATAAGTTATTGAATTAAGATATTAATTTCTTTGAATTTCTTAGAACTTTAAAGAATTTGTTGTACTATTCGTACTTGTCCAGATTTTATTAAGAAACATCTTCTACCTTATTATCTTCAATGTTATGAACCAAGCGTGTGGGTTCAACGCATACTTACACCAAAAGATTCTACGTGCGATACGTTAATAATACTATGCGTTGTTGTTATTCCCAAGTGGAAAATGAGTCGTCGTATCATCTCGCAGCATGCGTCGAAGAAATTTATCTGAAAGCGATATGCTTGTTTTACCTGTTAATTAATTTCTTGGCAGCCGCATAGATAAATCATTGGGATAAGCGTGAATCTTGATGTTACAATGTTAAGTATTGATAAAGTATGTATAATATTCATCCGCGGCGGGAGATCTTCAACAATTAAAACGTCTATATTTTATCTTGACACCGCCACGAGAGTGAATGATCTTTACGGGTTTGTTTCTTCATAGTAATACCTATATGGAATATAAACAAAAATCAAGAAGATGAATAGATTTGCTTTAGCTAAATAAAATATACAGAGCTTCTCAATTTGAACGTATTAATTTGTAAGATTTTTATTATAGCCGATTTATTGTAATATTGTAGAGGATACAGTGTAGCCATAGTCACTAATATATGAATAATAATTAATAATAACTTAGAACACTTGCGTTATTATTCAAGCCTTTTTTGATAACTATAGTGAGGACCTCGTTATTGGATTGAGACCATTTTTTTTTAATTTTCAAACAAGATTGTGTGCGGTTGTTATGAGATGGTTCAATACCTTGAAAGCTTACATCACCTAATCTGAAGCTATTGATCACCTTTAATGTTAAGAATTTGTTAGTATATTTGTGGGTTTTTGAAATATATACAATAATATAGATAGTATAAAAAACCGCATTTGTGTTCATCTTCTCCAAAGTTTTTCTCTACGCCATTGGCATTCTCATTCCTTCATTCCTGGTATGCCACCATCAAACCAAACCAATTGATTCAATTGCTTCAGTACAGGCCACTTCTGATTCCAAAACTTCTTTTCTTGCTCTTATGTCATCATTTCTAATTATTCGCGTTTTGGGTATCAATGTACTTTTTTCAATAAATTCACTTCAACTGCTAAAATAATTCTTCGCCTCCTTTCATTTATATTCTTAATTTTATTTGACAATTGTCTTTATTGGAAGATGTCACATAAAAAATATTCTGTAAATGCTCCACCAATTAGCAAAGAATAAAAAACCTTACTACATTTCAAAAGAAAGAGAGGATTATACATTATGATAATGAAGGGATGTCTATTTTATTATTTATTCCTAAATTTAGTTTGTATGATCTTAAGAAAAAGTCAGTTTAAGCGGGAGTCATAATGAAACTCAATTAGGAATACTTATCTTTTGTTACCTTTTTAAAGGAACATTATGTAAGTATTCATGCAATTTATCCTCGATATTATAATAATTTCTGTGGTATTTTACGTAGATACCTGCTAACGGGACTGCTATTGTAGTTTGGTAATAGATTTGCCAAGCTCGAAAAAATGAATAAGCCTTTGTAGTCAGAACCATATCTTGGAATCGTTAAAATGCTTATAAAAGAAGGCTAAGCAAGACATCTACAAGAAATTACATTAAAGGATTGACAGAAGCAGAGGTGTGCAGACAGCTCAGAGATCTACGCATGTTTCTTTCTAATATCTGACTGTTTAGGCTTAAAGATACCGATTTAATGGGAACAAAACTTTTTTCATTCAACTTTCAGCGATGAGTTTGGAATATCAAAATTTCTAAATCATATATTTTTCAGACAACCATAAACGTTTAATAACCTTTATAGGCTTTTCTAACAAAGGAAGCGATCATGAACCTGAATTCAGAAACTTTGTTAGCTTTAAATTGGAACCTGGCTTGACAAAAAAATGAATTGATAAACCTAACTGATGGTACTTGTTCAAATTAAGTCGGAATTATCTCTTTGTACATTGGTCTAAGTATCAACAATGTTCGCAAAACCTTTTTACGAGGATCGAATGCTTCAAGAAGGTTCAATATCCTTCAAATGAATGCTTATTATAAAGTCCAATCAGCGTATCCAAATATCTCATAAGTATATGACCACTATACGACATACATATAATTGGATAATTTAAAATCCAATAGTTATATGACCAAAAAACACCTGTGTGTGCAGAACTGATTTGTCACAGCGATAAATATAATGTTGATGCGGTTTTTACTCTGTCAATAAAACTTTGATTGGTAATAATAGCCGAGCATGTAGGGGTGCGGGAGAATTTGTACATGTTGTTTCTCAAGTTACACTGATAAAGGCTTTTATCTACGTTCCCAGTTTTATTGATAATTTAGGTAATAGTGTTACTATTTATTGAGCTTTTTTGTGCCTAATGCATAAAATCCCAATGGATTTTATCTTACATCAATCATAGTATTAAATACTAGGGGGAGTCCAAGACTTCCTATACGTCCTTTAAAATAAAATTCTGAGAACCCCTGCAAAATTCAATAATTTAGAGAAATCAAAAATTATGGTATCACCACATACCAAAAATGGAGCCTTCCAAAGATACAAGATATTTAGAATAGCTCTTCGCTAACGATGTCAGTTTGGTTGGCTAAATACAAGTTATATGAAAAAAGTAGCCTATATTTTTTTCGGAAGTCTTTAATATCTATAAGTTCCGTCAAAATCAAGAAAACTCTATTCCATAAATACTTTTTTTACAAAAAACTGGAACGACGTTATTAGTTGGTGCACTGAAAATTACGAAATAATATTAATTCATTTATAAAGCGCATTTACGTTCAACGATTTTCATGACTAAAATCGTTGAACGTAAATGCTTTGCTTAAACTTGTTATTATTCAGAGATCTCACAACATCGCGTTGATAATACTCATATTTCAAACTTTACCAATGATGTAACTCGAAAACCGTAACTTTTTAAAAAATGTCCAATCTAAATGTTGCTACATATAATCTCTTCTTTAACTTGACCGTCTCATATTTTCAATTTTGGACAAACATTACCCTTTCACATAACGGAATTACACTTATTTCATTCTTTACAGTTGATGCAAGTCGAAAACCGTAACTCTTTTGAAAAAAGTTCAATTTCAGATTTTCTATTTTCGAGAACAATTGACCCTTCCACCCCCCTCGGGGACGGTTTTCGGAGTGTTGGTGAATTCGGATTTGAGTTTTCCTAAATATGGGACCATTTCTCTAGTCTCCTCTTTCAAATGAATCTAAAATCATCAAAATTTGAGCACGTTTACTTTGCAAAATGCGCGAACAGCCATACATAAAAAATATAAAAAAGCAAACCTACAACCGAATTGTATACCTTCTCGTTTTTTGAAGTCGGTCAAAAATAAGTTCATGTTAAGGGTCTTTCACATCGCTCATAATCTTAATCACAACGTATCTAAATTATACTCAATCCTCCTTAATAGGCGTTATGCTTGATGTCAACAGAGCGAGCAAAAGAGGGCTTGGGGTGCTAGCACCTCATTTATGGGATCTTAGATAATAAATAATACTATCTAAAAGGCCAGAAAATGTCAGATAACTCTGTTAATTAGTCAACAAAGAAAAGTTTGCTATTACTAACCAATTATATGACTTTTTAAGACCATATGACTACACTAAAATTCCACGGATGTGGTGCCAGCACTCCGAGCCATCCTGCTGCTGCTCGCTCTGTTCAAATCGACCATATGTCGAATACACTTCTCATAATAATTGATTTTATTACCAATCTAATAACATTTTAATTTATTGCCGACTTATTATTATTATTTGCATGATTTTTTTTCACATCTTGAATAATATGTGTTTTATAAATTTTAAAATATGAGATATTGGTGGATGATCTGACTTTTTTTTAAATATTTTCGGAAAAAGAAGAACAAACAACACAGGAAATAGGTGAAATTAATCAAAAAGTCTTGGCCTGTGTGAGTGAAGACGAAGATTTATTAAAATACTAGACAGAAGATTCAATGAGTTGAGTACCCTGTCTATTCAACTATAAATATATTGAATTTGAAGAATGAAGAAAACCTAAATATGTATTAATATGCCATCAGATTAAGAGTTGTCCATCAAGGTACTATGTTTATATTAATCGATAAGAGGAAAATAGGGTGCATTATATCACATTTTTATAATTTGTCGTTTGATTTTAGATAAATTGAATTCAATATAATTGAGCCCCCTTCAATTTCTATAGAAATGGGCAATAAAACTCTATAAGAAGCATTATTTACTTTCAAATACAAATACAAAAGCATTTGAAGTTCAAAAGATTAGACGAAAGATTTAAAAAGTTGTTTCAGTTTCGGAATGGAATATGACAAATATTGACCGACTAATTATATAACAGTTTCACAAATTCCATAAGCTTATGGTGATAATTAAATCTAACTTATTGGTTAACCGCAGGCCATCTGATACTGTCATTTTCACTCACACTTCCTTGACTGTATTATCTCATATCATACAAAATGTCTTTGGTATCATGTAATTAAGTAGTTATATCGCAAATTACATTTATTGTTATTCATAATACAAGTCAATGAATACTTTAAGTAACCAGTTGTATAACGTCACAGGTAAGATCGTAGGCCTGAAATTGTAAATTTTTCAAATAAATAGAACTTGTGATAGGTTTGGTATTGACCAGTAACGCCATAATTAAATAATAATTATAAAACTTCAAACATGAGAATGCTTTTTTGAGATTTGTAGATGTCAACAATAAATTGATTTGACAACTTGTAAAACTCAAAAACAAACTGATACATTTCAAAAAAATCTCTGTATACATCTATGCATCAATCAATGTCAAATAATGTTAGAAGGTCAATATAAAGTTACTAAAAGGTATCTAGTTCATGACACAATGCTCATTTAAATACATTATACAGGGTGATTGAAGTTTTACTAGAATAATTTCAGGGATCGATTGAACTAACCAAAATAATGATACTTTGTATTATAAACCATACTCCAAAAACAATCCCGTTTGGAGTAAAATGGCGCCGAAGTTTGAATTATTTTTGACCGACTTCCCAAAAGGAGGAGGTATACAATTCGACTGTGTGCTTTTTTTTTTTGGTTTGTGCGCGCCTTTCATATAGTAAACGTACTCCGATTTTGATGATTTTTGATTCATTTGAAAGAGGAGGCTTGAGAAATGGTCCCATATTCATAAAAACGGGAATCAGAAATCTCGTTCCCTCCGAAAACCGCCCCCGAAGGGGGTGGAGGGGGCAAATTTTGTCGAAAATTGAAAATCTGCGTTGATATAATTACAGATAGGACAATATCCGGAAACGTTTAAATGGAACATTTTTTCAAAAGAGTAACGGTTTTCGACATAGAGACATTTTAAATTCTCAAATATACCTATTTTCGCTATGTGGAGAGGGCGATTTCTGTCGAAAATTGAAAATCTGTTTGCAGTACATGAAAGACATAATTATTTGTAGCAACATTTATACAGAACATTTTTTCCCTTAGAGTTACGGTTTTCGAGTAAAATCGGTGTTAAAATGTTAACAACTAAAATATTCAAGCGTATTTCCGCAGCGATGTTCTGAGATCTCAATAATAACAACTACAAGCAAGGAATATACGTGGGTAATAGAATAAGTACTATCTTCATTGGTATTAGTGAACGTTCAACGATTTTCGTGACTAATGTTACACTCAAAAGTGTGAAATAAATATTTTTTACAAAAAATTGGACCGACTTTATTAGTTGGTGCACTGAAAAGTATAAAATAATATTAATTCTATTGGGGCTGGTACTTGTGAAGTTGGTGTCAAAAGTTACCAATCTACCTGCAACTGCACAACTTCAAAAGTAACAGTCCCAATAGAATTAATATTATTTTATACTTTTCAGTGCACCAACTAATAAAGTCGGTCCAATTTTTTGTAAAAAATATTTTCATTAAAAAATAGCACAAAAACTTAAAATCTAAATAAGCTGTAAACACCAAAATTGGATTCACTTTCGTTTCACGGCGGCTATACAGAGCAGCATCTCCTGTCGTGTACACACGACTTTTCAGTCGTAATACTATGGAAGGTGGTGTACAAGGTATTGAAAATAAACGTGTTAGAAGCAATCTTCGAACATTGAAGTATTACGCAAGTGAATTCACTCCAGAACATTTAGGACGGATTTAAACGCTTTGAAGCACAGTATAGATACTGTCCTACTCGACGGCGGTGCCTGAGATGATAGTTTCTGAGCATCATTTTTGCGGTCGTTTCTTTGTCAAAGGCCACCGCGATTTCATGTCTCCCCGTTTATGGTACGGCAGACACGGCGGCAAAGGCAGGTCACATCAAGGAATGGCTTGATGGAATTGGCTGAACTACTATGTTTATCTATACTGTGCTTTGAAGCAGCAAGAGATAAGTGTATTACATCACTATTGTAGAATAATCATCAAACTTATAGGAGAATTAATAGCATAAGTAGTTCCATAAGAGAACGGACAGAACGAGTGAGACATTTGGGCGGCATGAAATCTTACACCATTACTATAATAAAGTACTGAGCTCGTTTCCAATAACTGTGGCGCCAAGATTTAACGGTATTTTCTGATAAAACATCCCAAAATAAGACGTAAGTCAGTAATTCAAATTTCGAGTTTTCGTCTCCTTTTGGAAATATTGACCCCTCTTTGTTCCAACAAGGGGGGATGTTGGAGCGAAAGGGGTTTTTGTTGGTGAAAAATACGCATGTAACTCGTACTTACCAGAAAACACACTGTAGAAACCGTTCCAACGAAGTATTTCTAAGTATAATCTAATAAATATAACGATGAATAGGTATATTATTTTCAGATATTTTTACCTTTTTAAAAAATAATAAATTGTAAAAGTATAAATTTGAGTATTATTTATTGAAGAGTGCCATCTAGTTGGCCAAAACGAAAACTACTTTTTAGCCGTATGGTCGAAAATCTGGCATTATAGCGGTTGTGCATTATGTAAACGATGCTTGATCTGCCTGTTTCCAGTTATCAGGTCGTGGTTTTAACCCCGACTAAACATAATCATTTATTTTCTTTTAGCTCCAGAAAGTAATAATTTATTATTGCAGAATATTATTAATTTTAACAAAATCATCTTTTCTGGAACTGTATATGTATATATAAGTATTGTAATTATTGTTATTGAGTAAATTTTCTAAACCAGTTCTATTGAAATTAAAGTAAGATCGGAGCTTTCAAATATGCCTTGTTATACATCATTGAAAGGCTCTCCCAGAAGAGGGGACGCATACAAAATCTACTATACGAGGAATATAAAATTTACAGGGCGCAATTCAAAAACAAATGTTGATAGATATTTTCTGAATAGACTTTTGTACTCTACAAAAATCCATGAAATTTTAGGTCTAGGAGCTACACGGAAAATAGATGAACTAAAAAATGTGGAATAAATATTTTTTACAAAAAATTGGACCGACTTTATCAATTGTTGCACTGAAAAATACAAAATAATATTAATTCTATTGGTGCTGGTTCTTTTGGAGTTGGTGCCTACAACAACAAACTACAACGGCACAAATTCAAAATTACCAGCACCAATAGAATTAATATTATTTTGTATTTTTCAGTGCAACAGCTGATAAAGTCGGTCCAATTTTTTGTAAAAAAATATTTTTCGGTTTTTATTTTATTAATCGTAAGCCAGGGTATGTAAATACGCAAGAGTTTGGTTAAGTGCTAAGGGTAATGGACCTGACAAGTGTTCAAGATTTTGGACTTATTTCTATACTGTTTTTTTCTCTACTAACTTTCTTTATTCCTAAACTTTTTTGATACGTTGCTTAGTTTTCAAGATATTCCACAAAATTCCCGACTTTGATCAGCAGCGTTGGCCAATATTGTTACTTAAATAGTAGCATGCCTTGAAAAACAAAACACATCCTAGCGTATTTTGACGTAAGACAGTTTATCGACCTTCTCCGAGCCCTAACTACAAAGCCCTTAGATTTATCCAAAAGCTTTCAGATACAAATGTTTTAAGAAATCATATTCATGTTCTATAAGATATAACAAAGAAAATTTAAATTTTTGAAAAAAAAAATCTTTAATTCGAAGGGCTTTTTCTATGGGATGATTTTGATGGAACCCAGAAAATTGGAATATCTCTTATCTTGCTCTTTCAAATGATAAAAAGTAAAAGTAAATCGGTACACATTTACTATGCAAACCGAGGTAACGTGTATAAAAAAATATGCAGTCGAATTAATGTATATCTACTTCTTTTGGGACGTCGAGCAAAAATGTCACGAAGTGTCTGGACTTTTACGTAAACATAGTGAATTTTGCTAAAATAATGTTTTTGGTTCTGGTGATGCCCCTCTGCATTTGAAAAATCGATGTAATCCTATATTCTAAATTTGCCACCATATAACTGAGTGGTGAAGGAAGTGCAACCAACACACGGCGTGGGAGTAATTGACCCAGAAACGTTTAAAGAACAATTTTACCAAATTGACGTAACTATTATATTTAAGGTCACCATGATAGAGGAAATATGAATTTAATACGATTGCGCATCGACTGAAATAGGAAGAGGCTACCACGATATTTTAGTAGTACATGCCACTTATCGAATTATTAATGAGCGAATACATATATAATTTCAGATACAATGATAACGATTTAATTTCTCTCATTATTAAAATGACTATCCAGAGATATAAGAAGGCAAATGGCTAACGACCAAGAGCCGTTTGATTGATGAAAGTTTAGTGATTTGTTTGTCAGAAGAAGAAATTAAGATATGTAAAAATTGAACACTATCTTTCAACTGAAAACTGAACTTTTTTATAACCTAAAGTTTTTTGTTGGTATTTACCTGTAATATTCGCAAATACACTGCAAATACCTAGTATATTAACGATTTATAAACGGAAATAGTGACTACCTACTGATAATATCAAAAAAATCTAAAAAAAATTTCAGCCAGTTACTTCAACGCTCTGTATCTTTGAACTAAAACAATTTTGAGCAAGTTAGCCTTACTTATACAGGGTGCCTTACATTACCAAGTTTTTTCTTTCCGTGTTTACATTTGGACCTATCTTATTATAAGCAATCACTTTTACATATTGATTAAATTTTTAGGAAGTTTATTTCTTTGTTGTTTGGTTATCAATAAGTGAAGCTCCAAGACATTTAAATTGAACGATTTGTTGTATCAGAAATAATGCTCTGGCTGTTAGCCATATTTCTGGGGAAAATTTACAATTGGGGGTGTTTGGCAGAAAATAGATTTTGCCAGTGCGTTTTGGCCGGAAAAGTACTAATTAGTCTAGCGACGAATTTTCAGCTGGTGGACTTTGGTAACTTACGAAACACTCAAAAATGTGTAATAAGGCATTATTTATAATACAAGCGAAAAAAGTATCAGATTTTAGCTCGGAGGAGGGAGACAAAAACGGAGCGCTAAAATCTAATATTCTTTTCGTGTATAATACACTATTTTTTTTTTTCGGTGACGGAATAACGATGATTTGATAATGAAAAAATATTACAATATATTAAAGTCAGAAAATTAACGGAGTGAAATTTTAAGTTTTAAGCTGGTAGTTATTTATAGCGACAATTAGACCTGTGTTTCTAAGGAAACCTTTAAAGTAATCAAATATCTGTCAGTTTAATTATGTAATTTGATTTCAAAATTTTGAACTTAGTGGTTGTAAAAAATGTCTGATTTCGAGTTTTCTCTGACTTCACCGGCGTTAGTAGAAGCAGCAAAAATAGCGTCACAAATATTATTGCCTGGTAAATCGCTATATTTATGTGTATATATACCCGGGAAAAAGTAGATACTCACTTTTTTCTCGTGGAAAAAAGTGATTTTATAGAAAGTGATACTTTGTCACTTGTTAACAAAAACAAAATGTCAATTTTTTTTTCCCGTCACAGAGAAAAGTCTTTTATCTATTTATAACTGTACAACCTCTACATTTTCCAGTCGGTTCTACTTTTTGTGAAAAATATTTATTTCAAATTTTTAACTGTTTTATTGGTCATGCAAATTGTTGAACATTCACACATAGCTGAAATTAATATTTTCTTCAATTACGTCACATAAAATTTAAAATTTTAGAAAAATGTTGCACCCTCCCCATTTTGGGGGTGGTTTTGAGGGGTAAGGAGATGATAGATTTTGATTCTTTTCAATGTGGTAACATTTGTCAGCACCACTCTTTCCAGTCAAAAAAGAACTATCAAAATCGGTTTACATTTATAAGGCAAAATGGTGTACCTACATACATAAAAAAGCAAACATACAATTGAACTGTATACTTCCTCTGTTTATTCAAAGTCGGTCAAAACGAGGTAAGTTGAAATAGTGCCTAGAATTCTGGAAAATTTAAACTTATAATCTCCATAGAGCTTGAATAATTTCGGAATTTTTTTTCGAGCTGCAATGTTTTCTTTAAAAATTTCGCAACTGAGAAAAAAATTATGGAGAATAATTCAAGATCGCGGGAGATTCGGTACGAAAATTTTATACCGAAAAAGTAAAAACAACTTTTGACTGTTAGAATTACTAAATATTTTTCTGTATTTCTGTACGTCAGTACGTGGAACACGCTAAAAGTAATTAAGTAATTTCAAAACCAAATGCCTATCCTATTGTTTTCAAATTCAAATTCAAGGTTTTAGTTGTTTGCCTGAACTTGTAATTTCTGATATAACCTTTGTTTTTGACGGACTTCGAAAAACAGATGAGGTGTACAATTATGTTGGCTTTTCTTATGTATATACGCGCCTTTTGCATAGTAAACATGCACCTATTATGGTGATTCTTTCTTCATAGGAAAGAGGAGTGAAAAGGTACCACAATAGAAAAACATTAAAGTTCAACATATCCTTCCTCTTGAGAACCAGCAGCAAATGGGGTGGAGGGTGCAAAATTTATCAAAAATTATATAAATTATTTCCAGCTATGGTTTAATATTTAATTTAAAAAAATCAAGTGTTTTCAAGTTACAGGACTAGAATGTGCAATGTGTCACCCTTTTTTCATGATGATAATTTTTCTTTAACAAAAACAATTGCCAGACGTACCTATAAACGAGGATTTTATCCAACACATTTCTCGATATAAGTAGTCTGTTATTTATCATTTATTTGTCGCAAGCGCACCCATATAGGTATCTATCTGATAGTGACAGAGGATTCGATTTTAGTCTGTGGTAGAAGCAAAGTCTATCTAATATAGATAGACTTTGGTAGAAGTAAAATATTGTTGTTGCTGAATTAGCTTGTTTTTCATATATTCAAGAAATTAAACCTAAACACTCAATATACATTATTTTGCAAAGACTCATCTTTCTTGATTTGCCAAAGCTCATTCACGAGATATTATTAAAAAAGTACAAGCCTAATTTTGGTATAGATACGAGGGAATTACTATAAATTGTTAGAGAGCTAGAGCTATCTAGGTAAAATCCAACAAATTACTAAAGTAAATAATAAAGATAGTAAATAAGAAACTGTAAAACTGGAGCACTTCAGGGAACAATACTAGGACCATTATTATTGATCCTGTAGATATGTCACTGAACTGGGATTTGCATAAAGACACTAGGTATATTTTCATAAGTAGACGATATACTGCTGTTGTATCCGTTGAGGATAGTTGGTCAAAAGTTGAACTTGAAATAAATAGTAGGTTACAGCATATATGTACACAGTAACAAACTATCATTAAATATATTCAAAACAGTTCACATGACTACTTATTGGTAACTATAGCAATAGTGAATTAAATTTATTTATAAAATGGAAATAAATCGAATAAAGTAGATAATAATAAATACCGTGGAATATTTTTTGATTCTCACTATTCTGACTATCAGGCTATTTTCGAGAGTAAAATCAAGTAGGTACGGTATCATTTCAAGGGGTGGGATTTATGGAAACTGTAACATAATAGGATTTAAGAATAATATATAGAAATAATTCATTATTCATTACCTTCCAGTCCCTAATTTATCATGATCCAAATTTAAGCAAAAAATATATGGAATCAATTAGTGCTACAAGCTCCAAGCACTATATACTGTGCGATAAAGAAATTTAATGAATTACCCCCAGAGCTCGAGAACCTAGGGAACAAAGACATTAAGGTTTCTCAGTCATACTTATATGCTTGATACAAGGTGGTCCATTTATCAAGGACGCCGGCTATATCTCAGGATCCGTTAGTCGGACGACCCGGGGAATTTTTTTTGAGATAAATCGGCCAAAAGAAAAACTCTACCGCTAGTGGGCGTAACTCACACTGCGAATTAAAAAACACTGCTTTATTCAAAATTATCCCAAGTTAACTTATATTGAAAATATTTTTTTTGTAAGCTTCTGAAAATAAGAAAACTTCTTGTATTAAATTTTTTCTCTATCTTGTCAAATAACGGTTGGGGGAGGAGCAAATGTTGGTTTGAAAAAAAACTGGATAACTGTTTTTTGTTATGACCTATTTTGAATAAATTTGTTTCATTATGAAGTGCTTTTTTGGGCGCTTCTACTGGAGTAATAACATTTCGAGATTGCTTATCTTCCGAGTTGGTAGATGACACTTTATGACAAAGTCGCAGATTTTTATGAATTTCTCGAAAATTTCAAATGCAATGGTATTTTCATTTTTCATTAGGAAGAAAGAGCGTAAAAACTAAAGTTATTGGAGGAAACCGTAACTCGATATGATTAGTCCTTATAGACAAATATATTTAAACCTTCATTTTTACGTAACAAAATTAGAGAACACTCTAACACAGTAATTTTTATTAAAGTTACCTATATTTTATATAACCTACTTTAACAATAAATAAAAATTTATACTACCTATGTCGCTCTAGATGGGGTAATTTAAGTGTAATTAAATGAGAATTAAACAGCAGGTTAAAGCTTTGTATTATCCAGGACGGACGACACTTTGAGCACTTAACGCGTCATCAATATTTTTTAAATCTTAGTTCTAGGTTCTAAGTTATGTATCTCTAGGTGTCTAGGTTTTTTCTAAATTTGGTCTCTTGAATATAAATAAATGCTAATTTTTTTGTTACTGTAAAGAAAGATATATTTTTATTTTCGTTTCTTTTGTTTTGTTTCTGTCATGTCAAGGCCTACCGAGAGTAATACTTATTATATTTTTTTTATAAAGTATTAGTTACAGTTATTTGTACTCTCATTTAATTACACTAAACTTCAATTACCGCATCTACAGCGACATAGGTAATGGGAAATTTTTGTTAATGTTAAAGTAGGTTATATAAATTATAGGTAACTTCAATAAATATCACTGATACTCAGAGTGTTCTCTAATTTTGTTACGTAAAAATGAAGGTTTAAATATATTGTTAAATAAGTCTATAAGGAATAATCGTATCGAGTTGAGGTTTTCACCAGTAACTGGAAATTTTCACGCTCTTTCTTTTTATTGAAATTCATAAAAATCTGCGACTTTGTCATAAAGTGCCATCTACCGACTCGGAAAATAAGCAAACTCAAAATGTTATTATTCCAGTAGAAGCGCTCAAAGAAGTGGTTTAAAATGAAACAAAGTTATTCAAAATAGGTCATACCAAAAAAAAAAGTTATCCAGTTTTTCAAACCAACATTTGCCCCTCCCCTCACCTGTTATTTGACAAGAAAAAACTTCAATACAAAAAAGTTGTCTTATCTTCGGTAAGTTATAAATAAAATATTTTCAATATAGGTCAACTTGGCATAATTTTCAATAAAACAGTATTTTTTAATTCGTGGTGTGACTTACGCCCTCTAGAGGTAGACTTAGCAGCTAATAAATATTTTCCATCCTTTTCTTTTGGACGATTTACCCCCATTTTTTTTTCTCCGGGTCGTCCTATTAACGGATCCCGAGATATAACCGGCGTCCTTTATTAATGGGTCACCGAGTAGGTACAATGCAAACCACCGCATGTTTTTAGTTTATAATAATTGAATAACAAGTCTTACGTAGGTACAGGTATTAACATATACCTTTGTAAGCTTTACATTAATACATAAACTAAATTTAACTGGAATATATAAATCAATAAATTCTTTGAAGCGTAACGATTTTTCCCACTCTTTGTGACTACATATAATTATCAAATTTAACCTAAGCGGCACTCGACTCCGAAATGTTATTAAAACTATTCAGTTGAGGTGGAGGAAAGGACCATTGCACAAGAGCACTTCACATTCCAAAGCAACTGCTGCGCGTTTTGGGACTATCTCAAAGTATTATTGGTCGAAATTTAATTGACAGTAATTATTATATTGATATTCCATACGTGAATAGTAGAAAAAGTTAGCTTTTATTTAATGTTCGAGAATGAGTTCCCGCTATAATAAAGAATAATGAATTAAAATAAAATGACTAATAGAGGATGCACATGGAGCTGGTCGGAGCCTGCTCTACCTATAGAAACTGGAGATAACGAGATTCAGCCAGAGGCTTATTGCTGTACTAATCAAACATAATAAAATAAACTCTGTTTGCCTACCTACTTAGAGTCTACTTAAATGAGCAATGTGATTACGTCATCAATTAGGGACTTCTTAGTGACTTTATGTTGAAACTTCGAAAATCATTTGACATTGAGGGTGCATAGATAATGTATGTAGCGATTGTTTACAATCTAATCAGTTTGAGCAGTAGCTAAAGTTTTACAGAGTTGTCAAATCGACTCATTATTGACGTCTATTACCCTTGTCATGTTTGTAGGTTATGATTTGGATTTAATTATGTCGTTTCTTGTCAATTTATTTATGTGAAATATTTTGAATTCGAATGAGTAAAATTATCACAACATAATCAGCTGAGTCTAATCAGTGTCAATTTTACAATTTTACCATATTGAAAATGTCAGGCGTACCAACACACCTGTGACGTAATACAACTGGTTACTGAAATGGACTAATACTTACCCATTTCTTTCACGTTACCGACCTAGTTTGGAAAGATGCACACCACTTCGCAGTACCCAATCTCTGGATCTTTTATTTGCTGCTTGCAATCACTTTGAGGGACAGATGGTTGAATACTTTTGCATTTAAATTTCCATACCTACGACGCGGGTCGGAGTGGCGTCGTGTACATCTAGCTTTACAAATAGAACATTTTCAATAATAAAAGGTTTTGTCTGGATAGATCATTAAAAAATAATTTAATGCAACCATTTTTGTCTTAGATACTAGAAATATATACAGATTTCCTTAAAATGTGCGAAATTATTGTTTATATTTTTACAGTCCAAACCAGTTGATACGTTTACTATGGTCAATTTAAATAAAAATAAAACACCAGAACAGAATTATTTGATTGGTTTGACAATATATACCCACTAAAAAGTAGAAATACTTGCCTCCTACATTGTAATAGATTAGGCATTTGCCTACTTCTTAACTCATATTACCAGTATAATGTTGTTCTTTTAAACTATAATTAAATTATTTTTTTATAGATTAGTTTACTCAGTCTTAGCCTCACAAGAGAGTTGATATTCCAGACACCACAAAACGTTGTCAAGTTTCTAAATTGGAATTGGAATTACCGCCGGGAAATATTTAATATAAAAATTATGAACTTTTGATTTTTAACGACAGGTGATTTTGTAATGAAATAACCTAACCTAACCTAAGAAGATGATAGGAGGTAGATTTCAGTGATTTATCGATAACACGGCTCCGTAAAAGTGCACTGTTGAAAACAGTAGGTAAACATTTATACGTTGAGGTCAAAAAGGTTGAAATGAATTCATTTAAAATTTAACCTCGAAACCTCGGGGAAATTATAAATAAAAATAATAATGTATCTAAAGGCATACCAAACCACCTATATGTAATTCTGCATATAATAATAGTCGTTAGTAATTATTACTGTTACCAACATTAATCCTGATCAAGCAAAAGTGTGAAAAACAATTGTCGAGTATTTCTAGTCTGTTGCATTTGTCTTTAAATATTACTCTTATTATTCAAGGAATAATAAGAAAATTAAAATATGTAGAACATGAGAAGACAAACAACTCAGTTATTCAGTTATTCCAATATAATTGTCATTCTCGAAGAATTTACGATCGGGTATCTTGAAAGTAAATTAGATAATTACCAACTCTAATAAATAGACTGCTAATGGACTACCGGCATTTTCTATTGTTTGATGCTCCTTTTAGATATCATCTTCATTAAGACATATTACAGAGGCGTCACTAATGTGACAACAGCGGCATTATGAATTCTTTGTTATGTAGTTCCTAAATTCATATCAAATTCTTAGAGAAAATAAACAAATTACATAAATCATAAGTAACTTTAAAGAACTAGGACTGACTTCATTACATGTTGCACGAATAAGTATGAAATAACTACAGATAATGCAGTTACCATAAAATTTTTGAAGTTGGTGCCCAGAGATCATGTATAAGATTATAAGATATATCACTAACTTCAAAATCTTTACGATTCCTGCATTTGTTGTGTTATTTATTTCTTAATTTTTAGTGATCTTTTTCAATAACTCCCAGAGAAGTAATTTTTCAAACTTTTAACAATACTCAAACAGCAAATTACAAATTATTATTTTCGTAATAATTCAGCAAGAACGAATATTATTATTAAAAAAATCAGAACACTATGTCTACCGGCCATGGCAGTCTTGAAATTTCGCAGAACACATCTGGCAAATATTTGTGTCTAGGCTAAAGAGAAGGTTCACATGAATCGTGATTATACCTTAAATCAAAGATTAATGTATTTAAGCGAAAGCAATTACCTCATATTTATATAGCTTTTATGCTCTTTATTGTGCCAAGACTTCGGATTAAAGTCACGTTTTCCGAAATAAAAATGACATTTTTTTAACCTTCAATCAGAAAAGTTCAATTGCTTAGCCTTCAAAGGGCTTTTTCGATGGAAAAAGCTTCATGTGATAAAATAATCATTAGTGCACATTTACTATGAGAGAGAACGTACATACAGTAAAATTGAATACCTACCTCCTTCTTTTGGAAAGTCGGTTAAAAAATGCGATATGGAAATAACCTTAATAATAATAAGTTGGTGGTGAATGTGATAACTGGACTTCAACTGTTCATGGCTTCCGGACAAGGTAATAGTTGCTAATATATCTTTAAGTGCTCTCCAATGTTGGGTTCCTACTCACTTCAGAATAAATGTAAATAGGCTATTTACTTATTCCCTATCAAGTAATCTTGAACAGGTTGGGAACATTTCGGTTTTTTAAAGGTTAATTTTATCTCATAACTTGAAATTAAGAAGCAAGTTTAAAATCCAGCAAAGTCACTAGGTTTTACTATGAACAGAATGTCGAAATAAAAATAACTCCAAAATGAAAGACGATAACATCTTAAAAACGAAATCAAGGTTGCGCCAATGATTTCTTTTCAATTTCTAATAATTACTAAGTTAACCTATACTAGCCTTCGAAATTTGCACACCCTATACAATGTAACTTCCACATTATTCTGGACTGTAGAATAATGCTTATCATAATACTTCAAATCCTAAAGTACAGATTATGTTTCCGAGGTATGTCAAAAATAGCCTGCCATTTGATATTTTTTGGTCCGACATCGAAAAACAGAGGAGGTATATAATTCAACTTATTTGTTTTTTTTTAATTGATGTGCACGCGCGTTCTGCTGGACGCACTGTGATTTTTATGATTTTGCTTATATTCAAAAGATGACAGAGGAAATAATCCAATTAAAGAAAATTAAGAGAAAAATATCAAAAATACCCACAAAATTTTCTCGAATATAGAAAAATTGAAAAGGGACCATTTCTGGAAAAATTAAATCGAATATTTTTCGAAAACTTCAACGGTTTCCGATTTTGAGCACTTCGAAGGGGTGGCTTCTGAAAAAAATGTAAATTTACTTATATTTACTGATTATTTTATGTGTTTCTAACAACAAGTATTTAGAAGTACGATTTACTTCAAATAATCTGTGTATATCTTATGATTTCTGTATGTGTAGTTTACCAGATAAACTAGATAAAGCAATAACTACTGCATTGATTAAACTGAACTATTGTGTAGGGTTGATACATAATATGTCTGATTCAATAATAGGTCTATTTCATCTTTATCATTAGATCTTGACCACTTTATGACTACACCATAAAGATTTCATTTTGATTAAGGGGCCACTTTAAATTTGATTTAGCTATTAATAAAATGTAAATAACATAATCAATTTGCAAATCTTTAAAAACCTTTTCAGCCGTAATTTGATACCCTGAAAAGCGAATACTTCTTACACACAGCCGGTATTCTAAACATGTACCATATAAATAAATTATATCAGCAAACATATTATTACATGCTCAACAAAAAATGTTATCTGAACCCTCCTGAGGTTGATCGAATTTATAATTAGAGTGTTTTATTGTGACATAAATAATTTTATGGGCATCATAAAACATTTTATTGTGTCAAAACAAATATAGACGGATAATATAAGTTGTAAATCATTTCCTCAAGTGATATGACTATATTCTTACAATATTGAATTGAGAATATACCTACCAGTTAGTGAGTCAACTAATAAATTCGGTCCTAGTTTTTGTAAACAGATATTTATTCAACATTTCTAAGTGTAAATAGGATCACATAAAACATTTTTGGTCCAATAATTCCACATTTTTCAATAATTCCCTCATTCAAGACCTTTAACTCGGAAACCATTTTTGAAAAATGGTCAATGTAAAGTATATGGAAATTGTATCTTCTTCAGTTTTATTGTATCAGATTGTCGATAAAAAAAAATTTGGCACGTGCCTTCCTGCAGGCTGTGTTTGGCCAAAAATACATATTGGACTTCTTATCTCCCTTATGAAATCATTGGAGCTATACTGCGTTTCACACTGAGAATGCAGAATGGCCGGGAATAAAAAATGTATTTTAAATGGGAAACGGACACATGGTGTTGTTTTAACGTTGCTTGTAATTTATAATAATTAACCGACGAACCCAAACCCAATGATTTTTGATTCATTTGAAAGAGGAGACGTGAGAAATGGTCCCATATTCGTAAAAACTCAAATGCAAAATCCCCTTCCCTCCAAAAAACGCACCCGAAGGGGGTGGAGAAGGCAATTTTTCTCAAAAATTGAAAATCTGAGCTGACAGAATTAAAGATAGGACAATATCGGGAAACGTTTGTATTAAACATTTTTTTGAGAGACTTACGGTTTTTGGGTTTCAGCGATGTTAAAATCTCATATATGTGTATTTTCGCTATATGGAGGGGACAATTTCCGAAAATTGAAAATTTGAGGCAACCAAATTAAAGGCCAGGTTATTTGTAGCAATATTTATATTGAACATTTTTTCAATAGAGTTACGGTTTTCGAGTTACAGCATTGGTAATGTCTAAAATATGCGTATTTCCGCGACGATGTTCTTAGATTTTCGAATAATAACAACTTCAAGCAAAGAATATCTGAGTAATGTTATACTCAAAAGTGTGAAATAAATATTTTTTACAAAAAAATGGACCATCGTTATTAGTTGGTGCACTGAAGAATACAAAATAATGTAAATTCTGTTGGTGCTGGTGCTTTGCTATAATTATAGTAAATAACCTCCAAAAAATATTTAGGTCATGCGCATTAGTAGTTTCCAAACAAAATAACATAAAATAAGAAGTACAGTTGGCTCTCTTTAGTTTTATTCTTATTTCTTCTTTTATCTTATTTCGTGTGTAAACGCTCTCATGAATATGACCATGTTCAACTTTTTTATTTTATTTTAATTTGTTTCTTACTTTATTTTATTTGCTGTATAAAATCACCGTTAAACCCAAGCACTTTGTGAAGTTCAAGCTTAGGTTATGCCTGGCATAACAACGCGCTGGCAACATTGTGCTCCATAAGACTCCACATAGCATTCTCAGTTTGAAGTGCTCTACAGATCAAATCCTGGGACCCACTTCAAATGTAGGCATTTTTTAAAAAAGGTCAGGTCTACCATTTAAGACGCACTAACGTACAAAATAAAACATAAAATAGAATTGCATACCTTCTTTTCTGAAGTTGCTCAAAAATAGTGTATGCTTTAAGAAAATAACCATATACCATTCAACTGCGTTCCTATAGAATATTATATCCAGCTGTATATCAACATTTGACTTGATCATCGAATTCAGTAGAACAACATATAAAAAGGTTATTTCAATTCTTAAAAAAATCTTAGGGAAGTTAACACATTATATATAATAATCAAAATTAAAAGGTTTACTCCAAATATTTGAATTAATTACTTCCTATGATTTTCTAATTCAGTTCTAGTTTACATTAAAGCGGTTTATTTGATGTCATTTGAACCGCAATTAAACAGTGTGTTTTGATCTATTTATCGTTGAGGAGATGTAGCAAGTAGATTCTTGATCCCATTTCGTAACCCTTCTATCATAATATTGAATAATATTGATGTCAGATTACCTACAAGTATATGTAATCTGAAATCAAAGTAGATTCTTTGTACATAAGTTGAACATTTATTCGTACTGTAATAGTATTTTACTGACCGACTTCAAAAAAAGAAGAAGGTATACAATTCGGTTGTAAGATTGCTTTTTTTTAGGGCTGTTCGCGCGTTTTGCATAGTAAGCGTACTCCGATTTAGACGATTTTTATTTCATTTGAAAGAGGACAGTTGGGAAATGGTCCCATATTGAGAAAAATCAAATCCAAAATCTCCTCCCCCCCAAAAACCGCCCCAAAAGGGGTGGATGGGGCAATTTTTCTCGAAAATTAAAGATCCGAGACGACAAAATTAATGAAAATTCCATATCCGGAAATGTTTAAATTAGAGATTTTAAAAAACAATCATACGTTTCCGCGCTACAGTCTGAAATATGTGTTTCTGCTATGTGGAAGGGGCAAATTTTTCCGAAATTCGAAAATTCGAGATTTGAAAATTAAAAAGGGGACCATATCCGGAAACTTTTAAATTGAATTTTTTTTCAAAAAAGTCACGGTTTCCGAGTTTCGCAATGGTGAAGTCTGAAATATGTGATATACGCATTTCCGCTATGTACAAGCTAAACCTACCTATATCTTTTTGGGTATTAGTGAACGTTCAACAATTTCCATGACTAATGTTACCCTCAAAAATGTGAAATAAATATTTTTTATCAGTTGTTGCACTGAAAAATACAAAATAATATTAATTCTATTGGTGCTGGTAATTTTGAAGTTGTGCTGTTGTAGTTTGTTGTTGTAGACACCAACTCCAAAAGAACCAGCACCAATAGAATTAATATTATTTTGTATTTTTCAGTGCAACAACTGATAAAGTCGGTTCATTTTTTTGTAAAAAGTATTTATCAGTATTCCTATCAGAGTTGTTAAATTATTAATGCTTCTCTGACGATTTATGATTCAATTGTGATGTTATGGGAATTATATTTTCCATCGTACATCTTTCTACCTGTTATCGTTTTTATTTTTTTTTCAAATTATGAATATCGAATTAAATAAATACAAAAAGTAATATTTCCTTGACTACCATAATGCTAATCATCCACGTCTATGCGGGGTGAAAACGTGAAAACAAATTTAATAAACATAGAATAAAATAATAAGACTGCTACTAATAGAAAAAAATATAATTACTTAACATACTATATACATATCATTTCATCAAGTTTCATCCCTGCCGCAATATTTTCCAGGTGAAACTGCCTATTGCCTGGTTTATACATATAAAAATAATGTAATGGAGCCTCTGTTCATATATCTTGAGAACTCTATACATATAGTAGACCTCATAGTCATTGACAGCATGGCCATTCAAACTTGAGTGTCTTTGGTTCCACAAGATTCATTTGAAAGCCGCGATTGTGCCGCGCACCACACATTATTATAGATAATATTCCTCTACTGCCGCCTTCGCATTCGAATTTCCATTCTGGGAATGAGTGAGCTATCAAAGTGGAGAAATTGATAGTATAAATAAGTATTTAACAATGTTGAGATGCTTATAATTGGTAACCACACAGGCACTGTACCACTATAATTATACTAATGGTGTATATACGAGCATAGGCCGACGCATGTTTATTGTAATAAATGTTAGGTATGTATACAGTGTGTCCAAGATAAGATATGCAGAAAACTGCAACTGACTTTTTAAGCTCTACAACAACCATTTACTAGAAATCATTATCAACTATGTTTTATATAAAGACTATAACAAAAGCACCCTTTGTATAGATATCCATCTCCATTTCCATATAAACAACTATTTTAGCATGTGGATTTTGTTAGTAAGAGGATGCGTAATAATAAGTTGGTGTACTGAGAAATAAAAAAATGTAGTGTAGTTATGTATAGGTAGACATAAAGAAGACTTTTGGCCACCTCCAAGTACAAGCACCAGTAGAATAAATATTATTTTATATTTTTCAGTGCAGAAATAAACAAAGGAATTTTTGCAAGAAGAGTATTTTTGAGAATTTTTTCTTTAATTTTGCCATCTTAAATTTTCAGTTTTTGAAAAAAATATCCTCTCTACCCAATTTGGGGGCAGTTTTTCGGGGAAATGTTGGATTTTAAATTTGTTGGCCGACTTCGAAAAACGGGGGAGGTATACAATTCCATTGTAAGTTTGCTTTTTTATGTAAGTACGCCCTTTTTGCCTAGTAAACATGCACCGATTTCGATGATTCTCTTTTTCATTGAAAAGAGTGTTGAGGGATGGTAGGTACCATTTTAAAGAAAAAATCCATCAGCTCCTCATGTCCCCGAAAAATAGGATGAAAGGGTAATTTTTTCCGAAAATTGAAAATGTTGTCTTCCTGCATAAAAGAAAATATCATTTCCGCCAATGTTTAAATTCGACATTTTCCAAAATAATCACAAAAATACCAACAGGTTTCAGGGTTACTAGGAAAGTACAATAGTGTTACCGCCATATTTTTACATCACTTAATATAAGTGGACGTTCAACAATTTGTATGACTAATTAAACACAAAAATAGGTCCTATTAGTGGGTGCATTGAAAGATTCAAAATGAGGATAATTTTATTGGTGCTGCTACTTTTCAAGTTGGTGCCAAAAGTCCTCTATTTACCTACGACTGCACCACTAAAATTACCAGCACCAATAGAATTAAATTGAAATAAGCACTTTTACTATCTGAAACGCGCGTACGATAAATATTTTCTGACAAAAAATTGGATCGACGTTATTAGTTGGTGCCCTGAAAAATACAAAATGCATTTAGATTGATAACTTTTCGCACCAACTTCACAAGTACCAGCCTTAATAGAATTAATATTATTTTGTATTTTCAGTGCACCAACTAATAACGTCGGTCCAATTTTTTGTAAAAAAATATTTATTTCACACTTTGTATTTGTTATTATGTACAGATCTAAAACCACCGCATTAACTCGAAAACCGTAATTCTAAGGAAAAAATGTTCATTACAAATGTTGCTACAAATAATCCGGTCTTTTATGTGGTACTCTCAGATTTTCAGTTTTCGAAAGAAATCGCCCCCTCCACATAGCGAAAATACACTTATTCTAACATCAATGTAGCTCGAAAACCGTAACTCTTTTGAAAAAAAAATTAATTTAAACGTTTCCGGATATTTTCCTATCTTTAGTTTTGCCACCTCAGATTCTCTTTTTAGAGATAAATTGCCCCCTTCACCTCCTACTGTGGTGTTTTTTGAAGGGAATAATATTTCAGATTTGAGTTTTTACGAATATGGGACCATTTCTCAAATCAAAAACCATTTAAATTAGAGTACGTTTGCTTTATACAACGCGCGCACAAAAAAAACCAGACAGTCGAATTGTAAAAAAATAAAGGAAGAACACAGTTGAATTGTGTAGATACCTCCACAGTCGATAAAAAAAAAATATTTGATGTCAAAACTAATGTCTTAAATATTTGTTATTGTTTTAAGTTTCGAGCTTTTCAGACTTGCTGAATATTTTCTGGGTTCCCTGATTAACATTTATGACACCTCAAAATAATGGCCATGTGTTTGAACATCTCATGTAATCAGGATTGAATATAAAATTATAAATAATGTCAAATCATACACATATTACACTTACATTTGTAAAAAACAAGGTCCTTGTTAAATAGAATTTATTATTCAAAATATTCAACAATGCTCAAAAACTTGCAACTTAAAACAATAAGCAATATATTTATTTTGACATCGAATCGTTCTTTTTTTTCATTAAACATCGCCTATCAATAAAAATCGTATGCTAACTTCTAAAACAAGCTCTTTAATAGTAAAGAAAATTAATATTTAATTGGTAGATACTGAAAATTATTATAAAATATAGGGTATGCTTTTCTTACAGTCCACAAAAGAAAATAACGACATATTTGTATTTAATGCCATTTTCGAGATTTTAATACGATTCTATCCATATCTTGGACACACTGTATAGGTAGATATATAAAGGAATTCAATTTGCAATGCATATTATATATGACTGTAATTTTGTCACTGGGATAGTTCAGTAAACTCTATCGCTCAGATTATGTAACAGCTTCGATTCATTTAGAAATGAATCACAGTATGCATTGTTCACATTTAAAGATTTATCACACAACATGTGTGTACGGCCTTTGTTTCAATGTCATGGCAAAAGAATAAGCTTGAATATCAGACACTAAACTATGATTGCCTTATATGTACCTATATGTTTGTTTTTAAATGCATTTGTGACTGAGTTTACCTAGTGAATTTGTTGTTGGTATTTTACAAACTGATCTATATTTGATTTAATTTTTGAATAATATAAATCAACTTTTTCATAAGTTACAACATACGGGAGTATTATATAAATGACGCGAAAATCCCCTAGAAATTACGTCCCAAAGAATCCCATTAACGAGAGAGACATATCAACTTTTAGATTTATAATTTATAGTAGGGTTGAATTGAAAAGTGTCTTTATTATTGTTTCCCATTATAGATTCTGAAACCCCGTTTTCCACTACAGGGTTTCTGATTTTTTGTCATGTCCACCGTGTATACATGCAATTCTAGCAATCACCGTCCCAAAAACCTCAATAACGACATCGATTTCGAGTTTTATATCTATTTGCCTCAGGGGGTGATTATCGGAAATCATGAAATATATGTTTACTTTTTTTACATTTGCCGTACTAAGTTTCAACTCTAAATGTCAATTTATTATTATTTCTCGAAAAAATTACCCCCACTTTACCCCATTAAGATTGGGATTTCTGGATGTAAGGTACCTTATGTCGTTTTCTGTAACGCCGACAAAGTGTATGCAAAATTTCATGATGATTAGTTAAGGCATGAAAGCGTAGCAAACAAACTCATATTCGCTTTTATGATATTAGTTAGGAAAATAAATGCCATTTTCGTAATCAACGTCCTAAAAATCTCAATAACGACAATTACCTATATCGATTCTTGAAAAATCACGAAATACTTTGCTTATTTGTTTTTTCTTGCGTTTTTTTTTGTCGAAATGTCTATTTAATATTATTTCTGCATAAAATGATTCTTACCCCTTTGACCCTATCAGATTGGAATTTCTGGATGTAAGGTAGTCTATGTCCTTTTATGTAAACCGTGAAATCGGAATAAACAACCTCACATTCGCATTTATAATATTAGTTAGGATGAGGTATCATCTGCAGCTGGATAAGAAGGCTCTCAGCCCCAATTTCAAAATTAAATATAGGTATTCGGTCTGTAACATTTTGTTTGAACACGAAATATTTATTCAATTCAACATTTTTTGAGTGGCTCATTGAACATCAAACTCAAACTTTCGTCATGCAAAATGCTTCGTCAAAAAAGCGAACTTCAAATATGTATTTGGAATGTGCGTAAGGGGTTCTCACTTTAAAACTACCTACCTTCGATAGAAATGTATGATAGAAAATTTAGATAGGAAACGTTGACGCTTTTGATAATTAATGAACTACAGCTCGTCAAGTGAAAAGAATGCGCAGAGGTGTTCTTTGTTTACAGTGGATAAGGAACTAATTTCTCTCCTCTGGAGAAAAGTAGACGAAAAGTGCAGCACGCCCTCCCTTTATCGATATGTCGCAGCTCACGTTAAATTTGTCGAACTAATGATGATTTCGAGATCACAAGCATTTTTTTAACCAACTGTGAAATTTCTGATACATCATTGGTGAGTTTGAAAGTTCGGCTTTATCGATTGGTTTTATTAAATGGATACAAATCTTGTTGTGTTTTAAATATCGAAATCATCATAAGAGTCTTACAAATACTGGAACATACTTAACAAAAAAATACAAAAATTAAACATCTTTATAATTGTAACAATAAATTATGTAATCTGTGTAATCACATTTTTGTGTGTTTGATTCTTGCAATTTTCCTAAGTGTTTAATTCTAAAAGGTGCCAATACATTAGATATTATTATTTTTTATTGCATCACCTAATTTGCTTTATCTACCTACACTCTAGCTCTTTTCGAGAAATTAGTTGATTTCCTTATTTTTGACCAACTTCTGAGGCGGTAATCAATTCGATTGTATATTTGCTTGTTTCCGATTTTGATGATTTTCCTTTTATTCGAATACTGAGAAGTGACCCCAGAGAAATCAAGGAATCCAACATATATTTTTCCACAAAAACACAATCCAAAGGGGGTGAGAAGGCAATTTCTTCGAAAATTTGATATGACAAAATTGAAGGGGAGACCATTTCAAATATTAAAATGGTTTTTAAATTAGAGCTTTAGGAAGGGTTAGTTTTCGAAACAACATTAAAACTTTGTTGGTATCAACATAATAGGTATTCATTGAAAGTGGTATAAGATTTTTTTGACTCTCAAAAATGTTAAATAACAATTTTTTTAACCCCCGACGCAAACAGAGGAGTATTGCAAGTTTACCGTGTGACAGCCCGTGTCTGTGTCATTGTAGCTCCCAAATGGATGAACAGATTTTGATTAAGGTTTTTGTAACGAAGTTCCTCAACGCGGCTTGCGGTAGAAGTTAACTAGCAGAAATCGTCACGTGAATTTTTCTCGCTGTCTCTCTCTCTTTTTCTGTTTCTTTCTCTCTTACTGTGAAACCCAAGGTGTGTGTGCGCGTGCGAATTCGAATAGGCAAGCATCCATACAAGCACCTGTGCCTTTCTTAACCATAAGTATTATCTAAGAGGATAAGTGCCTACTTAAATGATAAGGATGGTTAACAAAAATATTATTAAATAATATGATAAAGTAATTAGATAACAATTATATATACGGTAAGGGGCTATGTATGGTATCATTGATCTGGCATTGGAGGAGATAAACCGAATGTTTACCTTTATGAATTAATAATGACTCAAGTAAATTCCATTTTAATTCTTACTCTTCAATTTGTATGATTTTGAAATTATCATTGAATGTGTGTTTAGTTTAGTTTGAATTAGTTCTATGATACATGAATGGGTGAAATTTTGTGTTCATTTAAACGAGTTTGAACTTTCTGCCAGTTTGACCTACGTAAACTTTCGAGCAATCACCACAAGTGAATTCGATAGGCACCTAATTGACAATTATTATCCGGATAGTTTGATTAGTTACATTTTTAATATATATTTTTCATTTACCTATCCAGTAAATCAATATAGATTCAGTTTTTTTACAAAAAAATACGACCGACTTCATTAGTTAGTTGGCGCTGAAAAATATAAAACAATAATTATTTTATTAATACTAATATTTCTGACTTTGTGCAATCGTGTTATTTTTACCTGTAACTAATACTTCTTCTGTTGAACTTTAAAATAAACAGTAACTATCAATAAATATTTTCATCAAATAGTAAATTCGGTACTAGTTTTTTAAACTATAAGTTTATTTAAAACCTAGTTCCAACCGATGGTTAATCACTCTCGGTTTTCTATTAGAGAGTTGGGAATATTTTCATTAGGCAAACCAACTCTTGTGGTTTTTTGAGGAACAAATTATTCATAACGATCCTGCGGACCATCCCCTTAACCTTAAAAAAACACGATCACCCTATATAACATAAGAAATCTTCTGTATATACTCATAAAACAATATTTAATAATTGAGTATGCGCTGAGTGGGTTCACACCCCTTTCTTGTAAACCACACACATGTACAAGTCAATTATCCGCCTGTACTATTACCTCGCTAGTAATAAGAAAACACGAATGTATGGGCACAAGAAGAAGGCCGTTCGTTGAATGTGAATCATGAGCACTACTCATGGGTTTAATTTAGCCTGTTTGTAATTTTCCTCATTCTGAAAAAAGGGATAATCAGTTTAAATTAGATCTATAAAATAGTCATTGGTACTTTTTTCAAAAACACAGTTTTTGCAAATGACAGTAAACAAACCAGTAGGAATTTATATTAAAAAAATATCTTGTGTGTCCATTCATCCATTTCAACTGATTTCATGCAAATTTTAATCCTTATTGTGTTAACTAAAGAATATTTTTTCTGTTTTTCCGAAAAGTGACCAATTTCTGAAGATAGCTAAGGAAAAAGCCTTGAATAAAAATTATGGTATATTTTGAGCTGGCTCGCAGGAAAAATGAAGTAACCTTATTGAATGTTATGAAAGTACAATATAAATTTAGAAATTGACACTACTCATATATTTGTCTGTAATTAATTTTTAATTATTTTTAGACCAAGCGATATAAAAAAACAAATAATAATAAAAAAATCACTGTGTAATATAAAAAAGGCAGCGGCGTATCATAAATCTTTTTCTATGTTTATCAAATTGGTTTGTTATTGTGCCTCCAATGGAAACAATATAGCAGATTAAATTAACTGACAAACAATATTATTAGTACTTACAGACAAAACTGCCAAGTTCCAAAAAAAGAAAAAGGTGTTTTCATTTTACGAATAAAAAAAACATTTTAAATTTGAACACTTTGTAAATCCAAAATGACTACTCTATGCATAAATATTTTTGAAGTTTTGCCTTGATTTTGACAGGTTGCTATGACGACAACCTGAATTTTCCCATATTTTAGGTCACCTGACCTAACTGCAAAATTAATTAAGTGATAATTTCTTTTTTTATTTATTTTTTTTATTTTTTTTATTTATTGGAAAGATTGGAAACAATTCAAAATGGAAGGAGATACTTTATTGTCTGTAGAATATAAGTATAAAGAAAAAGATTATTTAGTGCAAGATACAATAGATGTCAATAATAGAATTGCTATAGGTAGTTTTCCTTGGTTATTTGAAATTTCAGATATTTAAATATAAGTGATACCTGCAATTGTTGGTGCTTCTGTTGGTACATTGTTCTTGGGGGCGGGTATATTCGCTACGAAATCTCCCAGCGCTTCCATTTCATCTTCGTGAATAACTCCAGGACCAGAAATTCTAGATAAATTATCCATAATATGAAAGATATTTCCAAATTATCAAAGTTATAAATGGACATGGATAAAAATTTTAATTTAGCTATAAATGTCAAGTTATAGCTAAATTAAAAATTGTGGTAAGCAGATATTTCACAACAAATAGAGAGTATCTCTCAAAAAGTAGGTATATGAGTACCTACGTAATTCTGAATCCCAGTAAATAGGTTCAAACGGCAAGGATAGCAATAACGCCAAATACCAGATACAATAAGATGGGTTATGATATAATTGTTTACTGATAGCTGTTATATTAAAGACGTCAACTTTTTGATTACTGATTAATAAGCGATTGGTAATCAGGCACTGCCGTGGACACGATCATTGTTTTGACAAATATTTTCAATTTAACAATAAGTACACATGTTATTTATTATTGACAACAAAATTATTACCTGCAAGTGTTTTTGAAATTAATTTTCCACTTCTTTTTTCGTCAATGGCGAATAAAGCTGTGGGTTTACTTCACTAAATGTTTTTGTTTCATAAAATAAATGTAGGTACCTAATACTTCGATATGATTTTGTTCTTCTCAACACTGGATTTATGGTTGAAATATAATATAATAGTATAATTTCACGAAGAATATTGCTCGTACCTTTGAATAGATCTTCTTCGGGATTTAAGCCAGAACTGTTCACCAAATACGTTGAATATCTTATATTTCTATGATAAATTTGAATATGTTCAGATTCCGTACAAAAGGCACAAACATTATACGATTTTCCATTCATTTTATGATGTTTTCTTTGCGACTGTTATTCTAATATGGCGAATAATGTGAAACGTCATTCCGCCAAAGTGCTGCAGACACATCCAACTTCATAGATTTTATGTTACCGCGTAAAATTGAAATTGATTTTGCATGGGTCATTATTAATTTTCCCTCCTCTCTAGTAATAGTATTTAGATATAGTATGAAGAAATAAATTTAATTAAGACACTGAAAAAAATTGATCTATTTAAAATACAATATAGGTATAGATAGGTTATCAATAAAGGAGGTACCTATCGTCCAATATGACACAGACTTACATTTTTTCCCTATCCTCTAGAAGGTACTATAATATTGTGTGATTTTAATTGAATTATTCTCCGTTAATTTTTTTTGTTGCGAATTTTTTAGAGAAAAGTTTCAAAAAATTACACCTCAGAAAATTTGCGGAAGCAGTTCCAGCTCTAGGGAGATTATAAATGACAATTTGTGAAAGTCCTTCTTAAAAAATCGCAAAATGAAAACCCTTACCTACAAAATACGTTTTATTTTCCGTTTCTATCGTTATACAGTTCCTATTTGATTATTATTATATTATTTTTACACAATCATCCTATCGGAATATTGAGCATTTGAATAAATTACTATACTTTCCTTACGTAGCTGCTTACAAATTTAAGAACAAGTGCGTTTACGACTTTTGTCCTAATTTCGAAAAACAATTCATAAACCGAGATAAAATGCATCATAATAATATAATAATAATTTAGAAACGTTCTATGAAATTTATATTTTTTATTATAGCTTTTTTCTTCTAAATATGTGTATTTTTCTATTATTTTTGATATTTATACCATAAGTTTCCTTTATTTTATAGAAGAGAAGATGACTTCGTTCACGGATCTTAGTTACTAATCAGTGGTGTGAGGTACATAGTTGCACCAACTTATAAATTCGATCCTGTTTGTTCGACGTTCACTTGTATTCAGTTATTACAGTAAATATTTTTTTAAAAAGACATTGGACTGAATTTATTGATTGGTGCACTGAAAAATATATAAATATTTTTATCAAAAAAATGGACCGACGTTATCAGTTCGTGCACTGAAAATTACAAAATAATATTAACTCTGTTGGTGCTGGTACTTTTCAAGTTGTTGTGCAGTTGGAGTAAGATTGAAAACATTTGGCACCAACTTCACAAGTACCAGCACCAATAGAATTAATATTATTTTTACTTTTCATTGCACCAACCGATAACGTCGGTCCAATTTTTGACAAATATATTTATTTCACACTTTTGAATGTTACATTTTTCACGAAAATCGTTGATCGTTGATCGTTCACCATTATCCATGTATACTTTGCTTGTATTTGCTATTATTTAGAAATCTATGAACATCGTCGCGGAAATACGCATATTATAAACTTTACCACTCTTTTAACTTAAAAACTGTAAGTGTGTGGAAAAATTTTTCTATATAAATGCTACAAATAATCATTAATTTTCCATTCACAGGTTTTCAATTTTCTAAAGAAATTGTCTCTTGTACATAACGAAAATACATATATTTCAAATTTTAAAAAATGTTCAAATTAAACATTTCCGGGACCATTTCTCAAGTCTCCTCTTTTAAATAAATCAAAAAGCATCAAAATCGGAGTATTATATAAAAGGCGCACACGAACAAAAAAAAAGCAGACAGTCCTCCGTTCTGGGTTCGTCGGTTAAAAACAAAAATATACATGCAACAATCTTGCACATTCATAGTACTGTAACTCAGAAACCGTTAGACTATTTGAATTTTTTTAGTTGTCAAGTTTGTTAAGTTATAAATACATCATATAGTTTAATAACTTAAATATTACGGCTTTTTTATTTATTGATACCGAAAATCCTCAAAATATACTATACAGTATACATATATATATACAATAAAATAAGTACCTTAGTATGTAAACTTCTATATGGCTGCTTAGCTATGGTGTCAACCAGACATTAAATGAAGTCAACCAGAATTAGCATACTCTACAGATGAAGTTATGAATTATTATTTTATACTTTTCAGATACCCTTCCTATAAAATACCTTTTCGAAACTAAGTTGAAAATCGGCCAGACTCGTTTGGGACAGATGATACCTTGAATTTACCCCCTTTTGCCATCAAAAAATAGAGGAGTACATGTCACGTGCAAGGTTTGAAAAGGGGACAAATTTTTATTGTTATAAAATATCTCGCTTGAAACTAAATTTTAAGGATCCTTGCGTTTTTGTTGTAGCTTTTCATAAAACGGTAGTAAACAAGTTTATTGAAATTTGGACAGGACAACGTCTGTAAATTGAGACTAAACATATATTCATATATAACTCATACTTAATTACAATTCATCCACTTTTTTATTTTATTTTATTTTTAGTACATATATGACTGACTGAATTATATCAACTCTCTAGCCACAATATTTATATGGGCACAACCTTACTTACCACCCATTAGAAGCTATGTCCAACAGCCCGTACTCATAGATTAGGATCAGTGGAAGTATTTCCTTCGTCAATTAATAAATTATATTGTATTTATTTGCTAAGCAAATAGTTTATGCTTAGATTGTTATGTGATTATAAATTATTTAGCCAGCAGCACCATACAACATCGTGGAGGTCTGCTATAGTCTTCTACACTAATGACCCTTGTTAACCCATAGAATCCCACATCTTACAATAGGATAATAGCACATAGGTACTTCATTGGAATTAATCTGTATTCAATAACAAAATAATTTGCTTTGGATGTTTTACGTCTCAACCAATTGCAGCACAAAGGTATTTGAATGACTTGATCATTTCATAAATATTTTATGGGATAGGATTGAAGAGTATTATGAGCCTTTAGATTATTGTAATGTTTGTACTTTGAATTGATTTAACATGCCTATTTAAATGTGTACAGAAAATATTCTTAGCTTGTACTTGTTATTATTTCGATATCTCAGAACATCGCGGCGGAAATACGCATAAGTAACTCGAAAACCTTAACTCTTTTGAAAAAAATTTCAATTAAAACGTCTCCGAATATTGTCGAATATTAATTCTGCCACCTCAGATTTTCGATTTTCGAGAAAAATTGCTCCCTTCATCCCTTTGGCGATGTTTTTTGAAGGGAAGGAGATTTTGGATTTGAGTTTTTATAAATATGGAAAATTTCTCAAGTTTCCTCTTTCAAAATTGAATCAAAAATCATCAAAATCTGAGAACGTTTACAATAGGTATACAACGAGCGCACGAACCTAAGAAAGAGCAGACAGTCGAACTGTATATATACCTCCTCCGTTTTGGTTCGTTGCTCAAAAACGTCGAAACTGTGCGAGAACCTACGCTTGGCACCAGCTTTAAATTTGACTTGATTCTTACGTTATGTTTTGTATATGAATACATTTTGTTTGATTCACACGGTAAATCTATGTTAGTAATTCTAATTTTAATAAAATGACTGTTATTTTGTACTCCTTAAATGGTCATCCAATGATGTCGACTCTATCTGAAAGGAAATCATATTTTTGAATGGTTATAATTAATGTAATAAATAAAATAAATTCAATGATTAGAAATTGTATGTTCATGTTTAGACTGAATATACATAGGTATTGAATTTTTGTAAAGTTTCTCACCAAAGCTGTCTTCCAAATGCCGAAAATTATTTGCTTTGCAGAATTCTTGAGTATATATAAAAAGTGCTTATAAGTATATTCAAAATCTCCTTTTCTTAATTTTTTCTAGTTTTCCTTATACAATTTTCAGTTTGAACAAATATCCCTCTATTTCCCATAAAAATGTATTTTTTTGCGAGTGACACAAAATATGACGTTTTAGGGATTCATAAGCTTCTCTAAAGTATCACTTTTTTGGCCAAATTTACTTTATGTCCGCTTTTACTTTAAGGCCTCTTCTGTCATCGCCATGTAGAGAGCTAGAGTTGCTAGGCAGTTTATTAGTGTTGCTAGGCAGTTTATTTACGAGCTAACCGTTTCTGTCAGTAATAGAATAATTATATCAAAGAAAAAAGCAAAATGAGTGATAGTGATACAGAAAATCCCCCTGAGATTTATGAAGCCGCCAATGCAGCAATTTTAAGCAATTTATTGTTTTATCATTATTTTCATTTGATTAATAAAGATTCGAAACTACTCTTTTACTCTTGCGTTTCTTGAACAAAAATGTAAAAATTGTGGTTTCCAATTTGATGGGACACTCGCCTATAAAAATGTGTTTTTACCTCTGCTGAATGATCTTTTTTGGCCTCAGCAGAGATTTGCTTGCAAATTTCTGATTCGGCCACAAAAGGTTAAATTGGTAGAAGCTATAATGACTATGTTCTAATACTATACTGACAATAAGATGTCGACCATGTTCCGTATACACAATGAAAACTGAAAGCTCGCAATCAACCAAGAATAAACGAGAAATTCATGAACGCCACTAGATCTGTTAAATCAAAGCAAATGGTGGGTTAGAGAGGGTTTCGATTTATCTGTAAACTTTGAGAGAAATATTCCGTATCCCGAATTTTACCCTCAGTAGTTTAGGTGGCCTAGTGGGTAAGCAACTCAATTTTCAAGCGGGAGGCTATGGGTTCGAGCTCCTAGGTCACGGACTTTTTACAGTCATGAAAATTTCCTAAAATAAATCCGGGGTACAAGGATCCTTGCTCCTTACCAACCAGCGTTTAGGATGAGTGGTAAGATATCCCACAAACCCCTTGATCTGGTAGAGTGATATGTTCTTAGGAACATATGTACCTATCGCAGGTTCGGACTCCACATTAAACTGTAGATCCCCTTGTCAGTGACAAAATTGTCAAGGCAAAGAAGGGGATCTACAAAAGCCTAAAAACGACGATGATGCACTTGAAGAACATTTTCTTTTCAATTTTCTAATTTCCCTCTCAAAATCAAACATCATAATTAGAATGTGTTTATTTACGCTAAACGTCTGTGCTGCAGTTTCGTAACACTGTAAACGTATCTAACAAATTTAACATTTCAGCAACGGACAAACACCACAATAATATTTTAAGGGTTCTGTCTTATCATTGGATGTATGGATCCCTGAAAATATGCCAAATATGGTATGTTTTTGTAAAAAGTCCAACTCTAGTTCTAAATTTACGGTTAAGCATAATAAAGTCAATTAAACTGCCTCAACATTCCTTAAAGAGATAATTCGTTTTTTCCTGTAAATTAGGCATCAAAGGATAGAACTGCAATTTTATTTAGATTGCTCATTTTACTATGTTTAGAGAAGACGGAGACTATTCGGATAAACGAAATCAGTTGCAACACAATAAGGGGGCTTCTTTGATCGACTTACCAAAGAATAACGGAGGAAGAATACAACTCATAAGTAGTTTGTTTTTTATGCATGTTTGCGCGTTTTCCATAGCAAAAGTGCACCGGTTTTTGACAGACAGACAGTCTGCATATTTTTTATGTCTGTTCGAGCCTTAAATATTAAGGTTGCTTCGATTATCATGATTCTTGATTCATTTGAAAGAGGACTATTGAGAGTTGGTCACATGAAGAAATTTAACATTCAACATGTCCTCCCATCAAAAACTTCTTCCAAAAGGGGTAGAGGGGGCAATTTTTCTCGAAAATCGAAAATTTTAGAAAACAAATATTAAGGAAGAGGTTATATCCGGCCACCTTTGAGTTGGACATTTAAAAAATACGGTTTCATAGTTACAGAAGTGGTAAATGATGTAGTTCCAATTTATTTACTTTCTAGCTACGGAGTCTTGAAAACTTGCTGCAATATAAGATATATACCTACATAAATAATCAATTTAGCTGAGAAAGTTCAAGGACTCATAAATCTAATATAACTAAGAAAGCGAATTTTCGAAATTGCACTATCAACAAATTATTGGAATACTTAATTCCTCCATGAATCAAATACATAACAATTATATTGCCACCTGAACGGGTGTGCAAAGTTAGTATTTGACTAAGAACATCCATCAGATGATCTTTATCGACATTATATATTGCTTCAATGAGAACCAACTATTATCGGATTTGCGTGAATTTTCATTTATAAGTATACTTACCAGAGCGGAGTTTATGTAGGTGCACATAAAAATGATGTGAATCATGGAATTTCATTAAATTACTAGTTGTTGTCTGCGAATTACTTCGCAAAAAAGATGGGACGCCCGTAAATATTCTTTACGCCTGCTATATTGATGAACTGAAAGTAAAATCCATCTTCCAATTTTTAATTTTCATTTGATGGAAAATTGATTCTGATTTTCGGGATTCCTATGCAAAGGTCAAATATACCTACATAGATACTAAGTTCCGTCCTATTTATTGGATTCAGCGACATGAAGCCACGCGGCCGCTGTCCAAAAGATAGTAATTTATTGTTATTTATCCAAATTGAATATTAATTGTTTTTCATGTACATCACCTTAGAGAAACAACTTTGGAAAATCACAATGCCATTAGGTGAGGAATTTGCCGCTTTTTTGCCGTTAATTAGTCGTGGAAAAAATAATTTTGCTGCTCTTTATTTTCTACTATAAAATTGATTTCTCGCTAACTTGACGTCAATTTAGTGCAGCAACTTTGTTAATAATGAAAATATCCAAAAACAAATTAGTGGGAAATTTCCCGCTTTTTGTCGTTCATTAGTTGTGGAAGAAATAAATTTGCCGTTCTTTTTTTCTACTAGAAAATGGATGCTTCGCCAACTTGACGTCAAGTTAGCGAAGTAAGTTCTCGAATATCCCATATCCAGACGAGAAAATAAGATTTTCGTGGTCGCTAATTATATAGGCGACACCGCAATAATTGGAAAACCAAATTCGATTGGACATTACACTGCTGTTGTAAACAGGTATAATAAATAATTGAGTCTTTTATTACTCTTGGAAAATGATCTTATTTTATTTAAGTTATCACGTTTGTTTTGGATATTTTTATTTACTATTATCCAGTTTTAATTTTTACATTTTAAATGTTGAAAAATATAAATTTATTTTAATAGTGGTAGACATTATTTAATTGCCTAAAAATATACATAGGCCAATAATAGTTATTAAATAAAATAATTTACCTATACGTTATATATTTACTTGTTAATAACAGCTTTCTTAAAAATATTTGCTGATGTTGCCCCTAAAAAGTGAATTGTAATACAAATATTAAAATCAAAAATAGACGGACTCATTCAAACAGTAAGTTCTTCCCAGAGTTATCATTTCGTATTACCACAGCTCTAAATAAAATTTGATAAAAAATAATGAATAATGATTTTATTTAAAATTTTATTATGAACGTTAAATTGATTTCAAGTGTGCGAGACACCTTTTTTCCATCTATAAAAAAGGTGTTCTCGTCCAGTTAGCGAGACATCCATTTTCTAGTAGAAAAAAAGAGCGGCAAAATTATTTCTTCCACAACTAATGAACGGCCAAACAGCGGCAAATTTCTGACCTAATGGCATTGTCATTTTCCAAAGTTGTTTCGCTAAGTTGATGTACATGTGGTTTACATTATTTGTTTTTATTATGTATAAGTATGATTTCATGTTAGACGTGGAATAGACTGCAAATTTGATTTATTTTCTTAGTCCTGCGAGAACTGACAGTCCCCGAACTGTCGGCTCAGAAGGAATGTGAGAGGCGGACGCACGAATATTTTATTTTTTGGTATTATCGTCCGGTCAAATGGGCACCCAACCAAGACCAACTGCGATTCGACTGTTCACGCGATGTGGTTTCTCGATTACAATCATCAATTATTATCAAATATCGAATCGAAGACCGACTCATATGGATGCACATTTTTTAACCTGTAATTTTATCTGGATCTTAATGATTATCACGGTTATAGTTTGTTTTTTTATTTCGCAATAATAATTTAGATTTTGTCGAACGATGGTCGTAATTTATATCGAATAACAGTGAAAAAAATAAGGATTTTAGTGAACTCTGGTTTCTCATTTCAAAATATATGTTTACATATGCTAGCTAAATTATAATTTTGAATGACATTCTAAGTTACATTAATTAAAAGTAAGAAATACCAAACTATAGATACATTGATTTCTTAAAGCTGACTGGTATACGTACAAATGTGAAAAAAGAACAGTATGTTCATATGGATAATGGGCGAACAAACACAAATGGTCATATTCAATTTTGACGTAGGAGGAACGGTTTAGCCAGAATAGAATTAAAAATTTGACAGTTCTTTGACCAAAACATTTTTAATTGCCTTTTCTCAGAAATACTAGTTGTAGGAGGTCCTAAAAGGCTTTAAGCAAGCAGAATGCTTTAGACAAGTTTCATCAAAACAGTTAGAGCCGTTTTCGCGCCACTCTCTTGAGCGAAATACGTTTTTCAGTTATTGCCTAGCAACCAGCGTGAGCAGAATAGGAAATATGATTCCTCATCGATACCCTAGAAAATAAAGAAGAAACCAATCAAATCGGTGTATCTGTTCCCTAGATAATCTTTCATAGACAGACAGCAGAACAAAAATTTTACACGATTACAATTTACTAGGCTACTTAGAGTAGCGGTAGAAAAGTAAAAACTTATATAAATTTCATTTTCATTTTATTTTGATATTTATTTATTTAAATTCCAGCTACAAATTTTTGATTTAGCCGTACTTACCATATGTACATATGACTACTTAACCCGTGCGAGTATTTCGCACAATAGGTATCGTGTTCGTAGGCGCGAGGTTCCGTCAAAAAACAGAGAAAAACACATTTGAGAAATAATAGTTTGATTGTCCGCATTTGATTTAAAATCTTTTAGGGGAGGGTCGTACCGAAAAAAGTTAATGTTATTTTATATTTCTCAATGAATACCAACTAAAAAGGCGATCCAAACTTCTGTAAGTACCTAGTTATAACACCAAAGTCGACATTTCCGGATGTCGGTGAAACTTTGCGCTAAGTACATACATACCTACACGTTCTAAGTTACTCTGGAGATATTCATAAAATATGAGTAATCATTACTATTCTGTGTGATAATTTAAGAAAAATTTTATATCTAATTTCAATTTATCTAAAATATCTATTTTCATAAAAATAGAAATGAAATAAATAATTGCTTTTGAAACAATTTTCAATAAATACAAAAAATATTTATTTAAAGGAAAAAAAATATGATTGGTCCAATTTTTTGTCTCCTACCGCTACCATAGTTGCTTATATAAGGAAACTATTGTAATCGTGTAAAATTTTCGGTGTCGAGATTTCGACAAATGTTGACGTGAGGTAAAAAAACATATTTTCAACCATTGGTCTGACTGTTTGTGACACGATTATCTCAGGAACCGTTCGATGGATTTTGTTGCTTTATTTTTTGTTTGGTCGTTACCGCTCGCCGATGGCACTGGATGAGAATCCTGATCGCTCTCGTTGCGGTGCAATCGCCGAAAATATTGTTTTGCTCTAGACTGTAGCCTGAAAACGGCTCAAAGTATTTTGATGAAACTTTTTTTTACAATATTTTTCTGATTGCCCTTGAACACCCAATTAAAATGCCATCTCTGAGAAAAAGCATAGTTATTCTAAATATTTGAGTAATCTGGTTCAACTATGGTAACGACAAGTAATATGATACGTGACAGTTACTCAGAAACAGTTCTTTGAAATAGTCTCTTCTTCATTTTGACATACTGAATTTAAATTTTAAATAAAAATCTATTGCGTATTTTTGAGGTGAAATACATGTTAGATTTCTTTTCGAGAACTCTTGAAGTTATTGGAAAATTCTCAAATTCCGATCTCCGTTTTCAGGTATAATCTTTATATTACATTTCGCCATATACAATTTTATAGAGAAATTCTCATTGGATATCTTAAATTTTCCTTTGGGGCGATTTCTGAGCACAATTATTTCGAATACAAGAAGAATCATGAAAATAGATACGATTACGAGACCCCTGGAATATATAATCAAATTATATAGCTCCTAAGTTTTTGAAATCGGTCACTAATTACTAAGGTCTTAATGTCTGCTGATGGATAAACACTTAATGGCCCCAAATCTTGCATCAGATAGACTTTGCAAGAATATAGGCCCAAATATTCACGTAAACTAGTCCAGATATATTTCAGGTAGGCAAAATTATAAATAAGGAGTTTTTAACGACTCTCGCATTGAGTTTTTTAGGTAAATTTCTTATAGAAATATACCTATTGCGATCGTTCACACTTTTGAATTTCGAAAAAATTTCAACGGCATATTGTTATATGTCTATAAGTTAGTCCAAAAAAACATTTGGTTCAAAAGTTTATATATAGGTATATATATATATATGGGATATTACGAAATTTGTTAACACGATAGAGGTCGCAGTTTTGAAGGTATCAAGTTCAAATTTGCTACAAAAATCAATTTCTCAAATATCTCGGTCGAGTTCGTTAGTGGGCAATATCGGGTGAGTAGTTTCAAAATGGCGACCATTCAAACATTTAAAAAAATTATCAAAAAAGAGCAGTAGTGTAAATATTATTAAAAATACTTTTAGGTTATAGATATAATCAGTACCTACAACTTTTGTTCAAAGCAATTTTTCATAAAATACACAGGAAAAAAAATAAAAATTAATAAAGAAAAATAACAAATATTGATAAAACATGAACACTCAATATAAATTTGATGTAATTGTACATTTTCTGGAGATCTTAATATAGACCCTGATTAAAAAAATATATAGTTTATTTATTGAAAAGAAATAGACGAAAAAAAAATCTGCCTTGAAGTGGACTCGAACCCTGTCTGCTTTATATTCAACAGCCAAAACAAAAACCTCTAACCGCAAGGCTATGACAATTTTATATAATAATATGTAGGTATACCAATGAAAAGGTTGTTAAAATTTCAATTCAATGAATTTTGAAAAATTTACCTTTCCGCTGACTACAGGCCATCGGGATTTTTTTTTGTATTGTATTTGTATTGTATAAATGGCAAATGCAGTACGCCAATAATTAGGACCATCATCGAAGTTTCTCGAAGGTGTCCATTGGTTAAATAGTCTGGTCGTCGCGCTGTGAGTATTAGGTAGAAAGATACGATGATGCAAAGATAAATTAGAAAAACTGTAATAAAAAAAATAATTTGATCATAAAATCAGATAGGTTCCAGAAGTAATATATATATGTTTCTGTGAGGGAACTGCAAACTTCACCAAAAACCTTTAATAATGATAGACCATACCTATATTTTTAATATTAGCCATACGCGTTTAGTATTTATATAATTCTTTTTTTTTCAGACCAAACGTTTGTCGATCTCGAACGAATACATATTGCTGCCCAGGATGGCAGATACACAATGTTCTTGGACTTTGTATAATTCGTGAGTTGAAAATCACTTAAAAATTACTTATTTATTAGAAATTAGCCAGCCACTACGAAGTGCTGAAATAAAATTCCATTCTTAAATTTTCAGCAATATGTTCAAGGCCATGTGGACCAGGACAGTGTATATCACCTAATATTTGCTTATGCAATGGGCAAAAAGCATCATCCTGTAGACCTCAGTATAAACAGTTACAGGGTGAGTTATCTTAAAGAGATCGAACGATCTGTTTTTATTTTTTATCTATGGTTCATGTAATAATTTAATAACTGAAAACATCAAAGATATATTATAGTAAAATAATTCAGAAAGCAACCAAAGGATCGGCAGATTGATTAAATATTCTAATGAGATAGGGCAAAAAATTGGAAGAATATTTCACTGTTTTGTTTCAAGAGCATGTAATCTTGAATATGAGCAGAGCATGTTAATAATTTGACAAATTTTATAAAAAAAATTGTTATAAGATTTTATCGCCAGAAGACGGCGGTAGATTCTTATGATATCTCTGTAATCATTGGTTTGATAGTTCATGATTCATGCATAATCCAGGTATATTATTGGCTAAGTTATCACTTCTAAGATCTCTTTTCTGTTTCTGCACAGAAGGAGATGGAAAATCTTGTCGAGCAATTTGCATGAACGGTGGATCTTGTGTTGATGGAAAATGCGTTTGTGCCACGGGATATTTGGGCGAGTTTTGTACAGAACGTGAGTAAAATTATAATATAACTAATCAAAGATGTAAGAGGTACCTTCAAATGAGTTATTTTATGATTTCAGCAATATGTATGGAGCCTTGTAGAAATGGTGGAAGATGTATCGGCCCAGATAGATGCGCTTGCAATTATGGATTCTCAGGAAATCATTGTGAAGCTGGTATGATGTTTATATCAGCAGAACTTTTTATAGACGATATAATTAAATATCATCTGTCATTTCTAGACTATCGCACAGGCCCATGTTATTCAGGCCATAGAGGCGCTTTGTGTGTGAATCAACTCGATGGCGTCGTATGTACAAAGACATTATGTTGTGCAACTGTAGGCAAAGCTTGGGGCCATCCCTGTGAACATTGTCCATCAAGGCTGGAATGTGAAACGGGATTTTTGAAGAATTTAAAAACCGGAGAATGTGTTGGTAATAACCACAAAGCAAACCAATAATGATTCCGAAATTATTATATTCGATAAAATGTTTTTAGATATCAACGAATGTGAAGCTATTCCACATCTTTGCTCAGGAGGAACATGTGTCAACTCGATTGGTTCATTCAATTGTGAATGTCCACCTGGTCAAGCCAGAAATCCAGATACAAATCGATGCGATGACAAAAATGAATGCGAAGACGAGAATGTCTGCTTGGATGGTAGATGCATAAACACCAATGGAGGTTACATATGCCATTGCAATCCAGGCTTCATTCAGAGCCAAGATAAAACCTATTGTATTGGTAAGCTTCAACAAATAAAACTGTTTCAATTTCACATTTAAATTATTTATTATGATTTATTAGATGGTCGGCAGGGACTATGCTACTTACATCGTTCACCTCAAGGATACTGCCGAAACAGCTTACAGATGCGTCTTTCGCGAAAAGATTGTTGCTGTGGCGTAAACATGGGACAAGGTTGGGCCATGTTTGATGGCGATGAGTGCTTACGCTGTCCTCAATATGGTGAAGGTAGAAACTACAGTGAACTTTTCTAAATTTTCAATGCTGAGAGCTGAATTAATTTTATAGATGACCATCGGAAGCTTTGTGAAGCTGGAACAGCTATGCATGTGCCAGGTGTACCAGGAGGGGAGATTCAAATTGGGAAAATACCAAGTGTCGATCAAGTTGGACATATAAAAGTAAATGAATGTATTCTGCGGCCGGATATATGTGGTAATGGCAAATGTATCGATACCTTGGAGGGCTACGAATGCGAATGTGATCCAGGATATCGATTAGGGAAATCAAATGTGTGCGAAGGCAAGTGCTTCGTTTTCCCAAGAATCCAATTAAATCATTTTGAAAAAAAAGTTTATTATTGTCTAGTTCCTTGCAGATATGGAAGTAGCTAATTTTATTATTTTTGAATTATTTCTTAGATGTTGATGAATGCAGAGAAGGTAAATGCATAAATGGGCGCTGTACCAATCAGCCTGGTAGCTTTACATGTATTTGTCCACCTGGCTTTGACGTTTCCCCTGATGGAAGCATGTGTACAGATCATGATGAATGCGCCGAAATTGGCATGTGTTCAAACGGTATTTGCATCAATATGGATGGTGGTTTCAAATGCCAGTGCAAGCCGGGATTTAAATTGTCACCCACAGGATTCGCATGCATAGATATCGATGAGTGCTATGAAAATCCTAGGATCTGTTTGAATGGCAGGTGTGAAAATACCCCTGGCTCATACACGTGTGCCTGCCTTCCGGGTTTCATCGAATCCACTGACAGAACCTTCTGCAGCGATTTGGATGAGTGCTTAGCCACAGGTAAAATATAAACGTATCAATCATGATTTCCCACTAATAGAACTTTACTGAATACAAGGTATGTGTGATCATGGAAAATGTATCAATATGGAAGGTTCCTTCCGCTGTGTCTGCGATTCTGGATACCGACTTGGGCTAGATGGTCATCACTGTGTTGATATAAATGAATGCGCTAATAATCCATGTCAATACGGGACATGCTACAATACACAAGGTAGTTTCAGGTGTGAATGTCATCCCGGTTTCAATCTAAGTCCTGATGGTAGAACTTGTCTGGATACTCGAAGAGATCTGTGTTACCAAGAGTATCGAGACGGTGTTTGCCTTAATCCATCGACTACCGCAGTCACAAAGTCGAGTTGTTGTTGTTGTACCATAATATCTGGTAAACCGATGGGATGGGGTACCACTTGCCAACCGTGTCCGATGCCAGGTACAACCGATTTCGATTTACTATGTCCTCATGGACCAGGTTCAACATTCGATGGCAACGACATTAATGAATGTGCCCAAAACCCAAATATATGCCAAAATGGAGCTTGCGAAAATTTGATCAGTACATACAGGTGCATTTGTAATCCAGGTTTCGAGGTTGACGAGAGTGGAAAGATATGTACAGATATCAATGAGTGTGAAGTAGAGGAATTGGTAAGTCTGTTCAACGAGATGGGATATTGAATAGAATTCAAAGTATCGTATAGGAGATTCCTATTTCTTATCCATGTTATTGCCATAATGAATTGTCAGATCCATTGTACAGGTCTGCAGTGGAGGTCAATGTCGCAATACACCTGGAAGTTTCCAATGCATTTGTCCAACTGGCACTCAATTGAATACCAGGAACTACGTTTGCGAAGATATCGACGAATGTCGTGAACTGGGACCAGAGGCATGTTTCAATGGCGAATGCGTCAACACCCACGGTTCATACAAATGTGAATGTGATCCTGGTTCCATATTAGATAATACGGGTAGAATTTGCATTGGTAAGGTCATTAGCATTAGGCATCCTAGATAATGATTTATTTTATATGCCATTTCTTCACAGATAATCGCAAAGGTACTTGTTGGACTACAATGAATAGAGGCCATTGTGAGAACAATTTACCTCAACTGAGCAGACGATCAGAATGTTGTTGCTCTGTGGGTGTTGCCTGGGGTTCACCTTGTGAAAGATGTAACCGCAACGAATGTGACTGTCCAAAGGGTTATGCAAAAACTGATGGAAAGACCTGTGTGGATATTAACGAGTGCGATTTGAATCCTGATATTTGCAGAGGCGGTGGCACCTGTGTCAACACCGATGGAAGTTTCACTTGCACGTGTCCTCCAGGCCTCACTTTAGATGAATCAAGTATAATATAAATTTGACGAATATAATAGGATGAGAATGTTTAATGTGATTGAAATTTTATAGGAACGAAATGCTTGGACATACGTCAAGAGCAGTGTTACACACGATACAAACATGGCAAATGCATTAACCTTATCGATGGTCTATTCCACAAGAGTCTTTGTTGTTGTTCTCAGATCGGGAAAGCATGGGGTGACAGATGTGAGCCTTGTCCACGACCTGGAACTACAACATTCCAAGAGCTTTGTCCGAAGGGCTTGGGCTACATTGATAAAAAAGACATAAATGAGTGTACAGAATTTCCGGGAATGTGTCAGAATGGCAGGTGCAGGAATACCATTGGTGGTTATAGCTGTAAATGTAATAAGGGTTATGATTATGATGATAATAAGATACAATGCATAGGTATGTTGAATAAAGAAGTGTCAATAGCCATAATTTATTTCGTATGATTTTTTTCATCAGATATTGATGAGTGTAATCTAACAACTGATAATGTCTGTGGTAATGGTGTTTGTAAGAATATACCTGGTGATTTCATTTGTGAATGTAATGAAGGTTATAGAACAATGGCTCCAATGCAGATTTGCATGGGTAAGTATACTTTTTTCTGTAAGATACCAAAGATAAATATTCCTTATTTTGATTTCTAGACATCAATGAATGTGAAGAGATACCTGGATTGTGTAGAGGTGGTAGATGCATTAACACGGATGGATCTTACAAATGTGAATGTCCCATTGGTCACGAGTTATCTCCGGACAAACAATCCTGCAAAGATATTGATGAATGTTCAAGATCAAGTGGAATCTGTTCAAATGGTGTTTGTGAAAATATGATGGGAACTTATCAGTGCATATGCAATGATGGATATCAACAAACTGGACAAAAATCACACTGTGAAGGTGAATTACGAGTCAATTTATTCCACACACCAGGTGTTATTGTTTGAGTTGTCTCTTGCAAATCTGAATCGGTGTTTATAATTTCTCTTAAAGAATTGATCATTTTGATAATGATATATAATGAATTGACATTAAGTCAATGTAAGGCATCTTTAAACGCTCAAAGAAGGCTTTTCTTTTTATTTATTTTGTTGATAACGTTGATAAAGTTCTGAAAATTCAGTGATGCATTGTGATCTGAATAACGCTAACGAAAAATTAAGTGAATAATAGATCCTCAAGAAAATTGTCACTCTTTCAGATATTGATGAATGTGAACTAGAACCTTGCGACGATATCTGTCTCAACATACCTGGAAGTTTCTCTTGTTCTTGTGGGTATGGCTCTCCTCGTAAAATTAATGAAACATGTTATAAATAAATAATTTCTATTTTATAGTTCCGGTTATTTGTTGAATTATGATGGAAAGTCATGTGCAGACATTGATGAGTGTAAAGAGAATCCTCGAATATGTAATGGCGGCAAATGTACCAATACAGTCGGCAGTTATATATGTCATTGTACAGAAGGCCTCTTGGCTGGCCCAAGTGGAACATCTTGCTTAGGTATGTGTGAATCATTTTAGAATTTCAATTCATTTTCGATTTACGAACGTTATTGGAGCACAATGTGTGTTTAATACAAAATTTTATATTTTGTTATAGATATTGACGAGTGTAGACAGAATCCAAACATTTGTGGTGCAGGTGAATGCGTCAACACCCTAGGTTCCTTCCATTGTCGCTGTGAAGAAGGCTATTCCGTGAAACCGGACGGTGGTCCACAATGTACAGATGAGGATGAGTGTTACTTGGGAACATATAATTGTGATGAAAATGCGGACTGTATTAATAACCCGGTTAGTTTTGCGGTTTGAATCTCGATATCCTTTGGAAAAGTTAAGTAGAATCACTTACTTTTAGGGATCATATCAATGTAGATGTCAGGATGGATTTACTGGTAATGGTTTGAGTTGTAGAGACATCAATGAATGTCTAACCAACAATGGCGGCTGTGATCAAAATGCACAGTGTATGAACAACGATGGCTCATTCAGATGTGAATGTGACGCTGGCTTCAAGGGTGATGGTTACAGCTGTACTGATATAGATGAGTGCTCAAACGATCCCTCATTATGCGAGAATGGTCAATGCTTAAACTATCCTGGCTCTTTCCGATGTGAATGTGAAATGGGTTTTATGCATCCCAGCGAAGGAAATGACAAATCTTGTATTGGTCAGTATCAGAGAGATTATTATGTATTTGAAACTAACCAACTCCTCCAATTACTCATTGCATTATAGATGTCTACAAATCACTCCTGAGAAAATTAGCGGGAATATGATATATGCTTTTCATTTCAATAAAAACTCCTGATAACGAAACAGCGACCATTGTAAATATACTAACCAAACTAACCAAGCTTGCAGGTACACTAACGTTAACACAATTAACAATTTATAATTTGTTTAACAAACCTGTGGATTAATGATAACTCGAAAATTTTAGATATAAATGAGTGTGAGATGTTTAGCAACCTGTGTGTCTTTGGTAAATGCGAAAATACATTTGGTATGTTTCGTTGCGAATGTCACGATGGTTACAAACTCGATGGGTCCGGTGGAAATTGCACAGACATTGACGAATGTGAAAGTCCTCAGTCTTGTCTATATGGTGAATGTACAAATACTGAAGGTAGCTTCAAGTGCGTTTGTCCACCATATCATGAACTGGTAGCCGAAGGAAATGCTTGCATAGGTGAGTAAATATGTTTAAAATGACATTTTATCCATCTAAACTCAAAAATAATTCTAGATAGGAGAACCTCAAGATGCTTCCTTCATGCTGAAGGACCTGGAAAATGTTCAGCCCCAACAGCTGATTATGTCACAAAATCAGTTTGCTGCTGTTCTGTTGGACAAGGATGGGGACCAAGTTGTGAGCTTTGTCCACCTTCTGACAGTTTAGATTATCAACAGCTTTGTCCAGGGGGAATGGGTTATAAACCAAATGAAATAACAGTAAGTCTTGATAAAACTATAGTTTTAGGAATGTTAACTGAAATATTGTCACATTATAGGTAGTATTAGAAGATATAAATGAGTGTGAAGAGCATAAAAATATCTGTCAAAATGGCCACTGCACCAACACCTTTGGTAGTTTTATGTGTTCTTGTAACGAAGGATTTAGACTTGATGAAACTGGATACATGTGCGTTGATGTAAATGAATGTCTTGAGAATCCTTCTATCTGTAATGTCGGCGAGTGCATCAATGAGCCAGGGAAATATTTCTGTCAATGTCCTGAGGGATATATGCCACTTCCAGGAAGACGTGAGTTCATGTTAATTGAATATCTGTTTTTATAAATTAATTCGAATAGTAGTTTATTTAGTTAAGGGCTACTAATTATTAGTCGAATTCATAGAATAATACCTTACTTATCTGTATCATGAAGGTGAATGCGTTGACATGAGGAAAGACCAATGCTTCTTGAACTATAGCAGATGGAGATGTACAACCCCAATGACCCAAAATCAAACAAGAAAAGTCTGCTGCTGCTCGATGGGTCAAGCATGGGGCCAGCCATGTCAACCATGTCCTATTCCAGGCACCAGTGGGTATTTTATAATACTATAAAATCTACAAGTTAATCAAATTATTATACGATATTATCAAAACAAAATAATTTCAGCCGAGTACGTTGGTTTATGTGGTGCCAGGCCTGGTCAAATAGTAAATCCTATCACAAATGAAACCATGGAGATTGATGAATGTGATCTGATGCCTTCTATGTGTAAAAATGGCCAATGTATGAACACACCAGGCAGTTTTGAATGTATGTGCAAGAGCGGTTACGTATACGATGAAAATTCTCATCAATGCATCGACGAAAATGAATGTCATCGGAATCCATGTGGAGGTAATGCCCAGTGTACTAATCTACCAGGCAGCTTTGAATGTAAATGTCCTGAGGGGTACAAACATGGTTTCACCACCATGGATTGTGTGGATATCAATGAGTGTTCAGAGAAGCCTAATATCTGCCAAAATGGAGACTGCAAAAATCTCGAAGGCAGCTTCCAATGTCTTTGCCAATCTGGATACAAGTTGACATCTACAAGAGATTCTTGTATAGATATAGATGAATGTGTAAGACACCCGAACATTTGTAATAATGGCAGTTGCATCAATACAGATGGTTCATACAAATGCCATTGTAATACAGGATTTAAACTTAGTAATAGAATAGACTGTATCGATGTTGATGAGTGCCATATGATGCCATTCTTATGTCGTAACGGAAGATGTCGAAATACTTTGGGATCTTTCTATTGTGAATGCACTTCTGGTTATGTTTTGACAATGGACAAACATAATTGTCGGGATGTTGATGAATGTCAAGAGGTAATAAATCACAGTAGGTAATTGAAAAAATGCGGTTTCAACGCTGACTTTTTGTAGACACCAGGAGCTTGTCCACCACCAGGAAAATGTACAAATATAATGGGTTCCTTTGTCTGTACGTGTCCTGAAGGATACGAGTTGAGTCCAATCACAAAGATATGCGAAGATATTGATGAGTGTGTTGCTAATCCTGGTATATGTGAGAATGGTATTTGTACTAATACTGATGGAGGAGCATTCTGCACCTGCAAGGAAGGGTAACATAAGAAATATTTTTTGATGATAGATTCTGTAACATCAAAATTACAGTTACATATTAGAACAATCTACAATGAAATGTATTGATGTGAGGCAAGAACAATGCTATGATGAATATAGCCGAGGCCAATGTTTGCAACCCAGAGGTATGAGTATAACTGCAAAGGAATGCTGTTGTTCAAAAGGGGAAGCATGGGGAAGATATTGTGAGAAATGTCCGCCTGAAGGATCTCGTAAGTAAAGAATTATTTCCAATGATGTTTAATGGGCTCTAAATAAAATTCATTTAATTCTTCACAGCCGATTTCTTGAAGATGTGTCCTGAAGGACCAGGTAGAATGGATACCGGAAGTGATTTGAATGAATGTGAGCTGATGCCAAATGTATGTGATGGTGGTGAATGTGTTAATACTGATGGTTCTTATCGCTGCGATTGCCCATCTGGATACATACTGGATTCTTCTGGCCGGAAATGCATTGATGCAAATGAGTGTATTACAACACCGGGAGTATGTGGGAATGGTACATGCACGAATGTTGTAGGTGGTTTCGAATGTAACTGCAATGATGGATTTGCGCCTGGACCAATGCAGGTTGGTATTATACTGAAATATTCTGGTTCATCATCTAAATACTTTTATTCACTGCTCAGGTTTGTGAAGATGTAAATGAATGTCATGAATTGGGCAACCAATGTGCATTCAGATGTCACAATGTACCAGGCTCATTCCGATGCATCTGCCCTTACGGTTATTCTCTATCTCCAGATGGTCGACATTGTTCAGGTATATATAGAAACAAAATACCAATCATGCAAATCTATTTTCACTTCTGATTATTTATTAGATGTGGATGAATGCAGCACACCAGCCAACCACTGTAAATTTATGTGCAAAAATCTTATTGGTTCCTTTATGTGCATCTGTCCAGAAGGTTACCATCAAATCGAGTACTCAGATGATTGTAGAGACATTGATGAATGTTCAGGGAATCCTGATTTGTGCCAAAATGGACAATGTGTCAATTTACAGGGCTCTTACCGTTGTGATTGTTATGATGGCTTTGAACCAAGTCCTGACAGAAAACGTTGCATAGGTATGTTTAAAATATTTTATTCAATTAAAGATTCGATCCGTCTATTATTATCCCAGATCGAAGGCAGGGAATGTGCTATAGACAATTGATAAACGGACGATGTCGGACAGCATACAACGATAAGAAATTATCCACAATGGCAGATTGCTGTTGTTCAATGGGTGAAGCTTGGGGACCACAATGTGAGCTTTGTCCATCCCGTTACTCACCACAATACCAGGATCTGTGCTTAGACAGTGGATATTTGATAGATGGACAAGGTGAGGTGAATTGTTAGTGCCTCACTGATCAAAATTTTAATTTACTTGTATGTCGTAGATGTAAATGAATGTGAAACTATCCCGGACCTATGCAAAAATGGACAATGCATTAACACTTTGGGATCATATAGATGTATTTGTAATAAAGGTTTCAGACCTGATCCATCTGGATTATATTGCTTAGGTAACTTTATGAACATGATAATATGAATTATCCACTTATGAACTGTTATCAATAATAATTTCAGATATTAATGAGTGCCACAATAATGTTTCACATTGTCAGTACAACTGTCAGAACACCGAAGGCAGTTTCATTTGTTCTTGCCCTTCCGGTTTCCTTTTGAATCCAGATGGTCTAACTTGTCGCGATCTGGATGAATGTGCTACTGGCGAAAATATTTGCCAACAAAACTGCATCAATACAGAGGGTAGTTACAAGTGCTCTTGTGATAAAGGTTATACACAAGTTGGCGATAATTGTCATGGTAAGTTTGCTTTTTCTTCTGCTATTCTATTTAAAGTAATTTTTTTTTTCCGAAGATATAAATGAATGTGAAGAGCCTGGAGTCTGTCCAAAACCAGGCCGATGTGTCAATATGTTGGGTAGTTTCAAGTGTGTATGTCCAAGAGGATTCAAGCTGGATTCTACAGGTACATACTGCTTGGATGCAGATGAATGCTCAGATGATTCCAAGTGTCCAGAAGGCTGTCAAAACTTAGTTGGTGGATACAGGTAAATCGAATCGATTCTACAAATCGGAATTAAGCGTTATTTATGCTACTGCTCACAATAATTGATTTTCTTCTGCCCTTTTAGATGTGGTTGTCCAAGTGGTTATGTATTGCATTACTATTACAATCAGTGTGTTGATGAAAACGAGTGTCAAAATAATCCATGTGGTACCAGTGGACAATGTTTCAATACACCAGGTAGCTTCCGATGTGGATGCCCGAACGGGTATCAATACGATAATAGACTCAATATTTGTATCCAAGTACGTAATATAATTTACTTGTTGCGAGTATTGAGGGAATATAATATGTTTCATCATCTTAGGTGGCTGCAGGCTGTACAGCTGCACCTTGTGCATTCGGTTGTACTGCAATGGGGGCTAGCTATTCATGTGGTTGCCCACAAGGCTACCAACGAATAGGCCAAGGCCACTGTTTATCTACAGTAACTCCAGCATACTCGGGTTACGCTCAAGACATTGGTGATGTGCCTGTCTATCCTATTGATGACAAGTTTGGATCTGCAGCTGCATCAAATGACAAACTCATCACAAACGAGGGATGCTTCTCATGCAAAGTGAGCTTAAAGTTAAAAGTTCCAAAATTCATCCCTATATATAAATTAATATTGTCTTCTAGGTAAATGGCAGGCAAAGGAGGGCTTCAAGGAATCATCGGTTGAATCAATCCACTGTAGATGATGCAATTAACCATGTTTTCAAAAGAAGAACTATCAGAAGAAGAGTTAGAAGGCATCACCATGGAGAGGAGCTGGAGTTGAAAATCAACGTTTCACAAACTAAACATCGTGTAAGGATAATTAAAATCCAACCTTCAGTAAAGGTATGAATATTTCATCATTTGATAAAGAAAGCATATTGTATCTCATACAATAACAATTTTAGACGGAGATGTTCTACACGATTGTTGAAGGGAATGAGCACAATAAGTTTGAATTAGTGAAGAAGCATGGAGTCTGGGCACTCCACTTCAAAAGAAGACTGAAGAAAGCAGATACCTTCAATTTGGTCATACATGGTCGACCAGAGAATACAAGTAGCGATATTTACGAAAAACCATTGACATTGAGGGTTAGAATTATAGTAGTCGAATGAGGTGGTCCGGTTAGCTAAGATTTTTTTGTATAATAATTATTTTCTCTTCACACCAAAACATATTTATTGAAATTCCATTGTTTGTCAAATTGAGAGTGCCTTGAAATACTGTACAACAAAATACATTTGTAGGTTATAGAATTCTTTGTAAGTCAAGAAAATGAACACAAAGACTTGTGATAAATTAAAGCATTGCCAATATCACTGCCAAATTTTTCGAAAATGTGTTCTTGCACTTGTTTGCCATACTTTTACTGCCAATATGCATTTATTCCAATTAACTTATTGATATTGTTAGCTTCAATGTATTTCTTTCAATAGTAACAAAAGGATCATATGCCTATTTAGGAGTGCTTTTAGTGATTTTATAGACAAATTTAGCAATATAACAATAATTCAAAAATAACAGAATAATTAAATTAAAAAACATCCTCTGTAGTTATAAAGTATTATGTAAATTTTAACTAGTATAAAAACCAAGATTTTTATATAGGGATAAATATTTATATCTATCGATAAGTATTTAATTTTTAGTTGTCTGAAATTATTGTTTCCTTATAGAGATTTGTAATATACTTGCTTAGAAAAATTATTATTTATTGCCCCCACATTACCATTAGCACAGAAAAATATTACGGGGCGAAAACATGATCGAATATATGAATCCAGAGAAATGAAAATAGTTATGTTGTACTTTTGAGAACATTGTTGGTGGTGCCCTCTAGGTTGATCATTCGAGTAATTTACTCATAAAGTTTCCATATTATGGGCTCTATAAGTGAAACCATTTCTACCATTGAAATAGGAGTAGCCTGTATAAGCTACCTATGGTCCAGGCGACTTTATAGGCACAGTATTGCTATTTCTTTAAGCGGTAGGAGATAGAATAATGATTAAATAAGACATGAAAATATAAATGACTTCTAGTCAATAGTGGATAATAGGTAATACTATTACCGTGCCTACCAACAATGACAACAACTACTCGGTGAGCTAATACTCCATCCAGCATTGCATTACATCATGGTTGATAGGTGCAATATCATTGAATACTATTCTATACAATATGTTGCAAACTTCTAACCCTTTTTGCTTTAATTTCAGTCGGAAAACATCACATTTGAGTTAAGTGTACGATTTCGTTCTCATTAGAACTCATCAGATACACATATGACATATATGAGGATGTGTCCGAAGAAGTCAAAGCGAAGTTGATACTAAGTTAACAGAAACACAGCGGGGTATAAGAATTAGAAGTTGAAAAGCGATACACGTTGTTATATAGCAAAATTAAAGATCTGAAGATTTATACTTTGAAATGTATTGTATTGAATATTATTCAATCATATTGTACCTATCAACGATGATGTAATGTACTGCAGGATGGAGTATTAGCTCACCGAGTAGTTGTTGTCATCGTTGGTAGGTACGGTAATAGTATTACTTATTATTTACTGTTGAGTAGAAGTCATTTATATTTTCATATATTTCACAGTAGAAATCTTTACATCTTTAATTATGATAAATAAGACATCTTCAATATTAAAATTTGCATTTTGAAAGATATGCCATACAACCTTTATTTTCCTTATTGGCACCATATTTATTTTTTATACATTTAAATGCTGAAAATTTCTCAGACTAGCTATAACATATCAACATTTAAATCCAGAAAGACAGCAAAACGATAAAAATATTTTCGAATGTAGTAGGCCTTGATGAGAAGACATATTTTAATCAATATCTTCTTCTTTGACATTTGTATCTTAATTCATTATGAAATTTGTATTTTTTCTGTGTCTTCCTGGATTCAAATGTTAAACATGGTTGGAAAGAGAATTTTTTGTTTTATTTAATGACAAGAAGCGAATATGGTGCCCGTAAGAAAAACACTTGTATGGCATATCTTTGAAAATAGAACAGATAAAACATTTTTGAAAATCCCAGCATTTTTGTATTGGTGAATTACTCTTCAATTTTTAAGTTTTTTTTTAAATATGGAATGGCAAATTTTTTTTCAAGATGCAAATCGCAATATCGGAGAGGTCTGAATTAAACAGCAGTTTGAAGATGGTGGTCGTTTATATTACCTACATCACTACACACAGAACAGAATTTGATTCACCGTTTTCACACATTTTTAGAAGTATTTTCAGCCACATAAAGCTTGTTGAGGATATTGTTTTTATGGTAGATAAGCCGACCAGTAGTTCCTTATTTACTTTATACCATATAGCATGGAACTGGCTAAACGTTCAACTATTCTCTCTTTCTTGAAGTAAGTTTGTAATGTGCTGTTAATATATTCATACCAATTATCAGTTTTCTAGCATTTGGTATTTTTATCTGGTTGTTTCTACCATAGTGTCTTATGTATCTTTTGATTTGATTTCCAAATAAAATGCATGAGTATTCATCCGCAAATAAAAGCATACAATTATTGGCTTATAACAGAAGTGCAAAACATTCATCTGCTCATTTGCACTCTCCCTTAACCAAAGGTTCACGAGCCTTCTTACCGCAACAACATGAATATGCAAAGCAGGTTTCTGTATCTTCATTTGCAGTATAGACAATGGTTATTAACAAATCCTTATTTAAGAGCTTCCATGCCATATCTGCATTATAGTGTCCAAGTAATACAGCTTGAGGATTTTCTGCAATCTGACATGGAATAGTCAACCTCATGGGTATAAGAAAAATTAACGTTGGTAAATTCTACAACAAAACCTTTGTCAGTAACCTGAGACACATGCTGTTAATTCGCTTTCAAATCAGTTGCATAGGTATAACTATATTCTTTATGTGAAGACGATAGTCATCATAATCGAGTTCTGAAATTGTGTACACTAAATTCACAGAAATGATTGTGACGTTTCAGATTTCTTGTAATTAGAGCCTTCCATTTCCGAACTCGAATATACAGAAGGAACCGTTTGGATATAACACTTGCATGACATTTAAAAATCGAAAGCTGGCCTTTATGATCTGAACAGTTTCAAATGGTTAAAAACATCTAAATCATCAAATCATATGTTACTTTTACATACCTAGAGCTGTAAGAAGTATCAATTATTTTTTCGTGATTAGAGTTCTTATTACTATTCTGTATCTTTTTTGATCTTCGGGGTTCTTATGTCCTATCCATTTTGAATGTATAGCAGATAATACCGTCTTGGGTTGCTCCTTCTTCTTAATGACTTGCATTGGGAACATAAACGTAAATTTCACTTTAAGTTAGTTTTTACATTCCATTCAACAACTCAATATTGACATTTTTAATCTTATAATCCTCCCCTACAGGATTTTTTTCATTGGCTACATTGTCTAAGTGTCCTAGCTACCACAGATTTCACTCTCTTTCTGAAGTTGGAGGCGGGAAATGATCGGCTTATTCATATTTTCCAGGTCTCACAAGCGCAGATGAGTACTGCTATGATATTTGAGTTGAATATGCTTATCTTAGTCTCCCAAGGTTCTTACAGGCAGAATATAGCTACACAAAGGTATAATTTGCCTTCCTTATCCTATCGCATATATATATATATAGCGCATCTCTTTGGTCTTCCGGACGTTCATCTTCAGGCCTGCAGTTTCTGCTTCATCCATCAGCGCCTGTAGCTTGGACTATAGAGGAAGTCTACAACTTCTAGGGAGCGAGTCAAATTCGACTGGATTTAGATACTTATATTTCTTTCCTGGTCACTCTTCTCAACACTGCATCCAGAACTATAAAGAAAAGGATCGAGGAGAGATGCTCCCCTGTCTCACACCCGAGTTGGGAGTGAAGAAGTAGTTAGAAGAGTTTCCCATGATGGAGCAATTGGTACTGATAGCAATTCTTGTACTTTTAATTATATTTACTTTCAAGGAACTCCATAGGTTTTCGGGATTTCCCAGAGAATCCTTTGGTTAACGTAGTCAAGTACATTCTCGTCAATTAAGGTGACATATAAAGTACTCTGGAAAGTGAGGTGCACACGGTTCGATGTTTTTACAAGCCGAACTATTATCTTCCACTGAATTCTTCGCTTGGCACTGATAGTAAGGTGATTTCTCTCCAGTTTTTTTACAATCAGTAACGTCACCATTCTTAGGGAGCTTCTGCCAGTGGGGAGGAATCACTTTTCTTCTGCTGCCACACGTTCTTGATAAGTGGAAGAAATTTTTCTGTAGTAGTTTGCAGGTCTGAATTTAGCAACTCTGGTGGGATGTATGGTGTTTTTCCACTGTTAACTGAGCGCAGTACTTCCATTATTTACACTTCCGTAGGTACTCCAGTTTGATTTATTGGGCTTGCTCCTTGTTATCACGGCGCTTCTCTGCCCTTGCTCGCTTCCACAGCCTAGTAGATTCTGGTTTCCAAACTGTGGAAATGTCTCCCACTTTTGTTTTAATGAGGCGTTCGTTTGGGATTATCCGACTGGTCTGTTTTCATGCATCCAACCTCATTTTTCTGCTTTTTCAGGAAGAGGGTGGTACCAAGTCGCTATACCCCTTTTATATGCAAGCTTTGTGTTGTCTTGTTCCGTTTGGGAATCTTTCAAGATACTCTCTATGTATTCTCCATGTTTATCTATTTACATTAAGGCATCGAACTTATTTGTCAGCCTCATGGTAAAGTGCTGCCTGATGGAGGGCGCGCTGAGTTTTTCACGTTATACTTCTTTGGCCGATTGGAGAAGACATTTTATTCTGTCATAATCTTAGAGTAGATACTGTAACGTGAAGACTTACCCGAATAATGAACTACACACACAATGCACATTCCAGAAAACACGGGAGACATCAGAGGCAACAAGAATAAGTCCTGGTCTACTCTCGAAGCCATATACTGAGAAATAACTTCCAGAAACAACGAAAACAACACTGGAATCATCTAGAGCTTTTTAGGTTAGATATATATTGCCGATGGCAATGACAGGATATATATAGTCTAGACTTTTTGTTCGTTTTTGTGTAAGTGTGAAGAATTTTGTTCGTTTTCGTGTTACAGACCTTGAAAACTGTATTGACTAATTGACTTTGTTAATAAAGACAATTCAAAATGAAATTAGTGCAGTTAACCGTAAAACAACTCAAAGAACAGTTGGTGGAGCGGGATTGTGATGATTCCGGTAATAAAGCGACCCTCCAGAAACGGTTAAGGGACACTTTGATTGATAATGGAGAAGATCCTGATATGTTCGAGTTCCACTCTCCGGAATAACTGTTACTGAAAGAGGTGAAAGATGAAGTCTCGACAAAGTTTGAAGAAATTTCTAGAAATAATAATGAAAAATTCTATGTCGTCTCGAAAAAGTTTGAAGAAATTTCTAGAAATAATAATGAAAAAATCGAGGAAGTAACCAGGACATTTGGGGTGCAATAAGATGCAGTCTCGAAAAAGTTTGAAGAAATTTCTAGAAATAATAATGAAAAATTCGATGAAGTAACCAGGAAATTTGGGGTGAAGTTCGATGAAGTCTCGAAAACTTTTGAAGAAGTTTCTAGAACTCTTCAAGATGAAATAAAAGATGTTTCCAGAAAAAGTGATGCGAGGTTTGAAGAAATTTCAATAACAGTTGACGAAAACTTTGTCACAACAGAGAAGAACATGGAGCAACTGCAACAAAAAATCAAGAAACTGGAAATGGTAGTTAAGAATGGTAACTGCAGTGGGAGTCAGACATTCAAAGACGAAGATGACTTAGCCGCAGGTAGTATGAGGGTTAAGCTCCCAAGCTTTGATGGAAAGTGCTCCTGGTCAACCTATCGAAAACAGTTTGAAGAAGTGGCAATGGCTAACCAGTGGACCGAAGAACAGAAAGCTGTTACCTTAATCGCTGCTTTACGAGGTGATGCAGCATCCTTAGGGCTATTCCGGCTGGCCAGGCAAACTACCAAGTCTTGCTTTCTAAATTGGAGAATCGATATGGAGACAGACCGTGTAAGAGCAATCGAGGAAGACGATCAATCCAACAGAGAGTCCCTGTTAGATGATAAGGAAGCTAGTTACGGGAGCGCAATCAAAGAAGAGAGAGCCAAGGTGTTGGAACTGTGGTGAGCTAGGACACGTACGCCGCAGTTGTAAGAAGAAGGTTGCACAGTCGGAAAACTAGAACGGGTCGAGATGAGGGGGTAATCGTCGACTTGCAGAAATAGTGCGCCAGTAATTATGGTCAATGTGTCATCTTCTGGCGGAGCCTTAAGTTTATACATCGATGGTAGAATCAATGGAGAAGATAGAACACTCCTAATGACACCGGTGCAACAAGGACAATAGCATGGCCAGAGCTCATCAAAGATCATTCCCGGATATTTCCAACAAAGGTCCAACTCAGAACAGCGACCGGGGAGACAATAAGAACACATGGTGAAGCAAGCATGACCATCAGCATTGGCAAGATCACCATCAAGCACAGAGTTTTAATCGCTGACATATCTGATCAGTTTATTTTGGGAATGGACCTTTTGAAGAAGCTTGGGGCTGTATTGGATGTCAAAAATGGTGTCTTGAAGGTCGACAATGAAGAACTGCCCTTTCACGACGATAAAGATGATGTTGTCCGATTGATAACGACTGGTGACGAAATGATACCCGGCTATAGTGAAAAAATATTGATGACCAACCCGGACGGATACTGCAAATCTGGAAGTCTGAGACTGGTAGAAGAAATGAATAATAAGGAATTTCTGACAGCTAAAGCTCTTGTTCGAGTAGGAGATGTTATTCCTGTCAGAGTAATGAATCTAAAGCAGAGCCCCATCAAGTTGAGCAAGGGAAGTATGGTTGGAAATTGTGTTCCTGTATCAGCGATATGCTCTGTAAGAACGACTAGTAAACCTTCCAGGTCCAGATATTCGAGAGAGCTGGTTGATGTGGTCATTAAGACTGTCCAGGACTTAGACGAGAAACAATTAGGAAAAGTGAGAGATATGTTTGTGAAATTCCAGAACGTATTTGCGATAGAAGAAGAATACAAAGGTAAAACAAGTATAGTGACTCACAAGATAAATACGGGGAACTATCAGCCAATAAGACAGCAGCCAAAAAGACTTCCATTGGCCAAAAGAGACAAAGCCGAGAAAATGATTCAAGAAATGAGCAAACAAGGAGTCATTGAGCCAGTAGTGCTCGTGAAGAAAAAGGATGGTTCTACAAGATTCTGTGTAGATTAGCGACTTCTGAATTCAGTCACTAAAGAAGGATAGTTATCCGTTACCCAGAATAGATGACACCCTAGATACTCTCTCTGGGTCACGATGGTTTTCTACACTATATCTGAAAAGTGGATACTGGCAAGGTGAAATGGATTTCGCAGATCGGGAAAAGATTGCTTTCTCCATAGGATCAGGGCTCTGGCAATTTACTGTGATGCTGTTTGGACTATGTAATGCTCCCGCTACATTTGAGAGGCTCATGGAAGCAGTTTTGAGAGGACTGACATGGCAAACCCGCCTAGTGTATTTGGATGACTTAATCGTGGTAGGAAAATCATTTGAGGAACACGCGAAGAATTTAAGAGAAGTTTTCCAACGATTACGTGAAGCCAACCTGAAGCTGAGTCCTAAGAAATGTTATCTGTTCCGACGTGAAGTAAGATATGTGGGTCACATCGTATCTGGGGATGGCGTCACAGCAGATCCAGAAAAGACAACAGCCATTAAAGAATTGCCTATTCCCAAGGACAAGCATGATAAGCAGAAGTTTTCTGGGCTTGTGTACCTACTACCGAGGGTTCGTGATAGGTTTTGCCAACATCGCTAAACCTTTAACTAAGTTAACAGAAGAAGGCAAATAATATTCCTGGAACGACGAATGTCAGAGAGCTTTCGAACAACTGGAAGAAGCACCAATATTGGTTTAACCTAGGCATGATGGAAAATTCGTGTTGGACACAGATGCCAGTAATACAGCTATTGGTTCTGTCCTCTCTCAAATTCAAGACGGGAAGGAGAAAGTGATTGCCTACTTCAGCAAGGTTTTGTCCAAATCAGAAAGGAATTATTGCATTACCAGAAGGAACTGTTGGGAATAGTGAAAGCCTGCGAACACTTTCATACGTATTTGTATGGTTAGAACTGACCATGCAGCATTGAAGTCGCTCCTGCAATTCCGTAATCCTGAAGGACAAGTGGCAAGATGGTTAGAAGGTCTTCAGGAATATGACTATGAAATCGAGCTCAGGGCAGGAAAAATTCATGGAAACGCAGGTGCCTTATACAGAACACCGTGCAACTATAACTGCACTCACTGCTCGAACAACCGTAGAAAATGAGGAATGGCAGCCCGAACAAATGAAACTGGCCCTAGAGAACGACCCATATTTGAGAGTGGTCTTGGAGTGGATGCGCCGTAAAATGAGGCCGTCTTGGCAGGATATAAGTTTGCGAAGCCCGGAAGTGAAAGCATATTGGAGCCAATGGGACTGTCTTGTGTTAAGAGATGATCTGCTGTATAGAACCTTTGAGTCTGAAGGTGGCACTGAATCCAGATTACAACTAGTTGTGCCAAGAAGCAAAGTGCCGGATATACTACGTCAGCTACATGACGGACCCTCGGGTGGACATTTTGGAATCACCAAGACTCTGCAGAAGGTTCGAGAGCGATTCTATTGGGTGAATTGCAAGGAAGATGTGAGACAGTGGTGCCGTAAGTGTGAAGTGTGTGCAGCCAGCAATGGACCACTTGGCAGAAAGTGGGCACCTATGAGGCAGTTTAATGTTGGGAGTCCCATGGAGCGAGTTGCTGTGGATATTGCGGGGCCTTTCCTGAAACGGACAATGGGAATAAGTATATCCTAGTAGCTATGGATTACTTCACAAAGTCGACAGAGGCTTACGCAATCCTTAACCAACAAGCATCGACCGTCGACGAGGTGTTGGTGAAATAATTCTTTTCTCGTTTTGGCGTTCCTCTTGAAATCCATTCGGACCAGGGAAGAAACTTCGAGTCAGCCCTGTTCCAAGATATGTGCAGACTAATAGGTATGAACAAGACCAGAACGACCCCTTTGCATCCTCAATCGGACGGAATGGTAGAGAGGATGAACCGAACCATGGGCAAGCACCTCTCTAAGGTTGTCTCAGAACATCAGCGAGATTGGGATCAGTACATCCATTTGTTCCTGATGGCCTATCGGGCGGCTGTGGATGAAACAACTGGTCAGACTCCTGCTTGTTTAATGTTGGGACGCGAGTTACGCCTACCCTGTGACCTGGAATTCGGCTGCAGACCTACAGAGGACAGTGTCGCAGGAGGAGGATACGTCGACCAATTGAGAGCCAGAATGGATAAAGTCCATGATTTAGCCAGACAGAACATTCAGCTTCCCATTGATCGAATGAAGCACGACTTCAATATTCGATCAGCTGATGGAGTCTTCAACGTGGGGGACCTTGTTTGGCTGTGTAATCCCCAATGACGTCGAGGCCTTTGTCCCAAACTCCAAAGGCAATGAGAAGGGCCATATAAAATTATGAAGAGGATAAATGACGTCATCTCTCGTATCCGAAAGTTACCAAGGGAAAACCTAGAGTGGTGCACATAAACCGACTCGCACCATACGCTGGATCGAACAACCAGGAGGAAGCACGAGTGGCTCCTCAAGAAAAGAACGTTGAGGAGCATAATGTCAGTTACCCGAATAATGAACTACACATACAATGCACATTCCAGAAAACACGGGAGACATCAGAGGCAACGAGAATAAGTCCTGGTCTACTCTCGAAGCCAAGTACTGAGAAATAACTTCCAGAAACAACGAAAACAACACTGGCATCATCTAGAGCTTTTTAGGTTAGATATATAATGCCTATGGCAATGACAAGATATATAGTCGGTCATAGATCATAGACAGTAGAAAGTCGTATATAGTCAGAGAAATAAGTGTGAATATAAATGTGTATATAGTCGTGTAGTTTTTAGTGAAAATTAATAAGTGAAAATAAATCTAACCCAGTTTTAATATAAATTCCCGTTACAATACATTCTAAACTTCTTGAATATCACAAAATAGTTGATTTGGTTTTGTCAGATGGTCAGGAGAAACCCACGTACTTCATGGCATACTACATAACAGTCACCTATTTGAGGCCCCAGTTTGTCATAGTCTTTCCACCACATTTCACTAAGGGCCAGTTGATATCTTCTGTATCCTTTTCAACCTATTTCAACTTTCCTGGTTCCCTTATCTTCTTTATATTTCTTTATCAAATGCGAGTTTTCCTTCTCATGTGGAAAGTCATATCCGATAAAACAGGAGCAGGTTATTAGCACACGGCCCCAGAGTGCACTAAGTTGGGCTGCCACCGAAACTACACATCGGCCTGACATCTTATATCCCACTATGCTGGGTGGAAGAAGGCAACTCTGGTGCCTCTGCAGACGGATTGATAACCTAAGGTAACCTCAGACTAAAGGCATATCTTTTAGAAACCCGTAATAAATGTAAAGTTTAGCCATGTGGTAAACTGTATGGGAGGTTCAATTGAGTAAATCACTCGACAATTTCGTCGTTTAATTTTTATTTCCAACACTTTGTATGGGTCGTAAAAGTTTTTGTACCGACGTGTCATTTTGACGAACTATTATAATGATCATATTAATATCATATTTAGGAATAAGTTTCCTGTTGACATTTTAGTAAGCACTTGAGTAATATGATCATCGATATTCCTGACATGAAAACTGGTAAACAGAGTCAACTTTTTCCTCACATCACTATTTCATACATACAGGGTATTCTGAGCGTTCCAGTCATCATTTCTTGACTACTCCTCCATTCACAAGGCAACATGAAACCAACGAGGGTATATTCCTTTATTATAGCTCTATACCCCTGAAAATGTATATCGCAAGATTAATCATAAGAGTGGTTTAGAATCAACTGAATCTCTTATTCCACTTTCAAGGCAGAGAAAAAATGTCTTTTTATCCTGGCCAATTCCCAAAACGGCTGAGCCGATTTAATGGGATTTTCATTGCATTTGCAGGACATAGAACGTACTTTAAACCACAAACTTGAGTATTTATTTTGTGCTTTTAGCCCTGACCACAAGCCAACGCATGTCGTGTTGTAAATACCTATTGTAAATAAATAAAGGTTTTTCTTGTTACCGATTAATATTATGATTACTTACAGTATAAGTGAAGAACGGAGTTTGGAAACGGGTTAAGAATTTGCTTCTGGACTATTCACTCTGGAACATTCCACTTCGAACATTGCCAGAAAAGTAGAACTAATGCGGCTGCTTTATCCAGTCAGGATGCATTCGGGCGAAACATTAGACAACGAATATGAATTTTTCATGCACACATTTGATAACTTAACCTGATGTATGGGTATTTACTGTAGAGGCAGGGTGGGTAGAAGTTGAATAAAATATGTAGTTAGGTGTATTTGAGTTTTATGATTCACTCAACAATCCTGTCGCTGTACGATCAATCTGTATTTTTATAGCTTGAATGGACACTCCATTACGCTTGTTGATTCATTTCATAGGATTATAATGCGATGCACTTTTATCAAAAGCTGCAGCAGTGTAGGTATAGGTGTAGGTATATACGTATCTACTAACTACTGGGTACACCAAAAAAAGAATCGCATCACATTGCTGAAACACTAGTATAGGTTTTATGTAGACGTACCTATCTATGTAGCGTGTGTCAATATCTATCGGTTCGCTTACTTTATTAGATAAATACAAGCACCAATTGAAGGCATCCGATGAACTTTTGCTAATTCGAGCATATTATAAGCTTGTGTATTTTTATGCAACTGAGCAATATTTACTATCGGATTTTATTTGTTTCAAGAACATAACGTCAAAACTGCACTTGTTTAATCATACGAGAGTTTCCCAACGGTTGTACGCCAAAGGATTATTACACTGTGCAATATATGTAGGTATATTGCAGCATATATCCGAAGCGAAGACCTTTGTCAGCTTAGCTTTTTTGCCATTCTGGAGTAGATATATGTACCTACGTCGATGACAAAAAAGATTTTCCAGTCGAATTGTCAGACTGGCATTTTTCTCGCCGACCTTTTCATCAAAGTTAATCCATTTGTATCCTGGTATGTACGTTTAAGCTAACATACGTGTGCTCGAAACTTAATGTTTAAACAAATTTTTGAATGTTTGCCAAAGAACCTCATTTATTCCTGACCTGAGCTGCACACACATCACCTTTGACAATATCGAAAGAATATGAACAGTTATCGCTTCAAAATGATGAACCGTCATCTCTCAGTTGCTGTGAAAATTAATGATTGGCTTTGCTATATGCTTCATCTTCTGTTGGTGTGGGATATCTACTCACCCTGTATCTATTCGACCGCAACACGAGAAATCGGTGAACTATGGTCAGAGCAGCGGGTACGAGCAGAAGAAGAATAACTAAGAAATAAAATAAGAAGAAACAAAAAGACGTCCACCTTCTTCTATACGTCGTCGTCTACGATCTTAACAACAACTCTCGGTGCGTTTCTGTTTCGCGATGGGAGCTTAGTATCGCCAATGATGCGTGAATAAAAGTTGCAATGCAGTCACGCGTCCGCAGAATCGCGTCACGATTCCTCTGTCTAGTATCTTTCCGTTTACTCTCCAACGCTCCCATTTTGCACGACGGTAACCTGCACGAAGCACGCTTCCCCTCCTCGACGCCTCTCTCTGTTCAAGTACTCCTCCAAGCACGATATATCGCACGACAATCTCCTATATACAACACCAAACAATAATATGGATCTACCTTATTGGTATACCTATATAAATATCAATCAACCTATCACCGTCAATGGACACATATTGAAATGCATCTTGATGGGTATCAAGAAAGAAAAATTGCTATTCACAAAGAATGATAGTTCCTTGTGAAAAATGCTAAGCATATGTCAGGAGGTGTTATGCTGATACGCTGCAAGTAGTCAGAAATGTGCGAGAAGAGCAAGAAATAATTAATTCTGGCCTTTCAAGTACGTGCAGTTTAAGGGCATGTCTTATAGACATGGATATGCTTTATGTCTGCAAACATAAAATCTTCTAAATACTTATAAATTAAAAGAAAATTAAAAAAAAGATTATTTCCACGTCACTGGATATAAGTTACCTGAGAAAATCTTTTTTGTCGATATGTAGCGAACAAAACAGGAGTTCCTTGTCATTCAAATTTAAAATATTTATAATTTTTTCTCTTGATTTTTTGAATGCCTTTCCGATATGAAAATGGATACATGAGTTTTTTCTGCACAAAATCATAAGCAACACATTGTTTTATAATTTACAATTAGAAATTCCATTATCTCAGCAACAGGGAAGCGATATCCAATTTTTAGGATCATGAATTAAAGCATAAAATATCTATTTAGTTATTCTGGAAAATTTTGCAATACTTCACTGTTGGTGTTTGATCAAGGTTGTGGTTATTTTGGATACTTTGTTAAATTTAAAAGTCTGGATAGAAAACCTCCAGAAGGTGTGTTGTGGATTACCTAATTTTCAATACAAAATCAAATATTCTTTAGAAAACTCTCTTCAGTCTTTAATTTTTCTTGAGTCAATTGTAGAAGTTTCATATATACAATAAAAAAATCATCTGATAAGATATAAAACTTCCCTTTTGTTATATTTCAGGTATGAAACAAAGAAATGACACAAGAATCAATGTAATATTTCTTACAACAATAACACTGCGCTATAAAGTTGCCAGTAGATTATACTTCAATTTATACGATAAAAATCACTAGGTACTGTATCAGAGCGTAATAAATAATTTCGTAAACTGCATTAAATTGATAATCTTTTTTTTGTCGATTTTTTTCAGACTCTTTCAATATTGGACGATCACCATTTTGAAACAACCTAGTCCTTTCTGCAGTCAATTTATCAAAACTTGAATCTAAACTAAATCTTTGAAATCAGGGGAAATTAATCCTGATGTAAGGAATTGAAAAGTTGAATTTCTTATCTTTAATACAAAAGAAATCTGCTGTCTCCACTCACAACACTTTCCTACCGCTCTTAGAATTTCAACAAATATAAAAACCTATAAAAATCGTCCAATCGAATTGTGACTACTTATTCATATTTTCCAGCGTGCCAAGAAAAACAACAATAGTATTTTTTTGCCAGACGAACCGTTTAGCCGGAATATTAGTAAACTTGCAGAAATTAATCTGAGCATAACTTTTTTTCCTGATGCTTCTAACAGATACACCGTATAGCATTGACATTTTTCGGCTATTGCTTAGCAATCAGTACTAGCAGAATGCCCAATCTGTGTCACCGGCGAAAAGAATCGATACCCTAGAAAACAAAACAGAAACCAACAACATCGGTCCTTCCGTTCCTGAGTTAATGATAGCATAGAAGATAGACCAATGACCGAAATAGTATTCTTTTCAGATATTTCTACCACTTAAATAAATAATAGAAAATTCCAATGCTGTTGACCCATTGGGTATGTCAACAAAATCAGTCAAGGTTCTTATAATCAGTCCTCTTACTAAGTTGATAAATATGTGTATCACCACTTCTAAGTTTCTTAATTGTCTAAAAACGGGTAAAATAATTCCACTTCATAAAAAAAGGGATAACAACGACTTGAATAATTATAGGCCAATTGCATTGTTGCCGGTCTTTTCTAAGATTTTTGAGACAGTTGACTTTAGGAGAGGTCTTTCCGCAGTGAATGCCCTCGTTACTGTAGGAGATTTTATGACAGACTGTCTTGAAAATAAAACAATTTTTTCGGCAACGTTTGTTGATTTAGCTAAAGCTTTTGATTGTGTTTCACATAACATTCTCATTAATAAAATTAGTAAATATAAAGTTCATCGAAACAGCTGTAATCTAATCAAGTGCTTCTTGTCAGATAGGGAACAATTCGTCTATTTCAACAATTCTTCTTCCACATGCCTACCGGTTACTTGCCATACCAATATTACCGATCTATATCGGCTATCCAGTAAAGTTCAATGCTGGCTCTACTCTAATAAACTCTCACTTAACGTTGCAAAAACTGAGAACGTAGTGTTTACTCTAAAAAAACAAGTACATCTGAATTATTCATCAAACATAAAATTTTTAGGGATACACTTTGACAGAACTTTGTCGTGGGATGTACATGATGAAGTCTTGTTTAAAAATAAAAATTTTAAATAATAATTGTTTTTGTAAAAAATAAAATTATTTGAAGAGCGCCACCATCGAAAACTTCTTTTCAGTTCTAGGTAGATATGAATCATTTTGAGCCCTCTAAATAGGGTCAACAATCTTAGTTTCTTATAGTGAAGTAAAAAAATATGTTTATTGGGCTCAGGTGACCCTAAAATGTTAAAATCTGTTGAGAACCTGACACCGAAAATTTCACACGATTAGAATAATTTCCTTACATAGCTCCTCGTATGGGTAGGTGAGTAAAATTTATTTTTATCAACTCCTCTAGGGATGGAGATATGTCATAATTATAACTCTTCAAAAGCTGTCACATTTCAATGTCTCTTTATTTAGAAGTTAACATGTAATGAACAACATGATCTCGATCTCGGTAATTACATTGAATCTATAAAAAATCATAGATAAAAATTATAAGCTAAGAGCAGGAATTATCAGTGGATTTAGAAAAATCATCATTTTTGCATTAGGATTCAGGAAAATAACTGCTTAAATATATTATATGAAATTGTACCCATAGAGCAAAGATTAGAAACACCAATCTTTGCATAGAGGATATAACAGCGCTCTAAGTTCAATGAACTTGTAAGCCAGTACCTAATAAAAAAAACATCTAGTCTTTAGACGTTCATTAAGTTGGTCATCTATAACATTTCAAGCTTAATTATAATAATGTCTGGCTAGGTAGGTTTTTTAAGCAAGCAGTGATTCTGCATTCACTTTTCAAAGAACAAAATTAAACTGTAAAATGACTAGAAATAAGATAGTCTGTCTGCTATTAGAAAGTTGAAATTGGAATGAATGTACAGAATAAAGAATCGTTTTGATTACCAAATGATTTCTCTCTCTAATACAGTTATCATTTACAGTAAGGAGTTGAGATGAATATCTTCTCACAAAATCTAGGACCGATATTGTGCACCAATAGAATTATTATGTTTTATTTTTCAGTTCAGCATCTAATATAAAACCGGTCCTAGTTTTTGTAAAAAAAATATTTTTTGCTGTGACGGGAAAAAAGTTCTACATTTTATCTCTGTTGATAGATGACAAAGTATCACTTTTCATAAAATAACTTTTTTCTCGGGTAAATATTCACATAAATACTTTCGCTTCAGATTAAATCACAGAATTAAATAGACAGAGTAGATATTTGATTACTTTGAACGTTACGTTAGCAACGCAGCTCTAATTATCGCTGTAAGTATAAAACAGCCTATCAGTTTAAAACTTGCAATTCGATAATATATTGTAATATTTTTTCAATATTAAATCATCGTTTTTCCCGTCACAGACAAAAATATTGTACATGGGAAAAATATTAGATTTCAACTCTCGAACTAAAATGTAATACTTTTTTCCCTTGTATAATAAATAACTATAGTTCACATTTTTTAGTGCTTCATCAGACATCGAAATCGTTAAATTTTTACTTGCATTATTTCGAGATTCCAAAATATGGCAGCAACAATCTTGCATATTTCTAGTACTAATCTCTCGGAATCCCTTATATTTTTTTAAATGTTTCCATGAATGTTCTTCTCATGTCAGACAAAATATTAAATTTTGGACCAAAATCACTCTTCGTTCTTTTTGGGGGAAGCTTTTAGATTATTCTTTTTTTTTAATGAAAAACGAATCATAGAATCTATTCATCTTTACTCAAATTGGCGAAAGCCTTGAGGTAATATTATTACTTATTATAAGTACAACTCTTACATTGTTACAAGAATGGGAAGTTTCTTCTTAATGTTTTGTCACGGACAAATTTTAAGGCTTCAGCTTGCCTGTTAAAAAGACGGGCTGTTGGGGTATACTTCAATTCGTTTTTCTCTAAGGTAGGTAGGTAGACTTCGAACGTTCCCTTTCCTTATAGTAACTTTATAATTTATTGATTTTTGGGGGTATCTCCCATAATTTAAGTTAACATTAAAAAGTATTATAACAGACGTATTAATAGTTATCATATTTACAAACCAATATAGTTGCTCTAAAATATTCATAATTTTCATCTCCAAAGAATAAATACGTTAGATAATTTTTATTTTGGAAACAACTGAATAATAATTTATATCAAACTATCCAAAAAAACATAATTTGAAGTAGGCTATTCCAAATGAGAACGATGCCTCTACAAGTATTTGCTAAAGAAAGATGAGAATTGTCATATCATAAACAATGAGTGTGTTCAGATGATTTGTGAAATCAGCGAACGGTCAACGGCAGTAATCATAACCAGACACAATAAATTAAACTGTATGCCCCCTATGTTGGAAGATTGTTTAATATTATAAAAAATATCATCATAAAATCATAAGAATGATCACTGCTCTATAAAAAAATAATAGATTACCTGCATTAAATGAATCTGTTAGAAGTTAGATAATCAACTGAAAAGTTTAAATACACCAATTTATTTAAAATGCACAAAAGTTACTAGATATTTAGACAAGCTTTATTCATATATTCAATAATCTCTATTTAGGTGCTTTTAAAACAAGAATTTCAAAATGATCCAAAAGAACTTAAACTGAGATTTGATAAACAGTTCGGAAATTATCATATCACTTCAGATATGTCCAAATGTTACAAGATATCCAAAGTAAAGTTGAAAAATATTTGCATGGACATATATAGACATTTCAAATATTTTTTATTATGACTAAGTATTTAAGGTTTGTGTGTTACTTGCAAAGTTGATCAATATAATATTTCTGCTTTAAAAGGTCACAAGTAATTCAATATTATGCAATTTCAGATGATTCATGTAAAGACATGCCGTATTTACTTGACTTATTTTTTTTCACTCGATATGTATAACCTTAAAAACATAATTTCAAAAATTTCAAATAAGATATTCCTAGAATGAAATACGTAGGTATAATGCGGATACTTCTTTCCAATGTGTTTTAACGGTTTTCTCTCTCATGCTTATGTCATTCAAAACTGATTAAGTTCAATGTCTCTCGTCTTTCAGTCACATGGTGAAACATCCAAGATTTTTAAACCAAAAACTGTGGTGAGAATCTATCATTATATGGAAAGGATATTTTGGCCAGACATGGGGAAGGTGGAAGGCACAAACACACACACACACACAGCTAGGCAAGAAGGATAGTGTTTGAAGTCCGCAAAGGAAAACGAACGAACACTCTCCAACAAATCGATATCTCAGTCTGGGTCTGGTCGTTGGCCCTCTGACGTCAGCTCGTAATAATGCGTGCACGATGCGAGGTCAGTGACGTTTTGGAAAGGCGTACACAGCTCGTAACGCACCCAGACACGCCGAATTTTCAAGTGATTCTCTTCGTCTACGTCTACGCAGTTACGCAGCCAGACACGAATGAGTGCATTCATCCGTCTTTTGGAGGCCACAGGTCGATGTCACGCACTCACACCAGTGCGTCGTCTTTGTTATTTAAATCGAAAGTGATTTTTTTTGTTTTGTTTTGTCTGTGTTCGATACCACTTCTTTGTCTCATAGATTCCATGTATATTTTGAATTTATTATCAATTTAATTGCTATTCAAAACATTTAATGGATTTATTAATATGATATACCTAACATTAAAATGTGAATATTAATTAATAAAATCGTTTTGGCACTAAAAAACAACTATGTATATGGATGGACAATGTTGGTTCGTTAATGGTGATGCCACGCACCTACGCACTGTTTCAGATGCTTAGATTCGTATCTTTAAGTATCACATACAGGCCATCTTAAGGACGGAGCGGAACAGTCTGAGTCGTATATACTCGCACCACTTGGTTGAGTTTTTTCAAAAGGACCTTCAAAATCTTAAGATTTTTTTATTGACCAAGAAATACAATACAGCAAAAACAACAACAGAGAAAATATACTCTAAATCCAATATAAACTATACCATCCAAATTGCATAAGGAAGTTTCAACTTTGAGTGCCCTCAATCTGTACAAACAGGGTGTCTAGAATATTGTTCATTCTAATCCTGCGATCAGAATAATCCGAATTAAATAAATTTAGAACAAAGTTGCGTCGTTCGGGCACTATACGATCGAGAAGTCATTATTAATCTTCATTTTATAAAAAAACGCCGAGTTTTCATAAATTTATTTCAATCCATTACACAAACTATCAATATATTTTTATCTTTAACCATCCTCTTAAGTTGCTGTTGGTTGTTTTCGTCATATTCATTTTAATTAATATTATTCTGTATTTTTCAGTGTACCAACAAATAAAGTCGGTCCAATTTTTTGTAAGAAATATTTATTTTATTATAAAGGGGCAAACCTAAAACGTCACATAAATCCATATTGAAATTATATAAAATATCAATTCATTGGCCATTTCAAATACCTATTCATTGTATGGAAATAGTCTTCAGTATAAAATTGAGATTGGGTAACTTATTTATTATAAAGATAGTAAACTCGATAGAACTCGATAACTCTTCCTGTTCTTATAGAATTTTGATTTTAATAATTTATTGTAGTTCTTACAAGAAAATAAGTCACTGAAAAATTAACATAGTATCAAAACATGTCATAAAAATGATTCAAAGGTCACCTATTTACATATAGGTATAGCAGCTCTAAGGTGAATCATAGCATACTAACTAAAATTTAACACAATCTACATACAAGAATGACACAAAAATGATGAAGTTCTTATTCTGATTCAAATCAAGATTAATAATAATGAGAATAAGACAAACGAACAAAACTACGAATTCTGAAATATAAATTTTGCAAAAACTATAAAATAAGTTTTATCAAAAGCATATTTTTTCAAACGAAGAAATTTGACTTCTATGGATTTATAAATTTTTATAATTTCTTTGGCCATGTCCACAGCAGGCACCTGCTAGCTACTGCTAGCTAGCAGGTTGAAGGTAATCTAAGATTACACATACTCATGGACAGCTTTGGTTTCCGCTAGCTAGCTGTCATATCAACAATTGAAATTCAAAAATGTAACAACAAAAAGGCAGAATATCTGATTTCAATTCAATATACGAAACGACGGTGACATAACATGTTCACAAATCAAATTATAAAGGGTAGGTAATTTAGAAATTGTATTTGGTAAATATGGGTTAAGTTTCTTGCTAGCTGTCAGATATGCCGCTAAATTGCTCCGCTAACCTGCTAGCTAGCAGGTGTCTGCTGTGGACACGGCCTATATGGGCTTATTTGCTTCATTAAATTTTTTCAACAGGTATACCAAATTCCAGCAAAATTAAGTGAGGTGTTGAAATCTATAACAAAAATAAAACTAATTTAAAATTTCAACTCATGCCATATAGCGCCCAAACTACGCAACTTTATACTGAGTTGAGTTTGGTCAAATCAGATAGTTGGCCAATTTTCCAGATTTGTATTTTTCAATAAGTAGGTATTATATTTATCAACACAAACTTAGGCCTGTGTTATTTATCAGACTGTTAGCTAATGAAGTTTACTTTCATAATTTCCAAAATGTATTCATTCACTTGTTATTTGATATTTTTTTAACAGATTGAAACTTAGTCAACCAGCCCCGCACCCAGGGTGAGTTGACACATGGTATGGAGTTGGATGATTTTACGGATGAACTTCTAAGAAATAATACAAATATATTGAGATAAAAATATATTGAAGGAAAACAAACATATATTCTCTTAAAACAAAACAAAATTACTATAAATATGTAGGTATACAAATACCTATGCGCATACAATATTGATTAGGTATAGTCACTTTCTGCAAATTCCGGATTATTCTCTGCCTGAAATTCTCGATCATCAGCTGTTGGCGGTGTTGATGCATAAAAACTAACCATCTACAATTTTTTGTAGATATAAGTTTGGTGTTTCAGGAGACTAATGAACTTGAGCTATGCTTATTCATAGTATTCATTTAGTTATCTATACAGTGTGTCTCAAAAGTAACTCAACTTGTCTATATTACAGTAATAAAAATTTAAATTCGAAGAAATTCACATTCACATTCACATTATGATAGATTGCAACACCTCCAGCTCGATTGTTTGATCGTTTGCGTTTGATGACACATGTGAATTTTGGTGTGCTGACGTACTCATAATTATTTAATCAAGTTTTGGTTAAAAACTCAATGTTTTATTTTATAACACCAACTGCGATATCCTTCAAATAAGCTCGAAGTCTTTAAAATCTATCAAGTTATTACTTATAACCTCCAATAATTTAAACACATATCGAATGCACCATTATTGCAAAATAATTTAAGGATATATTTTCTTAAATAGCACACCCAGTATATTTTTTCTGATTCTCATACAGTATCTTTTTCATCCAAACCATAACTGTCAAAACCTTAGAGTTTATTATTTCGACAGTTTTACTTTCAAACGGTCATAACTTTAGAATTGTGTGAGTACGAGAAAAATTATACTCTGTGTGCTATTTAAATAAAGTCTTTGAATTATTATATTTTTAAATTATTCATTTATTTTAAGTAAATCCTTCAGGAATTGTGGAATAAGCAAGTTACTTTTAGCAAAGAGTTGTTTCTAATCTTTGCTTTTAGTACATGCTGTATAAATAGCTAGAATATCTTAAGATATGAATAGCTAGCTTAATATTACTAGGCATTCAAAATTTGAGCATAATCTTTGATGATTTTCTTGAAGGTGAAATGATGAGAAAGACTATTTTTTATTTTTGAATGACGTATCCAAACGGAGAAGGTATACAATTCGACTGTCTGCTTTTTTTTTGGTTGCTGTATATAGTAAACGTACTCGGATTTTGATGATTTCTGATTTATTTGAAAGAGGAAACATGAGAAATGGTCCCACATTCATAAAAACTCAAATCTGAAATCTCCTTCCCTCCGAAAACCGCCCCCAAATGGAGTGAAGGGTGCAATTTTTTTCGAAAATCAGAAATCCGAGATGGCAGAATTATAGATAACAAAATATCCGGAAAAGCTTAAATTGTTTTTTTAAGAGCTACGGTGTTCGATTTTAAGCGCTGTTAAAATTTGAAATATGCTATTTGCGCTATGTGAAATAGGCAATTGCCTTCTTAAATTGAAAATATGAGAATGGATTATTAAAGACCAAATTATTTGTATTTACTTTGAAAAAAATTCCATTGATTTACTGTTTTCGAGAGGTAAAGTCTTAAATTTACATATATATATCTTAGACCTTTGAATTATAAGGTCTATGATATATATATATATATATATATATATATATATATATATATATATATATATATATATGTACTAAATGACTTAGGTCTTTACAGTAGATAGATGGCTATAATCAAACATAGCCATAAACTACCAACCATGAAAACAACTACTCGGTGGACAAAAGCCCCATCCCGCATTGAATTATATCATCGCTGGCAGGTGCAAAGGATCGAGATCTATCCCGATACCAATTGCGGTAACTTCTTACACCTTTTTGTTTCATTATCTATGGAACACATCACTTTTGAACCAAGTACAGGATCACTGTGATTTCGACCTTATTAGGATCTCATCAGCTGAACATATGGTTCGGGATGTGTCCAAAGAGTCAGAAAACTGCTGGTTCTACATCGACAAGCGATGCAAACAACCAAACAGCGTGCCGCTTCCAGCGCCACCTAGGAGTTAGAAGTTAAAGTTGAACGCGACCCACGTATCAATGTGAAAAGATGTAAAGATTTCGCTACTGAAAGATATGTACTAAATGACTTCGGTCTTTACAGTAGATAGATGGCTATAATCACACATAGCCATAAACTACCAACGATGAAAACAACTACTCGGTGGACAAAAGCCCCATCCCGCATTGAATTATATCATCGCTGGCAGGTGCAAAGGATCGAGATCTATCCCGATACCAATTGCGGTAACTTCTAACACCTTTTTGTTTCATTATCTATGGAACACATCACTTTTGAACCAAGAACAGGATCACTGTGACTTCGACCTTATTAGGATCTCATCAGCTGAACATATGGTTCGGGATGTGTCCAAAGAGTTAGAAAACTGCTGGTTCTACATCGACAAGCGATGCAAACAAGAGTAGTTGTTTTCATCGTTGGTAGTTTATGGCTATGTGTGATTATAGCCATCTATCTACTGTAAAAACCGAAGTCATTTAGTACATATCTTTCAGTAGCGAAATCTTCACATCTTTTCATATATATATATATATATATATATATATATATATATATATATATATATATATATATATATATATATCTTCCTATCAATAGAGCGTCCGTACATTTACGAATTGCATTTAATAGAGCGTCCGTGGTAATTGAGCGTCCGTATACGGACGCTCTATTACACATCAGTGTAATTCTGGTCAAGATGATCATCTTAACCGATGGAACAAAAATTGGAAGGACGCTCCATGCACGTCCCAAGAGATTTTTGATTGATATTCGAATATAATTAGTTCGATATATCTGGCGCAGCGCGGCGCTGAAATATTCATTTTGAATACGTTAACTTTCATTCCATCGCGTATTGGGCGTCCGGCAATCTGGCAACAACGAAACACATGAATTTCATTTCAACGACTTTTACACTCATATAGGGTCTTCTGATATATATTCGAAGCACTTATAAATTATTCGTTTGTGATCATGTGGATAAACCTGGTGCCATTCGAATCAATAGAAGAAAAAATCGCTCTAGATAAAAACCATTCTTTGATTTTTTTTTATTTATAGTATATATTTAAATTTATTTTTTTAATCATTATTCAATGTATTGGGAACAAAGTGAACTAACAATACGAACAATATTGACGTACTACTACTGACAGACGTTTCATTTAAAATGGAGGACATAAACTCTATCGTATTGTATTCCGCGAGGATATAGACTAATAAATCATATTCGACAGATTTGTATTCATGGTGGCATTTATACTAAGACCAATTTAGATTTCCATAACATTTGTGTAAAAGATCTTTGCGCGAAGATAGATGCAGAATTAACACAGCTTAAAAATATGAAAATTAGTTTTTGTTGTGCCTACAGATCACCGGATGGTGATAGTAATTTTTTTTAATATTATCTGCACAGAATATTATCAGAAAAAAAACTCCAATAATAAGATACAGACAATAAATTAACTGAATGCAAACATATTTTTTATCACATGATATGCTAGAAAAAGTTTTTGTTGACACCAGCGGATAACTAAATCTAGAGAAACTAGAGTCGATAATCTGTTCACAAATTTAGATGATAACATTTTCATTCTTGAAGTCATAGAGCCGCACTTGCCCGACCATAAAGGAATTTTATCATGTGTCGACCAATGTCAAAAAAATCTATCTCAGGTTTCACAGCTGCATTAGATGAAATGATCTGAAATATATGCCATTTAGATCCAGAAACAAAAGCTGCTCATTTAGTTTACTCTGTCAGATCTTTAAACATCTCGTTTTCCATAAAATAAGTTATGTATCCCTGAAAATAACTTTAAAATGTTGAGATTTCTACGTCCCTAAAGCTGGCAGAGCAAAGTGAGTAGAATCAAAAATACAAATCTGTTGTAGAGCTAATTAAATGCTGTGTTCCGAAATTAATTGCTCTCATAGTTTTTATTTTTGGAAAATGGCTGCTTTGCTAGCTTTAGACTAAAGCTATCACAGCAACCTTTGAAAACTTATTTTTTTAGAACTTCTTTTATAGTGCTGTTAAGGTTAATTAATTGTTAATTAAGTGCTGTATTCCGAAATTATTTATTCTTATTTATAGTTTTTCGGAAAATGGATACTTTAAAAAATCTATTATTTCGGGATAATCTTATTTTGTCCTTGTAGAGCTAATTAAGTGCTAATTAACTGCTGTATTCCGAAATTAATTGCTCTGATATTAAAAAAATTGCTGCTTTGTTAGCTTTAGATCTAAAGCTAGCAGAGCAACCTTTGAAAATCATAATTTTTCAGAACTTTTGTTTTAGCGATTGTAGGGCTTATTAAGTGCGGTACTCCGAAATTAATTTCTCTAATAATTTTTTGAGAGAGAACGTTCTTTTAAGACAAATAAAAATGTCAATTTATCTATTGTGGGGATATTTATAGCTTTAAAGGTACACCGGGCAACTTGAAACTACTTAATTTTATGTAATCCATTTTTAATTCCATTTTAAAATTGAGATTTTAATGTTTTTGAATTTATTATCTCTCCCAATGAAGAAATGTACAATTCTGATACTAAAAAGCTAAGGGATAAAACTTAATTTATGTAGGACCGGACGGTTTTCGATTGCTAACCGTATATGTTCCTATGACTGTAAGATAGGTTTACCGGTGGATAAGTTCATTACTAACCACGTCGGTAAGTACTTTTCTTACGGATATAATTGTATTGGCCGAAATATTATAGAAATTATAGAAATTAATTTCGGGGAACAGCACTTGATTAAATAACATAGGAAATATGTAAATTTTATTGTTTTTTTATAAAAAATACCTCAAATAATGGTTACCGATATAGTTTATATATCGGGTGTATAGATTATATGTTTTTGCTCTGATAGCGACAATCTCTGCCATTTTCTAAAAACTATAAGAGCCGATAATTTCGGAATGCAGCATTTAATTAGCAATTAATTAGCTCTACAAGCACGAAAAAAGTATTTCTCGAAAAAGTGTTTCTTGAAGCAAAGCAGTCATTTTCCGAAAACTTTAAGAACAATTGAGTTTGGAATACAGCACTTAATTAGCCCTATAAACACTAAAAGAAGTTCTCGAAAAGTTGATTTTTAAAAGCTGCTCTGTTAGACTTAGATCTAAAGCTAGCAAAGCAGCTATTTAGAAAAAACTATAAGAGCAATTAATTTCGGAATAAAGCAAATAATTAGCACTTAATTAGCTCTACAAGCATCAACTACGATTTTCTAGAAAAAAATAATTTTTAAAAACAAAGCATACATTTTCCTAAGAACCATAAAACAACAATTAATGTCGGAATACAGCACTTAATTAGACCTTAAGCACTAAAAAAGAAGTTCTCAATGAATATTTTTAAAGGTTGCTCAGCTATCTTTAGATCTAAAGCTAGCAAAGCAGCCATTAAAAAAATGTAAGACCAATTAATTTCGGAATACAGCAATTAATTAGCACTTTATTCGGTCTACAAGCACCAAATAAAATTTTCTCGGAAAAGTTGATTTTTTAAAGCAAAGCAGTCATTTTCCAAAAACCATATGAGTAATTAATTTCTGAATAAAGCACTTAATTAGAACTTAATTGGCCCTATGAACACAAAAAAAGTACTAAAAAATATTTTTAAATGTTGCTCAGTAAGCTATAGATTTACAGCTAGCAAATCAGCCATTAAAAAAAACTATAAGAGCAATTCATTTCGGTATACAGCAGTTAATTAGAAATTAATTAGCTCTGCAAGCACCAAATTTGTAATTTTGATTCTGCTCACTTTGCTCTGCTAGCTTCAAGGACGAGACAATTCTCCTGATATTAAAAATCTTAAGTCACAACTAACCCAGGTTCATACTATTGCCGAAGTGACCAGGACGCTCGATAGCTTCGAATTACTTAACATTAACAAATCGAAAAAAGTGGAGTTTATTAATAAGATAATATCTGAATCAAAAATAAGCAAAAGTCATTCTGGGGAATATTAAATACAAATTTAGGTAAAACTAATAACCTAAGGAATGAGAGCAATTTATCCGCTGAGGACTTTGCCAACTCTTTTGAACATTGCATAAACAATTTAATGCAAAATTCTGCGAACTATATTGCAAATCCCTTCGATTCTTGCATGCAAAAATAGCAATAAACCATTTGACTTCTTACCTACATCCAACAAGTTAATCAGAAATATTGAACATTGTTCATAAACTGAAAAATTCTAGAGCCGCAGATAAATAAAAATGTAGCGATTGCTTTACCGAATCTATTTAATCTTCGTATGAGTACATTTATTTTTCCAGATATTCTCAAGGTTTCCAAAGTTACACCTATCTATAAAAAGGGAAATACTCTCAGGTAACTGAAGCTGAATGTAGATAAAGATTATCTAAGAATGGCATATTTTGTTATGTTTCATAGCATAATAGTGACCGTATGCTTTGATAATCTGGAGAAACACATGTCACAGCCCCAAAATATGCATTGCACAAAAAAAGTCATTCGAATAATAACATCCAGCAAATATGATGATCACTGTAAGCCATTGTTAGAAAAATTGAACATCCTGCAATTACCATGTTGCTGCATTTTGCAGTGCCTGCTTCATATAAAAAACATGCCAAAGAATCCAGCACAATTATGTTTACTCTTATAATACAAGAGAAAAAAAACTATATCTGTCCTCCATTATTCAGACATAGACCCATAATTCCTATAAATTTTTGGACATAAAATTGAATAATGCTTTGCCAAACAATTCAAAGATAATAATATGTCTTGTGCATCACTCAAATTTAAGATCCGTAAATATTTAACATAACACCGTTTTAACTTCTTAGATGATTATCTGGAACATGTTGTAAGTACATTTATGTAGGTAATCCTTTTTTACCCTTTATTCTAGATTGTTATTACTATTATTTTCTTTTTTTAACATGTTCATAATCCTTGTCTTGAATTATTAGATTAGATTATTATGTCATCATCTGAAGCATATTTTAATGTATTTTATTTGATGTGATCTATATCACTATCCAGGACAAATGAATACATGCCTAATTGTTTACATGAAATAAATATTTCTATTTCAATTTGATGTTTAAGACAGAAATAATGACAAAGATGAAAATGAGTTTACATTTTAAAATCATTAGCATCTACAATTCCATTTTGCATAAATTGAATTATAGAATATATGACAATTGAGTGATTGTAATAAAGTTTAAGGAACAAAGTCAGATGAAATACTATTCGGAGAAACAACCAATGCTAGGCAGCCGCTGGTAGTTTCAAAATACGAGAAATATATTTTAGATCACATTTCATCATCCCACTCCACTGCACATTTGGCAATAGCGCCGGACGCTGTATTTACGGTAAATGAAATAAATATACACCATATGGACGCTCTATTGTTTGTAAGATAGAAATTATTATATACATTGGACGCCCAAACGGCTATAGAATGAACGGAGCTCACATTGATGGCGAAGTGAAATATATACGGCAAGGACGCTTCATTACTGTTTTTTGAAAGGACGCCAGAATGATACCGAGATGTATATATATATATATATATATATATATATATATATATATATATATATATTGATTTTGTATTCTTGACTGGATTTATAATAAATAAAAAGATGTTCTTGGGGATGCAGTCATATATTCAATAAAATTCTTTGACTAAAGCCGAGCTTTCGAGAATGTTTATTCTCTTCTTCAGGGCAAAAATCGTGAATTTAGAATAAATTAACCAAAAACAGGAAAGATTTCATAGCCATCAATTATAAATAATGACATTTGTAATTGATGGCTATGAAATCTTTCCTGTTTTTGGTTAATTTATTCTAAATTCACGATTTTTGCCCTGAAGAAGAGAATAAACATTCTCGAAAGCTCGGCTTCAGTCAAAGAATTTTATTGAATATATGACTGCATCCCCAAGAACATCTTTTTATTTATATATTTATATATATATATATATATATATATATATATATATATAGATTTTGTATTCGTGACTGGTCAATTTTATTAAATATATGACTGCATCCCCAAGAACATCTTTTTATTTATATATATATATATATACTATGGATTTTTTGAACCATTTATAGTATATTCTCAGGTATCTCTTGGAATTTAGGTTCGTGTTTTAAAAACATCAAAACGATAAAAACAGATAATTAAATTAAAAAAACATAGTTAAAAAGACGTTCCGCCATTGGGGCTCCATAGCTTCATCAGTTCTATATTAGAGAGAGAGAGAGAGAGAAATGCTTTATTGTCGAAAAAATATAAATTTTGTAGACAAAGCAAAATAAAAATATCAAAATCAAACAATACAAAAACAAAACAAAGTCAAAACTAAAAATTAAATTAAAATTAATCAAATTTATATAATATAAAACAAAAATATATATCAGAATGAAACCTACAGCTGTATATTCGGTTAGAAAGTAAGTTAACATACAGCTGTAAATTCAGTCAGAAGGTAAACACTAACTAAATCACAAAACAATAACAAATTTTGTACAAACAATAAACCAGTGCGTGAGCTGAGCAGAAACGTGCCTTAGTGAAAAAAGTCATTAACTGCATAAAAGGCATTATCCTAGGTAGTAGGTATTTAATTGAATCTGGGATAAGCCGTTATAGATTTAATTTCGTGTGACAGATGATTTTACATTACAAAAGACCCTTAGGATATCAAACATCAAATAATATTCACTAAACCAGTGGGTGTAAGAAGCTTAATATTAAGTATTAACAATTTTGAACAAAAAATTCGCTTACTGCATAAAAGGCTCTCTCCAGTAAGTATGATTTCAAAACCTTTCGAAATTCAGGAAAAGATCTTATGGATTTGATTTCAAATGGTAGATGATTGTGCATTTTTTTTGCATTGTACAGTATAGAGCTTTTAACCAACTCTGAGCGAGGGGTTGGCAGATAAAGATCATGCTCCGTGTTTCTAAGCGGATAGTTGTGAGATGGCCTCTCTGGAATAGAAGATACGTGCTTGCGGATTAAGGATACAGATTCAAATATGAATAGGGACGGAAGAGTTAATATTTTGAATTTTTTAAAGTAATCCTGGCAATGAGTCCTACTGCTTAGTCTCAGTGAATACCGAACAGCTCTCTTCTGCAGTTTAAAAATACGTTCAAATTGAGTTGCACAACACGTACCCCAGAATGGAAGGGCGTATCGGAGATGCGACTCAAAAATGGCATAATAGACTGTTCTAGAAGTAGACAAGTTGAGCTCCTTGGAAACTGATCTCAGCGCAAAGCATGCAGAACTTAACCTTTTTGATAAAGCATCGATGTGCAAGTCCCATTTTAAGCGGTTGTCTACAATAAGCCCCAAGAATTTCACAGATTCAACGGCCTCAATAGTGGTGTTATTAAGCACAAAAGATTGCAATGTACTTTTATATGATAAAACTTTTGTTTTAGAAACATTGAGGCATAGGAGATTTGAATCGCACCAAGATTTAATCGTGACTAAGTCTCTAGATACAGTCCTATGAAGTGTCGTAATATCCGGGTTGCTCCACGTGAAACTAGTGTCATCCGCAAAGAGGCAGATTTCACCGCTAATGTTAAGACTAGCAATGTCGTTGATAAAAAGCAGAAACAAAATAGGGCCCAGTACTGAACCTTGAGGCACTCCATATTCAATTGGTTTACAAGAAGACATCGACGTATCAACCCTCACAATCTGAGTCCTGCTGTTGAGATACGACTTAAACCATTCGAGAGACACTCCTCTGAAACCGTAGTACTCCAATTTATTAGTTAATATATTATGATCTACGCAATCAAAAGCCTTAGAGAAATCACAGAAAATTGTTGCTATAGAGTGATGGTTGATCAGGTTTGAGTATACATTATTAAAGAGGGAAAACATGGCATCATTTGTGCATTTGTTACTTAAAAATCCAAATTGATGGGTAGAGAGTATATTATATTTAAAAAGAAAAGATAGAAGCCTTTTTTTAACCAATCTTTCGATGATCTTTGATAATGTGGGAAGGAGTGCAATTGGGCGATAGTTCGAAGCTTGATCTTTATCTCCTCCTTTATGCAGAGGAACAATTATTGCCGTCTTAAGACAGTTTGGAAAAACTCCATTTTGGAATGATTTGTTAATTAAAGTGATAAAATGATTCAATGTGCATTCCGGCAGGTTCGAACACATTTTCAGAGTAAGCCCATCAGCCCCAGATGAAGATTTGTTTTTAATGTCATTAATTGTACTGTTAAGCTCTGCTAATACTACGGGTGTAAAGAAGAAACTGTGTAAATTCATATTAGCCTTAGGGAGAAATGAGAGGGGGTCATCGGAAGGAGTTATGGTGTTCTTTAAATGTTTTGCTACATCTACAAAGTAATTATTTAGGTTCTCGGGTGAAATAGATATTGTGTTAGATGATGAGGTCTTATTTCTTAAGTCATTCACAATAGACCACATTTCTTTAGCAACATTACCGGAATTGGCCAGCCTCCTATTATAATAAATGTCCTTGGCAGCTTTTATAGTCTTATGATAGATTTTTCTGTAACGTTTTACGTAATCATGGTAGAAGACGCTGTCCGATGATTTTTTTATGTAGGATAGTGAGCGCATGTTCTTTGCAGATGTACGTAAGCCTTTAGTAGACCAGGGTTTATGTTGTTTGATTTTTAGAGGCCTAAGAGGAAAGGATTTGAATGCCAAGTTAGATAAAGTTTTTATAAATCTCGGAAATTCGATATTGACATCGTCAGATAGGACAAACCAGTCTGTTGTTAGACATAGGTGCTTGAAGTTACGAAAATTTTTATCAGAAAAAATACGGCATAATTTGCGCGAAGCATTTTTGCACTTATATTTAGCCGAAAATTTTGTTAGTATTGCTTCATGATCCGAGAAACCTGAATTAAGGACAGTACAGTCAACGAATTTTGGATCGAAGGATGATACGACATAGTCTATAGTACTAGAACTAGTTTTAGTTATTCTGGTTGGTGAGTCAACATGCATGATTATGCCAAAAGAGTCGAAAATGGACTGAAGAGATTCTTGAGCAGTACACACATTGGAAAAGTCAATATTAAGGTCTCCACATAAAATTAACTTGCTTTTTAAAGGCAGGGATTCAAGCAAGCTCAGTAGTTTTTGACTGAATATATGCAAGTCAGCGTCAGGTGTTCTGTAAATACAAACTATATAAAGATTATAAGCACTATGATAGACAATGGAAAATTCAAATACTTTTTCAGACAATAGTTTATCGAATTTAGTTACAGCCGAAAAGTCGCTATTTGTAGACATTATCATAGTACCTCCATGAGATAAATTACTTCTATTAAATCTAGTTACTGTAGCGTAATTTTTGATAAACACAGGCTCATCAACATTTAACCAATGCTCAGTTATGGCAATAATTTCTGGAAAATTAAGTTCTTCTAATAAGAGAAATAATTCATCTGTTTTGTGTCACACAAAATTACACAAATACATTTCCGATATTATTTATTGCTCATGAGTAGGTGTATATATATATATATATATATATATATATATATATATATATATATATATATTTTATATAACATAATATGTATTTACAACATTTTTAAAAAAGCAAATTTGATTAGTGTTTCAGATCTTTTTTTATAAGATTTTTTATAATATATATATATATATATATATATATATATATATATATATATATATATATATATATATTTTATATAACATAATATGTATTTACAACATTTTTAAAAAAGCAAATTTGATTAGTGTTTCAGATCTTTTTTTATAAGATTTTTTATAATATATATATATATTTGATAAAATAGATTTTTGTTGGGGATGCAGTCATTTAATAAATAAAATTCTTTGGATTATGCCAAGCTTTCGAGAATGTTTATTCTCTTCGTCGGGGCAAAATTCGTGAATTTATATAAAATTAACCACAAACAGGAAAGATTTCATAGTCAGCAATCAGAAATGTCATTAGTTATTTATCTGATTGCTGACTATGAAATCTTTCCTGTTTGTGGTTAATTTTTTATAAATTCACGAATTTTGCCCCGACGAAGAGAATAAACATTCTCGAAAGCTTGGCATAATCCAAAGAATTTTATTTATTAAATAAATATTTTTTACAAAAAATTGGACCGACGTTATAGTTGATGCACTGAAAAGTATAAAATAATATTACTTCTATTGGTGATGGTACTTTTGAAGTTGTGCAGTTGCAGTTAGATTGATAGCTTTTGGCACCAACTTCACAAGTACCATCACCAATTGAAGTAATATTATTTTATACTTTTCAGTGCATCAACTATAACGTCGGTCCAATTTTTTGTAAAAAATATTTATTTCACACTTTTGAGTGTAACATTAGTCCCGAAAATCGTTGAACGTTCACTATACCATATCAATGAAGATAATACTTATCCTATTACCCACGTATATTCCTTGCTTGTAGTGGTTATTATTGAGATCTCAGAACATCGCGGCGGAAATACGCTTGAATATTTTAGTTGTTACCATTTAACACCGATTTAACTCGAAAACCGTAATTCTAAGGAAAACATGTTCATTATAAATGTTGCTACAAATAATTATATCTTTCATGTAGTATCGAAAAATTTTCAATTTTCGAAAGAAATTGTCCTCTCCACATAGCAAAAATACATATTTAACATGCGTCTATCTCGAAAACCGTAACACTTTTGAAAAAATGTTCAATTTAAACGTTTCCGGATATTGTCCTATCTTTAATTATACCAACTCAGATTTTCGATTTTCGAGAAAATTCGCCCCCACCACCCCTTCGGGGGCGGTTTTCGGAGGGAAGGAGATTTCGGATTTGCGTTTTTATGAATATGGGACCATTTCTCAATCCCCTTCTTTCAAATGAATCCAAAATCATCAAAATCGGAGATCGTCTACTATATAAAAGGCGCGAACGAACCAAAAAAAAAATAAAAAAAAATAAAGCAGACAGTCGAATTGTATACCTCCTCCGTTCGGGGTTCGTCGGTCAATGACTGCATCCCCAACAAAAATCTATTTTATCAAATAATAAACCAGTCAAGAATTCAGAATCAAATATATATATATATATATATATATATATATATATATATATATATATGCGCGACGATAGGTATTTGTAGGTTTCTGAATAATAACAAATACAAGCAAAGTATACATGCGTAATAATGGTATACGTGAACGTTCAACGATTTTCGTGCTAATGCAACACTCAAAAGTGTGATAAATATTTCTTACAAAAAAAAATTACCTATGTTATCAGTTGATGCTTTTGATGCTCAGAAAGTGAAGTTGGTGCCAAAAGTTTTCAATCTAACTGAAACTGCACAACTTCAAAAGTAACAGGACGAATAGAATTAATATTATTTCGTATTTTTCAGTGCACCAAATATGTAATAACGTCGGTCCATTTTTTTGTAAGAAATATTTATATTTTATATTGTAGATAATTGTGTATTATTTTTGATTTTGTGATTAAATGGCACATATATACAAAAGCTTCTCAAGCTATCTTTTTAATCATTATGCTACACGTTTGTCTAGATAATGAAGTACAATAATTGTAGATGCTGATGTAGAGATGCTTATCTTGGATCAATTTTATGACGAACAAAAAATTGTTTACCCGTTTTTTACCGATAAGGCGCCGCTGACGGCTGTATCAATAAATTAGAAGGCAGACAAAACACGATCGATCGCCATGTGGCATAGCCACTCGCACACACACACACACATACACACATCTTGAGGTTCCCTGGGCCCTGGCTCCTGGCTGGCAGACATTTTCGGCGGAAATCCACGAATTTCAGCCACTTTTCCTTTGCCGGGGTTGATTGCCTCTCTAATGGGGCCAACACTCCTGCCTGAAGACTTGGACGGGTATATCTGCCGCAGGTTCGCTAGCACAACGAGTGTCTAGAAGGATTACTTCTTATCGTCGAAATCATCGGCCGTGGCTTTTCTTTTTATTAGTTCGTTTCTCCTGAAATTTGTATTAAATGGCTGTAATAAAATGAAATAGATTATCAAAAAAACAGAATACAATAAAATTGAAATCATTCGTGGGTAGTGAAATCAATCAGATACAGACGTCATTGTTTTGGCGAAACAAACGCTTGATAAACTTACTCAATGATCGATGTGTTTTGATTAATATCTTTGAGTTTTTGCTCACTTTTATTTACCTATTTTAACATATACCTAGAGCCGTATTCACAATCAAATCTTAGTTTGGTACTAGTTTAGTTTGTTTGTTATTATGGTAACGATAATATCAAACGTGATAGTTTTTAAACCCAAACTAAACTAAGATTTGGTTGCAAATATTTGAATATTCTTCTTATAATTTCACGAGAACTCAATAAAAAGTATGTAATTGGCTCTAGCTGCTATGTATCTTAATCATAATGTTCAAGAATGATAAATATTTTTACAAAAATGTGGTGAAGTTGAAGGTAAAAGAAGACTTTTGGCACCAACTTCAAATGTACCAGCCTCAATAGATTTAAACATTGCAGACAATGGTATTTATTTAAATTCTGAATAATAAAAACTAGTACAAGCTAAGCCTATAACATGGGTAATAGGACAAGTACTATCTTTTCTGGTATTAGTGAACGTTTAACAATAAATATTTTTTACAAAAAATTGGATCGACTTTATTAGTTGGTGCACTGAAAATTATAAAATAATATCAATTCTCTTTGTGCTGGTATTTTTGGAGATGGTGCCCACAACAACAAACTACAACTGCACATCTTATTTATATAAATATTACAATATTTATTAAATGCTCGAATCGAATATTCGGATGACCTTCGACCTTCTTCGCTTGTCAGACAAAATTTAAAATTGTGGACAAAAATCACTCTCCATTCTTTTGAGGGGAACTTTTATAATATTCTTTTTATAATGGAAAATGGATCATAGAATCTATTCAGCCTTACTCAAATTAGCGAGAAACCTTAGAGTAATATTGTTACTCATTATAAGTACAACTCTTACATTGTTACAAGGATGGGGAATTTTGTCTTATTATTTTCTCGCTGACAAACTCGAGGGCTTCAGCTTGTCTGTTAAAAGACTGGTTGTTGGGGTTGTTTTCGTTTTTCTTTAAGGTAGGTAAACTTTGATCTTCCCTTTCCTCATATTAACTTTATGATTTATTGATTTTTTCCCGTACTAATTTAGTAATTATCATATGTACAATGCTGTCAGGCCTTCAGACAAAACAAATATAGGTACTCAAAAATATTCACAATTTACCTCTCCAAAAAATAAATACGTTAGATGACTTTTATTTTGGAAACAGCTGATAGGCATCTCAAATTATAACAGATTGTAAATATTTGAATATTTTTCTCATACTTTCACGAGTACTCAATCAAAAGTATGTCATTTGCTGTAATGCTATGTATCTTAATCATAATGTTCAAGAATGATAAATATTTTCTACAAAGTTGAAGTTGAAGGTAAATAGAAGAGTTTTGGCACCAACTTTAAATGTGCCAGCACCAATAGATTTAAATATTGTAGGCAATGATATTTTCTTAAATTCTTACAGGTGAAATTTTCAATTTAAAAAAAAAAATGTCCCCTCGATTCTCTTTAGGGGTATTTTAGGGATAAGGAGTTTTTGGATTTTTTGAAGAATTATCAAAATCGGTGTACGCTTACTAGGTAAAACGCGCTTAAGTACATCCAAAAATCTGGTGTGTGCTCTCAAACGAATTCCATCGTATACGAAATCGTCAGATAGAACCAAAACAAACAAGATGGGTCATATTCAATTTTAGCATAGGCCGAGCCTTTTAGCCAGAAAATGAATAAACAGAAAATTTAAGGATTCATTTGAACATTTTTCTTGTTTCTTTTCATAGATACGCGTTACAGCAGATGGCACCTAAAGGACTTCTAGGAGAATAACTTTCAACAAAATCGAGCTGTTTTCGCGCTACAGTCTCGAAAAAAACAGATGTTGCCTAGCAACCAGTGCGAGCAGGACACCCATCATCCAACGATACCCTACAAAACAGAAACGAAAGCATCTGTTGAAAACTAGACATTGAAAATTTTACACGATTGCAATAGATTCCTTAAGAACTAGGGTTCCTACATTATCGGTAGAAAATAAAAAACGCCAACATACAATTGAAATGTATTCGTCAAAAATATAACAGCTTCAACTAAAACACTTTTTTCCGTAAGAAAATTACTGGAATAGATTGATTCTGTTAGGACATTTAATCCGAAACATAAAAAATAATCACATAGTCTGGAGGATAATAATTAGTAATTGTAAGGTATGTAATTGGACCTAAACACAAAAAAACAATTAAGGCTGAATACATTTTCTAATAACAATCAAATGACTGTATGCAGTACGAAGTTTTTTTTATATTTAACCTCGTATTACGATACTAACAAGATAAATGGTGAAGCAACTTTTAAATTAACGATAGAGTGATCTTGCAAAGCTAATTTATAGATAATCGAAAGAACTGAAATATTTCAAAATGTCTTTATATTTTTGCAATTGCAGTAGAACTTCCCTATAACGAAAGCGTTAAATCCAAAAAAAAATATTATATGGAAACTTCTTTATACTGAATATATTTGTTTCTAGTGTCAAATAACAAAATGTGCAAATTTTTAATGTTACTGACAGATTTTTACTTTCCTACGCTACTATTATAGTAGCTGTATAATTACTTTCCTACGCTACTATTATAGTAGCTGTATAAGGAAAGTATTGTAATCGTGTGAAATTTTCGGTATCGAGATTTTTACAAATATGTTGACGTTTCAGAGTTTTCTAAGTCTAATAAACATATTTTCAGCCATTGGTCTGTCTGTCTGTCTGTCTGTCTGTGACAGCATTAGCTCGGAGACGGATCGGCGTATTTTGCTTTCTTTTTTGTTTTGTTTGGTACCAATATCACTCGCCGGTGGCACTGAATGAGTATCCTGTATACACTGGGTGTTGAGCTATAGCCAAAAAACGTGATTTGCTCAAGACTATAGCGCGAAAACGGCTCTAAGGGTTTTGATTAAACTTGCCTAAAGTATTCTCCTGAGAGCCCTTTAACACCCTCATATAGCGCCATCTCTGAAAAAAAGCACAAAAAAAGTTATGCTTGAATAAAATTTCGTATTTTCCACATGTTTCTTCAGATTCTGGCTAAACGTTTCATCTTCCGCAAAAATGTTACATGACCATTGTTGTTTGTCTTGACATGCTGAAAAAAATGAGTGGTAGCACGATTTGACCAGAGGATTTTTACTTTACTATTGCTATTATCGTCGCTATGTAAGGAGAGTATTGTAATAGTGTAAAATTTTTCATTCACTGGAATTTGCCTGCGAGCGGTAGGAAAGTCGTGTGAGGGGACACACCAGATTTTTTTCTAGTACTTTCAGTTGGTACCATAATGAAAATGTTTATCGGAAAATAACTATAATGTTTGACCACAACGCGTAGCCTAAGAAATTTTCCACCAACGCTGCCAATCATAATAAAACAAGTATTGCGTTTTTTTGTTAAATTATAGGATGTGCCAGTTATCTCTTGAGAAATAAGGAAATGCCAATACTAACAAATATTCATAATTTCGTTCATTCATTACAGAAAATTAGTGAATATGTTCTGTTTCTTTCATCTTGAAACTGTTATTAAAAAATCGTAACGAAAACTGAATCAGAAACATAAATGTTAAAATGGAAACATCTTTTAACTCACTAATACATAATAATCCTCCGATACTTATTCCATGACATTTCAGTATTGTATGGTTTTGAAGCTCTTACCAAAATATCGATCATACAATTTGAATCACCTTTTAAATTGTTGGATAATATTCTTTAGAAGGGTAAATATCCAGAAGTCTTTATTGGCTTCGATGATTATCGTTACTATCAGGACAGTTTTCGACAACTTTTCCGGATGAAACTCCAGGCTTCTATCCTCTTTGTCCTAATGTACGTACATCGGCAACGCTGCTCTATATATTCGGCGCCTGCTGACCCAGTTCTTTCACGTGTTGTTTTTCGGTGTGCCCGTAATCCTCTCCCCCATTCTCCTTGTTCAGATCAATTTATGACTGTTGGTAAAAACAGTAAAAAATAGTATAGATTCTTTATTTATCAATCCTATTCTAGTCTAGAATGATCATATACCATTATATTTTATCTTCTTGTATTAGATAAAGAAATAGAAATGATACAGAAAATCATTGTGAACATTTCCAAATTTGCGAATAAAAAATATGATATGAAATATGTTTTTGTTGAATAATTATTACGATAACTTATCTTTTATACCTTTTGACATATCTATGTATTTTTTCTGGAACAGAAATACCGTCTTCGTAGCTCACGAAAATGTTTATATCTTGTAAACAATTCAAAATTGTAAATCCAAATTTCAGAAGCAATTAGGTAAAAGTCTAAGCTAATTGTTAATATTCTATTGATGTTGCCAATTTTTCCTTAAAGGTACAGGCCTATTTCAATTTCTCAAATACCTGTTTCCTATAGCTAAACTCAAAATTTATCGAAAAATTAATCAAAATAAAGAAATGTCCCATCTTGCCGAGAAAGTCTGATTTTTCAAGTTGTCAAACAAGGGACGATTGTAATACAGAAATTGATATTTTGTAAAAGTAAAGAACATTTAAGTTTAGTAGGCAATAAAATTAATTCGAAAATCGGAAAATTATTCTCGGTTATATTCATGCAATCAAATCAATAAAAGAATGGTATACTTTTGAATTGAGATTTTCATATTCTGCAACGCAAAGCATTTTATACCTTCATAAGTTACATTTAGGTAACTTCTCACATAGGTTAAACGCGGTTTACAAGACACCAGATTTTTTGAAAACATAATTTGGACTGATGAAGTCACTTTTGTGAGAAAAGAGTTCACAAATCGACATTTTTGTGGTGCTCAAAATAGAAAATCAACTACAATTTCTGATAAACTCATTTTGTTTGGTGATGAACACCAAAAAGTACGCTATTTTTGACCGACGAACACCGAACGGAGGAGGTATACAATTCGACTCTCTGCTTTTAGGTAAATTTCTTATAGATTCAAAAATCAATCTCTCAAATATCTCGGTCGAGTTCGTTATTGGGCAATATCGGGTAAGTAGTTTCCAAATGGCGACCGTTCAAACAAAAAATATCAAAAAAGAGCCGTAGTGTAAATATCATCAAAAATAATTTAGGTTATAGATATAATCAGTACCTACAACTTTTGTTCAAAGCAATTTTTCATAAAATACACAGGTAAAAATATAAAAATTAGTAAAGAAAAATAACAAATATTGATAAAACATGAACACTCAATATAAATTTGATGTAATTCTACATTTTCTGGAGATCTTAATATAGACCCTGATTTAAAAAATATATAGTATATTTATTGAAAAGAAATAGGCGAAAAAAAAATTCTGCCTTGAAGTGGAACTCGAACCCTGTCTGCTTTATATTCAACAGCCAAAACAAAAACCTCTAACCGCAAGGCTATGACACATACGACAATTTTATGTAATAACATGTAGGTATACCAATGAAAAGGTTGTTCAAATTTCAATTCAATGAATTTTGAAAAATTTACCTTTCCGCTGACTACAGGCCATCGGGATTTTTTTTCAATTTGGTTTGTGCGCGCCTTTTATATAGTAAACGAGCTCCGATTTTGACGATTTTTGATTCATTTGAAAGAGGAGGCTTGAGAAATGGTCTCATATTCATAAAAACGCAAATCCAAAACCTCCTTTCTACCGAAACCCGCGCCCAAATGGGGTGGAATATGCAAATTTTCTCGAAAATCGAAAATCTCAGAAGAATAATTAAAGATAAGGCAATATCTGGAAACGTTTAAATTGAAGACTTTTTCAAGAGTTACGGTTTTCAAGTTAGAGGCATGTTAAATTCTCAAATATATGTATTTTTGCTATGTGGAGAGGGCGATTTCTTTCGAAAACTGAAAATCTGTGGGTACAAAATTATTTGTAGCAACATTTATAATGAACATTTTTTCCTTAGAGTTACGGTTTCCGAGTTATATCGGTGTTAAAATGGTAACATCTAAAATACTTAAGCGTGTTTCCGCAGCGATGTTTTGAGATTTCAATAATAACAACCACAAGCAAAGAATATAAGTAAGTGAGTAATACGAGTAAGTACTATCTTCATTGGTATTAGTGAACGTTCAAACGATTTTCGTGACTAATATTACACTCAAAAGTATGAAATAAATATTTAAAAAAAATTGAACCGACGTTATTAGGGTGCACTGAAAAATATAGAATAATATTAATTCTTTAGGTGCTGGTACTTGTGAAGTTGGTGCCAAAAGTTATCAATCAAACTGCAACCGCACAACTTCAAAAGTAACTGCACCAATAGAATTAATATTATTTTATAGTCTTCAGTGCACCAACTAATAACGTCGATCGGGTAACGTGTTTTGTAGAATAGTTATTTATTATACAAAGGAAAAAATTAATAGATTTTAGCTCGAGGTTGTGTTGTCGACCGGCGCGAAGCGGAGGGAGACATGAAACCGAAGTAAAATTTGAAGTTTTAAAGTGGAAGGCGATAATTAGACAAGCGTTGCTAAGGAAACCTTTAAAGTAATCAAATATCTATCAGTTTAATTCTGTGTTTTGATTGATATTTATGTGTATATATATATACCCGGGAAGAAACTACTCACTTTTTCCCTCACCTATCAACAGAGATAAAATGTCAAACTCTTTTCCCGTCACAGAAAAATAGTTATTTATTATACAAGGGAAAAAAGTACTATATTTAAAATCTAATATTTTTCCCGTGTATAATACACAATTTTTTTCTGTGACGGCAAAAATGATTTAGTATTGAAAAAATATTACAATATATTAAAGTCAGAAGATTATCGAAGTAAAATTTTAAATTTTAAGGTGGTAGGCGACAATTAGAGATGCGTTGCTAAGGAAACCTTTAAAGTAATCAAATATCCTTTAATCCTGTGTTTTGATTGATATTTATGTGTATATATATCTACCCGGGAAAAAAGTACTCACTTTTTTCCCGTGGGAAAAAAAGTATTACTTTGTCACCTGTTAACAGAGATAAAATGTCAAACTTTTTTCCCGTCACGAAAAAATTGTTATTTATTTTACAAGGGAAAAAAGAACTAGATTTTAGCTCGAGGTTGTGTCCGAAAGCTAAAATCTAATATTTTTCCCGTGTATAATACACTATTTTTTTCTGTGACGGGAAAAACGATGATTTAATATTGAAAAAATATTACAATATATTTAGGTCAGAAAATTATCGAAGTGAAATTTGAAGTTTTAAAGTGGTAGGCGACATGCGTTGCTAAGGAAACCTTTAAAGTAATCAAATATCTGTCAGTTTAATTCATTAATTTAATGAGTTAAAAGACTTGATCCCAACAAATTCAGGAGTAGTTAGAAATCTTTTGGTTGTAAATTACCTAATACTTTTTTTAATAAAAAAGGTGATCATATTGAACATTGTCCTTGTTCGTTAATAGTTATTTAAAATGTGAAACTAATTTATTTTTCTCCCTTTGGTTCTACAGCCCTTGGTGAGTTTTGACCTCTTCAACTATTCCACAAAATTCCCGTCTACTAACCGCTACCGTCCTCTAGTTTTTTAAATCCTAATGTTCCCAGCTTTTCCTCCTCGCTGTCCACTATCTTTTATGAGACTTTCCTTCAGATTTTCTAATAGGTTTACATGTGTAATGAAATAGGGTTCCATATTTTTGTTTCCTTGTCAACTAGAAAAAGATATGAATTTCTCGAAAGGATAAGACATTTCTTGGTTTTTAGTGATTAAGTCGATTTTAGTTGAATTCGATTGTTGGAAATGCTTGAGAAACTTATCTTAAAATTTAATTTACTTTTAAATAGTATGAAAAAATATATTAGTTGCAATTTTCAAGAAATGAGTTTTCGACAATTTTGGAATGTAAAATTTAAGAATTTAAAATTGTCCTTCGCCCATACGGTACAAAATGAAACATATAAAGTTAGGTTAGACTTTCACTTAAGTGCTTCGAAAATTTGTATTATCAAATATGAAGAGTTTTCAAGATATCAACTTTCTCATAAACTGAAGCAGCGGTATTTTTTTTAGAAAAATTGGCACATGTCAAAAACTGTAATAGATAAGGTATTAATACTAGGGTTGATTCAAAACAGTTCTAATAGATGGTCTACGTGAATCAGCCTATATAGAAGATATGGAGCTCCATTTCAAACTGAAAAATCTGGCTTTCTCCACTTCATGACTGAATATGTTCTTACGGTAAATTTGCATACAATTTATGGTTTTACATTATGTGAAGGACCCAAAATAACGAAGCAAGTTATGAAGGCTTATAAAATTTGAAACGATGCCTACAGAAACTTTGATCTTGTCTAGATGCTGACTTACATGATGAGGTGAGACCACGCAATCAGGTTAAGACCCTGACAATATTAAGCGTAATACTTTCAGAAATAACATAAGTAGCATAACTATCTGAGATATGATTATGGATAACAATACAATAGCAGAAATCACTTTAAGCTTCAATCACAAAAAATTATTACTATCTAATTATATTAAACGAGCAATGCTTATATATATATATATGCACATTTTATCTCGGAATCTGGTCTACCCATTTCGATGAAAATTCGTATGTATGGGTTTTAGATTGTATTGAATCGATTGGTGATTGGTTGTATTCACATTCACAAGAAAAATCGTTTTCAGCAATTAATATTCCCATTTTGGGAGTTTATGATTATGTATCAGATATCAATATGAACCCGATGATATCATAGGAAAAAATAGTCCTATGGTTAAGCTTCGGAATATTAATCCAGAGTTCCTCGGTTCGAATTCTGATCACCCTCAAGTTTTTTTTTAACAAAACCCATTTTTTTAAATAAAAGATGTTAATATGAGTTTCTAATAATTTAATCGGAAGTTTTCATATGAAAAAAAATTGTATCTAGTATATTGCGACCCTTAAGGTACACATTAGCTATTTCAAGGAAGGGTTAGCAGATTTTGGTAAAAATAGCAAAATGGGGTTTTCGGAGTCGAGAAATCGATTGACGATACTTTCATACTTAATCGGTGTGACCATCGAGGTCCACACTAGCTATTTCAAGAGTTTTGGTATATTTATCATTCATAGAATATGTGAACAATAAAAGCAGTATTTACCGATCGCAATACATTTTAACCAGAAATATGCACAATTTTTAATAAGTTTAAATATCCTTAGTAACTCTTATAGACCCATCTTAAATCCTGTTTTACCCGAGCAAAGCTCGGTCTCCAGATATCTAATTATATTAAACGAGCAATGCTTGTATATATATATATATATACCTATAGATATGCAAATTTTATCTCGGAATCTGGTCTACCGATATTGATGAAAATTCATATGTATGGGTTTTAGAGTGAATCGATTGGTTGTATTTACATTCACATGAAAAATCGTTTTCAGTAATTAAAATTCTCATTTTAAACCCCATATAGATTATAACTGATATGTGGATATGAGCCCACCAACATTACAGAACATGAGTAGTTCATTGGTTAAGCTCACGCCTGATAATCTGGAGATCCTGGGTTCGTATCCTGATCAAATTAGATTTTTTTTAACAAAACCCATTTTTTGTAAATTAAAGGTGTTAATATGAGTTTCTGATAATTTAATCGGAAATTTTCATATGAAAAAAAAAATGTACATTTTAATACAGAATTCATGTATATATACATAAAAAATATCGGAAACGGCTCCAACGATTGTGATCAAATCTGGTATATAGATAATGTTCTACTTTTGAACATTATTTAAGTGGCTTTCCTGACAAAATGCGAGGGTGTCATCTTCGGGGTCCAAAAACTTTTTCTTGAATGATTCGCAGATTTGGATAAAAATTTGCAAAAAGGGGTTTTAACAGCCGAGAAATTTATTGGTGTTATTTGCATTTTTAATGAATGTGACCCTTGAGGTACACACTACGTACGGGGTTCGGGGGTCGATCAGACGATTGGTGATACATGACTTCTGGTATGTTAATTATGAGCTATGTGAACGATAAAATCAATATTTATCGATCTACCGATCGCAATACATTTTAACTGGAAATAGGTATGCACATATTTGAACTAAGATTATATTTCCTTATAGGCTCACTCTAAAACCTGTATTACCCGAGCAAAGCTCGGTCGCCCAGATATTATATGTTTATCAGAGAAATACCAGAAAGAATGTACAGACAAATCAGGGATTAGTTTTCCTGCTTTGAATAAAAATTCGTACGTGGTACTTGGTGTTACTTAAGAAACTACATTACCTCTTTCATATAAACTGTTGTTGTTTAATGCAAAATGTAATTTTTTTCTGGATAAAAATTATTTTGGATATTAGAATACATACATAAACAGTTATGTGTATTATACTCGACATGAAACTACCCTCAGCTAGGCAAATATGTCCGTGAAGTCTGTAAAATTATATATATATATATATATATATATATATATATATATATATATATATAAATTACGGCACCTTCGGCAAAATTTTAAATGTCTATCGTAATCATAAATGCAAATTTCTTTAGTAACAGAGGTTCCTCAAGACTACCCGTTATACAGATTATATATTTCCAATTTTGATGTAAATAAGCTTGTATAATAATAATAATGCATTTATTTAGCTCAAAGCTACAATATAACATACAAATAATTTATAACATTGTGTGGTAAGTATATGAGATTCAAAAAATAAATAAAAAACAAAAAAAATTAAAGAAACAAAAGTAAAAAATAAACTAATTATTAAAAAAATAACTATAAATAAAAATATCTAATAATAATTTAATTCTTTAAATAACTTTTCAAATTTGAAAATACATCTTTCTTAGTCGCAATTTAAACATTTTCACTTTCGGTGTAATTTTCACAACTGAAAGTAAATTATTATATAATCTTAGACCTTCAATAAATAATGATTTTTGACATATATATTACATTTTAATAACATATTCATTGTTTTATTTTGTAAAGTTCGGATTCTATTTATGTCCTCATTTTTACAATATATTAACAATGACATACAGTATGTGAACTGAGGATAGATTATTGCATTATATATTATAGAACCTGACCAATTTGAATAGTTTGTATGATATTCTACCAAAATACCCAATTTTCTTTCCTAACTTCTTACACATATTAATCTACATGAAGGTTTAATTTTAACTGAGGATCTAGTCGAAGTACTAAATATTTAATTTCATCAACAATCTCAAAAATATCAGATACCATTTTTATATGAAGACTGACATCTTTAAATAATTTGCAATTATGTCTTGTACCAAGAATACATTTTGTTTTGGTAGTATTTAGTTTGAGCTTTTTAAATCTGACCCATTTTTTTGAATATTCAATTCATGATTGATTTTTTCTATTATTTGTTCCAAGTTTGTTCCTTGATACTGAAAAGACAGTATCATCAGCATATAAATTGATGAAGCTATTACAAAAATATTTGTTAATATTGTTTATGTAAAGTATAAAGTGTGGACCCAGCATACTTCTCAGTGGGACCCTATACTTTATTTTTACTTTCTCAGACAATTTATTTGCTATTTTTTGGGGTTTGGTATCTATCAGTCAAATAATTTTCTAACCAACGGAGAGCTATGCCCCTTATTCCATATAATTTACAAACATTTATTAGTTTCTTGCAGTCAATGATTTCAAACGCCGTATATAAATCTACAAAAACATAATAACATTTCCTTCATATATTCATCATAAAATACATTATTTTTTTCTGAGTATCTACTTAACTGCTGGTGCACTAATATTTCCAGAACTTTTTCTACGACTGGAAGAAGATTTATCGGCATAAGTTCTTCTGTATCTTCTGAAGAGTTTGTTATCAAGGTTAGGGTTAGGATAAGTGATAATACTTAGAATTCACATTAATGTATAGTTTTCTAATATCACTATTCATAGTGACTGACTATTAGCTTAGATTTGACCAATGTGATATGCTATCCTTTCATATCTGCTGCTTGCTGCTAGAATTCCTTCCGGAAGGTTTTTTTCTCCTTCTCATAATCATAATTATGAGTGAGATTCCAGTACAGTGCTTCCAAACAATACATTAGCATCTTCATGAAGTGCCCTATTGTCTTAAGAGCGTTAGCGGCCCCTATCTGTAAAATATGGTATTTCATAAATATACGGGACCTACATTTTATCGCCGGATCCAAACGGTACTAGGTATATGAGAGGCTTAACATGGCATCATTACTCGTGGTAGGTCTTTCCACGAGATGGCCACCGAAAGCCTGAGCCGGACTCGAACCGGGATTTCATGCTTGGCAATCGGACGCGCAAATCACCACGCCAGTGTGACATTTCTTAATAGTTAGTGACAGATTTATTCCTGAAAAACAGGGAAAGAGGGGACGGGAAGAGATAGGCAATAGATTACAACACAACGATTCTCTCATTTTATTCTCCGTTTGTTCGCGCAAACCTAGAACATAACTGAATAGATTTTAATATAGTTTTGATGAATAGCTATGGATTGGGGCAGAATATAGCATTATTTCATTTAAATCGTATGTCAGGAAAAAAGTTGGCCACATATAACGATATTACAATGAAACTGGAATTCACGCGAGTGAAGTTGCAGATAACAGTTAGTGTAAATATATTTGTTTAATGATAGGGCTCCTGATATTGTTTTTATAAATTATACCAACAAATGGACACCCCTAAAAGAAAAGAAGATGTCTAAGTCGGGTTATTAAGGACTTGCATAGAGCACTAAAAATTTAAGTATCTACTCAGTTACTTAGCACTAAGATATCTAAACATATCTATAATTTATTACACTTGTCCATCTATGTTTCACATATCGAAATAAAGGGAACCATGGAATTGATTCTTTATCATGAAAAGTTATTTTGATTACTTTGACTCTAATCTATATCAATATTGTTAAATAATTGTTAGGTTGTTCGGTTGCTTTTCTATGATACAGAATAGTATTTTTAATACGGAAACTTCTAAGCTTTAAGGTAGAAAAAAACATGTAGACATATTGTCGCATTCTATACCTGCTTCGTTTGGGAAGTCGGTCAAAAAGCTCTTACTTTCTATTTCGTTAGATTGAAATTATTTTTAAATTTAAAAAGAACAACACTCAATATTATATTTTAAAAAAATTGTAAAGATTACAAATAAAGATATTTATATTTATTTATCAGTACCTACCAATGGTATAAATTTTATCTTATTTTTCCGTGACTCATCTAAAAATGTCGATCCTAATTCTAGGTATTTGATTTATTTTATCTACTTTCAATAAAATTTAATTTAAATCTGTTTCATATATTAAATATATTTAACAATATTTCTTAGTCATTTATTTTGGATTTGTTGGATAATTTCTAGTTTGCTATCGTATATTTTTGACCGACGAACCCAAACGAAAGAGTTGTACAGTTCGACTGTCTGCTTTTTTTGATTTGTGGGCTTGCTGTATATAGTAAATTTACACTGATTTTGATGATTGGAGGGGGAATTTTTTAAAAAAATCTGAGACAACAGAATTCAAGATAGGATAATATCCGGCAACGTTTGAATTGAACATTTTTGAAAAAGAGTTACAGCTTTCCAGTTACAGTGATGTTATCAAATATGTGTATTTTCGCTATGTACAGGGGGCAATTTCTTTCGAAAATTGAAAATTTGAGGCAACAAAATAAAAGACCAGATTATTTTTAGCAACATTTGAATTGAGCATTTTTTCCTTAGAGTTACGCTTTTTGAAATACAGCAGTGATAAAGAATATGCTTGGGTAATGGTATTAGTGAACGTTCAACGATTTTCGTGAATTTACATTCAAAAGTATGAAATAAATATTTCTTACAAAAAATTGGACTGACGTTAATAATTGGTACACACAAAAATAATATTAATTCTATTGGTGCTGGTACTAGTAAAGTTAGTGCCAAAAGTTTTCAATCCAACTGCAACTGCAGAACTTCAAAAATATCAACACCAAAAGAATTCATATTATTTTATATTTTTCAGTGCACCAACTAACACCGTCGGTCCATTTTATTATAGTTAAACACTTATTTAGCAGTTTGACTAATAGTGCTATTTTACTAATTTCAACATCGTTTATTAAGAGTAAATTTCATTTTACTTTAGGTTTAGTAATGTCTTTGTTTTAAAGGCACAGTTGAACGGAAAATGGTTTATTTAAATATTACTACCCCTTTTATTAATAAAGACTTATCGTCTGGAACTCCTATAACGTTAAAATATTGTTTCTGAACACAGTGTGAATATATTTTTAGCTGCTTAAATTTGATACCCTTCCAATCGGGGTGCCTCTGGGTCCGGGTCTACGCCGAAATCCGTTCTTGGGAAACAAAGTTTCAGTCATAGAAACATTGAAATAATTATAAAAAATACAAATACAATACAAAAATACATATAAAATTGAATATGTCCTCTTAACGAGCAAGTTCGCTAATGTTGTACGTGTAGTCAATGCTTTATTTGTAATTGTTTAGAAATTTAGGGAACTGGTTCTAAAATTTGAAACATAAAGGAGTAAAACTTATCGATGTAACCCCGTAATGCCGTAATAGAGCTGGTAGCTGGCATACATACATACACATACACGATTAATTCGGTAGTCCATATCTTGGCAAATAATTACCCTTATTCCAGGTAACTCACGCTTTGTAGACGCGCGGGCTGAGCAATATAAGTGCCGACGAGAGTTTCGGCAGTTCCGGGTTAGGGAGGGGGGAAGCAAACTGTGCCTTGTGCTGGGAAAAGGGGGCCCGGGTGGCGGAAACCGGGGATTTGGTGGGGGGATGGTAAGTTTGGTGGGTGTAGGGCTGTGGCGTTTGGGGACGTTTCGGGGGGTGGTTGGGTTAAATTTAGTAGGGTCATCGGTGCAAAATGCTGTGCCGTCGTCGTCGACATCGTCGTCGCACCAGACGAATACATCGAAAATCGATGTCGGTGGGACGAGCGACGCTCTGTCTTAACGCAGCCATGCTTTTCCGACTGCATGTCGTGTGTTCTTTGTTGGTCGGCAGAGGAGACGCACACACACACGGAAAAATTGCAGCCGGCTGGGGAGAGCAAGGAAAATACGTCCAACCTCTTTATGCTTGTGGCTCATTTTCTAAAGCAGCTCTTCTTATATACTAGGTTTATTAGTGTTCAGTGTCTTTCATTGGTAACTTTGAAATTATATAGATAAGAATGCAAACTGCAGTGTTGAGACTAGTTCCTTGCGGAACCTTGCACATCTGCCTACAGAAGCATTATTTAGAGAAAAATGTTGGATTTTCAAGGTCACGTAATGCTTTTTCCTAATTTATTTTGAAGAAGGCTTGAAATTAACGAGATATTGTTTAAAATACGTTTCTATGGACGGATTTAAGGATTTATTTTTTTCAAAACTCTACAGTGTTGCCGGTGCTAAGATTTTACCTGTTTACAAATATCTAAGTGATATCGGATAAATATCCAAGTGTAACCAACAATGTAATAATGAACATGTTAGTAAAATCATTTATTATTTAAAAAACATGCAAACATCTTCCCTTTTATTCGAAAGTGGTACATTTTTAACGCATTATTAATATTCGTCAAACGTATAGGTACTCTAACTAAATGGCAACAATAAGGTGGAGGTAGCAGTAGTTCTCTCCCAACCGACAAATGTCATAAGTCATAATACAACTGATAAATGTCGTAAATCATAATTATTTTTAGGTTATTGTTATGTTAATTAATATTTATCCTAATTCAGTTATTTTAATTCTATTAAAACAACTGGTCCAAATGGACCAAAATTTAGCAAGAACCATTAATCTTAAAGAGAGAGGGAAGACAACTAGGTATGTTTAAGTTGATAAAACAGAATATTTTGTCGTATTTATATTTATCTAAATACTAATACCAATGAAATTGAGAGATCATTCTATATCTATTTTGGGTTCAAGTAATACTTTACAAGAAGGGAAGCGGGGAATTCATTATTAATCGATTAATTACATAACAACAAGCAAACGTTGGATGGTCGAAAAACAAGACTGTAGATGATGCAAGGATCTTGAATATATCGATTTCCAGAAGATCCTAGCTTTTTCTTATGTAGTGGTGAGTAAAACAAAGTGGGTCTTAAAAATATTTATAAGAAAAAAATAATAGGAACTGGTGGATCGTCCTATGAAGTTATGTTTGGATGTACCTACCGCCAGAGTTGGGTTGGCATCAATATAAGTTTACCACAGAATGACGAGGATGGACACCGTTTATTTGAGTAAATATATTATAATAACTGCTTGCGCATATAGAATGATTGAAATAAGCTTTAATTTTGAATCTTATTTAACACCTATGATACTGAATTGATTCATCAATTTCATTTTTAAGTTTCTTAAATACCAATCAATATAGAAAATTTAATATAATAAGCTACGAGTATTTCAATATAAACATTATATTATAAGAACATAATATATTAAAATATTAGTAGGGATGTATATAAATGAATTCAAATTCCTGTTTTTATTGAATAACGTTGGAATAGCTATTTGTGTATTAATTTCCCAACGAATCGCACACAAGATTTTGTAAAATTCGGAAAAAGTTTTTTATTTCTTAATTATTTTTCAATTTAAATAGGATAATCAAGTTGGTTAGTTTTGATGCAGTGTGTCATTGCTATAGAAGTGATAGTAAACAGTAAACAGTAGCTTTCTGTGCACTAAGAGTTGGAAAAAGTATGATTTTCCGTTCTAGTTTCGAAAAATCCAACTTTTCTGCATCCAACTGAGTAATGAAAAATTTAAAAATTACTAACTATATTTTACAAACAAAATTTTGATACCCTCTTTGTTTTTCTAGTGGAGTTTATGTTGGGAATACTGAAAATTGGGATTCTCCCGTACATAATCTTGGTTATTACCTACCTATTTACAGTCTATTCTTCAGTCTTCTTCATCATCATTTCGGATTCTATCTCATCTTGATATACTCAATGATCGTCGAAAATTAGTCGTACAACCTGTCCTCATTGGGGTAGACACTAGCTTTCATATTTCAAATAGAACACTTTATATCGAATTATGTTTTTCCACGAATATAGCAAATCAGTCTCGAAAAGCTATAATTTGTGAGATATTTTGATTTTTATTTAAACTATTAAAGTGGTTCCATTCTATAGGATGTGATGAACTATACTAGGTAAGTAATTTGTTGTATAACTCTTATACAGGGTGTTTCATAATATATACCAGAACTTGAGGATGTGATAGCTCCTCTAAAAATATGAAAAATAGTTTATAATAACTTACCCTCTAAAATGCACAATTTTCGAGATACAGGGTGTTGAAATTGAAAAAAATATTTTTTTTTGTGAAATAATTGTAAATTGTAGAAATTGGGGAGAAAAACACCCACTACTCCTTCAAAATCTGCACCAATTACGACAACACAAAAAAAAATCTGACTCGAAACTTAGCTTATTATTAGTGGAAAATGCTTACAAAAGCTGTTTTCTGTACGATAAAATTCAAAATAAAAATTTATTCTTTCCACTGAAAAATGGAAAGTAATATTGATTCCTCGATAACTGATAATTTTGAAATTTTTGTTAACTTTTAGCAAGCATAATAATACAAATGATTTACCTAGCTTTAGTTTCTTAAAGCAGCAGGCAGTGCTGAAAGAGGTTAATAAACTCAGATCAAAATATGCTGGATATGACGGTCTAAGCTTGAATATCTCGAAAATTGTCTTACTCTATCTTTTGGATGACGTCACCCACATCATTAATTTCTCTTTTGGATCGGATACGATACCACACGTTTAGAAAATTTCTTCTATGGTGGTTCTTCGAAAGCTGTTAATGCATAGACTGCCAGGTAAAAGAGGCGACTTTTATTATTGTAATTAGTATTATTAGTTATACTAGCTGCAATACCAATAGAATTAATATTATTTTGTATTTTTCAGTGCATGGATGAAAGTTGGTTCTCTTCTATTTCAGTATTTTGTTTTCCACAAAAAATGAAACGTTCATTTATATTCACTGATATCAAAATATATGTAGATGTAGCAATATTTCTCATTCATGTAAATTGAAAAACGTTGAGTTTTTTGAAAATCTCCAATTTAAGTATTGCCGAAAATTTTAATTTAATCAGATGTAATAAAATATTGAATATCTGGAGAATGAAATGGAAAAAATCATTCCAGACAAAATTAAAATTAAAGTACATTTGGTTTTTTCTACTGTCTAACGAATATATTTTTTTCTCGTTTACGCACTTGGAATATTTTATCAAATTCACAAAAAATCACTTATAAATTTATGGAATTTTGGACAGGACAACGCCTATCTGGTCATCTAGTATTGCTTCAGTTTATGTTCAAATTGCTCTCAATAGGATTTCTGCTATTTTGCTAATTGTTACGAATAACCAAACAACCGATAGAAAACAAATTGCACTCCATCATAAATTCTACTGCCAAACAGTTCAACCGAGCTTTACATCATAGAACCTAAGAACCTTCAGAATATTTTACTTAGGTATCTGTGTAATTTTATAACTGATTCATAACAATAGTAACATAAATGTTACAGTTGAATGAAAATAAATACCTTAAATGTATTTGAATTCAATAGACAAATATTTGATGGAGCAATTAGTGCATATTCAATAATGTCTCCCGAAAAATATAGATAAATGAACACACTTATATATAGCGTTATTTTAGTGTCCATTCATTCAGTATAGTGTGACATATTGTTTCCTATGCAATTTTGATAGAGGTCAGTGCACTGGATTGAATTCAGAGAAGAATGCAAGAAAAATTACTGATTTGACTGGACCGACGTTATTAGTTGATAAACCGAAAAATACAGAATAATACTAATTATATTGGTGCTGGTAATTTTGAACTTGTGCCGTGGTAGTATGTTGTTGTAGGCATCAATTCCAAAAGTACCAGCATCAATAGAAATAATATTATTTTGCTAAATAATTCAGGATGTCGAGTGTGTATTCCTAAATTCGATTCAGTTTGATGGCCAGTATTCTATATAATCTTGGGAATGGTCAGTACACTGGATTGAATTTAGGAACACATAACAAATTTGATATCCTGTTAGCGGGAAAGTAGATAGTGAAGAATGCAAGAAAAAATACTTAGATTTGACTTATACTCTTTCGAAACAAAAACAAGCAGCAACACCTTTTCTCACCCGTTGAATACTTACCTGCAAATAACTTATGTACAACAGATGAGGATTTGACGAGCTTACACCACGATGCCACAATAATTGGTGATCGAATAGGATTCAGTGATTTATGCTTAGAGCATTTAATCTACTGGAATAAAATTACGACAATTCTCTTGATTACCAGTTGACCTAAAACTATTTCCAATGTACGGAAAAAGGCATCACGAGCTACAGAAAAATACAAGCAATAGAAAACCAATATTTGAAATCCTTCAAGTACCCAACGTTAGAGCCTGTTTGTCAAACAAGAGAAGCAAACAGAAGCATTACCTGAAACAATTCGAGAAGGCTTTATTTGATTCGGATGGACATTGCAGGAAAATTATGATGAACAATATCTCGAAGCTCTATTTCGTTCATTTCCAATTCAAATATTTGAAGAGTGTAATATCTACCCCTGGTCTTATTATATATATTTTTTTCTTAATGTAGGTGAGTTTAATAAATTTTGTTAAATTATGAATAGTTAATCAGTTAAATAATTAAAAAAATTTTTGAAAAAAAATTAAAAATAGTTTTTATTGGGCATTTAAGATTTAAACCGTACCGATGAGTACCTACTATTGCTATCCTTTTCTCGATTTTAACTATACTTATGTATATGTGTTTACCAGCAACAGCAATTCCATAACAAATTACTGTTTGTCTACCACAACACAAAATTAAACTTTAAATTAACAATAACGTCTGACGTCTGCCGACATAACCATAGACGATCTTCCAGAAAGTACCTTTATACCAGAGAACGAGACGTATATATATGCTCCATGCTCATGCGTAATTCCAGTGACGGATCCCATTGTCGTTCCATGTCGACAAAATAATGATCTTGGTTGAATGAGATTGAATGAGATAATTACAATTACCAATATTGGATCACACTTGGAGCTTAACAGGCGGCGAGATGTCTGCGATCTAAGTACGAATTCCAAATTTCAAGTCTCTAGACCGTATGGGGCCTGAGAAATCGCTGCGGAGTCCATTGATACAAGAACCGAAAGTAATAAAAACTATTTAAAAAATAGTAGATGGAATCTATTTACCAATTTCTATGAACAAATCTATATAGGTATCTGTCTATAATTCTTGAAAAACAGAAAATATAAAAATAAACTATGCTGCTGTTTTTGCTTATTACAAAAAAACATCATTTTTGTTTTACTTATAAATCCATTCCAAGCCCTTTGAAATGAATGTAATGATTCATTATCCTGTTCACAAAATCATTATCTCTTTGCCCGTCTTCCTGAGATGAGCATTGACTAGGTTTTCTTTCTCCCATGGTGATTCCAGATAACTGTTTCAGATGTCTCCTATTTAGAAGCAGCAGTTATTTTTTGACCGACGAACCCAAACGGAGGAGGTATACAATTCGGCTGTCTGCTAATTTTTGGTTTGTTGGCACACTGTATATAGTAAACGCACTCCAATTTTGATGATTTTTGATTCATTCGAGAGAGGAGACTTAAGAAATGGTTCTATATTCGTAAAAACTAAAATCCTAAATCTCCTTCCCACTGAAAAACACCCCCGAAGAGGGCGGAGGTTGCAATTTTTCTAGAAAATCAAAAATCCGTGACGGCAGAATTAAAGATAAAAAAAATCCCGAAAAGCTTAAATCGAACATTTTTTCAAAAGAGCTACGGTTTTCGAGTTTCAGCGATGTTAAAAAGGTAATTTATTTCGAAAATTGAAAATCTGAGAATGCCAAATTAAAGCCCAGATTGTTTGTAGCAAGATTTATTACGATTTTTTTTCCATATAGTTATGGTTTTCGAGTTACAGCGGTGGTAAAGTCTGAAATATGCGTATTTCAGCGACGATGTTTTTAGATTACTGAATAATAACAAATCCAAGCAAAGATTACATGGCAATGGTATAAGTTATCAGTGAGCGTACAATGATTTTCGTGACTAATGTTACACTCAAAATTGTGAAATAAATATTTTTTACAAAAATTTGGACCGACGTTATTAGTTAATGCACTGAAAAATACAACATAATATTAATTCTATTGGTGCTGGTACTTGTGAAGTTGGTTTTCAGTCTACCTGCAACTGCAAAAGTACCAGCACCAATAGAATAAATATTATTTTGTATTTTTCAGTGAACCCACTAATAACGTCAGTCCAATTTTTTGTAAAAAATATTTATCATACAGTATAATCACTCCATTCGGTGTTCAGCCTGTTCAGGGTTTTTTTAATATGAGGACACCAATCCTGCTCCCATTTCCAAGTTACTGCTTTGAAATTTGGTTTTGTATATCCTAAAAATGATTCTTTCTATCCTTTTTAGCCAATAATTTTTAAACATTTCATATGAAGCGAGATTATCGTAGCATTTTTTGACATTTCATAATTCTAGTACCTATTGAAGTTTTTTCGCAATTTTATATAAGTAAGTATTCACAATAATCGTTATAACAGAATAAATAAAACCTAGGTTGAATCATATCGTATATAAGCGGTAACAAGCCGTACCTATGTAATTTATATAATTATTATTAATTATTTAGCCTTACTGAGCATACAATCTTCGAATCATATAACGAGCTCTGCAATATAATCCTTTTTTTTTCTGGTAAAATACGGTCCTGCGAAAATATTAAATACCGAACAGTCTCGGAGACTGGTACATTTCCTAGACAAAAAAACTATTAGACACCCAGACATAGCAGGCGGATGACCTTGTTTAATATAGCAGTAGATTTACAGCAGGGACCAGTTGCTAATTTGTAGATTAAAAGTTGCTAGCCTCAAAATCCTACTGCTATTGTGGACAATGGATTTATCTGGTTTCTTTCAAATCCTATGATATTGTATAATCGAAGAGAAAGAATTTGAAACCATGTTTTTTTTGTAAAACATGTAATTATTGATCATTTCCTTAGATAGGAAGAAGTTATTGTATTGTATATAAAATAACTGGTACTTACTTCACAGAGTTAAACGTTTATTGATTATGTGTATAATAATAATGTCCAAATTTAAAAAAAAAACTGTCACTGAACAACTTTATTTTGCAACATTTTTCCAAAAAAGTTAATAATAAAAATAATTGAAAACTGAAATTTACCTATTCTCTCGCTACGAGCCATAGGGATTTCTTGTATTTGTTCATATGTTTGACAAAGTAAACGTGCCTTGATTTTGATGATTGATCGATTTTTTATTTGAAAGAGAATTGCTGAATATTAGTCCCATATGGATCTTCTCAAAATCCATCATGTATTTTTTCCAAAAACTTCTTTTAAAAGGGATGGAGGGGAAAGTTTTTGTTGAAAATTGTACATATTATTTGGCCAGATTAATGATGATGATAGGGGTGCATTCAAATTGCGGACTAAAAAGGCAGGTATAAATTTCGTCCCAGTTTATGCATAGGAACATTGTGGATCAAACATTTTTGGAAAATATTTAATTTGATCAAGCCATGGCAGAATTGTGGACTAAACGAGAAAGTCTTCTATTCCCACTTCACGTATTATAAATAATTCGTGATAATAAAAAGCCGCGTTAATTTAATAGGAACTGTATACAAAACGGAAAAGTTCCATCCATGATTCCATGTAAATTATTTCACTCTTACACAGGTGCCTAATATTACTATATTACTCTCTGTTGAAAAAATCACAAAGTCTTTGAATTTATCACTTAAAAAAAGAAAATGTTCACCTTTAAGGGTTATTAACTGCATACTTTCCAGAACATCGAAAACTTTTGCGCGAATTTTTGGAATTGGTGGAATAATTTTTCTTCTAGCATTATAGGCTGATTTCCTGATGAAAAAATTGTGACTTGGCATGGTCTATTATCTATTATAGAGGTCCCCTGGTAACATTCCACAGATGTTACCCCGCGTTACCCAAGAACATTGTAATTACAGGGCCAGTCTGAAAAGGGGGAAAGCCCCCTATCAGACAAGAAGAAATGAAATAAATATATATACACAAACAATTGTAAAAATTACTGAAACAAAATAAATGCTTTTGAATTGAATTGAATCTTGTCTTGATGGAAGAGTTTATAGCACAGTGAATTACTTTTGCGGTCTTCTCAGATATATTTTCGACGGTTTCATGTTTTAGACCAGCATTAATTATTTGGCGGTGAAGCATTTTTAAATAACATATGTGATGTGATGTAATTCATTTCATCGTGATATTATATTATCCTCTCCTGTAGTAAAAACTTTAACAGTACAGTCCTTTTTCAAAGAGGACCAAAACACTATTTTTTAACAATTTTTGACCAACAAATAAAAAAGGTGGAGGTATACATATCGCTTGTATGTTTGTTTTTTTGTTCGCGCGTTTTGCATAAGTAGTAAAAGAAAAGTCTAAATTGAACATTTTTACTTTCCTATAAGGAAAGTATTGTAATCGTGTGAAATTTTCGGTATGGAGATTTTTACAAATGTTGACGTTTCAGAGTTTTTCAAGTCTAAGTAATAAACATATTTTCAGCCATTGGTCTGTCTGTCTGTCTGTGACAGCATTATCTCGGGAACTGATCGGTGTATTTTGTTGCTGTCTTTTTTTATTTTGTTTGGTACCAATATCACCCGCCACTGACACTGAATGAGAATCCTGTATACAATGGGTGTTGAGCTAAAGCCAAAAAACGTGATTTGCTCAAGACTATATCGCGAAAATGCCTCTAAGGATTTTGATTAAACTTGTATAAAGTATTCTTCTGAGAGCCCTTTACCACTCACATATAGCACCATCTCTGAGAAAAAGCACAAAAAAAGTTATGCTTGAATAAAAATTCTGTATTTTCTACATGTTTCTTCAGATTCTGGCCAAACGTTTCATCTTGAGAAAAAATGTTACATGACCATTGTTGTTTGTCTTGTCATGCAGAAAAAAATGAGTGGTAGCACGATTTGACCAGAGGATTTTTACTTTACTACTGCTATTATCGTCGCTATGTAAGGAAAGTATTTTACTTAATAGTGTAGTTCATTCACTGGAATTTGCCTGCGAGCGGTAGGAAAGTCGTGTGAGTGGACACACCAGATTTTTTTAAAAGAGTTACGGTTTTCGATTTACAGCAGTGGTAAAGTCTGAAATATGTGTAGGTGCCAATATGTTTCGAGTTTTGTGATCTTTCAACAATAACAAGTACGTACAAGCAAATAATATACATGAGTAATAGGATAAGTACTATCTTCTTTGATATTAATAAAGGGGAATGATTTTCATAAATGATATTCTACTCAAAAGAGTGAAATAACTGAACTGAACTGAAATTCAAGATAATATATAGGGTGTTCCTTTCAATTAAAAATTTCTTTGATAGGTATGCTGTGACCTGATGAAACTCCCTGTACTTATACAAACTAAAAATGTGACAGTGGACTCTTGTCTATCTCAAGGCGACGGAGGAATCGAACTCTGGAATATAAGTTGATCACATTTGTTCTCTATATTTTTTGTTACAAAAGCCAAATATTTGTACTCTATATTTACAATTCACCAATAAAATAAATATCACTTTTTGTACCTGTTTTCCTTAAAAAAATATATATATTTCTAAGTTATGTTATGTTAAATGAAATTTTAATGAAATAACTAAGTTAAAAAAAATCTCTTTCATTCATCCATCATTATTTTTCACAATTTTGTTCTTTCTAAAGGAGAAATCTTTGCAGCAGCATGAAACATTCATGACTGTCTAACAGTGCATCTATTTATATAGTTACATAAAAAGGTAGGTATAATAAATTATATAGATATGAGCAAAAAAATTGGGCAAAATTTTAAGATAATTACCTATTATTTTGTATAAATAAGTCATACTTTTGATCAATTTTATGTGATTTAAGCTTGATCAACGTACAGATATTTATCTTGACAAAGAAAAGTAGGTACGTCACCGTTTTAAGAGGCAGAAATTAAAAAAAATCAAGTAAAAAAATCTTAGCAAAAGTTTAAGATTATTTACAATTTTCAGGTCACATTTTACCTATTATACAGGCTGATTTACGTAGTCAGTCTGTTATAACTTGCAGACTTGAAATTTAGTTCTGCATAGTGTGTATAGTTATTTTATGTATAGTGCTACATAAGACATAATAAAATAGCCTACCTCCTGGTATTTATTACCAAACAAAACACATTTATTAGAAATTGTTAACTTTTTAATGTAAATAAAATGATTCATTTAAGTTATAATTTGTTTTCTAGGCTCATTTTCCAAACATCACAAAACTGTCGTCTTTGTCACTTGTAAACTCCTTTCTGATCTTATCAGCCAAATTTCTAAATATCTGGCGCACTCTTGTATTTCGAGGGGTAACCCCTTACCCAATTTACCCTACGCGTAATTTCACCTAGAAGTCACTTTTGCTATGTTATGTATTGAAAAAGGAAGTAGTACTAATGGTTTGTATTGCAGAATATGAAAATCCCAAAGTTTATTTATTAAGAATTAGCTGAAATTGTTTTCATTCAATTATCTTTCGAATAGTTTCAAATAATATATTAGTTTCAATCTGGAAAAATGAATTTTTGACATTAGTCCGAATGCATTAAGCGAAAATTGTTCTCCGCTTGCGCGGCAGGAAATTTGTAACGGCCACTTTCATTTGAAATCACAGATCAACCACCTCCTTTTGAAATGTTCCTCTTTTGAACAGAATGTCATATGCTTGTGCCCAAATATTTCCATGCTAATGGCTGTCTGTGACTGTTTCTATTATTTTCTTTATGTACTATGACATCTATGCGCTTTTACCAGAGAAAATTGCTTCTACATAAAGTTGAATAGAGGCATCCTATGACCGATGGGTCGCGCATGCGGAGAATTGAAATCATTAATGCAATTGGTCTATTTCTGAATACAGCATTCAATATGCTTGCGCCCATAATATACAAAGTGTACCCAGCAAAGGAACAGAAAATGTTATATATACTTACTATATTTTCACCTAACTGCTTCCCAAATTTGGATTTCATTTTGTAACTTTTTCGTAAAGTAAAGTGGTAATTTTCTTCATAAAAAATTACAAATATGTCAAAAAGTGTTAAAGATCGGTAAATATAACTTGGGATATGATTTAACTAAAAATTAGAAAGCCAGTCAATACCCATGTGAGAAAAATTTGACAAAATAAAATTGGGGCCGATTTTTAGCACACCATTTGTAGCTTTATGAGTAATAAAATTTTAGGTGGAACGAACATTACCGAATAAGACAGCACACCAAATTTCAAGTTTGTAATATAATCAGCAAGAAAATGTTTAATGCACGGCCTACACATTATGAATTTGAATTATTTTAGTATTTTCAAAAAAAAATATTTCGGATTGTCCTTGTCACAAGATAGTGAAAACAATACCACGTTGAAATTAGTATGTATCCATGCTAAGATTCCAAGCATAAGTGTTCCTGATTTTAAATACTTGCTTCGATTTTGTGTTCTTGTCTACAGGGTGTAGGCCGCCCGCGTGCAAAGACCTAATGTGCCGCCCCTATAGAGAATGTTTCATATTTTTACTTAATAATACTATAATCCCATCACCCGTCTAAGAATGAAAAGTAAAACATTAATAAAAATGCGAATAAAATTTGAAACGCAAAACAGATTACCTACAATGTTGAAAAAATACATTGCCAAGATACTAAAAAACAAAAATGAAACCTTTTAAATAAAAATAGACATTTTATAATTAAAAATACAAAACAACAGTATTCACTCAGGAAATCCAATCTAATAACAAAAAGTACTTAAACATAAATCTCATGAAAAGAAAAGTGTATCAATCAGTCCTACAAAAACTACCAAATAAATAAAGATAGGTACCTAACTATAATCCAACTTTTCTGGCTTTCTGGGAAGCAAATTTGTCAATAATTTCGGTGAAATCAAATTTTTCAGAAAAATTCCGATTCGATAGAGATGATGGCCAAGTCTGTAAGCCTTTCTTGTGTCATATTATTTCTAAGTAATTTTCAATAAATTTTTAATTTACTGTCGTGCCGTGCACGCGCTGTACACCTGCTAGGATCGGCCCTACTTTTGTCATCTGATTACTAGAATCTAAGATAACTGTTAATTTTATTATGAAATTATGCTTTTGATCAATTTGATGTGCGATTCGCTTGATTAACGTTCATGCATTTTATCTAGACAAAGAGAAGTGGAATTTAGCAAAAGTAAAAAAATCCCGAGGGCCTGTAGTCAGCGGAAAGGTAAATTTTCCAAAATTCATTGAATTGAAATTTGAAAAACCTTTTCATTGGTATACCTACATGTTATTACATAAAATTGTCGTATGTGTCATAGCCTTGCGGTTAGAGGTTTTTGTTTTGGCTGTTGAATATAAAGCAGACAGGGTTCTTTTCAATAAATATACTATATATTTTTTTAATCAGGGTCTATATTAAGATCTTCAGAAAATGTACAATTACATCAAATTTATATTGAGTGTTCATGTTTTATCAATATTTATTAATTTTTATTTTTTTACCTGTTTATTTTATGGAAAATTGTTTTGAACAAAAGTTGTAGGTACTGATTATATCTATAACCTAAAATTATTTTTGAGGATATTTACACTACGGCTCTTTTTTGATAATTTTTTTAAATGTTTGAATGGTCATCATTTTGAAACTACTTACCCGATATTGCCCAATAACAAACTCGACCGAGATATTTGAGAGATTGATTTTTGTAGCAAATTTGAACTTGATACCTTCAAAACTGCGACCTCTATCGTGTTAACAAATATCGTAATATCCCATATATATATATATATATATATATATATATATATATATATATGTATATATATATATATATATATATATATATATATATATATATATATATAAACTTTTCAACCAAATGTTTTTTTGGACTAACATATAGACATATAACAACATGCCGTTGAAATTTTGTCGAAATTCAAAAGTGTGAACGGTCACAATAGGTACATTTCTATAAGAAATTTACCTAAAATAGATTGATACAAATGCAATACCCTAAAAAATGTCAAATCAGCTATCACGATTCAGTGATATCATTATTAGTTTCTATATTATTTGTTAACAGATAATAAGCCTAGTGATTACTTCAAGGTCAATTTTAATGCACATTTCCTATTTCTTATCTGCCATAGTTATTAAAATGGACCCGCAAACCATTTTTTCTATTTTCTGCTCTATGTATATATGTACATAGTTTATCTATATACCACTTTTGCGCGTGCAATTTTTTTTTCATATAACAGTTGAGATATTCATAAAGTGTTTGCATAGTGATAAAATTATTTATATAATAATGCGAACCAGTGGCATTCCACAATTAATCATTTTGCAAATACAATCAGAGCATAGCTAATGTGTACATAAATTTGCAATTTAAATTCAAAATAAAATCAGTAAAACCTGAATGGAAATATATTTCAGTCTGATTAGATCTTATTACATCTATATTACTAATTTTGTTCTTTTTAAATTCAAGAAACTATTACAAATGTGCAGTCTTGAGTAAAATCTCTTATTTTGTTAAAATAAGCATTCAAATTTACCTAAAATAGTAGAGGAAGAGAAAGTTGATTCACTTATAAAAATTGTGCTGCAGCTCTGATTTTAAACATTCTAATTCAAAAATTTATCTGGCTTAGCAACTCGTACCAGAGACGTTTTTAAAAACTGGTCTTCTTATATACTAGTTTCTTTATCTGTTCGGTACAAATTTAACATATTTTTAGCCTATCTCCCCTCCCCCGAGCTAGAGACTTTTTGAATTCGGAACTGGATGACAATACGTTACAGCTAAGACAACGTAGCTAAAGATAAATATTGGCCCGAAGTCGGAATTTGTTTTCGAGGTTCTTAGGTAAAGCTGTAGTTGACTCAGAAACGAATAATAATGATTAATTTTATAGATTGCTATATTGAGAAACAGAATTTCTCAATGTACCTACTTAGATAGTATGTCAAATTTACGAAATATTGAATTCAAAATTTATATCATGTTGATTTCAAAATATTCGTTAGGACTGAGGCTTGTGTCAATATTTTTCTTTTTCTTCTTCTTCTTCGCTTACACGTTCGAGGCTAATTGCCTGTTACGACACGTTTTTCGATATACCTATACTTCTTTTCCCACCATCTTTCTTTATTTTCTTCCATTCTGTCATTTATTTTAAATATGATTAATTAATTTCTTATGTTTCCGTTTCTAATTTTATCAAATTTTCTACAACCCTTCACTCTAAGGAAATTCATTTCTTGAGCCTAGATTCTATTTTCTTGCTTTTTATTTATAACTGTATTGCTAAAATTTTATTTCCTGGTCTTATTTTTTAAGCTTTTTCTCACTGTTCTATGTCATTAGAGTATCCATATGTGAGATCACACGACAAATATTTGATATGAATAACAATGTTTTCCATCTATCACTATTTTCGATCGCATCGGGTGTGTTCCTATAAAAGCCATAGTTTTCGTCTTTTCAGTAGCAATCTTCAAATGATACTTCCCACAAGGTTATATAAATGTATGTGCACTTCTCTGTAGTTTGTTTTTAGATTTAGCCAGCATTAGGTACTAAATCATCAACGTATAAGAGATAACTGAAAACAGCCTTTTATTGGCGCATACTGTCATCGTTATTTATATTAAAGAAGGCACCTAGAGGAGATGCAGCAGATAACTAATATTAGTGTATTTTTTCGGGAATCCTCTCCTCTTACATTCTGTTCTTCTATCAACTTGTAGGTTGTTGCGTTCTTAATTGCTAAGTTTTTATACTTTTGTATGTTTCTCGCCTATGGATGTCTTTTTCTGTATTACTAAAGAAATGGTCCCAGTAGTCATTGTATGCTTGTCTTGTTACCGAATCTTTTAGCATAATTTCTTTTTAGTTTGTAGATATTATGGTTTTCTTTGGTGGGGTCATTGAGATGTTTCTCGAAAGCTTCTTGTTTTTGCTGTATTGCTGTATTTAGTTCAATATATAGCCTCATTTGCGGATTTGCGGTACTTGTCACAGATTTTTTTACGTTCTCCCACACGTTGTGAATTGTTCTGTTTGGATTTGCCCTAGAATTTTTGGATAAAGGGTTTGGATGGACTTATCTTTCAGTAATTGGACCTTTTGTTGTCAGCTTTCTTTTATTCCATTTGAAATAGGGGTCTATGTTTGATGTTTGAAATGACTAGCAAGTGATCTGATTCAATATCTTGTCCTCTAAATACCATGTTTGAAATGACTAGCAAGTGATCTGATCCAATATCTTGTCCTCCAAATACTATGGTATCCCTGATTTATGCGGACGCAGTTAGTTTTCTATTAACCACAATGTAAGCGATTGGCATATTTCCTACTCGGACATTTTTGTCATCCATTCAAATTATTTGATCAGTTCCATTAAAAAAGTTCATTATTGATTGTAATTGTTCATAGAAATACCTAGATTCGTCAAATTTGCTATTTTCGGGGACAATATCGCTATTCTTTTGCTCACTCTTCTTGTTTTTCTACGTCACTATATACCATCGCCTGGTTTTTTACATATTTTGTAACCTTTAATTTTTTTGATTTCTGGAACAGCAACAAAGTCTGTTTTCATAATTATTGCTAATTCGCGTTTTTTAACTAAACCTCTTAGGTTCCATGATGCTATTTTTATTGTTCCATTAATCCATCTCCTGATCTTTTTCTTTCTTTTTCTTTTTTATCATTATCCGTTGATCTAGTCCGTGTCAAAGGCTTCTGTAGGTTTTGAAAATAAATAATTTCTTACGAAAGCTGGCTCACTAAAACTTTCTCCTACCTCCGTTATTGGAAGATAAGGTTTTTCTATTGGGGTTAGCGTATTTGTTCCAGTATTTAGGCGCTGGAAAGTCGCCATACCCTCGTCCATAAGCTACGTAACGTACACCAATTGTACGCCAAAGATTGCCCACAGATCAAGACGTGTAAGTAGGATTTGTTGGTAAATACGATTAAATAAGCTGCGGAGATTTTTTAAAGTTTTATTGTATAGTCCAGGCTTCGGTAACCCAAACTACCTAAGATATCCAAAGAATCATCACACATTCACAAATTCATTTTATTTTTTATTGATGAATAGGCTAAGAAAATTGTTTTAGACGTTTCTCATGAAATTCAACTTTTGTGTTTTAACTGATGTGATCGTATTACTTACAGAACCCTAAGGAAGAAAATACGCAGCACTTATATTTTTTCTTATGTACTTTTCATTGTTCTCATGAAACTATCAATCTACTGAGGTGACGTTTTGTAACACATGTGTTGCATCCATACTGCTCGTTTTGCTATAACATTATTTTATCCGAATATCTTTCAAAATAATGTGTTGGAGCCCTATTTATCGCTGAATAACGTCTTTAATTGATTAGAGCATGAAGACTTGGATGATCTTTTCAGGACATCCATTGATATTACATCCAATTTTCTCTTATATTTCTCTTCAAATCTTCATTTTTGGAGTTTTTATAGCTCAGATATTGGAACATGAAGATGATCCATCTGACCATGACTTCAATGATGGTGTTTCAGTAGGTACACATATGATTTTAAATTTTATTTCCTTACATACTCACTTTTGTGTTTCCCCCTTTCATAAAATACCAACATGTACCGACACTGACCTCTTATTTATTTGATAATATGATATTATAGCTTACGCGTGTGTGTATGTGTGTATTAATGTGTGCGAATGACTGTCTTATCAGGAAAGCTGCTTCCCAAGGTTAAAATTGTCGACATTGAACTTGAACTTGTGTTATATTTTTGATAATGAATGGATATACAGTTGTGGTTTAATAATAACTCAATGCTACCAAATAATATGTTAGAGTGTTGTTTATTATAGTTCGTTAGATTTTTATTGAAGCTTTCTTCTTTCTATCAATGAAAATATTGAGGAACATTGAAATAATCGACAATCAATCGTCTTTTGTGATGTTTTTCTAAGTATTGCTATAAAATATAGCAATATTAAGACTAGTTGAATGCTGACGTCACCAATCTATGTAAAACAGAAGTACTTAGCAGCTTTGCTTGGTTCAAATAAGGCGCAATGCCATATATGAATTAATTAAAAGTTCTTACTACTGTTTCGTTTGGAATGGTGACGTAAGTAACGCTATGAGAATTTCATAGAATAATTAGTGTAATTCTAACTCATACCATGGAGATTCGATAAATGTATATTTTGATAATGTGAATAAAAATTTAACAGCTTTTAATTGTTCGGTTTATGTTAAACTGTAGTAATTCTTCCCAAATTTCTATTATATTCTAATTAAAACATTCCCCCTGATTATGACATACTCTAGCATGTCACCTTTTACCTCATTTCTAATATTTTAATTATTTCTAAAATTCGGTCTCGTTTATGGGATTTTTTGTGATTTTGAACAGTTAAAGTGGATATTCCAACGTCTATTTTGAAACAGAGTTGTAGCTCAACAATAAATCCAAAGTGATGTCATCTTGATAAAATTTCAGAAAATTGTTTAATAAAATTTAAAGAATAAATGTTAATATTGATCTAAATTATAGAGCCTCTACTTTATAACTTGATGCAAAAAGCTACATAATTTTCAGAAACTACTTAGGATAAATATTTTCAACAAAAAAATTGGACCGTTGTTATCAGTTGATACACTGAAAAGTACAAAATAATATTAATGTTATTGGTGCTGGTACTTTTGAAGTTGTGCAGTTGCAGTTAGATAGAATACTTTTGGCACCAACTTCACAAGTACCATCACCAATAGCATTAATATTATTTTGTAATTTTATTTATTTAAAACTTGTGAGTGTTACATTTTTCACAAAAATCTTTGAACGTTCACCCTTATCCCATGTATTCTTTGCTTATATTTGCTATTATTCAGAAATCTAAGAACATCGTCACATAGCGAAAATAAACATATTTCTAATTTTAACATCGCAAAAACTCGAAGACAGTAGTTGTTTTGAAAAATGTTCAATTTAAACTTTTCCGGATATTTTGGTATCTTTAATTCTGCCATCTCGGATTTTTGATTTTCGAGAAAATTTGCCACATCCACCCCCTTCGGGGTGGTTTTCGGATGGAACCATTTCTCGGGTGACCTCTTTCAAATGAATCAAAAATCACAAAAATCGGTTATCGTTTTCTATGTACAATGCGCACACGAACCAAAAAAAAAAGCCTAGTCGGGGTTCGTCGGTCAAAAAGAAGAAGAATATTTGAATTTACTTGGTGATAATTAGTGAGGTTGAGAGATTCAGAGACTACTTTTTTAAAAAGTTAAAATTTGCGCAGACCCATTTAAATTACATAAATACAGTATAAAAAAGACTTGAGTTGTATTTGGGTGGTGTCAACGACCGCAAGGTTGAGAAACAGTTTTTATATTAAATTAAAAAAATGAATGATATAAATACAGGTTTATGAACAATCATACCAAAAATGTCCAGAGAAATATTTCAAGATATGTTATTAATTCCAAAAAAGAAAGTACTAGTACAAGGGAAAGAAAACCACTAGAAGATAAGCTTCTGATAATTTTAAGGTTATATTATTAATTTCATACTTACCTAACTAGTCCTAAAAACAATATTATGTTTGTATAAGTAGCGTAGAGAAATATCTTATATGATTATAGAATATTTCCAGGGGGAGAAATCAATCAACGGAAAATTATTGGATTTAACTACTTACATCAATAAAACTATCATAACTGCCATACAAATAAGTATAATATAATTATTTGAATTTCACAAGAAAAACAAAACCGACCGGATGTCCCACATTGCAGGTCTAATAGGAATTTCGTTAATTTATTTTCCATTGTCGAAATTTTCTATTTCTATCATTATTTTCAATTTATCAGTGATTTCAAAATATGGTGGTAACAATTTTCTCCCCTTGATGTCTTTTGAAAAATGTCCTTTATAAAAGTGGCATGTAATGAAATTTTCTTCAACCTTGCTAGATAGAATTTTCAATGTTCGTAAAAAATACCCCTTCAACCTGTTTCAGGGTATTTATTTTTTAGGGGCAGGAGGTATTGTATAATATTAGGAAAATATCTCAAAACTCTTCTCTTTTTTTACAAAAAACTGAACCGACTTTATCAGTTGGAGCACTGAAAAATACGAAATAATATTAATTTTATTGGTACTGGTAAGTTTAAAGTTGTGCAGTTGTAGTTAGATTTAAAACTTTTGGCACCAACTTCAAAAGTACCAGAATCAATAGAACTAAAATTATTTTTTATTTTTCAGTGTACCAACTGATAAAGTTTTTTGTAAAAAATATTTATTTCACACTTTTGATTGTAACATTATTTATCAAAATCTTTTAACGTTCACCAAAGAAGATAATGCGTTACTCATCATACTTATTCAGAGATTGCAAAACATAGCGGAAATACACATATGTCAGAGTTTAACACTGCTGTAACTCCGAATCCTATGATTTTTTCAAATGTCCAGATCAAATAATCGTGTTTTTCTTAATCTCTTAAATATAATTTTCGATTTTCGAAAAAAAATTGCCCCGTCAACATACCGTAAACACATATTTCATAATTTACTATTGCTCTAATTCGAACATCTATATGATTTTTTAAACGTTGACGGATAAAGTCTCCTTGTGATAAGTTAAAAAATTTCGCAAGATGAGTATATTTTCTGCTCTGAGGGTAACGCTCTATGGGTACATATATTATAATAAACTTAGATTAGATTAGATGAAGTAGCTTTCTTAGTCCTATCCCACTGCGACCGTTTCAGATCTATTGTGGTTCTCCATTAAAATAGGGTTCAATATATAGCTTTATCCTTTTTATCAGGCTTATTAGTTCTGATAAAGACTCCTTCAAGTAGCTTTCTGCCTTCGGGTTTTTCTACGAGAAGGTAAAACCGCACTCCTACCCTGCCTTCACTCTAAAAAAGATGTGCACTGCGGTTTCCTCTTTTTTCTAGGAAAACCTACGGAGGTTGTCTTCTGTCAGGTCGATTTATGCATGTGCTACCTAAGCCTATAGTGCCCTGTCAGTATCACCACCAGTTGTTTCTCGACTTTGACTGAGTAGATTGGACAGACAGATTGGACGAAGCGCTTCTTAGGAATAATTTAGTTTGTTTCTGTTCTGAGGTTTCTTGCCACCAGCACCGGTTTATTTATCCTCTGTTGGATATTCTCCGTAATATAGCAATTCCACAATGTTTTAGAAAACTTGGTGTGCGAGTAAATTTAAAATTTTTTTGTCGACATTTTCTGGGAAAAAATTGCCATTGGTAACGCAAAATTATTTCACGATAGCTTAGTTGGTTGAGGCGCTGGAAATGCGTTCGTAGATTGCCAGAGCACATAGTTGGCGCGGGTTTGAGTCCCACCAGAGCCCGGGTTGTTGTTTGTACTGGATCCGTGCACAGGTATCTCTACACCTTCTTCGGGAATATATATTTTCTAGCTATTAAAAAAATCTGATGTAAAGTAATAAAATAACGAAAATGTGATAAACTGATAATTTATCATTACATTTTTATTGCCATTTATAGGTACTATTCGGCTACGGATTATTCCAAAATCTTTTGACCAATTGTTCAATAAATATTTTTTATCAAAATTTGAATTTGGTGTCCTGAAATATACAAAATAATATTAATTCAATTGGTGCTGGTACTTTTGAAGTTGTGTAGTTAGACTTTTGGCAGCAATCAATTTTTGAAAAAAAAATATTTCACACTTTTGAGTGTAACATTAGTCATGAAAATCTTTGAACTTTCATTACTACCAAAGAAGTTAGTACTTATCTTAATACCCATGTACCGATATTCTTGGCTTTTCGTTGTTATTATTCAGAGATCTCAAAACATCGCGGCGAAAATACGCATCTTTCAGACATTAGGTACCACTGGTGTAACTCGAAAATAGTAACTTCTTTTGAAAAATGTTAAATTCATTATTTTGGCCGTCTCATGTTTTCAATTTTCGTAAAAAATTACCCCCTCCATATAGCGGAAATACACATACCGATGCTGTAACTCGAGAACCATAGCTCTTTTAAAAAGAAGTTCAGTTTAAACTTTTCCGAATATGGCCTTATCTTTCATTCTACCGTCTCAGTTTTACGATTTTCAAGAAAAATTGTGCCCTCCACCCCATTCGGAGGCGGTTTGAGTTTTTCTAAATCTGGGACCATTTCTCAGTTCTCTTCTTTCAAATGAATCAAAAATCATAAAAATCGGAGCATGTTTACTAACAAAACGCGTGAACAGCCATTAATAATTAAAAAAACAAACATAACCGAATTGCTTTTTTGCTATGACTGACTGAATGAAATAAATTCAACTTTTTCATGCGGAATCTGAGATCTGCAGAAAAAGATAGAGCAAGACCGAAGACCCAGAGCAATACTGCGATGCAAGACCAGTACCAAGACTAATCTGGTCTTGCTGAAAGACTTGCAAGACTCTCGCAGTTTCGTAACCAAGCAGCAAAATTGGTAGGATTTTTTTTAATGTAATCATTGTAATCATTCTCTAATGAGAAGAAACTCTAGTAAATTACCTAATTAATTTGACCGTTGAAGTCCTTTATTATCTATCTTTATTTTATTGATTCTAGAAATACTGAATAAAAAGTTGTTGACTAAGGAGCGAGTTATTTTACCCTTCTAGGATTTCAAACAATTCTATACAGTAATTCAAACTTTACAGGAGTTCCTTAAGGGATGATTTCAGTGAATCCTGACTGATCATTGCCAGGGAAAGGTAAAACTTGTTATTAGTAAATTATTACTTTTTTTATCCCGTAGAATGTTTTAACCAAAAGTTGTAGCTACAAATCATCTATAAGTTTGAAATATTTTTGATGTCATTTATCCAATATTTTAAGGATTTCCCCTTAAGTTTAGATTTTCCCAATTTTTACACTATTTGTTTGATAGTAAGAAAGCACAAGCAGACAACATCGCGCTAGTTCGATACGATTCTCATGTGTGAATGGTGAATAATAATTTATAAACTTTATTAATTAATTTCGCATCTTCCTTGCTCTAAAGTACCTAGTTTTATTTTCAGTACTTATTCTAGAATGGTTTGGTACCGTTACAATACCAGGAGTGTTTGTTCTGGACAATCAAAAATTTTTTTCATACCGTCGATATTTATCAATTTAATAAGATGATCAATTATATACGACCGTAGCATATTGCAGAGTTCTTCCTCATTTGAATTTAGCAGTGACAGTTTAGAGTCACGTGAATTTTTTACACTTATAAAAAGTCTTTCGAAGACCCAAGACCAAGACTAAGGATTTGATGCAAGACCAAGAGCAACACCAAAGGTGCAATATAAAGACCATATCGATCTTAGTCTTTCTTTGTGCATCAAATTTAATATTTTGGATTCTTTTTTTTGTGATTATTTTTTTAAATCTTCTATAAAAAGTAGCTTGCAATATTCATATGATCAAAAATATTATCAAACGCATTTCAGTCTTGGAGAATTTTTAGATTTTTTTAATCCAAATTTTTCAGTGAGTCGACGATGTAATTTTGGTTTAAAAAAAATAAAAATTCGGCCATTTTTTAGATTTAAAATGCTGCCCTAGTACCTAGTAGTAGCAGCCTAGTACCATGTTACAATCTTTTTTCGATCTCGAGATAATCTAGCAGAAAATCTGTACAGGGTACATACGTACACATATACATTTTCCTAAAAACATGTTATATGACTGTGGGTACCTTGAAACGTGAAGATTTATCAAAATAAAAATTTCGTAAAATCGGACCATTAAAATAACTTCCTAAACTGGGAAGTTAATAAAGAAAACTATAATAGACTCAGCATCAGTGTCTTAGTTCTATAAAATTATACAACCTGGCCAAAAACATAACACATTTTGCAACGCCCAACGAATATATCTCGATTCTCAATATGAAGATGTAAATTTTGGACATTTCGAGATGAGATAGAGAATTTCTAATAAATATTTACTAGCCTTTGGTTATTCATAGGTACAGACGGTTGCTTTCTTGTCAGCGTTATCAAAGTAAACATAACATATTCACAACTTCATCTTCCAAATGTATATCAATAATAATCTACATGTTGCTATAACTTGTTATCATATTTACGTTTTCTATCAAGTTCTTGAGAGAAGATTCATGTAATCGTTAATAAATACCAAGACTAACCAGGACAATAATTTAATTAATTACGCTGAGGATAAAGTGTTATGTAAATATTAGAAGTCACTGCGCTTTGTTATATTAATAAAATAGTTGGATGAATATTTGTATATATTCATAATGTCTGAAGTCTGTTATATTAATATATATGGATGGATTAGTTAAAAAATATGTTTTAATAGGTCTACCTATAGTCCAGATATTCAAAAGCATTTCTCTTGAAAAGTTTTAAATGAATATTTAAGTATTAATTATTATATAATTTCAGTAAACTAGAATTATTTGGAGTTTTTGGTTGAATTAAATTCTTTAAAATAATTGTATTTCTGTCACTGCATAGATTGTGAATTTCAAAGTGTAGGTATCTAATATACAAGTAGCTATAAATTGTTGGTTACTTATTTATTGATAATGCTAATTATTTTCTATATATTTGATCAAATCATTTTTTTTTAAATTTCTGATATTCATAGCTTTTTTCGTCAGACCCACTTAAAGCTTTTCAAAATTGACAGGCACTAATAAAACTATAAAATAATAACAATTATATTGGTAGGTAGGACCTACTGGTTATTTGAAAGATAAGCAGTTATGTGTGTCCAAATGCCCCATTCAAACGTTTCCGGATATGATATATTCTTTACTTTTGTTGTCTCAAATCTTCGATTCTCGAAAAGAGCTACCATCCTCCACTCAATTTTAAGGAGCTTTTGTGGAGCAACACATGTTGATTTTGGGAACACTAAAGGTGTCAAAATGAAACCTTGCTTAATAATTATTAACTAAACTGTAACATACAATAACTGCACGGAACACTCATGGTGCGAGTCCTCCTCGTATTTTGTTATAGGGACCATTTTTTAGTACTCTGTTGAAAATTAAATCATCAGAATTGGAGTAGGTTTACTATACGAATCACGCTTTAATCCATATACCAACTATAAAAAAAATCAAAATTGGCGTACGTTTACCATATGAAGCCCGCGTAGGAACAACCGAATTTAAAACTTCTCCGTCTGGAAGTCAGTCAAAAAGCAAACGAACAGTCGAATTGTATGCTGCCTCCGTTTTTCGAAGTCGGTCAAGAAGATAATGCATCCGGATGCTTAAGCTTAAGGCCCATTTTCTTGTTCCCCGTATGGACGAATAATTGTCACAATTCTGATTCAAAAAGTCAGATTTCTTAGAGTTAAAGACAACATTTTACAAACTGCTATTAGATATTTGTAAAGTATAGTTTTAGTTTCTAATTGAATATTAATTCTCACAAACTATTATATTTGGGGATATTCTCAATGTTATTTTCCAAAAAAATATGTTTCTTATTATAGACTATAAATGAGTCTGTGAGACCCATGTCGGGTAATATCTCTGGAAATATTTCTCTTTGCTAAACAACTTAACTTATGCAAAACTAACAAGATAATATCTACATACATATGAACGCAAAGCCCTGAAGAAGCACATAGAGTTAACCTACAATGGGCCTTTAGTCACAAAGGTAAAAGACCTTTTTTTATTTCAAGAATTAGATAGTAGGTATAGTTTAAACTTAACCAAGAAGAAATAAGTAAAAAAACTTGACGGACCAATTTTTAAGCTAATGTCTAAGAAGACCCCTCTAAATATGAACGGTATTGGTGGAAATATTTTATTATTGAGACCGAGGTGTCCCTCCGGACGCATCATAGGCGTCGATTAAGGAGATGGAGTTTAATGGTTACCAGTCAGCCACTGCCGGCGTACATGAGGACAGTGCGCACAATAATATAGCTTCATGGATTCATGCTATAGGCTTGTAAAGTAGAATCTAATACGTGTAGTATTTGTACCATCGCTGATAACCCAAAATTCTTTCAAAGTTGTTTGAAATTTGCTTATCATTCGATGTCGATGACATTGTTCTATTCTTTATTAGTACAAAGTGAATTTATCAATCGTGATTTTACCTCTTATCAAAAAATATGGTTATGGTAAATGTGCAGTGGATTTGAAGAACACTGAGAAAAGGAATTCATTTTTATATTTCTTCCGTTTGGATATCCATATAGACTTGATCTATTTCAAAAATTGTGGCTTTGTTACAAAAAATCTTTTATCCAGTTCAAAATTGCAAAGTTTATAGTGATCTTTTTTGTGCCAAAACAAACAAAAAAAACCCTTTGCACTAATAAGGAATAGAACGTTTGAAGTGAATGACATCAAATATCAAGCAAATGTCAAAATAACTTTGAAATACTTACTACACGTAGTAGATTCTACGCTACTAACCTACTGCACAGATAATTTTTTTACAAGTTGTTTGGAATTTGGAATGAATATGGAATTATTGCTAAATTCGGTTAATTTTGTTGTTCGCTAAATGTTATTTATTTTATGAAAAGTTTATTGTTTTTTAATGTACTATCTATAATTAAGGTTAAATATACCCGACGTCAAGATGATCGGCTGTTTGACCGACGAACCCAAACGGAGGAGGTAAACAATTCGACTGTCTGTTTTTTTTGGGTTTCTGCGCGCGCTGTTTATAGTAAACGTAATTCAATTTTGATGATCTTTGATTCATTTGAAAGCGGAGTCTTGAAAAATGGTCCCATATTCATAAAAACTTCAATCCGAAGTCTCCTTCCCTCCAAAAACCACCCCACGAGAAGGGTGAAGGGGACAATCAGAGACGGCAGAATTAAAGATATGATAATATTCGGAAACGTTTAAATTGAACCATTATTCAAAAGAGTTACGGTTTTCGAATTACACCAATGTTAAAATCTGAAATCTGTGTATTTCCGCTATGTGGAGGGGGCAATTTCTTTCAAAAATTGAAAATCTGAGACGGCCACATTAAACAACAGATTATTTGTAGCAACATTTTTACATAGTTACGGTTTAAATTATGCGCATTTCCGCGACGATGTTTTTATTAGATCTCTGAATAATAACGAGTATAAGCAAATAATGTACATATGGGTAATAGGATAAACAGGTACTATCTTCTTTAGTATAAGTGAACGTTCAAGGATTTTCGTGACCATTGTTACACTCAAAAGAATCTTCTATTTAACTGCAATTGCACAACTTTACCAGTACAAAATGAATTAATATTATTTTGTATTTTTCAGTGCACCAACAAATAAAGTTGGTCTAGTTTTTTGTAAGAAATATTTATTTGAAGCATCTTACTAGTTGGAATCATATTTGAAAGGAGATGATACTACAAAATTATACGATGCTTTAAATCATCCAGGCCGATCCTAATTTTGCGCATGCGTTAATGCTCTTTTTAATTAAGTTGGTATTTATATTTGTTTTATCCTTTTAAAATTTGGTTTGTACAAAAAGAAGGTGGAAATTTGAGAAATTTTACATTGACGCATGCGCAAAACTAGGATCGGCCTGGATGATTTAAGGCATAATAAAATTATTACATGTTGTCAACATCTGTTCAAAGATTTATTTTCCTATAAACATATCAAGTAATTCATTTATTCTTTCAATTTTCAGTATTTCTTTCGTCTGATCTAATATCTATGGCATTTGAAAGGAAAAAGCCCCAAATCAAGATTTGGAACGTTGGTAAGCTTGGTCAATTTTCCTTTCTACAAAAATCAAATCACTTTTATACGGTTGAGTAATCCTTACAATTCAACCGGAGCAATTGCTTCAATATCCATTAGTTTGAGTGAGATCTAAACTTCAACTATATAATATATTATAGGAAAAAAATTGAGAGCGATGGTACAATGAGCATCCCAATTAACTCCCGCTTCCTGCTGCGCTGTAACGGTGTTAATCGACATTTCCGATTCTCTTGGAAAATGATGAAATCTCCAATGGTGGTTGGCAGAGTGCGCGCTCTTTTTTCTTAACTATGGCAGATGCAAAATAATAGCACCAACAAGAACAGCAACTAGCACTCTCTTCTCGCATAGACCACACGATAGAGCAGCACATCATATTATCATCGTTATGAGAGTTTAAACAGAAAAATGGATATTGCATTTCACGGTTCAGCAACGCAGGCTGTGCGCTCTCGCTCTCAGATCGACACTAATTGCTGACCAAAGAAGAGACGAGGCAGGAGGCAGAAGATCGAGAGGAGAAGCAAAGCAAGCGCTAGGGCTATAAGGATACGTTATATAGTATTATATAGTTGCTCTTCTCGAAAAGTCAACCCGTCACGCTCTGCACGCCCGGCGTTCACGGCGCTTTCTTCGTCTTCTTCCTATATAGCAGCAAGAATATTGCCCCATCGTCGTAAAATATCGTGTTTTTTTTTCTGTTCATTTCTCGTTCGCATAGTTTACGTACAACTGCACCAGATCCGTACCCCGGATTATTATACACCTAGGGTATATCATTAGAGTTCAACACAAAGTTGACTTGAAAAATATGTAGAAGATATAGAAATGTGACTTCTCTTTTAGTAAATTTAATATGTAATCCTTACCGTTCAGGGAGCTTCTGATCTTAGGGTACACTAGGGTGAAAAAAAGAGCCCTTATAAGATCATTCTTGTTCTTGATTTTTTATATCCTCGTCTGTTATACCTTCTTGTAACAAAATCTATGATATAATACATTAATTGTTCATATTTACTCAAAATTAAGTGTGCCGATATATATTTTTTTTAGAGCGAATATAAGAGAATTAAATATCTCTCCGAAACAACTGCGCGTTACATTTGTAATACATCGGTGAAGTACGATTCGGACTTGTTTAAATAGAGTCCATACATAACATTTTCGTATAGGTTTTCCTGTAAACTTGGAGTAAGTCCCGATATTCTAATTTTTATGTTTAGTAGTTTGAGAGATAAAGTACGGAATGGTCAATATTCATCTTTTCCCTTATAATCTTCGAAGACATTTATTTTAAAATTTTGAAAAAAGTTATTTGAATTACTCATAAGAAGCCCTTTCATTAGATTTAAACTTTTTTTTGATTTTCTATTGTAGGGAGTTACCTACCCCCAAAATTTATCCCAATCTTTGAATTCGTTTATTTAAGTTATACGAATATGATGCAGTCACCTAACACATTACCTATATTTAGGTAAATATTTATTGTGTTCATATTTTTTTCGTGTACTTTTTGTAAAAAATAGGCTTTGACAGACCGACAGCCAGTCACTCATGAGTGACGCAAGTAGATATACCTGCGACTTGAAAAATCTTAACCACGCCAGTCCAAAAGCTCTTGAACGCTTTTCTGATATTAGAAAATACACCTAATAAATATAGTTTTCAAAGCTGAATTCAATTAATATTGACCCATTATTTCCGACAGAATTTAAAAGCTAATTAGATCATCCTATAGTCACATAGGTACTTACCTACCTAATGCCTGCAATCCTTCAAAATCATATCTGAATTGGTTAGCTGATTTGGGAATTAACGCATAGACGACAGGAATGTAAAAACGATAGATAATTTTGATAGGTACACAAGTGGTGAATTCGCCTGTTTACATACCAAAAATAGTTCATTTCATATATGCACATATATTTTTAAATGCTTATTCTATGATACTTCAATCAACACCTGTAAGGTACCTATTCCTAAATCGAAAAAAGTGCTTCCATATTATTTTTGCTATGATTGATGATGATGCGAATGAATGAACAGAAAAAAGCAAATTACATACGATATGTGATAAAATCACGAATTTGTCAATTCTAAACCTCTGCAGGTATTTTAGTTTTAACGTAATTAAAAATGGCAAGCTCTTTGATTAGTCCTATTAATCGGTAGAATAAAGAAATAAACATGCAAGTAGAAATTCGATTTTCGGCTATCGAGGATTAAGTACAACCCTCTGAATTGTTGATTTTCTTAATTACCTTCTATAATTTAGGATTTTATCGAATGATTATATTTAAAAAAACTTCTGAATACCTATGTGGGGATTTCTCAAATGACCAGATAGGTAATCTTGACAATAGAATATGCAGAATTTATGGTACATAATTGTTGAAGTCTATATTCGTCTATCGGGAACGGTGCAAATTCACAGAATTGGACTTGTTAGTTATTTACTTCTTATTAATTTCAATTGTAGATATGTATAACTACCAGGGAATTTATCTATGGGTATACCTACTAAATTGACTGTGTCAACTTAAGTTTCTAAGCATTTGTATTACGTCGTAGGTAAGTTGGTACGCCTAAAACTCCCTACGTTGTAAAATCTTAAATTTGTTAGTGATTAGAATCTGCGGATTAGTTACCTGTTTAATAGATTATGATAATCATTTGTCACATTTGACGTTCAAAATATTTGAAATGAATAAACGAACGAGTATTGTGATTCATTCGGTATTGATAAGTAACGTCATAATTAAATACGAGTTATAACATACAAACATGGGAATGCCCCTTGACATGTTTGTATATTGATTTCAAATCACTTTACTCATTTAAATATATACCTATATAGCAGTGGCGGCTCGTGACATTTATTGCAGAGGAGGCCAACTCTACAAAATTACTAGAAGAATACAACTTGCATTTTCCACACCACCCCTGGAGGTATTGCTATGGCGCCTTACATTTTTTGTGGTGGTCTGGAGGTATTCAAACTACTACTATTCTACTAAAGATCATCAATAGAAGCCAATAATGTATGAAATTCTCATCTAGAATACTCATTTTCGATCGCCTGTTAAATATTCTAATAAAATAATCAAATGATATACATATTCAATTAACAAACATACATACATATTTTTTTCTGAAATAAAAACATTTATTACAATGTTACTCCTTATAATATTAGCTACCTGCCAGTGAAAATCCCGTCGGAATTGATTCAACCGTTACGGAGATTAGCCGAAACAAACTATAAAAATTTGGTTTTGTTATTAGTGACATTTATAGGTACCTAAAACCTGTTATTTTGATATTACAGACACTACGATTTTATTTATAGTATAGTATAGATATAGATAGATACTATCTAGCGACAATAAATTCAGTTAGTTCACTTAGTTCTCACACTTACCATTCAAGCAAGGCCGAAATTCTAAATAAATCACGCGGTACCAGATATTAGAAATACTATGACTAGTTTACTGTTAATCGTGTGATATGCGAATAATTCCGACAATGATCGACGGACGATGCAAAGTGGGCGTGTCGAGTGGAAGCCAGACTCCCCAGAGTCCGTAAAAATTCATACGCTAAAATCGACAACCACCAAATCCAAGGTCACGCTGCAATAAGATCTGTACATTTTGAACGGAGGCTAATAATTTTCAGCCTCCTCTGCTCGAAATGTTGTCGGTTGGACGCACGTAGGACGTCTAGGTATAATTTTTACGCTGCGTATACTGAAATGCGGTGGCGCTCATTTAGTGGTGTCCATGATAAGGTTTCAGTTGATATGCAGACATGCTATTTTCGTTTGAAATATAATGATCTTGAATTTTTTATCTTATATATTGTATAAAATATAACTTATATAAAACGTTTTAGATTTGATTTGCTACTACATCAAAAATATGAATTTGCCTTATATTGTAGAGGAGGCCCGGCCTCCCCTGCCTCCTCTGAGTAGCCGCCACTGCTATATAGTCAAATGATCGAATTATTACTTCTCAGATTATCAATGTCACATCACCTCTACGTAATTGTTTGCTGCAAATTATTTTCAGTAACTTCTGAGTCACCCCGTAAATAATGCACGTCTCTATTTGAGAAGGGACTCTAGCTGTGTTATCTAAGGGTAGCGTGGCACGATGGCTATCGACTCCGCCCACTAGGGCGCCGAGGACAGCGCCCATTGGTACGCCGAGCGCCCGGACACGCCTGTGCGTAGGTGATGGGCCATGGTGGTGTCGACTTACGTCCCTTTGTTAGCTCTGAACTCTCCCTGACCGGGCAAAAAAATGCTCATGGAAGTATGAAAGTTTTAAGAAGTCCAAGTAATGAGTGAGTCTCTCCATGAACAGAGACGGACTTTACATGAAATAGGTTTTAAGAAAACCAACCGCTTGCTATACACAGTATAAAATTTGCAAATTCCGACATTCCTCAAGTATGCATCAATATGTTAAAGAAAGAATGTTTGCGCTACTTCCTTGATCTATTTATTATCTGCAACTTTATGGAAAAAAGGTGCTAGAAATATGATTCACTTTATGTCGTTTTTCAGCTTGTTATATATTTTTAACATTCTTAGCTACAGGGTATGGTAGATAGAATTTCGATACAATCAATAATGAGATTTCTAATATCCAACAAGCCAATAACGGTTATTGTAAATTTTCGATATTCTCCTTCAAAGCCTACCCACACAGTTGGTTGAATTGCAACTATTTGCAGCCCAATAAACTTTTACTTAACCTTTCAGTAGTCGCACGCTGATCCTCGGTCCGCACCAATTTGTATTTGACAATTATTTCTATTTCTTGTCCCCGAAGCACTGCATTTCTCAATAACTTTGATGAGCAGTTAGATAATTCAGCGCCTTGAGAAGTAATTTTACAGTACGGACAAAAACTATTAGTTTATTCGTGTACCTAAGCCATGCCAAGTTATGTTGTATTGGCGATTTTTAGTTGTGGTTGTTACAAATACAAATATAATACTTTATATATTATTAATAGAATGTCGTCATATGAATAAGAAAAGGCGCCTTTGTTTTCACTGATGCAACATCTCTCTTCTGTTGAGGAATCAGCAGTAGACCACGGTCATGAAAGAGGAGATGATGATACCGAATTGGAGCTGCGTGAAACTAATAGTGTGCAGAACATTCCAGAAGATAAAGCGGATGATATGCCAGAATCCGTTGGTCCATATGTCACTGGTAATAATAAAATTACCAATTGGAGGAAACCTTGCCCCCAAGAAATATAAGAACCCACTCGGAAAATATAGCTTACCTCTCTCAATCCAATTATTAAAAACTCCTTTGGAAATATGACAATACTTCTTTCATGCAAATATTCTAAAAAATATTGTAAAGAGTACAAATAAGCATATAATATAGAAGCCTATCAAGTTAACTAGGTATTCTCGTCATAGTGATGCCAAAACAACGGAAAATGTTGAACTAAGTGCATTGACGGACTTTTGTATTTGGTTGGTGTATTGAAAAGCAATCGCATGAATACTGAGGACCTTTGGAGTGTCGATGGCGCTGGTGTCAACATTTTTAGGCTTACCATGGCTACACAAAGGTTTCGATTTCTACGCGACACTTGCGATTCGATGATCTTCAAACTCGCAAAGTTAGAAGGGCTCTAAACAGATTGGACCCAATTCGAGATATTTTTTACCAATTTCTTGAAAATTTTAAAAGTGCATTGTTTCTAATACGTTACCATTGATGAGGAACTTGAAGCATTTGTAGAGGAAAATGTATTATCCGAGAGTGCATATCCAACAAATCCAACAAATATGGGATTAAGATTTATGCCCTTTGAGAACCAAAAGTTTGTTATACCCGCAACGTGGAAGTATATGTGGCAAACAACCTGCAGGCTGATGGGAAATAAACAATTCGCCGGATGTTCTTGTGGAGATGATGTGTTCAGTATTTTTAAGCTGATAGAAACCCTAAGGAAGAATTTCAGGATGACTCTCATTGGAAGGGTTAAGGGTTAAGCGTTTTGTGAGGACACACTCTTATCGTATATTCCAAATAAAAGGCAGAAACGGTTTGCTTACCTAAGTCAAGTTTACATCGCGATGACGCTATTGATACCACACAGGTAAACCGACATTAGGTATAGTCAGTTATAATGAATCTAAGGGTGGAGATGACGTAGTTGCTAAGCTCTGCGATATTTGTAATTGTTTCCGTGGCGTAAACTAGCCTTTAAGCCAATTAGTGGTAGCATAAGAATTCGCTATACGGAACTCTACTCTATCAATTCAATGAAATTTAGGATTAGAGAGCTTCAAGGGATAGAGGTTGTTGAGCAGCCTCCGAAACCTTAAACAAATCATAGACGTCGATGGACCATGTGTGACAGAAAGAAAAATCGTCTCACTCGATATTTCTGTAAAAAATGTTACACCTTTGTCTGTTTAAAACAAGCACTAAGTAATAATTTGTTTTGAAACAGTGCAATAGGTATGTATAATGTTGTAATATTAAGTATTTTCTCAAGTTTTGGTACTATTTTCAAATTATTGTGTGTACTTATGTCATCTTTTTGACCGACGAACCCAAACGGAGGAGGTATACAATTCGACAGTTTTGATGATTTTTGGTTCATTTGAAAAAGGAGAGCTTAGAAATGGTCCCATATTCATAAAAACTCCATTCCGAAATTTTCCTAACTCCAAAAACTGCCCTCGGAGAGGGTGGAATGGGAAATTTCTCTCAAAAATCGAAAATCTGAGACGGCAGAATCAAAGATAAGACAATATCCGAAAACGTTTAAATAGAAAAAAAATATCAAAAGAGGGTTTTCGTGTTACAGCAATATTAAAATCTGAAATATGTGTAGGTATTTCCGCTATGTGGAAGGGGCAATTTCTTTTAAAAATTGAAAATCTGAGACGGCCGAATTAAGGACCAGATTGTTTGTAGCAACATTTAAATTGAACATTTTTACGGTTTGCCCGTTACAGCCACACTGCTGTACCTAAGTCTAAAAGATGAGTATTTCCGCAACGATGTTTCTATAACTCTGAATAATAACATGTACAAGCAAACAATGTAGTTATATGTGTAAAAGTTAATGTTTGAAATAGATATTTTGTACAAAAAATTGGACTGAATTTACTGGTTAGTGCACTGAAAATACAAAACAATATTAATTCTATTGGTGCTGGTACTTCTGAAGTTGGTGTCAAAAGTCTTCTCTATCTAACTACAATTGCACAACTTCAAAAGTACCAGCACCAATAGAATTGATATTATTTTGTATTTTTCAGTACACCAACTTATAAAGGTGGTTCAATTTTTGGTAAAAAATATTTATTTAAACTTAAGAAGGTCCACTTGCATTCACATTCTAAAGTATTTCCTAAAAAAATGATCATAGGGCAACAGTTTGAAATTATATGTTATTGCAAACTTCGGGTTAAGAAAATTTGTCTCATTCATATGTCTACCTTTTTATATTGTACTCTGAATCAAAATTATCAGTTTTCTTACAGTCTACAAAATACTTTCAATTATTGAAAAATAGTGTCTCACATGGGTAGATACTTAGATACTATTGAACATAATTTAACGGATTTATGAAATTCACTTTTCCGCTGGATAACGGCCGTCGTGTCTGTTTTTTATACATATTCTGTTCATAAATCAATCATAATCTTTTATGTACAAGCACAGAAGAAATTCTTTGATACGGGTATTATGCAATTTATGAAAAAATTGTTGCAGGCCACCAAAAAAAAAAATCATAAAATTATAGAAGTACAAACCAAGATGGACATAATTATTATTGCAGCTTTTGCATCTTAGCATCTGCACCAATAAGTAGGCCTTTTGAAGTGCCGTTGTAGACACCAACTCCAAAAGAGTTTTTCAGTGCAACAACTAATAAATTCGGTCCAATTTTTTGTAAAATAATTTACTATTGATTAAGTCTGTAGAAGAAGAAATGAGAAAAAGATATTTCTTATAAAAACAATTTAGATTTGGGAAAAACATATTACAAAACATTTCACTTACATGCATAAACCCTTTAAGGTAAAATAAAAAATGTGATTTGTGAATAGATTTTATAACTTCTTCATAGTTTTGTATTTTCCAGCATGATTCACAAAATAAAATTCAAATAGATTTACGTAACATAAATCGTAATTTCTAATCGTTATGTATTCAATATAATTTTTAAAAAGAAAACTACGCATGGTAATCAATAATAAGAAAAACAAATTATAGATATAAGAATAAAAATGTACGATATGATAGAAATTATCAGAATTTTATAACTTATTAAAAAAAATAGTTACAACAAAGTAGGGAATTACATGATAGCAGTGTTGGGAAATAGTTACACGTGTCTATGAGTTTTATTTGGAAAAATCTGATTGGCATATCAGGCAAATAATAAATAATTTTCCATAAATCGTCTCTCTTGAATGTTGATAGCCAAAAGATTCTTCAGCTGAGTCAAAAGTGGTTTCTCATAATATTATTGTAATGATTTAAACGGCAACGACTATAGCTAAATAGTAATTCTAAAAAAGCTATTATAAGGAAGATTGATAAGGAAATAGATCTAATATACTTGCTAGATATAAATTTGATTTCAAGATGTACTAAGGGTCGAATCGTATCCATGATCATATTTCAATTTTTTGTTTGTACCTATGTGGTATTTGATATGTTTAATTTGGACAGTCGTGTGCATTTTGATATAAATATAGATTGTGTTATCTTTGAAAGATATTCATTGTTGTTTATCACTGTGAGAAAACTTTTTCTTAATTCCATAAATTAACAATGCGATCTATCGTTATCCTAAAGAATAATTAAATCAAACTTTAGAAAGAATCATGTATTAAAATCGAGTTTTTATCGAATGTATTCCAAAAGCTACAGATATTGTGATTCTGTTTTATAAAATATCTGATATAAGAACGTTGACAAGTGTACAGATAAAGTCATACTCACAGGAAGATATACATACTCAGCGTTTAGCAAAGTCGGTCAATTTGCTTAAGACTGACAGATTGTAACCACTGACTTTTTTGAATTTATAATAAAATATGTAGAATATTAATATTAACCAGGAGAATAAATCTAAACAAGCGAAATTCCATGAAAAAGTTTATAATCTGGAAAGATTCTGCAAACCTAGATAACTATTCATTGCAGATATTTGGAGTCGTTAGAGAAATAATAATCAAGCAGAAAATATGATTCAATAAGTTTTCTCCAAATACAGAGATTCTATATACAACTGACACAGATTTATATATGAGCCGGATGGTGAACATTATAATAATTTTACAACTGTTCTTGTTTTTCAGAAAAAAATGCTTCATGATAAAATAGTTTACGATGTAGTGAGGCATAAAATCTGATCCTAGTTACTTTTAAATAACACAAGTTGAAAATCATGTATCAATAACAAAGCTTCAGCAAAAATAATTTTTCATATAGAGATTTGTGTCATAAATTCAAGTTGTAGGAAATTATTTCATATATTTATTCCTGTTAGAACGTAATAACAATAAATGTACGAAATCATTATGAATATATGAGGTTGCGTTATTTTTGGTTTAAATATTTACAAATGTCGGTATTATTCATATTTATTATCATTAAAACCCAATTATTTATAGTAAAGTAATGATTTTATTTTAATTTTATTTATATATTAACAATTTTCCTATGTAAAAATCACCCGTATTTACCCTGTCGTACGTAGAAAGATGTGATCTTCTGCAACGTTCTGAACGTTCAACGATTTTCGTGACTAATGTTGCACACAAAAGTGTGAAATAAATATTTTGTACAAAAAATTGGACCGACGTTATTAGTGTAGCACTGAAAAATACAAAATAATATTAATTCTATTGATTATTTTCGTCACCGGTGTCAGTCCTTGAATCTTCAAAGCAAATTACGGTTTTATCAGATAATACTTACCTATTAACACTTTTATACATTATTATTGAAATAGGGATTTTGCATGAAGTTTCTGGAGTTTTCTTCGCAGACAATGTCGTTTGTACCCTCTAGACTCGTGATGTGTGTGTACTGTATAATATAGCTATCAAGCTAACGAAAAGGCCTACACAAATCTCGAATGTGATATTGAATTAGAAAAAGATAGGACAAATGACTATCTGGAAGTCTGTAGAATATCTCGCAACCTCGCGTCAGTCACTGATGCCCTGTTTCTGAGGTAGGTACCTACATTTAAAGCTAGTTCATCTAGACGATAGTAATATGGACACATCAACTCATCAAAAGTGTTTATAAATACTCAGTGTAGAGTCAAAGTTAGTTTAAACGAACGAACGGCCAACATTGACCGCTTATGGATTCGATAAATATTTAATGAACAATTTCTATATAATAATATATTGGCAGCGGAGGGCGGGAAATAGCTTTTGTCGGCGCTAGATAGCTACTAGAATAGAAACCATCTAGCGCTCTTAGGCCGAAAAAGGGCTAAGTACTTAAGAACTCTGCGACAGCGGCTATTTTTGGCTAGTACACGAATCTAGTGCTAGCTCATTGGCGTAGATGAACGTTGAACATTCATAAAACGCGAACGCGTAACCTCAATTTATAATTATTACTAGAGCTAGATTCGTGAAATAGCCAAAAATAGCCGCTAACGCAGACTACTTAGCACTTTTTCGGTCAAAACGCGCTGGCTATCTAGCGCCGACAAAAGCTATTTTCCGCCAAACGCCCTAATTGTGTTTAGTTCTCGATATTTGAAGGTAACAGAAAATTAAACTAAAAAAACATGATCATTGGAAGGAATTGTGAACTTATAATTTTGTTCGAAGAAATGGTTTCGTTTTGAAATAATGAACTGTATTATAGCGTAGTGAATACATATTTATTATACAAGGTGTTTCATAATATATGCGTAGGACTTGAGGATGTGATGAAAAATATGAAAAAAGTGTCTATTTACTTACCCTCTCCTACCATTTTCGAGATACAGGGTTTTGAAATTGAAAAAAACAGCTTTTGTAAACATTTTCTACTCATAATAAGCTAAGTTTGAAGTAATGGATGTTTTCTCCCCAATTTCTACGCCAATGGTAAAGGTACGGTTTTGAGACGCCCATTTGAACCCACAATGTTTTCTACACAAAAAAGGTACTATTGGTCGTGAGCTCTAAAGTCGACCGTTTTCTAGAACAATCAACTTTTATGCTGAAAAAAAGAACGGTACATTTTTTGAAATAATTTTGTTATTGGGTAGAAAACATTGGCGGGTCAAATGGACGGCTCAAAACCGTACTTTTTCCATTGGCGTAGAAATTGGGGAAAAAACACTCCTCCACTACTCCTTCAAATGTGTTCAACATCCTGTATCTCGAAAATGGAGCATTTTAGAGGGTGAGTATAAACTTTTTTTCATATTTTTGGACGAGCTATCAGATTCCCAAGTTCTGCGCATATATTATGAAACACCCTGTATATTGTATTGGAGAATATTTGTGCCGAACTGTAGTAGATATTTATAGTTATTACTGACAATAGGTATTATTAATTAGGGAGAAGTCATTATCAATATTTCTGGTGGAAAGATACTTCTGGAAGAGATATTGTTTATTTTTGCATTGTTTATTTCGTTAAATATTTAAAAAGGTACCGTTAATGTCTATTAAAATCTTACAGAGGAAGAATTTCAAATACCACCAAACCATTTTGAGACACTACACCTTTTCTAGCTTTATATCTAAAATTATATGAATTATCCATATTTTAAAATCAACTCTTATAGATCAATAGGTATCTGAAAATAAAGTAATTATTGCTATTTGACATAGGCAAATTATCCGTTGTGGAAATAGTTTTCCAGTTGGCTTTATAGTATTATTTTCCATTGTGGTAAGAGTACATCATGCTATCAAAGAGAATTAATCCACTAATACTTGTCTTCTCATTATACGGCTTACCTTCTTCTTTCCTTTGAGGTTTTAATAATTTACATTATCATTATTACAAATATTACAATCGGGAAACGACACAAAATAAACCAAAATGAAGAAACAACTTGTGGTTCTTGTGAATGGGACAAAACACGTCATCACCTGAAGTTAAGGAAGATATTTTGACAAAAGCAACCTGGTGATGGAATTATGAATTGCTCAACAGCTAGAAAGTATCTAATTGAAGCCTCAGTTACAGACTCAGAAAAACAGCAAAGTTTATCCAACTGTAAAACTCTGAAACAAGTCGAATCACTGTAGGTTGAAAGGCAATACCTAATAAGCGCTTGAACTAGTACCAAGTATGAATAAATGGTAGAAAATTGTTAATATTTGCAAAAATTAATCAAGGAGATTAAATCGAAACCAGTTATTGGGTTTCATTTTGCAATAAGTAATTTCTGTTTTCCTTCTTAGAATTCTGGAAACATTATGGAACGTGATAGTACAACAATATTGAATAAATTGCGAATAGTCGAGGAGAATCAATCGGTGAAAATGAATCGATTCCACTTATTTTGTTACAATAGGTAGGTAACTTCTATCATAGACTTCTGAGCACATTTTTAAGATAAATGTAATCAAAGTTGGCATTTTCAAATATTAAATAAATTTAATGGTATGTAATAAAAAGTATAAGTATGAATGATTTTACTACTGAAAAAGCTATTTCATTTAAGAAATCTTACATTATATAATTGTTTGGGAACGTAGTTTGTAAGTTCGCGAAACTTTCCTGCCATCGCCTTGGTGACCGCGTATTTCTGACCCAGAAATCCACCAACGAGTATCTCTCTTTACACAAGGGTACTCCATATATATATGTATATAGGGGGTGGCTAGAGCGAACCCATAGGGCGACTGCTTCGCGCAAAATACAACCCTCTCTCTTGAGGTTGTCTTCCTTTGTGTCGGGCCCTGGTTGTATTTTCTTAACGGCCGCTCTAGCTGATGGCCTGCAGAGGAGGAAATGCCCGATTGTAACTCGTGCTCTGCTGTTGCTGCTAGTGTGCTATCGGTTACCCCTTTCGTCTAAATTATTGCCGAACGCCTGCTTTATAGAGCCTCGTGATAATGGCCCGTTAGCGTTCGGCAATGTAAAGCTCAGTTCACACAAAATCTGCTACAACATGAAACCATACTTTTCTGTAGGTGTAATTTCTGAGAAGAAGATAACAAAGAAATTATAAACATTTTGTTACAAAAAATAGGACCGAGTGTACTCACTAAAAACTAAAAAATAATATTAATTCTATTGGTGCTGGTACTTTTGGAGTTGCTGTCTAGAAAAACTAAACACAACTGCACAACTTCAAAACTACGAGCGTTAATGGAATTAATATTATTTTGTATTTTTCGGTGCACGTGCAAATAAAGTCGGTCCTATTTTTTGTAAAAAATGTTTATCATCAATATATTGTCAACGTGACTCGTGTTTCACCGACACAGCGGTAATTTCAGATATCTGAAGAAACTGACAGAACTGAAAATCTGAGCCAGTGTGTTTTATTCATAACTTAAATATGGATTTTCATAACTTAAAAGCCGAAACCATCAAATTAAGAATAATATTGTTAAATTACATATTATAGGATGGATTGGTTGGAAATTATTACTTTTGGAGTTATAAATAGTGGCACCAACTTCCAAAGTATCACCTTTGGAATTAATATTATTTTCTCTTTTTCAGAGTATAAACTAGTCATAGTCATAGTTTTGGTAAAAAGGTTTTTTTTTCGAAAACTTTAATATTACGGTAACTATAAAACTGTTAAAGTTTTTGAAAAGGAAGGAAATATACTCATAGGATAGTAACTTGGGTCTATTTTCCACCAGTCCTCTTTGAAATAAAAAATACCAATGGCACGTCGCCAGCTGAAGTATACTTAGGTAAATTTCACGGCATTTAATTTTTATTATTTTTTCTATTACTTTAAGGGAAAAATGATTAATACAAAAGTTGTTAATACAAATCATATGTATAATAAAATAATATTTTTACTGACATTTAGTCAATACCTACTTTTGAGTATTTTTGGACTGGCGCTATTTTGAAACTACTTGTCCGATCATTCTCGTTCACGAACTCCACTATACATAATTAGATTTTTTTGAAAAAAAAAGTATCTGTCTTCTTTATTGACTGTTTAATAAACAATAAAGATTAATACAAAATAATGACAGTTGAATTGTGCAATTTATTTTTATTTTATTATTTATTATTATTTATTTATTTATATTTAAATATTAATATTGAAAATAAATATTTTATCAATAACAACTTTAATTCTATCAGAAAAAAGGGCATTCTTACAATTTTTAGAATAAATTGAAGGTACCATTTTTCAATACGACAACGAAAGCTCAAATAGCTGGGGTTAGCAAAACTAAGTTTTTTTATGTCGTTGTGTCCAGGCACAAAATACATTGTCCATGTGATTCAAAGAAAGTTATTAATATTTTATGTTATAGTTATACTATACACAAATAATACATTCCATAATAGCCAATTCTACTATTATTCTTGATAACGATAGATTTGCCCATGGTCTAAACTTATAGACCATGAAATATAGCAGCTACATGATCGTGATAATACGTTCTGTGTGCCATTTTATTCGATTTTTTTATGTTCTACAGCCTATATCTCATAAAGGTGCTGTGATATCTCTAGTGGTTTTTCAAATATAGAAATTAAAAAATCATTTCTGCCAAAAAATAATTTCTCTATAATAAATGATCTGATTCAGTATTCATTAAAGAATAGATAAATATTTTAAAAAAATGGACCGACTTTATTAGGTGGTTGGTGCACTGAAGAATACAAAATGATATTGATTCTATTGGCAAAGATTAGAAACACCATTTAATCTTTGCTATTTGTGCTGGTAATTTTAAAGTTGTGCCGTTGTAGTTAGTTGTAAGGACAAACTCCAAAAGTACCTACCAACACCAATAGAATTAACCGAATTGCATAACTTCTTCTATTTTGAAGTCAGTCAAAAAACAAATTATCTGCCATAGGTCTGTCTATGCTAAGGTTATCTCCGGAACGGATAAACCGATTTTTTATTGTTCTCGTTTACTTTGTTTGGTATCTATATTATTACTTGCTAGGCAACAGCTGGATAACGTATTTTGCTCAATACTGTAGCGTGATAACGTCTATTATAAAAATAAACATAAACCTTTATTTTTCCTTAAGACAGAGTTAATTTTTTTATAGAAATCGTCAAAATAAAAAGAAAACTGAAAAGGAAAAAGAGAATGAAATTACCTACTTATACACAATTTTTTTCAAAACTATAGTAACACTTAAGAACAAAAAAGTTTTCGTTTAAAGATTGGAACAGTTTTGGATGTTTATAATTTGCTATATAAACTGTAAATGGTACATAAACATTTTTTTTGTCTTGTATCAATATTACGTTCACATTTATTCAGTACAAACACTTTATTCTTATTCTCAAAAACAGATAAGCACAAGTAAAAACTTAAAATACTAGGAACAGTTGAATGCAAACAAAATTAAAGCATTTCTGTAAGAATGATTTGCATGAGTTTTGTCTGAGCTATGAAGGCATCAGAGCAGCTAGAGGAAAGACCCCCAGAAGCCGACTGCTTAGCTGTCTGGATTTCACTTATAGCTTCAGCAGCGGATCAGCATTTAAAACCTTTCTTATATTTCTGATCCGGTATGAAATATTGCGATTATGATGAAAGTCTACTCAAGTATTATCCCAGAAGTCATTAACCCGTTGCTATAGAGCGTATCTCTAAGAAAAAGCACGAAACAAGTTATGCTCAAATGAAGTATAATATTTCCAAAGTGTTTATTAATATTTGGGTTAACGGTTCTTTTTACGTAAAAATTGAACATGACTATTATTTTTGGCCTTGGTACGCTGGAATAGTATATTAAGTATCGAAGAGATAAGAATGCTTAGACTATTTTTTTGTACGACCAGTATACAGGGGTTTCCAAGTAAGTGCTTAAGTTTTTAGGGGGTGAATCTTTCTCGAAAATTAAAGGGGGTCTATCATGTAAACGAAAGCTCTTAGACCTTTCCATGAAAAGCTATAAGCTTCCAAAAATGATGAGACCTTTTTGTCATTCTTTCTGGAAATTGCTGAAGAGATGACGGAATTATTAACAAAACATGGTATTGGCAATTGCTTACATTAGAAGTTAAAACAAGTGGAATAATTTTGAAAGTCACATATTGTGCAAACGAAACATGACAGTCATCTACTAGATTTTTTCGATTCTATTTACAGGAAATTGTATTTTTTTAAGAAACTATAGCTTTTACGGACACAACAGAAGTGTGAAAAAAGTTTTGCATAAAATAGTCCTTTTCAATACATATTTTTAAATTGCTAAATTTTATTTCTTCAAAAAGTTCTGATAAAAAATGGGATAGGGGTTGCATGCATGTTTCATACCTTTGAAAGGTCACAACAAACTTGAAAAAATATTCACAGGTATTCTTTTTATTGGTAAAACATGCCCACAGAATGCAATTCCTTCATTAGTTCAGCAATTTCCACCGAGAAAAAAAAATTCTTTATCATTTTTGAAAGCGTGTAACTTTTCAGGGAACGGGCTAAGAGCTTTTGTTTACATAAAAGACTCCCTTCAATTTTCGACAAGGATTCACCCTCTAAAAACTTTCGCACTTGGAAACAACCTGTATATATATTTATATTTAATGTCTAGACAGTTCATGAAACGCTGACGGATAGTGTAAAATGAGAAGATTTCATCAAATGTCTAATAATTTTGGACAGTTCATGAACTGCTTACCTTTCTGCTGACTCTTACTGAAATGAATTCAAGCGTCCAGACGGGCTGCGAAACAATTGTGAACAAAAAATATGAACTGTCCAAAATTATTAGACATTTCGTATCTAACAACTGCACGACACTGTCAGTTTGACACCGTACACTGTACGGTAAGTAGGATACTTATAGACTTGTTTGGTTACCGTTAGCAACCAGAAAGTATCCAGAAAATCTAACTTACTGACGTAGAAACAGTAATCGAAATAGAAATTGAAAATATTCCGGACGTACAAACACTATGATACACGACTTGATACTAGATAGAATTTTTTGATGATTTCTTTCTGCATTTGATGTTGAATTCTTAGAATCATTATTCAGGATTTCCATAATTTTTATTCAACCCAAAAGCCTTCTTTAGTTGGGAAGGGCGATATTTTTTCGGAAATTGAGTTTTATATACCAATTTTTACTTCCTCATCACTACCCTGAGACGTAAGGAGTGCTTTGAAATCTTGTAAAATTTTTGGTGCTTGTTTTCAACAAATGTTCCAAAACTTCCAGACTCCATTGAACACACGGATGGGCCGATAGTTTTAAAGTACGTATTGCCTTTATTAATAAAACATATACGTTTCACATTTTATCACACTAATGCATGAAGTGGTAACTCTTCAAAAGTATAAAATATACACACCCTGAGACATAACTGTCAGACAAGGAACCAATATAGATAGTAAATGTCATCAGATATTTCTTTCAAATCCGATTATTCTAATTTATGTATTCAATGAAAGATTTTGAAATTTTTATTATAAGGTTGACAGCTCTTTTAAAGAGACAAAGTGACTGTGAAATTGAATCAATTTTCATACGAGCAGTACACGTGATAGAAGATTCGAGTGCTGGGCCCCCGAGGTGGATAGGGAAGTCGTTCACCGTGATATTCAGGTGTGGTTCTGGGTATGCTTTTGTGAAGAAGTCGATTCCTTAAAAGTCTCTGGAGGTTAAAAGCACGTGGTAACGTGGTCTAGCGGAGACAAGAGGAACACCTCGTGGTTAACCTCAATGGCGTGACAGTGACGGGTATATTCCAATCAAACCTGGTCTTTCCTTGACACGTGCATTGCATAAAATTGTATGTTTTTAAATGTATAATATTTTCAAACAAGTATAAATAAACACTTGATTATTGGCCACGCCAAGACCTATCAGGATGAAATCTGAATAAAATTTTGAAATTTATAGATGGACTTAGTAGCCAGGCACATATAAAGGAAGAGAAGAAGAAGAAAATTATATTTTTATAACGGATAGGTTATGCTTTTGCATACCATGGAACATAGAACAAGTGGACTCATAGAATGATAATATCAATTTATTTGACTTGGAACAAGTAAAATGTAGGTAAAATTCAACTGTTATATTCCGCTAACAGAGCGGATGCTGCGAAATAATTATGTATCCTATAAGTGAGCAAAGGTACGAAACATACAACTGTGATTTGCACATCCGACTTGCTTTTAGGCAATGTCAAATTTTGCACACAACTTTTCTTTCTTTGAATTTGTTTTAACTACAGCTGGACGATCTTAGTATGGCCACTGAAAATTAGATTTGCAGTGGTCAGGACGTCCCCCATTTTCAGCAGCTCATTGCAATATCACGATCATTGTTGTAAGAAATTTTAGTTTCTCATAAGCTATCCGAAAGATATACATTGAAATCAAGCTACTCTTTTGGATATAGCGCAACGTCACAGGACTAGTTTTGGAAACTTGAAACCTACAGCAAATAAAATGTTATCAGAAACTATAACAACAAAGAGTAGCGCGCTTAGCTGCCGACTTTGATCCTTGAAGTTAAGCAGCACAAAGCGTGGCTAAGATTTGGATGAGCAGCGAGTTTAAATCGTGCATATCGTTGGTCCGGAACACTTTCAAGACAGAGCAGTAGTCGAATACGAGTACGGTACTTGAAAAGCACTTGAAATTATTGATGTAGGTACTTGAGTTAAAATTATTTTTTCTTTACTCAGTGTGCTCCAAAATATTTTTATCTTGTCTTTTTGATCGATACGATACTTCCTTGCCCGTTAGCTCATAAGGAAGTAGACTGGCAACCGTATTTAGGTAATGTATGAAAATTGTGCACTATTTCGAAAAGGTTACAACTGCAATGTGGTCTGCGGTGGTATTAAAACATTACGGAACGCACGTTGAAGTGTACGGTCGATAAACAAAAGGAAAGGAATTTGTCGTGACAGTGTGCTCACGAGAGGCGAACTCGCATCGATCCGAATCGAAAACAAAGAAAAAAAAAGGTATCACGAATGTGAGCATTTGGATTATAGGATATAGTCTGGGTTGGCTTGCACGGAAAAGACTCAATATCCGAAGGAGAGACCAATCGACTATAATAACAATGAGCTAATGCCTGCAATGATTCTTTAGGTTTTAACCAGCATGAACAAGTTTAAAATCCATAAAGTAATACAGAAATTAAGTATCAGTTATAGGTAGATAGAAGACTTTTAGTACCATTACATTACATTATGTTACATGGTATAAAACAAGATCGCTTTCCCTGTTATTTAGAAGTTTTGCTACAAGATCGCTTTCAAAAATAAGGTATTTGAGAATAGGGTTGACTTAATTGGATAATTCACTCATTTTATTTAGATAGAAGGTATTTGCCACTATCTTGATTTTTGTTGTTGTTTAGCCTAGGTTTTTAATTCTAATTTAAAATTCTCACGAGCAGATTAAAGATTATTTTAAAATGTTAAATACATCATCTAATGAAAACCCTAAAAATATTCTAATTCATGTAGAAGATACTTATTTCTACCTTTTTCAGTGGTTAATGAATTATAGAAACCAGTGAATATCTAGAATTTGAGCTTTCTATGAACCACAATTCGAAAACCCTTTAATTTTTTGAAAAAATATCAGATTCAAATGCTGTGGGAAATTATCTCAACTTCAAATTCAATTCATCATCAAAATAAATTAATATTGATAATTATCTCCCATATCACAAAGTACTTATCCTACTACCCACGTATATTCTTTGCTTGTACTTGTTATTATTTAGAAATCCCAAAATCTCATAAGTATTTTAGATTTTACCATTTTACCACCGTCGTATGTCGGAGACCATAACTCGAAGGAAAAAATGTTCAATATAAATGTTGCTATAAATAATCTGGTCTTTAATTTGCCGTTCTCAGATTTTCAATATTCGAAAGAAATTGCCTCTTCCACATAGCTCAAAATACACATATTTCAAATATTAACATCGCTGAAACTCAAAAGACTCATTTGAAAAAAAAAACAATTTAAACGCTTCCGGATATTGTCCTATCTTTAATTCTGCAACCTCAGATTTTCGATTTTGGAGAAAAATTGCCCCCTTCACCCACTTGGGAGGAGTTTTTTGAAGAGAATGAGATTCCGGATTTGAGTTTTTACGAATATTCAACCATTTCTCAAGTCTCCTCTTTCAAATGAATCAAAAATAATAACAATCGGAGTGCGTTTACTAAGTATAGCGCGCACACAAACAAAAAAAACACATGGTCGAATTGTGTACCTCCTCCGTTTGGGTTCGTCGATCCAAAATATAAATTCTTGAATATATTAGGTAATTATAAATGCTTCTGTAAATGATTTTATCTCAAACTAACCATAGAAACCATTTTTAAAATAAAGTTTTCCCCCTTCTCACACTTTTACGGAAGCGTTTTTGGGTAATGATATATTGAATTGTGAATTGTTTGATATGGAACCATCGCTCAGCCCCTCCCTATTTCATGTGAAGAATCATTAAAAGCTATGCGAGTGTACTATGCAAAACACACGAACAAACATAAAAGGCAAACATACAGTCAAATTGTATGTCTTCTTTTAATGAAATCGGTCAAAATTTAATCAATAAATGAGGTCCATTAAGCTAGCACAACAAAAGTGGCACACATCAATAAATTCAATGTACTAAATTCAATCATATTTAGTGCTAATTTAGTTCAAAAATAGAATTTATAACACTTTCTGCCAGCTTAATATTATGTCAGCACACTTGAATTAAATATGGAAAAAATCCAAAACTATCCTTTAGGAATAATTTAGTGTTAATTTAGTATTTATACAATAATAACAGTTATTATTCATATTTTAAAGAAATTTTTACATTTCTCAAGCGATATTCTTAAATTATTGACGTTCAGATATTAAATATATGGTACTATTCAAGTATTTAATTTTTATTCAAATATCTGTAACTATTTAGCAAAAACTTTAATATATTTCTATTACTACACACATTATTATTATATATTATTAATTTAACAATTAAAATAAACCTTATAAATAAAATTAGAAAATTTAAAAGCTCATTGTTACGAATATTCCCTCAAAGGAAAAACAATAATTTTTGAGCTATCAACTGGGAAATGAATCAATTAACCTGGATAAACTATTAAAAGTTTAGCAGTATCAGTATATCGGACTATATCTCAGCCACACTCACTTTCATTAGAAGGTTAGAGAAATTTATTTTCAGATTTTATATCTTATATATGTCCTTGTTGAACTATCTCTAAGATTTTATGATGCTACTTAGCCATTGGTTTTAAATATATTTTTTGTATAACGTCAATAAGTATGACAAATAAAATGTTTGAAGAAGATGAAGAAACATCGGCTATCTCTCACTGTACACTATACATACTGAAATGGTCTCAGGCGATGTATAATGTATAGTGTCTGTCAAGACATAATAGCTAAATAACAAACAAACTTGCTCATAATTCCTTAAGAATAAGAGTTATGATTGTTATTCGTGTGTACTAAATTAGCACTAAATCGTTCCCGACTGATAGCTTTGCATTTTCTCTATATTCCATTTAAGCGTGCTGAATTAATGTTAAGCTGCATACTTGACTATAAATTTCAAAAATGAAGAGTTTTGATTTTTTTAGGTGTATTAAATTAGCACTAAATAATTTATAGCAAATTCGGCCGTATTCTGTTTAATCGCCCGTTATTTTAAAAAAATAATATTTATAAATTTTATTTTTGCGTACTAGATTAGCACTAAATATGCTTGAATTTAGTACACTGATGTATGCTACTATTGTTGTGCCACCTTAATGGAACTCAATAAATGGGTATCTTCTAAGACAATACCAAGATTAATAAATACACCTTCTTCTTTGAGAATACATTTCAGCTTAGTAATAATCATTGATCTAAGTGGTAGGTACCAAAGAATATTTATACAAAGCTTCAAAGAACGTTCAAACTAGTTCCCACACGATAAAGTTACATTATAAAATTATTAGAACCAACAAAAAAAACCCTTGCCTTCTCAATTCCAATATTATTATAGTGTAGGTATGTAATGGACACTCAATTGAATGTGCCATAGGCACAATGATTACGTAACCAAAAAAAAAAAAAGCACACAATCGAATTGTATACCTCCTCCTTTTGGGAAGTCGGTCAAAAAACGCACAGCTTCGAAATAAAAACGACGATGGAGAAAAAGAGAGACGGAGAGAATAGACAGTGCAATGTAATAATAATAATAATATACATTCGACAATTTCGAGCTATTTTATTGGTGTGTTCTTCCGCCGTTCTGTGTGTGTGTGTGTTGTGGTCGACCTTGAAAATCTGCGACTACGACGGACTCTATCATTAATTTTTTTGGTCTACTGTGACGTAACTTCGCAGACAGAACGCAGCACAGCATAACAACACAAGAATAGCTGAAGAGCCGACCGCTAAATTTCTGAGGTCATCGATTAGGCACAAAAAAATTGAGTAAGGCAGACACAAAAACTGCCGAATTGTTCGGCTGGTATAGACGCACTTCGCGCAAAGATTCCAAGGCCAACCATGTATTATATTATTATGCAAGGAATGGAGGTCTGTTTTATACTTTGGATAGGTAAATCGCTAAAAGAAATAACATAAACAAATCTAAATTACCTACACATTTTCTTAAATATTTTCTTAAATTAGGTTCGTTTCAAAAGGGAATCCAGAGATACAGGCTTCAGCAACATATAATTCCATAGAATTTTCTGTCAATGTTACGTACTTCAGAGGAGTATAATGGTTTTAGCAATTGTTTGTTTAATAAATAGAGATAACCATATCTGCACAAGCAAGGCATTTTGATTTTTGTTACTGGTAACTCAAAATCAAATTTACAATATACGATTTTTCATCCGAAAGTACCATTATTTAACATAATAATTGCAACAGGTACTACATTACAAAATTTCTATTCCAAATAGGTACAATGGATTTACTTAATTTATAATATGCGAATAAATACAAATAATCTACCTCTCAAGCAAGTGGTTCTGTCTATAGAATAAATTAATAATGAAAGACAGATACAGCCCCTCTGACCAGAACTACGTATAAACAAATAATCAGGATAAAATCACAAAATCTTCTGAATAATATTTGAGACCTGAAGGCCAGTTCTGTAAGTATCCGGTTTCACATTTTAGCCTTGAAATTCGTAAATATTATCGAATTGGCAACGATTTCATTGACTCTATGCCGTCCTTCGGTGTTGCCTTCAGTTTTCAGATATCTACCTATATCCTATGTTATACGATTTTGAAATCGACAGCATCGAAGTTAGTGAAACTCTAATTTCCGAAGATTCGAAGAAAAAGTATATATGAAAAGTAGGTATTTATACGGTTTAGATAATAAACCCGAAATTTATGAATAAAAAGTATTTTAAAATAAACGTAATAGAAACCTAATCTCTACAGGCGATTTTTTGTAAATGCACATAATAATGCCGTCTGCTGTCATTGAGGTCTGAAGCTCTGATTGGTTAATTCTTCTCTTGAATTTGACATAACTGTAGACTCACAAAAACCGATAAATGCGCTTCAATGACTCTCAAACACCGTATCTTCGCTCTCAAAGTCGTGGCGTTACAGAAACCAAATTCCTAGAATAGTTGGCATACACATACTTACTTACAGTTGTTTCACCAACAAAGTTGGAAAAAATTTTTTTTATTTAGTTTTTAATTGTTTGCTGGTTTGACCAGATATTAGCAGTTCAGTAATCATCAGACTCTTGAAATGAAACTCTGTTGGGCCAATGCACACAGTCACTGTTATAAACTGATTGTGATTTAAAACAGATCTATTCATTCATTTTAATATGTATAGTTCATATAATAAAGTGGAGATTTAGCAGATTGGTGACACAGCGACTGATATGTTGAGACTTTCAAAAAGCCTACTCATCGAAATGTTTTTGAGCATTTGTGAACTGCATTTTTTTTCTACAACCAGAAAGAGAAATATGATAATATCTAACATCTAAACATAAGAATTTGAAAGCAATATCATAGAAGTTTTTTACAGTTACTCATGTAGATACTAAAATTATCTTTTTTATTGGAATTAAGCAATTGATCAAGAAAAGTGTTACCGTATGATAAAATATAGAACTAGGGGGAATGTTACCATATAATATTCATCATTATACGAGCGAAACTTTTTAAGAAAAACAAAAATTTGATTGCAAATATATATATATCTCCATATTAACAATCAATGAAGAGATTAATGACAATGCAAAAACTGACTTTTTCTTGTAATCATTCCGTAAGTTAAGATTAGATGAATTTGAGCAAAATCGTTATAGGTATGTCCAATGTTCATCCCAAAATTAATAGTGATTCATTTAATTTCTTTGAGAAGATTACTAGATTACTAGAAATGTTTATTATATTACCGAAAAATTCTAAAAGTGCAAGTGATAAAAATAGTTACCCAGTAGCGATTAAATTATTTAATTTATTACCATGTGAACTGAAAAGTTTAGGTTAGCAGAAAAACAGCTAAACAGAAACTGCTATCATGGATCGTTTTGTCGGAAAACAAGTAAGATTTGAAAATTAGTACATTGTAATTTAATTTAAATTTTAGTTTTTAGTATTAGCTTGTAACTTTGATTTGTAATTTCAGTTTGTAGATGCCCGTTCGCATACAGGGACTTTATAAATGAATTATTTTGAGATTATTATTATTTATTTTGATGGAAATTATTATTTATTTTATATTAAGAATTCTTATAGGTTGATTGTTGAGTTTATTTGCTATTTTTATTTTTTAGTTTGTAAGTTGAGTGATGTAAGATACCAGTTTCTGCGCACAGATATTAATTTATCTCTGCAGGAATTACTTATATATTATTTTTCCGTTTTCTCCCTTAAACTTCGTCAGCTGCTGATTTAACATTGTTGTATTCTTCTTCAATGTCACATGATAATGGCATTTTATTAGAAGCATATTTAGTCTTCTTTGATAGAAACATCCTACACTATCTTCGTGTAGTTGTTAAAGTTTGTATTTTTTTCGTTCTTCTTTAGGTATCTCGTTGCCATGATTGTCATTTTTTACTTGAGTTTTAAGGGAAGAGGTGTATAAAAACTTAGCCACAACCAAATTATGATCTGAGCCACAATTTGCACCTTTTTTAACTCTACAGTCATTGGCCATAATCTTCGACTGCTGTCGCTTAAGAATATACCTAATCTATATTGACTTTTATTGAAGAGATGCCATTTCTCGGGTAAAGCGATGAATGAGTTTATGACTGAAGAATCCATTTGAAATATGTAGTCTATTATTCATTCATTCAAGATATTTTCTCCAAACTTTCCGACAACTCGTTTGTGGAACCCACTCTAGCTTTAAGATCAATTAGCAGTAATTCCTGGATATGTTTTTATTTCTGCTAGCACATGTTGAAAGTAGTATCTTTTTCAGTTTGAGGCGAATCATGCGCGGGTACACAGGTAGCAACAATCACAGTTAGACAATAGTAGACCGAAGATATTGATGATAACTTGATTACAGTCATTATTATATCTGTTATATAATATATTCATAAAATTGTTACCAACTCTCTTTTTTAATAGTACTCATACAACCAGCTTTTCCAGATATTCACACGCTTTCCCTTTTTTCTTAGTTTTCTTAATTATGTCTATGTTTTACCTTAGTAGTTCACTAGTGACCTCTGATGTTTCATTTATCAGGCTATTAACGATCCATGTGTAGTCCTTTTCGCTGCAAATTCTCGTCCTAATATATTTCTATCCAGATTCTGAGGTGCGTTGTGGGTTATTTAGGCAATATTACCTATTTTTTCTAGGTAGGTGGTTGCTAGCCTATTGCCCCAACATCATCGGGGACCAATGGCCTTTCTGTTGGGATGCTCATCCTTAGCAGAGAGGTTCCGGAATTTGCCTTATTCCTGTCTGCTGCGTCACAGTCAGCGATTGACTGCCAGGCATTACCAGTGGTCACGCCGTATAAGTAATCTAATACCATTGAGGACGAGGGAATTAGGACCATACTTGGAGAGCCTTGCACATTACCCGAAACATGACGAATAACACAGGACAATGACCGCTTATGGCATAAAGTCATAGAGCATAAAGTTTCACGGGGCCTACTTCCGACTATATCAAGTTCTGAGTCAAATGAATTTGAATCGACAACAATTATTGACAATCGGTTCCAACATGATGGATCGAATAGGAACTAGTTCGAGGCCTTTCACATTCTCATAACGGCTCTTTATTCTTATTTTTAACAACACTCTAATTTTATAAACTTCATTCTCTAATCCCTCTAACTATTTGGAATTCTGGATGAGGATGCCTGCTAGGTTTTACCAAATTAACAAGAATTTTGCTGGAGAATCAACATGAACAATTCTTTCAAATCATTTATTAGTTGTATTTTTCAAGTTTTTTCATTTTTAAGCTGCATTTAAGTGTCCATGCCTAGAGGTAGGACTAATATGCTGTTCTGATCTCTGATACTATTGCAGTCGCAAATATTTTAAAGCTTTCGTAAAATAAATCATTTTCACATCCATTGACGTCGTGGTTAGCTTTGGTGAATTGCGTCCAACCTTGACTTCTCCTCAGTTCTTATGTAAAATTATTTACATTTTTTGTGCGTCGTCGTCCGGCTAGGCCCACACGGCCTGCACGTAGGAGGCGAGGAGAGACGATAGATATTATGATTTGGCGGCGCGCGAAATGAGACAACACGGACGGACAGACAGGCAGACGGGGCCAAACAAACCGAAGAGTGTTTGGTGATGGTGGTCACTGGCGCATAACAACAACACTAGTCATTATACACGCATTTAGGCTGTGTATGTGTTGACTGACCGACGAACGATTCTCAAGGGTACAACAGACACAGACAGATATCTAGTTGGCTAGAGGTAGGTGAGATTGGTGTTAATATCCTCTCCTTGCAATGTTGTCGATGGCCAAAAATAGATAATCACACACACACACACACAAACTCTGCAGTTGAAGTGCTGAATTAGAATATACCTGCTTGATTTCTAAGGATATGATGTCAGATATTTTTTCGGATCCTCTAGGTCCATACGAAATTACTTGAAGATCGTTACTTCAAATTATGGAAAACGGAAAGATCGATTGTGGCTTAAACCAACCCATTTCAATCTAATCATTTCTAGTTTCGAATATATTTGGATATATGGAAAATAGCCACAAGCGTTGGTATGCGCTGTTCAAGATCTTTAAGACAAATTGTGAAGGGTTGATACCTAAAAATAATCAATTGTTAATGGATTATGACAACTCCCTGGATATATTCCGAAATAAGCCACGTCGGAGAATAATTCATGCAAAGTTTTTACTTTGCCTCAAATATCTTAAATAGCGGTATACTTAGATAAATGCGTACCAACACTCACTAAAAGAAATCCCTCCTAACAACTAGTGCATTCGGTTCTAGGGTTCTAGGGACTTTGAAACGTGGCTAGCGTCAACATTCGTTGGTATTTTAGAAAATCGTATCCTAAACTCTTCATGATGGAGTAACATCATTCCTTGGACACATACGGTAGAAATTATGCGTCAATTAGTAGCATTCGAAATAGATTACGTAAAACAAATGTAAAGTGAGCTACTACGTATCGTAAAACTTGATGGAAACAGAATTTCACGTTTCAATACTGATAAAGTCGGTCCAATAAAAAAAATCCCGATGGCCTGTAGCCAGCGTAAAGGTAAATTTCTCATAATTCATTTCCAAAGTACATCAATAAAATTGTGTATCCTTTGATTATCTATGAATCTGGAGTAAGCTATCGTTTTTTTAACAATTAGATTTTTAAGACCACGTATGTTCAATTTACGTTGCGATGGCACGCTGAAGATAAATACTAAGTAATATGAGTTCAAAATAAGGATTGATTACCAGTCACGACTCGACGCTCTGAGGCAAACTGAAGATAGACAATAAGCTTGAAATCATGATATTTGTCTGGATGGCGGTGCTTTGTTTGGTAATCAATCTGAATATTTATAGTGGTATTATGCAGTATTGTGACAATGTAATAAATTGAACGTATTGTCCTAACAGTTGTCGATGTCATTCAATGGTGAAAGGGGTGTTTGCCCTCGCAGTAGTTGTTGTCGGCACAGTTAGACGTCCTAGCGTAATCTAGTTATTTACCAGATAAACGGCTGATATATAATCATCAAGATTATATACAATGGTAATTTAAACATTCATTTAATATTATAATATGACTGATATAGAGTAATTGAATTAATTAATTCCATTTGCCAGGTGTTTATATTCACTCACTATACGTGTTCAATACATCGCTCATATTGGTATCCACCGTCGGTGGCACGCTGAAGATTGATAGATACTAATATGAGTTCAAAATAAGGATTGATTATCACATACGGCTCGACGCTCTGTGTCAAACTGATGATAGGCAACAACCTTGAAATTATGATATTTGTCTAGGTGGCGGTGCTTTATTTGGTAATCAATCTGATTGAAAATTTATAGAGTGGTATTATGCAATATTGTGACAATGTAATAATCCTAACAGTTGTCGATGTCATTCAATGGTGGAAGGGGTGCCATAGATATAATATGCCTATGGTGCGTGCCCTCGCAGTAGTTGTTATCGGCACAGTTAGACGTCCTAGCGTAATCTAGTTATTTAAAGGTGAGTTTATACGGTAAATAAAATAAGAAACAAATTAAGATAAAATAAGAAATTTGAACATGCTCATTTCCATAGGAGCGCTTATACACGAAATGTGCTAAATTAAGAAATAAGAATAAGAACTAAAGATGGCCAACTTTCATCTTTATTTCTTATTTTATTTTGTTTTGTTTGGAAACTGATAATGCGCATGATCAACCACCAGAGAACACTTAACTTGCATACAACACAAAAGTTTTTGTCAAAAAAGCACTGATTTGATTGGTTCATTCTTATTTCTTATTTTATTTGCGTCATCTGTATAAACCAATCTTTTTTGAGGTTATTCTTATTTCAATTTTAATTTGTTTCTTATTTTATTCTATTTATTGTATAAACTGATCTTAACAGATAAACGGTATCCATAAAATATTATAATATTCCTGGTATAATGGATAATTGAATTAATATATATATATATATATATATATATATATATATATATATATATATAATATATATAATAATAATATATATAAATTTTTCAACAAAAAGTTTTTTTGGAGTTACTTATAAACAATACCAATACCATCTCGTTGAAATTCAAAAGTACGAACGATCGTAATAGGTACATTTCTATAAGGAATTTACCTTAGATTTATTTCACACTTTTGAGTGTAACATTTGTCATAAAAATCGTTGAATGTTCCCTAATACCAAAGAAGATAGTACTTATCCTATTACCCATGTATATTCTTTTCTTGTACTTGTTATTTATTCTTCAGAGAGAGATCTCAAAACATCGCGGCGGAACGCTGTAACCTCGAAAACCATACCCAACTTTTTTGAAAAATGTCCTATTTAAATAATGCTACATATAATCTCTTCTTTAATGTGGCCGTCTCAGAACCTCCACCAGTTTCTGAAGTCTGTCAAAAACAACTATCATCATGAGAAATATTTTAATTCAAAAGATTGCTGTTATTATGATTAGAATTCGAAGTTCTTTTAAGAAATATTTTTGACGCCAAATTAACTAATTGTCGCAATGATTCCATACATAGAGTAATAAATAGGTTATTCCATATTCATGTCAAATTTCGAACAATTTGTTCTATGTAACAGTATGGATCCACAAATGAAACACATTGTAGCCAAATAATATCAGACCACTCTCCTCCTTCCACGCCTATGTGCGTACGAACGGACACCGCGATCCCGATACATAATAATGTAACAGGGAGTAAATCTCAAACTCAAATTATACATATAAGAATAATTAATAGATTGATTTTTTAGTGAAATTTTAGAAGTTCATTATTTTTTCAGGTCTCTACATTTTTTGCTGCTGAATAAATGTTGAATGTTTAATCGTACATGAGGAAAAAATGCTGCAGTTAGCTGGAAGTTTTACCCAGGAAGTTCCATGCTACGTCAACAAAGCTGAAAATCTCATTCCTTCGTATATATTCATATAGTTTACAGCTTTTTCGATTTATCGATAACATTTCATAGGAAAAGTTTTAACAAAAATAATAAAATGAAATTTCAAAGGGAAAAAAACATACTACTACATAATTATCAAAATAGAAGGGCTTTCTTAAAGGAAAAAATGATAATTATGTATTTGACCGAAAACTTAATTTTCACGTAAAATTTTAAATATATTAAAAACGGTATGAAACATTATTCATAAAATGTGTTTTGAATTGAACGAAAAATCCAGAAGTCTACATTCAGTATAACCGACAGAGTGACACATTTTTGCTAATATCTTAGACCCTATTTATTAACTTTCGTAGATATAGTTCCCTTTTTAAAATTTGGTTCACTTAAATTCATTTATAGTTTTCTATATATCAATCGATAATCGATACAGGGAGGGACACCGAATATTTTTTCTGGATAAAAAAATAATTTTATTTATTACGTCTCCTTGTATTATGCTCCTCAGCTATGTTTTGTAAAAAACTATACTTAGAACATCTCTTTAATGCCTTGAATTCCAATAAAGATTTGTTTCTTTACATTTTCATTTCGGTCTTCTTTTCTCATTTACTCTGGTCGCGTAAGATACCACCATTAAGCGTGAAGAATCTTCGAATGTCCTCTCACTCTCTCTCTCTTTCTCTCTCCATGTCAAGACAAAGACCCGTTACGGTTGAGAAGAAATTTTCAGCAGAAAGTAGAGATGAGCTTATTTCGTGCAGGAGTCGATACGACCGACGACGACTACGAAGTTTGCGGTTTTGTGTGCTAGCGGGATTTTCCGGATACCCGTTGCATCCGAAGGATTTTATCTTTCGATCTATTCGGGGTCTTTCTCTCTCGGAACAGCAGCAGCTTTGATAGCTATAGCTCCTTGTCGAGGACATCGGAACATTTTCATTTACGGCCAATGTGGTTATTTTATACTAGATTAATAGATTATTCTACAATCTATCTAAATTTTATCCAGACCGGGTAAAACACTTACATATAATGATGAACTGGGTAGCGTACGATGCAGCTTAATAATTTTATGACTAATTATAAAGAGTGACGTTCCAATACTTATGTCTAGTGCATCATTGATATCTTTGGTTATAGGAATATTATATTGCCATAACTTGGTAATATTTTTGTGCTAAGCACTTCTGTCGATTTTATAAAAATAGACATTCTCAAATTAACAGCGACAACACACTTTCCAACTACCACCTTATATGCGCCGGTGTTCCTCAGAAAACAGTACGTGGACCTTTTCTCCTTTCAGTTTTATCATGACAGGTGTATCTCCGGTAATCTAGCCCTTCAGTTGAATAAACAATGTCATATTACCGAAAAAGCCGATTTAGTGGAGGTATTGCCAAAATAAACAAAATTGTCCGAAAAAGCTAATATAGTTACATAAAAAACAGTTTTAAAACATATTGCTTTAACTCATAAATATATATTATTGAAAGAGTTATCTGAATAAGTACCTATACTACTGGCTACACAGTAAAGTTGGTTTAACTTCGCAAATATATAGGTATACAAAAATAGTCTGTCTAGGCCTTGGGTTGAGAGTGCCGGACTGGCACATGGACGGATTATAGATATTCTTTTCTTCCATTGTGGCTATGTTATTTATATGATCTGTGTTGTATTTTATTTGAAGTATCGTATTTATATATTCAAAAATAATTTTGGACTGTAGTACACAGTACGGCGCTTATAAAAGTGTCCTAAATAAATACTTGATTGGTTCACTTCAGTACCTTTTGACTTGCACGACACGTACCATGCTGTAGCTAACTTATGCCTCGAGTTCTTTCGCTAAAAAAACACTTGGAAAAAGTGTCCATTCTAGCAACAAAGAAATAATAACACCATTAATTAATTATAATAAGGCTTCTAATTCTTGTAAAAATCAGTTTAGGCGCTTTGGAAAAATACGCTTTGTATCAACAGTTGCTCACAAAATTTCTAAAAAAATGAGAACTTGGTTCCTAATATTTGACTACAGAGAAAGACAGATGAATAAATAAAATACTTAAGTAACAATAAAACTGACTCTGCGGACAAAAAGATACTACTTAATGGATTATAAATTACTCTGAGAGGTAAGTTTACTATTTTGAATCGAGCTAAATTAAGCATTTGTCTACAAAATATAGTTTTGTTTCAATTAATGCGATGAAGATACCTATTGATGCTTATTTTTATACCTTCATAGGGTAGTTTTTATCTCGAGAGCAAATAGTCTCCTTATAACCAGTTTCAATCAACGTATTATTGCATAATGAACAACACAACAAACAATCCAAAATATTTGTTCAATAAGGTTTTTTGAGACAATACTTTTTATAAACAAAGATTATTGAGTAATTAAAAATATATGGAAATATTTTTCGTCTCGAATATCTTGAGAACAAATAGCCACAGCAACTCCAGACAAACTTCATTTGAAGTATAATTAAATATAGATGACCTGATAAAGTTTTCTGTAAAATATATATTTTCTCGAATATCTCGATAAAGTTACATAGGCACTGGACCTCTTTCATCCGACGCATAACGAAGAAGTTTGCAACAAATTTAAATTGGTGAAGGATATCAAATAAAGGCAATGTGGGTAGACCAGTCGCACCCAGCCTAACATTTCTGTTTTTTTTTTGTTCTCTTCTATACTCACCAAGATTGTCTATTAACCTTAGGTAACGAATTAGTTATAAAATGCTGTTAGATAACTCGTCTCAATTTTTTGTCTATCAAAAATTTCGATTGCATATTGAAAAAACTAGTTTGTAAATATAACCGTGAATCGAATAAATTAACGATTTATTTTAGACGACCACAAGACATCGTAAGACTGGCAAAATGTTTGAGGTCAGACATATGAAAAAATAGCTACATAAGTGTCCGCGAATGTATGCTACAGGCTAGAATTTAACTTACGTAGCATAAAATCTATATATTATACAAAGAAGCTTCTGTAATGACAATAAAAAAATGATATCAAGTATTTCAGTTTTATTATTCCCAGTTTACAAAAAGTTCTATCCTCTCACCAGGTCCAAGTTTTACTATTTCTAACTACTGGGCAAGCAATTCATGACGAACATAATATCAACTCTATTGTTCAATTATTTCAATATCGGGGTATAGTCAATTTGATTATGCTGTTCGAAATTTCGCAGTACGAAAATTTTCCATAACAACTGTCAAACAGGAAGAATAGTACTCTTTTAGTTTTTTTAATAATTATATCTTGACTCGAGCGCCTAGCGCACAGAGCTATAATGATTAATCTCGTTCCATGATCTCTTAAGTCTCTCTCTTTTCTGTTCAACTTTTTAGTAGGAAGTAATTAAAATGGTCCCGGTTTTAAATAAATTCATTTTAAAATATCTCCTCGCGTCCTAGTACTAAATTTATAATTGATAATCTATACAACCGTAACCAAATTTGGTACCATAAAATCACTCATATATAAATATAGATCAGATTTGTTAATAAGCATGAGCATTACAAAATTGCAATCGTCGAAAATTTTAAATAGAATAAAAAAATACTCATTACCCAAATTAAATTCGTTTATAATTTGGTTTATTCTTATAGTTCCATGCTACAAATTTGCTTATTTTTTGTCCTAAAAAATAATCTACTGATGTGTTTGTAATCTACTTTAGACTCAACTATCTGTACAACCAAAAACGATATCTACGTCGGCCTTGTTTGGAAATGGACCAATTTAAAAATTCATATTCCGCTCTATGATGACCAAATTTGGTATAAAAATCAGTGGTATATGCAGATGAATATAGAAAATAAGCAAAATTTTAAATTAAAGAAACGGCCACTCATGTAGGTAACTAAATGTCATTGAAAATATTTTTTAACATAGTATGGAGCCCTTATGAATGTAATGTATCTATGAGGTGGTCTATGATGTGGAGATCAAGGGTCGCACCCCTTACAACTGTCCTCAGGTATCCATAAAGCAGCTTTTTGTAAAATAAAATCTGCAAAGAGACGTTGAAAGCCTTCAGGTAGGAGTGTCAAATACCTAAGCTTTCAAATTAAAAGTGAATAGTTCCACCCCAAAAGGCATGAAAATAAAGGAACAACGAAGGACTAAGTATTTGATTTAAGCTATAAGTCATTCTAAGAAAAAGGAATATTGTTACTGACAGTTCTGGAGCTTGGGAATGAAGAAAATATAAAATACAATTTTCAGAACAATTAACATATCTATAATGAGTGGACACTATGTTTTGAATCCATCCCCTATAAGCTATGGTTTTTAAAATAAGTATAAAACACCTGAAACCTTATTTTTTGTCAAATACCATATAATACCATGCTAGAAACAATAATTGACAAGTTCGTATGGCAAGCCGTTTTGCTAAAAAAGAAGAACTGTAGTCAAAAATATGAAAAAAATATTCAAAATGAAATTCGTGTCCACAAAAATATATTACAATGTTCTTCATAGAAAAAGTATAAATAAAAGATTTGTGTTGCTCGGTGATAGAATTTAAATTCAGAAAATTATTATTATATTCTCAAATCAGGATCATTTGACCCTTAAGTAAAAGTGACCAAGAGAAAATGCGGAAAATAAGTTTCGAGTTTCTAGAATGGCAACCAGCAGTCATCCCAAATTTAAATGTCGAATTTTGTCAGAAATGTTCCTTATTAATAATTGATATCAAAAGTTCTCTTATCCGATTTGCTGTCTTTTTCCCCATATTCTTTGACTGAACTATTTTCTCCCTCTCAAAAATTAAAGAGGTGGGGGAGGTGAAATATGTTTTTAAACAAAAATTCATTACTCCGGTTTGTGTCTACTGAATATAATAGACTTGATGTCGTTTGATACAGTTTTTTTCGACCTATCAATAAACGTATCTGCTTTTGTCCAGAAAAATTTCATCGACCCCGGTAGATGGCGCAAAACAAAAATATAACATAAATTTGATTTTCCATCAAAATTTGCATATATATATGGTATCATGATTTTTACATCATCAAAAAGTTAATTTAAAGTCCTACATTTTGGTGAAAAAATGAAGTGTCTAGCCTTTTTGGAGTCGGAGGTAACTGTGAAATATGTACACCTATAATTTGAATTCAAGAATGAAAATTAGGAAATTGAAGTTATTTAAAAAAGATTAATTTATGAATCCAAATAATGTACATAATGAAAATAGCTTATTTTGGTACCAAAATATTGTAACGAGTTTGGGATATAGTATCGGCGCCATTCCGAGGAGGCTGAGCTTCTTGACGAGTACGGACATTAGTGGGGCCCGGGTGGTGTGAGTGTAAGGCATTCTGCTATTGGCCACTGATACACGCCAAGGTTAAGATTATTTGCAGCAATGTCAGTCAGTACGGAATCAGTACTGGGTCAGTACGGTGAATACGGTGGAGACCAGAGCACGGTGACGGTGGAGACCGGCAGTACAACGGAGACCGGGTGTATGGTAGAGACCGGCAATTTTGTGAAGACCGGAGTACGTTGCAGTACGGAACTCCGGTGCAGTCCGGCAGTCTGGTGTACCTAGTTGGGTCCCTAGTATGAGGTCATCAACAACAGAAAAAAATAATGCTCAGTTCAAATACCATTTTAAATAATGTAAAGAATAAATATAAATTGTACATTAATATATATATATATATATATATATATATATATATATATATATATATATATATATATATATATATATATATATATATATATATATATAAATAATTTTATTGTGTAGATATATAAACTTGAAGATAAATAATTCCTAGTCATTTCTATAAGCCCTTTTTCATTTTAAATTATTCTTTGAGACAATAATAACTTATGTAAATAAAATTCACAACAATTTATAATTGTAATTCAACGACTTGATTTAGTATTTGAATATTATTCAAACTTCTAATTGAAAATTTCAAATTCATTGATCTTGTTGGAGGACAACAAACTTATTTGTTAGAAGATTGTTGTAAAGTTTAGTTAAAAGTAAAAGGGAAGTTGGAACCATGGACAGATATGGAGAGTGACATTTGATATTTATCTAGAATACAAATTATGCACTGTTATTGCGTATCATTCGTCAGATGAAATTACATCGGTCAATAATGGTAGATCATTGGCACAGTATAGGCCAAGATTAAATACACCAATCTTTGGTGTAGGCACATCAGAGAATGTGAAAAACTGTGACAAATAGGAAGTAAATGTTGCCTTAAAAAATGCAATAGCGTTAATATGGCTAATATTTAAATTAAGTCTATAGAACACGTCTTTTCTCATATTAAACAAAATGTAGGGGTATATAGATATTGATATGGAGCTATCGTTCACTTATTTGAAAACGTTTATAACATTCTCAAAATCGCTCATGCTCATTGTAGGAACAGAAACATAAGACGCTACTAATTTAAACAAATATTTTTCGCTTTGCTTCCACATGTACTGAGTACCTAGAATCGACTAAATCTTATGGAGTTTATGTGGATGTAGATGAGGCTAAACACGTTAGAAAGTTTGCAAATAAGGGAATGGGGGCTAAGCGCCCGACCTCACAATTGTATTTCCTGGGCGAATGGAGGGTATGATACAGTGCCTGGTGTTTCTAACTTTCCAGAAGTAGTTTTTGTTATGGGTCCAAAAAATCTAATTCAGGAGTATCACCATGTTTCAAGGTCCTTACAATGGTTTAAGGAGCGTTTATGAGGGTTTAGTAGTGTTTGTGGTAAAGAGATTTCTAAGAAGTATGTAGATGTTTTGATTGGTCCTTATATAGCATAACGTCCTATTTCAATCAAATATTCTACTTCTGTTTTGTTTGAAATGGTGACGGAAGCACTTAAGAAGTATGTTTTCTGCTAAACCATCTCTATATCCAAGAATGACATGACATTCTAGTTTTATTTGATATATAATTATTAGGTAGCGTCTTGCTGATTGTCTTATTAAAAAATCATATCCGTACTATCATGACAAAATTGATTAACAAAATAGTCTTATGAGGATCAAACTTGATTTCTTCAATAAGCATGATCGGTAGTTTCAAAATGGCGGCAATCATAACTTGCGATCAAATTTTAAGACTTGTCTATTAGGTTTACGAATGTCAGTGAAAATACTTTTAATTGATTCATCTACCTATTCCAGCTATAATTTTCATTCAAATCGTATTGTGGCCACCATACTGTGTATAAGTATCAAATATAAATTTTCACCGTTAGATATTTTGATAAAATAGGTTATGAAAGGCGGAGAAACAGTAAAACAGATCGAACGATCTTAATAAAGGTTCCCTTCTTTCTTCGGATGTACGGAACCTTTAAGAATAGTCTAAATGTGAGTTTGAACGTGTGAAGCAACTAAATTTGTATAAGGATGATCAATTTTCCAAAAAATAATTTATCCTTTATTATAAATGTGATGTGGATGTTTGTTAATCACGCAAAAGAGGCAGAACGGACGTGTATGACATTTGGTACACAAATAGTAATTACCTGGATTAAATACTTACTTTTTATCCCAGAAAAATGCTAGATTCCTCAGGGAATATTGAAAAACGAACTACTTGAAATTTAGCAAATGTGTCTTATGGAACACATATCTACAAATCTAATATGTGTCATTATTGAGGTTTTTTGGGACGTGATTTATCGGAGATTCCACTGATTCCTGCGTGTAAAGTCACGGGCATTTGCTAGTTTTTCATAATTTCTAGTGGGCAGAATCACAGATACATATAAATTAAGTGCAAAAAAAGTTTCGGTTGAGCACATAACGTGTGAGAGTGGAAAATGTTGAAATGAAAGAAACTATTCCACAATGCTTTTCATTCCTTGATGCACTGTATTGTCTAAGAATGTGAAAACTCTGGGTGATGTACACAATTTTCCAATTACCGTGAAAGCGGCAACGCTGCATCGGGTGGCGGTGAGTTTGGTAGGCGCGTGTGACGCAGTGTCTGGGGTGAAGTGGGGTGGGGTGCACAACGTCGGGCTAGCCTAGACTAGGTATTGATCTAGGCCACCTTCACCCACTAATTTCGTTGTCGGTGCAAGAGGCAGAGGGCCTTCTGAAAGGTCCCCTGTCCCCCGGCCCCGTTGCATCCCGGACATCTTCACGTCTTGACTTTATAACGCAGCCCTGCCGTCCGTCCTTCTCTTCTCCTCCTACTCCAAAAATCCCCGAGTCGCCCCGAAGCGTTCAGCGCCCGTTTCACCACGTCCCCCGCTCGGTCGGTCGAACTTTCGATATGCCTGCCGATTCCTTCTGCATCACTGTTTCATCACATCCAACACAGGATCATGATCCTTGGAGGGACACAGGAAGCCTCATCCTTTGTTCTCCATTTTAAAACTTGTGTGTTCTCATCATATAAAGGCTGTTCTGGACTTACGGATAAGTTTCATTGAGATCCTTTTCTTGTAGTAAAATGGACCTGGGTTTCTTTGTTCCCAAATGTGGTATATAGGCGAGATAAATATGTATTTCAGTATTTACTCAAACCCAATCGTGAATCTGACTTTTTAATTGCATTTTATTATTCTGGATCTCAAAGTAAATATATAGAGTCGTATTCATAATAAAAACTTAGTACGCTACTAAATTAAGTGTGGAGTGTGGAGGTTTATGGCTACCAGAACTCACAACATACAGAACCTTTAATCCACAGTCGTAAATGAGAAATGTGCTGCAATCTCACTAACCTAACCTTAAACTAGGTTAATAACTCTTATTTCAGTGTTATGGTAGGATAGTGTTTAGTTTTTATTTTAATAGGGTACTAGCTAGTACCGAACTAAGATTGGATTATGAATACAGCTGTAAGACTTTAAATTTTTATGATACAAATCAAAACAGTTTCTTCAATTCACATGAATTGAACCATACCGTACTTATCTTGGATAAAAGAACTATAGATTTATCAAACAAGGACATACTCAAAGAATACTATTGACGCTATGACAATATGTCATATAGTATATAATAAGTTGACTTGACATACCGAATAACAGATTACATAACAGATCTGTCGATATCGTATACATATAGATAGAGCTTTGAGGTTTAGGGGGAACTGTACCATGCCCATGCGTAATTCCAGTAAACGAAACCATAAGTATTGTTTGAATAGAGGTATATAAGTCTCTAAGGTTCCATCTCCCAATAAAAATATTTCTTATATCTCTTCTAATGTTAATACGTAACCATATTTAGGTCCACTGCGTTCACGGACAAATATGTGATTTGGCATAGTTAAAGTTCATATTGAGAAGGAGTGCAGAAAGCTAAAATCAATATAGAATATGTGTTACGAATACATCAAATGAAATAAAGTGAATTTAGAAGAACCGCAATAATGTTAACTTAAATTTAATGAATCAATTCATCTTTATTGACTGGCAGTGACATGCCACCAATCTAGGTATGAATACGAAATTTATCTAGCTCATATGGGGCACTGAAAAACAAAACAAAATAATTTTAATTCGATTTGTAATGGTGTTGTGGAACAATGTAAATATGAGACTTTTGTGACAAACTTCAAAAGTAACAGTGCCAATAGATTTTTTTTAGTAAAGTTGGTCTTAGCTTTTGTAAAATATCTATCTCACAGTTTTTGTTAGGTGATCATCAAGATCGTTGAACTTTCACTTACAAAATATAGGTAGTTTCCTGATGAAGTATCTCAAAACATCTGAATTTTCCTACTAGATAATTTTTTTAAATCTTGAATGAAATTGCCCCATTCAACATTTTGGGGATTTTTTTGGGGGGAAGGATAGAATCAGTCCTTCATAGAAAAACATATAATTGTATACCTGTGGCTTTAGAGATGTCTGTCGAAAACTGGATGTCTTTTTCAATTCCATTGTTTTAAAAAAGAAGTTGTGGATTTGAAGACAAAGGTCTCTCAAAACCAACCATTAATTTTATAACAAAAAGAAGTTAATTTTCGAAAGATTGTTGGAATTAGAATAGGGTCTAAATGTAGAGTTTAAAGACATTACTCCTTCTCTGTAAGCAATGCAGAATATGACAGAAAGTATTCTATTTGAGACTGACACCTCGCGCTTTTCACTCAATACGCATCAATCAGAAATCTCGAGCAGGAAGGACATCGCAGGCGAGAGAGGAGCATTTTCTTCAGCTTGGAGCGTGGACGTTGCTGGCTGCGATATCGGCTCAGTTGCAACGTTGCCACATTTCACTGCAACTCTGAATTATGGAAGAGAATTGATATATTTGCGCTTTAATATTTACACCGTCCACGTAGCCCGCACGACTTGGAAATTATACCTTCGGGGAAGCGCTCGAGGATGCGATAAAAAATGCATCAGGGATTGTGTGACAGTTTTGGTATTGTGTGAGAAAGGTTTTTCCTGGACGGAAGTAGTGTGTTGGAAATCGATTTGTAGAATAACGCTATGGTTCGAATAATATAATGAAAAATATACCATGCCAGCATTGCCATTTCAATTGTAGATATCAGTAAAAATCCACAAAAGAATATTATAGCTTGATAGAAACATAAAACGTAATATCAGCTCAGTTATAAGAAATTTTATAATTGAAACAAATTTCAGTGGTTTTCTAGAATTTTATCCTCTCTCCAAGGGTGCAGCCTACACCTAACTATTTCCTATGTACCACGCTACATTCTTATGTTCCTAATACCTAAGCTTGTACTTGTTATTTATTATTCAGAAATCTCAAAACATCTCCGCGCAAATATACATATTTTAGACTTTACTGCTGTAACTCTAAAACCGTAACATAATTTAAATGTTGCTACATGTAATCTTTTCTTTAATTTGGTTGTCTCATATTTTCAATTAAAAAAAAATTGCACTTCCACATAGCGGAAATACGCATATCACATATTTCAGACCTTACCATTGCGAAACTTGGAAACCGTAACTCCTTTGAAAAAAAGATCAGCTTAAACAATTCGGGATATGACCCCTCTCTGACTTTCAATTCTCGAATTTTAGATGATTATTTTTAAAAATGTCCAATTTGAACATTTCCATATATGGAATGTTCATCAATTCTGCCGTCTCGGATTTTCAATTTTCGAGAAAAGTTACCCCCTCCACCAACTTGGGGGGTGGTTTTTGGTGGGAAGGAGATTTTGGATTTGATTTTTCTCAATATGGGAACATTCTTCAATTATACTCTTTCAAATAAAATAAAAATCGTCTAAATTTTTACTATGCAAAACGCGCGAACAGCCGTAAAAAAATAAAAAAAGCAAACATACAATCGAATTGTAATTTAATAGTATTTTTATTAAATGTATTCACAGAAGTTTAAACATCTTTATTTTATGGAACCTATCATTTTTCTATAAATAAGTGACTATCCTTTAGACAGTTCATAAAATGAACAGTCAGAATTTAAGACGATATATAAAATCATTGTACTTGATAATGGCGCCGGTCGCTTGTTAGCATATTATAATAAAACTAAAATTCTTAGCTAGATTACAGAATATTTCATAGCTAGCAATAATTTTAGAATCGGAAAAGAAAAGACTGATTTCATAATCTATGACATATACATTTACCTATATGGGACATAGGTCTTCTAAACAAATATTTGAGCAGACTCACCTGAGCGATTGAATCGAAGATATTTCCACCTATTGCTGTTTGAATTTTCTACAAAATTTCAGAGTATTATTCATTGTCTCGATAAATAAATATGTATAAACTTGAAATTTGCGAACCTAGAGGCAATAGAAACCCTTTTACGATTTGTTCTAATGATTTTGTCAGTCCCAAAATGAACATATATATCTTAAATTAAGAGCTCTTAAAAAAATAGGTGGTCCATTTTTTTTCTTCTAGAAGTAGGTCTAGATATCTTATAAAACGATATAAAGAATTTGTAACCTTCCGTCATTGTGGAGAAATCAAACACAGATAGTTAATCTTTGACATAGGAAGTTGTGGACCTGTATAATAATACTCCTTCTTGGGTATAAGTGAATGTAAAACTAATGATATTGGTACTCGAAAATGTTATTTTTTTTTATAATAAATAGGACCGATTTTAATAGTTGGTGCACTGGAAAATATAAAACAATATTTATATATATTTATATACTTTTGAAGTTGGTGCCAAGAATCTTTTTCTATCTAACTACGACTGTACATCTTCAAAATTACCAGTACCAATGGAATTATTATATTATTTTTTATTTCTCAGTGCACCAAATAATACAGTTGATTTGTAAGAAATCTGGTGTGTCCACTCACACGACTTTCCTACCGCTCGCAGGCAAATTCCAGTGTATGAAAAATTTTACACTATTACAATACTCTCCTTACATAGCGACGATAATAGCGGTAGTAAAGTAAAAATCCTCTAGTCAAATCGTGCTACCAATAATTTTTTTCAGCATGTCAAGACAAACAACAATGGTCATGTAACATTTTTTCGCAAGATGAAACGTTTAGCCAGAATCTGAAGAAACATGTGGAAAATAAGGAATTTTATTCAAGCATATCTATTTTTTGTGCTTTTTTTCAGAGATGGCGCTATATGTGGGTGGTAAAGGGCTCTCAGAAGAATACTTTAGGTAAGTTTAATCAAAATCCTTAGAGCCGTTTTTGCGCTATAGTCTTAAGCAAATCACATTTTTTGGCTATAGCTCAACACCCAGTGTATACAAGATTCTCATTCAGTGCGACCGGCGAGTGATATAGGTACCAAATAAAATAAAAAAGAAAGCAACAAAATACACCGATCCGTTCCCGAGATAATGCTGTCACAGACAGACAGACAGACGGACAGACAGACAGACAGACAGACCAATGGCTGAAAATATGTTTATTAGACTTAGAAAACTCTGAAACGTTAACATTTGTAAATATACCGAAAATTTCACACGATTACAATACTTTCCTTATACAGCTACTATAGTAGCGTAGGAAAGTAAAAAAATAGATAAAGCTTGGCATCGTGTCAGGCCTGTTATTGAATACAAAAAGACTTTGCTATAGAATATTCTAGTATTGAAGAAAATACTTAAACTTATTCCGTGTTCAGCAATAGACATAAGATGAACAAGTAATCAATGAAGAAAGGTCCAACTAAAGAGATGGAAGAGCTATAAATATTCTGTTCTTTTTACATACTTAGTTACAATGGAAACTTTTGAATATATAGATATATAGAAGTACAATACAAACATAATTTGTATTTTAAGTTCATGTATTTGGGTGCCAGAAAAATATGACTTCTTATAATTATCTATCAACATTAAAATTGTTTTTTTTAATAGAGTTACAGTTATCGAGTAACAGCAGCCAAGTCTGCAATATGTATATCTGCGCCGCGATGTGTTGAGATCTCTGAATAATAAATAACAAGTACAAGCTAATCCTATACATGGGTAATAGGATAATTACTATCTATTCTTTGGTAGGTATTAGTGAACGTTTAACAATTTTCATGGCTAATGTTACGTTCAAAAGTGTGAAGTAAATATTTTTTACAAAATTGGACAGACTTTATTAGTTGGTGCACTAAAAAAATACAAAATAATATTAATTCTATTGGTGCTGGTAATTTTGAAGTTGTCTCGTTGTAGTTTGTTGTTGTAGGCAACAACCCAAAAGTACCAGCACCAATAGAATTAATATTATTTTGTATTTTTCAGTGCACCAACTAATAAAGTCGAACAATTTCACAATATAGTGGCAACAATCTTGCACATTCATAGTTGCTGTAACTTGGAATCCGTTTAAATAATGTTCATTTGTTCCTTCAGCACCGGCAAATTTCGAAATCATCAGATCTGAGTAGGTACGTTTAATTTAATTATATGAGAGGCGCGATCAGATATGAATAAAAAAACAGACAAATAATGGAATTATATATATCCTCCCTATGGAAGTAGGTCAGAAATTTGTAGAACTAGAATTTGATATGAAAAATATAGTAGGTACTCTATTTGAAATATAATTTATAAAAGCTGCCATAGCAGTTAATAACATGCGATAAAGGAAATATTTTAGAAACATATCTCTAGTTAACTAATAAATATACTTCGTTAACAAAATACTAAAGAAAACTTTTGTCGACATTATAACGCTTAATAATTGTTAGCCAAAGTTAGAAACCGCTTGTATCGTCTGGATCTGGATGCACCATAAATTTTTTTTTGTATACGTTACCTTCATTTAAAACATTCATAAAAAATAGTCTACAACAAATTCAGCAACAAGACAACTAACATTTGGCAATGATATGACCTTGTCTATTTGGTGTAGAGTTCAGAATCGTTTTTTCTTCTTCTGTTAGGCTAGCTATGCAGAATTTAATTGAGGTATTTTCAAGGACATCGACTCAATTAAATATTATTTGAAATGGAATCAACTTTTATTTTTGTCAACATTGTTACCTATCTGGGTATATTCTCTCAACAATATACCAAAGTAAATTAAAAATCCATCAAAGTGTATCAAAATGTAACTATTGTCAATAAATTTGATTTGAAAATATGAAAAATAAAGGATACTTTTGATCGAATTTACTATATTATTACTGGGTGTTACATGAATTACTGAGCTACAGGTCAGAACGGAAATTAATAAATCGGATTGTAACCGCAATCTCATAATAACTTAAATGTGTTCCAAATCCTATGTTGAATGTACAATAAAGAGATATTAATATTGAACATTTGTTACCGATAGTGTTAATTATTATTGTGACTGGTAAATTTGTTTAGAAGGGTGTGAAAAATTTATTATTATTAATTGTTGATGATTATCAATAGTTATTACAGATATATTTTGAATCTTGATTCGTGATTCGCTTTCGAATTAATACTTAAGATGGAATACATGAAGATTTCCTGATTAAATTGATTACTACTTATTATCCAAAATCAGTGTCAATTCAAATTATCAGCTCACTCTTCATTTTGAAGTAATGGATTCTAATACTTAGCGACTACCCAAACGGAGGAGGTATACAATAATTCGACTATGACTTGTTGTCAAAAGAAATTACTCTTGTCGAATTAAGAAATATTGTGCAGTGACCTGAGATTTAATATTGTTTTTTGATGATTTATATTATTAAAATCTCTGCAAAGTCATAATTAAGATATAAATGTCAAAGAAGTATTTATTAATACTGTAGTCAAGGCGATTAATAGTTATTTATTATACAAGGGAAAAAATATTAGATTTTAGCTCGAGAGCGAAAATCTAATACTAATATCCTTCCCGTTTATAATACCTTATTTTTTTCGGGAAAAACGAAGATTTTATATTGAAAAAATATGACAATATATTAAAGTCAGAAAATTATCGAAGTGAAATTTGAAGCTTTAAACTGATAGGTAATTATTGCGACAATTAGTCCTACATTGCTAAGGAAACCTTTTAATTCTTTGATTTGATTTAAAAATTACGGCTGTTTGTGAAAAATGTCTGATTTAGAGTTTTCTCTGACTTAACCGGAGTTAGTAGGAGCTGCGAAAGTAGCGTCACTTAAATTATTGCCAGCTAAATCGCTATATTTAGGTGCATATATTTATATACAGGGTGTCCCACGACATGACTGCCTATGTTTGGGAGTGTGTGGCTGGGGTGATTTCAAGTAAAAAATGTCTAGTGAATATTTGCCTGGAACGCTATCCAATTTGAGCTAGAAACATTTGAAATTTAAATAAGTCCACTAATACAGGTATTACTTTCGGCTGTTGATTTTGTGATTATGAAAAAGACCAGGTGGCTGCGAATTATCCTTTATTATAAATTGTGATAGTAAACGTCAATTAGAATAATTTTGTATGTTTACTTTCGTGTGTTAAATTAAAATAATCTAAAAGGTATGTTTACTTTTTCGGAAGAAGAATACGTCGACATTCATTTTGTATATGGATTGTATAATAGAAACGGACGTGCGGAAGTTGATGAAATCGTCAACATTTACCACTTCTAGGGTGCCTTGTAGAACTGTTTTTTGCAATGTCCATTGATGCTTAAGAGAAACAGGCACGTTTCCTGAAGCTATTTCTGAACGTCCCGCAATAGAAGCGATACTTAATACGATTGTTGCTCAACCTTCTATAAGTGTCCGAAGAATAGCAAACACTCTTAAGGTAGGCGGGATGAGAGTATGGAGAACTTTACACAGTTTCGGTTTGTACCCGTACCACACCTTACAAGCTTTAAAACCTGCCGACTACAATTAAAGCCTCATTCACCAAAAACGGCATCAATAACACCAAGAATTCACATTGTTGGCACTTGAAAATCTAGACAAACTTGGGAATCCCATTTTCCAGAGAGATTATTGGTGAATGTTTGGTGTTCCATTATTGATGACCGCCTCATTGGTCCGTTTATAATGGAAGATCGTCACAAAACCATTCGTTATTTACGTTTCATTGAAAAAGATCTTCCAATATTACTGGACAATGTTCATCTTAATGTAAGACAACGAATGTGGATTCAGCACGACGGCACACATTCACACTTTGGTCTACAAGGAACAGAATTTCTTAATCAAAATTATACAAACCGATGGATTGGAAGAGGTTCTGCAGTTCCTTGGCCAGCAAGGTCACCAGACTTTAATCCCCTAGTTTACTTTTGGGAAGACTGAAAAGTTTAGTTTATGCAGAGAATATTGTAAACAGAGAACACCTACTAGCTAGAATCATGGATGCCGCAAAAACTATTCGTGCTGATCCTGAGACTGCTGGCAGAGCTACCACTTCAATTCTAAGAAGAGCTAGACTATGTATTCAGCACCTGGGTGGACATTTTAAGCAACTAATTCAATAAAGCGGTTTCTAAATTAGTAGGGAATTTCTAATACTACTTAAATAAAATTTAATGTGCTGCTAGCTCAGTTAGGCTAGAGTTCCGGGTATATATATTTTTTAGTTGAAACCACCACAGCAACACACTCCCAAGCTATGGCAGTCATGTCGTGGACATCCTGTATCCCCGGGAAAAGAGTACTCATTTTTTTCTCGTGGGAAAAAATTGATACTTTGTCACCTGTCAACAAAGATAAAATGTCAAACTTTTTTCCCGTCACAGAAAAAAAGAATTTTAACAAAATCACCCATATCTAGTTTTTTTTTTATATTTCAGGAACGGTTGAAATTTTTCGAGTTTAGAAATTGGAATATTGAAGAGGTCTAAATTGCAAAACTTTTTTCTAATTTAATCATAATTCTATCCCTTTCTATTCAAGAAATAGCAATACTGTCCCCATGAAATCATCGGGACCCTGTATTAAGGCTCTAATTAGGGAACCACTACAGTTGTCGGAAAAAATGTCCTAGAAATGATTTTTTCTTCAAATTTGTCAAGAAGTTTTCTCCTCTACCCCTTTGGAGGTTTTTTGGGAGAAATTCATGTTGGGTTTCTTATACCTATTTACGCGATATACCTAAAGATGTTGTAGATTTTAGATCAGTAGACATTCCTGTTTAACTGAAAACCGCCTTAGTAAGGTAGAAGGATATGGTAAGGAGAATAAAAATGTTTCCAATTCATATTTCCATAGAGATGTTAGATGATATCAAAATTATATGCTAACAAAGAAGACATTCATTACTCTCAATTTTCTAACTCTTAGCTCTTTGAATGACATAATTAAGGAAATTTTGTTTAAAGACATACGGCAGTGTATACTACTAGAATCTTGACATATCCATAAAGTGCATCGTGCCAACAACAACAGCCCAGTGTACGGTCGTATTCGCACATAGTCATAACATTTTTTAATTGCTTCATTTTCGTGATTATTGTTAGTTTAGGCCTGGGGAATTAACAAACATTGCAATGATAGCGCCGATATTATGGCTATATGGCCACAGAGACTAGTCGGCAGGAAGAGAGTAGTGAGCAAGCAGAGAGCCTAGCAGCAAGGCGAGTCACAAGCATATATACTCGAGTGAGTGTACTGTGCCGATTCACGTTAGATAACAATAATGAGCTCCCATGAGCAACACGCAAAAGTCTTTCGTCTGCCCCCGCTGTTGTCTCACCATCATTTTCATCTCTCTCTTACACATACTCTCTAGCGCACACGAACTTTTCTCTCTGCACTATTCGATGGATCGAGACGTGACCTCGAAACGCATAGGCATCGCCTAAATATTGTGAACGTGAACGTCTATTTTGCTACTCGCCAAAAAATCCTCGCTTAGAATTCGCTGTATCGCCGTTTTATCGCGGCAACTGCCGTCGCCTGCTGTGCCAACGTAACACACACACAAGTACAGGTACGTACGCAGGATATTGACTCCAAGTCGAACATTAGATACCTACTCGAATTTTGATAGCTTAAATCCGAGAATGGTATTGCCATGCTCGATGGTTTGTTTATAAGCAACATGCAATATGTTTATTTTTGCTTTCATTTAAAATGCCTTTTTAATGTGACCGTTACAATTTCAAAAGGGACCTACAATTCGGATGACGTCACTCCAGTTATGATTACTTATTTGAGGTTATACTTTAGAGACGGTAAACATTATTTTGAGGTTAAATGAAAGCAGATTAGTATACCAAAAATTAGTGTTGACATTGCTGTAACTCATTTTTGTCGAAAGTGCCGAGTTTTCGAGTAGAGAAATGAAAGTTACTAAACTAGTACGGTAGTTATGTAGGTATAAATCGAAGTTAAACTTTGTGTTTTATTCAGCAGCCCTTGCACGTTACACCTAACAGTTATTTCAGTTCAACAACAGTTCTTGTGGATCGGAATCAGCACACCGACAGTCCAGTTTTCCGGCTTCCTTTCCTCCTCCCAAACCATCCGGATGATCTCGTGTATCATGTTGTCCATAATACCTCCTCCATACTTCAGCAGATCCGCATTGATATTGTCTATTCCGAGTGCACGGTTTTTCTTCATTTGCTCTATTGGTTTTCGGATTTCTTGCAGCGTTGGTGTTGGTGGTTCCTCTTCTCTCTTTGGCTGTTGTTCTCGTGTGTTTTGAATACTGAGCTCGCTTTCATCTTCGTTTAAAAGGGTTTTGAAATGCTGTGTCCATCTGTTTAGAATCTCTTCGTTGTTGATCAACATCTCTCCGCTTAAGTCCTTGCACGCATTAATTCTGGGCTGGAATCTTCTCTTCATTCTATTTATAGCTGCGTAGAACTTCCTCTATTCATTTTCTTTGCTTAATGCATTGATTTCCTCCATCTTTTCTTTCATTGCTGCCTTTTTCTTCTTCTTGGATCACAAAGTACGTAAAAAACATTAACCTGTTACAATCGTTATAAATGGAACCCATTCAGGAACCCAACTTTCACTGCATTACAGAAATGCAATTTTGCACCAAAATAATGTTGAGCGTCTCACAAATAAAACCTCAAATAAGTTGTCATATTGGAAATTAAAATTGTTTAAAACCGCATTTTTTGCCAAAAATATCGAATTTTAATTGGATTTATTTTTGGTCCATTCTACATAAAATTCTTTAAAATGAAAAAAAGAATCTTCTTTTTTTGTCCATTATGTGATTTGTTCCCATACTCAGTTAACTAATTATTCTAATTCCAATCTACCATATTCCAACAAACTTCGAGTGGTCATTTCTCATAGAATTTTCACAGACAATTCTCAACAAGCTTATAAATCTTTATATTTTTTATAGATACTCTACCAGAAATTCATCGCTATATTGATTGCAAATCGAACAGATAGAACACAGACAGAATTTTGGTAGCTTAGATCTGATAAATGATATCGATTTGCTTCATAATGTGATATTTTCCCATATTCAGTTGACTTGTTCATCTCCCACCTTCCATATAACTTCAGTTGGTTAGTCATCACTCTTTATAGAATCTTCCTTGACAATTTAAATCATTCTCCTAGAGAGGTTCTCCGCAAGGGTGTGTCTTGAGACATATCGTTGGTTCAAAATTCACTTTAAACTGTCCCCTTGTCTGTCGAAAAATCGCCTACACTCCCATATGAGTGTGGCACTTAAGGAAATAAATCTAGATTGTAAAATTAAGCATACACAATACGAAGAAAAAATGATCATTTCTAAAACGTTTTTCCCAGGTGCGAATATGACTTGTGACCACACAATAAAAATCTGGTCACAGGTTTGCTACATTGTTCGATTTGCTCTATATGCCGGTAACCTTCTTTCCCATATGGGATTTGTAATATATTTTCTTCCAGAATATGGGTATATAAAACTGTAGGTACAGTTCAAGCAACTTCTTTGCCTTTGACTCAACTATATGAGAATATTTGTTGCCAAAAAATTTACAACACTTGAAATTTCAGGTGTACCAACTCACCCGTGACGTAATACAACTGGTTACTCAAATGGACTATAGATACATATTTTACCATGTATTTTGTAAATGTAAATTTAGGTATAGGGAATGCTAATACCAAACGAAAGAGAAATAAAGACTACCTACACAAGAACATAAATAAATATTTTTACAGCACCAATCGAATTAATATTATTTGGTACTTTTCAGTGCACCAACAAATAACGTCGGTTCAATTTTTTGTTAAAAATATTTATTTCACAATTTTGAGGGTTACATTTGTCCCAAACATCGTTGAACTTTCACCATTCCATGCATGCTTTGCTAGTATTTGCTATTATTCAGAAATCTAAGAACATCGTCGCGGAAATACGCATATTATAAACTTTGCCACACTTTTAACTCGAAAACCGTAACTCTATATGGAAAAAATGTTCAATATAAATGTTGCTACAAATAATGTGGATATTAATTTTTCATTTTCAGATTTTCAATTGTCGAAAGAAATTGCCTCTTCCACATAGCGAAAATACACATAACTATTTCAAATTTTAAAATCGCAGAAACTCGAAAGCCGTATCTCGGGGGAAGGAGATTTCGAATTTTTTGGTACAAGAATCTAAGGTTGTTTTCAAAAACAGCATAATTTACACCACTCTGAAAAATTGTTCGATCGTGAAAGAATAAAAGACCAGATAAATTCAGCGCGCGCGAGATTCAAACACATAAAAATTAGGTATGTTATTTTGCTAAGCAACATAAGCGAAAATCTAAAGATAGAACAGAAATCAGATATACCATAATTACAATTTATTGATAAATAATTAATTCAATCAATGAATGCTGAATTGCTGAGGTTTTTAGAGTCGCAGTCCATCGTTTTAGGAAGATCATCTGATAAAATTTGCATTGAATTTGCAATGATTTCTTCTCTAGTTATCATATTTTAAATCATTTTTGGTTATTCAGATAAGAATTATGACTGATACTTTTTTGCAAACCTTATCAGTTTTTCACTATGCAATTATGCGTCAAATGAAATCAGTCCGTTGGCGGACCTGTAGACTTTAAACCAATTTAATTCTTGGAGTAATAACATCGAGACTTATAGAAACAGAACTATTGTGATATCGTCTCTGAAACCATTTAATTCAACACATTCATTTCATAGTTGTTAAAATCTGATAAGGTTTGCAACGACTTTTCTACCACTCGCAGGCAAATTCCAGTTAACAATAATAGCGGTAGTAAAGTAAAAATCCTCTGGTCAAATCGTCCTACTCATTTTTTTCAGCATGTCAAGACAAACAACAAAGGTCATATAAATTTTTTTCGAAAGATTTAACATTTAGCCAGAATCTGAAGAAACATGTGGAATATATGGAATTTTATTCAAGCATAACTTTTTTTGTGCTTTTTCTCAGAGATGACGCTGTATGTGGGTGGTAAAGGGCTCTCAAAAGAATAGGCAAGTTTAAAGAGCCGTTTTCGGGCTACAGTATTTTGGCTATAGCTCAGCTCCTAATTTATACAGGGTTCTCATTCAGTACCACCGGCGAATGGTATTGGTACCAAACAAAATAAAAAAGACAGCAACAAAATACACATCCGATTCGTCCCCAAGATAATGCTGTCACAGACAGACCAATAGCTGAAAATATGTTTATTGGACTTAGAAAACTCTCGATGCCGAAAATTTCACACGATTACAATACTTTCCTTATACAGCTACTGTAGCGTAGGAAAGCAGTAAAATTATTGAAAATTGTAATAAAATGTTTATTCTTCTCGTATATCTTGTGAACAGAATATGATATCTTAACTCCAGACTAATATCATTCGAAGCATATTCGCGTAAGAGGTAAGAGATAGGAAGTGGGTTTACCACATATTATAATACATGTATTTCTAACTAACGTAGGGAGTTATTGTATCTCCACTTTTGTAAAGTTCTTAGAGTATTAAGTGATACTATGGCCACTTCTTTAGATCCAAAAAACATTATACTTACATTTTCCGTAAAATCAAAGATCTGGAATTATCACTAGGCTAACTAGAATATATAGATACAAATACCAAGTAGAAATACTTCTTACCGAAAGCAAACAGATTGGACCAATACACTCATTCAAAGTAAAAAGAGCTATTCTAAAAAAGTTGGTTATATTGTTTAAAATAAATAATAATAATCATGAGGGGCATCAGACCAAGCTGGAAATGATGAGAATGGAGTCAACAATGCCCGCTAGAAGAAATTGTTTAAGTTTTAAATCTATCGAAAAGAGCAGATCTGAATGAGCTATCAAGAAATAAAAATACTGGTTATATTCGCTGAAAAGCCACTAAAAGACTAAGAAGACCAACACTGCGAATTGTTCCAATGAGGAAAACAAGAACTATAGCTGGGCAAGGAATAGCCCGAGAAAAAGATCAAATAATCGTAAAGTATCCTGAAAATATATGCTGACCAAACGTAGGAGAGGGGCAATTAAAGTGGAAAACTTCTGAAAAAAAAATCAAATGAAATAAAATAATAATCTGGGCTTTGTTTCCATAATGTCAGAGGTAAATAAAAACAGCTTTCAAGAAATTCATTAGAAGAAATAATACCTACCTTACAAAGGCTGGGGAACCTATTTAAAAAAGTATTGGTTGAAAAACTGTCATTGACTAAATTTTAAATTAGTTTGAGAGTAATAACCTCATACCACGTATCAGGGTCATCTAATTACTTATGAGATTGAAAAAACACTAGGTACTTGAGAATAAAGAAGTATGTTATTTCTTTGGGGTTTTAGACGAAGTTCGACAAGACGGGCTAAAGATACAAGCTCTTCTAAGGTAGGAAAATGGTGTAAGTAAACTAAACACATCAGTCCATCAAATTAAGAAGAGGGAAAAATATGATCTAAATGATGAATCATATTACACAGATTCTACAAAAATAAGCTTCCTTCAAGCTCTTCTTGGCCAATAATACCCTGATCAATAGAAAATTATCAATAAAGAAAAATTACCAGCAGTACGTAGATGACTTTAGAGGTAATCACACTATGAACTACCCAATCAAAAACGATAAAAAAATACGGAAAACACGAGTTTGATTCCTATCCTGAGAGTATCGTATCTATGGAGTAGAAAGAAAATCGAGAACCTGACTACGGGATAGTTGAGTTTCTAAAATATTTTAAAAACAATGTTTTTAGTTTTGTCTAGCCAAATTTTAACCACAGTTACATTTACAGATTATATATTTAAATAATAAGCACTCTTAAAATATATTGAAGGGATTAAACGGAGGCAATATTTCACAACATAATAGGACATACTATCTATTTCATTTAAAAATGCGACGACTGTTACTTTTTTTACTAGAAAATATATAAATCTTATTCAATAAATAGATCTAAGTATATATGTATTATTCGTATATACCTATCTATTTGCCAGACAAAATCACAGATCCAAAGACATTTTAGTGTTATTTTGTATCTCACCGGTTCTCAGAAAAGACGCTCTAGGAACAGAAAAACAGTACCGGGGAAGACGTTGAAAACCTTGACAATAATTAACGTTACAGGAATTTCTAGTCTAGTATTTCAAAGTGAAGTGGTTCAGCCAACATATGTATACCTTTTTGGTGATTTCCAACTGAACTCAAGAAATATATTTTTTACTGAATTTTAATCAAGATTATAATGCAACACACGATAAAATGTGGAGTATAATAATTTGATCCAGAGGTTTTAATTTTATATAGTTGCTTTCATAGTTAAATAGAATATATCAACTGCTTTTCACCCTCTGTATTCTTAGTATCAGTTTCATTTATAGACCATTATCTTATTTCTAAAAATTATCTAGATATACCTATGATAGTAGTGTCTTCAAAGACACAAATAGGTAGGTACTATGTACTATGTAGAAAATGACCTCATCGTCACACTACAAGAAAAGCGTGTAATGATTAATAATTAGATTGATTAAAATACTAATACACAGGAAATTGGCCACCTGCTTGAAGTTATTTGCCTTGTTGCATTAGTCTGTTGTGAATTGAATAGGTTCTTGCCTATCCTAGTAATCTTTTCCTTTCATTCCGTATTATATTTAAATAGTAAAAAAACTCATATATTGCTTGTTACACATTTCAAAAAGTTTCAAAATTAATGTTATATTTTTGGAAATAGATTGAGCCATTAGAATGAAGACTGGGCTAAGTCTTACAAAATGTAGGTATTCTAACAAATAGCGTCAATTATAAATAACTCAATGTCCATTGGATGATATCCAGAGCTGCTGATCAAGTTCATCATTTAATATGCATTTTAGGGACTTAAATCCACTGAAAATAACAAAATAATGACAGTTAATTTTAAGTTTTTCGCGGTAATGACAAATGCAAAAAATATATATTTTCTTTGAAATTCTAAAAAGAATCACAAACGATATTAATGAATTTGAGAGAGTTCTTATCTTTGAAACAAAACATCAGAAAAACTCCAAATATGGTTCATTCTGTTGGTGCTGGTAATTTTGAAGTGGTGATATTGTGAGTGCCAGCTGTCACCAACTTCAAACGTACCAGCACCAATGGAATTAACCTTATTTTGAATTTTTCAGTTCACGAACTAATAAAGTCGGTTATATTTTTGAAAAAAAAAACATTTGTTTATTTCATATGATTGAATGTTTTATTAGCCATGAACAATGTTGAACTTTGTTGAACCTTCCTAGTGCTGTAATTCAAATGATCATTTCTTCAATCCTGTCAGATAAAATTTTGAATTTTAAATTTTTTGTCCCTTTCATTCCCTGGGGGCTAGGTTTTCTGGAAAAAGGAGATGCTGGATACAATTCTTTAATACGGAAACAACTCTACTCTTCAATTAGAAAATAATCATCAAAATCGGTGCACGTTTACTTACTTTTAGACGCGCAAACTAGCAACGAAGACGGAGAAACAAAAAGAAACTCGCAAACCAAAATTATTTCTATAGTAGATACTGTAAAAATATTCAGGAATATTAAAATATTCAATGAAATTCCGCAGTATTATGAATCATTTCTTATAAATTAACAAGAATATTAAACACAACATACAATTAACAAGTTTTTCAACTTTTCCCATACCTATCTCTTATTGAAATATAAATCTTGAGAACATTATTACTTACATCATTTAGAACATCTGCTGACCTCAAACCTATAATATTCCAATCTAGAATGGAATTTCGATAATATAACCTCTTCTCTAACGGTAACTAACGATACCACAAATAATTTTAAACATATAATCTGATTATATTTCATTGGACAAATTTTATGCATTTCAACCCATCATGTTCTATTAAACATTTTCAAAAGCAATGTGCAAATTCAAAATCCAAGAAAATCAAAGTAAAATTTATTTTCTTAAAAAACATATTGAAAAAACTAATATCCTCAGATGCCCATCGAATATCTTCGTGGCCTAGAATTGAAAGCGTGTTGGCCATGGTCATGGTTCCGAAGAGACGGCCAATACGCACAATCTGGGAAACTGGGACACTAGACGACACGCATCAACTCCGGCAAACTCTTTCTTTAGGCCAGTTGTACGCATTGCGTAAGCAGGATATCAGCGGACAACCCAAGACACCTTGTGGTAGGTCCTGCTGCGTACGGCCCCATACCAACAAGTTGTTCTACTACGCACAATGGAGAAAGAATGTGGAGGGGGGAGCATTCAGATCGCTGTGCAAAACGTGCGTGTACGAGGGCCAGTGGATATGTTCTTTTCGCAATATCTGGTAGATACGTGTGATGCGATACAGTCTGGACTTTATAGATAGATAATTTCTCATGCCATTTTTTTAAAGATTATTCAGGTTATAAAGGAGTTTTAAAAAGTATTAAACAACCACAAACCTCGAAACTTCGAGATAAAACATCGTTAGGTTTTTTTATAAAATTTGATATGTAACGTGATTAACAAGTTTAATGAAATCCGTGTTGGAGAAAAACGAAATTGATGTAAATATTTTTTGCATAAAATAACCAAAAAATGAGAAAAAACGCATTTCGTGCACAGATCAAGAAACAACTCAAAGGAAAAACAAATTTAATGTTGTTTTATTCTCGACTGGAATCAGTTTTTGTAATTTTTTCTCTTCAACTGAAAATAAAAATCAGATTAATTCGTCTCATCCCGAGAGTACAACGAACAAAACAAAAAAACAATGAAATATGTCGATTCATCGTTAGTTATTTATTCAGAAAAGTAATTGTTCTTAAAGTTTGTACCAATTTTCAGAAGGAATAGAACAAACGAATTTCGCATATCCATCCTTCAAATCGTTATACCTAGATATACCTACCTATAATATGATCTTGAGTACTTAGAAAAAATAAGAGAATAAAGAACATTTATTTTTTCCCAATTTTTATAGTTTTTGTGTGCAACTTTCTCAGTTTTTTTGTGCCCAAGAACCTTATTCAGACTATTACAAAACTTAAGAAAAATGTAGCCAAATCGGTCTAGGTCTAGCCGTTCTTATGTGATGCGCTTACCTAGGAACATTATTTAATCTTTATTTAAATACAGAGACAAATTCAGTTGACGAGAGAATTCTCTACTTAAAATTGAGTAATTATTGAAGGCTCTGCTATAAACTATTTCTGAGATAAAGACGGCAAATGGTAAAATTTCGTATATTTCCTAATATTTTCCAAAGTATGATTTCTAAAATAAAAAAAAAATATTTGTATTAGTCATAAATATTTTTCACAATAAATAATTTTTACAAAAAAATGGACCGACGTTATTAGTTGGTGCACTGAAAAATACAATATAATATTAATTCTATTGGTGCCGTTACTTTTGAAGTTGTGCAGTTGCAGTTAGATTGATAACTTTTGGCACCATCTTCACAAGTACCAGCACCAATAGAATTAATATTATTTTGTATTTTTATGTGCACCAACTAATAACGTCGGTCCAAGTTTTTGTAAACAATATTTATTTCACACTTTTGAGTGTATCATTAATCACGAAAATCGTTGAACATTCACTCATACCATTACCCGTGTATATTCCTTGTTTGTACTTTTATTTTTTGTTTGTACGGATATTTTTTGGAGATCTCAAAACATAGCGGCGGAAATACTCATGTATACTTATTTCAGACTTTACCACTGCTGTAACTCGAAAACCGTAACTCTATGGAAAAAATATAATAATTCGTTTTTATTTATGTGACAGATTCGCATAAAATTCAAATTCGAAATCTCCTTCCTTCCAAAAACCGCCCCGAATGGGGCGGAGAGAGAAATTTTTCTCGAAAATCTGAGACGGCAGAATTAAAGACGAGACAATATCTGGAAACGTTTAAATTGAACATTTTTTCAGAAGAGTTACGGTGTTCGAGTTACAACAATAGTATATTCTGTAATATGTGTATTTCCGCTATGTGGAGGAGGCAATTTTTTGCGAAAATTGAAAACATGATACGGCAAAATTAAAGAAAGAGATAATTTCTAGCAACATTTTAATTGAACATTTTTCAACTTAAGTTACGGTTTCCGAGTTACAGCAGTTGTAATGTTTGAAATATATGTATTTCTGCGAAGTTTTGAAATGACTGAATAAGTATAAGCAATGTAGAATCTTTTTTGGTGAATGAATGGTTTTGATGAGCAATCTTATAAGTTGGTGCCAAAAGTTTTTAATAAAACTACAACTGCACAACTTGAAAGTTACCAGTACTTACCATTAGAACTAATATTATTTTGTATTTTTCAGTGTACTAACTAATGATGTCGGTCCAATTTTGTCTATTTCTAAAATAAATAAATGAAAATTTGAAAATAATAAAACTACTAAAAAACAAAAACAAATTACATCTGCTATTCAAACGTTGTAAATTCACTCAAGCATATCGAATTTTAGATTCGATAAAAAATTATTATATTCTCAGAATTGACTCGAGACAAAAGAAAGATCTGAATTGTATATATGTACCTATACATCATATTATTGGCCTATTAGGAATTCCTGCTAGTTTTGTTAATAATATATATCTATATCACATAGACTGAGAGCAGTCTCCCATCAACTGACATTAGAGTCTTGCCAGGAGATGATGATGGTGTATGAGGATCTCCTCTCTGCAACGCAGTTATTCACAGGAGAGTCGTTTTCCGCAGTCTTATCAAAACGTGCGAGCGTGCATCGCACCGCAAATGTCTTCCCAACGGCCATGCTTTTGTAGCCTGGGATGTTCGAATGAAAAAGAACCACAAAAGAAAAAACTATGTGAAATTCACCCAGAGCTGATGAGAGATGGTAGAAAATATTGAGCATCTTTTCGTTGACAAAAAAGAAAATATGAGAGACATATCAGAGTATGGTTAAATATGATTGGAATTCCAAAATTGTTCTCTAATGAAAACTTTCATAAAGTTTTTGTTGATTCAGGCTATAAGAAAGCAAAGCCATCATTTCCTATGTTTTTCTGTCAGTTTGTCCAATTAGTAGGTGCCTTAGTTTGTCCGCATCGTTATACCCCTTTTGCATAGAAATGCTAAATCGGGTAAAAATTTCTCACAATTTCAGTCAATTGCATCATTTGTATGATATTGTATTCTCCTTATTAAAAGTTGAAATTCTGATTTATTTCTGATTAAAGTCACTTGCAGCTGCCGATTTGTGATTTCAAAACTTCTACAAGCCTAAATATTGGTATTTAAACTATTTAAACAATTTTTCTCTTATCTCCTATGTCCTTAATAGTTGATAACCCTAGAATAGAATATTTATACAGTTTTAAGAAATTAAATACTTTTCATTCGGAGAATATTTTATAATTATTTGTTTTTTTACGTTTGTTCACTCGTTTTGGATCGGAAACGTACCGGTTTTGATCATTCTTTTTCATTTGGGAGAGAGCTGATGGAAATTGGTCCAATTGAAAATCCAGCATGTCCCCCCAAGAACGCCCACCAATGTGGGTAAGGTTATTTTTAGCAAGCTTTAAATTGTATTTTTTTAAGAAGAATTCAAAAATAACTTTTATTCTATTGATACAAGAATTGCAAAGAAAATAATATGTTGTAAGAATCATAAGAGTTTTAAGCCGATGAAATAGATTGGGTATCCTACTCTCACTGGTAACTAAGACTGTAGCTGAAAAACGTGTTTCGATGAAGAATGTGGTGAGAAATCGACTCTAACGATTTTGACGGTAGTTATCTAATTCTTACGGCCCTTTATTACCTGCTACAAGGCATAAAAAGCAGCAAAAAAGTAATGTTCAACTGAACTGACAAATTTTCAAAATTATCTATTCATATGGAGGCTAAATGGTAACACGAGCTGATGCGAAGATTTTTATATAACATGGAACTCGTTTGAGAGTGGTAGGAAAGTATTATGTTATTAATATTTTTATACAAACACAAATTTTGGTGCTCCCCATATTAATAACAAACATCTTAGTTTTACTCACTTTCAGTTGATAATTTCATTGTTGTTACTTGATATTTGTCAAAGACCAATAGATATAGAATTTGCTTTTGCAAAAATGACAGATGAGACTAAAATCAAAGCTGAATGTTTCCTGAGATCAACATAGTAAATCTTTGGTATATAAGCTTTATCTTGAATGTTAACATTTAACTAAAATTATCATCTTTTTTGCTAGAAAAAGAAAATCCATTTTTCCTGTACTGTATAACATTTCCTACCGTTCCGGTGGTGCACACTTTTGCACTCCTTGTCGCCGCTCCCACCATTCCCGAAACTTCTCTCTCACACTCTGTTCTTGTCTCCTCTCTTCTTCTTCTTCTTCTTCTCCACTTCAACTATACTTCCTGCTTCCGACAATGCGTTGGCCCTGCCAGCCTTAGATAACTGTCGGAGTTTTCGTGTCACTTATTTGGTCTGGTTCTTTTGCTTTGAGACCAGGATCAATACTTCTTTCTAATTACACGCCTCGAGAAGCAGCCCACTGGTTATAGCTTCCATGAAATATTGGCTACGTAATTATATTCACATAAGATAAGATGGAGAATTTAAACGCGGAAATATTCATGAGAATCAGATTCTGCTGATACTTCAATGGATAGTACACGTACCTATATTTTGCTTTGAATTCAAAACAATATAGTGGAAACTTATAACATACTGTATTGAAGTGAACCCTATTAGTAATGGGTTCACATTCCTAGATACTTTAAAGCATTAAAAGGACGATGATAATGATAGTTTTTTCTCCTTATTTGCTTCGTTAATATAACATGACTGAAGATAAGAAAAAGGTTGGTCCTATAAGTTAAATACTCCAAAACTGGTCGAGCAGAATATTTTGTTGTATATATCCTGATGAAGAAGAATCTGTTTCAAAATTCAAGAAAATTGACCCAAAATTGTACATCTACGTAATTAAAAATCGTTTTTAGGGGGACATATTTGTAAAATTCAAATAGATCATGTTGTTGGTTTGTTGTTTGTATTTGAATATTATTTTGGTCATACGGAAGCCACAAACAGGAAAAACTAAAAGCACAATTTCAAAAGATTTTTTTAAATATTTTAGTACTGTATATTAATAATAACGCAATGAATGTTTCTTTCATTGAATTTATTGTAGCCTACTTCGAGATGCATGTAGCACCATCTTGCTGGGTTCTCAACTCTAATATATTGATAAACTCCAATTGAATAACCAATATTCATTAGGAAATCACTTCTTGATGTTCACACTCAGCTACGAATCAGAAACAGCTTCATGGGTCAATACTTTACGTCCGACATCTTTGAGGAGTTATATTCTCAACTACAGTATGCTTGATGTAGAAACGATCCAAACTTACTTAAGTTCCTTATGCGTCTGGGCGATTATGCCATCCGTAAAAATTAACGGATGGCATGTTTAATGCCGCAACCTGAATCAAGAGTTCTTATGATGAAATGGCAATTCAATCTTATCACAAATCAGCTGCCAGTGGTTAGACGGGTTGTGGATAGACAAGGTTTTGCTTGCTCGATCAAGCATGACGTCAACTGCAATTCATGTTATAAAGTGATAGAAAGATATTTGGAAATGGGATCTGGATTCCATAATACTACATGCTATACTCTATTTGAAATATACAGAGAGTAACAAATTATGATAATATTAGGTTATTTAATGTATTTCGGTTTTTGTACGGTAGAATACAATACATACATTATCATAATTTATTCCTCTTTTTATCTTATTGATAAAGTAAATTTAGTGAATTTTCGATACATTTGAATCACATCTGATTGTATCTAACGCACAATAATAAACATTACCTTACATGTTAAGTCATACTAGGTCTGCGCACAGGTATCTATGAAAACCTCTTGTAGATTTTGTGTATTGTAATTTCATACATAAAATGTTCCCCTTTACACCTAGTCAATAAATAAATAAATAAAATAGAAATTTGATCCAAGATAAGACAAAATACCTAGGTATATATCAAATTAAATTAGTTCGACAGCGATAATTGACTCTGGAAAATCTGAAAAGGATTCTTTGTCGAAATATTACCTATTTCAAGCATGCAAACCCCATCGCCTCTCTCCAAGTCAGAAATTAAGAAAATCTGGAGACATATTTTTTTGACAAAAACTAGCAGTGTCTTTATTAGTTGGTGCACTGAAAAATATACTACTAATGTTATTAATTCCACTGGTGCTAGTAATTTGGAACTTGTGCAGTAGATCGAATACTTTTAGCACCAATTTCACAAGTAGAATTGAGATTATTTCGTATCTTTCAGTACACTAATAAAGACAGTCCCGTTTTTCGAGAAAAAAAGTGTATTAGTCATCTAGATCACCGAAATTCATTTATATTCATTGATTTCCAGACAAAGCGGCAACAATCATATTCTAGACTACAGTGCAATAGCTGTAACTTTCAAACGGTTAAATTTTTTACAAAATGTCCAACTTAAAACTTGCCGAATATGATCGCTTCTTTAATTTTGCCGTCTACAATTTTCTATTTTTGAAAAACATTGCTCCTTCCACCCACTTCGGGAGAAAGTTTTTGTAGAAAGGAAATCATGGATTTTTTTTCTAATTTGAAACCATTTCTCAACATTCTTCTTTGAAATGAAGAAAAAATATCATCAAAATTGGAGCCAAGTTTCTATGCGAAAGGCGCGTACGAATATAAAAAGCACACAGTCGAATTGTAATACCTCCTCTGTCAGGGAAGCCGGTCAAAGTGAAAAAAGTCAGGAGTAATAAATGTACGCCGTTAGTCAAAAACAGTGCTCTAGTAATGGAACTGAAATGAAAAGTGGTTTGTTCAATCGGATGAAATTTGCTCAAGTGGATATTTCAAATTTGTCCTTACAGCAGAAATCTTCGATGTTAGTTTTTGTAACCTAAGATATATTAAAATCAATCCTTGCAGAAATAAAGAAAGAACAAATATGCCATTAATTAGAAACATGCTCTAGCATAAATTGTGACATGAACTTTTCCAAAACCAAGATCATGAAAAATGTTTAGCAAGTGTATAAACATTTAAAATATCAAAACTAAAGTACCTAATCGACATATATGTTTTTCCAATTTGAAATTGATAATTTATTCTGCGAGTGTGAATACGCGCAAAAATGTTTTAGTTTGTAATTGTTCAAAAATAGAATATTAACGATATAGAAGTAAAGAAAGAAAAGATTTGCCATAAATTAGAAACATGCTATAGCATAGATTGTGACATGAACTTTTTCAAAACCAAGATCATGAAAAATTATTAGCAAGTGTATAAACATTTAAAATATCAAAACTAAAGTAATCGACAAATATGTGTACTTGGGCCATGAAATTAGATTATCCAGAAACAATCAGATATGTGCAGTACACATAAGAAACAATCTCAGATGAACAGAATTTATTATACGAAAGACTGAATCAGGTTTTCAATAGTGATTGATATATTTTCTATTTATGCTCATATAATCTGATGAAACAACTCCAACCTTAACTATGTTATCAGATAGTAGACTGAGCGATAAAACACAAAATGAAAAGGTCGAATTTAACTGGTTGCGAAGTTTCTAATATAAAGAGCGCAGTACATCATTGAAAGAATAATTATATTATGACATTATGACTTATGGCCAAAGGGAAAAGAAAAGAAGATGAACAAACTAACTGTTATAGTGAAGACCATAAACTGAAAAACGCAGTAAGGGAGACCACCAAAACGCTGAACCGTCAACCTCTGAAGAGAAGACAATTGTATCTAGGCAGCAGAAAATGGATTGAGACCTATATCCAACAAGGGCTGAAACATGATTCCGGCAACAGCGTAGAATAACCAAATATTCGTCATCCCTCAAAGATATTCTACACATGGTCTTTCGCAACCTTAGTGAATCTAATCAAAATTAGGATCAACAAGCAAATTGTTTACCAAAAATATTTTACTGGAAATTAGTAAACAATTATACTGGGTGTTCTAGTTTTGATCTCTCAGATAAGGATATTTCGATGGTTTTAACCAAATACTTCAAAATTAATCCTTTGAAGAAATTAATTGAATGAACATCTCTAGAACAGTAGTTATAATCATCGCTGATATAAAAAAAAGAAATCAGAAATTGATTGTATTGTTAAAGGAAATTGTAATCGATGTGATTTAAGAAGAGTCTACTGTGGCAAACGGAAAAGCACGTGTTACTGAGCCATCCGAAAGACGAAGGGTGGGAGCAGGAAGTAGATGAGGAAAGAAAAAACAGTATAACCATTATACTGGTTGTGTAAATCCAAATAGTACGTCCTTTAATAGAATGATGAAGAATACAAATTAAATGCTTGATGAGGACCATATAGATTTGCTTACTACTAGCCTCCAAAACTTAAAGGATGTGCTCTAGATTTATGTTCTCTTTTTGATTTACACTTTTTATGTTTTATTTTAATTTTTTTGTAGTCTTAGGATATTTATGTGGTTAATTTACACCTAAGTAATTACTATCTTGATGGTGTTTGTAAAGAATCCGATAAATAAATACTGGTATAATTTTGGACTTTTGGAACAGGATAATTTGATATTTCTTATCGAATGCTTGTTCACTGAATGAACTGTTATAATCATTGATGATATGAAAACGGGAAATCAAGAATTGTTTTATTTTTTATTGTAATTGAAGCATATGCCAGCATTCTACAGTCATCCGAGGGACGGTATTTCTGAAGTAGACAAGAAAAAAACGATATAACCATAACACTGGATAATTCAGTTTTGTTTTTTTTTGAGTCGGATAATTTGACGCTTCTCACTGAATGCTTCCAATTAATTCCTTGAATGAATATTAATTGAGTTGTAGAATTGGCAATTATTTTGAGGAACTTCTATTTGATTAGACTGAAGAAATGGCGGAATGAGTTAGTCAAAAGCGGATGCCCGCAATATTGTCACCCAAAGGGCTAAGGAAGAGATTAAAAAGTAGACAATAATACCAATACCGTATATTCTAGTTTTGGTCTTTTGGAACTGGATAATTGGATAGTTATTAAACATATTCTTCCAAATTAGTCATTTGAAGAAATTATTGAACAGTTATAGTCATAGACGATATGAAAAAAGGAAATCATGAATGGTTCTAAGGAACATCTAATTGATGTGATTGAAGAAGAGTGGCGGGTGGAGTTGGGCAAACGCAGAAACGGATGCACGCGGTGTAGAGTCATCCGAAGGGCGAAGGACGGGAGCAGGAAGTAGAGACGAAGAAGAACGTCGGCGTCGAGTGGTAGGCAGGCAGCGATATGAGCGAGAGAGAAACGGACAGCAGCAGAAGCAGGAGAGTGAGTATCGCGGTGCACATTGCAGCACGAGAGAGCATCGCGACGGCATTCGCGGCGCCTGAAGGCGATGCACATTCACACGTCCTAGTGGGGCTGTGTGCGGGGTACGCCGCTGAACGACGATCTCTCGATCTAGCCCGAAACGCTGTCAGCCGGCCCGACAGCGCGCTCAGACAGTTGGCCGGCGACGTCACAACTAGCAGCACCGCCACCCACTACTACAACCATACAGACATACATACATACACACACACACACACCACCTCCAAATACATACAACACAACAACGGTGTGTGCGATACCTGGTGAACATCTTCTTGCCGCCGCTGCTGTAGGGACTGACTCTCTGTCTTACACCACGTGCTGCTGCATTATATTTCTCGATTCTCCAGTGAACTTGATAGAGAGTTTTTTAAGTGTGTCTGTGTGTGTCTATCTACGCCATATTGAGACTAGTAGTTCCGGGTACTGCTGTTTCGAATTTCGCGCGCTTCTTTTGAGCACCACCAGCCATCCAGCAGTGGCAGTAGTGGTATACCGTTACATTTTTTGGTTGTTGTTTCTTTCGCACAGAAGAGAGCCATATTATTATACTTTTAGTTGATGAATTAAATTATAGCCTTTATATGGTATGCGAAGAGGTGGGCTTATAGTTGGTGTGACGACGGGCCTGCATCGTCGCATGTCAGTGTCGGCACTGCGTCATAGTGTGTATTATATGTACAACAGTGAACAGTAGGTTGTATATATAACCTCTATCTCGTCTTGGCGAAAAGTGCGTGTGAAACGCATTGCATAATCAATGACAGTAAGGTAATAACAAACACGATTATATATTTGCTTAATTGATACTTTTTTTTGGTTCCTTGTATTGTACATTCGCCGCCAGCCACCTTCTCGTAATTGCTTTTACGCTTATTATTTGTATCCGGTAACCGATGATGACAACAATCATCGTTGCGATGATAAAATTCACAACGCACAGATGTTGTTATATTATTGCATTAGTGATGTAAGTCTGTGTGATATAAATAACTTTTTTTTCCTTCCATTCAGCACGACTACGTGATTTTTTCGCTGCAATTTGTTTTCACCATTAATGTAGAATCGCATAATATTTTACCGCTTTCAAATATATTATATCAATATGAAAACGGTTTATTTGTTGTTGTTGATTCAATGTCGTTTTTCGAATTTGAAATTGATAATTTATTCTGCAAAAATGTTTTAGTTTGTAATTGTTCAAAAATGGAATATTAACGATTGAGTTAATCCTGAATAGATACTTACTGTGAAATATTTCCATATTAACACGATATATCCATTAATTACGTCTTAGAATATGTTTACATCAACTTAAGCGATTCCATGTTCATGTTTTATCTTTCATTTAAAATGCCATTTTCCATTAATTCAAAATCATTATAAATTTAATTATAATACGGATGTAATAATTGGAAATTATTTACTATTTTTAAAATAAGATAGGTGCAATTAGTGAACAAACATCTTTCACTCCACTATGCTTGTATGTTGATAAAATCTGAACCAAGTAACAAAATTAGATCCAATAAAAAGAATGTTAAAGTTACTGCAGTATGGATGATTTATCAAAGTAGCTTTATTTTGTCAATAAAATTTTAACAATTTGGCAGTTTACCTAGTCCGCCTAAATATTAGAGACTTGAGAATGTTGGGAAACATGCTACTATAACTTTCTTCTAATCTTTTTGATTTGCCTATTTTCTTAAAGTTTATTGATCATTGACACTACTACATACATTTATTTAAAAAATTGGATACCATTTTCAGAAAGCGATATTTCTTGGGTCAACATTTTCGTAAAACTAAGTACTGAATATCTTCATTCATTTTAGAAATATTTCCAAGAATTAGAACATTTACTTCGTTTGCCATTCAATCAAATTTCAATAAACTAACTAGTAATTTTACAAGATATGAACTCTAGGGAATACAGTGGTTATGTCATATCATCCATATGTGTCTTAGTTATTCAACTTTCCGTTCTAAAGTATGCACCACGTAAAAATGTTCTGTTCCCAAAATTATAATAGTCAGAACCTTTTATTAGTTCGCCTAATCATTGAGTAAATTAGGTTCTGGTTTGTCTGGATTTTATGTGATTTTTCTTATCAATAATTGTAAAAATGTTCATGTTACTTATATGTATTTTGAAAATTTGCAGGTCTGTACCTAAACCTAAAATTTACAAATTTTATTTCAGTGTTGAAATTTTTTTGTTTTATTTGCTATTTAACTCATTGAACAAAATTATTTGTTTCCAGATTGTTGATCTAATTTAATTAAGTTTGCATCAATGTGCAAAAAAACATGTCTACCTACATTTGACAATCAATGCCATGATAAGAAAATTATGTACCTAATTGGTCCACCTTAATCTCTTATTATTCCAAGAAAAAAATTTATGGTTATTTGAAAATTTATTGAGTTCAATATGTTGAATCTTGAAAAAAGTTGAATCTCGTACCGCAGAAACAAAGACAGATGAGAATTATCTCAAACTCACTACTGTAATATTGTCATTTGTAATAACAAAATATCAATTTTATAATGAAAGATCTCATTTTTCAGCTTTTCCGGAATATTTCTGAAATAAATGATTTTAAAATCAGATTCGACCAAAATATATTTTCCAAAATATAATAACTTTTTTAAAAATCAGTTTCATTTCCAGCGACCTAGTAGATATACCTACCTATCATTTTTGCAAGAATTAGTTAAGAGTCGAAACTCGTCTCTCTCTTTATTTTTCTTGTATCATTAAAAGCATATACCTAGTCTTATTTTCGCTTAGACATCTATCAATTTTCAGAATTCTGTGGTTCAACTAATACTGCTTTGTATTTATTATTATTCAGAGTAAACCTATTTAACCTACATTAGAACTCGTGTTAGTAACCTACAGAAAAAGATTTGTTATCATAAAATTTGTTATAAAAAATGGTTAAGTGCGAATCGAGCGCGCGTGGAGATAGTTCCTTACTTAGGATCTTTGCATAGGTTCACATAAACAAACAGACAAAAGTGTCATATGGGTTCATTTTTTTTATCGGATGTCCAGAACCCTATAAACTATTAATTATATTATAAGCAATGAAATAAACGTAGAATAATATTAAAAAACTTTTGAGCAGTAGCTACTATCGATATGTGGGCTCATGATGTGTTTTTATATCAAATACCTAGACAGACTTCTCAAATGCCCTTTTATTTTAGTAGCTATGCCATTTTTGACCGACTTCCCAAACGGAGGAGGTATGCAATTCGACTGTATGTGTGCATATTTTTTTATATATTTTATACTTTTGCATAGTAAACGTGCTCCGATTTTGATGATTTTGTTTTCATTTGAGAGAGGTGTAAGTATTGACAATTGGTCCCATTAAAAAAATTAATATAAGTCTCCTCAAAAACATCCCCCAAAGGTGGTGGGGGCAATTTTTCCAGAAAATTGAAAGTCCGAGACGGAAGAATTAATGAAAATTCCATATCCAGAAACATTTAAATTTAAAAAATAATCACAGGTTTCCGCCTTATAGTCTGAAATATGTTTTTCAACTATGTGGAAGGAGCAATTTTTTCCGAAAATCGAAAATTCGAAATTTGAAAGTTAGAGAGGGGATCATATCCCGAAATGTTTAAGCTGAACTTTTTTTGAAAAGAGTTACGGTTTTCGAGTTACAGCAATGGTAGAGTCTGAAATATGTGATAGGTGTATTTCCCCTATGTGGCAGGGGATTTTTTTTAGAAAATATGAGACGGCCAAATTAAAGAAGAGATTATATGTAGGTATCAAAATTTAAAATGAACATTTTTTCAAAAGAGCTACGATTTTAGAGTTACAGCAGTAAAGTCCGAAATATGTATATCTGCGCCGCGATGTTTTGAGATCTCGGTATTTTCATTACACCAACTAATCAAGTCGGTCCAATTTTTTGTAAAAATATTTATTATTATCATTTCAGAAGAAAAAAAACAATAAATGTTGTCATCACTGTATTTAATGAAATAACGCTTTCCTAGATTTTTAAAGTTCATATAAAATATCATTATATTAATTGTTATTACATATTCATGAAGAACTAATCGATCAAATGCTTGATGCAATATAAACAGATATATTTTATGATACAGCAAATTTGACATTTTTTTAACGTAAAGGTATTCACTAGAAGTTAATCTAGACTTTATTTCCAGCTCAGTAAGCAAATTTATATCACATTGCATTTCAAAAAGGAAATCACTCAACAGTTGATAATAAATAGATATACTTATATGCTATATAAGATTTTAAATATGTATTGTAAGTTGAGTGATAAACTCTAATTACGCTATTCTTCATTTTGGTGATATCTCACAAATTTTATCGTTTCCAAAGTTTCGGTACATAATATCTTGTTATCAATTTATTTTATGGACAAAACTATCACACACTATTTTATAAGTGTTAATAGAAACACTGCTCAACCTTGAAACCAGTCTGCATATTAATGTTTAATAGCTGCTTATTTAAACTAGACACTTTTGTATATACTTATTACAAATAACATAGATCTGCAACTTCATTATCTATAAATATAATGAGTATTATCTGCAGGTTCTGCAATTTGTAATGTTGTAGATGCTTCATCATTATTTGCTTTGCTTCGGTCTAGCTTTCCCTTTATTTTTTGACGGACTTTCCAAAAGAAGGACGTATACAATCCGACTGTCTGTTTTTTTATGTGTGTAACCTCGGTTTGCAGAGTAAAAGCAAAGATTAGATTAATCTTTGGTAAAAGTGCACCGATTTTGATGATTCTTTTTTCATTTGAAAGAGGGAGATTTAGGGTTTCATAAAGCTCATCGCTGCGAAAAAGTCCATCGAATGCTACATTGATTTTTCGTATTGAAACTTTCTTTGTTAGATCTTATCTAACATATGATTTCCTAAAATATTTGTACTTCAAAACTTCTCGATAAATCGACGGGTCTTATAGACTGTCGAAAAAGTATTTCACTCATTTAAGAAACAGCTGCTAGTAATTCAAAATATATTTATAATAAAGTTCTTTTTTCTATACAAAAGCTATAAATCTGAAATAATTGCCTTCCCATAATAATCGAATTTCTGAGGTAATGGTAATTTTATAACATGTTTCATGATATATTTCTTAATATTGAAGTAAAGAATTCAATACTATAAAATTTATATAGGCTCTGAGATGTAAGGCATAGAGTGTACGATTTGTATAGGCAAGGATATACATAGGTTCGATTGCAACGAGCCTGTTTTTCTCACATCACTTTTTTTGACAACAACATTACATAAAAGATGTATTTTCTTGGAGAAAATAGATTAGGTATTAAGAAATTAATAATTTGCTATTTTAATTATTGAGATTATTGATGATGAGGGGAGATGAACACCATGAATACTCACGACATTGTGTATAATTTTTCTTGGTAATTATTGTTTGCGTTTTCTTATGTGATAAAATAATTATTTATTAGTTTCTACATTGTCCGCAAGAAACGTGTGAGTTATTATTTACTATGATCAAAAAAAAAAAATGGTGAGACAGATAACTTTAAAATAAAAAACAAGGACCGATTTCATTCGATGATGCAATAAGAAACCTCTTTGAAGTTGGCATGGCAAATTTGGCAGGCAAACAAACAAAGTATTGAATAATTAGCCGTTAATTAGCCGTAAATTAACCGTGAAAATAAAAAATTAACCGCATGCAAGGAAACCCGGAAATTGGTTTGCATGCTAGCTTCAAGTGAAGTTGGCATGCAAAAATCGTAAAATCGGTTAGGATCGTCCCAGCCAATTCCACCTTGGCTCATAATTTGCCGCTAATTAACCGCTGACGATACAGCCTCACACTTAAGGCCAATAATTTTTTTTTTCGAAAACAACGCTTTTTTTTTTTTAAATCTCATGTTTTCGAAAAAAAAATCATTGGCCTTAAGTGTGAGGCTGTATCGTCAGCGGTTAATTAGCGGCAAATTATGAGCCAGGGTGGAATTGGCTGGGACGATCCTAACCGATTTTACGGTTTTTACATGCCAACTTTACTTGAAGCTAGCATGCAAACCAAATTTCGGGTTTCTTAGCTTGCGGTTAATTTTTCTCTTTCACGGTTAATTAGTGCGATAGTTGGAGTAACATTTCGGCCCATTTACAGGTAGCTAGAACGATCCCCTTAGATTTTAGAACGTTCGTTTTATTGTACGTATGAAAAACATGCGATTTTTTCAAAAAAAAGCGTTGTTTTCGAAAAACAAAATCATTGGCCTTAAGTGTGAGGCTGTATCGTCAGCGGTTAATTAGCGGCAAATTATGAGCCAGGGTGGAATTGGCTGGGACGATCCTAACCGATTTTACGGTTTTTACATGCCAACTTTACTTGAAGCTAGCATGCAAACCTAATTTCGGGTTTCTTAGCTTGCGGTTAATTTTTCTCTTTCACGGTTAATTAGTGCGATAGTTGGAGTAACATTTCGGCCCATTTACAGGTAGCTAGAACGATCCCCTTAGATTTTAGAACGTTCGTTTTATTGTACGTATGAAAAACATGCGATTTTTTCAAAAAAAAGCGTTGTTTTCGAAAAAAAAATCATTGGCCTTAAGTGTGAGGCTGTATCGTCAGCGGGTAATTAGCGGCAAATTATGAGCCAGGGTGGAATTGGCTGGGACGATCCTAACCGATTTTACGGTTTTTGCATGCCAACTTCACTTGAAGCTAGCATGCAAACCAATTTCCGGGTTTCCTTGCATGCGGTTAATTTTTTATTTTCACGGTTAATTTACGGCTAATTAACGGCTAATTATTCAATACTTTGTTTGTTTGCCTGCCAAATTTGCCATGCCAACTTCAAAGAGGTTAATAAGAAGAATATATCAATAAATAGTGTAAGATGATTATCAGCTATAGAAGACTCTTGACACTAACGTGAAAATCTTTATGATTGTCATATTATGTATTGTTATTTTATTCTTCTCATAATCATCTAATGAAGACGGTCCTAGATTAATATATATATATATAAAAAATTAAAACAGAAGGAGGCTGATATATAAGTATGAAGCAGTGACTATATATATATATATATATATATATATATATATATATATATATATATATATATATATATATATATATATATATATATATATATATATATATATATATATATATATATATATATATATATATATATATATATATATATATATATATATATATATATATATATATATATATATATAGTCACTGCTTCATACTTATATATCAGCCTCCTTCTGTTTTAATTTTTTTATCGACTTCAAAAAAAATGGAATAGGAATGATTCAGGCGGGCCTAAGTCACAGAGGGTCTCCTAACAAACTAAAGTGTTATTAATAGTTTGTTTTTAAGGTTCTTTAGCCACATGCAGTATAAGAAATACTACCCAAATTGAGGATCGTTTAATAAAACTATACTTTCCAAGGCAGTGATAACACTGCAAATAAATGGCAATTTGGATTGAACTCCTAGAGGCTACAAGAGTTATTTTTTCTAATGAGAATAAATCGCGCCAATCGCATTTGGTGTTCACAAGTAGATATATGGAAATTGGAGTAGACATGACTGGGCCCTTATTTTATTTACTAATGTGTTACGATTTGTACTAGTTCTTGATAATCAAAGGGCGGACACAGGGTGGCAGCAATCTCGGTAGAGGAGCTTGTTAATTTGCAATGATTTCTAAGCGCAGCTAATTAAAGGTACAATATTCTTCAACCTTTTATACCATTTACATTTAAATTTAGGCACCAATCTCAACTGCTGTACGACAATGCGAACCGCCCACATTCGGCTAGAATGGTAGAAGCAGTTATTCAAGAAAATGAAATATTTTTTTGGCATGCCTTGAATATTTAAATGCGATTACTCGATTAGGAGTCTTGAGGAATACATTAGGTAGAGGTATTCGACGTCGAATTTTTGTGTCCAATATACAAGAAAAACTGTTCAAACGGTCCCAAGTTATAAAGATATATTTTTTCCTTCAACAATAAAAGTTTTTACTACAGGTCTCAAAACTTATGACTTTAAATTGTGTACCACTTACTTACTTGTGATGAATAATTTCTAATTAGAATAAGCTCGAGAATAAGTTACCTACTATTATTACAAAAAAATCTTTTAAGTGCTAGTAGGGTTTGCTTGAAGCGGATTCCATACTTATATTCTATATATATATATATATATATATATATATATATATATATATATATATATATATATATATATATATATATTAGTCACTGCTTCATACTTATATATCAGCCTCCTTCTGTTTTAATTTTTTTATCGACTTCAAAAAAAGGAGGAGCCATACAATTCGGTTGTATGTTTGCTTGTTTTTATGTATGTATATATTTTTTATGTATGGCTGTTCGCACGTTTTGCATAGATAATAAGCGTGCTCCGATTATGATGATTTTTGATTCATTTGAAAGAAGGGAAATGAGAAATGGTCCCATATTTATATTATAACAATTGAGATACACTCCCCAAAGGGGGTGGAGTGGGCAATTTTTATCGAAAATAGAAAGGGCATTCAATGAAAGATCTTCATGTAAAATCGTATATTTCGGCTTAGTTTAAATTTCAGCCTTCATCAGCGAAACTAAAAAATATTACAAAACCACAATGTATATGATATTTCTATCAATAAATATTAAGTACTTACAACATGGATCTATTTATATATAGTAAAGTTCAAAATGTCCATATTCACAGGAAAATAATATTATTTATAAAATCTAATATTATACAAATGCAATCTCAAACATTCATATTTTTGATACTTTCAATTTGACTCATAAAACAAAATAATTAGACATTTCTAAATTTTAATTTTATATTGTTATAGAGGAATTTGAAAATTTTTATTCTTGTGATCTATTATAATAAAATTATTATTTTCTATTTGTATAGAAAAATATGTTTTATGTTATCAAAATAATTTTGACTCTGAATAAGGGATGAAACATATACAAGAAAAACCAAAAACATAGAGCAATATCTATTTCAATTTCTTTTACAAAAGCATAAAGGTGTAGAGCTTCATATTATTTTTATATTTTATATATTTCATTCATAAATGAACTAATAGATCTCTTTAATTATATATATATATATATATATATATATATATATATATATATATATATATATATTTTGATTTTGTATTCTTGACTGGATTTATAATAAATAAAAAGATGTTCTTGGGAATGCAGTCATATATTCAATAAAATTCTTTGACTGAAGCCGAGCTTTCGAGAATGTTTATTCTCTTCTTCAGGGCAAACTACAAATCGTTACAAAATTATTTCAACAACAAATTAATAGTATTATAAAAATACTTACAATCGTGAATTTAGAATAAATTAACCAAAAACAGGAAAGATTTCATATCCATCAATTACAAATGTCATTATTTATATTTGTCATGGTAACACAATAAGTAAAAAAGTATCTAGATTTTGTTGATACAAATGAATATTACTGAATGATCTTTATATGTTTGTGGCTATTTGAACAAGGAGCACAATTAAATTAAAATTATTATTAAGGCAGATACAGGTTCAGTTTAAAAAAAAAAAGGTAATTTAAGAATATTGCATAAATACTTATATATATACCCATACATAGACTAAATTACGTTTAATCTAGGCTTGAACTGACAGTTAAAAGAAAAAGATACATAATATTACTTAAAACTTCTATATAAGTGTAATCATATTCTCTCACAATACGAAACATATAAACATGATTATTCTGAAAGTGCACTGATACTTATTCACTCAAAAAAGGCCGATTTCTCTCACTAATCAACCTCTAAATTTTCGGGTGAAATAGATGTTTTGAAATCCTAAAACACTTTTTAATGTTCTTTCAAATATTCATAAATATTCAAAATAATATATAAAATCATATTCTCTCACAATACGACATAAGAATGAAACATTTTGAAAATCATTCACTTTTCCAGAAAACAAGCTGATATCTCTCACTAATCAGCATGCATATTTTCGAAAACTTTAAATGTTATGAAAATCTTTCATAAATAGATTATACATTTAATCTCAAATAAACATATAATGAATTTTAAGAGAATAATTATCTTTGATCAACTAAATTTCTCTCACTAATAAGTTGATCTAAATATTTCTATTGTTTATTGAAAACTAAGATTCTAAAGTTAATTACTATAAAATCAGTTAAGACCAGTCCTTCGTCTATATATAAGTACATATATCCCATACACATTAATCAATTTATAACCAATATACATATATACACATACATACATACACATATATACATACACACACATACATACATAAATACATATATAAACAAAAAATAAATATTACATGTCAAGTATAGGTACATATTACATACCTAACTATACATAAATATTTATATATATTAATTTTGAGATACATCTGGAGAAAAATTATTATAATTATCATTATATAATTTTAGAATATAAGAATAAATGGAACTAAGTCCCTTTATATCTGAGCGTTTATTCATAGTGTTATTATGTTTCTTAATATTCACCATTTCTAAGAAACCACGTTTAAAATAATTTTTCTCAGAACATAGTGCAATAGTATTATCAAAATCAATACTATGTTTCTTACTGATAGCATGTTCTGTCAAGGCACAAGATTTTTTATTTCGTCTAATATCACTTTTATGAGATGTAATCCTTCCCGAAATATTTCTGGAAGTTTGACCAATATAATATATTTTCAATGACGAATATTATAAACAAATTTTTGGCACTCCAATGGGTTCAACCATATCACCTATTTTAGTAAATTATGTCCTAGATGAATTGATACAAGTTTCAAAAACGAAAATTTCTTTCCCAATTCCATTTATCAAACGATATGTTGATGATCTAATATTGGCTTTACCCTCAAATAAAGTTGATGAAACATTAAATATTTTTAATACTTATAATGAACATCTTCAGTTTACAGTTGAACTAGAAAGTGAACAATGTCTTACTTTTTTAGATATGATGGTATGTAGAGATAATGCAGGTATATTACGTACAAAATGGTACAGAAAGTCTATATGCAGTAATAGATACATAATTTTTTTCTCCTATCATCCATAAAAAATGAAAATTAACTTAATTATGGCATTAAAAAGTAGAGCTATCAAACTTTCACATAATTTATATAGAAATGAAAGTTTAACTAAATTAAAACAAATGTTACTAGAAAATTCTTTTCCTCTAAAATTGATAAACAAATGTTTGATGCATCCTACACTTAATCTTGAAATTAATGAAATAGTTCCCAATAACGCACCAAATCCTAATAATATTTCTAATGCAAATAATATTTTACCTATCTATAGATCTCTACATTACATCAATGAACTCACTAGTAAACTTGTTAATATTTTTAAGGGGTATAATGTTATAATTTCGAGAAAGAATGTAAAAACAGTATCTAGTTTATTTTCTAAATTAAAGACTCCTTTAAAAATAACAGAAAAATCTGGAGTAGTATATAAAGTAAATTGCCTAGACTGTGAATTATCATATATTGGTCAAACTTCCAGAAATATTTCGGGAAGGATTACATCTCATAAAAGTGATATTAGACGAAATAAAAAATCTTGTGCCTTGACAGAACATGCTATCAGTAAGAAACATAGTATTGATTTTGATAATACTATTGCACTATGTTCTGAGAAAAATTATTTTAAACGTGGTTTCTTAGAAATGGTGAATATTAAGAAACATAATAACACTATGAATAAACGCTCAGATATAAAGGGACTTAGTTCCATTTATTCTTATATTCTAAAATTATATAATGATAATTATAATAATTTTTCTCCAGATGTATCTCAAAATTAATATATATAAATATTTATGTATAGTTAGGTATGTAATATGTACCTATACTTGACATGTAATATTTATTTTTTGTTTATATATGTATTTATGTATGTATGTGTGTGTATGTATGTATGTGTATATATGTATATTGGTTATAAATTGATTAATGTGTATGGGATATATGTACTTATATATAGACGAAGGACTGGTCTTAACTGATTTTATAGTAATTAACTTCAGAATCTTAGTTTTCAATAAACAATAGAAATATTTAGATCAACTTATTAGTGAGAGAAATTTAGTTGATCAAAGATAATTATTCTCTTAAAATTCATTATATGTTTATTTGAGATTAAATGTATAATCTATTTATGAAAGATTTTCATAACATTTAATGTTTTCGAAAATATGCATGCTGATTAGTGAGAGATATCAGCTTGTTTTCTGGAAAAGTGAATGATTTTCAAAATGTTTCATTCTTATGTCGTATTGTGAGAGAATATGATTTTATATATTATTTTGAATATTTATGAATATTTGAAAGAACATTAAAAAGTGTTTTAGGATTTCAAAACATCTATTTCACCCAAAAATTTAGAGGTTGATTAGTGAGAGAAATCGGCCTTTTTTGAGTGAATAAGTATCAGTGCACTTTCAGAATAATCATGTTTATATGTTTCGTATTGTGAGAGAATATGATTACACTTATATAGAAGTTTTAAATAATATTATGTATCTTTTTCTTTTAACTGTCAGTTCAAGCCTAGATTAAACGTAATTTAGTCTATGTATGGGTATATATATATATATATATATAAGTATTTATGCAATATTCTTAAATTACATTTTTTTTTAAACTGAACCTGTATCTGCCTTAATAATAATTTTAATTTAATTGTGCTCCTTGTTCAAATAGCCACAAACATATAAAGATCATTCAGTAATATTCATTTGTATCAACAAAATCTAGATACTTTTTTACTTATTGTGTTACCATGACAAATATAAATAATGACATTTGTAATTGATGGATATGAAATCTTTCCTGTTTTTGGTTAATTTATTCTAAATTCACGATTGTAAGTATTTTTATAATACTATTAATTTGTTGTTGAAATAATTTTGTAACGATTTGTAGTTTGCCCTGAAGAAGAGAATAAACATTCTCGAAAGCTCGGCTTCAGTCAAAGAATTTTATTGAATATATGACTGCATCCCCAAGAACATCTTTTTATTTATATATATATATATATATATATATATATATATATATATATATATATATATATATATAAGTATGGAATCCGCTTCAAGCAAACCCTACTAGCACTTAAAAGATTTTTTTGTAATAATAGTAGGTAACTTATTCTCGAGCTTATTCTAATTAGAAATTATTCATCACAAGTAAGTAAGTGGTACACAATTTAAAGTCATAAGTTTTGAGACCTGTAGTAAAAACTTTTATTGTTGAAGGAAAAAATATATCTTTATAACTTGGGACCGTTTGAACAGTTTTTCTTGTATATTGGACACAAAAATTCGACGTCGAATACCTCTACCTAATGTATTCCTCAAGACTCCTAATCGAGTAATCGCATTTAAATATTCAAGGCATGCCAAAAAAATATTTCATTTTCTTGAATAACTGCTTCTACCATTCTAGCCGAATGTGGGCGGTTCGCATTGTCGTACAGCAGTTGAGATTGGTGCCTAAATTTAAATGTAAATGGTATAAAAGGTTGAAGAATATTGTACCTTTAATTAGCTGCGCTTAGAAATCATTGCAAATTAACAAGCTCCTCTACCGAGATTGCTGCCACCCTGTGTCCGCCCTTTGATTATCAAGAACTAGTACAAATCGTAACACATTGGTAAATAAAATAAGGGCCCAGTCATGTCTACGCCAATTTCCATATATCTACTTGTGAACACCAAATGCGATTGGCGCGATTTATTCTCAATAGAAAAAATAACTCTTGTAGCCTCTAGGAGTTCAATCCAAATTGCCATTTATTTGCAGTGATATCACTGCCTTGGAAAGTATAGTTTTATTAAACGATCCTCAATTTGGGTAGTAGTTCTTATACTGCATGTGGCTAAAGAACCTTAAAAACAAACTATTAATAACACTTAAGTTTGTTAGGAGACCCTCTGTGACTTAGGCCCGCTTGAATCATTCCTATTCCATTTTGTGAACTAAACAATACGTCATCATTGGTGGATATAAGACTTTGGTGAATTTATCAAATTTAACTTAATTTAAATTTAACTTAATTTAAATTCCGAGAAATAAATTGGGACTGCATGTTCATAAGTTTTTGTTTTTCGCAATTTCATTATCAAATTAATGAATCAACAACTCAAAATTCACTGCTAAATAAATTTTCAAGGATATCTTACATCGAAAGTAATCGTATTCTTACATTTTATTGATTATTAGGACATTACAACTTTTAAGGTGTTCCTTTTTTGATGTTTATATTTTTGGATTTTGCAAGAAACGGAGGTACATATACTAATCAAGACTTTTCACACGCTGACTTGATATCTTAAATCTAGATAACTATGGACCTCATTATATGAGGTAGGGCATTGAAACAATAGTATATTGCCAATTTTAATACAAGCAAACAAGAGTCAGCCGTATTCATAATCAATCTTAGTTCCATACTAATTTGTCAGTTAGTTATAGTATCTATGGTAAGAGAATATCAAATGGGACAAGTTTAATATCAAACTAGACTACTATCGAACTAGAATTAAAGTAAACATATTTGTTGTATTTTTTTTAGTTAAAACATTTAGACGGCTACTTTTCAAATAGTTATTCTTGAAACAAATCCTGCAACATCAAACTATGAATCTTGTTTTATGAAATCACAGTGTGTTGTTTTTATTCCAGAATATTCCAAAAACTAGGCTTATTTATCCAATCAAATCAGCAAGATGCGCTCATTGATTTATTGAACTGTTGAAGATAATTCGGACATTTGTTATTGAAAACAGATGAAGTATACTTTAAATGAAGTAATTTCGATATACTTTCTTTTCGTTTTGGTCGAAAATTTAGCTAACCCACAATAAAAGCACTAATGCCGCAAACGAAAATTGCAAAATATTTATTTTAATTTCATATTAACATTAATCACAAATATCAATCATTATGATGGTTAAAATTCGTTATAATCACATAAAATTTTATATAACTGATATTGCCTATGTGTTGTCTTCATTGGAGGGGCATTTATTCAAATAGTAGTTGATCTTTTTAATGTTAAATCATTTCTGAGCATACTCTAAAAAAAAAGAATATTGTACGTGTGCTTAAAACATAAGAACTGCTAGGAAATACAATCTGAGAATGGTATCAGTATTTTTTTACAGGTTGGAAGATTTCTTTACACTTAATTCGCATACCTTTTGCACAACTCAGTGTTTCTTTTTTTTATTTCATTGCCAATATTTAATCGTTATTGCACCTACATAATTACATGGCATTGTGTTCGGGTTTTAGTATCCGGTCTTTGGCATTGCGTTCACCAGACTGAATCAATTTCAATGGACACAGATTCGTTCTGAAAGTTGTGTTTGTGTGTGCTTTCAAATGTTTCTAGCTAAAATGAATATTAGGTATCTATTTTTATACAAAGTATTTTAAATTTGCTTGCTCAGGGAAGGAATGTATCGAAAAAAAAATGAATTATATATTTTCAAATTTGAACATGTATGATTGAATTGATAATACCATGCATTTTTAAAATAATTTAGCCCCATTAATATCATTACCAAAGTTTAAAACTAATTGACTTACTCCGAGTAAATGCTTTAAGAGATGCTATGATGGAATCATTTCTATGAGTGTCTAAATTCTCAAGATTATAGGAACATCCTGTGCATCTTCCAAAGATTTGAACAAAAACATTCTTCTTTAGCATCACAGAATAGTGGGCAGCTCATCAGACTCCTATACAAAAGACTTGGATTCGATCCCCTACTGACTCGTGATTATTCATGGAGCTATTGGGTAGCCACCTCAAAGAAAGCAATGACAAAAAACCATGCGTAGAAATTCCTTGCTTCACAAATTTATATGCGACAGGTTGCCAAAAATCCCCAAAAAAAAAGAAAATTTTGCCATAAAAGGGATTATTAAAAAATCGAAATTTAATATTAATTGGGATGTTACATTGAACAATTGTCATATAAATTGTATTTCTACCTGGTGGATCAATAAGCCGATAATTTGGCTGTATCTCACAAAATAATAATAATGTACACCGTTGGAATAAAAAATAGCACCAAGAGAAAGCACCATAAAAACCTTATGAGTTTCTAGCTTGGCCGCTGAGAGCGTGGCTATTACCTAATTATAGTAGGCTTTAAAAAGGTAAACTAGAATAATTTTATTCATATATACTTTTCTTTCAAAAAAGCGTGGGTAAGTTGAGTTTATTTTAGTTTAACCGATTTTAACGAAATTTGCCTCGTGCAGAAGAGAGTGGTAGATCAGCTAGTCACATGTCTTATAAAATAATTCTTTCTTAAGACTCCGTCCCTATATTTCCTTAGTCCGCGGTAAAACCCATTAACGTGAGTACCTAATTAGTCTTGGCTCACATTGTATTTTAAATTATAAAATTAAAATATAATGAAAAAATATGATAGCTTGATAAATGTCCTGCGCACTTTTCCAAGCAAGTTTGAGTTCCCTTGAATTTGAAATATTCTTTCTAAAAACAGTGGAAAAGGAAGGTTATTTCGATGGGTCAAGAGATCTAAATTGTCTGAGGTTTGAAGCTTTTTTAAAAAAAATTGACCATCCATGAGGTATGACATGATAGAAACCATTTATTAAAAATGCAAAAGTATGTCAATCGATAAGATGGAAGTAGTTGTTATGTATTCCAGCATGAGACGACGTAACTTTTAGAAAACGATGGAAACCAATTCAATCATTTAAGTGGACATGAAGTTTTATTAATAAAAATATTGGCATGGTCTTCCTCCTATTCTTTTTCATTCCAAAATAATAATATTATCTACCCACTACCATTATTTAGATATAGTTTTGTTTTATTTTCTAGATATATATTTACATTTTCCCGTACTTACCCCATTTTCTTTGTGTGATTGATAATTTCGAATTGAAAAAATATATTTCGCGACTTTAATTTCAAATTAAATGTGAGCCATTACTTGTTAGCCATGTATGCGTTCTTATTTATTTCGTGTTGGACAAACGATATCAACAGTATTACTATTTTGTATATACATAATTTAGGCCATAAAACTTCACAATAATTTTTAACTAATTGGAATTGTTGTATATGTTATTGGCAGATCTAAGCACTTTTATATGAAGGTAATTTTGTTGAAATCGGTTAATCGAAACCGAAGATGTCAGCATTTCCCCAAAAAAAAATTCTCAACTATACTTGACCATTTTTTTAAAATAGTAGAGAAGTATGTAACAAAATTTATTCAGGATTAACTTATGTAAGACTGAGTATTAGTTGGCATATTTTTGAAAAAAGAGGCTTTTAATGTTTTTTTAATTACCTATGCCTTCTAGCGGTGAAGCTAAATACCCGAAAGTTATTTCCCGCGATTTCTCTTGGTCATTTTTACCAAGTATTTTTTTCTCAAAGTTGTACGATAAATATTTTGAGATGCAGCCTGAGGAACAGCTTATCAGTTCACCCGGGACATATGTAATTATTTGGGTATACTCTTATTTGCTGTTGACTTTCTGAGAAAATTGATATCTATTGGCACACACTCCGTGAACATCTGTTGTATTAGCAATTCCAAAATAATGTAATTCCCAGTTGTATCAACATATTTCAACGGTTGATCGAAGATCAACTGACGTTCAATCGATTTGTCACTTTTTTTACTTTTTTTCAATACACCAGGATAAGGATATGAATAGATAGTCTGTGAAATTGTTAAGGAATTATTCTATAAATTAACGAACGACAAATAATTGATCTAGTTGGAAACTCAAATGCAACCACCACATAAGAGAGAAAGGCCAAACCCCTGCATAATTTTCAATAATAAAAAATGCTGGTCTAGTTTTCGACTTTCGAAAGAAACCTAGCAAAAGTTGTTGATTATACATACCAAGTCCAAATATATATCGGGATATTTGCAGCCTTGTAATTTTTTTATTTCAACAAAAAGTTTTGGGAGCCTTCTACATTCGACATAGGTACATCAAAACTCTGAAATTAACTTTTTTACAAATTACATCCTACATATTTTGTTCTATATACTTTTAGGTTTCTCTTATTTAAATTTAGCAATGTGGAAATAATTACACTTTTTCGAAATAAAAAAAGAAAATTAATAAAATATGATAAAATCGTTTTTTTTATTTCAACAAAAAGTGTAACAAACAAAAAAGTTTTCTAATTGCTTTCCAAACTCGTTTGATTCATTGAATTATCTCTATGATACTTAACATTTGTCAAAACTGCTTTGTACATAACATGCTACATTTTAGGTAAATTTCTATTAGAAATTTACCTATTGCAATCGTTCGTACTTTCGAATTCATAAAAAACTTCAACGGTATGATGTAATATTTCAATAGAGAAGATCATTTTTCTTCCAAAACTTTATATACAGGGTTATTCAGATTCGATGCTCACCATTGGGATCTCGTAAACCGTAAGAGCTAAGAAGAAGGTTAGATTGGGGCAGTTTTCACATTTTGTTATTTCATTAATAATTTGGTTGTTATGCAAATAATTGAAAAACCAAAAGTCTTTCTCCTTAGCAACATTTTCTGTTGCATCCAGTATGTTATGGAGATAAGTTGCAATCAGAAGAGCAATTTTAAAATCCAGGTCCGCATTTAATTCTTTTGAGTTGATAATGGCTATAAATTGACGAAACTTTATATCAAAAAATCGTGGGCACAACTGGATGCAACAGAAAAAGTTGCTATGGAGAAAGGCTTTTAGTTTTTCAATTCGTTGCATAACAACCAAGTTATTAAAGAAATAAGAAAATGTTAAAATTTGATTTCTTTATTTCTCAAAAATGAAAAATGATACTTCAAATTTGTTTGTGCCATATTAATCCCTATTAAATTTTGCAACTTTGCCCCAAATTTAACCTTCTTCGTAGCTCTTACGGTTTTGGAGATTCCAATGGTGAGCATCGAATCTGAATAACCCGGTATAGTGTGAGTTTTTAGTGATAGATGATAACTCTATTTTTACAAATGATATAAAAAATATATAAACATATGCAATAAATATTTTTTTATCAAGAATTGGACCGACTTTATTGGTTGGTGCACTGAAAAATACAAATTAATAGATATTAATTATATTGGTGCTGGTAATTTTGAAGTGCAATTGTGGCAACAACTTCAAAAGTACCAGCACCAATAGAATTAATATTATTTTGTATTTTTCAGTGCATCAACTAAAAATTCAAATTTTTCGTAAAATATATATATTTCACAGTTTTGTGTGTAACATTAGTCATGAATATCGTTGAACGTTCACTAACACATAATAAGATAGTACTTACTTATCTTATTACCCGAGTAGGTATATTATTTGCTTGTACTTGTTATTCAGAGATCTCAAAGCATTGCGGCGTAAATACACACATTTCAGATTTTACCATTGCTATAATTCGAAAACCGTAACATCTTTTGAAAAATGTCCAATTTTGATGATGATACATATTATAATGAATCAAAAATCAACAAAATCGGAGCCGCTTACTATATGCAAATCGCACAAACAGCCATACATAAAAAAGCAAACATACAGTCGAATTGTATTCCTCCTCCAAAATTGGATCTGGATGTACCTACATATTTTATATCATGGACAAAATGAACTGTCATTATAACTAACAAATATCAATTTCCACTGTCCATAATAAACTAAGGCAGTTTGGTATCAACTGATTATTTGCAAGAAAATATAATTTTCATATACATATGTACCTATATGTATAATAGTTGAAAATGCTCAAGCAAAATTAAGCATTATCAGGCATTATATTATAAAAATATAAATGGGTATAAAAATAATGTTTTGTCATTTATAAAAGTATCTGTTGACAGGTGTGAAAGTAGCACTTTTTATAAAATTACTTTTTCCAAAGCTGTATCGTAAAAAATGCCCCAAACTAACTTCGTTATTTATTGGCACATTTTGAAAATTCAAAATAACAAATGAATGGTTTGATACGTTTTACAAGATGTCACCAAATTTCATTTTTTTAATCTTTGCCGTGAGTGACAGCGATAGTCAATTTTTTTTAATGAAAACATGTGATTATTTTTACGTCATACTGTAGAAATTTTTTTTCTAAATTCAACAATACAATATAACTAAATATTTATCTAACAGTTACATATGATTTGACATAATTTTAGTCACTTTTAGTTTCGCATTCATTTCCGCACAGGAAGACTTACCTTTAGAAAAATGTCAGATCGTGTAACTGAATTGTCAGAATCACAAAATAAAAAATATAAGCATCGTCAATTTAATGAAGAGGTGGAGTTAAGTGTACTTCTCAGTGTTCTGGAAGAGGCGAGAACGTCTACTCGTGATATTGCTAGTGATTTGAAAAAAAAATCAAAAGATACTGTACGTTCCGTAAAAAGTAAAAGCTCTGAAGCAAAATGATCTCGATTAAAGAATTGAATTTTGCCGTTTTTATTTAGACGCGGTTCTTGGGAATGTTTTTTTCTATAGAAACATACTTTGGTCTGATGAATGTACCTACCTTTAGCAATAATGGCATTTATAATAGAAACACCCATCGGTACTGGGGTCAGAAAAACCCTAGACTTATTGTAGAAAATAATTTTCTAAGAAGATTTACTGCCAATGTCTGGTGCGGTATTTTGGGCGATCGATAATTTGAGCAATTTTTATCGGCGGAATACTTATACGAGATAAATATTAAGTTCTTTTGAAGGAAAATATCAAAAACTTTATAGATGGACTGCCCCTTGCCGAACTCAATAGAATCTATTTTCAACAAGTTGGGGTTCCTCCGCATAATGCACATGTAAATTTAAATTGGTTAAATAACAGATTTAATGCAAGATAGATTGGAACAAATTGACCTGTTCGGTGGCCAGCTCGTTCCACTGACCTCACGCCACTTGACTTTTGTTTTTGTGATTACCTTGAAGACCAAGTATATCTAAACCAGCCTCCGAATGAAAACTGCATTAGGAGAAAAATAATCAAAGTTTGTCGAGAAATACCTCCAAATATTATAATGAACGCCACTTATGGAGTGATTAGAAGGTGCGGGCTGAGTATTCGTCAAGGCGGCAGACAATTTGAACACCATTTGTGGTGCAGGTTTCACTCTTATTTCAATGGCATTTGTTAATGAATACGGATTAGTCAATTTTTATGTTTTATGTTTCCAAGAAATTATTCGATGATTATTAAGTTATGTTATACTGTTGAATTTCGAAAATAATTGTCTATAATATGACGTTAAAACAAATACATGTTTCTATTAAGAATAAAAAAGTTGACAATCGCTGTCACTGATGGAAAAGATTTAAAAAAATGAAAGTCGGGGACATGTTGTAGAGCATATAAAACCATTCATTTGTTTTTTTGATTTTTTAAAATCCGCCTATAAATAACGAAGTTATAGCTTGGGGCGTTTTTTACGATACCGCCTGTATACACATAAATATACCGATTTGGCTGGCAATAATATTTGTGACGCTACTTTTGCTGCTTCTACTAATTAAAGTTAGAGAAAACTTGAAATCAGACATTTTTTTACAAAAAAACAACCACTAAGTTCGCAAGTTTCAAATGAAATTACAGAATTAAACTGACAGATATTTGATTAGTTTAAAGGTCTAATTGTCGCTATAAGACCACCAGTTCAAAACATCAAATTTCACTTCGATAATTTTCTGTCTAATATATTGTAATATTTTTTCAAGATTAATCGTCATTTTTCGCGTCACAGAAAAAAATGTTAGATTTTAGCTTGAAAAATCTTATACATTTTTCCCTTATATAATAAATAACTATTATTCTATCTAGGAAAGAGTTGATATTATACTGTCTTGGTTTGCTGTCGATAATGAATTGGTTTTTTTATTGATTGTTTACAGTTTTTGATACAATTTTTATTTTCACGAATTGAAGATATACCTAAAATTTTAAGAAAACATTAAATATATCCGAAACTACTAATTTTAGGTATAAGGAATATTTAAGAAAAATTGAACTAAAACGATATAAAATATATGGTAATTCATTTGAGAAACTCGAGAAAATATTAGATTTGTGTTTAGTAGTTGTGTCGATCATATCTCTTAAAAACTCTGGTATAACCCACTATAATTTTACATTGCAGGAATTGTAAAGAAATTTTAAATAAAATCAAGGGTGTTCCATTTAAACCAACGCAAGAATGATCTGTCACCATGTAGGTCACATTCTGTACATTTATAGATAATTTGAAAATATGAAGATTAACACTGCCTACAATTTTTGTACTTCTATAATTTTTTGACATCCTCTGTGATAATGGAATTATGGACCTGTTAAATGGCCACCACGATTTCTTAACTTAACGCCATTAGATTATTTTCTACGTCTGTTGGTACGGAAGAAGAGCTAAGAAATCGAATTGTGGAGGCCGCAGCAACTATCAACCATCGTTCTGATGCCATACGAAGTGCCAGAGAAGCATTGATTCGAAGTGCTGAATGCTCCATTCAACAATACGGGGGCCACTTTGAACTATTTTTATGTAAATGATGAATTTTGAATAGGGGGCCTACAAGTATCCAGAGAAAAATATGTAGCATTTTATTTGAAAGTTGACAGTAACAGTTTTGACATATATGTCATCGTAGACATAATTTGTGAGCTGCATTGAATAGAGTTTGGCGAGCAGTTAAAAAATGTATAAGATTCATTACACTTTTTTGTTCAAATTTATAAGATACAAGGGCATAAATATCAAACTGAATCACCTATATTATATTTAGCAAAAATTTTCTGGAGGTCGGTATTTTAAAATTATGGATTCCGAAATACATACTCATTTATTGCAGGTTTACTCAGAAACATTTCTGTTGTGTTTAAGATTATCCTATCTTTTATCTTGTAGATAAAATTTTGATGGTGAGTTTCCAGGGGGGGCACTGAATTCCGATTAGTCAAAAATAAAGGTCCTACTTATAAAATGTGTCCAATGCTGGGATAGCCTTAGCGCGGCAACGATAATAAATACAAGTCTGTTAAATGGGGACGTTTGAATCTTGTTTACAAAAATTCGTTAGCTTCTTTGGTTTTCGGGATTTTAAATAAAAACTGTTTTCGAAGAATTTATGTATTATTTTTTCTGAAGTTCGCTGAAAAGCTTCAAAAAACATAAAGTACTCCTCCTCAGCAACTTTTCAGCTCTATAAAATACTGTTCATAATCTTCTCATGAGCCGCTTCGTTTCCCAGAAACCAACACCATCTCTGTTGTTTTGTAAGGAACGAAACAAAAACGCACACTGTATTAGATAGATCCACAATGTATCTTAGGTCTTTTTACCAAAAAAATCATTTTTGTGTTTTTATAACAATTTCTATTTGGTTTTTGGTTAAGGAATTCTGATAATTATTTTGATCCATTATCAATTAAGAAATATTAACAGATGGAACTTTTAACTGGCGATATAAATTACGAATATTATAGATTTTTGATTCAAATAAAAACGAAAATTATTCTTAATAAATAAATTGTATTTACCTACATTTAAAAGATATATAAAGTGTCTTAGAAGATTTAATTTTAAAAAGGAAATTGAGCAGAACATATTCAAAAATACACTCAAAATAAGGGTTATTAAATTAGTTACAACACAAACATCAAAATCAGTTTTTCTTATAGTAAAAATATAATGTAGTGTTATTTTCTCGAATTTCACATACGCGATGACATACGAAGAGCCGTAATAAAGAGCAGAGATCAAGATTACTCGAAGATAATGTATTTTTTATGCAAACATTTAAATCCCAATATAGTATTTATTATATTATAATCTATTAAGAACGGCAATGATGGTTTAAAATGACTGGAAACTGAGCGCAGCGAATTCTCCAATACTGTCTGAAACTAGTTAACCCTTACCGTTCGTAATGCTAATACTATTTTGTGTACAACAAATATATTTATTCAAGAATTCGTATGAATCAGTCTTCTTGGATAATATATTATTGGATCAAATAACTTACAACAGCATGACAGATTGAAGAAGATATTCAATTGTTTATATCCTTTAAAATGTATGAGTTGATTTCCCGTTCTCTCAGCGGTAAGAAAATTACTAACCGATGATTTTGGCTAGCAACCGATAAACCCAGCTTACTGACATGAACTCATATGTAGTAAGCAATGGGTTTTGTGTTTGAAAAATCTCTTTTTAACACATGTTCCAAGTTTATTTTTTTATCTTCATTGGTTTAGGCTGATCGAGATCCTTACAAGATTGATTTTGAAAACAAATTTAATAAAATCTTTTAAAATTATGATGAACAGATAAGAATAGCGTAAGATAAATTCAACAAAATATCCAGACAAATAAACAACAGAACAGTAGGTACCTACAATAAATTTTAGTTTTGTCATAGGTACAGCAATGATATAGGTATTTCATCTGATATAATTTCTAACAAAATTTCTATTCACGTTGACATGTGTGGAAAATTTCATCGAAGATTTTATACCTGTTGTTTTAAGCCAATTAGTTACTTTGATTGGGACAGGTTGCTATGACGAAAACCTGAATATTTCGAAAAATAATTGTTTGCAAAATTAATCAGTGACAATTTTATATCTGGTGTTTTAAGCCAATCAGATGCTTTGATCTTGACAGGTTACTATGACGATAACCTGAATTTTTTGAACATTTTTTGGTCACAAAATCAATAAGTAATAATTTCCCAGGCTTGAAAACTTTGACGTATAGATACCAGAATAACAAGCGTAGATTATTTTTAACAAATATTTGTTTATAAACGGCCAAAAGTTGTATTTACTTTTTTGCTATAAAATTTTCTTAGCAAATCTCCCGTGAGCCTGAGTTATTCTCCGTAATTCTCCGTTTTTTTTTTAAATTGCACCTCGAAAAATTGTTCGGTAATTATTCAAGCTCTAGGGAAATTATAAGTGAAAACATTTTTTTGAAAATCTTCTTAAAACTTCCTTGAAAAGTTATCCTTAATCGAAATATTTAAGTAATTAGAAAGTTATGAAACTGTAAATAAAGTGTTTTTCAATTTTCCTTTACTTAACCTAGCTATTTGCCGACGGAAAGTTCGAGTTATAATAATTTAATTTGATAGTAGCCGTTGAAAGTTTTATTTATTCTATGTCATTAGATAAAATGTCTGATTATTTTAACATTATATAAAATGCACGTGTGAATCATCTTGTCATTAGCGAGAATTTTGAAATTCGATACATGATGTTATCTCATCTGATATCAATTTATTTTAGAAATCAATAATATAATATAGGTATCCAAAGATTGAATAACGTAATGCAGGAACGCAAGTGCCTCACTACTCAATTATACCATATTATACCATAGTAAATTCTGTGTATGTATTGCATTTTTTAATATCTACTTGCTAACTATTACTAGCGATTTATCGCACAGAAAATCAACGGGATCTCTCAAAAGAAAAATAATAGATACTCAGTTGGTTGATGCTATACCAACCTACTTTCAAATAAAAAATGTTTTCCTTTTAATGATAATAGACAAAGACCAGACAACCCGAGGTTGACTTCTGATAGAAAAAAAAAGATCTTCGTTATATTCTGTATCTTCTCTGTGCGGCTAAGTCATTTTCCAAAGAACTATTTCCTTTTTTCATCTTTATAGGACTGATTCTTGCATTTCACCAACCTCAAGCTTTTTCTATTCGAATTTACCTTCAAATCTGCTCATAAGATAATTCATCAGCTCATTAGGCTGTGTTTAGTTCATGAACAGTTACTAGTTCGTGGATGGTTTTTCAGTACTACTAGACTATAGTTTATGATCTGTAATCTGTTCATGAACAATTTTGATAGTTAACAATTAAGAGAATCGTTCGCACTTTTTTACGTTTTAAACCAATACGAATTTGTCAAATAAATTTTCCTATGAATTTTGTGTGCTTATTGAAGAACATGAAAATTTATTGAATATAGGTACATGTTATACACCCAACCTTAATGATTTTTTGCAGCTTTTTTAATATATCACAACATCCAAAATTGCTCAACCTAAGTTGATGATGAAATACTTTTTCTCCATATTATATACATAATTTTGGAAACATATATTTCACATTTGTAGGTATTCTCGGTTAAAAAAGTGCTAATTTTACAATAGCTACCTAAATCTCTACAACAATAAGCTGTTCTTGATAATAAAAAAAATCCAAAAAAATACTACAATAAAAATTCTGGATCAAATATATCACACACATGCGGTAAATCGTTCGTACCTAAATTATTTCAAAGTACATAATACTGAACTTAATTGCAGTTCAGTACAATACCTTAACCACAAAAAGGAATTTGCAAATGAAATAATATTAACATAAATCTAATCAATAATCTCTTTTCTATATTTGTTTATTGCTGGAATATTGTAAAAACATATATTTGTTCTCTTCTTCCATTGATTTCCTGCTCGAAAGTGGAATACAAAAAGTTGGTATCGATCCATTAGTGACGCTTTATAGGTATATAAATAGTCATATCAGTTACAGACTCACTCTCTGTATTCTCCCAATCTGATTTTAATATTTCGTACACATTTTACCCCAAAGGTCGTCTTGATCAATCAATGAACGATAAAATAACTCTATTAAAGTGAAAAGTTAGGTTGCAGTTTATTCCAGTGTTTATACTGTGAAGAAGCCGAAAGACGTGTTTGGCTCAAACAAAAACGAAAAAAGAATTGATGCGATTTTTCTATAGTGCTCTACATCTTACTGATACTAATGACATATTTAATAATAATTTTAAAATCTTACAAACCGAAGAAAAAGGATTAAAACCAAATTTATTTGAGTCATTAGAAAATAATAAACGTAATCGATGGTATGTCCAGCCTCTTATTGTATATGTAATTAGTATCTGCTTAGTTTATAATATTAGTCATTAAGATATATGTTAACCATCCTTATTATCTACGTAGACACCTATGCTCTTAGAATTTAGTTCATATTCACACTTGAGAAAGGCACAGTGTGCTGAAATAATTGTCTTGTTTAAACAATATTGTAACAGGAATTTATATTAAAACTGGGTTCGATTTATTTTCACTTATTTATTTATACCAATAACTACACGACTATATGCACATTTATATTTACACTTATTTCTCGGACTATATACGACTTTTATACTGTCTATGATCTATGACCGACTGACTATCTATCACTAACTGTCTATATCCGTGGTCGGTGTGTTTATATCCACTTAACCTCCTGTCTCGAAGCTTCTCGTCCTTTCTAATATATTGTTCTGGAAGTATTTCCCAATATATTCTTTCGAGAGTAATCGAGGTGCTTCCGGGGCTCCAGAGTGTTCTTCCATGTTTCTGGAAGTTTGTGACATTTGTGAGTGTGTGTTGGTGTCTTTATTCGGGTAAGTCTTCACGTTACTCTGCCCCCTCCTTAGCATCTGATCGTCCCGATTAAAATCATCCTTGGTAGTACCTTGCTGGATTTCCGTTCCATGGCTGAATCTGCACGTGGTTCCTGCCAGGCAAACACCCTTGTTGAAGAAGTAACAGTCTATCGTCTTTCCCGAGTACACTCCTTTTGGATTGAAGCAACACACGGTAATTTGCACACCAGCGTCCTGAAAGATGTATTCGATCATGCTCCTTACAATCTTTCAATCTAGCCCGTCCAACCCGCAGCCTATTTGCGGAAGACCCAACTTCTGATGTCATAATTCCTGACTTCATTCCTTAGGCTCTTCAGTGCGTGCCAGATGTCCTTGTAAGTGGGTTTTCCTCTAGACATCTTCTTCGTAACCAAATAGAAGACGTTCCGATTACCATCTGCTAGTCGCAGAAATTTTCCTACTCTTGGTCGTTGGGCTGACAATTCATCCAGTCTTCCAAACTTCCTTTTAAAAACCAGAGCAATTCCTCGGCCCATACGTAGATCCTCCGCTACACAATGGGCAATAGAAACGTCGGCTGGTAGTTTGAAAAGGTCTTGTTGAACCTCAACTGTCACACCGAGTCTGACCTTCTTCCGGTCCGCGTAGTTGGACATGAAGTCGTTGAAACTGACATTTCGCTCCTCAAGGTTTTTTTCTTGAAGAGTCACTCGTGCTTCCTCCTGGTAGTTCTCGTCCTTTCTAATATATTGTTCTGGAAGTATTTCCCAATATATTCCTTCGAGAGTAATCGAGGTGCTTCCGGGGCTCCAGAGTGTTCTTCCATGTTTCTGGATGTTTGTGACATTTGTGAGTGTGTGTTGGTGTCTTTATTCGGGTAAGTCTTCACGTTACAATATATTGGAAATTCATTAGAGTGTTTTAATTTTAATTTACTGTGGATTTCCATAAAGTAACAGTCGTAACTAGATCTCTATATACAGTAGAACAAAGGACAACCACGGCACTGGCGGGACTCAAACCCGCGCCCATGATGTGTTCTCGAAAGCTATAAACCCATTTCCAGTATCCAGTTCTTTCGCAGGATTTTCTGGATGTCATCTTGCCATCTTTCTAGAGTCTTCAGAACATTTGTTTCTTCTTTTGGATGACTGGGGTGGTACTCTGTAATTCGTAAAATAGATATAAAAAAGGTTATCTTTGCTATGTCATCATTCGGGTACTCTTTCGGGTAGGTACGTAATACGATGTGGCTGGAATGAACCCGAAAGGGTATCGAAGAAGCGGGACATATCGACATAGCGAAGAGAATCTCAATCTTCCCTATTTTTCCAGTTACAGAGTACCACCCAAGAATATCAATCTGTTGTCTATCTGTTACTGTCTTCCGGGCTATATGGCTTGGTCTTCGCCATCTCAACTATTCTGTTCTTCTTAACACATCTGTCCAACCATCTACCATCTCGATAAAGCTTCAGGATGTTGTTCGTGACAGAATATGTGAATTTTGTCGGATGTACAAAGATTTTTTTGGTGCAAAAATCTACGGTACTTTTCAAAAATAGCAGTAAGTAGAAAATACAAGTTTTTGACTGATGTTAATTAATAACTAAGGCATATCGAAGATAATGAAGATTTATTCAATCGTTAACTGAAAGTCAAATGGATTTGTTATCATACCTTATTAAAATTTATTGATAAATACTGATAAAATTATATTGTAAACCTTATCTAAATTGATACTTAAATTTGCATAATGGCCTAAATACAGAAAAATCAGGATTTCAAAATTAAATCTCTCAGATGCACATTTGATTCAGTCAGTTATTGCTGAACAACCTTTGTACGGAGCATGATCTTTAAATATTGTATGCTGTGTTGTTTGCACTATCAGAACAGATTTTCGTGTTAAGGACATTTTACCCACCCATATGTAAGAATTGGCAGTATCAGTGTATGTATCAAAGATTTATTTATACACAATCTGATCCGAGAATAAATAATCTTCAAGAGATTTGTTTTAACTACTTGCAGAAAGAGTTAGATTGGCCGTTATGCTGCACAACATTTGCTATTGTTTGTATGGCCTCCCAGATCACCAGATTTAATCGTGTTCGATTTTTTTTGGGGAGGGGATGATTATTTCTACATCGCACACCGTCAAATCGGGAGAGCTTGGTGGCCTTTTGAAAAATTGCGAATCTTGTTCAGCATATCGGCCAATCCGACGTTTTCTACTGTATAGATGTTATTTTACATAATGAGATCGCTTGGACGTGTAAAAAGACACTTAAAGAAATATATAGGTATTTATAAAATATTATTCTAAATCAGTTACAAATCAATTATTGAAACTTTTTTCATTGTTTTGAAATTGGCTCAGCCAATACAAATTATTTATCCTATATTGTTTAATGAAGATAATTTAACTTTTCAAACAAAATATGCTGATAAAAATATTCAAGACAGTAAATGAGTGAAGAAACGATTAAGAATAAGATATTTTTATTCCAAATATGTGTTATCCAAGCCGAAATTTGCGCTATATTGATATACTCAAGATAAGTTACTAAAAGTAAAAACACTGTTTCATATACAATTAAATTTCTCCCAAAACAGAAATGGTATGTATGTATGTTTCCAACATACCTCCTTGCAGTTCCGAGAAAACTTGCATGTGTTCATGCAAGTTTTTTTAAGGGAACCAAAAATTGATATATATGAAGTAGCGTCTAAAAGCGTGATATTTGTCATGAGCATTTGTCTGCTTTTATATTAATATTTAGAAATGATACTTTACAGAAATTAATATTTCACAAATGAGAGAATATATAACAGAAATAGCAAGAGTCGGCCTTTGCATTTTACTAAGAAGAGCTTCTTAATCAATAATACCCTCTTCACGTTTTATGATATATATCCAGAAACGCATCAACTAAAATCCATGCTTCTCGCTTTCAATATTTTTACATATTGTGCAAATTGTGTATAGGGCAAGTCAAACCCAAATTCAATATTCTCACGATTTTTTCAAATAAATCTACCTATATATTTTTGACCGGCTAAAAAAACGGAGGAGATATTTCAATTGTATTTTGCTTTTTTATTCATGTACGTGTGTTTCACCAGCTAAACGAGCACCAATTTTTATGATGCACAGATGTAATTCATGCTTAGATTAGTGATGGAGAAAGCTCGTGAAAATAAAGAAAATCTGGAAATGGCCTTAATAGATCTCGAAAAGGCCTTGGACCGTATGCTGAGAACTAGCATCTGGCAATCCCTAAGAGCTCACGGCGTACTTGAATGGTATGTCCGACTTATACGGGACATGTATACAGACGTACAAACCCGTGAAAGAAGCCCTGAGGGCCTCTCGGAGAGCTTCGATATAAAAGTAGGGGTACACCAAGGTAGCACTCTGCACCCTTTACTATTCAATTTAGTGATGAACTATCTTACAGGCAAAAATACAAAAACCGACACCGTGGACCGTTTTGTATGCCAATGACGTCGCCCTGATATCGAATAAATCACAACAACTTCAAGAAAACCTCGAACAATGGAGAAAGTCACTAGAAACAAATGGACTGCGCATCAGTAGAACAAAGACCGAATGTATGATATGCAACTTTGACCCAAATAGTGCCATCAATCCCCCTATAAAGCTTTACGGCATAGACCACGCGCAAATAAAAACATTCAAATACCAGGGCTCGGTTATCTCTAAAAACGGGACAATTACCTGACATCACACACAAGACGACATCTGAATGGAATAAGTGGCGTGCACTAACTGGTGTCCTCTGCGATAGTAAGATACCTATTAAGACCAACGGAAACATTCACAAAACAGCGGTAAGATCAACTTTACGGCTTTGAAGTCTGGCCTACAATAAGAGCAGGGACAACCTAACACGTAAGAGCAAAAACTACACTCAACGTAGATGCGTATGCTGTACTGGTCGGGCTCTTAAAGACAAAGTGCACAATGAACATATAAGGGAGAGTTTTAAAGTGGCCCCCATAACCCATAAAATGTCTGAGGCTAGACTGCGAGGGTACGTTCATGTTATGAGAAGACCAGACAATCACGTGATAAAAAAGTGCCTTTCCATCACAACCAAAAAGAGATGGAAAGGAAGGTCTCAAACAACTTGGGTGACAAATGTCCAAAAAGACATGAAAGTATCAGGACTCCACAAACAAGACGTTCAAGACAGAAATAAATGGCGTCGCATGAATGGGAAAGCCGACCTCGGCGAGGCAGAAGAAATAAATAAAATAATACTAGTAAAAAATATTTCAGGCGTTTAAATTTCTAACACTGACTATACCTTATGAGATATATAAAAATATTATCAAACAAAACAAAAATATTTGAAAGCTCTACAAAAAAGTCCGCTATATCTATCTCCCAAGGATACCCACAGTATCCAGTATTATTCCTAATTGTATCCATATATTGGAATTTATTCAAATTGTATCTGTCTGTCTACTGTTTTTTTTCTCCCGCTGAGCCGCCTTTGCTAAAATAAAAGGATGCGGAAAGTATATTTTAGATTCATTTAGATTCAACACAAATCCGAACCACTGGAATTTTTGGAAAAAATACTGATTTAAATGTTGCTGGCAATGATCTTTTATCCTGTCATATTAAATTCTCAATTTCTAACAAAAATTCCAAAACAATCAAAACAATCCTCCTCCTTTTTATAAATATTTAAATGTTGAAGAATATATAATGTATTATATATATATAAATATGTGTTTTGAAATTTCTGAATCAGTATAAGCAACGTTTTATCTTCTTTGGTGAACCTTGATTGATTTTCATGACTAACGTTACACTCAAAATGTGAAATATTTTTTTACAAAATATTTAACGACTTTATTAATTAGTGGAATGAAAAATACAGAATAATACTAATTCTATTGGTTCCGGTACTTTTGAAGTTGGTGTCAAAAGTTTTCAATCTAATTACAACGGCACAACTTCAAAATTAACAGTCCAAAAGATTTTTTTTATTTTTCAGTGCTTCCAACGAACCAGTTATCTGTTAAAAATGTTTATATCAGATATGAGCTATGTCAAAATAAAAGGTTGTTGCTTTTTATTGATTGACATTGTATTGTATATTTTAGAGTTACTAATATTTTTTTTACAAATTTGCTCTAAATTTAACTGCCCAAACTGTTATTTTTAGAAAGCATTTGGATATTACAGAGTTTCAATATCACAAAACTAACATTCAGTCGAATTGAATACCTATCTAGATTCTCCTTTTTGGAGTTCAATATCTGTAATTTCGTAAAGTATCCTTTTTAGTACGCAAAGTCCTAGACTCTTGTGACATGTGAATTGTGCACTTGAGATTTCCCCATTTAAAAGAGTCTCTGCAACAGCTGAGACAGCATTATAAATTTGTTCCAGTATGAACCTATTGTTTGAGAATAAACATAAAATTAAATGAGATTTTACACACGAAGTGTAATAAACTGGGATATTTAATAGTAAAATTCCTCTTTTCTGTATAGTTTGATTATGCTATTAGCTTATATAATGATTTTATGACAGTGAATAATCTTTCAAGTGATGATTTCATTTTGTTGTTTTTTTAACGATGATATTCTTTTAAAAGAATTGTGAGAAAAAAATTGCCAGACATTTTTTTTAAATAGTATTCATTAATTATGGAATAGGTGATATTAATTCTATTGGTTCTGCAAATTTTCAAGTGGTCCAGATAGGTATAGGTGAAGACTATCACCAACTTCAAAACTACTATGGGCTAAAAAAGACAAAGCAAATTTTAGTTGAAAAGTACTTCTCGATATTATTTTTCCCGTATTTTTTAAATAATCACATTTCGTGAAATCCGAGGTGGGCATTTTTAAAATGAACGTACAGATAAATATGTACCTAAACATAAATTATAGTATTTTTATCAAAAATTACCACCTAAAATTGATGACGATTCAAGCTGTTTATATACCTTATAATTCTTAGTTTTAAAATAGAAATTTGAGTTTGACTAACACTGAAGACAAACATTGCTGATGTTCAATTTCATATTTTCAAAACAGATTAACTATTAAGTTGTATCTAATATCGTTTGCGTTTTCTGAATAAATTCCAAAAAATATATTTTTATCAAACGAATTTGAGAAAATATTGAAAAACTTATCAAAATCCATTGATTAGAAAAAAATATTTTGGGTTTGGTGCAAGATATTAAGATGCGATTTACACTTGCTTGTTTTGGCATCATTTTTCTATTCTATTATAGCAAAAAACAATATCAACACATTAATTTTCTGAGAAATTTCGAAATTTGCGTCCTAATATAGAAATATGCCCCCATTGCAACATACCAAATAAAAATCACAAAGAGTAGGTAGATTGATTCTACTAAGAAAAGCTCCTTTCAACGACACCTAGTTTGCTAAAATCCGTCCAGCAGCTTTGAAGTTTATATATTATTTACAGATATTTATTTATAAAAACATTGGAACTCCTCCACCACTTTATTTTCAGAAATATACAAAAAGTCATTTACGAAAAAGATCTTTTGTAACATTGATACGGTAAAATTTTGAGAAAAAACTTTTTAAGATTTAGCCTATTTTAAAAAGACAGCTGTATGAGTGGTATCCTCGTGGTTTATTCACATTATGAACTATCCAGGATCTTCGCTTCAATTTAGATAAAACTAATCAAACTTAAGTGTTAATATGCCGAAGAAATGAAAACTTAGATACTTTTCCTCTAAAGATGTGTTTCCACAAAAGTTTTAGGTAGAAATTATATGAATCAATCAAAATTATTCCACCGTTTTTTTTAATTTTCGTCCGCTGACGTCTTGGAACTACCTACTTCATTGAACTACCAATTCATTTATCACGCTCATTAACCAAATTTATATTGACTAGGTATTAGCTACAGAGTTTGGTGAAAACCTAATCAGCACGTTGCATCGATAGAAACCAGTCTGATATCGATAACATTGATAGTTCTCGATCACAAAACTGGTTATATTTATGTTCAAAGATTAATCTCTAAAAACCATTGTATTTTAGTATAGGGACCATTAGACGTTGAAGTATGTATGTCAGAAATAGAATTTTCTAGAATTGAACCACATTACAATAACTTCCTACAAAAGCCAAAAAATAAAACATCTAATCGAATTGTATACCTTCTCCTTTTTTATGAAGTAAGTCAAAGACTCAAAGATCTCTTCTATTTCAGGTTGGAATTCGTCAGGAGAGATGGGAAGTGAGCATTACTGCCTGAGGTGGAACAATCATCAGAGCAACCTCCTTGGCGTCTTTAGTCAGCTGTTGCGAGACGAAAGCCTAGTGGACGTAACACTGGCCTGCTCGGAGGGCCATTCCATCCGTGCTCACAAAGTTGTCCTCTCAGCCTGCTCATCCTATTTCCAAACACTATTCAACGATCATCCCAGTCGACATCCAATTGTCATATTGAAGGACGTACGATTCTCTGAGTTGCGCACACTAGTCGAGTTTATGTACAAAGGCGAAGTCAACGTGGAATACGGTCAGCTGCCGGCGCTGCTCAAAACAGCAGAAAGTCTCAAAGTTAAAGGTAAGTAGGGAGAGAGAATTAGTGTGTTCACTCAAAGCTCTTGCTCTCATACAAATTCCTCCGAATATGAAAATCGTCCGTTTGGCTACTGCGACCATTCTTTTGCTTCAGCCAAATAAGAAGATAGATATTATACTGAATTTGAGGCGAAAGCCTATGCAGATTCCGCACCCAAGTGGGGCTATTAGGCAAACAGTACCGTTCAGATCACATCTCGATTTGAAAGGCTTCGAGAATAGGTTTTCATACATACGTTTTCTGCTCGTCTGTTGCCTATACATTGAAATATGTATAAACAGATATAAAATTAGAGCATAACGTTTTTCTTGCGAAATAATGCATACGCTTTGAAATGGTGGTAAAGGGCGTTGAGAAGAATATTTCTGATATGTTCCATCAAAATTCAGAATCATTTTCACGCTAGAGTCTTGAGTAAACCACATTTCTCCATCACTGACGATCGGTCCACTCGGAATATAATCTTGGCACAGAACGACAGACAGAAAATATATTCTTTGACTCAGAAAGCTCTGAAACGTTAAAGTCTTATGCTACTTGAGGTAGCTGCCGGAAAAGAAAAGTGTGTTTTTTGAATATAGTGAATTCAGGATCATTTGTTTTTCTTACAGGGCTCGCTGAGATGACCAGAGAGTACAAAGCGCCCGAAGATCAGATGGAACCAACGGAATTAATAAATAGAAGAATAACCCAGCCCCGCTCATTATCCCCAGAAGAAAATGACGAATCCCAACATTCTCCATCGCCGGTACAAAATCTTCGAATCTGCAAGTCACCATTAGAGCGAGATCGTGAAAGGGACCGGGAAAGGGATAGAGATAGGGATCGTGATAGAGAGAGGGATAGGGAAAGAGAGAGGGATCGTGACAGAGATAGGGACAGAGAACGTGAAAATGAGATCAAAGAAGAGATAAGACCTCCATCTGTAGAAAATGTTCCTCAACTCGTTTCTAGTGATTGTGGTGCTAGTGATATGAGCATCCGCAATAGTAATAATATAGTAGCTACGTCATCTTCGTTAAATCCTCTTGCTATATGTAACAGACTCTCGTCCCCGTTGAATTGTGAACCTCTGCCTGGTCCTTCTAATATGCCTCCTGTTCAACAAGTGCCTCTGGTAAGTGTTTCATTAAATATACAAACAAGTTTTTAGAGTAAAAAGTAACTACGTTACCCGACCCATTAGAAGGAGTAAGCTTGTGTGTTTGTGTTTCTCTTTTTCTAAAGAGGACCAGCAACGTTATAAGAAATAACTTTAATTGTAAGATCTTCTTTTAACAATTGAATAAATTAAATACTGTTTCATTATGAGTGATTTCAGAATATGGCGGCAACAATCTTGCTCGTTCCTGGCGCTGTAACTCGGAAACTTAAAAAAAATATTCAAATTTAAACGTTGATGGAAATTATGTTTTCTTTAATCCTGCCAGATATTATTTTTAAATTGTCCCCTCCACCTCCCTTTGAGGCTACTTTTTGATAAGGGGAAATATTGGATTATGTTAAAAAAATGGGACCATCTCTTAGCATTCTTCTTTCCAGTGAAGAAGAAATAATGAAAATCACTGCACGTTTATTATGCAAAAGTCAGTCAAAAGCACGTCTTACCCTTTTTTAAAAATTCGAGATCATTCTTCCAAAATAATTGAACTCGGTGCAAATTACGCTTAAATATATAAAAATTGACTTCTCAAAAGAAGAAAGTATACAATTTGCCTGTATATTTTTTTATGAACTAAAATATGCTTCTTCGGCAAAACAGTGCAGTTATGGATTACAAGCAATATTAAAATATATCTAATAGATCTGATTCATCAATCGGTAACAGCAATATTCATATTTAATCACTGTTAGTATGACGTTTAAATTAACTTTAAACCTCTTAGGCTAAAATGATTTTCAATTTATAATTTTTGAATATAACCTGAAATTGAATAATTTGATTTTTTATGTATTTTCCAACAAATTGCCACATCATAGGATTCCCAACCTAACATCAAACTATGAAAATTAAATTATTTGAAAGGGAATTGAAGAGCAAGGAAAATTTTAAATGTCATAAAATGCGTGGCTTGTAATAAAAATTGATGTGACAGACGTCACAGCCTTTCCCACCTTTGTTTTAAATAACGTAGTTTTAGGTTAGATGCGTTAGACTTGAGATCTGCACAGTATATATTTTATTTTCATGAAATAAACCCTGAAGACATATTGCCAAATATGCCTAAATTCTTTGGCGGATTGTCGAAGAAAAGTTAAGTTTGTCTTAGTTTGTTATTAGTTCAGTCAGTCTACGATTGGCCTAGATTGGCACAACTAATATGAAAACAAGCACATATGTGTTGCTAAGTTAAGGTTACTTTATTTAGCTTTTGACAATTTAGTGAAGTTTCAAGAAACTTAACTATACTAAGCCTTTTATCTAGGAGAAAGTTTCAGCATGTGTAGGTACCTACTTACTGACCCCATAAGGATCTATAATTAAAGCTTTCAAAAATTGAAGCTTTTTTGAGGTGATATACACATTTTGATTTTACCTTCAATTTATTTTCTATGTTTGTATTTTGTGTGTTTTGCAAGTATGCTCCGATTCTCATTATATCTACTTCTCTCATTCGAGGGAGGACTTCTGAGAAATGGTCTGATAGAAATTCAAAAAATCCAATACTCCTCTTTCCTCAAAACGTCCTTTAACTTATTTGATAGGTGAATTTTTTTCGAAAATCCATTTTTTTATGACAAAATCAAAGATGACATTTCGAATGCCAAACTATGATTTTATTTGTACAAAAACGATAAGTAGGTATTATTCTGTACAATTCAAAATAAATAATTAAAAAAATTGCTTTCAGAGTCTCAAAAAAGAAGTTGACTGGGGCGGAGGGGAGGATAAAGCAGCTGGAGAGAGTTCATCTGAATACCCGAGACACCCGCAAGATTCGGTGAGTGCAGTATTGCTTTCTCACTGTCCCAATATATTGTGCCCTGTTTTTTTTTTATCCTAGACTTAACGCTCAAATTTGATTCATTATTTACTTCCAAAAGTTAAATAAAATCATGTGAAAATAGGATCGTTTCCTGCGTTTACCTACAGAAATCTGTACAGATGTGTTTCGGAGTCGCACAATTTTCCACTAGTCCTTTGATTTATCGTAAACTGGAATTCGGATTTTCCTGAACCCTTATAGATAATTAGGGCAAACTTCTAGGATGAAAAATTAATGGAACAGCAATGTTTATGGAACTTTGATGAGACATGTGTCTTTGTTTTTCCGCCAGTATTTTGGAAACTCGTTGGCGAAGAGCAATTAAATTAACACCCTACGCCCAACATGCAATAATTAATAGCTAATGTTTCTTCTAGAATGACATTGTTGTGAACTAAAGATTAGAGAGTATTCTCTCATCATTAAAACAAAAAACATGTACATTCGCTTTTTAAGACCATCTATTTTAATTAAGATACTTTCCAAGAACCATATTGCTGCTATTACGGAATCTTCCAAACAAAATATTAGATGGATTACTAATAAAATTTTGCACTGGAAAGTACTTTGTAAAGAATATGACAATTTACAATGAAATACGAGCTTCCAATATGGTTAATGAAGCTTACCTATATGTTAATACATGGACCAAAGTTTCTTATATGTAAATTTTTGTAAAATAAAATGATTGGTCTAAATGGTGAAATTCTAGGATATCACCACTATTTTACATCCATAAGTCGAGAACTAGACAAATGAGTTAGGCTCCAACTTTTGCAGTATGTTGAGAATGGGCTCACATATTTATTTCAGGTACGACATTGTTCTTAAATAATAAAGAATATAATTTTCATGATATGCACAAACTTTTAACGATGTAAACGATTAAAGTTGTCGAAAAATATACTATAAAGTCACCTCCTGTGCACTAAAAACTAATTATTTTGAAATACAAAAGGAACTTTTTGATTGTTACATTTTAGCTCTGCTAGATTATGCTAACAAATTTTCAGTTGGTACAATGTTTCGTTTCATAGAAACTAGAAACCATAATCAACTTTGTTTTTTCTTGTGGTACGCAAAACGTGCACACGGTTTTAGATGAAATTAGTAATAACGAATTCAACGATGTACAGGGTGGCCAAATAAAATGGACGCCGGCCATATCTTCAAAACCTGTAGTAGTAGAGCTTTCGGGCTTTCGGGTAAAAGTGAACAAGAGAAAATGCTGGAAATAAATTTCGAGTTTCCAAAATTAAATAAATAAATAATAAAGTATCTCAACAAATCCTAATCAATTGATATCAAAATTTCTCTTATCTGATTTGCCGTCTTTTTCCCAACATTTTTTAACTGAACCATTTCCCCTATCCCAAAAATTAGAGTGGGGGAGGTCAAATATGTTTTTAAACAGAAATTCATTACTCTGGTTTGGTTCTACCGAATAGAATAACCTTGATGTCTTTTGATATAGTTTTTTCGAAATATTTGACATATAAAAATTTCACCTGCCCCGCTAGATGTCGCTAAACAAGAATAAAACATAAATTTCCTTTTTCTCAAAGTTTTCAAATACAAGGGTATCATGATTTTTACATCATCAGAAGGGTAATTTAAAGCCCTTGCATTTTTGTGAAAAATGAAGAGTCTACTATTTTCAGAGTCGGAGATATCTGTGAAAACGTAAGAAGTCCGCTTAAAGTTGTATATTTTCAAAACAAAACAAAAGAACCAGTTGAATGTGACGTGAATGTTAACTGTTAGTTTCGTTGGAAAATTTTCGGCAGTTTGTGTTTTGTGATAAAGCGCGTAACAAACGAAGAAGGATTTGATATGAATGGGGTGTATTTTGAATGCATGCGAAATGTAACCATTGCTGCCAGAGTTTATGCAACAAGACGACATTATTCAAAAAAGGTTTTCGTGAGACTAGCACATCGGTTGAAAACTACAGGAAGCATTCATCTTCCGGTTCACAAAACGCACGGGAGAGGTCAGAATGAAGAAAATGTTATCAACTCTGGCAAAAGAGTTGGGGGTTTCCAGGTGTACCGTGCAAAATATTTTAAAAGAACACAAGTAGTAACTATTTTGAGAAGCTAAAAATTTGTAATTTAAGACTTAAATTTTATTAATAATGCATCCATATCATCTCGTGCTTCATCAGGCCCTAACAGAAGATGACTTTGATCGAAGGCTCAACTATTGCCATTGGTTGTTGAATATTGTGGTGGAGAGTCCCAATTTCCTCTCCCGTGTTTTGTGTATGGATTAGGCCACCCTGTACATGATTATACAATGAATTTTGACACTCACCTATAGCTCTTGTTACGAGTGATAGAAGATTGAAGATTAAACCGTATTGCACAATGACCTATTAACAGAGATAGACGGAACTTTAAACAATATATTGTGTTGACATCATCCCTTGTTCGGCCACGCCTCATCGCATATCAGCTTATCCCCCCCTTATTTAAATACTTGGTGTTTTGGTTGTTTTTGAATATTTTATTATTTTCTTTGGTTTCAAAACTTGAAACAATGGTTAGACTTTGCAAATTGTGCAATAACATAGAATCCACGAACCCAGAAGTAACTTTCCATAGCGTAGCCCGTCTAAGTTGAACTTTGCTAACGTATTTTATCAATGAACTGTTCTGTCTATCTCTGTTAATAGGTCATTGGTATTGCATAAATGGAAAATTATTTTAAAAATATATCAAATGGTTATTTTTTTCTAATAACAGCATTGCAAGAATTAGATATAAATATCATCAAATATATCCGGGCAGAAGAATCCCGTCAATAAATACTATTAAGAACGTAATTAGGCATTTCTATAAGCGCACCTATAGATTTCATCCTGTGCAAAATTGACAAACATAGAAGACAGAGGAGGTTTTAATCGGAAAAATAAGCATTTTTAGTGAACGGAAAATCCACACCAAGTAGATATTGTTAAAATACAGGGATGAAAATGTCATGAGTGCTGTGGTACGTTAAATAATGGTAATAGGACCAATTATATATTGTAATTAACTCAGACCTACGTCATTGCGCTCTTCGATGCCTCTGGCTCACCCTTGTGGAAGACCCTAGAGGCAGCAGAGAGACAAGAAACCCGTATGACAGATTCTTGAAAACAATTAGCTTTATATTTAGTGTTGTGTTATCGGTTTTTTCTCATAAATTGTAATACTTTAAAAATCTATATAATTAAGTTAATTTTGTTAATATTTATTTATATATATATATATATATATATATATATATATATATATATATATATATATATATATATATATATATATATATATATATTAGATATATTAGAAATCAGAACAGAGATGACTTTTATTCTAAATGATAATATATAGGGTGTTCTATTTTTAAAAATATGACTCTTTAAATTTGTTCAATGTTTCTATTTCCGCTATTATCAAGAGATACTACATGAAAAATCATAAAACTATTATATTCATCTCTATCACTCGTAATAAGAGCTGTAGGTGAGTGTCAAAATATAATGAATAACCCTGAATAGCGTTACTGTTTTTGTTAAATATTCAGAAACAAAAGAACTTAAGAAGACTAAGAGATTTCCGCCAATATGTATAGTGAAATACCATGGCCTGCAAGGTCACCGGACCGAACTCAATAAGACTTCTTTGTGGGGTTACATAAAAAATTAGGTATTTTAGGGAATGTTTTTAAAACGAGGAACAATTATATGAATTAGCAAAAGCAGTATTTAGTACAATTAGGTACTTCTGAAATGTCAATTCATGCCCTAGATACAGTCAAACGGGTGTGCCCATTTATGTTTAGAAAATACGATATAAAATCATATCTACAGCACTGGAATGTATGCAATAAAATTAATAAACAATTTTTCTGAATTAAATCATAAGTAACCATATTGTGCTATACATCGTTGTCTTCGTAAAGGAAAATACCATTTGATAATAGTAGTACTTTTTTGCATATCATAAGCAAAAACATAGTTGATGTTAGTTAAACGTTTTACTGAAAATTTTTCAGCGTCATCTTGTAAAACTAAGAAATGTGGTAAATTTATCTAATTTAACCAACCATCACTTTTCTACTATTTCCAAAGCCACAATGCTGTGGATCCGTATCTCTATAGTAGGCATATATTTTTAATTAAATTGAAATGATTTAATTCATTTGTTAAATTGACTGGTTCAAGATATTCAAGTTTTTGTTTATTTATTGTTATTTAATACTAGATACGCTAGCTCAGCTCAAACAGTACAATGTAGCTTATAGAAAAACATGAAAATCTAATAGATCCATTCGAGACTGTGTCATGTACATAGGAAAACTTTAAAGTTGTTCTCTCATTGCATCTCTTCAAAAGTGGGTCAAGTGTAGAGTGAAGGTATTCTTACGCATATACATTGCAGCATTTAATGCACATACCTATTTATGGTCAAGATTACGTGAGTCTTATTGAAACAAAGATGAACAATATTATGATTCGTCAGCTATATAGATTACCCAAACAATAATTCTCAGATGGAACAACGGTATTAAAAACGTTCACCCATCATTTGATAGTAGGAGTTCAATCAGGTTAAGTAACTACCGAAAACCGAAAGCATTAATAGCCCCTGAAAAAATCGCATAATTGCACGTAACCTGCATTGATCTAACCAAATTAAATGGTTTTCCAAATTTCAAGACAGGTGCGTCTTCCAAAAATGGGTTGACGTATCTAAAATTGGATAAATGACAAGCATCCGTATTCATAATCGAAACATAGTATGCTACTAAATTAAGTGCGAAGGTTTATGGCTATCAGAATACACAACTGACAATCCACGGCCGTAAATGAGCACTGAGCTGCAATCTAACTAACCTAACCTTAAATTAGGTTTATGACTCTTATGTCAGTGTTTTGGTAGGATAGTGATTTGTTTTTATTTACCGAACTAAGATTGGATTATGAATACGGCTGACTATCTTTAATTTTTGGTGATGAAAAAATCTTTTTAGCTCATAAGATCACGGATTGTGACGGTTGCAGTTTTTCTTACGTTAAATAATAAAGAAGCAATAGTTGCCCCATTGAAAAAATATGTTGAGGTTGTAATCTATCCTGTTAGAAAAACTGTGAAAAATAATCTTAGAAGTTAAGCGGTGCAAAGCTTTGTCACTGTTTGGATGGATAACTCGTGAGGTCATATCCTTGACTGTTGACTTAAAGTTTCTGTACACAAGACGCGGGGGCGCGGTCTATAACGGCGGGCTGTGACTGCACTGTCTTCTTGGCGGTTAACGAAATGGCCACGTCACACACAGAACGATTTCTTTGAGATATCTACCTAATGTTTGCACATTGATAACAAAATATTTTTTTAATTATCCAAGTTTCAAGTAGATAGTATTAGAAGTTACGAGACTACTCAGACAAAATACCATTGACAACAGAAAACTAGCAAACTAGCAAGATTATATCCATCTTTGGGAGTATATGTCTTACCCCTCAACCGCACACTCGATTATTGGTGTGGTAGTGAGGGAAGTATGCAGAGACGTAGGTTGACAACTACACTATTCATGTAGCGCGTCCTACTCCTCGTCGCGCGTATTGGGCAATGTGTAGTCGCCTAGGACAAAATCACAGTGCATATTTGCGGCAGCACGTGGAACAGAGTGATGGGCAGTGCGAGAAGCATAGTGTGGCAGTAGCTTTAAGATTTATCGTGAAACAATTAATTGGTGGTTCAGAGTCCACAGAACTCTGTGGTGACGTAACTATTTCAAGGAAGATAAGTTACCTCCGCTTAAATATACGTATGTCAATTGAAGAAGAATTATCATTGTAAAGAAGTAGAGGCGTAAGTATGCTTAAATTTGAAGGAAAATATAAGAGGATACATAATACACTGAGCAATCCAAGAAACTGATACAGTCTGGAATCGACCAAGATGAGAATTTCTGCGATAGTAGGTATTCTGAATTGACGAAATATCTTCAGTCAATTTATAGCATTATAAACACTTCGCAAAGTCCTCATGGAACCTACCCAACGGGAAACAATTAAAATTATAAATTAAAAGTACTAAAAAATAATTTTAGTTATTGAAATTAGATTTTTTTTAATTGAGAATAGGTAACACTAATACACAAGGCTATTGTTTTGATAAAACTTTTATATTCGCCCTAAATCGGGTGTTTCTACACGTGTGCCCAACTCTGTATAAACAAATGAATAAAGGTATCCATTAACAATGCTAAGCAGAACTATAATTTCTCCTGTGGTCAATCAATAAAAGTGTTGCACTATTTTTTGTCTGCCATACAATCTAGCCTTCAATTCATTGCTGATCAGAGAACTACTTTGCCTAGAAAGGAACCTTTAACCCGCCTGTAAATAACTTGATAGCACTACAAAATTGAATGAATCAAGTAAAGAATCCAAAGATATATTAATATGAATTATTGTTTTCCACATTTAACCCAATTCTGCTCCAGTCATCACATCGTGTGCCGTCAAGAAGTTGACATTCATTTTGGCTAAGCTGTAAAAGATGTATAAATACAATCGCTTCACTTCACACAACAGAAACCAAAAAAAAAAAACATTTTGTACAAGCTACAATGGCTGTTGGCGCTTTCTATTGCATAGAAAAAAAATCTATTTACATAGTATAATATATCAACATTTGTTGGTGGCACACATCTTTGCTTCCTACAGCCAAACAAATGAGCGTCAACTTCTTGTGACGGACTTCTTTACCAAAAAAAAAAACATACATCTCGATAATCGAAACGGCAAGAAGTTGATGTTTGATTTGTTTGGTTCCAGGAGCTGGATGGTGGTGGTGCACCGCGAGAAGAGAACTCCTCGCCAAGGTTGTACCAGTGCATGTATTGCGGCAACTCATTTCCCCATCAGAGCAAGCTTACGCGCCACATTCTGTCGCACAGCTTGGAAACGTTGAAGTACCGAGAGCAGCGTCAGCCGCACTCGCTGCCCCTGTCCAAGCCGGAGCCGCTCAGCTTCATGGACTATTGCGGTAGGTTGAGTGCTCCCCATGAACCGCCTGATCCCACCGATCAGCCGCCCACTGCCATGGAGATGGACATCAACGAGGCAGCGGCGGCGGCTGCAGGTGGTACCAGTAGCGGCGTGGTGCTGTGCAAGTTTTGCGGCAAATCCTTTCCCGATGTCAGTTCGCTGATCACACATCTACCGGTACATACGGGTGATCGACCCTTCAAGTGCGAGTTTTGCGGCAAGGCGTTCAAGCTGCGCCACCACATGAAAGACCATTGCCGAGTGCATACGGGCGAAAGACCGTTTCGATGTTCATTGTGCGGCAAGACGTTTTCGCGTTCCACCATACTAAAAGCTCATGAAAAAACACATTATCCGAAATATGTTCGTAAGTTCCTTTCGCCCAGCCCGCTGGACACGGAAGAAGAGAATCCTCATTAGAACTCATTATAATATTATATAATGTTTATGCAGTGTTTACACTAAAATGATTGAAGCGCTTGGTGATTGTACTGGGGGGAGCATGATTTGGATATTGATAGTGAGAGAGGGTCCAAGAAATATCTTTTGTGATTTGAATCATTATTGCATAATAATCATCTCGTTATAAGATGTCTGATTTCAACTAACTCCTACTTACTTTAGAAAATTATTCTTTATAGTAAGTAGCCCCTCATCTCCTGTGCCTTAATTTTCATTGATAACTTTAATTTTCAAATGGACTCAAACATATTGTGAACGATGTAACTTGACGTGTATTTCTATGTTCTTTTGTATAATTCCCAAATAATCGGAAAAGAATAATTGGAATGAGGAGACGATTTTGACCGCATGACAAGTCACTTTCGTTAATAACAAAAGGTTACCGTCAGCTTAATTTCCTCGTTGGTAAAATGCTCATTCGTTAATGAAAGATCAATTAACCAGATACATTTGTGAAATAGACTACTTTTCGAACTATTGTGGATAAAGAAAATGTATCGGGCTTAAAACCTGACAATATTTTGAGCATCTTCACAACAGAAAACTGTTGAAAAGTCAATTTTCATAGCAGAGACATCCAACATTATGTATAAATTCTTTCCCAAATAACAGTTTCAGTCCGAATTTAGATAATTGAAACAATCTATTGGCAGATCAATGTAATAAACTGATATATAGTTTGTTTCACGAATGATGGCGTCTGCCTTCAAAACAGGAGAAACTGATCAATTCAACCGAGGGGAGTAACTCAGTGTCGTGACGATTTTGAGATAAGATCTTGGTATTGCAATGTTCTTATACGCTTTGAGGAGATTCATACAATAATGGAGAAAAAAGCATCGATTGATTAAATAAGCACTTATATGAAGGTTTATAATTAACAATAATGCAGAAACTTAAAATAAAAACCTTTTTCTTGAGTTATAAAATTCAGTTTATTCATCTGAATTCTCTGAAATGTCACTTCGACTTTGTGACGCCTATGAAATAAGGATTGCGTTGCCTTCGGACATAAGAGCAGCGCCCTATCATTGTATAAGCTTGAAATACTGATTTCATAGCTTAGATCGACAAACGTAGTGGGAAATTTCATGGTAATGAGATACGATGAGAAGTATAGCGTGATATACGTATTTCGTGAATGATTACAGGCAATAGCCATCATTCGTGAAACAAACTATAAGTAGCTGCATTCGTGAATTTCTGTCCCATAGCCGTTATAAACGTTGTGCAATCGTTGAGGGTCTATACCTAATATCTTACTGAAAAATATGTAACCTAAAACGTGAGAAAATACGATTTCAGCCATCGGATAGTGTTGGATCCCAGATCCCAATCTCTTGCTCATTTGTCTTATTTATTCTCTTACTATTTATTAAATAATATCACTTATTCTACCGAGTCTCCGTTTTGCGTAGCGCACATTAACTTTCGCGAACGTTTGTTGCACCGCATATAATTATAATATAAATATTTTTTTCACACAAATACCACAATGTTATGATGATGTTCGTGACTACCAAGTAATGAGATGCAAGAATCTGTAATATATTTTTTAAAAGAATTGCGCAGTCCTGGTTAACAATGTTCACTTTTGCTATTTCCATACTTGAAGCACATGTGTTCTGGAACAGATATGATTTATTAAAACAAATAAGTGAAATTATTGAATTTCATACAAATGTTGGTGCCTTGGACCCTCTGCCCTATTGGTGAACCCTGATATCAGATAAAAGGTTGTGTAAAAATATAATAATAATAATAACATTGTATGATTCAACTCAATGAAGCAATATAGTATTAAGGAATACATAACATTGTTATTTAGCTCATCTTATTAAAGCATCCGCTGAAAAAAATACATAAAAATAATCGCTTGTCCAATTTAATTTGATACAGGGGTTCATATTATGTAATAAACTGTTGCGATAGAGCAATCAACTACACACATACTACAATACCTACTGCTATTTAATTTCTGGTCAGGTGATCATGAGTTCATCCTAACTACTATCCCATATTATATAATATACTTCTAATTTGCAAGACATTTTTGTAAGAGCTGTGATAGACATATTATTTTATGTTATATATTACCTACATATATTTAACTTTAGTGAACAGTAGTATATAATACATTAATTACCTGACCATGCCCTTTGCAAAATTAATCAGAAATCTTATTTGACTTGACATTTAAAATGATTCACCTTAAGATATCTGCTAATAATACATCAACTTATAAATATAATAAATATTTGTTTTTCAAGACGGGGAATAATTAATTCTTTCTGGCAGAAGAAAATTAACAACATGTATCAGATTTTTATGAACTTTTAATACTGCAGATTCAAAAAAATAAATAACGTTTGTGTCAAAATTTATAAATATTTTGAGTATAGAATAAATTCCATATTTCCAAATTAAAGTCATTTTGAGAAAAGCCTCGGACACATCCTTTGAAATATGACGTCATCAATGTTTTTTTATATATGAAACATGCTGTATATTTCTTCTTTTTCTAAACTGTTCGCTTAAAGATTATTCCAGTACTAGAAACTTCGATAATAAACACTTTTTAGTTGATATTTTCAAACCTTTTTGAAGATATTCAGTAAATTGAAAACTACAAAATAGTACTACAAAATAAATAACATTAAGTTTTTATGAGTTGTTTTTACAAAGTAGCCTACTTAATGTCATTCAAAGCTACTTACAATTGTCAAGCTTTTTTAAAATTGGATTATTCATCTTCTGTCAAAGCGTATTACTTTTTAATTATTGGATATATTATATCTTCTTAACAAAAAAGGGCGGTGGACAAATATCGAAGCCGGGTTATATGTACTAAAGGCAAGTACGTTACCACAACACCACATTTATCTTTATTATTCTATACATCCACAAATATATACGGCTGGTCAACTTGAGTCTATTTAATTTAATATATTTGTAACACATAAGTATTATTAATTATTTTTAATAATTATAATTTAATATCTTTAAAAGTATTAATTATCGAATATAAGTAGGTATGATATATTTTTGGAATCGCCTTTAAATTTACAATTCAAAAAAAACTCAATAAACAAATGACGTCATATTTCAAAGGATGGTATTATACTTGATTTTTCATAATGTCTTGAATTTCTAAAATAAATCATTTTGTTCTTACTCCACGTACACATTGTATGTAGGTAGCATTAGATTTTCTCATTAATTGAATGAAGAGGTTATCCAGTTGACTTATTTCATGGATTTAAAATCATTTTTGACTGATACATAATAAAATTTCAAATAGATACTAACCTAATACATCTTCAAATAAGATTTCACCGACATTTGATCGTGCATCCCAGTGATATTTAGTTCCCGTTGTTGATTGTTCATTCCACCAATTTAAATAAATAGTGCCATTATAATAATAGACACCAATGTATTAGACAAACCATTACCCACCATTTAAATGAAATCCCCCTAGACATATGTTATCCAATTCACTCCAATTTTGTTTGTTTTTTCACGCAAAAATTAAAAGCTGAACACCATATCTAAGGCCAGGCAAATTTGTATCTAATTATGAGATTATTTTGTTAATCCATACCTAAAACTATTGAATTTGGAGTCATATCGTATCTTAATGAGTTATATTTTTGATAATATTTGAAATTAATTTTACTAAAAATGTTTCTTAAACATTGAATTTAAAGCCTACAAGCTTCTGGAAGATTTCTTCAACTTGTTTCAATGTTTTTCTTGATTACAACGTTAGCAACCCGGTATAGCTAGACATGCCTTTGGTTTTTAATATTTGCTCCAAATTAGTCTTATTTCGATTGTCACTGCAACATAATCCAGAATAATAGAGATTTCTAATTACCACAGCTCGTCCTTATTAAATAATTTTTAATTATTATTAATCGTGAAAAATCCCATTTAAGATGAGAGAAGAATTTGGGACTTACAAACAAAAAAAATGCTATACAGAAATTTCTGAAAATTATTTTATTAAGGCTAAGAAAGGCTGATATGAAAATCTGGTATGGATAAAAATTTATTAGTTTAGTCAATTGCCTCAAAAAACAGGTAAACAGAAAAATACAGAGGGTTATGTCAGTATATAGCTGTCAATAAAATTGCTGTACATAGAAGCCTGTGTTTCTAAATTCGTTTCAGTATACTGGACAGTATGGGGTTGCGTCATCGACTGACACTGAGATATTCCTCCATTCCAAAATAAAATCAGATAACTGCACAAAAGCTTGTTTGTCAAACCCTGACAGTTGCTTATATTTAGAATATTTGGATGTCCTAACCCAACACCAGCACAATATATTACATAATTAGTTGATGACGTCTCTCCATACTGGTCAGTATACTAGATTAAATTTAGGAAGACATGCACTAATTACTTAATACTCATAATAATTTTTTATTTACAAGGTTTTTTGAGAACACAGAAAGAAGGATGACGTTTTTCATTTTACTGTGAACCACAGATTTTTATAGCGCTGACAGTCATTTGGAAAATCTTTCCCATACATGCTCATTGGCATGTTATTAAAAAACTTATAAGTATGTTTCTTGGATTGTCGGTTTGAAATGTTAACACTGCTAAAAACTAAATGTATTTGGGAATAAATTGAAGCACGTTGAATAAATCAAGTAGATCTATCTTTTTATTTAAGTTTTTGGTATTATATCTCGTGAAAAAAAAATGTATTCATTTCTGCGTTTTCTGGCATATCAACAAACAGCTAAATATTTTCCCAAATCATTGGCAAGCATATTATACCTATTCCACAACAAGCTCCTTTTTTTAATTTTATGTTTCTGTTATATTATGGGTATGAAATATACTTTTGCAGTATTATAATGCAGGGAAGGGAATGGTTAAGATGATAATGTGACTTAAATTAGAGGACATTTCTTGACCACTGACCAGTTAACTTGATGCTTGATCACCTGCATCGTTGTATCTTGTTCTGGACCATTTTCAATCAATACACAATTCTATGTTTAGAAAACATTCCCCTTATATTCAGATTAAATGGTTGTGAGTCTTCAAGTTACATTTCAAGATAATTGAACAAAAACATATTGAAATTAGAGACTATGAACCTAAGAAAGATAGATATTATGATCAAAACTTGTAGAAAAATTATTAATTAATTATAGCATTCAACATGACTACTCACAACATGGTAAGAGAATAATAGATTTTGAGTGAGATGTATGAGAATGGCCCAAATTTGTATGTTCCTTTTTATGTTAATTATTGTAGATCTTCATTTACCACAGGAAATATATAGCAATAATCATATATACAAATAGTTTCATAGACCATCAATATTTATATTAAATATACACATATTTGTACTATACGTTACAAAGAGGTATGTCAGAGATTTAATTTAATAATATATTATACGCATGCAGGAGTGATCCACTTCGTTTTCATTGTTCTAATTTTATTCAATAAAAAAATGTCAGCAGAATAGTAGTCCTTGAGAACTGAGAACAGATCTAGTTTGAATTGTATTATGTACAGAAGGTGTAATAAAACTTCGAAACGTTTGGAGATAGTTGACTCTGATACGGTCAAGAGATAAATTATCTGATTATTGTACTTTGGAAACATTGCTTTGATCAAATTCACATTAGGTGTTGTTAGATACATCGCTTGAGCCGTTGACAAATTCGACTCGTTGAACTTTGCCAAGTGGTAATTTATTATCGTCCGCCATCTTGTGCCCAGCCAGAGGTAGGTGAAGGTGTTCTGTTGTCCATCCTGTCGACTGTCATGTCACATGTCAGTTGTCAAGTTGTTCAAGTGCAAGACAAAGTTATGCTGAGCGTCTTTCTCAACTTTCCTATGTCAAAGCAAATCTACTTTTATTTTCAAAGAAGGCTCATTTAACGATGATAACTATCTATTTAAATGACAGGTGACAGGCAAGAATACTGGTCACAAGATGGCGGACGATAATACTTATCCATACATTACTCTAGTAAAACTATGATAGATTTTTATTACTATGGTGCCAATTGCGTGAAACTCACAAACATGAAACAACTGAGAAATAATAAAATATTTTGCGCACTTGTATAGTTAAGTTCTGTGAGATAGTCAAGCTGATGTGATAAAGAGGAATTCCGGAAGTAAGCGCAAAGGCAAAAAGTGAACAATAGATGCGCACCAGAAACACCCGCACTCAGAAATAACCTTTTTTTTGAGAAGTTTGCATGTTTATTTGATGATTTATATTTTACTAAACCGTCTACCAACCGAAACATCAAATGCTTCTAGCATGCTAAATGCATTGGAAGGGACTTTAAGCAATTGTGGAACCTGCGTAACAATGAGTAGGTTTTGTTATTCATCAAGAGCAACATCGTAATGGTTCCATATTCTTGGTGGAAAGTGAAAACTGAAAACTCCTTCATGCTGTATCTTCAATGTAAGTGGAAAAGAAATAGGACATCGTTAAACTTCTCTTCATCGGGAAAATGTATTATTCTCTCTTTTTTATTTTCTCTTTTGAAAAGGCGTATGGTCTGGTATCTCTTACATCTTCTAATGTAACAAAAAGATAATGCTACAAGGGATTTTAGCATTAATTTTGTATTGATGGATTCGAGTTCCAATCTTAACCCAATCACACACATTCATTTCAGTTTTTTTATAATGCTATGGCATAAATATAAATAACAATTTGGTAAGTGATTCTCTACTAGATGAACTTACCATGTTTGCATTCATCTTCGTGCTTTTTTTACCTTGAGCGCGTTCTTCTATCTGCATATTTTTCCGTGTGCGAGTATTTCCTGTCCTCTTATATGACAGTGCGCTTTTTTCTAAGGAGATCTTTTTCTTTTTTTCATGGGCGCTTCTTCCCGATCATCGATAAAAATAATAGTATAGTTTACAGGTGAACTCTGTTACTACTTCCAGTTGAAAAATCATTACCTCGAGCCAAACTGAAATCATGTGGTAGCTTAACTGCTGACATAAAAATGAATTTTCATATCGACCATACATTGCATTGTTAAAGCTAGTGGTATACCTTCAAAATCTTACTTATAAAAGAATTGATTTCGTGATTACCTATATAAAATATGGAAGAATAAGAACGGATTGGATCTCTATTTTATCAGCACCTAGAAACGCCTTAGTCATAAGTTTAACTACTATTTTTGTTTCCTACTTAAGAGAGTATATTTATGATATTTTTATTAGAGAAAAAAATATATATTATATATATTATTGTACATAGTATAACTACTAGTTAAGTAGATATTTATTATGTCTGAATAAAATTACTTGGATGCAGGTTTAAAAAGTGAACCTGAGTCGGAAAATGATGGGCTTCTGTAGATGATGTAATTTGTAACAGTTTTTTTTTAAATTGTGTTTTTGAATGTCGAGACATTTAAAATAATTTTGAAAATTTCCTCACAAGCTTTGCAAACAAATGAAAAATGCTATTTATATATCTACATGTCTCGATGGCGAACGATAAATTGAATCTTATTACATCTCCAGAGCTCTATTTTAATCCGACATAACCTTCTATCAACTCGAGTGCCTCTACTTAACTTAAAAACGCGTTTATGCCAAGTACAGCAATGTTGTGGAGGGACATTTTTCTCAAAAATCCCTTTGATTGATGAAATAATGCTGAAGGAGATGATGTAATTGATTGAGAGAGTAAGCAATGTTTAAAACTTTTGCCTGTTATGTACTTATTATTACACAAGTTACGTGATATATAAAATTAATGAAATTGTTGATATCAAAATCAGAGAACAATTCATGTTAAATTTATTTCTTCATGTATTTATTATCTGACAAATTTCCATAGATCTGCACAAAATAGGTAAGAACTTAGCACATCTAATTTTCAACTTACATTTTGCAAAAACGCTGTTAAAATTGATTTGTTTGTTTTAAATGATTTTTGGTCGATTACCGTTTTCATTTTTTCCATGTAGTTAATGGAGCCTCGGTTTTTTTTAAATAGTTTCGTTTTACTTGAAATTTCGTATTCTCACCTAAATCGGAGACATCTAGTTGCCTCTCAAGTTTAATATTGATCCAATTAATAAATATTATTCATAGAGTAATATAGGAAATATTTTTTGGGACATGGAACAGTAGGGACTCATATATGCAAGGAACAGTTATGGTTTCGACTAAGCATGGGCAAGGAACAGTTGCTCCTTAAACCTTTCAGCTCTTTGATAATTATGTGGGTCTCTATGTTCTATAATCAGTATCTAATACTTAGATTGCAAACGTAAATATTTCATGATGATCAACTGAAGCGTTTGATGTCTTGGCAGATTTTTATGTAAAAGTGTAAATGCCTAATAAAAACAATTTTAATTTTTTTTTAAATTCCACTTATTCTTAAATAAAAACATTCATTAGAAAAAGTCATTACGAAATTTGGTTCTCTAAGGGCCATTACCTGAAAACTTGCCAAAACCTTTTTCTTATTTCACGTTGAGATCTATGGAAATGATACACAAAAAGGTAAAATAATGTTTATTTTCTATTGAACTCTATTTACAGAACGTGTGAAAAATGTTAAATTTTTACAGATTTTGTGTTTTCTGATTAAAAATATTGGTGTTGTTCTTTGTCATTTTGAGGTCATACAATTTAGTCAGAAATGTATGATGATGTTTCTCATAAAGAACTGTGCTAACAGACTGATTCTATATGAACAACATCGAGAAACAGGGCGGTTTCCAAATTGTTTTTTTGTTTTTTTTATTTAGTAGCTAAATATCATGTAGTAGAAAATATTGTAGGGAATATAATAATACACCATCTAGTCCAGCAGATGTTAACTAAGTATATTTATATTATATTGTACCTACACAAATACACATTGCGCGAATAGTTAATTATTCATTTGTTTTGTGAATATAAACATAATAATATAATAATTTGCTTTATTTACACGTTCAACTGTACATGTATACCGAGTCATTTGAGTGGTACCATTATAAATGAATAGTTAAATTTTGACTTGATTAACAATTATTATTATTTAATTGAGTTGAAATTATTATAAAATTCACATGTTTACTAATCTTAACCATCATAAAGCAATTTTATTGAAGCTGATAGCTAGGCATTCAGGAACTGGGAATTCTGTGCGATTTGGTCTGCCACCGATTATACTAGATCCTAAACTCGGTCTGAGAGAGTAGTACCTACTGGACGTAAGGACAGATCGCTTGAAAATCCCTCAAAGTGCATATGAAATTACACTAAACTTGTCCAGCGACACGATGAATCAATGAATTTAACCTGATATTCCATAATCGCATTTACATTGTGGAACAAATAATTTCAACATAAAGTTCTGATATGGCTCTGTATACATGGTTCTTGTTTAGGTATGCCTGTAGGGTACACAAATTTTGTCTTAGTTAAAAAAAATAACACAAGCAAATTGTTCCCTTTCACTTTTAGTGCATGAAAGATGTGCACTTTTATTATGTCTTCTGGACTATATAAAAAAGATTATGTAATATGTAAAATAGAGAGAATTGCAGATGTTGATCTGTGATAGTCTGTGATTGAATACACACTCCCGTGTTACATTACTTTTCGTTTTAATAATAATATTCTTTTCATTGGTAATTTATATACGATGAAGCAGATACTTGCGTTTGTGATGTTGTTTTTCTCGGTATGTAATTTAAGAATCTATTGCTTTGTGATTGGATTGGCGCTTTGCAGTTTAAAATAATCTCAGCTCTATCTAATATAAAAAAAACTTCTCTGAATTACTGAACACGTGGAGAAGCCAGTGGCAATTTTGATATATGATATTATTCTTGCTGATAATGAATTTCAATGTAACTTATTATTTTATGACTATGAAGAGAAATGGAGCATAATTTAGTTAATTAGAATAGATTTGTAACCTGACATGCATCTTAAAAACTAATAACCGTATTCATAAAAACAACCTTAGAGAAAAACATATCAAAATAAGAAGATGCTATATTCTATTTTATTCAACAAAGTGATGAAATATTGCCTTAGAAATTGCTATCCTCAGCTCCTAACTATAATTTCTAAAATTCAATATTTTCCAAAGTAGCTACAATTTAAACGTACTCTTCAATCTATTCTTTATTATTTAATTTTAAACACAACCGAGCATTCTTGCTAGATGAAGAGCTTCTGAATATTAAACATTTTTTCGAATTGAATACGACATTTAGGTATCTAAACTGCTAGTGTCAATCAAATTTACACTGCGCAATATGGTGATAGAATTTCAAATTAATCGTTATAATTACCAAGAGATTCATATATTTTTTTTTTATTTAGAAAAATAAAAGGTGCTTTATTTATTAACTCATTTGCAACAGATGCGTTATTATATATGAAATAAAAATGGTAGCTCAGGGTCACTCACTTCCAATAACAATAGAATTTTACAGTGAATCTAGATTATAACCAGAAAACACACAAAGCACTGGAAAGTCCTTTTCCCGCACGGTATGGGAAATTACTGAAAACTGATTTTTATGAGAAAAAAATGTTATTCGGAAAATTCATCAACTAACAACTGAATTCGAATTGGAAAAGGAGTTTTCGGTGAAACCCCCGATGTTATAATGCCACAATATTTTACCATGTCCTTTTCAAATAAATACTGGATTAATTTACAGATATTTTCTAATCTTAGTTGTTGAGTGCCAACTACCAGTTATTGGATGTTAAATTTCAAATGGTAGATGATTTTATCATTATAGGTATTAAATTTAGTTGATGTATAAAAAAAGAATTAAGTAAGCAATTCGAAATAATTCAACACACAAATTGAACTGTATGTTGTACATTGATTTGTAATCAAGATGTAGTTAATTTTTGCAAAATATTGTAGGTTGATTTTTAGGTTATAAAAATGAATCCAATGGCATTGTAATAAATTTAGTCTAAGTAACTGTAACGACTGGAATAATATACATCTATTAAATATATATATATATGAGATGAACTTTGTTTTGCTGTGAAATTATGATCCCAGGTTTCTTCTTGCTATAGTTTGGAAGATCCACAGTTAACTTTTTTTAAAGAGAACAAAATTTTTATAAAATAATTCATTCAAGAATCGCTGGCGCGTAATTACATTTTTTCTTATTATTCCCATCATCTTGGATCTTGAATAGAGTCAGCCGATCATCTAGAATACACTTAGACGTGAGATGATCAAACGATCATATCACCATCAAAATGGTAGACTGGAAGTCAATCAATCAATAAACTTTTCTCGAAATAAATAATGTTTAATGCGCAATCAAATAACTAGTTGTAGTAATAATTCCACATTCATTACAAATTTCGAACAATGTGTATCAAATTGCATGGACCCAAAAAGGTTTCTGTGCGCTCTGGTTCCATGCACCTACATCAACCAAGACAGACTATAGGGGGACACCTCGATCCCGATATATAAGATAACCGAAGCTAATAAATTTCAGAAAGAAATTTCAAAGTGAATCAGACACATTTAGAAAAACCCCGAAATATCCCATTCACTAAAATTAAAAATATATGATTCATGCGTGTTAACAGTTACAACTTATGGAATGAAAACAATGGCAGTAAGTGCTGAAAGGCTTGTAGGTATGATCGACAAGTCTAAGGGAAAAAATAAAGAACGAGCAAATAGGCAGACGAGCAAAGTTACCGATGTTATCCAATGCATAGCTAGTCTCTATTGGAACTGGGCAGGACATGTCGCAAGATAAGCAACATCGAGATGGAGCAGAAAAACGACCCAATGGCACCCAAGAACCTACAAAAGAAGCGTGGGAAGACCTCAGAAGAGATGGTCGGACAACATCAAGACCATCGCTGGAAAGCGGCACCAAACAGCACAAGACAGGGAGATGTGGCAATAAAAGAGGAGGGCCTATGTCCAGCAGTGGACAATGGCAAACTGAGAAAAAGAAGAAAAAAAATTTAGAAAATCTAAACATTTAATGCGTTACCCTTTTTATGCGAACTAGACTCGCTCTTGACCGTTTTTCAATTTTTAGGAGTTTCTCGTGGTATTTTAGCACAGCAGAACAAAAATATCTGAATATGGAAATTCAGAGAATGTAGGTGTGCTTTCTAACTCACAGTTTTTAAAGTTTATTACGTTCTCGGAGGAATTTATGATTTTGCATAGTAAATGTCTATGGTATAACTTTAAATGGAGAAAGAGGGCAAAAAAGCTCAAATTGGTATATAGTATTATGTGTTGCAATTCAATTAAACACAGCAAATTTTCGTTGTCCTGCCGTTTTTAGAAAGCTTATATACATCTGGCCTTTTTTTCTATATATACTAATCGTATAAGGAAATAAGTTAAGGTATCGATATTAATTTCGCTGTAAATTTTTAAATTTCTTAAAGATTTTTCTGAAACTTGAATTAAAATATTCTTTGAGGTGAGACGCAGATGACCAACGTATATTTGTTATTCCACTCCCAACTCTCCTTCAGATATTGAGTGTTGAAAATTTTTTATTTTTTTTTCTTGACAACCAAAAGTCATATTGAAAAAATCCAAAACCACGAAAAAGCTTGATCGATTTGATCAAATATAAAAAAAACATCGATATCATCGAAAAAGAGAAAAAATCCAAAAAAAATAAGATTATTAAATATTTTTTGCTCCTAAATCCTTCTTAAATGTCTGATTTCAGCATTTTATGTATAAATAAGGTATAATATTTCCAATCCACACATAAAAATGCAAGAAATCAAAAAAACTTAAATTGAAAAATAAGATTATTTAATATTTTTTGCTCCTATATCCTTCTTAAATATCTACTTTCAGCATTTTATGTCTAAATAAGGTATAATATGTCCAATCCCCGCATAAAAGTGCAAAAATCAACCAAAATTTTAAATTGGAAAATGAGATTATTTAATATTTTTTGTTCCTAAATCCTTCTTAAATGTCTGATTTCAGCATTTTATGTCTACATAAGGTATGATATGTCGAATCCAAACATAAAAGTGCTAAAAATCAACAAAAAATTTTAATTGGATAATAAGAGTATTTATTTTTCATTGAATCTTTCGTTTCTGAACGACTTAAAAATGGAGGAGGTATACAATTCGACTGATTGTCTGAATTTTTTATATCTGATCGCGCTTTTCGCATTTATTCATTTGAAAGAGGACTACTGAGAGTTGGTCCTAAGAAATATAAATCCAACTGTTCAATCTACCAAAAAAACTTACTTCCAGAGAGACTAGAGATGCATTTTTACGATTGAAAGAACGATGAATTTTACATTTCTCAAAAACTTTTGCACTGTAAGATTCTTGCCGCTATGTATGTGTAGTAAAATCGCTGAATATAAATGAACGATCAATAAATTTGATGACTAATAAAACACTCAAAAATATGAAATAAATGATTTTTTACACAAAAATAAGACTGACTTTTATTAATTGGTGCAATGAAATACAAAATAATTCTATATGTTCTGATACTTTTGAAATTGGTGCCAAATGTCTTCTACCTATCTACGAGTATAATTGCACAACTTAAAAATTCCCAGTACCAATAGAATTAATTTGTATTTTCCAGTGCACCAACTAATAAAAGTCGATCCTATTAAAAAAATATTAAGTAGACATAATGGATGTATCCCATGAGGCGGGTGTATTCCATATTCCACTTCAGAAAAAAAACTTATTTGAAGGTATTTCTATGATACCATTTCATTCTATCTAGATTGCTTTGGGCAAAATAACTGTACTTAAACCTTAAGAATATATCCCCAATGTTGTTTTCTAATAGATTCCTAGTAGAACCTATAAATAAATAGATGCAGTATCTGGTATCCGAAAAAAATAATCTCAAAAACTTGATAATTGAGTAATAGAATCACTCCAAACAGAAAATTCCGAATCTATTGATTACTAACGTATACGTTTTTTCAATGCAAATGCTTACTTTCTTTTATATATTCATAAATTTCAATCTTATTTCCTTCAGACCTCCATGGAGACTGAGCGTTGCATCGGTTCTCCAGTGCCAGATCGGCCGTCCAGCACGCAGAGCAGTCGCTCCTCCACACCCTTTGCCCTTCCATTCCCCACACTACCCACCTCGCTGCTGGAGGTCGGGATGATGCATCATGCTCTTCTCGGCGAAGAAATGTTCAGATGTTCATCGTGCATGGCCGCCTTTCCTTCTTTGTGGCTTCTGGAACAGCACACCGCCTTGCAGCACATTGGTACTTCTGGATCACTGGATAAGCCTTTCGTTTGCGAACAATGCGGACAAAGCTATCGATACAGGTATGTATGTATATATTATTAGGACGACTAGATCAAGTGGCAGGAAAAGCTTAATGCCGAATTTACACGGTTGCGGTATATATTATAGAATAGTGGAGAGCTACTAGTAGATTCACTCCTCGTCGACACGCCGTCAAACGCAAACGCCGAGCCACCCTGTCCAGTAGGTAGGTATTATAAGAGGCGAACATATCTGCTTTGCCAAGCGTCTTTGAAAAAGCTACAAAAAAGCCGACCCTCTCTTTTAACGCTATTTATCGCGGTACTTCTTCACTATACAGTGGATTTAGCAAGTACTGTCCATAATCAATAACAAAAATTTTGTTTACCATGATGGTAATTTAATTGAAATGGCTGACACTTGTAGAGATACATACGATATTTCTGCCAAAGAACTGGCCAAAGAAGATTCAGAATATTATCGAAGTTGCATGTAGATGACACAAGTAAAATTCAAAGAATGATCCTCCAAAACCCATGATTTCCAAATAATATTTTTGTACAAAGTTATTTTTTTCTTCATCGAGAATGTGGTGTCTACGGAGAGGGTTGTTGATATTGCAGTCCGACAGGGGTTGGTTTTGAGACCATTATTATTTATTATTTCTGGCAATGATCTTGCAATCAGTGGTCCAGGGGCTGCTTTCAACCTCTTTGTAGATAATACATCTTCATCATGTAGTGGAGAATCTCTTGAACTGACTATAGAAATGTCACGTGTGCCGCGGTCTAGAACAGAGGAATGGTTTAAGCCTAATAGACTACTACTGAATAGGAAAAAAACACATGGAGTGATCTTCGCTTTAAGGGATCTGATCGGTGTGCATGAGAATCCTGAGAGTGTAAAGTTTCTTGGGGTTTACATTGATGTTGGACTTAAGTTTGTGCATCACGTCTGCGCTGTGTGTGACCGACTTTAGGAGTGCTGCTTATGCTCTAAAGCAGCTTAGTGCTGCTTTCTCAACTATGACGCTTATTACGCGGTAGTACACTCCGTCCTGTTATATGAAGTTCTTGTGTGGGGCCATTCGAACAATGTGGATAGTCTTCCGACTTGCAAAGGAGAGTAGTGAGGTTAGTTGTTGGGCTCTCTTTTAGGAAAGATTGCAGGGATGCATTTCGAATGCAATGCATAATCACGTTTCCCTCGCTCTCCATGCTGGAAACCATTCTTTATGTGAAAAGTAATGAAGATAAGTATCTGAAAGACGGTGACTTGCATGACTACAACACTCGCAATAAAAACAATTTGGCTGTAGCTTATAGACGGCTAAAAAATGTCAGAGAGGACCAGGCTCTCTCTCTCTTTATTTGCGATGTCTTTAATGTTTAATTAAATCTAATTATAATTAATTACTTGATTTATTTGAATGTGTTTAAGTATTGTGATTTTTTTTAAAATATAAGATTTATTGGACTATTTTGGCCTTTGTAAGTACTATGTACCCAAACATCAATAAATTATCTATGTATCTATCTAAATATCCTGGATACTCGTGTCCAATACACTTGAGCCAGTGAAAAGACAAGAGTGGAGATGCTACTTTTCCATGTAAATTGAACCTGCTGCTATTCACTTGACGTAACTACTCACTAAAGAATCTACTTACTATAGCACTAAATCAAGGAGCCTACAGAGTTAAATTAGATACATTTTGCGTGAACTCCTAGATTTTATCGTTTACTGGCCAGCACAGTTTGACACTGTGCTGCTCGTCTGTTCCAAAATAAAACGAGTATAGGACAGGAGCTTGTTGATCAAACGCTGACAGGTTTATTTCGACTATTCGGATGTTCCAGTGTAACACCAGCACAATATGGTGTCAGTTGATCAGACTTGGGTCGAATACTGGAATCCGGTATTCGAATACGAATCCTGAATACTTAATTCTAAATTGTATTGGAATAATCCAGATTCGAATACAAAGAAAAAAAAGTATTTGAATACCGCTGTATTTGAATACGTGTATTTCAGGAATATTCCAACTAAAAAAAACATATCTATGCGCACATAAAAATTGTTTTTTTCTATGTTCTGTTTAGAAAAATATATAACAAAAATAAGAAATCTATAATAAAACTTAAAATATATTTTTTTCATACACAGTTTCAATAAAAGAGATTTGAAAAACAATATTAAAGTTATGAATAAAACATAAAATGCTTTGATACACGCTTCAGTTGCGTTAAGCGTAACGATTACTAGGATTCGAATAGTGGGTATTCGAATACTGGGTTTCAAAAACGGTATTCAGAATCCAGAATACCGAGTACTGTGCAAAAAATTATTCAGTCGAATAATAAATACCAAATACACAAATGTAATCGAATAGTATTCGAATACCAGCCAAATGTATTCTGAATAGGATTCAGAATACCGGGTATTCGAATACTACCCATGTCTGCAGTTGATGATGTCCTTTAATACCGAATTGGATTGAGGAATATCTCATTTCGCATTACTTGCTGCAAGTATTTCAACCGTGTTAATTCGACTTAATTCAGATAAGAGTTAAAGGTTTTCCAAAGGGATATAAGTATGATAGCGAAACAGATTCCACGAATGTGAAAAGTTAAATGACAATTTCCAAATTGAGATTGAGAATAATGAAATAGAAAAATTAAACATTGAGATTTAATCTTATATGGTGAATGATTTGTAAAACAGGTTTTCTTCTTTTATGTTTTAGTTATACAGTATGGAAACCAATTATGAAATACAAATATTTTTGCCTTTTTGCAGCGCTAAAATATGTTCAGTTCAGTAGAAACATAAACATATATTTTCGAACTCGTTCTCCTCCTTCTATAATTCTTAGTAAGGAAAGGACGTGTTGGCTTCAAGATGTTGGCGTCTACATGAAAACTTTTTGAAACATGTATATTTATTGACTGGTGCTTCAGTCTAATCAGGGCATCATATGGGACAAACTATCATTTTCATATTTCACACATAACAGCAGTATCAAAAAATATATTCAATAGATCCCTTTCGTTTATAAACACGTTTCTCAACTTTTCCATTCCAAATTTTCTGGCTTTGCGGCGACTGCTGATGGACTGTTAGCTAAGAGAAAATAGTCAAAGATAGAAGGCTAGAGTGACATATTGTAACGAACTTGGCTTTCTCGCCCTTATCGAGTAGGCGTGTGCGATTTGTCAGAGAGCGGAGCATCTTGGCGAGTACGGACGTTAGTGGGGAACGGGTGGTATGAGTGTAAGGCATACTGCTATTGGTCACCGATACATGCCAAGGTCAAAATTATATTCCGAAGCATCTAGTGAGTTCACGCTTGTGGTGGAATGTTCGTGGCGTTAGAAGATGTCCGTTGAAGATTCGAGAAGGAGCCATCTGGTTTATGAATAACAATAGAAATATCATGTATATTGTATTATTATAGCTGGCCAAATATATATAATAATATGTAATCGTCAGGAATCGATAGTTGCAACAAAGCTAATCTCTAGTTTTCACACTGTAGAGCAGTGTTGCCATAGTTGCAAAGCAGAAAATCATTACAATCTTGTATGAAAAATCGCACTTCCTTCGCTACTTTACTATAAGATACAGATGGACGTAATGATAAAATGAGATTTTTTTTTTTAAAATAGGCCAAAGAATACCTGCATCAATAAATAATGAAAATAAAACATTTCTGGAAAATCATTATAAAACTAATTGCTCCTTTCACGATTTATTGCTACTAATAGCAAGGCCATCATGAGTGTAGATTCCACAAAACCATCCTTAGTACGGCCACTGTTGTCCTGAGATATCACTCTAGCCTTCTTTGTTTGACCGCTTGCATTTGGGACGCATAAGAGGACTAGCAGTCCACGTATTTACAAAGTTTGGCAGAGCATCCTTCCGTTCACGATGACACTGTCCTGCCTGCTTAGCTTTGGTCTTTCTGCTGACAGTACCTTATGTCATATCGAAGACGACCTACTCTTATTGCTGAGTACGTCAATGCCTTCACCGTTGCTACAGGTTTCATAAAGCTCATGATTGTATTTCCTCCTCCAACTTAGAATTTTCCTCTCGTAGGTTTTCGAAAAATCACTCGCTCGCCCAATACATGCAAGATGTCGGTAGAAAAACGTTAATTTCTTTCCAAATTTCGGTTAGTTCAAATGATCTGCTTCTCTCATTGCGATGCGTTTCCAAAATTCTGCTACCTTTACAGTTATTTATCAGTGAGTCTAAATGAATGTATTAAATTGTTTCATATCTTGCTAGCATTATCGAACCTATGAATTGTCAGGTTATAAAAGTGGTTTAATTAAAATATTCGCAGAGTTACCAAAAATACTGAAGAGTAGTCTAATGATGGTGAAAAGATTGCTGTTTTAGTTTTTTTTCTGCTTCTATTCAATTTTTTTTCATTGATTCTCCGCCATCTCATATATGTTCAGCAGAATACCTCTTCAGATCCCATTTATGTATATCCTTTCTGATTCCACAAAACTCGTAAAATTGAAAATTTCTATTCCGTCTTTTTCCTAAAATCTTTAGTCTTCAAAGGAGGACAGCACTGTAGCATTTATTTATTGATCGTTTTACTACAGAATTTTAGAGACATGACTTGATTATTTTAGATCTCACGTTTAAATTTTCAACTAAGCATTTCGGAATACACGTCACGAACCTCCGCTATAACTTTGTTTTATATATACTCGTAAACCTATAGCTAAGATGGTTAGATGTATGTCCAAGCATTTCTATTGCAACTTGTACAATATTTAATATTAATTCAGGTCAGCATACGTGAAGCACAGAGAACAAAATCACCGAGCCCGACTGCCAGCCGATAAACTTTTCTCGTGTGACGTTTGTGGAATGCAATTCAGATATTTGAAGTCATTCAAGAAGCACAGACTTAACCACGCCTTGGAAAAACTGCACGGCAAGAGTGGGGACATACCCAAGGAGGTGAAGTACAATGCCGAAGAGGAAAATTCAAGAGGCGTCCATGAGAATAGTAGCGATCACGTGTCCAGCTCGAATGAAACGATCAACATCGAAGAAGAAAGTAGCCCCATTGCGGTTAAAAAGGAGAATGTTGCCGATGATATTGCAGGTGAAATATGATTCTTTTTTCTAATTATAACTAATTACACACGCAATCCAAACAAATTACATCTCAGTTTCTTATAACAACTTTGAAAGATATACATTATCGGATACAAGTATTGCAACAAATCGAAAAGAATCTTGAAATAGCAAAGATGTTTTAATTGCTCAAGCTTATACTTGGCATAAACCTCTTTGTTTAGTCCCTTTAAAGGTTAGTCATTAACTGGTATTCATTGCTTGTTGTCTAAAACCCTGAATCCTTTACTTCTCTACGTGTGTGCACGTAAATTTTGTTACAAGCTTAGAACACTGCAAAATATAAAAATAACAGAAATACTTTACGAGCAAGTGTGCTAATTGTCATACTTATTTTACTTCTGCCACGAAATACAACGCAAAATTTTTGAATTTTGAAACTAGTGTTTTCAGAAATTACTTTTGGAGTATTATATCTATGTATTGCCAATAGCAAAAGTATTAAATTAAAATTGTTACTCATCGTGTGTGTCAATTGTTTTTCATTCAACCATAAGCTATTTTGCAGCTGAAGGCACCTCATCGGACGCCGAAAAGACCGAAACCGAGCAGGATGATACAGTCGATTCCATGGCGTACACCTTTCGCAGTGGTGGCCCCTCCAATGAGCTGCTTCCCACCACACCGGAATCTTCATCCTTGGTGAACTTTCTGCGCAGCGATGCCGCCGATCGACAGCGAGAACGCCGCTTCGCTTGTCCCTTTTGCGGCAAGTGTGTTCGCAGCAAGGAGAATCTCAAGCTGCACGTGCGCAAGCATACTGGGGAACGTCCATTCGTATGTCTGTTCTGTGGTCGTGCGTTCGGCGGCAAAAGCGACTTGACAAGGCACTTACGCATTCACACGGGCGAAAGACCGTACCATTGTGATATGTGTGGCAAGTGCTTTGCCAGGGCAGATTATCTTTCAAAGCATCTAACGACACATATTAATACGCCACGTTGATGTGGAATATTATTATTGTTGTAGTAGTATGTTTGTCACCGTAACTGAGCCTTAATTAATTGCAAACGGGATATTTTTAATTGAACAACAGAATCAAACTGAATGATTTTTCACCTATTACGGCTAAAGCCTTGAGATTCCTGATTGAAAATTGAAACAATGTTTTCATATTGATGTCGCTAGTATTTCAGTATCATCATCAATCTAGTATATTTGCGAATGTTAATAACCATTTTTCAAACCTGGGTTATTTAATTTATTTAGACTATTTATTTACACTTTAGAATTTATAAAAGGGGTTAAGAACCCTCGAACGTTAAATCCATACTTTTAGAAAGTCACTGATAATATATTAACAAAAAAACGAGGTCGCCGCGCTTACCTAAAAATCTGTTATTAAACGTTCTTGGTTCTAGTTCTTTAAGGTGGGTTCTATTTTGCTATAGACAAAATATTTATTATTAAACACTAGGAACTTTTGAATAAATATTCATAAAAGAGCCTCTACTCCATATGCGTTTAAATCGATATGGAGCAATTTCTGGTTTGAATCACTTCTGAACATTTGTAGTTTCCAAAACTCAATTGTAATGAAGTGATATTTCATTCGTAAAGCTAATACTAGTGTTTTTTAAATGGTCATTGTTATCTGCTTATTTTTTTTTTATTTTTTTCGGAATGACAAAAATATAAAGTGCGATTAATTTGATCTCGAAAGGACATTCAGATCTTAAGGCTTTAGTCAAAATACAGAAAATTGATATAAGCTTGATAGAGAAAAAATTATTTATATACCACATAATTTGTCACAGAAAGTGCCTAAACACAACAATCACTAGTACTTTTTCCACAATCCATTGAAGAGGTTTATGTTTATGAAATGGTTTTAAAGTCACACATCAAATAGTCGGGAATTCGGGTGAAACTCAAAACAACGCAATACCACTATGAGCGTAAGCAAGTGTTAAACAAACACTATTTTATTATGACACTTAAAAAACTAAAGAGTTTTATCCACATTTCCATAAATTCAGACACAGAAATTTTGTGTAACCGTCCTTAAAATCAGCCTAAGACTCAATTTAACGTTTATTTGGCTGTGATTAAACTTTAGGTTTTTGTGATATAATGCATCGTATTATTTTATAATTTTAAGGAGAAGTTACCAAAACTTTAAGCAATATTAATAAGTGACATTGACGAAGTCTATACTCTAGTCAAAAAAATATTCGACATATATACTTATATAATGGTGTCGTTACTCGTTACCCCAGTATGTGCAAAGGAACATCTAACGCATAACCTTCATTTTTCATTAAATAGCAACTATTTATAATAATAATAAAAAATATTTTGTGCCAAATGGATGTACCTCACTTTTAAATGGAAACGAATATAGTTGTGTTAAGTTAGCTCAATATTATCCTGGTAAAAGTAATGTTAGCACTGTTCTTGACTAAAATTTTTAGTCTAAAACGGTGTTGAAATAATTTTGAGCATTCATTTGTGAGAATCAATAAACACTTAAATGTTTAACATCGAAATCCTGCCTCAATAATAAACCCATATTTTTGTATAAGTGTACAAAATACGTCCAAATACAAATAAATATGCTGATTATTGTTAATCATTTTACAAAACTTTGTTGCTCAATACAATATAATAATATATAGAGATATAAACTTTTATCACTGACACAGATGTTAAACATTTATAATTTTTCTTTATCAAAAATCTAATGTACGGAAGTCCCCAATTTTTCTATGTTTGGAATTTCGAATACTCTCATTAAAATGCATCCATATTAGAGCAACATAGAATATTGGGAATTTCTCAAAAGAAATATTTATAAATACTATTGCTCCGATTTTTATTAGGTATATAAAACAGCAACTTGTATGTTTCTAGAGATGGATATAAATTGCACAAATCGGAGCTCTCCAAATATATTTGTATAATTTACATAAATATTACATTTGTTATTTATGTGTGATAACTGCAAGCAGCTTTTATACAAATACCATAAAGATGATATTTATTTTGATACAGGTGTGCCTTCTCTTTTACTTTACTGATAAAAATATTTCTAATTCAGACTCCAACTAGAATAATTATTCTTAACAGCTCCATTTAGTTCTCATATAATCTGAGAGTCTATTACCTCACGTTGTTTGTCCGATAAACGGCAAATCCCAACTAATATTCACTTAATGCGATGATTAATTCACAAGAGAGAGTCTTTAAAAAAAATCAGATAACAAATTTCATTACCACTTATATTCCATTCCTGTCAATTATTCTTATAGCTCCTCCATTTGATTTTATATGGTTTGTTTTGAATTTTTAATTAACCAGAAAACCTATCCGTAAATCATTTATTTCTGTTTGTCCATTGGCTTCATTTTAATGCGTTATCGAGCGTAAACAGTAAAAAAATCTGTTATCAGACCAATTGGCAATACAGATCAACAATGAGTGATGACATAAATCATTTAAAGTTTTGCCAAATTAATTATTTGATTCAAGTAATATTTTATAACGCTCATTCAGTATCGAAGTGTATTGTTTCACGTGAGTTTTGTTACTAAAATCAGCTAAAATCACAGATCTAGATGTCGTATGCGAGTGGATTTAATTAAATTGTGATATTTCAAAATTTGTACGTTTAACGAGTAAATAGTTACAGTATAAATCATTCAGCGAATGGAAACGTCTCCACATATTGGATGAGCATTTTAAAGTTCTATACAAAATGCTAGCATATATACCTTAGATCAAAATAAGCTTATTTAACTTAATACAAAAATCTGGTGTGTCCACTCACACGAATGACTACTGCTCTCAAAAAATATATTCATCTTGCCAAGAAAAATATTAATCATCATATTAAATTTTGACCTTGTAGCCAGAATATGAATAAACATAAAAATTTACAGTTCATTTGAGCATAAAGAGCTTTAGAAAGAATATCAGACAATTTTCATCAAAATCGAGCTTGATGTCCATTCTTTGTCACTGGCGAATGGTATCAATACCTTACAAAACAAAAACGAAAGCAACAATTCGGCTCATCCGTTTGAGAGATAATCTTGACAAAGAACGAAAGATAGACAGACAGACAAGTGGCTGAAAGTATATTTCCACCTGAAAAAAGGGAAAGAGACAGACCTCGAAGAAGCTGACAGAGAGACGATATCGATGATGACATGGCAGCCGAAGATTTAAGACAGGATATATTATATGGCAAACCTGGGAGCGGGGAAACGGCCATAACGGTTGAAACCAGATAGGTACACATATATACTGCGTAAAAACTCTTAAATGATTGAAATCTACCATATTTTTTTACTGAACCAAGACAAAATGTTTACTTCTGTTATGTTTGGAATGGTGACGTCATCACTTCAGAAAAAGAATTATGAATTTCACTTGAAATACTACACTATTTAATTGAATGGGATATCACTTAACTAGAATAATTATTTTGGCATATATCACATTCTTCTATGCAGAAAGACTGTTAATGACTTGAAGTTCCTTTCTATTATTTCTTATCAAATTAATTAAACATGGTCCTTAAGCACAAATATTCCTTCCATATATAGCAAAAGATTTAACTTGAATGATCAGGCTATTCAAAACAATGTAAATAGAAATAGTGAAAGAAAAAATGTTCCTAATAAACATAATTAGTCGAAGATATTTTTCTGTATTTGTGTAAATAGTCATCTCAAGTCTCATTTTTTTGGCGAAAGGATATTTCGTTAAATATATACATACATTATATTGAATATGATTGAATAACACATATAGGAGGGGCATAGACTTAAAAATTACATGTGCTTAGATGTCGTTCTCGGTGTTATGTATAGTATGTGGTTAGAAATTAATATTTCGCATTATCTACACATATTTAATGGTTACCCCTACAAGAATATACAAGTGTTAATCATCTATTTGATGCTTTTGAATTGCTTAAGATAAACTTGTCAATTAAATAAAAAGATTGCGTCATACTCGTCAAGAGCCTAGAAAGCCCCATTCATGCCCAAAAAACATGAAATGCCTACAAATTCATCTAGGGACACAGCATGCTCTTCAGTATCCACAGATAAACTTAGCAATCTGTCCAATAACATTCACTCAGTCAAGAGATTAATTTCTTAACTATTATCAAAATGTCTGTGTTGGAAAGTATCGGCAACCGGACACCGACACGAGCATCCTAACCGCCAACATGTTATTTGTTCCTACACACAAACGAACATGTCGACCGTTTCAGCTTCCAACTACTTTCACCAATATGGTAAGCCAACAGTTCGAATAAACCCATCTACGTTTGGAAGCTAGCGCGGTCAGAACAACATGGCGATTTCTTCCAACACGGACCAAGCTTAAACATGTTCGTAAATCTACGGCGATTATTATTTTGATAATAGTTAATAAATCATTATCTTGGCTGAGTAGGTAAATCATGTTGGACAGATTACTACGTATTTGTGTGGATTCCGTCATAGTTGGGCTCGAAGAAAGTTCGTCGAATCCAACATGTTCGGGAATGAATGAGCGACGTGGTTAATTTGTCACTCCCAACAAACTCTGAAAACCCCCCATTCACGTTCGAACATGTTGGCCCCAGCGTGTTCTCTTAGGTGTCTAGGATCAACAAACATATTGGCAACTGGAATGCTTGGTTCGGTGTCCGGCTTGCCTATACCTTCCTACACGGTTCAAGCATCGAACATGTTGGTAAATGTATATCGATTTGAAGAACATATTTTGATAATTAATCATTCTAATGAGTAAAGAAATGATGTTGGGCTTATTGGTATCATATGGATATCGTCGGCCATGCTGGGATTCTAGTTGAACTCCAAGAAAGTTCATCGAGACTATCATGCTCGACCGTGAATGGGGGGCTTAATACGACTATCATCTGAATATTATAGATAAACGGGGCAGCCATTAGGTATAATATACTAAATCTAAATTGTTGTTAAATCTAATATGCACACAACGAAGTATATTAATACTGTTTCCCAAATATTTGTGATTCAACTCATCAATTAAATATAAATCTTATAATATTATGTAATTGTGATGTATATTGTTTTCAAAATTCATTCATTTCCATTAAAAATGTAAATTGTTAAGATATAAATGTATATGTATATTCAGCTTAGTTTCATGGTCATTTATATTGAAAAGATTGGGATTGCTCAGATGAAAAAAAGCAAAATATGGTGCTGCAATTTGAAAGAATATAATGTGATATTGAAACGTTGACTAGTTTAGGGATAAGGCATTTTAAACTTATGTATGTTTATAAAATTCGGGTATATAATAAAATGCTAGACAAAGATTTGATTCGTATTCATAAATAATATGAAAAAAGTGTTCACTACTGTAATAAGGTAAAGATAATTTAATTATCCACCATTTATCCTACAAAATTCATTATAAGTACATTATTAGAATTGAAGCAATAATAATATACATATTTACGTAATTCCGAGTGTAAACAAAATAAATTAATTTTCAATTATTTTATCTCTTTTTAAGGCAAATCCTCAGTATTTTTTTGTAATTGGTAATTTTTAATTACCACCTAACCTAGCTTCATTCAAATGCAAATGTTTTCGGTAGTGGATTATCAACGGTTATTACAACTAAATCTAAACCTATTTCACTTTTTTTGTTGTGATCAGTAGTTGTCAACAGATTGATTCAATAACTTTCGAAGTGATTTCGTATTGATATCTATAAATATTTATGTCTAGTATTTATATACTTACATTATCTTCCAAGAGAGGATTTTGGTAAATACCTACCACAGACAAAACATCTCTTTGAAAAGATTTGTTTGTCGTCCATGTTTGAAGGATACATCTTATTCGATATATTCAAATTGTGTGAAATTTTAATTGGAATTAAAGGTTGAAATATGTTACAATACTTCAACGTTTTAGTATTGGATTGAAAATATTATTTATTCCGTCTTCAATTGGTCTTAAATTAAGAATAAAATCTGAACACAAGCGTCTATATCGATAGCTATAACCTTTATATAAATAGATATAACATAAATTTCAAAATATTTGTGTAACATGTTCATAAGAAAATTAAAATATTTATAAAAATTAAATGGCTGTATAATTTTTGATGTCGTGTAATATACAAGAGAACCATAAAAGTGTAATTTCCATGTATGAAAAATGTACATGTACAAATAGAAATTTTATTGTCATATTGTGTTTATCCTGCCCCTAATCCAAACGTTTTCATCTTATTATAATGCTTATCCCTCGAAACAAAATTCATTTCAGTCAGTAACGTGCTCAAAATAGAGATATCACCCTTAGTAGGTACACAAAAATGTACTGAGAAGGTCAGTCTAGTTGGCCCCCTATCTAAATGTAACCAAAACAGGAAGTAGTAATTTAATTGTGCTAGAACTGTAATGTGCTGCAAAAAACTTCAAATGTGCTGCTTACTAAAGCCTACATTTATGTATATTTTTGAAGGGGAGCTAACTCGTGTATCAGCCCCTCGTTAAAGTTGGAGAATTAAAATTTCCCTAAGTTCAAAATCATTTTGTGGGTATTACAAATGAGGGGGGGCAGCTCGACTCTCAGCCCCCCGTTCAAGTTGGAAAATTCAACTTTTATTATTTGTATTCGGTCGTGCTCCCGTTGTGCTGCATTGTGCCGGTATAAAAAATATGCGGGTTGAAAGTTATGATCCACCTACAGATGTACAGTGCATCCCATTTTGGTTGAGACAGCCAGGTATCTCGTTTGTTGTTGAAAATAGAACCTTGCGGTTTTCGCGTTCCTTTGTCACTTTCTTGTGAAACTTAAGATGGCCCGAACAGATTGTGCCTAACTTCTTTTGTTCATAAGTGACAGGGCGTTTTTGAAAATTCCCATTTTTTGGATTCCCCCAGATTTACGAAGTTTCTCAGCGATAATGTCTAAATGAAAACTTATCCCATAGAGAATTTTATGCAGAATCCATTGGCGCACACAATTTTTCTCTTCGGGGTATGGTAATGGATATACGACTCAAACTTATATTTTTTTCAATGGAACACCCTATATTTTATTATCTCATTAAATTCCTGATTTTTTTCCCTTCAAAATAATATATAATATATGAACATAAAGTTTCAAAAAATGCTCCAAAATCACTAAAACATTGAATTTTAATAGGGGGCTATGGTTTATTCATACAAAAAAGGTTCCAATTGACAGAATATTACATGCGAATTTAAAAAAAAAAGAAACAAAAACAATACTAACGCTAATTCACTAACAAAACACAAAACTTATTTATTGAATTGTTCAATTTGATATCCATTTTCACTAACACATAATTGGCTCACTTTCTCAATCTCTCTCATAATGCATATAAAATATTAAGGGCCATCTTCGTAAATTCTAGAAAGCTTCCTCTGCTGTTAGTATATAGTAGTAGTAGTATATAGTATAGTTACTCACAAGATAAACACGCGGATAACTTAGCCAATAATACAGCAGCCAAGAAGAAGAAGGCCAAAAGAGACGAAGCCGAGAAAATGATTCAAGAAATGAGCAAACAAGGAGTCATTGAGCCATCAAATAGTCCATGGACCATGGAAAAGTGGATACTGGCAAGTTAGAATGTATTCCGCAGATCGAGAAATGTGTGCTTTCTCGATAGGATCAGGGCTCTGGCAATTCACTGTGATGCTGTTTGGACTATGCAATGCTCCCGCTACATTTCTAAGAAATGTTATCTGTTCCGACGTGAAGTAAGATATGTGGGTCACATCGTATCTGGGGACGGCGTCACAGCAGATCCAGAAAAGACAACAGCCATTAAAGAATGGCCTATTCCCAAGGACAAGCATGATATTAGAAGTTTTCTGGGCTTGTGTACCTACTACCGACGGTTCGTGAAAGGTTTTGCCAACATCGCTAAACCTTTAACTAACTTAACAGAAGAAGACAAAGAATATTCCTGGAATGACGAGTGTCAGAGAGCTTTCGAACAACTGCAAGAAGCTCTTATCAGCGCACCAATCTTGGGTTATCCTAGGCATAATAAATAATAATAATAATAAATAACGTTTATTGACAATTTAAGAAATCACATTTTTGTCAACAAACAACAATATTAAAACCTACGAGACTAAAAAGTCTGTTTGTAGGGTAATTATAAATAACATATTTTTAAATCAATTAATAGCTAATTGGTAAGAAACAAAGCATTACAAATAAATAAAAGTATGGAATATCATATGTAGATATAAGTTCTATCACCTTTGAATAATGTTTCTGATGAATTCTCTAGAGTTACTTCTTAAGAAATTATAAACCTCATTGTTTAATTTTCTGATTGTACTTATATTTTTTATAATTTTGGGTAAATAATTATATGCTTTTGGTCCTAAGTACATACAATTTTTTTGACCAATATTTTTATTTTTAAATGGTATAACAATGTTTTGCTTTTGTCTAGTGAGATGACAGTGAGAAACAATATTATGATCTTTTTTATTCTTAAACTGATCTATTACAAGAATTTTGAAATAAATTTGTATTGGATCAAAAATATTAATTTCTTTATATAATAAATTACTTGGATATCTGCTATTTTTCTTCAATATTATTTTTAAACAACGCTTTTGTAAAATTTCAATTGGTTTTAAATGCGTTTTAGAAATTCCCCCCCAACCTATTAAACCATATTCAAGATGTGGTTTGAATAGACTGAAGTACAACAATTTCATATATTTATAATCCAATATATTTGATAGAATTTTGATTTTAAATAATATTCTTCTTAATTTAGCACCTAGGTATGTTACGTGTCTTTCCCATTTGAGATGGCTATCTAAAATAATACCAAGATATTTAATTTCCTGTTTTGAGTAAATAATTATTTCTGAATTTATTGAGATTTCATTTAATTCCGGAATACCTTTACCAGAACTACAAAAAGGAAGAAAAAATGTTTTATTAAAATTAATTGAAAGAAGATTTTTGTTCAGCCAGTTTATAATATTGATGAAATCAATTTCAATCTCAAGTTTTAAATGTTTCCAATTTTCGTTTTCATAATAAATAACAGTGTTATCAGCAAAGGAAATAATTTTACTAGTATTTTCTATTGAAAAAAAGTTATTAATATATATATATATATATATATATATATATATATATATATATATATATATATATATATAATAAAAAGTAATGGACCCAAAACAGTATCTTGGGCTACACCACATGATATAATTTGTGTTTCACTTATTGTACCATTTAGTTTAACTTGTTGTTTTCTATTTGATAAATAGGAACAAATAAGATCGTGAGCTAAGCCCCGTATTCCAATTTGTTCTAATTTTTCAAGTAATAATTTGTGATTGACTGTGTCAAATGCTTTTGCTAAATCCAAAAAAATACCTATAGCTGGTTTTCTATTATCAATTGAATTATAAATCAGACAGGTTAAATCTTTTATTGCATCTTGAGTTGATTTTTTATTTCTAAAACCATATTGCATATTGGAGAGTAATTTATGCTTTTCAAAAAAATGATAAATTCTATTTTTAATTATTTTTTCTAATATTTTTGATACATTTGAAGTTAGAGAAATCGGTCTATAATTCGTCATATCTGTTTTGTTTCCATGTTTATAAATTGGTATAACTATTGATTTCTTAAATTCTTCTGGAAATATTCCTGTAGATAATGATTTATTAAATATATTCGAAAGAGGTTCACTGATATATTTACATAAAATTTTTAGTGTTTCATTTTTTATCTGATCAGGACCTGGTGATTTGTTATTTTTTAATTTATTTATAATATCTTCAATTTCATATTTATCAGTTGGATATAAGAGTATTGTAGATTTTGATATATTCCGGATTTCGTTCAAGTTGTTAAATTTTGATTGTTTCATATGTTCTACTAATTTATTTCCAACATTACAGAAAAACTTATTGAATTCTGTACATATGGAATTTGGATCATTAGTTATTTCATTTGAAGAATTTTTAATTGCTCTGACATTATCTTTCATTTTATTTGAGGTTAATTGGTTTATCACATTCCACAATTTTTTTGAGTCACTGGTGTTATTTATTTTATTTTTGTAATAATCATTTTTGACTTGATTTATCATTTTAGAAAGGATCTTCTTATATTCTATATATTGATTTTTTAAGGTAATATTATAAGGGCATTGTTTTAATTTTCTATACAGCTCATTTTTTATTCACTGAGATTATAAGTGACTTTGTAATCCACGGTTTTCTCTTTCTCTCGTTACTTTTAATTGTAGTTATACTTGTTGAATTTTTAACAGCATCTTGAATTATGACGGAAAATTCGTGTTGGACACAGATGCCAGTAATACAGCTATTGGTGCTGTCCTCTCTCAAATTCAAGACGGGAAGGAGAAAGTGATTGCCTACTTCAGCAAGGTTTTGTCCAAATCAGAGAGGAATTATTGCTTTACCAGAAGGGAACTGTTGGGAATAGTGAAAGCCTGTGAACACTTTCATAAGTATTTGTATGGTCGCCGGTTTCTGGTTAGAACTGACCATGCAGGGTTGAAGTGGCTCTTGGCTCATAATCCTAAAGAACAAGTGGCAAGATGGTTAGAACGTCTTCAGGAATATGACTATGACATCGAGCACAAGGCAGGAAAAATCATGGGAACACAGATGCCTTATCCAGAAGACCGTGCAACTCTAATTGCACCCACTGCTCGAAGATGGAAGACAAGCTTTGCCCTATATGACGAACAACCTTAGAAAATGAGGAATGGCAGCCCGAACAAATGAAACTGGCCCAAGAGAACGACCCATGTTTGAGAGTAGTCTTGGAGTGGATGCACAGTAAAAAGAGGCCATTTGGCAGGATATAAGCTTACGAAGCCCGGAAGTGAGAGCATATTGGAACCAATGGGACTGTCTTGTCTTAAGAGATGATCTGCTGTATAGAACCTTTGAGTCTGAAGATGGCACTGAATCCAGTATAGTGCTGTGGATATTGCGGGGCCATTTCCTGAAACGGACAGTGGGAATAAGTATATCCTGGTAGCAATGGATTACTTCACAAATTGGACAGAGGCGTACGCAACCTAACCTAACCTAACCAACAAGCATCAACCGTCGACGAGGTGTTGATGAAATAATTCTTTTCTCGTTTTGGCGTTCCTCTTGAAATCCATTCGGACCAAGGAAGAAACTTCGAGTCAGCCCTGTTCCAAGATGACTAATAGTTACGAACAAGACCAGAACGACCCCTTTGAATCCTCAATCGGACGGAATGGTAGAGAGAATGAACCGAACCATGGGCAAGAACCTCTCTAAGGTTGTCTGAGAACATCAGAGAGATTGAAATCACTACATCCATTTGTTCCTGATGGCCTATCGGGCGGCTGTGAATGAAACATCTGGTCAGACTCCTACTAGTTTAATGTTGGGGCGCGAGTTACGCCTACCCTGTGACCTTGAAATCGACCGCAGACTTACAGAGGTCAGTGTCGCAGGAAAAGAATACGTCGAGAAATTGAGAATCAAAATGGATAAAGTCCACGAGCTAGTCAGACAAAACATCCAGCTTGCCAGTGATCGAATGAAGCACCACTAAAATATTCGATGAGCTGATGGAAGTCTTCAACCTGGGATACCTGGTTTGGCTGTATAATCCCCAACGACGTCAAGGACTTTGTCCCAAACTCCAGAGGCAGATCCATATGAAATCATGAAGAGGATAAATTACGTCATCTGTCGTATCCAGAAGTTACCAAGGGGAAAACCTAGAGTGGTGCACATAAACCGACTCCCACCATACGCTGGATCAAACAACCAGGAGGAAGCACAAGTAGCCCTTCAAGAAGAGAACGTTGAAGAACAAAATGTCAGTTTCAACGACTTCATGTCCAACTACGCGGATCGGAAGGTCAGACTCGGTGTGACAGTTGAGGTTCAACAAGATCTTTTCAAACTGCCAGCCGACGTTTCTATTGCCCTTTGTGTAGCGGAGGATCTACGTATGGACCGAGGAATTGCTCTGGTGTTCAAAAGGAAGTTTGAAAGATTAGATGAATTGTCAGCCCAACGACCAAGAGTGGGAAAAGTTCTGCGACTAGCAGATGGTAATCGGAACCTCTTCTATTTGATTACGAAGAAGATATCTAGAGGAAAACCTACTTACAAGGACACCTGGTATTCACTGAAGAGCCTAAGGAATGAAGTCAGGAATTATGACATCAAGAAGTTGGGTCTTCCGAAAATAGGCTGCGGGTTGGACGGGCTGGATTGGAAGATTGTAAGGAGCATGATCGAATCTCTTCCAGGTCGCTGGCGTGCATATTACCGTGTGTTGCTTCAATCCAAAAGGAGTATACTCGGGAAGGACGATAGACTGTTACTTCTTCAACAAGGGTGTTTGCCTGGCAGGAACCATGTGCAGGTTTGCCATGGAACAGAAATGCAGCAAGGTACTACCAAGGATGATTCTGGTCGGGACGATCAGATGCTAAGGAGGGGGCAGTGTTATAAAATTTAGATTATATATATATAAATGCCCGCGTCAAACACGGTCAGTCTGTTAAATAGTCATAGTCAGTGAGTTAAAGGCGAGCAAGCAGAGAACACTGAATATAATAAACATAGCTAGCTGAACGCTAGGTGGCGCTCTGAATATAAATGTGTATATAGTTGTGTAATTGTTAGTGTAAATAAATAAGTGAAAATAAATCGAACCCAGTTTAAATATAAATTCCCGTTGCAATATATATACTTCCAACATTCATAATGATATATCAAGCGGTGTCAAAGTCTATTAACTTCGAACAAACGAACAGACATACCAACATCCATTTATATATATATATATATATATATATATATATATATATATATATATATATATATATAGATTATGAGCAACAGCAGAAGAAGCCTTCTAGAATTTACTAAGACGGCTCTTAATATTTTAAATGCATTAAGATGTATTGAGAAAGTGAGTCAATTATGTGTTAGGGAAAATCGACATCAAATGGAACAATTCAATAAATAAGTTTTGTGTTTTGTTAGTGAATTAGCGTTAATATTGTCTTTGTTTCTTTCATGGAAAATTCACAAGTAATATTCCGTCAATTGGAACCTTTTTTGTATGAAAAAACCATAGCCCACTAAAATTCAATGTTTTTGTTTTTTGGAGCATTTTTTTAAGACTTTATGTTCACATATTATATATTATTTTGAAGGAAAAAAATTGAGCAATTTAATGAGATAATAAAATACAGGGTGTTTCATTGATAAAATTATAAGTTTAAGTCGTATTAAAATACCCCAAAAAGAAAATTGCGTGCTCCACTGGATTCTGCATAAAATTCTCTATGGGATAAGTTTTGAATTTGACATTATCTCTGAGAAACTTCGTAGATCTGGGGGAATCCAAGAAGTGTGATTTTTCTAAAACGCCCTGTAACTTATGAAAAAAAAGAGTTAGGCAAAATCTGTTCAGGTCATCTTGAGTTTAACAAAAAAGTGACAAAGGAACGCGGAAGCCGCAAGGTTCTAAATTCAACAACAACCGAACTGTCTCAACCAAAATGGGATGCACTGTACATAGAAATAATTAATATCACTATTAACACATAATTATAACAGTCATACATGTTTCTGTATAGCATCCTGGAATATTTCATAGTTCAAGTAATCTCTTTATAGCAAGCCATCCTTTTCAATAAATTCACTGGTTCTCCTTCTTGTAATATTCTGCTAAACATAATGTTGACGTCCTGTAGTCCATCTAATATGTAGGTTGGTTACAAGGAAGTAAAACAGACAAATAAAAGTGATTTTTTGTCCTCACCTTTAATTTAATGTAGGTAGTTTAGATTTCATATCAACAAACTCGTAGTTCTGCTTAATTAAACTCAACTAAAGAACAATGACAAACGTACAAAATAAAGGATTAAAAATTCTTCTAGCAAGTGTAAGAGCTAGACATATCAAACACACTAAAACAAAATCACTTTTGTAACTAAACGAACCTAGAATTATCTTCAAAAGTTATATAAAAATGTGACATGACATGACAATCAATCTTTGAGGATTTCAAATCGTCATAACATTCCCATTTTTTATTCGCTCTCAAACAATATGCGGTAAGATGGCCAGGTGAAGAGATGCTGGCGCATTAGTCCCAACATAAGCAATAAACCCATTCGGAGTATATTGTACATTTTGCACTGCTATGTGAGGAGGTAAAGATTTTAATTGTATATTAAGGTACCACCAGTAACTTCCATAAATATGTAGCTTTTTTCAAAGTGATTTTACTTCTATTTGTTCTGCCGAAATCTGCTTTGGTACATTTTTATCAGTTTGCTCGATACGATTAAAGACCTGCTCCTGAATATCAACAATCAAACTGTCTTTTAAAATGACTGGAAGCATGGCTGTTATCAAAATTCTGATTCGCCCAAAACGCAGAGTTTTCGAATTAAGGTTTCCATTATGTATTGTGTGTCTATTCGAATTATTTTATTTGGAAGAGAGTCCCTCTTTGCAAATTGTTGCAATAATGCCTTCCCACGCATATTGTATGTTCTTATGTTGATGGCCTTTATAGTTTGCGCTACAATATTTTAAAGTAATGAATTCTGTTGTGAAAATTGTTTAAAGAAATGTCCGTGGTCACTTAAACTACAAAAAAGCTGTATTATAGAATCAAAGAAAAGTAATGGTAAAAACATGCATTTCTCATTTCTTAATATTGAGATTGGCACAATACGAACCGAATCGTTCAGATTAATCTTTAACCTCTCACTATTCTTTTTTAGATATGAAGATCTTTGTCTCTTTTTAACCACAACAGTACCTTTCCAATTTTCCTTAATTTAATTTAAATTTATCTTCGATTGGTCTCTTCGCTGTCCTATATATATATATATATATATATATATATATATATATATATATATATATATATATATATATATATATATATATATATATATATATATATAGAAAATTAGCATCGAGAGAACTTTCACCACGTTGCTAAGTAGCAGAGAAGATTGTGATAGGGGGCTCACAACCCAAGCTCTCAAAAAGAATACCATTAAATGGAACACTGATGGTTCTAAGACCACGACGGGGACAGGCGCTGAAGTGTTTGGGAATCGCACCAAATGCTCACTTGCGCTAGGCCGCTGCCCAAGCGTCTTTCAAGCAGAATTGCTTGCAATTGAGAGATGCGTGGAGGTGAACCTTGAAAGAAACTATCAGAAATGTGACAATGCAATACATTCTGATAGTCAAGCTGCAATTAAAACACTGAACTCTCATACCATTGAATCTAAAATGGTATGGAAGTGCCGAAGGAAGCTCAATGAGCTAGGCAAGAACAACAGGGTCTACTTAGTCTGGGTTCCCGGCCACTCGGGAATCAAAGGCAACGAGGAGGCCAACACACTTGCCAGGAAAGGAGCACAAACTCCATTTACTGGCCCAGAACCCTTCTGTGGCACAGATAAAAGCACCTACAAGAAGGAGTTTCTGGAGAGGGAAAAAACCGTAAGAGAAACACTCTTGCGGGATACCCCTGGATTGGATCATTCCAAAAAGTTTCTAAAAAACTTTGATACTGCAAGATCCAAAAGGTATTTGGATCTCAGCAAGAACAAGCTACACCTACTCACTGGATTTCTCACAGGACACTGTCGCCTCAAGAAGCATCTAATGAGATTAGGTCTAGCAGAGGATAACGAGTGCAGATTCTGCGGGGAAGAGGAGGAAACTCCGGATCACCTGGTGACGGAATGCCTCGCCATTGCTAGCCAACGCAAACAGTGCCTTGGAATAGCAACCTGCAGTAGTGAGGAAGTATCCTCCTTGAGGCCAACCCAGATACTGGAGTTCATTAGAACTCTGGAACTGGAAGGCGAGTTGTAGACCGCGTATAGGCGAGTGCAACTCAGGTAGGGGGCACAATAGACCTTATGGTCGCAGTGCAATGTAACCCTCTCTTAAATCTAAATCTAATCTAGGGTCGGTTTTATTATGTCAAGTTGAAAAATTAAGTTTTTAAAGTTTTATCAACCACAAGTATACATGGTGATTCATTGATGGTATGTTAACTGTTAAGACAAATTGCATTGTAAGAAGCCCTTTGAACCTAAAAAATATATGATCAGAGAATTATTATTGTTGACAGCAATCAGACTAGTTCGAATCTAGTTGTTTTTGTAGTATGTACTTACCTAACATTTTTTATATTATTATATTATATTATTGTTATTATTATATTATGTTATACTTTTTCGATGTCTGTCCGCTGAGGAATCCTCACCAAATTTTATTTGTTCTGCCTCCTCTACTATTACTTTTCGTTAGTTTCTTTTATTTGCTCATTGTCTTGAATTCTATGTTCGCTAAATTTTAACTTCCGTTTCTGTGCGTCATTCGCTTTTGAAGTTTGAAAACAACCTCTTACATTACTCGATTTTTCTCCTCTTTGAATCTATTCGATCTTTTCCAGATTCTCTTGAAAAATTAATGGCTTCTTCCTTCTTTGTCTGTAAGTTACCAGCATCCACAATCATATTCTTTATTTGGTCCCACCTATTTTCAATGTTTAAAATCTCTGGGTATGCCCTTAAAGCCTCACATCTGTTTGGAGGTTTTAAACTGAATGTCTAAATCGTATTTTCTTATTAGATTTGTGTGAATCCAACCTTTTCAAATGAATCAAAAATCGTCAAAATCGGAGTACGTTTACTTAAAACCCGCGCAGTCCTCCTTTCGGGGTTCTTCGGTCAAAAATAATCAGTATTTCAAAAAACAAAAAATATAGGGGGTGATCCATTTCAAATTTACCAAAAGATCTGACAACAATGTAAATACAACCGTAATATCGACAAAGAAGTCCAACATCTTTGATATTGTGGCCGATACACAAAACCTTTACATACCAAAGTATAAAAAATCGTGCAAGCTGCTTCCAAGATAATTGAGGCGTTCTATAGTTAAAACTCACTCTGTTAAGATATAAATTTGTTGAAGCTTCCAGTAATCAGAATAGACGTATTTTTTGTGAAGATAATAATTGAGTTTTAGTTTTTACCATTAAAAGAAAAAAAATATTGTTCACTCTGTGAAAAAATTTAATAAAACAATCATCAAATGAATATGTAGGGGACGATAATTATCGCCAAAATTAATGTTAAAGGTTCTCCAATTTTCGTAGATGAATTAAAATAGATTTTCCTATCATGCAGGGGCTGTGTTGGACGAAAGTTATGATCCAATTTCTGTGTCCCTGCCGAAAGACTTCTAAATCGTGCAATCTGAAATGAACATATTTTCTTTAATACCTATACCTAATAGGGATAAGCTATGTTATTTACGAGTATGTTACCCATCAGCCACTCACTTGACTATGTGACAATGGAATTGTCGTGACAAATTCCATCCATGTCACAATTTCAGAACACGGTGGGGTAGTCAGTGAACCATTGTATGTGAAGTATTTACTCCGATCCTTGGATGTGAAATCATCTAAGGAAACAGCATTTTCCAATTCATGGCCAGCTCCTACGTTTTCAACCATTGACAAATTATCTTCAAATTCAATGTAATTTGGATTATCCAATATGGCTGTCTTGAAATTATAAATAAAAATTATTTTTTATTTTTTATTTTCTAGTATGCCTTGATACTTATTGATTTTATCTCAGCAAAAAACATAAATGTGAAAGAATGCCACGCTCATAACAACAAAATCTCTAAGATTGGTACCTGGGTAATGGCTTTGCTAATGAAAACAAGTGAGATCTAACTGGATACCAAGTTCTTTCGAAATTCTTCAAATCATATCTGCTGACATGCATAACGTTCTTTAGTTCCTTCAAAAGTAAATTTGTCATGTTCTCTGCTAAATGAAAATTAAATTTGGTTGTTAAACACTTGCCAAGTCGCACAATTGAGTATCAAAAATTAGGGCAAATTTTCCTTTAAACAACTGAAGGACGTTATGCATGATTTAAAAAACTTCAAAATAACTTGCTGTCCATTTAGATCTAACTTTTTTTATTAGTTAAGCCTGTATCCAAGCACTAACAGTGTGTTGGTGCGTCACAAATGTCTAATGAATATAATATACTCGGAACGCTATCCTAACTGAGCTAGAAGCATTTGAAATTTTAAATAAGTCCACTAATGCAGGTATTAGGTTCGGCTGTTGATTTTGTTATTATTAAAAAGACCAGGTGGCTGTGAATTATCATTTATTATTTATTGTAACAGTAAACGTCAATTAAAATAACTTTGCGTACTTATTTTCGTGTGTTACATTAAAAAAATCTTAAAGGTATGTTTACATTTTCGAATGAAGAATTCGCTGACATTCATTTTGTTTAAGGATTGTGTAATGGAAAAGGACGGGTGGCTATTGATGAATATCGTCAACGATTGCCCACTCATAGGGTGCCTTGTAGCAATATTTTTAGCAATGTCCATAGATGTTTAAGAGAAACAGGCATATTTCCTTCAGCTATTTCTGAACGTCCCGTTCAACAGGAACTTGCTCAAGAAGAAGCAATACTTAATACGATTGATGCTCAACATTACGTTAGTGTCCGAAGAGTAGCAAGAACACTTAACGTAGGCCAGACAGAGTATAGAGAGCTTTACACAATTTCGGTTTGTACCCGTAAGCTTTAAAACCTGTCGACTACAATTCAAGTCTTGAATTTAGAGTAACCCAATATAAATCGAAGGATTTGTCAGATAATATTGTTTAGTGATGAAGCCTCATTCACATTCACCCCAAACACCAGGAATTTACATTATTGGTCAGTTGAAAATCCACGACAAATACGGAAATCCCATTTTCAAGATAGATTTTCGGTGTATGTTTTGTGTGGCATTATTGATGCCCGCCTCATTGGTCCGTTTATAATGGAAGATCGTCTCACAGCCATTCGTTATTTACGTTTCATTGAAAATGATCTTCCAAATATTACTGAATGATGTTCCTATTAATGTAAGACAACGAATGTGGATTCAACACGATGGCGCACCTCCATATTTTGGTCGACAAGTAACAGAATATCTGAATCAAAATTATACAAAGCGGTGGATTGGAATAGGTTATGCAGCTCCTTGGCCAGCAAGGTCACCAGACTTTTTAATCTCCTAGATTATGGTTTTATGGTTAAGACTGAAAAGTTTAGTTTATGTAGAAAATATTGAAAACAGAGAACACATAGTAGCTAGAATCATGGATGCCGCAGTAACTATTCGTGCTGATCCTGAGACTGCTGGCAGAGTTACCACTTCAATTCTAAGAAGATCTAGACTATTTATTCAGTAACTGGGTGACATTTTTGAGAAAGCGGTTTCTTTTTAAATGGTTTTTAAATTAGTGGGGAATTCCTACTACTCCTTTACTAAAATTTCAAATTCATCTAGCTCATTTAGGCTATAGTTCCTGGTATATGTTCATTAGACATTTTTCACTTGAAATCACCCCAGCAACACACTCCTACTGGCAGTCATGTCACTGGTAAAAATGGTGATTCCTAACACATAAAGCTGCAAGTTTTTAGGTAAAATATATTTAATTTTATATGAGGTTCGAAAGTGGCCTGCAAAGGTTCATGTAATATAGCCCATTGCCGGTGTGACACCCTGTTTCCTTGCAAACTTGGCTGACATACTTGCCGCAAAGAATACATCTTTGCTTACCGTATGTCTAGAACTTAAAATTCATTATTATTGATGTATATTTATTTTTTACAAAAACAACGACCGTGTTTATTAGATGATTTACTGAAAAATATAAAATTATATTTGTGCTTGTTAGATGTGCAGGGTTGATGACTTTTGGCACCTTTTTCAAAGTTAACAGTATCAATAGAATAAATTTCTATCGTAATATTATAAAAATGCGAAAGTGTGTCCGTTTGTTGTATTTTCAAGCCAGAACGGTGAAACCATCTTCGATGAATTTTATAATGGAGAAAGATATCGTACCCTGGAGGAGCCTACCTTTTGTAGGCAAAATATTTTATATTTATATGTATAGTCTAAAGTCTATACAATTCGACTGTCTGCTGTGTTTTTTGGTTTGTTTGTGCCTCGTATATAGTAAATCTACTCCGATTTTGATGATTTTTGATTCAATTGAAAGAGGAGACTTGATAAATAGTCCCATATTCGTAAAAACTCAAATCTCCTCCTTCCCTCCGAGGGGGGCAAATTTTCTCAAAAATCGGAAATTCGAGTTGCCAGAATGAAATATAGAACAATATCCGGAAACGTTTAAATTGAAAATTTTTTCAAAAGAATTACGGTTTTCGAGTTACATTCATGTTAAAATCTCACATATGTGTATTTTCGATATGTTGTTAGGGCGATTTCTTTCGAAAACTGAAAATCTCTGGGTACCACATGAAAGACAATAATATTTGTAGCAACATGAACATTTTGTTCTTAGAGTTACAGTTTTCGAGTTATAGCGGTGGTAAAATGGTTAAATGTAAAATATTTATGCGAATTTCGTCTTTGGTATTAGTGAACGTTCAACGGTTTTCGTTACTAATGTTACACTCAAAAGTGTGAAATAAATATTTTTTAAAAAAAATTGGACCGACGTTATAAGTTAGTGCACTGAAGAATACGAAATAATATTAATTCTATTGGTGCTGGTACTTGTGAGGTTGTGCCAAAAGTTATCTATCGAAATGCAACTGCACAACTTCAAAAGTAACAGCACCAATAGAATTAATAGTATTTATATAAGTCAAAAGAAATATAGCATATATATTTTGGTTGAACTGTCATCTCTTTCTGTTATATACAGAGTAAACTTTCATATCATATAAAATTTAGTTCAAGTCTGTCTGATCGGAACAGATTCTGGTAAAATATGATATAAAACTATTTTTTTAATACGTGATATGTTTTATAAAAATGCGGGAACTCCGAGTATATATTTTATATTTTTTAGTGCCTGCATAGGGAAGGGAAACATATGTTGGATTTTTCAAAATTTTTATATTTTTATTTTATTTATCAACTGTCCTCTTTCGAATAAAAAAAATCCTCTAAACTGCAGTATGTGTACAATGCAAAACGCTAGCATACATAAATAAAAATGAATTAATTGTACCTCCTACTTTTTTGAAGTCGGCCAAAAACTGTTACTTACGTGGTATAAAAATGACATAACAGTCAATCCGTCCGAATGGTTCAAAGAGGCTTCATAGGTACCATATTTACTGTTATAAAACACCATATGAAGCTCCAGTGGAAAACTGAAATAATGTAATATTTTCATACTAAAAAAAGTTTCTAAAAATTTCCCTGACTAACTGACCTGTGATTGTTAATAGTATTTTCTGAACCTTCGGTATCGTTCCTTCCCCAATGAAAGTGCAACTGTTGAAAATTATATTTGCTTTTCAAAGGGCCTCCGTTAATTGATGGTGTTATTCCAGCAAGCCTCGACAGTATAACTGAAATTATTTATATTTCTTGAAGAACATTGTCGAAATGGCTGCACAAAATATTTTCATGCAAGAAAAATACATATAACATAATCAGGGAAACGTTTATCTACTACCTACCATTTATTAATAATAATGAAATTAACAAATTAAAAACAAGCAATCTTTTTCTAAGTAAATTCATTCGCCGACAATTCATACCCAAATCATTTATTCCCAACGACATTTCTTCGTCTGAATTATTATTCAAGAATAAAAAAATGGGTAATAATTTCATTATAATTACAGATGAACGAATAAATAAACAGCTTAATAAAAACACAGATTTTGTTTAGATGCTTATATACAAATGTTAATTTTTGTGTTATAGTGACATGCGGCATTTACAAATTGTAATCTGTTGATATGCCCATTTTTAAAAAGAGCAATTAATTTATTTAAAACATCTTGTTGTATAACTGATTGAAAAATTTGGCAGTGATGGTAAAGTTGAGCGTCTTGCAGAATAAATCTTTTTGTTAATATTATAAATAGTACTCATATTTATCATTACATCCGAATAATCTTGAATTGTATCAGCAATCTCCTTGTGAATTAATTTAGATGGTCTTTCACAAATATCTTCTTTAAACTAATATTCAAGTACATGTTTGTGGGATTTCCGATTTTATTTCAATATTTTGATTTATATTTCAGCAGATGAAAATTCAACTCAGTAAAATACTATTTACCAGTAATAATCTAGATTAAGATAAAAAATAGTCATGGCGAATAAATTTTTGGAGGTATGAATTGCCGGCGAAGAATATTCCGGATATCCTGGTCTTGGTCTTTCTGTCCTTCTGTACCAAGATTATCACATGAACAGATAGACCGATTATGGTGCTTTTTTTTTGTTTTATGGGATATCTATGTTGCTAGTCTCTATACTAAACAGAATGGGCATCTTGCTGGTACTAGTTGCTAGTTTGGGATCAGTTATAAAGTCATGTGAGTGGACACACCAGATTTTTTAATCTCTCTTTGATTTAATTATTTCCTATAACGTTGCGTTGTAATATCATTTAATAAGACTCAGATACAATTTATACAATATTATATTTTTCGATTTTCTAGGGTTTATTAAATTGTATAAATCAGCTTAAGGTTCTAAGTTCAATAGTTCTTTGGTATAAAATATTAATCCAATAATCAAGCTTGTGGAATTTCGATCTATCATCTGCACTTGATCTTGTACAAAACTGTAAGCAATTCTTTGAAGATCTTCGATAAGTCCTTCACTGAAACTCTTGCTGATGCACGAGAATTGGCTAACGAAATTTAAGTTGAATTTTAAATAGACTATACCAAGACACTGCGTAAGAAGAGAATAAAATTTTCTTACGAAGCACTGACGTTTGTTGACATAAATGGTGTAGAATTAACAAAGGGTAATTAAGAAAGCCTAAGCAATATACTACACTTGAAGGTCAAATTTTGCCTCAAACCTTAGTGATTCTATAAGAAGTTTAACTAAACCAATAACAGTTGTGAGTGTCGAAAGCAGTTCCTCAGAATTAAAATTAATTAAGAACTTTTCACGTCACCAGGCAAAATCGTCTTAATGTGTTGTCAATTTTAGCTATTGAGCATAAAATTGCTAATGAAATAAACTTTAAAGGGTTAGTGAAAAACTTTGCAGAAATAAAAGTGAGAAAGGACAGTTTCTTGTCACTTTAGCATAGTTGATACTTTTGTTTAAGTTTTATAGAATGTAAGTTTTTTTTAATTATACAATTTTATTAAAATTTAAATTTTCAATAAAAGATAATTTATGTTTGTAGAATGTATGTACATATTTAACGGGCGGATATCTTTTTGTCCGGGACGCAGTAAAACCTTGTTAAGAATAAATAAGTTACTTACCAGTATGACCACTGTTCTGCAATAAACATTTTCCAAAAGGCTTATGGAAATTCTCAAATACCATTTTTGGAAATGACTTGCTTATGACATCTGATAATTCTATATTTATAGGACTTTGGTATTTTCCTACACAGGTTGTGTATTTCTGTCCCCAATTTTCTGGACCTAAGTAGAATGAAATAAATAGACCCGCTTACTTAACCAACAGGAAGGACATAGAAAACTCATTATCATCTTATTAGTCGACCAATAGCTCATAAACAGAGTATTATTCTGACCATAGTTCATAATCGGAGTTTTATTGTGACCATAAGAACTCAAATTATCAAAGCGTTGCAAAAATCTGAGTACCTCATTATATATGTGAGCTCCAAAGGCTGAAGAAGGAAGGTTGAACAGAGTTTAATCAGAAATATTTGCAAATCAAGTCTAGATTTTTTAGATTTTTGAAAAATTATATTTCATTGTATGTGTTAAGGATTGAATATTAATATTAATAATTAATTAATAATTCTGATACATATTACAACAGCTGGTGTGTAAGTCAAATTCTCAGAAGGGTGAGTGTGGTTTTTGCCTCCGTGAACCATAAGCGAGGAGCAACTATTACACGAGTTCAAGTCTGTTTTGGAAACTCCGTTTGAAAAAAACAACGATTGGGCATGTTATTTACTCAAATCAACCATATTAAATAGCATAATTTGAGAGACAAGTATTAGCATGAATTATAAGCATCCAAGTTAGAGCGCGCGTAAAGTGAAGTAACTAAAATAATCTTTTTTTTAAATTAACTACTTTATGCAGTGGTGCGATAAAACGTCGCGACATTCATTGCTCTAAAATTGAACTTAGAAGGTAGAAGTTGCAAAAGATTTAATCTACTTCCATTTCCACAAAAAAATGTTTGCAGGAAGCCATCATGAAGATATTATATTTTTAGATAATTACAAACAAAAAATAAACATCTGATTTATTCTAAACTCAACAATTTTTCGACATGTAACTGAATTTGTTACTCTTCTCCTCTAATCTTGAATTCAACTTCTTTTTATTTTACATATCTTCCAAAAATCTCTCCAAACCGCGATTTCAGTCCATTTAAGTAGATACAGATGACTAGTAGAAATATGTACTGTTCTTATATAATATTCCATGTTCCATGATTCCAACAATATACCTCCGAGCTAAACGTGCCACTTTTACATTCTACTTATTATTGCTGAGATTCATCATTCAAGCACATATATTATTCCAAAATAAGATATCAATGTCAAAACAACAATTTTAACCTAGATTAGCAATTTAAGATGTTTCCAGACGTGCTAATATGAAATGAAAATAAAACTATCTATTTTCTGACTATATTTAAACTGACATTTGTATGCTAAATATAAGTTGAATATATTTCATAGATTAATTGATATGTAATTTAATCACTGATATGAAAATATAATAAATTGTAAAACATACCAAAAATTCCATCGTAACTGAAAGCCTGGCAATTACCTGAAATAAATTATTTTCCAAGTTATCAATTTATGTATTTGAACCTCAAATTAATTGTATCAATCTCAAGTGCAAGTGAGATGCTCAAAGTTTGAAACAAGTGATTCGTTGCTCAAGTTCAATAAAAGAAGCAAATAAATACTTGAGTTAAAAGAATTGTAATACAAGTTTGAATATTTTTAACATTTTTTTAAAAAATATTTATAACAAACATTATTTTTAAAACTTTTTTCAGACACTGTCTTTTACATTTCTCTTGTCATATGAAGATCCCCAAGGATTTATAATAACTGCCTTGGAGATCCCAATAACTAGTAACTCTAGGATGTAGCACATTTCTTCAAGAGAGTTCCATAGAAATTCTCTAATTAATGAAAAGCACATTTGAGTTGAAATTACTAAGGACTCTTTCAGCCACTTGTATACGGTATAATAATCATAATGACTAGGTATGTGAAAAAGTCTTAGGCGATTAAGGCCAAGAGAAATCTTTGGAAATAACTTTTTAATAGCTTCACCGCTAAAGAGCGTAATCCTTGAAGAAAAATTGAGAAACTGTTTTGTTTATAAAACATGTGCAATTTTGGCATGACTTTTTATTTTTCGAATCAGTCAGGCTAAAACTTTAGAGACATTTTTCAAAATAATACATACCCCGAGTTATTTTCAAATCCCATCAACGGATGGGTCGATTTCGTTTGTTTAGAATGTTGACCTGATTGAGAGTTTTAATTTTAATATCGTGTATATGAACCAATTTTAATTTAATTGTTTTTATCTGAAAGGTGACTATATGAACCGATTTGTGACCGACTTCCAAACGGAGGAGGTATACAGTTCGACTGTATGTCTGCATGTTTTTTTAAATTTGAGATAGGAGTATAGAGAATTGGTCCCATTGAAAAAAGAATCAATATTAGACATGCCCTTCCTCTCAAAAACTTCCCCCAAAGGCAGTGGTGGGGTCATTTTTTCCCGAAAACTGAATATCCGAGACGGCAGCATAAAGAAAATTCCATATCCGGAAACGTTTAAATTGGACATTCTTAAAAATAATCATAGGTTTCCGCGTTACATTCTGAAATACAAGTATGTGTTTCAGCATTGTGGAAGGGGCAAATTTTTCCGAGAATCGAAAATTTGAAGAGATTATTATTAATATCTAGTAAACAGTTTAGAGTTCGTGGGGGAATAGGATTTGATGATGCAATTTCGTGTATAACTGAGATTATATATGGTAATCTGGATTCAAGTAGACGCGTAGGGACTACATTTATAGACTTGGCTAAGGCATTTGATACGGTAAATCACTACCTAGACGTTATTCAATAAGCTTCATAGAATAGGTATTAGGGGCATGCCTCTTGAACTACTTGAAAACTATCTAACAGAATACAAAGAGTAAACATTGGTGATTATACTAATAGGTATGAAAGTTTAAATGTGGGCGTTCCTCAAGGGACTATTCTGGGTCCACTTTTGTTTCTTGTATATATTAATGACTTGCTCGATAGTGTTCCTGATTGTACTATTATTTTTTACATGGATCATACATTGATATGCTCTGAGAACACATAGAATGAGTCTGAGGTAGCTATGAATGCTAGTCTAAAAAATATGTAACTAATTGGATATCAGATAATCAGTTAACGATAAATATTCAAAAATCTCTGAATATTACAGTTGCGAATAGTGTTAATACTTTACCAGAAACTATAAATACTTATTTTTTTTAATGGCTCACCTCTATAATCTCAGACTAGCACTCGATACTTAAGGGTTCAAATCGATAAGCATCTGCGTTGGCAAGAACACATAAATAATTTATATAGGTATTGGCTAAGCTGAAAAATGTACTATCTACCAAAGTTTTATTCGCTATATATTATGGATTATTTCATAGTATCTCCACAATAGGTTCAGCATATGAAAATTCTTCCGATTCTATACATAAAAAACTTTTGAAAATTATATTTGGTTCTGCAAATTTTAATAATATATATACTGAGAATATAACAATGTTAAGTATCAAGCAAAGCTCTATACTTTAACATATAATAATAGAAAATGTAGACACTTATATGAAAATGTTAATCTACCAACGAGAAATAGAATGCTGAGTCTACCCAAAGTTAATAAGGAAACTGGAAGAAAATCAAATATTTATAATGCCATCTTATACTTCAACAGACTACCAAATGAATTTAAACAACTATCTGATAACTCAACTTCAATTAAAATTAAAATCAGTTCGTGGATAACTTATCATATTGAACAGTAAATACTAACAAGGAATACAAAATATGATTATTGTAGGTTAATTTAAAATGATAATTAGGTATACAGTGCGTTCATATGGTATGGAAACGCATCAATAACTACTAAAATATTATCATATAGAAAAAAAGCTTTGACAGGTGGATTTTTGATTTTGATTTTCTTATTTTATATGCAAACAGCATCATTTTATCCCCTCCACTTTCCATGTTATGACGTCATCGTTATTTTTTTTAAATGGTAATGCCATAATTTTATATTATAAACGGAAAACTGGCAATTTTCTGTATTCAAAAATACCAAATACATGGGTATTAACTTTTAAAAAATATTAAATACAGGGTGCTAAAAATTAATATATTTTTATTTACTGCTTTCAATCTTATACAAATTATGCATAAAAACAAGTATACGTTTGAATCGGAGTCCTTAGCAACAATTAATATGGTCTTAGTTACCACTGCATATTAATATTAGGGCCGATTTCATAATCCAATTTAATCTCCTATTAATTTTAATCCTAGATTAAAAATTTCATTTTTTTTTTGGTTGGTCATATAATTTATAGTTACTTTAAAAGAACGAAAAATAAGGTGACTAATGTTGCAAAAGTTATGGAAAAATGCACTCTTTTTTTCCGTCATCGAGATATGAGTTAAAACAAATTGAAGAATTAACTAATCTCCCATTAAGGATTCATTATGAAATCGGCCCGTATTGTTATTATTGAAAATTGAAAGCAGCAAATGAAAATATATTAATTTGTTAGCACCCTGTATTTCATATATTTTTTTATGATAATACCCATGTATTTGGTATCTTTGAGCTCAGTTTGCAGTTTATATTATAAAATTATGGCCTTCCCATTTAAAAAAAATAATGATGATGATAGAAAAGTTGAAAATCAAAATCAAAAATCGACCTGTCGGAGCTTTTTCTCTATATGTTGATATTTTAGTTATTGAAGCGTTTCCATACTCTATGAACGCACTGTATAATGCTCCTCAGTAAAGTTTTAATTATATTAAGTTCCTTATATATTATCTTGATACTGGGCCCGTGCACAGGTACCTATATCTCCTACGGGAGTTTTTCCACGTGAATAAATAAATAAATTATATGTAGGTAGCAACATTTAAATTGAACATTTTTTCAAAAGAGTTACTGTTTTCGAGTTACAGCAGTAAAGTATGAATTATGTATATGTTTTGAGATCTCAGAATAATAACAAGTACAAGCTAAGCCTATACATGAGTAATAAAATAATAAGTACTATCTTCTTTGGTATTAGTGAAGGATCAACCATTTTCATGACTAATGTTACACTCAAAAGTAAGTAATAAATATTTTTTACAAAAAATGGACCGTCTTTATTAGTTGGTACACTGAAAAATACAACACAATCTTAATTCTATTGGTGCTGGTACTTTTGGAGTTGGTGCCTTGGTGCCTACAACAAACTACAACGGCACAACTTCAAAAGTACCAGCACCAATAGAATTAAGATTGTGTTGTATTTTTCCGTACACCAACTAACAAAGTCAGCCAATTTTTTGTAAGAAATATTTGTTTTATTTCTTTGACCAACTATCCAAAAAAGGGCACAGGTATAAGGTATACTATTCGACTGTATGTTTTTTTATGTTTGTAACCTCGATTCGCATAGTATGTACATACATACATACCTAAAATTCACAATGCACCGATTTTCATGATTCTATTTCTATTTGAAAAAGGACGATTGAGACATGATCCCATATTAAAATTTTCAGAATTTTATAAAGCACATGCCTTCAAAAAGCCCTTCGAATTTAAATTTTTTTTTTAAATGAAACTTTCTTTCACAGATCTTGTATAAAATATGATTTCTTAAATTTTTTATACTTGAAGGTCGATAATGTATTTAACATAATATTTTTAAGACAGCTGCTAATAATTTAAAATATTTTTTAAAATTAAGTTGCTTATCAATATAAAAGCTATAAATATGAAGTAATTGCCTAATCAATATATAAAATATACATCGTATATTTCTTTGTATTAAAACAACAAAATATTTTTTCCGAAATTTACAGCTACTGTGGTGTAGAGCTTAAGTGTACGGTTAGTATTCACAAGGATGTACGTTCGATCCCAGCGAGACTGTTTTTCTCAATAATTTTTTTTTATTTTATTTATCATGATCAGTCAAAATTTTGAAATAAATAAATAAACTTGTACCGACTTCATTAAATGATACACTAAATAGAATTATACATAATGTAGGAATCATAAAGATTTTGAAGTTGGTGTCAAGAGTCTTCTATAGATGAGAATCATCTCTTGGTACCTATTTTAAAATCGTAATGATTCTTATATTATGTATTTTAATTTTATTCTCTTTATTGCAACATCTAATGAAGTCGCCCCTAGGTTTTTTTTTGAAAGCAGACTTGATCGAGATCGAGAGTAGGTATTGTTCCTCTTTTTTTAAGTGGGATTGTTTTCTTCTTATGTATTAAAATACTATTTAAGTAAATCAGTTGGTGGTACAGGTCAAAAATAAATAATTTTACAGATTCATTTTTATATTGATATAAATTCATTTGATATTAGTGGATGACCATTAGAGAGCCGATTAGAAAATAAGACATTAACTATATCAACAGATAGAAACCCGAATTTTCAATGCAGAAATAGAAATACATTAATTACATATTATTTTATCCTAATAAAGATTACGCAGAATATTGGATGGTTAGGTTCGGTTATTTTGGGAATCTTGTCATTTTGATTCATTTCAACTGGATAATAAGGAAGTGCTTCGTATTCATCATAAAAATTCTATTTGTTGGAACTAACGATAATTGCTAACTATATACAAGACCTCTTTTAGAACGATAAATGCCATTTAAACTAAAATTCCAATGTTTAATGAAATAAAAAAGTATATATTTCGAATCACTAGGATTATTTTTACAAATACATTATTTTTAACCAATAAAAGATTAGAAATAACAATATAAGTCTGGTTTGATTAATTAAAGATCCATTCTAATCCCTCTGTAAAATTTTGAGATATAAAAATATTTGTAGTTCTCAAGTTATACTTAAAGGAGTAAAATGGTGTTTTGAAGTTTCTCTTAGTCAGCAAAATAATAATTTTTATACAGAAATAATCTTAAGGTCAATAAGCAAAATTCAACAATGCCAAGCAATTAGACAAATTTTATTTCATAATAATGCGGAATCTAGCATCTCATTCGAGAGGCTTAGTTCAAGAATCCATTAATATCTTTATTGACGTCTACCAAATTCTTGTTGACATAAGGTATTAGATATAGCAGATTCACATTCTGATATTAATTTCTAGAAATTTGCTTTATACATGTTGGTACCATCCTATCCATCAAAAATTTACATTTTTAATTAGAAATCGCTTAAAGTAACAAGTAACATGAGATATGTAATAAAAAAATTGTAGGTACTTTTCCATAGCATAATTTCTTTTATCTCTGGTTAAGGTCACTTACCTAGTTGACTAATTAAAAGTCATCAAGTTAAATTAGTTGGATGTTTTCTGCCAATAGAATATTGTAAAAGGCTTTAATTGGCTCTCAGGCATTATTCTAGGGTTAATTATATTTAATCTTGGAATTTCTGGTCAATTTCAATGATTATTTTAATTATATATTTATTTATTATGCATCGATGCATCAAGAAATAACAATGCATAAATTTAGAAATTTTATATGAATCACATATCTATCGTTAAAAATGTGACTTGACACATTTATATTATAAACAACTGCTACAAAATAAATAATAATTAATCAATAGAAATTAATCAAAAAGAACCCGAGGGTCTAGATACGTTATTATATTTTATATTCTTATTTTACAAAAAATGGTCCAATCAATTATTGCAATAATTATGCTATTAGTATTTTGTTCTGGTACAAAATAATCATTGTATGCATGTAAACTAAACAACCTAGTTATACATGAAGGAATTTATTAGCTATTTCCGGCATGTGAAAAACCTCAAACGTGAATGTATGGAACTATGAATCATATTATAGACAAAGATTGTTACTTTATAATCTTTGTTGAGGGAGTGTCGATATTTGTATTGTTTCTATCGAACTCGATTATTTTTATGTATTTTATGACTAAACACAAAAATCTGAACAAAATCAATCATAATACAAGTTCGTAATATTATTTTCAACAAGATATAACAAATAGTTTGATGAACATGGCAGTAAATATAAAAATATAGAGGGTCCAGACTATTTCGCAGGAACAGTATTCCTGTGTCTTAAACGATAAGGAATAGAAAGATCAGATTAATAAAAGTTGCGTAATTTAAACCTCTTCAGTATTCCTGAAGAAACTGAAATGATTTTTGTTTTATCTGTTCTCTTATTTATTACTTGAAGAAGAAAAATCACCATACCTACAGTATCAATAACTACTTGTTTAACATTTCTATCTTGATAAAGTTTGGATTTTCAGAAATTGTTAATCAGAAAAATCTGTGGAAAATCTCGGGACACTGTCAAATATTTGTGAGCTGCACAAGCTGCAGAACTATATTTTTTAATGTTCAGTTTAAAAGTTTTCGGATATGGTCCCTAAATTTTGCCATCTCTGATGTTTGACTTTGAAAATAAAATGGGTGAACGTGATTTTGGATATGATTTTTATAATACAGGAACCTTTCTCAACAGTCCGCTTTCAACTGATAAAAATCATCAAAATCGGAGCACGTTTATTATGCGAAACACGCGTAAATACGAACCATATAGAATAGTTTTTTATCGTCATTCTTTTCCTTTTACTGAGGCAACTTTTATGGTGATTCCATGTCACCAAAATCCATACGAAAAAATTAGGCCAAACAACATCGGAAAATGTGAAAATTAATAAAAATTTCATAGCAGAATACTAGATATTGTGAGGTGACAACAAAAGCCAAAACAATATTGTTGTAATTTATTACTTCAAACGGATCCTTCTACCAAAGATTAGAATTCTACTATTTCTTATTTATGCAACTAGTGAATAAAGATTTGTTCCACATTCATAATATCCAGGATGCCAGTGTGCAAATCATCCAGTACCGTGAATATAGGAATTTTATGCTTTCTGATATGGAGTCTTTCTTACCTACTTTCTTTAATGCAAAGTTTAGAGATTTGAGTAAGCTTCAAAATATGCTTTGTTTATCTCACGTTGAGTGCGAGTTTTGGGATTTATTCGCATAGCTTCAAATGTTCCAAAATGAAAAACTGTTACGCCTTTCCATTGGAAATGCTTGTATGTATCAGAGGAGAAAGGAACTCGATGGAATACAAACATAAAATGCACTTAAAATGTTCCAGATGAAATAATCAACTTTTTTACCGACTTCACTAACGGGGGATGTCTACAATTTGATTGTTTGTGTGCTTTTTTATGTCTGTTCCCACGTTTACATGGTAAAAGTGCTCCGATTTTCATGATTTTTTTTTCATATGAAAGAGGTCTTTTGAGTGTCCCACTGAATAAGAATGAACATTCATGTCCTTTCCCCAAAAACTTCCCCTAAAGGGAGACCATATCCGGCAACGTTTAAATTGGATTTTTTTTATATCATAGGTTTCCGAGTTACGGCAGTGGAAAAGTGTGAAATAGATATTTGTATTTCCGCTTTGTGAAGGGGGCAGATTATTTCGAAATCGAAAATTTCAGACGGTCAAATTAAAGAAGCGACCATATGCAGCAACATTTAATTTGAACATTTTTCAAAAAAATACGGTTTCCGAGTTACAGCTATGGTAAAGTATGTATTTCCGCTATGTTGTGAAATATCTTACTTAAGTAAACGTTTAACGATTATTATAAATAGGACCGACTTTATTAGTTGGTGTAATAAAAAAAACAAAATTATATTAATTCTATTGGTGCTGCTACTTTTGAAGTTGTGCAGTCGAAGTTAGATTGAAAACTTTTTGCACCAACTTTACTCTATGAAAAAAATGTTCAAAGTAAATGTTGTTAGAAATAATTTGGTCTTTAATTAGTCATTCTCAGATTTTAAAATCATCCCCTCTCTGATTAAAAAAAAAAACATCAAAATCGGAGTTACCTCCTCCGTTTGGGTTCGTCGGTCAAAAATACAAAAGAATATTAATTTTATTGTTGCAGGTCTTTTTGTAGTTGGTGCCAAAAACTTCTCTCTATCTATAACAACACAACTTAAAAATGACCAGTACCAACAGAATTAATTTTAATTTTTTTAATTTTATATTTTTCAGTGCACCAACTAATAAAGCCGGTCCTACTTTTACTTAAAAAAATTTATTAATCAAAAAGTTGATGTAGTTTAATTCAAATGATTTTATATTTAATCGATTTTTTATCTAGTTTAAACATAAAGGCTTATTCTGAAACTCATCACAGTGAATCCATTTTTCCAAAATTAATATATATTACAGGTTATATTGATAAAAAATGCCGAATTCTATTTGAAAATAGATAAATTTTGTGTCTAGTTCCGATACAAACCTAAGTGACTATTATTCTAGTTACACAAAACATTCTCATAAAGAATGAATCAATTAAGAAATTAACGTTTTTTGATTAGTACAAGCCTTGAAAGTATATTTCGCAATTCCCGAGGGGTTTACCACTATCTTGAAAGGTGTCCCAGGATTACATGATTACACCATTACTGTAACATAATTACAATGATTTAAATTTCAATTTGTCTGGAAAATATGATACGTTTCAAAATAGTCCTGTTTATATTCATTTGAGAGTAAGTAACTACTCATTTCTTCTCTAGCAAACCTTTGCTTTACATTTAGGCATACACGTGGTTTCAAGGTGATTTCATGGGAGCTGTCCCATAATTACACAAAGTGGTAAACCCCTCGGCAATTCCATATCAAACTATCCTAAATTAATTCTCGTAAAAAATAGGATAATGTTAGAGATTTAAAAATTACTTACCGTCTCGTATTAAAAGAAACAAAACACTTATTCCTGTTAATATCCTCATATTGTCTATCACTTCCACTTCAGCAAATTATACCTATCCAGAAGAAAGTTTTGTAATCGATGATGAAGATTATTCTTATATCTATGAGTCTACGAATTATTTGAGTCAAGCAATACTATATTCGAGAAGCTTTTATAATTATTCCTTATGTAAACAACATTTTATTAGTTTAAACTTTTCTATGTTTGTTGTATCTTATCAATTCAAACATATACCAGGTTGATATATGTATATACTGTAGTGAACGATGCGAACTTCTCTTTTGCTACAGTCTGACTAACCAATCATACATATGTAATTTTCTTTTAAATATCTATAATAGGTAGGTACATGTCATGAGAACAGAGCCGAATTGAATACGGGTACTGTTTCATAATAACGTTGACCGTGATGTGTGTGCGTTTTCAGTTATTATCACCTAACCAAGAATTAGTCATTGAATACCAATTTCCCGGCCAGTGATTGCTCTACATTCTTGTATGTACATATCAGAATAACTTGACAGTCACTCACAAGCTACAGTCCTCCAAGCAAAACATTTTTTCACCAATCAGGGCCAATATACACTGCTGCCTAACAAAACGATCAGCATTGTTTCACTTTTCTAAAAGAGCTTTAGCGACTTTTATCGATTTTAATTTGTAACATTTTTAGGATCCTATCCGACTGTCGGTCTATAACATCTAATTCGTCCGAATCCACTGAACCAATATATAGTTATATATTAAATTTAATATTTATATATGGTGGTTCTCTAGGAAAGACATTGATCGATTGTGAGCAAATGATAACTACAATCGGAAAATTTGGTAACATAACTTAAGTCACTCTGGAAAATACTTCTGAAAAATTTTCATTTTAGTCGCATTTTCGATTATACCGGAAGTAGATGCCAACTTTGTTGTTTTTAATGAAGTTCCTTGTAAATTACCACATTTATAGATTTCTTGTACAATTTTGATTACATTTTATGTATAATGTCCTATACCTAAGTGTAATTGTTTTTGACATATTTCGAATTTTATGTCAAAAATTGAGTTTGCAGACATAATTATTATCAATCTTTCCGAACAGGAGCCTTTAATATTTAATTTGGGTTGATTTTTATGATATTGCGTCAAAATTTATATAGTGGTCAAAAAAGAAGCATGAAAACCAGATCCAAAAAAAAACGTCAAAAGTATAAGGTTGTCTAGACCGAAAATTAGTAGTTTCTTAAATAACTGGCAATTTTTCATTTTTCTATGTGATAATGCTACACATCTTTGTTGTCTTAGAAATGGGCCCTACATTAGAAAATAATAAGAAATGTCGATAATAATCAAGCAATTGTCAAAAAGTCAATATAATACTTTTTATTTGCAAATTTTAAGTAATTATGATGCTAAGAAAACTTAATTATACAAACGAAGCAACATTTACAGATCTGTAAACTTTGGATAAAGTTATTTCAAGAAAATGTAACATGTAATGTATAAAATGCGATATCTACAGAAACAGCAACCAAAACCAAAATCTGTTATATATATCTTATAGAAAACTTCAAGAACTTCGGAATAAAATATGTTTTGACAATAAATATTTCCTACAATAAATTGGACCGACGTTATCAGTTGGTGCACTGAAAAGTACAAAATAATATTAGTTCTATTGATGCTGGTACTTTTGAAGTTGTATAGTTGCAGTTAGATTGAAAACTTTTGGCACCAACTTCACAAGTACCAGCACCAATAGAAATGATATTATTTTGTACTTTTCAGTGCACCAAATGATAACGTCGATCCATTTTTTTGTAAAAAATAGTTATTTCACACTTTTGAATGTTACATTTATCACGAAAATCGTTGAACGTTCACCATTATCCATGAATGCTTTGCTTGTATTTGCTATTATTCAGAAATCTAAGAACATCGTTGCGGAAATACGCATATTATAATAAACTTTACCACTCTTTTAACTCGAAAACCGTAACTCCATGGAAAAAATGTTCAATATAAATGTTGCTACAAATAATCTGTTCATTAATTTTCCATTCTCAGATTTTCAATTTTTGAAAGAAATTACCTCTTCCACATAGCGAAAATAAAAATATTTTTATTTTTATTTTATAAATATTTTAATTTTAACATCGCAGAAACTCGAAAACGGTAGCTCTTTTGAGGAAATGTTCAATTTAAACGTTTCCGGATATTTTAGTATCTTTAATTCTGCCATCTCGGATTTTCGATTTTCGAGAAAATTTGCTGCCTTAAGAGAAGGAAATTTCGGATAGGCATTTTCATGAATATGGGACCATCTTTCAAGTCTCTTCTTTCAAATTAATCAAAAATCATCAAAATAGGTGTACGTTTACGTTTAAAACGCGCACAAACCAAAAAAAGCACACAGTCGAATTATATACCTCCTCCGTTCGGGGTTCGTCGGTCAAAAATTGGACCGACTTTATCTGTTGGAGCACTGGAAAATACAAAATAATATTAATTTATTGGTGCTGGTACTTTTGAAGATGTGCAATTTTAGTTAAACGACTTTTGGAATCAACTTCAAAAATACCAGCACCAATAGAATTAATATTATTTTGTATTTTCAGTGCCCCAATACAAACGAAAACTGTACTTATCCTATTACCACCCATGTATGTTCTTTGCTTGTACTTGTTATTATTTAGAGATTTCAGACATTGCGGCGTAAATACACATATTTCAGACTTTAGCACTGCTGTAACTCGGAAACCGTAATTTCATCTGAAAAATGTCCAATTTAAAAGTTGTTACATATAATCTATTCTTTAATTTAGCCACCTCACATTTTCAATTTTTGAAAAAAAATGCCCCCTGCACTTACCGAAAATACACATTTCAGTCTTTGCCATTTCTGTTAATCGAAAACCGTAACTCTATTGAAAAAAAAATCCATTCAAACGTTTCCGGATATGGTCTTATCTTTAATTCTACCGTCTAAAATTTTGATTTTCGAGAAAAATTGCGTTTTTTAAATGGAAGGAGATTTCGGATTTGAGCTTTTTTAATATGCGAACATTTCTCAACTCCCTTCTTTCAAATGAATCAAAGACCATTAAACTCGGAGTAAGTTTACTATATACAACACGCGCAGAAACCAAAAAAAACTTGACTTTTATTGATATCTGTTATTATTTTCTAATGCAATCATGGCCTACTTCCAACACAACATTAATGATGTGTATCATTTCTTACATAGAAAAATTAAAAATTAACAATTATTTAAAAAACTACTAATTTTCGGTAAAGACATCCTTATACAAAGCTCCTCTTATTGTTGCTTCTTAACACAATAAAATAATAAAAAAACAGGGGTTTCCATTTGACGAAAAAATTCTTGACGTTTTTTGGATCTAGTTCTTAAACTGCTTTCTTGATTTCTCTATACAAATTAGTATCAAAATATCATAAAAATACTGATAAAGTAGATCTTCTTCCTCAAAAAATGATGGTCTTCCTATATCACCGGAAATATTAAGACTCAAACTTAAAAAATACAGAATATAATGCTTTCCTCCTAGTTAAAGGAAAAACCTTAGCAAAAATACAATTTTCACTTAACCATTTTTTGACCTACTTCCCAAACAGAGGAGATATATATTTCGACTGTTTTTCTACTTTTTTATGTCTGTTCGCGCCATTTGCATAGTAAACATGGTGCTCCGATTTTCATGATACTTTTTTCATTTGAAACAGCACTATTGAGAGTTGGTTTGGTCCCCATGAAAAAAATGGACATTCAACATGTCCTTCTCATCGAAATCTTCTACCAAAAGGGGTCGAGGAGCCATTTTTTTTTTCGAAAATCAAAAATTTTATTCGTTAAAATCAAGGAAAAGTCCATATCCGGCAAATTGGATGTTTTACAACAAAAACTTAGGCTGCCGAGTTTTAGACGTGGTAAAGTCTGAAATATCTGTCTCCGCTATGTGGAGAAAGCAATTTTTTCAAGAATCTAAAATATGGAACGGCCAAATTAAAGAAGAGACCATATGTTGCAACATTTCCGCGATTTTTTTGAAATCTCTGAATAAGTAGATGTAAGCAGAACCTTCTTTGGTATAATTAAACGTTCAGAGATTTTGATGACTAATGATACACTTAAAAGGTGGTAAATATTTTTTTATCAAAACATATGACCGACATTATTAGTTGGTGCACTTAAAAATAAAAAATAATATTAATTCGATTGTTGATGGTATGTTTGAAGTTGCTGCCAAAAGTATTTTCTCTACGACAGCACATCTTCAACTGATGTGAAAAAAAAATATTCACATTCTTATTAGCCTGCTTAGCTGAGAGTATTGTCATTGCCTTTGGAAGAAATGCTTTTGTACACAATGATAATTCGCCAATAAAAAATTATCAAACTCAATTAAAAAACACACAAAGGATTAGACTACAAAACCAGTTTGCCAAATACCTACTTTCTTCAAGGCTTTTAGAAAAATTTAAATTGTACTTGCACTTTTCAATTCACTAAATAATTTGGTATTAAAAAGGTACCTATGCTTACTACTAATCGAGAAGGTGTTCAAATCAGTATTAATTTTAATAATATCAAATAGAAAGTTTAGAATGGGTTCCATATCAAATATGTATTATTGTTTATCCAGCATTGAGTGATTTTTTTTTATCTCCCTTCTCCTATTCACTCACGTCTGCTGATCCAAGTTGAAGCGTACTTGAAGATTTCAGTCTTATCAGTATTTCTTCGGCTTTGGTCTCTACGTTTCCTGAATAATTAGTGAAATCTGACGTCCGTCTGTTCAATCAAATACAGTTTAATCACTCTGAGAATAAATAAATATTTCTTACAATAAATTGGACCGAGTTACTTGGTACACTGCAAAATACAAAATAATGTTAATTCTATTAGTGCTGGTAATTTTGAAGTGGTGCAGGGTGTAAGTAAATAAAATACTTTTGGCACGAATTTTAAAAGTGCCTACCAGCAGCAATTAAACTAATATTATTTTGATTTGTTTAGTGTACCAACTAGTAAAGTTGGTCATATTTTATATAAAAAAAATATTTATTACACATTTTTGATTGTTTTATTATTTATGAATATAGTTGAAGTTTCATTTAAATTCAGTGATTACAAACTATAGCGGCAGCAATCTCGCACATTCAAACCCCGAATTTTATAAGAAAGGGTCTCCTCTTCTCCTTTGAGGGTACTTTTTGGGGCTAAGAAGATACTTGTTTTTGAGGAAAAAAATACGAGACAAACTCTCAACCTTCCTCTTTTACTTGGCAAATTGCGCGACCTACATAAAACATTTAAACCTACAGATAAATTGTAGGTAAGTTTACCTCCTTCGTTCTGGTGAAGTCGGTCAAAAACAATATAGTTCCAGATTGGCGCTGCATTGCACCTGCATGTTTCAGAGCATAGAATTCATATGTTTTTTCTGCCGGTTTACAAGGAAGTTTTTTTGCCATAAAATAGGTACCTCGCTGGAAATAAAACTTTCCAAAAGTTTTTTAATTTTGTCTTGAAAATTTACAGCTGTATTTTCCAGAAAATTACCAGCATTTCAAATAAAATATTATGAGACAAATATGTCAATATAATTTTAAGGTATTGCAAGAGTTAAAAATCTCCTAATAAAATTTTAATCAATAGTTTTTTTACAAAAAACATAAATTCTACTACTACGATTGAATGAATCGCCCTATAAATTAGCGAATATTGTCACAAAATATAGCACCAAATTTCATTGAAGCTATTGAGTTTCTTTCTTTTTTGGTATTTTAAATATTGACGTAGACATAACTAGTAATATTAACTTTCACATTTCTCACACACAGATTTCTTAGAAAGTAATAATACCACTTTCTAAGAAATCTTTTACATTTTAGAGATAATCATTGATGAAACATTAATAAAATATTGAAAATATAAGCTCAAATTTCATAGAAGACTTATCTCATGATTCGCATGTTTTGATCAATGAATTGTGTAACTTTTTTTTCAATGCTGAACTATATTTTCCGCGAGTTAACAATATAATCAAATACGTACTTGTCAATATAAAAATATAAAATGTTAGGAAATTCATATGAATGTGCACATAATTTTGAAACTTTAAATAGTTTTTCTCAAAATTAACTGATAATATACTCGTCTCTCGTGGACCATTTAAAATTCTTAGCAGCCCTATATTTCATAAGATCGATTTTTTCTTAAACCTTTAGATTCAAAGTTATGAGCGCTCTGCTGAAGTCTTGAAAGTATTTCTTTGTGGTGAAACCTTAATATAATTATTAAGAAAATAATACATACATATTACATATTCGTATAAATATTTCTACCATTAAGTCGTTGAGTTGAGAAAGGGTTCTGAATACATTCAGCTGTTAAAATTTTTGGAATTAAATGAAAATAACTGCAGGAAAATCTTAGCTACAATCAAAATTGTTAAAAACATTACATGGATTTATCGTATCAACCACACACAAAATAAAAAAATAGCGTCAACCTTCAAAGCCCTATGACGGCTGCACCATGCGCTTTCAGATATAAGTAAGTTAGCCTAAATCAATCTATTTTTCGCCCAGGATGCTGCCATTACCAGTTGCCCACATATTTTCCAGTCATCATGTATAGATCTTTCCAGGATTGATAACACATGTTATAAGGCTTAATAATCACCACTCACTTTAAAGAAGAATCACAAAACAGTCAATCCATCGCTAAATTTTAAAACTTCTAGGAGATTCGAATAACGCTGTTTGACAAACAAGATATGAAGCTCCAAAGAATAACTGGAAATTTGTTACCAAAACTTCATTAATAGAACTGTAATTCTGTTAAGTTAAATCACAGCAAGTGATGAGCTTCAAGTAATTTCGTTTTTATAATTTCGATAAAACCACATTGTTTCCACTATCAATCCGTAGGCTTGAAGCCAAGAGTAATATGAATTAGACACAAAGCTTAGAAATTTCAGCTAAAAACACAGCTCCAAGTCTGGTTTATTGTCGACTAACTTATATTTTAGGTATTAAATAATTGTATCAATTCAAATTTAACGGACAAACCAATTTTGATTTAGTTTCTTTTTTGTTTGAAAGGTGATCTGATCAAGTGATCTCTAGCTAGTTACGTTTATCATGGATATCTGCATGTCTGTCTGTGGAATAGTAGCTCACAAACTGATGAAACGATTTTGTTTTTTTTGTTTGATAGGTGACTTGACCCAGCGTAGTTTTTCTTTGATTAAATTTAACGTATATATCTGTCTGTGGCATCATAGCTCCAAAACGGATGAAGCGATTTTGATTTAGTGTTTTTTGTTTGGAAGGTGACTTGATCGAGAGTGTGATTAAGCTTTATTCAATTATGTTTAACGTGTATACACATCAATTCCTGAAGACAGATCCAAAAAACGTAAAAATAGAAAGAACGAAGAGGGAGGAGATACGACGATGTTAGTAATCATGGAGAAGAGAAAGAAATAACACCTAAAATGTCTATGAATGATCCAGAAATTCCATAGAAGATTGATTATGAGCTAGAAGATTGCAAAAACGATTCAGAATATAATTTTGGCAAACAATATGGCCTACGCAGCAGAAGACCAAGAGAATCACGTAGTCTTGACAGTGTATATGTATATGTAACATACCTGCCTCCAAATAATATTATATATATATATATATATATATATATATATATATATATATATATATATATATATATATAATCCATATACCCTTTCTAACATATGTAATGGTGCAGGGCTCAAATAATATATACCTACCAGTTTAAACATTGCGAGAATAGTGATAAGAGTCAAAATTAAATTTGGATCTCAATTATTCATTGTGAAGATTCAATAAATCAAAACTTGACAGCATTGTGCGGAGAAACTCTAGGTATAACTTCTTTATATCTAAGCTATTGTTTTGAATAATTTAGAAAACGATAATTCTGCTAACGAGGCATGTTCCTAAAATATTTGTATGTATATACAGGATGTACTGAAGTAAGATAATCAGTTAACTTCTGTATCTGTTCTGGTTCTGTCTGCTTCATCAATCTCTGAAAAACCTTTTCCTCCACGTATCTCCAAAGATATAAATCTATAGGAGTAAGATCTGGAAATTGCGCAGGCTAAGGTAGACCACCTTGTTTATCCAACTATAAGGATAAGACTGATCTAAAAAAATGTCCTACTATCCCATAGTGATGCATTATGCATTGTGTTACAACCACATAGATTTTCTATTGTTCAAATCCATTTCTTCTCTGCAAAATTGTCGATGAGAGTAGATGTGTACAGTGATAAAGCGTGTTATAAATATTGTGCTCCAGATTGCTCAGATTCGAGATTTAAAATCGAAACTCTACAACGCCATTGGCGTCCCATTGTACAAATCTGAGAGACATAGCAGAAAATCATAAGGTAAGCAGTAGGGTTTCACGACACCCCAGGAACATGTTCCCAAACCCTCAACAATTTCCTCCCTTAAAATGTCCACTGATAAGCCCCAAATAAGCTGGCAACAACCAAATGTTCCAACATCAAACCTTCTTCCACCACAGTTTTCTGCTGAACCCCAAATTATTCCTCAAAACTTTAACCATCCAACAGCCTTAGAGGTAAAAAAAGCTAAAAATCAAAACAAACTAATCTAAATATTAGAAATATAGATATTGAGTCTAGCGACGAAAGCGCAAATGATACAAAAGCACAAAATAAAAACCAATGGCAAAACGTAAATATACCTAGCACCATAGTGAGCCGGGATCGCCAAACATACCGCCAATAAAAATTCAAAACCGTTTCAATGTTCTATCCAAGACCGACGACATTGATAAAAACATTCAATACAATACAACTAACAACCGAAGCCATCAAAACCACCTCCAATATTTATATATGGTGTGAAAAACATACTTTACTAAAACCCTACCAAACGACGTTGTTAACGTCACAACTCATACACTAGATACTTATCGGAAGCTAGTAAGGCACTTGAAGGAAGAAAGTATTGTTTATCATTCCTACCAAATAAAAGAAGAACGATCATACAGAGTGGTAATAAGACATCTTCACTACTCTATTCCAACAGAAGATATTATCCATGAATTAGAAAAAGCTGGACATAAGGTTCGCAACATCATTAACGTGAGACATAGATTAACCAAGGAACCATTATCATTGTTCTTTGTAGATCTTGAGCCGCAGGAGAACAGCAAAAAAATATTCGAACAGGAATTTATATGTAATACAAAAATTGTGATAGAGGCTCCTAGGAAAAACAACTCAATAATCCAATGTACAAGATGTCAAGCATATAGCCACAGTAAAACATACTGCCAGAAACCATTCTAATGTGTTAAGTGCGATGAACAACACGACTCCAAAACATTAATAAACCAAAAAGTACTCCAGCCAAGTGTGCCTTATGTAAGCAGGATCATCCAGCAAACTACAAAGGTTGTGCCGTTTATAAGGAACTTATTGCATCAAGAAACCAGCCAGCAAGGGAAAACCAACAACCATCATACACACGAACAAGAATAAATAATTACACAATTCCACAAAATACCCCTGCGAATAACCAATAGCACACCTATGCTAATATCGCTACCAGCTGCGATACACCAGCAACAATAGAACACCAATTATTTACATTCCTAAACGAATCCATGAACATGTTCACCCAACTTATGAATCAGAATAATACGATCTTGAATCAGTTAACAAGAGTAATCAATAATTAAAATTCAAAAATATATGAGTTGCAATATGGAATGCCAACAGCCTGCTTAATCACAAGCAGGAACATAACATTTTTAAAACTAAACCAAATTGACATTATCCTAATTTCTGAAACTCATTTTATTAATTTAACATCATTCAGAATACCACTATATTCTACTTACAATACACCCGACGGAACGGCTCATGCCGATTGTATTCCACATCACGAACTACCAAACGGAAAAAATACAAGCTACAAATATTCAAGTAAATGTAGTATCAGGACCTCTTAATATATCTGCAATATACAGTTCACCTAGATACACGATAACTTCAGATGAATATAAAAACTACTTCCGAGTTCTAGGTAATAGATTTATGGCAGGAGGTGACTGGAACGCGAAACATACCCACTGGGGCTCTAGGCTGATAACAACAAAAGGTCGAAACCTCTTCAGAGTAATCACGGATGAGACTTATAACACTCTGTCAAATGGAATCCCATCATACTGGCCAAGTGACCCTAGAAAGCTACCTGACCTACTTGATTTGTTTATAACCAAAGGAATACCCAGTAACAATTGCATAGTACAGTCCAACTATAACCTGTCCTCTGATCATACACCTGTCATCGTCAGCGTGAGTGCCAATGTGATAAACAAGCAGCGGCCCCTCAATTGATATCAAAAAATACAAACTGGCCGGCGTTTCACTCTTACTTGGAAGAGAATATAAATTTAAAAGTGCGAATTAAATATCCCGAAGACCTGGACGGATCAGATCAATACTTCACAACACTTGTGCAAGATGCTGCTTGAAAAGCAACTCCACAATCCAAATATAAAGAAGCGTTTTCCAATGATATACCTCTTCATATTCGCCAACTCATCACCGAAAAATGTCGAGTTAGAAGAATCTGGCAAAATTCTCAAAACAAAATTGATCACCACAATTACAATACACTAAGAAGACAACTAAAAGCAGCCATTAGATACTTAAATAATAGTACTTTTGAAGAATATATCACAAATCTTAAAGTTAATAATGATAACACACTATGGAAGGCGACAGAAAGACTTAAGCGACCTCAAAGAATAATACCTCCAATTCGCGAAGATAATCACGATCAGATCAAGAGAAAGCAAAGTTATTTGCAGCTTTGAGAGATAGCTACTACGAAGAATCTACTCTGACCATGATTTTCTCGCACTAATACCAAATCACCAATTCGGATTTCGGAGAGAACATTCCACAGTCCAACAAGCTCATAGAATAGTCAATGAAATTTCTAAAAGTCTGGAAGATAAAAAATATTGTAATGCTGTTTTCCTAGATACATCCCACGCTTTCGATAAGGTTTGGCATGTTGGTTTGCTCTACAAATTAAAAAGTATTTTCACCAGTTACTATTATCTCCTCATTAAAGCCTACCTATCAGACAGGTATTTTTCCAATTCAATGACCAGCAATCTAAATACCGTCCTATCAACTCCGGTGTTCCCCAGGGTAGTGTCATTGGTCCACTGCTTTACCTACTATACACGGCCGACTTACTACAAACTAACAACACTATAATTGCCTGCTTTGCTGATAATGTAGCAGTAATAGCCATAAACGAGGACCCTACGTTAGCATCCGACGAACTGCAAGGCCACCTCAATTTACTCAGTGACTGGTATGCCCGATGGCGTATGAAAATTAACCAGATGAAGTCAACCCAAATCACTTTAACCAAGCGCCATAACGTCTGTCCACCTGCTATGATAAACAACGTTCAAATACTAACAGCATCAGAAACTAAATACCTTGGCCTCCACCTGGATCAGCGTTTTACATGGAAAAAACACATTGAAACCAAGCGAAGACAACTTGATATACAATTTCGGCAGATGTATTGGCTGTTGGGCCGAAGATCAAAGCTGAAGCTTCATAACAAACTCTTACTGTACAAAGCCATACTCAAGCCAATCTGGACATATGGACTTCAACTCTGGGGCTGTGCAAAATCATCATCTGTTAACATCATACAGAGATTTCAATCCAAAGTACTAAGATATATAACAAACGCCCCATGGTATGTGAGCAACCGGACTCTTCACGATGATCTAAAAACTCCCTTTATCAAAGATGAGATCACCCGTATGGCATCTTCGCACAACCAACGACTCGAAAAGCATGACAATCTACATGTGGAGAACCTCTACAACAATGAACCAGTAACAAGAAGACTTATTAGAACCTGGCCTCGAGATTTAGTACGGTGGAATATCATTGGATGTTGTACCTATCGTACACTATACTTTTAACATATTCACTTAATACTCTGTTATATAGAAGTAGATCGTAAATAAAGCGATGAAAATGTACAAGCCCACACCATTCGGCATAGCGTCGAAAAAGTGAGGATTTTTAATCGCATAATAAATATATCTAATGACTATTGTTCTTAAATGTTGATGATTCAGAAAACAGATTTTTTTTCAAAAAACACTATAGGTAATTCTTATCAATAATACCATTTAATTGAGTAAGAAACGTAACTCTACTCAATATTAGGTAAACCTAAACTACCTAAACCTCTTATTTGTGAAATATTCGCTTTCGCTGCTATTTCCCTGTTGCTCGAATGAGGATTTTCTTGTAGCAACTCATTTTCCCCACTCATCTGACCACTAAAAAAATCTAACTTTTGGAATGAAAACGCCCTTGGAGTCTTGCTTATGAATTTTTCATTGGTAGATCTTGCTTGATAATAATAAGGAATTTCTGCCAGGTTTGCCAATACAGGAAACCATATTTAATAAATCTTTCGCGAGAGAAAATATACAGTTGTTTGTCACGAAGGTGGCCTACTCGTTTTTTTCAAAATCATCATTTTGACAAAATTTCTTTAAGTTTATCCCACAAACCCTAAGTGGTCATAAAGCTCTTATAAATGCTTTTTAATGACACATTAGAATACAGAGTGCATTTTAAAAAGTTTTATTACCATAAGTATTATGTTCTTTTAAAAAAAAATCTAGTAGGTAAGCGACAGAACATTGATTTTTAGTTGAGTTATATCTAAAAAAATATTCCGAAATTATGAATTTTTTTATATCTGTATAAGTGAGACCTCTATCATGTTGTTAAATTTCGTAATATACCATATTGCTCGCAATTGATACATAATCAAAACGATTATATAACATCAGCCGTTTTCTGATAAATAACTAGATTACGATAAGACGTCTAACTGTACCGACAACTACTGCGACGGCAAATACCCCTTCTGCCTTTGAATAACGTCAACAATTATTGATAGGGCAATACTGAAGATAGGCAACAAACTTGGAACCGTGATATTTGTCTAGGTGGCGGTGCTTTGTTTGGTAATCAATCTGATTGAACATTTATAGAGGTACCTATTAATCTATTATGCAATATTATGACAATGTGAAATTAGGAACGATCGCAAGGTATGAAACTTACCTAAAAAAAGCAGACAAAAGTAGCTCAATAAAAAGGTACCACAGCAGTTTACCTGGCGCTTTTTCGACCAGAACGCGCTGGCCAGTTTCTTTTCCAGAGGCTATTTACGTATGTGATGTTACCATCTCAAGTCTCAGCATCTCATACTCTGAGTGGAGTTCTTGTATCATCCGATATAGTTCTATAGTTCCTGATACTTCTTAACAATAGTTCTGTTAGTTTTAGTACAGAAAATATTTTTTTTGTAAATGTAAAATTGGGATGCTAACTTCCGGCCGTCGATAGCATCCCAATTTTTGTTTTTAGTGATTTCAAATATAATAAGATGGAAATCGGTACCCCATGAATAGTTATAGAGTTCCTGATAGTTTATATTGTCAATTTTTTTGAAACAAAGATTTCACCATTCCGACATGATTGTTGCACATGGGAACACTACGATAATCGAGTTCTTGCACTATGACGAGTTCTCGTCGTTGTAGTGAGTATAAATGATGAAGAAAGTATCCATTCAAGTACCCGAAAAAAGTACCCGTCCCGTCGTTCTATGATGAGTTCTTGTAGATGTAGCGACTCTTATTGATGGAAAAAGTATCCATTCAAGTACTCGTGAAGAGTTCTAGTCTCTAACATTTTTAGAAAAAATTCAAATCACTATTGTTGTTAAAAAAAGTTTTCAACTATGAGATATTGTCGTTCTATGACCAGTTCTCGTCGATATGGCTATTCTAAGTGATGGAGAAAGGAAGCATTCAAGTATTTGTGAAGACTTCTAGTCTCTAACATTTTTTAGAAAAAATCAAATCACTATTGTTGTTAATAAAAGTTTTCAACTACGAGATGCTGTCGTTATATGACGAGTTCTCGTCGATGTAGCGACTCTTATTAAAAACAATAGTGATTTTATTTTTTTCTAAAAATGTTAGAGACTAGAACTCTTCACAAATACTTGAATGCTTACTTTCTCCATCACTTATAATCGCCATATCGAGGAGAACGCGTCATAGAACGACAGCATCTCATAGTTGAAAACTTTTTTACAACAATAAAGATTTGATTTTTTTCTAAAAATGTTTGAGACTAGAACTCTTCACAAATACTTGAATGCTTACTTTCTCCATCACTTATAATAGCTACATCGACGAGAACTTGTCATAGTGCTAGAACTCGATTATGGTGAAATCTTTAATTCAACAGGAACTCTAGAACTATTCATGGCGTACCGATTTCATCTTATTATTTTTGAAATCACTTAAAACAAAAATTGGGATGCTATCGACGGACGGAAGTTAGCATCCCAATTTTACATTTACAAATAAAATATAAAACTAACAGAACTATTGTTAGAAAGTATCAGGAACTATAGAACTATATCGGATGCTATAAGAACTCCACTCAGAGTGTGAAATGCTGAGACTTGAGATGTTAACTTCACATACGTCGGCTATTTGCCGCCAAAAAAGCTATTTTGCGCTAAACGTCCCCGACTTTCTAATGGAAAGTTCATTAAATAAAGGTATTAAAGTTTGATGTAATAATTATTTTCTGATTCTTTGAACGACTGAAGAATTGAATTCCTTTGTTAAAATTAAAAATAATATAAAAACTAAATAACAACACTCCCTGATAGATGATATACTTAGTTATGAAAATGTTTTGAGACTAGGATGCTAGAAGCGGACATTACCAAGAATCTTTCAAGTTTCCTTACTTTCTTAAAGATATCCCTAATCCCTGTTTCTTATTTAAATAACCTAATAAATCATTATTATGGATAATGAGTGCCGAAGGAAGAAAACTTACCGATAACAGATAATATCTAGAAAACAACGTAAAAAATCGGCAACCTCATATCTTTTTATTATTTTTTATCCTGATATACTTGGAGATTTTCCAATTGTTCTATAACAAAATTTAACTTTAGATTCTAAGAGAGAAGGATGGACAAGAAAAATAAAAAATATTTGCTTCAAAGCGTATTAAGATTATTATTAAGATGATTGCTACCCCCATAAGTAATAATAATCATAAATAATTATCAATCATAACTACCAAATTTATAATTATATACAATAATTAGAAGTTTATTATGAATTACGGATATATAATAATTATAAAAATAAAATACCAAGGTACGATATGGTTTAATACTCAATTATATTAGATTTTATTATTTGAAGAATGTCTTTTTAAAAATATTTATTCGAACAATAGAAATAAACAATGTCATTACAAGAAGATATCCAAGCTTTTTTACATAATTAACAATCTTATATGTGATAAAAATTACAAGGATGCTGAATAAGTGAAATATGATCTTATGTCTAGTTATTATGTGTTGTGTAGCGACGGTATGGCTACATAACTCGTCCCTTCTTGGATTTTTGCACGTCCTCGTGCTTTGTTGTCAGCAAAAATTCTGGAAGATTACGGTTTTCGAGTGGAATTTCGATGATAGCTGTTGGGCTTGGTCTTCTTTTGATTAAATTTCTTAAGTTAACTTCTTTAATATGTATACTGTTATTTCAAGGATGATGACAACAATTAGAACTATTGTAATAGAAAAATATCTCTTGTGAAATTCGGCTGGTATCATGATTGGTTCTTCGTATTGAGGCATTATTTTTGTTGGTTCAACCAGATGTACCTAACGGTTTTATCTTAACTTTATATAATGTTTTGTTGGGTTTTTGAATTGGTCCATTCTTGGGAGAATGTTTTGTTGGAACCAATCCATGTATATTTTTGGAATGTATAAATACAGTTAGATTTCCCTAGAACTGTATTACATTTGGTGATTTTTGTAGATTTAAAAGATTGTGAACAGTCTTTGTTGACGTCTTCCGGGTTCTTAGTACAGATAACAAAAAAAAAGTCTGTCCGTTTGATAGTTGGGTAAACAATGAGAAATGGTTATTGACTCTGGCAAAGTTACACTGAGACATATCATCAAGGTTGCAAAGGTCTTCATTCAATGAAAAGGCGTGGGTGGAATAAGGATATTATTATGGTTACTGGGAATAGGATTAATTTTGGATAATTTTTAATGTACGTTTTTGGGGTGAAGCAGGAAGATACTACTATGAATATTTGGCTGAAATGTTTTTTAAATAGCAAATAATAATTATATCTCGCAACAATATCATCTTTCAAATGGTTTCTTTGAAATTTCCGAACTAACTATAGATACTATAATGACTAGGTACACATTTGTGTTTTTACGAATTTTAACATTAATAAAAACTGGCAATAAATGATTCCTTTTGTTCTTTTATTCACTCTCTTTAACAGTTTGATTTTTTGTATTTTATTATAATCTTCTCATATTTACATATTTGTATAAATCTTTCTACCATTGAGTGGCTGAATAGGTCGAAAGTTTTGTTCCAGTCTATGGGATCCTGCGGAAACATTCCTGAATACTTTCAGCTGTAAAAAAATCGGGAAAAATGTTTCATTAAAGCCAAATGATGCCAGCAATATTCAATAATCATATATAGGCAATTCATTTTAAGAATATTTTTACTTGATATGATAGCATCACCAGGAGCAAATATCCATAAAAACAATTACTGTGTTAACTTTTCACAAGATAAACTAGGGGATAAATAATATAAAAATTAGAATTAGAATATAAAAAAAAACCTTTGGACCGTAGATTTTTGTTCATCATTTTTTTTAATGTCAACCCCCATTTTTTAGTTCAGAGTTATAGAGGCTACATCTTTCTGCGTACGACTATTGTCAGATTTGAAAGCTCATTTCTTCATCTTGGTATACCAAAAAAATTGAAACTTTACTGCAGATGTCATAGATGAGCATTTATTGATCTTCTTCATTATGGTCATATTGTTCACAGTACTCAATTCAAACCTTTATGTTAAATATAATTTTTAGTTGAATTTTTCTTCAACATTTTCTTATCTACTTACCATACATATTCACCTTGTCGAATATGAAAAGATGTATCCTTTCTAATTCTGGAAATAAAATGGGAGTTGACAATATTTTTTTATCAATGATTTCATATCACTTTAATGACACACCCTTCATATAAAATATGAACAAAATCCACAGTTTCTGGAAATCGTCTATTACATGCAAGTTTATGTGGGCGCCTGCGAGTAGACAGATAGATTCGAATAAATTACCTGCGCAGAAGATATTGCAACTGTATCTGTGCATAATATCCAAGTCACAACTTCAGAGCAAGGTGGCGTAGTCAATGAGCCGGAATATGTAAAGAAACTTTTCATCTTCTGCGGTTCAATGAATTGGTAAAGACTATATAAACCTGACACATCAATACTCGCTTGCGCTTCTTGGACTTCTTTTACTTTATCTTCAAAACTTATGAAATTAAGATTGTTCTTGTCTTCGATCTATAACAAATAACCGACAGCAAACAGCCATCGAAAGGTTACATTTTAAATGATATTTTGATCAAATAATGAATGTGTTTAGCGGAAAATATCTAACGTCTGCACTAAATAACGCCAAGAAAAAGTGTTTGGATAGAAAGCGCTTTTCATTGCTATAGATAGAAATGATAATTTTCGCCAAAACACAATTTTTCTAAAGTTTATAGATCAGTACTCACATGAAATAAGAATCCTAAAACAGTCAGTCCATCGGGATGTTTCAAAGCTTCATCAAAATTCCTATACTTATGTTTGTAAAAAACCATATGAAGCTCCAAAGGATAACTAAAAAAAATACCAAAACGATCAGTCAGGCAATCAATTAATTTTCTAACTGATTAATTATTAAGCTGAAGTATCACAACGGCAAAAGGCGAATTTCGGGTAGTTAGTTTTGAAAATATGATAGAAAATAGATACTGATAGATATCAGTCATAATAATTATAGAAACAAATAGCATATTTTACACACTGATTTATTGTAAAATATTTGATATTTTAGATATTTCTTGAAGCCCCTCAGATTTTTAAGGAGTAGTATAATAAATTCTATTACCTGAAATTATTAATAGTATGCTCAGCACCTTCAGCGTCAGTTTTTCCCCAATGAAAATGCAATTGTTGGAAATTGTATTTCCCCGTCAAAGGACCACCCCAAACAGATGGAGTTACACCATCAATTCTTGATAGTTGAACTGTAAAGCAGAAAAAATATTTTTCCGATTTTTTTACATTACTACTGCTACTCTAAGTAGCCTAGTAAGAAACGTATTGTAATCATGTAAAATATCCGGATGTCCTATTTTCAACAGATGTTCACGCATTAGAGGTTCTGAGTCCGTCATTGGTCTGACAATCTGCCTGTGTCAAAGTTATCTTGAGAATGGATCTACCGATTTTGTTGCTATCTCTTCTGTTTTGTAGGGTATCAATGAGGCTCCCCGATGACTTAGATTGGGTATCCTGCTAGGCAATAGCAGATAACGTGTTTCACTCATGACTGTGGCGCGAAAACAGCTCTAACGTTTTTTATGAAACTTGTGTTAAACATTCTGCTTAAAGCTATTTACCAAATGCTAGAACGAGTATCTTTGAGAAAAAGCAGGAAAAAATTGAATGAAGTGTCAACTTTTAAATCTTATTCTGGCTAAACGAGTTGTCCTACGACAAAATTGAATATGACATTGTTATTTGTCTTGGCACGCTGAAAACAATGAATGACCTGATCAGACATTTTTTATATTCGATGGAATTTCTTTGACAGCGGTAGGAAAGTCGTGTGAGTGTACACACCAGATTTTTTATGCTATTCTATCTTTCCATTTGCCAATCAATAATAAATAAGAACTCGTGTTACAAGGTATGTTTACTTAAAGATTTCTCAACAATTCCATATAATTTTTGACTAACCGTTACCCATATGAAAGATATTTTAGAGAAAAAAGAAAAAACTTTGAAAAGACCGTACGTTTCATTAAAGGTGTGAAGAAGTGCTTTTACCGATAATAACATTCAGACAAAGGCTCAAGAAAGGAACATAGCGTGCAAGATAAAAAAGGCCAATGATCTACCTAAGTGCGAAGGATAATAAGTATTTTTGCTTAATTTGTAATCAAAAGTATGAAGATCCTCCTATTGAAGACTGGATAAAATGCTACAAATGTAATTTATGGATACCTACACAAAAAATGTACGAGTGGGGAAAGTACATCAAGAAGGTTTATTTGCGACTTATGTTATGATTAGATTATGTTTTTGATTACCCCACACACCATCTGTAATTAGCCCACATGTTGTGGGGTGATACCGGACTCTGTTTTTTATTAATATTTGATTTTATATCGAACATTTATCTACGTTGATTATGAGAACATTAGATAGATTAGTTATAGATAGGTTTTTATTCTTTTAATTACGAAATATTATTGACATTAATACCATTATCGCCATACAATGGGAGTGTTAGAAAATAATGCTCATTTTTTAAGCAACAACCTGTAAGCAAATAACAGGTAATATTTTAAAGTTTTATCAGTTGATGATTGCTACCTAAGTATTCCCTGGAAGTCTGAAAGCGTGGTAGGTACTTCAAACACTTAGATAACGAAATTAGCCAGAAATACTAAACTGGCAATCACAATTAATGGAAATGGATAATGATCATAGAAGATTATTAGAATAAAAGTTAAAATTTTCTTTCAACGTAAACACTGGATGTTTTCTACAACCTCTTATGGGCTAGAGAAAACCTATTTAAGTTTGTCACTTAGCACTAGCTAAAAGAGGATGTTGAATATATTTTCTTATGAAAATCTTAAATAATTAAGAAGTCATCATTAATTAGTAATCTTAAACTTAAGCCCTCGCAATACCTACTTTTTATCACTACTTCACAGGAATGTAATCAATACTAAATCTCAGCTTACTAAATTGAAATTAGGCAGATTACCGTAGAATTGCGCAGATCCAATAACGCTATGGCAAATATGATTTCTTGCTCTCATAGGTATATGTAGAATTATATTTCCATTGGAAATTTTGAGATCACGAATGAGGGTGGTGGCTAAGTAATATTTTATTCATAAGTTCTTAAATTTACTGATTCATGGAACCATGATCTAGAATCTAGATTATAGCGTTTGTGAGAACAGTAAATAACTTCAGACATGGAACCATTGTAGATATAATAGTACTTTTACTTTCTATCAAATTATACTTTCAAACTAGAAAACTAAATAACTAAAGTATCCTACAGATGGAGTTTAAAATATTTGATTGAAATCATTCATAACAATTATTATATTAGAAGATTACCTACAGGATAACCAAAATGGAAGCAGATTCATCGTCCATTATAGCTACAATTTTTCTATTTCACTGTTTCTTCTGTATAACTTTTATGTTTCTTTTATTCTTTAAAATAAATAGTGTTAATGATTATAAATGTCTAGTTTCTAGTTGTAGTAATGATGCCAGAACTGGTTCTGTGAAAAGTCTCAATCAAATTTGAAGTAACTGCAAGATTACGAGATCATTTTGTGGATAAAGTACCGGGATATATAAATATAGATAAATAGATATCAATTACGCTAATGATATTCTTCCGAAACACATGAACAAACAATACTTTCGAATACTCATTTCCTTCCTTTGAAACTCCAGCCTTGTGGCCGGATGTATCGGCTTATCAACAACTTCTTGTACCCAGCGAATGATAAAATTGATTAAACTTTAAGCTTAAGCTTTAAGAAATGAAAAGAAAACATTAGTATTTATATAAATAAATTGCAAGTAATTTTTTGGTGATATTCTTTCCAGTGCTCGATTTCAAGCAGCCAAACAATATCCAGACTTCTGTTACAGCTTAATTTTCAGATATTTGTCCCTTTGTACAACATTTGAAATTGAACTACACATAGGCTTAGGTACTTGAATAAAATATTGTAAAATAAATATATAACATTACCAGTATGTCCATTATTGGTCAAATTCGCTTTATCTAATTTTATATCGAAATTCTTGAGATCTAAGCCACGAAATGTTCTCCTTATTAGGTGTGCCGTTTCAATGTCAACAGGGCTTTGATGTTTTCCAGCACATTCTTTATATTTTTGACTCCAATAGTCCGGACCTGAGGATATGAGATTTTGTGATGAAAACTAACCTGCAATAGCAACTAACTCCAACACAGCTGAGAGAGTTAGGATGTTATAAATTATTCAGCCATGACATATTTTCATGTTTTGATAGGGTAGAGAAGTAATATGTTACGACAAATACCTTCTGATCCTTCATATCCAAAATCTCCTCTGCTATCTGAAAAATTCAATTACAATTTTTTGTGTAGTTCTCAAGTTTAGTTCAGAATTTATTTATCATGACTAGGTACGTACTGCGATCTTGGCAACTCAAAGCTTAAAATATAAAAAAACTTACCATAGTATTTGATATTTAGAAAGAAAATCTAGTGTGTTCACTAACACAACTTTCCTACCGCTCTCAATCAAATTAGGAAATTTAGCCAGAATATGACAACAAAAAATTGGATATTTCATTTGAGCATAACTTTTTTCTGCGTTTTCTGAGGGATGCGCTTTGAGATAATAGTGAAGGACATTAAGAAGCATATCTTTAGACAAGCCTTTTCAAAATCGTTAGAGCCGTTTTTGCGCTACAGTGTTGAGCAAAACACGTTTTTGGCATTTCCTAGCAACCATTGAGAATAGGATGTCAAAATTAAATATGTTTTTTGAAGTCAGGGGACTCTAAAACGTCTGTTAAAAAATTGTACAAAGTATTCTTCTAGAAACCCTTGAATATCTTGAAGACACAGAAAAAGTTGGAAAAAAGTTATGTGCAAATAAAATTGCAAAAATCTTTTCTGTTATAGCTCAGAAAATAAATAATTGAAAGGTATAGTAAAGCTGTTTGACTGCTGATACCAGGAATTCCATAGGAATTAATGTGATAATTAGGTATAGTTATTTTCACAATAAATGGTATTATCTTTATGATTGTACTAAGACTACCGGGTGTATTCCCATTATGTACACAATTCACAAGCAAATACACAACAGGATCAGACTTTTATATATTTAAGTCGTTATATAATATAGCTACGTAATTTAATTGAAATTATGGAGGTATTTAGGGAACAAGACAAGTAATGTTACACACATTGTATGTTTATATAATATATCTCATGACATGAATACATGTTAATTATATCGTAGAAAGAAAGATGCGTATTTAAATATTGTTATATTGATATATTATGATCTGACTCTGACCTGCATGTTATGGCTGCCCTCTGGCAAAAAGTCCCAGGTAAAAAAAACTTTGTCAACCATTTATTGCGAAAAGAACTATACTCATCCTAGCTGACCAATCATCAACAGAAAGCTCTCGATAAAATACCAATTTTAGTAACGATGGAATAGGGGGCTGACAAATTTTCCGACATGTATGTTGGTTAGATTTTTTTTATTTTTCAAATGAGATGTTAAGATCGCCAAGACCTGGAGGTCCATTTGTATTTTTCTTACTGCATTTTTATAATCAATGACTGTGAGACAGATGAAAACTTACCTATTTGCTCAAATAATACCAGTAAAACAACAGAAACGATCAGCAACCTCATAGCCTTCTATTATTTTCACCTTTTCAATTTTTTTCTGCAACAAAATTTACCTTTAGCTTCTAGGTAAGACTGAAGTAAGAAGAACAGAAACTATTTGCTTGAAACCGTAGATATAAATGTAATTGTAGATATATTGTAATCAAAATAAAAATAAGTCTTTTTCATTAAAGAAATTATCGAAAACGACATATATTTGCTTTTGAAGATAAATAACCAGTCCTTCATATATGTATATGCCCATGAGTGGGGGCAATAATAACTAGGTATAACTTATAGTGCACTTATTGTTATTATCTAATATTATCTACCTAATTCATAACAAGAGACGATTAGCAAGAAACATATTCATACTATAAAGTTAAATTAGTAAGGTGTATGTGTCAATAGTCAATTATAGTTCTCACTAGAACGGTAGTACAATATTTACAAAACAATTGACTTGAATTGAGCACCAGAAAGATGCGTTATATCCACAGACAACTAAATCAATTGATTTAGTTGTCTGTGATTAGATAGGTCGATATTATTGCATATAAGTCATCAGCAAACCTTGCGTTGCTTTTTGCGGGACGAAGCGAACGGAATAAACTGATTTGACATTTGCGCGCTATCTGGGTGCGATTTGTTATTCATTTGACGTTTGTAATGTCTGAGGTTTTGATGAGTTCTGTCCAAACACGACCTATTTTTGAAACAAAAAAATAAGAACTACCATAACAGGTTATTAACTAACCGGGAATAAGAGGAAATTGCTATAATAACTGGTAGATCCTATATAAGTAATCATATTGCAGCGTATATTGGTTCGAAGATAAGTGCTACTAAATTACAATTATTAAATAAACTTTATTTACACACGAAAGAAGATTAATAGAAATTACAACTTCACTATTGAATTCTCTTACTAGCTTACTCTGACTTTTCTGTTAAACTGTCTTATTGCACACTGTTTTTCACACTGTCCCACATGCCAACAATTCTCCCGAATATATACCCGAAAGAGACTCTCCAGATCTTTCCAGCTGCCTCTGGTCTTTGATCACTCCAGCCGCCTCTGGTCTTTTCGCGAAATCCTTTGTCAGCATCCTAGTGAGCACAGCGGCCGCTCTCGAGATCCCCATCGCTCGCGCATTAGCATCAAAAGGACGCCGCCACTTTGTCGCCCAATGTCGGCGGCTGTACCCCTTGCACGTAACAATATTTACAATCTATGTTGTAATTTACATACTTTGCATAGGACGTTGTTCAAAATACATTTTTAAATTCTCCCTCACTTGTATGCAGTTACGCAGCATTCAATCTTTTTTTTGTAAATCATCACGTGGTGCTTTTGATATATTAGGGTATGTTTATGTTTGGTATGCAGTTGTGAGTAAATAAAACACTTTCAGCACCAACTTCAAAAGTACCAACACCAGTAGAATTGTTTTGAAATTTTACGGAACTTTATTCAAGCATAACTTTTTTTTGTCTCGGAGATGTGTGTGAGGTAAATGGCTCCTAGAAGAATACTTGAGGCAAGTTTAATCAAAATCCTTAGAGCCGTTTTCGCGCTATAGTATTGAGCAAATCAGGTTTTTTGGCTATAGCTCAACACCCAGTGTATACAGAATTCTCATTCAGTGCCACCGGTGAGTGATATTGATACCAAACAAAATAAGAATGAAAGCAACAAAATACACTGATCCGTTCCCGACAGACAGACGGACAGACAGACAGACCAATGGCTGAAAATATGTTTATTAGACTTAGAAAACTCTGAAACGTCAACATTTGTAAAAATCTCGATACCGAAAATTTCACACGATTACTTTCCTTATACAGCTACAGCGTAGGAAAGTAAAAATATATCAAAACGGGTGCTTGTTTACTATGCATGAGGCGCGTACCTAAAAAAGCAAACATACAGACAAATTGTGTATATCCTTCGTTCTGGCATAGTCGGTCAAAAATACTGAATAGTAAAGGTATGGGTTTTTTACCATCAAGTGGATATTTTCCTACAACTATTTCAACCCTCAACTACTACTACTAGGTCACGGGCAACTGTTTCGGTCTATCAGCGAAACTAGGATAAGGGGTAGAGAGCAGCAGTCTGGAGGTAATCTGAATCCTGGTCCTCTCAGCTTGGTTGGTAATCTATGTAAGTTGCCGACCTAGGTCTGGTACCAAAATATTCTTGGAGTAGGGCTTTTGGACTAGAGACCAGTCTCAACCAGAATAATAACTCTCAGTTTTAACAGTAAAGCAAGGAGTCCCCGGTGGTCTAGTTGGTATGATGTTGGACTTCTGGCCGAGAGGTCGTAGGTTCGAGAACTCTGGGGGTAGAAGGATCACTAGAAATTTCAAAAATTAGTGGTCGACATCACTTGCCCCTTAACAACCCGCATTGAGGCAGCGTGCTAAGGTACGCCCCTCTGATCTAGTAAAATGGTATGTATCTTAGAGACATATCGGTGGTTCGGAGTACACCTTGAGCTGTAGTTCCCCTTATCAGTTGCAACACCGTTAAGGCAGTAAGAGGAGGCCTGTTCAGAAATGGACGCATAAAAAGGCTGACGGTGATGAAGGAAAATAAGCGCTGTATGTTACGCACCATCACAAGAAGCTGACGAGATAATTAAAGACCGCTTTTATTACACACTGACGACAAAAATCAAAAAGTAAGGCAAGCTAGGTAACGTCAACGCCAAACATGGATCAGAAAACTGAGGCTATGGTACCATAATGGGAAAGCACGCTGATGGCTTGATGAATGAAAATGGAACACGGTTTGCAGATCTGTGTCTGAAATATAAACTTGTCATCGGTGTCACTCTTTTTACACACAAAATGTGTCACAACATTATGTGGAGAATCTCACTTCTAGACATACTTCTGAAATACCACTGAAGATTGCTTCTGTAAAATCACAGAATCAAAGAACTACCGGACCTTACAATACTGAGTCATTGCGATTGCACAGAAACACAACTAGAAGTTTGTAGTCCATCTTTCAAACAGACACGAAGCCTTAAACTGGGAAGTCATCAACATTGAAGATAACTAGAACGAAGTAATGGAGCCCCTCTAAAGAAGACGTGAAGAAACTCTAGGCTACAGAGAACCGATGAATTCCTCATGTAGCAGATGAATGGTGTTGTGAGCATATCTTAGATGTTTTCTTTGCACACATGATCCTACTCTACGAACCCGCTCACAGAGAAAACCAAATTCTAGAGCAAAATAATCTTAGGTCATGATCACGCTAAACATTATACAAAGTACATGGGCAATAATTAAAATTTAAGTGTATTCGAAGTAGATTTCGAATAATTGATACAACATATTGAATTTTAATGTTTAGTGTGATCATGGCCTAAGTTTATTTTACTCTAGAATTTGGCTCGAGGGGGTAACTACGCCACGAAATGATAGTGACCCAATACATTGTACTGCCTTTATTCGGTATAAATAACGACAAATCTCGTTATACATACTTGGTGTATCGCGTCTGTCTTTATACAGTGACCGCTCGTTACTTATCGTAGCCAAAGCTCATGGTCTTATAAACTGAGTTATAGACCATGGCCAAAGCTGTCCATATGAGCGTATAACTAGAGCGCTGTATAGGTAGGTATTATCACCCCCCATTCCGTGTCCTATCTGCCTCTGTCAGTGACACATAGGTAAACGCAGTGCAATTTAAAGGAGTAAGTATAATATTTATTAATTTATTGGTATATTTATTAAAGAAAAGGCATTGTAAACTATTTAGTAATGTTCATTGTAAATTAAAACATGTGTTTTGCTAGGTTTCTCTCTGAGCAAACGTAATATATTTACATAAGCGAACTAGCCTTCACCGCAAATCTAACATTTGGAAGATGCGTTTATTCAATCAATGAAGGAAGAATCGAAATGATGGCTCAATGAATTTAACTCTTCTGTGATAAACATTTCATCTACATGTAAAAATATATTGAAGTAGCCGTTTCTGAGAATGTGAGCTTTATAAACAATAAAAAAATCGCAACTAACAAGAGCGTTTCTAAAGAGGGTTCTCTCAAGCCTCCTCGATTTTCAAACGTCGCATTTCAGTAAATTCTCTAATAATAAATATTCCGTGCTCTTTTCACAAATTTGCTTAATCACAGCGTTTGTCGTGTTTCCAGATGGTTGTCTCTGTTTCCAGCCATATAGAAAGAACAATTCGCGTCGTACCCTGAAAATTTTAAAGAAATATATTCCATCGGAAACGTTTAAAGCTGAAACTGAAAATTTGCTTCGTTGACAATTACCAATGGTTTAATGGGACTAGCTGTTGAACGATTGACAGCTGATTTTGTTTTCTTTGCTTTTCTTGTAGGTAATAAATATACCAATAAACCAAATAAATATGATAAACTATTTTGCTACATTTACGTATATAACCTATACTAGAACGCTGTATAGATATATATACAGTGCTCCACCTATACCACTGACGTGACAGTCAGGACACAGCTTATATATAAGCTGTGGTCAGGACACCCAATGGCGGACGATAATACTCATCTATAAAAAAGGTATAACTAGTTACAGAATCCCCTAGCTGGCCATATTATCACATAGGTTATTGCGATATTTGATTTCAGTACATTTTCTGTTGGGACACTATGCTGCCTTAAAAATAACCTGACATAAGGGTCCAGAATAACGCACCCTTAATCCATTTTTATCGAGAATCCGCTAACTTTGAAATAGCGTTGTACAAATCCAAAGTTTTTCGTCTCACTACGTGGACAATGTATATCAAAGTGGCAGACACATCAATTTAATAATGCATACACATATCAACAAACAGGGGAATAGAGAAAAAAGGTTCGACACCTTTAACAATAAAAGAACAAGACTAAGAAGGAGATTCGAAAGATCATTGCACCATTTTGTTTTATAGTTATTTTACCCATTCTAAAATGAAATTTATTTTATTTTTCTAGCTTGTCTTGAAACCCATAAGAATAAAGTTTGACATTTTGTTTCGTACAGGAGCAACACGCTGCCTGTAAAAACCGTATTTGACTACTGATTGTAGAGCAAAAACAATTCTAATGATTATGATCAAATTTAAAAAAATAAACAGAAGAAGGAAGCACTTGATCATTCTTACACAAATCAAATCCGGGAAAAGTAATGAAAAAAAAGTTATGTCCAATTTTTGACTAAAATGAGTTAAATCTTTGAGAAAGCAGCATATAGGAATAGTGTGAGGGACTTAAACAAACTGCCAATGCCAATTTGGTGAATTCAGAAATATGAAAATTACTAGATAATTAATAATCAAACAAATCTAAGCTGACAAATTTCCATCAAAATAGTGATACCGGCTACGCATTATATCCAGTAGATATTTAAACAAAAAAATAAAATGTTGTCTAAACAAATATAAATTAAGGTCAAAATAAGTATATTATTGTTCATGTTCGTATACATAAAACGTATGAGCCAACCCATAATTGAAACAGAAATATATCAGCAACCGACGCGTTCTGAGTATTTAAAATTACTTACTTTAAAATGTATTCCCTTGACTTGTTAAGCATATATTATGTACCATAATTTCAAGCTCTTACCAATTATCACACCTTCTTTTCCGTGAATGCGAGCCAAATATTGCAGATTCTTGTACACATTTAATGAAAATTCAACAAAAGTTGACATTTGAAGACAGATAATTTGTAAAAGTGTTTCTAAAGCAACACCAATTTAAAGAACACATTCTGAAAAAAAAAAGATTTAGAAATATTATAATAAGTTTATATTGCTTTGATATACAGAAAGTATGTAACTTATTATTATTTTAACGTTGACTACATTTCAAGGTTTCGATCAAAAAATGTTTTCTATTTTATATTTATGTTATAATTCATATGTAATCAACTCGAATCAATATTAACAATAACTGACGCATTTCTATCCATTTGAAATTAAAGCTGATCTTGATCATTTGCTTTGAATCTATATTACGTAAACTCTTTGCTTTTCTCATAAGTATATTCTTTTTCTGCTAAAAGTATTAGAATAAAGCTGCACCGGCATGAGAAAGCTTTGAAAGAAACTTGAACTTTACTGATCATTAAGAAAATTTGTTATGTATATGTTAGACTCACATGCTGAATTCGACCATTCGCAGGAATGGATACTGAACCTAGTACCTATATATTTTCTCTAAAACGCCATTAGCTTCTCCTAATTTATAAAAACCATTCTCTTGGAACCGTTACAGTATTTTCCATATATTCGTTCGATGATAATAGTTTCTCTATATCTTCTTCTCTTTGCAATTTTTCAACAATTTGTAATGGCAACTAAGAGTCCTTAAGGCCATTTATCATGGGAACCCCAAGATAGTCCTCATAAGGAGTTCTTTGAATACCTTTATGGTACGACCTATTTTTTTTCATCTGGACAAATCGTAAACCCTCAGACCATTTCGTCGAAATGTTTTCCAGTTCCTTTTTCATAATTTTTTCTTCAATTGGCATCGTAAGCATAATTTCAGATATTCTTCAATAACTTCAATAATAAGTCTGTTTAATCAACGATAATCCAATAGAGTTAATGTTTCATTATTAGTTTACTTCGAAAGACTTTCCTTCATTTCATGTTTACTCTCTGTTTCTTCGGATAAAGGCGAAGTGAACTTATTGTTCGGCTTGTCGATAGACAATGATACTTAGTCATAGAATTCAGAATTATTTACAGACAGATAACTTCACTGTTTCGTTCATGTTCGTTCATTAAACTCACACCTAAGGCACAAATTTCAATAAAAAAATAATAATAAAGCCGCTAGTTTACTGCTCGCTGCTCGTACACGCACGTCATAAGAACACCTCTTGCTTCCTTCGTTTTACTAAATTAACTGAAATAAAAAGTTGAAACTTGCAGAGACGGCAAACACATGCATATCGGGAATTGTTCATTTCTAAATTGCACAATCGGAGAAGTGTTAAAGTAAAAATGATGATTCGCTGAAATAAATTTATATTTGGCATTTGTGCAAATCCGGATAGTTCAGTTCGCGAGTTGTGTAAATCAGTTTAAACAGATTCCGAAATAGGAACTATTTTCGGCAATCGATCATTTGGCTTTCATAATTTCGCAAACTGGTTATTTATTTATTTATAATAGTCACATCAGAACAAAGTATTTTTTTATGTCACAAGTAAAAACTGTAGAATTTGCTCTTATCAAACTTCATTAGTCTAGGGCAACCAGACCGAAGGCATAAATGGTTACAGAAATATTTGACATGTATATAAATATATGGACATAGGACTGCTGGTAGAATAATCTAAGGGATAGTACGAACCCACTTCATCAAGATGGAATTCGCAGCAGTACTGGTGAACTTAAAAGAAAAGGTGCTGAATACTGAATATACAACTCGTACACACTTCAGCCTTTCGGAGAAGCCGGAAGATGTATGTACAATTTTTAACTATTCATTACCCAAAAAACTCAAAATTATTCCAAGGGGACATTCAACTTTCACGAAACTAATAAAGCAATACAAATGCCTTCACAGTGACAAACATTTCTAAATGGTGAATCTAAAAAGAAGCCTCGATGTCCAATCATAGCTCTGTCTAATTTTCGAGAATATCTTGTTAGAAAAGCAAGGATGGCATGGATAGGTCAGGGGGTTAACCATAAAAAACGGTAGAAAATTATACCCTTCTCCAAGATTAGGAACTGGGAAAACCCATTTTTGTAGAAGTGGAACCTAAAATGGAACAAACACACATTAGGGATAAAGCCTTTACATATGCAGGCCACTGGGGAAAGATGGAAAAACGTGGGGATGCAAGAAATTGACCGATGAATTTCCAAATGATAAGCAGCCAAATTCTAATTTATATAAAATTATAATGCTTTCAGTTCCACTACACAGATCTTACAAATCATCGTAAGCTATCTGTTTAAAGGCCCTTGAAAGTTGCTTACAAACACAAAGAGTACTTACTGAAAAAACTCCATATTATATTGCATATCTATTTAACAAAGCTAATGCACAAGTTACAAATATCAGCAAGGAAGAAGGTGGATTGAGAGCTACGGGAATTAGCCTCTTGAACCAAAATGTTTTTGAAAAAAAAGAAAAAAAAAAGAAAAAAGAAATCGTTGGTAGTTCAAGATTGAGACCAACCCACTGAGAACAAAGACCAAAATATTAGCGCAGCAACACAACTGAAAAGTAGTTTTAGAGGAGAAAATAGAAGAAAAAAAGGAAAAAAGTCTTGAAAAAAGAGAAAACACAATAAAAAGCAAAGTTATGCAGAAAGTATTATTTTGTATTATCTTCTACAAAAACATATGTTCTAATGAATCTACACAATCTCATAAAAATACAGAAAACTGTTGACAAAAAACTGCATTTGGTATTCTGCAAAAATATTTAATATGTAGTATAAAAAGGTCCTACCTACTTCTGAATATAATTAATATAAGCATTTTTATTGACGTAACAATCCAGTTCTCGATACCTACTGTACCGTTCAACCCTGTGCGAAACGGTGTGGGGTGAGTTCACTTGCGTAATACTGAACAGTTCGCAGATTGCTTCCAATGGTTTATTTTTAACACTCTGTACAAGACCTTCTGTTGTAGTACAACTGTCACCACTTGTCACCTTGACAATCTAAACTTTCACTGTCTTTACGGACTGAACTACTATTAGGTACCATCTGATTCCACAGACTGACCCAATAATACTGACTGTTACAAACTGACTTTATAAGACTGACTGACTGTGACTCGTGATCGACACGGCTTTATATATCTGAATCTTGACATCACATTCATCGAGAATGTTCTATGATTATCTAGGCACACATAATAATGTTCTAGAGGCTTGTCAAACAGACAATAGTGTGAAAAACTTTACCTCACATATAGTTTCTGGAAGGATCCAGAATAGATCTACTAATTCTAGAAGTAATTAATGAACTATAAAACCAACAACTGTAGTAAATAAGGAGATAGAACAAATATATACTAACAGAAATAATAAACGTAAGTACATGATAAACCTATCCACGTTCACTACTTTCCTTTTCATCAATTTCTGATAGATTAACACGATAAATTAGAACACCACATTGCAGCTTCTGGATGATTGAATTAAATAAAACGCATACAAAAAAAGATCACAAATATGCTTGCAGTATAGCCTGCTACATAGTAAGTAAGTAAGTAAAGTAAAGTAAAGTAAAGTAAAGTAAAGTAAAGTAAAGTAAAGTAAAGTAAAGTAAAGTAAAGTAAAGTAAAGTAAAGTAAAGTAAAGTAAAGTAAAGTAAAGTAAAGTAAAGTAAAGTAAAGTAAAGTAAAGTAAAGTAAAGTAAAGTAAAGTAAAGTAAAGTAAAGTAAAGTAAAGTAAAGTAAAGTAAAGTAAAGTAAAGTAAAGTAAAGTAAAGTAAAGTAAAGTAAAGTAAAGTAAAGTAAAGTAAAGTAAAGTAAAGTAAAGTAAAGTAAAGTAAAGTAAAGTAAAGTAAAGTAAAGTAAAGTAAAGTAAAGTAAAGTAAAGTAAAGTAAAGTAAAGTAAAGTAAAGTAAAGTAAAGTAAAGTAAAGTAAAGTAAAGTAAAGTAAAGTAAAGTAAAGTAAAGTAAAGTAAAGTAAAGTAAAGTAAAGTAAAGTAAAGTAAAGTAAAGTAAAGTAAAGTAAAGTAAAGTAAAGTAAAGTAAAGTAAAGTAAAGTAAAGTAAAGTAAAGTAAAGTAAAGTAAAGTAAAGTAAAGTAAAGTAAAGTAAAGTAAAGTAAAGTAAAGTAAAGTAAAGTAAAGTAAAGTAAAGTAAAGTAAAGTAAAGTAAAGTAAAGTAAAGTAAAGTAAAGTAAAGTAAAGTAAAGTAAAGTAAAGTAAAGTAAAGTAAAGTAAAGTAAAGTAAAGTAAAGTAAAGTAAAGTAAAGTAAAGTAAAGTAAAGTAAAGTAAAGTAAAGTAAAGTAAAGTAAAGTAAAGTAAAGTAAAGTAAAGTAAAGTAAAGTAAAGTAAAGTAAAGTAAAGTAAAGTAAAGTAAAGTAAAGTAAAGTAAAGTAAAGTAAAGTAAAGTAAAGTAAAGTAAAGTAAAGTAAAGTAAAGTAAAGTAAAGTAAAGTAAAGTAAAGTAAAGTAAAGTAAAGTAAAGTAAAGTAAAGTAAAGTAAAGTAAAGTAAAGTAAAGTAAAGTAAAGTAAAGTAAAGTAAAGTAAAGTAAAGTAAAGTAAAGTAAAGTAAAGTAAAGTAAAGTAAAGTAAAGTAAAGTAAAGTAAAGTAAAGTAAAGTAAAGTAAAGTAAAGTAAAGTAAAGTAAAGTAAAGTAAAGTAAAGTAAAGTAAAGTAAAGTAAAGTAAAGTAAAGTAAAGTAAAGTAAAGTAAAGTAAAGTAAAGTAAAGTAAAGTAAAGTAAAGTAAAGTAAAGTAAAGTAAAGTAAAGTAAAGTAAAGTAAAGTAAAGTAAAGTAAAGTAAAGTAAAGTAAAGTAAAGTAAAGTAAAGTAAAGTAAAGTAAAGTAAAGTAAAGTAAAGTAAAGTAAAGTAAAGTAAAGTAAAGTAAAGTAAAGTAAAGTAAAGTAAAGTAAAGTAAAGTAAAGTAAAGTAAAGTAAAGTAAAGTAAAGTAAAGTAAAGTAAAGTAAAGTAAAGTAAAGTAAAGTAAAGTAAAGTAAAGTAAAGTAAAGTAAAGTAAAGTAAAGTAAAGTAAAGTAAAGTAAAGTAAAGTAAAGTAAAGTAAAGTAAAGTAAAGTAAAGTAAAGTAAAGTAAAGTAAGTAAGTAAGTAAGTAAGTAAGTGTTTATAATCCATAGTAGTATAATACAGTAAATATTACACTGTTCTAGTATGATTATTCAAGTTTTGCACAAATATTGTCAAAATCTTGTATTGAATATAAACAATTTATCTGTAAAAAAAGCTCTTACTTTTATAATGAACAGTCTCACATCTGACTTTCACCGGGATTTTGTTGAACAGAACGACTCCCAGGTTTCTGTTTTGTTTTATTGTAGAGGTTGGTGGTCTAATTAGATGCTTTTCTGGGTTTCGTATTCATGACAATTCGAGAATTGTGTAAATTGGGATAAGTTGTTTGTAACATGTACGAGGTTCAAAAATACAATCTGCATGATCTTTAATTCATCAAAAATAGGTCTACAATGCACAGTTGCTCCCACAAAGCATCTCATTGCTACTTTGACTATAGTTTGTTTCACGAATCCTGGCTATTGTGTGTAATCATTCACGAGCTACGTACATAACGCTACACGTCTCTTCACATCTCATTATCATGAAATTCTCTACTACGATTGTCGATCTAAGCTACGAAATCAGTATGTCAAGCTTATCCCCTTGCATACAATGATAGGGCGCTGCACGTATGTCCGAAGGCAATGCAATCTTTACTTCAGAGGCGTCACAAAGTCATTGTGACATTTCAGATAATTCAGGTGCATAAATTTATATTTCATAACGCAAGCAATAAATTTGTATTTTGTGTTTCTGCATTATTGTTGATAATAAATCTTTCATATTGTAACGTTTAACCCTGTGCAAAACGTTGCGGGATGAGTTCACTTGCGTAGTACTCAAAATTCGCAGATTGCTTGGTGAACTAAACAAGATGTCAGACGGATGTTTCAAATTTCTACCAAGCACAATGCCAACTGGGGATTCTTTGGTCGTTCGTTCGTTGTTAAATATTTTTTAGTGTTCTGTTAAATCTCTCTAACTCTCTACCATTCTATCGGATTGTAGATAAAGTGGAGTTGTGCGAGTTTTCTGAATCCCCATTAGATTACACACACTCTGACAGATTTCCGACTCAAAATTTCGACCTTGGTCCGAATGAATCTCTAACGGCACACCAAACCGACTTATCCAATGTTCAATTAGGGCATCGGCCACTGTTTTTGTCTCCTGATTTGATATTGCCACTACTTCTGGCCATTTACTGAAAGAATCCATGATGACCAAGAGATATTTATTTCCAGAGCTGCTTATTGGAAATGGCCCCGTAATATCGATGGCTATTCGCTCAAACATTTCTTTCTAATGAGTCCACGTAGCACTCTTTCCATCAATCTCTCAAAAGTCGCTGGGGCGTTGCTGAATCCAAATGGCATTACGGTGAATTGCCATAGACCGGTGTTGGCAGAAAATGCTGTATTTTCTTTATCCTCCTCTTTATCCACTTTTCAAGTCCAATGTAGAAATCATTTCGCTCCTGACAACCAATCTTGTGTATCGTCTATTCTGGGAAGAGCATAACTGTCTTTTTTGTGATTTCGTTTAATTTTCTATAATCAACACAAAACCTAGTCGAGCCATCTTTTTTTGTGACTAAGACAACCGGTGACAACCAAGGACTGCTCGAAGGTTTTGTTTCCTCATGTTATCTTTAAGTATTTCCATTTCATTTTGTTTTGCTAATGGTACTCATCTTGGAATTTGTTTTATTGGTTGTTGGTTGCCTGAGTTAATGCGATGTTGTACCATATTAGTTCGTCCTAAATCTGTTTCCGAAAAAGAAAATAGTTCTTTGTATTTCTCCCATAAATCACAAAATTTCGCCTTATGTTGGTTAGGAATTTGAGAAATAATTCTCTCTTTCAGCTCTCTACCTTTCTGGCACAAGGTTTTCTCTTGACTGCTTGAAATTTTGACAGATACTATAGGTTCCGCACTGGCAATTACTTCATTTTTCATTAAAACTTTAGGTTCTTCGGACAGATCTAAAACTCTCACTTTAATTGGATGCTCATTTGATGGATTTATTAATGCGTTTTCTAAAATAATTTCCTTTGGCAGACATTCTGGATTACTTTCCAGTACAAGTGCCAACTTGCACTTAGAACCTTCTATTTTAACATCGATGAGATTGTCAGACCATCCAGGTATTGTAATGGTTCTGTTTACCATATTTTTTCTTATTCTAGATTCAGATGTTGACATGAATAACCCTTCTTCATTGATTTTGAGTATTCCGTCTTGGGCATTCAGGTTGAAACCAAATTTATTCTAGCCCAAATAAAACTTCGTCCAAAATCTCGGCAAATACTTTCTGTTTGAATTTTGGTTGTCGCAGCTGAATATCTACCTCGTGAGTACCAATGATGGGTATTGTCACTCCATTTGCAGTTTCAAGTATATAACTTCTATTGGGATGGCCAATTTTGCAAGCAGGAATAACATCAGCTCGCATAATGGTAGAACAGGAACCAATATCAATAATAATATTACAATCCCGACCGCATATTCCTCCTTTCACAACCAAGCTGGATCCTTCATGACTCAGTCGGGAAATTTTGATTTTTAATGATGTTGGGGTTTGATTGGAGTAAGCCAGTCTTCGCCCCGCAAAACTGGCTAACTGGAGTTTTCCTGCACATTGCTATTTTGAGGCTGTGGACAGTTCATCTTTATATGTACTTCTTGTCCACAATTCCAACACAAAGTCTAAGTTCTTTGTCCAGTTGTTTGCCCATCCAGTTTTTGTAACCTTTTAGTAATGTGCTTAATGGAGTTACCATTGCCATACGACTTCTCTTGGGTTAAATTGACCCATCCTGTCTGTCGCAGTCCGAGATGACTTCTGGACGCCTATTTTGCAGCTTCGTATTCAAGTGCACGTGCAAGGGCATCTTCAATTCTTGTTGCATTTCAATATCTCTTATACCATCAATGAACGTTGTAGTGTAGTTGTTGTAGTGTTTCTCTCTACAGCTTATTCTTTAACTGTGCTTGGTAAACTTGTTGTAGATGTTAGTCACCGTAATGCATTTCAAGTTGATTCACTAAAATCTCATACGTAGATTCGCCGTCAGTTAAGGTATTTAAGATTTCCAAGGCATCACCACGGAGAGCGGTGGCTTTCTCTTCATCTGACGAACTACTAGCCAAAGCAGCAGCATCAAATTGCTTTTTATATGTAGACCAAGACTGTTTACCATCAAATTTTGGGGCTTCAAATTTTACTAGATTAACTACACCATTTTGAATTTCATTGGACGATCTTCTCAGCGGCACTTCAGCTTTCGTTTGCAACATCTTTTCTTCTATTAATTTCTGATCAAAACTTTTTCTAATTTCTGTTCAACTTCTTCTTGAACTTTTTCTAATTTTTGGTCAACTTTCTCTAATTTCTGGTCAACTTCCTGTTTATTTTTTTGTCGCACTCTTGCTTGTTCTTCTAAGATTTGTCTTATTCTTATTTCTTGTTCTTCTTTTTCTTGTTGTCTAATGTTTTTCTGTTCTTCTTTATCTTGTTGTCTAATTCTTTCTCGTTCTTCTCTATCTTGTTGCCTACTTCTTTCTTGATTTTCTAGGAATTGATTCATCTTTGTTTGGTCTTCCTGTCTAATTCTTTCTCGTTCTTCTTTTTCTTGTCTAATTCTTTCTTGTTCTTCTTTTTCCTGTTGTCTGCTTCTTTCTTGATTTTCTAGATACTTCATTATTTCTGTAAAATTTGCCATTTTGTCGTAATCTTTCGATCTGGTATTCACCATATATTCTCAGCAAAATGCGAAGATCCCATTTCTGACACCAATTGTAAACCTGTGCTAAACGTTGTGGGGTGAGTTCACTTACGTAGTACTCAGAATTGCTTCCAATGGTTTATTTTTAAACACTCTGTACACGAGCTTTTGTTGTACAACTGTCACAGCTTGTCACTTTGACTACCGCGTCTCAACTACTATCGACTTATGTCTCCAATTGACTCATACAATAAAACTAACCCATGATCGTCACGGCTTTATATGTCGGAATCATGATATGGCATTCATCGAGAATGTTCTATAATTATCTAGACGCACATGATAATGTTCTAGATAGATCTTGCCAAACTGACAATACTATGAAAAATTGTAACTCACATATAGTTTCTGGAAGGATCGAGAATAAAGCTACCAACTCTAGAACTAATTAATGAATTATACATGAAACAACTATAGCAAATAAGGAATTAGAACAAATACAAACTAAAAGAAATATTAACAGTAAGTACATGATAAAATATCCATGTTACAATATTATGTTTGCTGATTTAATCAATCGATATTTTTTCCTCTAATTATATGAACTTAAATGCCATATCGTTACGCCACTGATTTACTCGCGTCATTTGGATTGATCCATTTTTCGGGTTTTCAAGGCAGACGCCAACATTTGTGAAACGAAGTATACTTTCTATATTTTAAAGATAATATTTACCATATAATAAATTTAGGTGGGCAGTATTTTCCCACGTGAGAAGGTCGTATGACATAACCGCGAGAAATAAACTATAATAGGCCAGAATCCGAAAATCTCTTCCTGCCAAATACATTATCCGCCGAAATGCAAATAAAGCTTTTTACTGACTTCTGGGATATGGGATTTTCACAGTAATTTCAAATCTAATATTATTCCAAGGAATTTCAAATTGGCAGATCCAATAGGACCTAGGCTGAATTCAATTTTATATGTATTTGTTACATTTTGATAAAGCTCGTTTTCATTGAAACATGACTTTTCAGATTTTTCCACATTTTTTACTTTTAGATTCATATATTCAAGCTGCTTTCCTCTTATTACGAAATTTGAATCATCTGCAAAGAGGATAGTTAATATCTGCTTTGAATCCACAGTTTGAGGAAGTTCATTTACATAGAGTAGGAAGAGGAGTGGCCCAAGTATGGATCTCTGGGGCACTCCCCTCCCCACTGCCCGTTCCGAGCTCCATTGATTAACTGTTGTTCCAAAGGCCTTCAACAGGTCTGTGAAGAGTCCAACACAGTTTTTCGAAAGAATCCATTACAAATGACACAAGTTTGGCAACTACTTCAGTCGTACTACGCCACTGTCGAAAACCAAACTGCGCCTCAAACAAGAGGGACTGTCATAGGATTCAAGAAAAACGATTTCTCACAAGATTTATTGCTAAGCTTTGTTGATTTTTTTTCTGTAATCTGAATTATATATTCTGAGCTCTGTATCTCTTGAGCGATATTAATGAACAAGTGAGCAGTGTTGTGAGAGAAAAGCTTTCTTTAATTTAAATTTTTTTTGAGCGAATCGGGATGTTATGTCACGAGAATTAAGATTAAACTTATGTGAGTGTTTGGTATTGTACTATTCTAATAATTGTTTTTATATATGGCCTATTTCTCAATCTTGCGGAGATGCGACGACTGCAGAGGGTGCAGAACTCATGTTGCAGGTTTGTTTGTTCTTTAAAAAGATTTGATCACATATCGGACGCTATGTTAGAACTGAAGTGGTTAAGCACTAACAGAATAGAGCTTAGCTTTTCAGTGTTTGTGCACAAAATTATTTGGTTAAGTGAGCCAAATTTTATCGGAACCTGCATAGCATACCTACCTAATCATTGAACCCAGATGGTTTTGAAAAGAATATCAAGTGTCTATTGTATCCCAATGATATTGATATTTCTTTGTATATTAGGTAAATTTCTTATAGAAATGTAGCTATTGCGATCGTTCACACTTTTTGGTTCAAAAGTTTATATACAGGGTGTCCTGGAAAATGTGGGAAATCTCTCGGATTCAGATAGAACATTAAAACAAAGATTACAAGTTCCTATAAATGTTTGCCCTAGCGGCCCTCCCCACGGATATGCGACCTCCTAAAAGACGCCACTGGAAAACAATTTTTCTTGAATAAATTTTGAACTACTTAATATAATTTTATGAAAATTTTATATGATAAACAGTAGTAAGAACCTCTTGGATACCTTGAACATTAAGCTAAAGAAAAGGTACTCTTGTACATTGTCGATAGAGTGAACCGTATTCGAGGAAAAAAATAATAAAGGATGTTTTATTTTCATTAAAAAGAACTATGATTTGAATTTTTTTTTCTGCAACAAAATTTGATACGAAAGTCATTCGAGGAACAGAAAAGTTTTAGTTTAGATTATCTAATCCGAGAAATTAACAAATATTTTTAAAAATGCAGTTTTGTCCCTGAAAGGAACCTTAAGAAAAATTATTTTTATAAATGTAAGAAATATTTTTCTTGAAATTATTAAAAAACCACCTAAAAAATAATGTACACGAATATTAAACACTAAATTATCTTTAATCCTGAATTCACTGAAGCTTGCAAAAATTGAACCTAAGTACGCTAATTAGAGATAATCAATTAAAAACTTCATAAAAGGGTTCAACATGGGCTCCGTGAACTCTGATACACTCGCGGGCACGACGAAGAGAGGACCGCTGTACTCGCCTCAATAACCCAGCATTGTTCCTTATCACATCACAATGAAATCTGATACTCTGTAAAAGTTCGTCCCTAGTATCAACTGGAGAGGAATACACTAATGTTTTGAGATGACCCCACAGGTAAAAATCCAGTGGCGTTTGGTCGGGAGACTGTGGAGGCCAGACAATGGGACCTCCTCTGCCTTTCCAACGGTTTGGACAGACGTTATTTAGATGGTCCCGTGCGGCAACTCTAAAATGAGGTGGGGCTCCATCATGCATAAAATACATGCGCTGGCGGGTTTCAAGTGGCAAATGTTCTATTGAACCCCGAAAAGCGTTCTGATGGAACTGTAAATAAAGTTCACCATTCAATCGTGGCCGCAATATGCATGCATAATTGATTGGATCTGATGTTGATAATGATGAACAACCATGAGGGTTTTCATCAGCCCATACATGCGAGCTATGTGATTTGACTATCCCATTTTGTTAATCCCTGCTTCATCGGTAGAAAGAATAGTGTTAATGATGTTTCGGTTTGTTCGTTGCTGATCTAACAGCCAGTTTGCAAATTTGATTCTTCTTCTTCTTCTGCACTTCAAGGACTAGGCTTGCAGCCTGTTCCGTCCTCATTCTACCCATCTTCTTCTGGGTCTACCTATGTCTCTTCTTCCACGTGGTTTGTAGTTTACCACTTGTTTGACCAATCTGTCTTCGCTCATTCTTTCAATGTGTTGTCTCCATTTTAATGAGTTTTGGTGTATTCTGTCGTTCATTGAAAATATGTTCAATTCGGCCCTTATCTCTTCATTTCTTATATGGTCCCTCAGTGTGCAACCGTTTGTCCTTCTTAGAAATTTCATTTCGGCAGACTGGTTTCGCTTCCATATGTTAATACAAGTTTTGTCATCACTTTATAGAATTTAATTTTTATTTCTTTACTTGTCTTGTTTTGTAGTGTTCTCTGTATGGTGCTACACATCATTTGGAATTTATGTAGTTTGTTTGTAACATCTTTGTCATATTCGTAGCTTATGTCGCATCCCAAGAAATTGAAGTGTGATATTTGTTCTATGGGTGTTTCGTTTATGATTATCTTGGAACGAACGGGTTGTTTTCCTCGAAAAGCCATAACTTTCGTCTTTTTTTCTGATATTTTTAGGTTATAATTCTTACATAACTGATTCAAGCGGTAGATTACGTATTGTAGGTCGTCTTCTGTTTTTTGTTTAATTATTTGATCATCGGCAAACAGTACTGTGTTGATAAATTTATTGGTGGGTGTTAGTCTTACTCCGGGGTTAACTTCTTCTTTCCATTGTCTTACAGCATCGTCAATATATATATATATATATATATATATATATATATATATATATATATATATATATATATATATATATATATATATATAGTAGGTGGAAGAACGACAGTGCTTGTTAATCACAACAATTACAAAAATGGATTGGGGATACTGTCGGAGGACTGGGACTTAAAAAAGCATACTCTGTTTGCTCACCGAGCTTTCGAGGAAATTTATTCTCTTCATCAGGGCTAAAATTAATACAAAACGATGTATAAATTCAAAAAAATTCGATAAATATATATTAGACTTACTGTGCAACTTGAGGTTTAAAATATGTTAGTTAAACTACAGTATGGAAAGAGCATCCTCATTACATATAATTACAATATTGGTATTGAAACATCTAATAAATTAGTGAAATAAAAGCGAGAGAAATTAATAATACACTCTAAGGTAATAAACACATTGATAGAACTAAGAATTGTCATTACAGAATGAGAGGGAATTGAAATATTTCTTTTTTTACACCTATGTATAGTAGAGGGAAGAAATATGAAGAAAAAAAAAAGTAATTGTTTTGAATTTGCAAATTGTATTTTGCGGGTAAAATGTGACACTTATGACAGTTGATCTTATACCTGTCACCTTTCATTCAAACTATCTTGAGACATCACAGGACGAGAAAATTGTTATAAGACGAACCAAAAACAAAATAAACACAAGGTTGCTTAACCACAAAATTTTCCTTTTAATTTTGAACGCAATATTTTGCAATTAGATATGCGTAAATCGAGCTGAGCCCGCGTAAGTCAGAGCATTTGTTCATTGCTTGGGGTTCCTTGCTAATCTCTATCATTTCATGTATCAGTCTTTTTTTGTAACAGGACTCGGTTTTTAAGATGCAGGCCCCATCATAGTTAGGAGTGTGCTGTTTTATATTTGAATGTTGGGCTAGGGCACAATATAGTTTTTTATTCTTACAGTCACTTTTGTGTGAGGTGATACGGTTTCCAAGTTGTCGTTTGGTTTCTCCAATATATACAGAAAGGAATGTAAACTTACTTGGTTATCATTTCTCTACCATAAAAGACAAGATTCCCACAAGAAAAATGAGAAATGTGGTCTATAAGATCCCATGCAATGATTGCGATTCTGTATATATTGGAGAAACCAAACGACAACTTGGAAACCGTATCACCTCACACAAAAGTGACTGTAAGAATAAAAAACTATATTGTGCCCTAGCCCAACATTCCAATATAAAACAGCACACTCCTAACTATGATGGGGCCTGCATCTTAAAAACCGAGTCCTGTTACAAAAAAAGACTGATACATGAAATGATAGAGATTAGCAAGGAACCCCAAGCAATGAACAAATGCTCTGACTTACGCGGGCTCAGCTCGATTTACGCATATCTAATTGCAAAATATTGCGTTCAAAATTAAAAGGAAAATTTTGTGGTTAAGCAACCTTGTGTTTATTTTGTTTTTGGTTCGTCTTATAACAATTTTCTCGTCCTGTGATGTCTCAAGATAGTTTGAATGAAAGGTGACAGGTATAAAATCAACTGTCATAAGTGTCACATTTTACCCGCAAAATACAATTTGCAAATTCAAAACAATTACTTTTTTTTTTTTCTTCATATTTCTTCCCTCTACTATACATAGGTGTAAAAAAAGAAATATTTCAATTCCCTCTCATTCCGTAATGACAATTCTTAGTTCTATCAATGTGTTTATTACCTTAGAGTGTATTATTAATTTCTCTCGCTTTTATTTCACTAATTTATTAGATGTTTCAATACCAATATTGTAATTATATGTAATGAGGATGCTCTTTCCATACTGTAGTTTAACTAACATATTTTAAACCTCAAGTTGCACAGTAAGTCTAATATATATTTATCGAATTTTTTTGAATTTATACATCGTTTTGTATTAATTTTAGCCCTGATGAAGAGAATAAATTTCCTCGAAAGCTCGGTGAGCAAACAGAGTATGCTTTTTTAAGTCCCAGTCCTCCGACAGTATCCCCAATCCATTTTTGTATATATATATATATATATATATATATATATATATATATATATATTGAATAGGGTTGGTGACAGGCTGCATCCTTCTGTATTAAAGTATAGTCCTCTTATCACCCCTATCAAATGTCTGGGATAGCCTCGTCTCTCCATAATTTTCCATAGTATACCTCTGTTTACCCGGTCGAAGGCCTTTTCGTATTCAATGAACCCAATATGGGTTTCTAAGTTATATTCTCTACGTTTTTCGATTAATTGTCGTAATATGGTGATATTGTCGTTACAGGATCTTCCTTTGCGAAAGCCCCTTTGTTCTTCTAGTAGTAGCACATCAGCTATACTTTTTAGCCTATTGTTTATAATCCGGGCGTATAGTTTGTATGTAGCATTTAATAAACTTATTCTTCTATAATGTTCACATGAGCTTCAATCCCTTTTTTATATAATGATATTACTTCCGCCGTTTTCAATTCATCCGGTACTTTTCTCTGTTTCCAGCATTCACCTAATAAATGTAGTATTCGCAGTTCCAAGAGCGGTCCTACATATGTTTATGGTGTCGGGTCCAGCTGCTTTCCGGTTTTTCATTTGTTTTAAGGCTACCTGTAATTCATCCAGCGTTATTTCATCTCCTGTGTACGGTGTTTTATTATAAACTGAGTCTGTTGTTGAGTTAAGGTTTTGTTGTTCATCTCCATGTCTTACAAAGTTTTCTTCCTTGTCTGTCCATAATTCTCGATAATGTAATGTCCATGTATCTTTGTCTATTTGATTCTACTAGGAAAATTTTCAGTAAGTAGTTGATGCACTTTTTGCAGATGATAAAGGTGTAACAACTGTTCTTTAAGTACTTCATGAATTACCGTTTTTGTCGTATGAAGCTGCGCGGCTAATGTTCGCATGCTTATTGAAGGTGTATCAGCTACAGTATCCAAAATCTTTTCCTCCAATTGCACCGTACGTACTGTTCTTGTCACACCAGCATCAGCAGTTACTGGTTTTCCCAAAAGTTCGTAAAAATTGTTCAAGAAAGTCAATAATGTTACCTTATTAACTGGGAATCGCTCACCAGTCTCTCTTAGACGCTGGTCAAGTTGATTAGGAATCTTCAACCTTCTTGCTTCCAAATCATTGCAAGATGCAAGACCGTACATAAGATGCATATCTGCATACTCACTAAATGTGTATCCCATTATCGAATTCAATTTACCAAGATATTCAAAATTAAATAAATTATCGAAGTAAATGATCAACGTCTAAACAATATGAAAGATGTCAAGATTCAAAATGCACACGTCAATGCAAGATATTGATTAATATTTCGTAATTAAAAACAGCGCGTTTTTAATACTGATAAAAGTGTTATTTGTTGCAGACAAAATATTACAAATCATGGTTCTTTTACTATATTTTTTCTCGAAAACGGTTCATTTTATCGACAATGAACAAGAGTACCTTTTCTTTAGCTTAATGTTGAAGGTATCCAAATAAATAAACTCCTTACCATACAGTGTGCTAAAAATATCAGCATTAAAATGTACAACCTAGTCCGCCCCTGGTAAACTAAACAAGGTAATTATATTTTAAGGGCAGTATTTTAAGAGGCCCTTACTACTGTTTATCATATTAAATTTTCATTAAATTATATTTTGTAGTTTAAAAGTTATTCCAGAAAAAATGTTTTTCAGTGGCGTCTTTTAGGAGGCCGTATCTCCATGGGGAGGGCCGCTAGGGCAAACATTTATGGGAACTTGTTATCTTCTTTTTTAATGTTCTATCTGAATCAGAGAAATTTCCCAGATTTTCCAGGACACCCTGTATATAAAAAAATATTCAAAAAGGGCCGTAGTGGAAATATCAGATCATCAAATAATTTTGAATTATAGATATAATCATTACTTACAACTTTTTTTTGAAGCAATTTACCATAAAATGCACAGAAATAAAAATAAAAATTAATAAGGAAGAAAATAAGAAGTATTGGGAAAACATGAAAACTCATTATAAATTTGATGTAATTGTACCTTTTCTGGAGATCTTAGTATATACGCTGATTAAAAAATATATACTTGAAAAAAGTATTTTTATTGATAAGAAATAGGCGACAAAAAAGCAGCCTTGAAGCGGAACGCGAACCATATCTGCTTTATATTCGAGAGCCTAAACAACCTCTAACCTCAAATTTATGATACATGTGGTTAAAACATGGGCAATTCGCATGTAATGAGATGTAGGTATACCAATGAAAAGGTTGTTCAATTCAATGAATTTTAAGAAATTTACCTTTCCGCTTGCTACAGGCCGTCGGGTTTATTCAATTTACGTTAGTTCAGAAATTTATTTTTATTTGTCATTTATTGCACTTATTTGTTTTTTAGGTAAATTTCTTATGGAAATGTACCTATTGCGATCGTTAACACTTTTGAAGTTCGAAAAAATGTCAACGGCATCTTTTTATTAGTTTATAAGTAATTCGAAAAAACTTTTTTGTTGAAAAGTTTATATACAGGGTGGTCCGAATTATAATTGAGAAACATTAACAGTGTATTCAGCAGATAAAAACAATAAAAAAAGTTCATATAAACTTATCTCTAAGAACGCTTCATTTTGGAGATACGGGGTGTTGAAATATTGAAAAAAATCGGTTTTTCTTATTTTTAAGATAACTTTACTAAATTTTTCTTTCAAACTTAGTAGGTATTATTGCCACTTAAAAACAAATTTATAGCATGATAAACATTTGTTTTTTTTACCAGTTTTAATTAATTTAAATAATAAAAAAAGTTGTACGCCAATAGTTTATAGCAATTTTGTTAACAAATTTAAGTATCCTGAGCAATTCTAAACAAAAATGGTCTCTTTAGTCTTTTCGCTAAAACGAACCTAATATCTTAGGTTTGCAAATGTGATAAAAACGAATTTAAATAGGGCGATTATCTTAATTTAATTTGCAAACTCAGATATTATGTGCACATGCAAACATTTTTTTTCTCGAGAACCGTTTGTTTTAGAGAAAAGATTATAGAAACGAATTTTGTTTAAAATTGATCAACATATCTAAGTTTTTTTACAAAATTGTGATAAACCATTGGCGTACATTTTTTTATTATTTAAAATAATTAAAACTGTCTCACGAACGCCACTGGTAAAACAAAAACGAGTGTTTATCATGCTAGAAATTTGTTTTTCAGTGGCAATAATACCTACTAAATTTGAAAGCAAAATCTAGAAGAGTTTCCTTAAAAATAAGAAAAAAACATTTTTTTCGCAATAATTCAACACCCCGTATCTCCAAAACGGAGTGGTTTCGGAGATAAGTTTATATGAACTTTTTAAATTATTTTTATCTGCTGAATACGCTGTTTCTTCATTATAATTCGGACCACCCTGTATATATGGAATATTACGAAATTTGTTAACACGATAGAGGTAGCATTTTTGAAGGTATCTCGTTCGAGTTCGTTAATGGGTATGATCAAAAAAATAATTTCAAAATGGCGTCAAACTTGAAAAAAATCACAAAAAGTAACTATTGACGAAATGTATTCGAAAATATTTTTAAACTATAGTTATAATCTGGTCCTACAACTTTTATTTGAAGTATTTTCTCCTTAAATTGATAGATAAAAAATAAAAATGAATAGTCAAAAATTATTTTTAATATTGTTAACAACATGGAATCTCAATATCAAATTAGTAATAATTGTATATTTCCTAGAGTTGGTAATTTAGACCTTGGTTTTGAAAATCGTATTAAAAAAAAGGATATTAATACGCGATTTCGAACCTAGCTACCCAAGCCGATGAGCCATCCTGACATTGAGAGACTAATAATCAATCGCAGATCTTCAATGTAAATTGAACATACGTAGTGTTGAAAATCTATTTGTTAAAGAAAGCGATAGTTTCCTTCAGATTCATAGATAATCAAACGATACACAATTTTATTGATGTAGTTTGAAATTGAATTATGAGAAATTTACCTTTCCGCTGGCTACAGGCCATAGGAATTTTTTTATTATTAGATTTTTATATAATTTACTTATAATCTATAATAATAATAATAATAAATAATAATAATAGGGGAAATACCGAAGAAACTTGAAAAGTATATTGAGCAAATACACTTACCACAGAAGATTTTCGTCACACTCCAAAAACTAGCGATTCTGGGAACACGTCACTTAGCTCGGAAGGCCTTGAACGTCCAAATCTAAAAGAAAATAAAAATAGAATAATTTCAGATACTTGCCTTCTATGAGGCCGTACCTAAAATATATTTACCTGCTAATAATAATAATAATAATAAGAATAATAATAATAATAATAATAATATTAACAGCGACCCTAAGACAATGGATGCTGTGACCCTAAGCAATATTGTGGACACTCTCTTTCCAACGCACCCAATAAGGAAAGAGGAATATGTCGTTTTGTAGAGTTCAAATGTTCCCTCTTTTACAGAGGAGGAGCTCGTAGACGCGGTTTCTATGCTAAAAAACCGGAAGACTCCTGGGCCAGATGGTGTTCCGGCAGAGGCTGTGAAACTAGTTACCAATACACACCCACTACTGTTGCTGAACATGTACAATGCTTGTCTAGCGAAGAGAGTGTTCCCAAAAAGCTGGAAAATAGCGCGGCTAGTATTAGTTAGCAAAGGGAAAGGAGAACCAGATTCCTCTTCTTCTTATAAGCCACTTTCCATGCTTGATACATTGGGTAAAGTTTCGGAAAGGCTTCTAAAACCGAGGTTGCAATCCGCGATCCAGGCTACTGGAGACTTGTCCAGCCGACAGTATGGGTTCCGTAAAGGACACTCGACACTCACTGCAATCAAGGAGATAGTCAGTGCAGTCAAAAGAGCCGAGACTGCATGCCCCCAGGCCCGGCCCGTAGTATTGCTTGTGACTCTGAATGTCAAAAATGCATTTAACTCGGTCAGATGGGAGAACATACTTGGATCACTACATTGTACCTTTAGAGTGCCGGAGTACCTCCTTCTGATACTGCAAGACTATCTGAGAAACCGTCGTATACTGTATGAAACACGAGAAGGTAGAAGGACCAAGGACATCACCGCTGGAGCAGCGCAATGGTCAATACTGGGACCAGACCTCTGGAACGTCTCGTATAATAGCCTACTTTGCTTGGAAATGCCCCACGACGTATTCCTGGTAGGCTACGCAGATGATGTCGCTGCGGTTATAACTGCCAGGACACCTCAGCTGGCCCAAATCAAGCTCAACCAAGTCATGATAAAGGTCAACTCTTGGATGAGTGATCATGGACTAGAGCTCGCCCTCTCAAAAACAGAGGTCGTTATACTGAGAAAGCGAAGGATTCCGACTGCTATTTCGATGATGATAGGGAACGTCGAAGTCCGAACTAAAACTGCGGCCAAATATTTAGGCCTGTGGCTTGACTCTCGGCTCACCTACTGGGAGCACATAAGGAAGGTCTGTGAAAAGGCAGAAAAGACGGCTGCTTCTTTGGGCCAACTGAGACGACGAAGACTTATTGGCAACAGTCGAATCAGTGCTATTGTATGGGGCCGAATTCTGGGCAGGGGCTATGGGAGTCCAAAAGTACAGCACCCGGATGCTAGCGATACAACGGAGATGTGCGCTAAGAATAGCTTGTGCGTATCGCACTGTTTCTGGAGAAGCAGTCACGGTAATCGCTAGGGTCATCCCAATAGACCTACTTGCGAAGGAGAGGCAGATAATATTTCAAACAAGTCCTGAACTTGGAAGAGACACTGCTATTGAGCAAGCTAGATATGACACGCTGAGAGAGTGGCAAAGTCGCTGGGAGGGGGTCCCGGAAGGCCAGTGGACATTCCAACTGATCCGAAATTAGGACCAGTGGATCTCATGTAGGCATGGAGAAGTAGACTTTTATCTAACCCAGCTATTGACAGGGCACGGCTACTTTAGGCAATACCTCTGGAGAATGGGAAAGGTAAACACGCCCAATTGCCGGTACTGCCCCGAATACAACGACAATGCACTGCATACATTCTTTAAGTGTGAGAGGTTTGCAGAACACAGAAGAAACCTTGCCTCTATCAGTATGGAACCAGAAAGCATCGTGGAGGACATGCTGCGGAATGAAAACCGGTGGAGCGCAGTTGCGTCCTATGCTCAGGTCGTATTGAGAATCAAAAGAGACGAAGGATGCCTAGCCAGCATAGACATAATGGTGGCAATTTTTTTTTATTGAAAAAGGCGGCCTGGACGAAGTAGTGCGAAAGCGGTCCCGTCTAGGATTTTCCGCGGCTCGGAGGGTGTTTTTTAGTGGGTAAAAATCCCACACTACCAGATACGCCTGGTGCCTTAATGAAGGTTTTTCAAACTCCGGAAAAAATAATAATAATAATAATAATAATAATCGGATAAACTTATGGATGGGGAGCCATGGACTCGAGTTGGCTGTCTCAAAGACCGAGATTATTATGCTCATACGACGTAGGATCTCTACAACAATATCCATGTCTGTAAACAATCTCGTGCTCCAAGCAAAAACTGCGGTAAAGTATCTAGGCGTAGTGCTAGACTGCCGCCTCCAGTACTGGGAACACATCCAAATTGTGTGCGACACGGCATCAAAGGTAGTTATGGCGCTTAGCAGGCTGATGGGTAACATTGCTGGTCCAAGGTCAAGCAAGAGGCGACTTCTGATGGCAACTACAAATGCTATTCTTCTGTACGGTGCAGAGGTATGAGTATGGTGTAATACCAGTCGATCTGCTTGCCATCGAGAGGCAAAACATCTATCGTCTTTCCTCAGAGCATGGCAGAAGACAAGCCTCAATAGCGGCGGCTAGAGAAGGAACTCTGCAAACCTGGTAGCAAAGTTGGGATGAAAACAACAGTCCGTTTCTGACTGGTCATGGCTATTTCAGGAAATATCTTCACAGAATGGGGAAGGTCAGCTCCCCCAAATTCATGTATTGCCCAGAAGACGACGACGATGCCCATCAGACGTTCTTGGACTCGTTTCTTCGATAAAAAAAGGGGGCTTGTTTGCTTTGCTGGCACTTCTTCCACAGATACCATAGTGGAAGCTATGCTAAGGAGTAAAGAAGTCTGGAGGGCGGTCGTCAACTATGTCCATACCATCCTTCGTGTGAAGATAGAAGAGGGATGCCTGCAAGATACTTAGGCCTCCCAATATATGTAATTAGTGATTCTACATTCGAAGGATTCTGAAGGTGTTAGGGTACAAGTTAGGCGGCCAGGCATGAAGTCACCCGAAAGAGTTCCGGCGTTGGATCTCCGCGGCCGTAGGGGGCTCAGTGAATATTCCCAGCTTTCAGTTGGGCGAGTCTCACACTGAGTGCGCAAAAGCATTCCCCCTACGAAAAAATAATATAATAATAGTTTAAATAAAATAATAATAATAATAATATCAATAATAATAATAATAATAATAATAGAAGGTATTCAGAGATTGACGCGAACAATGATGACGAAAAGTAACAACCACCATCCCAAGTCATCCACTATTAGAACAACCCCGAAAAGAAGGAGGAAGGGGTTTAACTGACCACGCCAACTTACACTCTCGATAGGTAAAGAAATTACGGGAATTCTTCTACAGGAAAACTGAAACATCAGTGCTTCATCGAATTATATCCAGGGCTCAACTCAATATGATAAAAGAATAACGCATCGGCTACCTAAAAATGAGGATACCGAAAACTGGTCCCAATACAGACCGATCACATGTTTGCCTACAATTTATAAGCTTTTATCCTCAATGCTTTGCAATAAGATTTACACCTACTTTGAAGCCAACAACATACTCACCTGCGAACAGAAGGGATAAAGGCGAAAAGCTATGGGCTGTAAGGAGCAAGCCATAATAGACTTGGTGGTGCTAGAACAGGCCAGAACAACATGCCGGAACCTATTTATGGGCTATATTGATTATCAAAAAGCCTTTGACTCTATACCACACAGCTGGCTGCTACAGACACTTGAAATATATGGGACAGATGAAAAAGTTACAGCCTTTTTTAGAGAAACTATAAGCAAATGGTCAAAAAAGCTTCAAATACGAACGCACGATAGCATAATGGAAGTCGAGAATTTGACACTCAGAAGAGGGATATTCCAAGGCGTTTTGGTTCTGCCTAGCTCTCAACCCACTATCCAGAGCAATCCAATCTTGCGGATATGGCTTCAAGATAAAAAAAAACACTTGCACACAAAACATCAGACACCTTTTTTACATGGATGACTTGACAAAGTATGCCTCAACAAAGAACCATCTAGAGTCACTGATGAAACTAGTCTTCAAATTGAGTGCAGACATAGACATGCAACTAACTACCAGTAAATTTGACTGTCTCAGACTATAAGGGAAACTTACGGAAGGCCAAGTATTAAAATTTGATGACGAAACAGTAATAGAAGCAATGTCAACAAACCCTTACAAATACCTAAGATACCTACAGACCAATAGGATTGAGCATAAAACAATTAAAAAGAAAAACTCGACTTACCTCATTAAGACTTACAAAAGCCATTAGTAGCTACGCGATTCCAACGCTAGCGTACTCCTTCGGTGTGGTACAGTGGTCCCATACAGAGCTGGAAAATATATACAGATTGATAAGAACTAAAATGACAGCTCATAGAATGCATCATCCGCAGTCTTCTATATATAGACTAAACCTACCTCGAGATGATGGTGGAAGAGGAATCTTTGATGTTGTACAGTTATGTGCTGAGCAGATTAAGTCGCTCAGAAATTATTTTTTCAGAAACAACAATACTTTCTATCAAACTCTCACTGCTGCAGATATCAAAATGACACCACTGAATCTCAGTGACCAACATTACTTACCTTCTCCGAATATGCTGACCAACCAACAGAAGAAGGTAGAACTGCTATCAAACGGATTGCATGACCGCTTTCAGAATGTAGTCCAGAAAGAAAACATCGACAGGAGCGCTTCCTACTCATGGCTTAGTAATGGAGTAATATATCCTGAAACTGAAGGATTCATGGTGAGTATACAGGACAATATCACAAACACGAGAAACCGTAGGAAATACATATTCAAAGAAAACATCGAAACAGATAAGTGCAGAAAATGCAACACACAAACAGAAACGATTGAACATATTATATCTCGATGCCAATACCTAGCTAACACAAAATACTTTGAAAGGCACAACAAAGTTGCAGCTGTGGTTTACCAAGAATTACTCAAAACTCACAATTTTGAAAAGGATCCAATACCGTACTACAAAACAAAACCTCCACGATTATTGGAAAATAGCGGTGTGGAAATATACTGGGATCAGACTCTACTCACAGATAGAACAGTTGAACACAATAGACCGGACATAACAGTGGTAGACAAAGCAAATAATAAAGCCTATCTTGTGGATATAGCTATTCCCAACAACAACAATATAGAAGCTAAAAAAAAAGAGACAGTAGAGAAGTACCTGCCTTTAAGCAGAGAGATCAAAGCGCTGTGGAACCTTGAAAGCGTAGAAATTATTCCTCTTGTAATATCAGCAATGGGGCTTGTACCAAAAAATGTGAAAAGAAACTTATTAAAACTTAAAGTACCTGAAAAAACCTACCAAACTATGCAAAAATCAGTCATCCTGGATACGACACACATTGTGAGATCGGTTCTTGAAACGTGACGCAGAATGTTTATCTTGCTGTAAAGGCCGATAAGCACCTGAAATACACCGATCATTCGAGAGAGAAAGAATAATAATAATAATAATAATAATAATAATAATAATAATAATAATAATAATAATAATAATAATAATAAGGGGTCCTAATACTTTTACCTTTGCAGGAGGTTGGCAGCCTCTGCAGAGTGTTTTGTCTATCTAAAGCTAAACCTACCTAAATCGAGGCGGTGGGGGTTTGAAGGCTGACCCCTCTCGGAGCCGTCGTGAGGTTCAGCCTGTAGAGAACCCTAGCGGAGTAAGTGGCGCTAGCCCTCGAAATAGACCCACAAGGTCTACCACTGTTCCTCCGAATAGAAGGGTAAACCCTAGCTTCAATGTGTCGCATGAGCATTTCGCCGAGGTTGCACCGCAACAGGGGAGACGAAAGCGCTGGCTAAAAGACGAAAATATCGATATCTAACGGTTATGATTTGGAAAGTGTGGGGCAACGATATAGACAGAGACTGCGGATGCCTATCGTATTATTAGGCCGGACAGAGATTTATCTTCTCAGGTACTGTCGGACCGTGTGAGATGGATTCTACGGACCTTGTAAATGAAGACCAAAACATAGTCACCACCCATATAAGGAAAAATCTTATCTTTTTTGAAGGTATAGAGGTCAACCAGAGACCAACGCTGCCAAAGGTCAGATACTCCCGAGAGACAAAGCACTGTGTCACTCAAGTGAATGAGACTCTAAAAGTTATAACCGTAGAGAGCAAGTCACTTCAACAGACCTGCGATATAGTCTATGCAGCTGTAGTCACGGTTTGTGAGATGCTTAATATCACATTAACAATTGCCCAAGCTTCAAGAAGAAAGAACTGTACCAACACTACGCCATGGAAAATAAGACTGGAGGCAAATATTAACAAAACCAGAAAAGTTGTTGCCGCCCTCCTTACTTACGTAAATCAAATATCGGTACCAAAGAAAATCAAACAGGTGCTTAAGAACATGGCGAAGAAGCATAAACTCAAAATGTCCAACCCGCAATTCCAAGCCCATTACTTAATAATCTGAAACAAAAAATAAAAGCATTAGGTAATAGATTGAGAAGATATAATGAATAACAGGAGGATGCCAAGCATTTGAAGCAACAGGCTAGAAGGAGAGACATAATTCATTAGGTAAAATACTCCACCAAGAGCTGGCAAAAAGAGTAAATCTCCTTAAGGCTGAAGCTACACCCTACTACAGATACAACCCAGAGCCTGTACTAGTGAATGACCAGCATAAGTTATACTGAGATCGGAGTGTACTTACAGACCAACAGGTAACACACAACAGACCATATATAATTTTAATTAATAAACACGCTAGACAAACAACCCTAATAGAAAGTGCCAAATACAGAGATCTCGAAAACAGAATAAAAACAAAATGGCAAGTGGAAAAAGTCCAGATAGTTCCAATAATTATATCAACAACGGGTGTTACACCGAAAAATCTTCATGAAAACATCAAGCAATTAGGACTTAACAAGTATTTGAACAAAAGTATACCGAAGGCAGTGCTACTAGCCAGAACGCGGAGTGTCCGAAAGTTTATGTGAGAGAACAACACTTAACCGATAAAATGACAAGGGCTTCCATAGAGCTAATCCTTGTGATGTCCAAGACATCTGGAATTGATCCCCTCAGAGTTTATTCTCTATAGGTTACACCCAATTACAGGGAAAAAGAGAAAAAAACAATTCAATAGACTCTATATAATAAGTAAGATTAATAAAATTGAAAGCAATGAAAAATATCATATGAGAACAATGTGGATTATGACTATACATTGAGATTCACTGCCTTATTTTTTATAAAATTAAAAATAACATTCAAATTTTCAAAATATATGTCACATTGAAAACCCATTCTGTTATACAGACTACACATTACGTTTATCAGTGAATGTACCATGGTGTTGGTGCGACTAAATGTTGTGTAGAATGTAATATTATGTCTCAACCCTGACCTTGGTAATTGGTATATAAAAATTTATTTTATTAGTAAGTGCCATACTGTCAATTTCACTACGTAAAAGTTTGAATAGAAAGGTTATACTAAAACACTCTCTTCTAAGTTACTAAGGTTCTAAATTGAAGGTGGGAAGCAAAGTAGAATGATTAGAACCCTTTTCAGGGTAGTGGCCATAGCATTTGAAAAATATGTACTTTAAGGATTTGCGCTAAATACTTTCAATAGTATTCATTACATAAGTGTGAACTGGAAACCACACAATAGAACCGTATTCAAGGTTACTACGAATAAATTGTTGAATAAAGTGTTTTTAGAGTTTTACTATCAGTAAATCGCAATATCCTAACATTCTTGAGTCAGACGATATAGTTAACCTAAGGTGTTGATTAAAAGATAGTTTGTCTTTTCAGAGACTGATCTTTAATTTGGTAGTCAAAAATATTCATTATTCGAGAGAAAAAGAGTAATTTGCATTTATTTATATTTAATGCTAAATTATTTTTGCTGCACCAGGTGTCGACAGAATGTAAGATAAATTGAAGTTCTGAACAATCTTCTTCATTCTTAATTTTCGCGAATATTTCTAAATCATCGGCAAAAAGAAGGTGATTTAATTTTAAAAGTATCGAGAATGTGGGTTTGCAGATAAGTGAGACTAATTTTACAATTGTTAAATAAACTTTATTTATACTCGAAATAATAAAAATTACAACTTAATTTTACTATATTCTCACTAGCTTACTCGGACTATTCTATTATTCACACGGTCTTTTACATTCTGTCTCTCATGCCGACAATTCTCCCATATATATATATATATCCTACAAAGGCTCCAGATCATTCGAGCGGCTTCTGGGCTTTGATTCGCAAGCCGCCACTGGACTTTTCTCGAGATCCCTTTGTCGGCATTCTAGGAGTAGATGCCGACATGCTGCGTCGTTCTCTATGTCAACGCCGCTCTCGATATTTCCAACCACAGTATAGATCTCGCGCTGACATCAAAAGGCTGCCACGACTTATTTGTGGCCAATACCGGCGGTTGTTCCCCTTGCACGTTACAGTATTGATATCTACAGGATAATTAAGAACGCATGAGTGTTAGAAGTTATTCAGAAAAGCCAATAGAATGAAGTTTTGGAAGAAGTATGTTGTGATCTATTTGATCAAATGTCTTCTGAATATCTGTGTAAATCATTTCAACTTGACGTTATTTTCAGATATGTATTGCGAGATAGTAGCTGAATTAGTTATTGTTGATCGTTTCACCATAAATCCATACCTACTGATGAGAAATAATAATATGTTGGACTTTTTTGGAAATGTTTTCATATAAAATAATTTCAAATAACTTGGCAAAGTTGTACAATACTGCAATAGGCCTGTACTTGGATAAAATAGTGGGATCACCCGACTTGAGAATGGGGCAATTTTTTGTGACCTTTCACAACTGAGCAATCTTATTGGGCCACAAAGTCGCGGCGTCATTTTGATGCTTATGTGCGAGCGATGGGAGTCTCGAGAGCGGCCGCTGAGTGCGACACATGCTCTAACTAGGATGCCGACAAAGGATTTCGAAAAAAGTCCATTGGCGGCTGGTGAATCAAAGACCAGGGGCGGCTCGAAAGATCTGGAGTCTTTTTCGGGTATATATTAGGGAGAATTTTCGGCAGAGGAGAGACAGTGTAAGAAGAAGTGTGAAATAATAGAAGAGTCAGAGTAAGCTAATAAGAATATTCAATAGTAAAGTGAAGTTGTAATTTTTATTATTCTACTTTCTAATGTAAATAAAGTTTATTTAATAATTGCGAATTAGTCTCACTTATCTACGAACCCGCCTGCGCAACAATATGTTAATTCAAAATTTATATTGTTTATATTACTATTTTAACTATTTATATTGATTATAATTATGTTGTTTCTATTTTATCTATCACTACGTTATTAATTTTATATATTTTTTCGAACTAAAACGCTATTCATCCTCCCTGCCCTGTGTACATAGAGGATGAAGCTAGCAGCGGTTCAATGTTAGATGTAGATGTAAGAGTACAGTTGTATTTTGTAAATATTTTAATAGTTGGTAAATAAAAGCCGATTTATTGTATTAGTTAATTCTGGGTAGAGTTTTCCACTGAAGCTTCCACGGCTGTCGACTGTTTCTTCTGAAAATACCTTCAAACAAGTTGTAAAACTTAGCTTGTACAAGACAAATCGAACTTAATGTCTGTTTTCCTATTATACGTCCACATGTCCTAACTTTTACTTAAATCATTTTGATAAAAAATAAAGATTTGGCGGTTGTAGAGAACCAGTGTGGGCGTGTGGTGATAAAATAATTTGTGATTTGTGGTGGTTCCACGACACCACTTACGGCCCTCAAATAGTGTCTTATTACTAATACTAGTGGCACCCAGCGAACGTTGTCCAGCCTCAAACACCTGCGTACCCATACCAATTTTTATGACAACCGGTTGCACTATTTCATGATGAGCTGCAACAAATAAGACAGCCTAAAAAGCTTCTCCTTGAAGAATGATGAATATGTGCTGATTTTCATGGTAACCGGTCTAACAGTGTCGGAGAACACTGATACAGCAACATTCAGTTTTATTTTCCTACTGCTACTCTATGTAAGTAGCCTAGTAAGGATCTTAATGTAATCGTGTAAAATTTTCGGTGTCTGGTTTTCTACAGATATTTACGTTTGAAGGTTCCTGAGTGCCATTGGTATGCCGATTTTCTTGCTTTCTTTTTGATTTGTAGGGTGTCGATATGGTTCGCAGTTGACACGGATTGGGTACCCTGCTCGCACTGATTGCTAGGCAATAGCTGAAAATAACAGGAAGAAAAAAATAGAACAGAAGTTAGATCAACATAAAGAAATATAAGCACCCAAGTTAGAACAACAAGAAGTGAGTTTGAAGCAAGTGCTTTTTCTACATGTTTTTTACACTTTTGAGACAACTGAAACATGTTGTTTGGTAAGCTGTGACTGAAACATGTAAATATCGCCATCTATTGCAAATCGATCTAACTGCAATCAATGTTAGAAAACTAATGAGACGTATAACTCACCACAATGAGCCAAAACGAATTTGAAAAATTTATATTTTTATTTATGGCTCAGTATTTACGGAGTAATTAAATTGTTAAATAATTAACACCGATTAACCAACACGTCTTGAAAACAGACCTTACATTTTCTATTTTTTACTCAATTTATCAGAAATCGTTTGCAAAACACAAATATAATAATAAAATCGTTTGCGTTAGGGACTTTTTTTGTTTTAGACAAATCTAAATTGATTTCAAAATTTGTAAGTTCAGGTAACTAACAATAAATACATCACTGTTAAATCGTCATTAAATATAATTTGTGTATGGAAAGTATAAGTCAGACTTAACACTGATGTATAGTTAGTTGCCTGAACCTCCAAATTTTGAAATCAATTTAGATTTTCTAAAACAATAGAGTCACAAAAATTTAATTTTTCTATTTATGTTGCACAAACGATTTCTGATAAATTGAGTAAAAAATAGAAAAATATAAGGTCTATTTTCCAGACGTGTTGGCATGGTACTCTCCTGACATGGATTGAATCTTATATCACTGATCGATACCAATATGTAGATGTGCATCGCTGCTCTTCAAATTTGGTCCCATAACGGCGTTCCTCAAGGGCCCCACCTTGGTCCCCTATTATTCAATATTTATCTAAACAACATATTAAAATGTTTCTCACATTGTGAAATTCTACTTTTCGCAGATGACCTGAAAATATATTCTCAAGTGAGAAAACTATCTGACTGCATCAATATTCAATAGATTTGTTAAGTTTAAAAAGCTTATTCCTGAATCTTGAGAAATGCCCGTTTAACATTTTTAAAAAAATCAAAACTCATCAATTTTGATTATAAATTAAATAATATTAACCTAAAACGAGTTCAAGTAGTACGAAATTTAGGTATATTGTTTGATTCAAAGATGACTTTCAAAGAAAATGTTAAAGATATTGTTCGTAGATGTATGAAAAGCCTCGGTTATATAATTCGACCATACAGATATTTCTCTTCTGTAGAGTTCTTTCAATCCTGTATAAATCATTTTTCCTCAGTAGGATTAGTTTTGGGTCTTCTGTCTAGAATCCGCACTATCAACTATATGCTGAGCGCTTGGAAAATAAACAAAAAATATATTTGAAGCATCTACCTTTAAAAAGAGGCATACCACTGCCTGTAAACTATTGAGACTTCCGTACCCAGTACGGTATTCACACTCTAAGAAACAGAAGAGCCATAACAGATCTATCACTTCTCCATAAAATTATCCATGGACAAGTAGATTATATTGTCCTGAGATCTTATCTCCGAATAGCTTCAGTACTCCAATAAGAAATATATACGCCAGCCTGAGACTTTTCCATTCCATTTAAACATGCAAATTCATGTCAAAACTCCCAGATCGGCAGAATGATTCGCTATCACATTGAAATTTGCGAAAATGTTGATATTTTTAAACATAACTTCCAACATTTCGAATCTAGCAATATTGTTAAGCATTAATTTTGTGTTTATATTTCTTTGTACATATTGTTACGTATGTGGATTAGCAGATAAGTGAGACTAATTTTGCAATTGTTAAATAAACTTTATTTATACTCGAAATAATAAAAATTACAACTTAACTTTACTATATTCTTACTAGTTTACTCGGACCATTCTTTTATTCACACTGTCTTTTACATTCTGTCCCTCATGCCGACAATTCTCCCATATATATATATCCGACAAAGGCTCGAGATCATTCGAGCGGATTCTGTTCTTTGATTCGCCAGCCGCTACTAGACTTTTCTCGACTTTATGGCCGGCGGCTGTTTGCCTTGTACGTTACAATATTTATTAGTGAATACTATGTTGGACTTTGTTAGTATTCCAAATAAATAAATAAAATAAAAAATAAAAAATCGGTATCAACTATTTAACTATCTAATAACTCATTAAATATTGAGTCATAAAAAAACAAACGCGTCACAAACGTTCACAAAGGATATATATCAACAAAAATTTAAAAATATCATTTTTTCAAATTCTTGTTGGCTAATCGGTTCATGGTGTAGTACTCTGCCTATATTTTATTAGCTTAACTGGAATGCATTGTAAATAAATAAATAAATTATTATGAGGCTACATTGCTACTATACAGTTGAATCTCCTGTGTTACAGAGACTTGCGTCTGGGTGGTTTTGTTATTTTTTGACAGTATGGCAGATTGACAGGTTGCCTTCTTCATCTAGGTAGATGATTATTTTTGGATTTGGATTGAGGAAATCTAGATTATCTCTTAGGTACGAGCCCAACACATGACAGAATAACAGGAACAATGTTTTCAACATGTTTTGACTTTGTACGTTATGCAAACGAGCATAGTAGTTTTGTTCTTCTTATCTACTATGGTGATATTTAGGCGATTGTGCTCTCGTATGTCAAGTATGGAGAGTTCTAATAAAGTACATCTTGAACATTTTACAAGCAAAAAAATTGTATGCATCAGTGAACATCGGCTCAAAAGTGAAGAGTTAAAGGTGACATCAATAAATAATATGAAACTTGACGCATTATTGTATAGTATCTACCGAAAAGGTGACATTTATATTATTTGCGGTGATATTAATGTAGATTAATGTAGAAACAAAACATTTTAAATATTTTAGGTGAATATGGCATTAAAAATCATATCAGTGAGGCTACAAGAATAACAACTACAACTGCAACCTGTATAGATAACGTTTTCTCAAACACAGATGAGTGTATTGCGAGTGTGAGTCTCGCTTTTTTCTCAGACCACACTTATCAGGTATGTTTGTTTAATAATATAATTCATAAAAAAGTAAAACTAGTAAACATATTCAAAAAAGGCAATTTAGTGACTAGTATCCAAGATTTTCAGTACTTCTTATTAAAAGAAAATTGGAACGAAATGTATCTTATTTCAGACTTTCATGAACAGTTTTCCATATTTAATAATAATTTTCTCTATTATTATGAGTGTGCGTTTGCAATTAAAACGAAGACAATTAAACACAACAGAAATATGTGGTACACTCCAGAAATCAAGCAAATGCATGCCCTTCTTTGTGAAATGTGTAGGTTAAGTAAAGATCTAAATAACCCTTGGTATACAGAAAAATATAGACAATTCAAAAAATAGTATAGAGTGCATGTAAGAAATCATGGATGAAATGCAAATAATGAACGTATTTTCAATTCAAATAATGTCATGCGTGAAAGTTGGAAAATCATTAAAGAAAGTAAAGATAGTGGATCAACAAGGCAAGCGCTTGCTGGATTTCTTGAAGGCAGAACTTCTGCGGAGCAAGCAAATTATATTAATGATTATTTTATTGATTGTAATTTAAATCATCCGGTATCAAATTATAATAAGTGTATAATAGATAAAGCACCTACAAGTTTCTTTTTAACACCAACAACACCTGAAGAAATTTTATCAATAATAAGAAAAACTACTGCCAAATCTACACCTGGGCCAGATGATATTGATGGCAGAGCGATCAGATCAGTTGCCACTTTCATTGCTGAACCACTGTGTCACCTGATAAATATGTCATTCTCACTAGGAATATTTCTAAACGTTAAACAATCTAAAGGGATTCCAGTTTTTAAGAATAAGGGATCCGGTAACTATATAAAAAATTATAGATTGATTTGTATCCAAAATCAGTTTTCTAAAATTTCTGAGTCAGCATACTGTCAACGACTAACAAATTACTTGGAGTGGTTTAAATTGCTTCCTGATGTACAACATGGTTTTAGAGAGAAGAAATCCACTACAACTGATATTCATGATACACTAGAATTTGTGTACAAATCAGTAAATAGTAAAGAAAATACATTATGTTTGTTCTACGATTTAAGCCGTGCATTTGATACGATCGACAGGGATTTATTGCTGCTCTAGCTAGAGGCTGTCGGTGTGCGTGGGGCACCTCTTGAATGGACCAAGTCTTACCTATCTGAGCGTACACAAACAGTTTTTGATAAAACAAAATCACAAATAAGAGAATCTAACTTAGGAGTACCTCAGGGCTTAATTTTAGGACCCCTGTTCTTTATAATATTCACATCTGATATAAAAAAAATGGTGCAAATATCCTGATAAAATTATATTATATACGGATGATACTAATATTTTGATGACAAACATTGACACTAAACAATTAATTACAGATAGTAATAGGGCTTCTAATGAGTTTCAGGAATTTTGCTCTCAGAATGGTTTGCAATTGAATGTTACAAAAACATATTTTATGCGGTTTATACCAAGAAATGTTACGCCAGATCATAATTTCTTCCTGCACATCAATAGCAAATCAATTGAAGCTACAAAAACAATAAAATTTCTAGGGGTTACTCGTGACCAAAAATTAACATGGGAGGCTCATATAACTTATGCTCCAGACGAAGCATATGTTGTTATATGATAAGGCATCTCAGAGACTCTGTTTCCTTTGATTTATTAAAACTAATATATTATGGGCTTGTACAGTCAATATTGCAAAATGGACTAGTATTCTGGGGCTCCTTTCCACACGCTGATAAGGCTCTTAAAGCACAGAAGAAAATTCTAAGAGCAATGTTCAATGTCCATCCATTGTCAACATGTAAAGGCCTATTTAAAAAATCATAAATACTAACATTACCCAGTTTATCTAATCTAATTACATTAAACGAGCAATGCTTGTATATATATATATATATATATATATATATATATATATATATATATATATATATATATATATATATATAAATAAAAAGATGTTCTTGGGGATGCAGTCATATATTCAATAAAATCTGTAATAATAATAATAATTTGTAATTGATGGATATGAAATCTTTCCTGTTTTTGGTTAATTTATTCTAAATTCACGATTTTTGCCCTGAAGAAGAGAATAAACATTCTCGAAAGCTCGGCTTCAGTCAAAGAATTTTATTGAATATATGACTGCATCCCCAAGAACATCTTTTTATTTATTATAAATCCAGTCAAGAATACAAAATCAATATATATATATATATATATATATATATATATATATATATATATATATATATATATATATATATATATACATATATATATATATATTATGTGCAAATTTTAGAATCTGGTCTACCGATTTCGATGAAAATTCATATGTATGGGTTTTAGAGTGTATTGAATCGATTGGTTGTAGTCACATTTACAAGAAAAATCGTTTACAGCAATTTATATTCTCATTTCAAGAGTTCTATAGATTAAATTTCATATAGCGATATGAACCCATTAATGTCATAGGGAAAAATAGTCCTATGGTAAAGCTTCCGTGTAATGATCTAGAGTTCCTGGGATGATCGAATCCCGATCACCTCTGAGTTTTTTTAACCAAACCCATTTTTTTAAATAAAAGATGTTAATATGAATTTCTAATAATTTAATTGGAAATTTTTAGTAAAAATTTGTACATATCTAATATATTGCGACCCTTAAGGTACATATTAGCTAATGCAAGGAAGGGTTAGCAGATTTTGGTAAAAATTAGCGAAAAGGGGTTTTCGGAGTCGAGAAATCGATTGGCGATTCTTTTATATTCAACCCTCGAGGTCCACACTAGCTATTTCAAGAATGGCTCCGCAGATAAAAGTTTCAGTATGTATAGTGTTTGGGGGTTGAGAAGTCGATTGGTGATACAGCTGAGTTCTGGTATGATTCACATTCATATTTATAATATGCAAATTTATGAACTTTTAGAGTAACTCTTATAGACCTACTCTAATTTCTGTGTTACCCGAGCAAATCTCGGACGCCCAGATATTTTATATTTCATGTCATTATCTATATCAAAGAAAATTAAAACAGGTTCAAGAAAAACGAAGACTTGCACCCGCATCATACACGGCTAAAAGAAAATATTCATCAAAGTTATTCACGCCTAAAAATTTGCCAAAACTCGCCTAACTACAATGGATTTAAACTATATAATAAATTCAAATGCATCTGTAATAAACAATACTCCTGTGATATGTCTAATATGTCCTTCCGCAGCAAACTCAAAAATTTGACGGACCAAGTATTTTATAGATGATTTTCTCAATTTTTAAATTGTATTCTTATATTATATTTATTTTAGTTCTAATATAATCATTTTAATTGTATATTTATACACCATTTTTTGACTAGTCCGATAAAAATGCATCTGTCTTTTATATTACTTGATTGAATGTATATGTATTTTTTGTGATGAATAAATTGATTTGATTTGATTTGATTGTAGGTTCAGAAGCGTATGAGTAAAAGCAGGGAGATTCTTTCATTAATGTAGGCAGTCTTCTGAGGTCCAGGAGTTTGGGTAGTCGCTCTGTGCGAGTATCGGGCATGCAGGGATACAATGTGGTCAATTGTTTCTCCTGATGAACCACATCTTCTACACCCGTCATAGGGTGCATTGGAATTCTTTACAACGATTTTCATTGGTCCTGGTTGCTATGATCTCATCCGTGACAGCAAACATGAAGCTATCCGTTTAAGCATAAGGCTCACTCTCCAAGCCACCTGTTAGACATTTCTCGGTCAAAGTCTGTCATGGTGATAGGAGATATCTGCCATGGAGGGACTTCTGTGTCCATCTATTTTCTTTCTTCTCCCTGGTGGTTATTCTGTAGAGATCAAGTTCATCAGATTTCTGAAAAAATGCGAAGTTGTGAGAAGTGCAAATGTTCAGCCTAACCAACCTATGGCTAACAGAGAGCGCCTAAGATATAAAATCAAAACAAAAAATCTTAAGAGCTAGTCCACGCGGTCTTCAGTTGGTCGCCATCTTGCGCATAGGCTCGCCAGTTGCTCCGGGTTAATGGTAGTGATAGTGGTCCTACGATGGCGAGGATGAGGGCTAGTTCTTGATGGTTTTTTATGTTGACCATCCTGGTGCCTGTAGATGGTGAATCCAAGGGTGGTCAGTACCTTCTCGATCTCCTCCAGATCGAAGCCCAATTAATGTATTTCTCGTCTTACAACGCTATGCTTGCGCTTAGATGCGAACCATAACGGGAAGTACTTGAGGTTCAATTCTTCGATGGCTACGATGCATCAATGATAGGCATTTGTTGTCTGGGGTAAAGATGATCTTGTTCAATCGGGCAAGCTTGGTCCTGGTGAATGGGATGCCTTCGGCAATAAGTTTTATCATGAGCGAGTTCCACAGATCAGGTTAGAGAATAATCATGTCAGGGGATAGTTCTTTCTTTGGTGGGGCTGGTTGGTCCTTCGATGAGAAAGGCTAGTCCTTAGATGAGCTTTATTGGTCCTTATTTAAAGCGGGGGAGGGGTATATGTTGTCACTTTCTCTTTACTTGTGAAAGGAGGCTTGAGTGTCGGATTCTTCCGAAGAAAAATCTTCGGGTGTTGACGGTTTGGAGCCTTCATCAACGGATGATTGAGGCTTCTTCTTTTTGTTGGCGGTCACTATCTTCGTAATCTTCCCATTCTCCTCGCAGCAAGAATCCATGCCTTTTAGTTCTCGTAATGTCTCGCTATAAAAAATCGTTCGTAATTTTGACTTCAGTGATATTCTTGACACAGGGTAGTTAGATCTAAATCATATCAGATAGAATTTCCTCCACTGGACACAAATATACCAACATTCCATTTTATACAGGGGGTCGTCGTTTTGGATTTACAGAGTGTTCACATTGAAAATTAAAATGTGTAATGTTGAAATTCTAACTGAAAGCAGCTGAAACAAAGCTATAAGCTCCTCCACATATCCATAACATTATCATTACCAGAGAACTCCTTTACTCTTTACTCTCAAAAGCCATAAAATGTATGCTTGTATCAGAATCCTAATCACCTTCATATTTTCGCGCTGTCGTGACCTGTTAACGTGTTGACTCGCCAGGATCGCTGCTATCGAGGGATCAGTGCTACGAATGACGACGAGTTACTAAGATGCCACGAAGGTTACTCGAACGAATTTACTCAATGACACGAATTATGAACTGTAATTGTAATTCAATTTTATCTATGCCAGAGACCATGGTAAATTGTACCATGCCAGAGACAAACAATAGTTGTCTCTGTCTATGCTCAGAGATAATCTCTTCTAGGCTGTAATTTAAAAAGAACCAAATAGTTCTTTATACTGTGCAAAAACTACGCCAGCCGATGAACTCTCGTATATTGAAAAACTTTTGATACCAATCAATGTATTTTAATTGCATTTGCATATACCACAGTTTTTGAAATAATTGCGATCAAAGTTGTGAAAGCTGAGTTTATAATATCTTTGAACCTGACCACTATAGATCTTCAAAAACTCAATTCAAAATTTCCAAATTTTCCAAATTTAATTGCCAAACCCTTAAATATTCATTTAATGTCCTGGAAATTAGTTTATCCCAATGACCTGAACATCCAGAGTGGACAGGTTCAAAGATATCATAATCTGAACTTTCACAACTTTGATGGCTATTATTTCAAAATCGGTGGCTTATGCAGTTTTAAATATTTATATTTTTGGGAAATGCAATTAAAAATACATCGATTGGTATCAAAAGTTTTTGAATATACGAAAGTTCATCCGCTGGCGTAGTGCTGGTCAGAATATGCCTACTGGATGTGCTATGACATCCAAAAATCTCAAGGCGGCACATTCAATGAAGTAGTTTATGAATATCACAGGACTCACTCTATGTTGCTCTATCACGACCATAGACATCTGAACACCTAGACCACGCATAGCCTCTTTCAGAGCGATCCAACATCTCAAGAATATTATACTTCCTGCTGGTCCATAATGGTTTGTGTCCGACAGTCCGATTAATGCCGACCAGAGAGAACAGTATGTTCTCTCTGCTGCCGACTAATACGATTAACATATTTGCCAAACTTCTTATGTTTCATGGCAACTTCTCATTTATTGAGTAATTATCAGACATTCAGACGTAATTGAAAGGTGGTCGTTGAAATAGTTATTACTGATTATTCAGAAACACCTGCAGATTAAATTATGTACCAAATTTATATTTTACAACACAAAATAAAAATTTTCATGTTTGAAATAAGAGGATCATCAGTCGATATCGATCGATTGAGTTAAGTGCGGCAACACAGGAAAATATAATCACACCAAACTGCAGTTTGCAAACCACCCCTTCCACTTTCTTACAATTTCGTCGTCATAGAACAAATGATTATGCCGATAAATATGTTTTATGACTAAAGAGAGAACATCAATGAAAGACTGATGGACAAAATACAAAACCAGGGTTTAGTTTAGGACTGTGGTGGTGTTCTCTGAAAGGGATTTCTCCAACAACAGAGAACACTATACTCTAACAGAAGAAGACGCTTCAACTGCGCCTGTCTCAAACTGAGTTTGGAAATCATCAAACTACTGCTCGAACATCTTACTAGTAGTTGGGAATAAATTATTTTTCATCATAAATTGAATTGCGCAGGCGTCTGACGGTTTGAACCGCTGCTCGAACACCCTTATGAAATATACAAAGGGTGTTCGAGCAGCGGTTCAAACCAGTCCCAAACCGTCAGACGCCTGCGCACTTGAATTTTCGATGAAATAATTTATTCCCAACTACTAGTAAGATGTTCGAGGAGTAGTTTGACGATTTCCAAACTCAGTTTGAGACAGGCGCAGTTGAAGCGTCTTCTTCTTCTTGGAGTATAGCGTTCTCTGTTGGTGAAATCCTTTTCAGGGAACACCACTAGAGTCCTAAGCTAAACCCTGGTTTTGTGTTTTGTCCATCAGTCTTTCATTGATGTTGCCTCTTATCTTTGGTCATAAAACATATCTATCGGTATAGTCATTTGTTCTATGACGACGAAATTGTAAGAAAGTGGAAGGGGTAGTTTGCAAACTGCAGTTTGGTGTTCGAGCAACAAAATCCCAAACCACTTGGAAACTGTTTCAATCTGCACATGCGCATTTTAAACAGTTATCAAACCGTCCCAAACTACTGCTCGAACAGCCTTACAGTATTTTCCAACTCTCATGGAAGGGGTAAAACAGCGCATACCCAAGCGCGCATCTGGCAGCCATGTTTTAATCTTAAAACCTTGAGAATTCAAATGCGTACGAGTAGTATTTCTGCTGCCACGCTAGGTGCTAGTACAGTGACGTTCGTTTCTTCTTTCTTCTTTTTATATACTGATAGACCATTTTTAACGACTTCAAAAAAAGGAGAACGTATACAATTCGGTTGTAAGACTGCTTTTTTTATTATTTTTTTTTATGGATATTCGCGCGTTTTGCATAGTAAACGTACTCCGATTTAGACGATTTTTATTTCATTTGAAAAAGGAGAGTTGGGAAATGGTCGTCCCATATTGAGAAATATCAAATCCAAATTCTCGTTCCCTCCAAAAACTGCCCCAAGCGGGTGGAGGGGGCAATTTTTCACGAAAATTGAAAATCCGAGACGACAGAATTAATGAAAATTCCATATACGGAAATGTTTAAATTGGACATTTAAAAAAATAATCATACGTTTCCGCGAGTCATGTAGCCAGACCACGGCTCCACAACGTCTCACTGGATCATATTACAACTTAATGCTGATCTTTCATTTATTTTAATATAAAACCATGTTATGCATATAATAATCTCAGATATAATCTTGTCCTGTTGATGTAATCTTGTATGTTAGAATAAACGTTTTTAAAAAGTTATTTTTTGGTCATTAAAACTTTACTGGCGCTGCGAACAGGATATCGTCGGTGAATCGATTAATTACCCCTTCAGTGCAGTAGACGTTTTACTGTTTTCTATCAAGAAATTAAGACGATATCTCGAACAATTTTTTTGATAAAACATTAGTGACTGTGTTCAACTACGAGGTGCATCAAAGAAGAAATATCTCCGGCCCACATCAGATCCCTTCAGTGGAATCCAGGTCGTCAAACAGGCTCCAGTTCCTTCAGTGAATCCAGAGACAAGGAAGAACCTTACAAATGATCCTTTTGTGCATTATCCTGTAAGTCATTTTCCTTTAATTTAATTTATTGGCTAATTCTCATCTGTGGAATTTAGTAAAGAAATATAGTTCCTTCAGTGAATATATTCTTTATAAAATAAGATTGATTTTATTGATTTACCCAGTAGTGGAATTTTTTTTGCATGTACAACACATTCTCTGCATTTTTTTTTCATAAATCATATTTTTAGAAATTGAAGTGATTAATTTCTCGTATTTTTTTATATATATATTTTTGTTGTTAGTTGAATTTATTTATGAGCAATAATCGTAGTCGATCTAGATCACCTATTCGTACAGACAGTTTACTTAAATTACTCGAACATTTAGATATCTCTCAATCGGACGAAACAATAAACAACATGGCTAATCCTATCCCTATTACCCAACTTGAGATAACAATGGCAAACAACCTCCTGCCCAAATATTCCGGTGGTTCGAAAGACCTCGCATATTTTATTAGGCAGTCCGAGAAATATATAATGCTTCTAGAAACAAAAGACAATCATCTATTCAACACTCTAGTCTTAGAACAAATTAAAGCAAAACTTTCTGGTCCAGCTAGAGATGTCATTATTAACCAATCCTTCGAAACTTGGCTTAGCCTGAAGAAAGCCCTTAATATCTTAATATCACAATTCAAATCTATCCAAAAACCTTTTCAGAATTCTATGAAGAAGTTATTTCCAAATTACAAATTCTTAAGGAACATTTAGCAATCAATATAAATGATGAAAGTGTTCGTAAGTCCAAAGAAAATATGTACACTGAACAAGCCCTTGTAATATTTAAAGCAGGTCTATTAGAACCCTACCGAAATCATCTTCTTCACATTTCAATTCCAAGCCTTGAACATGCCCTGTTTGAGTGTAAGAAACTAGATAACGAAAGGTCCCAGATAGAATTTGCAAACTTCCTTAGAGCTCAGAATTCAACAAAAATACGTCCACCCCAGAAATCTCAATCATCAAATTATCAGAATAAACAACCCCTCCACTTCCAACAATTCAGATCTCAAAATTCACATTTTCCCGTTCAATATCAACAATTCAGGCCACATATGCCTAGTCAACCATTTCAACCCCAACAATTCCAACCTCAATTGCCAAATCAGTCCTTTCAATATCAGCCATTTAGACCACAAATACTTCCGAAATTTCCAAATGAAAATCAACCCATCCCACCCAAACAATTCCCTTCTAACTCACAAGTTTTCAAAAGACAACAGAAACCACATGACAATTACAAACCCACACCGATGAGCATATCAACAGCTCATACTTTCAGGCCCCAAAACAGACCACAGAACCATTTTAAACAAACCGGCCCCCCTAGAGTAATGGTAGAAGAACTATTCAACGTCGAACAAGACTATAACGAAGATGAAAATCAAGATTACGGTACTTATCAAGACGAATACACATATAACGAACAGACATACATATATAATACAGACGATCAGTTCCAAAATTTAAATATCGAAGAAAATGAAGAAACTGAAAATTTTTAATTAATAGCCTCAGAATAGATATCAACAATATAAACTCATCACCAAAACTACCTTTCATTTACCTTCCCGGATTAGATCTTAAGATATTAATTGACCCAGGAGCAACCAATTCGATAATCAATCCAGAACCAGCCTTTCGACTATTCTCCAATTACATTTACAAGTCAAAATTTTCCGTGAAATCAATTAAAACCACTTATAATGGCTCGTTGAGTTGTCAATATCCTCTATTAAACGATTTTGGAATAGAACATATTTTCGACATGTTTATAGTCCCATGGCACGAAAGATTCGATGCTCTTATTGGTAGTCAAGATTTTGATATTCTTAAAGCTCTTATAGATTATAAGAATCATATATTAAAAATTGCAAATATTAAAATACCATTTCATTTTGAGATAAATCCTGGTTTATTTGAATCATACACAGAACAACTTGACAAGCCTATATTGAAAATTCCTGTAACACTTGACAACGGCCCTGTAGTTTTACCAGAAATTTCTTTAAACAATATTTCTATCCCTGAGTGCATCACTTCAGCTTCAGACGGATAAGTACAAATTCCAATTGAACAATATCTACAATTCTCACAAATTGCCATAAACTTTCATGAACCAATTCCAGTCCAACCCCTATCAACATTCAAACAATCTGGTCCAAATTATGACATTTATAATGATATAGACATTACTAAACTTATTCGAACAGAACATCTGAACCCCGAGGAGAAAAGCCTCATCATTTCAACTTGCAAAGCATACAAAAGCATCTTCTATAACGAAAACTCTGATCTTTCTTTCACTCATGCTGTCAAACATAACATTAGAACTGCTGATGAAGAGCCTATTTATCAAAAGTCATATAGATATCCATACCATCTTAAAGAAGAGATACAAAATCAGATCCAAAAACTTCTAGATAATAAAATTATAAAACCCAGTATCTCTCCTTATATTTCCCCTGTTTGGATTGTCCCCAAAAAATTAGACTCCAGTGGAAAAAGGAAATTCCGTATGGTTATAGACTATAGAAAATTAAACGAAAAAACTATCGAAGATAAATATCCTTTACCCAGAATCGACGAAATTCTTGACAATCTTGGCAGATGTGTTTACTTTTCGACACTAGATCTTGCCCAAGGATTCCATCAAATAGAAATTCATCCAGATTCGGCTGAGAAGACTGCCTTCACTGTCGACAATACGAATATACTCGTATGCCATTTGGCCTAAAGAACGCCCCAGCAACATTCCAGAGGGTTATGGATACAATTCTACGACCATTCCTTTATAAGTTCTGTTTCGTATATATGGACGATATCGTTATATTCTCTAGATCACTTCAAGAACATATATTACATGTAAAACAAATTTTCCAACAGCTTCAAAATTATAATTTAAAAATTCAGTTAGATAAATCCGAATTCCTGAGAAAGGAGGTAGCATTTCTAGGACATATCATCACTCCAGATGGAATTAAACCTAACCCAAATAAAATTGAAGCAATTCAATCGTTTCCCCTTCCGAAATCTGAGAAACAAATAAGATCATTTCTTGGTATGATTTCATATTACCGAAAGTTTATAAAAGATTTTGCCAAAATTTCCCATCCGATCAATAAATATCTTAAGAAAGGTACTAAAATAAATCTTAAAGATCAAGAATATATTGATTCATTCGAAAAATATAAACAAATTATTTGTAATGCCCCTGTTCTTGCATACCCCGATTTTTCAAAAATATTCACTCTAACTACAGATGCTAGTAATGTTGCCATAGGAAGCGTTATCTCTCAAAACTCTCACCCAATTGCATTCTACTCAAGAACATTGAATTCAGCCGAAAAGAATTATGGTACTATTGAAAAAGAACTGCTTGCAATTATCGACAGCTGTAAACATGTCCGTCCCTATCTATTTGGTAGAAAATTCCTTATAGAAACTGACCATAAACCCTTAGTTTGGTTACATTTATTGAAAGAACCAAATCAACGACTTATTCGATGGAAACTAAAACTTGAGGAATTTAATTTTGAAATTAAATATAAAAAATGTAAAGAGAACTACGTAGCTGATGTTCTCTCAAGAATCGAGATAAATGCTATAGATGAAATCATCTCCAACAGACGCAATAGAAAAAATTTAGCTCTTATGAAATCCGCTAGAGAGGAACCTAAAGTGAACATTATTAGTGACATTATAGTTGTGGCCCCTATGAATACGGCAAAGAAGAATTTAGACTTAATTAAAGGTGATCAAAATAAAGATATCGACCTTCTGTCGGTATTACCAACGTTCGGCTCAGAATCCAATTTATCGATAACAAATAGTGAAGCAGACAATATTTTGAACGCTAACCCTTTCTCAAATCAATCAAGTGCGCAACCAGACGATGACGAAAAGAGTAACAATTCAGGAGAAACTAGACATACAGCACAAGAAAATCCAGCGTTTAATTTTCCAATATCTGAAAAATCTTTAAATTCCGCTCATTATTAAATTTTATTGAAATACGGTGACAAAAACGATATTGTGTTTACAAAACCTTTTGGAAAGAATAGATACACTTTAACACTCAGAAGAGGAATTGACGAAACTATACTAGGTAATATGTTTCACGAAATTATAGACCCTACGAAAACGTACTATATATACTGCGAAGAAGACGATCTCATTCAATCGGCCTACAGGAAATGTTCCGAAATAATTGAACCCAACGTAAAAATTGTTAAAGTTAATACGTTTCTGAAAGATATCCTTAATAAAGATGAACAGATACGAATAATTTCAGACTATCACTCACATACTCACAATAGAATAACAAACTACAAAACACCTTCAGTCTCAATACTATTTTCCAAAAATTCAAGATCTTGTCACAAATCATATTAATAAATGTGAATTATGTTTAACTTCCAAATACGACCGGAATCCTCGGAAATTCCCATTTTCAGGACCACTCATAGCCAAAAGACCTTTTGAAATACTCCACATAGACATATTTTTTGTAGAAAACAAGCGATACTTAACAATCATAGATTTATTTACCAGGTACCTTCAAGCATATGAACTTCACGACGCAAATTCCATAACAATTTTGAACATTTTGAATTACGCCATTACTTTTCTCATCATAATTATCCTTCACAGATAACTTGCGACAATGCCAAAGAATTCTCCAGCGAAACCTTCAAAGAATTCATGTCCATGTTCCAAATTCGTATTCACTATACTACTCCTCAAGCTGATACTGGGAATTCACCAATCGAAAGAGCACATTCCACTTTAATAGAGAAACTACGTATTCTCAGACAAAAATCCAAAGAAAGTACAACGGAATTAATCACCACAGCAATTTTAATTTACAACCAATCCGTAACTAATTTTACACCGTTTTCATTACTTTATGGTCCCTACGAAAATCTTAATCTACATGAAATTAATCCAGAAAAACAAATATTTCAAGACTATAATGAGCATAGGAAACAAGAAATCATTCCTTTCTATAACGACCTTTATCAAAAACAATTCAATAAGCAATCAAACAATTTAGAGAAAGTAAATTCAAAGCGTACAGGAAAAATCTCAAAAACTGATATTGTTTATTTAAATACAGAACCTAGAAATAAAATAAAACCTAGATACAAGAAAATTTTACTAGATCCAAAGAAATCAAAGGAACAAAATCTTGTATCACAAAAAGGAAAGAGAATCAGTAAACACATGATCAAAAATACTAACTCTTTTCAGATTGACAATGACACTGACAACCATCAACCAGGCACTTCAGCTGACACCAATTGATCCCCCTGGATACATATTAGACAACTAAGGCTTAGCTAAATATAAGGTTTATTTTACAATAAGTATTGAGAATATCGAGACTACATATGCTAAATTATCATTATCAATCAAATACCTATAATCAACCAAATCAACCCTGATAAACTTAACTTAGCAAATACTTACAAACGAGAAATTGATCTTCTATCAGAAGATATTAACAAACTGAGAATATATTCTCGCCCCGACAAAAATCAAAAAAGAAGTCTATTCGATGGTTTAGGCTCAGCTATAAGATACATATCAGGAAATCTAGATCAAAACGATCTAATTGACATTCAAAATAATTTTATGAAGATTAACTCTAACGAAGAGAAATTAATGACTGAAATTTCCAAGCTACATACATTAGCAGGTCAAATAACAGAAAGATGGCAAAAGGATTTGCAGAAAATACAAACACATGCAGAAAATGTTTATAAAGACTTATCAGACTTAGAGGATAGGTTCAATAGTGAAATAATTATTCACATAGAGCTAGAACAGATCAGAAATTTAAGAAATTACATTCAGACACTTTTGAGAACTATTTCATTCAGCAATCAAGGCATACTAAATGTCGAATTGATAAACCAACAGGAACTAAAAGAAATTTTCAATTATTTACACTCAACTCACTCTCACACTGAAATCGCTCCAGATATCCCAACTTTATTAGAAATCACTAAAGTTAATCTTATGTTCACTTCAAAAACACTCATTTGTACTTTAAAAATACCTATATTAGCCAATGAATTTTATCATTTGTCCAAAATAATTCCTATTCCTAGTACTCGTAACAATATCCTCCTACCACCCCATACGTTTGCCTTCAACTCAAAAGGCTCAACCAAATGGACCAGCGAGGACTGCATAAAGACATTTTCACTCTGGTACTGCCAAAAAGTACCACATGAAGACCTGTGTAGCCTAGACGATTTATCAAAATGCAACTTCGCCACTGTCAACAACAATTTCTCCTTATTCACTCAACTAACTAACGGAAATACTATCATCTGCACAAAACAACCCGAAGACATCAATGAGGATTGTTCGAAATATTTTAAATCTGTGAAAATCACAAAATGTAATGCTGTCTTGGGAAATAGCGACTGCACATATTCATTCCAGAAACATACATGGACAGGTTCAAATAGAACTTTTTCACAAGAATGGCCTAATCACCAAGAACCATCAAAAGTCAAACATAAGGTAAATGTCAAACCACTACATCTAGACGACCCGACTAAGATGATACCACAATACCAAGAGCCCAACATACTTTCCATTGAGTTCCACCGAGGACATTTTGGAATCACCCTTAGCTTTATCATATTAATCACCATTGGTGCCATCATCTTCCTAATAAGAAGAAAAATAAAACTCCTGAAATCAAGACGAACAAAGCCAGCTACTGTCATCGAAATTCCGTTAGAAGAACGAAATCTGCCTAGATCAATCCTGAATCCTGAAGTCGAACCACGAGGACGTGCTTCAAACCTAGAGGGGAGGAGTCATGTAGCCAGACCACGGCTCCACAACGTCTCACTGGATCATATTACAACTTAATGCTGATCTTTCATTTATTTTAATATAAAACCATGTAATGCATATAATAATCTCAGATATAATCTTGTCCTGTTGATGTAATCTTGTATGTTAGAATAAACGTTTTTAAAAAGTTATTTTTCGGTCATTAAAACTTAACTCGCGCTACTGTCTGAAATATGTGTTTCAGCTATGTGGAAGAGGCAAATTTTTCCGAAAATCGAAAATTCGAGATTTGAAAATTAAAAAGGTGACCATATCCGGTAACTTTTAAATTAAACATTTTTTCAAAAGAGTCACGGTTTCCGAGTTTCGCAATGGTAAAGTCTGAAATATGTGATATGCGTATTTCCGCTATGTACAAGCTAAACCTACCTATAACTTTTTGGGTATTAGTGAACGTTCAACAATTTTCATGACTAAAGCTACACTCAAAAATATGAAATAAATATTTTTTACAAAAAATTTATATCATCTCGATTGTATTTTATAATAAGTACTATTTGTTTTTACAAAATGTCGAAAGGTGGAAATGTGTGTGTTGCGAAGAATTGTAACAACAAAAGCTACAATTGTGACTTCAGTTTTTTTGGTTTCCCAAAAGATAAAAACAGGTAACTTGATGATGACCGAATATTTTGTTACTTCTAAAGTTATCATCAAAATATCAGTTGTTTTGGGGGTTTAATGATGCCTGATGATATTTTTGTAGCACTTATTTGTTAACTCGAACATTTTTTTCAGAACATCTTTTCAAGATATTGTAATAAAATCAAATATTGTAAGAACTCTTTTAGAAAGTACCAATTGTGATTTTAGACCTCCTTGTGAATTTTTTCCCTACGACTATTTTTTAAAGTTATTTTTTCCGTGTTTCATTATATTATACATTAAGAACTATAAACGAGAATTTTAAATAAATAAATCGAGGAAAAATGATTGTATGGAACAATTTGTGATTTGTATATTTCTTCGATAAATTGTTTTTGTATTAGAGAAGTTTTAATTACAGTCCTGTTATTACCCTTTTAATTTTTCACTACGGCGCTGACTACAACTTCCACAAGAATTTATTATTAATTTACTTTATGAATGCTAAATAAAGCTATCAAAACAAATACAACTTGAGATTTTATAGATCTTGGTGATTTTTGATTATGTTTTTCTGTTGACTGAAATCAATTTTCTGGGTTTCATTGTATTATACCTACTCTGAAAATTATAACAAAAAATTTCAAATTCAAAACAAATAATGACGATATTATTTTATGAATCAATTTATAATATCTATTATATCAATACAGTGAATTAATTTTTAATTTTGTATCCATAAGTTTTAACTACGGTCCTGCCACGATTCATCTTAATTTCCAGAGTACAGACCTGACTTTTTACGATTAAAAAATGGCCGCCAGCTCTTGACCTTGAATCAAAAATTTCAAAGGTTCCGCCGAGAGTTGGACTACTGTATATTTCTTTATACTGAGATATAATTTAGGCGTCCGTATGAATTGGTCAGCTTTCGTTGCTAGTCGAAATATTGTTGTTCGTTGTTCCATTCATAATTTGAGTGCTGCTTTCGTCTTGTTCTTCTTTGTTCTTGCTGCTGATGTTTTTTTTGTTTTCCATCCTTACAGTTCATCTAGTGCTGCTACTACGCTTACGCATTTAAGCTTCTACAGAAATACAGTGTTGCCAAAATTTCCTATAGGAAAATGTTGTCTCTCTATTACACATGGAAATACCAAAACAATTATCTAACAATAACAACAGCGGCCTTATTCTCGAACTCAGACGATGTGGATGTGAGCCCTTTCCTATGCGAGAACGCTAACGCTAACTTACATCATTTTCTCTGCTCACATCAAACGTCTTTCCATTCTGTGGTAATTCCTATGAGGAACAGATATTCATGGATCGCGAAAATTGACTGGACAGTTTAGGTTAAGAGCGCTAAATTGTCAGTTGTTTACATACCAAATATTAATGTTAATAAATAAATGTTGCATTTATATATATAAATAATATATATATATATATATATATATATATATATATATACATTTTATCTACATTAAATTATTTCAATCTCATGCCATATCATAACATAATGTTGCATTTATATCGAAATGTAAACACCATTTTATTGAAAACAATATTTTATTAATATATACATCGACATATTTCTAACGTAAAGTTGAGCTGCTTGATACATTTACGTCTTGTTGACAATGAATATTCAGGAAATTTTGAAACATGGGCATTTCAAGTTTATAAATAGGAATAATGCAGTCAAAATTTGGACTCCGTTTTATGACATTCATGTGAATGGCCTTGAAAAAGTACAAAAAAAGTAGACAGTTCCTTTGATTTATTGGTTATAAGCATACCAATGGATAATTTAAACTATGAAGAAAATAGTACATTATAAAATTTGCCTAAATTAGAACATCGAAGAAAATTTTTATATATGATTTCTTCGTACAAGATTTTGAATAGGATGATAGATTCATCTGAGTAACTGCAGAATATTGAATATCTTAGGTAGGCTTGGTAATTCATTCACTTACGATATTGATTTTTTTGGTGTCAAATTACGAAGGTAAAGATCAAACGTTTAATTTTTAATTATAATTGATGTAATTATTTAACTGTTTCATTTTTTGAAATGGTTATTCCGTCAATAAACTTTATTCTCTTTATAATCCTAAAGCAATACAACCCACGCATGAATAAAACAATGGGGTTGAAATAAAATTGAAAACAAGCGGGAATGGATAATCTGGCGCGTAGTCTCTCATTGGTGTGGTCGCAGCGTTGCCAGCATTACGCATAGGAATAAATCCCCACATGTTTTCTCTGATCCCCACTCTCGGTCTAGGTGAAAGACGCACAGAATACTAATAAATTACCAACAGAGCTGGGTTCTCTCGATTTTCGTGAGAAGTGAATTCTCCCTAGATTCGAGAATACAGTATGCGCGTTCCGTAAAAGAACTCCGCCCACTTTCTCATAGGAATTCTACTTGTGCGACTTCGAGAATAAGGCACCAGATATCTTTTAAATATTATGCATTGAAAAACATACATATCTTATTTTCCTTATCATAGGCCTATTGTCTCAGTATTTGAATACACTGCATGTCTCGGAAATAGGAAACGATGCCTCTTTACGCAAGCTAATTTGTGCAAAAAATAATTTTTCGATAGATATGCGTTCCCATATACTTAAACTTCTATACCGCTAGCACTGTGGAAAAAATTATACAAAAATGAAGCCAAAGAGCTGGGGATAGCTGGCGATATGCGCATGCGTCATGAACTTCTTTTGGTGAGGGAAGGTGGGGACATGTCTCTATTTTGTTTTGATACCATAAGGCTGTTCGAGCAGTAGTTTGGAACGGTTTGATAACTGTTTAAAATGCGCATGTGCGGTTTGAAACATTTTCCAAGTGGTTTGGGATTTTGTTGCTCGAACACCAAACTGCAGTTTGCAAACTACCCCTTCCACTTTCTTACATTTTCGTCGTCATAGACCAAATGACTATGCCGATAGATATGTTTTATGACCAAAGATAAGAGAGAACATCAATGAATGACTGATGGACAAAACACAAACCAGGGTTTATTTTTGGACTGTGGTAGTGTTCTCTGAAAAAGATTTCTCCAACAACAGAGAACACTATACCCTAAGAAGAAGAAGACGCTTCAACTGCGCCTGTCTCAAACTGATTCCGGACTAGTTTGGAAATCGTCAAACTACTGCTCGAACATCTTACTAGTAGTTGGAAATAAATTATTTATCGTAAATTGAAGTGCGCAGGCGTCTGACGGTTTGGGACTGGTTTGAACCGCTGCTCGAACACCCTTCATATGTGGCATACATATGTCACTCCAAGCCACCTCTTCCAACTCCCCCTTTCGCGCATGCGTACTAAACTCGCAATCCCCATACTGAGCTTCACAAAAAAAATCAAGGATTCAAGGATCAAATTATAGGTATATAGAATTATGTATGCGTGCACGTGCGTAATCAGATGGTGATGTCGAGATGCAAAACGCAACTAGCGTTATGTTTAGCGAAACCAATCGAAACCTGCCGAACTTTCAAACGCACCAATCAGGTATCAGAATTTTTACATTCGGTCATCAAAACGCGTCGTATGTTTCCATCCCGAAAACACCAAGAATAAATAGAAGCATACGTTCTATGTTCTATGTCATGAGTATCAGCTGTTCCATAAATTTATTTTTAATTTGGTTAGAATATGCGTCTGTCAAGTCAAATTGACATTTACATTTAATCTGAATCTGCGACAAGATATAAATAACGGATAACCAATAGTTGAAAACCTGTATTGAATTAATCACAGGGTCAACAGTTTGGACGAGTATTATTATCTGAAACATATTACGTGGATCTATCGATGCCGTATTATAAGATATTGATGCAAATGAAGTTCTTGTTACCATTAACATCCACGTAGTTTAGTTATATATAAATAGGCAAAATGGTGCGACAACGACGAATGCAGACAAATCTAGATAGTAAAAAAAACGATAAATGGGCAAATAGCAGCAGCAGCAATGGAAGCAGTTCAATGAAAGTGAAAGCACCCAAAGAAACAAGTTTTCTAGCCCATTCAAAAAAAATAATTGTTCTTATAGTTCTCACAGTTGCAGTTTATTTTGGTTATTTAGGATATCTGGAAACTAGAATTAATACACCTTTCAATGATGTTAAGGTTAATACTCTCTCCGTGCTTCTTGTTATAAATATTATATAGTAAAAGTATTTGAAGGTTGTGACAAAAGGTGGCATAGATGTTCCTGAAATGTTTTGGGGTACTTATCGACCAGGCGCTTATTTTGGACTGAAAACTCGGGATCCAAACTCATTAGTTACTGGTCTGATGTGGTATTTTCCAAGTAGACTAAGACCTGGAGGAGACGGAATCAGGTGAAAATGAACTTATATACCTTATAATTTTTTTAACTTGACACACTTTTACAAACGATAATAATATTTCATTGACAATTATTCCTGTTTATTCCCGATAACAACATTCTGGTATAGGCATTGGTGTGAACAAGATGATAATCTACAAAAATACGGTTGGCTTCAACACGATGGAAGAAACTTTGGAATTCAAGAAATCAACGATGGGCCCTTCAATTTAACAACATCATTTATCAAAAGTTTGGATAGTTCAAAAGGCGGAGAATGGACAGCTAGAATATCTGTTGATTACCTGGTACAAAACATAAATTCATCGGTTATATTTATGTTCTGTTCATAAATTTTTAGGTGAAAAATAGCAATGTTTATAGGGAGCAGGTATCTCTTATATGGTATGCTGCATTGGATGAACAAACAAAAGGTAACCTTGAATTGACAAATTCTAGAACACGGCTGACTGGTATCAAAGGTTACACATCTGTTCTGGGAGATTTTACAATTAAATTCATCAATTCCTCCGGTAAACAAAAATAATGATTATTCTTTTTTCCTATAAATCAATGATTCTGCAATTTCAGGTACATTGGACAACGAATCATACTTGAGGACAACAGCACCGGGCTTGCATTTATTAAAAGAAACTTTAATATCGTCTCTGAGGCTATCTCAGGAGAATGTCAATTCACCTAGAAAAATTGTCTTGGCTGGTGAACTGCCATCATATTCAGGCGATGATAAAGTAATCAAAATATTCCATTAGATACCAAATTATGGTGATTTTTACATCTATTTCTGATACTTTCAGGTAGATCCAAATTTTGTGGCAGTCCAATTGACAGGACAGATACCTTTTACTCTTGATGTAGTCTTTGAATCAGGTAGTTCTACAAAACAGGAGAGCTTTTCTGGTCAATTTTATACGAAAGCACTTGACAGCTACAAAAGTGCATTCGAAACAAAATTCGAAGAAACTTTTAATTTGAAAAAGAAGGGGTACTAAATAAATTACTTATAATTGTCGTTGGTGCCGATTCCAATCTTAAATTCTACATTTTCAGTTATACTAGCAAAGACATTGTGTTTGCTCAAGCTGCTTTGAGTAATATGATAGGAGGTATTGGATACTTCTATGGAACATCTAAAGTGCAGAGTTCCTATACCAATGAACCTGTTAATTATTGGCCAGCGCCCCTTTATACTGCAGTGCCTTCAAGGTAACATACACACGTTAAAATTAAACTAACCTAAATGCTTTTATACATAAGAGAACATGTTTTTCAATTTCTGTTCTTCAGAGGCGATATCTATTATCCTCAAAGTAAAATTACGATGAAATAATAGTTCAACAGGAGGAGGGTCTAACGGCTCCGAGTTTGCATCTACGTTGTCAATGAATTTAAGCAATTATTAAACCTGAACGACCACCCCAAGCTGCTATGGTTTATAACATATGGCAATGTGCCATTTGAATGCAGTTATCGACATCTTGTAGGTTTTCCGTTTCTTCAAGAACATTGAATCGAAGCTATGGTAAATAGTTACTGGTGTTGGTTGGTTGGCAGTGTTGAGTAAATACACCCAATGACCCAGATACTTATAGGATTCTACTGACCATTGCAAACGAAAATTTCATCTTCATTAAAATATATCTCAATTATGCGTGCAATGTGCGGTGGTGCGTTAAAATGAACATCTCAGCGGCAAATAAAAAGAAATATTTTTTGTTGACATTTTCGCTACCGCGTGGAGTTAAGTTTCATATTAATATCTTTAAATGAAAATAATTTTTTCCTGGCATTCGATTTAAGCTCTATCTAACGGACATTGCCGCCAACAGATAGTGAAAAAATGTTTTTATATTCTATTACCTTTCTCTTCAATGTACAATGATAAAACTGTCACGTGATATTAACGTTAGTAACTAACAAACTAAACTATTATCGAACATGGAGTTGAATACGGCTGATCGCGTTTTAATGTATGTATATGCTACTCTCGTAGACCGAATTCGGACACAATGCGACGTACGTGTGATAGTTCTTTTATTCTTTACTATATTCACAATAATACTATTTTCAATCTAAGATATCTTTTTCGTGGGATTAAACGGCAAAAGTTTTTTAGAAGTTTGTATAATTTTGAAGGAAATAAAATCAAGTCATATCAAGTATATATTTTTCAAATTAAAAATTTATGTAAACAGTGGGAATTTATTACTTACAAAAATGTTAATATGTTTCCCCAGTGCATAGTCTGGATTGCATTAATAATAACTTATTATATTATTTGCCACTATTTCTACAGATATAGACCATAATATATTGCAGGAGCTTCTTCCCAAGAGGATTCCTTTGGGATGAAGGTTTCCATGGTCTATTGATATCCCACTGGGATCTAGATATCGAATTAGATATCATGGGACATTGGTTCGATTTACTCAATGCAGAGGGCTGGATACCCAGAGAACAGATACTTGGTGTTGAGGCTCTTGCTAAGGTGCCTAGCGAGTTTGTTGTGCAACACAACTCTAATGCGAATCCACCAACATTTCTATTAACCGTTGAAAGTATTTTGGATAGATATGCAAGTAACTTAACTGAAGAGCGTTGGTACATTCTGGAGAGACTGTATCCCAGGTTAGAGGTGCGTTTAGTAATTTTCAAACAGTCATCAAATAACTCATAAGAGAATATTTCAGGCATGGTTTACATGGTTCAACACAACTCAAAAAGGTAATGTTCCCGGCTCGTACAGATGGCGTGGCAGGGACCCCACAACCAAACGCGAACTTAACCCAAAAACCTTAACTTCTGGTTTGGACGATTATCCACGAGCATCACATCCTACTGACGATGAACGTCACATCGATCTCTACTGCTGGATGGCGATGGCAGCCAAAACTCTTTCAGTTCTTGCCAGGATATTAAACAAAAATGGTTACAGATATGAACAAACTGCCAATTATCTATTAGATAACAAACTCATGGATCATCTCCACTGGTCAGAATATGCGGAAATGTATGCAGACTACGGTTTACATACGGATGCTGTGAAATTGGAGCGGCCAAAAGCTCTGCCGAGATCTCAGAATCAAAACATGGAGATGCAAAGAGTGGTGTCAAAGAGACCTGAATATCGATTGGTTGATTCTAGCTTCGGTTACGTCAGCTTGTTTCCGTTTTTGCTACAAATTTTAGATCCCAATTCTCCCAAATTAAATAAAATACTTCAGGATATACATAACCCTGAACTGATATGGACACCGTATGGTCTTAGGTCTCTATCGAAATCGTCTCCTTTATACATGAAACGCAATACTGAGCACGATCCTCCATATTGGAGGGGGCAAATATGGATTAATATGAACTTTTTGGCTACCAGGGCATTACATCATTATTCCAAAATCGATGGCCCGTACAGAGAATTAGCTGAGCATATTTATAAAGAACTCAGAGATAATATTATTAATAATATCATCAAGCAATACTACAAAACTGGTTACATCTGGGAGCAATATAACGATAAGACTGGTGAAGGAAGTAGGAGTCGTCCTTTCAATGGTTGGACAGCTCTGGTAGTCATTTTGATGGGCGAACAATACTGATTGATAAAGTGTTCTGAGATAAATTTACATTTTTCATTCTAACAACTGTTTCATTATCTTACCTTCTTTCAACATATCATCATCCTCCGAATATTATTGTTTTACCTTGTGGTAGCTCAGGATTTAGCGTCATAACCGAAATCCGGTAAATACAATAGACTCGGATTTCGCTGAAACCTCAAGCTAATTTCATCGAATATAAAAATCGCCTGATCAGGTGGTCTGACTATTCATTAATTTTAGGGTGCCAAGTCAAACAACAATGGTCATTTAAATTTTGACGTAAGCGAAACCGTTTAGTCGGAATAAAATTATAAAGTTAGAAAATTTGATAGTTCATTTAAACATTACTTTTGTTTCTACTTTTTCTCAGAGATAGCCGTATAGCAGGTTCTAGAGGGCTTTAAGCAGAATATTTTAGACTAGTTTCATTAAAATCGCTAGAGCCGTATTCGCACTACCGTATTGAGCGAAACAAGTTTTTCAGCTATTGGCTAGCAGTGTGAGCAGGATCCCCAATCTGAGAAACCGGCAAGCCTCATCGATATCCTACAAAATAAAAATGAAATCATCAAATTCGGTCCATCCGTTCTGTCTTAGTCTTGGCACAGACAAACGAATGGCTGAAAAGTATGTTTTTTGGACTTTGTATCTTCTCGGAAAAAATTGTGAAAATACCAGGATTGTCTATTCAGGATCTTTACAAATACTAAATACCAGTCAGCCTGTGGAATCAGATGTGTTTTCTGTAATACTCGGTCCAAAATATAATTTATAGTAAATTATATTATATAAAATATAATTTATATTGTGATTTGTTGTGTATGGATAGAAGATGTGCATTCCAGTTTACAACACGATTGTTTTAGAAGGTATGTACAATTATTTCATTAGAATATTTGGAATAATATCTCCAACACTTCTTCGTCGAAAATTACAATTATACGTGAGAAGCAGATTGTAAACAAACATAAATGAAGTAGTGGCATATCTGGAAATGTGACAACAGCTGCAGGGAATAATCAACCAATTAATATGACCTACTTGGCATCGATTCATGGATGTAAAAATAAAAATGTTTAGTGTCATCCTAAAATTAAAACAAATATTGTAATATGTATTATTTGCGAGGAGGTTTATCACCTAACGAATTTAATCGCTTAAAGAATGTTCAAATATTGAGTGATGTTTTTGCAATATGTAATAATCACGAAAATTTGACCTTAAACCAAAATGAGGTAGAATTAAATGATGTGGCAAGGCAAGTTATAGCTGAAATTAAGTTAAATGAAACTAAAAGAATCCGAAAATAGGATCAGCTTGCAGAATAATATGGAAATAGACACAGAGATACGGTCTATTCTAACTGAAAATATATTACTAAGGCAACTGAATGATGAAATTAAAAGCAAAAATGAATAACTCATTAGCACAATTGATACAATAAAGAATAATAAACCAATGTATTCTGAAATGACCAGGATTAATAAAACAAAGATAATAGTTAAAGAACCGGAAATCAAAATTACTACAAGAACTAAAATATTACTGCAGATTTGGCTTTTGGAAGAATAACAGAAGTATTACAGAATGATACTGCAATACCGATCAAACGTGTTTTCAACACCAAGAAAAGTGGTACAATTGTGAAATGCGTAAATAGTAAGGATGTATCAAAAACAAGTGATATACTAAAAACAGTGCTAGGAAATGATTTTGAGATTAAATTGCAGGAACAAAATAAACCAAGACTAAAGATATTTGGAATAAAAACTGATTTAAGTAAAGATGGTATAGAACGTGATATAAATAATAGAAATTTTGTTCATTTCGAAAATAAATGCAAAGTATTGCACACTTTCAAGAATACCAACGAAGCTCAGGGTGCTTTTATTGAAGTTCCAGCTAATTTATATGAATATATTGTTAATAATAAGTATAAGATTTACATCGGACACCAGTGCTGCAAGGCTTATAATGACTTTAATGTGTCAATATGCTACAATTGTTCAGGTTTCAATCATAGCGGCAAAAAGTGTAAAAAAACAGCCAAGTGTATTTATTGTGCTAGTGATCATACGGCAAATATGTGTAGTGACAAAAAACAAAAAAATGTACAAACTGTGATTATGCTAATGAAAACTTTAATTCTAGATATAGAACTAATCATACAGCTTGTGATGTACAAGAATGTGAAATACTAAAAAAAATTGACGTTATCAATCTCAAACACTGATTATACGGTTAAACATACAATGCCTAATTATATTGGGCCAAATATTAATAATTCAAAAAATGATTGTTCATCAAAACAAACCTTTTCAGCTACTACGTTTGATAAAGTCAATTTACAGAATCTAGAACAGATATATATGAGCAACAACAAATAAAGGCTAAAGATACACGGAATACAATTATCACAAGGAATAAAGCAAATCAGCATATTAACAAACAAAATAGATCAAAACCTTGAATTTATTGATAACTTACAAAGAGAATCGGTAAAAAAGAAACAATTTACAACAGCCATAATGAACTAAATGATATTGTTAATAAGAACAAAGATTTCATTATGTATATTAGAAGCTTAAATGCTAACCATTCTAAACTACAGGTTCTAGTTGAGAAGCTTGAGGTCAAACCTTGTTTTATTGTATGTTCCGAAACAAGAATTCTTGACTATTGTGATTATTTCACCTTGCCGGGCTACAAGTTATTTTATAATAATAGCAGAATTAATAAAATCACCTAATAATCGGGGACTTCAATATTGATATACTTAAACTTGATGAAATATCTCAAGAATATTTAATTTCTTAGAGAAAGGGTTTGCTCCCGGATTTCAAACTGTGACCAGACCATCGAATTATAATACTAATGAGGGTTCTAGCATTGACAATATTTTCATTAAATCCAGCACAGTCGACTTTGAGCCTATTAAGTTGGAGGAACTATTTACAGATCACTATCCATTGTATATAACGTTAAACAAAATACCTAATCAGCATCCGCCCAAAACTTCCTACTCAACTATAATAAGTTGAGGAATATTGGCGCAATAAAGAATTGGAGATATATATTGCAGATGCAAGACCCTGATTTAGCAATAGAATCGTTGATGAGTGATATTAAACATTGTATTTGCTTGTCCAGTGGTTAACATTAGCAAACAATCCTAGAATGATCCCCGTAAGAAATGGATTACCAAAGGAATTATTGAATCGTGTAACAAGAAAGAGTTATTATATGGGAAATGAGACCAAATGATAAAGCAATAAAGGCCGAATATAAAAATTACTTAAAGATACATAATAAACTTATTAAAGATTCTAAGTGTAAATATGAGCGAAAACAAATTGAAAATAATATAGGTAATTCTAGAAATCTATGGAAAGTTATTAACGGGAAAACTGGTAAAAACTCAAAAGAAGTCAATCTAGTTAACTACATTCATTATGAAAATAACCAAAAAATCGTTGAACCTAAAAAAATATCAAACATTATGAATATTTTTTTTTTGTAATATAGGATCAGACCTTTGTAGAAAGATACAACAGCCAAACTCTGTAATAAATTTACCACATGTCAACCCTAGCTTCATCTTCTTAACTTGAAAGGGTCATTAAAAGATTCAAACAGAAAAACGGGGGAGTAGATAATATTAATACAAAAGCAATTCTGGCTCTTATTGACTATATTTCTGAACCGCTTGTTCATACATTTAATCTGTGTATTGAAAAAGCAATTTGGCCAAAAGCTTTAAAAACTGCAGATGTTATACCTATCTACAAAAGTAATCAGAAACATATTATTTCCAACTACAGACGGATATCATTGATATCCAATTTAACAAAGATTTTTGAAAAAATCATTTTCCACAGATTTTTAAAGTTTATTGAAAAACACAACATATTATCAAAACGACAATATGGTTTTATGAAAAACATAGGGACCAAGGATGCGCTAAACTATATAACTAATTCAATCTATGAAAAACTTGATAAAAGTACCCCTATTGCTATTACTTATTTGGATCTAGCTAAAGCATTTCATACTATAAACCATATGATTTTACTCGATAAATTGCATAACTATGGCATTAGGGGCAACGCACACAAACTCTCAAAACAACGTGTAAAAGTAAACGGGTATTTTAGCGATTTTTGTGAAATTAATACTGGCATTCCCCAGGGAACTGTTTTGGGACCTTTGTTATTTATATTATACGCGAATGACTTGTTGACTAGTATGCCGGAAGATACAATTGTATCATTAGCAGACGATACAGCTGTTATTTCTACAGATAAAAATTGGCAGGGAGTTGAAACTAAAATGAACCATTATCTGGATATACATATACACATGGCTGGCGTTAAATAAACTATCCTTAAATATTGATAAAACAGTTTTTATGACATTCGGTAATTATTGCGTTAGTGTTCCTGATACTATTAACGTGTCTATCAATGGCGAATCTTTGAAAAGCGTACAAAGTTGTAAATATTTGGGTATTATATTTGATTACAGAATGAACTGGAATGAACATATTGAACACATCCTAAAGAAAACAAAGTACATAGTTTTTATATTTTACAAAATGTGTAAGATCATGACATCTGATACGCTAAAATTATTATATTATGTTTTTTTTCCATAGTATCATCAACTATGGTATTACTGCTTGGGGGGGGGGGGGGCATGTGCAACCAGTATCAAATCACTGCAAGCTTTACAAAATAAAATCGTCAAAATAGTCAACAAAAAACAATACCTAAGTCATAAAAATCCACTAACTATAGATGAAATTTACTCTTTGGAAGCTCTCACTATGACGAACTGAGAGGGCAATTTATGAATTCAAATAGTATCACTAGGAATAAGAGTATTATTGTTCCACAAAGAAACAAAACATTGAGTATAAAAAATAGTTATATAAGATCCATAAGACTATACAACCTTCCAAATGATCTCAAAATATTTTAAAAAATGCCAGGAAAAGATTATTAAAGAAATGGATTGCAGGGAATACCATAAAAGGAGGATAAAATATGTTTACATATTGCTTGTTATGTTTTTGGATGACTATTTTACATTATGTTAAGAAATAATATAAATTTTGTTAAAAAAATGTTAAATGTTCTCTTTAATATTATTATTATTCTTTATTCTATATTTTTTTTATATTACCTTTTTCTTATGTTCAATTATTATTTTTTTGATCGCCTTGGATAGGCGTCTATTGCATTTTATTTTTTTGGTACCAATCCTACGAACAAGTATTATCATATACTTCTGTAGGTTAATATTAATGTTATAATGCAGTTTTAAATGTATGTATAATATATAAAATGTTCAGTATGTGTAGGTACCTACAGATTTTTTTAAGAATTCATATGAAGTGTAAACCTTATATAGGCATCAAACAAGAATAGGCATGTTTAGTACTTGGTAGCATTTCTTCGTTTATTTGCTTCGCTAACCTCGCTTGTCACTTCATTACAAACCATTCGTTCATTTTCCGGAAAAGAATGGACTGTACCCTAATACCAATGATCCGTACTTGCTTCGCTAATGAGCATTACACGAAAAATATTTGTATAGAGTGAGTTCCCTTTTCTACTACTGTTCCTGCTCCTGGAATCGGTGTACAGGCCTAGCCACAACAGAAAAAAATAAGTCGTCAACCATGTCCGCATTCAAGTCATTACGGCGATGTAAGAAACTGCCATAGTACAATAAGACCTGTACCATGGTAACTACAATATTTTACATGCGTTGCCTTTTGCGACCTTATAGAATCTATAGAGATATCTTCGTTGCAAAAATAATGCTGGTTTGCTACAAACATATTCCGATAATATTAAATATTCAGCAGATATCTCCAATTGCACGAAATATATCTGTCCCACTTTTATTACTAAATCTATGGTCGATATTTTGTAAAATTATTGGAAGGCAGGAAGATTTGCATGCCGCGATATCATCGTCAAATACTCAATATTTGTAAAAAAATTGATAAAAATCCTGCCTCAGTTTCCTTTTTCTCAAAGGAATGATGAACACCTAACGTTCTTTTAACTAATACAGCAAATATGGTCCATTTACTCTTGGGATTTATTTTCATTCCAAAATGTAGAAGAACTGATTTAATCTTTCTTAATTTCTTTTCACTAATTTATTGGTAACTAGATTAACGTATAACATTGAAAAACACAAGTAAACATTTTATAAATATCATAAAGAATAATCAGATACGTTAACTAGCTATTATACCGAGTTTATTAAACTCAATAGAAAATAAAATTGGTCAAGCGCGCATAGGTTTCGGAATCACAATTTTCGTCAAGTTTTTCCTGTGAACTGAAATTCTCTATTCTGTGTATTTTCTTTAAAATTTTACACTTAGCAGTTTTGGAGATACTGGTCAATTTTCTTTGATACCTATCTTCTCAGCCTTTGATTTTAGGATAATGAATAAAACTATATTTGAATTACTTATAACGAGCCCTTTCATTTGATAATAAACATGATGTGCTTGAAGAATTTTGAACTTCTCAGGGGAAGTTAATGTCATGGGACCGATTATGTGAATCCCCAGCTTTTGCATATCTCCACGTTTCAGTCACCAGAATACAAATTCAACGTTTTTATCGTGGTGTATGTTTATATCCGTTCGGAATTTTTCGTCTCCATTATTTCGCGAACCAATGACAATATTAATATGGGGGTGGGCTCATTCGACGCGTAATTAAGTATTTAACTACTGAAAAGTTTTCAGCCGAGTCACGTTAGCTGATTTGTAACAGCAATTCAAAAACTAAGAAAATTTCGACAGCCTGTATCTAGCGGAAATCTAGACGCACGACCTTACGGTCGAAGATGCAAGTGTGCGATAGCCTAGTAGCACAGAATACTGTCATAGTGGAGAAACCGGTACAAATCCGGGCATGCAGGTTTTTTTTCGCTTATTTACTAATCAGTATATTTTTATATAAAATTATGGAAATCAATATCTATAATAACAATTACTGAAAATTCTTGTTGACTTTTTATGTTCGTCCAAATATTTTCAAATCTACTGGGAAGTTCGTCGTGTAGACCTCTAGGGTAGGTTTTAATTATCATTCACTAATTAGCTCCACAAACTTAACGTTCAATATTAGAGTTCATATTTTAAACTATATATCCATTCTTTAAATTCGGACAAAATAGACTTTGACAGACACCAGTGAGATGTTTTAGAAGTTCTTCTTTTCATCGGATGTACGAAACCCTAAAAACACGTGAGAAATTTTCAATTTCATGTATATTACCTTTCCGCCTACTACGACCCCTCAGATTTTTTGCTTTTACAACTGAGCTACCTTGAGGAATCTTTCTCAGTTTTCGAAATATAGTGTATTTAGATGAGCAATGTGATTATACATCATTAGTTAGAGACTTTTTTATTGTGCTTTCAACATCAAGCTTGTAGGTTATTATTCGTATTTAAATATGACGTTACTTGTTAAAACCAAACTAATAACAATACAAGTTTGTTCATCTATTCTAGTTAACAGCTAACATTAGCCTGGCCAGGGTTAAAATTGCCGTCGAAAATTGATAGATATATGGACTCGAAATAGGAATATTATTATGACATAATTTAGGCCTCACCAGGCTAATGGTTTATATTTTGGAACAGGATAATTCTAATCAGTGTCAATTTCAAGATTTTAAATGTTGGAAATTTCTGGCGTACTATCTTCCATGCGACGTAATGCATACATAATACAACTTGTTACTTAAATTGAGTATATATAAACAAGCTTGATTAAATATATTTATATTACAAAAAATTTGTACAATTCATTTATGACGAACATAATAACTTAATAATACCATAGTAATACAATTTTGCAAAAGAAAACACAATTTCACATTTTTATTAACAACAGAATTACAAATTATCCAAAATAACAGTATTTTTTGAGACGATAGGATACTAGAAAATAATTCTAAGCTATTTGTTCCTTTGTTTTTAATTAGACATAGTTAAAAAGCTTGGATAAATAGTGAGACTGTTATGAGAGATATTGATAAAGTCTTCTATACATATTCTATGCATGTCAAACTATTATTTTTATATAAGACTAATATCAAAATCTCTCAGCTATAATAATAATAGTACAACAATACGACATGCATGCCAGTTAAGTCAATATATTACAGACAATTATATCACGCATACGCATCGCTTAATTACGAGGGAGTTTTATGTTAATATTTCTTCCAGAAAAATTTAGAAGATGAAAAAAAATTATAAAATGTTCAAACCGCCCTCTTACAGCTAAAACAAAAACTGCTTAATGGGACTTTTCTTCACTGCAAAGAAATATTATGTCATCAAAAGAATCACCAAGCTTATTTACAATAGCAGATTGTGAACATACCATTAGTTTGGAAAAAAATGCTCTATAAAAATTAATTTCACTGGGTAAAAAATAATTGCAACAAATAAATCATAGAATAAATTATTTTATTAATAAGTTTGTTAACTTTAAAATTGGAAAAAATGATATCCCCGTAAATGGACTTATAAATTTGGACTATTGCATGAGATATTTTTTTTTATTACCAGAGATGAAACCGATAAAAATGAAATGATATCCAAATAGATACGCATATAAAAAAAGAGTCCAGAAATATTGTAATACTGATATGGGATCAACATATAAATATGGGTAGTACCTAGAATCTACGTTACAAAGATTTTCCATATTGAATACTGTATCTAATGTTTCAAAACATTTGTCAAATCCAAAAATCAGAAATTCACATTTCCGTAATACCTTTCAACTTATAATAAATATCAAGTTTTATATATATATAATAAAAGAGGAACTAAACATCCTTATAATTAATATTGTACTTAGTTATAGGGTGTAAAAAGCCGAAATATATCAATAAATAATGTTGCCGGAACATTTAAATTTGGATTATTACGATCTCGAGAATATCAATCAATTATTAACCTCCACCTTTCGGAAACAACACCAACCTGTATACAAATATACTCTTCGATAATAAAGCATGTCTATAAAAATAGAAGAGATCAATAAAGCTGTTTTTCTTTCTTTTGAATTTATTATTTTCATTGAAGGCACAAAACTCTTAAGGACGTTCCATTGTGCAGGCACATGTTTTTCATCATTGCTAGGAAAATAGCAAAAAAACGTGTACTGGATTTAAAAAAAATCGTCTTTGAGCAACTTACCATATTCTCAATTGAGTTTTATTGATATTTCAAATATCAAGCAACGCAATATGAATACGCCAAAGTAGGAAGACGGAATACCTTACAAATGAGGATTCTATCTTCCTTTGCAAGACATAATTAACAGTAAAAAAACAGGTTATATAATGAATACGGCAAAATTGTTGAAAAAAAATTTAAGAGTATCTCTTTGGTAGTCGTATAGTTTCGTTTGAAATGATTATGGACGATTAAGAATCTAGATGATGAGGTTTGTGAACTATATTTAAAAACCACTGGTTTCAATGAGACAAAATTCTGAAAGTTAAAATAAACTTGATTAACGATACAACTTGAAATCATTATGATATTATTTGACATACCCTCAAACGTCTTCGGATATACTTGGTACATCGGAAGTATTTATAGCCATTATACGATCGTGATCTTGAATTGGAGAAGAGTGTAATAGAGGTGCATGAGACTGAATCAATTCTGTTCCAACTTCAGTACTTATTATATTAAACTCTTCTGGGACCAAGTCGTCATTACTTCGTTTAGCAGAATCCCCTGAAAAGTGAAAAGATTGTTAGAAAATGATAATTTCATTAGTTTAATAATTTAATGAGGGATAATAAATGCGAAGAATCAAGTCAATATCACTGGAGTTCCTGGACTTATGAAAATATACTTACTACATTAAATTGCGCGAATATTTTTTATCTCGTACTTCTGGTTCGATGGGAAGTACTGCGTAATGGCGAATGCCGATGTTAAATAATCATAAACATCATGTACATTTTTACAGTTTTAGATAGAACATTCTCTTCTACTAAAACATCCAAGTTTAAGATTTTTTTCTTGAAACCTATTCTAAAGTTTAATTGAAAATTACCAAAAAACTTATTAAATATTTATTTACTTTCTAAACAGTATTTTTTATGAAATGAAAATAGCTCCACCTTTTTATTCTCAAAATATCATTCAAGATTAAAACATCTGGTATGTAGGAGGTATCCTATTTTCGACTTTCCGCCTAGGATAATAATTTAGGTACATTAAACATTAAAGAATAAGAATCGCACGTGAAAACTTCATTTAAGATTAAATGTCACTATTTAAAAAAACCTTGACTGCAAGAATTGTATTCCGGTAGATAAGCCAAATACTCCAGATTCAGTACCTCGGCCGTACGGACATCCATTCCATGTCCACTCGAAACGTAAAGATCTGTTGACAACGGATACCAAAAATTTTACCAACTACAAGGCATACCTTGGCACTTCATGTGGTTTTTAATTTTCAACCGCTACTTGGTATAGAAATCCGTTAAAAAAATCGGTAGTTATTCGTTGTTCAACAGATCTTTACATTCCAGAGTTCCGTGAGTTGATCTATCTGGTTATCTCGCGAACGGATGAACCGATTTTGTTGTTTTTTGTTTTGTTTGCTAGTTATTTGGTCATGCCGGTACAGGCTATGATCCTATTCCGGTGATTCGCTCTGTAAGTATAGATTATAAGAACTCACCAGTGCCACTATCTTTACAAGAAGAATGATCCGATATATTATCTGGGAAATACGGTCGCTGCATGACCCTCGTCATCGATTTATCGGTCATATCCTGCAATTCCGTTTGCACCACTTGCTGAGGCATCCTTCTTCGTGTCTTATATATAATCACCACCCATATAATAGACGTTAATACTGCACAACAAACAACTGATATTATAATTATACCGAACATGTTGCTAGTATCGTAAGTAGTTGGCTTGACTATTATTCGACTCCGATCTGAATCTGTTCCCAACAGATTTTTCAGTCGGCATTCATAAATGCCCGAGTCACTCTGGACACTATCCACAATTATCACCATCTGATCCTCATGGATGAAAAAGTGTCTTTCAGTTGGGATAATTGGTTCTCCATCTTTGTACCATCTTATTGTCGGTTTTGGAATACCTATAAAGCAATACATTTCGATTAGTATGAAGTTTAGCTTAGTGAAGCTGGTCCCCTAAATGCAAAAATTCCCGATCAAAATTTGGGACATGACTGACGATTTTTTCCATAAATTAATGTTGATTGGCCACTCTTAGTTATAGAAATTACATAAAAGTACCATGAATGTCCTATGAAATAAACGCCGTTTTCTTTCTTCTGAAAATGCAAATATGCCCTTGTTTACCAATCATTTAATATTTTTTATTGAAAATTTAATTTATTATCAATAATTTGAAAACTTATCAAATGCGAGTCGGGCTCGCGTGGAAAGGGTTACATAATTTGGATTTCATGATAGGTTTCCCTATAAACTTTTGAGTGAAGTGATTTACTGAATAATGAAAAAGTTTTTTAATGTATGGACTAACATAGTCAAACGATGGGATAGGGGATATTTGCATTTTATGAAAAAAAACATTATTCTGTGACACATGATGCTTATGGAAATAACATAAGTAGATAGGTACTATGGATGTTATAGAAAACGAAAGGAGGTCCAAAATTAGTTGAGAGCTAATTTTGACCACAAATTCTGAATTTGGAATAGCCAGCTTTACCAAGTTAATGAATAACAAATAGAATAATACAGATGATGATGATAATCACCTCTAGCTAAGCATTGTAATACGACATGTTCTCCAGCTGAAAACTCCTTGTCTTCCATTTTTTTGATGAAGAAAGGTTTCTCCTCAACGGTAAGCGATGCATTTGCAACAATAGTTCCAGCAGCATTATGTGCTGTACAACCATAGACACCCACATCACTTGGCTTGGCATTTAAAATAAAAAATGTATCATCTAGCGGCATCACCTGCATTCTTCTTTCTCTGGCAGCTGGAAAATCATTGCCACCATCTTTATGCCATGCTATCTCGGGTGGGGGCTCTCCATTGGCAGCACATTCCCACTTAACAGTCTCTCCAACCCTAACAGTCACATTCTTTGGCATTTTGGAAAATGTTGGATATACCAATACTGAGATCAATGATTTTTGCGAGTATGTAGTTCCAAAATTATTGGTTGCCACACACTGGTATTTGCCGGCATGAGAATTGTCCACATAGATCAGATTAAGTTGGGAAGTTGTTTCTGTTGATTTACCATCAGGATCAGTTCGAGAGATGACCACCACATTCGGATTAAACAATTCTAGATTATCCTTTTTCCATACGAATGACATAGGACTGGATGAACTTGATCTAGCTTTGCATACCAATGATACATTACCACCTTTTAATGCCATAATAGCTGGGTCAGGTTCTTCTATTAATCGAGGTTGAGTTTCATCACAAGTTAAATTGCTCGTTACATTGAGGAGGGAATGCCCGCTTAACCATTCGGGATATGCGCAAACGGCTGCTTGAACTTTCAAGTCTTTCAAGTTTATCCAGTCTAGGAACCATCTTAAATTACAATCGCAAAGTAAATGAGTTGTGTTGATCATGAGATCTTTTAATTGGGGCATTCCTGAGAAAGCATTTTCTCTTATTGAAGCAATGCTATTATTATTTAAATTCAGGTATGTAACGTTTTTGAGACCAGCGAAAGCTTCGGCATTGATGGACTTTATTCGATTACCTGATAGATGAAACTTTACTAAATTACTCAATCCTTGAAACATACCATTAGCATCTTCTACAATCCACCAAATCTTGTTATTCGCTAGATTCAAGAGTTTCAAATTTGGCATATGAATAAAACTTCCCTCCTTGATGTGGCTAATGTTATTATTGTTCAATGATAATTTTTGCAGCTGCCCTAATCCTTTAAATGTCTCCTCTTCAATACGTTCTAAATTATTGAAGGAAAGATCAAGAATATGAAGATTTGCACAAAATTCCCATGCATCCAGGTCGACTCTACTGATGACATTATGGTTTATTGAAAGTTCTTTCAATGTTTCCAAACCGTACAGCCATCGTTTAGATATTACTTTCAGATTATTATAATCAAGGATTAATTTATCTATTTTCATTAGTCCATAGAATGCTCCATCGCTGACTTCAGAAATCTCATTTCTCTTTAACTTAAGGGAACTTAAGTGTTCTAAGCTTTTAAATGTTAAGGCATCTATCAGTCTGATTTTATTTCTGTTTAGTTCCAGTATCTTTAGCTGTGTTTGATAGTGAAAAGCATCCTTTGGTATGGTAGCTATATTATTTTTATTCAAAATAAGCTCTTTCAACTCTGAAAGATGTTTCAAATTCACATCCGACAATTTCTTTATTGAATTGTTTTGCAAATTTAGATGAGTTGCCCATTCGGGTATATTTGCAGGGATACTATCGAACTGATTTGACACACAATCGACGTAGGTTCCTAAGCATGTACAAACTTTAGGGCACAATTTAGGTTTTGATACACATGGATCCGCAAGCAATAATATGATCAGAGCCCAAAAACAAACGCCCACCATTTTGGAGTAAACATAATATTGCCCATTATATTCTTCTGTTGGGAATCATCTTATTAGGGCACATGACACCACCAAATCACTAATTTTCAAGTCATATTTGTCACAACAGTTTCACCGGAACTTTTAAAAGATTTCATTAACAATAAAAATCACAATGAAAATATATCAACTACAAAGTCAACAATCGACATCGACGCATATCTGTCATACGTCGTACAGTGTACAGTCGAGGTAGAGGTTTCTCTGGTACTGTCACTGTCATAGAGCACAGAACTGTTATTTCTAGTTTTTCTACAGCCACAAAAAAATCACTAGAAGATTTCACGTTTGGAGGATTTTATTTTTTCATAAAGTTTCAAAACCAAAACTCAAAACTGTCTCAGTAATTATTAAAATATATAGCGAACAGTGGATACCGTATTCAAACTTTTAACGAGCACACAGGATTTCCTGATTGATTAAGTCACAGAACATAACTATGAAAAATTCGTTTTGCAGATATATTCGCATTATTTACATTCACACCTGATAAAAAAATCATGTATAGGTTAACATATTGTACATTTTAAAATATGTAAATTTGAGCAAAGCACCGCAGTCTCAGTGGACTAATGTAGAGAGAAGTAGAATTTGAACTGATCCGCTGAATGTCCAGCAGCCAGTACCATCTTAGATTAGGTAACATATACATACAACAACCTGTAACTTGTTCCTGTTGGTCAGAATTTTATAAAGATCTGATTTATTATTGGAGTATTCATATTTCCATGGAGATAAGGTGAATTTCTATCATTACGAGGGAAAGTCAATTTATATTATACATCTTTGGATTCTGAAGCCCAAAGTAACAAGTGAGTAAAATTTAATAATCTAGATTAAAGCCTACCTGGTAAATTAAACATTTCGTAGAACGATTGTTTGTCGTCGACATTAGCGTTTTATACGTTTTTTCCACTACACTGCTCAATGAGATTGATTGCCAAACATAGCATCAATCGGATTTGAGATAACAATATTGTGCATTCTCAGAAAATATTATCTTCCAAAATAAATTGAAAATTTTATCTGCAGGAATTAAAATATATGTCATTTGCGGCAACATTTATCCCGGACATTTTCAAAATATTTATATATATATACAGGGTGTATCATTAATAATGGGAAATAATTTAACTGGAGTATCTTTGGTCCAAAATAATAAGATTTAACCCCATTCACTTAGATAAAATGTGTCTCCTGTCTGAGTTACAGGGTGTTTTATGTAATTATTTCAAAATGATTTTTCACCATTACTTCTAAACCGTTTGACCAATCTTTATCATGTTTGGTAGGAAGTGTAGACAATGCAAACCTTACTAATTTACTAAATTATGCTAAAGACACGTTTCTAGCTACTACCAGAGGCGTACGACAGGGGTAAGTGAAAGGTTAACCCTTCTCAAATTCTACGCCACTGGCGGAATTTCCATTTTAGTACAATTTTTCTATTCTCCAATACTTTCTGTGTAAATAACGTACTCTTCCTTCGTAGCGATAAAGTCAATATTTTTTTCGAGATATTTAAAGTTGAACATAACGATGCATAATTCTAATGTGTATTTACAATTAAGGTGTTTTTGGGGCATAGGCTTGCATTTAATACGCAAATGAAACTTTACCTTTGATTTTATAGGCTAAATAAGAAGACAATTTTAATAATACGTATGTAATTATCAAAAAGTCTTTTCACATTTTTGCTACAATTAATAATACCAAAATTTTGAAATACTTAACTTAACAAATGTTCAATGTGACCCCCATTTACCTCAATATGTTTATCTATTCTTTCATTAAACGATCTTTTAATTTTTAAAAATATGTTAGCAATAAAATTAGCGGAATTCACAATTTGGTGCCATAGGTCTTGACGATTATTTATGTCTTGTGAATATACTAATGTTCTCATATGCCCCAAAAAATAGAAATCTAAGGGATTTCCTTCAGGAGTTCTAAATTCACTACCTCTGCCAATCCAACGATGAGGAAATTTCTGATCTAGATAGTTCCGTACCAATAAAGGATAATGAGGTGGTGCTCCATCCTGCATGAACCACATGTCTCTTCTTCGGTCAAGTGTCAATCCTTCTAGATCGTCCAAAAGTCTAGTTTGTAAAAACTCCAAATATGAGTGACCATTCAAATTCGCTGGTAATTCATAAGGAACCAACAAGCTATCTCCAAATATACCGCACCATACATTAATCTTAAATTCATATTGGAAATCTGATTGTCGGAATAGATGCGGATGTTCAATATTCCAACTATGACTATTTCTCCAGTTGAAAACTCATCGACGTGTAAAAGTGGCCTCGTCAGTAAAAATAATGTTTTAATAAAATCAGGATTTTCATTATTCCTGTTTAACATTCACTGAGCAAAATTTAATCTTATGGGATAATCTTTATATAATAACTTTTGTACAGGTGTAAAATGGTAAGGCCTCAGTTTTTCTTTTTTCAATAAGCGAAAAACTGAAGAATGACTTACTCCTGTCATTGCTGCTATACGCCGAGTGCTTAGTTCGGAATTATCAGCAATTCGCACTAAAATGTCATCTTCCTCGTCAACAGTTAAATTTTTAGGTCGTCCCACATCGCTTTTGGGATTGAATTGTCCAGTATCTCCTAAGGTTGAACTCTGGATACATTTCCCTATATCTTCGAGCAGCAGCAAGACAAGAATAATTTTCTTGTACATAAATACAAATCAAATCACGCATTTCACGATTAGTAAAATTGTAATGGCTGGGCATTTTTACTTGATGAGCTTTTTAAATTTTATAACAATCAAAATTTTCTTGACATTAAAAATCAACAAATAACAACAATGACAGCCGCCTACTACTAACGATTAATTCAGATCGGATGCAACTTCACAAAACCTGAACTTATTTTGAATATGTCATACACACTTCGAAAGATATTACCTATTCTATCTAAATTATAAGCAGAAATGATTCAAGTGCCATTTATTTCATTGTGATATTGTAAATAAAAAATCATTTTAGTTGTTAAGTATTTTTAAATTTTGTTCATATTATTTATTGTAGCAAAAATGTGAAAAATACTTTTTGATAATTACATATAAGTGAAATTGTGTGCCTAATAAATGCAAACCTATGACCCAAAAACACCACCATGATAGATACATTAATATGTGCAGCGTTATGTTCAACTTTAAATATCTCAAAAAATAATGACTTTATCGCTACGAAGGAAGAGTACGTTATTTACACAGAAAGTATTGGAGAATAGAAAAATTGTACTAAAATGAAAATTCCGCCAGTGGCGTAGAATTTGAGAAGGGTTAACCTTTCACTTACCCCTGTCGTACGCCTCTGGTAATAGCTAGAAACGTGTCTTTAGCATAATTTAGTAAGGTTTGCAGTGTCTACACTTCCTACCAAACATGATAAAGATTGGTGAAACGGTTTAAAAGTAATGGTGAAAAATCATTTTGAAATAATCAAATAAAACACCCTGTAACTCAGACAGGAGACTCATTTTATCTAAGTGAATTGGGTTGAATCTTATTATTTTGGACCAAAGATTCTCCAGTTAAATTATTTCCCATTATTAATGATACACCCTGTATATATTACTAGCTGTTACTCGCGACATCGTCGGCGCTACCTGCCGGTGAAAATGCTATCGAGATCGGCTTAGCCGTTATGGAGGTTCGCCGGAACAAACATGCAGACATAAATTATATATATATGCAATTAGTTAAAAATTTTGAAATTACAAACATGCACTTTTTTCTAAATTAAAAACAGCTTAAGTTATTCCTTATAACATTAGCTACCTGCCAGTGAAAATCCTGTCGGAATTGGTTCGTCCGTTACGGAGATTAGCCGGAACAAACAGACAGTTGTTTTATACTTCCATATGCAATTAGTTAATACCTGTTATTCTGACATTAAATACACTTCGATTTTATTTATTAGTATAGATATCTAAAGCACTCGTCCTAAATATTTTATGATACCCTCGTAGAATTTCATTCCAGTTCAATGGTGGATGCATGCATAGTAGATGGTAGCATAGTTTAAACCAATAGATGGCGTCTGCTTATGTTCAAGTACCGCTAACATGCAATTTTTAAAATATACATATCACGGAAGAAGCAAGATCTAAGTTCACGCCAATTTTTATTTTCTTGCAATTTGTATGTAATGACTTGAAGGTATACCCCAATGAAAAGGTTGTTCAAATTTCAATGAATTTTGAGAAATTTACCTTTTCGCTGGCTACAGGCCGGCGGGATTTTTCTTTATTATGTTTTGTGCATTTTATGAAAAATTGCTTCGAACAAAAGTTGTAGGTACTGATTGTTATTATATATTATTATTATTATTGTTACTGTTAAATTATTTTTGATGACATTTACACTATGATCTTTTTTTGAATTTGAACTTAATACTTGCAAAACTGCGACCTCTATCGTGTTAACAAATTTTGTAATATCCCATATACATCAAAAGTGGAGCAAGTTTATCATGCGCGTTTATCAAGTCGCGAACGAAAAAGCAGACAGTCGAAATGAATACCTCCTCCGTTGGTCAAAAAGCAGATTCTATGAAAAATTACTGTGGGAGATTCCTATTATACGTGAACTCAACTAAAAGTATAGTAAAATAATAATAATGTTTTTTTTTTTCTAATTCACTCACATCAAGTTATTTCAGATTCTCTGCTTATCATTTATCTAACTTGGCTTTTTTATTCACAGATTTCCTGATGTATTCGTCAACCCAAAATTCAGAGAATGAAACTGAGACTGGTTTATACGACATATGCGTCCATTGTGACGATTTTACTCATTATATTTATCAAACCCAAGGAAAAAATTGAACAATTCCAATTCAATGGAATAATTTTAAATGAGAGTTCTCAATTCAAATTTAACAATAGCCTACTTCAGAAAAATGATTACCATAAACTTATTGGAATAGATTTTCGGTTTTTGATATGGAATCGAGCGTGTCATAATTCAGAACCCTTTCTGTTAATTATGATTCACAGCTCTGACAAAAATTTCGACAAAAGAATGACCATTCGAGAGACTTGGGGTCTGAACAACAATGATGTAAAAACACTGTATTTCTTAGGCAATTCAACTTCTAAAAACATAAATGATGATATTGCCAAAGAGAATAGTCGATTTAGTGATATAATTCAGGGCAGCTTTGTAGAAAATTACTACAATATGTCTTACAAGCACGGGATGACTTTAAAATACGCGCTATACCATTGTCCCCAAACAAAGTATATTTTACGAGTAGATGACGATATTTTCGTGAATACGCCTGAATTGATAAAATTTTTGAAAACTAACATATCAAGTCATGGTGCTAAAAAATGCCTTATGTGTAACTGCAATGTGAATGCTCTAGCCATAAGAAGTTATCGATCAAAGTGGAGAGTAAATTTTGATGAATATAGATATAAATATTATCCCTTGTATTGTCAAGGTTGGCATGTGCTATATTCGCCTGATGTGATTTTCCAGTTGTACAAAGAATTGCAAGTCCATAGATATTTTTCTATTGATGATGTTCTTATCACCGGTATACTGGTTCAAAAATCTGGTTACGTTAATCATAGTGACACAACCAGTTTATCATATCTTAGCAAGCACTTTTCTGAAAGCATTACGTCTAAACCAAATCATTTCTTATTTGGAGGACCAGAAATTGATACCCAGCTGATGAGAATTCTGTGGCATAATGTGAGCGAAAACTTCAAAGCTCAGAGTATTTAATTGTATTGATATATTTTGTTTTAATTATCTAGTGTCCTGCAGCTCAGCTTCCGTCTTCTATTGCTGATTTTTTAGTTATGTTATGAGTTTGATATTTTGCATTCTTCATCTGTAACGTAAGGTCCATCTGCGGAAATTATTATACTTTACTGAAATACAAATGAAATCATGACCGTTTAATAAACACGAAAGTCTATGGCTATTCAAATAATTGATAAAAACAGTATTTCTGTCTATAACTTTGAATGAATTCGGAATTTTGATTGGATTGTACCTAGAAAAATGTTTGTTTCTTAATTTTGCACCTATTGACATAAAAAATACAGGGCATCCAATTTGAAAAACAAAAAAATAAAGTGCTTTGAAATTTGTAGATTTTGGATACTCAGTGAATAATAAAGTCAGTCTTAGTTAAGGACTCTGTTAGATCCTTTTACAATACATACCATGTATGATTTTATCACTGAGGTACTACTTATGTTTTAACAAATTTATTAAAATAGTGGGGCAAAGCCAATTTTTTTAAAAGGGGTATGCAAATAAGAATCATTATGTATGGCATGTAATTTAAAACATTTATTAACATGCGCTCACAGAACTTTTTGGACTCAGTATATAATCCAAGAAAATTTTCGGAAATTTGCCGTTTCTTATAGACGCAAAATATCAAACTCAAAACTTAACTAACAACTAAGCAATAGAAGTCGGAAGCTGTGCTGCAGGACCCTAAATATCTTCCTACCTTAAATTGAATATGTGATTGTGAACTCCACAACTAATTTTTATTATTTATTCTATACCTATTGCAATATTTTTATATTTTATTGTTTCTCCTACCAATATTGTTTTTAATTGAGAAATAAATTGAAAAGTTTGATAGAACTGACATTTTTAATATAAATATATGATGTGTATTTTGAAAACAATATAAAAGGTAATTATGGGAATAAAAGATATATGTATATCATATTCCCAAAATTAATTGAAAATCATTTTGCAATATTACTATTACCTATCTTCATGAAGTAATCTAAGTATTCTTGGAATAAGACGCATCAAACAAATTGGCGCTGGAAACCGGAAAAATGAAAGTTATAGAGACAGCCGGTTCTCACGGAAGTCTACGAGCAAGTTCATGGCTGTCTCAGTGCCGTCACAAAAAAGCCGTCTAAACAGAGTTAACTGGTCGTACCACAAGCATCCTGTGCGTAATTTTTACAGTAAAAAGCTGTTTGAACTTAATGCATAAATTATTAGTTATGAAGCACAATGATCCTACAATTGCCTGCAAGGCAATCGTCGGTACGGCGCTACCCTCATTAGATTTACCTATTGATTTCACTGTACTGCATAGAAATATCCGACATATAATTATATAGATTAATAATAATAATGATTAAAAGTACCAAAATAGCCATTTAGGCAAAGAGAACAGATAACCATATCCTAATAGTAATTTGAAATATTCCGATATATTTTCTTTGCGCATGCGCCAACTTTCACTTTCTTGTGTACTTTGGTGGATACATAAACAAGGAATACGTAATACGTCTTCAGCGTAAAAAATAATAATATATGATCTAAATTATTCACGAAAAGCGTAGAGTGGAATGATATTTGAAATATTTAGTTTCAATATACACCATTACATTTTTTGGTGAATAAAAGGGCGAAGAAGCTTTGCTATCATGTTATACACTGTAGTGACAGTAGAAAGGCTTTTAGAGCATTTTTATCATTTTATAGGTTTTCCAAAGCCTTATTCTAATTAAAGAAATAAACTGATAATAATTCGTATACACTCTTTGATTCAGATTTATAGGATTAGAAATGTGTAAGGGAATGTTTTGTCCTGATCTCGTCCCATGTTTTGAAACCACGGTCATTAGAACAGTGCTAAACCCATCTTATATCCAGTGAAAGAGACAATAGTTATTAATAAAAACTCCTGTCTTATGTACGAGAAAATTATCGGCATCTAGTCTGCAAAATAATGACTTTTCTGATAATAATAAATGTTATTATGTTAAATGTGTCTGGAAGGTTATATTACCGCCGCTGTTTTTAAGACTGATGCGATTGCGAATAGAGGGTTGTAGGTAATTTTAAATTTTGAGTTCCTTTGTCGCACCCAGCGATCTTTTTTATGTTCTGCGTCTGGAAATATATTTCATGACTGTCACGTACAGATGTCACTGGTGGCAGATTTATCCAATTAATTGGTTATCTAGAAATAGAAAACTGCTACCCTCATGTTTACTGATACAAGATACAACTATCTTCTTACACTGGGAAAAAATGAAATTAAAATATTCAAAGTAAACGTTCAACAAGAACAAAACAGTTATTATCTACTAATAACCATTTTGCTCGTAGTATGAACAGAAATGACTGAGGGATTGCGTCTGCGCCAGTTCATAAAAAATATATATTCCGGGGGTGGTTCGCGCCACTACCACATTTATTTAGTTTTCCTTTCTTGTTATTTATATTTGAAACGGTTTAGTGATTACATGTGCAACTCAGAGTTCGTCCAAAACATATAATGAGTATACTTGAAGTAAGTGGAAATGTGTGATTCTCTTTAAGAAATATTATTTGACAAAAAGGTAATTTTATCTTTCTAATTCGCTTTCAGAATTTGATCTAGTAGGTATAACTGTCACAAAGTATAATTTGATAACATTTATTAGTATATCTATTTGCTTCGTTATTAGTTCATGTATAATTTACTTATTCAACGCTAATAAATTACGGGTAAAATAATAGAGGTTTCTTTATCACTAATATAAAAAATGAACAACAACGATTTGATAGTGCGGAATGGTGTTGAGGATAGTTTCACACCTTTCAAAATAGAGTATTTTGATCCCATGAATAGCGGACGTATCGTATCGCAAATATACACGGAACAACCTCCTACCAAAGTTCGTAAGATAAATTGCAACTTAATGAATAATAGACTACCAAAGATAGCGATTAAAAGTGAGGAGAATATTGTTGATGACAATTTTGAGGTAGGTTTCGAAAATGTACGCTCAATCGGTGAGGAACTGGAGAAGTTATGAGGAATATTTCAAATAAGAAATACTTACAGGTCGTTCTTGTCAATGGATGTTGGGATACAACTGACAAAATACCAAACATTATTGCCGAAATGCACAATGTTAAAACCGGGGACTTCACTAATAATCATCAAGGTGCGATGGTCTTCAAAAATGGCTGCGATTCGATAAATGATGTTCGCGATTTCACAAATCCAAGTCCCAAGAGTTCTGATAGCGGTATCGAATCTGATTGCACCGACGGAAATCTTTCTTGGCTTTTAAACTATAAAATACATGAATTGCCGCCAGTACCAGGTAAATATATATAAAAAAAGTAATCATATGTACCTATATGTAACACCACATTTACGTTATGTTCACACTGTTTATTTACAATTTCTTGATTTGTTTTTAATTGCCTAGGAGGTCAACGCTCATTTTTGTCACTTACAACAAATAATCCTTAGATATATACATAGTAGGCTCGATATTGTGGATCGAATTGGATGTCTGAATAAAAATCGTATTTCAATGTAACTTTTCCATTTATTTATAATTTTATTTATGGGCTTGAATATTTTTTTGTTTGTTTTTTCATCTTTATTTTTTATTTACAAGGAGAGGGTTTTCTGATTTTTTCCCTTTTACATTTTAATAGATGGCCTTAGTCCGGATATTCGTACCCAGTCATCTCGTCAACTTAACCTGGGCTCTGGACCAGCAGCTATCGAACAATATGTACAGGTAAAATGACTCTAAAATAGGTTATATGCTTTTTATAATTTGCATTGTGCGATTTATTTGGCTATCGACTATTAACCTATTGAATTTTACTCTATTGATCATTTATGTGCTACATATTAGCAGGTATTGTCACTAGACTCGGTTTATTCAAAATTAATCATAGAAAATAGAAATAAAACATATCCTTTGCATCTTACGAATAGATAATATGTAGCGAAGAAATATTCTATAATATACAAGTGATGTTTGTGAATATGACCACGAAAATGTCATTCAGTTAAAATCTCTGTAATAAGGTCCCACGATCATCGAGTGAAAACAATACTAACTCGTCGAGGGAGGAGAGCAGGAACAATATTCAATCGTACAGATATTCCGGACCAAAGAAACCGCCTTTCACTTACACAGAGCTGATAGAGTACGCTTTGAGTGAAAAGGGTGAGCTTACTGTATCTGGAATATACCAGTGGATATCGTAAGTACCAATTTTCAATTTATTTCAGTCAATAGTTATTAGGTACATAAATTTAAAATAGAAATAAATGGTTTACTAATAAGAGCGCCAGAACTTTTTCATTAGACACAATAAAGAGTAGGTACAAGTGATATTTTATTAATTTGTATAAGACCAAGCAGTGACATTGTGTTTTTATCAATCAATTGTCTAGTGAGCTGAGCGACATGTGGCACCGTTTTGTTGAGAGAAAACATTTGAGTCAACATTGAACAGTTAAGGCCACAACATAATCATATAGCGAGGTCGCAATTAAAAGTATTGGGTTTTCATGTTGGTCATCAAACAAATAATATGTGGTCGAGTAAGTTACCTTTAAATTTTTTAATAATTTCTCTTCATAATGACTTGACAGACACTTCTGTCCACAACAGAACAAACCTAGCATCGACAATTTAAACAGTGAACGTTACATTTTAAAGTTCTGGCGCTCTCCCTGATTGCGCTTATTGGTCAAACTTTTATCAATCAATGGTCTAGTGAGCTGTGTGACATGTGGCACCGTTTTGTTGAGAGAAAACATTTGAGTCAACATTGAACAGTTAAGGCCACAACATAATCATATAGTGAAGTCGCAATTAAAAGTAACGTGATTTTCATGTTGGTCATTGAACAAATAAGGGTCAGTTACTTCATGAACTCAAAAACTGTACGAAACAGTGACTTTCTCATCATGGAGAGGCAATTCATGAATCATTTGATGATTCTCATTAGTCAGTAGCCAATTTTGCCTTTTACGTTCTTGCCAGATAATATGTGGTCGAGCAAGTTAATTATAAATGTTTTAATAATTTCTCCTCTTCATAATGACTTGACTTGACAGACACTTCTGTCATCAACAGTAGGTACAAACCTAGCATCGACAATTTAAACAGTGAACGTTACATTTTAAAGTTCTGGCGCTCTCTCTTGTTGGTTAAACTTTTATATAATTATTAGATTTACGTCAATTTGATTATTGTTTTCGAAATATCCAATTCAATCATCTCAAAAATAGTATGTGGACGGGGTTCAACTAATCTTGATAACATTTTGATTCGCTATGACTTTTTTGTTTTCCATGATAACAAGGTAATTAAAAAAACAAAATGCAGGGATCTTTGCCAAGTTTTTTTTTCTATGTTTCATGTAAAAATCAATAGCAATTTTCCTTCATATAAGCCTACCTTATATTTTTTCCAATCTGTATTTTATATAGGTATGTAGGTATTCAATAGAATACCTTATTCCAATAACAATGATGTACCTATCACACTCTATATTTTAATCCACTTTCTTTTGGCATATTAGCAAAATACCGAAAAGTGCCGTGAACGAAGACATTTTTATTTACAAATTGCTACGCAATTTTGATTGTTAAGATATTTCGACAGTTTTTATTATTATTAGAATGGTATTTAACATCCGTGAAAGAATTGATATGCTTTAAATATACTTTTTGAATAATAAAAGTGCAACCGCTGCGGGTCGTTAGTATTATATTATATTAAAGTTGACACCTACTGCTGTAGTTTGTTTGTTAGTTACTAAGGTAACGTTAATGTCATGACAGTTTAGCACAGCTTACCTTGTTAGGTAAGCTGTTGTTTTAGTCCGACTAAGCTAATGTCGAACAAGTATTGTTTATAAATACGGCTGATATTGTTTTAAATGAAGAAAATAAGACAAATGTATTAGGATTCTTTGAAGCGCATCCAGTTTCTGCTATTATCATACTATATCAAGAGACAGTCTGTTTTGAAGGAGTATAAATATAATAGATACCAGTAGAGGATGTAGTTTTGTCGGGAATTTTTAAATAAATGTAATGAGGATAATATTTTTATTTTTTTATGGATCGATTGAACTTTTTTCACTACAAGAAACAATACGCCATATTGGGCTATAAATAATCCGAGACAGATACATGAAATATAAATCGGGGTATTAGTCAGTTAATATTTTTTGTTGTATTATTATTATTTATTTCTTTTTTAGCAAATGAAAAAAGTATAGGTATATTCTGCTTCAAGTCAAGTGCTATCTACCCGTGAACAACGCATCAAAATCGGTTAAAAATTTTCTGACATTACCGCGAACAAGCACACTGGGTTCTACTTATTTCGTATAAGGATGACACTACAGGGCTGGATTTGGGGCTTAATTTATATTGCAGTGTTAGGTATTTTTGTCGTTGCAATAATAAGCGGCTGTGATTAGTAGGTAAACATGTTTTGAGCTCAGTCTGACCATTAAACACCGGCGCTCCAAATAAGAATAAAATAATACAAACGAAATTAAAAATATTTCTTTTTTTCATTTTTGTTAGAAAGCTGCATAACGCAATGTCAACTGCAGGGCGTCATAATGTCATTCAAGTTAGCCATGGTATACCTACCTTGTCAATGTCATGTTTTTGTAAGGTTAGTCAAATTCCTAAATTTCAATTCATTAAAATATGGGGTTGTCAAAAATGCAGATAAGATTTTGATAAAAGCTTTACACGAAATAAAATATGGTGCAAGAAAAATAGTTAAAATGTTTCCGAATCGTAATTGGCGTATTAGTACAGTGAGCTACTTTTGGAAGCATTCAAACCTAACGAACGATTCTTTGGCGATGAAGCTTGGACGAGGAAGAAAAAGAACAGGCAGCAGTCAATTCAATATCGAACAAATTTTTCAAAACGCTGAGCCTAGAACTGTATTTAATAAAATAACAGGGATAAAACGCGATCCAGATTTTATTAGTTGAAAAATTTCTTTTTAAAAATCTTTATTCGAACAATAGAAATGTACACTGTGATAACAGGAAGATATCTAAACCTTTTTAAATGATTAACAAACTTTTAAACTATAAAGATTACAAGTATGCTGAATAAGTGAAATGCGATCTTATGTCTAGCAGATATATGTTGTGTAGCGACGGTATGGCTACATAACTCGCGGTTTGGTAAGAAATATTATACGAAAAGACCTTAACTTACGACCCTTCAAAAAGTTTTATTGTCTAAAACTTACACCAAAAATAAAAGGTTTGAAAGATGCCAAACATTACTACGGACATTTCGAAAAAGGGAAAAAAATAGAAAAATATGATTTACAAACGAAAACCTATTTTCCACTTGGCTTTTTGCACGTCCTCGTGCTTTGTTGTCAGCAAGGATTCTGGAAGATTACGGTTTTCGAGTGGAATTTCGTTGATTGCTGTTGGTTTTTGGTCTTCTTTTGATTAAATTTCTTAATTTCTTCTTGAATATGTATACTGTTGCTCTAAGGATGATGACAACAATTAGGACTATTGTAATAGAGAAATGCCTCTTATGGAATTCGGCTGGTATCAGGATTGGTTCTTCGTATTGAGGCACTATTTTTGTTGGATCATCTAAATGTAACGGTTTTAATTTAACTTTATATAAAGTTTTGATGGGTTCTTGAAAATTGGGCCATTCTTGGAAGAATGTTTTATTGGAACCAGTCCACGTATATTTTTGGAATGAATAAATACAGTTGGCTTTCCCTAGAACTGTATTACATTTCGTGATTTTTGTAGATTTGAAGGATTGTGAAAAGTCTTCGTTGACGTCTTCCGGGTTTTTTTGTTCAGATAATAGTCTGCCCGTTTGATAGTTGGGTAAACAATGAGATTTCATTACTAAATGAAATGGTTCTCAAAAGGGTTTGAATATAATTTCTTAAATTTCTAATCTGCTCTAATTGAATATGAATTGCGATTTCACTATTCAGTCTATCTTATAAATTCACTATGTCTTTATAAATATTTTCTGCAAATGATTGAATTTTTTGTAGGTCTGAGTGCCATCTCTGAGTTATTTGGCCTGCTAGTGTGTGCAATTTTGAAATTTCTGTCATTAATTTCTCTTCATTCAAGTTAATTTTCTGTAAATTGTTTTCTATTTCAATTAAGTCAGTCTGATCTAGATTTTCAGATATGTACCTTATTACAGACGCTAAGCCATCAACTAGTCCTCTTTTACCATTTTTTTTGGGTCGAGAATATATTCTAAGCTTATTGATATCCTCATATAAGAGGTCAATGTCTCTTTGGTAAACGCAGGCTAAGTTCAAATGGTCTTGATTAATTTTATTGAGAATAGGCATTTGGTTTAATGATAATTTTGCGTATGCAGTTTCTATGTTCTCTATACTAATCGTAAAATAAATCTTATGATAATTAATCTTATATTTAGCTAATCCTAAATTATCTAAAATATATCCGGGAGAATCAATTGGTCTCAGTTGAAGTCCCTGGTTGAGGTTCGTCAGTGTTAACATGAGGATGATGCATTGAAGGAACATTTGTAATCGTCTTCCCTGTCTCTTGGTTCACTGAAGGAACGGAGCCTTTTTGACAACCTGTTCTTCGTTGAAGGATGAACTGTTGGGCTGGAGATACTGCTGTCTCAATTGCACTTGGATCACAGTTTCGAAAATGTTTTTGAAAGTCCAAATTACCGTCTTATTTTCTTGAGAGAAAAAGTAAATCGTTTATCGCATTGTAGGGATTTTCACAACTTTACCAACGGTTATGCTGTTCGCAGCGCCAGTTAGATTTTATTAGTCGAAAAATTCTTTAAAAATATTTATTCGAACAATAGAAATGTACAATGTGATAACAGGAAGATATCTAAACCTTTTTACATGATTAACAAGCTTTTATACTATAAAGATTACAAGTATGCTGAATAGGTGAAATATGATCTTATGTCTAGTAGATATATATTGTGTAGCGACGGTATGGCTACATAACTCGCGGTTCGGTAAGAAATATTATACGAAAAGACCTTAACTTACGTCCCTTCAAAAAGTTTTATTGTCAAAAATTTATACCTAATGTCAAAAATAAAAGGTTTGAATGATGCCAAACATTACTACGGAGATTTCGAAAAAGAGAAAAAATAGAAAAATATGATTTACAAACGAAAACCTATTTTCCTTGCGTCGTCCAGAGAATAAAAAAAAATCGGAAACTCCTAAAACGACTACACGTTTCAACAAGACGGCGCTCCATCGCATGCTTCTAGAACAACCATTCGATAACTTCAGGAGAACTGCCCTGATTTTATTGAACCAACTTTGTGGCCAACAGCCCGGATTTAAGCCCAATGGATTATACTATTTTGAGCAGTTTAGAAGGCATGGTTCATGAAAATGTTATTATCCACAATGTTGAAAAATTAAAACAAAGAATCTTGTTCTGCTGGGAGGAATTTCCTTAGGGAATTGTAAACAACGCCATAGATCAGTGGTAGCGAAGGTTGCAATCCGTCGTCAATAGTGAAGGGAGTCATATTCATGAATTTTTGTGAAATAATTTTATTTTTATTAATAATCTTAACTGTAAATAATAAATTTTTGAAAATCTTTTACTTTTTATTTTATATTTATGATTTTTATCATTTTACAAATTTCAAGACCATTTCAAAAACATTGACATTGACAAGGTATTCCATGGCTAACTTGAATAAAATAATACTGAAATTATGACGCCCTAGCAGTTGACATTGCGTTATGCAGCCTTCTACCAAAAATGAATTACTTTCGTTAACTAGTATTATTTTATTCTTAATTTGTGTGCCGATGTTTAATGGTCAGATTGAGTACAAAACATGTTTACTAATCACAGCCGCTTATTATTGCAACGACAAAAATAGCACTGCAATATAAATTAAGCCCTAGATCCGGCCCTGAAGTGTCATCCTTATACGAAATAACAGCAGCCGTTCAGGAATTGACGAATTCGTACGGTGTCCAAATTTTATGGAAATTGGATTGAAAACAAAAAAAATGCAATAGGTAGGTCTAAAATGTGTTCCAACTTAATTTTGCCCATAGTATACATACTTAATGATATCGACGTAGGACTGGTATTATTCAATGCTTAATTATTGACAAGTTTTTCATCAAAGGTTTTACTTATTTGAAAAAAATGTGAAGTGCGAGTAGGACTTGCATGAAGAAGTTTCTATATTTGGGGGAACGATCAATTTTTGTATATTTTCCTCAGTATCTCCTAAGACCAAAGTCTATCTAAGGAGAAGTCCGGTCACTTGTGTGATCTCCTCGAAAACGCCGACGTTTTTTGAGTAGCGGTTGTAAATCATTTTTACTAGCAGCTTACGAGTGATACGAGGGTTATTTCAAGTAAAATTGTGTATCTAGCGGTGATATTATTTGGAGATGCTCTTACGAGGGGAGAACAAATTTATTTTATACGATAGTGTAGATTCTGTATACTTTGTATAATACTATTCTGTATAGTTTGTATACTATTTCTATTTGGAATTTATGTCGGTTGTAATCAAATGATAAAACTTTTGTAGTTGAGTTCAATTATTGTGTTTTGTATTTATGGTAAAAAATAATTTAATTGGAAGTATTTTTATTAAAATACCAATTCAATATATTTTTCAAGCAATAGGTAGGTGGGTATAGCAATAATAGCAATAATATGAAATCAAACGAGTTAAAGCAAAACAATACATATTCGTTTAATTTGTTTATTACTTGTGATTGAAGAAAAAGGAGAAAAAAAAAATCGAGTATTATTTTCATGTAATACATTCTAAAGTAATGAGCAACAGGCATCAAGACAATAAAAACTAATCTAAAATTTCTTACCAATACTTAACTAAAATTACATGAAACAAGATTACTTTTTTAAATAGTTAATTTCGGGTTTTCTTTATTTTGTTTTTGGGATTTCAGTTCCCTGTTTGCAAATTGCATAATAAATCCTCACCCATTTATATAATGACACCAGGTAATCTTTATTATCTAAAAACATTTCCTTAATCAAAAAAGTATAGGAAAAAATAAATATAAACAAAATTTTAATTTTATTTGACTAAAAGGCGGTCACTAAAAATTACCCCTATTTAACTTTTAAATAAATATTTTAATTTTAAATTTGGAACTCTTTAATAAAAGACCACTTTTGTTTTGTACTTAATTTTGTATAAAAAACACAAATAAGTCTAATTTTATATAATATAACTTTCTGGAATTAACTTTGAGGGAACAGCGGTTTTCTATAATTGTTTTATGTAAAAAATACTCTTCATTTTAATGAAATGTAAAGATTGTATCACAAATTTTAATGTGTGATACATATCTTTACACTTTTATAGGCCTCTTCAGCTGTTGCATAATTATGATCTCCAATAAAGCCTATATTGTCTTTCCATTGCTGACACCTTAAAAAAATATATATTAATTTTATCTACGCCCGTGAGGTAAGAACTTCTTATCCTACTCATTTTGCTTGAGACAACTTTATTACCGCACGCGTTTTTCATATCTTACTGTTTTTCGATCAGTCAAATGAAAAAGGAGCATTAGACACATTAATATGTCAAAATTTATGTAAAATTAATAATAAATTACTGTCACAATCTAAAAAGTTACTATATTTACATATTAATTATTTATATTATCGAAATTCACAATCTTTGCAATCTTTACCGTTTACCTATTATTTTTCACATTTTTGAAACGTGTATTACACACTCATCAATATTTCGCATGCATATGTACGTTAATAAAGCTCTTATCCCAATTAAACAGTAAACAACTATTATAGGTTTTGATATGCACCCAATATATTTTGCATAAATCTACGCATCAATAATTCCCATGAGAAGGTATCATAAAAAAATAACAATTACAAAGATTTAAAAAAAACTTTAAAGAATGAGACGCAACACTCTTTTATTTGGCACACCCAATATATATCTATCGACGCCACCGTGTAACACACGTCTGGTTGAATCGCCAGCTCGAGCTGGGAAACATATAGGCAGAGGACCTAGCGACGACAGGAGGGGGATTTTCGTCGCCTAAATGCGAGTGAGCAGACTTCTTCTTAGATAGACTTTACTAAGACGCTTATATTGAGATTTTGAAAAAAATATATTGTAACCTGCAATGCAATGCCGACAAAGGGATCTCGAAAAAGTCCAGTGGTGGCTGGCGAATCAAAGACCAGAAGCCGCTCGAATGATCTGGAGCCTTTGTCGGATATATATATATATATGGGAGAATTGTCGGCATTTCTCCGATTTTTCAAGAAAATAAGAAGAATTACAACAAGAAAAGAGAGAAGAGGAGCGAAGGCTGCGAAAATAATAAAAAAAGGAGCAACAACTAACTAAGGTACTCTCAAATTTTTCGAGAAAACAAGAAGAGCTACGACAACAAGAAAAGAAAGAAGAGGATGAGCGAAGGCTGCGAGAAGAACAGAAAAAGGAGGAACAACTAACTAAGGTACTCTCTGATTTTTCGAGAAGACAAGAAGAGCTACGACAACAAGAAAAGAAAGAAGAAGAGGTACGACGACAGAGAGATTTCGAGCAGATTGCAGGATTGTTCCGAAATGTCCATCAAGAAATCGATATCGTTAAACAAGAAGTTTGAACAGAAATTGGGACAGTACGAGAAGAGTTTGAGGAAAAGTACCGAAGACTAGAGAAAGAGATGAAGAAAATACGGGATACCAACCAAGACGAAAGCAGCAAACTGGACACGATGGGGATCACTACAGCCAACGAAAAACTTAAGTCACCAACGTAAGACGGCGAAACAACTTGGGCCATGTACAAACGTCAAATTGAGGCTGCAGCCAACGCAAATGGATGGGATCATCAGCAGAAAGCAACGGCGTTGGTATTGGCCTTGCGAGGAAAGGCGCTTGAAATACTTCAAAACAGTCCTGAAGCCAATCAAACTGATTATTCGACTGTTGCCGGCGCCTTAAAACTAAGATACAGTAACAAATATCTTAGCCAAGTGTATCAGAGCCAGTTGAAAAGCAGAATTCAAGGTTCAACGGAGTCACTGCAGGAATTCAGCAGTAGCATTGAGAGCATGGTGCGACTGGCTTATCAACAATTCATTGAGCAAATTAGTGTCCAGTACTTCATCGACGGAGTTAGAGATATAGACATGCAGCAAGCGTTGAGGCTAAGTAGGCATAACACCTTAGCCGTAATAGCTGTCTAGGCACTGGAATACGAAGCTGCCAAAAACGCTTTGATGAATCGAGAAGTCAGGGTGTCAGACGAACCTCAAAACAATGAAGAGTTCTTTAAGAAGTTGGAGTCGATGTTTCAGAAGTTCTCTCGAGGAGGTAAGGAGTCCGGATGTAGAAAACCGATTATGTGTTACAATTGCAACCGAGAGGGACATATAAGTAGAAACTGCAAGCGACGACCCAGATTTGATTTGATTTGATCCAGTGTAAGGGGGCCAACGCTGGCGGCTACTGATTATCAAGCCCCCAAGTTACATTTGCGCTGCATTAAGGAGAAACGGCAGAGTTACGACTTTCAAGTTAAAGACCAAAAAGAAAGAAATCACGCCAATGCTGACAGCTTGTCACGAAGACCTTGTGGCAGTTCCTGTAAATTCTGTCAATGGCAGGAACAAAGAGAAACAGCCAAGGATGTTGTACATAGTACATATCCAACAAATGCAGATTAGGAATGAAGAAACGGAAATTACTGAGGAAATCACCAGAGATAACTTTAGAAAAGAACAAATCACTGACAAAGATTTGATGATAGTACGGGGCTGGCTAGACCAATAGCGACGACCTGAGTGGCAAGAAATCTCCAGATTTGATCTGACGGTCAAGGGGTACTGGGCTCTGGGGGATTCGATGTGCTTACGAGATGACTTGATCACTCGTAAATGGGAAAGTCCAGATGGTAGGAGCATTGTGTATCAAACCGTTGTACCCCGAACGATGGTAGCTGAGGTACTTCGTGAACTGCATGGCAGTCGCAGTAGAGGCCATTTTGGAGTAAATAGAACACTGGCAAGTGTGAAAGAGCGGTATTATTAGATCATCTGTCGAAGAGATGTGGAAGAATGGTGCAGAACATGTGACCTCTGTGCTTCTAAGAAGAGTCGGAAGACACGATCCCGAGGGAATATGAAGCATTATCTGTCAGGTAAACCTTGGGAAAGAATTGCGGTGGACATTGCAGGACCATTCCCTACGACAGATTCTGGAAATAAGTACATCATGGTTGCCATAGACTATTTCTCGAAGTGGCCAGAAGTAGTGCCGATGCCGAATCAGGAAGCCGTGGCCGAAGCCCTACTGGAAAACTTGATATCCAGACACGGAGTACCCTTGGAGCTGTCTACCGATCAAGGCAGAAATTTTAAATCCGAAGTATGGACGCAGTTAATGAGGTTCCTGGGGATACAAAAACAAGAACAACCCCACTTCATCCACAGTCAGATGGAATGGTCGAGAGGCACAATAGGACCATCAATCAATACCTCTCAATATTTGTGGATGAGCACCAACGTAACTGGGATAACCTCTCTTTCTCCTGGCCTACCGAAGTTCCCAGCACGAATCCACTGGCTATGCACTATCGATGCTGTTGTCTGGAAGAGAAATGAAGCTCCCCGTAGATGTGATGTTTGGCAGACCATCAGCCGACGATCATAAAGAAGTGTCTCTTCCACATTATGTAGCTGACCTACAGGAGCGACTTAGAGTAGTCCACGATTTTGCCAGAGAAAAGCTTCAGTTGAAGAGCGACAAAATGAAGAGGAGACTTTACAAATGGCAGTCATTAAACTCTTTCAACGAAGGCGATGCAGTTTGGTTGTACCAGCCACAGCGCAGGAGAGGATTAAGTCCGAAATTGCAAAGACCTTGGGAAGGACCATATCGCATTGTCAAAAAGATTAATGACTTGGTGTACAGGAGTGCATGTGGAAAGACTGAGTCCGTATCGAGGAAATAATCCACCGGTCTGGAGACAAAGGGAAGAAGCTGTTCGAGGCGAACAGCTTTAAGAGAGGGAGCAGTGTAACGTGCAAGGGGAACAGCCGCCGGCCACAAAGTCGCGGCAGCCTTTTGATTCAAACGCGAGATCTATACTGTGGTTGGAAATATCGAGAGCGGCATTGAAAAAGAGAGCGACGGCAGCATGTCGGCATCTACTCCTAGAATGCCGAAAAAGGGATCTCGAGAAAAGTCCAGTGGCGGCTGGCGAATCAAAGACCAGAAGCCACTCGAATGATCTGGAGCCTTTGTCGGATATATATATATATATATATAGATATATATATATATATATATATATATATATATATATATATATATATATATATATATATATATATATATATATATATATATATATATATATATATATATATATGGGAGAATTGTCGGCATGAGGCACAGAATGTAAAAGTCAGTGTGAATAATAGAATAGTCCGAGTAAGCTAGTGAGAATATAGTAAAGTTAAGTTATAATTTTATAAATAAAATTTATTTAACAATTGTAAATTAGTCTCACTTATCTGCGAACCCACATACGCAACAATATTCAAATTACCTACTCATAACTAATTTAATAGGTACAGTGACAAACCTGAAGATGGATTAAACAAATTCCTGAATCAGAATTAGTTAAATCAAGCTATACATCCATGATGGTGTCACCACACTCTAAATAACTCGCAAATATTTGAACTCTTGGTTCAGTAGATTATGAGAAAATATGTTGTGGCAGACGGACAAACACGCAAAAAGACATCAATGTGATCTCCAGCTCATCTTTTTTATCGTATGTATGGAATTCAAAAATTTCTATAATTCATATTCCATCTTGATGCATTTTGTAAATTAGCCTAATTGGCAAAGTAAGTTCAAAATGGTGGTCATCCTAATAAAAGTATTTTAGGAGACTCAACTTTTCCTATTGTTATCGAAGTTATATGATTGATTCTATTCATCTAGTACAGTGGGAAGTTCATAAAGAAGACCACCATATTTAACTTTTAGAACTGCTATGACATTGGTAATTAGGATATTTTGCAAATTTAAATTTCATTACTCAAGGGTCCTCGTTACTAGTGATGCTAGGAGACGGGTCTAGGTCTTGCAGTCTTGGTCTTGATCTTGCAAAATTGCAAGACTGAGACCAAGACCGTCTATGCAAGACCAAGACCCAAGACCAATACTGGGATGCAATACCAAGACTAACCTGGTCTTGGTCTTGCTGCAAGACTTGCGAGACTTGCAAGACTCTTGCAGTTGCGTAACCCAATAACAAATTGGTAGGAAACATATTTTTCTGCTCAATTATTAGATAAGAAACGCTAGTAAATAACCTAATTAATTTAATCTTTGAACTCCCTTATTATCGATCTTTATTTTACAGATTCTAACAATATTGAATTAAAACTTCATTTTAGTCTTCTAGGATTTCTGGATTTCAAAAAACTCTGAACTAGCCTATACAGTAATTTCAACCCTTCTAGGATTTCCCTTAACGAGCTGTTTTCAAAGAATCCCCACAGTTCGTAGCCAGAGGAAGGTAAACTACTGGGTTTTTTATTTTTATTATTTTTTCTATCGCGCAGAATGTTTTAAGCAAACGTTACAAATCATCTATAAATCTAATATCTTTTTGATGACATTTATCCAGTAGCCACATTTGGAGATTTTTGAAATTTTAGATTGCCCTTATTTTGAAACTATTTTTTCGATCATGCTCATTAACTAACTCAACTGAGATATTCACAAGACTAATTTTTGAAATAGATACCTAGTTTTATAAATGCGCGTATTAACAAATCTCTACCTGTTTTAAATTTTCTTTTTTTTGAAAAAAGCTTTATTCAAAAGTTGAAGTTAGTTTTGTAAACCAGAAATACTTTCAATCGCTTTCACTCAATATCCACTCTGAAAGATTCTTTCTATTTTATTAAAGAAAATGTTACAAAACCATTGTAAATTGAGCGAGAAAATGAGTTATGAAATAGAAGTATGATGCATGTAGTTAAATGAGTGCTCAGTTGCGACGGATGATACCAAGAAAGCACAAGCAGACTAAGTCGCGCTAGTAAGATGCGATTCTCATATGTGAATGTTGATTATTAATTTATAGACTTTATTAATTAACTACGCATCTCACTTGCCCTAACTTAATTCTACGCACCTAGTTTTATTCTCATTACTTATTCTAGATTGGTTTGGTACCATTACAATACCAGGCGTGTTTGTTCTGGACAATGACAATTTTTTTAAAAGGTCGATATTTATAATAATTATAATAATAATAATATTTACAGTCTTTATTTCAAACTGAATGCATACATTCCATGGGACATAGACAATACAAAGGAAATAGTGTCAACAAAAATAAATACTGATAAGTAAACAAAAAAAACATACTTTTTTTCTCAAATATGATTTCAATACTCAAGAAAGTCAGCTACATTATATGGTTCTAACTGCACTAGCAGTTCCTTTTCGAATGATAATATAATTAGGTATAGGCAATCTTATAGATTATGAATTACATACTTCCCATACCTAGATATTGTAGAGTTCTTCTTCATTTGAATTAATTAATTACGGTTTAGAATCACAACAAATTTTCACACTTATAAAAAGATAAAATATTTTGCAAGAGTCTTGCGAAGTCTTGCAGCAAGACCAAGACCAATACCAAGGGTGCAAGAACAAGACCAATACCAAGACCATATCGGACTTGGTCTTGGTCTTGCTTTGCGCATCACTACTCGTTACCGTGTCGTAAATTTTACGATTCTTACCGCTTAACATCCCCGAGGTGAAGTAAGAAGGTTGATCCACATTATATAAACAAGACAACCCTTAATTATGTGTATTACGGGTAATATTAATGAACAGTAACAAGTACAGCGATAGTTAGCTAAAAAATGTAATTCCACTCTTTGGTCTATAGAAAGAGATAAATTTTGTATTGAACAAATATGTCTGGAACAGTAGAATCGCTGATCTTTTTTTTTCAATACAATAATAATCACAAAGTTCTTAGCTTAACATTTCGAATATGATTTTTTCTAAATGATCTGATATATTCTTGCTAGTTTTCTCGGTAAGCATAAAAAAGATATGATATGTTAATTAGTTTAGGAAAAATTCTAATATCACTGGGTAGCAAGGCGTCTTAAATGTACCGGATGGACCAATAGGCCGACGTTCCGGCTGAAAAAATAAGTAAACTAGAATTAGGCCAGAAATCTGTAAAGTCTTAGCAGTTCCAACTGTCAAATGTAGGGGGCACCTTCTGATGAAAAATATGAAAACTCGATTTGATTGAGGGTGTCAAATGGAAACATCCAAATATTGTGAATTACTATGAAAACAGATAAAATTCTATACCAAATGACGTATAGTGCATGTCGATATTCTTTGTCTTGCCCTGTATTTCACAAAATTTATCACTGGCAATATTACATTTTTTCACTAGAAAATCAACTACATAGGTGGAGATGGGGTACGGAAAAATGTTCATAAAAACCTAGCTGATTAAAACAACACTTATTTCTACAAACTATAACCAAATAATAATGGAAGTTGTCAGGTCATATTATTTAGGTGTTACCTTGAAAGGGGAAACAGTGGAAGAAAGATCATGATAATATTTTTATCACTAAAACTGATAATGTCCACTTAAATGCTTGAATTGGTTTCCATCGGTTTCTAATGCAAGACGTGGTAGGTAAATTGTTGGTAGACATAACATCTGCTTCCATCACATCCATGGTGATTGTATTTATTGTTTTTTCTGATTTCAATTTTAATCAGTTAAACCAAACCAAAGCTGTAGGCGTTCCTTCATAAGAACTTCCCTACTCAGAATTTAGGTTTTAAGGGCATAATTTAGAAAAATATTTTTCTAATTTTCTTCTCAGATAGCGGTAAAGCAAGTTACTCAAAAGTTATTTTAAGCTATTTTTCTTGGCCCTCTTTATTGATGAACATTTTCTTTGATTATCGAAGCAGCGTAGTGCGTGGCGAACGGTTTGGACGAGTGGACTGATCGGTGATATAGGTGCGTGTTCGAATATCTGTCGCATTGCCTTCTCCTACGGGAACCTATCTAGATAATATTTCCCTTGTATAGCTTCTCTAAAAGGGTGTGTCTTGAGACATATCGGTGGTTCGGAATCCAATTTTAAATGTAAGTCCCCTTGTATGTAGCGACATTTAAATAAGAAGATCAGTACTTATAATTAGATAATATTACTCTGTATTTTTCAGATCACCATCTACTAACAATAATAATAACAAATTATTTTCCAAAAAACACAAATGTTTATAACAGGGAAAAATATTTGAAATGTTATTAAGAAATTATATAAGTATTGGATTTTTTTTAAAATATCTGGTATACACTCCCGAAGAGGTATACAGGATACCTGTGCACAAGAGCGTCGCCAGCCGTTAAGCTTGGGGGCAGTATGAAAGAACTGAAGAGGAAAATCAAAAAAGAAAAGTTTTAATAAAAAAAAACGAACAAAATTGGTTTCTACATAGAAAATCATTTGAAAATAATCTTCTAGGCTTCTTTGTGAATTCGTTAGTAACTTTGATGACAAAATCGTCAGCTTTTGAAAATGTGTGGCCTGTTTTCGTTTCAATTAGCCGGGTGACTGGTGAGGTTTAATCTCTACGGGGATCAGCTGCCTCCCCTGTCCCTCTCTGGCGACGCCCTTGCCTGTGCACAGGTCCAGTTTACAAACAACCATGGCTCAGGCGGGATTCGAACCCGCGCTCACGATGAGCTGTCGCAAGCTACGAACGCACTTCCAGCACCTTAGCCCACTCAGCCATCGTGGTCCCGTGATCGAACGTTTATATACCAACAAACTACACTTTATTTTGAACAATGAATCACCTCCTTAAGTTTTTCGCATTTGATTGAAACAGCCTGTATAATATAAGCTCCAGGGCTTATATAACTCAACTGTAGGTTCTTTACAACTCAGTTTGAATATGCACTCTTTAACTTTATTCTGAAGTATTTTCAAGAAAAGATTTAGTTGCTGAGCCCCAAACTGATATTAAATATTGAAGCTTTGAATATACTAGAGACAAGTATATTGATTTGAGATATTTCAAAGGTAAATCATTTTTTATTTAAAAAAACATATAGTGGATTAGTATACCTCCTTCTTTTGTAAAGCTGGTCAAAAATAAGAACTTTATCTCAAAAGTCCCTACAATGTCAAGAGGTGCTATATGTTTCTAAAGAGAAATTTAGATAGATATCAAAAACAGCAAAATACCGTCACCTGTGCAAATTGTGGGGAACTTTTATGAGTTTTATAATTGCTTTGCTATTCATCATGAGATATAACAGTCGGGACGGGACAGGTGAAATGGATCCTCCTGTCAGACTAATTCAAAAATACCATAATATCCATCCAAAATGCATAAACTATGCAGATGCGATGTAGTATAGGTATAAATATCAGAGCAATTAGCGTGCTTAAAAGTTCAGTCGCGCTCAGTTGATTTCGAATATTGATGGCTGGCCCCCCTCTTTCCCATAGTTTTTTTCTAAATAGATTGGAATTTTCTTTCCACCAATATATAAAGGGGAAACAATGGAATTAACCAGCTGCTCAAGCTAGAATTCTTTCTCAAAACTATATCGATCACCATAATAGGTAGGTATCTGATTGTAACTTTTCATTTATGCGATTCTTTTTTAACTTACCATAAGAATTGCCCCAAAAGTAGAAAAAAGGCGTTAGATATTGCATGATGTGATGAGATGAAAATCTGGTAGTGATTTATTCTGCGGCATCTAGTGGCGAGTTGTCAATGTGGATAGCATTAAAACCATATCCATGAAAAATTACATAGATATATGCAAAAATTCTAGGCACCCTTATAACAAAGTATTTTGAAACTAACATGGTGACAAATTTTTCTTATTTTTTTAATGGAACGCCCTGTATTTTATTCCAAATTCAGAATCTACAGAATTCAAACAATGTAAACTTCTACTGGGTTATACATGGTATTCCAAAAGATATGATCTATTGTATCAGGAAATTTTAATGATTTGAACTTCCTGTATATTAAATAATATAAAATTATTTAACAAAAACTAAGACCGACGTTATTATTGGTGCACTGAAAAATATAAAATAATATTAATTCTATTGGTGCGGGTAATTTTGTTGTTGTGTTTGCAGTTATAGGTAGATATAAATAAGACCAATTCACAGGTACCAGCACCAGTGGAATTAATATTAGTTTGTATTTTCCAGTGCACCAACTGATAAAGTCGGTCCCCTTTTTTGTAAAAAAGTTCAATTTCAGATTTTTCTGTATATTTTCGACAAAAATCGCCCTCTAACGGAATCAGATATTTCAGACTTAAGCACTGCAGTAACTTGGGAACCGTTTATTTTAATGTCCAATTTAAATGTTGTCTCTTCTTTAATTTTGGATTCTAAATATGTTTAATATGGGACCATTTCTCGATACTAAAACGGAGTAATTATGATTACTATACGCGCATATAAACATAAAAAGCACTTAATCGAAATGTAGGTATATACAAGGTTTCCCAAAAGAACTGGAACGGCCAAATAATTCAGCAGCGGCTTCACATAAATTTATAAAATTTAGTATGCGAGAGTTATAAGTAGTACCGGATCTAAATAAATAATATTTGTAACGTTGCGAGATTTACAGTTATGTTCGAATCGAATCGATTTTTAGTTCTAAAAATTCTTAAGTTATGTACTTACTTAACCGATATTAACAGAATTCTAATAAAATTTTGTTAGAATCATAAAATCGTAAATTTGACAACATTGTATTGTAATGGTATACCTATTTAGATCAGGATTGCCAACAAATTTCCAATATTTTTTTTGTTTTATTATCGCTACGATTTCTCCAGATATAGAATTTTTTTTATGTCAAGCCGTTGTTGAAATATTCGGCCGTTCCGGTTCTTTTAGGAAACCCTGTATGTACCTCTTAAGTGCTTTCAAGTGCTGTAGTAATGACCTATTTTTACATTATTACGTAAATTGTGTATAGGGGAAGTTGAAACTTAAACACAATATTTTCTCGATGTTTTCAAATGGATAATATTTTATATCATGGGCAGAAAGAAATTATAATTTTAATTTAATTTTTCTTAAATATTTTCTATACCTAAAATGATTAGTTTTGGATATATTTGAAGTTGCAAAAATTTCAAGTATATCTTTTATTTGTGCAAACTTGAATAGAAACTTTATAAAAGACTGTTACCAATGGATAGAAAAATCTGTTACAACTAACCCTTATCGATTTTCAGTATCGGTAGCAAACCCTGACTAAACAAAATCGAAACCTACAAAAAGTTCAATTTATATTATTATTTAAGCAAGCAGGAAGTTTACAATGTTTGAATCGTACAGAAGTGTAAATTCTGAATTCAGAATAATATACAGGGTGTTTCATTAAAAAAATATAAGATTGTTTTGTCGCCATTTACATAAACATCCTGTACATTTTTAGTTAATTTCAAAACTCGAAGGTTAACAGTGCTTACATTTTTTGTGTACAACTGTTTTTGTTATCTCTGATAATAACAGAGTTATCGACAGTGCAAATACTAAAAACTTGTGCTTGTGCCTGGGATCTGACTATGACACAGCGCTCTACTATGACTATAGTTTGTTTGGCATAAGTAAAGACACAGACATGCATCATTAGATTTTTATAAATTATAAAGAATCCTTATATACTAATCTTATCATAATATAAACATGGTGGAAAAATTATAAATATTTTCACAAAAACGGGACTGACTTTCCCAGTGCTTCACCTCAGAAACCCATGATTTTTTATGAAAAATGTCGTATTTAAATGTTGCCGGAAATGATCTTTTGTTTAATCCAGATAAAATTCACAATTTTCTAAAAAAATACCTCCTCCACCCCCTTTGGGTTTTTTGGGAGGAAAGACATTTTCAACTTTTAATATATTAAAATGGAATCTTCTCTCAGCACTCCTTATTCTAATGAGAAAAGAAGAATATAGTTTTAGATGTTCAGATGCAATGAACGTGAATAGGATTGTATGATATTAAAAAACAACTACAAACAACTATTAAGAATCCCTATTTGCACACAAAATCGGCTCACTTACTGTAACCCTAAGATATATCCCCTCTTCCTATACCCTCCATATACCATATACTTTTGTATAAACATTACGTCTAGAAATTGTTATCTGCATCCATTCAGTTCTTTGACAGAGAATCCTATGGAGGGAAATCATAACACGTTGACACATATATAAATTTCGTTGGCAGAGCTATTGCTATTACTGAACTAGAGCGGGGAAGATATATGTACATAGATAATAAATATGACAATATATACCTTATCCGTGGTATATTAGAAATATGTCTTTCACGATTATATTACCCCGAATCCGTGGTCGTCTGACGCGTGCATTTCGGTGCCAAGCCGTACCAGATTACCTATCTTACTCTTCAACCCCCTTTGGGTTGTAAATCTGTGAAAGGACTTCTGATTATCCGGCCATTTATAATATAATGCTGTTATTCTAGATCAAGCATAGACATAGGTAACTGCGTTCAATTTCTAGATAGATGATAGTTCGAAATTATGAATGTTTGAAAACATTATGTAGATACTGTATGAATCAGATTATAAGCTGACTGGAAATCAAATTTAATTCCAATTATTAATAGGTACTTTAGATTTACTCAATTCGAAACTGCGAAAATATTGCTGCAGTGCATGGAAGTGTTAAAAAATTACCTACAAGCCATGCCTATGAGATTCAAGTGATGTAAGAAATCTTTAGACAATATGACACGCCGTATATGGATTTTAATCTGCAAGAAAAGTTACCTGGTCCTGACATATTCCGTAATCGATTTTAGAACAGCCGGCAAAATCGTGAAACTTTTTTATGATTTATTCTTGAGAGTTTTAGTATACTCTAACATTAAACTTTGTTAGTGAAAGATATTTGGTGTGTGGCTCTCCCAAGGGGTGAACTGGGAAGCCATGATAGTGGAATGGACTGTGGAATGGTGTGGGGTTTTGACAAAGATTGGTTCCTATTAGTCTTTGAGGTTAGAAGCATGTGATACTGTAACGGTTATATTCGAGCTCGAATCCGGCTGCTCATTGTAACGTATCTATACTCTGTGCCCAAAATAGAGTGCAGCGAAGCATAGTTCAATCGCGAGTGGCGACGAGCCGGGCGGAGTTCAATACATAGGCTTTTATGGATCTTTTCTCGCCTTATATAATTGGCATCATTGCATGGTATTGTTGGCAAAGTGTATAGTAAAGCAAAAAATCATGATCTCGCTAAAGTACCAACACCAATAGAATTAATATTATTTTGCATTTTTTAGTGCACCAACTGATAACGTCGATCCAATTTTTTGGCTCTTCTCCATACTCTTTACCGTCCATACTTGACATGATTATTGTAGTAGGGATGTTACTGGAAATCTTTAATGCATTGGTTTACCGTTGTTTTTTTTCTGGGAGGGATTAGAATTAGGTATAAGGAACCAAGAGCTCGCGTAGGTACAGTTTACAAGATCCTGAACTAGATCTGTTCCATACCGAGATCGTATATAAGTACCTACCTACCTGCAAACTATACTGTATCTAATTAGGTACATCAAAATCCTTAGAATAGAGATATGTTCGCGGTATAGTCTTAAGCAAAACATGTTCTTTGGCTACACGATCTTAGTACCCTAGAAAACAAAAAAGAGAGCTTTCCCGAGATAACCTTTGCACAGACAGACTGTTTGAACTCCGGGGGCTCTGAAGCATGTATATCCGGACATCGAAAATTTAATATCTATGTTCACTTACAATTATTTTCTTACATACGTAGCCACTTGACGGTAGGAGTGAAACAAAAAAATATTTAGAGGATGACGTAGACATATTAGTCTATTCTTGTTATCTGAATATGCCTGTTGATATTCTAATAAACATAAAAAAATATACTTTCCAATAATTTGATGTGAATAAAAGTTATACCTACCTACTTTATATTAAAAATGTTTTCTAACCTGGTTTCATAAATTTATCTTTAACGAAGTTAACGTAGATCTTTTATATGAGACTAGTGGTATCTACCTGTGTATTCTAAAAAGTGGGGACAAATGTAATGTGGCTTAATAAGCAATATACCTAACCCTCTCCCAATGAAAATTATTTCTTTGTCGATCGAGCGTGAAATTCAAAATTATGCAATTATTTAGATTACTTGTCACATTTGATGCAAGGGATACGGATCAACGATTTCAGGTGGCTATATTGCTTACAATTTCAACAGCAATAAGCACGTGTTTTCTGAAAATCTAATTTATTAAACGGTGGGTAGAAAAATGTGAGCAGTAGCGGAAGTGTGAGTAAACTGAACGATTACTATAAATATAGTCTTTCGGAGGGTAAAACAAATTATTCAATCCACGGCTGAAGTTTCGTTATGTCTGGCTGCGAAAGGTATATGATTTATGTTTGTAGTTCATGTAAAATTTGTGTTATGAAAAAAAGAGAAATTCTGATTATTTTTTTTCTATTTTATTGGGGTAATTTCTACATTTGGCACCGTCAAAAATCGAACAACAACAAAATACATTGCATTAGGATCTAGAAAACTCTAATAGATATAGGTACCTACTCCGTGGGTTAAGTGAAGAAAAAGTTAAGCAGTTTGATATTATTCTATATCGTGTTGATTTCTATAAAGCTAGCAAACAACTGTAACTTTTTCAACTCTACAATATGGCATTCTTAATATTACCCATACAACGTTTCAATTTCTAGAAATCAATATCAACGTTGTTTTTTTATATGGACTGGAACAAAAGCACATCCTCTATTAGATTTTGTATTTTAGGTCTTTTGGCTAAAACGTCCTTTTTGTGCTCGTGCATTTTCAGATGCAAGCATACAATATTTTTGTTAGTAGACGATGCTTGATGAAAAATGATGGAATTTCAATAATTCATAAATAAATACAATATTATTGTTAATAATAAATTCAATATGATTCAATTCCATTGAATTATGGAATAATGATAAAGTGCTAAATTTTTTTTATAGTTTAAAATTTTCAAGTTGCAAGTTTTTAAGAATTGCAAAATATTTTCTCGCCTCCTTGATCACCAGATCTGTCAGCTCCCGACTTTTTCAAAGTTTAAGTAGAATAGCTAGATTAGCTAGACTTTACCCCTTTTATAGGCATTTAAAAACACATTATTATTACTATCATTATTATTTTCATCTTTGCGGGCTTGTAAAAAAGTGTAGGTAAGTACCAACAAACTAAGAAAGACTGAAAATTTCAGCTGACTAAACCTCAGTTTAATGATGTTATGTTATGCTTAAAAATAAAAGCAATTTGTTTAAACTTCTTATGTAATTAAGACTCAATGTACTATTATAAATAATACTTAATAATTGGTTAGTTGAATTCCATAAATGTAAATTTTTGAAAATCGAAAGCAAAAATAATACCAAATACTTATTATATTTCTTGACCTCGAATCATTTTTCATTAGCATGGCCTGCCTACTAACAAATCATGTACTTATGCTTTCTGATAGAACATAGGTACCTAATGATGGCGTATTCAGTAAGAAAATGTAAAATAAGCATCTTATGTGAATATTAAATAAATTTCTATTTCACACAGGTTGAACTTTTGTTTCGTTTAAATAAAAAACAAAGTTCATGTTAATTTCTATAAAACAAAAATCGAATGATAATATTATAAACGCCATTTCGTAGATCTGAAAAAAATGTGTTTGGGAAGTATGTAGGTTCTATCCGATTTTTGCTAGCTTTTTAGCAAACATAAAAAAATTAAATAAAATATTGCAAGATTCAATTTTTCTTTAAAATATCAAAAATCAAACGAGCTATTGAATTATTGTAAACACGATATAAAAGAATTTCAAATTGGTCAACTTTTTGGGATAATCCGTATCTATTCTATTATCGAGATCCTAATGTTCCAAGCTTAGCTTTGACACACTATATACATACCTACTGTATACATAAATATCTACTTTTGCACTTCATGAGAGATCGAATAATTATTTCAACAATCCACTAAGACTGTCAGTGCGTTCGTGGCCAAAGGTATACCTACCAAAGGCCGGAATTAATCTTTTTTGACCGACCTCAAAAATGGAGGAGGTATACAATTCGGTTGTATGTTTGCTTTTTTTATTCGATTTCAAGTATTTCTTTTTACTTGAAGATGTTTCTCTCGGCTATAAATAGTTCTATTTACAGTTCATTTACATCTTATTACCTACTGATGAAGTCTATCAATCTCCATACTGTGTAATGATGGCACGATAGGTACTTACTTGAGTTTGAAATCATCGATGCTTCAACAGAATTTTTGTTTTAGGTCTGGTCTTATAAAACATTCTCGTAGCAAAATTCCATGCTAAATCGTTGACCATCTTCAAAATACAGGTCTGTCATATAAAGGCAGAGCAGCTTATTTTGCATTTTTAACAAATTAGAGAACCTCTTATGTCCAGCTGTGGCAAATGTTCGCTATATCGCCCATATATCATCATATATAGCATTTCTGGGTGAATTCCAGCAATTTACTCCTTAAAGGATTCTTTAAATTATTCCATTGTTGTTGGCTGTGTTTTAAACACCAACGTTTTTTAATAATCCCAGGATAAAATCAGGTGATCTCGGACGCTATGAATTTGCAAAATGTCTTTAATACGATCTTGAAAAATAGGAGATAACAATCCTTTAACTGGTCGCTAAATTTGCAGGGCTGCTCCATCGTGCAACTATGTTTTCAACCCGTCTTGCTGGTTTTGAATTTGTGGAATCTCGTAACTTTTGTAAGTATCGTTCTGCAGTATCAAACAGTTAGGTACAGATACATCCTCTCCATTTTGTATCTCCTCAAAAAACTATGACCTATTTATTGTTAAAATCAACGGTAAAATCGTACCAAACGGTGAGTGTCTTGTAATGAAGACTTTCTGAACGATTTCATGTCGAAATGGGACTCATTTGTCCATATTAGAAATACGGGATACCGGATTACCTACCATTCGAGTTCAATTTCTATTGTGAAAAATCGTTGGTACCGTACATCGGATTTGGCGTGAAATTATCCAAATCATTGTGGTTAACAATTGCAATCGTTTTGATATAGAATTCAACACTATCTACTAATTGCCGGCGGATTAGTGTTGACTAAGTTTTAATTTTTCTAAAAACTGCAACTTAATCCTTGGTCTTCCTGATCTCGACGGGTCAGTTACAGACCCTGTTTTTCCATCCATATATAAACATTTTGATTAACATAACTGGATAAAATTTTTCTGTGAGTGTGAATTTGGTTACTGTCTTCTTGGCTGGATACATAAAACAAAATTTTTGTCTTTAAAGGTTTTTTCTATTACTTTGGTGCTGTTAATCCAAGCAGTCAGGAATGTATTGCAATCATGTTGAATTTTAGTTGATCGGCTTTCAACAGATGTTTATGTTTCAGAGCCCCCGTGAGTTCAAAAAACCTATTTTCAGCCTTTGGTCTATTTGTCCGTCTATTTGTCTATTTGCCTATGAAGATAATCTCTCAAACGGATGGATCAAGTCTGGTTGTTTTCTTTTTTGTGTCGTGGGGTACCCATCCTACACGCATGTGAATCAAGATAGGCTCTTTGCTCACAATGGTTGCTGCTAATGAACATGATATGTTGAAGATCGTTGCAAAAAGACCTGATCTTACCAATGCGAGTCTCATAGAGAAAAAAAATGCTCCAATAAAATTTCTTATTGGTTTTGTTCTTTTTTACTCATATTCTGGCTAAAGTTTCCGTCATATGAAAATATTTTAATATGACCATTGTTGTTTGTCTTTGGAAGCTGGTAAAAGTCAACTGTCGCACCAATAGCAAGGTTTTCATATTTGGCGGAATAAAGGTACCTTGAGAGCGGTAGGAAAGTCAAGCAGACACGCCTTATTTTTTTTCTGGCAACTGGAACCAAATTTTTCTATTTATATATTATTTAATTTTCATTTGCAGCTTTATAGATACGTGCTGCGTTTCCACTGCGGTTATGTTGATTATCATCTTCAATATTGTTTTGATGTGAACAATACTTCAATTTATATCCAGCGCTCTACAATAAATTATTCGAAGTAGGCTACATAGTGAATATGAGAACATGTCTTCGCTAGCGTCGGGTGGGAATTAGTTCTCGTGTCAAAAACATTAGGTTTGTTCGGACAACCATAGTTAAGTCACGGCATGTTAAGTGCTCTTACGTTCAACTACAGCAATAATAATTACACAAATAAATTAAAGTTTATGCCTCTTCTGTTGAAGAATTGTTTAATTAATACATATTCCACATAAAAAGATAACAGCACTATATGAATGTTTAGTTATCTATATTGATAATAATTGAGATTTTTTTTCATAATCTTGGAATTATCTGTTCCATCATGTTGGACAGTAAATATAAAGGCATTGAGATAAGTAAGTAGGTACACAAAATCAATTAAAATTCATGTAAATCACAGCATAGTTCGAAAAGTTGTGCTTACATATGCAGCTTTTATCTCTTTTTGAAATCTTTTAGAACAGGAATGTTCAAATGATTCAGATTCAAACGAAATGAAAATGAGAATTGATCACTTCATCAATTCATCACTTCCAAATATTAAGGTATGCAAAGTGAAGATCAAACATATTTCTAAGGACATATACCTAGACAATTTATGAACTGATTTTATATGCAAATTGAATCTCTCATTAAGTCGAATCCTACAATAAAAATTTCATAATTTTATAAGTCAAAGTTAGGTACCTACTTTACAAGAACGGGATATTAGGTAACGTTATAAAGTTTATTATAAAATGCAATCTTTTTATTCCGTCATCAACTCATGAGTTACACAAATTGAAGCATCTAACTAATCTCCCATTAGGGATTGATTATAAAATAAAAATTTAAAAATCTTTTAAAAACGATAAGCGATGTTTCAATATTATACAATCTAGAATGATTGAAGTAGACATTTCCATAGTACCTACATAGCACATGAGTTTTTTTAAATCGCTTGGGTAGGTGTGTGGTATGTTTGATTATAAAAATATCCTCCCTTATGTAGCAAGTTATTCTGCTGCGTAGTTATGTCTTATTTGGTTACCATACAAATAATAGACCAATAAAACTAAATGAATATGTATTCCATTATGACGAAAGATTTGTGTCATCAATGTTAACCAAACTACCCTTCTGATTGGTCACACACATAGACAAGTCACCGTTGACACGTGGCACGAGACCATTATAATATAAACACGCCGACCTATCGTGATGTGACACACCTGATGATGAACATCTTTGGTTTTCCATGTTTGCTTATTTTGCTTTGTAGGTAGGTAGGTATACTTATTAACTATTCAAGCCGGTTAACCATGGTCCACATTTGGGGGTGAAAAACGGTGGGCAGGGAAGGCAGTCCTATAAATGAGGAGGTTGGCGGTGGGAGTGGATTGTGTGTGTCTGTGTATGTACGAGAGAGTCGGCCTCCCCCCAAAAAGGAGGAATCTTTTTTCGATACGCCGTGCGGTACCAGGCGCCAGGTCGCATCATGCACCAATGCGAACCGCGAAGACTCCCTTCCTCGTCCTCGTCTCCCAAGCGTCCCTCTGCAGGGCTACTTATTACCTACCTACCGGACTCACAAAGACGCTGGCAAAAAAAAATTGATGGTAGGATTTACAGCAGGGTGTGAATTAAAATATTTTTTTCTCCACACTTGAAAAAAAATCTTGTGGATAACAAAGTCCGAGATTTTTTCTATTTTTCCGCACTTTTATATGTTAAATGTTCATTTTATACGTACTTTATTTAGTAGTAATGAATGTAATGCAAAGAAATGAATGATGCCTTAAAAAAAAAACCTTTCTTTTGAAGCACTTAGATACCTACATATCTATTTAATCTCGATATTTTTTTATAAATTGCAGGTTAATTCTTTTATAAATTTTGAATTACGTATAGGAATTTGAGATAATAGATACGTATACCTTGCCTACCAACATGAATGAGAAGAAGTTTCATTTATGAACGTCTTGTCTTTTTGACCGACGAATCCCAAACGGAGGAGGTATACAATTCGACGGTGTGCTTTTTTTTTGGTTTGTGCGCGCCTTTCATATAGTAATCGTACTTCGATTTTAATGATTTTTGATTCATTTGAAAGAGGAGGCTTGAGAAATGGTCCCATATTCATAAAAACGGGAATCCGACATCTAGTTCCCACCGCAAACCGCCCCCGAAGGGGGTGGAGGGGGCAAATTTTTTCGAAAATTGAAAATCTGCGGTGGTATAATTAAAGATAGGACAATATCCGGAAACGTTTAAATTGAACATTTTTTCAAAAGAGTAACGGTTTTCGAGATAGATGCATTTTAAATTTTCAAATATACCTATTTTCGCTATGTGCAGATGGCGATTTCGGTCGAAAATTGTAAATCTGTTTGCAGCACATAAAAGACATAATTATTTGTAGCAACATTTATAATGAACATTTTATCCTTAGAGTTACGGTTTTCGAGTTAAATCGATGTTAAAATGGTAACAACTAAAATGCTTAAGCGTATTTCCGCAGCGATGTTTCAAGATCTCAATAATAATAACAACTAGGTACAAGCAAAGAATATATGTGGGTAATAGGATAAGTACTATCTTCATTGGTATTAGTGAATGTTTAACGATTTTCGTGACTAATGTTACACTCAAAAGTGTGAAATAAATATTTTTTACAAAAAATTGGACCGACATTATCAGTGAAAAGTATAAAATAATATTAATTCTATTGGGCCAATAGAATTAATATTATTTTATACTTTTCAGTGCACTAACTGATAATGTCGGTCCAATTTTTTGTAAAAAATATTTATTATTCTCGTTATTAACTAGGTTATTAAAGAAGATACACTCTTTTAAAAGAAACACTTCCGACGCATAAGAAAGACACGTAGATACCTGCCTAATATTTAAACGTAGTTAGGTGCCTAAGTTAATTTTTTTTACCGATTTCGCCAGAACGAAGGATGTAGGTATAAAATTTATCTGTACCTACCTATGTGACCCGTAGATACATAGTTGATTTTTTAATCAAATATGCTATTTTGTTTCGGCCCATATTAAAAAACAAGGTCATGATGGTTTCTAAAAAACAAAAATCAGAAATTAATTTTGTAAACTTCATTTTGTAGAGCTGAAAAAGATCCCGCAATTAAATATATGGTCTAATGGCAAATAAATAATATCCTTTTTGCGTTTTGGTGATTCTAATAATAATATTAATAATAATAATAATAATATTATTATATAATATAACCTTATACGGGGTGGTACTAATAAGCCAATCATCCAGCAGTATTTTAGACAAAAAAATATTTGACAAAACCGGTGAAGAGAAATTGCTGGAAATAACTTTTGATTCTCTAGATTTAGAATTCAGAGAAAAAATTATTGTTAAATACTTCTTCTATATTTTTTTAAATGAAGGGTCGGGGAGAATGGGGTAGTGTTTATGAAGAAATGCCTACTACTGTGGTATTTGGAATGCCTATCTTTTTTTTATTTTATACTATTGGTAACTCAAAATGCTTCCTTTTGGTATAAATATGTCCTATACCTATCTGTCATAGAGATTTTTACATTTTTTTTATTATTTGGTTTTCATTGGAATTTGCCTTAGATTGTGTTTTATTATTAACTTGTAGAATTAATACACAGTAGAAGATGGAAAATAAAAATATAATATAAATTCAGTCCATCGTAAAATTGACACCTAAAGGATGAGAACATGTACTGGTTGGCCTAGACAATCCGAATGTAAAAGCAAATGAAACTGTGTTAAAATTTGAAAAATGATTTTTTTGAGACAAGAAATGATTAGCATGATCTATGTTCTGGGCGCAAGTGATCGTAATTGTTTCTTAGCAAGTCGAATTTATGCAAATGTTCCCGAATGCTAAACGTCATCCTAATAAGTTAGCGTTTGCTCGACTGAAAAAACGATTTGAAAGAACTGGATGCGTCGATTACAAACAAAAATTGGAAAGGCAAAAAAGGACCATGAATGAAGAAAATGAATATCTTGTCCTTCAAGCTGTATTTGAAAAATACCAGTGTTTCAGCTAGACAGATAGAAAAAGAGATAGAGATACCATATTCAAGAACTGGAACAAAATGATTTTGAACGAAGACTTGAATTTTGTATATGGGCATTACAAGAATATGGAGAAAATGATGACTTTTTCAACTATATTTTATTCACTGATGAAGCAACTTTCCACAAAAATGGCTACGTTAACCGACATAACTTCCATTATTATAGCCACCAGCATAGGTGGCCACTTAACGTGTGGGCTAGTATAATCGAGAACCGCATCATTGAACCATTCTTTTTTGAAGAAACAGTTAATGGAGATACTTTTCAAGATTTTCTACAAAACCGTTTCCAAGAGTTGACGAACTACCATTAAATGTCGTGAGGCGGATGTGATTACAGCTAGACGGCGCACCGGCACATTTTAGCTGGCAAGTGAGGGAATTTTTGACGCTAATTATGAAAATGAATTGATCGGTAGAGGAGGTCCTATATCATGGCCAGCAAGATCTCCAGACCTCCCAAAATTAGATTTTTTCTTGTGGGTTTTTTTAAAAGAGTAAGTTTACCAGACGCCACCTACTACTACAGAGAAGATGAAAGTCAGAATAAGAGATGCTTGTGCAAGTATTAAAGCCGCAATGCTCGATACGATCAACAGTTCCTTTGAGAATCGGCTGCGAGTATGTATTGAAAGAAATGGTGGCCATATTGAACATTTAATCTAGTAATTTCACTGGTTCCTTAATTTGTTTTCTGTTAGAAGTATTGCTCTTTGTGTCAAGTATTTATCAAGCTGTTTATTATACAGCAAAAAGTGAAGTTACATTTCTTAAGAGTTTTTCAATAATACGATAATGTAGGTACATATGATGGACTGAAGTTTTATTTTATTTTAATTTTCCATCTTCTACTGTGCATTAATTTTAAAAGTCAATAATAAAACACAATCTAAGGCAAATTCAATTCAAAAACAAAAATGTAAAAATCTCGAAAACTGTGACAGATAGATATAGGACATATTTATACCAAAAGGAAATATTTTGAGTCACCAATAGTATAAAATAAAAAAGATAGACATTCCATTTGAAAAATTAATATATGATGTTTTGTTTTTTTTAATTTCTGGCACTTATCTGGGACACCCTGTACACCGGAGGCAACTTTTGTTGACGCAAAAATCATAATCCTGTATCAAAAAGCAAATGGGACATGACAAAATGGCGGATAACAGAGAAACTATCAGACTTAAGTATAGTACATAAACTATGCCTAGAATTACCAGCAGAATCCAAATATGTAAAAATATACAGGTCGTCCATAAGAAAAAAACATAACATGATTCTTAAAAAAAAATTAGACATCCTGTATTAATGAAAATAATTTTAGTTTATGCAGCTAATCGTGCTGCTCTACTTTTATATTTGATTTTTTTTCTATCAGTAGCCGTTATCAAGGTATCAACCGAGATCGCACTATGGGGACACCCTGTAGGTATATATTTTTTTCAATATTAGATTTTTCGACTATAAAATTATCAAATACACAAAGAAAATGTGTTACGGAAATATGTAAATAAATATCATCATTAAAACAACCCGTCACTAACTAAAAACTTAAAATAATATTGGAAATTGGCAGGTCATATATTTTGGAAAAAAGTACAAGCTAATGTCTTTATGAATGAAACTGGATTTCCACTTTCCAAATTTTGGAATTGTCATCTAAACAGAAACGTAGGTACTTTTTGTTGCGTTTTAATGCATTCTATCTGAGGCAACCATAGTTGTTTCTGATTCTATCATGTCATCCTGCGTGGTTGGTGAAATTTTTTGCTTAGAAGTTAAATAAGGAATGGTGATATGGCTTGAAATGAAAATATTATTCCCTTCTGATCCATTCATTAGTGTAGAATCACAAATTAATCTCCAACTTACCTCCCTGGAGAAGTGCACAGGACATCTATTAAACTGAAATATCCATATTTCTTCTTATTCAACTTCTTAAACAGTGTGAATCAATACTAGTTATCCACGTTTAGGTATGCGTTTTTACTTATATATCTCGAGACAGACAACCGATAGCGACAAGCGCTTTCCAGCATTTTGTATACAATTTAATCTGTTTTCACTTATTATCTCCCTAGAGCTTAAATAATTTCCGAATTTTTTTAAGAGGTGCAATTTTCTTTAAAAAAATTGCAACCGCGAAAAAAAATACGGAAAATAATTCAAGCTGGCAGGAGATTCGGTACTAAACTTTTATAGTAAAAATTATATTTAAAAGTAAATACAATTTTTGACAGTTTACAAATAAATATTTGTTAAAAATAATCTATAGTCGCCTTCCACTTAACGAAAAATGAATTTATCAACGACAAACTAATATATGCTATGTTACTCGGATCCTAGAAAAAATCATGTCATAGAGACAGCCGTTTTTTTAAAACGATAGGGCATCCGTGTTTGGTGAATAAGAGAGAGACAAACATAAAAATTTCAGAGGCTACAAAAATGTGCTGGTTGCCAAAAAATGAGTTTTTTTGTCACTGTCATCTTGAAATAATTTCGTACATATTTTGACAGATCTGTCAGTTAATGTTAAAAATATGGTTATTCATTGCCAATCTGTCATTAGGCTTGTCAGTTTACAGCTTAGACTAGGAATTTCATAGTCTTCGGTTTACAGTAGGATCTTTAACCTATTTTATTAAACTTTAACAGCAAATCAGATGTTCCCAATGCGCCATACTGGTTGTTACATTACATAATTGTTTGGAACCTCTGATGCAAACTGGGGAAATTATCATTTATTAATTTCGAGACCGATTTTTTTTTTCGAAAAATTCAAGTTCAGCAGTTCAAGCAGCCTGTAAAAATCAAAGCATTTGATTGGCTTAAAACAACAGGTATACAATTTTCACTTATAATCTCTCTGGAGCTTGAATAATTTCAGAAAAATTTCTATAGGTGCAATTTACTTTAAAAAATATCGCGAATGAAAAAAAAATACGGAGAATAATTCAAGCTCGCAGGAGTACGAAAATTTTTCCCAGCCACACTTATTAACAATACACAAAAAATCATGTAATAGTAGGTATGTAATGTAAAATTAATATATTTGTGGTTTGAAATAATTTCAAGTGAGTTTGCCTCAGTACTTTTTCTCTAGCGGACTATGGATTTTGACAAACTTCGTATCGTTTCGACATACTTATAACCGCACAACCTCAAAATTACCGGAACCAATAAAATAAACATTATTGATATCAAATGGTATTGTGGAAATGTTCTGAAGGCGCCAAGTTTAAAATCTATTTGAGATACACAGGTATCAAATTTATTTAGAAAATTTGTGTCTACAGGGACCATTTTCCATTTTATAAGCCGAACGATGACAGATGGAAGAATTCAGTGAGGCATAACCTTTCAATAAATCCACATTTCCGAAAAGGGGGAAAAGCTGTTCAAGGTGCAGGACATCTTTGGACGATAGCTCAGCGAGATGATAGAAAATCATGGCAAATTGTAAGTGACACATTATTCATAGATATATATATATAATCATATAGATTATTCCATTGGTCTAGAAACAACGGATGAATCAATTTATGCGCAATACCTACAAAGACACCAAAACCCAAGAACAAGAATCCTTCGATAAAGAGCTTCAAGCAGCTACTGAAAGTATACTGAGTGAGATTGATAGGCAAACTGTTAATAAGGTAGGAAGCTCTTCAAGTAAGCTCTGTTAAGCTAGAAACAATCGAAACCGGTATGGGAATCCAGATTTTGTTGCTCGACCCGAATATGAAAAAATCCAGTTACTACTATTTTAATATGTAAGATAGCAGAGAAACCACCCGAAAAATATTTTTTGTGTTCAATAACAAGGTCTTAAACAAATAATAAATAGATAAGATATTCATTTACTAACCTGTAGGTAATCAAGTTTTTTTGTAGACGCTATAAAATAACACCATTTTCTCTTTCAATTTTCAGCATGGATTTTCTGTTAGATAAGTCACTTAGTGCTTGAATAACCAACAAAAAATATAAATAAATATATGATTTTATAATAACTACAATTTCTCTCTTAATTTTCAGCATGGACTTTGTTGCTCATTAGATAAATCACTATTAGTGCTCAAATAACCAGCAACAAAATTTAAAATATCGAGTGGTTTCACTGCTATCTTACACTTGAAATAGTATGTACCTAACTTAATTTTCTCAAAACTGGTTCGAGCAATTAGGAGTTCATTAAAAACAAATTCCCATGCCGGTTTCGATTGTTTCTGCTAACTTAACAGAGTTCCTCCAAATATTCAATAATCTACATAAAAGTTACTATTCCAAACTTTTTCAACCTCATTTTAGAATGACGAAAGTGTACAGACGAACGTGGAATGCAGCAACAATATTGAAGTCGAATACATTAATTTAGGTGAGGTGCCTAACGGTTTAGAAGGTGAGTTTTAAAACGAAAAACAAAAAAAAAACGTAATATGAATAATATTTTTATTTTTCATGTTGCCTTACTAATATAGAAACTCTAGGTAGGTCATAACAAGTATGAGCTAAATATTTGCTTCTTGAAGTTAATTTATTTTTTATGTGATATCAATAATTTTTTTTAACGAATATGCAACCAAAGTAGGTATGTAGGCTGAAAAATTGCATGTGTCCATAAATGCTAATCACAGATTGGGCACAAATGCACATAAATATTATATGCAGGGTTGGCAAATGCAAACTTTACACCCCGATGTATTGACTTTAAAATCAAAATAGTGAAAATGCTCGGACCCGTCGATTTTTGTTTTAAGGGCAACAACTTTGCTACTTTTTCAGTCCCATAACTCCTACCCCCTAACGGGGGTAAACACAACCCCCTGATTTTAAATAGGGATGAGGGGTATTGCTATACCTTATTTCAAAGATCTCATCGAGTACTACCTGACCTTAAAATTTTGCTCAAAAGATTCCATCTATAACGAAACGATAAGGTAAAATATTTGTAATTGACCTTGAGGAAAATTATTGTTATCAGACTGGGATTTCAGAATTTATTTATTTTCTTTTTTTGGTTCAAAACAGTTGAGACCATACTATTTACTCCTTTATTTTCCTGAGTTCATCGTGAATTTTTACGAATGTTACCACCGTTTTAACTCGCTGTTTTCACTAGAATAAAATGGTATATTCCGTAGAAGAGAGGGTGGAAATTTTCAAATTGTTGTTAAGGATGACGACTCTGTGCGAATAGCAGTTAATTTATTTAACGAACGTCAGCCTGGCAGAAATGTCTCCACTACTTACGTTTTATAATTGCAACTAATTTCCAAATTTGAAGCTACTGGTTCAGTCGAAAATAAAAAGAGGGTGCATGAAAGAGACGAAGCAATGGAAGTGGCTGTTTTAGGTCATGTAGCAATGGATCCGACCGACTAGGGAATTGTCTGACGCATCTGGTTTATCACGCACAACAATAAGGAGAATCCTTAAACAACAAAAATGTCATCCTTTCAAGATATGATTGGTTCAGGAACTGCATGGGGATGATTTTGATCGTCGACTCGTTCTGTGAAGTGATCAGTGAAAATATTAACAATAATCAATATTACATGTTCGATATCTGTTTTTCAGATGTGTTCATTTTACCTAAACGGAACTGTGAAATAAATAGGTATTGTCATTATTGGTCAGACGAAAATTCTAGACTATTTCATGAAGTGCATACTCAACATGTACAAAAAGTAAATGTTTGGGCAGGTATTTATGGAAATAACATAATCAGCCCCTTTTTTATACCAGGTAACCTCAGTGGCGAAATTTATCAGGATTTATTAGAAAACACTATTTATCCAGCCTTCGTGCAAGTATTGGGGAATGAAGAAGACCATCATACGATCATTTTCCAGCAAGATGGTGCACCACCTCATTTTGTACAACCTGTACGTCAATTTTTGGATGAAACTTTCCCTCATAATTGGATTGGAAGAAGGGGGCATATTGAGTGGCCACCCAGGTCACCTAATCTGTCTCCTCTGGACTTTTTTCTTTGGAGTCACCTGAAATATAGGATTTATGCTAACGTGCCCGATTCACTGGAAGATTTTCGAAATCAGATAATAAATGAATGCCGTCAAATTACACCTGACATGTTGCGTAATGTACGGGAACGTTTTGAACAGAACTTATTTTACTGCATGGAAGTGAATGGTGATCATTTCCAGCATTTAATAAACTAATAGAAAAAGAAGTATTTTGTTGGTTTTTAAGTACACTTAGTGTTCTCATTGACTCTTTCCCTATTTCAGCTGTCATTTTGTTATCGATGAAAATATTCAAGCCAAACTTCAGGATTGGATAATACTCGATGAGATCTTTGAGATAAGGTATTGCAATACCTCTCATCCCTATTTAAAATCAGGGGGTTGTGCTTACCCTCGTTAGGGGGTAGGAGTTACGGGACTGAAAAAAAGTTCCCCCAAGAATTAAAAATCGACGGGTCCGAGCATTTTCCCATCTTTTGATGTACATTCGTTAAATCGGTATGTAAAGTTTTCGTTGGCCCACCCTGTATAGGTAGTACATAGTACATACACAGTTGCCAAATATGCAAGATATAAATAAATTGTACCTACATAGTCAAAAATTACGTTGGATATAAGTGACATAATAAACAAAATTAAGAAAATAATAAGTGATCTCATGAAATTAACATCAGAAGGTTCAAACTCAAATAACACTAGTCGCAGTTTTGATTTTAGAAGCTTGATTAAATCATAAAACTCTCATTCAAAATCAATGAAAATTTTACCAGACGTTAAAAATGAGACGAACAAAAGGGTCATGTAGATACAGTGAAGATATTCGATAGTTTTTTTTCCAATGTGCAAAGTCCCCTCGATTCAAACAGAGGGGTGTTATAAGTTTAACGTTGGTATTTGTGTGTTTGCCTGTGGCATTGTAGCTCCCAAACGGATGAACCGATTTTGATTTTTTTTTGTTTAAAAGATGATTTGATTGAATATATTCGTAGCTATATCAGTAATCAACTAATATTAGTCACAGGTAAGTTGGTAGACCTGAAATTCTCAACGTAGACAAATCCGAAATATTGACACTGATTAGAATCAGCTGATTTAATAGGTAATGTAAAACATTTATCACATTTGACGTTCAAAATAGTTGACATAAATAAACAAATTTCTGATTGGTTTGGTAGGTATTGACGTCGCGTAAAAAAGATGGAAAGGTATATCTACTGAAAAATATAAGATATGCCATGCGGTAGATAAAAGGATTTCAACGATGAAAACAACTACTCGGTGAGCTAACTAATATCCCAACCTGCATATCATCGCTGGTAGGGCAACATGTTTGAGTTGTTATTTAACACAAATATTGCCATAACTTCTAAAAACTTTACATTTCATTATCTATAATACGTCACAATGGAACCAAGAACTAGATTGCTGCAATTTAGATCTCGTTAGATCTCATTAGCAGAACATATGCTAATCCGGGATGTGTCTGAAGATTCAGTTTTTTTTTAAGGCGGGGCTTAGGAAGTGTTCAAAAGACGAGCTGAGCATTGTAAAATCATTGCTCAGAACAGTATCGGATTTTAACAGACTAAAACATTTTCCCCACCGTGTTCCTACTTCGCTTCCTCCTGGAGCTAGAAGTTTAGCATCCCTCCCTGTGTCACCTCCACAATCATCTCCTTAGGTGAAACTTTTGTTGCACTTCAGCTGCAGATCCTAACTTCATTTCGTGGCGAGTTTTCTCTCTTCACCTCAAATTGGCGTAGTTGGTGCCTTGGCCGCTTGTGCTTGTCGATTAATCTTCTGTCATAATCGACTAACATCCTGAGCTCTTTTCCATTTTATCCAGTACCGGGATCCATCCTAGGTCCTTGTATAATCTTATGTTACTTACGTAGTAGTGCGCATTTGACGATGCTCTTAGAGCTTTGTTTTCTTGTGCTTGTATTCGCTTCTTCTGAACTTTGCAGGCGTACCACCACACTACGCACTAGTATGAGTATTAGTATCGCCTTTATTAGTGCCAGATTCTTATTCAGTGACATTTTGCAGTTCTTCCCGATTAGCTATGTATAGTAGAGGAGACGGGACTGTACCTTGAGGTACTCCGGTTTCCATAATACCTACGCGTGTTCGAAGTGGTGCCTCCGATTTTCACGTGGAACGTTCTTCTAGTCAAGCATGTCAAGTCTATTAACTGGAGAAGTGGAGTTGGAACTCCAAATTTGTCCATTTTATAGATTAGACCGTCGTGCCAAACGCTGTCGAATGCTTTTCCACATCTAGGAATTGTATCCCAGTTAATCTTTTGTTGTTAACTGCATTTGCTGCGAATTCTATGAGCCCAAATGCTTGCAGACCTGTGGCGAGGCCCTCGCGGAAGCCGAACTGTTCCTCTGGAAGGATGTCTAGCACCAACGTGAAGTCTTTGAGTCTTCATAAGATGACTCTTTCAGCTACTTTTCTGATGGAAGGCATTAGGCTTATGGCCTGTAGCTTCAATTTCTTCATCTGTGGTGGGTTTGATTTCTACTTCCTTCGCGACCACTAGTTTCGAATATTGTTTGCCGCCCCCACGAGTTTTCCGAAAGCTGAGTCGAATGTCGAATCCTACCATCCACATTTTTCGTAAATTGGCTTTGTTGGCTGTCAACTAGTGCCATACCTTTGTCTTCTTTAGTATATACAATTCCATTTTCCGTCCCTAATGGTGGTATATCTTTTTTTCGTTTCCTGAGGATCTTTTAAAGGTTCCAGAATTCTCTTTCTCTTGGTCGAGATCTTCAATTTTCTTGTTCCAATTGCGATTCGCATTTTCTTAGAGGCCGTCTTGTCCTAGTTTTATTAGTCTTCTCTATTCTCTTCTGTTTTCCGCTGACGGGTATTCCATTGCTCTTTTCCGCGCTTTATTCTTTCTTCTGATTAGTTTCTTCAATTCATTTGGTAACTCACCGTGCACTTTTCTCACTCTGTTGATTTCAACACTTGACACTGACACTAATGCACTTTGTATGCCTTCTTCTAATTTACTGATGTTTTCATGTGTGACTTTTATTGTTAATTCGTGTTTCTTCTTCAGTTTCATTAGACGTTTGAATTTTATCCAGTTTGTAATTCTTGATGGTGTATTTTCTCTATCCTCTTTGAGTTTGGCGGTACCCAGCTCAATTAGGACTGAATTAAGAGCTGACTGAGGGATCCTTCCATTAAATTGGTGAATAATGCAGGTATACTTCCTGAAAAGACCACACACACAAGTAGTGTGACACTTTTAGCGCCACCTAGACGTTAGAAGTTAAAATTTGAACGCGCCCATATTATTAACGTTAATAATACCATATCAAAGATTAAATACACCGCTGGTAGAAGTTACAGCAATATTTATGTCGAGTAAGAACTCGAACATATTGCCTAGCGATGATATAATTCAATGCGGGTTGGGGTATTAGTTCACCGAGTAGTTGTTTTCATCGTTGGTAGTATATGTGGTTACTTTGAAATCCTTTTATATACCGAATCGCCTATATATATATATCTTATATATAATAAGTAACGTCGTAATAAAATACGACGTTTGTAGACGTCAATACTGAGTGAGTTATACATGTCAAATGATATCGGAAATATAAACGGCAGGTCATCATAAATTTATTTAATTTAATGTAATTGTAACATATAGGAGGTACCTTTATAATTACTACACTCCTTGGCCAGCTTTTACTGTGCTAAATCTTATATTCCTTTGTGAACGCATTATCTATTCTTCAACTGGGTTCTCTTCACGTATTAATATATACCTAGAGAAGGTTTGACTGTGATGTTCGCATTTTTTGATACATGTAAAGTGGACTTATCCATTAATCTGCTACTAGTTAACACACTCAACGTTCTTGAAAAACATCACTTCTAAGATCTAGACGCACTAGTAAAATAGATACAGTTTCCCCTCCAAAATAAGGTTTGTACAAAATCATTTGAGAACAATATTCGACCATGATTTTTGTGATGAATGTTTTGCATTAATGTTGTCTTGATCTTGTGCCTCAATGAGTCCCAAAATAACTGGGTATGCAGAAATAAAGCGCAAAATGCTGCAAAACTCTTACAGGTAAACAAATGATTTGAATGAACCACTCCTTTTCTTCAATTAGGTGCAACAACAAGCTAATATTTGGAAAAATTTAAAGTTTCATATTTTTTAAATTTTAGTCTAATTTTTATACTTTTGTTTAGCAGTACTGACTGGTTAATCACTATCTTTCTAGTCATTATAGAGGGGTGGCATTTAACCAAATCCTGTATCTATATATAAGATAAAATTATCTTTATCTAAAACTATCAGGAACATTTGAAAAGATATATTTGAAATACCACCATATATTAAATTGTTGCGTTGCTTTGCACCTGACTATTTATTATGTACCTAGATGAAATTTTATATTTCGTTAATGTTTCTATCCTAGATTTTCTAACGCCACCAGTTTCTAAGCAAGAAATTGTCGATGAATGCGGCTTGGGTAGTGATTTTTTCATAACAGACATCAACCCACAAGCTTTGGGTCTCAATTTGGTGGAATCCGAGGCAATTTCAGAGGATATGTACGAAGATGTGTTTGAGTATTACGAACTGAAGAAATAATAATTATTAAATAGGTACCTACTCTAATTTATTGTGAAGTGAATTTGATTTTGATCGCATCTTTATTTTGTTCAAAATAGTCAACGATTAGTGGAATAGGACGGGATCATATTATTATGTATACTTTCAATCAACATTGGGATAAAAAATTAAAAACTATGTATGTTTGGAAGAAGAATAATTGCTATTAGCTTTTAGATACATCAATTTTTTTAGTAAATTATCATACCTGCTCTTTTTTGTTGAATTGTGATTTTTAATTATCTAAACATAATTTTAACGAAGTGTACTTATATCAGTCCAAATTTGGATGCTAATATAAACATCCAATGTGGCGTTTCCCTTAGAGCTTAGTGTATATTGACGATATAATTAATATAATTGATATTTTTATACAACAATATCATTTACAATAATGCTTCAAAAATGTGTCTCTCTCTATACATTGTAAAGTCTTGTTTCTCGAATAAACTCAATAATCTAGAAATCTAGTCAACTGGTCCCTTCATTTTCTAAGTATTTAAAAGAAAAGAACATGTGACAAATTTAAAAGTTGTTGGTAACAAAGTATATAAATGAACCATTTTGTTTTGCTGTTTTTTATAATTTCTTATAATTTTGGACATTTCATTAATAGACCAGAAAACATTTTATCCTAAAAAGTGTTATAGTCTGATAAGTTGAATAAACTAATAAACATTTCTTGGTTGTGAAGTTTTCTTCATTCTCCTAAATAGCTTTGCCATAAGGGAATCAAGCTTATCGTCTTCTTAAAATGACTTACCACATGTCCATGTCCACAGCCTCCCTAGTATTTATTTTACTTAGTGTTAAATCCTCGAAAGTTTTGTGCCAAAACCCTAGGAACTATCTTAGAAAAAAAAGTAGTGGGGCTGGAGATACGACAGCTCCCCCACTTTCAATTTTATAAATTATTTTTGGACTGAAGTTTTGTGGCCCAAAGCAATAGTTTTGTGCTTAAAAAACCGCCCTCCAGCGCCATTTCAGTTTGGGGTGCTGGGGACATGATTGAGAAAAATCGATATTATATAAAATAAAATAAGTAAATAAAAACGAATTTCGCCGGAGAAATCGTGTTCATAAGTGAAGAAGCAAACGCACTGATGACCCTGGGTACTACTCCAAAAGAAGTCGTTTTATAACTTTCCATCAATGTCGAAATTGGACATTTTTCAAAATAATTTACAGTTACAGCACTGGGAAACTGCAATATCGTTACCGCCTCATTTTTAAATCGCTGAATATAAGTGAACGTTTAACTATTCGCATGACTAATGAATAAAACACTCAAAAATGTTTAAAAAAATTGGACCGACTATAGTTTGAACTACTCAAAACAAGGTTAATTCTATTGGTGCTGGTACTTTTCAAGTTGGTAAGAAAAGTCATCCATTCAAAATTACCACACCAATAAAATTAACTTTATTTTGATTATCTCATTTCACCATAACTAATAAAGTTGGTCCAAAAATTATTTTTTTCTAATTTATTTATTAATTGAAAGTAGGTACGACTAACGAATGAAAATAGCTACATTTCTTTGAACCTGTAAGTATAGTGAAAACATCAACTATTTTTCACCGACTTCAAAAAAAGAAGGAGGTAGGTATACAATTCGGTTGTACCTATGTTTTTACATGGCTGTTCCGTGTTTTGCATACCAAATTTTTTGTTTCATTTCAAAGAGGAGAATTGAGAAATTTTCCCATATTTAGAAAAACTCAAATCCGAAATCTCCTTCCCTCTGAAAATCTGAGACGGCAGAATTAAAGAAAAGACCATATCCGGAAACGTTTATATGGAAATTTTGTTCAATAGAGTTACGGTTTTCTAGTTAGGGCAATGCAAAAGAATGAAATATGTGTATTTCCGCTATGTGAAGGGTGCCATTTTTTGACAAAAAATGAAAATATGAGACGGCTAAATTAGAGAAGAGATTTATATGTAGCAACATTTAAGTTGAACATTTTTCAAAAAAGCTACGGTTTTCGAGTTACAGCAGTGGTAAAGTCTGAAATATCTGTATTTCCGCCGCGATGTGTTGAGATCTCTGAATAATAACAAGTACAAACAAGGAATATACATGAGTAATAGGATAAATACTATCTTCTTAGATATTAGTGAACGTTCAACGATTTTCATGACCAATGTTACACTCAAAAGTGTGAAATAACTATTTCTTACCAAAAATTGGACCGACTTTATTTGTTGGGGAACTGAAAAATACAAAATAATCATAATTTTATTGGTGCTGGAGTGCTGATACTTTTGAAGTCGGTGCCAAAAGTCTTCAATTTAACTACAATTGCACAACTTCAAAAGTACCAGCAACAATAGATTAAATATTATTTTGTATTTTTCAGTGCCCCTACTAATAAAGTCGGTCCAATTTTTGATAAAAAAATATTTTATATCGTCTTTTTAGCACCGAGAAGGTCACCTGCAAACTTTATATATGATTCGAACAAAGGCGTAGGTTGAGTTAGTTTTACTCCAATTTAAAGAAGGTTAGTTTTAATGTTTCAACCCGCTATAAAAACAAACCTCTTTCTTATCTCTAAGTCACTATACCAAAAATCGTAGAATCTATTTTAACGTAGCATATCTTTGAGACTTACACATTTTAGATGATTAAGCGCTGTATCAAAACAACATTCTTCAACTTCATTTGGTAGATGAACTTCAAAACGTTGTCTTTTTCATTAGCTTATCAAAGGTCTTAGATATTGTTTTCCATACGATCCTTCCCACTAAACTCTCTACCCTCTGAAATAAGCATGGTCCATAGCTCCAGCTATGCATTGTAACCTCCCGTATCGTTGATAGCGAGTACGCATGGGAGGCATTATATCATGATTACATCCAAGGAAATCGAAGTTCTAATAGGGGGTTCGACAGACTTGGAGATTTTTTTTACTGTTCATAAACAATATTGTATCATTTCAGCGAATGATTTTTATATGCCAAAGGCCTGAAGTAATCTCATGGAGACTGAGCTTGACAGTCTCGTTTCACTGTTAAGATTTTTTTTTAACTTAATGTCAACAAGCGCAAGATGAGCTCCTAGAAACAAGTAATCATGCTCTTACCAATTTTCTCCAAAACACGACGATAAAATCAATGTTATGGTGTATTGTTCAATAAGGATCTCAATTGTTGCAGAATTATCTGTTGTCCCACCTATCACAAGAGCAGAAAAAAATCTAAAACAGATTTTCGAGGTATCTTCTCTTTCAGTAGAGCTTTATCTGGGACATATCATACGAATCAAGTATCTATTAGTGTGGACTATAGGCACTTGAAACCAGTAGACACAAAAATTCTCTATTATTCTTCCATAATCTGGTTCGCGAGAAAATCAAGTGCAAGAAAGTGCCAAGTATAGGATTCCTGTTAGAAGTTCAAGGATTACACAATTCAGCGCAGAAATCGTACTAACTGTGGAATCGGGTCAGATTATATCCAAATAGGTATCAATCTACATCGTAAAGTATAAAATATTGATATCTTTCAACTGTTACTTGTTATTACATGCATGTACCTACCCTATATTATCTATCTTGGTACCATTGGGAGCCAGTTGTACTGATGATTTATGAATAGATGGATACATAATATATTTTTGAGAAAATATTTCAACATAGCATTAATATTGTCTCCTGCTTACAAAATTACAAAGAAGAATTTTTGCGTTCAGAATTTTACCGGATTTTCATGACAAGTTCCATCTCCTTTTTCCAGCTTTGTTGTCAACGCATAACAATAATTACTAATAATTTTCGCCTCAAAATGACTTGCTTATGTGAGACCGAAAGTGTTGCAATCTCTGCATACTTAGGCCGGATTTCATAATGAATCTCTTATGGGAGATTAGTTAATTCTTCAATTTGTTTAACTCATATCTTGATGGCGGAATAAAAATAGTGCATTTTTAATAACTTTTACGTCAGTCACCTTATCTTTCGTTCTTTTAAATTAACTTTGAATACCCAATCAAAAAGATTATGAAATTTTTAATGTTGGATTAAAATTAATAGGAGATTAATTTGATTATGAAATCGGTAGTATAAAATAAAGTCGTTAAGGTCTGTTCTCATTTCTGTTTACTCTCGGTTACTTCTTTTAAACCGCGCAATGGAATTTGATACAGTTTTCGCAATCATTTAGAGATTTTTTTGCAGATACCCAGTTGACATGTACAAATATTTTCTAATTCAGTTTTTTCATGGCAGGGAAAATTCTAGGTTTCTTAATCAAGTCGTTAAAAAATCTGGATCACGTTGGCTAAACCTTAAAATATTCATTAAAATGATTTACTAAAGAATTTTTTGGGTCAAAAATCCTAGAGAAAAGTCCGCGACGGCATATGTCATAATTACTATTTATATTCCTTTCCCTATCCTAAAGGTTAAGGTGCCAAAAGGCTTCTACCTAACCACAATTATTACACAACTTCAATAGTACTAGCACCATTAGAATTAATATTGTATTTTTCAGTGCACCAACTAATAAAGTAAATAAATTATTAGAATAGATCAAAGGGAGCAATAAAACTTTTATATTCATCATTTTCCTATCTTAGCGATTTCCATTACATAACAGCAATCCTGTATATGGAATAATTAGGGAAACATTTTTCGGGAATAATTTTTAAACAAATGTCAGTTATCTGAACATTCATCGAACCAGCTCATTGATAATGGATGGGAAGTAAGTGATAGTCAAAAATATATCATTTTTTATAATTTTCAATACAAATTATAAACATGATTTAAAATACTGTACACATACAGAGCAAAAGTATATAAGATTCATCAATAAATTTTATTACCTTTGATATGGCATTCATAGATATGGATAAAAAATCTCATTAAATATAGCACACTTCATAAAGAGAACCTAATAACTGCTTGAGACAATAAAAATATTCATAGCTGCCATTCTCATAGAAATATAATATTTATATATATATATATATACAAATCTTTTTTACACTGACACTTTCCATTTTTAAAATAGACAATTCTCCTCCAATCTCAGTTTTCCATTTTTTTTTATTACGCATGCCATTTTTATTGTTACTATCTTTTTTTACCTTAAGCCTATCCAATTATTTTCCTAGCTTTACCATTGCAGAATCTATATTTATTTTAAAAAATATTCCATCTTCACAGAAGACACAAAATGTGCCAGTGTGATACAACAATTTATATCAACGATTCAGGATAGTCACAAAATTTATTGTATCTTATTATTCTCGAATATCGTCTATTTAATAATAATAATAATAATATAATAAAAAATAAAAAGCTACCGAAACATTGCGAGTGTGTACTTATCGAATAATTTCCAAAATAAAAATAAAGAGACTACAAATTAGAGATCAAAAATCATTGCCACTTGTAATGTTAAGAATTACAACCCATTTTTCATTTCGGTATATTATTATCGTCTGTATGCGAGATACAAGCTAGAGCTTTCTAAATTTTGAATGCTTTTTAAAGATAGCCAGTACATTTATCTGAAATTAAGGTTTGCCTAACCATACAATTATGATGTCAATCAGTTAAAAATATTATTGAGAAATTTATAAAAAAATAAAAAATATCAGTAAGTACTGTTTGTACAATACACAAAAATATTCTACCCTGAAACTGGGGAAAGAACCAGTGGAGTAAATAATAAATTGTAGACTTATTCAGGTAATTTTAATTGAGTATTTTGTGTATACAAAAATGTAGTATGTAGTATGTTGTTTTTTGTATTCTGTAATAGGCTTGTCTGTGACAGATTAACTTCAAGATTTTCATTTTACCATTTGACATCTAAATCCAGTGTTAGGAAAACAGGCTATTAGTCAGTTGTTTTGGTATTCAAGCAATTCAGAAACATGGTAGTTTTGAAATGATTCTAAATTTAGAATGCTGTAACTTTTACTATCAATACCGCTTTTAGAAAAATATTTTTCTTTAAAATTGCACTATACGCACCAGATGATGTGGTAAGGCAACAACTTGGCCTCCAAAAAAAAATCTAAATAATCCCCAAACTTTTTTTTATGATAAGATCATAACCATGTCTGTCAACAAGACTCAGAAACCTGAACATAATAATTGACGCTTCTCAGATGCCTAAACTGAGAACAAAAACGACTTCGATTTGAAAAAAAAAGAGTGGAGGCTGTGTTGAATTACAACATCATCTAAGAATCCACCATATGAGGCTTCCCAATTGAACAAAATGACCAGATAAAATTAAGTGATTGTATTTACTTTGTGTATCAATATCAAATTTTGTCAGCAAAAAAAAGTAAAATACTGGGTATTTCACAGAATAACCTGATAGAAATATAGATCTATATATATAATTATGTGTGTATATATAAAATTGTTAAAAATTATCATCACAAATAGCAAACGTTAACTTATCCGTTGATAATGAAGCAACATTTGCTTTTTAAAGTAAATTGTAAGTTCATAGAATTATAATTCATAATGAAATAATATTTTTTTTATTCCATTTTATGAACAGACCAACCATTACTATTGCAATATAAGAAACCAACTAGAAAATAATTCTAATTATTTTAAACAAAAAAAAAACAGTAGAGATGCCTACAAAACTAAAAGTACGTTCGCAAAATCAAATAAACACTATTATGTATAAAAACAAAAATAAAATTCTATGTAAACAAAAAAGAGTACAGACAGAATGTCTTCCATCGAGTAAGAGAGAAAAAGAAAAAAAAAATGGCAATTTGGTAGGATTGTTTACAATGCTTTTTTTCATGTCACTTAGCTAAAAATATTAAACGTACGTAATCAATAATAATACTAGTATTGTGTGTATAGGCACTGAAGTGAAGGTTTTCTTATTCACGCAAAAACCCGCGCTAGTCTTTCATCAACCTGTAGATGTGGTGTTGGGCACCGTGTTCCGATGTCGATACTTCAAACACATATGCCGTACACAACAATGTCTCTTGGGTGTCCCTATTGCTAACAACCTAGAAAAATGTACAATAGAATAATAATTATTAGGGCTCAATAGTTTTTCATAAATGTTTAAAATCATTTATTTATAAATAAAATGCAATAGTTTCCGTGGGTGTTTCTACAATGCTGATTTTACGGCAAAAAAGGTCTTTCATATAATTTTTTGTTCGAAACCCTTTTACCTCCAAGTTACAGCCTTTCCAATTAAAGGGAAAATATTTTTTTCATTTTCATTCAATATCTTCACAATAGAATAGTTTAAAATAACAAAATTTAACAGATAACTGATGCTAATAAAATCACATGGGGGTGAAAAAATCAACAAATTCAATATTTTCTTATTTATAAAAAAAATATTCAAGAAAACGAAACTTTTTTCCTATATTTTTACCGTAAATTGTTAATTAAATGACAAAAAAATAAATTGGCTCTCAGAAGTTTCTTACATAAATTCATGAAGGAGCTAATATTTGTTAAAAAAGGGGTCTGGTGTCAAATATATAATTTCCAGAGAGTTTTATGAGGACATAAGATTTGGAACAACAAAATTAAACTTTATTAATAGAATTATTGCCAAGTACTTTTCTTTTAGTGGCAATACCTAATGATGATTAATATGGCCACCAAGTGTGTAATAATAAAGTAATTCTCCAATCATTCAAATAGTGTTTTCCCAAAATAATAGTTCTTTCTTTTACATGGGTATTTGTATGGCACGTAGTTATATTTGCGGTGAAGGAAAAGGTTAACTCTAACTGCGGTCATTATAGATGAATTATTATTTATTGTATGATTCTCGAACGGTATTAACAAGTACAAAATTCCATAGGTAAATAGATTCCCAAGCAATTTTAACTTACCTGTAGTATTGTGAAGTTTTCCAGCACACTATTCATCATATACTTCTCAGGTAGATGTTTAAGTTTGTGTATAAAGTTGATCATGTATTCACACATCGGACTTCGATGGATTCTGTATACAAATCTACCATTCTCATATCGTGCATACTCTGTTTCGACCTTCTCCACCACTTGCTTACCAAACGAACACACTTTTGTCGAGCAGGTTATTGTCATGTTTTCATTACTCTCGTACCTAGAAAAAAGTGTTCCAATTAGAGAATCCGTTTCATTTAAAAAGGCAATGTTATAACTTACGAACTGGTGACTCCATAGAATGCTCCAGCTTCATCTTGGATATTGCTATTGAGGTCGGCCCAAAATTTTACTAGGAAGAATGCATTTTGTGGTCCTTTATCGTAGAGTTCTTTTAGACCACCCTTCTTTTCAGGAAATTTATCGTAGATTTGTCGAACATCCACTGATTCTAATAAGGGGTCGGTGTATGAGAGAGCTGGTCCTCCTATGTGTACGAAGAGGTGCTTCTGATACTGTGAGATACAGATAAGAAATGATTAGTAATCTAGTAATACATTTACATAACACTAAGTAAACAAGTTTTGAAATTTTTGTTTGCCCGTCAGCCCGTCTGACGACAGAACTAATCTTGAAAATTAGTTCATTTTCACTAGTCTTTTATTCAGTTTAATTTTAGGGATTAGATGTAAAAACTGGTGAATATAGTTTCTATAATTAATAATTTTGCTCGTATATCGGTATTTGTGTCCTATTATTAGTTATGTTTATACATCTAAAAAACTGTTTTGATAACATTTAGTATTTATTGGCCTACCACAGGCCCGAGTTAAAATCTCATTAGCACAACTCAGACTCTGTGCTTCGGAAGGCACATTAAGGAGTTGCTCCTTGCTATTGGTACATAAGTAGTGCTAGGATCAAACATCATTTGGTCAGAAAGTACCATAAACTTTATTAGACCGCTTCGGATGAAATATGATAGTCGGAAGTGTAACATTGTGGGAGAATTAATTGATTTTTGCTTACTGCGGAAATAATTTTTAACCCTTCACGCAAAGAGAAGGATGCTATAGTCTAACGTGTGTATCTGTCTGTGGCATCGTAGATCCTAAACGGTTCAACCGATATTTTTGTTTTGCATGATGACTTAATCGAGACTGTTTGAAGGTGTCTATCCCACAAATGGATGAACCGACTTTGATTTGTTATTTTTAGTTTGAAAGTTTACTTGATCGAGAGTGTTCTTAATTACGTTAGATGTAAAGATGATTGTAGTTACGACATAAATACTAAAGGAATTTTGACGAAAACTGAAGTAAAATGTGTATGTGTAAGGGGTTTCTTTGAATGTCCTAAAATAAAGTCGCTGGTAAAAAGGTAATTACAAGTCTGTATTAAATTAAAAATAACTTACTGCATCGTCTCGATTATCCATAAAGGCAGAAAACTCGACCAGCCTCAATTTGTGAGTAGCTATGGCTCTACCTTCCCATACTGGAGGTGGGGCTGCTTGCAAAGGTCCTACATCGCCTGCTGAAACTGCTGTTGCAGGTTTACCAGCTGGATATGCAGATTGCGTGAAAGGTTTAACACTGGAAATACAGAATAAGAAAAATTATTATCATTATTTTTAAGAAATATATATTTTTTGTGATACTGCAGAATGAAATACAATTAAGAATACTCACTCTTGTGATGTGCCCGGCTGTAATCCAGGTTGCCAGAATTGCTGCAAAAATGATAAAAGAAAAATAATTATAATGATCCAATGGTAATACTACATAATATATTATATGCAAAAAATCAAATATCTGGTTAAACGAAGCTGATTACCACATACGAGAATAAATATAATTATCTCTGTGATTCAATAGCCGCAACACACAGCAAAGCTTATTTTATTAGGAACATTGTTAATAACTGGAATGACAAATGTACAAATTGGCGAAAACGCATAAGAATATCAATGAGCAGCAAAGGATAGATCAACCTCTTCTGAAAGTAACAATAGCAGTTATTGGGTTAGAGGCATGAATTATCTAGAATATATGGATAGTAGTTTTATATGTTACAAAAGTAGTGAATATGTGAAAATCGTGATAATGCAACATGAGCATAGGTATATGTCAAATTCACTGAAGGACGAGTGTGATACATACATGTCCTGCATGCTGAAGGTGACCAGTGACAACAACGCGAATTTGACATGCACCTATAAGCGAATATTATTTCACGATGGCAAGTTCCGCCCCTTTGCTCAACTATAGGATACAAATTTTTTTATTCGATGAACCAGCAGTATTTCAAGTAGTAGAAATTCAATTTATTGACGTCAGTCACAGTTCACAGTCGCGTAAAAATTTCATAGGATATGATAGGTGATAAAAAATATTAAACTCAACCTGTATAACATATACATATATATTTTGGTTTGAAAGCATAATTTGAAAAAAAGTAATGACGCAATGTGTATGTATTGGTTCTATGCCTGAATGACATCTAGTCAAAGCCGTACTTTCATGTTATTTACTTTCTGAACTAATGCGATAAAGTAACGCTAGTTGAGAAGAATTAGCTTCTTTACTTACAAGTGTGGTAGAATGAAAATGTATTTTCAAGGCTATAGGTATTTCAAGTTAGGTGTTGCAAAAAAAATATGTTTAACCAAGGAACTGTTATTTCATACCCTGATAATGAAAGAGTTGAAGAATTATAGCAGCAATAGATAGCGCAGCAGCAACAGCAGTAGCTTCATAGTGACTTACCGATCCTGAATAGGAATGGGGAGAATTGTGATTTAGACCTAGACCTAGAACTGTGGGTGTTTTACTGTGCATTGCGGCTGTTGCAGAGACGATCTGAGCACTGGACATTGTCGACATTGTCTGCAATGCCTTCTCTTTTGCGATGTGATCCTAACAAAGTAAAGTACCTTCACCATAATAGAGAGAATATGTTCATAATGACAAAGTTATGGATGAGATTTGATGCCTTGCCACCAGTGTTAAGTTAAATGATTAATTCGGATTGGGTTTGGAAGCTCCAGAATATTTCAGACACTTTCTATACATATGTACATGGAGTCCATTATCTTTGACATGGATTAATAGAAATTCAAGTGCTTTATGTGACAAATCAAATGGAAGGAGCCTCATTATAAGTACCTAATTCAAAATTTTAAAATAGAAAGTTTAGAATTTGTTGAGGAAACATATGGATATTGATCGTTTCCCCCTTTAAATCCGCAAAAATATGAAAAAAGATACAGCATACAGATTTGACTTTTTTGTAAGCTTTCAGGGCAATATCTGCGAGATTAAACAATCTCTGTGACGCTTTGCTGATGATCTATTGCGATTGTTTGAATGAGCATCTCCAACAGAGATGGTTCTCCCAAATCATAATATGTCGTGATTTTTTTCATGTTGTGTGCATATTAGAAGATTAATCTGATCAAAGCTTAATCTTGATTAGGTACTGGATCATTTGTTCTGAGTTATACTACTTCTATACTAGGAATTATAATTTTTGAGACAAAACCCATTCACTTCTTTCTACTATGTGCGTAGGAGCAGAAACACAATACCGGTAATAAAAACTTCTCTATTTGGTACAAATATGGACAAAAATAGGGATGTTCCAAGACCGGTGCAGACAAGTATCATTCCGATGCAAAAAGGGTTGAGGTGTGGCATCGTAGCTCGTAGTTTTGTTAGAACAGTGACTTGTTCGAGTGTGTTCTGTAGCTGGTTGAGTTTATTGTATATGTCTGTTTGTGGCAAAGCAACTCCCAAACAGATGAACCATTTTTGATTTAGTTTTTGAAAAGTGAGTTGGTCGAAAATGTTAGTTTTTTTGTCATTTTTTAAGTAATCTAATATATTATTTACTCTGATTGAACATTTCACCCCGGATTTTCCTTCGAAATCAATCAGAAGACGGAATATATTTCTCACTTCTCACTTTCTTATTCGCCACTGATTAGTTCGTTGAGATTGTAAGTGTAGAAGTATAAATGTATATATATGTATATACACATAGATACATATGCAGTGTTCATATTACTATATGCATATATAAACATTGAATTGTATCCTACATGTAACAAAATAACCTGTCTAATATTCACCGAGAACAAAGAGAGAAACTAATTTTATGCTCTAATAACTCGGCCAGTAACAGAACACAGCATTTGATTTGCTTCGCGCGCACATAACGAATTATAATAATAAATCAATTCGTTTTCTAAGTAAATTGAAAGATAGAAGAATGAAAAAACAACGTGAACCGTCGCGTAAATGAACTGTTAAGAATAATTATCACTGCAACCAATTAATATATCCACAGAGACCTACAATTGTAGGTACCGCAATATCTTTCGATTTAGAATGTTAATTCGATGTGGCTTCATCATATCGAAACTTAAGGATCGAAAGTTGAGGGCAACCCATAGAAAATTCGAAAAAAACTCACCGTATTTCTCAACAGTACATTTAAGGTTAATGCTATATAATTATTACACATATACATATCTATACTTACAACTTTGAGTTTGGCTTGAATTTCTCTAAGTTTCCGCCTCGCTAAAACTTGAATATGTGAGCTGACTTGTTTTCTCGTCCTTGTTTTTCCCGTCCTTAATTTGATATACCTCGCGATCAGTTCATTACGTCCTGAAAAAAGAAAAAATGAGATTTTCAAACTAGAAAAAATATCTGAATACAAAAAAAATCCTTCAAAGGTTTAATTATATTCAAGACTAAAATGAAATTATTGTATTTCAGATAATCAAAATTTCTATCAATCAGATTGGTAGGTCGTTTATCAGACAAACCAAAAGTACTTTATAAAAATAAACTATTTTGTAGTTATTTATCCACAAATATTTTAGCCAGATATGTCAAGTTACTCCCAAAGGAACAATTACAGTTGTCAACACATCTGTCTTTGGAATAATACCAGAAGTCATTATTAATTAGATATTAGGAAAGGGTGAGGGTAGAATAGAGAGTAAAAGTTTGTAACTTTTTACCCGGAAATGATAGAAAGTATTAGGCATATAATAAAAATAAAAACTAATAAGGCTCATGTCCAAACTTTCTACTTTACCTACTCATCGCACCGATTAATGGACCTATTTAACATATATACATAATAACAGGAAAATTTATTTAGTCATATTTCAATTTAGAAATTGAATTACTTTATGAGCACGCATCAAAATTCATGCATAAAATTTCAACCCCAAGGCAATGCGGGGTTGAAGCACGACAGGAATGTTATACATGTCAGACGAAATTAATGATAAATGGATAAACGATTCTTATGAAGTTATGTATTTTGCTTTATTTGATAGGCAATACATTTTCATAATTCAAGAGAGTTGTTGAGTTGGTATACCTATGTGGAAGTCCCTTTATCAATATCAGATATAGAATATAACATTAGAGAATAATAAGATAGAACATCCAGTGAAAAATATTTAAGTTGGGTCCTGTTGACCTTGAATGCCTTTTTCAGTTTGAAATTGAGAAAACTGTTACAAGATTCTTTCAAAATTACACATTTTTTGTATTAGATTAAGTGTAAAAAATATTATAATAAACCTAGGTACTCATCTTCGACAACTATTTTATATGAGCTTAGTTCTTTGTTTGGATCAGTATTGACCAATATACATACAATAAATATTTTTTACAAAAAATTGGTCCAACGTTATTAGTTGGTGCACTGAAAAATACTAAATAATATTAATTATATTGGTGCTGTTACTTTTGAAGTTGTGCAGTTGCAATTCGATTGATAACTTTTGGCACCAACTCCACACCGCACCAACAGATTTAACCATTTAAACGTTTCCGGATATTGTCCTATCTTTAAACATACCCCCTCAGATTTTCGATTTCCGAGAAAATTTACCGACGACCCCCTTAGGGGGCGGTTTTCGGAGGGAGGGAGATTTCGGATTTGAGTGTTTCATTAGTCATGCATATGGTTAAACGTTCTCTTATATTCATTGATTTAAAAATGTGGCAGTAACAATATTGCACTTTCCCAGTGCTGTAACTCGGAAACCTGTAATTATTTTGAGAAATATCCAATTTAAACTTCGACGGAAATGATATTTTCATTAATCCTGTTGTAAAAATTTTCAATTAAAAAAAATGTCCCTTCAACCCCCTATAGGGGAGTTTTTCAGGAGAAAGGAGATACCGGATTTAATTTTTTCTCAGTGTGTTATCATATTTATATCTTTACTACCATTCCGTTTTTGGAAGTCAATCAAAAACAAGTGAGCTTATCAAGAGCTAGTAAGCGTTCCCACATAATGAAATTAACTATCGCAAATAAGTAATCCAGAACTGCATTGACGTTATGAAACTATAAAGATTATGTGCTAAAGCGATAAGGAATGCATATTATGCTGTTATCGCTACTGATTCAAACCTACATCATGACTACTTTGTTTTTTTATAATTTTTCCACTGTGAATGTTATTTATTAGGTACAGGTGCATACGTATAATATCAAATGGTGGCTCATTCACCAAAAATGCAACTGCGCATGGAAATACACGATTTGTATAGATTACGATTACGTGAAGCCTTTTGGCGCCAACTCAGCAGTGATATGTGAGGTAGTGACTCAGTTTTTCAGATTCATACATAACCTATAACATTTTTATATATATTTATATATATATATATATATTTATATATATATATATATATATATATATATATATATATATATATATATATATATATATATAAATTAACTATGTTCCTTCCTAGCAGATCTATAATTGAAATCACAAAATACCTACGCCGAAGTGCAAGTGTGACTTACTGGAATGGAACTAGTCATAAGTCGATATCAGTCACAGATTGGGAAGAGCTTCTTAGCTTGTCTGCCCTGGACATTTTTTTTCGAAATTCCGAAGGCCGCCATTTTGAAACTACAAACTACTTCTCAGACATTCAAAGACTTAGTTAATGCAGTACAAAATATAATTTTCAAAATTACGTAAAAATACGTTGTACTATTTCGTTCGTTCTCAATGTATCCGAAAAATCATTACGTATAGCGTACATACGTGTAAACACAAACATTTTATATGGGTATATTAAAACGTGTAGATTTGTGAAAACGAAAACTTCCGAAAATCGGACCCATTACAATAACTTCCTATACCAGGAAGTTAAAACAAGAACGAAAAAATGCTTTGGGAAGGTTATGGGAAAGAGGGATCTTATTGGGTTAAAATCTCCCGATCAAATGTCTTAACATGGTAGCTGGAATCATAAATTTCAAATGCCGAAAAATAGTTCTCAGAAATGATTGAGCTCTATAGTTTTTATTCCGAGAAATGTTAGCAAAAATAGAGATAAAATTTCCATAATATTTGAAAATATCAGAGAAAATCCCAAAATAAATAATATCTCAGAGAAATTAAGTTAGAATGACTCAAATGTACAAGATATCAAGATTATTAAGTTATGTTATTCTATGGAAAGAAGCAATTGTTATAACAAATTAAATGTTCTTCTATAAGAGGATATATTTTTTTCTTCTGAAATTCACCTTTCTACTGAACAATGAATGACTCAACCGATAATCACATAGCTTCAATGAAAATTAACTTGTAAACGTAATCAAGCAGAGCATTGTTCAATTTACAAAACACGAGTAAACGACAAGAGCTCATTATCAGGAGGTAAACAGTGTCCTTTTAGCGAGTACATTTTTTTAATTCATTGTTATTGTCGATAGAGAAACATTATTATATTGTAATTGAGGTATTTGTAACTTTGAACCGGAAAAATTGTTCTTGGCAGAACTCTACAACTAAAATAGTGATTATAATTTTACTTCAAAATAGAATAGGGCAATATAAAATCCCTATCATACTTGGACCTCAAGGTCTTTTCTATCTGAGGTTAAATAGAATAATGTTCTTGTACAACAATGTTCCGTCCGACAACAATTTTCCTTGAATCTCTCAATGCTTATTTTTAGGTAAATTTGTCCAAAATGAAAATTTGTCAAATGTAAAGTTCAAATTTTCTACAAAAATCAGTCGTGCAAATATCTCGGTCGAGAAATGGCGGCGTATAAAACTTAAAGAAAATCTCAAAAAATAGCCGTTGATTAAATTTCATCGAAAATATTTTTAAGTTATTGATAGGATCTGTCCCTACAACTTTTGTTGGAAACATTTTTCCCTAAAAGTGATGATAGAAAAAATCATAGAAACTATAAACCATGAAATTTACCTATCCGCAGGCTACAAGCCAACGGATTTTTTTTGATTCATTGATTTTGTTGAAATCTTAAAAAGCAATTGATATTCGAAACCACGGTTGCAACGAACTAAAAAATAGATAGTTAAAGAGAAAACTCTTAGCACCAACTTAATTTTTTATGACTCTTACATTGTGTTATTGTAAACTTGTGCATCATCTAAAGAAGTCGGCCCTAGTTGAGGTTCCGTACATCTGATTTAGTATATGTATATATATATATATATATATATATATATATATATATATATATATATATATATATATATATATATATATATAAATATAATTGAAGATTTCTATATTTCATAAATGAAAGAGTATATAATATATAATAATGGAGATGCTTTACACCTTTGTGTTGTCCAACTAAATAAAAGCACAAAGGTGTAGACCATCTCCATTATTATATATATATATATATATATATATATATATATATATATATATATATATATATATATATATATATATATATATATATATAATATATATATATATATAGAACTTCTAAAAAGACATTAGTATAGGAATAATAATAATAATTTGCTTTTACTGATATAGAACGATGGACAACATATCCAGCTTAAAACTATAAAAAGGTACCTACTATCTTTTCTAGAGAAATAAAGCAAAAATAGTTTTTTCTCCAATGCATCATCTAATTAGTTTTTTTTTCAAGTTAAATAGTTATGCAGATGTAATATGTTCCATATTTTATTCATCCGCATGCTTCGATTGACACAAGAAAATCGTCATCTTTGACATATGCTAGTACTGAATCATAAAAAAACATGAATGTATTACGTCCAGTCCATATGGTAAGCGTGTGTAACGTGAAAGAAAGAGGTTTGTGTGGTCCCCTCACCACGTTGGTACCCTACTCTGGGCAAGCGACATGCAATAACAGAACCTGTTGGTGGTGCCATATTGATTTCTCGATGGATATTACAAGTTGCAATTGCAATTATTGATGGCGACTATGGGGAATTACTTTTACGTACGCTCTCCGATTAGGTACAGGGTTGGGAATAAAATATTTTAGACCATTAGTCTAGCGTCTAACAAAAGGACCAGACAAACCAAGTATCCAGAACATTTTTGTTCAGCAACTATACCAATAAAGTAATATTCTGAAATTACACTTAAAATTATGTCTTTACTGAGTAGACAAGAAATATATTTAGATTTCTCGTTAAATCTTTTGCAATGCTTTTGATAGTTTTTTTTTTAGTCCACTACTTTACCTATCGAGTAACGGTATCAAACTATGACTAAATTAAAGAATAAACATTCTTATATTAGAAACAACATGGGTGCCTTGATATAAAACTTTTTATTTCTCCATATTAATCAGTGTTCCTCAAGGATATGTTTAAGAACACCGATTAATATAGTTTAGGGTATAGAAAATTTTGTGTCAGGCAGATACGTGGCACCCTTGTTTTTTTCTAATATAAGAATGTTTAAACTTTGATTAAGTCATAATTTTACACTGTTAATTGATATGTAACGAAGGCATTAGCCTTCATGGGCACATTCACACCGATTAGCATACTCCTTGTACCAACAATTTTAAATTTGATCTGACGAAAATGTATATTTATTCTTATTTTGATATATTTAGCTAAATTATACCATTTGACTTTAGTTTAGCCCAAAAAAGTGAAGAAATTTGAGATTTTCGAGTTCCTTAGAAAATGGTCTAAAAAACAGGGTTTTTTTGGCCGTAACGCGATACCGGAGTATTTAAACTTCACGAAAAACAATAGGGCTCTTGGGCTGATACCAGCCAACAGCAAAAAACTCATCGAAATTCGGGTCCGTTCTTGAGTTATCATGGGAATTAACTTTCTTTCTTGCTTGCTTGCCTACAGACTCATGTTTTTTTGCGAATATCTCGAAAGGAAATGACGTGATTTTTTACAAACGATAGATAATTTCAGGAACAACATTGGTTATATTCAACTGATTTTTCAAAAACCAAAAGTAATATATTCAAATCCTGAAACAGTGTGAATATGATAAAGTAGAATTGGACCTTATGATTTTCCTTATGGTCGCTATGGAAACTAACATTTCCAAAGCATTTCATCCTGTAAGTCGATCGGTCAGGGTTTTGTAGTCCGCTAGTGTTCTAACAGATATAATAATTGAGGCGACGGGAGTTTGCCAAAACAATAGCATAGCATCCTTGTCACCTAGACATTAATAAAAGAGATACGAAATAAGAGAATAAATAAAGATGACGGGTTGCAGATTCAATGCATCTAAGAGAGATAGATATTCGACTTTCTTCACTTGCATATTATTGATGATATATATAGATATCTAAAAGATCTCGTTGCTTCAACTATGATTCTTGAAAGGAAACTCCTTGGACCAATCGTGCCATGTACTTATGACTATTTTTACCAAACGCAGGTCCATCAAAAATAATTCAGCGAAGAGCTTCTTTTCTGAACATCAACTACTTGAACTATTATAATTGACTATCCAGTAAGAATTTATGGTACCTTATGGTTCCAATTCAATTTTAAGATTAAAATTTCGAATATTTTTAAGCTCCCTGAAGTCGGACACAATGGTATCTTAGGAAACTGTATATTTGTGTATTTTCACCGGTTCTTGTACTCATACCGGTTATAGTAAAAAAATTACAGCTCAAATATCTCGAAAACTAAAAATAATATCGACATCGAAATGGTTTCATTCGAACTGTGAAACAATCTTCAGTACATTTTGTTCGATTGAAAAATATTAGAAAATTACATTTTTTTTATGGACAAAACAAAAAATACAAATTTAAGCGTTTGATGAAACTGCAATGTTCTCCATGTTGCCGTAGTGCTGACTACTTATGCATTATGCATGATTGATTGTCTTCATCTATTTTATTTGAAAGATAGATCTCTATAGACGCTAATATTCCTCGAGGGTTGCACCGTTACAGTATACAGCTGGTTACAAATATTATTACTGTAGATAAAAAACCAATAGACTGTCAAGATGCAGATAAACTTTGAAGTACCCACAACAAGAAATACAGCCACTGTCACTTAGGTATTTAGTAGAACATTAATAACAAATAATTAATCATAAAACCGTAAAACTATTCCATATTTGTTTGCACTCAATTGAAAACTAAGTATAATCTATAGTTAATTGTTCTCAAGTCAGGTAGAACATACAGGGGAACAAATAGAAGAATGAAGAGATGTTCAGGATCGTATTAGGTAGATTATTTTATTGAAGAAAATTCACTCTCGATGTTCTTGTAAAATTATAAACATATTCGAAATAGTCTATTATTTAACTAGCGCAATATGTAGCACTTCAGTCGAGATACAGCAAGATTATAACAACAAAACTAACTTTCAATTATCAGATGGGTAAATAACACTATGGAGACACTTGGTATAGAATGAGAATAATCATTCATATACATAAAGAGATTACAAGATATTTGAAAGGAGGTTATTTATTGTCAAGACAATAATAATAATCAAAAGATATCTATTTCATTGGAAAACAAAAGGAAGCTTTCATTCTGTTGCATAAAAAAGAAGACGTCTGTGACCCCATATACACATACCTACCTACTTATAGTTTTGTGGTACCTGTCACTAATTTGTGGTTTAAGCGCATAATTAATAATCATTAAAAATTAAAAAAAATATCAATAATCATAACGGCATTCATTCAACATAAACTATAAATATCAATGTGCTATCATAATAATAAGGGCGAGATTCAGTAAGGCATGTTTACCAGAGGAAGACAGCCATAAAATAAAAAAAAATGGTAATCGAAAAGTAAACGTAAAGGAAAAATAAATTATTTAAAAAAAGATAAATACAATTTGTATAGCCAACAACTGAAAAATTTATAAAAACAAAAAGTAAAAATAAAAATAATAATATACAAAACATAGAAAATAACATTCCATTCTAGACTACCTGAATTAGGCTATTACCTAAAAAAGTAGTTGCGCCCTACTGTTTTTTGACCTTTGGGGTTAACTTTTCGACATCAGAGTTTGCTACCGCTACCAATCATTACATTTTAATTGTTAGAATTGTTTTTACGACTCTTTGAAGCAATATATATCTTCTCCGGGATAAAAGTTATCCTAGAATGTGACTATTACTATTACCCGTTTTATCAAACTTCATCAAGTATTTTCTACGTAATGCGCAAAAATAGATAAAACTATCAATACATTTATCATATGTACAGATATCAAGTATGTAGTTCTCTGGAAGTAGAATACTAACGTCCCAGAATATATATTCATGTTATTAAGAGTTTTGTAGAAAACTTCAGTTACAACATTGTGTGCGACCCACATCATTCTCTAAGTCCGTCTCTGCATTTGAAGCGACGAGCAACTGTGTGTATACTAATTTATCCTTCCTGTGATGAAGTGAAGAGAAAGAGAGAACCGGTTTCTGGATGACCACCACCTCTGGTTATAAACTATATAAAAGATCAAGATCTTATACCAATGATGTTGATGATGATATTCAGCGCCGTTAAGTTTCAGTGTTGTGTTTACAGTTACCGATTTTATATAACATTTATGTATATTCCTCTCTCTGATATTTATTATAAGTGACGAGGACGCGATTGCGCTACCATGCTTTTGTTGTCAGCGACACAAACACAACCTGTTCTGCTTCATCTCTTCCTTCCTATTACCCATAATACTACAACGAGGATAATGACCGGGTGAAATTGGTATATGATTGAAAATCAATTACCATAATGCATTGCAATGATAGGAATATACCTACTGCAGCAAACGTTAACGAAGAAGAATTTGCTTGCTTTCAGGATTTTGTTTACAAACACCCAAAGAGTTCTAGGTTATTCTCATCGCATGCACGACATCCTTCCGAACCGATCTATAGTGAGGACATGAGGACATAAAACAAAAATAACAGTTTGAAAATATCTTCCTAAAGTGTAGAAGAATATTAATCAAAAAAAATAAATCAACAAATTTGGATGGCATGACCCAACAACCCGCTCTGAACACTAGCGCTCCCTAGTCACAGATTGAGGCAGGTGCAATGCATTATCTATTAATACCAAGTTATTGAGGGGTTCCATAATACGAATAAGGATCACTAATCTTATTTCATCAATATTGAAGAAAAAATGTATAATCGACATCAAGAACAGTTTCCATCATTGTCATTTTCGTAAACAATAATAAGTGGTAATTCTTTCCTACCGCTACACCAAGTACTTGTAGGTATGTAAAGAACATATTGTTAACGTCCGGATTTCAAATGATGTTTACGTTTCGGAGTTCCCTGAGCCCAAAAGATATATTTTTAGTTATTGGTCGGTATGTCTGTACCAAGATTACCTTAACGGCTATCCGATTCTTTTTTATTTTTAAAGGGATTGGCAACAAAACTTTGATCATCTTATCAAAACGCATCTCTGGGAAAAAGCAGGAAAAAAGTTATGTTCAAATATTCTAATATTCTGCCTAATCGGTTAGTCTTGCAAAATAATGTTATAAGATCATTTGTTGATCGCCTTGAAATACAAAATAAATGATCGCATGAGCCATTTATACCATTTTTATTGACCGAATTCAAAAAAAGGAGAAGGTATACAATTCGGTTGTAAGATTGTTTTTTAAATTTTTTTATGGCTGTTCGCGCGTTTTGCATAGTAAACGTACTCCGATTTAGACGATTTTTGTTTCATTTGAAAGAGGAGAGTTGCGAAATGGTCCCATATTGAGGAAAATCAAAACCAAAATCTCCTTCCCTTCAAGGGGGTAATTTTTCTCGAAAATTGAAAATCCGAGACGACAGAATTAACGAAAATTCCATATCCGGAAATGTTTAAATTGGACATTTTAAAAAATAATCATACGTTTCCTCGCTACAGTCTGAAAATATGTGTTTCAGCTATGTGGAAGGGGCAAATTTTTCCGAAAATCGAAAATTCGAGATTTAAAAATTAGAAAGGGGACCTTATCCGGAAACATTTAAATTGAACATTTTTTCAAAAGAGTTACGGTTTCCGAGTTTCGCAATGGTAAAGTCTGAAATATGTGATATGCGTATTTCCACTAGTACAAGCTAAACCTACCTATAAATATTTGGGTATTAGTGAACGTTCAACAATTTTCATGACTAATGTTAGAAACACTCAAAAATGTGAGATAAATAATTTTTACAAAAAATTGGACCGACTTTATCAGTTGTTGTTGCACTGAAAAATACAAAATAATATTAATTCTATTGGTGCTGGTGCCTACAGCAACAAACTACAACGGCACAACTTCAAAATTACCGGCACCATTAGAATTAATATTATTTTGTATTTTTTAGTATAATAAAGTCGGTCCAATTTTTTGTTAAAAAATATTTATATATCGTGAAATTTATATAAGAGCGGTAGAATACTCGTGTTGAGTAGACAACTCAGATTATATTACGTATAATTAAAATGACCTATAAAAGTTGCGAAGTTGCGATTTTATTTACCTATCGATGGGAGATATACATAATTTTCTGAGGATTTCTGTTTTTTTAAGTTAGTTGGATAGCTCATTATTACAAAATATTGTTTTGAAAAGGTGCTATCATTTGTGAAGGGTAAAAATGTAACTATAAAAATATGTTTGTTTCCCGTTTCATTCATCCATATATCGAATAGAGCAATTTCACTATCATCGGATCGCCTATACCGATGGAAATGAAAAGGGCCCTTCTCAACAACACTCACAATTGCCTCTAAATTACCGTCAACCTCGGCTCCATCGTTCGTCTATCATATAAGTGACTGCCTTAGCCTTAGCCCCCCGCATCTGTGTGTGTCCTCTTATTCTCCCCCCAATCGAACAACCATCATCGCTCGCTCGCTTGCTACCCTTCTTTATATTTTCTTGCACAACCTCCATTCACCAGACCACCATCACCACCCAAACAACCCCTTGCCATCATCGCCGGCCCCTTGCTACCGCCGCCACTACCACCCCTGGCGGCCCTTTCTCTACCACCCTCTCGCGCGAGCGCTCGTTCACTAATTGCACATTCTTGACATAGTTTCTGGCCCGCACACCGTCTCCCTCTAGCTCTAGACTCTCTCTCTTTCTCTTTCCAGCGACCTCAAAAGGCGGCGCTTAGGCGCTACACGAAGCAATGCCGCCTCCGCTTCATGTATATAAAGTTGTTATTACGGGGGTGGCTGCTTAATTCTGTATATTGGTCCAATATCTCATAATTTAAAAACAACTAAATAAAAAACTAGCTAAAACAATCACGATAAAGTCACCTTTCAAACAAAAAAAATCAAAATCGGTTCATCCGTTTGGGACCTATGCTGCCGTAGGCAGATAGGCAGATACAAACGGACAGACAGGTTAAACTTGAAAAGCTACGTTCCCTCAGGCAAATACACTTAACTGAAAAGAAACTCTTGATCAAATCGTCTTGCAAACAAAATAAACTAAATCAAAATCGGTTCATCCGTTTAAAAGTTGAATTGGTCGAGAGTGTTTACCTAATCTAGTGTTTCTTTGATTATGTTTAACGTGTGTAACGAGGCAACACAGCTTCCCAACGAATGAAACAATTTTGATTTTAATGTTTGACAGGTAACATGATCGAGAGTGTTCTTAACTTTTCTTTAGCTTTCAGCTTTACAACGGTTCCCTCCATTTATATTTACAAAATATTGTCGCTCACATTCAAAAATACACAGATCCTTACGAAAAGCAATGAAATTCATAGCTACGGTACTCGAAACGCTGACTCAGTATATCTCAAAAAACACAATCACACCAACTATAGAAAGTCTCCTTATTATGCTGGTTCATGTCTCTACAACAAAACTATAAAGACATTTTAAATTCCCAAAAGGACCTGAAAAGCGTTTGACAGTCTGCCGATTTTTAATGGTCATTTTAATATATTTATGTGCATGTGTGTATGTGTGTTTATGTAATACTGTATTTATTCTTTTTAATTAAGTTAGTATTTATGTACTTTAATTTTCAATTTCAATTTAATTATTACTTGTATTTATATCTGACGTACCTCATCCATGTATATCATGGCAAAAAGGTTAATAAAGATATTATTATTATTATATATTATATTATATATTATAATTCACAATCTATGATAGTATTCAATCGAAGTACGCTACTGATTATATCACCATTATATAGGAGTTAAACAGTAATTCAGAAAGCTGTGTGTTATCATCCCGACTTTCGGCGGCGGCGTTGCTGCTACCGAAAGCGAAAACATAAATAAAGATGTGACAAGATAACAATAAAACGGATGACTGTCGCTGTACACTACATTCGCCCCTCCCTCCCTCTTGTCCCTATCTTTCTCACGCTGTTATCCTTCTCAATCCCTTCCATGCCAAAGCAAGCAGCGGCCGTTCTTTAGCGGCATCTCTTCACCAGATTATCAAGATCAATCTTTTTTACCGGAAATACTTTGGTAGATCCCATTGCACTGTGTCCACCTTTTGATGGGAATGAGATAATTTTTTTTCTCGATCTGTTTTTTCCACTTGACCGAGCTTTAACCACAAATCTATAACTGATTCATAGACTAAGATAAAAGGTTCTCTTTATATAAGACAGATGAGTTTTAAACAGTCGTTTGTTTTCTTGTTCACTAAGAAAAAACAAAATAAACATAAGTAGTAAAATTTTTTAGTGAGTTTTTGGACATTATAATAATAATAATGATATAAAAACTTCATAGATGACAGTGTTTTAGTCGAAGATTTTCAACAGGAGAAATAGAAAAAATGCTAAAATTTAGTTACATATGAGAGATTTCCAGAAATCGCTCACACACCAATCTCTGACCATTTAAATTTTTGATAAAATAACTACCTAAAAATGCAAAATATGTGCTATTGGTAGAAACATCAAAACCATTATGTAGATAATAAAAGATATAAATTCAGGAAAAAATAATTTAAGCAAAAAAATTGCTCAATATCCATAACTGATCTTGCACAACATTTATTTTTTATGATTTTACATCATGTTAAATAAATTTTCTTTTTTGATCTTGTACGTATTACTGCGTTTATCCCAATTTTTTCAATCTATATATTAATAGGTGATTGTAGAATATTTTTAAGGCATAAAACGTGCACGGACGAGTATGAGATTTGGCATAGTGAAAGTTTGTATGGTGAAGTAGTGCACACAGTGAAAATTTTGATAAATTATGCCATAATATTTTAAATTAAATAAAAAAATATGGTTTACTTAGAAGAAGTGTCTTGTGTGTTGCATAGCAAATCCAATTGCAATGTGAAATTAGAGAACAGATACGTCTTGTTCTTTGGTGCAGTCAACGAGTCAAGAGGCAGGTCAAACGCAGATTTAAATATTGTGAATAGTGTATAATGTAAAGATGTGATTATTTTGAGGGATACAATAAAATGCGCTATTTCAAGAAATTTTAATACTTTTGATAGTGAATTAGTTCATTTACAACGCAAGTTTTGCAATGCAAAACATTTCGAATCTGAAGTCACTTTTGTGAAAGGTCGGCATTCTCATTTTGTCATAAGAGTAAAGTAATATTAAGTCGAAACATTGCAGTGCATTGTATTATAAAATAAATAGCTAGCTAGCTAGCATTGTGTTTTTCGAACTGTTACTAACATTAAATTTCTTATGTATTCTAAGTCAAACAACAAACACTAATGCCATTTTGTACAAGGTTGCAACTGATGTAATTAACAGAACAAAATTCCCAAAAATTATATGCAATTATTATATCTTTGACAAAAAACCTCAATAACGTTTGAATTAAAAAAATAATGAATTACGGTCGAATTTCGATCACTGGGCGATCAATAGAGAAGAAAATTTTCATAATTTGTAATAGTAAATAGTAAGTACGTAATAAGAGTACATAATAAGAATATTAACAGTCTACTTTTGAAATAGATTTCAGGCAGATATAAATATTATAGAAACACCTGAGCAATTATTATTATCAAAAGAACATAAAGTTTAATAATTGTTTGCTTGAGTAGATTAATTCACCATTATTAAATAAGTTCGATTAGAGATATATATTAATGTCGATTTGGAATAAAAAGGTATTATAGCGGCGTAAAAATGTTTGCTGTTATAGAGAATTTTAATAGAAATCAATATACATATTAATGAACGTTGCTTGTATTTATGTTTTCGCAATATTATACAGTGGCAAGTTAATTGTTGACTGTTGTTGTTGATGTCGAACGTAATTGGTGGTAATATTTTATAACCGGAATTAATGGGAGTTGCATATTGATAACGGTAGTTCGGATATTAAATCTCGTTTATTTTTTATATCTTTCATTACACAATCCAATATAAACTCTAATTAAACGATAAAAGAAAAACAATATTGAGAATAGACAATGGACATTGAGAGATTTAGAAGTGACAATTAAGTGTTATCGGCGACTCGAATAAAATACCATGGCTATTTGAAGCTTTTTTCTTCGATCGTTCCTACATTGTTAGTTATTACAAATCAAAAGTTTATTATTAAATTTTAAGAACATTATTAGATACAGGAGCCGGGTAATAGTTCACAAAAACTCAGCAACATGCATTTAAAGTTTGAATGCATAATAATGTAAGATAATAGAGGATACTTTATTTGTTAATTAGAGGTGTAGAGAAATAATAAAATCATCATATTGATGGCCGTGAAACTGGTTTTTATGGAAAGATCATTGTATGCTATTTCCGTATGAATATTATTCCAGGCATATAAGCACGGTGGGAGGCTTCAAGAAAGTTCGAAGACATAATTTTGAAGCAATTTTTGAACCGCGTATTCGCGGAGGTAGTGTCGCCAATGTTGGTTCTCAAGCGTCTATCACCTTTGATCTATCAGTCTAGACTAGTTGGCTTAATAAAATCATATGCGAAATAATCCAAACATTGTGAAAAACAGCATCTTGATTGCGCCCATTTACAGATCCTGGAATTATTCACTTGTCGAAATTTCCTGTCACCGATTGTGGTACTCGCTTTGAGGTACCCTCTTGTTACATGTGACATACTTAACTGAGCACAAATCAGCTATCAGTGAAAATTTTTGCAGCTAGAAAAATAGGTCACAGCTGATAATGCCGACTTGGTTGGGGAAGCATATGACGAATTGTAAAAGATTTCAACTTTTCTCTAAGGTTTGTTCTACCTAATCGCGCGTCACTTTTATTCATAAGTCACAATATCAAAAGCACATCTTATTTGTCTTTTAAATTAATCTATTTAATCATTTACCTTATTTTCCTTTATATCTTTGGATAAAAAATTACAGCTCATTGTAAGATTGATACAAACTTTTCAAATTTAAATAATGAGTTCACATCCCTTTTATAGTTTTTGAAATATAATCCAACCGAACATGGGTCAGGGTAAACTAATACAATTACATAGGTAACCTAACTTGATGAAAAATAAGGAAACTTCTGTTTACGGACACAGTTCTAGACAATATCAATAAATTAAGTGACAACATCACAAAAACAATGAAGCTTTTAATCACAACAATATTCGAGCTAGAGCAATTATGTAGTTATTAAGGATTTATTTACATTTAGTATGTACACGCAAAACGGTGATGTTAAAGAAAACAAGTAGGTACCTATGTATTATAATAATATAAGCAAACAAACGTCACGCGCTGAGGCATCCGAAAAAATCCTCTTTTCATTAAAATGGAGCGATTTGTTGCTGAATTAAAAAAAAATAGTTGTCACATAATTTTAAACACATGATATTTGCATGTTGGTTTAGGAAATGGAGATACTAGAAGGGGTAAAAATAATAAAATCAGATTTTTTTAACCATGATTTTAAATCAGCATATTCCCGAATCTAGGACATATTCTTATGTATTAGAACCACAGAAAAAGGCGTGTGTTTACAAAGCACATCTGAGGAAACTTTTGCCCTCAGTGCCACGACAGACACCGGTGTCTGCAATATACAATTTAAAATGTTCACAAAAACAATGAAATTACGACAAAAACTACGTTTTCTCTTATTTATGGGCGAAGTTAGGCATAAATAAATAAACATTTTCAGTATTTTCAGCTAAGAATGAATGAAACCTCAGATGCTCAATTGTTTAAAATGATTTTCGATGACTTTACAACACTACAAACAAAAAGTTTTTACAATAAGAAAATCTGTTAATAAATAATACTAATGATCTAAACTACTTATGGTCTCAATTCTTTCAACTCTTGAATGAGGAAGTAAGGGTTACGTGATAAGGACTTATATAATTTTGAGAAATTAAGCTAATAGCAATCTATAGGAATCTAGTTGCTTCAATTTATTAGTTAGATTCTACTATACCTATGCATAACCAAAGAGTTTTCGCATATCTTATGATCAATGAAAGGATTATTTTCTTCTTTTTTTCAAGATCGTGTTGCAAGCAGACATTTTGAAAATTTATGGCCTCCAAAGTTGCCTGATTCCAACCCAGTAGATTACTGGCACGATACTAAATAAAGAGCGGAGGTTTATGGCTACCAGAAAATAGGTACAACTGACAGAAACTTCAATCCACGGTCGTATATGATATATGAGAACTGTGCTGGAATTTAACTAACCTAAACTTAAATAGGTTTATGACTCTTATGTCAGTGTTATGGTAGGATAGTTTTTAGTTTTTTATTTTAATACGTTACTAGCTAGTACCACACTAAGATTGGATTATGAATACGCTTGATAATGTTTAGAACCTGACCAAAACTGCTGGACATAAAAGACATAAAAGCCTCTATTAGGGACATTAGGATGCACTGTAATTCAACCTGAAAATGATGAATAACAATTCGGAAGAAATGCTAGTGATACTACTATGATGGACATTAGACATCATATCCTGTCAAATTAATTAGTTGAATATTTTTAACAAACAATGTGCTGTTATACCTAGATAGAAGATATTTATCATCAAATTCAAAAGTACCAACACCAATAGAATAAATATTATTTTTTTATTTTTTAGTGCACCAACTAGTTAAGTCGATCTTAGTTTTTGTAAAAATATCTTTTTCCCATTTCACTTCTATTCAGGGATTTCAATTATAGCAGTAAGAATCTTTCATAACCACGTTTCTAAATGAGTAAATCGAAAACTGTTAAATTTTTGAAAAATATCTAATTTTATCCTGCCAAATAAAATTTTCAATTTTCGAAAAACACCACCTCTTTTTAGGGGAAGTTTGGTAGGAGGAAGGAGATGTTGGAAACATTTAATATAGGAACATCTCTCAGCATATCCCTTTCAATTAAAAAAAATCATCAAATTCGCAGCACGTGTACTATGTAAAAAAAGCGTGAACAAATATGTGTAAAAAGCAGAAAACAATGTAATTGTACAGATACCCTCTCAGTTTGAGAAGTATTTTTGATAACTTTGTTTAGTTTCATATAAATCTGAAAGGAAATAGAATAATTAAACAGAAACAACCCCCTAAAACTCCAAAATTCATACGAATCCCTCCCTCACACTTTAGGCGAGAACAAAGACAAATAATATAGAAACAAGAAGTGTTGATGTTGCCTGCTGTCCCGACGCACGTCAAGCATCCCGCCACTACCCTTCAACAGCTACAGCAGCAAGAGCAGCAGAATTCTAGAGAAGAGGAGATTCTTCACCGCCAATACATAATAATAATAGGGGATGAAACAGGACAGCAGGGAGATGTAAGGCAAGGCGCAGGCTGTAAAGATATTGACCGACGGACGACGGCAGAGTCCGGCAAATATGTCCTGCTGTGTGTGTGTGTGTGTGTCCCATCCCTTCCTGTCGTCGTAGTCCACTCGACTTCTGCAGGAGAAAATGCCTCATGCCTCACACACGTTCAAGAAATTGCAAAAGGACACGCCGAGCAGGAGAGCGTCATAGAATTTCACATCTAAACACTTGTAGCTGTGTGAAATCAAGCGCGCACCTTGAACAACAACAAGAACAACTGACGGGTGGAGATGAGAAATTTATTGAATCATTAATAAAGAGACTCAAGGCACATTGTAACTAAACGTTTCTTGTATGAATTAGATTGTTTAGAATTTTCCCTTTAGACGGCCACCATTTTAGAACTACTCGGTTGCTCCAAGCTCAATCTGTAGGTAGGTATAAGTACGCCTGATTGTTTTAATCCAAGTTTGGTCATGATAGATTGAAATATAAAATTAAACAATCGTCAATATTCTCAATTATATACAATTTGATGAAAACTTAACTAGGACGTTGCTACGTAATTAGGTATCGAATGAAACCAGTCCTACGTCGATATCATCATTGTTTTTAGGTATAGAGATAAATGAGTAGAAATATATATGTATAGTTTAGAACTTTCAAAGGGTCTATAATTGAAAATAATATTAAATAATTAGTCAATGGATGATAACTCACGACACCTGGATGTATTCCAGGATATATATCATCGCAAAAAGAGGGATAATATAAAAATCGATTGTATGTTTTGGTTAATATTTTTTCATACGAATGAGGACTGCTGAGAGATGGTTCTAAAACAATCTTTTCAATATTCCACACTATTTTTTCTCCAAAGGGGGTTGACGGAGGACAAACTCAATATTGCAAAATTCTTTAGTTCAAGTATTATTCAGAGCCTCCAAGATTTTGAAATGAAAAATTAAGTGGAAGATGCAGTAAACTAAAATTAATCAAGTTTTATTTGTTTAACATATCTAAGATATAAGAAGAAAGAAATGAAGAAACATATTTTTCACTCCAAAAATCTATGCATAATTCATAGATAAGATGATATAATTGGGCATATTATAATGTGACGCGAACGTGAGTCCCTCTTCTTTTTATTATTCGGCACTCCTCTGCTGCTGCACTGACGAATGAGACACTCCTAGTTTTCGGTCCAGTTAACTTGGAATTGCTCAGGATAGCCTCGCCAGGATTTCCATCGTCATCGCTTCTCTCGCACAGTCGGACCCTTGGGGTCGCTTTTCCCACTTTCCCACCCCTTGTGTCCATCCTTCGTGTCGTGTGACATGTTACAAATCGACGGACTGTATTGTAATATAAAGGCCGAATTCTCATATAAGTATACGTATATATATATATATATATATATATATATATATATATATATATATATATATATATATGTAACAGGGCCTCGAACAGGGCAAAGGAGAAAAAGAATCCAATAAATATTTCTACTCATTCCTTTTAGTAGAGAAGAGAAACTTCTCAACACCATTGACACGAAAATACATGAATAAATTCAAATGTTTAATGATAAGCAATTATCTACCAAACCTAAATCAGCCGTATACATAATCAAAAGTTACTTTACCCCGTCCCCACAATATAGTGCCATGATGCAATGGTATAAGGTGAGAAAAGACTCACTACAGCGCCATGCCTCTCTGCACGCTAATTTGGACACGGACTATGCGATATAAAATTCAGTACTGCAATAACCAATATGTTAACTTCTACATTAAACGTAGCAGCTGAACATTTTCAGTAGTAGGAGTGTCACACTTCTTAAAGACGATTTTCGTAATTCAGGGTCTGATCGCACAGGACGCTGTTTGAATCTATATACTGACACGCGCATACACAAACATAATAGAAAGAAAGCCGGTGAGAGCAAGTCAGACGGAGGGAGCATAACGCTTTTCCCTTATATGACGATTTCAGTTAGTTAAACCAAAAGGAACTTTGTTTAAAACATTATTTATTTTCTTGAATGTATGCAATTCCATAACAAATTACTGTTTGTCTACCACAACACAAAATTAAACTTTAAATTAACAATAACGTCTGACGTCTGACAATTGCGACATAACCATAGACGACGATCTTCAAGAAAGTACCTATATACCAGAGAACGAGACGTATATATACGCTCCATGCTCGTGCGTAATTCCAGTGACGGATCCTATTGTCGTTCTATGTCGACAAAATAATGATCATGGTTGAATGAGATTGAATGAGATAATTGTAATTACCAATATTGGATCACACTTGGAGCTTAACAGGCGGCGAGATGTCTGCGATCTAAGTACGAATTCGAAATTTCAAGTCTCTAGACCGTATGGGGCCTGAGAAATCGCTGCGGAGTCCATTGATACAAGAACCGAAAGTAATAAAAACTATTTAATAGATGAGACTAAAGATTAGATTTGTAAGTAGAGTTGTAAACTCAGTGGCTAGAACCTTGCAAAAAATATCATATATCTGAAGAATTAAAACTTTTTAAGCTGAATAGTCTTGTTCCAAGCTAAGTACCACAAAACTGAGCAGTATTAATCCAATGACAGTTGAGATTAATAATAATAATAATAATAATCTTTATTCAGGTTAACATACAAATCTTGATTAAAAAAAAGTATGCTAATAGATTGTCTGACTAATACAGTCCAACAAACCCCTACCGAGATGCAAATAGCATCTGTGTATAGACCTGAACTCAATAATGTATTAAAATCTACAAGCTTAACATAATCTAAATATACATATTAATATACTATAAACAAACAAATAATTAAATTAAAATGCAACATATATAACTATAAATACAACTACAAATGTAAAGAATGACACATGATATAGGAAATATTAAATATTAAAACAGATTTTTTAAGTAATATAACAATATCTATGTATATTATAACTTTAAATTATTTAAAATCCAACTCTTAATATGAAGTTTAATACGCCCTCTAGAGAAGTTTAATTTTTTTAGATTATTATCTAATCTATTGTAAACAAGTTTGGATCGATATAAACTAGTTTTTTGGCCAATATTTAATTTAGTTTTACTTACTGTAAGCGATTTATGTCTAGAAAATTAACATGCTTCAGCAAAAGTATACTCTTCCCGTAGATTACAATAATTATTTATTAGTGCTTCCAAAATATATTTTTGATTGATATTTAGCAATCGTGTCTCAGTAAAAAGGTTGTGTTGTGTATTTGAATAAGCTGAACCCCAACAAATAATTCCATAAAATAGGACGCTACAGAACAAAGCATGGTATAATTTTAATAAATCATTTTTTTCAAGAATATATCTTATTTTTGGGATTAACCATTTAAATTCAGATTAACATGATATCGAATGCTTGGTATTTTCTTCAATTCATAGTATTTATTTGACATCTTATTATGTGACATAGGAAGAAAGATGTTATTTTAATATCCATAATATATATTTCATTTTGATTTAAATTTTTATGCAGATAATTGGTTTTATATAGATCATCTGACAACTCACGTTAATTTTCCCGAAGTTACAACTCCTTTTATAAGAATCGACGTTAACTTATTGTACCCAAAAAACAACATCAAACATGATAGCTGACTGATTTAGTATTTTGATATGACACTGCCTGATTCTCTGCTTCTTTGGGCTATTATGTTTTACTTTTTTTTTTGAACATAAATAACACTAAAATTATAACAGAAAGAACGCTAAAAATAAAACAATCAAATACTCACCATACATTTTTCCTTCGTCAGATAAGATGATCTTCCGCCTCCCGCACGGCGGGTAAATAGCGAGCGCTTCTTGGAAACTCTGTTCAATATCCGGACTCCAAACTCCTTCCGCGTCGGCCGCCGCCATATCTTTTTCATCCTGAGATTTTCATACTTTGTTAAAATAAATGTATCCTAAGAAGATTCTTTGTTATCAGTAATGATATTATAAGGCGAATGAAGTGAATGCTATTGTTCAAAAACCGCAGTATTCTTCACAGAATACTGCTACATATAAATAAAATTAAAATGATTGGATTTAAGCAAATTCAACTTGGTACAAAGTTATTTTATTTTGTTATTGGTTATTGGTTATTTTAAAATATTTTATTTTGTAATGCAATTGTACAAAAAATAGTTAAATGAAGGAAATAAAACCATATTAAAAATTACCTATAGAAAATGGTCGCCCATATATGTTGAACTTTTGTAAGCTTCAAGTTCTGAATCATTCAAATTTGATTCCAAAAGAGCGGAAGATCAATGGTTACGATTAATTACTTAGTTATTTATTAAAAAAATTATAATTTGATGTCTTTATATCGATTGGAGTAGAAAATAGAAAAATGCAATTGTAGAAGCACAAAATTTTTCTTATAGTTTCTTGGGAGTTTACTCCTTAAGAATCGATTTCATTTAAAGCTCCTGGTACGAAAATTTTATAAATTGGTAGTAAAATCGAGTGTTAACAAAAACCTTTATATTAATGTTATAATATATAGTTATAAGTAATATCAGTAAATATTTGGTCTGCTATACAAATATCGAACATTAATTAGCGGAGCTTCGGAATAAAAGTAATTTTTTTTATTTGTATATCTATTGATATTTACACCGATACATTGAAGTGAATAAAGGATTAAAATATTGTAAGATATGGTGGAAACCAGTTCAATAACCTAATGATGAAGAAAATTTGTTTTTTTTCTGCCAATCATACAATCAGAATGTTACTGATATAATAGGTTTCCTTATTATTAACTCCGATAAAGATGAAGAATTGCGCTTCGTACATTTTTTTAAAATAATAGCTTAACTTTGATTTTGTTTCTGATGGAACACTGTTAGACTAGATATTGTCACAGTATTTAATATTGTCGATAGTATTGATACATTTAATGTTCAAGATGATATCAATAGTGAAGGAAATCAATCTTGCTAACAATGCATTTATGTAATATATTTTTATGTAACATGGTTTAAAATATTTTATCGAATCAGTGTAAATAAATATGATTAATATATACCTACTACATGTTTTCAGTATTTTAAGAGATGCATTTATTTACCCCCTCCGCCTTTTATATTCATAACAATTGAACTTAAAGATAGTCGTCCGTCGCACAATCGCATTAACTGTAATAAATTTATAACAAAAAATGTATTTTCAAATTGTGACTTCAGGGCCGTAAAGCCCCACAAATAAACAACAGTGTAATAAGGGTAACTAAGGTAACTTTGCTTAAATCGGTTTATTTTGATTTCATGAATATGTTGTGTCATTGTAAAGATCTTCCAGAAACAATCTGAATATTAGAGAATTTTTGAATTATCGGAATGAAAATGTTAAAAATCTAAATGGTTAGGCAAATCTGTGGAACTAAGTAGATATATCAAGAGTTTCTAGAGATCTTGAAACAAAATTTAATAGGTAAATATTACAGTGAAAATCGTTCAATCAATTAGAACTTCTAATGTCAAATTCAATTTTAGTAATGAAACATCCTTTATGAAGTAGGTACCTATTTCATATTTTATATTGAATACAACCAAGATAATACATTTTGTGCTCCAAAAAATACAAAATAATATTAGGACCGTTATGGGGTTAAGAAAGACATCTGACACCAACTTCAAAGGTACCAGCACCAGTAGAATTAATATCATTTTGTATTTGTCAGTACAACAACTAATAAAATAGGGCCTAGGTTTTGTAAAAAAAAATTCACAGTTTTGAGTGTATCACTAGTTATCAAAATCGTTGAACGTTCACTTATGTTCAGAAATTACAAGAGAAACTCTAAAGTTATTTATTCACTTCCTACTACTTGCGCCACATATATGCACGACATTCTAAATATAAAACTATCTGTACAGTATAAGACGGTTCATTTACATAGAAAAATGTTAATTCTATAAATGACTGTTAAAAATTTAGATTATATACTTACGTCACTAATGTCTCCAACATCGAGATTTTTTGTATCCGGGCCCTGGCCGTTGGAGTCGGCCGGAGGCCCGGTCACTGGGGTCCACGGGGACGAAATGGTGGCGGCTGACAACACGTTGCCTGGAACAAACAACATAAATCATAAAAAAATAATTCTAAATATATCAAAAGAACTATTTCTCTGATGTAAATGTAATTTAAATAATAAAACAATGAATAGTTCCATAAGGGTTTTCTACTTTTGGACAGGTCTATTTGGGGAACTGGAATAGTTCAAGAACTTGATGAATTTTGAATCAACTCAAATATACAACAACTTATTTTCAGTTTGTTTCTCCAACATTTCTTTAAAATCGTTTACTTCAAAACAATAACAACAGTAATAAAATATTTAAATATAAATTCCGAAGCGTTATTGCACAAACTCGTCTAAAAGCTAAGCTATTTTCTAATGTCATGTACTTTCTACATTCACGTCGATGAAATTCAAGACTCAGAAACATCATTTCTTAGAAGTCTCTGTAGAATTCTTGACCTACAGAACGGATTTTGATGAAACTTCACAAGCAAATAAATTTTACCTCTTGCCATCAATTATATAAAGCTCCCCCAGAAAGATGCGTTAAGATCAGTCGATACTATCACATTATTGCGATAATGCGTTCTGCGTCCTCTAGACACAGCTGCGTTTTTATGGTAGATATCGCAAAATAATGCAAGTCGCAAGAACTTAAGCGTCACACATCTAACCCGTTGTTATTATCGCAGATACGATTAAGGTCGCAAGCATTTTAATGCAAAATTGACTACAAACAGATATCACAATAGCTCATGTATTATCCATCGATAATAACACACCTCAATATCTTAGCTTCTTATCAAAGTGTAATTGTCTTAGGCACTGATAATAATGTCTATTGATTTAGATTATTCAATAAATAAAAAGAAGGAAATATTGGATAGGTCACAGAATGCTCAGTAGTCAGAGATTGCATCGTTAGCTGTAATTGATGCATTTATTGGGTAAAAGTACTACTTGTTCTTATTATATTTGAAGAGTAATTGCATATTTGTTTTATACTTAAAATAAATGCAGCAAAACTATTATGTCGGTCAGAATAGAGTGTCAGTTTATGCTGTCTATTGCAATAGTTTGCGGAATAATATAAAGTGCACCTACTTAGTTTTCCATTTGAGCTAACTTGAGCACATCATCAAAGCATTTCTGGAAAGCCCGAAACTTTGTCTTCTTATTTTCGGACCAAGCAGAACGTTTTCTCTCCTTTTGTTGTATCCACAAAGCGACTCCATTCTGAACAACGGGGAGCAGAAAAAGAGTGGTACAATTTAAGTTGTTTTAACCTTCCGTTTGATAATGTCGAGAAGAGCTGGGCTCCGAGAGAGTTTCTAAAGCGCGCCCGAGACCGAGAGAGAGAAGAAAAAGTGAAATATTCGCTGGAAATGTCACAGAAGAATTTTGCTCATTAATAATTTCCCTAGAGCTCTGGTTTTCCGATACCAGCTTTATGAAAAGAAACCTTTATTATGTTTCATTTAGTGCTCAGGACAAAGAAACGCATCTTGGCTTGAACTCATTAAATACTTAATTAAAAGCATATCTTTGGTAAGAGACATCCGCACTTGATAATAATTTATTATATTGTCGCAAAGTTATGAAGTAAATGTAGGTTCTGAGAAAAGGACATATTACTACTCTGACATACTATTCAATATTATTCTATGGAAGCATAATAAGAAACTGTAACGTACATAACAAGAGGTACGCGAAGAATGTGGTAGTCCAAGAACTAAAATACTTTGATAGAATGTGATTCTCCTTTGATATCGTCAATTAAAATTAATGAGGTAGGACCATAAAATAAATAATAATAATGAAATTCAAGATAATCCCGGTTTTAAGTGATATGATTAACCCCAAAGGCTATGAGCAAAGAAAGAAAATAAAAAGTAAACTGGGATAGAGGAGGTTTGTAAGTAATAAGATATACATATACAGATATACAGCTAAACATATTCAAAAAGAGAGAATTTAATAAAAATATAAATCACATCTTATAAAAACATTTTGTTTTATTCAATCGATATTCTTAAATAAATATGTAGCTAGCTACAATAATTTGAAAGTCTCTTAAAAACACAATATTATTAATTATTAATATAAGTATGGATTAAAACCTTTTTGTAATTGTGTATCTAATGTATTTTTTTAATTCAAGTATTTACTTCCTAACGCTAGCCCAAGTAAATAGCTATTTAAGTATTAGTATTCACGTACAATTTTCGGTATCCGGTTTTCAACAGATGGTTACTTTCAGGATCACCAGAGTTTAAAGAAACAATCATTAACATATCTCGAGAACGGATGAACCGATTTCGTTGCTGTCTTTTATTGTTTTGTAGGGTATCGATACCCCTCGTATGTGACACAATGGGCATTCTGAATGAACTAGTGGCTAGGTAATAGCTGAATAATGTATTTTGTTCAAGATTGTTGCGGGAAAGCGGCTCCAACAGTTTCTGATGAAACTTGTCTAAAAAATTCTTCTCATAGCCCTTTACAACTATCTCAAGGTGCAAGAAAACCAGGAAAAACAGTTCTGCTCAAATGAACTGGAGAATGGTCCAACTAACTGTTTATTCACATTTTGGCCATTTTGATTCTTCCTCCGACAAAATTGGATAAGACATGTTGTTTGTCTTGACATGCTGAGAAAATGAATAGTCGCACGAATTGACCAGACGATTTTTATAGTTCATGTATTTTTAGATTTTTACTTTCCTACGCTACTATAGTAACTGTATAAGTATTGTAATCGTGTGAAATTTTCGGTATCGAAGTTTTTACAAATGTTGACGTTTCAGAGTTTTCTAAGTCTAATAAACATATTTTCAGCCATTGGTCTGTCTGTCTGTCTATGACAGCATTATCTCGGGAATGGATCGATGTATTTTGTTGCTTTCTTTTTTATTTTGATTGGTACCAATATCACTCGCCGGTGGCACTGAATGAGAATCCTGTATACACTGGATGCAGAGCTATAGCCAAAAAACATTATTTGCCCAAGACTGTAGCGCGAAAACGGCTCTAAGGATTTTGATTAAACTTGCCTAAAGTATTTTTCTGAGAGCCCGTTACCATCCACATACAGGGCCATCTCAGAAAAGGCACAAAAAAGTTATGCTTGAATAAAGTTCCATATTTTCCACATGTTTCTTCGGATTCTGTTTAAACGTTCCATCTTGCGAAAAAAATTTACATGACCATTGTTGTTTGTCTTGACACGCTGAAAAAAATGATTGGTAGCACAATTTGACCAGAGAATGTTTTCTTTACTACCGCTATTATCATTATTATTCATTTTGTAAAAAAATGTAATATAACCATTGTTGTACTTTTTGATCGGATGATTTTTTATTAGGTAGGAAAGTCGTGTGAGTGGACACACAAAATCTGGTGTCACACCAGATTGTTTTTATTTGTGTTTTAAACGTTGTCGTAGATTGCAAGTTTCAGATCAGTTTAGATACATAAAATGTTGGCTCTGTTGAAACAATTAATCTCAAATAGGATAAATTATGAAATTTATCTCGCTAAAAACTCGATCAAGTATACCTAACTGAATTGCGTAATATTCAAATGAATTTTCGTTCAGTTTTCGATTGAAATCAAAAACCACGTGTACATACTATATACACAAATACTCATATATATCTGATTGAGCCCTAGGCATTCGATACCTACAAACAACATGAAGTAATAAAGAAAATTCCACTCAATTTTGTACTAGTTCATTTGTTCAATTAATTTCGAGTGGGGGCTTTTGATCCAATTATTCGAATTTCACTGGATGTATATATATATAGTTAGATTAATAAAACATCCAACACGGTTTCACCTCCAAGCTCACTTATTTCAATAAAACAATAAGTAGGTAACTACACAGAAGAGGACGGCATAAACGGGCTTTTTTAGTAAAATTTAACTCCACAACTGAATCATTTTAGAGGATTGTACAATTTAATAATAGAAATGTTGTTTTAAACGGAATTAATCAATATTATCATGATTATGTAACGATAGAATAGTTACTTGTTTTGTAATGTTCTCAAATACATATCAACTAAGGTAGTAGTAGGTCGAAAATAACAGATTGCTGAAGAGATTATTTTCAATCTTGACGTGAAGTCGGTTTTTAGAAATCTTTTCTTGGAGTTTGAAATGAAAGAAACTTTATTGAAAGCTACCAGCAATGCATCTCTAAAAAAATACGACGAAATCGTTAATTTTCCCTCAAGTAAAAACCAAAAGTACGGCACTGAGATTTGGAGGCATTTTTAATTAACTTGGTTAAAAATATTTTTATGATTATAGGATATGAGCTAATGACAAATATATATAAGCTTTAGTTTTGTGTTTTCTAGGAATTATAAAAAGAATTCTGAAATATTTGTAGACTTTAATATGTGTTTGAAGATGTGGAGAGTTGGGATAAATATTTTCTATAAAAACTAGGACCGACTTTATTAGATAATACACTGAAAAATACAAAATAATATTAATCCTATTGATACTAGTAATTTTGAAGCTGTGGAACTATAAGTTGATAGTAAATTTTGGCACCAACTTCAAAAGTATCACTACCAATAGAATACATACTATTTTGTATTTTTCAGTGCACTAACTAATAAAGTCGATTCTATTTTTACGATTTTGAGTAATTCATTATTTATTCATCGCGATCAAAACTATTGAGCGTTTACTTACATTCAGTGATTTCTAAATACAACGGCAATAAACGTGTATTCAGAAACTCCGAAACTCAGACTTTTTCAAATTTCCAATTTAAAGTTGCTGTATCTAAACGAGATTTTCTTTAATTCTGCCAGATATAACTTTCAATTTTCGAAAAAAACAACTTCTCTCCAACCCTTTCGGCGAGTCGAGTTCCGTACATGATTTTCGAAAATATTTTCACTATGTGTGAATGTGTGAAGTCCTTCATATACCAATTCAGTTTTTTAATTAAATGTTCGTTTATTTTCCTGAATAGTTTCCAACCCATTTATTTTTAGATAGCGAAAAAAATATATTGGAAATACCCAAAACGAGTCCTTTCATTCGATATCTGCTCCGCAAAATTACTCCTTTATCAGAATTCATTTACTTGAAGCTAACGCCTATGTTGCGGTCTTACCAAATATCAACTTTCAATTTTTCATCGGAAATGTAAAGAGCAATATTCAAATATACCTCCTTCTTTTGGATAAAATAAATATAAAAAGCAAGTATTTTGGGCGGTACTATTGAAAGATCAGTACCTATCTACTTTGCAACCTGAAAACGACTCGAATTGTGATGAGAGAGGTACTATAGGTATCTATCTCTTGGTAATTGTAACGTCATGTTGAATCAATGAGAGCTTAAGAATCTTGCTGAACTCAAACATAAGTACAATAATATAACTTTGACCTGACATGCTGGTCTAAGCTCATCTCTCTTTCGAAACGCTAAATTTCAAATATTTATCCCCATTGCTTATCTAGAAAACCTATGAATGATGATAATTCATTCGAATAATTCCGAGCATTATCAATTACTCAATCATCAATTAGGTACCAAACATTATGTATTTAGTCCGAGAGCCAGTAACAGATATATATGACCAAGTTCCTCTCAGGTAATAATTAGTAAAACGCAGCAGAAAATCGAACTATGAAGCCTCGTGAATGTCAGCTGAGGCTCGGTGGGGGGGATGAGTAGTTGTAACCTCCCACGCTTGAAGAAAAAAAAAATACATTCACTCATTTCCTCTCGGCTAAAAATTTATCAAGTTATAGTTAACCCAATACCTCAACAAAAAAAAAAATCAGCTGGCTATAACATAGTGCATTGTACGTCAGCTGATGGCTAGATCATGGGAAAAAAAATCTCCACTTTCAGTGATATCCTCTCGCCTAAAAATTTACCAGATGGTAGCTTATATGTAACTATTGATAAATATATACGTCAGCTAGCTGTATCTCGGTGGAAAAATTGTCAGCTGATACTTTGAAGGTCGTTATGTAGAAGTTAGCTAGAAGCATTTACTGACTATTTAAAGGCATCAGCTGACCAGGTTTCCCTCGACTTATTGTTAGCTGATTTTTTTTATTTATCGCGGTATTATATCTACAATCAGCTCACAAATTTTCGTGTGGGAGGAAATGACGTCTCTTTAATTATTCTTGTTATTTTTGAAGATTCAAACAGCACACACTAGCATAGCAAAGACAGTATTTAGGTACGCTTGGAGGGGGTTAGTTGTGCGCATGGTCGAGGTATGAAGACCCTTTTGTTGAGGGCATCAGCCACGTTTTTAGAAGTAGAAAAGAAGGGGACTATTATACGTTTAGAATAGACGAGCAAACGTAGTCTGACGAAAAGAATATTCTGGAAACATTGTTGCATCTGTGAAAAATCGATCAAAATGTCTAATATAACGCCTTTTTGCGTTTTTTGCAAAAAAACAAAGTCGATGAGGCAAGAGTAGCGTTGTTTGAAAAAACGTATAAATTCTTGGATACGGAAACATTCAAGTTACCAAAGAAAGGTATTGATGGCTCTTCTCTACCACCTTGCGAGTCAGAGCTATATCAGCAATTTTTAAGAGCATGCTATATTGCTCAAATTTGGTCAAATGCACATTTGAAGGTTCCAACTTCTGATGATCCAGAAGACTATGGTTGGGAAGAAGTTGACAATAGATATGATTTTACCTGGTTCTTTGGAAGTCAGTTACCAAAATCGATCGATGAAATTACTATCCAGCCCGAAAAAGGTAAAATTTTATTATCATATTAATGATATTATGCTAAAATACGCATTCTATTTTTTTTTACAGATGATGACGATGAAAATATAGCAGCAGACAGCTCTGACAGTGACTCGGACAATGAATCAGAGGGAGATGATTGTTATTCAAGCCAAAGCGAAGCCGAAAATGATTAAATAACATTGTCATTCGTATTGTAATTTGTCATAATATTTTTATAATAAATAATTTTTATCAAGTAACTAGTTAATTTATTCTAAGCAAATTGATTATAGAAATATTTGAATATATCTAAAATTATATGATTATATAAGTATAAGTTTAAAAAATATTGATATGGAATATTTGTTTCACCTTAACACTCATGTAGGAGTTCTATGCCGAATAATTAAAGAGACGTCATTTCCTCCCACACGAAAATTTGTGAGCTGATTGTAGATATAATACCGCGATAAATAAAAAAATCAGCTAACAATAAGTCGAGGGAAACCTGGTCAGCTGATGCCTTTAAATAGTCAGTAAATGCTTCTAGCTAACTTCTACATAACGACCTTCAAAGTATCAGCTGACAATTTTTCCACCGAGATACAGCTAGCTGACGTATATATTTATCAATAGTTACATATAAGCTACCATCTGGTAAATTTTTAGGCGAGAGGATATCACTGAAAGTGGAGATTTTTTTTCCCATGATCTAGCCATCAGCTGACGTACAATGCACTATGTTATAGCCAGCTGATTTTTTTTTTTGTTGAGGTATTGGGTTAACTATAACTTGATAAATTTTTAGCCGAGAGGAAATGAGTGAATGTATTTTTTTTTTCTTCAAGCGTGGGAGGCTACAACTACTCATCCCCCCCACTGTGCCGCAGCTGACGGTCATAGGGCTTTATGATACTGTTGTCTGATGCGTATGGCCAATTATCTATCGAGAAGAAATAATTAACCAAATTTTCACCTAGCTCTCGGACTAATTATCATTGAGCACAAAATAATTGCTTTATTCCACGTTATTTTTATGGAATAGTCACAACAGATACATCAGACACAGCAAACTCTTTTATCGTGTTGCCTCTTCTACCTGTCATCAAGCACATCAATCTTATTATTATTTGCGTATCTGCAGTGTAACAACTGTGTGATGTGACTCATGGTTTTTTATCGGCCAGCAAGATGTTGTACTAGCTAGCCCATCTTTCTCCCTCTTCTCGACACTCTCTCTTGCTATTTATATACGACAGCACTCGCTAAATGTCATCAGGCCGGATATCGTCGATCTAAAGTTGCGAAAACTCAACAACTGCACGTCCTCCAATTTTAGCCGTCATGCAAAATAGCGAACAAGAAGACGCCGCAATTCAGATTTTTCTCATAAAATGGCAAACAAACCAACCAAATTTGCCAATATAATAATCTAATATCATCAATTGTTTGATTTATTGTCTAAGATGGTTCATAATGAGGATAAAAGATTTGTCGGAAAAGTTAAACTAATTTAGTATCTCCAAAATTTTAAAAAAGACGCATTATGCCAACTAGTTCAATTATATCAATGCGATCTGCCTAAAGATAGTGACTGTTTTCTAACTACCAATATTTCCAATACAAAAACAAGAATATCGACAAGTACTTAGTTACGTGCACTTGCTTTATAGATAAACCATAGCTGATGGGTAAAATAATCTATGGTAATTTTCAATAACCCTAACTCTCAGTAGATGTCAACTGATTGTAGGACATCATAAAACTGTTATAAAAATAAAGCCTTGATTCCGGACATTGCAGCTTTGCTAACGCAAAATTTCATTCTAGCTTCGAATGAATTCATTTAAAAGAATGGTATATTATTCAATTGTATGATTATTTTTGTCTGTTAAGCGTTTTGTATAGTAAATATGACTCATCATCGAAAAAGGACTACTCATGATCTCAAATCATTGAAAATCCAACATTTCCTTCCTCATTTTAGGTCTGGACCGTGGTCACTGTGGCTTCGATTACCATGCATTAGATTTCGGTTCGATTCTAGCTAAGACGTGAAGATTTTTCATGACGCCAAACGGTGGCCATCTGGTGGAAAGCACTAAAATAATTAATAATGTCTAGTAGAGCCTCTCAAATTGAGCCGTTCCGGATTTGGTGATATACTGTAGGTACCGTATATTTGTAAAATGACACCTTTCACAAATATACATGAGAGGCCCCAAAGCTCTTTGGCTCTTCCAAAATATTTTTTTTCTCAAAATAGTATCTACTGAAAAAAGCATCATCTCTATTAATTTTGAAATTGGACATTTTCCTAAACATTGAAAGATTTTCAGGTTACAGTATTTCTCAGTTTTAGTTTTTTTCTGCAGTTTCCGCTATATCTTGAAATTATTGATGACATATAAAACAAAAATAGAATATATATTTTTAAATAGTCTTAAATGCCTAATAAAAACTATTTTTAATTTGTTTTTCAAAAATTTCACTTGTTGATGTTGTAGACTAATGAATTAGGAAAATAGAAGAGATCCTATATCTTCCAGAAAATAATGAGATATATTTCCAATCGAAATAGGTATAGCTCTGTATTAATGTTTGCACTTTGGATAATCCAGAATTGAACAAAGGAAATGTTAAAAAATTCTGATAATTCCTCCATTTAAATTACCACCAGTAGGTACCTATAGAACATAATATGTAGAATTTTTAAGTTACTTTTAGTTTTTGTAAAAAAATATTTATCACAACAGAGACGTAGTCTGGTTGATTCACGCGACCTGTTCAGTTTCTCTAAAAAGATAAATAGTTAACTACAAATTCAGTTCCTATTACAATAATAATAATTCTACAATCGTAAATCTAGACAGCGAATGTCGAAAAATCAAAACAGGTTGTAGTAGAAGCCTATTAGAGAGATAGATTGGGATGGTGGATTAATGCTGGATGCAGCAGGGATAATGGAAAACTCAAATTATTATTTTATTAATATTATATGAGCTTTTTTGCTTATCGCCCAGGGCTTTGTAATTTTCTTCTACATTATACCGTCTTTGGATTTCTTTTTTTCAACTGACAACTCTCTTTTCTTTTAAATCTTCTAGAACTACTTCCTTCCATCACTTCTCTCAAAATCTGGTAATCTCTACGTTCCTTTTTCTGGTATTCTATCCATATTTTCTAATCCTTTTTGATTTAATTCTATCTATTGGCGGATTATACATGATTCTTTAGTTCTGCTGATTAACTTTCTTTAATCTTCTTCTTATTATTAATTATAGAGTAAAATATTTGTCACAAAATTGGAAAAGGAACGGTCTATCGAATGGGTTCACAATGAACCAACATTCATGGTCAAGTTGCGATGGTCGCTTTCAAGAGTAGTTATTATTATGGTTCGTTCGGAAGTTCAAAAAACGAAACCTCAATGGAAAAAAGGTCGGATTCCGCGCCCGCGGCTGTCCTGCAGCAACCGAAAGAGCCGTGTGTTGGTATTATATGTATAGGTAGATGCAGGAGAGCAGCAGAATTACACAGACACACACACATATCAATGCGAACAATCCGCAGATATTGCATTCCCATAAATGTTTGAATAGGGCCGGCCCGACCGGCAAAAACAAAAGAGAGTTTTTCCAGAGCAGGAGCATCGGCGGCCGGGGCGGAATCCGCCAATCGCGCTCCGTATTGTGTGTTCGGGGCTGTATTAATTATGGCGGACGATTGAATTCCGCTGTGTGTTCTACCTGGCCGTGCCGTCATTCCGAGCGTTTCCCCCGTTTTCTCTCTACCCCTTCGCCGCCGCTCACCTCGCCGCCGCACGCCGCCAATTCTGGACTACATGCTGGCTATGATGATGATGATGATGCCCCTCGTCCTCGGCACCATTCTGATTATGTGTCTATATTATGATGATACCCTCACGCTTTACGCAATTTCACAATACGCCGCTAATGCTGCTATTCCTGCTACAGCGAATATCTTTAACGGGAAATTATGATGGCTCTAATTTCCTAATCAGAATTTACAATTGAGAAATGATCTCGCTCTGAATGATCTTCCAAGAAATGGTTCATTCTGATTAATTTATTACCAAATTAGTAATGAATATATTTAACACACTTTGCCCACTGTATGAAGTACATGTATCTAAGGTTGCCTGGAAATGATCTTTCATTTAATTCTAACAGAAAATTATCTTTACAAAAATTTTGACCCCTCTACCATTTTGGGGTTGATTTTCTGGGAGAAGGAGATGTAGGAATCATCAAAATCGGTTCACTTTTACTATGCAAAAGCAAAAATATAGATGAGTCGTATGCTGTATAAACCCGTGGTTTTGGATAAAAGAGAAATGAAGTGCTTTTGATAATTTAGGACTATAATCAAAAAATGTTTCGGCAGGCACCGCTTCAAAACAAAAACATCCAGCAACACCGTGGCAAGCTCCCTGTTCAGCAGATTTATTGTTCCCATGTCCAATACATTAGATTCAAGAAGAACTCCAAGGCTAAAACAATAATTAAAAGGCCATACCCTCTTAATTATGAACTTCACCATCGACATTTTCACCTACTCCTCCTCAAAATTATAATATTGTGTATAATTTGAGTGGATAGTAGTAATGGGTAACTGCAAAGCATCTCGTATACTGGACACGGTGTTGCTGCTTGATTTTGTTTTGTAAGTTAAAGGATATCATAAGTTGATAAGATTGCATTTATACCTTCATTTCGATACATTGCAAAGTTAAAGCCTTTTTATAAAAAAACAATGTAGGTAATTCTAAGAAATTCATAATTGATTTGAATTTGATAACACAATGTGAGGTCATAGTTGTTTCATATAACATTTCCTCAAAGTCTAACTTGGAATTGCAATTAATATTATCGATATAAACGAAAGCTATTCTCGATGGACTTCATGGTTGGAATCATTGGTTTTTGAATTAATAATGGGTTTTGGGATTCTTGCTCTAACTTAATTGAAAGTTTTCAGGAGATCAATTGTTTTTATATATTAACTGTTTTACCTACATGTGTTTTATGTCAAGAATAAAAAATTACAGAACCAAATTTTGACCTAAATTTTGTAATTCATACTGAATAATTATCCAGAAGAGTCTGCTTACGAATGAACAAACAATGTTCCCAAACTTTTTTATTAGTATCAATTAAATTAAAAATGCTATGGAATTCTATGCATATGTTTCAAAGTAATTTATTCAAAATAAAAAAAATAATAAAACACCTGATAATAGAGAAACCCTATTCTCAATGAAAATAAGAATTGCCACGGCATATATTGTAGACGCAACAGTTTAGAACTGACGAATAAGGATATACCTTTTGTAATCAAATGCATTTATTAGCAATGTCAAATAAAAAAATTCCAGTCATTTTCAAACGCATATAATACTTCCAAATGAGGAAATTGTTAAGAATGATTGTATCATTTCTATAGAGACAACCGAATGAACTACATGCAGCCAAAGTACACATGTTTTATGGTTATATAAGTAGCATTTAACGATTTTTTTTATTTTAATAGCGTAATAATTATTATTTTATATGAAAATATCAACCTTATTGGCGAAACAACTGCTGGTTGTCGAAAGTCAAGACTCAACTAATAAAATTATAAGCCTAATACTAAAGTACGTCCTCAAATTTAGAAATCAGACGAGAATTTGGTAGGTATATTCCAAAAATGTCTATAAGGTTGACGTTACATTTGAAGTTTTTTTAAGCACTTTCACAATCAAGACTTTCAATTACCAACTTTTACTTAAAGCCATTAATTAATCCCGTGAAATTGCAGATAAACTGCTTAACAATTATAATTTATAAATTATCACTGATATTGTTTACTGTCCCATTCTATGAAATATAAAACATAATTACTTATAAGTTACTTTACACAATTAGATATTCAAACTTAGAAAGACAAAATCATAATAATTATTATTGTTCTGTATTTTCACTTACGCAAGTTTTTGCCAATTCATACTCGTACGCCACTGTAACCATTATCATAAAACTCAAGTACACCAGTTACCGCTACTACCGTATGTCGATAATAGCCGTTGTTCAAACACATGTACACTGTTTATATTGATTTCATTTCAATTTAACCAAAATCAAGTACAGATTACGATCAATCTATCAATAAGCCGTATGTATCCCTATATGTATTATAGCTGCTACCGTATTTCTGTTTGACATGGGGCAATCATCAGTTTTATAAAGAGCGTGCGTTTGATTTTGTTTGTATTTGTATGGTAACCCTATATATACATTTATCTATATCAGTGAGTGGAGAGAATTACCAGTACTTTTCTCAATGCAGAATTCATGTTTTCTATATAATCAAAAAATCAGAAGTAGAATTAGAGAGTTTCCTTTTAACCAGATATTCTAGCTGAAAGAACCAGTTTTGTTTTTCATATGTTTGAGTGGTTGGATTCTTGATCCAGAGATTAGAGGCCCCTACTGATGCCCGCGTGCGAAGTCGCGGGCATTTTCCAGTAATATTATAAATGTGAAAATTTGTACTTACTTTACTTAATCACGCTAAAATAGCAGAACGGATCTGGATACACATATATTTTATTACCTAGATAAACACATATGATACTTTTTATCCAGGAAAAATGTTACGTTCCTGTGGGATCATCAAAAAATTAACTACTGGACGTATCCTGATCGGCCTCTCTACTTTAAGCGGAACTTCGTATGCGTTGCGGATGTGTGCATGGTGCATGTGAGAAAAACGGAAAGAGATGTTTGAACATATTTGTGAATTTCTCCATCGGGCGCTGTGTATAGGGTATAAGGTATAATAATAATGATAATAATATTATGTGATTTGCTTTATCAACCTGAATGAATGTCCATAATTTAAAAAATGATCGTCTGGCCAAGGTATGTTTGTTGGACTATATATATTGTACAGGACCTTGCGTGCAGACTATCTATGACCCGGCGCCCCCACCATAATCTGCCGTAGAATAATTTGTGCATTTCCAAGAACTTATGAAACAATAAGCTGATCGACTAACATATATATCAACATACAGCTCAAACGGATGAGACTTGAAAACTGCAATTTTCCCAAGAGCTTTCTTATTTAACTAACGTTAAGCAGTTCCATAAAGAGATTCTTGAAAATTCAATCTCCAGGGGGTAAACAAGAGATTTGTGAAACATTTAGTGAGTCACAGAATTCCTGAAACTTTGATGCCTATAAATAGCCCAGATATTGCAGTAACAAGGTTCCTTATGTGGCTTAAGCACAAAGAAACACAATGGTATTATTTTTACTTGTTGGTCAGATATGAGTTATAGAAATACCTTTGAAAATTTGTTCAATTGTCTCTTAAAAATAGATAGGCAGGTATACATTGCTACAATTATTTAATTATCAGAGCTCATTAGTGCCTGCGTAAGTTGACTGCACATGTAAAAAGGAGATTTAAAAATATGTCATGATTTATCTAATATGAAAATATTGTGCCAATTTAATCTTTCAACCAAGATTAAGTCTATATTAGGTTCATTGTAATTATGATAACAAGTTGATTTGACTTTTGCTGAATCAAGCGTTAAGCATTCCAGTTACGTTGCTTAGCAACCCAACATAATTTTGATAATTTTAAATCGCTTGTGCGCTGCAGCTGTTTTTGAACACAACCGTAGATTCTTGTACTGGCAAGCCTTTACTGAATAGACCACTTTCAGGTCTCATGTTTTCAAAGGTGAGGTCGATAACCTGGTCTCAAAATTCAAGGCACATTCTAAAAAGTTTCAACCTACCGAGATTTCATTGAAATGATAGATTGACAGGTTTACCTACTGATTAGCTACTTACCTTAATCAAAATCTCATTAAAATATTTTTAATATATAGTGCAATCGTAAAAAAAGACAGCCGCCAATGAACTCTTATTGACGTTGTTTTGAATAAAACTTACCAATCCAGCAACAAACAATCATACAGGCGATTATTATTGATATAAAACTATATTATTCTAGGCAATAATTACAAGTAGGTATGTATCTAGTTATTTAATGAAGACGACATTCGAGAAATAATCATTTCCTAGAAGTCATTATTATTCAACTTCATCAAATCGGTCATCATTTACACTCGTTTTATATCTTGCATAATCATCTCTCGATCCTCCAACGCTCTCTTGATTCATTCACCAAATCGTTTGTAATAAAAACAAACACAATTCGATGCGAAAAGTAGGTGAGCACCCAGACAACACTGTACATGCAAGCAGCAATACTCTTGCAGATCAAGATCCAAAGTCGACAAACGTTTTAAGAGAGCAAGCTTGAAGACATAAGACAAGATAGGATATAGTAGATAGAAAACAAGTTTTTGTATGAGTCACAGACACCGCCAGTAATATAATTGCACACTGTATAAAGTTAAACCGACTCTGACTGCCAACCAAAGGAGTGGCAACAACACCAACCAACCAGTCGACGATGCCATGTCTCGCTTAAATTAACATGGATTAAGTGAGCTAGTGAAATATGTAGCAATGGCGAACTTGCAGAATAAAAAGAAATAATAATTAACCTTTATGTAGTTTATTCATTAAGTATTAGTATTTGACATGAAGTTGTACATCCTTTGTAAAATTTGAGGTGAAAACCAAAGCAACTAACTTCCTAACAACCAAGTAAATTGAGGCGACATCGACAAATAACTATATTTTGAAGCAAAAATGTATTCTATGGCCAATAGATGGGCAGAAATGGTATACCTGATCTCGGACTGACTGCATCAAATTGAAGAGTAACTTATCAGCCGCCACACATAACCTCAATACTACAATATTCGTTGATCATGTGCAAATCTTGGTAGATTTCTTGGACCGATCCTGCTATCCCATTATAATCTTATCTATACGTGCTGTTAAGTTAGAAGTTTATTTTCCTTCAAAATACACTCAGCCGTCAGTGGCACCGTCATTCATTGGGTTTAGAAGCTGCATTGGTTTTCACCTCAAATTGTATTGCAGTGGTAGTAAATACATCCAATCAGCTAAGCGATCGTCCTCTGTTCCAAGTAAAAGCGGACGAATATAAGCATAGAGTACACGTTTGTTTACAATCTTAGCCAATCACAATTTATATGCTCAGCACCATGTCGGGAATCGAAATTTGTTACTGTGGAAGTAAAATTTATGGCCGGATAATTTATTGTCAACATTACTAGGGATCAAAAAAAAACTCATCCCCAGTAGCTTCCTTTCTGTATTTAGTAAAGACGTTTTCATTTTCAAAGGCCTACTGGGGATGAGTTTTTTTTTTTTGGATCGCTCGATATTATTAACAATACTGGTGTGTTAAAGCAGTAAGCTTGGAAGAAGACTTTGTTTATAAGATACGGAGAAATTACAGCGTATTTCAGTCAATCCGAAAAAACGTCATACCCAGAGTACTATGAAATTTATAGGTATAATGTCTTTACTTGAGTCAGAAATCACAGGAATAATTTCGCAAATAAATGTATAATATTTGATTCATATTATAAACACCCCCATTGAGTTAGTAGTTGAGTTGAGTGGCATTGTTTCCACCATATTGAGAGTCCATGTTTGTCATTTTGACAAGTAATTAGCGTGCATTGCGTGTTTTTGTGTGCTATTTGGGTTTGGTGACTTCATTGTGATTCAATATTAATTATGTCTTTCCAGTAAATATAACTTGTGATGCTGTTGCAGCAAAAAAGCTGTAGATAAGGAAGAAACAAACGCCAGAGTCGTATTTAGAAATGTTATGCTTCTCAGGGTAGCTAAAATATATTTAGAATTATTTGCTGAATTGATTCTACTGCTACAACTAAAGACAAAACGTATATAATAAATAGGCAATAGTAAAATAGTACCCCTAATAAACTGCTGCAATAAAATTATTGTTAAATTCATTTAAATCCGACACTGTTTAAATCGCCATCTTGAGAATAACTTTACGTCATTCGAAACTATTTTGAAAACATGCCAAATAAATGATATGTATATTAATGTTCAAAGTTCAAATATTATGTTATTTCCGAGGACTAGGATAATTTGTTCGATATAATAAATACAGACAGTTCACATTAAAAAAAATGTTTCATATATTTCAAATTTGGTGGAGGAATTACCAGCAGTCGTCAGAAGAAAATCCTGATTCTTCAAGTTGATATCATCATTCTGATTGTACCAAGTCGATGATATTGCCAATGGAATTCATTCTAACAATAAGGGTTTTCCATGGTGACATGCAAATGGATAGAAATGCAGGCGCAGCATTTTCTTTCCTGCCTGCATTTGAACTCAGTTTTATTGTCCCCCCACATGCACAGTGTGCGGACAATGCCCATCTAAAAATCGATTTGAAAATATTCAGATACTAAAACCTACCCCGTTCCATGAGCTCGAATGCTATTTATTTATTTTTCCGTCGCTTCGGACATCAGAAAATAACTAACTCCATGCTATAGTTTTTTTGTTGCTTCTCTTAAAATAAATTTCGATCTACTCACATTTTAAATCCTAAATTATGAACGACAGTATTTCTTTATATTCTTATGAATTTTATTTGATCGAAATAACGCCAGTTAAAACCTTAACGTTTAACATAAAATATATTTTATATACATTTAGATGATTTTTCGTAAACATTTCTACAGGCGGCGTTCCTCACCTAATGGGCGTTTTCACACTGACCGACAAGACACCGACACGACAACGTTACCGGTGGACACGTGATCTCGTGTAATTCAATGGGAACGCTTTCGCACTCGCCGATATATCGGTATCATGTCGTTACAGGCATATGAACCAGTATCAATAAACATGGCTAATTTTAGGTATGACATTGTTACCCAAAAGAACTTGTTGAATCAGTGTAATAGGTGCCCTCTATGTAGCGAACTTTTATTATTGGATGTACCCACAATCTCTCCATTGCGGGCGTCGCTTTTTGCTTCCTTAATGCAGTAAATATAGCAAATACAAGTTCAAAGCAGCCATATGCAATAATCAGCGCTACACAGTAGAAATGCTGTCGGTAAAAGTGAAAATACCCGCCGATTTATCGTGTCGGTGTTGCTACCATGCCGTGAAAACGTCCAATAGGGAGATAATATATTGTAACGTGAAAACTTACACACACACACACGAATATCGGTAACAACATCCTGAAAATCCAGAAGCATGGAGAATATACTGATTTATTCTCGATCGAACATATTGAGAAATAACATGCGGGAAAATAGAAAAGACGAGAACAACTCGAAGCCTCTAGATAGGAGGTTAAGTGGATATAAACAGCTTCGATCACAGAATTTGACAGATAGTCAGTCATAGATAGTCATAGTTGAGTCATAGTAGAATGTGAATAAATAAGTGGAAATAAATCGAACCCAGTTTTATAAATTCCCGTTAGAATATGTAGCCGCTACGTTTGTGACTTTATTGACTATACGCATGCGTACGTACGTTGAAAATGTATCCAAAAATTCATGCATACGTGACAACCTTATTTTTCATTTTGCTATTCTTGAGATAAAATTTTGTTGTTTATCATTTTTCAACTTTCTTATTTTAGCTACTATACATTTGACTAATAGTTAACTATGCATTTTTCTTTGTTATATGTTATTTTTTGTCACTGAGGTATCTTCAAGATGTTCAAACAAGATTTGAGAAACATACCTACATATTGGTCAATATAATGGCATTTATTAGACGACTCTTTTGTGATGAGGTGAAAATGGGTTTGTATAACTTGTATTGATTATAATTATAAGTATGTTCAGCTTTGCTTCATGTTATTGAATATGAAATAAACATTTAATGCAGGCAACTGCCTAGCAGCAAAATTTTTAAGAAAGGGATTTTTAAATGCTAAATTGTATCTACCCATCGTATATTATTGAGTTCTTTCGGTAGACATTCGTATAACGTTACGTTCATATAAAGGGTGTTCGAGCAGCGGTTCAAACCAGTCTCAAACCGTCAGACGCTTGCGCACTTTATTTTACGATGAAATAATTTATTCCCAACTACTAGTAAGATGTTCGAGCAGTAGTTTGACGATTTCCAAACTAGTCCAGACTTAGTTTGAGACTGGCGCAGTTGAAGCGTCTTCTTCTTCTTAGAATATAGTGTTCTCTGTTGTTGGAGAAATCCCTTTCAGAGAACAATACCACCGTCCTAAACTAAACCCTGGTTTTGTGTTTTGTCCATCAGTCTTTCATTGATGATCTCTCTTATCTTTGATCATAAAACATATATATTGGCATAGTCATAGTGGAAGAGGTAGTTTGCAAACTGCAGTTTGGTGTTCGAGTAGAACAAAATCCCAAACCATTTGGAAACTGCACATACGAATTTTAAATAGTTATCAAACCGTCCCATCTACTGCTCGAATAGCCTTTTTGTTCTCTCGTGAAGAATTAGCGCAAGATAACGTAATCCCTCAAGACCCAATCCAACTTCACTTGAAAAAAAAAATAGAGAACTGCGCATGCGTAGCTGTCAATTTCTAGCGTACGTAAAGATTTGTGGTCGCACTTTCACTCTCTACTCTCTAATCAGTTAAGTACTAAAGTCGGTATCGGTCAGGCGATTCAGTTAATTGTTAATAGTCATTTATAATAATTATTATTGTACTCTATTACACTAAAATATAGAATAGCTTTTCCAAAATTAAAATTTGGAATTTGAATTCGGTCAGTGTCGGAGATACATAAGCAAAGTTTATTAAATGACGACGTTCTCTGCTCCAAAAAATAATTATAGGAATGAATGAATTTCGACCCACACCTGTTATGCCTCAAATCTCATTACAAAACAAAAATATCAATTTGTAAGCATAGCAATAATACATTGTTATGCAGTTGAATGAAGTTACTCGTAATAATTTATAAATAACCGTAGCAAAGTAGAAGTCATGCTTGGTGATATTATCAATTTGTACACAATCTTTCAACTCTTGATAGTATGTAAGTAAATGAACCAATACTATTTGAATTTGGCACAGTTCCTTTTCATGAATGAAATGAAAATGGGAGGAGCTCGTTGACCGATGAATCATCACCATTCAGCTGACTACAACTCTAGAACAAGCGTTTTAAGATCTACCTCTCTCTACTTTTATTCCCAGCGTTTTCGTTGAATCGTTGACCGACTCTTGCGTTGTTATCTACATCTACCTGCAAGCTCAGGTAAAGAAACTACTTAATGGACAAGTTGAAGAGATGTTGCCATATTGCACATAAAGATAAATCTGAATAAACGACAAAATCTATATTTTGGAATAACATAGTCAATTAAGGTAACAAAGCTCAATTGAACTTTTCTCGTACTTAGTACTGAGTTGACACTACCATAAATGTACCCAACTGCTTATATGTACTTCATAGCTAAACGGTACATAATTTACATTATTTCCACCCAAAAGTTTGTTTTCGAACATTATACCAACATTATAATTCGTTGAACCTTTTTTATTTTGAATCAATATCTAGTAAATATCTAATAGATTAAAATTGATTGGTATTAAATTATCGAGGTGAATGGATTTTTTTCAAGAACCATTAAGAATTTACCATGCATTGACACCAATATAGTGGTTTGGTTTTTTTTTCAGCAGAAAACTAGAATAACATCTGAGTCATGTTTCAGCGCCAGTAAAATCTTAATATACTTAAACGATGGGTTGTGAATTACTATTGTTTGTTATAATAGGACATGCTGATATACTTCATCGAAGATCAAAGATTTAAGGGACCCATTCTCATTCTGTTTGCTATGTTGCTTTTACCAAAAATTAGACCGACTTTATTAGTTGGGGCACTGAGTTTGATTTGGCCGCATCGTATTTTCAATTTTAGCAAAAAATGCCCCCTCCACATAGCGGAAATACACATATTACCGACTTTACCATTGCTGTAACTCGAAAACCGTAAATCTTTTGAAAATATGTTCATTTTAAACGTTTCCATTTGGCCGCATCGTATTTTCAATTTTAGCAAAAAATGCCCCCTCCACATAGCGGAATTACACATATTACAGACTTAACCATTGCTGTAACTGGAAAACCGTAAATCTTTTGAAAATATGTTCAATTTAAACGTTTCCAAATATTGTCTCATCTTTAATTCTGTCGTCTCAGATTTTCGATTTTCCAGAAAAAATGCCTCCTCCACCCCCTTCGGGGGCGGTTTTTGGATTTTGGAGGGAATCGGATATCGGATTTAATTTTTTATAGAAATGCAACCATTTCTCAATTCTCCTATTTCAAATAAATCAAAATCGGACGTTTACTATATACAGCGACCGCACAAACCAAAAAAAAGTGTAATAGTGTTTCACAAGAAAATAAAGTGTCAAGAAGACGACGTACCATTTGTCAATGAATCATTATGGATATTAAAAATAAATTTCTCCCAAAGGCACATCTAATATTCAAGACATTCAAGACTCATCACCATTAATCACCATTATATGGTACCACCTCGTCCTTTTGTTGTTATACAAGTATTAAGCATTGTATTTAATGAATTCATCTTTTACTCTGACTATATAGAACTATATAGTCGGCTCGTCTACAACAACATACTACATGCATTGTATGCAAAGTTGCACATATAGGTACAACAATTATTCAACAAAACCATCTAAAAATATGTTAAATTATCAACTAACACACATGTTCTATCTATTCTAGAAACCTGGCATCCAAATTAGATAACCAAATTTAAAACAATAAGTGAATCGTGTAACTTTTCCGTAGCAATCCTAGAAAAACTAATACTTACGTTGATAAAATAGCCAACAGGTATTTTTGCTGAATGTGTATGTTTGAATCATATTTTCAGATTTTCTAATGCCCATTGTTGGTAAATATTACAGTTTTAGTACTATAATTATTATGTATATATTCATACGTTTTAATATTGGAAAGTGGAGAATATAATAATAATGAGTTGTGCGATTATGTGAGTTTTATAAAATGGTATAATAATAGACGTAGTTATGCTTGCTTAGGTTAAAAGAGGTGTTACGTTGTTTGATGGTTTATTTATAATCACTTAAGAAGAAACTTTTGGGATTATAACCATTTGGTTCCGATTTCAGGAAATTCAAGTTGTGACATATCTCCATGTTACGATGGAATTGAAGAAGATATATCTTTGTGTATATTTCGAGAATTTCGAACAAAAAAGATTCAAATTGGCAACTATGTATTTATGCAGTTTATGAGATTAAACTAGAGGAAGTTGAGGTTTTTGTCGGACCTTTTGGCTAATTAATAGTTTAATTTTGTTGGTTGACCAGTCTTTTTAGTAGATGGCTCCTACTAAGTTGTACCATATAGTAAATTTAAGTATCTCAACTTTATTAAATGTTAATCTATGCTTCAGGTATGACAAAGGAAGGATTATTTTATGATAACGTTGGAAAGTCACTTAAGTCTAGTGACATATGTGTCCAGTACCAAACGATTTAGCGACATATGCGATTCGCTTTGCTCGAATTTCCCCGTTGAAAATAACTTCACTTAAGCATCAACACAAAAATGGATAATTATTTTTACTGTATTCAATTTTATTGAAATATGGAACAATAATTGACAATTTGAGTAGATGAAAAATGTAATACTATAAAGAAAACGTTGATGATTTTTGATTGTTGAAATAAATTCATTTAATGCATCAAACACTTTATTTTGACAAAAAGTTAAAAAATTATAGGTTTCATTGGCATGCTTTTACCTTGTAGAACACTCAAAAATGCCGTAACTGAAACTCACGTACCATGAACCGGTGAAGAATTTACTATATCTCGAGCTGTACCTATCCATCGAAATCGCTCTTAAATATTCTTTCTATCTACATAATTCTTACATGAATATTTTTTCACACTAAGTGAAAAACTGATCAATTTCTGCAACTCAAAGACAGAAACTAATAATTAATTAATAAGGATCATCGTTCATCAATATAAAACTTTTACAACTGTAGTAAACTTCCTAGTAAATGTTTTTGTCGATGTTTTTGTATTTATAAATAGCAATTGGGCAATAGATAAATATTTTTTTGTAAACTAATAATTGAACCTTGCTCTATTATTCGCAGAATTAATGAAATATTCAAAATAGCAATTTCTTCTAATTAATATTTGCTTAAGAATAATAGGCACAGTACATACGAATTGTCAGGAATTGAGAAAAAAAATCTAATTGACAAAAGCTACATATTTAATAATCATATTTCAATGATTAAAAATTTAATTAAAGAAACACCTACACATCATCTCCGGATTTCATATTTTTCAACTAAGTTATATTTTCAAACGACTACCCACTGAAAACGTACATTGTTGAAGCACGTATTTATTATAAGCACAACAAACAACAATAGGGGGATTAGAGCGAAGACAAGAAGAAGGCACTCCCCCGAGGCACACCACTGTGCTCTGTGTTACACAATCGTTTTAGGTATACCTGGAAGAGAAAGAGAGAGAGAATGGAGTGACTAATATTTCCAACGTTGCCAGCTTGTAAGCGAAAGCACACTGAAGGTTCTCGGAGGTTTCGAATTTGGATACGCCAGTTCAACTCCAAAAAATAAAAAAGATAAACATAATTTGATTCCGTCCAGCAGAAGAAACTTAAAACGACACAATTAGAGATAAATAAATAAATCTGAAACAAAATCATTGGAGAAATATTTTTGAAAACTCCATTTGCTAGGGCATTTAGGAGGGAAAAAGATATAAATACAACTTTTTAGGATTTTCAATTGCCTGTCTGCTTGCTGCCTGTCTAATTGCTCCATTGGCTTTAAATCACTTGATAAAGACAGAAGATATTTCGTCGAAAGTTGGCATAAAGTTAACTTCCGGATGACCGTGGCATCAATAAAGGAATATTTTTGACCTGATATTTCAACCTGTTTAAAATAACAGTAAGTAAATGGTTTAGAGAAGAATATTATTATATATCTATTATATATCTGTTACCGAGATTTGTCATCCTGCGACGCGAGAAGGCACTAGTTGATTCAAAAAAATAGAGGTACCAAGTCTAGTATTATACATTCAATGAAAAAAAAACAATGATTAAGAAATCTCGATCTTGATTACTTTCCAATTATCATTATTATCATTACAGTTTTCTTTTTGTCGGTTGTGATTAAAATTCGATCTACCTAGTTGCAGTCCATTTAACTGCCAGGACGATCGCTATGGAGCGGAATGGGATGAAAACATTCGAGATGCTATTATTTCTTTTCACAACACAAACTGTAATTTTATTTGATCTTATCACCTAGATACCTGTAGAAAACTGACTTAGAATCGTAAAATATTCAATTTTTTTGACAAAATCGGCCAACGCACCAACCAAAGCAAGTAGGTACTCGACGATATCTTTAACGATAGGCTAATATAGCATTTTCTCTTGGCTGAAATACAAAGCAAGGAGGCCATACCAACGTTAAAACTGGGTGAATCGCTTAAAGAAATATACGTATTTAAGATTAGTGGATTTGAGTGCCTAAGGAATGAAATTAGCTTTTCATTTACTGTTACAGGCAGGTAGATACGTCAAATTTGTCTGACAGTATGAGAAACTGAGAAGCATATTTTCAATTAAGACTTATATCGAAAGTACATCAAATCAAACCTTAAGGATGATACGCTACGTTAAATTCGAACGGACAGGATGGATAGATCAAAACAATACATTTTTTTTAATATACAATTCTCTTTATCCCGAAATATTGGAAGATAGAAGAAATATCCGAATGAAGCTACACTGAAAAACGCTATGCTGTACGGAACACAAGATCATCAAAAAAAATTTCATCAAGCGATTTAAGATTTAGCTCCGTTTTCAAAATACCTATACATCCATAAATATGAACTAATATTTTACTTAAAAAAAAACGAAACCGATCAAATACTTTGGAAATAATAAGATATAAGTACATATTTCATTATTGTGTTTGTATATTTTATATATATATTTTTTTAATTTATCAAATATTTAAATTCATATTAAATTTAAAAACCATTAATTTAAAATACGTTATGAAATTCTTTGGTGTAAAGTGAGTTTGTAAAAACCAGTCCTACACTTCGGCAGATTTTTTTCTTTGAAAACTATAATGCCTAATGAAAACCCTTTTCAATTTGTTTCTTAAAATTCCCACTTATTTTCAAGTACAAATGGTCTGGACCTCGAATGTCCCCCATACTTTGGTCGGGATCCATCCCCTTGGCAGTACAGTGATATTTGATTACGATTTAGTTGCATTTTTCAACTCTCTCTTTTCATGAGGTTGGTCAAAAGTCTCCCGATTTCAATTAATGAGCGCAGGTGCAATATTGCAGCTAGTACTAACTCAACGGTTGCCCAATAGACATCGCGTGCCTTCATTTAAAAGGAAAATATTAGACAATCTACCACGACCTATAAAGACAATTAAACAGCTTAATTGTGTTAAAAATAGATAGGCACGCTGCAATTTCATTATTTGTGTGTAAACTTCCTAGAAAACTACAAACAATTGTTCTAATAATAATATATATGTATATATAAGACTAACATCATGTAGTTACGTTTATAGATCGGACCGTATTGTATTGGGCAAACGGTATAAATATACATACTCTTACATAGAAATGTAGGTATACATGTAAAGTCACGCTTCTTGGATTTAATTGTAACCATATTAAATATCGCGAAATTTTGATGTTGTAACCAACACATTTACTATTAATGTTACGTAATCGGAGTGTAGGTACAATCGATGAACATTTTTCAGCAAGAGCAAAGAAGGTTGTTTCATAAAATATAAAAGTATCTGTTTCAAATTAATATTATTTTTAATTATTTTTCTTGTAACACTTAAATCGAAAGGTGCAAATTTGATTGGATTTGGTAATTTATACTGACTCGGCAATTTCTATTAATACATTTTAGGAATATTACATGGACTAAATTTACCTACTTATAAAGCGAATGCACAGAAAATTTGGAAAAAACAATCTTAAAAAAATATCTGCAACTGTTTCCACGAATTGGTATAAATGAACGACAAAAAAAAACTATCAAATAAAAATTTTGTTTGGCTCGTGTTGAAATAGTTCCACATAAACAATTTTTGATTAGATTCTTCGGTAAGAAAGCCTTCTATTCTGTATTTGTAAATTTTAGGCTTAGTAACTTCGGAAATAAGAGAGATCGGTGAATTTTGATATTTTTTTAAAATGAACTTCTAGATAATGCATTTAACAATTATATATAAAAAATGAACGCTTTCACTGATTATTTTATGGTTTTCCACATAAAATTTACACTCCAGTATCAGAATTTTCTATATAAGTGTAAGTTTGAACTGTTTCCGTTTAGCATTTTCGCAAAAACGTACATAGTGATCTTATAACGATTCCGTTCTTCTATTGAATGTGAACAACCCTAAAAGCAAGAAAAACAGTCCAGCGAAACTAGCGATATGTCCTTTTTTCTTGTCTTCACAATTTTCGATAAATTAAAATAATATGAAAAGACAAAAATATCTATAAAACTCTACTATCTATAACTTTTCCTCATTGCTATCAATTTTTTAAGTTAATATATTTTAAACGAGAATATTTTTACATATTTTTGTTATTCTTAAAATAATTAATTTATTGAGGAAAAACCTACTTTTCTTTGAGAGACATTTTCATCTTCATTGACTCTTACTCTTAAGGAGCCTTCAAGAAGCCAACCTATCCCTTATATATACATAGATATATATAAGCATAATTATGTCTTGCACGGCTAAAAGATTTCGAAATCTGTTTCTCATTATTTTCTTGGAGTGGATAACATTTTGCAAGAACACTGACTGGATGATTTATCGACGTTGGAAATGACCTAGCTATTTATTGATCAGCTTATGATAGGTAGCATGGGAATACGAGAAAATTATTACAAACGATATTACACAATTCTTATTATTTTTTTTTTGAGGAAATCACTATTTACAAAACTTGCTGGTGTTTATATAAAATCATTTTCAAGAAAATGAATACAATAATATAAACATTAAACACAAAATTATTAGAATGGATGATTGTGATATTCAACAAGAAATTTATTTATTTTAGGTACAATTGCCGATTCTTTTTATATAACCGATGGAAACTCCACAATAACATAATAAATAGAATTTGAAATTTCAGCAACAGATGACTATATCAAACGATAGTTCAATGCAATGGAATTACTCTACTGGAATGACACGCAAATGACACTTTTAATTTCACACGTATACCAAAATTCCTTCTGACAACATGAATCAAATTGACAGTTCTTTCAGCTTACAGAAACATCGATGTTTTGTACCCATAGTAGAATTACCAGACAGAAAAATATCCGTGAGAACTTCAAGCAGTAGCTTATCAACCAAAGCAAAAAGTAAAAAAAGTTCAATGACGTCATTGAATGTCAATCTTAGCATATTAACGTACAGTGATAGATCAAACAAGAGTTTTAATGGCAATATAACACCTAGTTCAATGTATATATGCAAAGATAAAGGTGACCAAGAAAAGATAGTGACTAGAGAGTCAAGTAGCGGTAGCAAGTTCTTGGATTGGTTGACGATTTTCTTTTGGAAATGCAGCACTGGATGCCAAGATATACCTTCTAAATGATACAAGGCAGATGTATTAGACGGCAACCTTGTAGGAAGAAGTAGAAGTTGAATGATAAAAACTGATACAAATGTTTAAATGATTTCAAGAATAAATAGTTTACATGAATAGATATGTCAATTCTTCGATACTGTTAGAATTTTATGCTAAAATAATTTGAAATTTCCAAAAGAAGGTAGGTGCTTAATTTTGAAGCCAAGTTAAGGTTCTGCATATGTTGGGATCTGAAAAGTTTCAAAAAATACCCCAATCTAGTTTTATAATAAAAATGATTGGACTTGATATTTATTATAGTTCTTATTCAAATATAAAATGCTTGAAAAGCTTAATACAACAGATATACGAAATAGGCAGTGATAAACATATGTATTAGTTAAAAAGTAGGTATTTGATTTTTGCTAGTTATTAACCAGTGCTATACAACACTCTCTGCCTTCAAAAATTAATACAAGAAAGTAAACATAGAGCCGACTTGTATACATCATCCGTTCTTCGGTCAAAAATATTCAAAACATCAAATAAAGCTTTGAACAATAAATATATTGTAATTCAAATGAGTATTTTGTGATTTGAAAATATATTTAGTTGATATTCAGTAAATTTGTTTTGCACATTAATTGAAGCTTAAATTTCTGTGAAAGCTTCTACGTTCTTATGTTATAATAAAAGTAAATTCTATATTGAACTGAGACCAGTGATTGAAAGGAGATATTTCTTATGAATTAAAGTATCCAAAATAAGTTAGGTGAGATATATATATATATATATATATGATTCGGTACCAACTTTTGACACCAAAGAAAAATAGCTACAATACAATAGAAGTCGGTATCGTATTGTCGCAGCGTTCACACCCAATGATAATATACAGACGCATGTCACTTTTAAGGTGTACAATAATGTGCCTTTGTTTTCCAGTGACCTAACCTTAAAAACATTAAAGATACAACACGAAGTGCATCTTTGTAAGAGTGCAGCTGAATATTCATTAGGATATATAATATCAACAGTGGTGGAGCAACAGTTATAAAGTATTCATAATAAAAAGGAGATACTTATAGCATAAATAAGAGGAAAGAATACAGTTACGAAATTAAAAACTCATAACTCAACCTGTAATAGTCTAGTAAAGAAGTTCAAAATCGTGTCATTCTTGGTACTGTGAATTGTTTAGTGGATACGTAAAAACAGGCGAAAGTACAACTACTTTTTCTACCACTTCACCTGATTGGAACCATACCCATCTTCGAATACTTGCGTTATTCTGAGAACATCAAACAAGCACAAGGACATACTCAAAGAATGTTACTGCCGTTTGACGTATTAGTTGAATTGATGTTTAATTGCATAGATGTAAATGATTTTCTATGGTTCCATGTTCTAATAACGATTTGTTATATTAATCTATGAATAATATTAATTAATCTTTATTGCCTCAATACAGAACTTGACACGAAGCAAGATGCCTACGTTCAGGGTATGAATACGAAAAAAAATCTCTAGGCCCGATGGGATAATGGGATCTGGAAAATCACTATCCATTTAACCGAAAGTAATAAAAACTATTTAAGAAAGGATCCTTGAAGATATGGAAATTTCCAAAAAAACATCGCCTCTTTAACTTTACCTGCTACATAATAGTTTCCGTGTTGAACTTTTTTCTGCAACGGGAAAAAAATTAAAATTTTATCTCTGTTGAAAGGAGACAAAGTATCACCATCCAAAAATGAGTACTTTTTTCCCGGGTATATATACATTAAAGGTACACATAAATATAGCGATTTAGCTGGTAATAATATTTTTTCTGACACCGATGAAGTCAGAGAAAACTCGAATTCAGACATTTTTACCTACAAACAACTACTAAGTTCGCAGTTTTTAAATCCAATCACAGAATTAAATAGACAGATATTTGATTACTTTAAAGGTTTCCTTAGGAACGCAAGTCTAATTGTCGCTATAATTTTTTTTTTCCAGTCAGAAAAAAAAAGTGTATTATACAAGAGAAAAATATTAGATTCTATCTTTCAGTGTTTTGTCTCCCTCCGCTTCGCGTCGGTCGGCTACACAACCTCGAGCTAAAATCTAATACTTTTTTCCCTTGTATAATAAACTAGCTTTTGCCCGCGACTTCGTGCGCGTTGAAAACTTTATTCAATTCTATGCGGTACTTGTTGAGTGATGCGTGTACAAACATACAGACAGACGCGGTAATATGGATCCTATATTTTTAGTTAGACCTCTAGTTATATATTGGTGAAAACTGCATTCATTCAGTAATTTTTGCGTGATGCGCGTAGAAACATACAGACAAAAATTCTAAAAACTGTTGTTTTGGCTTCTGATATTTTTGACAGACGTCAAAAAAAAGGAGGAGATACAATTCGGTTATACGTTTGCTTTTTTGGGGGCTGTTCGCGCGTTTTGCATAGTAAACGTACTACGATTTAGATGATTTTTGTTTTATTTGAAAGAGGAGAGTTGAGAAATGGTCCCTAGTTATAAATTTCAAATTCGAAAATTCCTTCACTACGAAAACCGCCCCCGAAGGGGGCGGATGTGGCAGTTTTTCTCGAAAATCGAAAATATGAGAAGGCATACTTAAAGATGAGACCATAACCGAAAAAGTTTAAATTGAACATTTTTTAAAAAGAGTTACCGAGTTTTGCAATGGTAAAGTCTGAAATATGTAATATGCGTATTTCCGCTATAAGGAAGAGCAATTTTTTTCGAAAATTTAAAATATGAGGCGGCCAAATTAAAGAAAAATTATATGTAGTAACATTTAAATTTAGTTACGGTTTTCGAGTTACAGAAGTCGGAAATATGTATATTTGCACGCGATTTTTAGAGATTTCTGAATATTAAATAACAAGTACAAGCTAAGCCTATATTTTCTTGGATATTAATGAACGTTCAACGATTTTCGTGACTTTTTCAGTGCAACAACTAATAAAGTCAGTCCAATTTTTTGTAAAAAATATTTACTTCACATCGAATTCTAAGATGGATCTATTAATTTTTAAAACGATTTTGTAAATATTCCAAAGAACATCCGGATGAAAGGTCGATTAATAATCTACCTGCTTTAATAGTAACTGTTAACAAATACACCAAATCAAATAAAATTATTACTATTATTAACTAACTTATTTTTTTAACAATTTTGAATGTCAACAAGTCATATGAAACTTTTTATAAAAACAACGATTCACAATTTTTCTCACTCTCAAAAGTCCTAACGTGGAAACCGTAATTTAAAAAAAAATGTCTTTTTAAACCGTTTAAGGTTATTGTCTCTTCTATAATTTTACCTTCTCAAATTTTCGACTTCCGACAAAAAAAGTAGAGGATTGGAGAGGATTTTTGGAGAAAAATACATTTTGAATTTTTATTCGGCTCTCCTCTTTCTAATGAAACTATACCATCAAAATCAAGGGGTTAGGTTAGGTTATACATATACATGCTCTAGTTCTTTAAAGTCGGTCAAAAAGACAATTTGAGAACCTTATCCATGTATCGTTATCAAATTTATTCATGTAGCGAAATAATTTTAAGTGTATTTGGTATATCTGAGTTGGAATAAAATGAGAATTCTTATTGAACAAAAGGCTCATTTTATGAAAAATCTGCAAAAAATGTCAACTGCGTAATATTTTCCCTTAAAGTGTCTTGATAATAACATTGTTAAAAAATTCAAATTAATATTTAGAAGTATAGAAAGCAACGAATTCTTTTAAAGCCCTTTTTTTCAACATTGAATCAAAACTATCAATAATAATGGCGAAGTACAGGAGGTATAAACATTTTTGTTTTTAAATTCCCCCCTCAATGTTCCTTTTTCATCATGTCTCTAACATAAATGGTAATTTACAAGAAACTTCACCCTTTCTTTTGGAATCACTAATTGCTTAAAACTTTTACCTTTTGCAATTGTTCATGTGCGGATTAGGAACATTTTTTAATCTGTTATTTATGAATTCAATCAGTTTTCATACGTATTTTAATTCATAGTGGCCAAGTACTAACACGGTTTTCATCTTGTGAACCATATTATGATAATAATAATTGTCGATCCATTATCATGGGACCATGGGTAACGTATTATTCATTATTTCTTGAATGAAACCACAAGGCATCGTAAGCATTGTGGATGACTTCTATAATATATAATATAAGTTTCCTCCTAACAGCACCCTGTGTTGATAATAATTATTATTGTACCTTTGTCCTGCTCTCTGCAAACCGCATGGGCGGCATGGGGGTAGTGTTGTGTTGTAGTAGCAGCAGCAGCTAGCTAGCCAGCCGTTCGGTCCCTTTAGCTATAAATCTGTCTTATATAATGGCGTTTATGAAGACACAGGAATGTCTCTCTAATATCACGCGCCATTATGCAGATGTGTGTGTGTATATGTATGTATGTCTATGTGTGCGCGTGAACGAATCCTGAACCAAATTGAGATAGTGTACAATGGGCTTTAGAGCAAGTTCTCGCAAGTTAGCTGCAAATTGAAAATAATAATTATATAGACCAATCTGATGTTGCATTTATACTTCATATATACAGGCTGTTTCGAATTCGACTCTCACCATTGGGAATATAGTTAAATTAGGGCCAAGTTGCGCATTTATGTACTCAACAGTACGCCGTTTAGAAAGTTTGAGAATTTCGAGTAGTTCCGGAAAAAACCGAATTTTCACATTAGCACATTTTCATTGCCACTTTTTTCACTCTTGGTGTTCATAGTTTTGTAACCTGACGTTTCGTCTATGTGTAACTATCATGAACTATTTTTTCTTATGGGAGCCGTAATGGCATTCTACAAATTTGAATAAGTTGCCCTTGTTGTCCTAAAAATTCGAGAAATTAAATATTACTTTAATTAATTACTTTTATAAAGTAGTTGGCTTTGATTTTTCCATTCGGTCACACGTAAATGACATTCTGTATCATTGTCAATTGCTGAGTCGTTGAAAATGGAGTTCTCCAATGAAGAAAAACGAGATATGCTATTACAAGAGGGATAGAAAAACATTGTGGATACATTGGAAGTGTATCTTAACATGTATCCCGAGAGACGACAACCCCACCGAAATTTATCCAACTTATTGGATAGAAATTTAGCTGAGCATGGTTCCTTTAAAAACCCAGACAAAAATCTTGGGGACAGGATGGATGAAGAAACTAAAGAAATCATTATTAATAAGATATAATAAATCTTAAGTTTTTGAAACGAGCCAAACCCATCGCGAATTCTGTACATGAATTTGGACAAATTTGGTTGAAGTTGTCGGGATACATGAAGATACACTTGCAATGTATTCAAAATGTTTCTGTCATCCTTATAATAAAGTTATAGTTATAGTATATAAAAAAGTCATACCTCGTTTTTCTTCATTGGAGAACTCCATTTTCAACGACTCAGCAATTGACAATAATACAGAATGTCATTTACGTCTCACCGATTGAAAAAATCAAAGCCAACTACTTTATAAAAGTAATTCATTTAATTTCTCTGGTTTTTTTGGACAACATGGGCAACCTATGATACATCATCAAAAATGTGATAAAAAGGGCTATTCAAATGTGTGGAATGAAGTCATGGCCCCCATAAGAAAAAAAAAGTTTACGTTATTTACACATAGACGAAACGTCATGTTACCAAACTATTAACACCATTGGAAAGAGTGAAAAAAGTGGCAATGTAAATGTGCTATTTATTAGAAATTCATTAGGAAATAACAATAGGTAAAAAATAAAATGATTTTTCAAAAATCGGTTTTTTCCGGATATCTCCGGAACTAAACGACATATTGTTGAGCAAATAAATGCACAACTTTGCCCCAATTTAAACATCTTCGTATTCCCGAGATCCCAATGGTGAGCGTCGAATTTGAAACAGCCTGTATATATCTAATGTTTGCAAAAATTGCTTTGATTGATCTATTTTTGTACTGGAACATAAATTACAAAACGTTCTATTTTAACGCATATCTATGAAGATAATTCCAATATGTTTCCGGTACTGACAGGATCTGTACTAATGATTTAGCATAGATACTGAGCTTAGACTGTCGCAATATTAAGTTGTGCAGTTGCAGTTAGATTGAAAACTTTTGACACCAACTTCACAAGTATTATACCAACAAGAATATAATTAATATTATTTTGTACTTTTTAGTGCACCAACTGATAACGTCGGTCCAATTTTTGTAAAAAAATATTTATTTCTCACTTTTGAGTGTTACATTTATCACGAAAATAATTGAACGTTCACCAATATCCATGTATGCTTTGCTTGTATTTGCTATTATTCAGAAATTTAAGAACATCGTCGCAGAAATACGCATACTATAAACTTTACCACTTTTTTAACTCGAAAATTGTAACTCCATGGAAAGAAAATTAAATATAAATTTTTCTACAAATAATCTGATCATGAATTTTTCATTCTCATATTTTCAATTTTGAAAGAAATTGCCTCTCCCACATAGCGAAAATACACATATTTAAAATTTCACAGAAACTCGAAAACCGTAGCTCTTTTGAGAAAATGTTTAATTTTAAAGTTTCCGGATATTTTGGTGTCTTTAATTCTGCTATAAGGCGTTCCTTGTCAGTTGCCCAAAACCTACTCTCTCCAAATTTAGTTTGTTAAATTGATGAACCATTTTTAGGGGATATAGCGTAAATAAACAAAAATCTCTACTCAAATTCGATTAGTACTTACATTTCGATAGGGTTTTTTAATAACACCCCTCTGAACAATATTTTCGCAGCTTCACACTTTATCGCCAACATAAAACGTAGTAAACGTACCAAGGAATCTGTCAAATATAAAACATCTCCCCTAACCCCTGTGCAGAGAGAGAGTAAAGAGCTCTATAATATCTGCTCCGTTCACCCCTGAATCTCAAGTTTAATAACCAGCTTTCGGGCGGAAATTAATTCAGAATGTGCCATACATCATAAAAGTGCATTAAATCATCGAGAGTTTAATAATATTTCTCTCGTCTGGTATTATTTCACGACCATGCACTAAATACAGAGTGTCCCGAATCTGGTTATATGGGAATATTTGAGCTACAAAGTAAGGTGAAGTTTTACTAAGTAAACGAACACCGATGTTGAATATTATTTTAATAATTGGAAAGAAAAGTGTTGAGAAATACAACACTAGAAAAAATTAAATCCAAAACCTCTCTCTCCCCGAAAACAGCACCTGGGATGGAGGGGAAAATTTTACGAAAACTGAAAATTGTTACTGACAGGATTAAAGAGAAGATCATTTCCAGCAACGCTTAAATATTACTTTATTCAAAATAATCACATGTTTCCGAATTACAGACTGGGAAGTGAAAGATTCTTACCGCCATATTTTCACATCACTGAATATAAATGTACCAACATTTATCAATTCTCATGACTAATAAAACACTAAAAAATTTGAGATAAATATTTTGTTACAAAAAATAGCACCGAATTTATTAGCTGGTGCTCAGAAAAAATTCAAAATAAGGTTAATTCTATTGGTGTTGGTATTTTTGAAGCTGGTTGTCTTCTATTTACTCACAACTTATTAGTACCAATAGAATTACCTTATTTTAAATTTTACGTTTATGACTCTTATGTCAGTGTTATGGTAGAATAGTGTTTTGTTTTTTATTTTGATACTAGCGAGTACTAGCTAGTACCGAACTAAGATTGGGTTATGAATATGACTGTAAGTGTTTAATAGTTCCGGAGATAAAGGGGTGGTAAAACTCATGATTCATTTGAGGAATATTTTTCTTTCAATTATCTAATTTGCTGCTCAAAATTCTCACTCAAACAATCATGGTGCGGACAGCTAATTCTCTATAAATACTAAATTTTAACTTTCTTTATTAGAGAGCTTCAGATAAAATAGGCTCTGACAGAGGGTCAGACAGACAGCGACAGCAGAGTGATCTTCGATTCCGTTTTTTCATAGGATGTACGGAACCCTACAAAGGATGTCATGAAAGTGATATATAAAAAATCAGACGACTTTTCCTCTTTAACTTAATCAGAAGCACAGATATTTACACTAAGATAGAATTACATCCAGCTCATATTTGAGAAATACCATATAAATAAAACCTGCGATAATCAGAAGCAAACTGCATATAATATTATTGAATCAAAACTTGAACCAAAAATTTTTAACGAAAGTAAAACTCAAAAACAATTAACGATTATTTCGTCTTACTTTATAAGCATTTTTCCGTATACCATCTAGCTGTTCTATAATAAGATTTGTTTTTCTACAAACAAGTTAATCAAACGTTCGATCATTTATATTCATGTACCTATATTTTCTAACATAATAAATATATACTGAAGTTTTGGAGAACAACATTGTTTTATCTGAAACACAAACTCAATTCATACACAACAACATTCACATAAACGACTCATACTCCAGAAATACACATTCCACACTCCATTCGCCATATTTTCCGTTAATATGCATAACAAGGAGTGATATGTTTATACGAGGATATACTTGATATTAATTTCGTTGACAGTACTTTCTGTCCATTGAGCGTTAGCGGAACGCACGTGAAAAAAATAAATAAAAACAAGAGAATATAAAACGTATAAAAGTGGAATTTTATATGGTCGAGCTTTCGCGGCATTCCAAAAGCAAATACTTCAAAAAGCTCTCGAAATAAATGGCTTTCTACTCGGGGATTTGATTCCTCTTTCTGTGAATTTTATCGTACATGTACTTTGTGGTGTCTATTTTATTTTTTATTATTTTGCAGCTGCATTTTATGGTAAAGGGACTCTGTCGGATTTATTTAATAACTTCTCTTCTAAACAAGGATATTAATTTACAATTTACGACAAAATGTTTAAGTAATAAAAAAAATAATATCAGAAAATGGCTAAGTGCAAATCAAAACAGACGTAGGTGGAGTTCCGTTGTTCAGTGATGAGATTAATAGAGGATATTTACCGAGCTGTATTAATTTCGACAGACCTTCAGTAGCATCATTTCGAAAGTTTTTGAAAATTGGCGACTTTATAATTATTATTTAGAAAATCAAGCCTTATTGCAAAAAGTGTCCAACAGATAAGCTTCTTAAACTTTCAAGAACAGAAACAACTCTTACATTTATTAGCATATTAGGTAATTTTAAGTCTACTGAAATAAAAAAAAGAATTCATGAAGTTCTCAATAAGAATTATTATTTTTCTTACCAATATCCAAGCGTAATTTCGGTTGAGAAAGATGAACATTTAACTTACCTGAAAACAAAAAAATGCAAACATTAACGAACTGCTTATAAAAATTAACAGTTTTGAAACGAAAGAATATCAACAAGCTTAAAGGATAACTTCAATTTGTTCCGTGATGGAGATGCCCCAACCATAAAGCCCTGTTTTTGTGAAATAATGTACGCGACGCCCATGTATTCCGACGACGATGTAAACGTCATTTATTCGCAATAGGTTTCCAATTAACAAAAGGAGCGCCAAAAGGGCGTTCTAAGAGCACACAAACTAGCGAATGGATAACGAATCGTTTCGCGGGTCGTTGCATTTACGACCTGCTTCCGCCAAGAAATCAACTCTGGGAGCGGAAGACCTGTTGAGCTCAAGTAGCTGATCCTTGGAGACTTCAATAAACAAATACAGAATAAACTGAAGCTCTTTTTTGCCCTATTGACTCGAGTGGCATTGATTATCATTTATGAAAACAATACTTTTCGCATTTCTCAATCATATCAAAGTTTTTTCTTGGGTTACGTATTACGCGAGTACCTACTGTTTCAAACAAATTGACATCTTCAGTTTATATCAAAGTTACTGTATCATTCGTTGGTCTATTGGTTCACTATTATTGTTAGGGATTACACAAAAATAATCATGCCTATAAATAAACTGCGGCTATATGTATATTCTAAACAAATAGGAGGTTCTGGTCTATCTCAATTTCAAAATACTTGGATATTTATAAAGTTCAATGTCCATAATAATAATATCTACGCTAAACGTACTAAATTGAGTCTATTTAAGATCGCAGCCTTTTAACACAAATAATATGAGCATCTCAATCAAGTAGACCAGGCTATCTTCCTTTTCTCCTACACCGCAAAAACTACCAGGGTGCAGCGAAATAATCTTGACTTGTTACTGTTCACTGAATTGACAAAAAGCATGACATACGGATTTTTTTAATAATAAATCTATTAGGCATCTATGTAAAAAGAATTATCAAACCTAATCTATTTCATAATGATGTTTAAAATATCAATATAAACATTATTTAAGCGGGTGCCTGCGAGCTAACATTGTCCAATTTTGATAATGGAAGTTAAGCAGCACAGAACATGGCGAATGTTTGGATGAGTGGTGATGAACCGAGCGCATGTTCAAATCCTTGGCTGTCGCTTTGTATAGGTCTCTCGTAAGGCACCTTGATATCATCTAGAGTATGTTTCTCAAGTACTGCTTGCTCTAAGAGGAAATATCTTAAGATAAATCTAATAAATCAATAAAATTATCTAATGTTATTTTGTACTCTACGGTGAACCAACTAATAAAGTCGGCCCTAGTCTTGTAAAAAAAGTATTTAGCTCACATTTTTGAGAGTTTCAATAGTTTAAAATCGTTAAACATTCAATAATAGGTTTTCTTAGATCAAAATATGTATATAGCTGTAACAATCTGGAACTTTCCTAGTGTTTTGGTAATTCCCTTATCTTTCGCTTTAGCTCAAAAAATGTTTCAGAAAATGATCTCGGATGAAAAAGATCGCCCTCACTATCCCTTTTGGGGGTAGGACGTATCGGATTATAACAGTCAAAATGGATTCAAGTTTATATACCTATGTATTATAAAAAATATTTTTTACAAAAAAATTGGCCGACGTCATTAGTTGGTGCATTGAAAAATACAAAATAATATTAATTCTATTGGTGCTACTACTTTTGAAGTTGTGCAGTTGCATTGAAAACTTTTGGCACCAATTATTAGGTGATTTCAAAACATCGCGACGGAAATACTTATGTACATATATTTCAGACCACTGCTATAACTCGAAAACCGTAGCTCTACGAGAAAAAAAAATTTCGAATGAAATGCCCCTTCCACATACCGAATATTCACAAATTTCAAATTTTAACATCGATGAAAGTCGAAAACCGTAGGTCTTTTGAAAAAATGTTTAATGTTAATTTAAACCTTTCTGATCTTAAATTCTGCCGTCTCAGATTTTCGATTTTCGAGAAAAATTGCCCCTTCCATCCCCTTTCGGGGACAGTTTTCGAAGGGAAGGAGATTTCGGATTTGAGTTTTAATGAACATGGGACAAAAAATATCGGAGAAAATACATAAAAAAGCGAACATATAATCGAATTGTATATCTCCTTCTTATGAGGAGTCGGTTTGTAGTAGAATTCAGAAGCAACCAGTAATAAGTAAAACAGACTCTTCTATAAACTATATTGCGCCAAACTGTGAGTAAGGGGTAACCAAGAAAAAGGAGGAAAATTTCTGTTCTCAAGTATATAAAAGAATCTTGAATAGTTTTATGATTAAAGCATACTAATAGATAAACATAAAAATCCAATGAATAATGTTTGCTTATACCGTAACTTAAAACAAAGCATAATATGTCAATAATTGTTGATTTTCTATAAAAATAATCTAGTTTCATAAAGTAGGTATAATTTGAATAAGCCCTGGTATAAACACAAAATTAGCGCATCCAGACTTCATGGCTATATTTGCTAAAAAACGATAAACATGTAGAAGTAGTAGCGGCAGCCGTTGTAATTCATAAACAAAATTAATCTTCACAGCTTGGCCGCCTTTATATACGTACGTACTTACGCACAGCTTTTTGTGTTATTATAATACGTCTATGGCTACTATACTACTGCTGAGTCCATCGTACATACACCATAATGTACACAAAGTGGGCATTATTTACTTGAGACGGTTAATTATTAAGCAGACCTAATGACCACTGATGATAATAATAATGAAAGCGAAATTATTGCCCTTCTGTTTTGACCGAAATCATAGAAAAAGGAAAGATTTATGTATATATTAATATTGGCGCGTTTTGCATTGTACTTGCTCTAGATTATTTTTTTATTCGGAAAAAGACAGCTAAGAAATTCTCCCTAAGAAAAACTAAGATACCCTCATCCAATCCACAGAAATATCCTCGAAGGGAAGTAGAGGAGGCAATCTTTTTCTAATATCGAAAATTTGATATGACAATAACGTAAGAGCCCATTTGTTTGCCAATCAAAATCCAATTTCTACTGGTAAATCTGAAGTAACTACAAACAATTTTCTATATACCTATACCTTTTGGAAAACTTTTACGTACCAAAAGAATTACTTATTTTGGATTTCTCATTCTCTAATACAGTCGGACGTAGTATCTGAACTGTATTTGACTCTTGTACAAGGATGATAGCTACAGTCCTGGCCCCAATGGGGCCCATGGCCCATACATAGTTGAACAAGTCCCTCAAATCCTGAATCTACCATTTTTATGCCAAAGTTGCTCACGATGCAATCATTAAAATTCAAACCCTTCCCTCTATCTGGTACAAAGATTTTGTTATATTCCCTATCTAAAGATATTATAATCAAAAAAAACTATTTTCAAGTCTCCTATTAATTATATACCTAACAACATTCTCTTGAAATATCTTCGAAATAGTATATATAATATAATAATATAGAATTTCGCATAATAATCGTTCAACGATTTTGATGAGGCTTTCTGCAACTTAAAGACGACTTCTAACAGACCCGTAGGTTGGAGTCTAGAATCTAAGTATATAATATAACCAATATAATATACCCCAGAAAATTTATGATTTCGGGATCTGTTTCGTCAATAGATACCAACATTTTGTTCTGTTTAAGGTATAAACTCATCTAACTAGTACTAATAAAATATTCGTTTTAACCTCTTGTTCATCATTTTTGTTAACAGCATGATTATTTCTTATTTAATCCAAATTACTTACGAGATTGTTGAAGAAATGTCAAATACACTCTGATAAAGTCAGATTAATATCGTTTCTTACAACAAGAATTTTTATTCCCTTACCACACAGATACGCCACTGAATATCCTAGGGTAGAAAGCATAAGAAGAAGGGTGAAATTAAAAAGAGTAGGAGAATATATGTATATAAAAAAGCCTGCTCCGGCAATCGAAAGCAACAAGTCGCCAATTTCATGTGACGATTCCCAGTTGTAGAATCTCTGACAGACCGTGAAAATCGTGGGAAATGGAAAAAGATGTCAGCAGTGCTGCAGCAGCAGTCGGTAGAGAGAGAGAGAGGAAATTTCCCGAGATGCGGGAAATGCCTGGCGTGTTTCCATTCCCTTTTCCTCCCTTCCTATTCTATCTACAACACCACACTACCCCAAGTTCGTGTTGGATGTTGACTGTTGTTTGTTCATTAAATTTTGAATGCTTTATAGCTTGGAAATGTACTTGATTATTTCAAAGAATTGAGAGAGGATTAAGCTGTTCTTCGAAACTTGTTGACAGCTTATTCCAAAACATTTATTCGAACATAAGTTGAATTAAAATAATATATTATTTGCTTATGTCATGGCCCGATCGTAGAATTACCTATATCATGAAACGGCTAAGCATTTGAATTAAATGTATTTCATGAAATATAATTATGTCTATTGGCCACATCAAGAAGTGCCTTGAATAGAAGTTATTTGGCAATATGGCCAAAACTAGATGTACGATTATTTCATGATATGGTTAAATACAAGTTATCATACGTTAAAAACTTTGAACTTCTTAAGGACTACTTAGAAACCCCTCAACTTTTTTGATAAATCTTGTTTATAAAGGCTGCTGGACAGAATTTTCAATTCGTCTGAAAAAAAAATCGGAACCCTTACAAGATCAACCTGGCGTCTGCCTATCAAGGACTATTTTTTTAGTTCTGAAGTATTGAATAAAACTGACCCGTTTTTTTGACCGACGAACCCTAACTGAGGAGGTACAATGTTTTATTTTTTTGGTTCGTGCACACTTTTTATACGGTAAACTATATATAGTTTACAATGCAAACCTCGCAAAAAATTATAAAAACAGCCCACAGTCATCGAATTCACAAGCCCATACTTGTGAAGAAGGACATGAATACGAAAACGATTTTATAACCAACACTACTAACGTACCCCAACAAAATTTGAGCTTGCAGTCAATGTAGGAGAACAGAAAAACTGCAGATGAGATGAATAATTTGTGGAAAATTGAAGACAAGATTGGTCAGATGTTGTGTGGATTAAAGAGAGGCAGATTCTTCTTATAGAAGCCACAATCATTTAAAAGAAGGAGATTTTTTTAGAGAAGTCATAGGGAACCTAGGGTCAAAGCTCTAGAGTTCATCAAGTTGCTAGAAATGGACAGAAGGATATGGATAACGAAAGGTTAGACATTCTGCATAATAAAAAGAACAGACGGTAGAGAAGAAGAATTTTGTTGCTAGTGAACAATATTTTGATATTTCATATCTTTGTTTCTTCGAGTAAAATGACTTCCAAATGTAACACAAGTAATTTTATTTATCATCTCTATGGAGATAAAGCTTCAGAGTAAGAGTCTGCGGTAAAATGAGCAACCTAGAAGACATCATACTCACCCCTTCAACCCTCTCATACTCTATAACTTTAACCCTTTCTCCTTGTTGTACCTCTACCTACCTACCAACTGGAGTTGATGAATAAAAGAGACTAGCTTACACGATACTCTTTGTAATTCCAAATACCCCGTACCTTTATATACACGTATATATGTATATATATATATATATATATATATATATATATATATATATATATATATATATATATATATATACGTGTATACACATAAAGTTTGCTTGCGTGCCGCCACAACAAAGCAGCGAAAACCTTCCCGAGAGAAAATCGTCTAGTGAGTATGCGAGCATAGGGCTCAGAAAATACAGACATGCACAAATAGATGTGATGAGCCTGGTTCTAGCTACTAATTTGTGGGTGCTTTGTCAGTATACTATGTTTGCTATATATAAGCACAATAAGTTATGTGTGTTCCTACAGCACAACGAAAGTAAAAGAAATATCGCACACCAAAATTGCGGCCTGGTTAAGTTATAGGCATAAGTTAATTGACGTCAATGATTTCAGCTCACTATAAATAAGGCAGATAATTTAAGATTTGAAAGTCTTATTAAGTGAAAATGCAATGGGCAAGTACTGCTTTTGCACATTTAGTTCATACTGCTATGAAATTTTTAATATTTTGCACCACACAAATTTAAAATATATTTTTGTCTTCCCTTGATTGATATAAAGGATTCAAATATTACTCGAGGTAGAGACAGTATTAAAACTTAAGACTGAGAAAACCAAGCATGACACAAATTCAGATACACGATGTAGAAAATTGTCCTAGAATTTATTCTGATGGCCTTTGAAAGTATATTATTCATAACAGAGATAATGACCTGTTCAAAAATAGAAACACTTACACAAATCATTTTTAAGCTGGCATAATAAACTGCTGTTCAATATCAAAAATTATTCATGGAATATTGCCAAAAGAAAAAATCGCTGGACATTTTCTACTTCAACACATAAAAATCATAAATACGACTCATCACACACTTGTACATGTTCCAAATGAAATTCAATCCAGGTAGGTACAGCACTGGTGGAGTTGCACCGGATGACTCAAAAGTAATTTCAAAGCAGAATGTGGGTTTGAAATAATTTGCCCATATAGAGTATTGTGAGAATGATTAGACCCAACTACATTTTTATAGCCTTTATTCCTTTGTCAGGTTGTTAAATGTCTTCCATACTCCATTATACTTATGTGCGGAATGTTTTGTGGAGAGTAGCTGCAAAAATACCCAGCGCTCCATCTCTTTCAGAAGAAGAGAGAGTTCACATGAGAGTCCATCATTAACTTTTAATGCGTATACATTGCAGCCAGGATTATTATGAGTTATTATAATGTGTATCTTTTACCTTAATTTTAGCAATCAATATTTCTGGCGTTAATTTGGTCAGTTTTTTTGTAAAACGAAAACTAAATCCTGGTGGTTATTAAATATTTGTAGCAACTTTTGCGTATGTAGATTTTTTTTAGATATTTTCTTTCATATATTTCGAGAGATAGGTTTTAAATTATTCAAAATTTTTCAGCGATAAAACGTAATAAGCTGAAGGTTGATTCCCGAAACTCGATTCGATTCTCAATTCGATCAACCAAAACTCGAACAAGTCGATCGAAAACAGAATCGAGACACGTTCTGTCAAATGAATTGTCTTTGTTTCTGATTTATCGATCCTAGTTAGTTCCTTGTGAAGCGTTACTTTTCACAAATATACGAAATCTACAATTTATCACTAAGATCGAGAGGCACTATATAGTTGATATTCTCTGTTCTTGAATTTCACAAACCAGATAAATTATACCACCGATAATCACAAGTAATAATCTTTAAAATGAAATGTATTCAATGAAACTCAAATATTCAGCGATTAATGATCGAAATAAAATCCCAACATTAAATACATGTATATAAAGTTAACGATCCTTACGCTGGAAAATAAACTAATTAACCGTCTAGATTATTTGATACACTTCAATAGAATGCTTTTAAATTTAGATCGAAACGATTCACTAACGATGACAAAAACGGTCATCGAGAATATATCAAATGGTGCTATTAAGATCTTTCAAATGTCAGGGCTGTAATTTACTTTCCTTTCTTTTTCCTTACCGACATGTCTGCTAAGAACGCAGTAGTTCTACAAAGGAGACAGACAGGCTCACGCAGTGAGGACATGGACATAGGAATATATAGGTACTATGATGGTAGTTTACATTTTGAATAATATGTACATTCTCTATTATTTTCAAATAAGCTTGGAAACAGGTATTAACATTAACAGTATTTAACAACAGTAAATTGGCTTTAAAAGCTTACACTCGGAAATCCAGAGAAAGGCAATAAGTATTAAGGATCACTATAATAGTTTGTAGAAAACAGGAAGTCGAAGTAAAATGTATCCGAGCTCTTTGGATTGATATCTAGAGATACATTTTATTATCACTCAATAATAATGTTATTCGAATTATAAATAATAAATGAATCACTCTAAGAAACCATCTGTTTAAAAACAATCATTAACTGATTAACCAAATTTGGTTTCCATCCTCATATACTTACAGGGTTAGTAGAAAGTATCAGAGCAATGAAGTATAATTTTACAATATACACTATGATTTTTTAACCAACGGAATTCAACAATTAATCCAGCACTGCTGCCGTATTTTCCAATTTCCCGCTACAAATAGTAACTTTGTAAACATAAAAGGAAATACCCCTCCATTTACTTTTATTGCAATAAATTAGACGTATCAAATTTAGAAAGATCCAAAAATTTTAAAATTGTAACTTCATTACTACAGTATTGATCTATGACAATACTACATTTTTAGTAAAAAGTACTTTGATCAGTTTAAATCTGGATATAATATGCGGGAAAGCAACTAAATCATAATCGATGAATCAATATCTAAGACAAAATGAATCAATACCTCCTTGTTTACGAGGTTTTCATATTTCCAAGTATTTCTAACAAGAACTTACTTTTTTTACTGAAAAAAATAAATATATATATTTATAATAAAAATAAATGGGGCTTTCCACTGAGGATAACTAAGTTAGGCGCATTCACAAAAACGACCTGATATATTTGGTAAATTTAATTTAAGTGTTTTTGAAGATGTTTGTGTGTTCCGGTACTTTCTATTAACCCTATATATATGATACAGACAATTCACGTTAGTAATTCCTTTCCCAAACACAAATTGCGCAACTGAAAGATTTAACATCCTCGATAGAATGATATAATTAGACATTAATTGCATCAACATATGATTACACTTTTAGTAGATATAATTTTACTAATTAATCTTCAGTAAAAACAAAGAAGGTGAAAAGTATGAAAGTCAAATATATGTCGATTCGTCCGGGTACTACGCCTTAATAATGCTGATGGGTTTCAACAAATAAAATATGTAAAAAGCTTTCCTTCAAGTAGCACAGTTTTGTAAGTTTTTTGTGCTAAATACGCTATTTAAAATATGTGAAATACTTAGATTACTTATAGATATCATTGAAGCCCGTAAAGTGAAATATTTTTTCATAACTAGAAGCCTAGAATCAAATACAAGTCACCAGCTCAATAAGTATGCATAATTTAGAAAAAATAAGTCCTTCACAACTTTTGAATCTATTCTGCCCACATCAAACATCTGAGTGAATCATTATCTCATATTGTCCCCAGACATTTGAATAATAAAGGTTATCTTCCTCAAAATTTTAAATCTTGAATGATTGTGTTTTGATTTTTATTTAATCATAGAACAGTAACAAAATGTATCACAGCTTGATTTTTGCGAAAATTCAGGAGCGCGCCATGTTACGGGTAAAAGTTAATAAAAAAAACAATCACTATTTGTGTTTTTTTCTTCAACGGAACAGTTGTTGTTGTAACTTTTCAAACGACTACCTTTCACGCAACTGATTCTCCGTAATTATGGCGTAAGTCTTATGTATGTATATGAGTGCGCTGATTTTTTACGATCATCGTAAATTGCCATTGCAATGAACAGATGCGAATACATTGAAACGATTGTTTTTACATAATCTGCCTACCTATGTACCTATATTAACAGTTATGGAACAGATTTTCACATTCCAGAGATCATATTGCAAAAATGAAGGTGCCTACGTATATTTCTTCAAATTTAAACACTCATTTTAAAATTTGCTCAAAATAATATTTGAATTACTCATAAGAAACCTTTCATTTGATGATGTCACAAATTTCTTTAATTTTTATAATTTTTGTAAAAAATTTCACACCCATTATCAGAAACTGTTTACGTAATTATCGTATGTACGGAACTCTTAAAATGTTTTGAACAGTGAGAATTATTCCTTCATGACTTTTAAAGAAAAAAAATTCGATTTTTGAAAAATTAATATTTTTGGTGGGCGAAGAACATGTTGGATTTTGTTTCTTTTTTCGACACCACTCTTCAGCATGCTTTACACTAATTATATAAGAATTGCCAGCATAAATGCACTTTTACTATTCGGTGCGCGGAAAAGTAGATAAATATTTTTTTGCAAAATATAGAACCGACTTCAACAATACAAAGTAATCATAATTCTACTGGTACTACTAATTTTAAAGTTGCACAGTTAAGGGTAGATATAGATTAGTATGTATTCTAATAAATAAAGTCAGTCCAAGTTTTTGTAAGAATTATTTTTTTTTTCATATTTTTGAGTGTATTATTAGTCATCAAAATCGATGAATATTCATCTGTGTTGAAAGATTTCAGAACACACATATTTCAGACTTTACTATTACTGTAACTTGAAAACCGTTAATTTTTTTTCAAAAATTTTCAGTTATAGAAAAACTGCTCCTCTACCCCCTTTGGAAGAAGGAAATGTTGGATTTTTTTAATGTGGGACCATTTCTCAACCCTCTTCTTTCAAATAAAAAAAAAACAAAATCGGAGAACGTTTATTATGCGTACGATAATCCGATACGAACATAAAAAATAAGCACACAATCAAATTGTAATACATCCTTCGTCTGGGAATTCGATTAAAATCAAACATACAAATGTTAAAGTTTGATACCTCCTCCATTTTATGAAATTTTCAGGTTCTTGCATTTATTTAGTACCTATTCAATATAGTTTCTAGATAATAAAATGAAATATCAGTAATTTTTCTCAAACATATGTATATTTTTTGCAATAAATACACTAGAAAAAGTAATTTAAATATGTGGAAATAGAAAATATCCACCTATTCGAACCATCTCGACCATAAATCAAAGTCCTTCCGTGTCCCATCCTCGCTAAATGACATACTACGTACGAAGGGTGAAAAAGTTGTGCCACCAAAAGACACAGATGAAAGAAGGGAGAAGGGAGAAGCTAAGGCCGAAGATAATGACATAATAAATAAAAGCAAGTCGGGCGGTATTCCCAGCCAGTGGAAACGCGCGGGACGGAAATTAATTTCTTTTAATTTTAACATGAACGCCCTGAAAGCTCCGGGGAAGAAAAAATAATGGGCGATTTAGGCGAGCGGCTGTAGCGAAAACACTGCCAGTGGCAAATAAGGCAAATGGATGATATATAATATTATATAATATATGCATTAAGACGTGATTTGTCAATAGGTTTGCTTCTCTGTCAATGTAACTTCTGGAAAGTATAAAACTGTGAGTCAATCGATAAGCAAAGATGAATTATTATTATTTAATTATTATAATGTAAATAATAGTAGATAAAGCTTTTGCAAACATACCTGGTTTTTAGTATTTAATTTTTTGGTGATAGCACAAGAGCTATTCAGAATTAAGAGATATCAAAAAAAATAATCTAGGGCCACTAAATTAACATATAACAAAAGAATTATTTTAGCTATGATAGGAAAGTATTGAAATTGTGTAAAATTTGCAGTGTCCGGTTGTACCTAAACGAAAATGTTTACGTTTTAGGGTTTTAGACCAATTTTATCGCATTCTTTTTTGTTTTGTTGGGTATCGTTATCTACTGTGACACAGAATGGGCATTCTGCTCAAGTTGCTACGCAATAACCAAAAAAATGTGTTTTGCTCAAGACTGACTGACTAAATCGACTCTAGGCAATTTTCATGAAACTTGCCTCAAATTATTCTTGAAGCCCTGCTTCCGAAGACAACATTAAATATCATCACTGTTGCTTGTCTTGGTACGCTGAAAAAATGGATGGTCTTACGAATTGTCACAATTTTGATATTCGATGGAAGTAGTTTGAGAGTGATAAGAAAGTCACGTGATTGGGCACACCAGATTGTTTTCAATAAACTCATTTTAAATACCAACCTATTTGAAAACTAAGCAAATTTCACTTATTGAATTAGAGGCCATTTAAAATTGTGGATATAGCCCCAAGCAATCAATTATTAATTACTGTTCTACATATTCTAGTAATACTAAGGATGAAACTGTCAATTATCTGTCTTCCAATTGAATGCCGCTCAAGCTGTAGTTGTCGTATATTGAACATCAAAATTTACCTCTACCTAATGTAATGTATCCCACAACAGTTCAATCAGATTTAAATCTGGCAAGTGAGCAGGCTAAACTAGAACATTGTGTTTACTCTCTTCTATGAATAATGCTTTTACCATCCTAGACGTATTATATAGGCATACATTGTCATGTATCATCTGAAATTTGCGTCTATTTTGTAAGCAACGTACTAGACAATCTAAGTCTAAAGTACGAGAGGACTTTATTGCTGGTTTTCTGCCATTCAGAGAGAGAGTTAGGTGTTGAGAAATACTAACGTCCTCTAAATGTTATCGGATGCAAACAGATTACTGAATAAGCCCTACTAGGACCCTACTTAGAATGCTCATCTACCAAGAGCGATATTGATGATATCTAATAACCGTTCTTAGAAAGCTGTTGAGCGCCCTTCATTTCCAGATCGTCGCTACATTCGAGTTCTTAAAGTATAAAAGGTGTTAGTAGAAATTGGGATTCATCAGTGAACAAAATAGCAACCCACTCTTGTATAAGCCAATTTTCATGTTCTTGTGCCTACGGAAGTTGGCTGACGTAATTACCACCTCGCTAGGTTAGGGATTCTCACAGGTCATTGGAAGTTTAATACAACTTCCTGATGGTTTTTTCTAAAGGTCATATACAAGGATTTGATACTTATGAAGCCTTCGAATTTTCTATGTAGTTGCTGAAACATAAGTATCCTTCATACCATCGTCAGTTCTAGCTCTTGTACGGCCTGTTTGGCCTACATCAGTATTTCCTGTTGCTCAAAGAATTGTTGACAAGAGGCCAGTTGAATCATTCTCACTAGGTGTGATGACGTTTTGTGGACGAAAGGATGCCTATCTATTAAGATTTAAACAATACCTAATGGCAACTTCAAAAATTAGAAGAAAAGATTAAATGTTTTTGAATTGTATGTGTTTATCATTTCTCGTTTATCATGGTTTTGTTTTGAAGGATAAACAATCCAAAATACACTGCTAAATCTTCATAAGTGTTCCTAAGTTTCCTTTTGTGTGTGTATTTTGATATATTTATCGGCATGGGGTAAGATATCCAACACTGAATTTTTCTTAGGCAAAGGCCAGCTAGATATTGCATAACCAGGCCAAACATTATCGTTATCTATTCTGTGATTTCTGCGTGATTCTTGCAGAGATGTAGCAACATATATAGACGCGTTTAAAACAAATAAAAAATCTGAAGATAAAGGAAACGCATCCAAACAGGGGCAGTACTACAAGAAAATTTTAAACCGGAATGAAAGAACTGTTCCTGATAGAAGCGCAGTAACGGGTCCCAGTTATTTAGTAATTAGAGATTTATCGTATATGCATCAAGACCAAGCACTATTAATGTTTCCCTTATTTTTGACCGACGAACCCCGAACGGAGGACGTATACAATTCGACTGTCTGCTTTTTTTTGACATCCACCCACGCGCAGACGTATATAACGGTTGTCTATGACTTTAAGTGAATTTAAAGCTTATTGCTCCTTTTATAGGATCGAAATATTTATGAAGCTGCAATTCGGACATGTTCGCGGATAATCGAAGGAACTGTGTCTAAGTCTATGGAGGGTAAATTTAAAATTGTCTTAAATCCTTTCAAAAAAATATTTTTTACAAAAAATTGGACCGACTTTATCAGTTGTTGCCGTTGTAATTTGTTGTTGTAGGCACCAACTCCAAAAGAACCAGCACCAATAGAATTAATATTATTTTGTATTTTTTAGTGCAACAACTGATAAAGTCGGTCCAATTTTTATGTAAAAAATATTTATTTCACATTTTTAAGTGTAGCATTAGTCATGAAAATTGTTGAACGTTCACTAATACCCAAAAATTTATTGGTAGGTTTAGCTTGTACTAGCGGAAATACGCGTATCACATATTTCAGACTTTACCATTGCGAAACTCGGAAACCGTAAATCTTTTGAAAAAATGTTCAATTAAAATGTTTCCGGATATGGTCCCCTTTCTAATTTTCAAATCTCGAATTTTTGATTTTCGGAAAAATTTGCCCCTTCTACATAGCTGAAACACATATTTCAGACTGTAGCGCGGAAACGTATGATTATTTTTAAAAATGTCCAATTTAAACATTTCCGGATATGGAATTTTCATTAATTCTGTCATCTCTCTGTCCCCTTTGGGGGCGGTTTTTGGAGGGAAGGAGATTTTGGATTTGATTTTTCTCAATATGGAACCATTTCTCAACTCTCCTCTTTCAAATGAAACAAAAATCGTCTAAATCGGAGTACGTTTACTATGCAAAATGCACAAAAAGACATAAATTAAAAAAAAAAGCAATCTTACAACCGAATTGTATATCTTCTCCTTTTTTGAAGTCGGTCAAAAAATAGAATTATCCGTAAATCATAAATTCAACAATAAAATAATAAAATATATTTAAGAACACGGTAGATTTTAAATAAAATCTATATATTAATACGTGAAGAGAATACTTTGGAACCTTTTTGAAGACTATTCCGTTCACTGACGAACTTGTAATTTGGTAAAGTTTCTATAAAGAAGGAGTGCAGAAATTTGAAATTAATAAATAATATGTTTTCAAATAGATCAAATTGAATACAGTAAATTTATAACAGCCGCCCGTTTATAGTTATCGATATAGCCGATTGTCAAGGAAGATGCTCTGATAGTGAAGAGGTTAGCGTAGTTGCTCTTCTTAGAAAGCTTACATGGTTTCGATTCTTGACCATCACATTCTTTATCATAATACTTATTTGAAATTAATTAAAAAGAAATTATATCCAATAATTATGGAGGTATTCTCTTTGACTGAAGAACCTCGATAATGTTCAAATTCAACCGTAATTCAATAATTACGGTCGAATTTCGAGGCGATCACTAGAAATAATAATTGGAGAAAGACTATCATTTTGAACGAGGTTTTTCAAAAACTGACTGGTCTTTACAACATGAACAGAGCAAACGCTGAAAGAATGCAATTCCACCAAATATACCTCATGATTAAGACACGTTAAAATATGTTCTTTTAGATTTTCCTTTTTATTTCTTCCACCAGACTTGCCAAGAATGAGAAAATATTCCGTCACTGGATGAAGAATTAATTTTATTCAGATGACAACAATTCTTTTCAAAACGGGAAATACACCAAATATTCTGGATACTTTCGACGATAAATGGCTGATTATTTAGTATCCTAAAGGAGAAATGGTAATAATACAGAAAAGTCTTGATTTTAACATTATTGTGAGAATTATATTACTGTGTTTTCTGAGTTTCTTTTTTGATATTTTTCAATTCAAGCCGAATAAATTAGTGAATCAATTTATGTTTTTCTTTTGATACACAATATATGTGTAATAGTCTTTTCCATGACTGATTCAAGTAATAATAATAATAAATGTTCGAATTAAAAAGCCATTATACTGCCAGGTCTGCAATTAAAATAAAATGAAAGGTTGTATGGAGTATAGAGCAAGCAGAGAGAGTTAGTATATCTAATATGGTGATACTGAATAATGTTAGTCATTTTCGAATCCGGAATTAATTGTAATAATGGTTCGATACAATAATACGGTGGGTACTGTTTGTTGATATTAAAATGCGTAACTAATTAGATTTGATGTTTTATTTATTATCTCTTTTACTTCAGTCAGAATGGACACCTTCATTGGAGCTTATTTAGAACCAATATACCAATATATTGTTCAACGAAAAATTAAGTTTTGATGTAACAGCTGCACATATTTCTATAGTCGTTTTACTGTACAATTAACAGTAACAGGGGATGTAGCACACTTTTTAAGCCAAGATGTGGATTTGTATGAAAAAACGTAAGATTCAAACCCAGCACCAGTTCCATAAAGGGGATCATTAAGAAACTATTATATATTTAAGCAACCAAATCCATTTTGTCACGGGTGGGTTCGTATGCTAGAAAATGTCGGAAACTCACAAACATTGCTAAGATGAATAATAGTGAGATTTGGGCAAAGTGAATCTCAGATGTCGCTTGTATTATTTGGTGCTCGAGTAACAGAAATTTCGTTAATATTAAGTGCATTTCTCATCAAAGCTAACATAACTTAAACAATTTTATGGAACAGGGATTCTATGAATACTGATAACCGGTAGGTATATCCTTTCCAGTTTAGGACAAGTTTTATCCGGCAGAAGAGCTTCATTTTTACAGTAGGGCTCAAAAATCAACTGTCCAGATTAATTTGACGAAATAGTTGATACACAAGCTCACAAAACAATAAGTAGCTAAATTTGGTTTACATTTGACATGAGCAATTGAGGCGAAGAAATTGACAGTCGATACTATGAGTATGCGTTAAAAAACGGGCATCTTCTAGTATTCTATATATGTACTTGAAGATTGTCAATATTTTTAAAACAATTATAAAAAATAATAATAAGCCCTAGGAGAAGACGTAGACGTTGCCCATTTAGTTGTTTAGTTTAGTGTAAATTTAGAAAATAATTCTAATGAAATGTTTTTTTATATATTTTCTAAAAATGTATAGAGATCTCAATAAAGGTTATTTAGAAAATGAAACCATATAATTATAGAATATTTAATCTTTTGGTTAATAACGACGTTTGCATGGATGTAAGAATTCTCAACTGTACATTTTTTAATAAAAGGCATTTGGTCGGTTAACCCATTTTTGATATTTTTACTTTGGTCATTAAAATATTTTTCATTTTTCAGAAAGACGTTATCTAAAAATATGACGGAATCTAAATCCATTATTGTTTATATAATGACCAACAGCTAAACTTTTCAGGACAATCATGTCCCTATGTATAAAACATAACGCGTAATAACGAAATGATAATTATTTTTTTGCTTCTTCTATTTACAGACAGTAGGTATAGTACCTAAGTATAGTAGGTAACTTCTTATCTTCAACATTTGAATATCAACTGTATGGACTCATCATTACCACTGTGTTATCGACTGTACCTACTTGGTAATTTGAATTGCAAATTTTATTGCAAACGTTCCATGAAATAATAAACTGTTAGAAAATAAAAATAAAAAAAAGAAAATGGTAGCATGAGCTTGTGGATAACTGCATATTTTTCAATGTTAAAACTATGATGGAATAATCACTGTTCGGGGCGCTTTTATGACGACAGAAAACATATTGGCTGTTTTGTAAAAGCCTGATTTTGTTTATATATTGTGACTTTCTTCCAACTGTAAATTTTAAAGAGATATTCAACAATTTTCAAATCGTTTGCAACACATCTATATGTAAAATTGATGGCAAAATAGTCGGAAGTAGAAACAACAACTTAAAATTTGAATTTAAATAGGCTTTGTATTCATATTTTCTTGAGTTCAATATATTTATTAATAATTTGTTAAGAAAGGTTCTTTATGTTACTGAATATAAAGATGTAATGGTGATAAAGGTTACTGAGACTCTTTGAAATTAAACAAATATTATATTGTTTTTCAACGTATCTGTTTGCAATCATGATACTACTACGAATTGAAGATATGACCACGTGCATCTCCAATGACGTCAGCCTGTGAAAAACGTCAGGGACAACCATAAAACGCATGTTTCAAATGAAGTCCATATTTTGTACTCGCTTGCAATTTGTGGTGCGGCAATTTGGGATTTTTCGATTCTCCGGTTTTGACGCGGGATAACGACATGCGCGCGGAAATCTAAAGCTGAGTATATAGGTATCTTGTTTGTCGTAAAGGTCGTTTGAGCAATAGTTTCAAACTGTTTACATTTTACTTTCGGTTTTCTCAAAATTGAAATGCACATGCTTATGACGATTTTAGTTTGGTTTGAACTGCTACTCGAACACCCTTCTAGTATCATGGGCTGCAATGTAATTACTGCAATAAAACCAACTGAAGGGAATGCCCTTACTAAAATTATTATTATTAGCTTATTATATAGCGAAAATTTTATATAAACAGAGGTCCACAAACTCTTTTTTACAAAAAATGATGAAGTTTTAAGGTATTTTAATTGATTAATAAATAATTATCAAAGATAGAAGAAAATCCGCAAACCATTCTGATAGTTTGTGAACTTATAACGAAACAGAGATTTAACAGTTTGGGTTTTGTAAAGAAGGCTATAAATAAAGTATAATGAACTGGTGGAAGTATGGAAATCGATCTGGATCTTCAAACAATATGTCTATCTATTAAGTATTCTATAAGAAGGACAGCATCTTATTGACTACTTAAGTCGTTGTATGACCAATGACCCTTACATTTACATTGCTGAAAATTATTATGAGATGAAACCAGTGCAAGCGAGAGAAAGAGAGACAGATACAGTGATTCATGAATAGATACTTATTATAAATTCATATCACGCACACCAGATTTTTTTTATTCATTACAACCGTTAGTAATTCACAATACTCAGTGAAAGGTTGTAAAATATATTATAAACAACTTGCCAAGTATGACAATATTATAGATTATAGAATATAATAAATAGTTGTTGGTGCATAATCAAGAATTCTACACAGAGACGTAGAATCGAGTTTAATTCTTAAGCATTTACATGATTTTGCACTGTGGTCGTGATAAAAGCGTTACACATTGAAAATAAAATCAATTTTAAACTATTTGCCATCATCAATGTTCATATCAATAAAGAGCTGATGCCAATACAATATTCAACCAAAAAAGAAAAAAAATCCCGATGGCCTGTAGTCAACGGAAAGGTAAATTTTTCAAAATTCATTGAATTGAAATTTGAACAACCTTTTTATTGGTATACCTACATGTTATTACAGACAGGGTTCGCATTTCACTTCAAGGCAGAATTTTTTTTCGCCTATTTCTTTTCAATAAATATACTATATATTTTTTTAATCAGATTAAGATCTCCAGAAAATGTACAATTACATCAAATTTATATTGAGTGTTCATGTTTTATCAATATTTCTTATTTTTTCTTTATTAATTTTTATTTTTTTATCTGTGCATTTTATGGAAAATTGCTTCGAACAAAAGTTGTAGGTACCTACTGATTATTTCTATAACATAAAATTATTTTTGATGATATTTACACTACTTTTTTGATATTTTTTTTAAATGTTTGAACGGTCGCCATTTTGAAACTACGTACCCGATATTGCCCAATAACGAACTCGGCAGAGGTATTTGAGAGATTGATTTTTGTAGCAAATTTGAACTTGATACCTCCAAAACTGTTGGAGTTTTTTGGACTAACTTATAGACATAACAACGTTGAAATTTTTTCTAAATTCAAAAGTGTGAACGATCGCAATAGGTACATTTCTATAAGAAATTTACCTAAAAAACGAGACCTGCTATTTGTGATGTTTCGTTTATCAATTTCAATTTTTCAATCTAATTACATGTTACATTTAAAAGAGCCATTCTTGTACATATATGTCGGTAGCTATAATATTCATACACAATTATACTCAATTTCAAAAACGTAGAGAGTATATAATTATGATAATAAAGGGATCTCTATTGTATTCTGCCATATAAACGCCATAATACAATAGAGAACCCTTCATTATCCTAATTTATTACTCTCTACCTTTTTGAAATGGGGTATAGCTATCTGGCTCCAAAGAATTCGATGAGGATATTTAAATGGAGAAATTCTTTGGTCGAAAAATCGATTTTTTGCAAATCTTCCTGAAATTTTTAATTAATTTATGGCAACTATCTGCAAGCTTGACCCTTTTAGTTCCCAACGTTATCAGCTCACATCACATTAAATGATAAGTACCTACTTAATAAAAACAATTCATAAGATACCTAATGAAGAAGTTCATTCCATTGAAATAATGAGTCTATAAAATTGCTGATTAGTAATAGATTTAATAGTCTAAGAACTGACTGCAACAAACCTGACCGACCGAGTAACAGGATTAGGTAAGCCTGAGGTGAATGAAGTTGTCATGACTTTTATAAAGAATATTTTTTGTTCAGCAACTAAGTATACCAATAGTGTGAAAGCTTGATATCACTGGGACATATCTGCCGAAACTGTTATTGACCGACGAACCCCGAACGGAGGAGGTATACAATTCAACTGTCTGCTTTTTTTGGTTTGTTCGCGCATTGTATATAATAAACTTACTCCGATTTTGATCATTTTTGATTCATCTGAAAATCGAAAATCTGAGGTGGTATAATCGAAGATAGGACAATATCCGGAAACGTTTAAACTGAATATTTTTTGAAAAGAGTTAGGGTTTTCGAGTAAGAAGCCTGTTAAAATATCAAATATGTGTATTTTTGCTATGTGGAGAGGGCGATTTATCCCGAAAATTGAAAATCTGTGGGCACTACATGAACGAAAATAACATCTGTAATTACATTTATAATGAACATTTTTTCCTTAGAGTTACGGTTTTCGAGATAGAGCTGTGGTAAAATGATTAAATCTTAAATACTTATACGTATTTGCGCAGCGATGATATCTCTACATAATAGTAACAAGGACAAGCAAAGAATATACGTGGGTGATAGGATATTAGTGGTTTTAGCGAAAGTTAAACGATTTTCGTGACTAATGTTACACTCAAAAGTGTGAAATAAATATTTTTTACAAAAAAAAATGGACCAACGTTATTAGTTGATAAACTGAAAACTACAAAATAATATTAATTCTATTGGTGCTGGTACTTGTGAAGTTGGTGCCAAAAGTTATCAATCTAACTGCAACTGCACAACTTCAAAAGTAACAGCACCAATAGAATTAATATTATTTTTATTTTTCAGTGCATCAATTAATAAAGTCGGTCCATTTTTTTGTAAAAAATATTTTTATCTCAACAACTTACTAAATAACGAAGTAAGAAAATATGTTTATGAATACGACTGCTAGCGTTAACCCAAAAAGTGCAACAGTCGTACTCATAATCGAAATAGCTACTCATTAAGCCAGCATCCTTTTAGTTACTATGGAAACGATATTAAATTATGAATATAGTTGCAAGTGTTTCCTAAATTCATTTTAAAACAATTGACTTTGTTTACCCGAGTAAAACTAGGTACTCCATATACATATATATTTCAAAATCTTAATTAATTATCTCTAATCTATTGATTTTTCTGTTCTCCAACTGATGATTTCCATGTAACTAAACAGATCCTCGATTCTGTGAAATAATTTATCAATTCAAAAAATTCCTGCTGCTTCTAATAAAACTATTTTAAATTTGATTAGAGTATTTATCTGGAATTACAGAAAGTCTAGTTTTTATGATTCTATCAATATTATTCATTCAACAATAAACAAATCATTCAAGAGTGTCACAAGTCAGTTCATGTTTTAACACTGAGTAGGTAGTTATTTTTTTTAATATATGTATCTCCGATTTGCAAGGTATTTTAAAAATAATTGATATTCGAAAAAAAAACGACTTCTACAAGTATGTATAATTTTAACAAATCAACCTGTTCACATTTAGAATATAACTTGGTATTGTTTGAAAAATCAAAGTCAACTATACAAAAATTCTAACTTCCGCTACTATTTTAGATTTGATTAGATAATAAATACATAATCTAATCTACGAAAATTTATATTAGTCTAATTGCATAATGTCAATCATTGTCGTAACATTTCAATTTTATTCCGATATTATGGTTCATTGCCAATTATTCTACACTTATTTATATATAGACAGACAACTTTTGTCGTTTGATGCCGCATTAAATTTAGAAGTCACAATAGGCAAAAAATAATAAGTATATAAATAAAGGTACGTGCAGGAGATAAATGTTGTCCTGGCAAAAAGTGTCTTTTCGCTGAAAATATTTGTCAGTCTGCGAATGCCCAAGAAAAATGCGAAATACAGCAGAAGTTAAAAGGCGGAGATGAAAGAGGTTGGTATATAAATAGACAAAAATAGTATTTCTTGAGCTGGTTAGTTTTATTTGAAGATTGATGAATTGTTATTGTCTCTTTTCATGTCTTGTAATTAACAAAGTGATTCTCAACCAAAAGGAATGAATTCGGCAATCATATGGAACAAACGTAATAGATGGCACAATACGACGAAATCCTAGAACAGAATTTGTATTTTTCTGCCCTAGATGTTTTGGGTAAAAAGTAATTTATTTCACATTTTTGAGTGCCCACAGAATCACATGTAACATTTAATAAATATGTAGGTATAGTGCGACCAAATTCTAAACAACTTATTATATATCATAATTTATTGTATATACATTAACAATTCTCAATTATATTCAAGAGATTTTTCTTAATAATTATCTTAAACCATTAAACCTACCTATAAAACAAAATGTAATGAATAGAGCAAGTACAAATCTGCGTAGACCGCCTGCTGACAACTCAAGTATTTGGTGATTTACAACCTTCTTAGATTTCTGGTCCTACTATGCGTAAAGTAGTTTCCACAATAAATAGTATTGACTTATTTATTGCAACAAAACTGCCGGGCGAATTCCCATTATGTACACAATCCACAAGCAAATACACTACATAATCGGACTTTATATATTTAAGTCGGTATATAATATAGGAGGTAATTTAATTAAAATTATGGAGGCATTTAGGAAACAGGTAGGTACACACATTGTATTTTTATATAATATTTATTAAATAAACCGATTACCGATATTTAAATATTATTATACCGCTATATTATGATCCGACCCTGACCGACAGTTTTTTGCATCTTTATGGCCGACCTCTGGTAAAAAAAAACGTATTCAACCATTTATTGTGAAAAGGACTATACTATACTATACATTTGTAGTTGTATTTATAGTTTTGTTGCATTTTAATTTTATTATTTGTTTATTTATTGTATATTAATATGTATATTTAGATTATGTTAAGCTTGTAGATTTTAATACATTATTAAGTTCAGGTCTACACACAGATGCTATTTGCATCTCGGTAGGGGATTGTTGGACTTTATTAAGTCAGACAATCTATTAGCATACTATTTTTTAATCAAGATTTGTATGTTAACCTGAATAAAGATTATTATAATTAAAATGATTCGAAATTTTTCGACAACCCACCCTTTCAAACACAAACCACAAAATCGTTCAAGTTTTCAAATATGGATAAAACTAAGGGTTTCCGGAAATTGATCATCTCTTTGCACTTCTCTTTCCTATGGAAAAATTGATGTAAGTTTACTGCCTATATCAAAAGCGCGTTCATCCATAAAAAGAAAGCACATATACAGTGAAGTTGTATACCTCCTCTGTTTTTTCCTCCTTATCACAAAACCACATCACCCTGAATCTTGAAAATCGGAAGGCAATGGCTGCATTCTTAGTTTGTATCAAACCCCAACCAAAATCCCATGTCCTAAAAACCTCTTCACAAGAGTTTGAGTCGCACTTGAGATCTTCTGTTTATATAATGGTATTGTATATACCTACACTTGTGGAAAGTCAAATAAAATAATTTTCCCACCAGATTTCAGCGCCAATCTCGATCAATTATCTCTCTCATCGTATACTTGTTTTCCTGCAAAAACTGTGGAATCGCATCGGAATCTTCAAAATGAATAAAATACTCGGGTAATTTTATGGAATTTATCTGGATTTTACACACACACAGTAATAATCGGAGGCCTATAAATTACGTCAATGAGCAGCACACCAGTGTGGTAGTCAAATGCCGCCGACACATACTCTTTGTGGTATTATAGTAAGAAGCAGTAAGTAGTAGTAAATCCAGTTTTCGAGATGGCATCTACTGTTCTGTTTGTAAGCCGTGTGCATAACCTACCTATATTTTACCGACAAACCAGGTGCTAAATCGACCACTTATACCAATACTGATTGCTGATAATGTACTTAACACAAGGAAATTCATCAATGACAAAATAACTAAATGCAAAATGCCGACTATACCAAACTGACAAGTCGGTAAAGGCAATGGAATAAGAATAAGAATAAGACACCAACCAACTATAATGAGTTCAATCAGAAATTGCCATGTAGATATATCCTTATGAAAACCAAATTTGTTGAAACATTTTGGTTGGACAATTTTAGAAGTTTCCTACATGCTGTTTTTGACCGACTCAAAAAAGGAAGAGGTACACAATTTATATATTTGCTTTTTTATGTATGGTTGTTCGCGCGTTTTGCATAGTAAACGTGCTTCGATTTTGATTCATTTGAAAGAAGAGAGTTGAGAAAGGGTTCCATATTTAAAAAAACTCAAATCCATAATCTCCTTTCCTTTAAAAACCGCCCCAAAGGGGGGTGGTGGGGGCAATTTTTCTCGAAAAGAAGAGATTATAATATGTAGCAACATTTAAATCGGACATTTTTCAAAAGAAGATATGCTAAAGTCTAACATATGGGTATTTCCGCCGGGATGTTTTGAGATCTCTGAATAATAGCAAGACAAGCAAAGAATATACACGGGTAATAGGATAAGTACTATCTTTTTAGGTATTCGTGAACGTTCAACGATTTTCATGACTAATGTTACACTAAAAAGTATGAAATAAATATTCTTTTACCAAAAATTGGACCGACTTCAGGAGCTGGTGCACTGAAAAAAACAAAATAATATTAATTCTACTGGTGCTGTTACTTTTGAAGTTGTGTAGTTGCAGTTAGATTGATAACCTTGGTATCAACTTCACAAATACCAGCACCAATAGAATCAATATTATTTTGTATTTTTCAGTGCATCAACTAACAACGTAGGGTCCATTTTTTCTAAAAATATTTATTTCACACTTTTGAGTGTAACATTAGTCACAAAAATCATTGAACATTCACTAATACCAATGAAGATAGTACTTATCCTATTACCACGTATATTCATTGCTTGTAGTTGTTATTATTGAGATCTCGAAACATCACTGCGGAAATACGCATAAGTATTTTAGATTTTACCATTTTTCCACCACTGTAACTAGAAAACCGTAACTCTAAGGAAAAAATGTTCATTATAAATGTTACTACAAATAATTAGGTCTTGCATGTATTATGTAGTACCCAAAGATTTTCAATTTTCGAAAGAAATCGCCCTCTCCACATAGCAAAAATACAAATACTTGAGAATTGCCTCTATCTTGAAAACCGTAACTCTTTTGAGAACATTTTCAATTTAAACGTTGCCGGATATTGTCCTATCTTTAATTATACCACCTCATATATTCGATTTTCGGGAAAATTTGTTATTCGGAGGGAAGGAGATTTCGGATTTGCGTTTGTATGAGTATGGGACCATTTCTCAAGCCTCCTCTTTCAAATGTATCAAAAATCATCAAAATCGGAGTACGTTTAATATATAAATAATATATAGAACAAACAAACAAATAAAAAAGCAAACAGTCGAATTGTATACCTCCTCCGTTCGGGGTTCGTTGGTCAAAAAATACGATACGTGAACGTCGAAACCGATTTACGAATCGCGAAAACATCACATCAGTGGTTTATACCATAATATATCCTGAAATCTAAATTGGTTTCAAAAACTGTATTAGACGCAATCCTTCAATTGTATCGAAGTAAATATTTAAATCGCAGCCAACTATGAGTGAAAGTTCATAAAAACGGTTTTTCAACACTTTTCAACCCAATTCTGTAAATATGATAACAATTCCTCGTGAAGAAAATCCTCTATTATGTCAATAACGTTCTGACTGACAGAAATATGAACTGAATAAATAAACTGTGAACATGACAAAATTTTTTTTCATCATCACTTGAACTGATTTCTTCCATATGTTTTATTTCTTTATTCACTTCACTGTGTCTGTATATAAATATTAATCGATTAAATTAAAAATGTAACGTTAATTACATTACAAAGCTTTACAAATTGATTCCTGATATTTGTACTGCACACTGAATACTGATAGTATTCTGAAGAAAGCCATCATGTACGTCTATTACTGAGTTATTTCATTTTGAAATATTTCCTTTACATGGAGCTAACATTAATTCATAAGGCTTTTTGTTAACGCTCGATTTTACTACCTATCATTTTTTTGTACCGGTAGGTTCAAATGAAATCGATTCTTAAGGAGTAAACTCCAAAAACACAAAATTTATCAATGCATTTCGTGATAAATTCAAAAGATTTTTTTGTAATAACATTATTGGGAATTTTCTTATTCATCACCAGTTGTCAGATTATCAAACTCCGAAGGATTTAACTATGGGCTTGAATGAGATATGATGACTGTCAAAAACAACAGTTAATAAATAATGCGGTTGCATAAGGTTTCCGAGAATCTGCGAATGAAGTTAGCAGAGTTGCAATGGCAGTTGTCTATCTACGAGGGGCCTTCTTCTTCGAACGCTTTTTCTTAAGGCTCAATTTCACTACCTGTCCAATTCTCGTACCGGGAGCTATAATCAATTATCAAACACCAACATGCATAGGTACCTATTCACAGGGGATTCGATGGATCCAACTTCCTACTTGGCTAGCTTTCAAGCCTGATCATTATCTCGACGGGCAACTGCTACATGCGAATCACTAGTGGACTTAAAACAGAAGGTCACAAAGGAGTCGTGATTATACAAAAAGCTCGTTAACTCATAAATCAATGCGAAAGCAATGACATACTTCAGGATTCATCGCTTTTATATTGATACACATTAATGTGCCAATATTTCTAGCCAGGTTTTGAGAAATAAATATGACAATATTGTTACCTTCACGCCTTCACAGACTCGGAGCTCTAACTATAAAAACAAGAAATTATGTCATCTATAAAATATGAAAAATTAATTTTTTGAACAAGTAATGTTTTCTAGCATTCGAATAGCTTTTTAGAATGGAAAAGCTTGATTAAAACCTAAAACCTCTCAGCCATCATCTTTCAAATAAAAATTCAGTAGTATTAAATACCTCCTTCTTTTGGGAAGTCGGTCAAAAAATAAATAAATAAATAATATAACACGATGACATTGTGCAACCGCGACAAGACGAGTCACCAAAGACCATTTTCCCGTTATATTACTACAAGTGAGTGGCACCGTTGGCTTTTCTTTTCTGTTTTGGTCGCCATCTCCATGCATTGCATGTGCACTCTCATCGGTCGCCGTCTATCAGATCTTCTCCATAGTGTGTGTATGTAGTAAGTATACCTAGTGTGAATCGTTGCCAACAACCGAGTTTATTTTCAGATTTATGACGCATTTCTTCCAACCTTTTCCCAGCAAGAGTGTATATATGTATGCTTTCAGCAACAGCATCGAACAAGAGACAACGAATTGTATAAATTTAAACATATAACTAAATTACATTTGAATAAATTCTAATTCAATGTCTTGCACAAATGATTCAAATTGTAAAATAAATATAAGATATAAATAAATATAAATATAGACATCGACAACATAATATATAAAATTTATTGTTTATTTTATTTATCAGGTTGTAGGTATACGGTTTTACAGAGTTGCCTAGTCGATTAAATATCTATCGCATCCTATCATATTTGTAGGTTAGGTTGAGTACCTATTTGTTTACCAGCCAGATCTTACCAACTAAACCGAACACAATAAAAAATAGCGTTCGTAATATTATTAAACAGCTTAACCAAATAACCAATTATGACAGGTCATCAGCTGATTCTAATCAATTCCAATTTTACAACACTGCAACATTAATTCATGTTTCCAGCTTACCAACTCAAATGTGGCCTAATGTAGCTGGTTCTAATAGAATTAAATAGACTAGATATAAAAGTTTACGAATAACTTTATTTGTTTGCAGTTCATTCTATAAAAATACAATTATTCTTATTTTATGGAGCGATCGAAAAACGCATCCTCAGTGTGCTGTGCAGTTTGAGATTATGTCTTAATTTGAATCCAGATCACGATCAATAAGCTGCCAATTCATACACGAATGTAACAGATTGGATGTTGTATGCGTTCAGAAATCAACAATTTATTTTCATTTAACAAATGTTTTTAAGGTAGGTATGAAAAGAAAACTTCAAAAATGTTTGGATGGACATTCTCAATATTTGTTATTATTACCTTAGTTCAAGTTTGTGTATTCCTTGATATGTAACTCAGTATCATGTAAATTCAGATGATTTAATTAAAGACATGATCTCAAAATCTCAATGGCAAAAACTATTATTATTGGTAGACACGATTTTATCACCTCACTATGACTTTTGCGTTACGAAAAATGATTTGATGGATTAAAAAGATTTTTTTAGATTATTCGGAAGAACGTGCGGTGCTATATAGGTATCTTTACATTTAAATTTATTATTCAAAACATATTTGTTGACTTTTTGTATTGCTTATAACATAAATATAATTAATATTGTCTCTACAACCAATGAACTGTTTTCCTGCCAACAAGGTATAAGAAAATTGAAGTACAAATTTCCAACAGATTTTGCACTTGGTTTTCGGAGGATTCCAATTTGGATCTAACAAGTACTTAAAGCAAATTAAATGTGAAAATTCTGCTATGTGAGTGATAAAAAACGGCCAAGTACGAATCGAACACGCACACGAAGGGTTCTGTACCATTATGACGGACTGATGCATGCATATACTTAGTATTTGTTGTTATAGCGGTAATGGAAATACACATTGTCTGAAAATTTCAACTCTCTACTTATTACGGTTCATGAGATACAGCCCGCTCACAGAGAGATGGAAGGACAGTATTTGTTGTTGTAGCGGCAACAGAAATACATATTCTTTGAAAATTTCAGCTCTCTATACCTATTACCGATAGTGCCCGCTGACAGACAGACGGACGGAAAGCAAAATCTTAGCATAGGGTCCCGTTTTCACCTTTTTGGCTACGGAACCCTAAAAAACTATAAAACCGCAGACAATTACAAATTTGAATTGAATTTTGACATCCAATAATCTTGAGTAAAAAAGAAGCTGAGTGAGACAAAACATTTTTAAGGCCATGATGGAGTCTTTGGAGGATGGAGGGAGGCCTTCTTCCACGAGACGCTGGTGTCAGAACACCAGTGTTCGCTGGAGAATAGATAGGGACGCAGCCGGGCCCGAACACACTGTTTGTAATCATGTATTCCAAAAAAAAAACTAGTAGTACAGTGAAACCTGGTTAATTGGGATCTCAAGGGACCATTTGTACCATTTAAAGAGGTTTTCATTTGTCCAGTTTTCCAATTAGACCGGCTTGAAATTATAGTTGTCTCATTTACAGAGGCCCCCGCTTGTAGAGGTCGAAATGTACAGTTATTCCATTTGTAGAGGTGGAAATGTTAATAAATATGCATATTTTCGGTGTTATGAATTAAGTTTAGATATGTATTTAATTACATATAAAAAAATAATACAATACAGTAAAGATTATGACTTAAAGTAATCGGTTATGTATGTATTTGATTGGTAGTTCCTGAAACCTGTTCCTTGATGGAATAAATTTGATCAAAAATACTAGAATCATTAATATTTGACATCTCAGAGAAAGAAATTCAAATGTTTGCGAACGAACGTGTGGAAACCTCTCCCAACCTGATAAAATGTCTCACTTGTGCCGGGACCTTATAGAAAGTCTCAATAATAGAAATTTCTTATGCAGGTGCCACTTAACCAGGTTTCACTGTATTTAGGATGTTGAGATGGATACACCAGATGAGAACATTTCAATTTTGCTAGGTGTCTTGTTAATAAACAAGAGGCGATAGAAATGGCGAAAATCTATGAACAAAGAAGATTTTGGGTGCACCAGATATTTAAAAGGGCTGTATACATTATGCATCCTTATATTGAGATTTACGAGATCATCCAGATAAATTGTTATCAATTATATAACACACTGCCATTTCGCGATCAGAACATGCAAATGCTGCGGCAACTGAAACACTGGTGTATCCCGTGTAACGAAGCATCATTTAAATCAATGTCTTATTAAACAACAACACGGTGTCTGTGTCCGGACATTAGCGTCTCGTGGAAAAAGGCCCTTACTTCAGGACATATTTCATCAAATATATGGAAAAACTAAAAACTGATTTTTCAATCCTATTTTTTTCAATTAGAGCAACTTGATGATAGAGACGAAACGGAATTTCTTAATAATACATATATCGAAATTGATATTCAAAACTATGAGAAAATCCAAGTCAGTCCAATCTAAATCATCAGTGCTTAGCTGTACTATAAGCTGTATGCATAATATACTTTGTAAACATATTTGATCAAATGCATTGAAAAAGAAGGAAATGGTGCAGATAACATTTCCTGATAATAATTACATCATTACTATCAGGATTCACAGCTCATAGATTTAATTGTTTTTTCTTTTGATGATTTAATTTCTATTTATGACTTTTAATTTATTGAAAATTTATTGATAATTTTCTTCAACCAAAATATTTGTAAACAAATTTTTCATGTTTGAATTACGAAATAATAAAATACCTATTTAATTCTACGATTTGTTTGGTCTATGGGAATCTTCACCTATCAAATTCTATTCACAAATGTGTTAAACCAAAAGTACCGTTAGGATCAATATATGTATTTATTACCTATACCAAAATAGGAATAAATCATTTCTACGGCTAGACAAGAAGAAAGTTTATGTGACTTAAAAACTAATAAATTATGGGTACTAATCCTTAATGATCAATAACCCTATACCTACCTAATAAGTGCCGTTAACTAAATGAAATCTAAATGTATATAAAACGTAGCAAAATGTTGGGAAAATCTGGTATTTTTTGCAATAAGGTCAATTAAATTCCTCATTATGGATCGATGTGATGGATGTAATTAAGGGGCAATTAGTTGTTTGCTATCATTTTACGTTTATGTAGAAAGATATCGGTACAAAATACATATTATAACACATACATTGGTAGGCTTCTGAATAATTATTATCTAATTTTTACAAGAGATAAATTAAATATTGACCCATTGATACCATAAATTCACTACAACATTCAACAACAACCCAGTATTTAACGTAAAAGTAATAATTGTAAACCTTGTCAAAAATTAAATGTAGATAGAAAAGAATAATTATGACAAGACACACTTTAATAAGGCGCATAAATTATATGACATATACAAATAACCATGCTTCGAATGCCGTAAATAAGTTGGTATTTTTAAAAGTGTCCATCATTGGATTGAACAAATAAATAAAACTCGTCAAAAACTAGCTTCCTTATTCCTGTTTCAAAATATATAATTATATATTAAGTGAAAATAGATTTATTAGGGACTAGATTTTGGTCAGAGATACACAACAGATCAACAATAAAACAGGCAATAGATTTCGAGAATGACTTTATGAACCAATTTCAAAGTATACTATTCAACCTCATAAATTTCAAACTAGGATACGACTGGATATTAATATTAATACATAACTAATTCTGAAAAAAATATATGCCTTTTGTATTAAGTATACAGTTTAAGCATGCTTTTTATCTATCATTCTCCTAAGATTAAAAACTTGAAAAAATTTTCATTTATTCGGATTTTTAATTTCATTTTCATAAAGTGTAGACAGCTTGACATTCAGAACAAAAAACATTCCTTTTCCAGTTTCAGAAGTGAAAAACACATTTCTGCAAGTGTATTTTTTGAGAAAATTAGGTTTATATCAAAAGTGAATAAATACTTAGTTGATTAATTAATATTCATTAAAAAACTGGTGCTTTGAATATTGAGAATTTACGAAAAACGCGACACAACTTGGACCTGGTGAACCGTCATAAAAAATATTTTTTTATAAAAACTAAAAACGGCTTTATTAAATAGTGCACTAAAATATAAAATTTTGAAATTGTTTAGTTATAGTCAGATAGAAGTACCAGCACCAATAGGATTAATATTACATATTTATTATTTCCAGTAGGGGTACACCATCTAATAATGTCGGTCGTATTTTTTATTTCAGAGTTGTTAGGTGTTTTATTAGTTGGTGCACTGAAAATACAAAATAATATTAATTCTATTGGTGCTGTTACTTTTGAAGTTGTGCAGTTGCAGTCAGATTGATAAATTTTGGCACCAAGTTCACAAGTACCGGCACCAATAGAATTAATATTATTTTGTATTTTTCAGTGCACCAACTATTAACGTCGGTCCATTTTTTTGTAACAAATATTTATTTCACACCTTTGACTATAACATTAGTCACGAAAGTCGTTGAAAGGTCAGTAATATCAATGAAGATAGTAGGTACTTATCCTATTATCCACATATATATTTTGCTTGTACTTAGTTGTTATTATTGGGAAATACGCACAAGTATTTTAGATGTTACCATTTTACTCGCTCGAAAACCGTAACTCTTTTGAAAAAATATTCAATTTAAACGTTTCCGGATATGGTCCTATCTTTAATTATACCACCTCAGATATTCGAAAAGCAAAAAAAGCAGACAGAATACCCCCTCCGTTAGGGTTTCGTCGGTCAAAAATCTAGTAGACCCAATGATTTTTTTATCAAGTCCGATTCAAATTTAGCTGGAAACCATCATTTCTTTTATTCTGCAGGATAAAGATTTCAAAAGGATATACATATTGGATTAGTTAAATATGAAATCGTCACTTCTCTTTTCAATGAAAAAAAATATATCAAAATCGGTGCATCTTTACTAGGCAAAACGCACGAACCTACATAAAAATAGCATTCAAAATTATAATTGTATACCTCATTCTTTTGAGAACTCGGTCAAAAAACAGTATTCCCATATGACAATAAATCTCAAACTATATGCGGAAAATCATAGACGAAGAAAAGAAACAATCAAGTAGATAAGTAGAGAAGTTTCTAGCAGTGGAAAGTTGAATTTGATGAAATAGACACCTAGACTAGATTCATAGTTTTTGAAGTAATTTTTGAAGAGATGTTGGATTTATAAATTATGTATATGAATCAATCACATCAATCAAGAACATATTTGATACAATTTATATGTATTGGTAGCTATTTAGTGGTCAATTTTTTGATTTTTTCAAGTTACGACGGCAGACATTTTGACTAAATACTTTGTCGAACATACTAGGTAATTTACCTTGATCTTTACACGACGGATTTTTGTTCTAAATTTGGTCACTAAAAATATATTACGAAGTACGAATTTCCAGTTTTAATTTAACAAAAACATACTCAACAGATAAAAACCTTATTATGTATGCTACACAATTATGTATTAAATTAAACAAATCCGACGTTGATATCATTTATGATTTTCCAATATTCCAGACAAAAAATTAGAAACACACACACAGATATCTTCCTGAAAACAATTTTGCATCATACACTAGGAACCTTCAAATTACAATAATTTCCCATGGAAACATTTATATTTACACCTAGAAATTCTGAATTTATAGATTAGAAAGGACAATAAGTTTTTGAAATTCGGATCAAATCTGACTTTGAAAGTCAAGCGTTGTATTATTCTCTTCAAGGTTCTGGAACTACAATACAACTACTCAAACTATCAATACCATGATTCATTTTCATCGATAATACGGCGCTTTCATTTAATAATACTGGCACCTGCTATTTCAAATAAAATAATAATTATTGATTGTAAAACACTTTATGACTGTGAACTGATAAGAAAATTACGCAGAATTCATATTCAATGAAAATATTCGAACTGGTATACCAAGAAGAAGGATAAATCCTCGGCTATGTTCATTCCGATTATTTCACGATAGACCGATAAAACGAATAGGATGGATGCATCTACATAAAATCAAGGTATAAAATGCAGCATTTGCATTCAAGTAACAGTATACCTGAATATATGTGAAATAGTGCAATTTGAAAGAGCTATAAAACTTTTATGTACATGAAACCGCGATGTTAATAAAGTTTTTAATGAGAGATAAGGGCAAACTGGTGGATACTATTATAGGCAAGAAAAATTTGGAAACTATAAAATTTAATAAAAGAATATAGCTGGGAATGAAAAAGTGAGTTAGGTACATAGGTAGGGATATTGTGATGTAGTAAAAATATTTTTTTAAATAAATAAATATATTCTATCAGTCTTAAATCTACTGAAACTAAATTCTCGTAGGTAAGTTTGTTATGGTCTCGAAATAGCAGAAATTGCAGCTCCGTATAAGTTCCGCGTTTCTATAAATAAGACAATCCAAGGTTTTTAAAAATTAAGCTAATACTTTTTCCACATACCCAAAATACTTGCAAAAAGATTCATTCATTCAAAAGTATTATTAAAATAGTCATTTCTCTCGAATTAGATAGATCTAATATTAATGCCAACCTATCTTTAAATAAAAAGCTAACTAATTTATTCTTTAAATGGTTTGAAAGTTTGAAAGAGGAAAAATGACGGGATAGACATAGAAAACAGATAAAGTAATGGTTATATAGGGATTAAATAAATATAAAATGGAGAAAATAATTCAAAATTGAAATCTGTGTTGTTCAATAATAATTGTTGCCTCGAAATGAGATATAATACATCTAAGTAGCTTTAAAAATATACTAATGCTCTAAGATAAAGATAAACAAATCGTATCAAGTGGTATAAATAAATTCAAGAAATAATAATTTACAATTATTATACCTAAATACATTGTCAGTTGATGTTACCAAACTCCGAGACCCCGACTGAAGGAGGCAAAATTTTCGAAATGTAATCCAAATCAGGCCGTCGGCTAGACACAATCACTTCATAAAAACACTTCTGGTCACTGCACTATAATAGATGTTTAATTTTTGTTCTTATTGGCTAAAACACTGACTGACAACTAACACTAACTGTTGTAAACAGCGTGTGGATTGTATACCTAAGATTGCGAACAGTACACTAAAACAAAAGACTAATTGTATGATGCTACTGCATGACCGACTGCGCTCCGATTCACTTGCAACATTCAAATATTGAATCATCTTAATCGATGGTTATTACACAGTGAATAGTTTACTTTTTTAATAATATCGGCATCTCCCGAAAAATTCAAAATCCGAATAGCGCGACCTCCGAATCCGTCCGACGACGAGTTCGTAACACCAAGCATGACAAGTATGTAAAGTATTGTAGGAATTGTGATCGCATTGCTCGCATTCTACTATTTATTTCCACTGAAATTGAAGTAAATCTGTATGAAAAATGAACTTAAACTGCTAGGTACTTACCAAAATAGAGTGTGCGAACCTCTAAGCCAACTTTATTGGATAATTAGGACGGATTTCGTTCCGTTTACACGAGGAGTTTGTCTGTTTGTGGTATGCCAGGAATGGTACAAAGAATCTGGATAACGCGAACTACGATGCGCATCTCAAACTGCGCATGGTAAGCGTTCCAAAGCCAGTTTTCAACTCTACTCCTTTCCCCTCAGACGGTGTAAAAATAGAATTTACATTTTGGATAGTTCACGCCACCTATATTTCAAGAGATTAACCAAGAAATTAATCCACAGATCTCTTTCTAATTAAAATTTCAAACAAATTAAAAGTAAAATACATCTATGTGACTCTTTGTTTAATATGAATTAATCTGAAATTCAACAAACATCACTTTGACCATCCAACATATTTGTGAATTGATAAATGAAATCAATTATAAATTTCAATTTATTTATATTCCTTCAAACTTAATCAAAATTTTATGAAATAATTTTAGGTGTCATCTATTGTTAAATAAATTTATCTCAAGTAAGACGCATATACTTGTTATAAAGATTTCTATTATTGTTTTATCAGTTAAATGTTATGTTGAATTAATTAAATTAACCTTAAAAATCGATATCTATATAAACATATAAACAAATACAAATATTTAGAGCAGCACATATATTTGTACATGTAATAGAAACGTTCGGCCCCCTAGTGAATTCATTTAAGTGAACATGAGTGTTCCTCTGTTAAAACATCCACAAATGAACTTTGGTGCAATTACTTTCTTTGCAAAACAACATAAAGAAGACACTTGCGGGAGCAATGGTCTTCCGCTAACACCCAACTCAATAATAATTTATGGAAGAGCGCAAATGTTGAAAACAATTGATAGTCCTTATTTATGTAAATATTTAGATTTCATCAGAGGAAAACACGGTAAGCCTGGTGAAGAATCATATAAAGGTAATTGATGTTAATCAAATGTTATATTCACCAATTCTATGAATCAAACATCAAATAGAATTCATATTAGGTATAAACTAATGTTATATGCAGTAATATCTCAGACGTAATAGGTACATGTTATTTTTTAAATAGTTATTAGGTACAACATTATTTATCTATTCCCATCAGGTAGGTATATGTTGTCTAAAAGATTCATTTTTATATTAATTTGAACTTTTAGAAAGAACAATTGTTGTTAGCCAGTACTGTGGCACACCTTTGTCCAATTTAATTGGTAGAAAAAAGTTTGATTATGAGCAAATTAAAGAGATCGCCTATGGGATACTGACGGGTTTGAAGGAATTGCACCAAAGAAAAATCATCCATCGTAATTTGACTAGTGAAAATGTTTTACTACAAGATTGTGGAGTAAAGTTATTTGACTATGGATTATATCATATGACCAATAATGGAAAGCTGGTATCTTTTCCTATTATGTAGGTAATTCAGATTTAATTGTAAATTTTGAGGTTAAGTTATTAGATATAAACAAAAGATAGTCATATGATTTACAAGACTCCGTGGCGCAACGGTAGCGCGTCTGACTCCAGATCAGAAGGTTGCGTGTTCAAATCACGTCGGGGTCATTCTTTTTTTTATGTTTCTATTAGCCCCTTCAATATTGGAAGTTTGGTTCTTTTATTTTAATAAAATATATTTTTTTAGCCAATTACCGTATGCTGCTCCAGAAGTTTATTTAGAAGATACGGACGGTCTACCTGATCCTAAGGTGGATATTTGGGCGTTAGGAATAATTTTAATTGAACTGGTTTTGAATCAAAAGATTTGGAGTAATTGTAAACTTGGAGAATGTATTGAAAAAATTCTGAGTTTTCTGGAAACGAAAAATTCAATTTTTGAACTGATAGCCATTGAACACAAATGCCAAGAAAAATATACTGTAAATAAATAAAACTAAATTTACATTTTGGGAAATAATTTTTCTGAATTTTAGTGCCTACCAAATGAAATTAAAACCCTGATAGAATCTTGCTTAAAAATCTATCCCAAAGATAGACCGACAGTGGATACTTTCTTGAAATCTAAAGTGTTTCAAGAACTTCGTGAAGAAGAGGAAAATTATGGATTCTCCATTTCTAAACCGTATGAAATCTTCACTATCAACGAATTATACTACTGGTGGCAACTCACAGGCGGTGATGTTTTACAGGAATTGAAAAAGCAAGGGCTTATCAGGTCAAGCCCTCCAATACTTTCGCTGCCAGAGTGAGTTTGACAAAGAAAAAAAATCGAAAAAAATAATCTGCTAAAATCATTCTAGTGCCGTTCTAATCGAGGGTACAATTTTGGGACAGGACCGTAATCCTGCTACCCTTTATGATCCAAGAATAGTTAAAATGCCAATGGATACTCTATATCAAAGATTTATGAATATCCCATTCAGCTGTTATTATCCTCTAATTCAGATTCACTCTGATATCATATCTCAAAATGAACCACCTCCATATGATGCTACAGGCCTGCCTTTAGTTATAAAAGAAAAAGATCCTGAATACCAATTCCACAGGGTTATACTTCTACGGAGACTTTTGCATGTGAGAATTTTGAGTTAATGATAGTTTGTGTCCATTCAAACTTGTCGTTATTTCAAGGGTTTCCCATTCACTAGAGATCAAATAGTCAAGGAATCAGAAAAGGATATTCCACCATTACTCAGAGGGGAAATTTGGGCTGCTTTATTGAATATTAAACCTGACTATCAACGTCATTATATGCGTATTGATAAGAATACTCCGACAAATACAGACAGACAAGTATTTTAAAATACTATTTTTATTATCTGAATAAAATTGAACAGATATTATTTATGAATGATTATGTTTTTGTAGATTGAAGTAGATATCCCAAGATGTCACCAATATAATGAATTATTGTCATCGTCTGAAGGTCACAAAAAATTAAAAAGAATATTGAAAGCTTGGGTATCTGAAAACTCTCAATATGTATATTGGCAAGGATTAGACTCCTTGACAGCACCATTTTTATATCTAAATTTTAATGATGAAGGTGAGTTCTTTTCAAATTTATCATACCTGTTCTTAGTAAGCTCAGCAGTAAATTCAAAAATCTTACATCTTGATAAAACTTACATAGAATTGCATTGAACCTACATAATTAAACTTATATAATATAAAAAATATTTTAATTTGAATAATGTGTCTAATTTTGTTTCTACTAATCGTTAAGTTGAACTATGATAATTTCTATTTTTATTTCAGCGAAAGCGTTCGCCTGCCTTTCCAACTTTGTTCCAAAATATTTGCACAAATTTTTTTTGAAGGACAATTCTGTTGTTATTGAAGAATATCTGGCCAAGTTTTCACAACTTATTGCATTCCATGATCCAGTATTGGCAAATCATCTCCACGAGATCAATTTTTATCCACAGCTGTTCGCCATACCTTGGTTTCTGACATTATTTTCTCGTAAGTAATAAACTCAGATACAAAAAATGCAACAAGTTGATATTTGATAAAATTTTAAGTCTTACCTATATTCTTTTAATTTATTCCAGTTTTCATATTTGTTAAGCAAACAGTAGATAAAATAACTAATTTCATATACATTATTTGGTTAAATGCTATCGTTTTACAGGGGGGACTAAAAGGTTGTTATAAACCCTACAATAAAAAAAAACCTGTGAAGTAATTTCTTGACTAAATTCGTTCAGAATACCAATTTTTGTTGAAAACCGTCTCTTTCCCATATTTAGTTTTTCTGTTCATGTCTTTAGGTGCATTGGTTTATTTTTTCGAACGAAATGAACTTGTCACCAACGATTTACTTTTAAAAATTGTTATTTTTCGATGAGGTGCTCTTCGGGCTTACCTCATGATGCTATTCATAACCTTATTGACTGTATGAATTGGAATATACCATGGTACAATATGGAATAAGCAGGCAGTTGAAAGAATCAGAGATAGTAAATTTGTAGTAAATTTTTTTCACATAAAAACAGGACCTATTTTTATTAGTACAATTAAAAATACAAAATAATATTAATTCTATTCGTACTTAATTTTGAACTTCTGCAGTTGTAGCTAGAGACTTTTGGACCAACTTCGAAAGTACCAGCACTAAAAGAATTAATATTATTTTGTATGTTTGACCGCAACCCAAACAGCGACGGTGTACAGGGTGGCCCGTTTAAGAGGGGCCTACGGGGGTTACAAAAAAAATTAAATACAAAAGTTGTTTCTACTAAAATGATCTTTATTTTTTCTAATCGTCACATTGTTATATACAAAACAAAGTTAATTTTTTTTTAAATAGAACACCCTATATTTTATTACATTTTTAGATAGTCTCTTCAAAGATAAATTCAACGATATATATACAGTTTATTTTTGGAAAGGGTCAACTCAAACAAATGAAACTTGTGATAATGAAATTGATGCATGAATACTATATTTTGGAGTAAAATTGACAGATAAAACTTTCAAGATGGCGACTGCCCCCCCCCCTGCTTTTTTTATCTAAGTTAGAATAATCGCTTATTAAAACTAAACAATATACGGTTGCCTTTACCAAAGATACCATTATATTTGCCTTTACTTATCTAAAACTAGACTCACAAGCTAAGTTGTCAGAGAGAATAAATAAAAGGATTAGGAAAACATCGCCATCTCATCAAATAACATTAACATTTCTTAAACTCTGGGTGACAAAAATGATAAATCTGCTTCTTAACAAAAATTGGTATTTGGATAGAATTTCGTTGCGAAATTACTTCACAATGTATTTTTATTAATTGTATTTACATTTACATATAATTACTTTGTTTTTATTCTTGAATTCCAGATGTATTTCCACTCTACAAAATATTACACCTTTGGGACAAAGTCTTGTTGGGTGACTCAGCATATTCTCTTCACATTGGATTATCTGTTTTGACACAACTTCGTGATCGCCTTTTAAATTCTGGATTCAATGAATGTATTTTGCTTTTCTCTGATCTGCCGGAAGTTGATATCGAAAAATGTGTAACGCTCTCTACAAATACATACCTTCGAACGCCGAAGAGCATAACTGAACGGGAGCACGAAAATGAGGATTTTCGTCGAAAAGATGAATTTGTAAGTTATTAAATGTGCGAAAAGGTATTTTGCTAAAAACCAAAATAGAAGTCTAATTTATAGAACAGGATTCCCAATGAAAAACGTAACCTTTATAAAATCGCTGTGGCCTTTCTGTCACTTATAGAAAGTTAACTGGCCGCGTCACAGACGTATACCTATCATAAACGATTTTTTATTCACGGGTTTATTTGGTGGACCCAGTTGGAAAACTAAAAAAAAAATCTCTAAGTGCATAATTTGGCATATAAAATGTAAAGGCTAGTTATGATTAATTCATAAATAAGTATTTTATTAATTATTTTAAAATGAACGGCATAGAGAATATTATATAAATATTTTTTACAAAAAATTGGACCCACTTTATTAGTTGTTGCACTGAAAAATACAAAATAATATTAATTATATTGGTGATGGTACTTTTATGGAGTTGATGCCTACCACAACCAACTACAACGGCACAAGTTCAAAATTAGCAGCACCAATAGAATTAATATTATTTTGTATTTTTCAGTGCAACAACTAGTGAAGACGGTCGAATTGTAACAAATATTTATTCCACATTTTTTAGTGGGACATTTGTCTTGAAAATTGTTGAACGTTTTGATGTAAATGAAAAATAACTTAACAATGTATTATTATGAAAATTATTCAGTATTCGAAGGCGAACAACATCTCTAAATTTGAATTTACTTAAACTTTACTCCTTGTAGTTATTTTCAATCGGAGTAGTAAAATTAAGGTTGTGTCAGAGAAGAGTGACGTACACTCTGGTTCTATTGTATTTACTTTTTTACGGATTTACCTGATGCTTATTTTCATATGTTAGGTATACCTAAAGTTTTTGTGTTAGTAAAAGATACATTCTAGAAATTGATTTACTATTCAGTGTTTGTCTACAACTTAATTTATCTATAAAATGTCTTCTCATGGTCTATGACTGTAGCCATTTTTTTAATAGACATATAGAGAGTTTTTCAGAGAATGTGTATTTCTATTAACAACTACTAAATCCGTCCGTTTGTTCCTCTGTGTGTGGGCTGTACCTATGTCATGATCCATGATAAATAGAGAGTTGAAACTTTCATAGAATGTGTATTATATTACCGCTATAACAACAAATCTGTCCATCATAAACAGTAATGGGGGTACACAGCAGAATTTTTCTTTTGCAATGGTACGAAACCATCGTGTACAAGTTAGACTTGCACTTGGCCCCATTTTTTTTATTTGAGGTCCTAGAATATGGGACCAAACGTATAATATACATTTTTTTTCTTATATGATTGATATTTTTTTCTTGTATGAAAACTGCATATTCCTACGGCAATAATACGGCACATTTTTCGAAATTTTCCTCTCATAGACAAGACAAAATTAAAGAAAATAATATGCAATGATTAATAATATGTTTCCTACATCAAAGTTTGATATTTACATGACATTTGCTAATTTTGAAACATATCGACATTCGTATTACCATCAACTTTAAAATTTGATACTCAAATGGATATTTATTTAGAGAGCATTTGGCGAAAAATAGCTATTTTCGGCACTAATGATGGCTTCTTTCTTTTCCATTGCCACTAGCTATTTTCCACCAAAGCATCCATTGATATATCATGAATTTTCAGTGATTGATTATTCATTTAATTCTTAGGATATCACAGGGGTAACATTGGAGGATCTGAAAAGGGAGAGATGTCCAAGGATTAGTGCCAAAGATGTGGTACATTTATTGAGAAATTTTCCAAACAGTTTACTTGTGATCGATATAAGAAATGTTACGCAGTACGTTAAGTTCTACATTTTTTGTGACATATTATATCAATATTTATTTGTCTATTTCAAGATATAACAGATGCTGCATCAATGGAAGTATAAATATACCATTCGCCAGCGTATCGTTTAACGACAACAAAATAGAAAACCTTGGACAACATAGCTTAGCTTTAAAAGAGAGTAAAGATAAAATCGTTGCGGTAGTAGGAAATGAGGAAACTGATCTGGAAGTGGTAATATAATTGCAAGATCATTAATCTTGTAAGGTTATTTCATATACTTATAACTACATTATATTGTTATGTTTTAGTTCCCCACGTTCCTGCTGAAGTGCAATATCAAAAAAGTGTGCGTTCTTCACGGAGGATTCAATTCAGTTTTGCCTGTTTCTCCAACGATTCTCATTTGCCAAAATCATAATATGTGACAGTTGATGAGGCTTGATGACAGGACTCATCGGCAAGATTTTTGAACCAAATGAAGTATGGCAATATAAATATTTAATGAAGAAATAAAATTTATTCAAAGAATGATAAATTAAATGATATTTATATGAAATGATTATTTACCTTGTTTGTATGAACTGGAAATTCCAGGAAACTTCTCAATAATTGAATATATATTATAAAATATTGTATATTGTGATCATGTATGATAATTATGTAATGATAATCTTTATTATAATTTTTTGTCAAATTCGAATTTATCTGAAAAATAAATTTAATCCAGATATTCTCTTCTTCATTATTGTATAAAATTCAAGTTTTAGTTTGGTGATCTCTCGTAACAAATCTTTGCTCTTTTTATTACTCTACTCTTATGTCATTTGCCTCTCAAAATATTGAAATATTTGTCATGCCAATGCCATGCCTTGAAAATAACACTGAGCCTGACCTAACCTTACTTTTCTATCAGAAAAGTTGTGATTTTACTTCTATTAGGAGTATTATTTCAATGGTTCATGGTTGTAAGAATTATAGTTAAATATTTATGCCAACTTTCAGTCAATTTAGCATTTGTGTGAAATTCTGATTAGGTATTTAATTTCCAAAAGTAATGAATTTGTCTGGAAATACGGTAAGTGTATACAATTATTATTGTAACATTAATCAAATGCAACTTAATTATCAACCCATGACCTATTATAATTACTGATATGATCTACATGAAAGCTTTTAAACACAAGTATTGATTTGTAAATATATATTATAGATAAAATAAATCGTGATAGCTCATAGTATTATCTCTGCGAACCATTCCGTAGTTCTAAATTCTTATTATATTTAGAGGTCAGTCATGTTCAGGGGCGCGTGGCGTAGACTCCAGTTGTTAGCTGTTAGATAAACGGTGTATTTGTATTGCATAATAATGGTACAGGAAGATAGTTCGCAGGTATTCTAATTTTTACAAAGATAAATTCAGACAAAAATTGAGGTCAATTGTAATGATATAGGTTTACTTAATTTCTGAATATTCAAAAGCTGATAAGATAATTTGATTTGAATATAATGGTAATTATTGTTGTTTGTTGTCTTACTTTGGCGTGGATAGTTTTTATTATAGTGGTGATTTTAATGTAACATAGGCTGCCTAATTTTTGCATACATAATAATTTAGTATTTAAATGTTCAGGTGTAATTAGAATAAAATATCCCTTCAAATGAATTAAAATGAGAATTGACATTGAATTATCCAAAATTCTTAATACAGTACATCAGAAACGGGTATTTCCTTGTATTAAATATGCGGATGCAAATTTATCATCTAGGATCGCATATCAAAAGATATATTTATATTTTCTCTCTGAACAATAGGTACAGTTACTATAATTAATACACAGACATACTTTTGGCACGCTCAATATATTATGCTTCCATAATTTCTTAATTAAAATATTTGCAGTGGAACAGTCACCACATGCAAATGCTATTCTAATTCTGTAATTCATCATATTAAATGAGATGTATTATGTTTTAGATGATACTTTCAATAACTCGCAAATAATTGAGAAGTAAAATGAACAAAGTCCAAATACAATGGGTAATTATTTAGTGAAAGAGTGATGCTTTTGCCCTTTTAGCTTGTACTATACCTTTTTTAGCTTTGTGTACAAAGTAGATAATTGTTTCCCTGTTCCCGGTCTCAAAAAACACTCATAATCTATTTTTTCACAGGTTTTCCCAGTTGCTCTGGGTGTAGGCATCATTGTCACCTCAATAGTTATCTATAAATTCTATATTCAGTCATCATCTACTAAAAAAGGTTTGGATTATATCTTGAATTAAATTATTTGTCAGAAGAAAGAAAGTATATGTGTTTTTCAGGTAAAGCTAAGAAAATACTTCTTCAAGATCCGCAGATAAAATACACACTTCCACTTATTGAAAAAGAAGTCATCAGTCATGACACAAGAAGATTCAGATTCAGCTTACCTTCTAAAGATATGGTGCTAGGTATTTTGAAAGTTCTTTTGCTTTTTTGACATTAATAATATTGAAATTTGAAAGAAAAACAATGACAAAAATATTAATAATTATATTAATAACTCTCTATAGTTCTAATTATAAGTTTCTTACAAAAATTTGTGAAGATAATAAATATCAAAAACATCTATAAGTATCCTCCTGAAAATAGATGAATATTTGGTCAGCATGTAATAACCAAATAAAATAAAACGATTATCTCTTTTAGGTCTTCCAATTGGCCAGCATGTACACCTTTCAGCAAAAATTGATGGAGATCTAGTCATTCGATCATATACCCCAGTTTCATCAGATGATGACTATGGTTACGTAGATTTCATAATCAAGGTAAAAGTTTTTATCAGTCACTAAGATCTTATATTATCCAGAATTTATTGTAAAGGTATACTTCAAAAACGTTCATCCAAAATTTCCTGATGGTGGTAAATTGACCCAACACTTAGAATCGCTCAAAATTGGTGATACCATCGAGGTGCGAGGACCTTCAGGTCGCATTCAATACTTAGATAATGGAAAGTTTAGCATTAAGAAAATGCGAAAGGATCCACCAATTGTGATTCGAGCTAAAAAAGTCAACCTGATTGCAGGAGGTGTCGGTATCACACCTATTCTACAATTGGTTAGGCACATTACTAAAAATCCCAACGATAAAACATTGTGCGCCCTACTTTTCGCCAATCAAACAGAAAACGACATTCTTGTGAGAAAAGAATTGGAAGAAGTTGTGGAGAAATTTCCCGAACAGTTTAAACTGTGGTATACGCTGGATAAGTCCGATGAAGGTAAATAAAGCTGCAGTATGCAGATTTTATTTGAGATGCTCAACTTATAATTTGTTTTAGGTTGGAAATACAGCACTGGTTTCATAAATGAGGAGATGTTGAAAGAGCATCTCTACCCACCATCAGATACAGATACAATAGTTTTGATGTGCGGCCCACCGCCCATGATAAACTATGCTTGTTTGCCCAATCTGGAAAAGATTGGATATGCTAAAGATTCGTGCATTTCTTATTAAATGTTATTTTTGAAAATAATTTCTGTGGATTGTTGATGTCGTATAGGAAGTGAAATACAAAATAAGATGTGATCGAGTGATTTCGGTAGGCCCCTGAAGAATTGTTGAACGTGTTTTCTTGAATTATATGTTCACTGCATTTATTCATTGTTCATAATATAAGTAAACATAGTTTATTAATATACTTTTTTTGTCAAAATGCACAAAACTTAATTCGATTACTACTTTTATTTTACTACTCGTAATTTGTAGTATACACTGCCCACATGTGAAATTCATAATTCATTTATCCATAGGTAAACTATTTATATACGGCATTTATCTCAGAGTTTCTAAACATCTCAGAATGGGAGTTTAACTGGTTTATATTCAGAGAACACGTTTATAGTTTATATTACCTTGAATTCAGTTAGTAGCTGGTTACAGATTGCAGAATACCAGTAGAAGCGGGATATACATTGAGAAAGAGACGTATTTTCTGAACGTAATTTTCGTTTAGGAGGTGGTTGGGTAGTGGGTAGTAGGTGTGTTCTCTGTATCCTAGGTTGGAGAGGTGTTCTCTGATCCTAGGTAAGGCGCCCCTAGACAGAGACAACCTTAGGAAAGAGTCTCTTCTAGTCTAAGGAGACAACGGTTTCTCTATCCAAGGGTTCTCTGGTCCCAGACAAAAAACTTAATCTGTGACCTAGAAAGAATGGTCACGGCAGAGAACACTATCTCCCGGTCACAAGTTGTCTCCATTTCAGAGACAACTATGGACAGTTTTTATCTCTGCTATGGAGTTGCATATGGATATGGTCTTCTTGGTTGTCTGTTGTCTCCGTAGAGTAAATAGGTTAGGGCTTTGCTGTGACCACGGTCATACAGAAAGGTCTTGAAACGAGCGTGAAAAAAGTGCTTCGGTTAGCGTCCAGTCTTTTCAGCTTCCAATTTCTGCCGCGTGGTTTGCATTTGAAGGGGGATGTTGCTCAAAACATAAAAACACCAATTCAAAGGATAATGCAAAGTTGTATGATGATTCAAACTGTATACGATAACATATTTCCACCTCGATCGATTCGAGCGGGCTGACCTTTGCAACGCCGCTCTACTAAGCTCAAATCCATAGATAACAGATATCTGGTTGCCGAGCATTCATGAAAAATCTTTGAATCGGTTTTCGAAGCTGGCACAGCTCAGCTCAGCTCCGCTATTGGTGGCCGGTCGGCCTAACCGTAAGCACTCTTTGGGTTAGGGTTAGAGTAGTAAGCAGAGGCAGAGGTTGTCTGTGATAGAGGCACTTAGAGCCAGAACACTATCACCACAGTATATATATATTATAGTTTTTTAAACTGAACTATCTCCAACACAACATGCGACAATCACTTATCTATACTCCAACGGTGCCAAAACATGCTGGCATTTCTAATGGTTGACGATTTTGCCGTGAGATAGCGCCACGTAATGTGTAGCGTGCAAGGAGGATAGATATCTTCTAACCTCCTTGGTATCGTGCATAGGTATAGTTTGTTTCACGAATGTTGTCGTCTGCCTTGAAAACACGAAAAATGAGACGACATTAGACACTTAAAGCAATGTCCAACACGTAGACGTAAACGTAGAAGATTGCAAGTGAGCATGCGCACTAGCATTTTTTCCTGCGTCTACGGATAGGGCTGACGTAAAGATACGCATGTTTACGTAGCAGTTGAAACGTATCTTATTGAGCCGAGCAGGTACGATTAGACCCGAAGGAAGAAGAATAAAATTAGTTGGGAGCAACTGGGTCTAACTTAACACTTGAAAACATAACCTACTATTTTATTCGTTGTTATCCATAGAAATACGTTAATTCTATGGGCATACATATGTGACACCAAGTTACCTCCCCCAACTCGCAATACCCAGAGCTTCAAAAAAAAACTCAAAGATCAAATTATAGGTATATAGAATTATGTGGGTTAAATGCGAGGCTCTTGGATACAGGAGTCACTGTCAAAAAAAGAATATGTTGTCACGTCCATTGGCGGCCATTGATTTAGCTTCATTTGGCTTCACTTGCTCTCCGAACGTGATTTCTCCTTGGTAACCCCATGCTCTAAGAGACAACGTGACAGCCCCCTGAAGCAAGATTTTTTGATGAAATCTTGCCCCTGAACAAGAAAACGTTGATTATGTAGGACACAGACAAGTGAACTACACAGACCGATAGCTGTGACTGTGCCAGAGATATCTCTGGCAGAGACTACATAATTCTATATACCTATAATTTGATCCTTGAATTTTTTGTGAAGCTCACTATGGGGATTGCGAGTTTAGTACGCATGCGTGAAAGGGAAAGTTGGGGGAGGTGGCTTGATGTCACATATGTATGCCACAAGGGTGTTCAATTGGAGGTATGTTTTCTCTGGTGTTCTAGCAGCGGTTCAAACCAGTCCGAAACTGTCAGACGCCTGCGCACTTCAATTTACGATGAAATAATTCATTCCCAACTACTAGTAAGATGTTCGAGCAGTAGTTTGACGATTTCCAACTAGTCCGGACTCAGTTTGAGACAGGCGCAGTTGAAGCGTCTTCTTCTTCTTAGGGTATAGTGTTCTCTACACAGACATATAAACAAGGGAGACAGAACTTTCCATTCATAAATTTCGATTGTTTACAATCAGACATCTTTTCCAAACTTAAACGAGTTAGAAAGAGATCGCTTTAAAAAACGACAACACTGTAACCCTAGCGTCTACTGTTGAAATCATCTTTGCCAATGGCGTGCAGTTTTTAAGGGTTAATAAAAAATAGAAAAAACATTTAGCATTTTATTCATAAATCTACGTACATTTGTAGAGAAACTAATTCAACATGTTATGTATATTTCTATAAAACAAGGAATCAATAAATATGCATATCTTTAGCCTGTTCTTAAGCATCTTCAAACTATAGATTATCATATTATTAAACAGTTTAGTTGAAACAATAAATCACAATCTACATAAATGTATGGATGTTAGACATATACATGATAGTAGATTTAGGTACCCAAACACATTTTATACAGGCTTCATTCTTAGAACTTGCTGAGGATAGATAGACAGATAATATTTTATTGTTCCAGATATAATCTCCTGAATAAGGTAGAACATGCCAAAAAAATATACGTACAACAACATTTGTTTGCATTAAACTAGGATAATTGTAATATCTAGAAAGAAAAACATTTTACTGCCTAACTCTAGGAACTCTTGCGTTCAGTAATATGCTTTGTTTAGAAGAAATTTCTTTAATTTTGCTTTAATTGTTCCAATGGCAGTTTTGATTGCAAGAAAGTTTATTTCAAAATTTTCTTGATGAAAAAATCAGCATTTTTTATGTAGCTAAATTATATAGTATATTAAATATTGTTTTTAACCATGTATACCTGTGCTATTTTCAAACAAATCGGGGTTTTTCTTAACAAAATTAATAGATTCTAGGATATTGAGACCATAAATTATTGTTGGTACTTTATGTTTTGTGAACAGTCACATTAGTCAGAAAATGCTTACAGTTCAATGCTGGCATAATTGTAAATTCTTTGACATTTGATGGACCACCTACAGATTTGAACTTGGTAAAGACATTGGCAGCAGATTTTACCAATCTAGTGGAATTAAGAACAAATTTTAAGTATTCGATCACGAACGATGGTGTATATATCATATATACCTATATAATATATAACTCGTTTGATCAAGTGGAACTTAACAAAGTAAGTGAAAACAAAATATAGAAGTAGGTACTACAGGCTGCAAATAAAATTCGGATAGGCAATTTCAGTAGAAGCTATAAAAATTCAAGGTTCGTTTAGTAACCTAAATACTTACCAAAAATGTTAGCGATACTATAAGCTTCCTTTGGGAAAAATTCGATAATACCTGATTTTAAGGACACGGCAATATCGGTTTGACGCAAAATTCTGTAGATGTTTTGATCAACTGTATTGCTTGTAAGAATAAAATATCTTTATACTTACAAATTTGAGGGTCCAGCAGTATTCTGTTCAACGGGGATTTTAGGCGGATCAGAAAATTTCGGATCGACATCTAAAGACCTGTCAGATATGAAAACGTCTATAAGAACAAAACATACAAGTATAAAATCTAATCAAATTTAATTGCACCTGGTTGTAGTAATGAGCCGTTTCTAAAATTGGACCAGTATGTTAATACTTTATATAGTTTTCCTACAAATGTATTCAATATCTTGCAAAAATAATTGTTTATTTTAAATTCTTGAGTTTACCATATACAACAATGTAAAATTAACTTACCCAAGAGATTTTATATATGATAACTCACTGACGGTTGAGTCGGAACTAAAAAAATAAATACTTTCATTAAAATATAAAACAGGTAAGGAGTGTTTTTTACCTGAAAGACAAGGGCTGAGTAAAAACGGTGGTATTAAATTGGGGCTCAGCAGTTGGTCTTATTTGTCTTCGCCCGGTTCTCTCAGTAGTAATTATATCACTTTGATCAAAGTGATCTGAGCAAATTTGGGCAGACTTTATTACATGCTGGTTACCCAACTCTAAGATCGAAATCCACCTCGCTCTGCGTTCTGCATTTACAGGAATGCTACAATAATTAACAAAAAGTATTATATTATTTTAACTCACCCCTAATTACACAAGGTCGTTTAATAATAATTTGAAGGCCCCCTAAACGTGCAGTAATACAATATTAGTATTACACAACTATATTGAGCTTTTAGGACTGACGTTGATGAAATTACGCAATCATTATATTATTGCAGAAAGTTTCTGCAGGTTTGAATTTATCTGATGCAATGATTGCGAATATGGGTATTTATAAGTTTTTAAGTACATATTCAGATTCAGCAAGATAATAAAGCTACTATGACTTGCTTGACTAACAATACAAATATTGTGCAAAATTTATTAAACGTCTTGGAGGCCCTTTAACTTCTTTGTAACTACACCACTGTTTATATGTATATGATCTGACTTACGCGGTTGGAATATCCATTTCTCTTGCACACCACGCACTGGAGAACCATAGTGTAGAGCAAATATAGATAAATAAAAGTTTTATTTCTATAAATATACTCAAAATCGAAGAGAATCACAAGATGGCACAAAGACCGCAAGTCAACACTGTAAATCTAACGATGAATGAATTTAAAACAATGACGTCTGTCATAGTAAATTATGAGTAAATACAACCGTCCAGCGTGGCCACAAATATTTACCCAGTATCTTACAATTTAATTTGATTATGAAAATATTCATAATTTTGGGGATACAAGAAACGTATTTTAATAAAGAAACGTAAACATTCATTTAATATAATAGTTTTACTTGAGTATCACTTAAACGCGCTTATTTTAAAACAATAATTTTGCTTTCGTTCCGAACTCAATCGGCAAATCTAGGGCAGACAGCGTAAGTCCGCCAACACTGCTTTTTGTTGAAAAAGATGTGTGATCGCAGCAAAATGTAAACAGTTCTGTCTCCCTTGTTTATATGTCTGTGGTTCTCTATTGTTGGAGAAATCTTTTTCAGAGAACACTACCACAGTCCTAAGCTAAACCCTGGTTTGTGTTTTGTCCATCAGTCTTTCATTGATGTTTTCTCTTATCTTTGGTCTATGTTTTCTCTGCATAAAACATATCTATCGGCATAGTCATTTGGTCTATGACGACGAAAATGTAAGAAAGTGGAAGTGGTAGTTTGCAAACTGCAGTTTGGTGTTAGAGCAACAAAATCCCAAACCACTTGGAAACTGTTTCAAACCGCACATGCGCATTTTAAACAGTTATCAAACCGTCCCAAACTACTGCTCGAACAGCCTTATGGTATCACATGTCCCTTCTCTTACCAAAAAAGTTCATGACGCATGCGCATATGGCCAGCTATCCCCAGGTTTTTGCGTGATTTTTCCCACATTGCTAGCGGTATAGAAGTATATATAAGCAGAGACAACCCCAGAGAGAGTATGTTCTCTCTGGACAACCCTTTGGCTATCACTTGGCTGTGCTATATATTCTTATATTCCATGATCGAGCACCTATGTCAGAGAACAGCTAAATCTGATGTGTTCTGTGATCTGAAGTTCCGTTTACCTCTTATTCTTATCGTTTGTCAACTTCAGAAAATTTTAATATTTTAAAAAGATTGTATTTTGTATTGTATACACTTATGTATATGTTATTAAATTGAATAAACGAACTCAATGAGCATTGGCAGTTAAAAAGCTTGGGCATATGATAACAATTAATAATTATGTCTTCTTTTGTTGATAGATTTTCTGAATATGGGCAGAAAAGAGACCAAAAGTCTCTTGAATTACTCATGCGAACGTTAGACTTAGAAAAGGTAAAGTGGAAGTACTATCAAAACCTGACTGAAACTACATATTACATACTACGTATTCTTACAGCTTTTAACTGAGCTATTACCGAGATTGAGCTCGTCCACCTTCCCTGAAATATGGAATTACATATTCAAGTCTTTCCGAGATACTTCAGAATGTCATAAAAGACGAATGACTCTCGTTTCGAAGGTTTTGAATGAACTGGAAACAAGAGATATCTGCAACTCTAGACTTGCGGCTATCATAAACAGAATCTGCTTAGAAATTCCTAATTTCAAATCTACAGATATTGTTAAATTATGCACATTTTGCTTAGGTTGCATCGAATCCTCGAAAATATCGAAAATGGGGTAATAATCTTTAATACTGCGTTTTCTTTTCTTTTAAGCTATCTAGATTATTTTAAGGTGGAAAGATCTACTTCCAGAACTTTTAAACGTATTAATTGAACGAAAATCTTTTTATATTGATGAAATTGAGTACAACGGTGTTGAATATAAGACAGAGTTGATAAATATTCTTTGTATGACACAGTGGTCACCAAATATCGTTACAACACTGGCATCCACATTCTGGTAAGTATTTGTTCTTGTTGAAACTGGAAACATCTAAAAATATCATTATTGCAGTGAAATGCCTTTAAGCAAGGAAGAACATTTGAAAATTGTTAATAAATTATGCAATTATTTTGAAAATTTGACTGCCCATGAAATACCTGCCTTTGTCTATCAATTATTAAAACTGTGTAAACAGTACAATAGCAAATCGGTGTTTCTCAGATTGCAAAAGTATTTCAATTTAAGGATATATCATAACGCAAATATAAGCTGTGCAAATAGTTCTGAATCAAACTCGACTGATTTGGATGCCATAGGTAATCTACTTTCATGTTTATAGAGCCACTATATTTTTGATATTCTTTGTCACAGAACTTGCTAACGATCATAATATATTTGAGGCTGAGAGCACTGTACTCTACCATATTCATACGTCTGCTTCGTTGGGTCACGAGTGCATTAAGGAGTATTTGAATTCTCTTAAAAATACTATGAAGGCCCCGGAATTCGTACTGAATCCTTTTCAGTTGATGGTTCTCTTCTCCATATCAACGATTTCTCATTACGAGGAGACCGTATTTGAAATCATTAGACCTTGTATTGTACGATCATATAATGATGAACAACGAAAATCAAATTCATGTTGGTTTCGTGAGATGGTTCCGACTACTGGAAGACCAGAGGAAGTTTTTACACAAGTTATTCACTTTAGGTAAGTGCTTTATTTGTGTGAATCATGTTTAAATCATCTAAATCTACAGCGTCCAAGACAGAGATTTGGTTCTTCAGGCATTGATTAACTTTTCGTTTGTGCTACTGGGTATCGGGTCGGCACTTGGACGAGATCCCATTGCTGAGAAACAGTGGAATCTAGGTAGTATGACTCTTCTGAAAATAATCAAGAGGAAAAGAAACTACGCTCCTATTGTAATTCAAAATCTATCCAACAACATTGTGATTAGACAGTGCAGCTCACAATACATAGGTACGTTTCTTATTATGTACTCAAGCCAACACTGAAGAAAAATTTAAAACCTTTATCCTGTTCTATCTGGAAGCCATTATGATTAAAAAATATCTATCAAGTGAGAGACCTGTACACAATTTTGTATCCGATGGATTATTTTTTTCTTACTACGAAATACTTCAACAGAACGGTTATAACTTTTGATCTAAAAGTGATAGAAATAATGAAATAAATGTGACAGCAGTTCGTAACAAAAGAACCTGCAAGATTAGTACTTGGGTAACAACTGGTGAGTGACATCCTACTGAATACTATGTTCTTTCGAAGTTTCTTAAATCTTAGCTCCTATCATACATAACGTTCTTCAGTTGCCTTAAAAAAATGTTTGTCATTTTCTTTGCTACAAAATACTGCGACTTGAATAAGTTGTTCCCAAAAAATTTTGGTGGTTAAAAAGCAAATTGTTTTGCTACGAAATTGACTTAATTTAAAATTTATGTTTGTTGTATATCATTATTTTTTGTTAAGAAATTATCTTCTCTTTGTTGAAATAACAGGTTATTAAATTACCTCAACTGTTTTTTCTCACTCAAAAACGCACTATCCGTTATTTAGAATAAAATCGTTCAATAATACAAAGTTATCTTACCACCTCAATAGTCAATACATAATGTTCGAAAGTCACCGCCACAGCTTACACAAAGCTGTGTCACCGCTTTGTCTTCTATGCCAACTACCAACCGTCAGTGTGATGATTTTGATTTTTCGCTATTTTGTCGCCCTAGTGGTGAGTGGTCCTAATCCACAAAATTGTCGGTTTTGAGTTGTGACTCTAAATATACTTAAATTTTTTTTAATTCTAACCAATAGATATAACCACTGATCAATATTTACCTTGATTACAGGATATTTGCTAAAAGTTATAAGCTACAAATCTGGTTAAAGTTCCCAAGCGGCTTAGTACTCTTTACAACAACAAAACAATGTGTTATTGTGAAAACATTTGAGAAGTGATCTAGGACATTTGTTTACACTTTCATATAAGATGAAGTCTGTGTCCTCGTCCAGTTTGTCGAAAATTCTTCCTTTCTACTTAACGTCCCTAGTAGGACAGTAAAAACCGCTGTCAATCAACTCTTTAATGCAGGAATGATTATGCCACATTTACGTGGCAAAAAAACCAATCATCCCATTAAAGCCCGAAATTGTGAAGATTGTAATTAAAGAATATATCGAAGCACTACTGAATTTAACCTTGGATTTCATCGTCCAAAGAAGTATCAGTGCGATTTGTTCTCGAATTTCAGTTCTTTGGTAGAACAAGAAAGTTAAAACTGCAGTAGAAGTACGATTTACTTCTTATTGAATCTAATCTTATAACATCATCTCTTAAAGTTGGTATTATGCTCCAAAATTAACTTTTAACTTCACTGTTACAACTTAGCAGCTTCTGAAGCCACTAATTATATGTGGCATGAAGGTGTAAGATCGAAAGGATCCTCAGAAATTACATCTTGCTTGTGGCATATTTACATACCTTTTATTCTGATACCTGGCTTACCTGGCAAAGCGTACATTCTAGCGTTGACACTAGCGGTAACAAGATTGATATTTAACTATCTATAATAAAGTTGTTGAACTTAACTTTGATCAGTTTTGAAATTTGAAACATTTCTCCACCATGGTGATTGAAAATTGAAACAAAAAGAAATAAGATAACCTTTCAGTCGGTTTTTCTATATAGTATATGATATACAGGCTGTCTCAGCGAGACCGTTCATTAGAAGTTTATTGGGTTCTGGTCAAAATAATAAATTGGAAATTGAGATTTGTATATAATCGATTATGTTCTCTTCAACTAAAATATTTTTAGATTTCTGGTGCTTCCGGTTATACAGGAAGTCGGTATCTACTTTGTTATTTTATATAGAACACCCTGTATATTTATATATATTTGGATTAACCTATTCTCATTCTTTATAAATACCTTTATTTTTTTCAATTTGATCCAGCCGTTCAATTTTTTCTAAAAAAATTGCGGTAGCAGGCATTTATTCAAACATTCATAGAACACTAGATTTTTCGGATATCAATTTAGGATTCAAACTATGTGGAAATAACATGTTGGAATATGTTTTGCGGTCAAAAACGGTTGTCTACATTGTAGGGTTACTTTACTATGGCACGATAAATTTTCGACATTTTGAAGAACCATAGCTTGTTTTTTTTAAATAGCACCCCTATATTTTATTGCTTAGTCTTCTTCGGCGTTTAATTTTACATCTTTTATACCCCACATGTCCTATACCTGAGATTGATAGTTGAGAAGATAATTAAGTTTTTTCTTAAATGGGCACATATCTTGTCGATACTTTTTCAAGTCAAACGATAAATTAATTATGGTATTCCGAGTTAAAACGTGTAACAATAATGAAAACAATGTCTATATCAATCAAGAAATTCTTAATTTATTTTTGTGCGATGAAATTCTCAGTAGAACTGAAAGATGTAAAATTAAACTCCCAAGACGACTGAGCAATAAAATATGGGGGGTGCCATTTTAAAAAAACAAGTTATGGTTCTTTAAAATTTCGAAAGCCGTTTTTGGCCGCAAAACATACTCCAACATGTTGTTTGAACACAGTGTCAATCCTAAATTGATATCCGAAAAATCTAGTGTTCTATGATTGTTTCAATAAATGTATGCTACCGCATTTTTTTAGAAAAAATTGAATAACTCCAAAACGGCTGGATCAAATTGAAAAAAATAAAGGTATTTATGAAGATTGAGAATAGGTTAATCCAAATATATAAAAAATATACAGGGTGTTCCGTTTAAAATAACAAAGTAGATGCCGACTTCCGGTATAACCGGAAGTACCAGAAATATAAAAATATTTTAGTTGAAGAGAATATAATCAATTCTATATAACTCTCAATTGTAAAATTTTTATTTTGACCAGAACCCAATAAACTTCTAATGAACGGTCTCGCTGAGACAGCCTATATATTGGTCTGCAACGTCATTTTTCAAATAAAATTTAAAACGGCTGGAATATTATTGATTAAATGTGTTGAATTGAAGAAGAATCTATAAATATAATATTATATAGGGGGTTCCATTTGAAATAACAAAGTTCGGGTATAGTCGGAAGTGTTACATTCTCAGTTTTTAAATTTTAAATTATTGTGATTTTTCTATTCCCCAGAATGTCTCTATGTATTAAGTAAAACTGTTCCTCTATTGATGCTGGAGAGTCAAGGAGTTATTGTAGAACTAATTGATAGTTTGGTACAAATACCTGCCAATGTTGCCAGCCAACTACTTGATGCACTTGTACCTCTAACAAAAGTATCTCTGACATTGCGAGATCATTTGATTATCTTGTTGAGGAAAGCTCTCTATTCCCGGTAATGATTCACACTCCCATTTGAATGATTCCAGTGGCAAATTGATGAATCATTCCTTACAGATCAACAGAAACAAGACAAATGGCAGTGATGGGATTCCTCAAAATGATTCGACAATTGAGATTATCAAATATGGCATCAATGAGCCAAAGTAATCCTTCATCATTTTGTTCTGGTCATTCATTGTTCACTCAGATATCTTTGAGCAGGTCAGCGCAGTCGCTCAGTACGAGTCCCTTCAGCAATGAGGCCCTTTGTTTGGAAATACTGAGCATTCTCAAACGATGTTTCATGCAACAATCTGAAGTTAGGGCTCAACTTTATGAAGGTGAGTATGTAACGTGCTGGCTGATCCTTCTAAAGTGCATTTTAAAACTTGTTACATGAAAGTTTTACCAATGTTATGAAAATCTGCATACGTTACAGCATGAAAATATATTCAAGTTAGTTTTATTTAACAGGGAAATAACCAATAAATAGATTACACGATAATAGCATTTCCCAATTATAACAGTATCAGTCGGAGGTATCAGTTATCATCTAAATCTAATCCTTTTTAAGTAAACTAAGTCGATGTGAGTAAAATACTCTCTCTAAACTGATGAAGAACAGGTTTTAGTCGATGAAAAACTTGTGTCAACGTGCTGAATAGGTTTTCATCAAATTTTGTTTCTTGTTAATTAATTTTAAACATCTCTTTCCGTTCTATCATGAGCAATCTTCGTTGATAAATCAAGTTGTTTCAAAATGGCGGCCATCAAAACTTAAAAAAATACAGAAGTCACCAGTATTCAAATGCTGTTGATTTATATGTAATTTTATCAAAATCATCATTGAAAAAAAAAATATATAGTTTTATAAAGAAAAGTTTGCAATTTTTATAAAAAGAACTAATGCAAAATCCTAGTGTTCCTACTGTGGATATCGAAGACTCGAGGATGGCACCCATACAACTATAAAGATCTTGCCTCGTTGATGTAATTTTATTTCCCAAGTTAACATTTTACCAATAATTTTTTATTCAAACGAGAATCAATGAGAATGTTTTTTCTTCCACATACTGTTAAGATAAGCACATACAATTTCGGTTTAGGTCTCTATGGCTCTATTAATATGAATCCAGAATTGGGAATTCCAGTATTAGATATTCTATGGTTTCACTTCAGCGAGTTTTACGTAATAGATGAGGATCAGTTACCACCATTAGATTTTAAAAAAGTAACCTCTATCAAGGATACTGAAGCGGTTCTCCTTGTAAGTCTTTCTCAAAAACTCAGTCGTATTTGATAACATTGTTACAATAATTTTCAAGGAACCTATAGGAAAATTGATTCATGCTATTGGACAAATAGTGACAGAGGTTTCTAAATCAGACGAATATAGTGAGAATGCCACGTTCATCAAGTTTACAAATATACTGGATTCACTTTGTGACAGGATGCAGAATTGTGAGCTGGTTCATTTTGAATTGGTAAGTTCCAAATAACCATAATGGTATTGAATGATATGTTTTTTAATTTTCTTTATTATCGATGCTGTTTTAGGATGATGGAACAAATTTATGTGATGTATTACCAGAATGTCAACAGAAAATGATAATTTTTAAAGAAGCTATAACGGTGTACGAAGCCCTTATTGGATATAAGATATCCTCTTGGAGCAAACAATCCGAAAACCAAGGTAGAATCATAAATTCTCTTTTTCAAGGTTACCAAAGGCTTATACATTTTTCTAAAGTAAGTTTTTTACCTTATATATCAACTATTCAAATGAATAAATTCAAATTTGAACAGTCGCTCTACAAACCAAAAAAAGCTGACACGAAAAGAAGAAAGCCAGATGCTAATGCAACTACGTCTCAAACAACACAATCGAACTCTATATTGAAAAAGGAAACACCGAAATCGAGGGTTTTCAAAATACCCGATACGGTGTTGGATTTTCAATGCATTACTAAAGCCGTGAGCCTTTTACATGAGTAAGTTAAAAAAATATCAGGCATGGTGGTATTCAGTTCAGTTACAATTTGTCTAATGTTTTTAGACCAAAGGTTTCCTGGACAACCGTAACAGAGGCCAACATTGTCAAAACAAAAAGAGAGTTCCATCAGCTTATCATACAAGTAGCTGTGTTTCTCGTACAAAATGTCAAACGCCATAAAGATATCGAGAACACAGTGAAAAAATATTATTTTGACAGTATTACCGACATTGGTGTTATTCTATTTGAAAGAATTATAAGAAGATTAAGGGAGTTTATTGATTTTGACTGTATGACCGCTATATTAGCACTAGGATGCTTTCAAAATATTTTAACACTGATTAATACTCATTACAAAAGCAACTTGAAACAATTTCTAAATAAAATTGGTAAGAATTAGATTAACTCATTTTTGTACAGTTAATATTGTTATTAAATTTGTCATCATAGTATCTGAAAATGAAGAAGACAAAAGCATTGTTGGTTGCTTAACTATCATCTTTGATGTGTACCAAAAGCTATTTGAAATAGACGAAGATGAGGCGAGTGAAGATCCTGAAATAAAAAAATTGTCACTAGTGATCATTAATACTATTAATACCATAACAAATCTAATACCAAATGAGGCAAATCCATTGTCTATTAAGGTAAAATCATTTTTTCAGTATCTGTATTTCTAGTGTGCTGAATCAATCAACAAAGCCAAAATGATGGCAATTTGAACTGGTTTTTTTTTCAATTAGCTTATGCCCTCGATTTTTCCGTTTGGAACAGCGTACATTCTTCATATTCCGATAATAATATATTAAAAATAAAATCCTTATTTCTTAGTCAAATTTGGGGCTAACGATGTTAATATCTTCTATATGTTAACAATAAATAAAGTCCGACCACAAACGGTTTGTTCGTTTCAGAGATTAGCCCGTACAAACAGCCTGAAAATTTTAAAAAGCTTGTTCCGGTTTTGTTGAGATTCAAATAACCATATGAACTATTCTAGAATCACATACAGACTTTTTGTAACCTGTAAACCACAAGTTTGTGCTGGCATGATATTCAGTTTTATTATGGTAGTAAATTGATTTCTTATGTCAAAAATTCTTATGCCAACTTTGAAAAATTTAATTTTTAAGAGAAAAATTATGAAAGTTCAGTAATGTACAAAATTAAATTCATAACTTTGTTGAATTGATTTATTTCAAATAAAATTATGATAATTGAAACGTAAATTCAAAACCAATTATTAATTTCTGATTTGTAGGTTTTTGAATGGCTGAAAAACTATACATACAATAACACTGTCTCTTCTAAAGTGTCTAACGTATTCATAACTTTATTTTTTGAAGTTCACATCAAGTATAAAGTAAGTTTAACCATAATTGAGCAGTTCTCAGTGAATATTGGAGAAGTAATTGGTGTTATAACTGAGGTAGGAATAGATTCTATTATTTTTTGAAGGTTTCAAAATAGTGGGACCAATTTTTCTCAATATAACTATTTTTCTAGGAGGAACATAAACCTGATGAATTGAAAATAATAAATGAAGCAACTGTGCAAAGTATTCTTCAGAGTTTATGTACTTGCGTAAAATCAATTCTCGAAGATATAGAGGCTGTAATTGCTCGATTAAAATCAGAATATAGTATGTTGAATAATCCTACGTCTGAAAATTTCGAAAGAAGTAAGTAGCATTCTGCAATTTCCATCAAAATAATCTGGAAAAACTAATAATTTTCCTCACAAAAGAACAGGAAAATCTAAAGACCAAGGAAAGAGGTGTCTGTCTTCAAGCATGCTTCATTGTTACGATATTAACGAATTTGAGTAATCTCGTAGTACAACCTGGGAGCATGTCAGAAACAATTTTCAAAAGCATCATGTTATGCTTCGCAACTCTATGTCAACTAACCCGATATTTCATATTGAGATCATCGAAGATTAATTTGGCTTTTCAAAGTGCACGGTATGTATACCGTACGTTATAAAAATTATTTTACTCATAACGCTAACATTATTTCAGATTTGAGCGTCTGGTCAAGCTGGCTGGTAAGCAACTAGCTCCTGCTGTATATAAATTTATACTACACATTGAGGATAGCCAAAAGCAGGACCAGCAAGCTACCCAAAACAAGAAGAAAACTGTAAATACAGGTGCACTAAAAAGTAAAATTTTGAGAGAAACTAGACTGATTCCAAAGGTTATCTATGAAATGGAACAGTTTGGAAAGTGTATTATTCAAATTTCCAACAAGACTAAAGTCGATCTTTCTAAGTACATTGGTCAAGGAATTACGAGAGATTTCCGAATCTTGCAATTAAAGGAAGTGTTGGAGCAAGCGGGAGAGACTGGTGCAAATGATACGTTTACCACCCAAGAACCTGTGGAGGTTGATGAGGAACAGCCACAGAATGTTAATGAATCTGAAACTGAAGTGGAGAACATTCCACCTTCGAAAAAATTAAGGATATAATTTCTCAAATTTTGTTAACTTTTATACCTCAAAATAAAGTTTATCTACATAAGGTCTTTGTATAATTTCATCACTAGTTAATATTAAGCTACTTCATGGGGAAGAACACGTCTAATTTCTTCCCCCTATTTCACTAATTGCATCATTTAAACGTTGTGTTGTCCTTCGGATGAAGAAATCTAGACAAAGTCCAAAGTCGCTGATAAATAGGGTGTACCTAAACAAATGGAAATAATGCAAACTATATATTTTTAATAATTTATTATCATAAAAATATAAATAACTTGTTCTACCTATACGAATATAAACGAACGATGATATACCTTAAATAATTATAATAGAAGCGATCCAACTGAACAACCCGTAAAGTGCATTTATGTACAGAAATCTCAACAAGTATGAACTCTAAAACTATGTAATAAATGAGTCTGATAATTTGATGAGGTATGACTACAACTGTAAAATATGGGGTTGAAAAAATGAGGTTCACGTGCGTTGAGGTAAGTAATGGTTGTGGTTGTTCACACTTAGATGTAAAGTTTCAGGCAACAAAATCAAGAGGCCTGTTGAAACCACCTTTACGATTCATGTATTGTCTGTATTTTCGTTTCAAAATAACGTGCACAGTGCCTGCGTCATTGCCGTCAACTTTTTTACCTTTCGTCGTATCAAAATTACAAAAGCCCATCATCTTCATCATTTCTTGTTCTTCTGCACTTTTACCTTCCAGATCTGCCGCCGTCACAACTGGTCTTTCTGCTACTACCTTTTTGGAATTTCTTCGATCCACTGAACGGGATCTACTTCTCGATCGGGAACGCGATATTCTCCTACGGCCATCCCTATCTAGAGAATAACGTCTCCTCTCCCTGTCTCGCGATCTATCCCTTGATCTTTTCCTTCTGTGGCGTTCTCTGTCTCTGTCTCGTTCCCGATCTCTCTCTCTATCCCTTTCCTTATCCCTTTCTCTATCACGTCTTCGGGCACCGAATGGGGATTTTGACCTACTCCTTCTACCCATTAAAGTTCCTGCGAGAAAAAAAAACAACTTGTAAGACCATCTTCACCACAATCTTTTAAAAAATACCTTTGAATTGAAAAATTTGTATTTTTAATAATTTTTTACCTAATTTTTATTCAGATTTTTAGCACTTTTATTTTGACAAGCTTCTCGAGAACACAGAAAAATGCCGGAAAACGTCGATTTTAGTTATTATTTTTTACGCATAAGCGCTAGTGTTTCTAAAATAAACCATGATAAAGGATTTAAGTTCTAACGTACATAGCAATAAGGTCGAAATTCTCGAAACACAGCTCAGGTTTAACGTTGTCTGGACAGAGGCACTGTTGTCAGAACTATTCTAATTCTGGAGAAGTTATTTAAAAATGTACCTGCTTTTTAGCATTATTCCTATTACCTATTTACCGTGTCATGCGTAAAAATTAATGCTCTTTTTATTTGTGCAATAAGAAATGGGGGGTTAATATTAGAAAAAATCGATAACCTCATATCTCTGTCCTGATCTGTATAATAATATATCAGTCTCACCTCAAAAAACCCCAAGCGTAAATTATTGTGCTGAATTTCATTAATTATCCCCAAACAATATTCGCTACCCTCTTAGTAAATTTCGAAAAATAAACTACATACCAAATTCCACGTTTCTAGAAAGTTTCTAGCTTCAGTAGTCGCGGCTGTGCGTTGATGAGGCAGTCACCCAGCTTCTTTATAATATATTTAAATGAACAATGTGATTACGTCATCAACTAGGGACTTTTAAGTGACTTTTTTATTGACCTTCCAACATTTAGACATTAAAGACATTTTCCCATTTTCACGCAAGTCCCGTGGTCGGCACAGGCAAGGCACCGAATCGGCAAAATATCTTTATGGCGGCTCTACACTCTCGGTGAGACACCCCGAGGCATTTCGAGCGCGAGATTGTAGATTGGTTGGCCTCGGTATGTCTTGGGATTTCGGGATGTCTCTGTGTACCTCGCTCGCTCTCTGTCGCCTGTCGGTTTTCTGGATACGAGTCAAAGGATCTCGCACATGTAGCTACGTGTACCACTGTACACTCTCTCGTCGTCGCGCCGTTTAAGTTGTATTGTGTTCCGAAAAATGTGGCATAATGAGAGCGAAATCAATTTCCTTGAAATTTAGCAAACCAAGCCCGTGTTATGGTATCCTAGTCACAGGTTTCATAAAGACAAAAAGCATTTACACGATGCATGGGTTCACATCAATGAGAAAACCGGTGTTCCTGTTCCCGAGTTCAAAACGAAAAGGGATTCACTCATGGCGACTTATTGAGGACATCTGAGAAAAATCAAGAATTCGCTCAAGTCTGGCGCAGGATCTGAAGAAGTATATAAACTTGTCTGGTTCAGCAACGGCAAACGGCAATAGATATCTCTGTGTCTGCGTACATCTCCAGGCACTTCATACAACAAACTTCTCTCTCGGCCGAGACCTAGCGAGAGCACTCGATCAAGAGTGTAGAGCCGCCATTATCACTGAATCTTATGAAGTGCGCAAAGGCGGTCGCGGTCGCTTGCCGAGACCTTGCCTGCATAGTGTCAATTAAACCTCGTACACTTCATAGTCTTCATAAGATTCAGATTCAATGATAAAGCAGATAAAGATATTTTGCCGATTCGGTGCCTTGCCTGTGCCGAGCATGTATAGTGAGAATCGGCCTTTAGAATTCATATACATATAAAAAATAGATTGTTTTGATAGACATTTATCAATATGAATGGTGTTTACAGAGTTGTCAAATTAATTTATTATTGACATCTACAACTACAAACATGGCAAGGACATTCTCATATAATTTGTAATGTTGTAGGTTACAAGTTATAATTCGTATTTAATTATGACGTTACTTGTTAAATCAAATATTTTGAACGTCGAAGGTGACAAACGATTATTCTACCTATTAAACACATGATCAGCTGATTCAAATCAGTGCCAATCTTACGATTTTACAACTTTTTTGCGCATCAACTTACCTGTGACGTAATTCAACTGGTTACTAAAATTGATTAAAGCGTACATTTATTTTTTCTTTTTAGACGCATTGATTTTGCATCAAAATATCACAAAAGCATAATTATATTTTTCTCTAATTTGTTCTAATGACTCAACTATAAAAGACATTTAGCCATATAATACCCGGTATGTATTTTAAAATAAATAATGATAATAAAACACGTAACATTATCGATACAATAGTAACCATGGTACAAAGTACAATCTAACTAATACGGAACTATTAGTTTGTAATCAAAAACGATGCAGGCATTTCGATAAATATTTGAAAATTATATTATTTTTTATTTTAGTTTATGTTTTTCAATTAGTTAAAATTATTTCTTTTATATATGTAGATACAATTAGTTATAATAGTATATAAAATGTGGATTTCATTTTTTATTATTTTCTAAATTTGAGTACTCAAAGCTGCGTAAACTCATAAAGGCCTTACAAAAACAAATAGTAAACTTGGCAACATTGTAAGAACAAAGCTGCCTCGCGCAATCGTGTGAAACTGGAACTAGAGGCTCAAGTTTGAGTGTGTTGGATTGGGTGCGGAGGAGAACTGCCGTGGGTACGGGAAAAGAAAAAAATAGTTTTGTGAACGATATTGCTAGTGATTCTTGGATGATCATTTAGTCTTCCTATATTTTGTTATTATAATCGTGTAGTTTACAACTGCATTGGGCGTTGCTCGTTAACTTTGGTGTTTAGTGAGAATATTAGAACATTTCACTCATTGACTTATTGGCGTCTCCATTCTGAGTGTAACGCCGGTGAACACAATTTACAGATCGAATTAACAACGGTAAGTTTAAATTTTAATTTGTTAATTTAAATAGCTGATAGTTAAAGTTGCAGAAGTAGTGCCGAGATTCAATAATTAAGTGTCAGGGGTGTGTCATTGCTTCACCTGTATCTAAATCGCTAGTTCTCCTGTTTTTCCATTTGTAGTTATTTTGGGTGTTATTCAACCAATGCGTAACAAACACTGCTCACAAAAATAACGTACACAATCGATACTGTCGATGGACGGCCCACACTGGTTGCTTGTGGGGCGACGATTGTCTCGGACACAGTGGAGACACCCATAACGGATTCCGAGAAGTTAAAATAGTTATTATCTATTTGATTGATTGTTAGATTATTAAAAAACCGGAACAGGAATCGTAACAATGACCCCGCAGGTTTTGTTTCCTTTGTGTCAATAAATAACAACGTTCTTGAGGAGCTCGAAATCTGTCCTATATTTTGATTTCGCCTATAGAATCAATATTCCATTCGAATTAAAATTAATTCTTTATGCTATGCTTGGACATTATGTTCACGGATATAACATTTTGTAACAGGCGTTGTAACGTACGGCGTTTGATTCTGTTATTATAAAGGATGATCTCATCACTCAATAATACTTGCCACTGCTATGAAAGTAGGTATATACCTACACTGCTGTTGCACAAAAAAGATTGCTAAGTGCAATTGGATAACATTAAATTTAATAAAATGATGGTTAGAAATTGGATTTATGAAGGATTTCGAATAGGCATCTGTTATAAACATAAAAGTTTATTTTCGATGTATCAGAATCTAATAAGATTTATTCGCTCCCATTTCCCATTTTTATTTGTCTTATCTGAATCATTTATCAGTATCATCACCTGATATATTTTTCCTAATCTTTGAATTGGGGAAAGATATTGATTTCTACGCCAGAGGGTTCAAAAAAGCATAAAATCCTTTTTAGAATTTGGTAGTACCTAGTCCACTATAACGGACAAAATATTTCACTAAAATGGAGTCGATACTTTAAAACATGATACTGAAATATCTAGTGCTTAAAATATCTTTATTATTGGTATTTTTTCCCTTGAACCTTAACGAACTTTTCAACTCGCTTACTAGTTATGAGGGGGTGGATCAGTATGTAGGACCAATTATTTTTTCTGTGCGAGAATTTAATCGAAAAGTCCAAAACTGTATTTTGGAGAAGCACCTTATGGACCGTTGACAACAATCATCTTTGGATCGTTATTTACGCATATATAAAAATAAAAAATAGCGTACATTTACCTTTCTAGTAACATTAATTCTGTATAATTTTTCAGGATATTTATTAGATATTCTAGTTAAATAGAATGTATTGATTATTTATTTTAACAAAGTTATATTGCTAAAAATCTGCAGAATGTTAGGTATCTAATCTTCAGTAAATATTTGATTAAGGATGGCACTCGTAGTAGAAACAGCTAATATACTATTGAAAATGGATGTACTATTGACTATAAAATTATTCAGCTTAGTAACCATTATAACGTCATAATGGTGGATTTGGTGTTTTTAAATAAAGATAATATTTTATTCTTCCAATTCTTTTTAACTCAAAAGTGTGAATTCACTTGTATTAGTTTCTAAGTATGATCAATTTTAGTACAGTGAAAAAAACGTATGTTATTTTTAGTTTTGGGGATCATATTCAATTTAACTCTAAACTTTAACAGAACAAGCCTTATACGTTCTGTCAAAAATTTAGGCGAATCACATAAAAGTGACAAGCCGACGAACTATTTGTCAGTATCGGTACCTTTAAAAATATTAAGAATTGAATTATGATTTCCCATTATTCTTCCAGAGGTTCTTCCCAGATAGTACATAATTTGTCTACTCTTATGATTGATTGTATCTATCTATCTACAGAACAAAAAAATTAAGTGATCCATTCATGGCCAAATAGAGTTACTAAATGATATTGAAGGTTAATTTTAACGGACAATTATTTGAAAAATCAAATGAAATGAAAAATAAATTGAATTAAATGTCCTTCAAGTGTATCATGTGAAAAAGAAAAATTTATTTTTTGTAAAACTGCCTAACCTATACTGAAAATTTTTACCAGACCTCTCTCCACGCAAGCCTGCATCGGATTATCTAATTGATCGATTTATACCCTCACTGTTGAATGAAAAACTGATATTCAAACTCTGATTATGCTTAATCCTACAATTTCATAAAGGAAGTACTTTATCCATATACGCTTTTGTCAAGGTCATGTTGTAAATATAAACTCTATAGGAGAACCATATTCACTCAATGATTGTCTTCAGCTTCAGACCTCTCTCCACGCAAGCCTGTATCGGATTATCTAATTGATCGATTTATACCCTCACTGTTGAATGAAAAACTGATATTCAAACTCTGATTATGCTTAATCCTACAATTTCATAAAGGAAGTACTTTATCCATATACGCTTTTGTCAAGGTCATGTTGTAAATATAAACTCTATAGGAGAACCATATTCACTCAATGATTGTCTTCAGCTTTCATCTTTCTAGGTGTCTACTTCCCACCACTCTAGAAAGACGGAAGCTGGAACACACTCCTCTCAATTATAAACAAACAAAATAACGCATCGCCAACGACGGCAATAAACAATGTCTGCCAGCAATAACCTGAAAATGCTGTCTGAGGAGAGCTTGACACGTCAACCTGAAGAGGTGTTCGACATAATCTGCAAACTTGGCGAAGGCTCCTACGGCAGTGTTTACAAAGCTCTGCATAAGGAGTCTGGTAATGTCGTTGCCATCAAACAAGTGCCTCTCGATACCGATCTCCATGAGATCATCAAGGAGATATCTATTATGCAACAGTGCGACAGCCCTTATGTCGTCAAATACTACGGTAGCTATTTCAAAAACACTGATTTGTGGATAATCATGGAATATTGTGGTGCTGGTTCAGTTTCTGATATTATAAGACTGAGAAAGAAAACATTGACCGAATGTGAAATCGCTACAATACTATCGGATGCTTTGAAAGGGCTAGAATACCTTCACTCGAATAGAAAGATCCATCGGGATATTAAAGCGGGCAACATCCTCCTCAACACTGACGGACATGCTAAGTTAGCAGATTTTGGCGTTGCCGGTCAACTAACGGAAACAATTTCAAAACGTAACACTGTGATCGGATCTCCATTCTGGATGGCACCGGAAATAATACTCGAAATCGGTTACGACTGTGTTGCTGATATTTGGAGTATCGGTATCACAGCATTAGAAATGGCAGAGGGCAAACCACCCTATGCTGATATCCATCCCATGCGAGCTGTTTTTATGATCCCAACTAAGCCACCACCATCATTCCGCGACCCGGATCGTTGGAGTGCCGAATTTATTGATTTCGTTAGCGTTTGTCTTGTGAAAAACCCATGTGATCGAGCATCAGCTACTGATCTCATTCAGCATGTCTTTTTGCAAAAATCCAAAGGTCCTAGCGCATTATCTCTAATGATTGCCGAAGCTTGTGATATCAGAAAAAATCAAAAATACACCAAAATGGCCTTGGTGCCGATTCTGCTGGAACAGAACGAGTCTGAAGCCACTCTAGTGCCGAATAAAGCACACAGCCAGAGTGGTACTATGATAACCTTGCAATCTGATCTCGGTACTATGGTAGTGATAAATAGCGATGATGAGGAAGGTGAAAGAACTATGAAGTCCGAAGAGGCGAAAAAGTACAAACCATCTTTCTTGGAACATTTCGATCAGACACAGCAGTCTGAATCACAGAAAAAAAATCTCCAGGCAGCCAGTAATCTCTTACAGTCTTCCTCGAGCTCAGCAGGTGGACAATCGAGCCAATCATCGTACACTCATGGAATGTCAGAGCCGCTCGATGTTAAATTAGAAAGAATAAGACCGGTAGATTGTAATTTTAGTTTTTTGAAAGATCTTAACTACGAAGAGTTGAAAGAACGTTTTGATCTGCTAGATACAGCAATGGAAAAGGAGATTGAAGAATTGCAAAGACACCATAGCCTCAAAGCTCAGCCATTAGAGACTGCTATTCATAATAAGAGGGAGAGAAACAGAAATTTCTGAGGCTGAGATTGCTGTGTTTTTTAGTGCTACTTACAAGAATGAATATTTCTTAATGCTATTTTTGTATAATTTTACGAAATGAATGATTTATTTTTATAATAACAATTAGGGAAAAACTGTAGCTTAAATTTTAATATTTTGATCTGATGCGAAAATTCAGAGTTGTAACCACATTTTCCCTTAAGTAAGTTATTCATCATTATTGAAATTAATTCTATTTAGAAATGCTTCCGATAAGAACTGAAAAATTTATTATACTTATTTTGATATATATAGATAACTTATATTTATTTACATGCAATATTTCCGTAGTAGTATCCTATTTTTGTTTATTTATCGAATAAAAAATAAACTACAATGTCTTATTGCTCTTTTCAATCCTGCTATTAAAAAAAATTATACAAACTTACCTCAATTTGTTAGTGATACAAAAACGGAGATTCAATGCTTCCTTGCTCCTTATGAGATAATTTGTGTTGTTTTCGAAACTACTGTTTGTATAATAATTTCTTCTCTGACTATTATAACGGTTTTCGTTTATGGTTCACTTCTCACAACGACTTTCGAAACTTGGATAACTACTAACAATCGTATCTGGAAACGCAATAATTGTCGAACTACTACTGTCTTCAGAAGGTTCACATGGATACTTATATATACACTCTTTGGTAAATATATGAGGTACTTAATAAATTGTGTAAAAGGTTCAAGTTCCAAGAATTGCAATGAAATGTTTCTTTTATAAATTACCGTCTCAGTTAGCTAAAATGTATATACTGAAAGCAATTAAGTAATAGTAATTAAATCTGTAATCTTATATTCAATCGCTTTAATGGATAGGATGATCAGGTAGTTCAAAGAAATACAGATATTGCAGGTTTCATATACTTACTTATATTATGTAGGTATTGATTATTATAACTGCAACAAATGAATATCATCCATTTTTGACCGACTTCCCAAAAGGAGGAGGTATACAATTCGATTGTGTGCTTTTTTTTTGGTTTGTGCGCGCCTTTCATATAGTAAACGTACTCCGATTTTGATGATTTTTGATTCATTTGAAAGAGGAGGCTTGAAAAATGGTCCCATATTCATAAAAACGGGAATCCGACATCTCGTTCCCTCCGAAAACCGCCCCCGAAGGGGGTGGAGGGGGCAAATTTTGTAGAAAATTGAAAATCTGAGTTGATATAATTACAGATAGGACAATATCCGGAAACGTTTAAATGGAACATTTTTTCAAAAGAGTAACGGTTTTCGACATAGAGACATTTTAAATTCTCAAATATACCTATTTTCGCTATGTGGAGAGGGCGATTTCTGTCGAAAATTGAAAATCTGTTTGCAGTACATGAAAGACATAATTATTTGTAGCAACATTTATACTGAACATTTTCCCCTTAGAGTTACGGTTTTCGAGTAAAATCGGTGTTAAAATGGTAACAACTAAAATATTCAAGCGTATTTCCGCAGCGATGTTCTGAGATCTCAATAATAACAACTACAAGCAAGGAATATACGTGGGTAATAGAATAAGTACTATCTTCATTGGTATTAGTGAACGTTCAACGATTTTCGTGACTAATGTTACACTCAAAAGTGTGAAATAAATATTTTTTACAAAAAATTGGACCGACTTTATTAGTTGGTGCACTGAAAAGTATAAAATAATATTAATTCTATTGGGGCTGGTACTTGTGAAGTTGGTGCCAAAAGTTACCAATCTACCTGCAACTGCACAACTTCAAAAGTAACAGCACCAATAGAATTAATATTATTTTATACTTTTCAGTGCACCAACTAATAAAGTCGGTCCAATTTTTTGTAAAAAATATTTATTGTATTCCAAAATCTTTAGGTATACATATTTCCAAGTTTCGATGAATTTATCTCTCCAGAAAATACGTTTCGACAAAAAATAATTAAGGCGTATGGAATATATTCTCGCCGCCGCACAGATTTATGTTTTTATTCATCACGTAAAATTCTAGCTATTAATAGTCGACTAGTAGAACCAGAAATAGGGGTTAAGTTCAGTCATCTCTACTAGCAAGATTCCACAATGGAATTATATTATGAATTTTTATTCTTAGATCTTATAGTTCGATGGATGGCATATTTACTTTCTATTGTTATTTGAAATTATTACATTTTTGATACTATCTTAAACAATTAATGGTTGATATATTTATTTGAACCAGATTGATGAAATTAGCCCCATCTAATGATCATTAGTTGTTTGAAAATATGTTCGAATCGGGTGGAATTATTAGATTCTTTATAAAACCTTCATAAGAATCCCCAACCCTGTTTTTTTATCATACTGTTGTAAAACTAATGTAATCATTGATCTTTAGTTGACTACATACGAAAGGTACTAATAAGATCTGTGTTTTCTATTGAAACGAAATAAAAACTTCATTAGGTAACTACATACATTTTATAAATAACATGTGCGTGTTACAGACTCTAAACTCTTTATAATCAAGATCATTCATGAGCGAACTAATAATAAATAATATGTATAAAATACTTTCTATTCGAATTAAATATATAAGCAGGATCTTCATGCTTTCATGATCATCATGTTTTACTTTCAATTATTGCTGTTTTAATTTTGATTCACTGACACTGTTAACGCCATGAATTGTTATAACCAAACAAATCAGTAATTTATGGTGTTTAACGTTGTTTGATGCTGTTTGTTATTAAATCTAATCTGTGTCAAAAAATAAAACCTAGGTATATGCTGTTTATTGTAAAATCTATTTGTGTCAAAAAATAAAACCTATGTACCTACGTTAAAATACATATCCGTTTATAGTTAACGACATATGAGAGAATCAAGTCAAATGCTCTGATAGTGTAGTGGTTGTGCCCTTCTTTACAAAGCTTACTGCTGACGGATTCGATGGCCATCAATTTTTTTTCATAATTTTTATTTGAAATTGATAAACAAAATTCAAAAACTTATATCCAATAATTATAGAGATATACAGCCGTATTCATAAACAAATCTAGTTCGGTACCTACCCCCAACTTAGTTTGATACTAAAACTGGTCCATAGTACCATAGTAACTATGAAACAAACTAAACTAGTACCGAACTTAAGAGTTGTTTAGTCAAACTTCAAACTTAAATTTAATGCATTTTGACCACCGGGGGATCACTAGTATCAATTAATTTGTTAGTAATGATCTAATGAGATTATATAAGTATATTTTGATTTTGAGCAAGATTCGATGATTTTGCCTTTTTATTAACCATCTTTATCAAAAACGGAGAGTTACAAAATTCGCTCAGGTAAATAATTTTCCCTTATTTTGTCGCCATTGCTCTTCCGATCTCCACCTGTGATCTTCCAAAATAGCAAAACAAACATTATAAAACCCGTGTAGGTACTTTGATATCTATTTTGCAGGTGTGTTTTTAAAAAGAAATTGAGGTTAGTAAATATGATCCTTACTGTCTACAACCACATCTAAACATTTAGCTCAGTGGATAAAGCATGAACTCGGTTGCCGTTATTGGAATATGTAAGGGTTTCAAAGTGTATTGTAATTGTTTTCCTGTGACCATTTTTGGAGAACTGATATATTTTCGTGTGAGATATACATACCTTTGATGACCTACAAAAAGAGCTAAATCCAATTGAATAATGCTTCCTCAATTGGCCCATTAGTCTATCGCTACAAACTCCTTTAACTGGATTAAACTCCTGAACAATGCCTATACTAAATTAGGGCGTGACGACGGACATGGAGCATGATAATATTATGTCAAGAAACAAGTGTTATATACTTATTATATAGAATTATAAGTATGCTCTGGTCTGTTCTTTAGCTATGCAGAGGAGGCGGTTTCATGTCTAATCAAATAAAGAGCGTTCGACCTCTTAACCTCGAACTCTATGTTTGTCGCATACATGTGACATATGATAATGAGTAAAATATAATTTCTTCATTCTCAAAATTGATGGATGATTGGTGATATCACTTAAAGATTTTTCGTTGTCATGGTAAAGCCCATTGAACGAACGGTGAGATATGGTCGAGCCAACTCCAAAATAATTATTTATTTATAAACGGGTGAACTCCTCTTTACGCTATAATTTAATATAAAAAGGCAATAAAACATGTCCTATAAGATAACAGAGTAGCTGCTTCTCCATTTATGCTTACACTATTTGCATTGACTAGGTATACCTAGTCTCAAAATACGGGATATGCTGCTATTGTAGCGATAATTAAAATGGAGATGGGGAATTGTGGAAAGGTTCACAATTACCTACGTGTCAGTATTCTATGAGACTAAAGAATAAATCGATAGGTGTTAGCGTGTTAGCCCATCGATAATACATCTCTCAAAAACTTGTTTTGGATACACTCTAGCCAGACAATAGATGTGAACTCGATAATGAGAACTCCAGATTGGAGAGGCTTATTGGTGATTGGAGACAGGAATAGATGAGTGAGAAAGTATGACAGTGTCTGTGTATTTCTAAAAACAAAAACTGATTTTCGAAAAACACTGCTTACACTTGAATTTCTATGCTAAACAAAGATAAGTTTTTTATGAAATATACTCACAAGGTCTTTCTCAACCGATAGTTTATTAGCCATCAATATGATAATAATTTTGAATTTTATATATTGGCATCTATCAGGATTTAATAACATTCTATTTAATTTAGACCATTTTAGTGAGAAATTAAAGATCTTCCTGCAACTTATTGCAATAAAATCGGTTTGAGATTTTAACATTTAATTCTAAATCATTAGCAAAAAGGAGAAATTTACCATTTTTAATGATGGTTCCTATGTCATTGATGAAAATGTTAAACAACAGCGGATGTGATAGGTATTTGTGGGACACCTGATGTGACAAGGATGGAATTGGAAAGAATTTTTTTAATTTTAACTATCTGTTGTCTATTATCTATTAATTAGGTATAAATTATGATTGCCAATAAAAGTTAAATCGTTAGTATTTCTACTCTAGTCAAATTCTGATTGATACTAGATTTTCATTCCGCTCCAAATGTATTAAGGTTCTGTACCCAAAAGGTTAAAAAAGGACTTTGTTGTTGCAAAAGACCGTCCGAAATCTGCTTTCTGAGTATCCTATTATTAATATTAAAAAAACTAATAAATAAGGCTTATTTCAATATTAATGAATTTTTCAGTGATCCTGATAATAAAATTCAATGTTAAAGCATAATGTATTGATCTAGGTGTGTGTTTTGTTATATGAACCGTTTTCCACACATATGTTTATATCTAAAATTAAAATGTTGTTATCCTTTTGTTCTGTGCCCTTATTGGTGCATGTATTCTGTTTAATTGTAAACATGATTTATGAACAAATAAATAAATATCTATCCATCCGAAGATGTCAACGGAAAAAAAATCTTTATGTCTGGTTCGCAGGAAAAATAAAATGATATAAATGTAATTGAAAAACTGCCAGTTCCAATATTTCAACCGCGGTCATGTAAGTACATTAGTTTTATACTGCGTTTCAAACTTAGAAGAAATTTAAAGAACAACAACACTCTGTGCTTTTTTCAAATTTACAATACATTGCCTATAACCGGTCACAATGCATTGTCAGTATGAAACGTATTATAGAGACCTCCATCATGGGGGTAGTTCCTTATTGAACACTTGGTTATAAACCTTATATTAAATGACATTGCCAAAGTTAATTTTGCCGTCCATTAGAATCAAAGCCTGTTACAAGGTGGTGTTGTTAGAATGCACTTCGAAACTCGCGGGGTTATCACGTAAATAGCAGCTGCACAATCGTCGCTGTCAAAACGTCGATTTGTTACAGTGTGTCGCTCTGTCAGTCTTGAGCCTAAACTGATACTCAAGTAAAAATTATCAAAGTGAGGTTGATTGCATGTATTAGTGAATAATAGATTAATTTTAACATGTTCTCAATGAAATTGCTATTCTCTCTTCTATATCCAAAATTGTATAGACAGCGTATACTAGAGTGTGGCAACACTGAGACAACAACGCGATTGCAACTAGTTGCTGAATTTTACATGATACGGGGGCCGATCTTAAGACACTATTTTTACTTTCCTCCGCTATCTCATGTGACTAAGTACCTATATAAAAATTATTGTAATCGTATTTTCGATGTCCCATTTTCAACAGATGTTTACGTTTCTGAGGTGCCAGGTGTCTGAGTCAAAAAAACATATTTTCAACCATCGGTCTGTCTGTTTGTGTTGAGATTATTTCGGGGACCGACAGACCGATTTTTGTAATTTTTTTTGTTATGTATGATATCGATAAGGCTCGCCAGTGACACAGATTCACAGATTGGCTATGCTGCTCGCACTGGTTGCTAGGCAACAGCTGAAAAACGTGTTTCGCTCAAGCCTTTACTGCAAACGCTAAAACAGCTCTAAGGATTTTGATGAAACTTGTTTAAAACCTTCTAATTACAGCCCTAAACTACCTGCTATAAGGCATATCCCTGAGAAAAAAGTTATACTCATTAGAGGTCAAATTTTCAACGTTAACATTGAATTTGTCTTGAAAGGCTCAAAAATAATAAATTGTCTCATGACCAGGGTTGGAATAAGTCATGACTTTTATAAAAAAGTCAAAAAAGTCAGACTTTTTGAAATAATTATTTTTTGAATTAATTCACTTTGAAAAAATCAACTTTTATTTACTCAAACAAAAAAATCTCAAACATAATATGACAAAACATGCAGTTTTTAAAAAACAATCCGAAACTATTGATTGAATAACGAATGATAAATACAAATGCAACTTATTACTTATTCAGAATCTTCATTGGAAAAGTCAGTTTTCCTGTTTTTACCACCCATAGTCGGTTGCGTAGATCCGAATGTACCACTCCGAAGGATGAAAATATTCTTTCCATCTGAGGATGAAGCTACTGCTGTCATAAGTTGCTTGATACTACTTTTCGCTGCAGGATCTAAATCTGTTAGTGAAAATGTTGACATCCACCACTCAATATCTGCCATACTTGAAATAACAGTCTTGCATCAGGAGGTCATTATAAGGGGATAACTTTCCATGGAATCTTAACAATACCGGTAACTTGTTTGGAAACTCTGCAGCTACAGATTCCAAAGCCATTTGCTTTTCTTCTTCAGTTAAACTTATATTTTCCTTCATATTCGTTGGACTTACCATGTGCGCAATGAAGTGGTACCTATGAGCAGTTTATGTGTACCTGGTAATAACCTTTTTTTCGCAGTGCTGTCGTCTAGTCCCACATTTAAATCTTTTATTAACTTTTTCCAAATAACAACATACTCAGCAATTGTGCATTTCTCTTTTTGAATTAATTCCAGTGCATACGATATAGGTTTTAGTCGAGCCATCGAGCTAACCAAAGCTTGCAATGTTTTACCGCATGATTTGCACACTTGATATTTTGTTGGTTGGATTTTGAAGATTGCACTCCTCAAAATATTTCCAAATAGGATCCCTTTTTCGTTCACTCATTTTTCACACGTTAATAAACAAACTTTAACAGAATGTAGCTTATTAAAATAATAAAAGTTTTGAAGTTTCAAGCACAATCGGTCCCAAAAAAGCTTAATTTCACAATAACACTACTCAAGACTCTACATCTTGATAGTAATGATTGATTTCGGTTTTTCGGTGATTCCCCGAACCTGACGCGAGGGCGCAGTGCATTGTATTGTGTTGTGGGCACTCCACGGTTGTCGGATGTTCAGTTTTTTCAGTTAAAACTAGTTTGAAATGTTCGAATTAAATGCGATTTTTTCCCATTGGAAAAAGTTTGAATTAATTCATGACCCTTTTAAAAAAAGTCATTTGAATTAATGAACGAATTAAATCACTGACTTAATTCATATGAATTAATTCGTGCCAACCCTGCTCATGACAGAATTTGAGAATTTGTATAATCGATGGAATTCGTTTGAGAGCTGTAGGAAAGTCGTGTGAGTGTGAGTGGACACACAAGACTTTTTCGTTTTCAATAAGGGAAGTATCCCTACTACTCAAATTTTGGCGAAATCTCGGAGTGTAATTTTCACTCATTTCCTGACTTCTGACATATTTTCCAGCAGTCAGGTAAGGCATAATATGTAATTACATACAGTAGACTCGATATAGTGAACTAATTAATGCACGCCCAGTTCACTATAGTGATTTGTTTACTGTTACGAAATTTCTTCTCACTTCTAATGGAATGAATATGTTTTTTTGTTTGCTTTAAAAACTTTTTTTTTTGCTAAAACTGTCACTCCAATGCCTTTTTGAACTGTTCGACTATTTCTGCCTTTTCACTTAGTTTTAAATGAATTCTAGCCATATGATGCCTAATTAAAAGCAGGAATACCCTATAAACTCTTGCTACAATGTATAACTAAAGCCAAATGAACAGAATATTTTTTTAACTTGTTCAAGACAATAGGTTCACTATTTTGTTCACTCTTTGGAGTAGTTCATTATAAGCCGTGTTCACTATATCGAGAGTCTACTGTATTTGTATTATTTTTCATTTGAAGAAAACATTTAGGTGCTGCTATAATTCCTGTTATTTTTTTAGCGGGCAGTAGCAACGAACAAATAAGTATATTTTTATATAGAGGTATCTGAAAATTTTAATAATAATAAGGTTTCTTTCACGCTCCATCAATCTGCTTTTTGTATCTTTATCCTCTTGGTCACGTGCCAACTATAAAATGGAAGATGAGTTTTTGAAGTCGTAGTCGATAATAATCTATCATTTTCCCTATAGATAGCTACTTAGATGAGAAAATGCGGTCAACTGTGCAAGCAAATACTATATGTAGTGACCGCAATTTCCTTGTTTTGTATAACACATCGTCCTAGATGCAAGTAATGACTCCATTTTTTCATATGTCAGCGCTTATTGATTCAACCATTAACCTGGAAATGAGAGTACAAAGAAAATGATTGGAACAGACACATTTAGATGTTTTACGACTTTTGACTAATTTGAACCTATAACTACTAAACCTAGGTACTACTTGTTCTTTAACATTAAAAGAGTAGAAGATTATAGGAAAATATGTGAAATATAAAAATCAAATAGAATACAATACATGTTGTCAGAAAATTGACAAGACGAATAGAGTTATCTTTAACATTGTTAAGTTGCTAAACTTGTGTTTAACAATAATGATCTTGACGTAATTCTAAATTTTGAATACAACTTTTATTCAGTTAATGATTCGATGCTTGAAAGTCCAGATTTCCTATTCTTAAACAAACTGTTCGGTACAGAGTCGGGATAACCCATTTACCATTTATAGGTACTACTATATACATGATATAAAAGATCATCAGAGTTCTCGAGATAGCAATGCCATTCCATCTTTATCTTATAGGTATAGTCTTGAAGGCGATCGGAGGATATTTTTAATATAGGTACCTACAATAAGAATTCTACTTTGAATCCTCATTTATATTTCTATACTTTATCGGAAACCAAATTTGTTGAAACCTGTGAAACTGTTACACAGCGATCATATCTTGGAAAAGAATCTCTCGATTATTCGTTTGTTTTTGGTCCATGACTAATGAAACCAAATGTTAACGTACGAGTATTCTCAGAAAATTCTATACCATTAAAAACTGATATAGATTATAATTCTAAATGATATAGATTATAATTCTAAATGGTTTTAGCTTCGCTAAAAGCTCCTTAGTAATCTCTATTAATTTTTGTGAGGTTTGTTATAGATACATAATGATACAATTACTGATTTTCTCAGTAAATACCCAAGCAGTTGTTCTACCCACTGAACATTATAAATGATCATTATTGGCTTGATAAATATATGAATATAATGTTTCATGCTTCGTCCGTATTCTGTAAAACTTATTGAATCAACAAAGTGATAAATTTGAGAGTTATGTTCATATTTTTAATGATTATTGTGATGGTTACAAAGCTTGCTTTGTTCTTGATATAATAACTGGTCAAGAATAGAGTTAGTTATTATTAATATAATATGTATAAGCTTGAAGCTTGATATTGTCCACAAAAATCTCTTATCTTATTCTCAAAGAGCTATAGATACATTTTTCTCACTCGTGTTCTCTCTATTTCTGCTTCGATCAATGATTTGTTCATTTTTATTTGATCTGCCCACGATACTTCACGTTTCACGTTGAACACACATTGTAGGTACCTTGGAATATGAAGATGTAAACTATTTGCATTGAATATCATTGGTGATAAGTTCTTGCTGAATCATACATATATTGATTATCAATTCTCATTGAGTATACAGTAATGCGTCGCGTTAGATGGGAACAAGCGATAACAAGTCGAATTCGTGTAAGTCGGGGTTCAACTTTGCATTATAAATACATGCAAATAAAAAAATATCGGAACTAGAGTCTAAAGAAAACAATAATTTAGAAGAAACATAAAATGTTAGATAATAAAACAGTTTACCTTGTTATGAATAAAACCACGTAAACCGAAGTTATTGATGTCGATGGCAAAATTTCCTCGTAATATGCCAGTAACTTTTTTATTTTATTTAAGAAAAACCGCGTATCTTCGAATTCGCGTAAAACGGCGTAGCGTAAGTCGGGATATTACTACTTACTGTCTTATAATTTTAGCAGATACTTCATACAGTTGATATAACTCTGTACGCCCGATACACTATCCCCTACCTACGAATTAAAGGTTTTGAAATATCTCGTTTTCCCACTCATCGATAACGTGTACGAAGATACGCACAGAGAAAAGACCAAGAATTAGTCGCATAGAATATAATTTTCCATGCAAATAATTGAACTATAAGTCTGAGTCACGGTTTGTTCCCAAATTCCATTGAAATGGAGTATTAATTCTATGCCAAATTCCCAACTATTGGTTGTGAGCATGAGCAGTTCAATTTTTTAAGACTGAAATTGAAATGCGCATTCTGCTGACGATTTAAATTTGGTTACGCACCCTTGGAGATTATAGAGGTTGTTTCAAACTCAGTGGACTATTAGACGAGATTTACAAAACATACGAATTTCAAATTTTGGTTGTAGCCCTAGCTATAACTACCTACTATCTTTCGGATCAAAACATTTTGAGTCACATCTACCCGTATCTGATATCAACTTCATAATTCCTGGTTTGCCAGGGTTTTTATATCCAACCACTATACGTGTTCAATGTATCGCTCATATTGTTCTCCACTGTCAGTGGTAGGTAGGTTGAAGCTCGATACTTTTATGAGTTCAAAATAAGGATTATCAGACACGAATTGACGCTCTGCGGCAAACTGAATATAGACGAAAACTTTGAAATTATATTTGTCTGGGTGCTTTGTTTTAATAATCAATCTGATTTAATTTGATGGTATTATGCAATATTGTAACAATGTAATAAATTGTACGTATTGCGCTAACAGTTGTTGACGTTATTCAATGGCGTAAGGGGTGTTTGCCCTCGCAGTAGTTGTTGTCCTCACAGTTAGACATCTTAGCATAATCTAGTTATTTAGTAGACAAACGACTACCATACCTAAACCTAATCATCCTGATTATATAGCAATTTAAATTTTGTAAAAATCGATCAAAAATATCTCGGCCAAGTTCGTTAACGGACATGATTTCAAAAGTAGCTTCAAAATGGCGGCTGATCAAACTTTTACAAATATTTTCAAAAAGTATCCATTGACTAAATTTTATCAAAAATATTTTCTATAAGCATTTCTCCATTAACTTGATAAAAAAAAATAATTGAAAAACTATATGAAGACAATAAAATGTGTGCGATGATCTAATTTATTCATATTTCACCTCGCATTTCACAGATGATTTGTTAAATAGAGCATAACCGTTTTCGATTCAGTGCGATCGTTAACGGTATTAATAACTTGGTCATCATATATAAACTGGAAATGGAAATTAAGAGAAATAAATCCCGACTATATTATGTAGTCAGTCAAAAGGTAAAAGAACTGAATTCTGAATGTTGCTATTTATTCATATTTGTTTGTTGATTCTGTTGCTTCAAAAGTTCTCGCAATAATTGATAATATCATAATTAACACATTACTAACTACTTATTGTTTAATTTTGCCTGAAGATTTGAATATGAGAAATCATTATAATTTCGTCTGACATGGAAAATTAATAGTGGGTGGTACATCTAGATAAGCTTATTTGGTAAATCTCCATTTTGAGATCAGAAAGTGATTGAAAAAAAATAAGACCTACTGTATTAGTTGGTGCAGTGAAAAAATCAAAATAAGGTTAATAACAATTACTATTGGTGATATTACTTTTGATGTGGTGCAGGTGTGAGTAAAAAGAAGACTTTTGGCACCAGTTTCGAAAGTATCAGCACCAATAGAATTAATATTATTTTGAAATCTTCAGTGCACCAGTAAAGTCGGTTCTGTTTTTTTTGTCAAAATATTTATTTATTTTTGAGTTTTCCATTAGTAATTGAAATTGTTGAACTTAAACTCTTATTCAATGCATGAAAAATGTCTAATTTATATGTTGCTGCAAATGATCTTTCATTTAATTCTGTCGGATAAAATTTTCAATTTGCAAAAATGTTACCCACTCCACCACTTTAAGGGGACGTTTCAGGGGGAGCAGGTTTTTTTAATGTAGAATCATTTCTCAACCTTCCTCTTTTGAATAAATAAAAAAGAATTATCGAAATCGGTGCTCGTTTACTATTGTATACTTTACTATTGAATTGTATACCTCCTTCGTTCTGGCGAAGTCTGTCAATTATATTATTACTAATATGCGGATAAATATTGTGCTCAGCTCTCGTCTCGTAGCAGATGGGAAAAACTTTGTTCTTAAAATGATCCTTTTGCCATTTGTTTAATGCTTCAAAAAAATTTAATTTCGACAAAAAATGTAATGGATTCTGTAAAAGGGAATACCTACTTTTCTAATATTTTGCCTCGTTCGAAGGGAAGACAATCATTTTTTTTTGCTCTTTAAAGGGGAAACTGTTGGGCAATAGCGTTTATTGCCCAACAGTTATTATTATTATTATCTTAATACAGGATCATTTGAGAAAGCATTCTATAATTTTCTTTTCCAAAGCAAAATTCTCATTTACCATTTGCAAGACAAAATGTAAAATACGGTAGGTTGTGAAGCAGATAAATTTTCGTAACCTGCCATCTTGTAGGTTTTGTGTGGAAAAGGCCAACCCACTCTTTCTAGAGAATTTGTCTTTGAAAAAATATAGAAAAAACAATAAAAGTAAATATTGATTCAGTTATATCTTCTCTGCAAGATTTGTTTGCATAAATGTGATAATTTTTATTTTTTTACTCATAGAAAAAAGATCGAATAAGTGTGTTTGAGGCATACATTATATATCTGTTTATAATTTTCCATTAGCTACTGTCAGTGCCAATTGCAATATTAATTATCTTTGATTTATATGCTTATATAAAATCGTCTTAATCTAATCAAATAATTGCTGTAGAGAATTAGTTGATAAAATGAACTGATAAATAACAAGTATTAATATGAAATTCATTTCAAAACTAGGTTCGTAGATAACGTAGCATAGTCCATTAAATTTCAATTTGGCATCAAAAATGAAGACACTGATCATTTATAATATATCGCTGTTATTAGAAATAGAAATGTGTACTTAAGTAGTCGTTCTCACGAAGAATAGAATGTACCTATTGCCTTGTATAAACAACTACTTAATGTACACGCTGGTGGATTGGTGTCTCCAAAATCGTCAAGTTTTTGACCAACGAACCTCAAACGAAGGAGGTATACAATTCGACTGTGTGCTTTTTTTATTTGTGCGCGCCTTTCATATAGTAATCGTAGTCAGATTTTGATGATTTTTGATTCATTTGAAAGAGGAGCCTTGAGAAAACCGCCCCCGAAGGGGGTGGAGGGGGCAAATTTTCCTCGAAAATTGAAAATCTGAGGTGGTATAATTAAAGATAGGACAATATCCGGAAACGTTTAAATTGAACATTTTTTCAAAAGAGTTACGGTTTTCGAGATGTTCGAGACGCATGTTAAATTCTCAAATGTGCAATGTGGTGAGGGCGATTTCTGTCGAAAATTGAAAATCTGTGGGCAGTACATGAAGGACATAATTATTTGTAGCACTATTTATACTGAAAATTTTTCCCTTAGAGTTACGGTTTTCGAGTAAAATCGGTGTTAGAATGGTAAGAACTAAAATATTCAAGCTTATTTCCGCAGCGATGTTCTGAGATCTCAATAATAACGGCTACAAGCAAGAAATATACGTGGGTAATAGAATAGGCTAAGTACTATCTTCATTGGTATTAGTGAACGTTCAACGGTTTTCGTGACTAAAGTTACACTCAAAAGTGTAAAATAAATATTTTTTACAAAAAATTGGACCGACGTTATTAGTTGATGCACTGAAAAGTATAAAATAATATTTATTCTATTGGTGGTGGTACTTGTGAAGTTGGTTATACTCTTCAGTGCATCAACTAATGACGTCGGTCCAATTTTTTGTAAAAAATATTTTCTAGTAGTAAAATTGGAATTGTTTAAAATCAGGTAGGTATGTGTCATACTTGGTTGTTATATGGACTACCATCTTCATCTTTCATTGTCTTTCAAAGTATATGACATGAAAAAGAATAATATTTCAAACTTGTATTATTATGATTCTATTTGTAAGTAGACCATAATAAACCTTTTTGTTGCGAGGTTTGACTGTTAAATAAATGGTATCTTTTTTTGTGCATCCACTGCTGAACCTGATATGATCAAGCTCGTGATCAAGGCAAGTCTAGTGATCTGGGACATCTGGGATATACCATTTTTACCAGTCCTAGGTGTCCTGAACCATTATGTACCACGCGCCTCGCAGCCTTAATGTAGGTTGGTGACAGGCAGAAGCTAGTGTGTATCATTTACTAGCGGTCCTTGTTCCTCAGGATTGATTTTGAGCATTTTCACTGTTGTCTTCGAAACAACGTTCTCATTAATAGATATGTGATGATATATCATCTTCCTTTCAAAGATTTGCTTCTACCGCCAAAGATTCAAGGACTATTTTTTTAATGCCTTGACAACATTCTTGGATGCTATATTCCGGTTTTTAAATCTTTTATCTGAGTCCTGAAATGGGGTCCATGGTATTTTATATGTTTTTATTGACCGACTTCAAAAAAAAGGTTGTAAGATTGCTTAATTTTTTTTTTCTATGTTTGTTCGCGCGTTTTGCATAGTAAACGTACTCCGATTTAGACGATTTTTGTTTCATTTGAAAGAGGAGAGTTGCGAAATGGTCCAATATTGAGAAAAATCAAATCCAAAATCTCATTCTTTCCAAGGGGGTAATTTTTCTCGAAAATTGAAAATCCGAGACGACAGAATTAATGAAAATTCCATATCCGGAAATGTTTAAATTGGACATTTTAAAAAATAATCATACGTTTCCGCGCTGCAGTCTGAAATATGTGTTTCAGCTTTGTGGAAGTGGCAAATTTTTCCGAAAATCGAAAATTCGCGATTTGAAAATTAGAAAGGGGATCATATCCGGAAACGTTTAAATGGAACATTTTTTCAAAAGAGTTACGGCTTCCGAGTTTCGCAATGGTAAAGTCTGAAATATGTGATATGTGTATTTCTGCTATGTGGAAGAGCAATTTTTTCCGAAAATAGAAAATATAACACGGCCATATTGAAGAAAAGATTATATGTAGCAACATTTAAATTGAGTTACGGTTTTCGAGTTACAGCAGTAAAGTCTGAAATGGCGCAAATGTTTTGAGATAATAAATAACAAGTACAAGCTAAACCTACCTATAACTTTTTGGGTATTAGTGAACGTTCAACAGTTTTGATGACTAATGTTACACTCAAAAATGTGAAATAAATATTTTTCACAAAAAAATGGACCGACTTTATCAGTTGTTGTACTGAAAAATACAAAACAATATTAATTCTGGTAGAGCTGGTAATTTTGAAGTTGTGCCGTTGTAGTTTGTTGTTGTTGTAGGCACCAACTCCAAAAGAACTAGCACCAATAGAATTAATATTATTTTGTATTTTTCTGTACAACAACTGATAAAGTCGGTCCAATTTTTTGTAAAAAATATTTATTCAAAGTCAACATAATCATATAGGAATAAATTGGGAAAAAATATTTTTGGCCTACCTACCAAATCTTTATTTTCTTTCAACACTTCTCAATTTCTCGAAAATTGCTTACCAGATGTTTTACCAAAGAATGAATTACCTTTGTATGTATTAAGAATCATTCTGGCCCGTAGCCAGCGGAAAGGTAAATTCCATTAATTAGAGCTCTAGATCTGACATTCAAATAAATTATGATGTGAAATCTATGGGGACATCTTGAGATCCTATGAGTTGTAGCTTCACAAATTTTTTTCGAATATTCGAACTTTTGAAATTTCATGGGCGTATGTATCAATAAGAAAATTCAATATTTTCTCTGGACTTTGCAAAGGATTTAACGAACCAGTTTCTTTATGTCACAGGTGCTTTGATAAGATAAACCCCAAACCAACAAACATTGTCAAGTTCATAAATATGGGATTGATTAGAATCAGCTGATTACTTTTCATAGTTGGTTAATATGTATTTGTTTTTTCAACTGTCACATTTATCTGTGAAAACCTTCTGACAGGAATGAAAATAATCAGCGTTCCTAAATTCAAACCATTAGCCTGGCCAGGCCTAAATGATGTCATCAGTCAGTGTCATATTCCTATATTGAGTCCATAGATCTGTCAATTTTCGACGGCCATTTTAACCCTGGTATTTCGGAACAGGCTGAATATTAAAAACTTGTGATTGATTCGATATTCGATAACAACAGATAATATCTGAATCAAATACATTGACAAAGAGACATGGGACACTTATTTCCAATCTGGCTAATAAGTGGAAAATGAACAAATGAATGTGAGAGAGACAGAATAGAATCATTGTAAGGTCAGTAGTTTATCTGTTTCGGCATTTTCCGCAAACTAGCTCTTTCTCGCTCAAAGAACAGTGAGAAAAAAGCTAAAAAATTACCCATCTAATTAATTTTTACCAATTTTGAGAGTTAGATATGATTTCGAGCCAGGCTAATGCTCACTTTCTCAAAGGTTACACTTCATCTACTCTTTGTTAATGTGTTCTAAATTGATCAGCACAATAAAATAAATAGAAAACCTAAGAACTTCCGTTTCAACTTCGGTCGAGTTTACATCTTGTGAGAAGAAAGATTTCAGGTAGTTCACGTTGGTAGAAGACTAAAAGTGACGGACCTCCGAGGTAGATTGAGAAGCCGTGACAGTGGAGTGGGCCGTGAAGGTGTAGTTGATTCCCATTAGATTTGGTGATTAGAAGCACGTGGTATTGTGGCCTATACTCTCGGAGTCGTTAAAGAGAGTATACTCTGATTGAAGCGCGAAACTTGCTGTTCTCGTCACGAAAATAGAATAAGCTAAAAAAATTATCCGTATTTATTTTCTCTGGTGACAGACGATCAGATCTTTCTATATTTTAACAAAAATAAATTATCAATTTCCAATACTGTTTTATGTTGAAAGTGTTCGAGCAGCACAGCAAAACCAAACTCAAAAAGGTCAAAAGCATGCGTATTTCAATTTAAAAACAATTCACAACCGCACACAGTTTGAACCTGGTCCGAACCCAAACTACTGCTCGGAACTCGGATGTAGTGTAATTTTCAAACCTCCAACATGATGTCTGTTTACTACGGTATGATAACTAACCTCTCCCATCAGTTCATCTTTTTCCTGGGGAACTTTGTATTGTTAAAAGTGTGATTAAATAGAATAACATGTGTTTTTGGTAATAATATTGATACCGTTAAAATCTAACCGCTATTATAAACCACAATGCAACAAAAACTGATATTTTTGTGAGTCAGTCACGCTATGCAGTGACGGTTTATATTGACGCAATTGACGCGATTATTTCCAATTTTGAAATTATCTTAGTAATAATAATAGGGAGCATTGGACTCATGTGACAAATCGTACATTTGTTTCATAGTTGACTGAAGATTATTTGAATTATTTATGAATGAAAAGATATTTTAAACCTCTACTCTCATTTGTTGAATATTTTCATTGGGGTAGTTTACAGAAAATATATAACCGTTACTTAATTATGACCAGCAGCATGTCTAGCCATTTTGGTTGTTAACAAACTATGGGACATGCAATGAGGGGTGCATTGACCTCAACTTTTTTTCCAAATATAGTGAATGGGAGGGACTGTTGGGAATATCGATTGCGATGTTGGGGGGTTGGTTGGACTAGCCCTATGATTATACAGGATGTACGGATGTAATTTCATTGGTAGAACTATAATTCTTTGATATTTATGTAGGTATATGTATTGAAGAATGAAATTCAATATGGGATTACTAGACACATTCGGATAATTTTGATTTCAAAGTATACAGCGATGAAAATAAAACATATTCGAATATATTATTTCATATAACAAAGGCAGGATTATGTCTTTACTTGAATCATCTGAAATTGCATAATATAGAAACATCAATAATTTTTTGGAGCGAAATATTTTTGAACGGACTTCCAAGAAAAGAGGTGGTGTACAATTCGGTTGTATGTTTGCCTTTTTTTACTGTTTTTTGTATGGCTGTTCGCGCGTTTTGCATAGTACCTAAACGTGCTCCAATTTTGATGATTTTTGATTCATTCAAAAGTAGAGAGTTGAGAAATGGTCTCATATTTAGAAAAACTCAAATCCGAAATCTCCTTTCCTCTAAAAACTACTGCCAAATGGGGTAATATCGAAAATCTGAGGTCGTATAATTAAGGAAAGGATAATATCCGGAAACGTTTAAATGGAACATCTTTTCAAATGAGCTACGGTTTTCATGTCACAGCAATGGTAAAGACTGAAATATGTGTATTCCCGCTATGTGGAGGGGGCAATTTTCAATTCATTCGAAAGAAGATAGTTGAGAAATGGTCTCATATTTAGAAAAACTCAAATCCGAAATCTCCTTTCCTCTAAAAACTACTGCCAAATGGGGTAATATCGAAAATCTGAGGTCGTATAATTAAGGAAAGGATAATATCCGGAAACGTTTAAATGGAACATATTTTCAAATGAGCTACGGTTTTCATGTCACAGCAATGGTAAAGACTGAAATATGTGTATTTCCGCTATGTGGAGGGGGCAATTTTCAATTCATTCGAAAGAAGATAGTTGAGAAATGGTCTCATATTTAGAAAAACTCAAATCCGAAATCTCCTTTCCTCTAAAAACTACTGCCAAATGGGGTAATATCGAAAATCTGAGGTCGTATAATTAAGGAAAGGATAATATCCGGAAACGTTTAAATGGAACATCTTTTCAAATGAGCTACGGTTTTCATGTCACAGCAATGGTAAAGACTGAAATATGTGTATTTCCGCTATGTGGAGGGGGCAATTTTCGATTCATTCGAAAGAAGATAGTTGAGAAATGGTCTCATATTTAGAAAAACTCAAATCCGAAATCTCCTTTCCTCTAAAAACTACTGCCAAATGGGGTAATATCGAAAATCTGAGGTCGTATAATTAAGGAAAGGATAATATCCGGAAACGTTTAAATGGAAAATCTTTTCAAATGAGCTACAGTTTTCATGTCACAGCAATGGTAAAGACTGAAATATGTGTATTTCCGCTATGTGGAGGGGGCAATTTTCAATTCATTCGAAAGAAGATAGTTGAGAAATGGTCTCATATTTAGAAAAACTCAAATCCGAAATCTCCTTTCCTCTAAAAACTACTGCCAAATGGGGTAATATCGAAAATCTGAGGTCGTATAATTAAAGACAGGATAATATCAGAAAACGTTTAAATGAAACATCTTTTCAAATGAGCTAGGCCCCCGTATCATGTAAAATTTAGCAACTAGTTGCAATCGCGTTGTTGTCTCGGTGTTGCCACAGTATATTGACACTATCTATAAAGTATTGGATATAAAAGAGAAAACATCAATTTCATTGAGAACATGATTAAAAGTTGTTTATTATTCACAAATACATGCAATCAAGCTCACTTTGATAATTTTTAGTCGAGTAAGCTCAAGACTGACAGAGCAACAACACTCTACCAAATCGATGTTTTGACAGCGACGATTGTGCGATAGTAGCGGTCGCGTTGCAGTTGCTATTTACATGATAACCCCCACGGTTTTCAAGTTATAGCAATGGTAAATACTGAAATATGTGTATTTCCGCTATGTGGAGGGGGCAATTTTTCGCTAAAATTGAAAATATGAGACGGCCAAATTAAAGAAGAAATTATATGTAGCAACATATAAAATGGACATTTTTTAAATGAAGTTACGGTATCAAGTAGCAGTGGTAAAGTCTGAAATATGTCTATTTCCGCCGCGATGTTTTGAGATATCTGAATAATAACAAGCAAAGAATATATATGGGTAATAGGATAAGTACTAAGTACTCTTTGGCATTAGTGGACGTTCAACGATTTTCATCACTATAATTTTACACTCGAAACCATAAATTGAACCGACTTTATTAGTTGGTGCACAGAAAAATACGAAATAATATTAATTCAAAAGTACCAGCACCAATAGAATTAATATTATTTTGTATTTTTCAATGCACCAATTAATAAAGTCGGTCCAATTTTTGGTAAAAAATATTTATATTGATTAACATCGAAATAAATGTACTAACCTGGACTAATGTAATGATCATAACAAATATTTGAAATGGCAAATAATATTCAATGGCAAATGATGTCCATGCAAGTATTTTTGAACTTCACTTTACATACTTTAATAATATTTGGAAATGACTGTAGAGAATTGATAATTTCCTTTATGTTCATCTTCATTTCGTTAGAATCAGTAGGTAATTCTTGTTATAAAAGCTCATGAAAAGAGATTGCTGCAGATGTAAGCAAAGCTTCTCTAAACATTCTGTAACTGAATTGGTGTATTTGAATCTTTTTCATTTCAGTAAAGTTTCAACAGTTGTTTATTCTAATATGAAAAGAAACCCACTGAATCATCGAAGACGTCCGTAGAAAATAACATATCAAAGCAGTATGACTTCTAATGACAGTGAACCTAACTGTTTAAAATATATCGTACTTAAATAGTTGTACATTATAAAGGCAAGCAGTATAGTGGGAGAGGGAAAAAAGAGAGAAGTCACTTTAAAAATGCCATTGCGCGAATAATTACGTTGAGTTAACTGGGACGACGGACTCATAAAATGCATTTGATTGTCAGTAGCGTCGCAAAGTCACCCTATAAAATGGAAACGTGTTCAATTACAACTTGGGTTGGAAATATTTTGGTCTAAGTCCACTATACTTTTATCGTAGACAGCACTATTCACAAAATTAAAAATATACCAAAGACAGGAACATGTAACACCAATATTTAAGAAATTATTATAATATACTACGACTACAACATCGTCAACACCTACAAATTTATTTCATATCAAATTTTCAATTATCAGATTAGATTATCAGAAAAATTCAAGAATTTTGCATTCAAACTAGAATTTTAAGAAAAAATATTTGTATACAGCCTATAGGAATATTTTCTCTTAAAATTAATAATAAATTAATTTGTGATTCTTTCACTGCAAAGATCAATAAGCTTGGGGGTAAGAATAACTTATTTGGGTTGAAAAGGATCTTTTTTTTTCGGCCATTCAATTTGGCAAACAATGCGCCATACATCCAGTATAGTATTAAAATATGTTGGCTTTCATTTTCCTATTGCTTTCTGGAGTATGGTAATGGAGTTTGAGTCCAAAAACGCATTTTCAGCAATTGGTCTGTGGATCTGTTTGTCAAGAATATCAGTGTTAAAGACAACGTATTTTGCTGAATACTGGAGCGAGAAAAAGATTTTAATAAAATTTTAATTATGATTCTTCTGGAAGCCTTTGACCATCCCCACTAGGCATCTTCTGATAAAAGCGAGTTGATCGGACTATTTCTTAAAATAAATAACTTTTAAGACAAACTATGATCCACTTCGTTAAATGATGCATAGAAAAGTATAAAATAACAACACATAATGTAGGGATCATAAAGATATTGGAATTGGTGCATCAGCTGTAGAAGAATTTTCACCATCTTTAAAATCTTTTCAATTCTTATATTGGGTACGTGTTGTATCCTGGTAAATACCTGATAAAGAAGTATCTTGTTTGAAGATAATTAAAAACATACCTCGTGGGCAGTTTGTTCTACTAGACATCAATTATTACATCAAACAGGAAAAAATCGTGTATTCGTATTGTTTATGTCCTCATTTCATCTCCTCCAAACTATCTACTCAAATTTACAACATATTCTTTTCTTAATAATATTGATTTCCTACATAAATCATTAGATACTCCAGAACTTAGAACATAAAAAGAGGTAAAAAGTGATTTCAAGGTAGAAAAAAAACGCAGGTACCCAGCGAGATTAGATTCGTGGATCCTGCTACTACAAACCAGATGCTATATCGACTAGACTAGATTCGCTTTGAAAATTGGCGAATTGCTAATAGACTTGAATAGAAAGCCATGCAGGAGTAGTGATTATACAAAAAGGCCTTCAACTCAGAAATCAGTGCATTGATGCTTCAGCTTTCATAACTTTATTGTGCAAGTATTTCGAATTATACTTTTGTTTCCGAAATGAGTATAACAATTTTTCGACATTTTCAGAGCCCTAACTACTAACTACAGAACCGTAAGATTTATCAAAAAAAAAGTTCAAATGCTTTGAAAAACTACATGTGTGTGTTTTATAAGATAAACGTAAGAACATTTCAATTTTTGAAAAATATCAATCAATAGCTAAAGGATAAGCTTGAACCCTGAAAATTTTAATACAAAAATTTGGAATAGATGAGTAACTGTTAGTGTTATTAAGCACACCAGATATTTTTAATCTAATCCTTTCTCTGGAACCTAGAATCGAAAAAATAATAATAGAAATAAAATAGTAGCTCTAATTAGCAATCATTATCAATCTGTGATAGTTCTTCTTTCAAGTACTGTAGACCTTAGCCTATAGTTTCCAGCTGATCAGTTCAGTTGTGATATTGATTCAGATATGTTCCTGAGTATCTATAGCGTATGTTAATTTGGATTTAACATAAATTTCGTATATTTAGACTTTTGCCGTTTTATTCAAATTGGCTTTATATAGTTGATAGTAATAATTCTGTAATTATTATTAGCGAAATTTGTAATATCTGCAATAAAAAATATCTTTTGTACTTTTGTGGTCGCCTAGAGTTCGGTTTGTGTAATAATAATGACTATATGAAAATAGATGTCTAGAGTCTAGACTATTCTTTCTCAATGAAGATCGTCCAGCAGTACATACCATGTGCATAAGACCTCGAAAGGTTGCTCTTAAACCTTTTTGTTCCTTGAGACCAGCTTATCGACCTGCAAGAATCTTCAGTAGCTTCCAAAAACAGCATACAGTTACAAGTTTTCGAAAATTAAACTGTAACTCATAACCATTCTGAAGATACCCAATCCGTTTTTTTTAATTCCTACCGCTACCTTAAGTAGGAAAGTATTGTAATCGCGTACAATTTGGGTGTACAGTTTTCAACAAATGTTTACGTTCCATAAGTTCCTGAGTCCACATACATATTTTCAGCCATTAGTCTGTCTGTGAAAAAAATGAATGATCACACGACCCGATCAGAAAATTTTTATATTCGATGGAATTCGTTTGAGAGTGGTAGATAAGTCGTATGAGAGGACACACCTAATTTTCTAAATTAGCTAGAAGGATGCTTCTGTCTTTGTGATTGAAATGCATGTTAAATCGAGCGATCCAAAAAAAGCTCATCCCAGTAGGCCATTGAAAATGAGAAAATGTTTTTACTTGATTCATCTGCAATTGCAATTATATTGATTGAAACAACACAACAAAATAGGTTAAAATATCAAAATTCATACATAGTAAACGGATTAGTTTTAGACGACATCTCATATTACAGTTTTCTGCAGCATAGCTCTTTTCGATGATTCATGTACATAAAATATGCCAAACAATATGGAATGAGATAAAAGTGTTAAAACAAAATAAAATTGTTTTGAAAAAATCTGATAAAAAAAACAATATAAATTCACATATTCCCGGTTTTTATCCTATCTAAGGATTGTTAATGAATAAAAATAACTATATAAAAATTATTCAGTTACCAACAATTTATGGCCGTAAAATAATAAGATTATCTCAATATTTGCTTAGTAATTACCAATCTGGTTTTCACAGACGGTGATGCGACGAAAGGTGTGTGTGTCATAATTTTTCTTAATATTTGCGGACGTGCAAATGCGCTTCGGTTTTGCATGGTGGTGTGTGGGTCGCTTTATCTGCAACCGGTTAGCACTTCAAGAAGTTTCGAACATACTACTAATGGTTGTAGTAAAAACGATGAGATCGTTTTTAAAGAAAAAAAATCAATGGCTCTGGCAGTTAACGCTTCATTCGAATACGTATGGCACTGTGTAGTAATATGTTCGCCATGATGTTTGCCCATACATTACATAGGTCATTGACATAATATTTTCAAGAGTTAATATTATTTAACTGATGTTTTTAAGCTGTGAAGCTTATTATATTATTTTTGTAATGTAATTCAGTTTGCCTACTTCATGAGCTGGGGATTTTTTTTTGATTTTTAGTCCTCTTAAAAATTCGACATTGAAGTATAAAAATGTGACACAACGATTAGAGGAATAAAAACATGTACATGGTCTATTCATATTTGCTTTTTGAAAGAGGTGTACTAAGAGATGGTCCAATATTAAACTTTTTGGAATACAATACCTTCTTCCCCCAGAAATTCTCCCAAATGCAGTGAAGGGATCTATACTTTCTGACAGGATTAGAGAAATGATCATTTCCTTCGGCTACATCTAAATAGGACATTTTTCAAACAATTCAACGGTTTCCTTCGTTCAGAGTTACAGTGTGTCTCTAAATTTAGGCAATTGTATTAATCATTGGAACTTTAGAATAAGTAGGTGCTATGCTATCAACAACCTTTTATGCTGTCAACTGACAGTTGATTGAAAAAACAATTTTTTCAATTGGCTGCCAGTTGACAGTTTTGGTGTCAAAAATGGCGGTCGAGAATACTCGTATAAGAATATACTAGAAAGTGCCTTATTACCAGCACATAGAGCATAGGCATTAACAGACGATGTAATATGCTGGTGTCGCACTGCTAAAACTTTGTATTCAAACTCCAAAACTACATTCACCTTTGATCAACTGGCTCCTGTCCAGAGTACTGGCATCATTTTGGAACTGATATCACAATAAGCGGGCTAGTATACTGAATCGAATTCAGGGATACACGCATTAAAATAGGGACCGAAATGGCGGTCGAGAATATCTATTTATTAGAGGGCGCTAATTTTGCCCGTATCATAATAACATATTTTGCCACTAGGTAGCGTACGCCCATTTTGAAAGATCCCAATACTTATTAATTTAATTAATTATAGGAGCAATCACTTGAAAACTGAAACATGTAGTATTTTATTTTCTTTCCTGTTGTGTACAAAGTTCAGTGACGTGATAGTAGGTACGCTTCCAAGACATGTAATATTCAGTGTCGACCACGAAGTTTCCGGCTTGCACAACTAACATGAGATAAGATAAATGTGTAATTGTGGTTTTCTTGTTCTCGCGTAAGGTGTTTCACTGATTGTGTGTCATTAGAATCAACTAGCTACTATTAGTTACAAGTTGCAATTTACATTACAATTGTATACCATTTTATACATCAGAACTGTTTAACATTAAAGTACGTTTATTATTCTCAATAAAAAACAAGATGAAAGTGGCATCTTGTGTTTCATTTTTTCCTTAGCAATACCACAGCGATTATTTGGACGATTTCTATTTTTTAAGAAACTGATATTTTTGTCAACAATAATTGTTTTGCATATTAAATAATGAATGACATGAAAAATGACATTATTCTCTCGTATAAAAGTTCCGTTAGTATAAATTAGAAATAATTTTTGAAATGCCTCAATGATAAAAGATAGAAGATGTCAAAACCTAGCATCTGTACGTCTCGTAAAATATTTAACAATACTCAAAAATTCTGAACTTGAAGTATTCTACTCGAAAAAGTAGTTTTTGGTAAAAAACATAAAATAGGCATAAATATATCATGTATTTCATTTTTGAAGTGGTAATGGAAAGTACAGGATGATATTTTTGACCGACGAACCAAGCGGATGAGGTATACAATTCGACTGTACGTCTGCATGTTTTTTCTCTAAATAAACAAAGTTGATCACCGTGCCTTCTAGAAAACAAAAAATGGTATGATAATTTTTAAAACGATAAAGCTTCCTAATTTCTGCTTGATTTTCAGCCAAAAAAAAAACAAAAATGGTAAAAATATGATTTTCTTATTTCGGAAACTAGTAGAGTTATTAAATTTTTATGATTTAAAAAACCATCAAATTGCTCTAAACGCTATACAAAACATATCTACTATTCTGTTCTGTAAACAAATTGAGCTGTTGTGATTTCCAATTTGCTGACGCAGTTGTGATATAGAGGATTTGTCATGTTATTGATCTTATCCTGATTACGTTGTTAAATGGGTAGCAGAAATTAAATCTTGTATTAAATATTCTAAACAATAGAAGCATTCATTGTGATTCATAAAGAATTGTCACCAAGCTGAAACATATTATAGATACGTAGTGAATAAAACATCAAGTGTGCACTTTTTCACGAAAACAAGTAGATAATATGCGGAAATAGTTGAGTTACTGTTCCTACGATATTTTCAAAAAACAATGTGATAATTATATTAGATTAAAATGAAAAGTATTTTTCTAGTAAAAACTAGCCCTATGTTCTTTATGCGTCATAAACTGAAACTTTCTCCCCTTAAAGATAAAAGCATAAAATCAATGTCCCCTGTGAGAGAGTGAATGTGGGAAGCTAAATTTACTTATATCATTGATCCAACTGTAGCCTTGAACTCGAATATCTGCTGAAGATTGTGGGACTGAAACAGGGATGGCATACAAATAGAAATTCTTCATCCACTTCTTTCGATTCGATCTCAAGCAAGAATTAACTGAAACCGAACTGACATTTTTTAGGTAAATTTCATATGGAAATTTAACTATTGCGATCGTTGGCACTTTCGAATTTCGAAAACAATATATATGTCAATAAAGAAGTCCAAAATTTTTTTTCATGTTATGGGCATAGTCGATCTAGTAGTTTCAAAATGGCGGCCGAGCAAACTTAAAAAAATTTCAAAATACCTAGCCGTTGATTAAATTCCAGCAAAAATATTCTTTGTTATAGATATGATCTATTCCTACAACTTTTGTTTGAAACATTTTCCCTAAATGTGATATAAAAATTATAAAAATTATAAACCGTGAAATTTACCTATCTGCTGAACCATCGGGATTTTGTAGTCTTTATGCGTTGACACATACTTCATAGGCGTTTAATTTGCCCATACAAAACCATGTACAAAGCATGAATCTAGCGATTCTGTAATGATTTTGACCGATTCCCCAAAAAGAGTATTGATTGTATGATTGCTTTCTTCATGTTTGTTCGTGCACTTTGCATAGAGACTTGCACCATTTTTGATGATTATTTTTTAATAAGAAAAGGAGTGCCCATGTGCCTCCTTTCTCTAAATGGAATGGGTGGGGAAACCTTTGACGAAAATTCAAATTCTGGCAGGAATAAAGAAGAGATCATTAATTTTAGGGTTTTTGATTTAAAATACTAGCAAAGTCCAAGATACTTGCCTCTATAGTTTGAAATCACTGAACGTGAACGTAATAGTAAACCAGCAAAAAATCTAGTCTATTCTTTATTAGATGATGAACTGAAAAATACAAAATTATATTTATTGGTACTGGTATTTGAAATTGGTGTCAAAACTCGTTCCTAATTTTCGTGAAAAAAAAAATATTAATACATGTTCAGAAATAGAACGTTTATCCAAGATACAGCATCTGAAATCGATCAGGAAATAAGCAAGTTTAGTCTTTTGGGTATTTTCTTCCATTAAAATGTATCGAGTTTTGGATAACTGTATTCAAGTATACAAAACACTGGTGCCAAATCCATCTGTCTGGATATGAAATGCATAAAAATTTAATCAACAACCCTGCTTCTGGTTTTGTTTCTTTTTCATTGCTTTTGAATCTTGCTTTGAATAAATTCCATTACTATTTTATGCTGTTTTCCTTTCGCAGAAGCAAATGTCAGTTGAGTGGTATTCATGGTGATTAAATGGCGTCATTAATTATTTATGGTATGGTATGAAATGCAACAAGATCGTCTATAAGGCACGTTGACATTACGCTTAGGCTGGTTTTCAAAGCACCGCAAGTTATTAAAACGTATGTAGGTCAGGTATAGAAAAAAAACGTACCAAAAAGAAAGAGTGTTGAGATCTATAACATATATTTTTATCGTAATGCTGGAACTTGTGGTATTGATCTTTTGTCATTTACAGTGAATTATATCCGTACACGCTGAACAGTACAATAACCTCTTATCTTGATGTATATATCAGATGAGAAATTGAACCTCAGTAATGGGAAATTAATTATTGATTTAATGAGTAAAGTAATGTATACTCTTGGTTATCTAGAATCTAGACAAATAAAATAGTTTTGAACGTTACTATTGAATATTTTAATTTTTATGAATATTTTTTCTCTGTTGCTGGTAATTTAGAATTACATATTATTTATAATGAGAAAATAAATGTTATGTCACTCATTTTATCATTATCATTAGTGTAAGCTTTGCAAGTGTTTACACTGACTAATGGACTTAGCAGTCTAAAGTAGATGTTATGATTCCCTAATATAGAACTTTATTCTTGGGTTCATTTTGAGAAAAAAACTTCTTATGAACGTATGTCCTAGAGTCATAAAGGTCTTAACTTTTGAATTAGAGTTCTAAAGTTTTGAATAAAATGTCTTTATTTTATTTTACTTTGATATGACCCTAGATATTTTTGTGAAACGTAGAACGAATCTTCTCTGCATGAAATGGTATGTTGTGCTGTACAGCATAATTTTTATCACGCCAGTGGCGTTAATGCGGGATTTACACTGAATCATTTTAAAGGGAATTGTAATACGCAACTGCAGCAAATCTTGTCTTTTGATTTTCTTGTTTGACGTACCTACGGTTTTTGCATAAAAAAAATATTCGTTTGCACCTCGCCACGAGAAAAAATAATTTTTGTAACTGAACAAAAATTTATTTAAGTGAAAAAACAGTAAAATAATGGAGTTCAAGTAATCTAAAATCTAAATACATTTTGAAATACTATACCAAAGTTATTATAAAAATGATTTGCTATAAACTTGAAATATTAGCATGTTTTTGATACATCATGTAATATGCAATTAAAAAAATTCAATTGTTCTAGCTATCGAATTTGACGAGAAGCGTCTATTTCGCTTTTTCTGAATCTGAGTTATTCTTAAGAAACTTGACAACAATGTATCTTTAGGGTCGAAGACCCCGCGCCGAAGATCCATTCATTGTTTGGAAACAAGGATGTCTGTGTGTTGACAATAATTACAAATGTATTTTGTATGACTCATATTTACTGTCTTTGACTTATGAATTTAAATGTGATTATTGGGAGGATTATTAAAATCATATTTGAATTAATTGACGCAAGCAACAACGGTTTACATCTATTATTTTTCCTCTCCAACTAGATTTACTAGAATCATTTTTTCCCATAAGATAATTTAAAGCTTTAACAGAAAAAAATCTTTAATGAAGTTGAGCTATGAAAGTTATGTTTTTTTCTTGCCTCAAATCCTGCTAATGATATTTAACTGGACAGCTTTACTTCTCTTTCATTTTAATTGCAAAAGTTAATTAAACCAACAACAATAAATCTGGCGATAAAAACTCGGTTGTTTATAATACGTAATTACATCGGTATATACATATATTGAAATATTTGTTCGAACCCAATACAGATTAAATTCCTTGCTGTAATTATTAACGTAATGGCCCATCTAAATGACTAGTGTTGACATACAAGAGAATAGTCAGCAAAGTTATCAAATAGTAATTAGTAATAAACTAATTGTAGCTATTTTTTGTAAGTGTAGGACAGCTGCACGGATTTTCATACTGTCAGGGCCAATATTCCCGCCGATGCATTATATCTGGAAGAATGAAATAAAACCAGCAGTATGAGTGAGTTTGTCTCTCGAGGTCCAAACCATGAACTTCCTAGTAAATTTACACTTTTGTAGAAAACATCATCTGATAATACACTGAAAAGTACAAAATAATATATAATATATACTATCGCTTCCTCGTGTAGAATAAGAAATTTACTTAGCAAATTAGCGAGCGATTCTTGGCTATTCCAGGACATTTATGAGCACTTTAATCGGGGTGATGAGGTCACTAGTTGAATACCCAATTTAAGTTTGTGACCTTTCTATCCCAACTGGCACATTCGAAGCTATTAGGTAATTGTTTTATTTTCGTTTGGACTAAATTCTACTAGAGGCTTGGACGCTATCATGACTAGTACATGGCAGAAATGTATTAGCACAATTAGCACTGAGGGAGGGTTTATTCAAAAAGGAAAATTTATCATTCTTTTGTAAAAATAACCCAACAAACATGATGCAACCGATCAACCGATATTTTGTTATTATCCCACCTAAATCGTTCTAGATAATGTAAACAAATAATATTAATGTGTATTTGATAGTCAATAATATGCAGTTTCCTTTGTTATTTTATTTCTATGTTCCTGTTGCAGATAGTTCGTGATGACGGACACTAATCAGGCGGAGCTGCCGCCACAAACAAATGGCTATTCGAATGAGGGCGGTGCCGTACAGACAGACGACGAGGATGCCGCTGAGAAGGCAAAGATGCGCCCCGTTGACATTGACGCCGATGTCAGAGAAATGGAGAGACGAAAACGTGTCGAACTTATAATGGGCAGCAAGCTTTTCAGAGAGGAATTGGAACGAATCATCGAGACACAATTGAAGGACGGCACCGGCCCAAGTGGTCTTCTACAACAAATTTCAGACATGGTGGGCGTTAGCAAGCAATCCGGCAACGTGTTCAAGAGCTCCAGCAGCTGTGTCATTCCAATTAATGATATCAGGGGTGTTGAGGCAATGGGATATGCAAAGGGTGAAAAAATTCTAAGGTGAATACTTAATTGCATGTCAAAATTACTGACTCATATATGTCATAATGAAGGCTTATGTTAGAAACCTTTCCTTGTGCCTTCTCGGGGAGTTTCGAGGGGATGATTAGTTTTCCTTATATTGTTTATTGTCACTAACTTAGGTAAATTTGGCGCGTTTCAATCTTAAATTAGTTTTTCTTAGTACCATTTATTAACAATCCTCTTTTAGAATATTCCCTTAATGTTTAAGGCAAAAAACCGACCTGCAGTGCATTAAGAAAATAGCAAATATCTGCCAAACAGCTCATTTTATCCAGTTCAAATAAGTGCACCTTTTCGTTAGTCAAAGATCTGGGGAAGCCATTTTTACTATTTACATACAGCGTCTTGCAACCTTGCAATAATTTGGGATCCTTAACCTATATACCGGACATCTACTCCGTCCCTGTCCTCTCCATAGCAAAACTATACGTTCTAAGAATCCTTGGAATTTCATCCAGAATAATAGACTTTTCGGTAATTTAAAAACAAAAAACGATTTTAAATCACATTTTCTTGTGATCAAATTATATTATTATAATCTTGTATTGATAATTTAATTAATCATATTTGGCATTAATTCAAAAATGCTTTAGTATTGGAACTGAAGTGCATCGATACTTTAAGCATAACAATAATTTTCAAGGCCTGTAAAAAAATTCTACCTATATATCCGCGGTATACCGTGCACACGTCCAAATTCAACGTCCTGCCTACAGAAAAGATCCAAATGGAATAGCCCTAAAATAACAGACTCCGTATTAGTCTCCTACCTACCCAACTCATGATTGTAACTATACAGAGGAACTGCTACTTATACTTACATTAGGTGTTTTAAAAATCTTACAATTTGGGTATACCCACAATCCCGATTCTATAATGTTATTATACTGTTTATTTACAGATGTAAATTAGCCTGCCTCTTCCGTCTCATCGACCTGCTCGGCTGGTCTCAAAGCTCTGGTACACTGATAACTGCCCGCCTGAACCAAGACGATGAACAATTCCTTGTCAACCCTTATGGCATGTTATTTCATGAAGTAACCGCTTCGAGTTTTGTCAAAGTTGATATGCGTGGCACTGTACTCGAACAAGGTACGACCAATTTCACCGTAAATGTTGCCGCATTCTCTCTACATGCAGCTGTTCACTCTGCCAGGCCGGATATCAGGTGTATTGTGCATGTGCACACACCTGCTGTAATTGGAATATCTGCAATGAAACAAGGTTTATTGCCATTGAGTAGGGAGTCTGTTGTTATTGGTGAGTATAACTATTGGTGATCGGAATCTCAAAATATAAAAAATGTTGTGTTTTCGTTCAGGTGATGTGAGCACACATGCTTACCTGGGTGGACTTCTAGATCCCGAAGAAAAAGACAAGCTGGCAAGAAACTTGGGACCCAACAATAAAGTACTATTGTTAAGTAATCAAGGTGCTCTTTGCCTTGGTGAGACAATAGAAGAGGCATTCTTTAATGCCCGCAACACCGTCCTAGCATCTGAAACACAGCTCAAGCTTCTCCCCATAGGTGTAGATAATTTAATTTTGATCAATGATGAAATCAAAAAGAAATTGTACGATGCTGCTCATAAACCCCCAGAAAGTACACCAAGGTAATTAACTGGCTCTATTTCGAATGATTTTCTATTTAATAGTATGTTATTTTTAATGTGTAGACCTGATCAACCCTCAATTCTGGAAGAGAAAGTGGAACGAAAATGGCGTGTAGGCGGTGTTGAGTTTGAAGCATTGATGCGTATGTTGGACAATGCTGGCTTCCGTACAGGTTACATTTATAGGCATCCATTGATCAAAGGTGAACCCCCCAAACCCAGGAATGATGTTGAAGTACCCCCGGCAGTGTCTTCTCTTGGATATTTGTTGGAAGAAGAGGAACTGTACAGGCAAGGGTAAGTAGTGCTGCATTTTTTTAATCTCCTTGAACGGAGGAGGTAATCAATTCTTTTATGTTCGTACGTGAACTTCGTATAGTAAACGTACTCCAACAAATTTCCCAAAAAAGGGCGGCGAGGATATTTGTCTTCCAAATCCGAAAATTTTAGACAGAAAAATTAAAGAACAGACCATATCCAGCAATATTTAAATTGGTGCCAAAAGTCTTATATCTATCTATAATCTATAACTTCACAATTCCGAAACTACCAGCACCAACTAATAAATTCAATTCTAGTTTTTGTCTAAAAGTTTTCTTAAGATAGAAAAACGTGAGGTTTATGACTCAAAATTGCTAGAAAATGTGTTTTAAATAATCAATTAAAGTATTAACAAATTAATTTTCCGTTGTATTGTTCTATTAATCCACTTGATAAAAGAGACGGGAACTAATTGATACCTTGCGGTGGTGTTATTTTCTTTTCTTTTCTACATACAGGGCTATTTGATCGTATCCTCATTAGAATTTATAATTCTGTTTTTTCTTATAAAGAAATATTCAATATCATGGTTCATTAGCGGTCTTTCTTTAATGCAGAAATTGTTTCTTTTTGTTCGTCTTCTCTGTTTTATTTATTGAACTATTAAATACATTGAGTATTTTACTTAACATGTTCTTCTAATGTCCTCGCCTTTCTTCATGTCAAGAAACCTTTTTTTCTTTCATTTCAGTCGTTTCTAAAATTATTTTTGTATTGATGTATCTGGTCTGGTTTCTGCAGTGTATGTTAATGACTTTTGAATGACCTTGGTTTCTAACCTCCGCCATAATGGCACCATATTCTGATATGGCTATGCCTACAATTCAATATTCCTCATATGTTGTACAATTTCTTCTCATGTTGTCTGGTTTCGTAAGGTCGTAAATCGCGTCATTGCTGTAGATACCTTCATTTTCAATCGTTTTGCAGTTTTGTTAAATCTGAGTAATACTCTCTGAGAATCATCTTATGTATTATATTATTTCGTTCATAACTATATTAAGTAATAATTAGTATTTAAAAGAATTCCTTTGATAGTTTTCAATGATTTTTTGTAATGCCAAAATACAGCTTTAATCTATTGCATAATATGTGTACTTATCTGTTCTTCCACTTGATAGAACGTCTTTTCCAGATCGATAAACAGATGAAATCAGTCTTTATCACTCAGTTGACTTTTCACATACTGCATTTGTACAAGATATACCAGAATAAAATCTTCATTATCTTCTTTTTTATTGTTACGTTTAAGAGAGCCCAGCAATGATTTACCCAGTCAAATGAGCATCTAAGAGAAATGCTATAGAAATTATGAATCTGAAACTATTATGTATTATAAATTTACATCATTTTTACATTAAAATTCAATCATTATTTATCAATAAATCGTAATTATGATAACAAACAAGTCCATTTGACGCAGCTTGATACATCTGAATTGCAACGACGCTGAATGCACCTGGTCTTTTATGACTCCCCAGAATTACTATTGAATAAAATCTTCGGTGTAGTTGACAAGTCATGATTTTTACATTATTCTAAAACTTGTTTCTTCTGTTTTCTCTATGCTTTTTTTGAGAATCTTCGTAGATTTTTGCACCAATATAAACAAATAGCTTATGCTAAAGATGTCTTTTTTGTGAAATTTAGCTCAAGATTGTCGATGAAAGCTATAAAGCTTCAAGAATAACCTCTCGAATAACTATCGGGATGGTACATTATTGGGTTTCCTGCCGAGCTACCTTAATTGGGAAAGAATGTTTTATGTGGAAGAAATTTTTGTACTTAAACATTTTTTTTGTAGAAGTAAACAATCGACCAAATACGCAAGAACTGTATACCTATTACGGTTCAAAAGATATTTCCGTTATTAAAACCACCTTTAATTTTCAATTTTATTAATCTTATTTTTTTAAAATTTCATTTGTCTGCCTATTGCGGCTTAAGAGATTCAGCGATTGCTAAGGTTGAGCAAAAAACTCTTGATTTTGTTCTATTTTTATTATTTGTTGTTACAATTGCCCTCAAACCATTTTATTTTTACAGAATTATGATTGTTATTTTGCAGGTTATGGAGGAAGATGGAAGGTGGCAAGAAAGGAAATGATCGCAGTCGTTGGTTAAATTCTCCAAATACCTATCAGAAAGTAGAGATACTTGAAACAGGAACACCGGACCCGAAAAAGATTACTAAGGTAGAAATTATCAGATTTGAAGATAAAAATTAATCTTATCACATAGATTATCTACAATTTAAAATATTACATTCCTAAAATAGTCAAATAATATATTTACTGCCTTTTTATCATTTTCATATTTTAAAAATCTTTCTGTAACACAAGTGTTGCTTTACTCTGTGCCATAAAATAGATATTTTAGTATTGATGCACAAATATAATTCATAATATACATTCATAACAATTAGGTGCATGCTTACTATTAAGAAAATTTTAATAGCTTTATGCTAGTCCATTTTAAGCAGCTGTTTTATTTTTATTAAGTTGAAAAAGAATATTCACTTATTTTTTTAAATTATTTGTCTTGAATTTCGCCGTGCAATATATAAGTCATACCATGTTGAGTGGTTTGTTGAATAAATTTATATAATATAATATATATAAAAAATTTCAAGATTATCTCTTATGATAAGAACTGATTTATTAGTTTTTACTATCAATCAAAGTCTGATATGGATACTAATTTCAAGGTTCATAACGAAATTAATTTTCTAACCACCCCCTTATTAAATCATCTCCAGATTACAAGGTTCATTCAAAAAATAGGTTTATTTTTTATTTATATATATATTTCTATTGTTATTGTTTGAAAGTAAATTTAAAAAATATCAATATATCTTGGGAACTGTTTTAAATATCAGGGCTGTTTTATCGTCGGTTCATAGCCTGTCGGAAGCTCGCGCATTCTGGGTTTGGTATTAAGGAAATTGGAATGCGTGTGCGATCAGCCCTGTAATATAATTGCAGATTAGTGGGAACCGAATACCTTATTATTATCTCATAATTTTACAGATTGATTTTCACCTGATATTGTTCTTTACTGTCTGAATGTTATTTAGTAAATTACATTTACTATTATTAATTGATATATATTATCAGTAATTATTCTAAGTGAAAAATAAATTGCGCCAATGTAATTCTATAAATTATTACCTATTAGCTACTTTGTTAAATATACTCTAATTTTTATTGATGATACTCATTGCGAAAAGTAATAATTGTATTCGTTTTGATTGCCATGCTTAGCTTTAGCAATAAATGACAGTGAAAAAGTATTAATTTGTATTAATTTCAACCTCACATCCATATCATCTTTTTGCTTGTGGGGAAAAAATGAAAATATTTGCCCAATTCCAAGTAGTGGCAAAACCAGTACATTAGAATGTTCTTTGGATAGTTTGGGAATTTATATTTACACCTCTTGAGAGTTAACGAAAGATAATTTTCGAATGAAAAAAACTTCCGAAGAGGTACATTTCTGTGTATGTTGCTTTTGCTACTACCTCATAATTGGCTTATTTTTGTAATTTTAATAACTACTTAATACATTTCGATCTATTACTAACAGAACTAATGTGCTGGTTTTGTCTTTCCAGTGGGTAGCTGATGGATCTCCCAGTCATTCAAGTACGCCAGTGAAAATTGATTCAGCTCTCCAATTTGTACCTAAAGGTACCAACCCGAAAGAATTCAAACAGAAACAACAGATGGTAAGTATGTCTATGAAAAAATAAAATATGATAAGGAGTCAAATGAATTTGAATTACTAATAAATTATACTGGGGTAGTTGGCTCTTGACCATGTCCAGAGACAAAAAAAAGTCGAAATCAGAACTATTATGTATAAGAGCGTTCGAGCAGCAGATCAAACCAATCCCCAAAAATACGTATTTCAAATTTGGTCTTCTAAAAATAGAAGTGCTCATGTTCACAACCCTAAAAAAACTTTTTATCAGATTTAAATAATAGTTGGAAGTCAATGATGCGCCATTGATACTGATCCAAGGCATCTAGAGAGATGATAGGAAACTTGCCTATATTTTTTTAATTACATTAATATGTTTGTTTATGAATAAAAACACCCTATACCAAATATAAGTCCTTAAATCGCAGTACTTATTTTTGAAAAAAATATTAGTTGAACTAGGCCAAACGCGCTGGAGCTGCTGTGGCGTCACTTCTTGCATCCAGATGAGTCGAGCCGCCGCAGCCATGCTATTTGCCATTGTGCAGTCATGTCGTTCGGCAAGCAAGGTCTGACGTCAACCATTGGCAGCGCGCTTAAAGCGGAGTTCAAAATAACGACATTTAAAACCCTTATATTTCAGTTGAAGATTTTTTCGACTTTCTTCCTTGATTACGGAGTTTTTGATGATAATAATTTGCGATTTTTTTTGTTGGCAAGTTCCCTATTATTCTTAGTTGTCCTACTACTAATGTTTGATGTAGCAAGCTATGTTGTGTTGTCAAATGATCTGCAATATTTATGAATGTAATTTGAAATTGATCAACTATACAGAGTCAGAGTGATTGGCATAAAACAATGCAAATCTTTACACATACATCCAAACAAAATATACTAAGGGCCGATTTCATAATGAATTCCTAATGGGAGATTAGATAATTCTTGTGCAACTCATATCTTTTTGACAGAATAAAAATAGTGCATTTTATAATAACTTTTATAACGTGCCACCTTATCTTCCGTATTTTTAAAGTAACTTCGAATTATATGTTCAATCAAGATTATAAACTTTTTTAATGTGGGATTAAAATTAATAGGCGATTAAATTTGATTATGAAATCGGCCCTAATTATGAGTTTAGATTAAAAATGAAGACCGTGGGGAGGTTTGTGGTTACGAGGCTTTTACTGCCCGAATTCGAAGTTGAGCAGCGCATAGCGCGGCCAGTATTTGGACGAGTGACCGGTCATTAGCCCTGGGTACTTGTTCAGTTTCTGGCCGCGGAATACTTTTCCGTGCTTCGGAGGGGAACATCCGTTGGTCCCCCTAGGCATCGTTACCAACTAAATCAAACAGGCCTAAAGATGCACTCGACGAGGAACATTCTAGGACTTCTCGGGAATTAACGTCATGCGATATTTTTTAAAATTATGAAGTCTTTATTTACGACTAATATATAAGTTTTATACTTGTGGTTTTAGCAGTATAATACCATTCTCTTAAGGAATAATGAAGAGTGATTAATAGTCCCTCTTGCACGCCAATCACAATTTCTCGAATTAATAAACAAACTCTAAAGTGTCAGCGTTTGAACACCTCCAGAAATCGTTAACGTTATTGACTCGTAGTATAATCCTCTATTAAATTTTGAATTCTTATCAAATTTTGTTTAATATTACTCCAAGGAAAAGATTATTGAGTATTCAGATTGAAGATATGACATTAGGATAGAAAATATGTAAGAGTAAACTTCATTATAGGGATGTCTAGAAAAATATGTTCTCTCTAGATTTATATGTTCTAATCTTGACAGTTATTGAAGATAAAATTTTTTAATCGTAATACATTAACATAAATAGTCCAACCAAATAACATGATGAAGTTGCAAGAAAAATAAGTAGTTTTGGTGTTTGTGTTTTGTAGAAATAATTTAAAGGCTTTCTAGTTACAGCTCTAGGAAAGTGCCCGACTATTACCGGTATATTTTGAAAGATCTGAATATGAGTGAACGTTAAACGACTCTGATGACTATTAGTTGGGGCATTAAAAAATACAAAATAATATTTATTCTGTTGATGCAGGTACTTTTGAAGTTGCTGCCGAAACCTTCTGTCTACATATAAGTACACAACTTCAAAATTACCAGTACCAGTGGAGTAAATATTATTTTGTATTTTTCATTGCAAAAACTAACAAAGTTGGTCATAGTTTTTCTAAAAAAACAATTTATAAATTATCTCTGATAGCGTCGTCAACTACCCCATTTTCATTCAATACATTCGTAAAGCGTTCATGCTATTATAAAACTCTTGTTCATTTAGATCAAAGATTACCGCCGTGCTGACAAAATATCAGCAGGACCACAATCGCACATCCTCGAAGGTGTGACATGGGAGGAGGCTAGGAAGATGCAAGACGCCGCCGCTACTCAAGCTGGTGATCAGGTGGTGCTGATGGGTGCTGCCTCTAAAGGTATTATTCAGCGCGGTCATCAGCATAATGCGGCAGTATACAAGTCGGCATATGCGAAGAATCCATTTGATTGTGTGACGGATGAGGAATTGGATGAGTACAAGAAAGTGGTGGAGAAGAAAACTCGAGGAGAATGTAAGTACCGGTAGTTACTAAATTACCCAAATATATCTTAACATTTCAGTAGGAATCCACGATACAGATGCTAGGGTATAAATCAGAAATCAAAACGTTTTCAATACATTCAAGATTCCTACGAATAGTCTGTAAGGAAAATTATCCTCCGCGATTTTTTCTCAGGGTTTTACAATAAAAAGTAACACCCCTTTACAGACAGCAACAAAAAATATTAAAACAATTTTATGAAATCTTTATGTATGGTTCTAAAAACTTGCGGAAAATTCATGAAAATCTGATGAAAAATAAAAGTGTTATCAAATATCAAACTTGGTGAAAATTTTAGGGTGGCGGAATTTTGTGCTAGGGAGTGTAGACAATCAAACATTTAAAACGGCAAATTTAATGAAGAGACCCTATAGGTATATCCGGCAATGTTTGAAATGGACGTATCCTAAAAAATTCTACGGTTTCCCAGTTACACCACTGGTAAAGTCTACAATATCTGTGTTACCGCTGTTTTGAAATTAACATTTAATGTTCTTGATATCTAATGACACAATAAAAAATGTGAAATAAAACTTTGTTACAAAAATAAAGTACCTTTGAATGGTTAATGAACAAAGTCAATTTAGTAGTTTTAAAATGGTGGCTGTCAAACATGTAAAAATAAAAATGCATGAAATTGCTCAAAATTGAAAAGAACTTTCCACTCGTACTTGCCGTTCTTTTTTCTTCTGTCAGAGAACTTACTGGAATGTTTATAGTGGGGTGTCGCACCTTTACTTCTGGTTTGCTTTGATGTGAATTGAATGCAACGAATTGTATTTATTTTCAGATGACACAGATTACAGCGAATCAGAAGGCCTTTCATCAGCTGCCATTAACAAACGTATGGATGGTATGCACATTAGATCCCCAACATCTGTTACCAGTGAAACAGAAGAGGAGAGCCGAGATGGTGAGTAGATAGTTTTATTGAATAGCTCACTCGATCATTGCTTGTTGTTCAAAACTCATTTATTAAATTGTATAAAGTCCTTTTCGCTAGTGTCTTCATATACCATAATACAACACTATTCCAGAACCTCAAATTCTACGAATAGAGACGAAAACTGCACCGAGACCGAGTCAACCAGAAGTAGTTCTTAGCGATGGTGAGTAGAGTATCCCTAAAAACGAATTTTTATTGTGGTTTTAGTGTGTAGTTGAGGCATCATAAAATATATTATTCGATCTGACTCATTTCATTGTATCAGTGCATTATTATCGAAAATGATGGACTAGGGGTAAGTCTGCATTGAATCATGTTATCATGTCCATTTCAAGGTACCCATTCAATAGGCTTGAAAGGTAGTGACCGGCCTTAACAGTTTATGTTATTTATATGCATAATGAGATTTCTAGTAGGACAAATTTGAATAAATACCTTTCTCACATTTTAAAAGAGTCTAAAGAATACTAGAACTATTTTAGATATTCTGCTGCATAAAAATATTTAGAGACTATTTAGAAAACACAATATGGCCGGTCAGCCTGAATGAGCGTTTATAGTGAAAAAAAATAATAGTAATTCTTCATTGTCCATAACATTTTTGATAAGATATGCATTTGGTAGGTTAGAAATGGGATTTGCATGTTGAATTTTATCTATTATTTTATATTATTTAGATATTATGATTATGTTTTTTCTTATAGTAAAATGTATTTGAGGTTACGTCTGATGAACAATTATTGAATACAGAATACAGGCTGTCCCATCGGACGTGGGCCAACATGGCTATCTTTGTTAATTGTAGACATAGAGAGTCGGTTAAATGGGGAAAGTAGTGCAGAATTTTGAGCTCATTAATATACCACCGTGGAAACAAACGAATTCCGACTAGTTCAGAAGTTATCGAAAAAAAATCGAAAATCTATTTCGAAATATTACTTTATGTAACTTTGTTCTTTTTAGATTTATCAAAAAAACTGTTTTAACACTTTTTTGTCAACTTTTTATGTTATTTCGAACAGCGTACTTTTTAGTTATTTCCGAGAAAAATAATCTAGCTTCAGTTTTAGGTAAATTTCTTATAGAAATATACCTATTGCGATCGTTCACACTTTTGAATTTCGAAAAAATTTCAACGGCATGTTGTTATATGTCTATAAGTTAGTCCAAAAAAACATTTGGTTCAAAAGTTTATATATATATATATATATATATATATATATATGGGATATTACGAAATTTGTTAACACGACAGAGGTCGCAGTTTTGAAGGTATCAAGTTCAAATTTGCTACAAAAATCAATCTCTCAAATATCTCGGTCGAGTTCGTTATTGGGCAATATCGGGTAAGTAGTTTCAAAATGGCGACCTTTCAAACATTTACAAAAATTATCAAAAAAGAGCCGTAGTGTAAATTTTATTAAAGATAATTTTAGGTTATAGATATAATCAGTACCTACAACTTTTGTTCAAAGAAATTTTTCATAAAATACACAGAAAAAAAATAAAATTTAATAAAGAAAAATAACAAATATTGATAAAACATGAACACTCAATATAAATTTGATGTAATTGTACATTTTATGGAGATCTTAATATAGACCCTGATTAAAAAAATATATAGCATATTTATTGAAAAGAAATAGGCGAAAAAAAAAATCTGCCTTGAAGTGGACTCGAACCCTGTCTGCTTTATATTCAACAGCCAAAACAAAAACCTCTAACCGCAAGGCTATGACACATACGACAATTTTTTGTAATAACATGTAGGTATATCAATGAAAAGGTTGTTAAAATTTCAATTCAATGAATTTTGAAAAATTTACCTTTCCGCTGACTACAGGCCATCGGGATTTTTTCTAATGGGCGCCATATTGGATTTTCCATATTTGAATTGAGCGTTTTTTTTTGATTAATTTGATATGTAATATGAGGCATTTGCCACATTCGTATACTAGCTTATAAGAAAATTATTCCTTAAAATTGATTTACATCATTTACTTATTTAATCGTGTGCTTTGGAAAAATAAAAACATTTTACAGTCAAATCAGTCAGTCATCTGCGTTTTCCGAAGTGAGTTATTGTGTTTGCACTGATTCAGAATGGTTGAAGAACTTTCTGTCCGCGAAAAGTATGATTTTTGAAGTTATACTTCTTTGGGCTCGTTGGGATGGGAAGTTGGTCGAGAAACCGCGTTACGCTAAAAGTGATAAGAATCGTCGATACTTTTTTGTACGTTCTGGCTTTTAGAGAATTTTTTTATAATTAAATTATATATAAAATTTCTATATTAATTACTGAATCTTTTTTTTGAAGTAGTTATTGTTTTGAGCATCCTGTCTGTCTGACGGTGAACACTATATCTCGAAAAATACTTGACCGATCGACACCAAACTTGGTACACAAATACGTAAGGGCAATACCTCCTATGGGATTGATTTTCAGCTGCCTGTATGTCTGTGTGTGATTACAAGATTGTTTTCTTCGGTACTTTTCCTCTCTATGCTTGCAGAACTACAACTTTTCCAACTGTAATTCCGAAAGCATCAATTTAACTTCAGAAGATATCAAATGTAATTCAGAATAATCAAATGCATTTCATATTAGTCAATTGTAATTCAGAATTCGTCAAATGTTTTTCATATTAGTGCATTGTAATTCAGTACTCGTCAAATTTAATTCAAAACTTATCAAATGTAAATTAGAACGTATCAAATGTATTTCAGAACATACGAGTATCAAATATAAATCGGAAAGCATTAGACGGGTAATTTGGAACATATGTATCAAATCACAGGTAATCGTGTTTATTATTTTTGTCAATCATATTTGTGCATTGTTTTTGATTGTAAAAAGCAGCTATACACTTACCAATTTGCCAAAATGAACTGTTCTGATTCAGAATGGTTGAAGAACTTTCTGTCCGCGAAAAGTATGATTTTTGAAGTTATACTTCTTTGGGCTCGTTGGGATGGGAAGTTGGTCGAGAAACCGCGTTACGCTAAAAGTGATAAGAATCGTCGATACTTTTTTGTACGTTCTGGCTTTTAGAGAATTTTTTTATAATTAAATTATATATAAAATTTCTATATTAATTACTGAATCTTTTTTTTGAAGTAGTTATTGTTTTGAGCATCCTGTCTGTCTGACGGTGAACACTATATCTCGAAAAATACTTGACCGATCGACACCAAACTTGGTACACAAATACGTAAGGGCAATACCTCCTATGGGATTGATTTTCAGCTGCCTGTATGTCTGTGTGTGATTACAAGATTGTTTTCTTCGGTACTTTTCCTCTCTATGCTTGCAGAACTACAACTTTTCCAACTGTAATTCCGAAAGCATCAATTTAACTTCAGAAGATATCAAATGTAATTCAGAATAATCAAATGCATTTCATATTAGTCAATTGTAATTCAGAATTCGTCAAATGTTTTTCATATTAGTGCATTGTAATTCAGTACTCGTCAAATTTAATTCAAAACTTATCAAATGTAAATTAGAACGTATCAAATGTATTTCAGAACATACGAGTATCAAATATAAATCGGAAAGCATTAGACGGGTAATTTGGAACATATGTATCAAATCACAGGTAATCGTGTTTATTATTTTTGTCAATCATATTTGTGCATTGTTTTTGATTGTAAAAAGCAGCTATACACTTACCAATTTGCCAAAATGAACTGTTCTGAAATACATTTGATACGTTCTAATTTACATTTGATAAGTTCTGAATTAAATGTGACGAGTTCTGAATTACAATGCACTAATATGAAAAACATTTTACGAATTCTGAATTACAATTGACTAATATGAAATGCATTTGACGCTTTCTAAAATTGAATTGATTATTCTGAATTACATTTGATATCTTCTGAAGTTAAATTGATGCTTTCTGAATTACAAATGGAAAAGGTGTAGTACTGAATCTTTAAAACAAATTACAAATAATGTTAAACAAATTTGACATCGCTTCTTGATACTTCTCGTCGCTTTCCTCAGTATTCTTCTATCGATGCTGTTAATGGCATTTAAGACCATTCTCTATAGTTTAAGGTATTAAAACAGTTGTTTGATAAATCTAAAAATAAAAAAGTTAGAGCAATATTTCGAAATAGACGATTTTCCATTTTTTTCGGATTTTGAGCTCCAAATTCTCAATTTACTTTCCCCATTCAACCGACTCTCGATCTTCACGATTAACAAAGATAGCCATGTTGGCCCACGTCCGATGACACAGCCTGTATACTAAAGGTAGCTCAGCAGTGACTTAACATAAGTCAATGTAAATCTAGGAGTGTCAATTTGACTAATGTTGTATGAAGCGTCAGTTGAATTGCGAACACGCCATATTCGTCTAGTCTTGCGTAACACCCAATTTTCCCAATTGAATATACGTTCAGAATTGTCGTTACGTAACTGTTTTTTGAAATCATTAAAAAATTGTATCTTTCTCTTATTTCTTGTTTTCGAAAACTATCATAGGTTCTTGTACCAAGATAAGAAGAGATGTCTAGCAAAATGTAGTTTGGTAAGCAGGTCCCGAATTTTCTAGGCATCTATTCCAAAGATTCAAGAACGCTTTTAGTTTAATCGAGGTAGTTGATTGTTGAGTTTACTGCTGAGCTATGAAGAGTATACAGACATAAACAAATTTCGAAAGACGTAAACTCAAAGAGATGAGCTTTTGAATGGCATGTGAAGTTGCATTTTTTTATTTGCATGTTTAGTTGAAGCTTCTCCAGTAGAAAACTTCCTTAAAGCTGAAAGAGTTTCGGTCAGGAGTTATAAAAGTGAGTACTTGTTAGCAATAGAAACGCATTTACCCATTAGTAGTTTCATTACTAACATCTTATCTAAAGGGTGCAAAAGTCAAGAGGAGATACAGAATGGAAGTGGGCTTGATTTCCTTACATTCAAGTCCACTAGAGATTGCAAAATCATTCTTTTCTCCTCTATTTTACATCTTTTTGCATCTGGCATTTTCTGTGTACTTTTTATTTAGCTAGGTGTGGATTTTTCAGATACCGTACGGTGACAAATCAGATAAAACCTAAACATATTCTGATTCACTACTTTATTTTAGGTTATAGAGCTATACCATTTGATATGCAGCAAGCAAGCTGTTATAGAACTCAAAGTCATGCTGGGTTTCCCAAGGGCTCGTATTCCATACCTAACCCTGTGCATTTTCATATTGTCCAAGAAAAACAAATAGCTATCCGCAAACCCATACTCATATCGATTGCAAGACGAAATATCAGCAGTTCACAAAATCGTTTCCGGCATAGCTCGAAGCATCATCATGCTGCTGTTACATTAAATATTGACAATGCACCTCCACTCACTGTAGATATATCACTAGATACTATCAAAGCATTCATATTACCATTTGCTAATGCATTGAAATATAAAAACATAGCCCATTTGAATCAAGGATGTCAAACTACGTACATGAACAATTTTGAGAGAAAACTTGTTGATTTCAGTAAAGTTGATTACACACCTCTCTATATAGACAGCCTCCAAACATGTCATAAAGTTTCTAATGACTTTAATCTTTCACGTGCTGATCTTGTTGCATACGATTTCAGCAATAGCTTCGAATGTGATGCATTGGAGGTAAATAGTTGCTCTACTGAAACCTCCAAAAATGATATAATGGAATTTAATGAACCTCACCAAGAAGATCTGATGGAGATGACATCGGAAATAGGCGAAATATTCATGAGTGAATGTGGAAGTAACAGTCTGACCACTTCAATTGATGGATATTTAAAAGAAATTGATAATATTGCTCATGAATCAATAATTGCAAACTTTGATGGAGACGAGATAAGAGAAAATAACAATGAAATAATGGAATTTTCCAGTCCTGATGAAGGTCTTGGAAAGTCGACATTGGCAGATGAAGATCACTTGAAAAAAGAGCAATCTATTGAACTGAACGCGAATATTTGTGAATTTGCAAAATTGATCCATGAATATTTGAGCCAACAATGCTTGGAATTGAAGGAGCTTATATTATTTCCTGAACTATTACGCGACTGCAACTTTACTAAGTTGATTGCAGATTTACAAAAAAAATATCATAGTTATTACCCTGAAAAATTGTCCGCAGAACAAAAAAATAATTTGCGTCTTCAGATAGCCCATGAATCATTACGAATGGTTGAGATTGATGAACGACTGAACAGCTCCACCGATTCTTCTTCCATCTCCAATACAATATCAGATAAAATATTTAGCATTTCCGAATTTTTGAATGATATATTGGACCATTTCTTTGAAAAATTGGACAAGACCAATTATTTCACTGATTTTGTTGATGATGTAGTTGATGCATGCCATTCAACTCCAGAGAAGCGCAAATGTAAAAAAAATACAGATGATGAATTAGAAGTTACAACTTTTCACAAAAATACCAGTACGAAAACGGGTGCGCAGACCTTCTGGGTTGCCTTAACACACTCTCCAAAAGTGCCGAAAGTACAAATAGGCATTGACAATATCCCGAAAAGTGCTCACACTGACTTAGATAGTATTCCTGTGGGTTATCACGGGGAATATCTCCAACAACCGAGTGAGATATTCAATCCTTCAGCAGAAGAGGATATTGAACAATCATTGCAAAGCCCAATCTACCCAACATTTTCAAAGTTCACGACATGCTTGTCTCCCATTCGTGAAGAGCCAAAAATCAATCTATTCGACAGTGAGATGTTCAGTGATGAGGAACTGGCAGAGCTGTTGGTCTCCCATGAGGAGTCGAAGCCCATTCGAGGCAGCATCTTTAGAGATGTCACTAATATGGAGTCACGCGTAAATGCTACAAAACCCGATGTAAATGTTATGGTTTATAATTCTGTTAGCTTCTTGCGATCCAAAAATGTAAGCTCTGACAATGAGATCTCTGATAGTGCAGCGATTTATTATATCCTAAATGAGAAAGAAAATCAATCTTTGGAAGACTCTGGCGATTGGATGGGCTATGAAAACGCAAAGTTCTAACATTATTATTTGATTTTTTAAATATACTCTGTATTTCTATGTTTTTGAATAAATTTTTCAATATCATAGTAAATATTTTCTTCGATTAGAATTTATAGAATATAAAAAACAAACTAGCTTTCTGTGGGTTCGTCAAAATAGTAATTTTGAAACAATCAGTAAGGTAAAACATATCGATCTACTAACTTTTTGTCTGTTTTTTTGTCTTGTACTTATATGTATTTATAGTGCGATTAGTCAAACGAAATGTTTTATCTAATATAATCTGTTTTTAGGTGAAAACACCGTAAATGGAGACCAATCAGATGCTCATGTGAGTACCTTGTCGCAGAGTAGTAAAGAGGTATGTTGTTTTTTTTATTTAATTCGTTAAGAATAATTATAAAATATCATTTCACTGTAGTTTTTTTATATATGGTTTTCGCAATTTTTTTTTATAAATCTTAAAGATTTATGTTGAATAATATGGTTCTCAGGATCATTCAATTTCTGAGGGGTCTCCTAAAAAGGATAAAAAGAAGAAAAGAGGTATAAGAACACCATCATTCCTTAAAAAGAAGAAAGAGAAGAAAATCCGTGAAGCATAGGTAATATCTATTGAATAAAGAATTATTTGAATATGAATAGAGGAAAGCGTACTCTCGAAAATTTCCTTTCCATAGAATTGTGGACATTTTCAGGTACTGCCTTCAATAAACTACAACAAAAATGCCTCCTTCGAGACTGCCAGCGACTCATTTCACATTAGAATATTTGGGCGCAGTGGCTAAAAGTTTAGCACTACATTGTGACAGTGGACTGCATTGGTCTAAATAAAAAAAAGAAATATATATATTTTAGCTTTATCTGTACAGGAAACCATAAAGATTTTATTATAATTAACTTGCGAGAAATATAGTGGTGAATTAATATATTATAATAATTATTATTATATAAATACGTCACGGAATAAATAATTCAAGTTCATTGAAATTATAATCAATATGTAATTTTGATTAACATCACTTCACAGCTAAATTTATTCTTGGATTGTTTGTTTCGTTCAATTATAAAATTGCTTTCTTTTTATTTATGTAAATTTTTCTTATATGAATTTGTATTTGAAAATAATTTGTTTTTATTAGGTTATGTGCATATAGGCAGATTTTATTACCTTTATTCGTTAGGCCATACATTTTTGCGTCATTGGTGGAGGAGCAACACACAATTCTATCATCATTTTTCACTTTTTTCAAATAAATGTTTATACTAGTTTGCACAAAGGACTCTTTTTATAAATATTTCTTCTCGATATTTAAGAAATAAATAGCTTTTTTCGCCTGTTTGAGTTATTTCCTTTTTTTAGATGAACACATTACACAAACTAAACACCATATTATAATTGACAAAATAATAATTAATCACTGCAGCTGTTTCTTGATTTCGAGTTAAGAACGTGAATAAGGAATCAAAGAAATCTTCATCGTATTAATGTTTGCAAGTTCAAGTTAAGTTCACACCAAAACAACTACCTATTTTTCTGTTTATATTAAAGTTGAGTATTCCAATGAAAACATTATTGAGTTGCGTTTTTAATATCCATTTTCATTTCTCAATTGTAAATTAAGATTCCAAGAAAAGACAACCGATAATAAACATTGGTGTATCAAAATACATATATATATATATATATATATATATATATATATATATATATATATATATATATATATATTAATGAACTAATAGATTTCTTATATATATATATATATATATATATATATATATATATATATATATATATATAATTCCTTCTTCTTTAATTAATTCTCAAAATTACAACAATATTCGTCTCCTAGACGTGACAACGAAATTCACACAAAATGATTAACATAAATAACGGTTATATAATGTTTAAACCGGAAGTATAAGTATAACAGTTTATGCGATAAAAAGTAGCTTTTATCTTTCTTTGAAATTCTCATCAAAATCAATTCAGCTATTTCCAATGTTAGCTCCAACAACAAACAAAGAGGCAACAAAATGAAAATAGAAATAATCATATGAAACAAGTATTTGGAAACAATGAAAACTAATATTTCATTGTTCCAATTTGATTCATTATGGGTTCTAGAGGGATGCACTGTTGACACTAGCGCGTCTACACCAGAAATTATCTTCCTACCAGCATGTTCTGAGCAATTGGGATGAGGAAGGATTGAATTAAATAAAATCTATAATTACATTGAAATCATGATTACTACATAAAAATATTAGAATTATTTTATCACTACTTGCTCAAACTTCCTGAATCTATGTGGTGCTGCAGAGTGTGAATTTGCCTTCCTCTCTTAATTGGCCATCAAAACTTTTCGCAAATGCTTAAAAAACTATGACATATTCTGAAACGAACTGACCAGGATTATATCCAATTCAAAACTTGCCATTTGATATTTTGAGATACTTAATTGTCAAACTTACTAATATAAAAATTGTGTTGTTTTGGTGGGGACGTATATTTACAATTTAGTTTTTCATCGACATAAATTCAACATCATTTTAAATTGATGATTAACATGATTGATTACACGATCTATTTCCCACTCTACTGGGTACAACAGATAAACTGTTTACACTTGTGCCTAAATATAAGTCTTCTTGAGTTATAAATGACTGTCAATCTCATAATAGGACGGAATTTGAAATATTTTCTTAAAACAAACACACCATGTTACGCACTGCTTTCAGTTAACAGTAGAAGCAGGTATATACTCGTGAGATGTGGTTTTCCTATTCTACACCGTCTGAATTCGGTTCTAAAGACAACATTTTCTTGTGAATAATCATTTGTAAAATATTCTATCTTACAGAAATACATAAATAAATATACAAAAATTATAGATTGCCAAATAAATCTATTAATTTTATTTACAAACAATATCTATTGGATGATTGTCTTGGCAAACTATTATTCATGTGATAATAATATTCGACCTAATTCGAACAATGCAATCCATGACATTCACCATATTTTGTAAATATTTCAACTTTCCAGATGATTACCTACTGTTCTGTGTGATGCATTATTATTCGTTTTGCATAAGCAATATTAGATGGCTTATTAATTAGCATGGAAAAAAACTATGGTGGTGAAGTGTTTTCTAATTAGTAGCTTTTTTCAGATCGCTTAGAAATACTTTTTTATTGGTGATTTATAGATAAAAAATTAAAATTTACTATATATTTGTTTTTAATAATAAGAAATAAGGTTGTTATAATAAATAGTAAACATTTTCACATCAATATTTTTCTATTTGAATTTCGTGCCGTAGTCTTGTTTGATCTCTGATTGATTTAACATAAAAAATCACATCTAAGGTATTTTGTAGCTGATCATTTAACTATTTTTTAACTGAAAAATAGTACAATGTTATTTTGTTTCATTGTTTTTTTATGATCTACAATCTAGGTATTCTTGTTTCATGTATTAAGAATATTATAGATCAAAGATTTATTATTTTGAATTGATTACCCCATTCTAGATGTTATTTGATCATTTGCTGAATAAATTACTTATATGTTATCAAACTTTGGATTTTTTTTCTGTTATATAAGAGATTTGCCCTCCAATTATGTCGGCTTGAATTGTAATGAAGTAGATATAAGAGAAAATCATTTTTATGGATAATGTGATCCAAAATATCCAGATAATTTTTCAGCCAAACCATTAGTTCATGTCAGGTTTTATTAAGAAGCCTTAAGTTGAAGGAAACTGTTATTTCCTCAGCGCCAGTGAAAATTTCAAGCTTGGTTCATAAGCGGGCGTCTCTTATTTTGAGTTATTTTTTACCTGCGATAGAAAAATTGCATGTTTGAAAATTATATTCTACATTAAACAGTAATTGTTTTAATAGTAGACACTGAATTTGTCGGAATACTATTTCTACATGTTTTTTTCCGGAACCACTTTCTACTTTCATTCTCATATAATCTGTAATCTACTTGTACCAAACATAGGTGGGATTCCCTCAGAGCTATTGTATTCAGATAAAACGTTTTTATTAACATTATAAATATATCACATTAACACAATAACATCACAAAAGACTCAGTCAATATTATTGAATAAAATTAAGATTACATAAACTCTAAGGAGTTCTAGTCGAAGTTACAAATCCTTTCATAACAATAATAATACTTTTATGATATGTAAACTATTATACTATCACTGGCATTGTTTATTCAAACAATTAGTCAAGTTTCAAGAGATAACTTTCACGATAATTTCATCTTTGAGGATATTTCAATAATCCTAAGGCTCTGCAAGAACCAAAATAGTCCTGATAATACAAAGAATATTTCAGTTGATAACAAAATCTTGTTATCAATGTAGACAAAGTTCATTCTCTGTATCACACTAACCAAAACCATACATCTTAGGAGCTCAAAAACACAGGCAATTTGTTTATTGTCGAATAACATACCGATCGTTGTCAAAGATGCAATTATATATACAACAAAGGCCAAAACTGTAACTGCATTCAGTCCCTGGAAAACAATATACAATCAAGTGAAATCAATGTATTCTTATATTTTGTCTTTCTTACCATATGGTGAGCGGCAAGTTGATGGTAGGCATATACTACTAAGCAAAAATGTATAAGAAGGTAAGTATTACACCATAAAGGTAATTTGATATCGTACTTGGGTCTTGGTACTACCTAAAAATGAAATTATGTTTATCTTCAATCTTCTATATATATATGAGCTATATGATTTCTCTAAAATGTATTTACAAAATTATACCTCATATTCCTGAGACCATATATGTATAGGTAACTTGAAAAAAACTAGGGTCATCTTCATTAAATAATGCTCTGAAAATTTTAAAGTAGGTACACATAAGAGTCATAGAAAAATTGGCTCTTGGCACCAATTATTTTAAAATCTTTATGTTTCTTAAATTTATTTTATTCAGTGCACCATCAAATGAAATTGGCCCTAATTTTTTAAAATTTATTTATTTCACAATTTTGATTGATCTCTTGTTTGACGCTGGCAAAAAAATTAAAATATCAATACCTACAGAAGAAAACAATAGAATTTCTTCCGTCAATAAACCAAATTAGTATTGTATTAATGATTCTAAAAAACTGATATTTTTCCTTTTTACCAAGACCACTTGGAATTATTTCGTATAGATGGCAAATTTTAATAAAAACTAATCCGTTCAATAATGCAAAAACAATTACTTACTCCAGAGCAGGTTTATACATCAAAAATCGATAAACAAGTGTATTTAAAATAGGTACTAGAGATATGTCAAATTAAATGCAGCTGTTTCTCATATGAGTAAGGTGAATTTACGACTTTCTCAGAGCTTTCTACCCTCTAACTACAAAAATTGTTAGCCTTACCATGAAATGTGAATGACTCAAGATAGGACAAAGAAAATATCAAACAATATTTTATTTTATGTGAAAGAGGTTGCATCCATAACAAATATTCGCTTGTCCATTGAATCATCAATAGACAAATAAAAAAACAGAGCCGACTTCATTTAATGATGAAAGTTTTTTATAGATGGAAAATTCTTGGCAACGAAAATCTATATCAGGAGATCCGCGGCATGCTTTACATTTAAAAAAACTATTTGCGGCGTAGATATCGATGTCTTACCACAGTATAAGTATTTCTTTATACTGTGGTCTTACTTACTATCTTAGGACGTTCAGGATAAAGTTCTTAATATGAATGCCGATTCGACAATGAAAGCTGAATCAGAATCAGACGATTCCTTGTTAATCCAAAAGTTGCTCTTATGCTTTGCAAACACTTGTTCCATTTTCCTTAATTTATAGTTCTGATTATGGTAAAATTTGTATTAGAAGTGATAGAAAAATCAATAAATTAATAAATGCGAACACTTTCAATCATTTTTATGACATCTTCAATTCATTTTTTCAGTAAAATCTTCAGCGAAACAAGAAAATCCAACACCTTTCTGTATTAAATAAGATACGTGTTTTTATGTATGTAATTGTCCTAAAAAGAGGTGACTGTTGGACCAAAAAGCCGTTATTATTAAACGTTAACCCTAAAAGATCTACGCCTGTTGATAAGTATTTAACGTTAATTTGGATTTGTTTGCTATATTAAATTTTGTAAACGTAAAGTTTTAGACAAAATGGGCCATTTTAAATTTATCACAATAAAGTGATTTCCAAATTATTACGTCCAAACTATATAACTTTGTGCAAAGGTAACAGCTTAAATCTGCTTATCATGACCTCTGGTATATGTTGTAGGATTTAGTAAAGAGGTATTTGACACCCTGTGTATTAAATAGGTAAACATATCCTCTTAAACTATACGATTTTGTACGTTCAATTATAAAGATGATAGTTTTTCTATTATACCAAAACTCGTTCAATTTAAAAAAGAAGTACCTAACTAACCTTGACTTTATCTTCTTCTAGGCCCAGTCTGGGCTTACCAGGTTGCCAACTTGGTCCATAAAATATGGCGCACAATTTTTGCCTCCAACCTTTCATACTGCTGAATTTTTCTATAACATATTGTGTATAGAATGTCTAGAAAGTTAAAAAAATAGATTTATTGAGATCTACAAAATATCCAAATAATGTATTGGTTCTACCTGTAAATGTAGAGGATTAAATGAAGGCTGATTGAAAACCAAACCATAGACAATTTCTTCATCATTTTTTTCACTGGCAAAAGTTCCAAATAGACGATCCCAAATAATTAGAACGCCCCCGTAATTTTTGTCCAAACAATAAATGTTGCTTCCTATAAAATGACAATTTATCTTAAAAACTATAATAAAGACTACAAGTGCAAGAAAATTTTTTTTTCACAATATTTGGAGCAGCTATATATATTACCATGATGAACTCGATGATGTCTTGGTGTATTAAAGATGTATTCCAATGGACCAAGAGTTTTAATTGAAGCTGAATGTATCCAGAATTGGAACAGGAGATTTAATTGTTGATGGGTTATAAACTGAGCCGGAGGAATGAAGAATGCTAGTGGTAGGTAGAAAATCTGTAAAATTATTGAATTGTATTTAGATATCTCGCAATGGTCTCAGTTAGTTCTGTAAATCATTTATATAATCAAAACGTTAAAGACAGATAACATCTATTCTTTCAAATCTATAATTATAATAAGACCTTGTGTATGTAAAGATTAGATCAGAATATACTTATATAATATTTGGCGAGACAAACGAACTTACTATTCTCAATCATATGAATATAAAAAATAGAGAGCTTGTAATAGTTGTTATGTTGAGAAAGTATATTAAATACTTACGAAACCACACCATCCTTGTAACAATGATTGCCTCAGTCCTACGGCAAGATTAAAATCCTCCGAACTGTGGTGAACTTGATGTTGTGCCCACAAAATATGAACTTCTAAAAGTACAAATCAACTTATTGTTCATATATCAGCTTTCAAATATGTAGGTAAAATTTTACAGCCGTATTTATAATAATCAATCTTATTTCGATATGTACTATCTGAACTAAGATTGATTATGAATACGGCTGTTAGATTTGTTAATAATAAAATCAAATGGAATATATTAGAAGAGTAGGTATAATAGAGCTTCCATACTCACCATGACATGCTCTGTGTACCCAATAATAACAAAAATCCACTCCAATAGCCGCTAAATACCAAGTTACCAATGAGTCCCATGGTAAAGTGAGAAGAAAAAAGTTATTATATAAATAAAAATACACATAACTCTCGGCACTCCGGAATACTAGCCTAGAAAATGAATTATATTCAAATAACGATTTTTAATAATGAACAGTATGATAATAACTTACTTTCCCGAATGTTGTACAATACCGTGGGACAAACTGGTTATTCCATCGTTCAGTCGATACAGAGGCTTTTCTTCAATATACAATGCGATGTTTTCCAGTATCATGAATAGAAGAAAGTAAGGCCATGCCTGAAGGATACATTCAATTACACACACATTCCGTTACATACAAATAAACAATATTGTTCTTATGCATATAGGTATTATTTTATATATCCACCGGCTAGGTACTGTAATATCGTTGGCGTGATAATGACATTGAAAAGTACTTATAGTGATACAAAACGAATTTCTGTACATAGATATTTCAAAATCAAGCCGGTACATGAAAAATATTCTAGAAATTATTTCTGCTATGGCATTTTGGCACGAAATTAGAATTTTTGTCTGCCTGTCTGTCTGCATCATTTGGTATAAATAATGAAGTGATGCGAGTTTTCTGATACGTCATTAACAAAGATAATATGGAACACATGCTTTTTTTTAATGTCGCAGTATTGTCTCTTAGAATTTAAAGAGGTATGACATGACATTTCGTTAAACTAAAGAATATAATTTAATTTACTTCATGTGTATAAGTGTAGGTACTCATCTGAAAACTCTCATCGCCCTCACTATATACAGCTTTTCCACCGACGTCACAAATATGGCCGCAAACAGCTGTTCTGCAGGCCAACAAAGCCACTTTGCCATAAGACACCATTGTAAGTTTTGTTAGATTTCACGAAAATTTTGAAGATTTTACTGCTATATATTTACAACAAAACCATAAAATTCTTAATTCAAGTAATCCTGAAGGTAAGCATTTAAAATTTGAGTAGAAATAATTAAGATTAAGTATGTTACTTCAGGAAATATAATTTGATATACTTTTACTTTGAAAAACCTGTACAGACATAATAATCATCTAAAATGTGGCAATATGAATTATATTTATGATTAAAAACAGATTATTTTTTGTTTTATTGATAAAATACAACAAAAGTATATATAGTAAGAAGAGAATGCTTCAAAAAATGTTTCTATTTCAGATGTCTTATGTACCTAAGTAGATATTTTGAAGGACTGGATTTTGAAAACGAAAGAAGATATCTTCAGAAAATGTAATTGATCGGAAATGTTGATTCTTATATATAAAAGAATACAGACTTCGATGCAACAACGAACAAGATGCCAATCGATTATGAACATATGAACATTATATGTTAACGAATTAGTGGATATTTTCGAGCAGCAATTTTTCTCACAAATCGACTGCCACCAAATTTCTTTTTTTTCAGATGAAAATATGGAGGTACTAAATTACCATTACATACCATGTTTAAAAGCTAATTAAGCTTAAAAGCTAACTACCCCACCACCAATTGATTATATACAAATAAAAATAAAATTATATTGTTTCGATGAATTCTTATATATTTTGTATATAATAAATATAATATAAATGGAATCTTAGAACTAGGTTCCTTCTTTTTTAACCCTAGTGTACCTCTCTCTCGCTACTTTAGGGGTTGTTTTTAATTTGGATCGGGTGAAACCCGTATGTAGTGTTGGGATGTAATCCGGAATCTCCTTGTTTTCAAAATTTTCTGGCATTTCTTGAGATATATTTGGTGAGAACAAATTACACGGCTATTTATATAAGTAATTGTAATAACTAACTATATTTATTTAAATTGATTGAAATACATAAAACACATTATGTATGTAATAAAAAAATGCATGCATTAGAACAATAATAAGATAAATTTAACTGAAACAAATTATTTGCCATTTGATTTTGCTTTCTGTTAAATCGTCTCTATGTAAGGCCTGGATCCAGGATTGCCGACGAGCTGCACGTTCTTGAATTAATCTACCTCTAGTGCCTTTTTCCGATTGTAATATAAATACTTTATCGTCGGTTGCGTTTACTATTGTTTGCACAACTCCACAAAAATGTGGCAATTGAACATAAAAATAATGTTATTTAAGGGATTAAAACTTCAGTGAGTACCTACTTTTTAATAATTAATTACAAACTCTAGTTTTCTCAAACATATAATCACTCTAAAGCAATTCTATTACTGTTAAAATACCTTATTATTGACCTGAATGTTTTGAAACTGTATAAAAACAACTAAAATAAAGTAAAAAGTACAATCTTAAAATTCAAACTTGCGATTTGTTGACCTCCAGAACAGCTGATTTTGACAGTAATTCAAATGGCGCTGACGTCACGTGGAAAAGCCTTATTATGATACTTTATTTCCACGACTCTAACCTGGAGAAACTTTGATCCCAATAAATTCACTTGTTATTAGTTGGTGCACTGAAAAATACAAAATAAGTTGGTGCCACAAGTTTTCAATCTAACTGCAACTGCACCAACTAATAACGTCTGTACATTTTTTTTTCCAAAAAAATATTTATTCGTATGTATAGACAGGGTATTTCATTAATAATGGGAAATGAACTGGAGAATCTTTGGTTCAAAATAATAAGATTTGACCCAATTCACTTAGATAAAATGTGCCTCCTGTCTGAATTACAGGGTGTTTTATTTATTATTTAAAAATGATTTTCCCCATTACTTTCAAACTGTTTGACTCAACTCTATCATGTTTGGCAGGAAGTGTAGACTCTGCAAACCTTACTATATTATGGCAAATAAACGTTTCTGGCTACTACCAGAGGCGTATGATAGGGGTAAGTGAAAGGTTAACCTTTCCTAAATTCTACGCCACTGGCGGAATTGTCATTTCAGCACATTATTATTGTTTTTCGAGATATTTAAAGTTGAACATAACGCTGCACAATTTTCTTTCTTCTTTACTTATAAAAGTGGCCTCGTCAGTAAAAATAATGTTTTTAATAAAATAACGATTTTCAGAGAAAAACCTTCCCCGAAGGGGGTGGAGCGGGCAATTTTTATCGAAAATCTGAGAGGGCAGGATTAAGATGACATCATATCCGAAAACGTTTAAATTGAACATTTTTTCAAAAGAGCTTCGGTTTTCAAATTACAGCAAAGGTAAAGACTGGAATATGTGTATTTCCGCCATGAGAGCGGGCAAGTTTTTTCTTAAATTTGAAAATATCAGACGGACAAATTAAAGAAGAGATTATATATAGCAACATTAAATTGGATATTTTTGAACAGGAGCTACGGTTTTTGAGTTACTGTAGTCTGAAATATGTGTATTTCCGCCGCGTTGTTTTGAGATCTCTGAATAATAACAAGTACAAGCAAATAATGTACATGAGTAAGTACTATCTTCTTTGGTATTAGTGAATATTCAACGATTTTCATGATTTACGTTACCCTCAAAAGTGTGAAATAAATATTTTTTACCAAAAATTGGACCGACGTTATTAGTTGGTGCACTGAAGAAGTCAAAATAATATTAATTCTATTGGTGCTGGTACTTGTAAAGTTGGTGCCAAAGTCTTCTATTTAACTACAATTGCACAACCAGCACCGAATTAATATTATTTTGTATTTTTCAGTGCACCAACCAATAAAGTCGGTCCAGTTTTTGTTAAAAATTATTTTGTGGAGCAAATTCGTGATTCGTGTAATACACAAATGGAAGGGCTCATTAACAGAAGATACTACAAATATATTGTATGGTAGGTTCCTAGGTACTGTTAAAATGTATAGAAAATATTGACGAAAGTTGACTTTTCCCGTTATACTCGAAACTACACACCCTAAGATCTCGAAAAAAAACAGTTTCTACGGAACCCACGGCAATACCCTTTCAACGCGAGCTTGACCCACACTTGACCACTTTTTTAATTATGTCATAAAAATATAACTTTTGGATGTATTTTTCTTTATTTCTATGCTCAATCGCCATTATCTCATTTGGATAGGCACTGGGCACTCGTAATGGCTTGTACATATTTTCGAATACAAAATTCGTTAGAATTATAGCTTTGTCAAATTTCACCATAATAATAATAAATGTGAGCAGTTGCGACGTTTTATGGGAGGAAGATATCAGGGACATACTTTTGACTGTAATTAACCCCTAATATAGGGGTTAAATATGCTTTTTTATCCCTGGTTTACAGCATATCTTTCAGAGTATCACCAAAAGAAAGTTATTCCTCTAATCGATAATCCCCGAGGCAATACTTGAGAAGTTGACGATGAAAATACCAGCTATCACCATGCATAGTTTCATTATGCGTGTACAAACAGACAGACAGAAAAAATCCCGTTTGACCTCTAGTGATAATGATGTTCATGAACAAATATAAATATAATGATATTTATTATTCATAAAAAATATTCAATGCGAAAATACAGCCCAATTACAATTTCATTTGTAAATATATAAATTCCAGTCCTAAAATTTGTATTAGGCAGAACCTACTATGTTTAATTTGTCATTTTATTATCAAACGTTTTATATTTCATAAGCTAAAAGAACTAAATGACTTGAATAATTTGTTTTGCGAAGTAATTACCTATAGATTGAATGATAGAATAATTCATAAGTTAAATTATAAAAATATCTATCGGCTAGGGACATGTAAAAGAATAAAAAAAACATAACTTGTATCACCAGATGGATCAAAGTATAAGAACGACTTGAATAACCGAACATAAATATATCTATTAATTTACAATACAATATAAAAAACTGCTGAATATTGAGTCTATTTATATACCTAATATACAGGGTGAGTCGTTAGACGCGAGTCAAACTCTAGCAGTGTAGTATTACACGTGATGAAAAGGGGAAAAACATAAAGTTAATCACAGATGGCGCTTCTGCCCTTGGTACTTTCAGTGACAGAAATATTAGACGAATTTAGTGACGTTGACAAAATGAACAATCTATAACATAGACAGTGTATGTGTAAAGAAGATAACCTTCATCGTTGACAGGATACCTACCAACGATAAAAAGCCATCTACTGGGATAAATTTGCCCCAATTATATCCCCATTGCGTGGTATTTGTTCTTCTTATTATCACCTGAATAGCTAGTATAGTATAAGTAAACTTATACTATGATGCTAGTACCTACCTCGACCAAATTTATTCCTAAAGTCATTTTTTACTTTGTATACCTACTCCATCTTTGAACTAGACCCATCTCCATAACAATACTCAAAATATTTGAGGTCCGCAGATTTTTCATTCATTCATTTAGGATCACCGCGAAAAAATTCGAATAAAAAAGGGAAACCTGAGATCAGAATTTTGAATTAAGCCATAACTTTTTAATAAAAATTAGATTGGATAAAAACAGACGAGTTTTTAAATTATTTTTCCATCTCCTAGAGCCTTTCCTCTCGACTCACCCTGTACCTATGTGTTTGTGAATTTGTGTACAGTCTGCTTCACTAAATATCTGATTACACGAAGCTTATTACTTAGGTTAGGTTAGGTTGGAAAAAATATTTTCTCTGAGCACCGCCATTTTTAATATATTCTACAGATATTTCATTTATGAACTTTACCGGGATTTTCTACAGATAAATGCATCTACTTAATTTTAAAAAATATGTAAATAAAAATGATATAAATTATTTTATTTACTATTAACAGTTTTGGTAGTCGCCATTTTGAAACTATCTAAATCGATTTGCTGCTTATGAATGATATTGGCCTAAGCCTTGAATAGACTGATTTTAATACGAAATTTGGTCACCATAACATATTATTATACAAAATATAAATTTCGAAAATTATTATTATTATTTTTTTGACCGACGAACCCAAACGGAAGAGGTATACAATTAGACTATCTACTTTTTTTATTATTTGTTTTATTTGATTAATTATGCTACGAGTGAACTAGTTCGTATTTTTCTCGATATATTTGAACTGAAAATACGCCATAAGAATTGGTCGAAGCCGTAAGAATTGGTCGAACGGTGGAAATACAGCATGATAGGATTGTTTGTAATATTAAAGATTACGTGATAGAAATTAACGGAGATAGTTATCTCTCAACAGGTATTCAAATGAAATAAATTAGCATTAGGTGATACTAAATCAAATAAGATTTGCCAAATTGTGAGGAGATACAAAACTGATGACCCGTTTTTTGTATGAGTGTAAAAGTACATAAACTAAATTTTCAGATTAATTAATTAACTAGCCCTGTGTTGATAATTCATTGAAAGTTAAACATTTTATACTTTCTTTTGCTATTCATCTGTACAAACATTATAATAATGAATTTTTTTGTAACGATTAAAAGAAATATAATTAACATTGAAAATCAAGTCAAGTTCATTGTCAATAAAAAAAAAAATCCTACCTGAGCGAATTCTTCACTCGGTCATATTTTTACAAATCCGTTTTTTCCAGTGTCGTTGCAAGTTTATGTTCGAAAGGATAATTTTAACATAAATTTTGGAACAACAATGTTCACTGAATATTATTGAGTAATATGATTATTTTCTAAAAAAATAGTATTAGGTATACTACTATCAAGTTATTATTCTTTCGATTTTGTTCATTACAAAAGTGATGAATTATAGATGCGTTCTCTGACAAACACACACAACCCATTTTCTTCTACAATCATCCAGGCTGTGACAATTATTATAAATACAACATTTCAGTAATTGATAAATATGAAATAATTGAATAATCTAAAACATAATCTAAACAATATTCATTGAACCATTCAATATATAGATAAGAGTTGTTATTTTCGTGTTACGACGTTTAATTTGATTTTTTATCGTCTCTTTTAGGTAGGTACAAATGCAAAATGTTATCACCTGTTCCGTCAAATAGAATTTATCCAATATATAAAAATAAATTTTTCAATGTTTATTTGTTTGTGAGCCTTTTATGCGTTCATTTCTCAAAGGTCTAACAAGAAATATTTTATATTTCATTCATTAATCTTCAATTTGAAAGTAAATAGATCCGTTTATTAAAAATGCAACTTAAACTCACGTTTGTAAAATAATTGGGAACCTCCTTGTAATCTTCAAACATGCTTTTCCAAGGATTTACAATGTAAAACATCATTCCAAGTCCAATAAAAAATTCCCAAACATTGTCATTATTGCTAAAATTCAAATCAACCAACACTGAACTAACGTTTTCAGGGATGTCTTGTATAAATAGTTCCAAATCATCCATCTTCACGTTTGTTTTGTCACTTGTTAGGTACTAATACTACTTATATTTCAATTAAATTCGGACGAATGTTCCAAACACATTTACATTTGGATGCGAACCAAAGTTATTTATAAAGTTTTGTAAATTTACCTTTCGAATGTAGGGTTTGATAAAATAATACTTTCAACCAAAACATCGTGACTGCATTGCCTTTTATTAGATCCAGAGTAAACAAAGTGTGATAAGAGGTGGGGAAGCAGAACAAATAATACAAGATATAGGCTCTGCTTTTACTCATAATATGATAACCTCTATTTAAAGGAAAACTAATATGCAAATTACTCGCGTTTAAATGTTGAACCGGGATAGCAAAAATACATTTTTTTACTAATGGTAACGTGTTCGGTAGTACACAACCAAAATTAGTTTTTGGAAAAAATCATTGTCTGTCTGTCCGTCGATCATATATTTTTATGATGTTTCCATAAAAGCAGAAGCTTGATAATCGGCTATTTTTTTTAATTACCTTCACTAAGCCATGACGCCGACACTGTTAATTTTGTAAATATATAATAGCAATAATAGTCTATTTAAACTCAGTAAAGACAATGAATTACTATTTACAAATTATTGATGGAATTATTTTCAAATGATTATTCGTATAATGTGAATTTGTTCATCCTTTTGTACAATGTACAAATCATTCTTCCAAAACTGCTGTATGTACATTATACACATTTTGGATACACAGCGGATAGCGGTTTCCACTTCCATGTATAGGTACTCGTACAAAACTTGAATGGATACTCTGTTTCACCGTATCTGCTATCACCTGGGATTCGGTTTTGTAAACTTCGTCGTCATGATTGTGTATGTTTACGTGTCTTAATATTTTACAGAAAAACCAAGGCTTAACCAATAACTTTATATTACATTTTACATTCATACTTTGTGGAGTAAAGTTATAAACTTATTGTGCGTTATAGTTATAGGTATTTGTTGTTTATTGTTTATCCTGTCTAGTAGGTAGGTAAGAACGACCTCTCGAAAACAAGAATTATTATATTTCATGCGCATTATAATGTTTTGTATTTATCATTTCAGACATTAAAAATAATTTGATCTCATTGAATTATATTTAAATATTCTGTAAACAAAGAAAAAAGTTAATTTACTTATGTATCAAGCTGCATTACTCCCGACACTGACGTTGTAATCTATTTTTGACCGACGAACCCCGAACGGAGGAGGTATACAATTCGACTGTCTGCTTTTTTTTGGTTCTTTAGCCAGTTTCATATAGTAATCTTACTCTGATTTTGATGATTTTTGATTCATTTGAAATAGGAGGCTTGAGGAATGGTCCCATATTCATAAAAACGCAAATCCGAAATCCCGTTCCCTCCGAAAACCGCGAAGCGGGCAAATTTTCTCGAAAATCAGAAATCTGAGTTGGTATAATAAAAGCTATCAATATCCGGAAGGTTTAAATTGAACATTTTTTCAAAAGAGTTACGGTTTTCGAGTAAGATGCATGTTAAACTCTCAAATATGTGCATTTTTGGGATGTGGAGAGGACGATTTCTTTCAAAAATTGAAAATTTGTAGACACTACATAAAAGACAATACAATAGTATTTGTAACAACATTTATAATGAACATTTTTTTCCTTAGAGTTACGGTTTTCGAGTAAAATCGGTGTTAGAATGGTAACAACTAAAATATTCAAGCGTATTTCCGCAGCGATGTTCTGAAATCTCTACATAAGTAATAAAGAATATACGTGGGTTATAGGATATTAGTGGTATTAGCGACGTTCAACGATTTTCGTGACTAATATTACACTCAAAAGTTTTAAATAAATATTTTTTACAAAAAATTGAACCGACGTTATTAGTTAGTGAACTGGAAAAAAATCAAAATAATAATAATTCTATTGGTGCTGGTACTTGTGAAGTTGGTACCAAAAGTACCAGCACGAATAGAATTAATATTATTTCGTACTTTTCAGTGCACCAACTAATAACGTCGGTCCAATTTTTTGTAAAAAATATTTATTTAAGAAAGATGCATATGGTTAAGAAATCCTTCTTGCAGATAAAAACAAGTGACGTACAAATGTGATCAGTTTGAGGAATGACTGCATATAATTATAGTGAGTTTTATTTTACATTTCAATTAACTAGAACGATTGAAACATATCAAAAAAGTATATATTTTATGCTTATTTTTTGACTGACTCGAAAAACAGAGGATTTTTTTCTTTATGTATGTAAGCGCGTTTTGCATACAAAATGTGCACCGATTTTGATGTTTTTTATTGGGATAGTTTTTGGTAAAAATAATTTATCCATCAATTCTTTGATTTATTACTTTCAGATAGAACCCTACATGGAGAGCTGGATTACATACAATGTGTTTTTGATTAGAAGGTTGTTTTTTGGTTCTCAACCCCAAAGCATATGAGATCTGTCACGTAGGCGTACAATACCTGGTGACAAAACATGTTATAATAAATAATTTCTTTTCATTTTTGAGGGTTATAAATCGTATTTGATTTTGATGTAAATTTCTTATAGAAATGTGCCTATTGCTATCGTTAGCACTTTCGAATCTCGAACGTGATCAGACTAGTAGTTTGAAAATGGCGGCCGAACAAACATTAAAAAAATCTTAAAAAGTAGCTATTGATTGAATGTCATCAAACCTACAACTTATGTTTGAAATATTTTTACCTAAAAATGGCTACTTGCCGTCGTTTTTATATTTTTGTCAATATTTTCAAGGATGAACAGGCAATCAGCTATCTCATTCTAATCATAAAACGAACATCAAACGATAAACTATTTTTGAAAACTACCCCATGTTTTTCAAAGCTCCTCCCATTTGGCAGATCAAAATATGAACTATCCAAAAAAATACAATGTAACATATTTTACATAAGGAGTGTCTTTTATGGGATATGGAATATCTCAATGACGTTCAAAATTGTTTCTACGTTTCCAAGATTTTCTCATAAAGCAATATCGCTGTAAATTTCATCATAATGACTTACAGCTTAGAAATGAATAATTTTCAATTATTTTAAAAATCAAATGCAATGTCTGAAAACTCTTCATCAGTTGTTGCATAATAATTGCATTGTTTACCCTTTTGGTAAATATAAAAACAATTTGTGGAATTGGTAACTAATTTATTGCACGTGCTGTGCTGTTTATTAATAGGTAGGTATATTGTGCGATCCAAAACAATTCATTCCTAGTGTGCCATGGAATTTGATATCATGTCTTTACTTGAGTCAATGGTCGTGTCCACAGCAGTGTCTGATTACCAATCGATAATTAATCAGGTAATCAAAAAGTTGACGTCTTTAATATGACAGCTATCAGAAAACCATAGTGCAACATAACCTATATTTTGTTTCAGATATTTCCCAATTCTATTATGGACCTCTATCGTTCCATTTACCACATAATCTTTTTCATTATAAACATATTGAATAGAAAATACGTTTTCTTCTTCCATTTTCAATTTCTCTAATATGTGTGATTGTCGAATTAAATTATTTCAAATCATTTGACAAGTGTGTTTGACAAATGATGCATCAGTAATCAGTCGTGTCCAAAAGATACCGATTTTTGATTACTGATTACTAATCGATTAGTAATCAGGAACTGCTGTGGACACGACTAAAGATCATAATTAGTTTAATTTCATCAACGAATGTAGCATATTGGATGCGTTCAGACAACATTGTTTGCGTTCAGCCAAACGACAGCGTTTTGAATATTCAAATAACGAATTAAATTTCATGTTTCTTAATGTTGAAAGACTGTTAGATATGTTTAAAAACCACCTAGAAAATATAATTGTACTGTATAATTTTATTACCGATTTTCTTAATCATTTTGTTAAAATCTGTTTATTTCTGGTTTTCCTGGTCTTTTTCATGTCAATGTTGCTTTTGTTATTCTACAGTTTAAATCTCATGACACTGTGTTCCGAGAAAATATTTGTATTCAAAGTTGAATCCATTTTTAAATAGTTTTTATTACTTTCGGTTCTTGTATCAATGGACTCCGCAGCGATTTCTCAGACCCCATACGGTCTAGAGACTTGAAATTTCGAATTTGTAATTAGATCGCAGACATCTCGCCGCCTGTTAAGCTCCAAGTGTGATCCAATATTGGTAATTATAATTATCTCATCCAATCTCATTCAACCAAGATCATTATTTTCTCGACATGGAACGACAATGGGATCCGTCACTGGAATTACGCACGAGCATGGAGCGTATATATATATATATATATGTCTCGTTCTCTGGTATATAGGTACTTTCTGGAAGATCGTCTATGGTTATGTCGCAATTGTCAGACGTCAGACGTTATTGTTAATTTAAAGTTTAATTTTGTGTTGTGGTAGACAGACAGTAATTTGTTATGGAATTGCTGTTGCTGGCTGATAGCAATAGATGCCCAATAAAAACTATTTTTTTTTAAATTTCACTTGTTTATGTTTTATTACGTTATAGTTCAGGTTTATGCATTTCTTTTAATGTTCTGTATTTAGGAACAGACTGAAAGACTAGTACTAGATATACAGGGGGAAGTGTATTTTCATATTCATCACCTCCTCACCTCCAGCTAACCTAACTTTCATATGTTGAATGGCAGTCCCCATAGTGTGACACATCATTACATTGCATACAATTTGCTATCCAACGGTACCAAAAAACATGAAATCGGTGGACGTAGACGCGAATTAGAAGAAAAATGTGTGTTAATAATTGAGTTTATCGAGTTCGAGTCATTTATTTTATCAAATGCTTAAAATGTGTGCCGTTATTGGCGAGACAATAATAAAGCCTGTTTTGACATTTATAGCATGTGCATTCATTTCACAAATAATTGTTGTAGTACCTAATGACAACAAAACACGGCAATACTTAAACCAGTTTTCAAGAGGTTCAAGAACCACTTGAATATTTGTTGATAGCATTGTCATTTCGACAACGTTAGTTTAAAGAAGCCGGGTCTTTATGCAACAAAAAACTTAATGGGCAACAGTTCTAGACAAAGGCTGCCAGATTCAGGTACTTGGACAGTTCGTAATAGACCCAACTTTGACTATTCCGAAAGTCGGTGAGGTCACCAATATTTCTACCGGTTCCGTACTCAAAATTTCAAGAAGGCATAAGTTTTTTCCATACAAAATTAAAATTTTACACTACTCAGCGAAGATAATTACGAAAGAAGACCCAATTTTTGCGAATTAATGTGCCAGCGAATTGACGAAGACCTATAATTTATCAAAAATATTTGCTTACTGACGAGACAACTTTTTACCTGAATGGGTTAGTTAACAGACATAACTGCAGATACAGTATTTCGGGAAGAACATACCCAAATTTCAGAAAAGAACAATGTTTGGGCAGGTATTTTTGGAAAACTAATTATTGGGTCATTCTTTGTAGAAGAAAATTTCACTGGGAAACTGTACCGGTCACGATGGCTAAGTGGGCTAAGGCGCTGGAAATGCGTTCGTAACTTGCGACAGCTCATCGTGGCCGTGGGTTCGATTCCCGCCAGAGCCATGGTTGTTTGTAGTAGTGGACCCATGCACAGCTATCCTATACCCCTACGGGAAAATGTATTCCAGATATTAAAAAAAATAATACGGAACATACGAAACCTATCAGAAGATGCAATATACTCTGCAATCGTTCAGTCTTTGGAAAATCAAGTGGTTAGCAGTTCGAGAATGGCTCAATGAAAAATGTCCGGGCAAATGGATTGTCAGACAAGTAGCAGTGGAATGGCCCGCACGGTCTCCAGATTTAAGTCTTCTAGACTTTTTCCTCTAGAGTTATTTATAAAGTAAGGAGATAGAACGCCACCTGCATATATTCAAGAACTTAAAAATAGAATAGCACTGGAATGTAGAGGTATTGCCAGAAAAGTTTACGCTAACGTTCGAGATGAATTTCAAAACAGGCTTTATTAGTCTCGCCAATAAAGGCGCACATTTTGAGCATTTGATAAAATAAATTATTCCAACTCGATAAACTCTCTGATTATTAACACACATTTTTTCTTATAATTCACGTCTGCGTCCACCGATTTCATGTTTTTTGGAATTTGGATAGCAAATTGTATTCCCTTTAAAATAATGTGTCACACTATGGGGACTGCCATTTGACATAATATAACGTTAGGTTAACTGGAGGTGATTGATAAAATTTTATCAAATATGAAAATGCTCTTCCCCCTGTATATCTAAACTGACATGTTTTTTTGTTTTTTTAGTTTTCCTCTCAGTCAAAAGATATTTAGGGTGGTTCTTTTTGAAATGAAAGCACTGTATATCTATATAGAGCTCTACTATGTATGCAATTTGTTCATCGTGAGTTAAATGCGATTGCTTAAAAAACAACTCTTCGAAGGTTCTTAATATTGCTTGAATACGTTTCATCCCAGAAGGTATATAGAAATGAAGACCGAAATTGAAATATTGCACAAGTGAGGGAAGGATCAGATTCTGTTGCTAGCCAATTAATGCCTTGCCAAATATTTATACTATCTAGAATTTGCAAGAGATAATGGGTATTAAGTGCGGCTTAAACTGTAGGCCCTCTTGTCAATGGTAACACTATCAAAAGTCAAAGCAGAGAATGGGAGGCCAGTTCAGTCGTGGAAATACAAAAAGGCTGGACGACAACGACCTGGGTGACCGAGCTTAGTTACTGCAGTAGATAACGATTTTTTCGGAATATGAGACTTCCATTCAATTTTTCTATCCCGAAACCCTATACTGAAATAATTGTTATCGCAATTTCGAAAAAGAGTGGCGACATCGCGTTTATTAGGAAAGCGACCTTTATAGATAAATTTAAAAAGTAAGACCTTATCAAAATACCAAATTTGATCAAAATTGTTTGAACCGTCTCCGAAATAGATATCCCTTAAATCATTACTAGCCTATTAAACAAATTTACCTTAGTACAAATTTGTAGAGTTTGTACTTTGTACCCTATATTTTAATAAGTCAGAATACGAAAATCGTTTTCTTGGTATAAATCAAGAATATATCATATCTGAATATGCAAAAATTTTCTACGTTGACATAAATTGTTTGAGTAAAAAACTCATCAGTTCGTCTATCATGCAAACTCGATTGTTTTTGTTTTAAGTCATCTGGATAATTGAATATGTGTCGACAACAGATTTTTTTTTAATCTTCTTCTTTAAGTGCCTATCCTCTGTGGATGTTGGCTATCACATTGGCCCACATGACCCTATTAACAGCTGCCCTGAATAATTCTACGGTCCTTTTGCCGTTTGTTCTTCAACCATGACGTACGCTAGGATTCATGGTTGGCTGTGAATTGGTGTTGTGACTCGTCACTTTTACTTACTATCAAGATTTTGGTCTTTTTGCAGTTCAATTTCATGCCGTATCTCTCACAGGCTTCTACCACCCGGTCTATTAAAGCTTGCAGACCAATCGCACTATCAGCCAACAGAACTGTGTCATCTGCATACCGCAAGTTGTTAATTATTTGGCCATTGATATGTATGCCCTCTTTTACTCCCCTGATAGCCTCCCTGAACAGCATTTCCGAGTATATGTTGAATAGTATCGGCGATAAAACGCATCCCTGACGGACTCCTCGTTTTACCTTAAATTTTTGTGAGTTCTGATTGCCCACTCTTATAGTTGCCGTCTGCTGCAAATATAAATTTTTAATGAGTTGTAAGTCTCTATCGTCGATGCCTGAATCTTCCAGCATTTGAAGCAGCTTGTGGTGTTGCACCCTGTCGAATGTCTTCTCGAAATCGATGAAACAGGCGTGTACATCACAGTTCACGTCCCTTGCTTTTTGTATTAGAACTTGAATCGAAAATAGCGCGTCTTGTGTACCAAGTCCTTGTCTAAATCCAAACTGAACACTGCTTATGTTGTCTTCAAGCTTTCTATATATTCTAGAGTGTGTAATATTTAGGAGAATTTTAAGCGCATGGCTCATCAACTAATAATTCGATAGTCTATTGGCATTTGCTTTCTTAGGAAGAGGAATGAATGTAGAGGTCAACCAATCTCTAGGGACTTGTGCAGATGCGTATATTTTATTGAGCAGCCTTGTCAGTATTTTAAGTTGTTCGTCTTCGAGAAGTTTTAGTATTTCCCCATGTATCTTATCCGGACCGGGTAACTTAAGCAGTTGTATTGCTTTTATTACTTCATCAAGAGTTATTTCTAGTCCGAAGACCCAGACACTTCAACCTCTGTCTGCTGTTCCTCCTTTTTTTATTAACTTTGTAAAAATGACAAACTTTGGTATTTATTCAAATCTATAAAAATAAATCCCTATTAAGAAATTGAATGTATATTATGCCCATCTTCTTCTTCTATGGCACTGCAGCCCAAATCGAGCCCTGGCCTCCTCCAGCTGCTGCTTTCACTCTTCTCTATCAGCTGCCGCTCTTCTCGAGCCACGCACTATCAACATACCACCATACGTCTTGCCACTGAATCCTCCCACCGCTTTCTTGGTTTTCCGACGGGTCTTCTGCCCATCATTCTGCCATTTAGGACTCTATTGTCTCGCATTCGGACATGTCCTGCCCACTGAAGTCTTTGGATTCTTACAAACGATGAGAGAGGCGGTTATTTGAATAGTTGGTATAATTCGTGATTGTAACTTATTCGCCAGGTTTCATTTTTCTTCACTGTTCTCAGAATCCTTCTCAGCACCTTTCATTCAAAAGTGTCAATTTTGCTTGCTAGTTTTTCTGTAAGAATCAAAGAGACTCACATCCATATCTCATTATTGGTCTGATAATCGTTTTGTATATTCTTAACTTTGTGTTACGATGAAGATATTTGGATCCCAATATCTGGGAGAGTGCGACATATGCTCTGTTGGCTAGCATTATTCCTCTTTGTGTAACGTTGCTTTTTGCTTCACTCTCCAGAACCCTGAATCCGTTACTTCTCATACCGTTTATCTCGCCAAAATAGTCAGGTAGTGTTCTCTGGTACGGGTTTGACTATTCTGTATATTTTTATTGGCGAGTTTCTTCGCGGCTTCGCTCTCAAACGCTTTTATTCATATTATTTTATTTCTACAAGATGTAATCAATTTGGAATGTCATGTTTATTTGAAAGTGCATAACTGCACAATAAGTCTTTAGAAGTAGGTACTAGGTACCTATTGTTTTGAGTTTTAGGTGAAATTATTAATGTGCCATTTACTTCTGTACATGTCTTAAGTAACTAATAATAATAACATTGTACGCTTCTATCCATCAACCAATAATTAAATCTTTTGTTTAAAAGTTTTGTTTTTGAATTCTGGAGGTATAATATTCTATATTCTCGGTGCAGGATTTTCTGGATAGGCGCTGTCTTTTGTCTAATTTATTTGTTTCTGTCGCTCTCCTAGGTAAGTACAGCCACAGTATAGAGAATTATGTATGTATATAGGTAGTTCTTTATACTGTGGTACAGCGTATAGCGAGAACACTGTCAACAACATGTGTAGAATGTCTAACATTATTTGTTATATGATATTAATTTTTTGACCAACTTCTCAAAAGAAGGGGGTTAGTATACAATTCGATCGAATGGTTTTTGATGTTTTATCTATGTATTTTACGCATTTCCTTCGTCAAATAAATCTTTATAGAGAGTTTAGAGAGTAAAAATTAGTCAAACTTTGAGCCGAGCTCGTTCAATAACTACTGCACTTGGTCAGATTCGATGTAAATATAAATCGAGATATAAATATTATAAATGGTGTTCTACCTTATACAACAGGTCTGCTAAACTGATGACGAAGTAGTAGTAGTAGGTATAGTGAAGATCCAGGACAACTTGGCATTTTTATACAAGAAGGTAGAACTAGCTATAAGTAAAAGTAAGTTATAGTTGAATGCTAATTTGTTGAAATATACAAAAAAATGAGTGTGATACTAAAAAGCCTGCTGGATAAAGTTCACAATACATACAAAAGTCCAAATGTGATGAAAACCAAAAATGTGACTATGATTAATTGCTTAAGTTAAACAAAGATCAAATTGATGGCTAGTTATTTTTGAATAAATAGGCGGAGAGCTACATTTAATTCATGAATGCAGTTTGGCATTTTATGGAACCCATCTTTGCCAGCGCGTTGCTAAGCCAGACTCTTCCAAATATCAGGTTCTGTCTCATGTAGATTACGCTGCTTGGGTTTAAATTATATCTCAACATTTTTATATTCAAAAATTAGAAACAATAAAACAATGATTTTCAAAATTAAAAAGAAAATATTACAGATAAAGTTAAGAAACGGCGACACCATGTGCAGTTTTCCCATTTAAAAAACTACTTGAACATATAACAACAACTAATTCAATAATAATTCCGTTATCAAGCAATGCCTTCGTTGTTGTGTTGTAATCATCTAAGTAAGCAACCCAATTTTTTCAAAGTTCCAAGTTTGGATACTGCATTAAATCCATTGCATCTTTCGTCGCTTTGAGAAAATATTCAACAGTAGGTACCTACAAACATAGAATTAATACTCTATGCCTACAAAAGCTTTGAGGCAGCAGGTGTTGACAATGTTGTGCATTGCCTGTTCTTTTGCACAACAAGCATATTTGGGGCCTGGTCTTGTATTTCATCTCTATCAGAGACAACCATTTTCTATAACGATGATCCATGTCCGCTATGACCAGTTCAATGAGGTTTCTCTTTTAGCTTAAAGTAGGTACCTGTAGATATAACAAAATTTGCTTTTTTCATGCCAAACAAGGGCAGGGGTGGTGTATAACAAACCCTCATGGTAGTTGTAACTTACTCGTACTTGAATAAGGTAGATGAATATTCTGAGATTTCGACATCGTCCAGTTCTACTATGGTCTCCTGTTCGCGACCTCTAGAGTCAACTACGTTTTATTGCCGCTTCTGAACAGCACTAGTTGAGAGGCTCTACTAGGCAGGTCATAGGATAACTCCCAAGATTTTTCCATTTGACAAAATATGAGCAAAGAAAATATGCTCAGTAAGACCGCTAAGCGCATGATTTCACTAGAACTTGGTTCACTATTCCCTTATGTATGAGCATTATATTGCAGAAGCTGTACCACAAATATCTTAAATTATAAACTGATTATTTATTAGGTACAGAAAAACCTAAATTGCCGCAACCCAAAATATTCTATCATATATATATCACAGTATAAATATATTCTTATCTATACTGTGATATATATAGAGTTTTAAGATTGGAACGCCTCAATTATTTCGTAAACGGCTTGCACGATTTTTATATACTTTGGTATGTAAATATTTACATTGTTGTCAGGTCTTTCGGTTTTCTAGAAATATAATGAACTTTATATCTTTCGGCATCCCCTCTGTGAATAAGGCCAATAGTGCTAGAAAACAAGTTACTCTAATCCGGCAGATGACAGCCTGCGTAGGTTAATAATCTGATAAAAAGGATGAAGCTAGACAGAGCTTTAATTATATGAAGAACCACAATTGATCTGTAAAGGTCGCAATGACATAAGGAAAAGCCACTCCATAATCTTGTGTTGTTACTGTAATGTGCTAGCTCATATTTACAGTGCTCTTGATTGCTCAGATCGTTCGTAATACTTTCTGTGAAAAAATGTATCTTGTTCAGTCGCGCTTAGTTCACAGCTGGCTTAAAAATCTTGAGTTCAGGGAATAATTGAACTACGATTGGTAATTTAGGATGAAATATAATATTTATGAATAATAAACGCATTTATTTTTCCACTAAACCACTAAAGTAAATCATTAACAATTTATACAAGATAAATATAAAGCAGAATGTAAAGTTTAAAAGGTAAATGCAAGTTTTCTCTTTCGTTCTAGCATATTATGGTTTACAGTGGTTAAGATAACGTGGATAGAGACAAACTTCTCTAATATGGTATCTGTTTAATAACCAGCAGATAAATCGTTCCAAGCCTAAACCATAGCCACCATGAGGACACGTACCATATTTACGTTGATCAGTGTACCAGAAGTATGGCGCAGGATCAATACCTTCACGTTTGTACCTGGTAGGGAAAACGAAGAATAATATAACTGTTTCTTCATTTAGCAAGGTTAGCTTACCCTTCCAAGAGTTCTTCTATTTCCCATATCCTCATTGATCCACCAACAATTTCCCCAACATTTGGCAGAAGCACATCAACACTCTCCGTTAAACGTTGATCTTCTGGACATTTGCTCATATAGAATGATTTTATATTGGCTGGAAATCTGCACAACATAATTGGCTTATTGATTTGATCTGTCATTTTCCTTTCTGGCATCTCAGGTATATCCTAAATAATATTCATTATCAATTTATCAATGTAACGGGTAACTATTCACTGAAAATTTCAAATTACCTCTCCAAATTCATAGAAGCTACCGTCTTCTTTTGTTATATTATGCTCTTTGAGATATTCGATAGCTTCGCTATAGTTCATTCGAAGAAACGGTCTTGTTGGTACTTGAAAGTTGGGGTTTAGGTCTTGTACAATATGACCATACGGTGACTTTAATACCCTATCAACTACATCGCAGACCAGATCTTCCAATCGGTCGAGCAAATCTTCAAACGTGATAAAGGGACATTCAGCCTCCACGTGAGTATACCTGAGGAAAAACCGTAATATATAGAGACCAAATTTCACATAGACAAATGCAACAATGTCCAATACTAACTCAGCTAAATGTCTTCTGGTTCTACTCTGTTCAGCTCTAAAGCTTTCAGCTATACAATACACATCTCCCAAAGATGGAAGACAAGTCTCAAGATACAGCTGTGAACTTTGGGTCAAATAAGCTTCCTCCCTAGAAAAATATAAATTGAAATAAAATATTGAATTATCTTACATGCTATTTATACCCAAAGTAATCCATTTTGAATAAGGTGGATCCACCCTCCACTTGAGTTTGTACTATTGATGGTGGGGTTATTTCACAATAACCTCTGGATTGATAGTGGTCTCTAAGAGAAAAAAAAGAAAAATTAAACCGGTGATATTTCTCCACTGCTTAAAAGGTAAGTACATAGTGCCACATTTTCCAAATGATGGAAAATAATTTAAATTTTTGATTGAAACAATTGTAAATGCCAAATTTCTTAAATGAGTTGTATCAATATAGATTTATCATTAAATATAAATAATTTACCTAAAAGCTTGTAATAGAACTGATCGCATTCTCAAGACTTTCGAAGTATTCTCCCCTCTGATCATTATATGACGGTTGTCAGCTTGAACATCAGGAAGGGCTTGTTCATTAAGAATGGAATCAGCACCACCTGGTGGAGCAAGTCCTATTAATTCCCAGTAATCAACCATCAGTTCATGATCTCCAGGTGCCTAGAACGCAAAATAAAATTTCAATTTACTAAAACATGGAAATATTCTTAACAAAGATTTCTATTATTAGCTGTTGAACAAATCAAAAGATTTTAGGTATTCACTCACAGTTTTTCCTTCAGGTACTTTTTTCAATACACCGTATAAGGTAACGGAAGACTCAGTCTGAAGAACTACTGCATCATATGTGTGACAAAGTTTATCGTTTAAAACACATTGAAGGAAACCTGTTCCATCTCTCAAAGTGACAAACATGAGATTTCTACCTTGCCTTCTTATTCTATGAACCCAACCATTAATTTTTACCCGCTGGTCTCTGTGCTTCTCTCCTGTATGGATACGAGAAATTAAACCGTTTCTAGATAAATAAATAAATTAGAGAAACCCACCATCATATATTCTTATACGCTTCGCTTCTGGTAAAGACTTATCTTCTGTTATAACAATTTTTTTAGCTTCCTCAAGATTTTTCACTCTCTTCTCTGCATCTTCCTCTTCTTTTTTAGATTTGTCGGCTTGCTTATAGTTTTCCCGTACCCAAATTTTTTGAATCTTCTTCAATTGAGATTTAGCGGCTGGTTCATATTTAACACTATCCTTGCCGTCAACGTAGATGATTGGGAAAGGCTCTGAACCAGCTTTTCGCATAGCCTGGAGTATAGTCTTGAAGGGTTTTTCTTCACTTCCATCACCCGTACCATCATCACCATGAGTATCCGAAGTATAGATAGCTAAATAATGAGAATAGCGTTTACCAGAAAAAAGTCAAGGTAATTTTGTAGGACACAGCCCAGAGGTTTATCGTGAAAATTTTTGGACAGATAAAGTTCAATAGTCACTATAGAAATATTCGGTGAATGTGTAGATTAGGTTCTAAAGAATTTTTGGCAATTTTTTTGCTTGTCATTTAGGAATTAGGGGAAATTCGAGGTAAAACTAAACTTTAGAATTTTTTTCTTCGCCAAAATGAAGTGCGCGCCTAATAATTTTTATTGGAAACAGATCCAAAACATGCCCTAAGGTTAAAGTGAAATTATCGAGAATACTCTTGAACCTGATCAACACATTCACCTACAATTCAAGTGGACCAATTCGACGATCACCCCCTAAGCAGCTTACGGGAGAGTAGAACAAATAGGGGTGCTGGGTGGGAAAAAATAAAAAGGGTGCATAGAGGAAATATGAGAGATATTAGTAATAGTTAATCATGAATCAACCGTAAAATTTTGATTTTGTGTGAAAAAATTGTTGAAGCAATTAATTAATTCCAATTCAAATTTATTGCGGGCAGCAATTTGAATTGGCAAGGAGCGAAATTCGCTATGTCGACAGTTTTCCAAAAATTTCAGAATGTAAGGAAGAGTCTTAAAATTGGAACATAAACAATATAAACCTAGCCAACAACAGTGTAATAAATATTAATGTTTTTTTAAATAACTCAAGTCTTGCGTATTTGTCTCGTTATTTCGACTTAGGACCTGTTAGGACCCTAAAACTAATTACATGAAAGTGTTCAGCGGTCTCTATAACCTCTTTCTAATGACCCAAAAACAAGGCCAACAATAGTATATTTAGTATTAAATTAGAGAAAATTACCCCAAAACATAAACCTCGCCAACAAAAGTGTAGTAAATAATATAGAAAATAGGCTACTCGTCTGGCAACACTGTATGATTCTCTCTATATGGAATAGATAGGTCAGGAATCTATACATATACAGGTTGTTAGATAAACATGCGGCAAAAATTCAAGGGTTTATTCCTTGGCTTAGTCTAAGAACATTTTGTCAAGGTGGGCCACACGCATGGCCTGCTCGATCCCCAGACTTAAACACCCTGAATTATTACGTATGGGGATATCTGAAGTCATTTGTTTACGCTACTCCAGTGGAGAATTTGGACGACTTGCGAAATCGGATAATTGTTGGGAATAAACGAACCTGGTGTGTTTGAAAGAGTTCGGCAGTCAATGACGAGGGGATTGAATCCATGTTGTTATTGTCGCAAATTTTATTCGCCCTATATCTTCAAAACAAAGGGATTTTTGAAAAATCATCATAGGACAAAATATTCTTAGAGTAAGCCAAGGAATAACCCCTTGAATTTTTGCCACATGTTTACGTAACACCCTGTATAATAAAATTGTAACTGGCCGATGTCTGTAAATTAAAGATATTTAAGAAAAGATAATATGGGGGTCTTTATTAGATTAACTGAAGATAAACAACATTTTAGAATTTTTGTCTGTCTGTTTGTACGCGCTTCACGCATCAATTATTACATGGAATTGAATGCAGTTTTCACCGATGTATTACTAGAGGTCTAACTTAGAATATAGGTTCCGTTCAACTATTTAGCCAGGTCTGTCTGTATGTTTCCACACGCAAAAAATGCAGTTTTCCACGCGAAGTAGTGATACCCGAAAGGGTCCACCAAGAAATTTCAGGATCGTATGAATCTAGAGTATGTCCTTAATACGTTAGTATAATCACTTTTATAAAATTATGTACTACCAATAGACATTCCTGCTATTTTGGGCATTTTATCCCAGACAATAGTACCTAATAAGCCGTTTGAGAACAAATATTAGTAATAAAACCTTTGCGCAAAAATTGAAAATGTGTAATTAAATAATTAAGTTCACCAATATGCTAGGACCTAATCATTTGTCTACCAAAAAAATAACTAATAATAATAATCAGTGAATAATCTACGAACCTTCCTTATTTTCACCGGACATCGCAATCGGTACCAATATCGGTGCAATAATATGTAAAATAAAAAAAATTGCACCAGAGAAATACCGAAGACCGTATGTATGTTCTTGAAAATACCTACAGATTCAGACGGCAGAAAACTGATGACAGTTCAGATAACCTCAACCACCTTAACCTTAACATCTGCAATGACAACGACATGAACTATGGAAGTGACACATGACAGAGATAGCCACAGAACATTGATAAGGCGTCCCCACAGAATTCTATTGGAAAGGTTAGGTTGTGCTTGTTTTTCAAGTAATAAGAAAACATATGCTGTGCAATTGGTCTATTTCTCCCACCGTGGATCTGTTTTTGCTACATTCAGAATAAAATCGTTTTTAAATAGTTTTTATTACTTTCGGTTCTTGTATCAATGGACTCCGCAGCGATTTCTCAGGCCTCATACGGTCTAGAGACTTGCAATTTCGAATGCGTACTTAGATCGCAGACTTCTCGCCGTCTGTTAAGCTCCAAGTGTGATCCAATATTGATCAATTATATTATCTCATTCAAGTATTCAAGCAAGATCAAAATTATATCTTCGACAAGGAACGACAATGTTGGACAATGGTATTGAGTCTTACGCAAGTGAACTCACCCCACAACGTTTAGCACAGGGTTAAACGTTACAGTATAATTAAAGATATCTGGAAACGTTTAAATTGAACATTTTTTCAAAAGAATTACGGTTTTCGAGATAGACGCATGTTAAATATGTATTTTTGCTATGTGGAGAGGGCGGTTTCTTTCAAAAATTGAAAATCTTTTGATACTACATGAACGACATAATTATTTGTGTTAACATTTATAATGAACATTTTAGGTAAATTTCTTATAAGATTAATCTTTGGGAACAATACAACTATTTGAAACCAAAAGCATCAAACTGTTCTGCCAGTTCGGGAATCTGCCCTCGCGCGCTGATATATACAAATATTGTCGTCAACAGTTAGAATAATCCTCAAAGTAAGGTTACTTGAATTCCACGATTTCTTTTTTAATTCATTTTCATTAGACCATTTGTAAAATTCTGATTCTTTATATTTCCTGTAAAATGATTAGGTGCATGTAGGTAAATGTATGCAAAAAAGCGAAATGTAGCTGCCAAGTAGGTCGAAACACTTGGGTATCGAAATACGAGGACATCGAATTCCGAGCTCACCGAAACTTATCCCCACTCAAACCGACTGCGTCCTGCGTTGACATACGAGTACCTTGCGTAGAGAGTAGAAATATCAGAGATTACTAGCCATTGGCCAACACGTCTTGATAATAGACCTTAAATTCTCTAATTTCTGGTCAATTTATCAGAAAACGTTTGCGAATCACAAATATAATAAATAAAATCGTTTGTGACTCTCTATTGTTTTAGAAAAAACTAAATTGATTTCAAAATTTGTTTGTTCAGGCAACTAACAATACATCACTGTTAATCGTCAAGGAATAAAATTTGTGTATGGAACGTGGAACGTCACAATACAAAATAATATCAATTTAATAGGTGCTGGTACTACTTACTTCATATCAGAGAATATATACCTACCTTCATATGTTTAACGATTCCACAGAAAATCTATGTGAGCATACCAAGTTTGTATATTTTATACCAAGCCTTTTCAGGCAGATGCTTATTATGTTTTGGGCTTTACCTTATTCCTTTATTCGATTGATTTCTCAGCCGGATTTCAAGCACTACTTTTATCAAAAAAAATGTTTTTGCACATACGTAGGTATTTGATTCAATATAACTTCAACGGAATTTATACCAGCTAGTTTCACAAGAGCTTTTCTATCATTTCATTACACTGCGTGCATATTAATTTATTATGCACTATTATTGAAAATGAAGTGTTTATATATTATAACAACAAGCTCTTACAAAATATTTTATTGCCAATCCATTTTTTTTATTCGGCAGTTTATGTTATGAAGCTCTATCAACAGCCTTTTGTGATTGGAAACAACTTCATGTTGGTGGATGTGGCATGTGGTTTCCTCTTTAGCCCATGATATAAAATGGTCGTGTCCACAGCAGTGCCTGATTACTAATCGATTAGTAATCAGTAATCAAAAATCGGTATCTTGTGGACACGACTGATTACTGATGCATCATTTGTCAAACTGACACTTGTCAAATGATTTGAAATAATTTAATTCGACAATTATAGGAATTGAAAATGGAAGAAGAAAACGTATTTTCTATTCAATATGTTTATAATGAAAAAGATTATGTGGTAAACGGAACGATAGAGGTCCATAATAGAACTGGGAAATATCTGAATCAAAATATATTTTATGTACACTATGGTTTTCTGATAGCTGTCACATTAAAGACGTCAACTTTTTGATTACCTGATTACTAATCGATTGGTAATCAGACACTGCTGTGGACACGACCAATGTGTATCGTGCTCTAGCCTCTAAGAGGGTATGCATATGCAAAATCGCCCTGTTGGAGTGGGGATAAGTGTCGGTCAGCTCGGAATTCGGTGTCCTCGGATTTCGACGTGCAAGTCTTTCGACCTCCTCGGAATTCGACCCGCAGCTACGTACTCGCAAAAAAGTTGTATTAAAGTTTTATTAAACATGTTTTTTCAATCATACATTATTGTCGTTATAAATTCGTCAGTAGGTACCTTTTGTGTTAAAACTTTTCGTATCAGCTTATATTTGAATGTACACATTGATATATATTCATTTCTACATTTTTGAACTATAATCATAACTTCGACGTATTTTCGAAGTTTCCTTTCTTAGCAGCTGTCATTACCTATTCCTAATTTCACTAAAAGGAATTATTTCAGATTTCAGCAATTGCCTAGAAACGTCATAGACGTCCATAGCAACCGTAATAAAGATTGCTGAATTGCTGTAGTTTTGGAGGTAGTGTTCTCTGCTGTAGTTATTTAATTGAGATCTAACAAACAGCGAGATCATTCTAACAACAAAAAGCGAATTAAAAACTGTCGATTTGCATAAAAAACGTTCATTTTTCGAAAGTGGGGCCAACTTGACGTCGAAAATTTAAATTGTTAATAACAAAAAAATTGAACTAACAAACGAAATTTTTCATCTAACAAACAATAACAAACAACAAACAAACGATTTACGTTAAAAAAAGTTTAATTTTCGAAAATCAGGGGGCAAACTTGACAGGGGTTGCTTAGTCTGGTTCGAAGCCGTATCTCACTCTCGATCTTTGTATTGAATTTTTAGCCTTGTGGTTGTTTTTTCCTTAATTTTCCTATTCTCTACCTTTGGAAAGGTGGTTAAAGACAACACAATAATACTAACATCACAACGAAGGTTTTTGAGGATTTGGTTATCTGGAAATAATCTTATATGTTGCACAGTTCACAACAAAGTGAAAGTTTGATGATAGGGATTAGAAAATTTTAATATCATTTTGTAGAATGTATTTATTTAATAAAATGAGAAAGTTTTTATTTATATCATGTCGCGCTGTTCACTATCAGCTGTCCCAATTGTCAGACGTTGACAACACTAATTTAAAATTTAATTTTGTGTTGTAGATAAACAGTAATTTGTTATGGAATTGCTGTTGCTGACAAACTGATATACATAAGTATAGTTCAAATCGAGAAAAGAAGAGATAGCAATAGTACTCATCGCTACGGTTCAAATCTTAAATGCCTAATAAAAACTATTTTTAATGTTTTTTTAAATTTCACTTGTACAGATTTAAGTAATTTCTTTGCTTACTTTTTATTTGGGCCATTGATGAAAACGTCAACTCGCATAGGTACGAGGTGGTAAATGAAATCAAACACTTCAAAGACTCTGTTGTTAATTCTGGGTACCGATTCTGTTTTTCTTTTTAACCATAAGGAATCTGTCGAGTGCTGTATCTATATAAGTTCTCGACAGTAATGTGTATTCATGGTAGTGCTTAAGAGAAATAGAAACATTAGCACAGTCAACTCGCTTATAAGGATGCCCCGGGGTATACGCCGGGTTCAAAGGAAAGAGCACCCCTAAGTCAATACCTAGAGGCTGGGTAACAGGATCAACTGAAAGGAAGGAAGGTACCAAAGAGGCGTAAGAGAGGGACATCACTTCTTTGTTACGACTAATTACTGATGCATCGCTTAGCTCATTTGTGAAACTAATGGACATAGATAAGAGAAGCTGCATTTATAGTGAAACTGACATCTCTTATGTTGACAGCCCAAAAGAATAGAAATATGTTTTAGGTTTTAAATTCGCAAATTTTATTTATTAGAAAGATTGAAACGAATGAAAATAGAAGGAGATAATGTATTGTAGAATATATTTATAAGGAAAAAGATTATTTAGTGCAAGATACAAATGCATTTATAGTGAAACTGACATCTCTTATGTTGACAGCCCAAAAGAATAGAAATATGTTTTAGGTTTTAAATTCGCAAATTTTATTTATTAGAAAGATTGAAACGACTGAAAATAGAAGGAGATAATTTATTGTAGAATATATTTATAAGGAAAAAGATTATTTAGTGCAAGATACAATTGCTATATATAGTTTTTTCCATGTTTTTCTATCCTACTTGCTAGTACAGTGACGTCCGTGAATTCTCTTTTGTATACTGATTGACCATATTATCATCTCGATTGTATTTTATAATAAGTATTATTTGTTTTTACAATATGTCGAAAGGTGGTGTTGTGACACAGTTTTTATTCAGTTTATTATTAATTCACAATTGTAGAAATCACCCTGTGACACTTAGTTTTTATTCAACATAATTTATTGTTGTAAAAATCACCCTGTAAATATTAAAAATATATGTCGTTCTGTATCCAGCTGACATGAAGTGAAAATCACGTAACAACCAAAAAGGTTAACTTTGATAAATAAATTTCCACCAATAGCTAAGCAGATCAGCAGTATAAAAGGCGTGCTGCTTCGCATTAAAATTAAGTACCATTATTAGGCCCTGTCTAACGTATGCTTGCTGTGCCTGGGGTCAGTCAGCACACGTTAAAAAAATTCAAGTTTTTCAAAACAAGATACTGAGGAAACTTAGTGGTTCTCCTTGGTATATGACTAGCAAACACATACACGAAGACTTGAAAATAGAAACCATACATGAATTAATTACCAAACTTGTGACAGACATACGCAAACGAGTAGATACACACCCACATGACGATCTGAAAAATACAATGAACTTACAAGTAAATGGCAAACACAAAATAAGAAGACCTACGGACATATTAAAATAATATACCATTTATTACAAACAAGACTATAACTCAGCTCGCTAAATAAAAAAAGAGCAAACCCTTCTTCCTACTGCTCGTTAAAAAAAAAGAGCAATCAATATCAGTAATATCTGAAGTATTAAAAAAAAAAAGATGAGCTATAAGGATACCAGAATGGTATCAGTAGTAACAGAAAAAAAAAGAAGAACAAGAGAGTTAAAATTAAGTCAATTTCTTCGACTCATTCCGAAAACATCTCATGTCAGCTTCTGCAGGTTTTCCATATATACCTAGAGTTTTATTTCACTACTAGTCTTGCTATCTTGTCTAAATTCCCTCACGCCAATTTTAACTTTCAGGGCTTACTTGGGCTTGTTCCCCAAGTAGTCGATTCTAGTAGGAGAGACTTCTCACTCTCTTACACTCTCACTTCCTTCAGTGCTTACTTGGGCTGGTTCCCCAAGTAGTCGACTCTAATATTTCAGGGCGTACTTGCGTTGATTAAGTGCTTTCTTGGTTTCTTCATAGGCTTCATTTGCTTTGTCTGTCCAAACTATGAGTGATTTATCTCTTTTCTTGGCGCCGGCCAAAATTTCGTTCAAAGGTTTCTGAACTGTCGCTGCGTTTGGTAATTTTTTTCTATAGACGTTAACCATACCCAGGAAACGTCTTAATTCATACTTATTAGTTGGCTTCTTAAAATTTATTATTGCCTTGATTTTATCGTCTAAAGGAGTGATAGAGGAAACATTATAACCGAGGAATTGAACTGAAGGTTGCGCTAGGTTGCATTTAGCTAAATTTAGGGTCAATCTATTATCATTTAGACGTTTGAGTACTTCATTTAAATGCTCCTCGTGTTGTTGTTTGCTATGTGAGGCTATCAATATGGCGTCCAAGTAGACAAAAACATATCGAAGATCTCTAAATAAATGATCCATGAACCTTTGAAAAGTTTGTGCAGCGTAATCAGTGTCACAGGGTGATTTCTACAATTTTGAATTAATAATAAACTGAAAAAAACTGTCACAACAGGTGGAAATGAGTTGCGAAGAACTGTAACAACAAAAGCTACAATTGTGACTTTTTTTGATTTCACAAAAGATAAAAACAGGTAATTTATATTTACATTTATTTGTTGGTGTTATCGTGTCTTCTGAAATATAAACGTTTCTGAACTAATTAGATATAATTTGTTTCTTTCTCAACGTGAGAAATCTGGTTACTGGCCTGTAATATAAATGATTTGCCCTCTTTCAAACTGTGTTCGGCACATTTTGAAAATAAGGCATTTTTGAATGACTTCAGGAATTCTGGAACTGAGAATTGTGAAGGGGTTACCGAGGGAATGCTATTAAGATTATTAAACGTAGATTTTCAAGATAATATCAAAGACACCGTTGAAGAAACTGAACCTTTACAACATTTTGATAATGACTATGAAGCATTGGATATTTAAAAAAAAATTGAAACCTACATTTCAAGTTACCTAATCAAGAAATGTCTTAATATTCATGATTGCGAAACATGTAGCAAATATGCAAGGTCAGTTGATGAGCTTGATGATGACCGAATATTTTGTTATTTTAAAAGTTATCATCAAAATACCAGTTGCTTTGGGAGTTTAATGATACCTCATGTTAACTTTGTAGCACTGATTAGTAAACATCATTTTTTTAGAACATCTTTTCAAGATGTCATAAAATCGAATAATGTAAAAACTCTTTTATAGAATGTGCCACATGTGATTTTGAAAACCCTTGTGATTTTTTGCCCTATAACTATTTGTTGAAGTTATTTTTCCGTGTTTCATTATAGGTATTATACATTAAGATAAACGAGAATTTTTAATTAAAAATACAGGAAAATTGATTGTATGGAACAATTTGTGATAGGTATTCATATTTCTTCAATAAATTGTTTTTGTATTAAGGAAGTTTTAATTACAGACCTGTTACTAACCGTGCAATTTTTCACTATGGCCTTGACTACAACTTCCACTAGAATTTATTATTAATTTACTTTGCTAACGATAAATAAAGCAATCAAAACAAATACAATTCGAGATTTTATAGATCCTCGTGATTATGGATTTCTTTTTGTTAACTGAAATTAATTTTCTGTGTTTCATTATATCATAACTACTCTGAAAACTTTAACCAACAATTTGAAATTCAAAACAAAGGGTGACAACATTATTTCATGGATCAATTTATAATATCTATTATATCAGTTCAGTGAATTAATTTCGTATCAATAAGTTTTAATTATGGTCCTGCCACACTTCATGTTAATTTCCAGTACAGACCTGACTTTTTAAGATTAAAACATGGCCGCCAGCTCTCAAAGGTTCCGCCGAGAGTTGGACTACTGTATACATGGTACAATTGTACCATGACTGTAATATTTCTTTATACTGTGATACCACCATTATACATGAACACCCGCAGCCTGCTCCGAAATATAAGCAAGTCCATATATCTGTCAATTTCCGACGGCCATTTTAACCCTGGCCAAGCTAATGTTTTGAATTTTGGAACAGCCAGATGGACTCAATATAGGAATATGACATAATTTAGGACTGACCAGGGCCAGGCTAATGGTTTGTATTTAGGAACAGGCTGCCCATTATTTATTATCTTCATACCAACTTGGTATGAATTGTATTTTGTTATTTTTGTGGATTTTACGTAAATAGCTAGTGAAACTTTTTAATTTCTCAATTTTTAAATCTTACATATTTATATGTAGGTACATAATGCAAGATCCCTGAGATAGTGATAGTTTATGTTTAAATTATTTATTTTTTGTTTTTTATTTAAATTATGTGCTTCTAAATAGATATCTGTTCTATTTTGAGAATTTGAAAAAAGAATATTTTTGAGCATCTTCGTTGAAAGTTATTTTAAATTTCCCGCTAAAACAGTTCTGTACGATAATTTTCTGCCAAAAACGATAATTTCTTGACATCTGTACGATACTTCCATTACCAACATATGGCAACACTGATACCAAGAATGTGTTAATTAGGATAGTAAATTCATTTACTCATAAGCAGTGTGCACAGCTTAAGAAGGTTGTGCTCCAGCATTATTATCATTGGTCGTGTCCACAGCAGTGTCTGATTACCAATCGATTTGTAATCAGTAATCAAAAAGTTGACGTCTTTAACATGACAGCTATCAGGAAACCATAGTGTAACATAACCTACATTTAGTTTCAGATATTTCCCAATTCTATTATGGACATCTATCGTTTCGTTTACCACATAATCTTTTTCATTATAAACATAATGAATGGATAATACTTTTTCTTCTTCCGTTTTCAATTCATCTAATATTTGTAATTGTAGAATTAAATTATTTCTAATTTTTTGACAACTGTCAGTTTGACAAATGAACTAATCAGTAATCAGTCGTGTCCACAAGATACATATTTTTGATTACTGATTACTAATCGATTGGTAATCAGACTCTGCTGTGGACACGACCTATATCTTGTGGAAGTATATAAAGTTGCTGAGTAATCAAGCAACCGTTGGCACAAGAAATAAATTGTTAAATAGATAACTTTTTATAAAAGCTTCCAACTTAATTGGACGAAAAATAGAAAATATTTATTTTGGTATTTTCGTAGGTGCCAAAAATCTCGTATTATCTTCCTCTATCTAAAACATATTTCTTTTGTTGCAAAACTGCCAGTAGCTACTTCACAATAGATTAAATATTATTTTGTATTTTTCAGCGCCTACTCATTACAGTCGGTCCTAGCTCTTAAACCATTGTTTTCTAAGTAGTTACACAAAATAACTGAAGTAAATCGTTATTAAAAAAAATATTTCGGTGTTGCTAGATTTTTTAATAGACCTGAAAACATTTTGTTTAATGGAGACAATTTTCCACAAAAAAGTAACAGTTTTTTACTTAATTTTTTTAGTAATTGGTCGGAACATTCGAATACTAGTATCCACAATCTTCTTTTATCAAAACGTTTATTCAGTTTACTAGAAATTTGATGCAAGGTAAATAAGAGTAAGTATATTATACATTTTTTTCATAATTTGAATTTGTGTTGTCACTGAAATAAGTCATGCACAGTAGACTAGGGATTATTTCAATATTTTTCGGACGATTGCTCGAAAATGACTATTCGTGTAAAAGCAAAACGAATTTATTATTTTTAGTTGTAAGTTATAGTAGGTAGGTTTTTTCTGTAGTTATTTCCTATAACTTTGTCATTTGAAATAAGGATATATCAACAAGGCGGTATTTTTTGACCGACGAACCCCGAACGGAGGAGGTATACAATTCGACTGTCTGCTTTATTTTTTTTTTTTTTTTTTTTTTTTTTTTTTTTTTTTTTTTTTTGGTTCGTGCGCGCCTTTTATATAGTAGACGATCTCCGATTTTGATGATTTTGGATTCATTTGAAAGAAGGGGATTGAGAAATGGTCCCATATTCATAAAAACGCAAATCCGAAATCTCCTTCCCTCCGAAAACCGCCCCCGAAGGGGTGGTGGGGGCGAATTTTCTCGAAAATCGAAAATCTGAGTTGGTATAATTAAAGATAGGACAATATCCGGAAACGTTTAAATTGAACATTTTTTCAAAAGTGTTACGGTTTTCGAGATAGACGCATGTTAAATATGTATTATTGCTATGTGGAGAGGACAATTTCTTTCGAAAATAGAAAATTTTTCGATACTACATGAAAGATATAATTATTTGTAGCAACATTTATAATGAACATTTTTTCCTTAGAATTACGGTTTTCGAGTTAAATCCGTGTTAAATGGTAACAACTAAAATATTCAAGCGTATTTCCGCCGCGATGTTCTGAGATCTCAATAATAACCACTACAAGCAAGGAATATACGTGGGTAATAGGATAAGTATTATCTTCATTGATATGGTATAGTGAACGTTCAACGATTTTCGGGACTAATGTTACACTCAAAAGTGTGAAATAAATATTTTTTACAAAAAATTGGACCGACGTTATAGTTGATGCACTGAAAAGTATAAAATAATATTACTTCTATTGGTGATGGTACTTGTGAAGTTGGTGCCAAAAGCTATCAATCTAACTGCAACTGCACAACTTCAAAAGTACTATCACCAATAGAAGTAATATTATTTTATACTTTTCAGTGCATCAACTATAACGTCGGTCCAATTTTTTGTAAAAAATATTTTTATAGTTAACATTTATATTTATAAGTAATGTTTTAGTGAACAAATATTTTTTGGCAGAACTATTTGGAAGGTATTTTTTCAGCAGTCTAGACTGGTCACGTTTTTTCTACGCAGCACCATTTAATTTAGTCTTCCCATTTAGCAAAATGTTCGTTAGGATCAGAGGCACTGTTCAAGGGCGTCGCCAGAGGGGCAGCTGCTCCCCCTATAGGTTAAACCTCACCAGTCACCCGGCTAATTGAAACAAAAACAGGCCACACATTTTCAAAAACAGACGATTTCGTCATCAAAGTGACTAACGAATTCGCAAAGAACCCTAGAAGATTATGTTTCAATTAAATGTCTATGTAGATACCAATTTTGTTCGTTTTTTAATAAAACTTGTCTTTTTTGATTTTTCTATTCAATTCTTTCATGCTGCCCCCCTAGCTTAACGGCTGGCGACGCCCTTGGGCACTGTAATCTATTAATTGAAAATACATTATATTCGAGCATGTTTTTAAATGCTTTGTATTTTATGGAACGTAATACATTTAAATAGTGGTTTTTAATTTTTCTATAATTTGGCTAACATTTCTTCATATTTATTTATACACTCTTTCAATTCAATTATTTTTTCGCTATCTATCACATTCATACAGTATTTGTTAAACTTTGTTTCTTGGTGATTTTTAAGAAATAAAAAACTTTGTCTAATAGTAGCTCCAACGTACAAAATGTTAACAACAACTCTTTTTTTCTCTATTATTCTGATGAGAGGTAAAACACTAGTTACAAGTTTATGAGGACCGTGTCTACATCTAATCACAGCAATTCTAGTGTGCTCGTTACAGTATTTAGCTGTGAAACCTGCTCTTATAGCTGCTACACCAAAATCACCATGTACTATTTGCATTTTTTGCATAATGGCTTCATATAGAGATGGAGCTTTCAATATGAGGGAGTCCATATCGTTTCTATCGACTTCGTTGATTTCCACAAGTATATATCTGAAATAAAAAAAAAACTTCAAGGACCAGTTAATAATTCTTAATTTCCGAACTCACCTATTTTTATGGCGCACCATTTATAATATTTCTATAAGTAACTTTTGGAAATATCTATTAATAATTTATCTTCGGAATATCTATAATTTTCATAACTGAAAAAATGCATTCATATTTCTCCACAACAGGATCTACCTTCTTACATAGAGTTTAGTAATCAGATAATCATAGTAAATCTCTGTTGTAAATAAAAATAAACTTTGGAGGTATGTTTTTTCTGAAATAAACCTTCCACTTGTATGTTTATCGTACCTTCTACACTTCTACCACATCCTTCTACAACCACAACTCACATAAGTACATAAGGTGGTATTGTTATGTTATGTATGTGCAATAAGCTTAGATTAGTTCATGGTACCATGGATTAGTTCTTGTTTAAGGCCACAACATAGATAAAATATTTATATACGGAGCGCCACAAGCCTAATTTTGTGGTTATGTTTTATGTCAACAACATTGACATTAACCCAAATGTCAATGGTTTACAAAATATAAAGCAGAGAGCATGAACAAATATAGGGAGGACGAGTAATGGGAGTAACACAAAAAACATCATCATCGTTATGTAGTATGGGCGAAGGAAGCTTAAATATAACAATAGACACTCAGTGAAATACTGCGCAACATACCAAATTGACAACTTATCACGGGACGTTATTTCAGCCACTTCTGCTTATTGAACAGAATACAGAGTTAGTCATCCTCCGTTTATGTATTCTTGGCAGAGAGAAAAATCAGCCTGGCGAAGAAGACTGAAAACAGGCGAAAGGCGAGTAAACTTCGTAGGCTTTTCTACGTAGCCACAAGAGATTATGAGATTACAGAAGTTGCATATCTGGGGCGTGGCCTCGTATACGACGAACAACTTTAAATCTTTGGTCCCTTTATTCATCGTCGTGATAATTAATGAACTGCTGTCTTTTTATTTTTAGGCTCGGCGCAAAATGAAACGCAGCTTGGTGAGATGAGGCAGCGTGGATCTCGGCGAGTTTTTGTGAAACTATGTAAGTATAGTTAATGCGACTCGTCGCTGCGAGCAGCGTGACGTGGCGCATTTGGGCCCTGTGGAACGCAGTGTACTTGCCACAGTTTTCTGGTAGAGTCGCGGTGTTTGTTTTGGAAAATGGATGAAAAAATAATTGAGACCGTGTGGATTCGACAAGTTTTGTTCGATATAAGTCATGAAGACTTTATGCGAACAAAACTGAAAAGTATAGTTATCTATTAATTTTGGTTTGTGGCCTCAGCAACAATTTGATTATTTAAGTTTGCGTAAAGTCAATAAAACAGCGTTGATAATAAAACTATTTATATATTATACATTATAAGGTATCAATACATTCGCATAGCGAAAATTTCCTTCTGCCGAGATACGGCTCCTGCAGTTAAAATAAATAATAAATCAGTGCTCTAGCAGCTATCATTTTCCAGCAAAGTGGTCTGCCATTGTATTTGTGCGGTTACCCGCGCTAGCAGTTTCCAACCGCATAAACTCGCCGTGGCTCACGCTGCCACTTGTTGTGCATGACATGGTGCGCAAAGACAAATCTACAAAATATATGCGTATGAACTTTTACACGATTTTAAGGGCGAGATCAATCTCCTGTTTCCAGTCTTCTTGTTCGTAATTATGATCTACAGTCTGCTGTCTTTTTTAAGCCATGGCCGTTCGTTGCGCACGGCATGGTGAGCAAAGATACCGGTGTTCATACTTGACGGGTTACCTACATTCCACGCGGCCTTCACTTCAAACTTAAGTACTACCTCCTTATCTTCTATCCTCCTTGCCTGCCACAGTTCCAAACAAGAAGACTGTTCCAAAGATCTTTGACAGTACTGTATCCCTGAGTCCCTGCTCCCTGTCCCTGCATTGACATGAGATTATTGACATTTGACATATTACTGACATGTGTCATGTATGATAGAAGAGGTTAAGTGTCGTTTGTACTTTTGTTAACAATAATTATCACTGTTATTAATTAAATATCAAATCACGCATGTGGATTGTGTCGGTTTGTACTAATAGTATTCTACTTCTATTGACAACCTAATTCAAGAGGGAGGTGATAATTGATTAGGTGTTTTATTTCTGATTAAGAATGGCGGATGCTGCGGCCCGTCAGCTTCAATATGAGTACAAAGCGGTATGCATAATCTTCATTTATTTTTCATATTACTTGTATTTCTAACTGGAATTCAATTTCAGAATTCTAATCTTGTATTACAAGCCGATGTTCGACTTATCGAGCGTAGAAGTCGTGATGAAGCAACTGGGGAGGTTATGTCCCTTGTTGGTAAACTGTCTGGCACAAAGATGGGAGATCGAGCTCAAAGGACACGTCCTGCTAAAGCCGAGGAGCGGAAAGTGAAGTGAGTACTATCATTACTACGTTTTTTTAAGCTTGAGTATGAATAATTTATGTTAATTTCATTCAGGCGTCAAAAACGAGATGAAGCACAGTACGATTTTGCTAGAATGAAAGGAGCCACCCTTCTGTCCGAAGGTGTGGATGAAATGGTAGGTATTATTTATAGGCCCAAAACTCAGGAAACTCGACAGACGTATGATGTCCTCCTGAGTTTCTTACAAGAAGCTCTAGGAGACCAACCAAGAGATATTCTTTGTGGAGCAGCTGATGAAGTTCTGCAAGTATTAAAAAATGATCGCTTGAAAGAACGGGAGAAAAAGAAAGAAACAGAGGGACTATTGGGTATGATACAAGATAACTGAATTATTGAATGTTATTATGTTTGTGATACGTTGTAGGTCCGATTGCAGAAGAGAGATTTGCTCTTCTGGTGAATTTAGGGAAGAAAATAACTGATTTCGGCAATGACGAGAGTAAACAATCAGCCGGTGATGAGAACATTGATGAGCAGTATGGAATAAATGTACAATTTGAAGAATCTGAGGAGGAGGACGATGAAAATATGTTCGGAGAAGTTAGTGAAGAAATGGATGATGAAGAAGGCGAAGAAGCCAAAGAAGATGGTGCTATTCATGCTGAAAATGTAAGGTTTCTCAAATGGTTGTACGTAAAATTTTATATTATGCTTATTTCTTGCAGCTTGGAGGTGTTGACGAGCTTAAGAAGGAGAAACCTCTTCATCCATTGGATATTGATGCTTATTGGTTACAGAGAAAATTGTCTAAGATCTATGATGATGCTATGGTATCTCAAGCGAAAGCAGCTGAAGTTTTAAATGTACTTCGTGATGCAACTGATGATAGAGAATGTGAAAACCAATTGGTCTTATTATTGGGCTACGACTGCTTCGATTTCATCAAACAGCTTAAGAAGCAAAGGCAAATGAGTAAGCTATAAAAGTAATGTACCTAATGTATTCTATAGTCTTTTTTTTCAGTTCTTTATTGTACACTGTTAGCGAAGTCTCAGAGCGAGTCTGAACGACAAAAAATTAAAGACAAAATGTCTGATGATCCAGTACTCAGTCGAATTTTGAAACTTTTGGATACTGGTAAAGGCGACGATGATGATGAGGATGAAGATTCTTCTTCACGGCATCATAGAAGAATGAATGAAGCAGATGATATGGATACAAGCAGTGCTCAAGTACCTGGTTCAAGGCATTTGGTAGATTTTGAAGATTTGGTATTCCAGCAAGGGTCACATTTTATGGCTAACAAAAGATGTCAGTTACCCGATGGATCTTTTAGAAAACAAAGAAAAGGCTATGAAGAAGTTCATGTTCCAGCTCTGAAACCAAAACCGTTTGGAGATAACGAAAAACTTCAACCAATCGATCAGTTACCTAAATATGTTCAACCTGTTTTTGATGGTTTTAAAACACTCAACAGAATACAGAGCAGATTGTATAAAACTGCTCTAGAGTCTGATGAAAATCTCCTTTTGTGTGCTCCAACGGGCGCTGGTAAAACCAATGTAGCACTCCTTTGTATGATGCGTGAGATTGGTAAACACATTAACCCGGATGGTACAATTAACGCGGACGATTTTAAAATCATCTATGTGGCACCGATGCGCTCCTTGGTACAAGAAATGGTTGGAAACTTTGGCAAACGATTGGCTAGCTATAACATCACTGTATCTGAGTTAACTGGTGATCATCAGTTGACAAGGGAACAAATAGCAGCGACACAAATTATTGTGTGTACACCAGAGAAATGGGACATCATTACTAGAAAGGGAGGTGAAAAGACATTCACGTCCCTAGTAAGGCTTATTATAATTGATGAAATCCATTTGTTGCACGATGAACGAGGTCCTGTCTTGGAGGCTCTTGTAGCAAGAACCATTCGTATGATTGAATCTACTCAGGAAGATGTTAGACTTGTTGGTCTGTCGGCTACATTACCCAACTATCAGGACGTAGCTGCATTCTTACGTGTTAAGTTCGATACAGGTCTATTTTATTTTGACAATAGCTTTAGACCTGTTGCTTTAGAACAACAGTATATTGGTGTAACTGAGAAAAAGGCTTTAAAACGATATCAAGTGATGAATGAAATTGTCTATGAGAAAACTATGGAGCATGCGGGACGAAATCAGGTGCTGATTTTTGTGCATTCTAGGAAAGAGACTGGAAAAACAGCAAGAGCTATACGAGATATGTGCCTTGAAAAAGATACTCTTGGACAGTTTTTGCGCGAAGGTTCAGCCTCAATGGAAGTTTTACGAACTGAAGCAGAACAAGTCAAAAACCATGAACTGAAAGATTTATTGCCATATGGTTTTGCTATACATCATGCTGGTATGACACGAGTTGACCGAACGTTGGTGGAAGATTTGTTTGCTGATCGACATATTCAAGTGTTAGTTTCGACTGCAACACTAGCATGGGGTGTTAATCTTCCAGCACATACTGTTATTATAAAAGGTACTCAAATTTATAATCCTGAGAAAGGTAGATGGGTGGAACTGGGTGCTCTGGATGTACTTCAGATGTTGGGCAGAGCTGGAAGGCCTCAATACGATACCAAAGGTGAGGGTATACTTATCACAAATCATAGTGAGTTGCAGTACTACTTATCGCTGCTAAATCAGCAGCTACCTATTGAATCGCAGCTAGTCTCTAAACTGCCTGACATGTTGAATGCTGAAATTGTACTGGGCACGGTACAAAATATGAGAGATGCTGTAACATGGCTGGGTTATACTTACTTGTATATTAGAATGTTGAGACAACCAACACTCTATGGCATATCACACGATCACCTGAAACAAGATCAACTCTTGGAGCAACATCGAGCTGATCTTATACATACGGCAGCACTTCATTTGGAAAGAAGTAGTTTAATAAAGTACGACCGAAAGACTGGTCAATTCCAAGTTACCGAGCTTGGACGTATAGCTTCCCACTATTATTGTACCCATGAAACCATGCACACCTACAATCAACTGTTGAAGCCGATGCTTAGTGAAATTGAGTTGTTCAGAGTTTTTTCACTGTCTGGTGAATTCCGCAACATTACTGTGCGTGAAGAAGAGAAACTTGAATTGCAGAAGTTGATGGAGCGAGTGCCAATTCCAATCAAAGAGAGCATTGAAGAGCCCAGTGCAAAGGTAAATGTTCTTCTACAAGCTTATATTTCGCAGTTGAAACTCGAAGGATTCGCCCTAATGTCCGATATGGTGTATGTGACGCAATCAGCTTCGCGATTGATGAGGGCAATATTTGAAATTGTCTTGCACAGAGGATGGGCACAATTAGCTGATAAATCTTTGGCTTTGTGCAAGATGATTGATAAGAGAATGTGGCAGTCCATGTCGCCATTGAGACAGTTCCGTAAAATGCCAGAGGAGATAGTTAAGAAGATTGAGAAGAAAAATTTCCCGTGGGAGAGGTATGTATTATTTTTTTTTTCACTATTCAAACTGTATATTTGACCGACTTCACAAAAAGGAGCAGGTACACAAATCCATTGACATTTCTGAGAAATGGAATATCTCAAATGTCGTTCTTCACGACAAAGGTGATTGTGGGATATTTTTCTTGGCGATATTTGCCGAACATTTCATTTTCAGTATTCTTTTAATTGAGAATTTTTTAAACATTTTAACGGTTTTGGACTTTTAGCTCTCGGAAGGAGTACGTTGAATTTTAACAATAAATCATTAAGTTTATTGAATGTTTAATGTGATTTTGTAGTTAGAGTATTATCAAAGTTATTAATTATACGAGGGAAAAACGGATTAGATTTTAGCTAAAATCTAGTATTCTTCCCGTGTAATACACTATTTCTCCGGTGACAGGAAAAACGATGATGTAATATTGAAAAACTATTATAATAGATTAAAAGGCGAATTTTGTATTCAAAGGAATTTGTTTGAGAGCTGTAAGAAAGTCTTCTGAGAGGACACACCAAATTTTTGGGTTTTTAATAAGAATTAAGAGTAAGAAACATGTAACTTTATAATAAATAAATATCTTTTACAATAAATAGGACCGACTTTATTAGTTGGTGCACTGAAAAATACGAAATAATAATAATTCGAATGGTACTGGTAATTTTGAAGTTGGTATCAAAAGTTTTAATTAGATAGAAGACTTTTGGCATCAAAATTCAAAATTACATTTATTATTATTTTGAAATTTTGTTCACTGCACCAATTAATAAAGTCTGACATTTCTGTTAAAAAACAGAATTCTATTTACCAAAAACCACACAGTTAATAATTTGTACTTTTCATTATCATTATCTATTGAAGTCAACCCTATGTTTTTACTTACATATTTTTTTTATTCCACTTGTAGGTTGTATGATTTGGGTCCGAATGAAATTGGTGAATTAATAAGAGTACCAAAATTAGGAAAGACTATTCATAAATATGTACATCAGTTTCCAAAGCTGGAACTGTCAACTCATATCCAACCTATAACACGGTCAATGCTCAAAGTTGAGTTGACAATCACCCCAGATTTCCAGTGGGATGAGAAACTCCATGGAGCTTCCGAAGCTTTTTGGATATTGGTTGAAGATGTCGATTCTGAGGTTATTCTGCACCACGAGTATTTCTTGTTAAAATCCAAATATTGCCAAGATGAACATTGCGTCAAATTTTTCGTTCCCATATTCGAGCCTCTGCCGCCGCAATATTTTCTGAGAATTGTTTCAGACCGTTGGATAGGTGCTGAAACTCAACTCCCCGTCTCATTCAGACATTTGATTTTACCTGAGAAGAACTTCCCACCAACAGAACTGCTGGATTTACAACCTCTACCTATTACAGCATTGAGAAATGATAAATTTGAAGCTCTGTATGCTGACAAATTTCCTCAATTTAACCCAATTCAAACGCAAGTTTTTAATTCAGTTTATAATGGCGACGATAATATTTTCATTGGAGCACCTACTGGATCAGGAAAGACTACAATTGCCGAGTTTGCTATATTAAGGTTATTTGATAGAAATCCAGAAGGCAGGTGTGTATACCTGGTACCTAAAGATGCTCTAGCCGAGTTAATTTTCGCTGATTGGCATAACAAGTTTGGTCAGAACATTGGTAAAAAAGTAGTTCTCCTTACTGGGGAGACTGGTACAGATTTGAAGCTTTTAGCCAAAGGACAGATTATAATAACAACAGCTGAAAAATGGGATGTTCTTTCCAGGCGTTGGAAGCAACGAAAGAATGTGCAAAATATAAATTTGTTCATTGTAGATGAGTTACATTTGATTGGAGGTGAAGATGGACCTGTTATCGAAGTTGTATGTTCCAGAATGAGGTATATCTCATCCCAAATTGAAAAACCCATTCGTATTATAGCACTGAGTGCTTCACTTACTGATTACAAAGATGTGGCACAGTGGTTGGGTTGCAATACAAATCATACTTTCAATTTCCATCCAAGTGTTCGACCTGTTACACTAACGCTTCATATACAAGGTATAAATATTACACATAACGCGTCAAGATTAATAGCTATGGCTAAACCGGTTTACAATGCCATTGTTAGATACAGTCCACACAAGCCGGCAATAGTATTTGTACCTACTAGAAGGCAAGCCAGATTGACAGCAACCGATCTATTGACATATGCTGCAGCTGAAGGACAGCCAAACAAATTTTTCCATGCCGAGGAGGATGATATTAAACCATTCTTGGACAGAATGACAGATAAGGTATGTAGCTTATTAATTATGCAGACTTAATCCTTAAACTGAAACCCTTATATTCTTGCGCAACAAGATTGTCAATTCCTCTTTTGAAATAAATATAGATTTCTAATTTTACATACTTGGCGGTACAGAGGGACGTCATCAACGGGCATTATTTTATGTTGATGTTGCACTTGAAAGTACTCAAGTACTTTTTATCAATATGCTCCTGTCCATTGTACTGGTTTTATTATGGAACAGAACAGCATTGTGGCAATTAAACATGAAACATTGTACTGGCAGCTGGCCAGTATGCTGGATCAACTTCAGGAACACACATGTTAAATGCAGATGTTCAGTTGTTATAATTTGTCTCGTCCAAAATCTTGTTGGATTTTTGCTTCCAAATCTTACAACTTGTTCTCTCAATTACTTTTCTCGGTCTACCTTTTTTTCTTGAAATCTGGTAGTTCGCTAGCTTATCATGTTATTATCAACCGCGACGTTATTGCATTGAATGCGATCATAGTTAAATTCGAATTTCACATCACGTCACTAACAACTGCGACGGAATCGAAACTTGACATGCTAAAATATCGTATTTTATATTAGCATTAGCAACCAGCGACTTAGAGTTTCGACTCTTTGAGTACTATACTGCGTTCGGCAATGTATGGTTGCGAGCCCGGATAAATACCTATCCGTAAGCCGATGCTTTCCCCTTACGGTTACTGGTAATGGTAATCTCATCGCACACTTGCATGGAAAAATGTTGATGCCGCCTTTGACGACCTACTTCCAATAGCTGAATCGCGTCATGCTACAGTAATTTAAATGTGACAACGGCACACAGTGTTGCCTGTGATATTTTTGTTGTCATTTTGAAATTCATTGTTTATTATTAATTATTAAACATAAAAGTATTGAGATAGAATTTAAAGCCATGCGGCGAAATTTGCCAGAGACCGGACCTGATGGTTGGTTGAGCCCGGCATAACAACTCGCTGGCAACGATGAGCTCAATAAAAACCTCAACCTTGCATTCTCAGAAACGCACTATAGATGTATGTTTTCATTGTCATCATAACAAATTCTAATGAACATTTATTGTTATTCATGTTGGAAAGCAGCAATGTCACCTCTCTCATTATATCATTCTTCTATTATCCAGGAAGGTCAGCATGTTCAAAAATGCAAATGATCCGAATTTATAAAATAGGTTTATTTCTAATCTTGCAGACATTGAAGGAAACTCTGTCCCAAGGTGTAGCCTATATGCACGAAGGCTTAACAGCAAGTGATCTTCGTCTAGTTGAACAACTTTTCGATTCTGGTGCTGTTCAAATAGCCGTTGTAACACGAGATCTATGTTGGGCAGTAAATATATTCAGTTACTTGGTTGTGATAATGGATACGGAATTCTACAATGGCAAAATACACGCATACGAAGATTATCCTGTCACAGATGTATTACAAATGGTCGGTAGAGCCAATCGACCATCAGAAGATGATGATGCTAGGTGTGTCTTGATGTGTCAAAGTTCGAAGAAAGATTTCTTCAAAAAATTCCTTAGCGATCCATTACCTGTGGAGGTAAACATTTTTTCTATTATTCAGAATATTTTCTTAAATACCATATTTCCGTTGCAGAGTCATTTGGACCATAGGCTACATGATCATTTCAATGCTGAAATTGTAACAAAAACGATCGAAAATAAACAAGATGCTGTGGATTATCTAACGTGGACCTTCTTGTATAGGCGATTAACTCAGAATCCAAATTATTACAATCTGCAAGGTGTAACTCATCGACATTTATCGGATCATTTGTCCGAGTTGGTTGAGAACACACTTTCCGATCTGGAACAGTCGAAATGTGTCAGTATTGAAGAGGAGATTGATTGTGTGCCTTTGAATTTGGGCATGATTGCTGCCTACTACTACATCAATTACACAACTATAGGTAAGTAACATTCAATTTATCAGATTGGCCTATTCAATTTGCTTGAGAATTTATAAATTTTTGTATGAAAATGTATGAATTTAAGACATGTCTTAATCTCTTTCCAGAGTTGTTCAGTTTATCCTTGAACAGTAAGACAAAAATTCGAGGATTATTAGAAATCATCGCATCGGCTGCTGAATACGAAGACATTCCGGTAAGACATCATGAACACCACATTCTTCGTGAACTATCACAAAAATTACCCAACAAATTGACATCGTCATCGGGCGGCCAACCGAAATTCAATGATCCACACGTCAAGACCAATTTGCTGTTGCAAGCACATCTGTGTCGCTTACAACTTGGTGCTGAATTGCAGGGTGACACCGAGTCTGTGCTTGGCAAAGCCATCAGGTTGATACAGGCTTGTGTTGATGTGCTCAGTTCAAATGGTTGGTTATCGCCTGCTGTGGCTGCTATGGAATTGGCCCAAATGGTAACGCAGGCCATGTGGAGCAAGGATTCTTATTTGAAGCAGTTGCCGCATTTCAACAATGAAATTATAAAAAGGTGTACTGAGAAGGTAACGTATATATATATATATATATATATATATATATATATATATATATATATATATATATATATATATATATTAGATGATTTTCCTTGTAGGATTTTATTGTATGAGGTTCGGTTTTAGAAAATTTTATTTTGATATATCTCCACGTTTTAATGTCGGTTTCAATTGTTTTTAGTAAGTATGCGTATCTACGGGTGTCTGTAATTAATTATGTGCTAAACTATCTTGAAGAACCATAAATAATATCGACGTCGTACTGGTTTTATTCGATGCATAATTGTGTAGCAACGGGCTTTTGGGTTCTTAGTAAATTCTTTGGGTCATTTTTTTGTTGACTAAAATAATTGAAACATTTTCAAATTCCCTACTATCATGGCCAGATCCTGTACAAAACTCTGGTTTTGGAAAATTCTGACCTACCTAGTACTTTTCAATATTTTCATTTTATTATTATTATTTTTCTCAGAAACTGTCCATTTTGGAAATGGCATTAAAAAAATCTCTCATTGATTAATTTTCAATTTTTAACAAGTGTTTTTTAAAGAACGAAGTTCCTTACGCTATTTCTCCATTTCCGAATTTCATTTGGTATAGAGATTTGTAATGTTTGTGATGTCCATGGTAAATTACAATTAAAATAGCGTAATAAATTTCCACTAATATATTGTTTAAACATGACAAGAATAATAATTATGGTTAATATAAATCTTACTGACTAATATCATGAATGAATTAGGTAACAATAATTATATATACAGTATGGGGCTGGATATGCTATCGATCTGGTCATTGAGAAGATTACCTTAATGTAAATTTATCAAGAACAATAAATCCAAAACTCCAGATAATTTTAAATCAAAATTTTCAAACCTGTATCAATGAACACAAGAGCTTATTTATGTACCATAAAACTAAATCGAACCATGTGCTACATCTCAATGATAATATAGTTTGTTTCACGAATGGTGGCTGTTGCTTGTAATCATTCACGAGCTACGTACATTACGCTATACGTCTCATCGCATATCATTATCATGAAATTATCTACAACGTTTGTCGATCTAAGCTACGACATCAGTATTTCAAGCTTATCATCTTCAATACAATGATAGGGCACTGCAAGTATGTCCGAAGACAACGCGGTCTTTATATCATAGGTGTCACAAAGTCAATGTGACATTTTAGATAATTCAGATGCATACATTTTTATTTTCTCTAAGTCAAGCAATAAATTTGTATTTTATATATTATATTATTGTTGATAATAAATATATAATTATTGGTTTATTTAATCAATCGATATTGTTTCTGCCTAATTGTATGAACTCCCTTGAAGTGTATAAAAAATTGAAATACCATATCCTATCTCGAAATCGTTACGCCACTGATTTACTCCCGTTAGTTGAATTGATCATTTTTTCGTGTTTTCATGGCAGACGCCAACATTCGTGAAACAAAAACATTTAATGCTAATCAAAATTATACATACTCAACCGAAAGAACTAAAATTGAATTTACTTGAGTCATTAGAAATTAATTAATTTGAACATTCGGTTAATCTCCTCAGTGACCAGATCGATGGTATCCAATCCATTACTCTATAAAGATATATAATTATTACCTAATTACTTTAAAATATTAGGCATTAAGATTTATGTTAACTATCCTTATTATTTAAATGGGCTCTTATCATCTTACAATTTAGTTATTACTCACGTGTGAGAAAGGCACACAATATGACAAAATTAAAATTCTTCATATTTCCATGTTTCAGTTAGCAATTGTTTTTTTCTTTTTTGTCGATGAGCTTTTAATTCACGTGAAATATTTTAGAAAGTTGAAACGGTGTTTGATATCATGGAACTTGAAGATGAAGATAGAAGTAAATTGTTACAATTGAGTGACCATCAAATGGCAGATGTGGCCAAATTCTGTAATAGGTACCCCAACATTGAATTGACATATGAAGTACTTGATAAAAATGAAATCCATTCCGGTTCATCTGTACATGTAGCTGTACAACTTGAGAGAGAAGATGAAGTCAGTGGTCCAGTGATTGCACCATTCTTTCCACAGGTGAGAACGTGTTTCTTATGTTGGTTGAAATTAATTAAATTTGACGAATTTTTATTTCTAGAAACGTGAGGAAGGCTGGTGGGTAGTTATTGGTGATCCAAAATCCAATTCGCTGCTGTCTATCAAAAGGTTGACCTTGCAACAAAGGGCTCGAGTAAAGTTAGATTTTGTGGCACCAAGTCCAGGTCACCATAATTATGCTTTGTACTTTATGAGTGACGCTTATTTGGGATGTGATCAGGAATACGCGTTTTCTATTGATGTTGGCGATTTTGAATCGAGTGCCAGTGATTCGGAATAATTTAATTTGTAAGATTTTGTTTTGTGTACAATTTTCATGTTAATGAAATGTAATAATTATTTTCTTTTTAGTTTCTTATAAACATAGTTGTATGATTATAAATGAAAATATATATCATGAAATTTAAAACAAAACAGTTTCTTTGCTGTTATTTTTTTCTTGTAAAGAATATTAACGGTGTTTTTTATGTTTTCTTTATACTCATCTTTCCAGTGCTTGATTATGAAATAACTCTTTCAAAAGTGGCAAATTATCATCATTTCGAACTTATGAAGCTACCTGGGAATAATTTTTAAGTGTACTTGTGAAATTAGCTAATACATAAAACTTATCTTCATTTCCTAAGCAATTCATTAATAACAACTCATTTAGTTCTTGTGCTAGAAACATACCTTCTTTGGTTTGATTTTACTTGAAAGTACCTACTTTCTCTAACATGATTTATATAAAACAGGTACATTTTGCGATCTTGCAAGATATATTGCCCCAGTTAATATTTCTATAGCCTGATAAATAAAATAACGGTTTTCAAATTAAAGAAAAAAATAAAATATCTTTCCATACATTCCACACCGAGCCCTAAAACCATAGATAAACCCTACCCTAAAACCAAACATAACTAGCCCTAAAACTAACACCGGCAGCCTGTAATAGTGATAAGTTTGTTCAAAATTCCACAGTTCCTATGATAAATTTTATCTGTACATATAACATTATTTTTCAATTAAGCATTCCCTCCTACATTTGTCCTGATATCAGAGAACACCTACCTGCAACCTAACCTAACAATATAAAACATAAAACTTTTCATTGTTTGAAAAATAAATATTACGCCATTCTGCACTAGTCAAAACGTATACGTATTTATTTTAAAGACATCAGAGACAAAGAAGAGACGGTCAAGTCAATGTTAATTTTTGGTCGCTATAACTGGTCTGCTGGATGGGATAGAGATAGGTGGCGCTCCTGCGAGTTTTCATTTATTTTGAAAAATGGCGGAAAATTTGAAATGCTATTTAGTAGGGTACTGGGCTGAAATTTATTCTTCATTAATAATGCGATTACGAAAATTGTTGTGACACTTTTAGGACTAAAGTATCACCACAATTATCGTCTCGCATAATTTAAAACTAAGAGGAAAATAAAACTCCAGAATTAAAATAAGTATTTATTTTCAAATAAACGATAGAACAAAATTGGATTATTGATTAAATAATAAAACGTAATGACATCAAATTTTCTGATGTTCTGTAGTCGTTTCTTAATTCCATCTGCCTCCAGGAATTCACAAAAAATGATCGGAAGTCTCAAATCGATTGAGTCTCCATTGCCTAGAGCATACATTTAATATTTAGTATGTATTTCTATTCACGTGTACATTGATTTATTTATAATTTGGACTCTGGAGACAAATAGATCTTAGACTAGGAAAGAGCATGGTTTCACGACTCACGACAGTACTAGCTAAAGTTATCAATTAGGCACAAAGGTGAAAAAATAGATCAGTACGAAATGAATGGAGAAGGTTCAGTATAATATAAACAAAGCTGAGCTCACATTTCTCATACTCAATGATGTTTAAGTAGTTGTATTTATATTGATAATATGTATCATCTCCTTTCAATGTATTGTTACTATGTATTATAAGAGGCATTTGTATTTGTGGAGAGTACCTACACTAAATAATTCATACATTGTCGATGTTTGGTATATTTATAATATTAATTGTATTTATGAATACTTAGTTCATGCAATACTATATTATTAAATATCTTATTATGAAGAAACTTTTACATGAAATATGAAAGCAAGTGTTCATAGAAATTTATTTTGTAATCCTTTTAACTTGGAAATATATACTTTGTATAGGTGGTTCCAGATTACTGAGACAAATGCACTATATAAAGTTATTAATGCTACTTTGTTTATGAGGATACCACAAATTAGATGGGAATTAAAATAACACCCAGATATTTAAGAAAATTACAAAATAATGAACCTAAAAACAACATTCACCTTTTCTCAACTTATGCCAGCTGCCTCTTCATCTTTAGGTAGTTGATGGCCCTCAGGTTAGATTTCCGTACTTGTGGATGATTCTACGGTGCCTAGATCATACATTTGATATTAGCATTTATATTATAATAAATTCAAGACAATTTCCATCAAGAATGAAACAAACAACTAAATTTACAAATAAGAGTCAGGATCCATAACTCAAAGTGGAAGACAATGTTGAAATGTGAAATAAGTATCTAAGTCTCCTTCCGTAGTGTTAAATGAAAAAATAATTATATTAAAAACAGGTGAAGGGACATGTTTCAACTCATGGAATCATTATCAACCTAAAAAATAATATAGAAAAACCGATTTAAAAAGATATATAAAAATTTTGAATCATAAAGCTTACCTAAAAAACACATGGTCAATAAATTTAAAATTTATATAAAACGAAACGTTTTATAATGTTTCTGTGAATATATATATAGTCTTTCTGCACTGTCATTTCATTCTTCATTACTTACCCTTCCGCATCACGGAGATGGTCAAGCTTTACTTGCTCCTTTGTCTTTATTTTTTAAAAATCATGTGAATTATAATTTTATATAATTAATTACTATTTTCTCCTATAAAATGTTATAATGTTTCAATTGTTTCTCATCTCTTGTGAGATAGAAACGTTTTGTTTTGTATAAATTTTAAATTTATCGAACATGTGTTTTTTAGATAAGCTTTATGATTCTAAATTTTATACATATTTTCACATCGCTTGTTCTATATTATTTTTTAGGCTGATGATGACCCTATGAGTTGAAACGTGTCCCTTGTCCTGTTTTTAATATAATATTTTTTTCAATAAACACTGTGGAAGGAGACTTAGATATTTATTTCATATTTCAACTAAATTTACCTTTGTTTGACTCCATGAAGTATTCGGTTCATTTGGCATTAGTTTAATATTTATATAATATATTCAAGACGTTTTTGACTTGATGAAGTTTTCATGCCATGTGCCTTTCAAGTAGATAACTTCCTAGGAAACAACGATCGAATGATTAGATTCCAGTACTTGTTGATGATTCTCCATTACCTAGGGTATAATATTTGATATGAGTACACATTTATATTCAGATATCCAAATTATTCAAGATGGTTTACAATAAGAATAAAATAAGAAACTGAATGCCTTCACTTGATGTTATTCATGCCATCTGCCCTTCAAATAGTTGAATTCCTAGGAAACGATCGAAGGCCCTCGGATTATATTCCAGTACTTGATAATTCTTCATTACCTAGAGCATTTGATATGAGTACATATTTATTATTATTCAAATATCCAAATTATTCAAAAAGGTTTACAATAAGAATGAACTAAAAAACAACCATTTACCTTTGCTCAATTTGAAGTATTAGTGTTCAATGCTATTGCTTGATTAGGTTTTTTTTTGTTCTTTTTTTATTTGAACAGGTGGTTGAAACCCTTTATGGACACCTTATTGGATGTTCTTACAAATCATCCCTTCACCGGCCCTGTTTCTCATCCCATAAGGTAGTGTGGGAGTCCCCTCAGTTATACCCACTAAACACTCCACCTCTCGTGATAGGCTCATTCTGTGAACAGAACGACGACACGTATGCCTATATTGGCACATTGTATTTATCCTTATACCACTTGCTTACTGAGTTTTCTGGCCCACCTGCTCCTTCAGGTGGTTTTGGTTGGCTTCTTAGAAGGTGATTGAAGGCCCTAGAGAATAAATTTAATATTAGTATTTTTAAAGAACAATATTTAAGATTTCTCTTCAGACGTGATGGAATGTCTTCAATATGCGCCTATGGGCTTTGGTATCTCTGCGCTCAATAATATTTTTTTCATTCTTTCTCTCTAGACGAGATGCTCCTCCTTTTCCGACCATTCTGTAAATGAGATGAAAAGATTATAAGGCGAATACTTACTTTCATTTTGTGTATTGCATCTTTGATGATAAATGGAATTCTTTGACTTTGTGCATAGTTCGGAAAATCACTGATTTTTGTTGATCGATCACATATGCTTTTCGTATTTGTCATCTAGATTGGTGAGTGACTCCCCAATATGTTTGAAAAGGTGGATGATGCCTGATTGAAACGGTACCTAAAATAAAATATTACTTTATAAACCATTTATCAAAATATTTTTACGTATTACCTTGTGCAACATCGTAAGTAGAGTATTCTTTGAAGGCAACGCTACAATCTTTAGCTCGCCGGGCTCTTCTTGAATAGTGCCAGTGCAAGTACTTTGTCATCTGTTGTCCACCTACACCCATGGGAACTTACCTTTGCACAACGTAACTGAGACAACATGAAATTAACTGTGGTACTATTCATTCCTTGAAAGACTTTCGCAAACGTGTCAGATCTGTGAAAATGTAACAAATATTTGATATCACCCGCACAATTTTTTGAGCCTCTTTATTCGAGCATCTCTAGTTTTCACCAAACCTAGACGATGTTGAGTACTAGGAGAAGACGTTCTCTTAATAGTTTTAAATGAAGTGCGACAAGTTCTCTTGGCTGTAGGTGCTTGAGTTTCTGAGCTGTTTGGAATCGGCTCCTTAACAGTGACTTGTTCAACAATCGATATTCTCGTACTTAGCAGTAGTTCCTCATTAGTCACTGCTTCTATATCGAGCTCTCAAGCAATACATGGATATAAAGTTGGAGCTGCATTATACAGAAGCCGTCTTTCAGCAAGAAACGCATAATTTTCATAAAGAAAATGCCGACTGCAAATCCGAGAAGACGCGCTAGACAAACTCTTCATTCCCATATTATTCAGCCAAATTTCTGATTTCTTCTGATTCACAGGAAAAACGTGCATCTTTAGAACACTATACACACTATATCCACACACAATACAGTATTTCGAAGGCATTTTGAGTATTTAGTTTTTGAATTTTCAAATTAGAACAAATACAGAATATAAGTTCACAAGATTCATAATTTTGAACGGCTTTGCCAACCACGATATAATGTGTATCGTGTTGCCAACCAAATTCCCCATAGTTTCTTTAAAAACTCCCTAGGAGATTTGAATTAGTCGGGTCAATTATTGAACATACAAAATTATAGCCCAGACAAAACTAGCAGCAGGATACTGATGGCCAATGGCCATAACATGCGAGAAAGATCTCAGTTACATTGTGCTTACTCGCATTTACCATTTTCTTTTTATTATTAACAACTGAAGACAAATTATCGTATTTTTTCGTTTGTAAAACAAAATCTTTGTAGAGATGAATCGTAGGGAATTGAAATGCGAAGATAATGAGTACCAGGGCGACTCACATCTGATTATTATTAAGAAAAAAAAAAACAAAGAGAAAATGGCATTTAAAAATAATCATAGTGCAACCAATTTTTTTTGTAGCACAGTCTCCTTAGAAAATAGGAGATATTGATAAGGTATTTCCAAATATTAGAAACACCTTTGGTATTTCTGTGCGCTAAGTCTGGGCCCTGTTCAAATATTAGTTCTGGAGATCATTCGATTTCAATTTTCCGTCATCCGGCCGCACTACAAAATAGGGCTACATCTAATTGTGGAGAAACTGTGTTACAACTTGAAAATTGCAAACGCTATGATTTTTTTAAGAAACGCTATTTTGTCTCCCTTAATATTAATCAGATGGGATCCTTTTAAATACCTTCCTATTTTAATTTTCTAGATTTCTTCCTCTCTGAAATTTAACATAGTTTTATTAGTTTTTTTTTACAAGTGAAAAAACCAAAAAAAACGATAATTTGTCTTCAATTATTGTTTAATAAATAAAAGAAAATGGTGAATGCGAGTAGGAACTTTGGCAATATGTAACTACAGACTGTCTTTCATGTGATCCTTAGATAGACTTTGATGGCACCATCGATATCTTAATATATTTATTCTGCTCTATCGCTTGATCTAAAAGGAAATTTGAACACAACACACCTTTTGCGATGTTATCAAAGTTTTCATATTCGATAATTTATTTTCCAAAAAGATTTCATTTTAAGAATTTTAATTTTTTAGATGCAAGATCTTTTTTATTCATCGTTTTCAATAAGATTTATTAACTTGGATGTACATATATGAAAATCCGGAAAAGCTGGAATATAGTTATTGTGCATGTGAACAGAGATGCAAGTGCGTTGTACAATGTTAGAAAATTTATACAATAATGACTTTCCTTACATATTTTATTTTAAAAATATCGCTACATTGTACTTATTTTCAATATGAAGCCTTGTAGAAAAGTTGCCTGGCTCTTGTAACTCAATGAACCTGAAAATCAAGAATTGAGACTTCATGAAGGAATCAGTATGCCTCTTGAACTAAAATGTTCAAGTTTGGAAATTCCTAGAAATGGAACATTAATGTTATTATAAACATAAACAATGTACATTATTATCTAGATCGTTAATGTAGTTTCCAGTAATTTATGTAAATGTTTAGAACATTTTTATTGATGGATAATTAGTTGACCATAAAATATGCATTAAGATATAATGAGTTCATGTTCAAGATCCTACAGAACGTAATTTTAAAGATATTTATTATCAATTTATCATATGACACCTACCTACCTTATATTACACAAATGTTTGTTATTGAAATCAATTCCCTTGCTCTTTACATTTTCATGTCCTTTTTGAACTATAACTAACGATTTGGTGGATCAAACAGAATTGTTAAATCAATATTTTCAAAAATTGAGGGGGAAGCATTGAATGCACTATTGGCAATGCTCATCTTGTTGTTTCGAGAGTTCCAATCATTTTCCAGGATAAAACAAATAGCGTACTTACGGTTTGATTCAGTTACTATCTATTACTACGATTGTGCAGAAACCATACTGAACAGTAACCATTCAATTTCATTATTGCTCTCAACTTGTTTCGTCTTGCTCATCAGAATACAAAACAACACAGGATTTTGAAATCAACAAACTTCAATCATCCAAAAAGTACCTGTAAATTCCAGAATTTATATTTTTTAAAGTAAAATAGAGAACTTACCTTCGTAAATTTCCACGACTATCTAACAATATTGCTGCCTGAATAAGTTGAATAAATATTGTGCCTTCAGCTTATAGTATAGAAGATTTTTGAAACGTTTGTGAGATATACCTCTTGATAGTAACCATCTTCTGTTGGTTTCTAAGTTTTGGATTCAGTATTTTCCTGTGCATAAAATTAATATGAGCATTTAAAAGTATATTTTCACAACAAAGCAGGATGACAAAATCACGAACTACAAAACGTGATCCGAACTACTGGATAACAATATAACTTGAAAATAGCACTAAATTTTAAAAAACATAACTAACATAAGAAATATACCTTTCATGATGAATAAGTATTCTTGAATAATTTATAACAATAATCAGATTCTTGATCAGACATTACCATAAAAATGTCTATGGATGGACATAACCCATAACCGCCATACATTTAAATTTTTGATTGGATTTTTCGTGAAGTGTCATAATTCGTCAGCGCTCGGTATTGATAGTAAACGTTCGTGAAGAAGCGCCTGTTGCGCCACCTAGAACATATTGCCTTCTAAAATCTGAAACAAAGAAAAAGATAGCAAATGACCATTTGTGTGCGCAAATAAGGATGGAGCTATAGCAATATTTGTTTGTGAGACGACCACTTTTTCCCATTGAGTTGACCGTCTCTTCTTTGTCTCTGAAGACATACATATGTATAAGATGATGCATGGCGGGTCCCTTATTTCTGTAAATAGTGACTATGTGATCACGAGATAAAGACAAAAAAAGCGTGGGGTGCTTTCAACTATATTTTCTATAATGACCGTACTTGTATAAATAGAGACCAATGGACTATTGATAACATTTCATGTCAAACACCTTACCCTTTTTTGGAATCAAATTAAACTCTTTTATTTCATGATTATTTTTTCAACTTTTTAGTTCGGATTATTAATAAAACGAGTTTTTTAGTTCTTTTTTAAATTATAATTTATTTTGCGCATATCAAAAGAGAGTAACCACTCATTAACAGGAGTAGCTACTCACCACAATTTGGAGTAGTTACTTCTAAGTGTACGCTCAAATTTATGCATATCACCCATGCATCATGGTATCTTTTTACATCATGATATTAACATTACATTACAAAACATTTTAGAGCAAAAATTATGTTTCAAGTAGTTAATTTTTGGTTTCAACTTCAGCACATTAAAATAAACAAAGTAAGATATAAATAAAGAAAAAATAACAACAGTCATTATTTGCTATAGCAATCACAATTTTTATCAGCTATAGATAGACGCTGTCGCTAGGCAATGGCTAGGCATTACCTACGCCGCAGAGAAGTAGTCCCAATCTCTTTATTTATTTTAGAAAGGCTATAAGAACATAAAATATAGCCAGTGTCACCTGCGAAGATATAGAAAATTCGGTAATGCGGCAGTTTAGGATTCCTAATTTGACGTAGGCCGGCCGCCGATGAAATGTTCAGTAGGACTTCTTTTTAATATTTATGATTGACAGTTAAAAATCGTATTTGATTTGATGAGCCGTAAAATACTAATTTAGAAAGAACAATGATGTGATGGTATTTAGAGTAAATTTTCGTGTAAGATAAGCTACATCGAAGTGATCTTCTTAACTTCTTGTTTGGTGGATTGTGTTATTTTAGTAAGTTTTACGGTTTCATGTGTTAAAGAATCAGTTCTGCAATTATCTAAATTTTAAAACATTAGTGGGGGCACTGAAAAATGCAAAGTAATAATTGGTTCTAGTACTTGAGTTGGTGCCGAAAGTCTTCTATCCAACTACAGTTGCGCTACTTCAATATTACCACCACCATTAATACTATTGTGTATTTTCCAGTGCATCAACTAATGAAGTCGGTCCAAAGTTTTGTAAAATAACTTTTTCATAAATTTTATATATATTTTTTTGTACATAACAAATGAATAAATGAACTACTTTATGAAATAATGACAGAATATTTACCATCATATTATAAAAATATTATCGGCAACACTGTGGACAAATCACGGTCATATTTGTATTATTGCGTATGCGCCAAAAACTCCCAAATTAGGAATCCTAAACTGCCGCATTACCGAAAATTCAATAAAAAGAAAATAATTGAAATCGGATAAGTAGTTTTCGAGATTTTCGTGGTCATACGAAAAGTCCTTACTCGTATATACAGGAGGAAAATACGTTTACGTATCATCAGGCTTAGGTGTTTCACCTGGATATGTCGGACTCAAGGTACTAATACCGACCAAAAACCACCCCCACTGCTTCTTTGCTCCTAGGCTTTGATGGCTCTCTTCCTTTCGATGGAACGAAGATCTTGGAGAATATTTGTCGCAAAAATGCTGGTTGCGTTCCAGACTTGGGTCGAATACTGGAATCCGGTATTCGAATACGAATCCTGAATACTTTATTCTAAATTGTATTCGAATAATCCAGATTAGAATACAAAGAAAAAAAAGTATTTGAATACGTGGATTCGTTGACATATGAATATTTCAGGAATATTCCAACTAAAAAAAAGCATATCTATGCGCACATAAAGCTTGTTTTTTTCTATGTTCTGTTTAGAAAAATATATAACAAAAATAAGAAATCTATAATAAAACTTAAAATATATTTTTTGATACACAGTGTCACCAGAGATTTTAAATAAAATGCACGAATTTTTATTTCTTAAAGTTTTAGTAAAAAAGATTTGAAAAAAAATATTAAAGTTATGAATAAAACATAAAATGCTTTGGTACACGCTTCAGTTGCGTTAAGCGTAACGATTACTAGAATTCGAATAGTGGGTATTCGAATACAGGGTTTCAAAAACGGTATTCAGAATCCAGAATACCGAGTACTGTGCAAAAAGTATTCAGTCGAATAATAAATACCAAATACACAAATGTATTCGAATACCAGCCAAATGTATTCTGAATAGGATTCAGAATACCGGGTATTCGAATACTACCCATGTCTGTTGCGTTCCTGGCAGACTTTGATGACAACATCGCGTCTACTAGCGTCTCTGGCTGGATTTCCTGTTCAAGGATGTTCTCCAGGTTATTACGAAACGAGTTGAAGCGGGGACACAAGAAGAAGACGTGTTCCACGTCCTCTGGAACTCCTGGGCAGTACGGGCACTCCGGGGAATCATCGTGCTTGAAGCGATGGAGATACGCTCTGAAGCAGCCGTGTCCTGACAGCATCTGTGTTAGATAACAGTTGACCTCGCCGTGATTTCTGTTCAGCCAAACGTCGATCCGTGGTATGAGGCGGTACGTCCATCTACCCTTCTCAGTAGCCAGAGAACACTACCTCCAAGAGAATGGTAGAATGGAAAGGAATAAAAATCTTCAGAAATTGTTGAAGGAAATTTTTAGAAAATAACTTTCGAGATTATTCATTTTACTTTTCATGATAGTCATCACAAATGTAATATGAATGTTGAAAGTTTTTTTCAAAAAATCACTCCAAAAATTTCTGAAGATTTTTATTGCTTCCTCAATAGTTCTGATCTATGAGGGGCAAATAAGAATATAACTGTAAATATTTTTAAGTCATTTTATATTATGGAAAAATTATAAAATAGAAAGAATAAATAAGCATATCAAAAATCCACTGAATACTTCTTAAATATGGTTATCTGTAAGTAAACACATTATTATGTTAATTTATGGAACTAACTAATGCATTGTCTAAATAACTCTTTGAAACAAACAATAATTAGGGCAAATTTTGATAAGCGCAAATCTGATTACTCATCACAAAAAATATAATGACGAAAACATCGACATATAGAAGATAGATAGAAGATACTTTATATCAAAATAAGTTTTGAGTAGAACAAGTAAACTATTTATGAGTAGACAGTGCATTAGTCATCTACATATGTTAAGGTATAATCCAAAATATATAAAATACACTGGTTCACTAACACCAATTACACACACAATCCACAAACGAATAACACGTGTTTCATTTTCGGTTCGTCTTCCTCAGTTGCTCCTCAGATGGACATCCAAAAAAAAGAAACAAAGATCAGTAAAGTATACCAAATAGCAAGCAATCTCAAATGAAAATAAATAATAAATATTTGAATATACTCACAGGCATATACTGCCGCAATTAACGTATTCTGTCATCACGCCAAAAGGAACGGGATACTTCAAGACCTTTGAATACTTTATTTTCGGTTCGTCTTCCTCAGTTGCTCCTCAGATGGACATATAAATAGAAAGAAACAATGATCAAAGTATACCAAATAAATCTCAAATGAAAATAAACAATAAATATTTGAATATACTCACAGGCATATACTGCCACATTCAACGTACTCTCTCATGACGCCAATAATAGCCAGTATGAAGAAAGAGAAGCACTTCAAACGCCTTTGAAGTGCTTCACTTTCGCTTCGTCCTTCTTCTTTCTTTGTTCCTCAGCAAACATCCGATTTCTTCTGGTGCACCACCATTTCACTGCAATAAAAAAAACATCATTACAAATTTGAGCTTTGATACGAGAAGCATGCTCGTGACAGTGACCAGAAGACAGCCAATCAAAACCAAACGCTTTCTGAAGTGCCGCTGTGACGGTTGCCTTTAGCTTTGGCAGGTAGGCCGTTTTATTCAGAAAGTCGTCTGTGAATGTGAGACAACAACCAACACATTCGACCAGCTGCACAGACGGATATGTCAAGCTCTGCTTGATTTTGTTGAACTCCTTGTCAACAATCAGTGCATGGCATGGCTGTTCAGAGTTAACTACCAATAACTCCGTGCAAAAATTGCAGCTAAGTGTTTTAAGAATCCTCTTTGCTATGAAAACAGCAATATATGCCACAGGGCGAGATATTCTGTCGCCAGTCTCAACTGCCTCTCTCATAGACTCCGACGTTGTTGTGCTATTCCCAATCAACTCCTGAACTTCTTTCAGAAGAGTCTCGACATCCTTGTCTTCTTGGGTGTCAGCACGCACATTTTGCTTCTCGCTGAGAAGCAATACTTGTAGGTCGTCTATAAGGCTGAGATTATCAAATTCGCAATTGGTACGCGCCATATCTGCATACGCGAAGTTGTTGATTATGGCAGTTTTGAAGCCTCCCGTGTACTGCCGGCAGGTTGGGTTGCTGTTTCGAGTGGGTCTTGGTTAAGCGCTCTAGTTTCTAAATAATGGAAACCCTCTTTTTCGAGGTCCACCCAGATATGTCTTATTGCACGGATGGTGAACAGCCAGCCAGCTTGGGATGGAGGAGTGTTGGATTTCGTGTGCCCATCATACGTCCAGGTTTTAATAACCGCTTCTGCTTCTCTCAAAAACTCAAGGTGGGGGCTTAAAGAAGTCAGACGCGTTCTGAGAACTTTTCCTTTATAGGGAATAGAACCTCTCCCGTTGGTTGCATCGAACAAATTGTCCATAAACCTTATGAAGAAAGCAGTGGCCATTGCTGACTCATCGCCTTTGAGAACACCTGTCAAATAAGAAGACACAGAATAAATAATAATGCATAATAGATACTTTTAATGAATTTGTTTTTTCTGTAATGAATACACTAGATAAACAATATTATTTTTAAAGATAGACATCGAATCAATTAAAAGATACAATTGTATAAGTTCTTGAGCAAAAATTAGTAGTAGTAGGGTTCCGAGAGACAATTGCCAAAAGATTGTCTATCAAGTCTTCTTTCAATATATTCACAGTTAATTGCAAAAGGCAACAAGAAGAAATTAATGTTGAAAATTTGAAAAATGATTCCAGGGCACTATGGTGGCTTTACTCACCCTTTCTATGCTCATTTTCTACTTGACTGGCCACCGTAACGCTAAGTATTTGAGCAGCGAATTTGACTTTCATAATAGATTTTCCTCTTGGGTTCAAGTGGTCATCGGTGATATAGCTCAAGCCTTGAAAAACTGTTGATCGATCAGCTGCAACTGCTTTCTACATGTGATCCCATTTAGCAACCCCTATCCAAGAAGAGGAAATTATTAGTAATAAAGCCTTCATCAATAACTATATTTACAGAGAGAAAAAAACGTATTTTTATTCACAAGCAAGTTATTCTAAATGTACAAACCTTTAATGATACATTGTCCCTCCCTCCCTTGTAGCTGAAGAGACTTCTTCATAAAATTGTTACGCGTACACTTCAGGAGATGACAGGGATCATACACAGTGTATATACGGCGGCCATTCAAATAAAAATATGGTGTTTCTTCTGTTGCTCCTAGTGTCTTCAATGCCCTAACATTATTTGATCGCATGTCGCATACAGTGCAGATGACTTTTAATCCGGCTTCTTCACAGGTACGGATAACATTGCGCAAAAATACTGTGAGGCGATCGCTGGACGTTTGTGAAGAGCTAAAATAATAAGCTACTGGCTGCTTCACAGATCGCTTTAATCCTTGTACCATGAATACAAGTGCATGATTTGCAATCTAGGGAATAAAAGAACAATGAATTGTAAGTAATTGTTAAATCAAGAAAACAAAAAAACATAAAATAACATCTAGCATGTGTTTAGTTTCTACATTTAATGTATTTTGAGGTAGGTAGGTCAGTATTTTTTTTCTTCATTAATAGGATACGGCATATAAATAAAACATGAACATGAAAATACAACAGTGAAATTCATCATTTAAATTAGTTTTAGCAATAATGTCTTAAGTATCTTACCTTGCCGCTGTAGCCTTGTCCTTTGTGATCTTCTATTCTGTCCAATTTGCGATTAATGGATAGATGACGACGGATAGACATTTCGTCAAACATCAAAGTGACAAAGCGGTCCCTTTGTTCCAAGTTTTCCATCTTATTCTTCAAGGCATTCAGCACAGGTTTGCAAATTCCTGTGGAGAAGGGCATACTGCCTAGAAGGGTTCGGAGAGTACGAGGAGATGGCAAGAGAAACAATTTTCTCAAAAAATTATAATTCCGTGGTGAATTTTTAAAAAGAGAGAGAGCCTGAATTTTATGAGGTAATGACCATCGTCGACCTTTCGGATTTCTTTCAGCACATCTCATGGTAGAAGCTAAAATGAGTTTAAACGCAGTAGGAAGATTTTTGAAAACAGATAATTCTAAGACGTGAGCCTCTGTCTTTTCCTTCAGCTCATCATACTCCTTTTTGATACGTGTATAATCCTTCCGTAGCTTGCTATGAGTCTTCACTAGCCATTGCTTCTTGGGACTAAGTTGAGCAACTCTCGTGACATTAAGCTGTTTTAAAAGAGAGCGCCGTGCTGAAGATCTTGGGGTAGATTTTTCAGGTGAATAATTTCTCGTAGGTGTTGTGACTGGGGTTTGTAGAGAATGAGGTGCATTTTGGTTGGTTGATGTGGCTGGCATATCGTGAGATGAAGAAGGGGTTTCAACAGAAAGCTCTACAGACATACATAAGGGACGCGGTGGACTATGGTCAGGAAGCAGCAAAGTTTGGTCACCAAGAAAGGATTTACAAAAAGAAGATGAAGGGATTGATGTGGAAACATTAGCGGTGAGATCTGAATGATAACTAACAACAGGATTGATGGAAGGAATAGAGTAATAAGTCAATTTAGAAGAATTAACTTCTCTGTAGGCATCCGTTCTTGAGATCATTTTCGGACCAATCGACATTTGGCTGACAAAATTGTGCCCACAGCCGACACCTGCAATAAAAAAATCAAGTTAGATTAGTCTTTAGAGAGAGTACCGAAGAAATAAGGCGAGTACCAGAATAGTAAGAAAAGTCAACCAAATGCACATATTGAGAAAGCTTCTGTCAGAATCATACATTTTCTAGTTACAATGTGTTGTAAATCACACACACCGTTCATTTTTCCATCTACTATATCGGTATCCGCCAACATGCATTTATTATGTCTTTTACTCACCTTCGAACATTGTTTTTTCCGAGCTTTGGAAATTGGTGGAAGCTTTTTCCCGCATTTTCATCACTGTCGCAGTTAAGCACAAAGCACTTTTTCATAGGCATAGCTAACAAATATGCTTGAAACAAATCTAATATTGTTAAAAATGAAAATTTATTTTCACTCAGGTAGACAGTAGTCAAGTATTTGAAGTTTGAAATTGAATTGAACAAGCCTATGACAGATGACATTTTCATTCTAATTCAAAGGTTCCCGCCATGCTTCGGAGAGTGATACTAGCGCCGTGAATGGGAATTTTGGCAACAAACGGTCAAAAATTTCCCATAAGAGTTGCCACCGCCTGTCAGTAGCATCCCACTGTAGCTGCCATCTGCTTATGCTGTTCTGCCGTTCTTCTATTCTGAGTTGTTCGGGGCTCAGTGTGGTTGACCTCTTTCGATGGTAAAGGGTCCGTATTTCCTCTGCTAGGACTCTGAGAGGCAGAGTTCCGGAGATAACGCATACTGCTTCCTCAGATATTGTACGGAAACCGCTGGCTACTCTCAAGGCACTCAATCTATGAATTGCGCCCACTTTCCTCCATGAATCCTGAATTGCTAGAGCATCTGCCCAGATGGATATTCCATAAGTCAGCACTGAGATAATCACCGATGATAGCAATAACCTTCTGCTTTGATTTGGGCCTCCAACGTTTGGCATTAGCCGTGCTAGGCTAGCTCTTACTGCGGACGCTTTGGCAGTCACATATTCAACTTGTTCTTTGAAGTTCAGTCGGGCATCAAGCATTACTCCCAGATATCGAATAGATGGTTGTGTTGTGATTTCTTGGTCTTCGACTTCCAACTTGATGGTTTCTAATTTTTTCCTACTGGTGATGGTGGATAATCCGTTGTTGGATGATCAGTTGTTGTTGAGAATATTGTTACTTGTAGCCTCCATGAATCGTATATACAGGGTGTTTCATAATATATGCGCAGGACTTGAGGATGTGACAACTCGTCCAAAAATATGAAAAAAAGTTTATATTAAATTAACCTTTAAAATGAACCATTTTTGAAATCCAGGGTGTTGAAATTGAAAAAATAATTAGTTTTTTGGGAATATCTCCGGAGCCGTTTATCGGACAGAAAACAGCTTTTGCAAACATTTTCCACTTATAATAAGCTAAGTTTTGTGTCAGAAAAAAGTTTATGTTAAGTTATAATGGGTGAAGATTTTGAGAGAGTATTGGTTGTTTTTCTCCCCTATGTCTACGCCAATGGAAAAAGTACGGTTTTGAGGCGCCCATTTGAACCGCCAATTTTCTACAAAAAAGATACTCTTGGCCGTTAGCTCTAAAGTCGACCGTATTCGAGAAATATCAACTTTTATGTTGAAAAACACGGTAAATTTTTTTAAATACAATTTTTTATCTACTAATTGAACAAACTTCATGTAAACGTTAGAACAAGTAACAAAAGCTAAAATTGACCCTGTTTTTCGTCGACTTTAGAGCTCACGACCAAGAGTACCGTTTTTGTGTAGAAAACATTGGTGGTTCAAATGGGCGCCTCAAAACCGTACTTTTTTCATTGGCGTAGAAATTGGGGAGAAAAACAACCAATACTCCTTCAGATTGTTCACCAATTTCGACTTAACAAAAACTTTTTCAGACTCAAAACTTAGCTTATTATGAATGGAAAATGCTTACAAAAGCCGTTTTTTGTACTTTAAACGATTCCGGAGATATTCACAAAAACGAGTTTCTTTTTTCAATTTCAACACCCTGTATCTCGAAAATGGTGCATTTTAGAGATGATCCCTCTCTCTTTCTCTCTCTCTCACTCCTATACACACAAAACTCAAATTTCTCTCATTCTCTAGTTTGCAAGAAGTTTCACTTCTACCACGAGTACGATGCTGCACATGAATTTTTATTCAGGTGACTTTTGTAGGGATAATAGTATAAAGTAATTAAATTATTTTATTTTCCTCCGATCCTTGATATGAGTTAAAAATTTTCAAGTCCGTCGGTGGTCTACGAGCTGTGAATATTACGTACTTAGATCTAGATACGCGTGAAACTAATGAAAACGTCTTAATGATTTTTTTCATTTGTAGGGGATACCGCTTTTAATTGGCTACGAAGTCCTGGTCCCCATATGATATAGTATAGGTAAATTCATCGGACCAATTTTTTGTAAAAAATATTTATTCTTAAGGAAATATTCCTATTATGATCTTCACAGCATTTCACATTTTTGAATTTCGAAAAAAATTCAACTGCATTGTGTCATTTGTCGCATTTAGTTCAAATTTGCTACAATAATGAATTGTGTGAATATCTAGATTAAGTTTGTAAAAACCGTACAAATTTCTTAAAAAAATCTCTAAATTGGCTATTGAGTAAATGTGATTAAAAATATCTTGGATTATTGGAACTACCTAATCTTTAGCTAAAACTTTTGTTTGAAGTAATTTTCAAAAAAGTGATGGAAAAATTGAAAGCTGTGAAATTCACTAATCTGCCGGGTACGATTCGTCGGAATTTTGGATTATCCTCATTTAATTTGAAGGGTAGATTTATTGCGAAGGTAATTGAGGATTGCTCCGTATCTAAAGCCACTGTGGACGACTGTTAGCAGCTAAGGCAGTCTACTGAATTTGCATATTTTGGTTTGCATTTAATATAGATAGTTAGGAAAATATTTGGGTGCTAACTAGAATAAATCAGGCCCGCGCTTGCTGAAAAAATGGCGTATTGAGTAAAAAAATATGCCTAACTTTTCTTTATTCAAGGTAACAGCTGAAATTTTGTCTCTGTGTAAGTTAGAAGTATATTTTTGATGTATGAATATGATTTGTTGCTGCAACTCTTCCAAGAAATCTTTTTCCATAACGAAAATGTATAGGTAGTGTTAATTCAGTGAGATATTTTTTAGATCACTTGCTATTAATTTTGATATTGACGTGATTTTTTCATTCACAATAATGAATGAATTCATCAATAAAGATTAAAGATTGTATTTTTTCTACTAATTATAGGTATCTACTAAAATTCTAATTTTCAAAACTCTCGGGATATGTGTTGAACTGATGACAAATAAAATAATGACAAAAATTTTCTAATCCAGTAGGTAATATTCGATAGTATTGATTGGAATTACTGAATGATTTAATTGCTTAACTAGATATTATCACATGTGTGCACAGCTGTTTTTATTATGAATAGATTCATACAAACTTCCGAAACTTACCCCAAGCACATTACAAAACAATGTAAATGCCCAACTAATTGTAAATTCAAGATGGTAATGACTCACCTTACCCCCTTATAATAATTCCACTCGAACTATTTCAGAATATAATAATTGAGCTGTTGTTTTACGAGAGCTTTTCGAGTTTCGAGAGAGGTCTCTCAAATGAGGGATGTTTGGTATTAAGAGTGATCCAGATGTACAACAGTTAGTCAATAATTGGAAAAGTCTACAGAAATAGTTCATTTGCATTTTGATATCTGAAAAGTGATTTGAAATCACTGTGTTGATAATAGTTAGTTGAAAGAATCGTAGTAATCTTGATAATAATTTCATTTGATTTTATATTCTTACGCTTTTCTAGCTTCACGTGTATCTATCTGTCTTCCTTTGTTGTAAAACAGAGTTCGGTGCTTTCTATTTTATTTTTATAGCGACCAATGAACTATTGACAACATTTTATATCAAGCACTCCACCATATTTTACAATTAAATGAAAATCTTTATATTTCTTTTTTTTACTGGGTAGTTCGGGTTGTTATTAGAGCATTTTTGTAACTATAATTTATTTTGATATTTTCCTACTATGGCTGTAAAAGTATAATGATTCTGTTTAACTATAATTAATCCCGTCAAAATAAAATGTTATTGATATACATATTTGTCACCCTATAAGCTACTTTCACAAATGAACTTTAGTTTAGTTAGTTAGTTAGTTTAGTTTAGTTAGTTCTTTAGAATAATCTATGAAAATTGGTTGGTACTTCTTTTTAGCGTGTACTGAATATTTGAAATCAAGTAAATCTTGTGAGATATAAAGAAGTAGGTATCTGCCGCTGCGACTTTAAAGAAACACTGGTCAATTTCTTAAGCTCCGCTGGAATGCGACTTGAAAATAATAATAGTTGAAAAATATTCTCGTAGGTAAACTACAAATAACGTAGGTAGATGATTGTAGTGAATTTTTTTTGCTTCAGTTTTTCAAAAAAACCTAAAAATCATTTTTTTCATATTTTTATGGCATTTTTCCGGAAATGTGTTAACAATAGTTTGTAGTTTTTTGTAGTGATAACAGTTTTTTAAATTTTATTATAATATTACCAATCCATTGAACTAAATTACGTAGAATAAATTTTATACATTATTTGTTGCTGCAGAAACTACGAACGAAGTAGATGATTGTAGTGAAATGTATTTGTTTGTAGTTTTTTAAAAAAACACTAAAAATCAAAAAAAATAAATCACTCCTACATTTTTTAAATATTTTTATAGCATTTTCGTGGTTTTTTTATTTTAATATTACCAAGCCATCAAACTGATTTACGTAGAATAAATTTAATAAAATTTTTGTTCCAGAAACTGCAAACGAGGTAGATGATTATCCTGAAATTTATTTGTTTGTAGTTTCTCAAAAAACCCTCCAAATAAAAAAATGAATTATGAATGGATTTAAGAGCAGTAAGGAAAATACAGGTTTTATTATTTTTTTTAATCAAAATTTTAAGTCCCATCATACAAGATTATATGTTATAAATAGGATATAAATTGTGAAGAATACATAGTCACAATTTATATCTTATTTATAACATTTATGGCAGAAAGATATGAAAATATTTGTTCTTATTTGATATTGTCGCTAAAGTTATCCACAAATGCTGAGAGTTAAGGCAATTTGATTTTTCCGTTTTTCGCTACTGTATTTGGTGCAATGATAAGAATATTTTTTTTCATCTTTTATTTGTTATTGAAAGACAAGAGTTTATATATTTATTTATGAAACTCTCGCAATAGGTACATTTCTATAGGAAATTTACTTAATATCGTATTGTGTATCTGCTTCGTCTGGGAATTCGGTCAAAAATGGGTAAAGCTTACCAATCAAAAAATTGTTATTTCTTACTTGTTGGCAAATCTTGTATTATTGAAAATATTTTCATATCCTTTGCTTTTAGTTATCCAGATTGTTTTACTTGCTGCCATCCTGTATATATAAATGATTTGTTTGTGCTATGCAAATATACCTAATTGAGTGGGTAGATAAGGTCCTTTTTACACATTCCGGCTGGTGAAATTCCATTGTATAGTTAAGCAGGCTGTGATATATTGCTTGTACCAAAAGGCATACATTTTCTACGGCAGTCCTGAAATATTACTAGGCCGGGCTTCGTTTCTAACCAGCTTGTAATAGTTTCCACTTTGCCAACGATTTTAGCAAATATTTGAGCATACAATTTTGGTTAATACTATTTTAATCTTTCCTTTAGTTTGTTTGCATATGAAATTTAGCATTTGCGATTCAAGTAAGCATCAGTTCAAACAATTGGAGATTATATTAAATATCGAATGGTTTACTTTCTAGTTTTACTGGAATATAAAACAGTTTCTAAAAGAAATTTGTGAATGACGCTTTTTCAGCTAAATATCATCATGAAATTATTTGATAGCGGTTTTTAAATAGTATTTATTACTTTCGGTTCTTGTATCAATGGAATCCGCAGCGATTTCTCAGGCCCCATACGGTCTAAAGACTTGAAATTTCGAATTCGTACTTAGATCGTAGACATCTCACCGCCTGTAAAGCTCCAAGTGTGATCCAATATTGATTAATTGTATCATTCAAGCAAGATCAAACTATTTCTTCAACATGGAATCGACAATGTCACTGGAATTACGCACGAGCATGGAGCTAGTAGCGGCAAATTATGAGCCTTGGTGGTATTGGCTGGGACGATCCTAACCGATTTTACCGTTTTTGCATGCCAACTTCACTTGAAGCTAGCATGCAAACCAATTTTCGGGTTTCTATGCTTGCGGTTAATTTTTTCTTTCACGGTTAATTTGCGGCTAATTAACGGCTAATTATTCAATACTTTGTTTGCCTGCCAAATTTGCCATGCCTTCAAAGAGGTTTTTTTTAAGTTTATTTTATACAAACTACGTAATATGAAGATATGTTACAGCATCGTTTTCTGATAAAAAATCAAATACAGCTATATTTATATTATTATTATGTTGATTCAGCTAAATTATATTCAATGTTAAAAGGCTTGTAAGAGTGATATAACTCGGATGAAACCGATCTTTTAGGTAAATTTCTTATAGAAATGTACCTATTGCCATGTCATATTTGTAAATACGATAGGTCGCTGGTCGAATTTATAAAGCTATCAGGTTCAAATTTATTGTAAAAAACTATCGTACAAATATCTCAGTTCAGTATACTAACGAACATGATCGGACAAGGAGTTTCAAAATGGCTGCTACCCAAACTTTCAAAAAATCTCAAACAGAAGCCATTGACTAAATGTCAGTAAAAATATTTTTGTGTTAGAGATATGATTGAAATCTAAATAAATAATAAAAATCCCTATGGGTAGGTAAATTTCACGGTTTTGAATTTTTCCAATGAAATTTTCAATATTAGTATTAAACTAGATACTGTTGAATCACACTTTACAAATCTAAAAAATAATGGCGTTCCTGGTCTAGATGGAATATCTTCACTGTCAAGTAAGAAATATTCTGAGCTTATTACTACACTATTATTCCTTATTATGCATGTTGTGTTCAACAATGGAACTTTGCCACTTGCCTTCCATTTGAAAGAAAGCATCCGTTACACCCATTTTTACAGTGGAAATAAATATGATCCCGCTAACCACCGCCCGATCAGTCAATCGCCTAAATATTTCAAAGCTATGGAATGGATAATCTTTTTCTCAATTGACTGACTAATTTTTTAGCATGAACCTAATTCCCAAATAACAACCTGGGTTTGTTAAGAGGTAGATCGACAATAACCAACCTCCTCCGTTGTGACGATGACTGGTCCAAGAATTCGAAATAGTTTGTTAATGTGATATACACCTTGATTTCGATCTCGAGTTATACGATTGGATTGAAGCATTTATCTCTAAACAAACATTTTAAATGAGAGTGGGGAATTCCTGTTAAAAATTGATCTTAGTGGTATTCAGATTTGGAGCTTCTCTTATTTAAAATTTAATCTTTTCAATATTCTATGCTCGAAAGCTTTTTATGACACAAAAAAACTATTGCGATCCCAAAAAAATAGTCCCAACTCTCCAAAGAGATCTTGATTCCGTGTTGCGATAGTGCTCCGAAAGAATGCTGCCACTGAATGTCGATAAATGTGTGCTTCACTTGGGAAAATATAACCCATGCTTATGGAAGGTTAAAAGAAAGGAGTAGGTAATATTATTTATTATTATGAAAAAACGGGTATTAGGGACAATTTCCTTTATGGGCACCTCCACCTTAAGGTATTTTGTACTACCCCGTGATGTAGGGTTTAGATCCAGCTCCTTGATATAATTGATTAGTACTCTTGCACCTTAGGCTCTTAGGTGGGAAACGCCCTTCCTAGGACCCTTAGTCTTTTATGCGCTAAGGTTTCGCATTCGGTTAGAAGGTGATTTACAGATTCTATTGCTCTTGTGCAAAATCTGCAGGAAAAATCTTCAATAAAACCCATCTTGTTTAGATGATTTTGATTTGATTTTTGGGATAATGACCTGTAGTGATTCCAACTAAGTTTCTCAGATCATTTCTTTTCAGGAGAAGTAGGTTATTTCCTTTGAGTATTGCCAGTCTATTAGGCGTTTGTCCTGACATTCTTGCTCTAGGTCGTGTTTGTACTTGGTTTTCAGCCTTGATTCCTACTTTTTCATTTCTGTTTTAATATGTTGCTTTGCATGTCTACAGAATGGCTCAGGGCCTGTTGAAAGCCTTTCAGAGGCTTTTTTGGCCAAAGAGTCAGCTTTTTCGTTGCCTGGAAGGTTCTTGTGCCCTGGTATCCATATAAGGCAAACTTTGTTGCCTCTTGCTAGTTGCACAAGACCTTCATGGCATTCTTTTACCAGTTTTGAGGTTTTAGCAGCATTTGCCAATGATTTTATTGTGGCCTGGCTATCACTTGCTATATAGATTTTCGCCCCCCGTGCCTCCTTTTACGAATTGCATGGGTGCATTCTATAATAGCCATTATTTCTGCCTGAAAAATTGTGCAGCACCCGCCCAAGTATCTATGAATTTCCGTGGAAGGTCCACAGACCCCCAGACCGGCTTTGCCATCCCTCAGTGAACCATCTGTGTACCAGGTTAAGGCCCCTCTTTCCGTTTCCACCGGCAGAGGAGTCCTCATCCATTCATCCACTTTTGGTATTTTTATTTCGTAGTTTCTGCTGAAGCAGAGTTGTGTTCCCATATCATCGAATGGAATGTCTTTTAGATATGGTATTTTGTTTATAATGCTGCAGTGTCCTGTCACTCTCGCATATCTTGGTTTGCTTGTTCTATGAATTCTTAGGGCTTCATCTAATGCACACTTCTGGATATGCAAATGCAGTGGAGTCAAGTTCAGGATAACTTCCATTGCTGCAGTTGGTGTTGTTAGCATTGCCCCTGAGATTCCTATGCAGCTAGCCTTTGAATTTTTTAGTTGAACTCTGTTCTGTTTTCAGCCACCAGACAGAGGCTGCATATGTAATAGCCGGACGGACTATAGTGACATAAGACCAGTAGGCCATATTAGGACTAAGTCCCCATGTTTTTCCTAGTAGCTGTCTGCATACATTGAGATTCGTTAGGGCTTTTTCCGTTATATGTGTAATTTGCAATATTTCTTTACCATCTAAAAGTAATGGGACTTCAATGTATATATTCCTTTTGCACTGGTGGCGTTTTCAATGGCCTCAAAGGATGTATTGTCGAAGGTTCCTTGAATGTCTAGAAATGCACATAGTGCTATTTCTTTCCACTCTATCGCCTTTTCAATCCTTCCAGTGAGGTGCATTGATAGTCGATATGTCTTTTTGGTAAGCATACTGATTTTTATGGAGTTTGTACCTAGCTAGGCATCCTTCTCTGATGTGAAGGTCCAGCACCTTCTCTTTTTTTTAGAAAGAAGGAAGATAGGCTTATCGGTCTAAATGATTTAGAGTGTTCGATAGCTCTCCCAGCCTTTGGTGTAAAGACATTGTTCAAGCTCCCCGTTCCACCAGGGAACCTTTGTCTTAGGAGCCCTTTGCTGAATGGGGCAGCTTGTTTCGAGGGCACTGTTCAAAATGCTGGTCAGGTCATTTGTAGCCTTTTCCAGAACTTCAATAGTTTCGATAGATCCAGTCCTTAGATTCTCCACCTCAGAATTTATGTGATCATCGAAGGAGGTCCAATTTTTCTTTTTGGACTACTCGTCTCTTTTCCAGTTGGGGACTCTTGGTTTCCACCTCAAACAGAACATAATTATGATTTGACATCGAGGCTTCATCCGAAACTCTCCATTTGGAATTTTTTGTAGACATGAGGGCATTTGAAAACGTAAGGTCTAGGATCTCTTGTCTTATTTTTTTACGAACGTAGGATTATTTCCTTTGTTTGCAATTTGTAAATTATTTCGGGTTAAAAATTCGAAGAGACCTTCCCCTCTATAATTTATGTTTGAACTTCCCCATGCCAGGTGATGTCACACCCGACAATAAAGTTCAAGTTTTTTAACATGCAAAAGTTAATTAATTGACTTACCTCCTTCGGTGGGGCTTCTCGTTTCTCTCCCGGGAAGTAAGCTGAGGCGCAGATCAGTTGTATCTTCTGTATCATCAGGTCAACCAACACTGCAACTAGGTCTCTCCCGACAAACTGGATTACGGGTGTAAACTTTATTCTGCTACTTAGGATTATGGCCGCACGCGGCCTTTCTCCTTTAGTGCAGTATATCAGTTTGCCCGTACTTTTTGGGATCCCTCATATTTGGCCCCTGCTGTAGTTTGGCTCCTGTAACAGACCAATGTCAATTGACTCTCTATCCACCACCGACTCTAGGGCACTCATGGCCGCTTTGGATCTGTGGAGATTTATTTGGGCAAATTTAATTCCCCTTACCTTTGAGTTATCCTTAAGGGACGCCCTTCTTGTGGCTCTAGGCCCTATAGCCTTTGAGCTGTCCGCTACCGCAGCGACCATCAAGTAGAATTTTGGTCAGGATCTTTCTGGGTTTCTCCTTCCAGATCCATGTCCTTTCCTCCTACAGGACTTGTCGCTGCTTGGGAAGCAGTTTTCAAGTTTAGCTTTACTTCGCCAAACTTGATGTTGATAATAAGGCCATCGCTCTTGAGTTTGGCTTCTGATGGTGGGTCGACGGTGAAAGTGATTAAGGAACTCTCCATTTGCTGGTGTCCAGCCCCTCATTTTGGGACTCAATGAATCCCATGATGTCATCGGTAGTATCAGAGTGGCTATCCCTGAAGTAACCAGTTATCACCGTTGGTCGAGGAAGATTTTCCTCTCCCACGGCAACAACACTTGCTCCTTCCCAGGGTTTGAGCTCTAGGCTCTTAAGCCACTCTGCAGTTTCCTTATTTTTACAGGAAATAAGGATCCAACCTGGTTTAAAGTTGGCATCGAGAAAGCAGGGTTTGACGCCCTCAACTCTCCTTTGCTGCTTTACCCTTTCCAGAACGTGCTTCTGAACGGCCTTCAGTTGGTCCGTTGTCAGGAGCTCGTCGGGATATTGGGTATACGTGATGCCAACCCTAATACCTAAAGCCGCGTTCCTGTAGGATCCAACCTTGAGTGGATTCTTCCGACCCTCGGCTGCCTCCCCTGAAGCAGCGGCTGCTTGGCTGGTTGAAGGAGACGATTGGGCGTTTGGCCCATGTCGGCTTCCTGCGTCCTTCTTGCCTTTCTTTTTACTGGAGGCTTCAGACCTCATCCTTTTGAAAATTTTCTCCGAAGTTGGATGTTTTTTTTTTCATGGGCATTAGGGCCTTTTTAGGAGCCTCTTCAATGCTCATGCCGCTATGAAGGAGGAATTTAAGCCTCTTTTTCGCAGCTCCACTCATTCTACTTGATCCCTGTGAGGGTTCCACTTCCAGGGTCTGTTGGGGCTCTGCGAGCTCCCTTGCCTGGGGGTAGATTCTACAGGGATAGTTTGAGGTGTACTAGACTCCTCTATGATTTTTGGTGATTGAGGATCGCCATCCTTTTGTTTTTTTTTTCATTTAGATTACTCATTTCAATCCCACGAGTAGCTAGGGAACTGAAGGTCCCCCACAGCAGAGCTCCGCATGCTGTGAAAAGGCTAATTGAAATTGGAGGTCGCCAGGTATCCAGAGTCCGCTATTAACGACCGGGCTCGCCCCCGGCCATGCAGCTCTGACGTAGCTGTTCAATCCTGGCTTGGCATGAAGATACGCAGGCCTTAGGCCTAAGCCTTTAGGTGTACGTATCGTCCACTCCCAGAGGAGCAGACACCCGATGAATCCGGACTCATCGGAGGGCTGTTTGTTAGTGATTTATTCCAGGCTGTCATCTCGACATTCCGCGCCCAGTTAAAACCGAGGTTCGAACTGATCCCAAGTGGTCGAGTCTAATACTGACCCTACGCTGCATTGGGTTCACATTTCAAGGGAAGGATCTGCTTATAGGATCTCCCTATCATTCCTACAAGCAGAGCCCGTTTATGTGGATGCACATTCATTCTTTCATTCATTCTCCCGCAGCAGCTCGGTGGCAGTAGCCCCACAAGGAACCAGGCCCTCGAACCAACGACAAGGTCCTACAGCCCCTATCGAGGGAGAAGAGTAGGTATATAAATAAAAATAAAAATTAAGCGGCATATGAAGTTTTAATTAAAACATTGCGCGAAATTGACGATTCTGCAATAAAAGACACTGTGGTTAAAAAAAAATTTACGCAGTTATTTTCGGAAAGAACGGGAGAGAGAGCCTGTGGATATTTTTCAGATGGGCTGTGCTGTCCATAAATGAGCAGGTCGCCGGAGAGGCCGCCTGTGTCGGGACCTTAATTTATGAATAAAACAGACTGGTTTATATTTTCATTAATATATTGTCAATATGACACGTGTACACCGTATACAGATAGTACCTCTTGTGCAATCGTATCTTCGATATAGAGGGAGTTTTAGGTATGGAACGCCTCAATTATCTCGGAAACGGCTTGCACGATTTTTATAAACTTTGGCATTTGTAATACGGCCGATATTATGGTTGTATCCATCCATTGTGACTTTCAATAAACACCAACAATAATAATTTATTGAAACGTCAAAGTTGTTATTATATCAGTCATAGCCATCTAAATGTTTTATTTTAACTTCGGCGGAGATAATGTAAATGTGGCTATAAATCCGAAATTATAGTACTTAGGTATAGGGAATATCACATGGAAAATAATCAGTATTTCTTAAGGATTTCAAAAAACGAAAAATATACGGGATGATCCATTTGAAATAACAAAGTTCATTATATTTCCAGAAAATTGAAAGACCTGACAACAATGGTCATACAACCGTAATATCGGTCGTATTTCAAAACCTTACCATACCAAAGTATATAAAAATCGTGCAAGCCGTTTCCGAGATGATTGAGGCGTTCCATACTTAAAACTCACTCTATATAAAATGATTTACTTACCGGCTGAAGTGATTGCATGCTTTCAAGAATGGACTAGATTTATTTCTATGATTTTATTTTTTATTCTATTTTCTCGCTTGATTTAACTTTCACTTGTTGATCTTTCTTAAATGAAATAACTTATTTCATTTAGAATTATATCTTTTTTATATTAGTTTGATTAATAACTCTTTTTCTTGTAGATATAATAATAATTACAATATTGCCATGCAAAATATTTGCAACAAAATTTAAATGTTTATAACCTATAATATATAATTAGAAAATAATTTATTTGTAAAATAATTATGACACCTTGGTGTATATATATTCGAGGATAGACCTCATCCGACAATAATTATTTTTGTAAAATGTTTGACTACAAGGGACTATAGGTTATTTTTAATTTTATTGATCTTATAAATTTTATCTCGTATATCTTGAATATCAGTTCCAATATACCTACATAACGCAGCTACGGTTTATGGATAGTGTGTTAACTTATATGTTATTCCGTAAACTTTAAAGCTAGATTACGAATGGAGACGCTTCGGTCACAGTTTACCATAGCTGTGCTTCGGTAACCTACGTCGAAGTGTGGGGACGAAAATTGATGGAAATAGATAAATCGCAAATGTCCACATTTGCGGTCGACACGGTGCAGGTGTTAATTATAAATATAAATTGCACATAGTAGTTACCTTCAATTAATGAATATAAATTAATACATCGTATGTACAGTAGAACTCCAGTAATATGAACACATATGGTTCCCGTCTACTAGGATTATTTATTTTTTGATTAAGAATCGCAAAACTGTATTTGTACATAAATATGTACCTTTATTTCGTAAAAGTGCTTATACATAAAAAAACGTATCAAATCATTCCAAGGTACTTATGTAGGTACCTTGAAAACACGAAAAATGGATCAATTCAACTGACGGGTGTAAATCAGTGGCGTGACGATTTCGAGATAAGATATGGTATTTCAATTTTTTTATACGCTTCAAGGAAGTTCAGTTATAAAATAAAAATGTATGCATTATCTGAAATGTCAAATTGACTTTGTGACGCCTATGAAATAAAGATTGCGTTGCCTTCGGACATAGGAGCAGCACTCTATCGTTGTATTGAGTATTGAAATTCTGATGTCGTAGGTTACACCGAAAAACGTAGTAGAGTTTCATGATAATGAGATGCGATGAGAAGTATAGCGTGATGTACGTAGCTCCTGAATGATTACACACAATAGAAATCATTCGTGAAACAAACTATACACATATAAATTAAACTATGTAATTTAATGTACATACTTTTCATGTGAAAAAAGTATCTAACTTGGTTTGAATACTCTTGTTCTTGGCTAGTTCGAAAACTTTTGCCTCTGGTATTTTGAGTAGCAAAATGTCTTGAATTGGAAAATCGTTATCAACTATCCATTGAATGGATAATGACAATGACCCCGCAGCATCAGCGTGTTTTACTCTCTGCACAATTCCTCCTTCAATGTCTGACTCGCCAGATTCATTCTGTTGGTCTTTATTGCCTCGTTTAGTATGTCTTTTTCCATTTGGTCTACAAAGGTGTATTTTTCTCAATTCATCCACTGGATAATAATATCATTGCTACTTAAGTAATTTTCTGGATCTATGATATTCAGCGACTCTACAATCACATTAAGGTATGAATCATTTATAACGCAGTCTCAAAATTCCAAAAATGGTGGATTGACTTCATCAGACTCCGGGTTCCCTAACTCCTCTATACCGCAAATGGACTCAGCCCATAATGCTCCCCAGCTCTTTTAAATATTTTTTAGAGAAATTGATTTCCATACCAAATCCAAGTTATCTACTGTATCTTTTAAGTTGTATTCTTTCAACATCTTTATCCTTCATTTGTACATATGACTTGATTTAGCAAGCGCTTTGTGTATCCCACCTTAATATTTTGAATCAATCCATTTGCGGTAACACTGCCGTGTAGTGTTATGAGGCAAGATCTAAAATCTGGATTAAAATTTATTTCTGCCTCTGGAGGATGAGAGAGTTCATTATCGATCAGTAATAGAGCTTTTTTGGGCCTGTTAACACTTGCTTAATATTTTTTGACACTAGTTATAAAACATGTTTTAAACAACTCTATATATGCAGGTCCTTTCATCCATCCTTTGCTGGTTGCTTTATCCACAACGGCTAGCTTACCATTTTTAAAATCTTTGGGAGTTCTTGATTTGCCGAGAACCAGAAGTGGTAACTTATTTGTGCCTGTGTGACAAAAGGGAAGGTTACACGGTCTTTGGAGATTTTTCTGCCTGGAGCTGATTTTTCTTGACTATGAACCCATGTTCTATCGGGCAACGCTCGCATTAGGTTTACATCTGTTTCTTTGTAAAGCCCATTTTTTGCACCATAGTACGAAATTTTCTTTAAATGGAGCAATGGCGTTCACATCGCTCGAAAGTTTCTCCCCAGAAACATTTAAAAATAGAATACTGTGTCGTTCCTTGAATTTATTATTCATATTAATGCTTCACTTTTGTATTTAAAACAGAAGAAACAGGTACGTGGGGTAAGCCGTTGTTGTAAAAAGACACAAAGTGGTTTATTTTGTCCTTATTTTTCTTTATATCAAAAATCGTGGATCTAGGCACCCTAAAATTTGTTGCCCTTTGACGGATATTTCCGCTTGAATCTAGACTGTCTGATAATTCAGTTTTTTTGCTGAATGTTAATGTTTTGTGGGGCCTTATGTTTGGAGCCATCCCCGACAGTAGGTGGGATTTTTGTCGGCCTAGTAGGTATGAACACTTGATTGTATGGGCCATATGGCCTATCTGCCCGAGATTGTTATGTTGGGATGCATATGCGTGATGATACGAAATTGAGACACACGCAACAGTTCAACCCCTGGATCGTATTGATTAGTAATAATTATAATAATAAAACAATTTAACATTAAACTAGAAACAGATTCTATTAAAGAGTAAAATACAACATTTATTAAGTGTTTCTCAAGACAGTGCTTGAGTGCTTTCAGTATTACAGATGATTTAATTTTGGTTGGTGTTTACTATATTAATAGAATGAATTTGTGTATTATACTTAAAGTTACTAAATACAAAAACATATACTTCAAAATATACAAACACGTCAAAGTTTTAAAGAAATCTTAATAACTATTGGTATGAGAGATACAAGCGATATAGGGAATTCGTTTTTTTTGCAAAATAAACAAATCACTGAAATAAGCGGAGTGGATGTTCCTCATAAATATATTCCTTATCATTGATGGGATTCAGCCATCGCAAAATATAACATGATCAGTTATTGTTTTTACGTCAAAATTGATCTATGTTTTGGAATATATAGATGATAAAGCTCAGTTTCTTCTAATTAAGACACTAATCAAAGTAAAATCACAGAAATCTTACTCATCAGACAATTTCAAAACCTATTTATATAAGCGACGGATAATTGTTCTTGCCATTTATAAAAGTGTATTGCCTGATTTTTGTCATACAAGCCAGAAAGAGCTTTCGTTACCTAAATTTCGTTTCTCAGTACAAATTACCTTTATTAATCACTTCAATGGATTTGTTCTTATCCAACGCTACCACCAATAATTTTTACTAGCTAGTGAACTAAACCTAAGGAATTGGAACGGACGAGAAATGGGTGAAAGTGAAGTCGAGGGAGATATGTATATCTCTTTCGTAATATAACTCATTATAGCAAATGGACAAAATGGGCTCCCCTTTGTTTTTCTCTTTTAATAAGAGTGCTATTATTAATATTATTTATACAACTTACTGAGTTTATCGATTGATAATATTGCTAAGAATGGAAACGACAATTCTTTTATCATAATCTGCTTCATTTTTAACCGACTTCCCATACAGGGGAGGTCTACAATTCGGCTGTATGCTTTTTTATGTTGGTTTGCGCGGTTTGCCTAGTAAATAGTCTCCAAGTTTGACCATTTTTCCCATTTGAAAGAGAAGGCCCATATCAAAAAATAATAAGAACATTTCCTTCCCACTAAAAACTGACTAAAGTTTTTTTTTTGAAAATCGAAAATTTCAGGCGGTTAAATTGAAGAGGTCATATCTGGCAATGTTTAAATTGGACATTTAAACAAAAAATACGGTTTCTGAGTTACAGCAGTGGTAAAGTATGAAATATGTGTGTTCTCACAATGTGGGAGGGGGGTATTTTTTAGATACCAAATCCAGCACCATTTCAATTGGACATGAGAAATGCGGTTTCCGTTAAAGTCTGAAATATGTGTGTTTCTGCGATGTTTTGAATTAGCTGCATATAAGTGAACGTTCAAAGATTTTGATGAGCAATGATACACTCAAAAATGTGAAATAAAACTTTCCCACAAACAATAGAGCCGACATTAGTTGGTGCACCGAAAAATATTAAATACCTAATATCAATTCCACTGGTGCTGGTACGTTTGTAGTTGGTTTCAAAAGTCTCTATAAACCTTTAAATAAACAAAATAATGCGGCTATGTGAGAGTCGAACTAGTTTTTGTAGAATAATTTTATTAGACAGTAAATCGATTGCGGCATATAATAAAATTAAATATAAATAATAATTTTTCTCATTTTATTTTGCAGATGTTTATTTCAAATGAAAGTTTGTTTCTTGTGAATATATCACAAAGGTTTGCTATGTTAATATACAAGTTATAGTTCAATAATTACCTATAACGTGACAATAAAATATAGCTATATACTTATATAGACATCGAAGACCGCCGGTCAGATAATACGGTGGTAGTCGGGTAATTAATTTGTCATATCTCTTTCAATATTTTACTATATGGATGATGGATGATGGATTGTCAGTCATTTCCCAAACATCCATGATTATTTAATTATTTTCGGTTAATAATAATAAAAGTACGATTTTATGTAAATAAAAATTAAAATAAGCATACCATAATCTATGAAGAGGGTCTCATTCATACACAACTATGTATTTATTTGTCGTATGTACCTACACAGCCTGATGTTTAAATGTCTAAATAAAACATCTTATATCTCAGCAGTGAGTCATATTTTCTATTGAGTCATTTAATGATGACAGTTTTATCATTTCGACAGCGATAAAAAAGGTGCATCCTTTTCCCTTATAATCAAACGAATCAAATCAAACAATTTATAAAAATGGTGTATTTAATAACTGTCCATTTAGGTAAATAATTTATTTGTATTGTTGTTGTTATTGTTGTTCGTCATTCATAGGTAGGAGTATATTTGATCAGTTTTTCTGATAGACGTATTATCCCTGTGGTTACTGATTTGTAAAATTATTTCGTTACAATCATAAATTTATCCGATAAAAAAAGCTCTTGTGTTTTTACTGTTGATAAATTAACTCCTATATAAAATGTCATTTAATAATGAGATTTTTATCATTTTGACAGAGATAAAAAGGTGCATCCTGTGGTCACTGATAAAAACGCCTGTCCTTCATAACTGGACTACATCTAGTAGGTAAACTTACGTCACTTTAATTTCTGCCCTGTTAGAAAATCAGTACACCAAACCATATAATTTATAAGAATTGTATTTTTAATAACTGTTCATCGTTAATTTATCTTGCCAAAATTCTGCCTTATCAGTTTTTCTCGTAAAATTACTGACTTGCAAAATTACTTCGTTACAAAAAGAAATTTATCCGATAGAAAAAGCTCTTGTGTTTTAACTCTGTATTTTATATTGAACGTTGACATTTCATTTCATAAAATTCCTCTCTGACATGATCTTTGCCAGATTTTTCTAATAATTATTTATATACGTTTTTTCTCAAATAATTTTTCTCTCAACACCTATTTTTGCATTTTCTATTCAATATACCTTCTAACTAAGGTGTTATTTCTCATGATAATATTAAGATAGTGCATTTATCAGTTATAGTTTCCAAAAAAGGGGATGACAGACGGGTAATTTCTACCTTATCGTGGTTATCTGTCTGCTTCATCTATTTTGATATGCCATATTTTTATATTTTTGTTTTATATTATATAAATTTATTTAATTTTAAATTAATTTTCAGTTTTGACTTTGTTTTATTTTTGTATTGTTTGATTTTGATATTTTTATTTTGCTTTGTCTACAAAATTTATATTTTTTCGATAATAAAGCATTTCTCTCTCTCTCTCTCACCTTTAGTAGGACGTTGACATGTCGAAATAAAAAACACATTTTTAATTGTCTACAAATATTATTTTCTCATAATGTCCTCTGTAAATAAATGCCTATAAGCAAAACAGCTTTGTGTAATAATTCTTAATAATAATTAATAATTCTTGACATTTTGCGTCTTATTGCGGCTCCTCCGCCAATTTCAATGTTTTTTCTTTTCCGAATACCTACCTGATGGTGACGCAATTTATTTTGGAAATAATAAATAAATAAAAATATCCAAGTATGATGAGCTCTATACTGTAGTCAAGTTCCGATATTGTAGGCACTAAATTCTCAGAAATCATACTAAAATTTCAGTATTCTTCTGGCTCTCTCCGAGTATTTGGCTACATATTAATTATCAAAGAGGCGAATAATAAAGTAGCAAATAAAACAATATGTAGCACCACCATCGTCCTCCCAAAACTTAAATATCTCTCAGCATTTCGTGCCAGGGCAGTACAATTTAATACCATCATTTAATTTACTCAAACCATAGGAACACGACGAAACAATTTATTTTTAAATACTTCAGTTTTATTATGAAATATAAACTCTAGAAATTTTGAATGAATGATAAATACCAAAATATGCTATTTACTTCCATGATCAAAACAAAAAGAAGGATCATACAATTTGCTTGTTCGCTCTTTTAAAATCGGGGACAAACCATTCTGCTTGTTCAGATCCATTCCGGTTCCTGATAAGGTTGAGTTCTATGTCATTAGCGTAAATTATCTATGACCTGTTACAATTTCAGTTTCTCTGGCGACCCACGTTAACAAAGAGCTTTATAAATGTTAATACATGAGGCCAAGTTTAGAGATACAAGAAACAAGATAATCAACTAAATGTTCTAAACATTTAATACAAGCAAAATGAACTACTTATAGGGAAGCTTGGGGCGTATTGTAACAATTCTTAGAAATACGTATATCTATATATTTTGACATGGCTGAATTGCGATTAATTGATCATTTATCAGAACAGATGTACCCAAACTTTTTTCTCGTCGACCATTTTCAAAATTGTACTGGTTTCGATGGACTCCCTTGTGGCCATTTTTACAGTATATGGATATTTTAGCAGAATATAATAGGATTAATTAATTATTGCAAATACCGGTGGCAAAACTGATTTTAATTATTAAAAGCAGTAAGCCCATATAGAGGTTTTGCAAGTCTCGCGTTGTAATTAATATCGAAAATGCAAGTTTTTACAAGTGACAGTCGCTTACCTTCTTAAAATACATTAGGTACTCAAAGAAATTAAGGAAGGTTTTTAAAAAACGAACTACTAAATATAGAGGCTACCTGATGCCTGATGCATATGGAAGCTTAACTGAAAAAAAATGTTCAAGTCCGTGGTCGTCTAAATATGTTTTACTTCAAAAAAGCCAAAAAAAAGGAATATGATCTCTTTGTGATATCTATTATGATTGCATGACAATCGTAGTTCCTAAATAATTTTATCTAATAAATCTGAAAATTATAATCTTAAAGCTTCAAAATGCTTTTTTAAAGTAATACGAAAATTTTCCACAGAAATACAGCCTAACCTACAGGATATTTTTGTGCAGTTCTATTTTTTTGAGTATATTTGGTATATTATATTGATAGATAAAGCCCATCTAATTTTTTTTTCTTTACTATCGAAACAAGATAAATTTTCTCCCTACTGACAATTTGCGGACCCCCACTTCTTTTTCTTGCCAACGTAGACCCCCGTCGAGTCTCCGTGGACCAAATAGGAAAAATTCTAAAACTATCAGTAATAAAGTCACAGTTATTATTTTATCAAAACAAGCGCTATGTTACAAGTTATCCTGTGTCACCTAATAATAATGTAGTCCATCATCCTTAAAAAGGAGACAAAAATAAAATTGCCGGACCACCGCCGATCTACTAGTTACTATGTCTGTGGTAGTAACAGTTCAAAATATGGAGATTCCAGAACTTTTCAACTGTTATTTTTCATTTTTTAATCAATACCCTGCATAATTTCTATTTTCAATCAACTAATAATCTAGAATATACTTCTGAAAAACATCGAACTAGCAAGACTTTGTTTGAATTAAGACAAGGTTTTTAACTATTTTTCTACATTTATAAAAAAACATTTCACTTTTAATCTGGGTGAATGATATATCATTATTGTCCTTAGTCCTCAGGCTCAGATTTTAGGGCAGTCAATTTCTTTTTTCTAATTCCAAGTATTCACATACTTACTTGTTACAACAAATCCCAAGTTTTTGTTACATCTAGTCCCAAAGTACTATTTTTTTTATCAAGTTAACAATTTATTTCCCAATTCATGGAAATCTTCAAATCAGGGATAATTACATTACAGAATGGAACAATCATTCAAAGTTTGACATATATTCATTACAAAAATGACAGCTGAAATTCACCTGGCCAAAATGAAGCGTTTGCACATGTCCAATTTCTGTTCCGCCTGGCAAAGATATAACGTGGTTCGATATAAAGGTCAGATTGCATCAAGAAAAAAAAATTTCTACATGAAAATTATCTATGAAAAAGCCCTGTTACTATTTATTTCTTAATTACTACTGTTACAATTAGCCCATTGCTTCCCTATTCATTAAACATCGAATTCTTGAAATCGGTTCCTTTGCAGTAAAAGAGATAAAAGAAGAACAGGGTACCTAAATCTATTATATTTGACACTTCTTATTAAAAAAATCCTATCAGGTTTTAATTGAGCTCTAGCTCTAGTTAGAACTATAATTTGATTTAATTTTCGTTTTAAAAGATTTTACATACATATATGTATTGATAAAATCACTATCATTTTTTTACTTTCCTACGCTACTATAGTAGCTGTATAAGGAAAGTATTGTAATCGTGTGAAATTTTCAGTATCGATCGAGATTTGGAAATGTAATTCGTCAATTTAAAGATAGAATATTAGAAAATTAAGTCTTACCTATATCATTTGAAAATTCAAATTTGAGACCAAGCCAGAGTTGCTTCGAGTCCATTTTAGGCTATAAATATCCCGTAACATAAAAATGAATACTGAATGGATACCACGTTGGTTCTGTGAGGAGTATTTTTCGCAGAGTTGTCTCATATTTTATTTTCAAATGGAAATAACTATGAATATTGTATTAGAGGGTGTTGTTTCGAATAATTTATTTTTCATTAGGTATATTGGTGTTCTTATAAAGTTAAAACTTGAAAAGCAATGTTACATTTTGGAGAAAAAAAACTTATATGCCTCTATAATTTCTCTACGGAATGCTATCACGTATTACTGAGATCAGAAAAGCTGATTCAAACAAATTTGGTTCAATACCTGAACGTTTCCAAAGTTATAAAATTCGACTAAATCTTCGGTTTGATCACATAAGGATTATTTCTATCACATTATTTTCTTAGAATTGCCGTGAGACTTGACCTCTTCAATTTCAAATGTTTGACAAATAATTACAGTCTCTGAATCCTGCAAAATTAATTTTATATTAAATGTTAATCTTTTATATATGATAATAGATATTAAAAAAATTTTGCCCGTTTCAACAATGACAACTTATCAAATTCCAGTCGAACTCCATTAGCAGTTTGAAATTTACATAAAAATCGAATTTAAAATTATAGCTCCATGAACGTTTAATGTAAGCTACTTTTACTAAGGTAAATTATTAATATTGATTGATGTGAAGAATATAAAATTTATAAAGAACTTCAGTGATATCTGCTATACCAAATAATGTTCCGTCAAATTAAGGAGAGTAAAATATACATAATCTTCACAATAATATGAATGATTTTTAATACTTTCATGTATTATTCTATTTTTTTTATATTTTGTAGCATTAACACAATGAAATGCTGAGCTTGAGATCTGTTCATTTTACCCAGTTATTCATCTAATCTGAAATATCTGACTCGTAGGTATACGTTAAGCAAATTAATAATTGTTTCATCTAAATATAACTAGCTTTTATTCATACCTGACTGAAATATCATTGAAGTAGCAGACAGACTTCGACATAACACATAACTATGGTGCTTCACTTTGGACATTAATTTTCATTCCATCTCTGAATCGTTGAATTCTCTAACAACTAATTAACAAAGTTACTGCAGGAGTACACGAGAGCTCGAAACAGCTTGCGAGATAATTTCGCATCATGATAAACTTTATGTATTTGTGATAAAACCATGACATCTATGTAGCCTATCCAAATAGATTTTGTAGATAATTTATACTTTCGACTGAGTTCTCGTTTAACGTCTACGCCAATGAAAAGGGATACTTTCCAATGGTTAATATCCCTGATAAAATGACTTTTTTATCCGTTATTTATTATCCTAGGACCCTGCATTAAGTTTTCAATTATCTGCGCATGTGTTTAAGATTGAAATATCGATGGTTCGAAAAAAATTAGCACATTATTATTGATTAAATGTTCTATTAGACATAGAAAAAAAATAATAATGTTGAATAAATGTACAGAAAGAAAAGGTTTCTGAAGATCAATTAAATTATGATATATTAGAAGATGACCGCAAGGTCGCGACCAGTTTATCAAGGAGTACATTTCTTTTTGATCTGCAATTAGTAATGATTTTATGTTTTGTTAGCTATTAAGAAGTCTAAACAGGCATTTGAGATAGTGGTTTATTTAATTTGTGTGATATATAGGTTTTACCTCTGTTTCTAAATAATATATTAGATTAAAAAATCCCGATGCCTTAGACAAATAAACACATTATTCTTAATCAAAAAATATGCAGCCAAGTGCCAGTCGAACGTCGAACACACACTTACCTACGGTTCCGTACCATTTCAAAGATTCAACACTATATACTTTCATTTTCGTCGACTTCGATTTAAGTTTACGCAATTTTTTGAATGGAGCACCCTGTATATTAGTTTGTTTTCACATTCTACCATAAATTACCTATCTGAGTATACCAACATGTTATATGTTATTCCTAAATGTAAATATAATAATATAATAATATGATCAAAATGTCTTCCACTCTATTCAATACATTTTCTCAATTTCTCGCTCTGCTCAAATGAATAGAAATAACTCGTTGAAATGCCACATGAATTCTTATGTTCATGTCCTTTCGTGTGGTAGTGGTGGTAAGATAAATTTCCGATTTTACTGTTCTGCAAAGATAAAAATCAATTGATGATAGGTCTGGCGATCGCTGCGGCCACGGAATAGGTCCTTGTCGTCCTACCCACTTATCAGGAAAACTCCTCTTGTACTTCTCCCAGAATTTGTGCTGGTGCACAATCTAGCTGAAACCACATTTCATTTTTGATGTGATCAGATAGGTGTTCGATCAACCTAGGAAAGTCTTATCTGAGAAAACGAAGAAACTCTTGTCCATTCAATTTTCTTTCGAAAAAATATGAACCGACAACATAATTATCCACAATATCGCCTCATTAATGCGCTATTTATAATGGTAATGAAGAGTTTATGTGTATTTTCGGTAGTATAGTAATGATAGTTGTGCCTATTAATGAATCCGTTCCTGTAGAAGGTACTTTCGTCGGTAAACATAATGCTATTGAGAAATCTTGTATTTTCTGTGATTTTATTTTGCACCGTCCGACAAAACTGCACTGTCTTCAAACAATCTGCTTCTACCAGCTCCTGGTGCAGTCGCACTTTGTAAAGGTGAAATTTGTTAGATTTTAAAATCCTCGCAACTGAAGATTTCGATATATCTATATCTCTGCTTATTTCCCTTACACTCAACTCCGGATTTTCTACCACTGCAAGTCTAATAGCTAATTGGTTCTCTTGAGTTAATGTTGTTTTAGCATGACTCTTTTTTTCGTATTCGACTTGGCCTGTTCTCTGGAATTGTTCCTTCAATATTTCAAAACTGTTCACTTGTGGATGCCTTCTATCAGGGCATTTTGCAGCATACAGACGGGAAACCAAAAAAAATTCTTACCAGTTTTTATTGTTTGATAAAAAATTTCAAGATCTCCTATAGTTTAGATCGGAAAAATGTATTAAACAGAGTAGAAGACATATAAAAGCGATTATTTTTATTCCTTTTATTTCCATCTTGGAAAATTAAGCAAATATTTCGTTAATTTTGTAGAAACAATATGAAAAACACGAATAATCGAAGAACTGTTTGGAATAACTTGTAACATGTAAGTATCCACCAAACTAATATATACAGGGTGGTCGATTTAAAAATATCGCATAAACTTAAATCAAAGTCTATCTGTATGATCACAAATGATGATCAGAGCAATAAATGCTACTTTGATGTCCTCTAAGTCACTGTACCAAACAAAATTCAGATCTTTGGACAAATAGCTTAATCATAGTTGTTTTATTCAGAGCCTGCACCTCTCCCAATTTTTTCAATTAATTCATTTATTAAATGTCAACAAAAAAATGTTTGAGTTATAGATATCATTTGTCCCTACATTTTTTCTTATTTTTCCATCCAAGTGATAGAAATAAAAGAAATCACGGCGAAATTTACTTATCAGCTGTCTATGAGCCGTCGGATTTTTTTAAATGAACCTGAAAAGCTTTATTTTCTGGCATATTCTGTTCATTGATTCAAACAGACATAATTTAATCTTCAACGTTAGTTTATCAAATGGTAATGGGTACCATCAGCTAATGTTCGATAACAGCTTGATGCTATAAGATGCCTTGTAAGTCTTTATTATAGTGTTAGTCCTTATAATATACTGTTCAAAACTACGACTATCTTGATATAAATACTGACTAATCTAAAGATTATAATAACCATCCTGTACCGCGCGCGTTTGTCTTGCTAAGAAACCTCACTCTGCTAAACTAATCCCATTAAATTGGATATCAAAAGTTCACAAACCGTGTTCGCCAGACGGGCCACAATTCGCGGTATCATTTTAGGTCAAGCCTTATTGTACACTTCGAGCTGCTGAACCTCAACTTGAATGAGATTATTATCGGGTTATATGGAACTTTGTGCCCCAGAACGGGACGTGGCGTAATTGTTCTGGATATATAGAAGCTCGAGAGTCTCTGGATTTGAATGAAATTCAGCTGATAGACTTGTGACTTCGGAGCGCTGAAATGTGCTTCCGGTTAGTAGAGAAGGTAAGTTGCAATACAAAACTATTGAAGCATTACCTACATACAACATGTGATGTAATCACTTGCCCGTTGCTAAAGCTTGTTTCATCAAAATGTTGAATACATTTCAATTGAGGTATTTGTTATGTTGTCATCATGACGGCCGATAATTCACAGGTACCCATACTGATTTATTTTCGTCTGACAGCATTAGAAGGAGTTGGTACGATTGGATGTTTGCGCTTTTTATGTTTGATCGCGCTTTTCGACTAGTGCCTTGACGAGCACAGATTTTGATGATTCTTTTTTCCCACTATGCTAACAGATGATTCAATATTAAACTTTTCATAATTCAATATGTTTTTCCTTCCAAAAACATTCCCACAAGAGACAGGAAGATTTGTTGCAGATATTTAGGGGTTTCCGAGTAAGAGCACTAAGAAAGGTTATATGGTTTGGTGTTCCATACCTGTCATAAGAAAATTGAACCATTGTAAGATTACTCTGATTTGTGCATGTCTGTATGTCTGTCGCAGCCAATTTCTAGGATCCAAAAATGGGAAAGTTGAGATTTCATACTGATACAGAGTTAGGTGAGCGCAACACGGACATGAATTTATTAAACGAATTCTGATACTTGAGTGTTAATTTTTTGGCGCAAATTAGTGAATGAAAAGAATCATTTTCTTCAAACATATCACATTGTTCATTATCCTAAAATGGACGGCTTAAAGAAAAATATACCAAAATTGGTCTTCCCTCCCTTATCTCCGAAACTAATGAGCGTAGGATTTTAGATAAATAAATATTTGAAAAAAAAATTGGACAGACTTTATTAGTTGGTGCACTGGAAAATACAAAATAATATTAATTCTATTTGTACTGGTAATTTTGAAGTTGTGCAGTTGTAGTTAAATTGAAAACTTTTGGTACCAACTTCAAAAGTACCAGAACCAATAGAATTAATATTATTTTATATTTTTCAGTGCTCCAACGAATAAAGTCGATCGAAATTTTTGTAAAAATTATTTATTTCACACTTTTGAGTGTAACATAAGTCATCGAAATCATTCAACATTGACCAAAGAAGATAATGCGTTATTTATGAGTACCTACTTATTCAGAGATTTCAAAACTTCTCGGAAATACACATATTTGAGTTTTTTTTGAAAAATGTCCAGATCAAATATTGCTGGATATGATCTCTTCTTTAATTTAGTCACCTCGAATTTTCGATTTTCAAAAAAAAAAATGCCTCCTCTACAGAGCGTAAACACATAATATTTCATAATTGACTATTGCTCTGACTCGAAAACCTATAATTTTTTTAAACGTTGCCGTATATACTTAATCTCCTCTCTAATTTTCCAATCTCGAATTTTCGGTTCTCGGAAAAGTTTGCCCCTTCCACATATCTGAAACACATACTTCAGACTGCTACGCGGAAACCTATGGTTATTTTAAAAAGTGTCAAATTTAAACGTTTCCGGATATGGAATTTTCTTTAACTCTGTCGTCTCAGATTTTAAATTTTCGGGAAAAATTCCACTACCCCCTTTGAGGGTACTTTTTGAGGGGAAGGGCATGTCTAATATATTTTTTTTAATGGGACCAATTCTCAATACTCCTATCTCAAATGAAAAAAAGTCATCAAAATCGGAGCACGTTTACTATGCACAGGCGTGAATATCCATAAAAAAACATGCAGGCATACTGTCGAATTGTTTCTCTATTTGGTTCGTCGGTCAAAAATCAAAATAAAGGCCTTCACTTACAGTATACAGGAAAACCTCAAAATTGTACGTAAGGAACCCTTCCAACGCGAGCCCGAATCGCACTTTATCTTGCGTTTAAAATTAACATCTTTTTATATACAATCTTCATTCAAAAACCTTAGGTGGATTAAAAATATATGTTCGGAATTGGTAAGCGTGATCAAGAATTAATATTCGACAATTTTGATGATAATTGTACCAAACAAAATGAAATAAATAACTTTTAATTAAAATCAGGACCGACTCTATAAGATGAGGTATTGAGAAATCATAATATTAATTGCAGATCTTGATGACTCTTACAATATACCAGGTTTCTCAGTTGTATTGTCCAAAAGAAAAATCACAGTTGTGTTTAAGAAAGAAACTTGCAGTATAATTCCAAAGCTACTTTGGTATTTTGATATTTTTTTGACTTTGACTTTTATGGTATTGGATCTCATAGAAAAGGCGAAAGTGACTGAATATTTATATTCTTCCTTGTTTAAAAGAACAATAGGTTGGTAGCTTAATATTTTAAATCTGAAGTATTTTAAACGACGGAGATATCTTTGTTAATCTATATATATGTGGAGATAATTCGCTGGACCCCATTTAAGAAGAATATTGCGGTCACAGAGGAATATGACCTTTGAGATAGTTGAAGCTTATATGGCGAAGGAGTATATCAGGCTAAAATTATTAAAATATGTCACAAATACAATAAATTAAATGATTGGTCAGGTTTGATTTTCGGGCACCACTTTTAGGTAAATTTCTTATAGAAATATACCTATTGCGATCGTTCACACTTTTGAATTTCGAAAAAATTTCAACGGCATGTTGTTATGTCTATAAGTTAGTCCAAAAAAACATTTGGTTCAAAAGTTTATATATATATATATATATATATGGGATATTACGAAATTTGTTAACACGATAGAGGTCGCAGTTTTGAAGGTATCAAGTTCAAATTTGCTACAAAAATCAATCTCTCAAATATCTCGGTCGAGTTCGTTATTGGGCAATATCGAGTAAGTAGTTCGAGTAAATAGTTTCAAAATGGCGACCATTCAAACATTTAAAGAAATTATCAAAAAAGAGCAGTAGTGTAAATATTATTAAAAATAATTTTAGGTTATAGATATAATCAGTACCTACAACTTTTGTTCAAAGCAATTTTTCATAAAATACACAGGTAAAAAAATAAAAATTAATAAAGAAAAATAACAAATATTGATAAAACATGAACACTCAATATAAATTTGATGTAATTGTACATTTTCTGGAGATCTTAATATAGACCCTGATTAAAAAAATATATAGTATATTTATTGAAAAGAAATAGACGAAAAAAAAATCTGCCTTGAAGTGGACTCGAACCCTGTCTGCTTTATATTCAACAGCCAAAACAAAAACCTCTAACCGCAAGGCTATGAAAATTTTATTTAATAACATGTAGGTATACCAATGAAAAGGTTGTTAAAATTTCAATTCAATGAATTTTGAAAAATTTACCTTTCCGCTGACTACAGGCCATCGGGATTTTTTTTATTTTGATAAACAAAATTCAAAAAACATGTCCAATAAATATTTTTTACAAAATTTGGACTTTATTAGTTGTTGCACTGAAAACTACAAAATAATATTAATTTTATTGATACTGATAACTTTGAAGTGGTGTGACTGGTGACTGCAGTCAAATAGAAGACTTAGCTTCACAAATACTTACCAACACCAATAGAATTAATATTATTTTGTACGTTTCAGAAAATCGTTAAACGTGCACTAATACCAAAGAATATAGTACTTATCCTATTATCCATGTATATTCTTTGCTTGTACTTGTGATTATTCAGAAATCTAAAAATATTGCCGCGGAAATACGCATATTTTAGACATCACTACGTAAATCTATGGCAAAAAGGTTCAATATAAATGCTGCTACAAATAATCTGGTCTGTAATTTGCTTGCCTCAGATTTTAAATTTTTGGATCAAATTGCCCCCTCCACATAGGGAAAATACACATATTTGAGATTTAAACATCTTTGTAACTCGAAAACGGTAAATCTTTTAAGAAATGTTCATTTTAAACGTTTCCGGATATTGTCCTATTCTACCGTCTCTAATTTTCGATTTTCTAGAAAAATTGCGGCCTCCACCCTCTTCGTGGGCGTTTTTTTGGAGGGAAGGAGATTTCGGATTTAAGATTTTACGAATATGGGACCATTTCTCAAGTCTCCTCTTAAATGAATAAAAAATCATCAAAATCGATGTACTTTTAGGTACTATAAACAGCGCGCGCACCAAAAAAGAAACAGACTGTCGAATTGAATACCTCCTCCGTTTGGGTTCATCGGTTAATAATTATAGAGGAATACGTTTCTACCGAAGAACCTCAATAGTTTTCAAACACAAATTTTATGATTTACGGTCGAATCTCGACCACTGAGTAATTGGGTTATTACTATTATGTATTTTTAGTGCTTCATCCAATAAAGTCAGTCGTATTTTTTTTTCAAGTTATTTATATACTTAACTATTAAACAGAATTCGTAAAGGATGTCCGAACGGCAGAAACGTATAATTCCTTTTCCGTTATTACTAAACTTCCCGACATTCTGCAAAGAAACCGGATTTTTGTCCCTTTATTGCCTAAAGTAAAAATAATTATTATTGTACTGACAAATTTATACAGGTATTATACTTATGTACTTCTCTTAGTCGTCTTCTATCGAAATTGGCTCAATGCATCGACGTTATCATGGCAGATCTCAAAGAAAGAAAACTAATAGAATTGTCCTGTGACATCCTTAATCCTACTAAAAAGTTTATCTCTCCAATTACTACGATTTGAGGGTATAAACTACTTCTACTTGCTCTGTCAGATATATTTGATATAAGTTACCGAACAAATCGATCCGATAGAAACGTATTTTATATAAGAGAGAAGCTTTGATTTTATTTGGAATTTTAGCTCAAAGATCGCAGGATATTTTTCATTTTCCAGATATTGCTTGTCTCTGCTACTGTAATTGAAACTTGTACGCTGAGCACCATTACATTTCATTTGATGTACAAAAGGTTCTGATGGTCTATGAAGATATTAATAACAGCCAAAGTATTTTTATTGGAATGGATAATTTATTATTACTGGTATAGGGTACCTACAAGTGCTATAATTCAAATTTATGACCAGGTGCTTTCATGAATTTTATTTGCATTTTTGGTTATTTATTGCTATTTTTAATAGTTAAAAAATTGAAGATCACTCTGTGTTAGTGTTTGACAAGGATATCGTTCCATCATTTTATTGTAATTCTTGAATTATAAAAGTGATTAATGTTGGTAACATTATATTTCTTTACTCATTTTTGATGGTGGTTTGATCTTTTATCAAAGTAATTCTGGGAAATATCCTTTTTGACTGACTTGCCAAACGAAGAGGGTCTAGAATTCGAATGTGTGTTTTTTGTATGTTCGTTTGCGCTGTTTGCCTAGTAAATGTGCTCCGATTTTTATGCTTTTTCCCATTTGAAATACGAGGTCTGAGTTACAGTAATAGTAAAGTATGAAATATTTCTAATACCGCTAGGTTTGGAAATGCCTGATTTTGATGACAAATGATACAACTCAGAAATGTGAAATATTTTTTTTTACAAAAAGTAGAACTGGTTTTATTAGTTTATTAAAATATTATTAATTTTACTGGCTGGTAGGTACTTTGAGGTTGGAGCCGAAAATCTTCCATCTTTCTATAAATGCACTACTTAAAAATTACCAGCAACAGTATAATAATTATTATTTTCTTATCAAAGATTAACTTCGCCTACGTGGGCGTTGGGTGGGTTGAGTAGCTCAATGCTCACGTTGCCGGTCCCAAGCCCGGAAAAAGGAGGAGGGTTCTTGGGTGAGGCTAGTAACCTACGCAGGGTAAGAAAAAAATATACTCACAGACCCAGTAGAATGCCTCGGAACTGGACTGATTTAAAGATGGCCAACCAAGCAAAGAAACGGAACATGAGTTGGAAAAAGAAAAATATAATCAAAGTGGAAACATGGAATATAAAATCATTAAATAATAGAGAACAAGAGACCATCGAAAAACTGCGGCTCAAAAAGATTGACATATGACAATCCAGGAAACAAAGAAGAAGGGAAAAGGCGAGAAATACTAACTACAATGACTACATTCTAATATACAGTGGCTTTAACAAAGAAGAAAGAGCCAAAGCAGGAGTAGGTATAATCATCCACTAAACAATCAAAAACAACATAGAAAATTGCAACTACATCTCAGAAAGAACACTACACATAAAACTAGCAACAGAAGAAAAGAACTTGCACATAATGTGTGTATACAGCCCTGAAGACCGTAAACCAAAAGCAGAAAAACGGCTTTCTATGAGGAACTGCAAAATACCCTGGATAACATCCCAAAAAATGATAGCATCCTGTTAGTGGGAGACTTCATCGCCCGAATTGGGAACAAAGCTATACCATGCATCAAAAAAATATTCAACGAGGACGTGTTAAACGATAATGGCGAGTCAATGATTGATTTCTGTTCATATAATGAAATACGCATCAACAACACCTACTTCGCTCACAAGACACACACGTTTCAAAATACGAGAGGTCAGAAATCTACTATAGATTACACAACTACGAATAAGAACATACAACCTTCTCAAATATTAGATGTAGTAGCCTCAAACTCGGCGAATGTAGGAAGTGACCATAGGTTGATTATATGTAAAATACGAATGAAAGTAAATCGAAAAACAAAAAGACTGCAAAACGCTGAAAAAGTACAAAAAATAAACATCGAGAGTATGTAGCAACTATCAACTAAAAATCTATATCAGAAAAGGCTAACCTCCAAAATAGAAGCAAACAAAATTATGGAGGAAGACAATAAAGAAACAGCATGGAAAAAATTGGAAGATGATTTGAACTCGGCAGCATGTGAAGTGCTAGGAACCTGAACAGTAAACATAGACCACAAGAAACCCAACAAAACGCCATGGTTCAAAGAGGAAATCAAAACAAAATGCAAAGAAAAACGAGAAGCCTACTTAATGTACAGATCACAACAAACACCAGAAGCCTACAATGAATACAAGAGAATAAGAAATGAAAACAAAGCATTAGTAAAGGAAATCAAAGACGAATACTGCCAAAACTTCTCATCAAGAATGAAAGCTGATTTCTACGGATTGCAAAGGCAGATATGGAGATTTATTAGAACGCAGAGAAAATAAATAAGCGAGCTAACAGAAACAAACAAAATAGACATCGACACCTGGACCTCCTATCTTACTGAAATGTTTAAAAAAAGCGAAGATCGAGATCGGACCCTACCAGAAACCCCAGAGATAACTACTGGAAACGTAATCGTCACAACCGAGGAAATTAATAAAGCATTACAGAAACTAAAAAACCGAAAATCTTCAGGAAGGCTGTTGTTCATGGTATGTTACCAAATGAACTGCTGAAATAGCTGGCGCACCAGCACAATGATCTTAATATTCAAAAAGGGTGATAAAACAATACCAGAGAACTACAGCGGAATAAACTTACTCAGCACGGCTCTAAAGCTGATCGTAAAAGGCATAACCAACAAAATCACCAACGAAATTGAACTAGCAGACGAACAACAAGGTTTCAGATCTGGACGATTCTGTAATGACGCAGTTTTCATTGTCAGGCAAATCATGGAAAATTCACTGCAGTACAACGTCCCCGCATACTGCTGCTTTATAGATCTGCAAAAGGCATTTAACCGTGTAGAACTAAATGACGTAGTTCACCTGTTATATAAGCGTAACATACCACCAGATCTCACTAAAACAATTGAAAACATATACAGCAGAAACAACTTTCAGGCCAGAATTGCTAAGAAACTAACACAGCCTATACCGGTCGAGAGAGGCATACGTCAGGAAGATTCATTAAGCCCTATGCTGTTTAACCTCATCATGGACGAAATTATCAACGGGATTCGAAATATGGGTATAGGATATAAAATGGGTGAAGAAACCATATCCATTATATGCTATGCAGATGACGCCATACTCATTGCAGAGAGTGAAGATGACTTGCAGAGACTCCTACATTCAATATAACAGCGAGGAGATTTAACACGATAATATCATCAAATAAAATAAAAAGTTCGGTCATCGCTAGAGATCCAATAAGATGCAAGCTGGAAGTGGACAGCAAAATTATTCAGCAGGAATATTAGCTACTTAGGAATACTAATGCACAGCTATGGAGATACAGAGGCAGAAGTCGCCCAACAAATAAGCAAAGCCAACAGAATAGCAGGATGCCTCAAATACACGATATGGCGCAACAAGCATTTACGGACAGAAACAAAAGACAAAATCTGTAAGACAGTAGTGAGGCCAAATATGACTTATACTACTGAAACAAGAGCCGATACCGCGAAGACAAGAAGGTTAATGGAGACAAGTGAAATGAAGATAGTCAGAGAAATAACAGGGAAAACACTATGCGACAGATTACGTAACACAGACCTGAGACAAACGTGTAACATAGAGAACATAAATGACTGGGCACTAAAAAGGTAAAAGGAGTGGTATAGCCATATAAGCAGAATGGAAGAACACAGGATAGTAAAGATAGCACGAGACAGATCACTAAACGGCCGAAGGAGTATAGGAAGGCCGAGAAAAAGATGGAGTGATAACATGGATATCCAATGAAGAGGCACCCGAAGATGGAACAGGCGCGAGCCTATTAAAGAAGTGGGAAGAAGAAGAAGAAGAATATCAAAGTTTTATGAAATATATCAATTTCTCAATAATTTAAAAATAGACCTCTATGCACCATCCATTAGCTCAGAATAAATCAAATACTTATATAAATATTTTTGAATAGCACACCTTGTATATTTATTCTGTTTAGAATATTCTACTAAATTAGAAATATAACTGTTAAAACCACATTTTGCTAACTTTCAATATTCAAAAGATAGGTACGTCGGTTTGGAAGTAAAATTGGAAATTATTTTATTTATGTTAAAAAACAAGAAGATACTTTCATTACTTATTTTTTATTTTCATGAGTAAAATTCAAATTCGAGTAGACAGCATGATCTCCCGGTTTATTATTATCTGTATTTTTTTTATGGGGATATCTCAAAAACATCATTTGCAAAGCAAAACTTTATTAGCGGGATGATCTTCACAGTAGAAGTGACAACATCCAACTGAATAACGATTGGGAATTGGTGTAATGCCAGCTCAGCTATTTATAATGGATTTGAGGTTGCCACTTATAGCAAGGAGGATATTTTGAGCATCTTATTAAAAAAATATACATAAGATATTTGCTTTTGTTGATTATTTTGTTTTTAAAAATATTTCCATATTTCGAAATAATAAACTTATCACTATGTTATGTTGACAGTTATATTTTTAATTTAATTGAGTGCGAAAAAAATATAGGCACAGCAACAAACATCAATATAGGAAAAGATCAGCCTATATCAAATGGTTAACAACACATTCTAGCTAGACAATCACAGTCAACAAATGTACAGTGAATAAATACAAGAGCCAACCATGCCTGGAAAATTTTGAAAAGACTACGAACAAACAATCGAAATTCGACAGGAAGTACATAAAGAATGGTAAAGATCTGGGATTAGGAAATATAAATAGTGAACTTCTTAAAGCAGATGTCTAATGGGTAGATCTCTTTAAAAAGTTCGTAAGAAAAGACAGTGTTCGACATGGATCTAAATTGGCAACAATATTGTCGATATTTAAAAAGGGCAGCGGGCAGGATTGTGCAAACTACCGAGGCATGAGTGTCATTAGCTGAATAGCTAGACTCTATCGACGAGACGAGTGTTGAAAGTACATTTAATAACAGGTAAATATCAGAAAATATCAGAGGAACAGTATGGTTTCTAAGTAAACAAAAACAAGTTGTTAGTGAGACATATATTAACGTTGTAAAATATTTATATTTACATTACATTGCAGCAGTATGGATTAGTTAGGTAGAAAACTATCACAAAGTTTCTCTTCAAATGAGATTTGGTATATTTGAATGGTATATTGTAATATTTTTGGATTTCTGAGGCAATTCTGGATCAGAATGTGACATTTCACATCTGCTTAATTTTTTCAGGATCAGTTTTAATAGTGCATCTATCTGTCTATGTTTATCAATTATACTAAATTTTCATAAAAATGTGGAACTAATAAAAATATTTTTCTTACAAATTATATTAGGAGGCCAATAAGAATTCTAAAACTAGTTATACATTTGAAATTGAATAAACTATAAACTATAGTAATTATGAATTGTTTGATTTGTTAAAATTGAATTTCTGTTTATCATGTTAGAAATTAAATGCGTAGTAAAAAGTTTTATTTTGTAGGAACAGTTCTGGTAGATTTGGTAGACTGTTAAATACCAACCAATATTTAAAAAACGAAGAGTTCTAAGTTTAGGTGTTTAGGTAGTTAAAAAAAGTTTCAAATAATTATTTATTTATTCATGTAAGATACTATATATTCATAAAAAAAAATTCAATATAAAATATAAACGCGACCTGTTGTTGCAATCGCTCTTCATTTGTATTGTGAGAAATACGCAATCGTCTGTCAATGTATTTTACGGTTAATCATTTGTAATCATAAGATAACACCTCAAATATGAAAATATGAAATATACATTACACCAATTGGGGATTATTTTCATTTCATCAATCCAGTCTGTACCTACTATCAAACGATCAACCAATGTCATAAAGGGCAAAATCAATAAAATTTACCCAGTTAAGCGACGGTATAGAGCAGAAAAAAAATCATAAATTTGGAACATTCTTGATAAAGGGATGAAATGTATTACGAACTGTAATTACAAGATCGTGCAGATAACACTGGATCCATTGTAGTTCAACTTATGACCTTCTTGAAATCGGGTATTCGCGTTCTCGCAATATTAGTTCTAGAACTGTTAAGAGGCGTGCACAATTTGTATGTACTTAAATGTTTTGGTTTGGTCGAACTAATTCAGGCAAGTCCTGGCACCAAAAGTTTCTCGTTTGGAATTAAGTCAGAAGCGTTCTGAGAGTAAAAGTAGGTAATCTATCCCTGTTTTAGAAGAATGATGACTAGTCAAATAATTTTTGATGTTCTACAAAACTTTAGATTGATTCTATTGAGTTTTCAAAATCATTAGTGTTTGTTTTCAGTTCTGTGCAATAACGGTTTTACATATTTACTAAATTATATATGATTTGCAATAAATTTTCTTCTAAGTTTTACATTTCACATAATTAGCGATTAAGAGATAAAACCTACAAGCTGACAGCCTACCAAATAGAAGTTTTCATTGGTTCAGATATGATTTCGAGATGAAAACATAATGAAATGTCATATTTCTGATACAAGAATTTCTTTTTTGGAATCTTGGTGTGTTTGAAAGCTTGGCTAGTTTTGTTTTGTATCTCAAAATCATCATTAGTTATACAAGAAATACTCAAAGTTTCTATTTTGTTGGCTGCCAATGAACACTAATAAACAAGTAAATTTCCTACCTACATCCCTAATTTTTTTATATATTCGATCAAAAATGGTGTTACTGAAGCTGAATTAATTTCGCACACCCAGCTTTATTAATTTCTTTACTTATATGATAAAAAATCTTTATTGAAATTTCAGGCATCTGTTCCCTTGGTAACATTTCAAAAGTGTATAGAATGAAGGCAATATGGATGATGATATTATGAGTATCTAGCGATTCTGAATATATAAAAATGAAGAACCGATGCATTTTATGGAGAAATATTTAAAGAGTAGCGCAAATCGCGCCAATTTTGCCAACTGCATCAATAAAAAAGTAGGTAGAGAACTTGAAATTTTCAACGCCAAGAACGCTAATAAGCTATATCTGAGATGATCAAAGTTTGAGCACAAATATTTGCCGACTGCTATAAAATGAGAAAATGTGGAAAAGTTTGTTCGGAGGATATTAGAACGCTTAATAATAAGCTCCCAATATGTCTCGATAGACAGAATTGGGACGATAATAAAATATTTTTCTTATAATGTCTAAGCTGATTCCAGAATAAGTAGGCTGTGAAAGTCTGGGGGTCGTATAAGACACTTTTTTACGTTTACATTACATTTTTCTGCAACTTATGAAAAGAAAAACTGCTTAATGGATCTGTTATTATTCGAATTAAAACTTGATGGCTAAAAATACGTTTTTGGATTCAGGGAACATTGAAAGGTAAGGATTTGTTAACAGTTGATCCGATTACAATACGGTTTCTTACAGTAGGAAAGTGAAAAAAAAACGAATTCTAAATCAAACCATACTCTTATCCACTGATGGCACTCATAGTTATTAGGATTCAAATTCAAATACGAATTGAAATAATTTTGGCTATTTGACTGGCAAAGAAGGCACAGCCTATGCCACTGCACATTAAAACAAGAACTTGGAAAAAATACGCGACTAGAGGGTGCATAGGTACGTCTGCTCAGAAAAATAAATTAAAAACTCAACCAACAGTTATATAGGTACGTCTTTAACCTTCAGATATGTTCTCATACTCTATATCTTCTGCGGTTATGGTCGGTGTTTGCTCTTTGTGTGGCTCTTCGTATACGTTGCGCATGTGTCTATGTGCTATTATTAATTTATAGAGGTTACTGCCCTCTATCAGGCATATGAATATTGGGTGTATGAATTATTTTTATTTCAAGGGCCTTAAGGCTGTTGTCTGTCGGTCATGGTACTATTTTATATAATATGGTAAATGGTATATACTGTGTTTTAGAAAATGGCGAATTCTTGTATTAGGGGATATAGACTAATATTGTCAACGACAAATCGCTCATATTCGGCTCCACTGTCAGTGGTACGCTGAAGATTGATACTTGAATGAATTCAAAATAAGGATTGATTATAGGACACGATACGACGATCTGCGGCAAACCTTCCGGCTGGATCTCGTCGGTATCTCTTTAAGGTTACTGTGTCTTAGGCTTTTTCTAGATTGACAAATAAGAGGTGAGTATAATTCGTCTTTCTAATATTCATTGTAATACAAAAACATTGTCAATATTCGATTGTTCAGCACAAAACTCAGATTGCTCTAGTTCTATATCAACTACGCCTATTTTAATTCTTTGTTTTACTATTCAGCCGTACGTATAACCTTCCTATAGCGCTTTTCACATTTATATCCCTATAATATTGTCCAATATTGCCCTTTTTGTGAATGAAGCTAATGTATCATTATCTAGAAAGCACTTATTTAATAGGTTTGTCAGATTTTCGAGTACCTGGTAAATATATCTGGCCCATACTTGGGGCTGATTAACTCACTGGGAATGGTTCCGGGCTCAGCAGAATTTCCATTCTTAAATTTTGAACTGGACAAAGTCTGTCGGATCAGCAACTTATATTTTAATTTTAAAATGATTATTTTATTTATATATTTCTAAGAATAAAAAGTTTTCCTCAGAATTATTTTACATTACATGGTTTTGTTATGAAAAAACGAAAAATATAAATATTTTTTACAAAAAATTGGACCGACGTTATTAGTTGGTGCACTGAAAAGTATAAAATAATATTAATTCTATTGGTGTTGTTAATTTTGAAGTTGTGCAGTTGCAGGTAGATTGATAACTTTTGGCACCAACTTCACAAGTACCACCACCAATAGAATTAGTATTATTTTATACTTTTCAGTGCACCAACTAATAACGTCGGTCCAATTTTTTGTAAAAAATATTTATTTCACACTTTTGAGTGTAACATTAGTCCCGAAAATAGTCGAACGTTCACTATACCATATCAATGAAGATAGTACTTATCCTATTACCCACGTATATTCCTTGCTTGTAGTTGATATTATAGAGATCTCAGAACATCGCTGCGGAAATACGCTTGAATATTTTAGTTGTTACCATTTTAACACCGATTTAACTCGAAAACCGTAACTCTAAGGAAAAAATGTTCATTATAAATGTTGCTACAAATAATTATATCTTTCATGTAGTATCGAGAAATTTTCAATTTTCGAAAGAAATTGTCCTCTCCACTAGCAAAAATACATATTTAACATGCGTCTATCTCGAAAACCGTAACACTTTTGAAAAAATGTTCAATTTAAACGTTTCCGGATATTGTCCTATCTTTAATTATACCAACTCAGATTTTCGATTTTCTTGAAAATTCGCCCCCACCACCCCTTCGGGGGCGGTTTTCGGAGGGAAGGAGATTTCGGATTTGCGTTTTTATGAATATGGGACCATTTCTCAATCCCCTTCCTTCAAATGAATCCAAAATCATCAAAATCGGAGCTCGTTTACTATATAAAAGGCGCGCACGAACCAACAAAAAAAAAGCAGACAGTCGAATTGTATACCTACCTCCTCCGTTCGGGGTTCGTCGGTCAAAAATAGATAAGTTTAAATTAAAAATTCAAAAACTAACGACAAAAAAGGAAAACTTCTACAAAGTAAAAGCTAAATCAGAATTGGTTCATGCGATGGGGAGTAACGTTGCCTCTAATAAATATTTCTTACAAAAAATTGGACCGACGTTATTAGCTGGTGCACTGAAAAATACAAAATAATATTTATTCTATTGGTGCTGGTACTTTTGCGCAGTTGTAGCTAGCTTGAATACTTTTGGCACCAACTTCACAAGCGTCAGCATCAATAGAATTAATATTATTTTGTATTTTCCAGTGCATCAGCTAATAACGTCCATTTTTTGTAAGAAATATTTATTTCTCACTTTTGAGTGTGACATTAGTCACGAAAATCGTTGAACGTTAACTTATACCATTACCCATGTATATTCTTTACTTGTACTTGTTATTATTCAGAAATCTAAGAACATCGTCGAGGACATACGCATATTTTAAACTTTACCACTGCTGTAACTCAAAGCGCAACTCTATGAAAAAAAATTTCAATATAAATGTTGCTACAAATAATCTGGCCTTTAATTTGGTTGTCTCAGATTTCCAATTTTCGAAAGAAAAGAAATTGCTCCCATTAAATACACAAAATACAAATATTTGAGATTTTAACATCTATGTAACTCGAAAACCGTAACTATTGAAAAAATGTTCAATTTAAACGTTCCTGGATACTGTCCTTCGTGGGCCTATTTCTTAAGTCTCCTCTCTCAAATAATGAATCATCAAAATCGGAGCACGATTACTATATACAGCGCACGCACCAAAAAGCAGACAGTGGAATTGTATACCTCCTCCGTTTGTGTTCGTTGGTCAATAAAGAAGGTAATTTTTAGCATCGCCTGTTGCTGCCACAAATTAAAACCAAGATTAGAATTGAAATAATATAATAAATTTCCAATATTATATATTTTAAAAACACATAACAATTGTGTCGGCACACTGTACCTTTATCAAATGTGGGTAGAAACTGATGTCTAAGATGTTTAAAATATATAATAGTGGAAATTCATTATATTGTTTCAATTCTAATCTAATATGGATTTCCATCAAGTATCAGCCAATACAGTTATCTATATAATTAAAAACAAGCAGCAGCACTGAGTCTCTACTCTCAACTAGATTAGTAAAAAAATATAATTTCTATAAAACATGGTGGAGGTAAGAAATATCTTAAGGTTAATCTTGAGACATTCTTGTGGGGTGGAAAATGTACTGTAAACTCTAGGTCCTTCTGTCTGAAGTAACACTTTCAAGGCAGAGAAGTCGCCAAACACTCGAATACGAGTATGGCGCCACTTGAAAAGAAGCCTTTTGAGCCTAAGACTCATTTTTTGTTGTATTTTTTCTATTGGGTCTTTCTGATTCTACTGAAGACCCAAATGTATTAGGGGCGCAAAACACCTTGTCTCCTCCTCTCATGGAGAGTGTTTGGCATTGATATGAGCCATTCATGCCAGACAATATCATCACAATATCACGTGTGGCACCGGAACGTTTCAGCGAGAATACATAATATAATATTATACGGATATTGCGTGATAAGCATATGGTATCACATCACACATGTGGTCGCGTGGATTTTGCATTATATGGAAATAATTTGTTTATGTGTATCATTTTCGATGGCATAATTATTGTTCCAATGTATATTATTTTGGGAGTTCCCACAATATTGCTGATGCATAAAGCAGTGTATTATTATAGCTTTTTGTGTAATTAATACAAACAGCCTCATTAAAGTGTGAATGAATCTTTATACATACTTAATATAGGTAGAATTGAACAGGTTGTTCTAGCACAATTACTTTTCCCTAGGTAAATAATGCTTATTATTTTCGGTTAAGTGGATAATGAATAATTGAAATTTGGTATTATTACCTATTGGCAATATATTAATATTGAGGTATTTACCTCTGCTATTTGATCAAGGCGGCCACGAACACGTGGGAGATTACCTTACGCAATATAGGAGAATTCATTTATATAGTGTATAGAAAAAATATGAATTTTAGTCAAGTGATATTTATATACATATATGCTCATTGAACGAAAGCAGCATAGTCTTTTATTTGTGCATCATAATTAAAATCATAAATCAGTATAAGTTTTAGAGGTAACGTTAAGTGGTAAAACGTCATCCATGAAGGTTCATTCAAATGAACGTATTGGACATAGACAGAATGTAAGCCTTACATCTAGATTTGGAGGTATGTTTTCTCTGATCTAGATATACCTACAAACGTACTTACTTACGAAATGTCAAGATCAGAACCTAATTTTCGTTTATTGACTTCTTAAACGTCAAACGTCAAAATCTCAAGATAATCACAATTTGAATTGATATAAAAATTCAACATAACCTGTAGAACTTGTCTTTATTTATGATTTTAAATATAAAGTTCACATAGAATATTACGCTGCTTTTGTTAAATGAACATATATCTAAATATTACTTGAATAAAATTCATATTCTGGCAAAACACTGTTTGAATGATTAGAGCTAAAAAAGCGCTGCAACATTTTTGACAGATTTTGGTATGAAAGGCTTGCGCTTTTTAAGCTGCAGCATCAAAAATACCCCAACAGTTATTTTTAAAAGCTTCTTTATAAACCAGCTTAAGAGCGCAAGACGTCTAACAGCAAATTCTGTCAAAAATGTTCCAGCGCTTTCTTAGCTAGATGTGTGTTGGACACAGGGAATGAATTCTCCTATATCGTGTAAGTACGGTAATCTCCCACGAGTCCGCGGCCGCCTTTATCTACATGATAAAGACAAATCTGTTGATTGGGTATGTCAAGTCAACTAATATGTCAAACGTCACTAATATTCTTTGAAAATGTCCTTGTGTGTGTTTGATAATTCTATAGTTCTTTGTCAAATGTAAGTAATCAAAGATAAGTAAGTTATGATTGAAATCAAGTTAAGTGACAAACAGCAACCGAACTGTTTGACAACATTCCTTTTTAAATAATGCATAATAAAACTATTTTTAATTTTTTTCTTAAAACTTCAAGTTCCTGATAACGATATTTTTGACCGACTCCAAAAAGGAGGAGGTATACAATTCGGTAGCATGTTTGCTTTTTTTAAATATATTTTTTTAATTTATTTTTTTATGTAAGGCTGAACACACGTTTTGCATAGTAAACGTACATTTTGATGATTTTTGATTCATTTGAAAGAGTAGAGTTGAGAAATGGACCTATATTTAGAAAAACTCAAATCCGAAATCTCCTTCCCCCCAAAAACCACCACCGAAGTGGTTGGGGGGCTAATTTTTCTCGGAAATCGAAAATCTGAGACGGCAGAATTAATTATGTGACCATATCCGGAAACGTGTAATTGAACATTTTTTCAAAAGAGTTACGATTTCGAATTACTTTTTCGTTCAGATGAACTGACTATTGTCAAGTTTTCATAATGACATTTTCCATGACATTTCATGACTAACTCCTACAAATATGACAGAAAATCAGTTTTTTTTAGGAACTTTTGATTCGAAAACCTTAATAGTTAGATATATATATATACAGGTTGTTCTAATTACGAAAATGCATGTATGATCAATTTTGTATAAGGGTAAGTTAATCGAGACTTTTAAATGCCCCTGTAAATTGTAGAAAAAATTCTCTACGCAGTACTAGTAAACAGAATACAGAAATTCAGCTTTCTATACACCTAAATACCGCAGCAATAAGAATTTGAATAGCTTTTTTGGTCGAAAACTATGGGAAAGCAAGACAGAACTGTTAATTTTAGATGTTGAACTTTTATAAACAAGGCATAAATCTAAAAAAACTCTTCTTTATGAGGGATTCTTCAAAATTATTGATTTGATTTTAGCAAAAGTGCGTTTTTTAAGTTGATAAACATGTAGGTATATTATAATTTTTATGAAAGACAATTATTTGAAGTATATGTGTATTCATGAAATCATAGAGTATTATACAGCCTGCACCCAGCGAGTATTTTTGTTATTCGAATGTCATGTCATGTGTGGTGCTGTACGAGAAGTTATTTTGTAATAATTACTTTATTATTTGTTAAATACATAACATAAATTGGCGACGAGTATTCAAAAAGAACCTGACTAGTTTAAAGTGAAATTCGTGTCGAATTCAATTGTGTATATCAGACAACTTTGACAAAATGGCCGTATCACGTCTTCAACCCTTTAAAGCTTCAGCAATTTTGTTGTCATCTGCAGGAGTTTCAACCTACAACCTCATCAAAGATTTGGTTTCAACAAAATTTCCGGAAGCCATGACATTTGATGACCTTGTCAAAGTACTTACCAGTCATTATAAACCAGCACCAAAAGCTATATCCAAACGATTCAAGTTGTATATCCGTTAGCAGCAGCAAGGAGAGTCAGTTACTGTATTTCTTTCCGAGTTAAAAAAGTTAGCGGTCACATACAAGTTTTCAGATTTAGAAATCTCCCTACGTGATCAGTTTGTTGTCGGATTATCATCAGAAACAGCTCAGAAACTTCTGTTTCTGAAAGATGATAATCTAAAGTTGGCTGCAGCTGTAATTATTGGAATCAGTCAAGAGTCAGCTGAAGCCAGTACCAAGTTAATTCTTGGAGTCAATTTCAGTCTTCAGAATTACTCAGAACAGACTAATAAGGTTGATACCAAGAAGAATAAGTTTAAAAACTCCAATGGAAAACGTCCAAACCATAGGGATAACGATGTAAAATATTCTAGATGTGGGAATAAGCACAATTAAAAGGATTGCCCACATACGGATGTGGAATGCCACAAGTGTCACAGTAAAGGACATTTCGCTAAATACTGTCGTAGCATAGGAAACAGCCCCGGTACCAGCAAGAGTAGCAGTAGTGTCAAAATAATTCAAGTTAGTCATCGTGACTCTCAATTTAAAATCAATGGACATAGTACTGAAATAGAATTGGATACAGGATCAGGAAGGAGTTTCATTTTTAACGCAGTATAGAAACGAACACTATCACCCAAGTTACAGGAATCTTCAGTCACTTTCACCACTTACACACAAGAAGAGTTCCAAGCTGAAGGAAAGTTTCATTGTCAAATAAAGTACAATAATCATACAGTTAATAATACGCTGTGGGTTACTAAGAGCTCCAGTTCGTACGGGCGAGATTTGTTAAATAAATTCCAGATAGATTGGCCAACAATTAAGCTTCAGAGTTAACAAGTAAATAAAGTTGATAAAAGCTTACGTTGGAATCGTTATTAGAAGAATACAATAATGTGTTTGATTCACCAGTCTCGAGTTGAACATTTAGATTGGGCTTCGCCAATTGTCGTGATACCGAAGTCTGATGGAAAAGTTCGCATTACTGGTGACTTTAAAAGAACAATAAATTCTCAACTGTATGTGAATCAATACCCTCTTGCTCGTGTTGATGATTTGCTAGAAATTATATCAGATGGATCTATGTTTTCCAAATTGGATGGATCCGACGCTATTCATCAAGTTCAATTCGAAGAATTATGTAAAATGTTCTTAGTGATTAATACCCATCGTGGATTGTACCAGTATAATGTTTTTCCACATGGAATTGCATCGTCACCAGCAATATTCCAAGAAATGATGGATAAGATGTTACACGGAATAGCCAAGACTGGATCGTTTGTGGATGATGTAATTACCACTGGAAACGATAAGCAACAACGTTTGAACAATTTAAGTGAAATTTTCAGTCGTATGCGAATTACAAACTATGGTTTGTCCAGAGCCAAGAGTCAGTTTTTGCAAAAGTCGATCAAATTGTTAGGCTCAGTAGTGTGCAGTGAAGGATTACGCACAGATCCGGAAAAAGTGGAAGCCATCATGTCAGTGAGAGAACCACAGAATATAATTATCAGAGATCAAAGCATTTTTAGGCTTGGTCAATTCTTATGGAAAGTTTATTCAGAACATGTTTATAATATTTGAACCGCTATATGCGTTAACAAGAAAATAAATTGGATTGTGTGGAGCCAGCAATGTCGAATCGCGTTTAATAAAGTTAAACAAGCTGTATTTGATAGTTCCTTGCTAGCCCACTACAGTCAAAATATTCCTGTAGGAATTAGTTGTGACGCATCTTCAGTAGGATTAGGAAGTGTGTTTGTTATTCCACCGTTACAAAGATGGAAGTGAGAAGCTAGTTGCGTATGCTTCAAAAACGTTAACCAGTTCAGAGAAAAAATATTCTCAAATCGAGAAGGAAGGACTCGATCGTTTTCGGAATCAAGCACTTCATAAAGTATCTATTTGGACGAAAATTCATCCTCGTAACGGATTATAATCTATTGTTGGAAATTTTCGGAGCTAAGAAAGATGTCCCTTCCTTTGTAGCTAGCCGTCTTCACCACTGGTCAATGTTCTTGAGTGGATTTCAATACGACATTGAATATCGTAATATCGTTTGCCATTGCTAAAAAATGAAGAAGTTGATGAAAATTCGCAGTTGTTTGTTAAGAGGATTCAAGAAGGAAATCTCATTACATCAAAGAAAATTCGTCAGTTAACGTCACGAGATAAAACTTTGTCAAAAATAGTGGAATTTATCCAATCAGGCTCCAGCCGTGTTCCAGAAAACATCCTTTCGTATTATACTCATCGTCATGAGTTAACAGTGGAACAAAGTATAGTAATGTGGGTATACCGAGTTGTCGTACCAACTTCTCTACAGAAGTCTGTTTTGGATCAACTCCATGATACTCGCCCTGGAAATGTAAGGATGAAGAATTTAACACGTCAGTTTGTTTGGTGGCCTGGAATCGATAAAGAAATTGAATCTGTAATCAAATCATTTCATATTTGTGCAGTTCATCTTGATAACCCAGCAGCCGCACTTCTTCATCCTTGGTCATTTCTTGAAATACCGTGGCAAAGATTGCACCTCAATTTAGCCGGACCATTCCATGAAAGCATGTGGTGAGTGCTAGTTGACGCACATTCCAAATGGCCGGAAGTTGTTTAATTGGGGAAGAATAATACTTCAAAGAAAATTATCAGTTGTGTTCGTGAAATCATCTCTCGATTTGGTATCCCAGACACCATCGTTACTGACAATGGACCCCAGTTCGTCGTATCTACCGAGTTCGATTCATTTTGTATAAATAATGGTATGCCTCATACCACAAGCAGCGCATATCACCTTCGTTCAAATGGGGAAGCTGAACGATTTGTGCGGACATTTAAAAATGGAATGTCTCATTGCAACAATTTAAGTAATTAGAACCTGTCCTTGTGTGACTTCCTGTTGACATATCGCATAACCCCTCATGCTACTACAGGCGTAGCACCATCCACAATCATTCGAAAGAAAAAATCGTACTTTGTTGGACCTAATGAAGCCAAACACAGATCACACCGTTGACGCACGGTCTCAGGAGAAACAAGTGGAATGAGACAACAAGAAGTCAGTTTCCAGATTTTTTTCTGGTCCGTTTCGTGGTCCGCTAACTTACATTGTTAAAGTCAACCAACAGCGTTACAAGTGCCGTGTAGATAATTTGTTGGATGCTATAGTATCAAGACCATCCTAATTCCCAGTTCCAGATGATGAAGACATCGATCTGACAAAAATTGAAGCAGAACCATCTGATCGTCGCTACCCTATTCGAGAACGTCACCCTCTCAATTGCTTAACGTTTTAAATTAGAGGGGGAAGAAGTGAAGTATATGTGTATTCATGAAATCATACATTATTATACAGCCTACACCCAGCGAGTATTTTTGTTATTCGAATGTCATGTCATGTGTTAATTACTCTTTCAAAGTAATTTTTATTCAAGTTTCCAATTGATAACTCATATTTCAGAATATAACAGATTAGTTTATTCAAATAAACGTTTTAACAAGCACGTGCGTCTCAGATCTTTATACATCAATATCAAACAGCAATCTCTCTTCTACTTCGATCTAGCTTCTCTTGACTGTGTGGCTCGGCGCACGCATCACAGACAGACAATACTTCCTGTGCAGATGCAGCGCTGTTGCCATTCTCACAAAATAAAAATATAACAAAACCACTTACAAAAATAAGAATACTAAACATCATGTGTGGTGCTGTACGAGAAGCTTTTTTATATACTTTATTATATGTTAAATACATAACAATTATTGTCCTATTTATTAGGTGTAAAAGGATACTATTAAATATACATGAACGGTCAACTATATGTATTGATGTAAACATTCATTAAATATTGTAGTTGGAGGGGAGGAAACGTCCTGGCTATTTTTTTTTCTGAAAAATGATTATTCTTAAAAACAACTTCTCAAAACTGTAAGGTTATTGATTTGATAGAATTGTATTTTTGACCGACGACCTAAACTAAATTGGACATTCAAAAAAGATCATAAGCTTTCAATTTACAGCAGAGGTAAAGTCTGAAATATGTGTATTTCCGCAATGTTTTGTAATATCTGAATGAGTGGATATAAACAATAACGATTAACGATTTTCATGACTAATAAAAGTTTCAAATAAAACTTTCTTTTTTAAATTGGACCGACTTCATTAGTTAGTGCGCTGGAAAATACAAAATTACTGTTACCAAAAGAATTAAAAGGTACTATTTTGTAATTTCTGTACACCAACTAATATAGTCTGTCCAATTTTTTGTAAAAAATATTTATTTTCTCATCTTATTTATAGCCTAATATGAATTGCGTATGTTCTGCAATAGACTATATTTAATTTTATCACCAAAAAAATAATTGTTTATTATACAAGGAAAAAAGTACTAATAGTAATTATGTTGTACTAGTAATTTTTTGATCGATATTTATGTGTATATATATCTACTGGGGAAAAAAGTAGTCACTTTTTTCCCGTGGGGAAGAAAATGATACTTTGTCACCTGTCAACAGAGATAAAACCACAAACTTTTTTCCGTCACGGAAAAAAAATTTTTTTTCTACTTTTGAGTGTACTGAATTCTATTGAAGTCTTAATCTAACTGACAGAAAGAACTGATAAAAAAATACTTCTTCTGTTCATTACATTCGAAATAGTCTCGTCTCAGTCCCACATCTACGCTTCCTTTCAAGTTCCATATTTTTCCTTTTACCAGACATTCGGAATTTCCTAACGAACCTCAATATTAAATTTGAATTCAATTAGACCAACCTTGATGCTTTCGTTATTGGATGCCTTTCATCTGCCTAGCAAGCATCAGCGAAATTGCGGCTAATCTTCCAATTTCGTTTATTAGTTTATTTATTTAATTTTATTTATTACTAGGGGAAATGAATTCTCCTCCTATTGCTGAGGTAATATAAGAGGAGGTATTTACCATCGTTAACTTGTTCAAATGTAGTGCGTACTTGAATATAATCGAAATTTATAATTAGCAAGCTACTCCTGGATATACAGTAGAAATGTTACAGGAATGATGTTTAGTAACTTTCATAGAATAATTATTTCAAATTTCCTTAAAAGATACTTGGAAATTCTTAAATCTATTTTCTTAATTTGAACTTTTCTCCTGTTATTTTTTGTAGTTTGTTAATAGAAATGTTGAGAATGGGTGACATTTATATGTCTCCTGTGGTAATTACATATTTTCCTTGTGGTGCATCCTGGGTAATGCAAAAGCAAAAGAGAACAGTCAAACGTCCCCAAAAATGATCTCCTGTCTGACTACATTCTATTCATCAACTAAGCATTAACTATTCAATAACTGTGAAATCACTTCGTCCAGATGTATAGGAATGCAGCAAAGTAAAAAAACCATAAGGATTTTACAAAAGTCTCACACTGCAATTAAAGCAGACATGAAAGCTAGAAGAATAATCTTTGGCTATATCCCTATTGGCAGTACCTACCATCATGCTCATTACACAGTGTAATAAATTTGTCGTGTTCGATTCGTCAGAGGGTGCAGCACCTTGGCGATTACGGACGTTGGTGTGGCCCGGATGGGTTGAGTGTGGGGCATGCTGCTATTGGTAAGCGATGTATGCCAGGATCAGGATGATATCCCGAAGCATCTAGTAAATTCGCGTTAGTGCTGGAATGTATGCGATGTCTGTTGAAGATTCGAAAAGGAGGGCTTGCCTATAGGTATATTGGAGAGGAGTGCTGTGGAGTTAGTCTGTCTGGGGCAGTCAGCCCGGTGAAGTGTTGTCAGTCAGTCTTGGGCAGACAGCCCTATACGGTGAATACGGTGGAGACCGGGCTATGGTGGAGACCGAGACTACGGTGCAGCTCGGTGGGTCCTTTGTAGGGGGGCATAAATAAATAACGGTCGGTAGTAAATAGTGTAAATAGTAAACATAAATGGTAGATAGTAATCGATAATTAGTATAAGATATATAAATAGTGCAGTTTAGTGAATTTAAATAGACTGTGATATAAATATTGTGTAAATAAATAAACTTTTGAAAATAAATAATTTCCAGTCATTTTTATACGCCCGATAAAATAGTAATAGTAACATATGTTAGAGCTGACATAGAAAATTTCCCAGTGATCAAAACTAGCGGGGTCGATGAAAAACACACGGTAATGATAAGCATGGGACGGATCTAAGTTATCCTATACGACTGGTATTTTTTTAATGTAAGGGGCTATGCATCAAAATATGTCAATCGATGAATCCTCTCAAATTAGGCAGCAAAATCAAGAAACCGTTTAATATCTGATGACAAAGATAGAAAACTTTTCTTTTTTGTCAGATATGGTCGTGTATACAATCCTGACCTGTTTTGTATCTTCCGATGAAACCAGCATACCTAATTTTAAGAAGTGTGTAATAAAATAAAGTACCAGCAATAAGTTTCTCACATCTACGTCGATGGAAGTTTTGTAAGGCAGTACCCAAGGATACAATATCACGTAACAAGATTATGAAACAAACATAGTTCAATTTTCCAGAGCAACACCAGTTAAAGAGCACGTTCGCCGCGTAAAACACGAATAAGTATAAAAATCTGAAGAAAATACTTACCAATAGAATAGCTTCTTCTGAATTCATAGAAATTTAAATAAAATTAATGACAATAAAGTTCTAGAAAGGACTCATCCTCCATGATTATCTTGCAAACACGGGCCCCAATAATAGAGAATGACTGAAAAGCTTTGTCAAAAATATTTTTTTAGCTATAGACTATCCCTCTCGAGTTCAAACTATCAAAAATATCACGTTTCTCTTGAAATCTGGAAACCTGGATCCTCCTAGCTATGGATTTATCTGCAAACTTTCTGCTACATATAGACTGATATAATGAGGTCTTAACAAGACAATAAGCCATAGAATATTGGGAATGGATACTGAAGTTTAATTTAAGTTGAACCACTCTGTTGCTGATCTGAAAAACATAATGTCAAACACAAAATTCAACGTCGAACCCTTCTTAAATAGAGTCCAACTTCAAAATAATGGTGTCACTCTATATATGATCCTTAGCTGTAAAAGGCACCTCAGTAATTAATAGTGCTGCTAATCTAAAAAGAAGGAACAGTATTTTGCAGGCCTTAGTTCAGTTCTAAGCCAAATCGAATCAGATATACGTCACTCCTGAGTATGAGCAATGAAACAATAATTCCATACTTCAAAAAAACTCAACAAACGAAGAAAACCCCTATAAAGTAAAACATATTATTTATTGGCCTTTTCAGTTTAATATAAGTAGGTAGTAATATTTTGTATAGGTACAAGTGTCGTCATCCTTTCAAAGATAAAAATTTAAATCAAAATAAAAACGGTTTTATCAATTTGGGAGTTACCTTTTCACAAAAAGGCGGACATAAAAACACGTTAAACTCAGTAAAAGAAAAGTTAAGGAACACTATCGGCCAAGACACTTTTAAAATATAAAAGAAACTAAATCAAACTCGGTTCATTCGTTTTGGGGCTATGATGCCACATACTGACAGATACACTCAACTAGCTAGAAAACACTCTCGATCAAGATAGTTTTAAAATAAAAACATACTAAATCAAAATCGGAGAATCCGTTTAGGAGTTATGATGCCACAGAAATCCTCACAGATACATACACTTCTCCGGTTATATCAGGGGATACAAATAAAAGAATTTACAAACTAGTACGCCCTTGAGTCTACGAGTCAAAAGCTTTGTTCTATCCACAACGATTGCTCTGTCTTAAATTTAACCCATAACTTCGTGGAATGTACATTGGTACTTACATAGCTTTCAAATTGATATTTACCTATTCTAGAAATATGTCGAATTATATGCAGATGTTTCCGGCGTAAGTAGATAATGTAGATTTTCAACCTTCTTAAAGCCAAATTACAGAAAAAAACAGGTGCAATTGTTTCAATAAATCAAATACGATAAATAATAAAATTACAAATTAAAAATATATACCTATTTCTTTTATCATTTGAGGGGCGTTAAGGGATAAGCTTGATCAAGTATAAAAAATTGAAAGCGGGAAGATTTATCAACACAAGTTTATATCCATAAAAAATACATACTCGATTTGTATAGTTTCATCTTTTTATGTCGGTCAAAAATAATAACAACTGGTTGTAAATGTTAAGACTCTTAACTAGTATTGGTAAGATTTCTAATTATATTTGATGAAGTGTCTGTTAAGCTAAAATAAAAATCATTTGGGGATTTCACCACATTGGTTGAATATCTTGATATACGGGTACAAAATTACAAAGCTTCAATTTATTTCAGAGCAAAAAGAAGCAATTCAAATAAACGCTTGGAAAAGGAGTGGGTTGTTCAGTTGCCCTGAATTTATGTTCGCTTATACTAAATAAATATTTTTTACAAAAAATTGGACCGACTTTATCAGTAGTTGCACTGAAAAATACAAAATAATATTAATTCTATTGGTGCTGGTAATTTTGAAGTTGTGCTGTTGTAGTTTGTTGTTGTAGGCACCAACTCCAAAAGAACCAGTACCAATAGAATTAATATTATTTTGTATTTTTCAGTGCAACAACTGATAAAGTCGGTCCAATTTTTTGTAAAAAATATTTATTTCACATTTTTGAGTGTAACATTAGTCATGAAAATTGTTGAACGTTCACTAATACCCAAAAAGTTATAGGTAGGTTTAGCTTGTACTAGCGAAAATACGCATATCACATATTTCAGAATTTACGAAACTCGGAAACCGTAACTCTTTTGAAAAAATGTTCAATTTAAATGTTTACGGATATGGTCCCCTTTCTAATTTTCAAATCTCGAATTTTCGATTTTCAGAAAAAATTGCCCCTTCCACATAGCTGAAACACATATTTCAGACTGTAGCGCGGAAACGTATGATTATTTTTAATAATGTCCAATTTAAACATTCGCGGATATAGAATTTTCGTTAATTCTTTCGTCTCGAATTTCCAATTTTCGAGAAAAATTGCCCCCTCCACCCCCTTTGGGGGCGGTTTTGGAGGGAAGGAGATTTTGGATTTGATTTTCCTGAATATGGGACCATTTCTCAAATGTCCTCTTTCAAATGAAACTAAAATCGTCTAAATCGGAGTACGTTTACTATGCAAAACGCGCGAAAAGCCATAAAAAAATAAATAAAAAAAAGCAATCTTACAACCGAATTGTATACCTTCTCCTTTTTTTGAAGTCGGTCAAAAAAGATCTATTACGAGAATATAAGCCACCTACGCTTTTCATATTTATAGTTTAATATATCTAATTGTTTTGTAATTTTGGCTTGAATTCCAATAAAGCAATGTTATAAACTGACACTTCATGTTGGTCAAGAATATAATTAAGGGAAGACGATGAATATTGAAATTCTCTACATTCCTAGCTCATATGTATAGGTTATTCAGAAGTGGGAAGCCCCTACATCTTTCATTCCATAGAACTCTATTGAGGCGGAGTATTTGATCATGACATATACGCCGATATGGCGCTAATTCTAAGCTCATTATTGGCGTGTGACGTACGATATTGGTCAAATCATTAATCAAGCTGACGAGCGACCTGCTGCGGGTCTCCTAATTCACCTACAAACACGTCGAGTGGGGAATATCTGGACGCGTGAGAATGCGTAGACGTTGTTCGTGCTTAAGAGCTCTTTAGATATACATATATAGACAATAATTGATGGTGACAACGCATCGGGCTATTGTTTTCGGTTATCTGAATTTCTAAAAACAGTTATCACGACGAGTGATAATCTGTGATTTTTATTGAAAACGATAATTTGGATATTTGAAGTTGAGGCTGTAGGGGCAAAAACCGTTTAGAAACTTCTTTGTTTTCAAATAAAAATAGCATTATTCATAATCAAAAATGACAAAGTTAGAATAGTTATTTTTGTTATTTGTAAGTGCGTAAAAAGAGTGTTTTTTTAATGGCACACAGAGTTTGAATTCTCTCGAATGTGCCATGAAAACACGAATTTTATACAGGAAATACAAACAACATTTTTTGTGCAACTATCAAAAAACTTGACATTTCTGAATCTCTATTGATGCAGAAAACGTCACGGTGGCTGGAAATCCGCCTTGAATAACAAAATTGAGATTTCTAAAAAAATATTGAATTGTCCAAACAAATTAAAATATCTGGTAAAATTGTGGAATCAATTCCTCAAGAAATATCTTCGGAAATTCATGTTGGAAGTAATTGTTCAAACTTTACTATCAATTATTCCAATTAATGAAATAGTTTGATGAAGAATAATCAATTAATAATTGAGTCTGTTAAAAAATCCTTAAAAAAAACTAATATTTTATGTTTATTTTGTGAATTATTTTGGCAGTGAAAAAAGTAAACATTTACGCATCAACAGAGATGCAGAAATGTCAAGTTTTTTTGACAGTTGTACAAAAAGCTTAGAGTTTCTAGGCTGACATGATTTCGTAAATTAACCAACCAAGTTCGTATCATGTATGGTGAATAATATTCTCATCAAATGAAAGTTCATTCAAAACATCCAGTGGAAATTGAATAAGGACTTGAATCATCAATGCAAAAATTATCCAATGCGTTAAATTTTATGGCTCCGTACATTCTGTGGAAAAATAGAACGTGTCTGTTTATATGTTCTTTTGTCACAGCATAATTTCTCCGAAATAACTGAACAAAAAATATTAGTACCTTCCTATATAAGGTACAGGGTTAGGTGGCAAAGCATAGAAAAAAAAACTATACGGGGAGCAGGTTTTGAGTAGTGATGCGCAAAGCAAGATCAAGGCCTATATGGTCATCATCATCATAATTTTGTATGGCACAAAAATTATTTTCAGGATATGACATATGAAATGAACCCTATAAGCAATTGAAAAGTACTTTTTTCACAAATTTAAAATAAAAACTTTAGAAGATTTAAAGAAAAAAGGCGACAATGACACTCCCCCCTTATCACCAAAAATAATGAGCCTATTTTTTTATAGAAAAACTGTTTATAGGGACTCACTTTAACCTGCGATTTTATTTGATGAACCTGACTTATTAGTAATATGTGGTTCATTCACAAAACACTAATGACGATTGCTTTTTGCTTGATTCTTTTACGAAATGTCTTTTGGTTGACGTTGGCATACATAGCTTAAAATATATCTATCTCTAATTTTTTACCTCTAGCACTGAGATCTTTCAAAAAAATGAAGAAGCAGCTGATAATCAACATGACAAGAAATAATTGATTGAATCACCGCTGGACGGATTCAGGAAAATGCTTTCCAACTAAATAAATCCTCACCCTGCACTGCAATTTCTCAGGCTCAGGCTATAAATTCCTAAAACAATTTAAACTAAATTTAAATATGACCTATTTGCATAAGCAACAATTCTTCATTGAAATCTATTGCCTTATATTTGTAGTGATTATCGAGACGAAAGCGCTCAAAATCCACAGCCTTAATGATAACTTTTTCTACACTTGTAAATTAAGTATATGGCGGGAGAGGAAAGAAGTCGGGGTATTTAAACCTAAATCCCGTTCACTACGGACAACTACGGACACGCCCAACTCGGTCAACTCTCGTGTCCATACCTATAGCTGATTCTTCAGAACCAGGAATTACTTTACCGCATAGATGGGGAAAATAAATGACTTTAAGCACACATTGGCACAGCTATCAGATAGACATTGGGCCAATACCTACAGACATTTTCTTCATTACTCTTTCTCAAACTATGCTCACAAACCAAGGTAATCAAAAACCTGGAATTTAATAATTTTGACTGACGTCATTCACTATAATATTATATTAGTAGATTTTATAGTTAGGTATCACATATAATATCCAATATCCCATGACCTTGATATAAGAATGTAAACAGTGAATATGACATTGCCAAATGATATTCAATTGAAAACAAAAAAAACTCCCAAAGTGGTGTCGTCAAAAATTATCTAGGTAGGTACAGATGCGCAAAGAGGTGAAAGTTACATTCGTGATTCAACATTCCATAGCAACATACTCTTCTAAATAGGTATATGTCAAATGTGTTCCCTGACTCGTGTGGTTGTCATTACTCGCCTTCGAACCGTAATCGCATATACACTCTTCCGTCGCTGAATTTGACATGTAATTATTGTAACGTGGATAGTTTATCATGTACTTACTGTTATTATTTCTTTTAGTATGTATTTGTTCTAATTCCTTATTTGCTATAGATGTTTCATTTATAGTTCATTAATTAGTTCTAGAGTTGGTAGATTTATTCTCGATCCTTCCAGAAACTATATGTGTAGTGCAACTGTCACAACTTGTTACTTTGACTATCGCGTCTCAACTACTATCGACTAATGTCCGACGGGATTTTCGATGGCAGGTATCTAAGGAAACTCTTTTATTTTAGAAAAATAAACTATACAAATAAATAAAATCGAAGTATATGTTTGTAATTTAAAAATAAAAGGTTTTAACTAATTGGGGTCACGATGGCTGAGTGGGCTAAGGCGCTGGTAGAGCGTTCGTAGCTTGCCACAGCCTATCGTGAGCGCGGGTTCGAATCCCGCCTGAGCCATGGTTGTTTGTAAACTGGACCCGTGCACAGGTATCCTGTATACCTCTTCGGGACTGTATTCCAAATATACAAAAAAATTGCATATGAAAGTATATGTGTCACTAATAATAAAAAAGCAATCTTTAGATTTTTAGGTAAATTTCTTAGAGAAATATACCTATTGCGATCGTTCACACTTTTCGAAAAAATTTCAACGGCATGTTGTTATATGTCTATAAGTTAGTCCAAAAAAACATTTGGTTCAAAAGTTTATATATATATATATATGGGATATTACGAAATTTGTTAACACGATAGAGGTCGCAGTTTTGAAGGTATCAAGTTCAAATTTGCTACAAAAATCAATCTCTCAAATATCTCGGTCGAGTTCGTTATTGGGCAATATCGGGAAAGTAGTTTCAAAATGGCGACCATACAAACATTTCAAAAAATTATCAAAAAAGAGCCGTAGTGTAAATATCATCAAAAACAATTTTAGGTTACAGATATAATCAGTACCTACAACTTTTGTTCAAAGTAATTTTTCATAAAATATACAGGTAAAAAAATAAAAATTAATAAAGAAAAATAACAAATATTGATAAAACATGAACACTCAATATAAATTTGATGTAATTGTACATTTTCTGGAGATCTTAATATAGACCCTGATTAAAAAAAATATATAGTATATTTATTGAAAAGAAATAGGCGAAAAAAAAAATTCTGCCTTGAAGTGGACTCGAACCCTGTCTGCTTTATATTCAACAGCCAAAACAAAAACCTCTAACCGCAAGGCTATGTAATTACATGCAGGTATACCAATGAAAAGGTTGTTCAAATTTTAATTCAATGAATTTTGAAAAATTTACCTTTCCGCTGACTAAAGGCCATCGGGATTTTTTTCTGTAAGTTTGTTACGGCGAAACTCCGTAACAGCTAAACCGATTCCGACAGGATTTTTACTAGCAGGTAGCGCGGACGAAGTTGCGAGTATCAGCTAATTTTTCATAATTCTGGTATGGAATTATTCATTTACACTGTTAACAATTTTAATGTACCAAATTTCAGCAAAATCCGATGAACTGTTAGAAAAAGAACTATAACTTTGTAACAAATAAGGTTAGTTTGTTTATAAATCAGCTTGTTCTGAATACAGGAATATGTGGCAGCATTTTGTAAAGACCTGAACTGAAGTTTATGCAGATGGATTTTGTTTTTTTGAAATAAAAAGAAAACTATTCAAGGAGGTGAACAATAAAATTATTTTTAAAAGAATTCAATTGTTTTCGAATGATAATTAGTTTGTATTTTTACAAAGATCTTTTTCTTGAGGGAAACGGAAACTTCTACTCTGCATCTTAAATAGGTTATACACTTCTGTCTCAAACATTAAAGTGGCTTCTTTCATTCTACCCTTTAAATCCAGTTGAGATAAGCACGGTAGAGAGCTGCTATAGCTTCCAATTTCCTGAATGGTATCCCATTAACAGTCATCTACTGGTGCAGTTTTCATGGTAACTACAAATTACGCTTAATGTAATTTCTTTGTAATTCCTAATTGAATTTGAGGGGTGCAGAGAGGTAAAGATAGCCTATCTGAGTGAATTAGTACTCTCATTTGTATTATCTTTTCGACCCTTACTGAGGCAACAAAAAAAGCGAGAGGATTGCGCTTATTATCACAAATTTAAATATATTTTTTTTGTTTACATCATTCATCTCCTTGATATTATGTACATTGTTTAAATTATGCAGTGCGTTCATAAAGTATGGAAACGCTACAATATCTATACATCTATATATAGGTAAAGGTATCTATATATAATAAAACTGTAACAGGCCGATGTATGTACGTTATTTAAGAGAAAATAATACGGGTGTCAAAACAACATTTCTTAGGATTTTTGTCTGTATGTTTGTACGCGCATCACGCAAAAACTACTTCATGGAATTGAATGCAGTTTTCACCGATGGATTACTAGAGATCTAACTTAAAATATAGGCTATATTTTATCTGTCTGTCTTTCTGCTTGTTTGTACACGTATCACGCAAAGAGTACTGCATAAAATTGAATGAAATTTTCAACGATATATTTCTTGAGGCCTAATTTGAATTATAGGCTACATTTTATCGCGTCTGTCTGTATGTTTGTACGTGCATCACGCAAAAACTACTATATGGAATTAAATGAAATTTTCACCAATGTATTACTTGAGGCTTAACTTAAAATATGGGTTTTATTTTACCACGTCTGTATGTTTGTACACGCAAAAACTACCGCATGGAATTGAATACAGTTTTCCATGCGCACAAAGTAGCGTGCAAAAGCTAGTCTTTTATAAATTTAAAAAATGGACCGACTCTATTAGTTGGTGCACTGAAAAATACAAAGTAATATTAATTCTAATTCTAATTTTAATTCCAAAACATCGCAGAAATGCCATAATATTAAAAAAAATCCAAATCAAATGTTACTACATCTAATCTATTCTTTAATTTTCTGTCCTATATTTCAAGTTTTGAAAAAAAATGTCCCCACCGCATATATATATATATATATATATATATATATATATATATATATATATATATATATATATATATATATATATATATTGCAGACTTAACTTTGGATGTAACTCGGAAACCTATGATTTTTCGAAAAATGTCAAAACTAAACGTCGCCGGATATGGTCTCGTTTGTAATTTTATCGTCTCAAACTTTAAATTTTCAAAAATAATTGCCCCCTCCACCTCCATTGGAAAGTTTTAGATGGAAATTGAATGTCGATTTTTTTTCAATGGGACTTACTCTCAATAGTCCTCTACCAAATGAAAAAATAATCATGATAATGGGATCACGTTTACTATTTAAAAGGCGCGAACATTCATAAAACAAACAGTCGAATTGTATACCTCCTCCGTTTGGTTCATCGGTCAAAAATATTAAGATTTGTAAAAAAAAGCTTTGATAGATGGATTTTTGATTTTGTTCTGATACTTTTTTTATACAAACATCATCTTTTTAACCCCTTCAGTTCTTGTGCCTCTTGACGGGCTAGAAGAACAGACACTCCTGTTATCTCCTTTACCTGGTCGATCCGCTTTGTTGGGGATCTTACCCGTGGTGTTCTGTCTTTTGCCTTTCCTTGGAATATTAATTTTTCCTGTTTATCCCCATCTCTTCTGATTATGCGCCCAAAATAATGTAGAATTCCTCGCCGGCAAATAACGGACAGTCTGTCTTTCATCTCTAGCTTTTTCAGTACAGATATACTAGCGTCTGTGTGTCCAGGGAATAGCATATTCGATGCCGGCACCGAATCTCGAAACCCTCAATCCTTTTTCTATCGGCTTCTATAATTGTCCAGGATTCTACATCGTATAAGAAGAACTAGATTATAAGAGTTCTACTTAGTTTGACTTTTGACTTTTTTTGTGATTTGTTGACCTAATATCTTTGTCAAGATCTTCATGGCATTTTGAGCTAACACTATTCGTCTTCTAAATTTGTTTTTATAATTCCCCAATTACTTATCCGTGAGCCTAAATATATGGATTGTGTTTCTTCTTCTAGTTCATCGATATTATTTATTTGTGTTAGAGTATTGCCTCTACCTGTTATTATCAATTGCTTATGATTATTTCTAATCTAATGTTTCGACTTTCTTGTCTACATGATGCCGTTTTCTACATCTAACGCACATGAGACCTAAGCGTTTAATTGTATTTTTGTTTCGCATGTTTCATAAATATTTCTTATAAGTGCTACAAGATGATTTTGTCCTTCCATTTTACCGACGATTGACTATAGGTGTTCCCATTTGACATAGTCAAAAGCTTTTTTATACTCGATGAAACACAGCAGCATGGCGATATTTTATTTTTCGAGATTTCTTTATTAATTGTCTGATGTAAAAAATATGATCTCGTGTGCTCCTTCCTTTAGTAAATCCAACTTTTTCCGGAGGTATTTGTAATTGTCGATACTTGTTAAGTTCCTGGTCTATTATTGGCAGTAAAATTTTACAAGCACGTTGTTCTAGGGAGGATAGTTCTGTAATTTTTACATTGCATTGTGGAGCCTTTCTTGTGAACGGGGATGAAAATTGCTTTTGTCTTTTGGCCATTATCTTGTTCTTCCTACTTTGTTACATAGGTCTTATAGCAGTTTTATAGCAACATCATCCAGCACTTTGAATATTTCTTCCTGTATTCCATTTGCTCCAGCGAACTTATTTGTCTTTAGATGACGTACAGGTTCTATCACTTCTCTTTTCAAGATATCTGGCTAACAGTCTTATCTTCCCAACTGTTATTCGCCTTCTGTCCGTAGGCCTTATTAGAATAAAACTCTTCACATTACTCTGTCTATCGGTCAAGAATTATCTCCCCTGTCCATAATATATTTACATCTATAATCAATGTCTTCTATTGCTAACGTTCTAATTTTCTTGATAGCAGGTTCAGGATTGCTAGAGTGTTTTATGTTTTTTGCATACGTTATTGATCATTCTTGTATTTTTGGCATCTTCTTTGAATTTCTAAGCTAAATCTTTTGTGTCCATTTCCGTTTTACTGGGTAATTGATTTCTCTTATTTGAAATTTCTCAATTTCTGGACAATACCCAGCGTTTCATCAGTAATACTTTCTTGGTGTATTTTCAATGTGTTCTTTGCGGTATTTATTGATTGTACCTTTAACTGCGTTTTAAAACTTTAGCCACTCTGTTTCGCTATCCTCGTTAATAGTAATAATTTATTAGTATTATTTGCTATTTTTTTAGTTTATGTATATTTTATGGAACGAGTCTAATTTTTTTCAATTTTATCGATCCGCAATCTGCTCCAGGTAGGGTTTTGTATTATACATACCTTGGACTTTCATCGGGTCGTCAATCATTTTAAAGTCAATTTTGCGACTGTGCCTGCCTCCTGTTGACCTCCCCATTTGATAAGTAAATAGAGTGTTTGTCATAACCAGTCAGTTTTCTAAGCAGAATTGAAGCTTCTTGTTGCCGCGCTCGTTTCATTCACCTATGCCATAGCGCCCTAGAGTTGAGAAGTAGCATACGGTGTTTCCAGTTTTTGATGTAAAATGACCAGCTCCTTTCTATTGTGTTTTCGCAATACTTCAATATTGTACTTCCTTGATTCATTTTCTACTATACAGGCTGTTTCAAAATAAATGCTAAAGTTTTTATGGGGTGAATCCTTGTCGAAATCTAAAGGGGGTCTTTCATGTAAACAAAAGCTCATAGACCTTTCCTGAAAAATTACACGCTTCCAAAAACAAGAAACATTTTTTTCTTTTTGAAATTGCTGTAGAGATGAAGGAAGGACTTTTTGTGGACATGTTCTACCAATAAAAAATATACCTGTGAATATTTTTTCAATTTTGTTGTGATCTATTAACATACAACCATTATACCATTTTTTATCAGAACTTTTTGAAGATACAAAATTTATGATTTTCAAAATATGTGTTGAAAAGGACCATTTATTGCAACACTTTTTAAACTCTTTTGTTGTGTCCATAAAAACAATAGTTTCTATAATCTTCTGTAAATGAGATTTCCTATTCAGACAACTTAAAAATCTTGTCAGTGAGGGAACCCTGATGAAAGTTTACTTCTCCTTATTCCACTGTCACCTGAATTATGGAATAGTCTTATGGGGGAATTCTTCGCATTCCACTAAACTGTTTTCGTAACAAAAGAAAGCATTGAGAGTATTGGCCAATGCATCCTATAGAGAGCACTGTAAACCATTATACATTGCGCATGGCACCAATGCCCTTGCCAACTTTGTACATTTTCAATGTTTTGTAAGAGATTCTCTAGCAATCGAGCACATTCATTGGAGATCGGAATGGTGCTCATGGTTATAACACCAGAGATGCAACACAAATAAAGAAATCTAAAATTCATTAAACTTCAATTTATATAACGTACTTCCTCCTAGATTTAAAACACCTCAGTTCCCTTAAGCTGGAAGCTAACCCACCACCCTGTCCCGTTAGCTGCATTGTGCGCCATGCATTTCCGGCAGACACGATTTGGACGTGGACGTGTGATTTGTCAATCCATCCGATAGGGAATTTCTCAGAGTTTTGTTGTAGCTAACGACTGTCCTTGCTACCGATGAGACCCCATATTGATCATTTGACCTCTACAATTCACTATATTCTTATAATAAAATGAACGAATAAATTTTTTTATGATATTAGGATACTGTAATACTAAAAAATGAGCTTATACTAGCCCAGTTAGATTATTTAAACAGAACAGTGCCTGGCGAAAGTTTGGACCGGTGATAGTGATAGACAGGGCACGCGTTCAAATTCCTGGTATATTTTTCTCTCAAGGCACCGCCAGCAAAACAACGAGGGTAGTCCTGGTTCTCTGGAAGGATAAGTCTAAAGATTTATTTCGGAAAATATCGGTGGTTCGGAACTAACGTGAAACTATTGGTCCTCTTGTCTCTGCTTTCAAGGTAGAGAAGTCGCCTATACTAGAATACGGGTAATGTCATTTTAGAGGAAAACCACAAAAGGACTATAGAAGAGCCAAAACCAACACTATACTTTAGACAGTCTTAGAAAATAAAAGTCGAACTGACATGCAACAAATTACTCCAGAAATATTGCTCGCTCAAGGGGCAGAATTTGAACATTTATTGTGAAATTATGTTTTATTTTATTGTTTAATAATTATTACTGGGTTTTTGTTGAGATGTTTATTATTTAAAAGAGTATTTAGTGTTGCATGAATGCAACAATTTGAATTAAATTATCAGTTTTCAAGCACCCTATAATTATATCATAGTTCTAAATTTCAAACCCAATATGTTTGGTATTTTTGAAGTCAGAGAATCATTTTCATTTATGATATCTAATAATTATAGCTTTTCCCCTTGAAAGTTGGACGGGATGTAATAATAATTAAAATTTGACAATCAATATCAAAAATTAATCTGTGATATCTTTTTCTTCATATACCTACGTATAAAAAGGTTGTGGATAAAAAAGGTATGGTAACCAGATTAATAGAGATATATATTGAATTTCTGACAATATTTACGGAAAAACAATACAAAATTTCAATGCAGTCTCGAATATCATTTTACTCGCCTGTTTTCTGTCTTCTACTATTGATATCAGGATGTAAATTACAAATGGATAATTTTGTCTACTTCCTGATTTTCCTTCTACTCAACGATATGCAGTTCCCATCTGTAGTTTTGCTCAATATTGAACTACGATTTCTTCTATGTAATTGCTAGCATTTCTAATAAAAGTAATAGAACTACAGTGTTTCTTATATTCATACAGTGATAACTAGCTGTACAGTGTATTTTTCGAAAAAACTGTAAATAACTTTGTATATTCATTTAATTTTTTATCTGGAACTAGCTAGTTGTTAGTCATCTCTGCTTGGGAGGTATATATTTTATATTTTTTAATGAAAAGGTTTGGTCAGGTTGTTCTGCAGAAAACATCTATAAAACATATTCCTCTATAAGTTGCTTCACCATCCTTTATAACTGAATTTAATAGTTTGAGAGACTTTAACCGATAGTGCTTGTTGACACTATGATGCTGCCTTGTGCAATTTCTAGAAATTCAGTCAGATTGGAATAATCATTCAATTTAATGCTTTATGTAATGATTCCATATCATACCTTGCTTGGATTCACTTGTCTGCTCTTTTCCCACAAAGATTCCAACAAACGTAATTTTTCCTGTGTAAGGGACTACGAATGGGCTTCCGATGATACCATTCAAGTAGTTTGCATAACCTACTACTTTCAAACTACTTTCTATTCCATTTAGATTCCAGCAGTTCAATGACTTATTGATACGAGCTTATAGAAGCGGCCATAATACGTCACTATGGACATCCCAACATCACCCAGTGTCTAATTGTAACCCCAACCGTGAGGAATTGTAATCATATTAACAGAGGTTTTGGTTATTTTATTTGGGGTTTATTGTATAATCTTGAGGAGATTTACAAATCGGATTAAAAAAACCTGTATTATTTACCATTTCCACTTCCACCGTGAATATTGATTTCTTACGTATATTCGTCTTATTCTAGTAATTATTGAGGACCTATGATATGAATCCACAATAATAAATTATAACGAAAACAATAAATATATTCTACAATATGAGAATTGCATTTTTTGTAGAATCTGTGTGAAAATCGATATACATATTATTGAGTGAGAATTTATTGCACCCTATTTTAAGAATAATTCGGCCAAAGAGAAATATGAGAACTAGCATAGTTAAAGCTTATTTGGCGAAGGCGAAGAAGCTAAAATTAATTAATAATCTGTTTTACAGTTAAGTACATTAAAAAAATAAAGTAAATAAATGCTCTGGTGGTGCAGTGGTAACGTAATCGCCTTTCGTACTTACAGCTGACCCAGGTTCGATTTTTGGCCACAGTATTTGTTTTGAATAAACAAAATTCTCTTTGACAGAGAACCTCAGTTGTGTTCAAACTTAAATTTAATGAATTTCGGTCGAATGTTGACCACCGGACAATCTCGTATTTAGTACGTATATTGATGATGAGATTTATTCTATCAAAAATAATGCACCTTGTTATTGTTTTTTAAACATGAATGGATTAATAAAATGTGTAAATTCAAATTGGCATCTCCTCCAAACAAAGAGCCTGAGAACAAATTATAAAATGCAACATCTGATATCGCGGCTGTTATTCTTCCGAGTAGCTATATGGAACATCGTATGTTCTACCGTATAAATTTTACTGTAAATATATTTATAATTTTATAGAAAAAATATAGGTGGGTACTTGAATTATATCTGAGAAACTGTTGTTTCCTACCGCTATTAGAAGTAGCTATAAATATGGTCTCTTCTTTAATTTGGCCTTCTCACATATTCGAATTAAAAGAAAACATATTTCGGTCTTTACCATTGTTGTTACTCAGAAACAGTAATCTTTTTTTAAAAAAATCTAATTTAAATATTGATGCATATGGCCTCTTTTTGAATTTTGACGCCTCAAATTTTGGAATTTTGTGTTAATTTTTTTGGGGACAGGAGATGCTGGATTTTAAATTTGTTTGATATGGGCATTTCTTATTTCAAATAAAGAAACATCAAAATCGGAGAACGTTTAATATACGAAGTGCGCATATGCACATAAAAAAGCAGAGTCAAACTTACTTCCTGCGTTCATTAAAAATGATAGAAAAGTCATAAGATACCAGATAATTTATTTTAAGGATAAGAATAACCATAATGTATCTGAAATGATAAATATTATTTGATTGGGCTTAAGCGATCTTTTGAAATATTAATTTTGTTGAAGAGGAAACGTACTCCTATTTTGATGAATTTTTATTTATTTAATACAGGAGGCTTGAGAAATGGTCCCATCCGAAATATTCTATCCCTCCGGAAACTGCCCCCAAAGAGAGTGGAGGATGCAAATTTTCAGGAAAATCTAAAATGTGAGAGGGTATAATTAAAGATAGGACAATAGCCGGAAAAGTTTAAATATTTTTTTTAAAGAATTACGGTTTGCGAGTTAGAAGCATGTTAAATTCTCAAATCTGTGTATTTTTGTTATGTGGAGAGGGCGATTTCTTTCGAAAATGAAAAATCTGTGGGTACTACATGAAATACCTAATTATTTGTAGCAACATTTAAATGAACATTTTTGGTAACATCTAAAATACTTATGCATATTTCCGCAGCTATGTTTTGAGATCTCAGTAATAACAACTCAAAGAATATACGTGGATAATAGGATAAGTACTATCTTCATTGGTATTAGTGAACGTTCAACGATTTTCGTGATTAATGTTACACTCAAAAATGTGAAATAAATATTTTTTACAAAGAATTGGACCGACTTTATTAGTTGGTGCACTGATAAATACAAAATAATAATAATTCTATTGGTGCTGGTACTTGTTAAGTTGGTGCCAAAAGTAATCAATCTAACCGTAGTGCACCAACTAATAACGTCGGTCCAATTTTTTGTAAAAAAATATTTATGTTAATGCCAGTTATGTTGAACAATTTACAAAAAACAAATCTAATACGCTCTTAACCTCAAAATAGTTAGGTATCGAATAAGTTATCCAGTTTTAAAGCTAATTTCAGTTCTAAACTTCTAGTTTACTTTACATCTCTAATCCTGTAAATCCTTTCTTATACGTAGGTAGATACATTATCCATACATTATGGAAACCCCTTTCACTGCATAAATTTCTAAATATGGGAAAAAATTACGAACTCCATCATCGATTAATAGTTGTTTATTATGCAAGGGAAAAACGTATTAGATTTTAGCTCGATATTAAGCTAAAATTTAATATTCTTCCCGTGTATAATACACTATTTTTTTCAGTGATGGGAAAACCGATAATTTAGTATTGAAAAAATATGACAATATATTAAAGTCAGCATATTATCGAAGTGAAATTTGAAGTTTTAAAATGGTAGGCGACAATTAGACATGCGTTGCTAAGGAAACCGTAAAATTAATCAAATATCTGTCAGTTTAATTCTGTGATTTGATTTAGGTATATTTATGTGTAGGTATCTATATCTACCCAGGAAAAAAGTACTCACAACAGAGATTTTTCCCGTCACAGAAAAAAATATATGTTTATATTACGCTTTTAACTATTTTCTATTTCTATTTAAATTTGTTCCTTACACGAGTCACAAATATGCCCATTGCCAGCTATTCCAATAAATATTGAATCTATGTTTTCTCACAATTCTTACGTTGGTCTATCACTATACGTACTGTATTCATAGAAAACTATAAATATGTATGGAGTGATGTTATCCTGAAGAACAACTCAGTTGTTGTTTTATTTCAAGTGATTTTTGCGATCCCGTTCCCTCTATATCTTTCAGCATGCATATAATTCTCGCGTATATGCATGCGCCTTTGTTGCTTGGATCATTAGAAAGATGCATACATATTTACAACCTTCGGTGGTATTGAGTTGGGATGGCAGCAGTACCTAACAACGGCTACATCCATTAGGTTTTGTTTCAGAAGTGTTTCTCTATGGAAATATGTATGCTGGTTGGTGTTTCATCTTTCAGAAAATTTTAAATAAGAATGCAAAAAAGTATATTGTTAAATGCAGCGTTGATTGCTGCAGCCACTGTTTAATGCATTGGTTGTTTTTTTTGTTTTAACTCATATAACTCAAATATGTAGTACATAAGAAATATTTTATTGAAATATATTTCTCTAGTGCTGTATTCACTTGTCTGGGAAAGTAGGTTTAATATTTTGATTTCCAAGAATTTGAAAAATCAAAGAGAAGAAAAGAAAATATTTACAAAAATGGACCGACGTTAGGTATTAGTTGGTGCACTGAAAAATACAAAATAATGTTAATTCTATAGGTGCTCTTACTTTTGAAGTTGTGGACTTGCAGTTAGATTGATATCTTCTAGCACCAACTTCACAAGTACCAGCACCAATAGAATTAATATTATTTTGCATTTTTCAGTGCACCAAATAATAACGTCGGTCCAATTTTTGTAAAAATATCTATTTCACACTTTTGAGTGTAACATTAGTGACGAAAATCGTTGAACGTTCACAAATATCAATGAAGATAGTACTTATCCTATTATCCACGTATATTCTTTACTTGTAGTAACTATTGAGATACGCATAAGTATTTTAGATTTAGCCATTTTACCACCGCTTAACTCGAAAACGGTAACTCTAAGGACAGAATGTTCATTATAAATGTTGCTACAAATAATTAAGTCTTTCATGTAGTACCCGCAGATTTTCAGTTTTCGAAAGAAATCGGCATTTTCACATAGCAAAAATACACATATTTGAGAATTTTACATGCCTCTATCTCTATAAACGTTTTCGGATATTGTCCTATCATTAATTATACCACCTCAGATTTCCGATATTCGAGAAAATTTGCCACCCGACCCCCCTCGGGGGCGGTTCATAAATCATCAAAATCAGAGTACGATTACTATATGAAACGCGCGAACAACAAAGGCAGACGGTCGAATTGTATACCTCCTCCGTTCGGGGTTCATCTGTCAAAAATGCGACCAAGACCGAGTAAAACTTTCCCACGAAGGGTTCCGTCACATTGTAAAAACAAAATTCCACTGTCTCCCTATTACCGTTTATGTGATACTGCCGCTGACAGAGGAAAAAATCCGGTTCTATATTTCCCTTAGTCATAGCTTAATCAGTCAACCAGCCCTTGACTGAATGAAGTGTGAGTCTATCTAGCAGACAAAAATAACTTATCCTCGTATATTTGAGAAAAACCCTTTGTTAAAATTAATATATCAGTTGGGGTATTGTAAGGCATGTAATTCCTTGAATATTGTATATAGTGATGCTGCGAGACTGGTCTTGCAGTCTTGCTGCAAGACTTGCGAGACTTGCAAGACTCTTGCAGTTTCGTAACCAAACAACAAATTGGTAGGAAACATATTTTTTTGCTCTATGATTAGATAAGAAACGCTAGTGAATAACCTAATTGATTTAATCTTTGAATTCCCTTATTATCGATCTTTATTTTACAAATACTAAAAATATTGAATTAGAAGTTTATTTTAGTCTTCTAGGATTTCCGGATTTCAAAAATTCTGAAATACCCTATACAGTAATTTCAACCCTTCTAGGATTTCCCTTAACGAACTGTTTTCAAGGAATCCCGACAGTTCGTAGCCAGGGGAAGGTAACCTACACGATTTTTATTTTTATTATTTTTTCCATCGCGCAGAATGTTTCAAGCAAACGTTAAAAATCATCTATAAATCTGATATATTTTATCCAGTAGCCACATTTGGAGATTTTTTGAATTTTAGGTTGCCCTTATTTTGAAACTGTTTTTTCGGTCATGATTATTAACTAACTCAACTGAAATATTCACAAGACTGATTTTTGAAATAGATACCTAGCTTTATAAATGCGCGTATTAACAAATCTACCTGTTTTTAATTTTCTTTTTTTTGGAAAAAGCTTTATACAAAAGTTGAAGTTAGTTTTATAAACCAGAAATACTTTTAATCGCTTTCACTCAATATCCACTCTGAGAGATTATTTCTATTTTATCAAAGAAAATGGTAATAAACCATTGTAGAATGAGCGAGCGAATGAGTTATGAAATAGAAGTATATATGCTTGTAGTAAAATGAGTGCTCAGTTGCGACGGATGATACCAAGAAAGCACAAGCACGAGTCGCGCTAGTAAGATACGATTCTCATTTAAATGGTGATTATTAATTTATAAACTTTATTAATTAATTAGGCATCTCACTTGCCTTAACTTAATTCTATGCACCTAGTTTTATTCTCATTACTTATTCTAGATTGGTTTGGTACCATTACAGTACCAGGCCTGTTTGTTCTGGACAATGACAATTTATATATACGGTCGATATTTATCCATTTCGAATGATAATATAATTAGGTATAGGCAATCTTATAGATTATGAATTACATACTTCCCATACATATTGCAGGGTTCTTCTTCATTTGAATTAATTAATTACGGTTTAGAATCGCAGCAAATTTTCACACTTATAAAAAGATGAAAATTTTTGCAAGAGTCTTGCGAAGTCTTGCAAGTCTTGCAGCAAGACCAATACCAAGACCATATATGCAAGACCAAGACCCAAGACCAAGACTAAGGATTTGATGCAAGACCAAGACCAATACCAAGGGTGCAAGACCAAGACCAATACCAAGACCATATCGGTCTTGGTCTTGGTCTTGCTTTGCGCATCACTAATTGTATATTTATTCATTTATTTGATTATAAAATTTGGGACAACTACAAGGAAAATCTTCTAAACTAGCAGACATTCAGGTAATAAGGATTTTTTATGTAGAACATATAGTAACATCATTGCAGTAAACTTAAACATAAAAATATATTCTTTTATTATATTTATAACTAATTCATCTTTTTAAATCCAAGAAACTTAATAGCAAAACAATGAGATAACATTCTGATCAAAGAAGCATTTATAGCTACGAGTATGATAACTACTAAAGGGTGGGTAAATTTCCATGCTTTTATAGAGTAACTAGATGTCATAACTTGAAATTCAAGTAGCAGTTACGCCACTGTATTCTACTCAAAAAATATCTGAAGAATGTAAAATAATTTAATAACTTCACAAATACATTCAGATTTGTAAAGATTCATCTCACACTTTTTACCTATCTGTTGGCTACGAGCTGTTGGATTTTTTCTATCTAGAAAGTCAACAAATTTCAAGAAGACCATTTCCCTGATTTAAGAACATTTGGAATTCCATCACTAACGAAATTATGAGCGATGGTGTTTGAGGAAATAACATATTGAAACCAGCAGAATGAGTGTGACCCTCGAGGTACACACAACGAACTTCCCAGTAGATTTGAAAATATTCGGACGAACATAAAAACTCAATACGATTTTTCAGTAGCTGTTGGTTGTTACAATAGATTTTGATTTCCAAAATGTTATATAAAATAAAATACGAATTAGTACATAAGCAAAAATAATCTGCCTGCGCGGATTTGAACCCGTCTCTCCACTCGCTTGCCTATCAGTATGATGCTCTACCCACTAGGCTATCGCATCTCTGACGGTTAGCTTTCTGCTAGCTACAGGCTGTCGGAATATTTTTAGTTTTTGAATTGCTGTTAAAAATCAGCTAACGTGTCTCTGCTGGAAACTTGTTTAGTCTTTAAATAGTTAATTGCGGGTCGAATGAGCCCACCCCCATATTAATATCGTCATTGGTTCGCGAGATAATAGAGACGGAAAATTCCGAACTTACATACGCACATACATACATACACACAGACATCTCGGTAAAAACGTTGAATTTGGATCCAAGTGACTCTGAAACGTGGAGACATGCAAAAGCTGGGAATTCACAAAATCGGCCCCATTACATTAATTTTCTCTGGTTAATAATCTGTAAACAAGTCAAAAACTTGCGTGGGGTCATTAGCGAACCTTTTGTAAGGCAAGATATTTCACTTGCCATGTTCCTATCATTTCTTTTATTAGACATATTGTTTTATTGAATCTTTTGATTTCTTTCTCATAAAACAATTCAAATCAATGGTATAATTTTTTTCTTTTTCTCGGATATATTAACCTGGCTATATGATTCAACTAATAAGCATCCTTTCATTACCGAATTTGACAGCTAATAATAGATAGTAGCTATCTATTTTCTATCAATGAAAACCAATACTCCATGAGAGTGTATTATTAGTTCGATTAAATATGAGTCTCTCCTCAATTTATTACTAAGCCTTAGTAACTAATAAGGTATATCAGAGGTAATTTTTAACGGGTATAATAGGGACTAATTGCTCTCGTTACCATACGGAAGTAGCGCTTGAGTTGCTAAAGTTTTTGAAGTGTTTTCCAACAATGAGAGACATTCAAAAGTGATCGTGTCGACGTCATCAAAAATGCATATTAGTCGGAAAAACATACAAAAGATAGAAACCGGAGGATAAATTTTATTTGTTCACAGTTATAGTTATAGTCATAAATATAGCTATACCTATATTTATGCAATCATATCAATTCATATACGGACTTGACACTCAAAGTGGACAATAAAAAAATATTGTGTAGATTGATCCGAAAGAAAAAAAATCCCGATGGCCTGTAGTCAGCGGAAAGGTAAATTTTTCAAAATTCATTGAATTGAAATTTTAACAACCTTTTCATTGGTATACCTACATGTTATTAAATAAAATTGTGTCATAGCCTTGCGGTTAGAGGTTTTTGTTTTGGCTGTTGAATATAAAGCAGACAGGGTTCGAGTCCACTTCAAGGCAGATTTTTTTTTCGTCTATTTCTTTTCAATAAATATACTATATATTTTTTTAATCAGGGTCTATATTAAGATCTCCAGAAAATGTAAATTACATCAAATTTATATTGAGTGTTCATGTTTTATCAATATTTGTTATTTTTCTTTATTAATTTTTATTTTTTTACCTGTGTATTTTATGAAAAATTGCTTTGTACAAAAGTTGTAGGTACTGATTATATCTATAACCTAAAATTATTTTTAATAATATTTACACTACTGCTCTTTTTTGATAATTTTTTTAAATGTTTGAATGGTCGCCATTTTGAAACTACTTACCCGATATTGCCCAATAACGAACTCGACCGAGATATTTGAGAGATTGATTTTTGTAGCAAATTTGAACTTGATACCTTCAAAACTGCGACCTCTATCGTGTTAACAAATTTCGTAATATCCCATATATATATATATATATATATATATATATATATATATATATATATATATATATATATATATATATATATATATATATATATATATAAACTTTTGAACCAAATGGTTTTTTGGACTAACTTGTAGACATATAACAACATGCCGTTGAAATTTTTTCGAAATTCAAAAGTGTGAACGATCGCAATAGGTATATTTCTATAAGAAATTTACCTAACATTTATAGCAAGCGATCGCAAATGAGAACTTATCTCTGCAGTTATATAAAAATAGATATTATGTTCTAAACAATGAGTATGTTCGGTTGACCTGTTAAATCAGCAAATAATCACACACGATAAATAAAACCGAAGAGGAAACTGGTGTACAAAAAATGTGGAAATCATAAGGTAATCACAGGAAATCAAGGAGCAATCGAAGGAAATCTACGGTCAGGGAAAATCACCAGGAAATCAGTGGCAATCGCGACTATCGCGAGGATATCAGGGGAAATCATTGACAAGTGCGCGTGCACTATCAGTGTAGAGTGAGTTTATGTTAAGAGACGCTAACCCGAAATCTTAAGGAAATCAACCAAAAAGGGAAATCTGGTGTACAAAATGTGGGTTTCGATTTACCCCTGGAATAAAACTGCCTCTTATGTTGGAAGATTAAATTCGTAAAAAATCATCCTAAAAAAGGTAACTGCATATTGATAATGATTCTGATGCCCTGTAACAATGTTGTTCTGCTATTCCTTCTGTGGGTGGGAGGTTTGCCAAAATGAAAGATGATTTAATTTTTGGAAGTTGATATTTTTGAAATTTTAATTAATTCAGTGTTATTTTTTTTACATTTATAAATAAATATAAATATATTTGATTAATTGTTATCAATTTTTTTCATATCTTCTTTACTTGCATCTTTCTTATAAAATACATTGGCCAAATTTGACTATTTTTTAGCGTCTAATAATGAATTCACGATACTTTTCTTTCCTTTTACGGCAAATAGATGTTGTATCGCTACCAGGAAAACAATGCAGGAATACAACAATATTTTTGAAGGATTCATATTTGAATCTATTGGACGTGATAAATAGATCTTTTACATTACCAGAACCTGGTTTGAGAAAATAAATGTCATGATTATTTGAACTTAATTGATTTAAAAGGACCAAAAGATCAATATCTTGACTCACAACAATGATAATTTTAATAGTATCTCTGGCAATGTCTATCGAGGTCTTGATTATGTCAGGATCAGCATCTTCTTCTACTTGTTTACAGGAAAATCCTTGTGACTGTAATCTTTTCATTAAAGTTGCTATTATTTTGTACTTGTTTCTCGTTAGATAATAATTTTTCTTGAATGGTTTTGATAATCGAACTCTGGAATATTGCCTGAGGTTTTTCTACGACATAACAGGTATGTTGTAAGGCCTGGACCCCCTAGCTCCTTCTCCACTTCTCCATGAAATACCTTTCAGGTATATAAATTATCTTAAAACAGCAATAAATAGGCATCTACAAAATATAATTTAAAGAAGATTCTACAAAAGCATACCAACTGATATTTTGATGTGAGAATTTTCGATTGAAAATTAGGGTGCTTTTTTGATATTAAGTCAAAATAAGGTGAAAAAATAGATATTTCACATCAAATAAATTACAATGCATTTGGGATATGAAAAGGTAAGTTTTCTCAATATTTCGTGGAGAAAACTTTTTTGTTAAGAAGATAAAAATAAAAAAGCAAAAACTTGGTTATTTGAATTTTTCACATAAATTTTGAGGTTATGTGAAAAAATTGCTGATAAAAAAGTTGTAGATCATTTTAGTACCTACAACTATGCTATTGAACTTTTTTCCATAGGAGTTGTAGTTTTGCCGAAAATCGAGATAAACCGTTTTTCCCCTTAAAAAATCACCCCCTTTCGCTTTCCGACCTCAGATCGCCCGTAATTTATTTATCCTTTCATTTTTATTATATTATCCTTTTCCAATGGTTTTCATCCTACTATTATGTTTTTTCACTTTTTACTATTTTTAAAGGCTTCAGCCCGGGTTTAATATTTGTTCGCAACTTTTGCATTGTAAACGTGCTCCGCTTTTGATGATTTTTTTTCACTTGAGAGAGGAAACTTGAGAAGTGGTCCCATATTCAAATAAATCCGAAATCTACTTCCCTTCAAAAACCACCCCCGAACCGAAGGGATGGACGGGGCAATTTTCCCCGAAAATCGAAAATCCGAGACGGCAGAATTCAAGATAAGAAAATATCTGGAAACGTTTAAATTAAACATTTTTTCAAAAGACCTACAGTTTTCTAGGAAGAAAATGGTCTTTCATCCAAACGTAAAAAACCAGGGGGCATGCCATCTTTGTACTCAGCTTTTTCGGAGATGGTTTCCCCCTTTTCTCGTGATGGGATATTAGGCACGTTTTTCGAACCCTTAGCTGCAAGTAAGTACATTTCCGGGTTTGTTGTTCAGTTGTCCCGACTCATCAACATTGAATAAATTTCGTGGTTTCTTTACCAAATCATGCGCAACTAACATTGTAGGAGATCAAAATATTTGGCCACGGTCATTCTGTTCATATGTCGACGGCGAGCTTGTGAGACGCCTTTAGATTTTCTCACAGTTAGTTCCGGATTTCGTTTTAGGAAGAGGTGAAGCCAGTTTTTCCCCGCCATTTCTTTTTGTCGATTGAATTTATGTTTCAGTTTTAGTTGTCCGGCTAGTCTATAAGCCATTCTTCGATCTTCTGCCGTTGATGGGAGGAATCCGTATTGTTTTAGCTAAAGAATGTGCCTGAACACTTTATATTCTCATTCCTGCCCCAAAACTGATGATGGTCTCACGGGCTTCTTATCCAAACCATAAGTAAAATGTTCGGTCTAGAATGCAAAACAACTTGTGAGACCAAATTTATTAGATGTAAAATTAATTCTACTGCATATAATACGTCCCCTGCTATATTTCGTATGTGAGGAAAACCATCAATACATTTCAATTTAATTCTTCAAATCATTATGATACCAGGAGTTCTGATCATCCATGTGTCCTCAGTAATAAAACTAACAAAACTAAAAGGTGGATTTAAGTATATGCGAATAAAAAATTATAATAAACTTCCACTTACCATTAGAAGAATTCCTTTAATTTGATATTGAGTCATGCTAAATTGGTATTATAATACTGATAATATTTTTGACGAATACTTGGGTAAAAAGCTATAAATATACTGTAACGAATTTGCGATATAGTCTGGAAGCCATTATGAGAAAGCATATGCGGACGTTAGTGGGGCCCGGATGGTATGAATATAAGGCAAACTGCTATTGGTAACTGATACATGCCAAGGTCAAGATTATATCCCGATACATTTAGTGAGTTCGCGCTATTGGTGGAATGTTTCGGGCGTTGGAAGCTTTGAGATGGAGGGGGCTTACCTATATATTGGAGACAGTGTTGCCAGACGCCTGGTAATTGCCAGAATCTATGGTATTTTTGAAACTTATTCGGTAATTGGTAATAGGCTCCTGGTAATTGGATAATCTACGGTAATTTAAGTGTTTATAGATTATATATAAAAAATGACGACATGAAAGACGATTTTTGTAGGAGATGTAATGTGTAAGGTAAAAACGAGGATTATGATGGTGATTCTGAAGTGAAAATTGATTAGACAATAATAATTTCAAATATTTATGAAAATACTTATTTGAATGCCTGTATTAATTAATTGAAGGTATGCTTTTTTATTGTTGTTATTGATTATTATATGTTAATTGTTATCTCTGATAATTAGTAGTACAATATTTTAAGGGTATACAATTCTTTAGTCTGTTATCTTTTCTGTAACACAGATTAGGGGAAAGTTGCCCTATGCAGGTTTATATGCATTTTTTGTATATAAAAATACATCTGGTAATTTTTCCTAAATTCTGGTAATTTCGGAGTAATATTCTGCTAATCACATATCTCGGATCTGGCAACACTGATTGGAGAGGATTTGCTGCGGAGATCAGTCAGTCCAGTGCAGTCAGTAAGTGAGTCCGGTGCTGTTAGCAATCAGTCCGGTGTAGTAGTTGTAGGAGTATGGTGACTGAAGAGACCGGCATCAGTACGGTCGAGATATAAATAAATAACACTCGGTTCGAATACGGTTGTAAATAGTGTAAATGATAAATATAAACTGTACATAGCAGTCGATAGTGTAGTGTAAGATATATAAATAGTGTATATACATAATAGGTGATATTTTAGTGTGTAAATAAATAAAATTGAAAAATAAATAATTACCTGTCATTTTTATATGCCCGTTACAATACGAAAGAAGATAATACTACCGAAAACTATTTTTCTTGTCAAAGTTGTAGGTAAAAGAGGGCGTGGGTTGAATGGAATGAAGTTTGCCTAGTAAAAATCGACGTCAAGTAATGTAATGTATTCAACTTCTCATAACAGCATCGAGTCACTGAAATTATCTCTCTACACACATGTTTTGTTAAGCAAATTAATATCTTCGCTAGGGAATATATCATCCCACTTTGGCAAGCTAGGTTATTTTGATTATAGTAGCATATCAAAATAGTGGCGTCCATATCAAATGTAGAATGAATTTAAATTCAATGCACACTATAAGATGCAATTTCAAAATTGGAAATAAGAAAGCGTCCTACTTATACTACTTATAAAGTTATATCGCGCCGCCAAACCGGATACTGTGTAAAAGTTTCGAGACGCTGTAGACCTACCTAAAGAGAGTAGTTGATACAAAAATAATAAGGTAGATGTACAAGAAGGATCATACAAAATGTATCAGTTCCTATGTCGTTTTCATCTTCTATCTCTCCCTATAGGATTAGGCTACGTCTGTGCACATGGAAACACTCATCTCAATATCATATATCCTTTAAAATATTCACGCTGAAATACTCGGCTATTATACCACTAATGGCTAGCAGGCCTTACAAACATCTCATCCAGAATATCGCCTTACCGAACTTCTTCTTCTAATGCATAAAAGCACTCAGGACCAAGCTGGAACATTGTATTTCCAACCAATATAACCAGCATATAGCAGCATTAAATGATGGTGATGCCAAAATTAAAATCAAAACGCTATTCAAAATATCCTAGTCCCAATTCCAAACTGTTATAAATAATTTCCAACTTTGTAGGAGTATACCATACAGAAAAGGCTTTGAGTTCATTTTATGTGCTATTTGGATGAAAGGTTTATTGCTGCTTGATAGATATCAATGATGGAATAAATTACAAGCAAAATAACTCAACTTGATTCTTGAAATTGATTTTTGGTGTAATAAAAACCTATTGAAAACTAATTTAGATGTAGTCATTCCAGATAGCGATTTGAATTTTATTCTTGGTGGTTTGGAAATAGAAATTCTTTGAAATTGTACATGGTAATTGTCGGGATTGTATGGAGTGAACGAAAATAAAAATACCACTTCATATAAGCTTTAGTTCTACAGGCCTTCAAATAATAGAATACTAAATTCGTTTTTTGTTTTTAACTTTCTAACGAAGTATTCTATCTGAATAAAATTTTAAGGATTCTTTGAACGTATGGTATATATGCGCTTATTTTAGAAACATAAACAGATCGATTTTTAGCAATAACCATTATTTTAAGGGGAGGTTTTTGAAAAGTAATTTAAGATTGCATTGCGCCAGATTTAAGTAAGTGAAAATAAATAACATGAACAAAACTAACAATTTCGAAAATGCCCTTATAATATGGGCTAATGCAAAAAATCGACCTGTAATGCACTAATAAATTGGCATATTTCACACAAACAGCTCATTTTATCGAATTCATGTAAGTGTAGATTTTCGTTAGCTAAAGTTCTGGGGAAGCCATTTTTGCAAATTAGTTACAGCAGTAATATGGGATCAATAAACTTCAGGATTAGTCCGTTCCTGTTTTCATAGCAATACTGTAGATCTGTTTATAATTCTAAAATAAGCGTACACGAAGGTTCTATGAATCCAGGTCAAATAGACCGCTCGAAAATTAAAAAAAGGAAAAAAAAACGGTCTTTCGGGACATATAATATGAAAACGCATTCTTGTACAACAACAATTTATATGAAGTGCTAATATTATTTTCGCTCGCTTTATACGCTTCCGGCTTTTTCCTTATTAATTACATGACACCTTGTATATAATCGTACCTACCTGTTTTTGTTTCTATTTGTCGTTGAGTAATACCTATATGTGTATTATATGACTCGTTCAACTACAATAAACACATTGTCTTGTTTACCTTTAAGGAGCAATATCTTTTCGGGTAGGATGCAGACCTATTCCGATGATTCAGGCACAGAATATCTAACTATTATATATTGTGATTCAGGGTTGGATATCTTTGAGCATATCAAAAACAGAAAAAATATCGCATGGTACTCTAGTAGAAGCTACCTAAATGGATTGAAGTAGGTAAGTAAACTGATTAAACTTCCCGATTTGATTAAAATAAAAAAAATGTAGAAATCTATTGGGTATATATACTTAAGTTATGAAAAATCGATTATTTCATTATAGAATTATAGATGAATTAGCAAAATTTAATATAAATTATGCTAAAATTTGTAAATGTTGCTACTAATTATGCCAACGCTCAAATAAATGTTTTTTCCGCAAATATGTGAAGATTCATGGCAAAATTTCATGTCAGATTACAGCTGGAGTTTGAATGAGTCACAGACATGTTGAAATAGATTCTCTGAGGTATGGTGAAACATGAGAAGTAATTTTTTGAATTATTCTGAGGCACAAGTAATGCGTAAAACATTTATTTTTGGTCCTCTCCTTAAAATAGTAGTTTTGTCACATCGGCCCTTAGTGCACTAAACCACAGACATAACAGCAGCTTCATCTGTATATTTTAAATCTCTACGCATGGTATGCCAGCGCAGTCGGTTTTAGTGGGGATAAGTTTCGGTCACCTGGAAATTCGGTGTCCTCAGATTTCGATGCCCAAGCGTTTCGACTTCCTCGGAATTCGACGGACAGCTACATTTCAGTTTGAATAGTACTGACTCGACAACGGCGCATCCACCAAAAATTGAAAATAACTACTAAAAAATTAATTAATTAATATGACATGTATCATTTAATACTCTATGAAGCAGACGTTGGGATATGGCATATGATATTTACAGTGAGTTTTAAAATTAATAAATTTCATCTACATGACATGTTTTTGAATTCTTTAGTTTGAAATTTTAATTTGAGAAAATATAATTGTGTAGACTGTATTAAGTCGGTGTGCGTAAACTGATTCACTTTCACACGAGTGCGGTAACTCTAACTCATGGCTAGCTACCTACAAGTGTGGTAAAATGAGATCTTTCTTCATGACACTAAAAGACAAATGTCGTTATAATTTCATCCAATTAAATATGCCTAACCTGTTTTTATAGTTCTTATTAATAAGGTAATTATTAATAATCGTTTGAAAACGGCCACATAGGCCGAAACTCCGGTAACTATTGATAAAATATGGTGTATATATGTATACTTATATATATTTTTTAATTTAATTTCTTTTCTAATTCCAAATTCTTATACTGCACCTTTTCTAATCAAATTATGAGATCATATATGTTTTTGATATAGTAAAATATAGAATGACGAGTGCAGATTCTGCGGGGAAGAGGAGGAAACTCCGGATCACCTGGTGACGGAATGCCTCGCAATTGCCAGCCAACTAGTGATGCTGCGAGACTGGTCTTGGTCTTGCAGTCTTGGTCTTGGTCTTGCAATTTTGCAAGACCAAGACCGAGACCAAGACCGTCTATGCAAGACCAAGACCCAAGACCAAGACCAATACTGGGATGCAAGACCAATACCAAGACTAACCTGGTCTTGGTCTTGGTCTTGCTGCAAGACTTGCGAGACTTGCAAGACTCTTGCAGTTCCGTAACCAAACACCAAATCGGTAGGAAATATATTATTTTACTCAATGATTAGATAAGAAACGCTAATAAATAACCTTATGATCGATCTTTATTTTACAGATTTTAAAAATATTGAATTAAAAGTTGTTGGGTGAAAAGCGAGTTCATTTTACCCTTCTAGAATTTCTGGATTTCAAAATATTCTTAAATACCCTATACCTATACCGTAATTTCAACCCTTCTAGGATTTCCCTTACCGAGCTGTTTTCAAAGAATCCCGACAGTTCGTAGCCAGGGGAAGGTAAACTACACGATTTTTTTTTTATTATTTTTTCTATCGCGCAGAATGTTTTGAGCAAACGTTAAGAATCATCTATAAATCTGAATTTTGTTGATGAAATTTATCCAGTGGCCACTTTTGGAGATATTTGAAATTTTATATTGCCCTTATTTTGAAACTATTTTTTCGATCATGCTCATTAACTAACTCAACTGAGATATTCACTCGACTGACTTTTTAAATAGATACCTAGTTTTATAAATGCGCGTATTAAATCTCTGTTTTTAATTTTCATTTTTTGGAAAAAATTTAAATTAGTTTTATCAGAAATACTTTTGATCGCTTTCAGAGATTCTTTCTATTTTATTAAAGAAAATGGTACAAAACCATTGTAGAATGAGCAAGAGAATGAGTTGAAATAGAAGTATGAAGTAGAAATATGTAGTAAAATGAGTGCTCAGTTGGGACGGAAGATACCAAGAAAACACAAGCAGACTAAGTCGCGCTATTAAGATACGATTCTCATATGTGAATGGTGATTATTAATTTATAAACTTTTACGCATCTCACTTAATTCTAGGAACCTAGTTTTATTCTCATTACTTATTCTACATTACCAGACGTGTTTGTTCTGGACAATGACAATTTTTTTATATTATGATTTTATCCATTTCGAATGATAATATAATTATAGGCAATCTTATAAGATTATGAATTACATACTTCCCAAGCATATTACATTACATATGCAGGGTTCTTCATTTGGATTAAGCAATTACGGTTTAAAATCGCAACATTTTTTTACACTTATAAAAAGATCAAAATTTTTGCAAGAGTCTTGCAAAGTCTTGCAAGTCTTGCAGCAAGACCAAGACCAATACCAAGACCGTATATGCAAGACCAATACCAAGACCATATCGGTCTTGGTCTTGGTCTTGCTTTGCGCATCACTACAGCCAACGCATAAAATGCTTTGGACAAGAAACTGTCAGTAGTGAGGAAGTAATCCACTTGAAGCCATCCCAGATACTGGAGTTCATTAGAACTCTGGAACTGGAGGGCGAGCTGTAGACATCGAAATAGCGAGAACAGCTCTGATGGGGTGCACAATAGACCTAAAGGTCGCAGTGCATTGAAACCCCCTTTCAATCTACAATCTACAATCTACAACCTTTATAATATGGCCAATAGAATAAATAGTATTATTTACCATAGGTGCGAAAGTGGATCTCGTCGCTGGCAAAACTGAACTTTTCTTGAATTCCGCAAAATTGTTTTCGCAAGTTGGCCTTAACAACATTTTTTTTTATTCATCGTACCTATGTATACATTTATAAAGGTAGTTACAGTTGCTATGTTACGTCCAATGTATAGACATGTCTGTGTGGCCACATGGAAATTGCCAATCATCACACTATATGCGTAAACTATAAAGAATGTTCTGCAAGTATCGACGCATGCCTATATCTCAACTAGTGGTGGCCTACTGGGGACTGCTATTGATATATTGTTTAGGAAGCTGTATTATTGCTACAAAACTTTTGGCAATATAATGTCTGAATAGAGATAATAGGTATATACTTAATAAACAAAAACAACGACAATTATGATATTTTCTGATATTCTAAACGCTTTAAAAATAATAGATTGTGTAAGTCTAAATTCTATCATTATTAAATAAAGGGCAATATCTAGAATGACAAAGGAAAAACTATTTTCACTTGGTAAACGAAGCTCACTCGGTTTTCGACTCAAATTTACTATACGATGTACATTTCTATGTAGTATCTAACTTGTAGTATCTATCTTCTTTGGTAATAGGTATATTGCTGGAAGCAATTCACCAAGTATATTGGTTTATTCCTGATTATAAAAGCAATAGCAATCCAAATGTCGCTGTCGAAGACTTATAAAATATGTTGCTATCAACATAATCGAAAATCAGCTTGGGAAATAGCTATAACGCCATATAGCTGGAAACCATCTTCATAAAGCGGGGTGTGTCAATTGCATTTTTAGCATAATAATATTTTGCTGTTATGGAGTCACCCCTGACTGACTCAGGATGCCTTCTTCTCTCCCAGTATTACCAAATATCTCTTCTTACATACTATGTAGTGTGATCCAAGTTCGATGTAATTGCGTTTTTGGTTTTGGTTAATATAACTACTTTAAGATGCCATAAATTGGTGTATTATCTTTATTTTCTGAGATACCTAAAATATTATGTACCTATTTGTAGGGAACAATCTGGAAGTTTTTTCAGATGACCGATTAGTTATATTTTTTTTAATTTGGCACTAAAAATATAATTATAGGCTCTGCATATCTAGATATTATGAAAGATAGCTTCTAAGGTCTACCACAAATCGCACTTATTATCATCTGATCTCGAATTCGCTTCAAGTGCTAATAGATAGATAGATAGATATTTATTTGTGTTACCAATCAATACTGATTTTACACACGTCAAAAAGAAGTATATGTAGAATTAAAATAAACAGCATTAATAATTACATCTAAAATACAAGATACAGGATTACAATAGTAAACACACAAAATAGACAAGTAAGTACATGTGAATATTAAAATACAGCTATATTAACGATAAACTAATTTCATATCAACATACCATCATAAATATTCCAATCTGCATCTAATGATTCATCAATTGAAAAGAAAGCTGCTTTTATAAGGAGTTTCCTAGTTTTGTCTTTAAATAGATTAAGAGATAAGACTCTAAGGTGCTGGGGAAGTTTGTTATAAAATCTTGGAGCATAGTAGTTCTTAGAGTATCGGCTCCTTGTTAGGCGAACAAAATCTGGCACTATATCATGGGCATTACGTGTGTTATGATGGTGTGTATTGCTGTGACAAATGAAAAGGTTATGCCTCTCATAAATCCATATCAAGCACTTGAAAATGTATAGGGAAGGTAGTGTCATAATCTTTAGTTTTCTAAAATGTATCTTGACATCTGCACGAAAATGAAGACAGTTAATTATCCTAATTGCTTTTCTTTGGAGGCCAAACAGTCGGCCTGAATGGGGTGAATGACCCCAAATAAGAATTCCATATGACAGATGAGAATGGAAGAGGCTGAAGTAGGCGATCATACACGTTTCCTGGTTATTAATCGGTCGTAATGTTCTCAGGAGGTAAAGATTTCTTGACAATTTGCCCTCAACATATTGAATATGTTCATTCCACAATAACTTATAATCTATGGATATTCCTAAGAAGTTTACAGCTGGTGGCGCATCATTTAGGTTTCTTTGAGTAAATATGATATTTTTGGTCTTATCTATATTCAGGCTTAATTGATTAACGTCAAACCAAAGTGAAGCTGTTGATTGTGCCTCATTCATGGCAAGTTTAAGGTTAGCTGCATCGGTATTTCTACTGGCCAAGGTTGTATCATCAGCATACAACACAACATTCACACGAGGTATATTGGCCGGAAGATCATTTATATAAATGATAAAAAGGACAGGACCCAAGACCGAGCCCTGCGGCACGCCGACGCCAACAACTTGAGATTCTGAGAACGAGCTGTTGTAAAAAACGCTTTGTCTTCTGTTGTTCAAATAAGATCGAATCAGAGATGTGCTCAGTGGGCAAAAACCATAATAACCAAGTTTTGTTAATAGAATATCATGAGAGAGCGAGTCAAAGGCCTTGCTGAGGTCGCAAAATGTGACCCCAGCAAAACCCCCACACTCAAACTCCGAAACAATGGTCTCCACCAGATTAAGAACAGCTAGTTCAGTATTTCTTTTTGCTCGGAAACCATATTGAGAGGGGTCGAAAAGTCCATGTGATTCCATGTGCCGATAAATCTGTTTTGATAGAATTATTTCAAAAATTTTGGATATGACTGGTATAATGCTTATGGGTCTGTAGTTTTCACAATCATCAAGAGAGCCTTTTTTGTGTATGGGAATTACCTTGGATATTTTGAAGGAGTCCGGAAAAACGCCCTGCTCCAGACATTTATTGAACAGCCGAGTCAGGGGAGATATAAGTAGATTTTTAATAGATTTAATTAATTTTACGTTCATGTTGTAAATATCTCTGCTATCAGAATTTTTTAAACTCTCTATAGCATTTCTTACAATATTTGGGGTAATATCTAAAAAGGAAAACTGTTGTGTATATTTTGTAAGGAAACGGGTATGCGATACCGTGTGCTTATTTAGATTATTTATAATTTTTAAAGGTTGTTTTATAAAAAAATCATTGATTGTGTTTGCATCCAGTAACTTTGAGCTTTCGGATCGTTTTTTTGTAGGTCTGAAGCTATTGACAATGTTCCAAATTGCCTTAATTTTATTTGATTTAGAACCTATGTATTTTTCATTTGCATCTTTTTTTGCCTGATTTACCTTATTTCTATGAAGAGTTCTAAACTTGAGGTAAATTTCTTTATTAATATGAGATGGGAATTGCCGGTAACAATCATAAAGAAAAGTTAGTTGTTCCTTATGAAATTTTAACTCTTCATTATACCAGGATACATGAACCAATTTATTTTTGTTAATTTTTATGGTTTTTGGTTCAAAAGAGGCATTTATTGCGTTCACAATAATTTCAAGAAATGTTTCTGATATTTTATGTAAGCATTCAAGAGAACTAATGAAAGAAAAATCTGTTTCGTCTATAACATTAAAAAAGTTATTTATGCCACATGCAGTAATGGGCATAATTATTTTATGTTCAGTACTGGGTTTTCCCTTATACGTTTCAAGATCAATGGAGATTGCTTTGTGATCTGATATTTTCCAGTCTATTACAGAAGTCGAATAATTAATTTGCTTATGAAAGTTAATAACGATATTATCAATACAATTGTTTCCCCGTGTGCCCTCTTTAATACATGGAATGTAGTTAAAGGAATTAAGCAGATTTTTGAAATTTAGATTAAGCTCTGTGTTAGAGTGAAAGACGAAGTTAAAGTCGCCATTTATTACAACGTTATATGATTTTCCATTCAGCCCCTCCAAGACTTGAGTCATAACCCGAATGAACAAGTTACTATCTGTGTTTGGTGGTCTGTATAATGTTATTACAATTAAACCACTTCTTGAAATTTCAAGTGCGGATATTTCACATACCTTTTCGATGCTCAAGGATATAATGTCAGGACGTTCGATAAAGTCAATGTCGTTTCTGCATAAAATGAGAGTGCCACCATGCAGATATTTTCGCCTACAAAAGTAAGAACCAATTTTATAATTAGTAAGTTTAAGAGCTGACTACAAAATAGATGACCGATCCAGTAACAGGATAAAAGGCTTTAGAAATGTTAGTTTTCTCAGCGACTATAATGAAAAGCATCATAGCATCTTCTAGCTCTATCTTATGTACCGTAATGGGTAGAGAGCTGAAATTTTCGTTCGTCTGTCAGCGGGCTATTTCTTATGAACCGTAAAAGTTAGTTCACCAACAAATACTAAATCCTTCCATCCGTTTGTATGTGTAGGGGCTGTATCTATTGAACCCTAATAGTTAGAGAGTTAAAATTTTCAGAGATTGTGTATTTCTGTAGTGGCTACAACAACAAATACTAAGCCCATCCACCCGTTCGTCGACCTATCGGCCAACTCTATCTCATGAACTGTAATACGTCATCAGTGGATTTTTTTACAAAGGTACGGAATCCTTCGTGAGCGAGTCCCACTAGCATTTGGCCGCATTATTTAATGATTTCCCTGTACATATTTTGTAACACTATTAACCTAAGACTAAGTTAAAGTTTTAACATTTTTATATAAAAAAAAATATTTCACTATCTGTCTGACACAAAACTTTTTATTTCTCAACTATGTTAAAATCGGTGTTCCCAGTGTTTCCATTAAACAATTTTGTCAAAGGCTCCGTAGAAAGCCCATAAAACTAGACAAATTCTGCCCAACACCTCATGATTTTGCGAAGTGGGATTCGTCGCTTTGTCTGTAATGCTATTAATCTGATTCCGGCGCACAAAACCTAAAGGTATTTTCTTTTAAATTTCTTGTATTTTCATAATATTATTTTGAATGATGAAAATAGTGACTTTTATTTGTTATACTATTTATTATTCAAAGATTTTGAAACTATATTTTGAGGTATTATCACTCAAGTACTTTCTCTTTAAAAATTATAATGACATTTTCTTATTTTTACCACATTGATTATTTGACAAGTAGTCGTCATTAACGTAGACTTACTTCAGTTTATAAGTCATGTTTCTTACTTAGCTATCTGGAAGAGTCTAGTAGAACTTAAGCTTAATAAAGACTTATTAGTAGTACAAAGATTGTTTTATTTTTCCAGTAAATAAGTAATGCACTAAATCGTTACAGTGATTTTCCATTTTACACTCACATTAGTTGGACGTATAAAACTAAGTTTGAGCAACTTATGTTGATTTGGATTCACCTGAGGTTTTAAAGTATTGGTGCATTCAATTTTAGGTCAAAGTGATAAGAATAAAAATAAATTTATATTAAAAGCTAGACTAGCTAGAAGGATATGTAGACCTAAACAAAAATATTTTGGGAGATTGATATCGTTTTTTAATACTGGAATAAGTGTCACAGAATCAACACTTTATTAGTTGTTTGTGCTGAAAATTTTTTTCTGATTTTGTACTTACCTATCCCAGTTGTAATATATAAATAGTAAGAAACCCGACATTGTATATGAAGTCTTAGCCGGAGGTTTGGAGAGAACGTAATGAGGTGATGCTATTCATACAGATCTAGATTTTTATCATTCAAGAATAGTTTTTTCATCAGAATATACAGTTATGTTGAGAGCTCATCACGTACTTACATTGTAGACATCTAGCTTATTTATTATAGTTGTTTCTTGTGTGTATCTTTAATAAGTTCTGTAATTAGTAGATAGATTCTTGAAATCTCCATTAACTATAGGTATGTGAGGTACACTTTGTCACAGTATTGTCAGTTTTACAAGCGACTAAAACATTTTTACAAGTATCTAGAATAATCGTAGAACAATATCTATCGATGCCTGAAAATAAATCAGTCGGAATCATAAGTCGAAAGTGGTTCTGTCGGTGAAACGTGATTGTCAAAGTGACAAGTTGGGAGAAAACGTACTACTACAGAAGTTGGTGTAGAAGGTGTTGAAAATAACGTTTGGAAGTAAGCTGGCTGCGAACGTTGGAGTGAATCATTCAAGTGAACTCCCCCACGGCGTTTAACACAGGATTAAACTTAACATTATTATCAATGATTTAACGATTTTCATAGCAGTAAGTATATAGTTATTTGTAGATGAAGAGATAGATATAAAATTTCAGTGATAAAGAATTCAAATACATTAAAAATACCTACGTAAACGCCCTCAAGCTATAACCACAATCAATTAAAATGCAGGATGATAACACACGAGCTAAACGCTCCCTCGTCACGCTCTCAAAAATCAATTGCACCACTTCACCGTATATCCATCCACTAAAATGTCATTACATTATTAGGTACGCTCAAATCCATCTGGGGAGCGGGGTAATAAGACTCGTGCAGTTTCATCAAAAGCTCTCGTTTATACAGTGTGTCCAAGAAAAGGTTGGGATAACCTAAATATTTTTTACAAGAAATTGGACCAACATTATTAGTTGGTGCACTGAAAAATAAAAATAATATTAATTCTATTGGTGCTGGTACTTTTGAAGTGGGTGCCAAAAGTCTTTTATCTAACTATCTAGTTTCTTGTTGTAGCGAAACAAAAGCGCACTTTGTACCTGTCATATAGTAATTTTCATTACCAAATTACCAATGTATCACATCATATGCCTATAATAATTAAAAACGCCCTTTTCTTGTTTTCTAGCAAGATCCATACGATCCTTGTTAGTAGGTGTCCAATCACACGACTTTTTCAACCGCTCTCAAATAAATTTCATCGAATATGAATATAGTCTTATCAGGCCATGTCACCATTCATTCATTTAAGCGTGCCATGTTCAAAATTGACGTAGGAGGTACCGTTTAGTCAGAATGAAATTAAAAAGTTATACATTTTTTTCTGCGAGATACGCGATATAGCATTTGGTAGAGTGCTCAAGAAGAATGTTATAAACATGTTTTATCAAAAATGATAGAGCCGCTTTCATGTCACAGTATTCAGCGAAACAAATTTTGCATCTATTTCCTAGCAACTAGTGCGAGCATGATGCCCAATGTAATTTTATCTTTGCCAGTAATACTAAAAATCAGTTTTTCCATACAATCTCGAAAACAAAAGTAGTTAGAATTTTTTGTAAGATATTACCATAAACTTTTTACCCACTGAATTCGTATCCATAACCATATTCGAGATCCTAATGTTAACCCATTCTCATCTTGGACACACTGTATACATATATATGTATATATATACATATATACATCCTACAACTACTCTGATGGCTTTGTCTTTTGGAACTTGTCCACGCTTTCGGTTGGCTGAAATCTAATTAATTAAAAGCTTTGTACGCGAAACCGCCAGCCAGTTATAGCGCGCTCTACTTCCGTTTTGTATACCATAAAAAGTCATCTTTCAAGGGTTCTTACAAATTAATTAATGTAAACACTACAGTAGCCTTTTTAATTTTTGTCTTCATTTTGCGAGAATGAGAGAGGGAGACTTTGATAAACTATCTCATAAACTGCCAATTTGTAAACTTTTCTTGGACTCACTGTGAAGCCATTAACTCAAAAATATGGTTATATATGTATATAAATGTTATTGCAATAACTTATTTTTTCAGTTACAATATAATGCCATGTCGAAGAAGACAGTTTTTATAACATATTGTTGTGTATATGATTGTTACAGCGAGTGAAATAATGTTAAACCAATAAAGTTTCCGGATTTTGTTTACTACCAACAATTATGGAGTGGTCGAAAAAGTTTCTATAAGGTTAGCTTGAGGAAAAGTTTCATTAATGGGAATAATGTAATTATTGCATTACGAGTGTGTTTCCTTCAGTTCAGTTCATATGACTATTGTACAAACGGTGTGTTATTTTTAGGTTGTGTCAGAAATGTTTTGCTACTCCCTTCCTTGAAGGAAATAAATGTAAAATATCCTCGTGCGATCTAAGTAAAGCCTTTGACACCATTGATCACCCGATGCTGTTGAAAAAACTGAAGTATTATGGGATAAGAGGCGTTACTCTGAAGCTAATCACCAGCTACCTTGAAAACAGATACCAGAGAGTACAAATCGGTGAAGAATCCTCGAAAGCGGAGTTCCACAAGGATCCATATTGGGGCCAATACTTTTCATGGTGTATGTGAATGATCTTCCTGCAAATATGGAGCAGGTAGACACAGTCATGTTTGTGGATGATACGAACTTCCTTATTGTAGCCCGTAACCAACAAGAACTAGAGAAAAATACTAGAACAACGTTAATAAAAGCTCAACAATGGTTCGATGCACACATGATGAGGATGAACCCTGGAAAAACCCAGTCATTATGTTTTTCACCGGGAGATTCTGAAATTAACCACCTAAAATTCCTGGGCATACAACTCCAGTCAGTCCAAATTTACACAGCACATTAACGATCTGGGAAAACGTGTCTCGAAAGGAATCTTCGTAGCAAGGAGAATAAAACAGTTAGTTGGCCAGCAAGCTGCAAAAGTGGCATACTTTAGTTTTGTTCACTCAGCAATTACATATGGTATATTAGTATGGGGAAATATGCCTGGAAAAGAGAACATATTTATAAAACAGAAAATGGCTGTTAGGATAATATGCGATGCTGATCGTACAACTAGCTGTAAGCAATTGTTCAGGCAGGAGAACATCCTCACTTTGACTTCCTTGTTTATACTTGCCTGTATCACTTATATCCACGACCACAAAGACGGGTTACAGACGAATAACTTTAACTACAACTATGGCACCAGAAATGCAACCAAGCTCATCGTTCCCTTTCACAGACTGTCATCAACACAACTAAGTGTAAATCACACAGCAGTGAAGATATATAATATGTTGCCAGGAACGTACAAAATGCTAAGTAGGAAGAAAATTCGGACAATACTTAAAGAAAAACTGGTTCAAAAAGCTTACTACAAATTGGAAGAATACACCAAAGACCATATAGACTGATTTTATACATATTTATATATATATACTGTTTGTTAACATTGTTAAAAAGTTGTCCGTTATATACCTTTATGTGCGCCTTCAATTTGTTACTATTTTTCGTGTCTAGTATCTAAATTTTTGATATAATTCTACTATGTACTGTGTATAACACCCCATGTATGTTTTTGATGGGTTAAAAATTGTATAGTTGTAATAGTGTACAATTTACAATAAATTTACCAACAAGACACGGTATCTTTTTTTCTGATGACAAGAAATCGGATAGTTAATCCATGTATTGCGAACAACGATTGCTGATATATTCAAGAGAAAGTAATGAACTAGACAGACCAATATACTAAGAAAATATTAATATTATCAAATGATAATTTATTCACAATTCAAAGGATGATAGACATTATTTACTACGTTTACATGCAGGATTGAATTCGATTTTAGTCCAAATCCACTCCATGTGAACAGGCACGGTTTTGGATTCAAATCGAATCTAGCTCCAAACTCGATCCAGCTTTTACTGGGATCGAATCAGATTGAACTTGCATGTAAACGGTTATGCGGACTAGGATCGGATTGATAAATGCGCAGTGCAACGACAGCAGAGAGCCTTTGTGTCTACGTTGTTCTTCGTTAAAGAAAGCACATAGTACAGATTAAAAATAAGCACAAACTGACAACAGCGTAACGATTTATAATACCATCCATTACTTACTCGTTTTCACGTTTATTTGACAGATAAACAAACGTGATTCTCATCAAATCTCATCTGTGGTGCCATTACGCATGTCTGATCGAAGGTGGTTCGAGATCGCAACATGTAAACACTACGTTTATTGTTGTCGGATTAAAACCGAACCGGATTCAAAACGAATTCCATCCTGCATGTAAACGTAGTAATTTGAAATTTATATTGGATATTGGATTGGATATATTCTATAATTTTTGTTTTCATTATTGTTGAATCTATACATAATCTGTAACTAGCTACATTGTGAAAAATATACGCTTATTATATCAAGAGATCTTTTATTACCATTTATAACAAATACAAATGATCAAAAATACATATAGCCATCAAACGGTATCAACATTTATTCGCAATGACAATTTTTCGTCTAGGTCATTATAAATGGTATCTAACTGAATTTTTTTCTAGGGAACAAAAATATAATAAGACATTAATGACAAGGACCGTTGTTGAATTTTTCCCTACTGAAATGTATTTCAAAATATTGAAATAAAATCGGAAATCCCACAAACAGGTACAGAAACATTAGTCGGAATTCGTATACGCCTGTATTAATAGTTCCTAATTTTGTTGTAATTTTTCCGTTTGAGCTATAAATAAGTAGATAGATTGATAAGCGTGATCAGTTCATTTGGTGTTTTCGAGAAGTATTATTTGACAAGTACATTATAGTGATCATAATGGCACTTGAATTCACAAGTTCCGAAAAAGGGAAGGCGAGATTGTATGAAAATGATTAAATTTTCTATAAATATAGAGAATTTTTAAATAAAATGCATTGGAAGTGTGTGAATTTTTAAAAGTTGTAGTGTTCTGCTCGAGTTACAATGATCAACAGTGCAATTGTTAGAAGATGGGAAGAACATAATCATTGTGGTGACACGCCTAAACAGATTTTTGCTCGACGAACCCCGAACGGAGGAGATATACAATTCGACTGTCTGCTTTGTTTTTTTATTATTTTTTTTTGGTTCGTGCGCGTCTTTTATATAGGAAACGAGCCTCGTTTTTGATGATTGTTGATTCATTTGAAAGAGGAGGCTTGAGAAATAGTCCAATATTCATAAAAACGCAAAACCGAAATCTCCTTCCCTCCAAAAACCACCCCCGAAGGGTTGGAGGGGGCAAATTTTCTCGAAAATCGAAAATCTAAGGTGGTATAATTAAAGATAGGACAATATCCGGAAACGTTTGAATTGGACATTTTTTCAAAAGAGTTACGGTTTTAGAGATAGAGGCATGTAAAATTCTCAAATATATCTATGTATTTTTGCTATGTGGAGAAGGTGATTTCTTTCGAAAATTGAAAATCGGTGGGCACTACATGAAAGACATAATTATTTGTAGCAAAATTTATAATAAACATTTTTTCTTACGGTTTTCGAGTTAAATCGGTGTAAATACTTAAGCGTATTTCCGCAGCGATGTTTTAAGATTTCAATAATAACAACTACAAGCAAAAAATATACCTACGTATGTAATAGGATAAGTACTATCTTCATTGGTATTAGTGAACGTTAAACAATTTTCGTGACTAATGTTACACTTAAAAGTGTGAAATAAATATTTTTTGCAAAAAATTGGACCGACGTTATCAGTTGGTGCACTGAAAAATACAAAATAATATTAATTCTATTTGTGCTGGTACTTGTGAAGTTGGTGCCAAAAATTTTCAATCTAACTGCAACTGCACAACTTCAAAAGTACCAGCACCAATGGAATTATTATTATTTTGTACTTTTCAGTGCACCAATTGATAACGTTGGTCCAATTTTTTGTAAAAAATAGTTACATCAGAAGCCACTGCAGCCAACGTTCGATTACATGAAAAAAGAACAATTCGCAATATACAGCAGCAACATTTGAAAGGTACGAATCTGCCAAAACAGCCGAGCAGAATTTCAGTTTCCTGAGGAATAAACAAGAACGTACACTGGAAATTTTTTTCTATTATATGATTCCGGTCCAAACGACAATCGGATTTTGATTTTTTTCACAAAACGGAATTGGGAGTAACTAGTTCAAAGTAAGCACTGTTATGCGGATGGAACATTCCAAACCGTTAGGTTATTATTTTATCAACTATACACAGTTCACGGCTTTTTATTGCCAAACAAATCCGAAGCAACATACACAAATTTTCTTCAATATCTGAAAAAATTGCAACCTTTATTATCACACTGTCTATAACTATTGATTTTGAAAAAGCAATGATCTAATCTGTTGAAAGTGAATTTCCTGGAGTTCGACTTAGAGGATGCTTCTTCCACTTTACATTTATTGGAATGATTTGGTAGTGGCTTTAACTGGGCCTCCTAGGTGGAGGGTTCTATACCTGTAATATCCAAAGAAATATCTCTGAGCTCTATGGCTGAATTTTTGTGGATTTTTCGCAATGTTTGTGTGTAGTATGTGATTGGAATGTTTTGTAGGAGTCTGCCAGTGCGACTGAGACTTAAAGGTGGAAGGTTCTATTCTGGAAAATCCCTAAGACATATGTTTGAGACATTCTTATGCTGTTCCGTCTTGGTGGATGAATCTGGGTTGGTGTTCGGACTGGTTCTAAGTGCGTGTGGAAGGGTTCCATACTCAAGACTTATTAGGACTTTATGTTTTCGTACCACAATAAAAGAGTTTGCCCGGAAAGTGCCCCGGGTAAAACAGCTAGCTAGTTTGAATATAAGCATCTAAACTGAATCTGTGTTTTTATTAAATTGTTTATTTATTAGTTTATCTGTAATTACAATCAAATTATACTTAATTTTTCTATTCTCGAATAATAATCCGGACGAAGAAATGTCGTTGCGAATAAATGATTTGGGTAAGAATTTTTCGCGAAAAATTGTCGGCGAAGAATTATTGGAGATGAATTTACCTAAACCCCCATAAACGGAAGGGTGCTCGTAGCTGGTGGTTCAGTTATATTTTCATACAGTAGAGTACAGTAGAATATGGAAGACACTTTTAACTATTATTTAAGAACTTTTTCTATTCGATAATCAAGAATCCAGTGGATGACACTTCATTCATAACAAACCACATTATCCAGTATTGCCTTTATACGCCCAGGAATATCTGAACAGAAAGATTGCGCTTCATTTGGCAGGCGACATCTTTCATATTTGTGAATATGGATGAATTAGTACGACTTTCTCGTGATAAAACAATACTTGCAGATTCTTACTTTGTATCGAAATTGAACCATGTTGCATATAAAGAGTAAGTTTTTACAATTTACACTGATTCCGAGGTTATGCCCTAAATAATTAAACGTTCAGCATTTAAAATGTCTTTTCTTCACCGTGATACCTATTTCTGAAAATAAAAAAATATACCTATATGAGTTGCCTTTACTTACCTTCAATTTATGAATTTTTATAAAGTCAAGCCAATAATATGTTGAAAAAATGCAATACCTAGTATCCCAATCTAAACTCGTAAATATTATAGAATCAGCTCTTCACTCCGATAACCATTACTTAGCTATGCTGTTGCCCTCCCACGTGCTGTTGTAATTGGATTCACCAATAGCACAAATATATGTTGACATCTTGGACTTTGGTTTGTGATGAAAAATGACTCACACCATCTGAAACGCTGTCATAAATATTTGCTTCTAAGATAGCGCAAGATGAATTATAACTACGCAATAATTTTTGTATCTTTCCTTTTTTCATTTGAAGAAATTGTGCTCTTATGCAAGTAAAACAACTTCTATCTCTTACGGTAACACCTGCTTCAAATAGTTTTTAATCATAATAATTATATGATAATCCATAATAAACTAATCAAATTCGTTATCCCTGTGAACTCAATCTGTTTGTCTTTCTTCTATATTTTTGGCATTGTATCTGAACAAAATTTCTCATTTCTTATGGGGCCCATACACATTTAGACATGCCCCTCAAATTAGTAGAGTCCAGGTAAATGTTGAATCGAGTAAGGACAGGTTGAAGAGACCAAATTAAAGTTGATAAATTGGTTGAGGAGGCCAAGAATGCTTTTGATACTCATGAGCGAAGCCTAGGGTTCTGGAAACGCGTTGGGGTGTGTATGGATAAGTTGATCATCTTTGTCCTCAATAGCAGTTTGCTTGAGTAACCGACACCAAAATGACGAAAATTGGAAACACATTTCTTGGTGAAATTAATTGAAAATTGAAATTCCAATATTCCAGGTAAATCATTAATCCTTCTAGCCGTTTTTTCATTATTTTCAAGATTGCAATTGTTTAAATGGTGCAGTTGAGTAGAAGACTTCAAAAGTACCAAGCACTAATAGAATTAACAAATAATTTGAATTTTTCAGTGCACCCATTGATTAAATAACATATAAATATGAAAATATAATAACTGTAAAAAAGTGTCGACGAAGCGCAAAATTTGTTCTATACGAATGACAGTAATTTTGTTATTGGTCTTCAAAACACATTTTCTTACTAATATAAATCATTTGTCCCGTCTTTTGATTGATGAAAAAACAACATTGAGTTCAATTGATACAAACGTTCTACATAGTATCTAAATTTTAACGAAAGTGAGAACTAAAAATCTGTTTACTGGTTCTTCAACGGCTTGTAGTTACGAAATGCTCTAATACACTGTACCCAAATATTAAGCCAATTAATTAACTCTCCATGTGAGGTGGACTTGAACATAGGGCTTAATATTAATGTGATAACTGTTTTCTCTCATAATTTAAAATCTTTGTGGCGAAATCCGAAAATATAAGATTCCACACCCTCAAAAACAAATGGAAACTGACTTCCCTCCTTATATCCGAGAATTTATTCGTTCTCCCCCTGTTATTCCTTTCATTCTGCGACAAAACGTGTCAGTAACTATATAGATACTTTTTCCTGTCCGCAGCGTTGATCTGCATTTTGTTTGACTAGCATTATGGAATGTAAGAAAGCAAAGCATCCATGCACGTTTTATACAAGTTGCAATTTTAACCAGATCTTTTAATGGGCATATAATTTAGCCCATTGGAAAAATTAGAAACCATTTTCGTGTGGTAAATAATGTAGCTACAAGACGATTTACAACTAAAATAAGGTTGATATCATCTAGTTTGAAATTATTATTTCGTCATGCGTCAAGTTATTTTCCGTGTTACTTGTGATTACATTTGTTTGAATTTGGATTTTTTTCTCATCAAGCAATGCAACCTTAATTTTCATTGCTTGTTTGATGGAAAATTTGATTGGATTTATTCGTGCAGCTGTTAATATAAAAGCTCCAATTCCACACAAAAGTATATTAGCTTTCCAAATTTATTTTTCATTTTCAATAATTTCAATTATTGTAATTCCAATAAAACTGTCATTCATTTTTCAAAAGTAGTTTTATTAAATTTCAAATTTTCCATCGCTTCAGCAATATCATAAAATACATTCCTATTCAAATTGATTTCTCATATAGCTGGATAAATGCCACCATTTTTTTACATCGAAAATATTGTTGTCCCGTTTTTTTTATTTATTCATTTAATACAGCTAAATTTAAAATGGGCCTATTTAAGTCTCTTGATGTTACTCACGTGATTGAAAAAAAATCTTATTCAATATTTATTAATTTTAATAGTCAAGACCAAATTTTATGAGAATTAATTTAGTGTTAACATATAGGCTAATAAATGTTGTCTGTTTGTAAATTTTGAATTGATTTGAATTAGCTGATTGCTTGCTATATTTGGTTATTATATTTAATACCTTATTTATGTTCAAACATATCTGAGATGAACAAATTTTCGGCTCTCCTATCCAAAAGAAAAGAATTGTATCGAAATACAAAAAAAATATAACTAGGTATTTAAAGAAGTGCCTAATTATTTATTCAGAAAATTATGTGAGATAGTTTTTCTTGATTATTAGCAGATTGGAATAATTTTAAAATCGTATTGTCGTATTCTATTCTAGCTGTACTGAAGATTTAGAATTTGAGACTATTGACCACTACAGTACAATTACAGAATTCCGCAAGTATTAAACTAAAACAATGGTGGATCATGGATGGATCATTCATATTCCTTCTGTTCCAAACAATAGATTCAATAGGCGCCTCGCACTCACCTTTACTGCCTACTCTAACATCAGGAAAAACATTTTGTTAACTTCGTTTCATTGGATGTAAGAAATAATTGTGAACAATGTTACAAAATTAGCTTCCTAAATAAATTAAGAAAATTTAACTCTAAACAAGTGGAATTTTTGAAAAAAATTAAAAATAGTTTTTATTTGGCATCTAAGATTTGAACCGTACTGATGAGAACCTACTATTGCTCTCCTTCTCTCGATTTGAACTATACTTATATATATCTGCAACAGCAATTCTGCCAGAGAGGACCTATATACCAGAGAACAGAGACGTATATATACACTCCCACGGTCTACGGACCGTGATACACTCCATGCTCGTGCGTAATTCCAGTGACGAATCCCATTGTCAGACATTGTTGTTCCATGTCGAAGAAAAAGTGATCTTGGTTGTATGAGATAATTATAATTAATAAATATTGGGTCACACATGGAGCTCAACAGGCGGCGAGATGTCTGCGATCTAAGTTCGAATTCGAAATTTCAAGTCTCTAGGCCGTATGGGGCCTGAGAAATTGCTGCGGAGTACATTGATACAAGAACCGAAAGTAATAAAAACTATTTAAAAACTATAAAAATAAGAGATCTAATGTAATGGTTGTTGGAATAAGCTACCTTGTTTAGTAAAACACTTCCCATATCAGTGATTCGGAGATATTGCCATGTCTCTAAATAGATTTGGAGGAATTTTCCGTAATAATTCAACCAGATATTTTTTACTTTCTTAGATTGGTGTCTCTCTTGCTGAACTGTTAGAAAGATTTTAATTTATTGACGCTGTAGATTTTTGACAGCGCTTAAATTCCAAAGGTTAAGAATTCTTTTTCTCCAAAAAATAATTTATACCTTGCACCAAAATCTCTCTACAAATAAGTGTGTGAGCCTAGACATGAGGAAGCGCGTGGTACCTTGTGAATATATCGTTAGAAACATAAGGAATGCAATGCTTGAATTAACGTTTATCCAGTTAAATTCTGCGACGATATCCATAAAACTTTGCAGGCGAGTGCAATGACGCTCAGTGTATATCTAATGCAGTTTTTGTAATTATAAGGTACTACCTGTTTAATCGGAAATATCCTGAATTTTCCATTTTTAAACAGTATATACATATTTCTGCATATTTCGATAGATATTGTTCATTCTAATCCGTACATATTCATATTGGTTTCGTATAAATCAAATTATAGTAAACGAGCAATGCTTGTATATATATATATATATATATATATATATATATATATATATATATATATATATATATATATATATATATATATATATGTAATGTCACTGTCATTTTGAACGTAGATAATTATAAACAACTTTGTGGGGAAATTTTAGGCAATACCAAAGTTTATTCGGTGTTGCCTCGAGATCCATCTTTGAGTATACAGAGAAAGGCGAATGATCTAGTAAAGGGATTATTTGATTTGGACCAGATTGATCTGATTCAAAAGAAGAAATTAACTTGTTACACTGGCATTTCCCCAAAATTCTAAGCGTTACCAAAAACACCCAAACCACTATTATCAGTTAGACCGATTGTGGCATCTATTGGTGCACCAACAGACAATATTGCTTCTTTCTTGACGAATATTCTGACAGTTGCATATGACTATAACAACAATTATTAAATCCAAAACTCTTTTGCAGCCTCAAAATTATTCAATAGAATGCAGTTACCACCTGGTTACGTGATTGTGAGTTTGGATGTGATCTCTCTATTTAGTAATGTGCACTTGTACTCAGTAATTAGAGCCTTAGACAAAAGTTGGTCGCAGATAAGTCTTCATTGTGATTTACAAAAAGCACAATTTTTTGAACTTATAACTTTTTTATTTGAGCATACATACTTCACATTTGATGGTAGGTTCTATAAACAACAATTTGGCACTCCAATGGGAGCCTGCATTTCACCAATCTTGGCGTCCTATGTAATGGATGATGTGTTAGATATGGTATTGTCGGTTCTATCCTTCAGACCCTTTTTTATAAAAAAATATGTAGATGATTGATAGTTTCCATACCTAATGATGGCATTGACGAGTTATTGTTTACGTTCAATAGTTACGACCCCCATATTCAATTTACGCTTGAAATCGAAGATATAAATAACTCGGTACCGTTTTTGGACACCCGATTGATTCGCTCTCCTGATAACACTTTATTGGTCGACTGGTACAGGAAGACTTGCAGTTCAGGTCCGCTATTTACATTTTTTGTCATACCATAGATATAGTATGAAGATCAATTTATTACAACAAATGAAGAACCGTGTTACGAACATTGCAGATCCTTCGTTTCATAATAAAAAATCTACACATTTTAGCAGATCTATTTATTGATAATGGATACCCGATACATCTGGTCAATCGAATATTATTTAACACATCATTCAATTTTAACCACGATTTGCAGAATAATATACAGAATAATCTATCAAATGTGAGCGATGTAGAGTGTCAACCTGCAAACATCCAGGAAGGTAACATTAACTCAACTGAATCTTTGTTAAATAACCATACCATTACTGATCAAAAATATGTTAGTTTACCTTATATTAGATCACTCCTAAGCTTTCAAGAATTTTCAGTGTGATGAACAACATAAAACTTGCATATAGAAACGTATTCCAAATAGGTTCCTTATTTACTAAATTGAAGGACAGGACCCCAGTGCTATCACAGTCCAATGTGGTCTATAGTATACCTTGTGGCGAATGCAATAAAACATATATTGGTGAAACTTCTAATATGCTATCAACTCGAATAACATCACACAAAAGTGACTCTAGATTGCACCCAGGGAAATGTGAATTGGCTCACCACGTATTTTATTCCAAACATAACATGAACTATGATGCTGTCAGAATAATAAGTCATGAACAGAATTTAACCAAAAGACTTTTTATAGAAATGGCCGAAAAAATTTTCAAATCGAATGACTGCATGAATACTAAAAAAGATATTCATAAACATAGTGTACTATACAAATATTTATTAAGGATGGATAGGTACTGAACGTATAATTGTAATAAATATTTTGCCGACGTAACTACCATTAGTTTCGGGAAGTGGAATTAGAAATAACAATTAATATAAACTTATCACTGCCCCCACCATTTTGTCACATTCTGTTGTTAACCGGAGAATTTTTAAATATCGTTTTCTCGTTCATCTCGTAGTGTTCTCCAATCTGTACCAGAATTCCTGATGATGTAGCTACTTGGAATTTTTATGTAAAAATATGTATAATGTGATGTGATAGTGTATAATGTAAATATAATTCTTAGTGTTCCTATCTGTGCAATGTTTTTAGAATATGTTTTTAGTATCAACTGTTTTTTATCAATCTCACATAAGTGTATGTATACTGAGATTACCAATTTTTTCAATTTTATTGACTGTATTGTACCCTTTTGTAGTTTTCCCTGAAGATGGTTACAATTAATAAATTAACCGAAAGCTTGGATTAAAACTTAAAAGAGTTTTCTTTACAATTGCTGCGTCCCCACTATTTTATCTAATTATATATATATATATATATATATATATATATATATATATATATATATATATATATATATATATATATGTTATATAAAGTTATAATTGAATTATTTTTTAAAGTCAAATAATAATAACAATAACAAAGTATTATTTTAAATATTATTTCATAATATTATATTACATCCGCAAGACGCAGTATCTCACCATATCGTATTACATCTGCAAGACGCAGTAATATTGCACCATATCATATTATATCTCCAAGACGCAGTTTAAGAAGATAACAAAAGTGATAAGGATATTTACGTGCCAGAGATGCAGACCAGTAGTCAGCAAGTTACCATAAAGACCATTGTTAATTGTTTATCCAGTTCGGCCTCCAAAAAGACATTACTATGTATTTTATTTATAATATTCTAGAAGTTTCGATTCAACCTTAGGAGAAAAGATCCATTGTATTAATTTACGTTTCTTTTTATATTTCTGATGATTAAACATTTTTGATTGTATAAATACTAGATCTCCAGCTAACAGATTCATTCACAATTCACAATTCACTTGTTCACTTACTTACTTGTGAGTCAATATTCATACAGTCATGTAAAGTTATTTGTATTTTAATATTTTTTGTGTTAATAAATAATTGTTTTTTTAAAAAGTTAACTTGGAGTTATGTGATTTAACAAATTGTCGCAGTCAGTAGGATAACTCAACGTGATAAAACAAGGCCTACTTCAACAACAAGTTTCCCCTCATTATCACGGTGGTTTCCAAACCTTCAAGTGAAGAATCAACAGCTCCAAAAGAAGAAGAAGAATTATTAGAATTTGAAGAGTAGGATTCTTCAACGTTGGTAAAACAAGGCTTACTTCAACAACAAGTTCCCCCTCATTATCAACGGTGGTTTCCAACCTTCAACTGAAGAATAAATAGCTCCTAAAGAAGAAGAAGTATTATTAGAATCTGAAGAAAAGGATACTTCAATGTTGGTAAAACAAGGCTTACTTCAACAACAAGTTCCCCCTCATTATCAACGGTGGTTTCCTAATTTTTGAAGAAAAGAACCGAACAAGACAAATGTACATCTTACTGTAAGTGAATTATCACGTATATTAATTTTTAAATTTTTGAACTGTTCGATTTTCTTCTATCATATTTTTATATATTTGATATTTTATATTTAATTAAATCAAAATGGCAAATGAAAGAAATCCAGCTCAAGAGGTTGAGCTTGAACCATATAGAATTTCGGAAATATTTTGTATCGTGCCTGAATTTGAAGGTGATCAGATACTTCTCGGAACATTTTTAAATGCATGTGATTGTGCTTATAATATGTCTACCAGAGACCAAAAAGCTCTGTTAGTGATTCACATTAAAAATAAATTAAAGGGAAAAGCGGCTCAACTAATCAGCTCGCGAAATCCTCAGACTTACGCAGAGATAAGACAACTTTTAAATCTTCATTTTGGTGATTCAAGAGACCTTACTTCTCTTATTCATGATTTACAAAGATTAAAACAATTATCGAATGAGTCAGCTCTAACATTTTTCAATAGAGTGCAAGTCTTGAATGCTAAAATGCATGCAAATATACAAAAAAACATCAAATTTATCAAATGAACAAAAGGTTGCACAAGAAATTCTTATTGATACCATGGCTCTTAATAGTTTATTAACTGGACTTGAACCCCGTCTAGGACAACTTATTCGTGCTAGTCAGCCTGAAAACTTGTTAGAAGCACAAATTCGCATACGAAGAGAATTGCAATTATCATATTTTGAGAACCAAAAATTTAATAAGCCAGCTTCTAATATTGTAAGTAAACCTCAAAATATATTAAATGTTAGAAAACCCCAAATACAAACTGTAAAATGCTTTTCATGTGGTAAAAATGGTCATACTTCTAATCAATGTCGTTCCCAACAGCAGAGAGCATCAGCTCCAAGCTATAACCCAAATTTCAATAATAATTTCCAGAGACCAATGAATTTCCAAAATCAATCACAAAATACTGTGCAAAATAGACCGAATGTTCCTATTCAACAAAGACCTTTTATTTCGCAGGGACAATCCCAGATAAGACCATCAGTAATTCAAAAGAATCCAAATTTTCAACAAAGAGCTAATTTAGTCGGCTTCAATGGTGAAAACGATTCATGTTATTATTTCGAAAATAATCAAGATATTTTTGAAAATGAATTCCAAGAAAATTATAGTAACTATTCCGAATCATCAGACTATTCTCCGGATTTTGAAAATTATCCACAAGATTTTGAATCTCCTGAAAACTCAAATTTCCAGGATTTTCCCATTTCTCAAATCAAAGACCATCCCCCAGATTGTCCGACAACAGAGAATTTAATTTCAGAAACAGTTACCAGAATCCAAACATTAAATTTCGAAGAGATGAACCCGAATGTAAATTTTCCCGAACAAAATTTTCTTTAAATCCATTTTTGACTGTTAATTCCAAAAATCTTTATTATATTGAAGATGCTTCTAAAGAGTTTAAATTGCTTATTGATACAGGTGCAGGAGTTTCTATTTTTAAAGAAAATACTGTTAAGAAATTTCCTCAAAGATTTACTGAATATGTAACTATTCAAGGGATAACTGATCAAAAAAATTTACTAAAAGAATCTGTACTTATTCCATTCTCTGCAAAAGATCCACATAAAGTTTTTATTTATAATCTTAATATTGATTTTGATGGAATTTTGGGTTCAGATTTCCTAGAACATTATAATTGTATAATTGATTTGAATTCAAAACAATTGATAACTAATTTTAAAACTATACCTCTGTTTAAAGTTACCGAAACATCACACTTGTCTCAAAATAATCAAATTTGTGAACAAGATTGTTATAAAAAAATAGCTGAGAAAAACATTGATATTTTTGACATGCCTCATGATTATTTATTAGCTCATTGCGTGGCGGAAGATATGCAAATGCAAAAAGGCATTGCCGCGGAATTTAAGAAACGATTTGGAAATATAGAAAAATTATTAAGTCAAAATCAAAAACAAGGTGGTTTAGCAGGTTTGAAAATTAAGAATGCAAATACAACTAGATATATTTATTATCTTGTAACAAAAGAAACTTCAACCGGAAAACCCACTTATCAGACTTTATGGTCATCTTTAAAGAAATTGAGAGATCATGTTGGTAAAATTGCAAAAATTAGCTATGCCAAAAATAGGGTGTGGATTGGACAAGTTAGATTGAACGTATGTTAAAAAAATGATATCTTATCCTTTTAGAATTTTAGGTGTTGAAATTGTTATTTGTTTGCCAAAGATACAAAATCGAATTTTTATTGAGCCAAGAATCGAAAAAATTTTCAAATTGAAATGTAATTTAACAAACACAGATGCACTACTTTTCGGACAAGCAATAGAAAATGTTAGAATTCCAAATGCTTTGGTACATGTAAATGAAGAAGGTGAATTCTTTACTTCAATTATTAATTCGAATGCTATTCCAAAAATTGTTGAATTTCCAAATTTGAATCTAGATCCCATTCCGAATTCCGAATGTTTTTTAAATTTTAATTGCGTTAATGAAAATAAAACTAAATTTAATCAACTTGTTGATAGAAACACTATAATTTTGGATCACTTGCGTACAGATCATCTCAACGAAGAAGAAAAAGAAATTATCACAAATTTATGTTTAGAATTTTCTGATATTTTTTATTTGGAAGGAGACCAACTAACATTTACTAATGAAATTAAACATTCAATTGAAACTGATAATGCGAGACCTATATTTACTAAATCATATAGATACCCCCAAATTCATAAAGAAGAGGTAAAAACTCAGGTGAACAAAATGTTGGAACAAGGTATTATACGTCATTCTATTTCACCATGGTCATCCCCAGTTTGGGTTGTGCCAAAGAAGCTTGATGCTTCAGGAAAACAAAAATGGCGTGTGGTTGTTGATTATCGTAAATTAAATGAAATTACGGTAGATGATAAATATCCATTATCCAACATTTCTGATCTCCTTGATCAACTAGGAAGATGTCAATATTTTACCACTCTTGACTTAGCCTCAGGTTTCCATCAAATCGAAATTGAACCAAAAGATATCTCCAAAACAGCTTTTTAAGTTGATAACGGTCACTATGAATTCGTTCGAATGCCGTTTGGACTCAAAAATGCCCCGTCCACTTTCCAACGCGTCATGGACAACATTTTACTTGGCATTCAAAATGAAAGATGTCTTGTTTATATGGATGACATAATAATTTATTCATCTACTATTCATGAACATGTTTCTCGTCTGACTGAAGTTTTCAACAGACTTCGGAAAGCCAACTTGAAAATTCAACCAGATAAATGCGAATTTCTTAGAAAAGAAGTCGCTTATCTTGGACATATCATTACCCAAGATGGTGTTAAAACAAATCCAGCCAAAATAGAATGTCTCAAAAATTTCCCGGAACCTAAAAATCCTAAAGATGTAAAATCTTTCCTTGGTTTAGCAGGATATTATCGTCGCTTTATACCAAATTTTGCCAAAATTTCTAAGCCCCTTACAAGACTTTTACAAAAAGATGTTTCTTTTATTTTTAATAATGAATGTAAAAATTCTTTCAATGATCTAAAAGCTGCACTTACTTCAGATCCTATTTTGAGATATCCAAATTTTGAAGAACCATTTATTCTCACAACTGATGCTAGTGCATTTGCCATTGGCGCTGTTCTATCACAAGGTCCCATTGGTAAAGATCTACCAGTAAGTTATGCTTCGAGAATATTATGTAGTGCAGAAACAAGGTATTCAACAATAGAACGAGAACTCCTTGCTATTGTATGGGCAGTAAAACATTTTCGTCCTTATTTATTTGGAAGAAAATTTACGCTAGTCACTGATCATCGTCCATTAACATGGCTTTTTTCCATTAAAGATCCCGGAAGCAGACTAGCTAGATGGCGACTCAAATTGGAAGAATATGATTACAAAATTTAGTACAAGCCAGGCAAAATCAATAAAAATGCAGATGCACTTCCAAGAATTAAAATTAATCATTTTAAAGAATGTGCAAATCTACAATCTAAAATTACAATTTTGGCAAATAATGAAACTAATGAGGTTATACCATCAACAAGTAAAGACCCTAATGATCCTATAGAACCACAAAAAAATGAAACACTTATAGAGGAACAGGATGAATTAATGACAGACGAATTTAATAGATTTGTTGACCTTTACAAAACAAAATCAATAATCGATTATTCAAAAATTGAAACATCAAATGACCAGTTACTGGATAAGACTCATAAGAATATTGTCACTTTATTTTGGCAAAATAAACTTGAAGATTTACATTATAAAATTATTGAAGATATTTTTGAAGAAAATTTTGATTTTCAAATGAATTTAGTAAATATTGTTTCTAGTAAAACTGTGAAAGATCGCAAGTATTTTATAATACCTCTTATTTACGATCCAGAGTTTGTAGTTCAACAATTATTTTATACATTATTTAAAAAACAAAGTAAATTTGATCCTTCAAAAACTTATTTTATAGAAAATAATCTTGAGTAACCTATTTTAGAAGTATTCTCTTTTATTTTTGCTAATGTTGATTTAAAATTTGTAGTCTGTCAAAATATTGTTAAAACACCTGACCGTGATGAAATACCTATCGTATTGGACCAATATCATAAAGGCAAAATTAATTTACATCGCGGAATAAATGAAACTATACGACGGATAAAATCTAAGTATAACTGGACAGGACTAACAAAAGATGTAGAACAATTTATTAAAAACTGTGAAACTTGTCAAAAAGTAAAAATCTGTCGTAAGAATTTAAGCACTCCTCTGGTAATAACAGAAACACCAAAAACTCCGTTTGAAAGAATTAATATTGATATTTTTGAGTATCCAACAAGAAATTACGCTTTAACGATTCGAGATGAGTTAACTAAATTTACTCAAGCTTATCCTATTTCAAATAAAAAAGCTTCAACAGTTGTAAATACACTATTAATATTCTTTCAACATTTCGGAACACCTTTGAGAATTCAATGCGATTATGGTCGAGAATTTGATAATTCATTAATAAAAGATTTGTGTACGCTTTATGACATAAAGCTCACTTTTTCTAGCGTTGGCCATCCACAATCGAATGGTTCTTTAGAAAGATTTCAGGGAACTCTTGTGGAAATGATCCGTGCACATAAGACAGAAAATCCAGACGAACATCCGTTTAATATTTTGCCATATGCGGTTATATGTTATAATAATACTAAAAACAAAACAACTGGTTTTACCCCATATGAACTGATTTTTGGTCATACGTCTAGTAGACCACCTGAAACTTTATATAATGAGAAAGCCCTTATTACTAAATACATACGTGATTTGAACAACAGAATGCAACATTATTATAAAATTGCACGAGCAAAAACAGCAAGTCAGAAAGAAAAAGCTAAAATTAGATTTGATAAAAATATTTCAGGAAAGCTTCCAGAGTATAAAATAGGAGATAAAGTTTATCTTAAAGAATCTCAAATTAAAGATAAAAGTCAAAATTTGTTTAATGGTCCTTTTGAAATTGTGCAATTATTTCATAATTCTGCAATAGTTTTAAATCCACAAACTAATCAAAAATCAAAAATTAATTTCGATAGACTGAAACCCTACTATGAGTAGTTTCTTTGGTTTCAGATTCTTCGTGCTGATAAATATTATATCAGCTCAATACACACTTAATCCTGTTAATAACACCGTTGGAATCTTTTTCCATGAAGAATGTACTATCAAAATTACGAATGGAAAATGGACACTTTTAGTTTACAAAGATCTGGCCCCAATTAAGAAAACAATGGAAAATAATGATAAAATACTTATAGAAATTTTGGATACTTTAGAAGATCCGTCTCCAAGGTTTATAGCTTTTAAGTCTGAAGTTCAAACACACATAAGTTTATTATCACAAATTTCGAATTCAATAGGTCAAAAATATAAAGAAATTATAGGAGAAACTAAATCTTATAACTCCAGGGCAAAGCGAGGTATATTTAATGGAATCGGAACTATTTGGAAAACTATTACTGGTAATTTAGATGCATCAGATGGAGAATATTATAATGATTGTATTAACAAATTATCTCATGATGAATTTGAGTTGGAAAATCTTCTTAAAAAACAAATTTCAGTTACAACTTCTGTTATTAAAAATTTTAATAATACTATACAAAAATTACAAATTGATGAGAAGACTTTTAATGAAGATATAAAAGAAATTCAAAATACTTTGATGGATATTGCTGATGATGTCGCATTTTATGAAGCACAAATAAGGATATTGAATATTTGTGAATCACTAATGGAAAGCTATATTTTATTAGAAGATTCCCTTAATACTATTTTAAATTCTTTCACTTTTGCTCGCATAAGATTATTACATAGCTCAATAATAGCACCTTCAGATTTAATCAATTCTTTACAAGATATAGCAAAATCTCTTATAAGAAATAATTTACCTTTACAACCGTATACGTCAAATATAGCTAATTATCTTAATATTATTGAATTAGAGGCATATCAATCAGAAAGTAAAATAATATTTGTTCTCAAAATTCCTCTCATTGATCCAGAAGCTTATATACTATATCGACTCTATCTAATACCAATATTAGATCATCGAACAGGTATCTATCATATTTTACCAACTACACAAAAATATATTGCGCGGGATGATGATTCACTGCTGTATTTGTCATTGCGAAATCTGGATAATTGCAAGACTCTTGAAAGAAGCATAAAAATCTGTTCTAATCTCCTCCCATATCCAATTGACAACGATGCAATTTGCGAAGCACAACTATTAAGAAGATTAACTCAGATGCCCAAGACATGTCAAACATCTCTTCTTTTTGTTAAAGATTATAATGTCTACCAAATTGATTTAAATCTATGGTTAATCACTGTTTCGGACCCTTTGCCAATCACGATTAAATGTGGAAATAGGGAAATTAAATCAGAAATTATTAAAACTAATAGTTTACTGAAATTACAACCTGAGTGTAGCGCCTTTATTGGAAGTACAAGAGTTCATGCTCAATACCCAATTGACACATACCAAGAAATCAAGTATCGAAGTCATCCAGTCACAATTCCATTTGACTGTTGCAAAGATATTCCTGAAAAATTACAAATTCCTGAACTAGAACCTCTTAAGTTGAACAAAATTGATTCCGAAGATTTGAATATTGCACGACACAAACTAAATCAGTATTCAGAAGAATTAGAAAAAATGATGAAACAATCTCCGATCAGTAAATATACACATTGGTTCACCATTTTAACCATTGTAGTAATAATTTTATTGGTAATACTTTATGTGATCTGTAAATGTAGAAGAAAGCATCATCGAATTGGAATAGCTTTAACCAACGATTACCCACCATCACCACCAGGACCAGGTTCCAGTATTTCATTCCAGCAAAGTATAAGAAGAATTCTTCCGAAAAGAAGAGCAAGTATCCATGTCGGAGAACCCATAGAAGAGAATATCGAATTAAATCCAAATAAATCATTAACTTAAAAAGTTGTTGCAAACTCCACCAACTTTTCTTAAATGGGGGAGTTGTTATATAAAGTTATAATTGAATTATTTTTTAAAGTCAAATAATAATAACAATAACAAAGTATTATTTTAAATATTATTTCATAATATTATATTACATCCGCAAGACGCAGTATCTCACCATATCGTATTACATCTGCAAGACGCAGTAATATTGCACCATATCATATTATATCTCCAAGACGCAGTTTAAGAAGATAACAAAAGTGATAAGGATATTTACGTGCCAGAGATGCAGACCAGTAGTCAGCAAGTTACCATAAAGACCATTGTTAATTGTTTATCCAGTTCGGCCACCAAAAAGACATTACTATGTATTTTATTTATAATATTCTAGAAGTTTCGATTCAACCTTAGGAGAAAAGATCCATTGTATTAATTTACGTTTCTTTTTATATTTCTGATGATTAAACATTTTTGATTGTATAAATACTAGATCTCCAGCTAACAGATTCATTCATAATTCACAATTCACTTGTTCACTTACTTACTTGTGAGCCAATATTCATACAGTCATGTAAAGTTATTTGTATTTTAATATTTTTTGTGTTAATAAATAATTGTTTTTTTAAAAAGTTAACTTGGAGTTATGTGATTTAACATATATATGCAAATTTTATCTCGGAATCTGGTCTACCGATTTCGATGAAAATTCGTATGAATGGGTTCTAGAGTTTATTGAATCGATTGGTTGTAGTCACATTAACAAGAAAAATCGTTTTCACCAATTAATATTCTCATTTCAAGAGTTCTATAGATTATATCTCAGATAGCGATATGAATCCATTAATGTCATAGGGAGAAATAGTCCTATGGTAAAGCTTCCGGGAAATGACCTAGAGATCCTGGGATCGAATCCCGATCACCTCTGAGTTTTTTTTAAACAAAACCCATTTTTTTTAATAAAAGATGTTAATATGAATATATAATAATTTTATTTGAAATTTTGAATGAAAATTTGTACATACCTAATATATTGCGACCCTTAAGGTACATATTAGCTAATGTAAGGAAGGGTTAGCAAATTTTGGCAAAAATTTGCGAAAAGGGGTTTTCGGAGTCGAGAAATCGATTGGCGATTCTTTCATATTTACTCGGTGTGACCCTCGAGGTCCACACTAGACATTTCAAGAATGGTTCCGCAGATAAAGTTTCAGTACCTATGTATAGTGTTTGGGGGTTGATACAGCTGAGTTTTGTAATATTTATCATTCATATTACACATTCATATTTATTTCGAAATCTATAACTTACCAATATGTGAACAATAAAAGCAGTATTTACCGATCGTAATACATTTTAACGAGAGATAGGCACATTTTTTAATAAGTGTAAATATCCTTAGTAACTCTTATAGCCCTACTCTAAATTCTGTGTTACCCAACACCCGAGCGAAGCTCGGTCGCCCAGATATTGTTATATAAAATGAGAAACTAAATCTGTTTCTAACAATTAATTATATTTATTTAAATTAATGAGAATGTGACTAAAAAAAATTTTTAAATGCTCAAAATGCTCACCGTTCACTTCCAAGTCTATTAGCAAATTCCTAAGTTATCCTTTCCAAGACTTTTTCACGGATCAGTTTAAATTACATCGACTATTTGTTGTCTCAACTCATGCACGGAAGCATGAGTTGGCATTGTAAAAAAGGATTAAGATCAGGAGAACCAGCAGGCCACTATATGAATCCTTTACATCCAATCCATCGATTTGGAACATTAGTATCCAGAAGTTCATCATAATGTGGAGGCGGTCCATCCACCAAAAATTTTTAGGTAACAGTCCATCTATCCATGTTGGGTATGGTATGGGGTTTATGAATACAATGAGGATTATTATTTGACCAATATCTTGGTTTATGGTGATTAACTGTCATATTCAAACAAAATGTTGGTCGGTCAAAATAATAATATGATAGTTCTTGAATCAATGATTGTATCTAATACCCATGGTACTTTTCTCTCTTTAATATATTTCCTACAGAACTTCGATCATCAAACCATGGCTTAGTGCTAAATTGGTGATAGAAGTTTCAGGGGATTCCTCAGATTCAATGGCAATATTTCGTCTAACAGCTTCGTTTGATGCGGCCGCGGTCTTCCAGTTTTAGGCAAATTTTTGACCATACCATTGTATAAAAACGTTGCGATGTTTTAGTTATCAATGAATGTGATATAGGATTTTTCCGGCATGCAAATCAACGAAAATATGACACATTTTTTCAAGGGTTCTAATAAGATCTCAAAAACCAATTATCATTCATTTTTCAATTGGATCTTTTTCAGTTAAATGCACCATTTTTGTTCGTACAATTAATTTTCCTTAGTTAAAATTCAGTTTTGACAGTTTGTCAGCACATAGCTACCAACTAGATAGTACACGGTTATTTCGTTAGTAAATAAACATTAAGTTGCTAATAATTTAATATAGTTTAAAATTCTAAAATATGTCATTCTATTTAAATAGGTATCTCAAGTTCAGGGTAATTGCGCTTAAACCGTAAGAATGCTAATAATACAAGAAACCGCAACATATGTAATATGTTTTAATTATTTGCTTATTTGATCTGATTTTCTGTACTCGATAATTATAAAATCAAATGTACAACTATGTTTATTAGCAACTGTCATCTTACAATAACTTACTAGATAACATTAATTATTTGAATTTAAAGATACAACAATATGAATTCGGCGTCAAGGCATTTGCATTTGGCTCCATATTTTATCCGAACTCTGTATAATAGATTACAAACTCAGCCTTTTTAGTAAATAAAAATGTCCATTCTAGAATCCCTAGTGCAGATAGTTATCTAAGATCTACTATAAGTCATGTCAATATATTTTTCTCATATTGAAAGGTACAGAGCAACTGTCAATTTCTTATACGAAACTTCAATATACCAAAGTGACGTACCTACAGATTCTCAACAAAGAATCTCGGCAATATCATTCCTCCATTTAAATTTAAATAAAAATTCTTATCTCTCAGCTTCATATGAAATATATACAAACCTATATATATGTATATATATATATATATACAGCCAATACGAGCCTTCATGGTAGACAAACTGTTTTCACTGAAGGGTCGTGCATGTTTTCTTGGAGGTTACGAAATTGTCACTCCGGAAACTTTTCAGACGTTGCACATTTTCGGTGAATACAATTTCAGTTTTCAATAATATCTTGGCGGAACTCTGAGCGTAGAGTTTCTTTTTACAGAGGGTTGAACTTTGCATTTCGACTCAACTTTAAATACTTATATAAATTTTCACGTTGGTGAAAAGTGAGGAAGATTTATTGACACAGCAAACTTCCATGAGCCAAACGATATTCTTAAAGAGTTGACTTGAAAATCATTCTCATTTTCATAAAATTCAATGGGCAGTGATCAGTGTTTTTATTTTTTATACTAGCCTGAAATATTCATCGCTAAGTTCTGAGTATTTTATGCTCAATCATGTTAGGTTAGGTTAGACACAATATTAAATACGAACAAAATTACTTTCTGAGGTTGGAAGAGATTGTTAAGGTTCAGTAATATTTTGAAAATCTGTTTAGAGAAGAGAAGATAGTCGTTTTTCTCTTGAATATACTCGAAAACTAAATACAGTAAAATCTGAAAATATCGGTGCACGATAATGTGACGATTACTTAAAGAAAAATTGAAAACATATAGGATATAGCCTCCCTTTCAAATTAATCTAAAATCATCAGAATCAAAGTACGTTTACTATGCGAAACGCATGCACAAGCATACATAAAAAATCGAACATACAACCGAATTGTATACGTCCTCCTTCTTTTGAAAAAGAATTTGAGGTAATTGTGGTCGAGACTACGACGTTGCGATTATGAATCCCATTCAGCTTGTTAAGTGGTACCAATTTTTAGAATGTTGCCTATTGAAAATGAGAGCAAGTCTTGGCTAGAATTAGATGGTAACAAACAGAGTGTGTCTAGATGACCTGTTAAATGAGCGAACGGTCGACGTTAGTAATAATAATTACAAGATTGTTCAATTTCATTAAAAAAAGATAACATTATATAAATGTGTATATTGTTAGAAATTGTGATTTTTTCTGAATCTTCTGAATATGTCTGCTCTGTCATATCCATGTCACTGCTGCATATTGTACATACTCAGTGAAGATGTCTCAAATTCAATTCAAAGCTGAATGTATTCATTTTTGAAACGATTTTTTAAATATATCAAGAAAAAATTGTCTGAAACGCCAAATAATACATTACCTATTTAATTGAATGAACTAAAAATGATTCAAATATTCCAATTAAATTATACTTCATATAAGTTACAGAATATTTAGACAAGCTTTGCTTAATCCGCAACAATTTATCTCTTTTCAGTAGCTTTTAGAAATGATGCAAACGAACTGAGAAGAATTGAGAGTCTGAAAATGTACAATTCATTACCAAATGTTATTAAGGTATACAAAGTGTAGTTCAAATATTCCAAAAGTGACCAGAAATGTTCCCATTTCATGCAATTTCAGATTGAAATAAAGATATGGTCCCACATTCCAAGGTACACTTCGAATATTTTTTTGAATCGTCCGATACTTGTATAAAGTGATGGAGATAAATCGGTGAATATAAATCAAAGTTAGATAATGACTTTTCTATTACCTACAATATAAATATATAATATAGGTATTAAACTAGTAAAATTGTTGATACGGATAGGTACACCAGACACTTTTGGTGTCTAAATTAGGTCTATAGATGGAGTGGGTGGGTATTGAATCCTTGCGGCTTATATTGAGTAATCAAAAAAATATAAAAAAATCACTGTTTTGTGTTTTTAAATTTCACTTTTAGAGGAAAATACTTCAAACAAAAGTTGTAGTTACAGATCGTGTCTACAGTTCAAAAATATTTTCAATGACTTGTAGTCAATGGCTACTTTTTTGTTTTGTGCGATCATGCCAATTAACACATTTTCCCGAGATATTTCCTCCATTGATTTTTAAAGCCAATTTGAACTTGACTCCTTTATGTATCCGACCTCTATTGTGTTAATAAATTTAGTAATATGCCATATATATGAAAACCATCGAAAAGTAGTTATATTATTATACAATGGAAAAGAGTATTAGATTTTAGCTCGAGGATGTGTGAGACAAAAAACTGAGAGATAAAGTCTTATATTCTTCCCATATATAATACACTATTTCTTTCTGCAACGGGAAAAACGATGACTTAATATTGGAAAAATATTACAATATATTAAATTCAGCAAATTATCGGAGTGAAATTTGGATTTTTCAAAGTAATCAAATATCTGTCAATTTAATTCTGTGATTTAATTTATATTTATGTGTATATATATATACCCAGGAAGAACGTGATACTTTGTCACCTGTCAACAGATATAGAATGTCAAACTTTTTTCACGTCACAGAAAAAAACATTTTTGTCTTCTTTATTGACAGTAAACCATGTGTGTGGTAATATATCTTCGCATGTCTTTACTTACCTACATCATCTGATACTGCATTATATTGAAACATCACTTGTCACTTTTTAAAATAGTAATATCTCATTGATCAACATTTGAAACAATACACAGACCTGAAGTGGTGTTATGATTACAACAAATATTTACAATGACTGTATGTCCATGCAAATATTTTTGAACTCCACTTTGGATACATTTGGACATAACTAAAGTTCATCCAATTATCAGTTTCAGTTCGTGTAGATCATTTTATTATTCCTTTTTTAAGTACCAACCAAGAGATAAGTTGCTATAGATGTAGCAAAGCTTGTCTAAATATTCTGTAACTTACGAGCATTTTAATTGAATTGGGAAATTTTAGTCATTGAGTATCTAAATGTTTCAGTTAAAGGAGATACTCAATTGTTTGGCCTTTCAAACAAATATTCTTTGAAATAGTTTTTTTTTTAAACTGAATATATTAAGCTTTCTACTGAATCTTAAACACCTTCCGACCATTTTTATGAATATGAATATAAGATGCTTACTGTCTTTTTATTATGTGTGATTATTATTTCTGTCGCTTACATCCAGACACATCCTACAACGAGTGACTTTTGTTGAATCACTCGATATTATAAAATAAAAGAAACTTGCAGGAAATTGTAAACTAGCACAATAGTGAGAAATAAAAAAAGAGAAAAAGCACGGAATTGAGATCAAGTAAATAATAAAACATTGTATGATGGAGAAATGATATAAAGAATGGATATAAACGTTAACAATTTAATAAATAGTGATTGCGAGAGACCAGTAAATCAAAAAGTGATAAATTTCAAGTCGGTTAAAAAAGCTTTCCGACCTTCCTCTTCTAGTTTTCTGGGGACTCAGTATATTATTGTGTATTTTAATCCTCTACAATTTACAATAGGAAATGTAAATATGCATGCTCCGGAAAATTAAACATTAAACCTGCATCAAATACCGAAACATTGTTTTGAGCCAATATTCGTTCGTTCAAAGTCAACATATCTACGCCACTGCTCCACAATTGATGCAACGGTTGTATATATGAGTGTATATTCTACATACATATATATATCTCATTCAATAAGCGGAATAGTCTTTTTTTTTCGCTAGTAAATGTGGTGAAACTCCGTTTTTGCAGAATTGGAAATATTTCCCATCAGACCTTTGCTTTTTTTACTATCACAGGAATATCGGTAAGTAAGATAGAGAGTGTATTGCCAAATTGTATCGGTTATTTTGATGTATACACATAAAATGTATCCTGACTTTATCCGCATACATATGCGCAACTGTGATTTCACGTAGTCAATTGTGTGTTGAAGAGAAACTACCTTTCCATGAACAGCAAATGTAGTTAATGTAGGTACTTACTCAATTTTATTGTCAATTAGCGGAAGGATGCAATAGTGCAAATGGCATATTGTTTGGTTCATTTCTTTTCGATAGTATGTCCCCTCAATAGACAAACGTTTAATATGCAATGAATAATCCTTATAAAACTTTATGTATCTGGAAGATGATTTTGTCGCTAAACAACAATAATTCAAGGCAGGTCATTTTGCAAAGATTTAAGCAAATTCTGATTTGATGAATTAACAAAATAGATGTTTCTTTTAAGTAAAACATGAAGTGCCTTCATTTCAAAAGATCTGCATTATTCTAAGTTGTTTTGGCTATAAGAATAAAACAACTCCAAATTCTTCGATAAAAAGGAAACAGACAAGTAAAGCTTCCTTAAGAGCAACAATGAGCTTATCCCACTGTCATTTTGGGTCTAGTATAACCTCAAAATTTCACATCCTGTTGCTTCGAATTCGTCACCTGTCACATTCAAAAAGATCAAGTGGTTTTTGCCATATCTATTATTGGTCAAATGATTGGAGCAGATCCAATTTTCAGTGCTTGACTGTGCGGCCAGAGCTCCTAACAAAGCAATATTTAGATTATCAACATTAAATCATACATTGGTGTCACCAACAGAATGCATATTTTTTTCTGTAACGGTGTTATAAATGAAATCATTTATAAATATAAGAAGCGGCATGAGTCCTAAGATTGATCCCTTAAGTACTCAATTTTATTTCTAGTCCTGACAATCTGGCATTTCAGCTCAATTTATAACTTCAGCATCTTAATACTATTGTCAAGAAAATTCTTATTACTTTACTTCCCTTAATAAGGGAAGTATTGTATTCACGTAAAAAATCGACCTCGAGATTTTTGTTGATATATATGTTTTGGGGTTCCTAGATCACGAAAATCATAGTATCTCAAGCCCATCGGTCTGTCTGTCTGTCTGTAGTCTGTCTGTAGTCTGTTGGCGTTGTAACTCAATTACGGCTTAACCAAGGACAACGAATTTTGGTATGAAGGACTACCGGAGACGCAATGTAAGGGTTTCCGTTAATCATATATACAAAATATTAATTGTCAATATAAGAACGGTAGAAGCGACGAGGTTGTTTCCATCTCGAAGCGGGTTGGTTTGTCGAGGGAAGTCATAGGTAAAGGCTTTTACCAATTTTTTTTATTTGTATTGAGATAAAATTCAATATTTCTTGTACTGAGGAAGTAAGGTACTTTTTTTCTTATTATCTTCCATATTTATTTCTAACTTCTTTTCAGTAGGTATCTCATGAAAACTTCTGTTATCATAAGTTATCATAATTCTAGTTTTGTAAATAAGGTTTTTTTGGTGTGTGCGCGCGCTCTTTGTAGTAAACGTACTCCGATTTTGATGATTTCTCCAAAAGGAGACGTAATTCTTTTTGGGGCATTTACGGAGAACAATATAAGTATTAAATTCTGTGAAAAAATGAAATCATCTCTCAAGAATTCTCTTTAGAATGAAATAATGATTATTGCAATAGATGCTCGTTTACTACGTAAAACTCGTTTACATACCTACATAAGAAGATAAACTCTTGAAGAGGGCAAGAAAATACCTAGCAATTGGAATTGGAACATAATGTGTGAAAGTGTTCAAGAAATCACTCACAATAAAATGATAATATTTGAAAATGTCTAATGGGTTACTTGTAACTTCACTCATTCTTCCATGAAATTTTTATTATTTGTCTAAATTCAATATAAAATTAGTATTTAAATTTATTATAGAGAATCTTGGAAATGTGAGAGAAATGATAAAATAACAAATCGTCAATGTTCTCTAATCGACGTTGATTGGTATTATCAAAGAGATATCCAATAGACTTCACAACTGTAAATGTTCAGTCTTTATTTAACCAATACTAGTGGAAATAGTATGTGACAACGTCATATTCGACCTCGTTGAACGTCCATCAAACTGAATGAAAGCCCATCAATTTTATTAGCCAGTCTATGCTCGTAGGTAGTTACTTTCCAACGAACTAGACATTTTCCATTAAAATGTCATGGCTGACTTTTTCACTGCAGCAGAGAATATACCTATATAATATGTAAATTTGGATGATTGATCTGTGCAGAAAAGTTTTTGATAATACCTATTGGAATGGTAATAATTCCAATGATATATTATTATTAATATTCGATAAATCAAATTCAGAGATTTGAAATCTTGACCACTATACATCTTTGTTATCCTGGGAGATATGGAAGTGATTTTGAATATAAGCTATAAATACGATCAAGTTTCATTTTTTTAACCGACTTCCGAACGGAGGAGGTTTACAGACTGTTTGTCAGCTGTTTATATCTGTTCGTGCTTTTCGTCTAGTAAACTTGCTCTGATTTTAATGATTTTTTCATATGAAAGAGGATTGTTCCCATTAATGAAAAAATATAAATCCAACAAGTCCTTTCCTTTCGAAAGTCGAAAATTTAAAATGTCAAATATAGAGAAAAGGCAATATCTGGCAACTTTTGAATAGGAAATTTCTCGAAAACTTAACGGTTTCCGAGTTTCAGTACTAAGAATGTGCAAGATTACTGTGCAATACATGTACCTAGTAGTTTATAGACTACTATAAGTTAAGTCACTTTCTCCGAAATGCACATCTAAGAAATACGCCTACTCGCCGAGTTTAGTGAGTATTTGGAATCTAGGGGCTTGCGTATATACAGTCTGTCTCATTGCGTTGTGAACTGTGTCGAGTTCAGAAAATATAGTGTTTCCTTGTGCGTTGTGAGTTTCAATAACTTTGGATAAATATTGTGAAATGGCTGCGTATTGTTCAGTGGATGGTTATTAATTAACCTATAATGATATCAGATATAAATTAAGTATTATCAGAAAATGGGCAAATCTAAAAATAAGTTATTATTTCTCGATTTGAACCTGGCCTTATTGGCACTGGCAATATATCTGTTACAGTGAGCATGATTTATGCGGAAAGCAAAAAATCGTACTTTCGAGTTGCCGACAAAGGAAATTTCAATAGTGACCCAACTTACAGTATTCTGTAAACTTTGGTAAAATCAATCAAAAATTTGAAATCAATATTTCTTACAAGAAATGAAATGAGACCGACTCTTATTAGTTGATGCACTAAAAAATTAAAAATAATATCTATTCTGTTGGTACTGTTACTTTTGAAGTAGGTGTCAAAAGTCTTCTATCTATACCTGTAACCTGTACACAATTATATCATAGTAATTTATTACTGAATCAAAAATAATTTAAAGCTGGCTTAAGTTCGAGTTCATACTAACAATGTACAAGATACAGTTGATCTTATTCGAAACTTGGAAACTGTCATAGACAAATTGATGTAGGAAACTGCATTATTATCGCTTCTGCAATATTAGCAATACTAACAACGATAAATATATTATTTTCATATATCTGTACCACTTTGATAATACTAGGTTGTGGAAGTATAAATAAGAGCGCCATCTGGTAAGACAGAACGAAAAATATGTTCAGCCCTTGGTAAGAAAATACATACTTTCGACAATTTAAACATGGTCGAAAATCGATCTTTGTAACTGTAAAGTACCTATATATTTAATTTATTTAATTAATGATAAGTAAAAATTATTTTATCTATATATTTTAATATTCTTTCATATAATACAGTCCGGTCCATTGATATGGAATATATAAATTTTTAGCGTTATTATGTATTTGTTTGAAAAAATCTGAACCGGGTCTATTTCTATTCTTAATTTGACATATGAATGTATGAAAATATTACCCCTTCCTAGCCCCCCTCTGAATTATGAGCACCCCTTCAAAATTATTAAATGAGAAGGGGAGTCGTGTGGCACAATTTTCGAAAGGGATTTCCATTTTCTCTTCAGAATAACTAAGAAAATTTATTCTGAAAATGTAAAATTTCGATAATTTAAGCACAATCTATAGTCAGTAAAATAGAAACAAAATTTCGTGAATCTGGACATGTAAAAACTATTCAAAAACCAAGTAGAAATGTTAAAATGGATGAGGAAAAAAGTTGAACATTTAATTTGACTGTAAAATAAATTAAAAAATACTTCCTAAACATTATGTGACATTATATCCTTCATTTTACTTAAAGTATCAAAATTTTACATTTTCCAAATAAATTTTCTCAATTATGATTGCACCAAATTCGAAAAACTTAGTATTGCTGAACAAGGAATAAAATTTGAACAAGGTGCCACACTCCCCTTCTCATTCAATTCTTTTGAGGGAGTGCTCATAATTCAGAGGGAGTGCAAGAAGGGGGTAATATTGTACTGAAAATTAAAGGTTCTATTCAATAAGATTGAATAGTTAGTTGGGGAAAACGAAAATTCCACTATTTACATTAACAACAAAAAACAAGAAAAGGAATTTACTTGGAATGAGCATGGAATGCCAATGATCTGTCCAGATGAAACCCATGTGTTACGGAGTGTGAGGAATAGCTAAATGCACTTCAAATAAGTGAGGAAAGGATGGTCCAATCTAGTTTCCTATATAAACTGCAAATCTCTTACGAGGAGCGGATCATTTTTCCTAGAGACCTCGTAGAATAATCATCAGTGAGAGTAGAAATCAAATTATTCCCAGCTGAATTATCAAGAAAGAAGAAAACGACATCTGCAACCAGACTAGACCACACGAGGCATCAATTAATTCACTACTAAATAAAATAGCCAGTGGCGTGCCATAAGAAATGTATCTTGGTTAAAATAAAATTATTGACCCAGAAAATTGTAGTTTCTTGTTATTTTGGCAAAGCTAAGACGATACCGAACTGCAATTTGGTTCAATATTTTCAAACTATAAATTGAGAATAGGAATTGTCCTGTTTCCAGTTTTTTCAAACAAATACATACTAGCGATAAAAATAAATTTATGTCTTACGTATGGACTGCACGTATAAAGTATTACATGGCACTTTTAAGTATATTTCAGTTATGCTATTACTGATTCAAAGCATTCATTAAGTTGCACTTATTATTTAGATTTCTAGGGTATATCCATATATTATAAGAGTCAGTAGTCATACCAAGAACATATATTATATGTCATCCATCAATTACATTTTGTAATTGATGGCTATGAAATCTTTCCCGTTTTTAGCTATTCTATTCTGAATTTACGACCTTTGCCCTGAAGAAAAGAATAAATATTCTCGAAAGCTCGGCTTAAATGAAAGGATTAGCTATTTATTAAGTTATCATGTACCAGTAATCATGATATTTCTGAAAATGAATTCAAATTGCTATATAATCAAGACGATTATGTTGTAACGGGAATTTATATTAAAACTGGGTTCGATTTATTTCTACTTATTTATTTACACTAATAACTACACGACTATATACACATTTATATTCACAGCTTTACTTAGCGCTTAGTGCGCTATTTATATTCACGGTTGTATGAACACACTCAACTCTCTGACTATATACGACTGTGTCTATGACCGATTGACAAACTGTGAACGTCCGTGATCGACTCTGTTTATATCCACTTAACCTCCTATCTTGAAACTTCTCGTTCGTTCTAATATATTGTTTTGGATGTATTTCCCAATATATTCCTTCGAGAGTAATCGAGGTGCTTCCGGGGATCCAGAATGTTCTTCCAGATATTTGTGTGTGTGTATGTATGTGTGTGTGGTTGTCTTTTATTATTTGGGTGAGTTCTCACGTTGCACTGCTCCCTCCTTAGAATCTGATCGTCCCGATCAGAATCATCCTTGGTAGTACCTTGCAGCATTTCTGTTCCATGGCGAAATCTGCACTTGGTTCCTGCCAGGCAAACACCATTGTTGAAGAAGTAAAAGTCTATCGTCTTTCCCGAGTATATTCCTTTTGGATTGAAGCAACACAAGGTAATTTGGACGCCAGTGTCCTGGAAGCGCGGCCAGCCCGCAGCCTATTTTCGGAAGACCCAACTTCTTGTTGTCATAACTCCTGACTTCATTCCTTAGGCTCTTCAGTGAATGACAGATGTCCTTGTAAGTGGGTTTTCCTCTAGACATCTTCTTCGTAACCAAATAGAAGAGGTTACGATAACCATCTGCTAGTCGCAGAACTTTTCCCACTCTTGGTCGTTGATCTGACAATTCATCTAGTCTTTCAAACTTCCTTTTAAACACCAGAGTAATTCCTCGGTCCATACGTAGATCCTCCGCTACACAATGGGCAATAGAAACGTCAGCTCGCAGTTTAAAAAGATCTTGTTGAACCTCGACTGTCACACCGAGGCTGACCTTCTTCCGATACGCATAGTCGGCCATAAACTCGTTGAAGCTGACATTTTGCTCTTCAACGTTCTTTTCTTGAAGGGCCACTCGTGCTTCCTCCTGGTTGTTTGATCCAGCGTATGGTGCGAGTCGGTTTATGTGCACCACTCTAGATTTTTTCCTTGGTAACTTTCGGATATGATAGATGACATTATTTATCCTCTTCATAATTTCATATGGACCTTCCCATTGCCTTTGGAGTTTGGGACAAAAGCCTCGACGTCGTTGGGGATTATACAGCCACACCAGGTCTCCCACGTTGAAGACTCCATCAGCTGATCGAATATTGTAGTGGTGCTTCATTCGATCACTGGCAAGCTGGAGGTTTTGTCTGGCTAGCTTATGGACTTTATCACTGTCCTCTGTAGGTCTACGGCCGAATTCCAAGTCACAGGGTAGGCGTAACTCACGCCCCAACATTAAACTAGCAGGAGTCTGACCAGTTGTTTCATTCACAGCTGCCCGATAGACCATCAGGAACAAATGGATGAACTGGTCCCAATCTCTCTAATGTTCTGAAACAACCTTAGAGAGATGCTTGCCCATGGTTCGGTTCATCCTCTCTACCATTTCGTCCGATTGAGGATGCAAAGGGGTCGTTCTGGTCTTGTTCGCACCTATTAGTTTGCACACATCTTGGAACAGGGCTGACTCGAAGTTTCTTTCTTGGTCCGAATGGATTTCAAGAGGAACGCCAAAACGTGAAAAGAATTCCTTCACCAACACCTCGGCTACGGTCGATGCTTCTTGGTTAGGGATTGCGTACGCCTGTGTCCACTTTGTGAAATAATCCGTGGCTACCAGCATATACCTATTCCCACTGTCCATTTCAGGAAATCGTCCCGCAATATCCACAGCAACTCGCTCCATGGGACTCCCAACATTATACTGCCTCATAGGTGCCCGCTTTCTGCCAAGTGGTCTATTGCTGGCTGCACACACTTCACACTTACGGCACCCCTGTCTCACATTTTCTTTGCAATTCACCCAATAGAATCGATCTCGAAGTTTCTGCAGGGTCTTGGTGATTCCAAAATGCCCACCCGAGGCTCCATCATGTAGCTGACGTAGTACCTCTGGCACTTTATTTCTTGGCACAACTAGTTGTAATCTGGATTCAGTGCCATCTTCAGACTCAAAAGTTCTATACAGTAGATCATCTCTTAACACAAGAGAGTCCCACTGGCTCCAATATGCTTTCACTTCTGGGCTTCGTAAGCTTATATCCTGTCAAGACGGCCTCTCCTTATGGCGCATCCCCTCCAAGACTACTCTCAAACATGGGTCGTTCTCTTGGGCCAGTTTCATTTGTTCGGGCTGCCATTCCTCATTCTTTACGGTTGTTCGTTGTAGAGGACAAAGCTTGTCTTCCATCTTGACACATTCTAGTTTTTCCGACTGTGCCGCCTTCTTCTTACAACTACTGCGTACGTGTCATAGCTCACCTTGGTTCCAACACCTTGGCTCTCTTTTCTTTGACTGCGCTCCCGTCAGTAGCTTCCTTATCATGTCTAACAGGGACTCTCTATTGGATTGTTCTTCTTCCTCGATTGCTCCTCCACGATGCCCTCGGGAAGTTTGGCTAGCGGCTTCATGCTCCAAAGCAATAGCTAGTGCTTCTTCTAGCAATTTTGTTCTGGCCAGCTTCAACGCCTTCTGCAGCTTGCTCTCTCTCAATCCATTTAAATATGTACCCACCGCAATTTCATCAAGGAAGCTATCGGCAGCTGTAGGATATGCTAGTCACATAATACGAGCTACCTCTCCCTCGAACTCTTGCAGACTCTCATTTGCACGTTGCACACAAGTTCGCAATTGTGCTTTGTATAATTCCTGAAGATGACTGTCTCCATACCGATTCTCCAATCTAGAAAGCAAGACAGGAAGAATAGACATTAGGATGTCTGTTGCATCACCTCGTAAAGCGGCAGTCAATGAAACAGCTTTCTGTTCTTCTGTCCACTGGTTAGCCATTGCCACTGCTTCAAATTGTTTTCGATAGGTTGACCAGGAGCACTTTCCATCAAAGTTTGGCAGCTTAACCCTCATACTACCTGCGGCTAAGTCATCTTGAAATTTCTTCAAACCTCGCATCACTTTTTCTGGAAACATCTTTTTTTGTTTTTGAAGAGTTCTAGAAACTTCTTCAAAATTTTTCGAAACTTCATCGAATTTTTTCCCAAATGTCCTGGTTACTTCCTAGAATTTTTCATTATTATTTCTAGAAATTTCTTCCTTCACCTCTTTCAGTAACAGTTCTTTGGAACTCGAACACATCAGGATCTTAACCGTTTCTGGAGGGTCGCTTTATTAGCAGAATCATCACAATCCCGCTCCACCAACTGTTCTTTGAGTTGTTTCATGGTTAACTGCACTAATTCTATTTTGAATTGTCTTTATTAACAAGTTCACTTAGTCAACACAGTTTTTGTTTTTAACGCGAAAACGAACAAAATTCTTCACACTTACACGAGAACGAGCAAAAGTCTTCACATTAATACGAAAACGAACAAAAAGTCATCAAACGAAAACTAACTAAAAAGTCTTCACACTAACACAAAAACGAACAAAACGTCTTTACACCAACACGAAAACGAACAAAAGAGTCTTAAACTTAAACTTAAATCTAACAAAAAGTCTCGAAAGAACACTCAAATCTGCACGAAACAGCAGTCTCTTAAAGTCTGTCCAATTTTAGTCACTCGCTCACTGATTCCACACTGACACGAATGTAACGGAATTTTATATTAAAACTGGGTTCGATTTATTTCTACTTATTTATTTACACTAATAACTACACGACTATATACACATTTATATTCATAGCGTTACTTAGCGCTTAGTGCGCTATTTATATTCACGGTTGTATGAACACACTAAACTCTCTGACTATATACGACTGTGTCTATGACCGATTGACGAATTGTCAACGTCCATGATCTGCTCTGTTTATATCCACTTAACCTCCTACCTCGAAACTTCTCGTTCGTTCTAATATATTGTTCTGAATTTATTTCCCAATATATTCCTTCGAGAGTAATCGAGGTGCTTCCGGGGCTCCAGAGTGTTCTTCCAGATATTTGTGCGTGTGTGTGGGTGTCTTTTATTATTTGGGTGAGTTCTCACGTTACAATATAATACCAGTCATTTTCTGACCAGATTAAGCTAGGACGTCTGACTGTGCCGACAACAAACACCCTTTCCGCCATAGAATGACGTCAACAACTGTTAGGACAATATCTACAATTTTACGTTGTCACAATATTACATAATACCACAATAAATGCTCAATCAGATTGAGTACCAAACAAAGCACCGCCACCGAGACAAATATCATGATTTCAAGGTTGTTGCCTGTCTTCAGGTTGCCGCAGATCGTCGAATCCTGTCAATTCCACTTACTGGGTGTTTATATATAGCAGCCACCCAACCTAACATTAAATATATTCTCTATACACTGAAACTTCTGAAATACCACGAAAGTTCTATAATACTAATATGAATAACACCGAAACATACACGATTTCCACTCCCTACAAATAAACAACAAAGAATTTGATACGTAGGTACAGGCCATAATAATACTTTGTTGTTAATACGAAGTAAATAAAAGTTTTATTACACAGTTTCGAGAATAATAAAGTGAGTGCTAGTTTTTTGTTGCTTATGCTAACGATAAAGGTTGAGTATATAACTTCTGCTTTCATTATATATTTAAATGTTACAATGTTGAAAAAAATCATTTATATACCTATACATTGTTATGTGAAGTATTTCATGATAAACAGTTCATTATATAACGAAACCAAATTACTTTCCATCCAATATATTTCAAGATCTGCCAGGACTCAAGAATCAGTGATAAGTTTTGAGTTTAACGCATATGAAAAAAATGCCTTATAATGAATAAAATGATTTTTTTAAGTATTAAATTTTGGTAACTTATGATCTTCTAAATAACAATAACATTTTGAAAAATGTTTTTTTAGTATAAACATCTATACATATTTCATACGATATAATTATTAATTGTAACTGAAATTTTTAACATAAAAGAAAAGGAGGCCCTTGTAAGATGAATGCACTGAGCGGAACGTCTCTAGCGAAACTGCTCTACAACGGAACTGCACGGCTAAATATAATTTAAGATTTTATGATATAGCATGCATGCACGCGGCAGCGTAACTGCATTGCACAATAAAGATTTAAAAAAATACATCAAAATGACCACGGACGTTGCACAGCCTTTTTGTCGCTATTCCTTATTTTGTTATCTTTGTTTGAAACAGTATGACAGAAAACAGAAATGAACTGTGCAGACTTTCGAAGTTTGTGTTTAAAAATATTTTTTAATAAAAATTGGAACGACGTTATCAGTTGGTGCACTGAAAAGTGCAAAATAATAATTCTATGGGTGCTGGTACTTTTGAAGCTATGTAGTTGCAGTTAGATTGAAAACTTTCGGCTCCAACTTCACAAATACCATAACCAATAGAATTGATATTATTTAGTACTTTTCAGTGCACCAACTGATAACGTCGGTTCAGTTTTTACTTTCCTACGCTACTATAGTAGCTGTATAAGGAAGGTATTGTAATCGTGTGAAATTTTCGGTATCGAGATTTTAACAAATGTTGACGTTTCAGAGTTTTCTAAGTCTAATATACAATAACATATTTTCAGCCATTGATCTATCTGTCTGTATGTCCGTCCTTCTGTCTGTGACAGCATTATCTCGGGAACAGATCGGTGTATTTTGTTGCTCTCTTTTTTATTTTGATTGGTATCAATATCACTCCCGGGTCCGGATGTTGTCAATCAGCATCTGGGAGGAGCGAAGTGCCAACCCGGCGCGTCTCCAGGTGGCGGATAGGAGGGGGCCTCTGACGATGACTTTTATATGAGAAGGGGGCCTGCGGGGAAATAAGGCTCATTGAGACTAAAAACTCAATTGGCAGCCACGAATACCCTGGCGCGGACCAACTTCACCTGTCCCAGCTGTAGTGTCGTGGCTAAGGGAATTGCACTCAGGTACAACGATGCCAGGTGTGCGTTCGAGCTAACCTCGAAACCACCCTGTCAAACCAACGCATCCTGGTCATCTGTGGTCATGTCTCGCGGGCTAGTGATGCGGGGGGGGTCTTGGCTTAACCGCCCGGACCAAGAGGAAATAACCTCATCAAAAATTCTAAATCCAAGGCGGGAAACCAGGCCGAGGGATGCATGGTCAGATAGAGGACTGGTCTCTACTGGTTTCGACCTTGGAGCACAAGGGGGAATTCCACTGTATTAACCCCTTACTCCTGCATGCGGGGCTCTGCAGGAGTGGACCGATTTGTCCCTAGCTACTCGTGGGAACTTTATGGAAAATACACATAAAACCCAACTCACCGGAGGAGAGATGGAGAAAGCCTCCACCTCTTCATCCGGGCTCCCTGTAAAAAAGGGAAATGCCAAACGGCAAAGAAATCGTTTGCCGTTCGACCTGCCGAAACTCGGACAGCCGGGCGGCAGAGACGATCCACTGAGAAAGGGGCTCAGTGGAGCAGGAGTGCGGAAGTACCTGCGACTCCTCCATCAGGGACTTGCACCTGAGGAGGCCAGAAAACAGGCTCTTCAGCACTCCACACCACCTACTGTCCCGACCCCGAAGGTAACACCGACGGGAAAAGGGACGGGAAAGAGAGGCGCGGAGCATATCACTCCTCCGGAACGGCCTCAGCCTAAAAAACAGCTGCAGCAAAAACCGGGCATGCCACTGGATACGCTGCAGCTGCCAAGGCCGTAAAGGCTATTCGTGTGGGTATCATACCCAAGGATTACCCTAGAGTAATCCTGGAACCACAGCGGCTCTCAACACTGGAGGATACTCTAGTGGAAGAGATGTGCAGTGGAGAGGTGAAGGGAATGCACTTCACCGGTATACATTTCCGCTGTGGAATGATGCTGGTGGACTGCGGTTCTCAGGATTCGGCGGACTGGCTCATTGGAGTAGTGCCGGCCTTGAGGTCTTGGGAAGGACCCGAGTTAGTGGCGATGGAGGAGAAAAACATCCCCAAGCCCGTCACTGTAACGGTGTACTTCCCAAGAAGCTTCGAAATGGAGACGGAGAAGATCCTCCGACTCGTCGAAGTACAGAACACCTGGCTCAGTACCGGAGCCTGGAAAGTTCTCAACTCCAAAAAGGAGGGAACCGGTACTGTCCTCACGATTGGGATCGATCACCAATCAGGAGAAGCCCTGAAGGCAGAAGGATGCGTCTTAAACTGTAGGTTTGGACGTGTGTCTGTCTCGGGGCTAGGACGGAAAAATAATCCTGCGGGAGGTCTAAAAGATGCGGAGATGCCCTCCACATCTACGGACTCCGCTGTGCAGGATAAAACTGCCAGCTCAGGTCTGGTCGAGGCCGCTGCTGGCTCTGCCAAAGAAGCCGGGGCAGCAGAGAAATCATCTGCAGTCCTGGGGGAAGGGCGAACCAATGCGGGGGTCGAGGCCATAATCCGAGACCCAGATACCCGCTCGAGCTCCAAGGAGACTACCCTCCCGATGGATCTCGATGAGGGACAGGAGGAAAGAGAGGAGGGGGGAATTAGAGGCTGGACTACCCAGCCCCTACACCCCAGACTACAGCACCTTCATCGCTTTCTCCAAGGTGGCGCAAGTGAACTTGCATCTAGCGAAGGGAGCTCCAGCAGTGATTGCAAGGCTGTTTGCGAAATCCCAACTGGATTTTGTACTGATCCAGGAACCCTAGACAGGCAAAGCAGGCCAAATTAAAGGTTTGGCATCTAATGATTCAAAATTGATCTATGACCAGAGGCAGGAGTCCCCTCGTGCCTGTGTGATCATAAGAAACAACATTAATTACACATGTGTTTCAGAATTCATGACTCGGGATCTAGTTCCAATTCTAGTACACCTCAACACTGGGGGCATCAACCGAGACATAGTTATTGCATCTGCCTATTTCGCTGGAGACAATACTGCAATACCTCCAGTAGAAGCTCAAGAGCTAGTGCAATACTGCAATAGCAGACAACTGCCAGTCATCATAGGCTGTGATGCCAATGCGCACAATGTTATTTGGGGAAGCACGAACAACAACCTTAGAGGTGAGTGCTTACTTGAATATCTCTTAGCTACTAATCTAGAAACCCTTAATGTGGGAACAACCCCCACTTTTGTCACGAGAGCAAGAGAAGCGGTCCTGGACGTAACAATTGCCAGCTTTACTGCCAGGAATAACGTATTTGATTGGAGAGTGATGGAGGAACCCTCTCTCTCCGATCATAGGATTATAGAGTTTAGGATTGCGGGGGAAGTAACCTCACTGTCTCCAACTCGTAACCCTAGAAATACAGATTGGTCTAAATACAAGACCCTTCTGAAGCAAAACTTGGAACAGATCGAAAGTAATGGGGTCAAACACCCACACTGCGATCTGGATCAAGAGGTCGAACTGGTCAGTGTGGCGATAACGGAGGCATTCCAATCAAGTTGCCCACTCTCAAAAGCTCGACCAAGCAAGGAAGCACCTTGGTGGAACAAAAACCTGTCAAACCTCAGATTAGAGGTCCGTCGGCTCTTCAACAGGGCCAAAAGAGACCATAATTGGCAGGGCTACACCGAGAAGCTCACACAATACAATAAGGAGATCAGGAAGGCCAAGAGGCTTCACTTTCAAGCTTTTTGTGAAAAGATCACTTCGACTCCTACTGCAGCCAGATTGCAAAAAGTCATGGCAAAAGGGGCAATCAGCGATCTGCTCTACTTCTCAAAACACACTTCCCTGGAAGTGAACCCCTCAGTAGTACTGACGTAGCAATCCAAACCAAGAATCCTCGCAAGGAAGATTGGAGTATTGCTAAGAAGATATTTACAAGACAAAGGTTGGAATGGGCAGTCAACACCTTTCAACCTTATAAATCGCCGGGAATAGATGGCATATTCCCAATACTCCTACAGAAAGGAATGGAGGAGATCCTTCCCCATCTCCTGAAGATTACAAGAAGCTGCCTAGCACGGGGCTTTATACCTAGCATATGGCAAAGAGCCAAAGTAATCTTCATACCGAAAATAGGGAAGAAAAATGGGACTGATCCCCGATCTTTCCGACCTATCTGTTTAACATCGTTTTTACTGAAAACGATGGAGAAAGTAGTGGATAACTACATAAGAACAGAGATTCTGAAGGACAAACCACTTCATAAATGTCAGCATGCATACAGGGCGGGGCGTTCAACAGAAACCGCGCTGTATCAGCTAACCGAGGTCATTCAGAGCTCTCTGAACAATAAAGAAATCGCAGTGTGTGCCTTCCTGGACATATCTGGGGCTTTTGACAACACCACACATGTGTCAATCAGGGAGGCACTCACACGGCGAGGAGTGAACAAGACCATTATCAAATGGATGTATGAGATGTTGAAGACGAGAATAGCTGAGGCTCACCACCTCTGTTAAAGCTACTCGTGGAACACCTCAAGGAGGAGTAATATCTCCCTTCCTATGGAGCTTAGTAGTAGACGAGTTACTCCACAAACTCACGGAGCTTGGCTTCACATGTATAGGCTATGCCGACGACATAGTCCTAATAGTCCGAGGAAAATTCGCGAACACCCTATGCGAATTATTGCAGGAGGGCCTCAGAACTATTGAGCAATGGTGCTTGTCAGTGGGGCTTAGCATAAACCCATCCAAGACCACAATTATTCCATTTACTAGGAAAAGGAAACTTACAGCTATGAAACCTCTCACTTTAAGTGGAAACATAATAAGCTGGAGGGCTGAAGTCAAATATCTGGGATTAACACTAGATAGCAAGCTTCTGTGGAACAAACATATTGAGGCTACTGCTAGCAAAGCAATAAAGGCCTTAATGGCGTGCAGAAATCTGACTGGTAAGACTTGGGGATGTAACCCAAAAATACTGCGATGGATGTACGTCATGGTTGTAAGACCGATAATATCATATGGGTCAATAGCCTGGCATGGCAAGGCAAGTCAGAGCAATACGAGGAAAACCCTCGATAGAATACAAAGACTAGCCTGTGTCTGTATCACTGGAGCCATGAGAACTTGCCCGACCAGGGCACTAGAGATCATCACAGATCTTACACCTCTCCATCTAGTGATAGACAGATTGGCCCATGAGGCCATTCTAAGACTATCTAGGGAAGGTTCAGAAATGGTGGGAATTCGGAATCAGAGGGCTTGGTCCTCTTTGTCCAAACACATCCCATCAGCAAACCTTCCCAGTGATGTAATGACAAAGAAAATTAGCATCGAGAGAACTTTCACCACGGTGCTAAGTAGCAGAGAAGATTGGGACAGGGGGCTCACAACCCAAGCTCTCAAAAAGAATACCATCAAATGGTACACTGATGGTTCTAAGACCACGACGGGGACAGGCGCTGGAGTGTTTGGGAATCGCACCAAATGCTCATTTGCGCTAGGCCGCTGCCCAAGCGTCTTTCAAGCAGAATTGCTTGCAATTGAGAGATGCGTGGAGGTGAACCTTGAAAGAAACTATCAGAAATGTGACATTGCAATACATTCTGATAGTCAAGCTGAAATTAAAGCACTCATACCATTGACTCTAAAATGGTATGGGAGTGCCGAAGGAAGCTCAATGAGCTAGGCAAGAACAACAGGGTCTACTTAGTCTGGGTTCCCGGCCACTCGGGAATCAAAGGCAACGAGGAGGCCAACGCACTTGCCAGGAAAGGAGCACAAACTCCATTTACTGGCCCAGAACCATTCTGTGGCACAGATAAAAGCACCTACAAGAAGGAGTTTCTGGAGAAGGAAAAAACCGTAAGAGAAACACTCTTGCGGGATACCCCTGGATTGGATCATTCCAAAAAGTTTCTAAAAAACTTTGATACTGCAAGATCCAAAAGGTATTTGGATCTCAGCAAGAACAAGCTACACCTACTCACTGGATTTCTTACAGGGCACTGTTGCCTCAAGAAGCATCTAATGAGATTAGGTCTAGCAGAGGATAACGAGTGCAGATTCTGCAGGGAAGAGGAGGAAACTCCGGATCACCTGGTGACGGAATGCCTCGCCATTGCTAGCCAACGCAAACAGTGCCTTGGACTAGCAGCCTGCAGTAGTGAGGAAGTATCCTCCTTGAAGCCAACCCAGATACTGGAGTTCATTAGAACTCTGGAACTGGAAGGCGAGTTGTAGACCGCGTATAGGCGAGTGCAACTCAGGTGGGGGGCACAATAGACCTTATGGTCGCAGTGCAATGTAACCCCCTCTTAAATCTAAATCTAAATCTAAATCAATATCACTCGCCGGTGGCACTCAATACACCTGTATACAATGGGTGTTGAGCTATAGCCAAAAAACATGATTTGCTCAAGACTATAGCGCGGAAACGGCTCTAAGGATTTTGATTAAACTGGCCTAAATTATTCTTCTGAGAGCCCTGTACCACCCATATATAGCGCCATCTCTGAGAAAAAGCACAAAAAAAGTTATGCTTGAATAAAATTCCATATTTTCCACATGTATTTTCAGATTCTGGCTAAACGTTTCATCTTGCGAAAAAATGTTACATGACCATTGTTGTTTGTCTTGACATGCTGAAAAAAAAGTGGTAGCATGATTTGACCCGAGGATTTTTCCTTCATTACCGCTATTATCGTCGCTTTGTAAGGAGAGTATTGTAACAGTGTACATTTGAGTGTTACATTTATCACGAAAATCTTTGAACGTTCACCATTATCCATGTATGCTTTGCTTGTATTTTATTTGCTATTATTCAGAAATCTAAGAACATCGTCGCGGAAATACGCATATTATAAACTTTACCACTCTTTTAACTCGAAAACTGTAGCTTTAGGAAAAATGTTCTTTATAAATGTTGCTACAAATAATCTGGTCAATTATTTATTTTAAGGTCCTTTTGTCTTCATAAAGCTGCATTATTCATAAATAGGTATAGAATTGATTATGTTTATTAAATATGCCTACATATAGCTTGTTTCACGAATGATGGCGTCTGCCCTGAGAACACGAGAAACATGAGGATTTTGAGACAAGATCTGGTATTTAAATTTTTTATATGTTTTAAGAAAATTCTTATAATTAGGGGAAAAAAGCATCGATTGATTAAATAAGCAATTATATAAAAGATTATTTATTAACAAAAATGCAAAAAAATTAAATACAAATCTTTTGCTCTAGTTATAGTTCTCTGAAATGTTACTTTGTGACGCCTATGAAATAAAGATAGCGTTGCCTTCTGACATACGAGCAGCGCCCTATCATGGTATTGAAGGAGATGAGATGAGATGAGAGAGCTTAAAGTAGTGATGTCGTAGCTTAGATCGACAAATGTAGTAGAAAGTGTCATGATCATGTGATGCGATGAGAAGTATAGCGTGATGAACGTAGTTTTTGAATGATTACTGGCAATAGCCATCATTCGTGAAACAAACTATAAGTAAATTTAATAAACAGAGTATTATCTCGAGAATGACTAGGATCGTACACAACCGCTATGGGGATTGAAGCGGGAACTAAGCTGTTGAAGTGCCAGGTCATAGAAATATGACATTTTCATCAATTCACTCTTATTATTTTTCATGCCAGGACTAGTCGTAAGAAGTTTCCCTTCATTATTTTGAAGTTGTTGCAAAGAGACTATAGTTGATACATAATCTCTTTGCGCCAACTTATAGCCTTCATGATTATTAATTATCTGCTGTTACTTTATACTTTTTAATGCTTGATCCAATGAAGTTTTGTACGTTAAAATTAATATTGAGTTCATAATTATAGATTTTTTTATATATGTAGTTCACAGAAGCGTATTGTATATTCTAATTTTTAAAACAGTAAAGCATGTTGAAGTGTTGTCGATAGCTATTTTCCGTCAAACGCAGCCATATCGACCGTATTTAAGTGACGGGAAATTTAAATCAAGGACGATTAATGATACCAACGTTCTTGATCAAAACAGAGTAGACTTTTATGTTAAAACAATTTTACAACATAATATTGTTTTGTTCCATATCCTTCGTGCAATACTCACTGACCAGTATTATATAATACGAGCTGTATGGATGTGACTCTTGAGGTCGTATGAAATTTTACTTCTAAGTAGATCTACACTATAAATTAGACAAGATTAATCAATCATACAAAAGGCTTTTGTACTTTGTTTATCTACACAGGTGAAAGTTGAATTTCATAAAATTGATTAAATTCATAGTTCTATTTTTATGTTTTTTTTTTTTTTGGAAAAGTTCCCACAAAAAACGTAGCTAAAAGTTGTATAAATCCATCAAAAATATATTTTTTTCAATATCTATTATTTTGAAAAACTTAGCCAAAATTCACTTTAGTATGTAGGTATATGATTAATTTTTGAAGAAAATGTGTGCATTATGAAACAAAATATGACTCTGAACAATAGCTTATTTTCTAATTATCAGAAAAACTGCTCAGCTAGTTTTGATAGAAACCTGATCTGAATATTGCTATCGTATGAAACCAGTTCTGAGTCGATATTATTTTTGTTTTTTGAGACAGTTAGGTCCAAAATTGGTTACAAATGCCCGTTTACAGTTACATACATAAATACACGTATGTATACATCTTCCTGAAAAACAGTTTCACCAAATGTAGGCATCTTAGAATGTGAAGTTTTGTGAAATTTGGAATTTTTCCTAACCGGGCCACATCACAATAACTTCCTTCTGATCGACATGTTACGGTCAGACTCATTAGTCCAAGAAATGCCTTCAATCACCGGCCATTAACATTAGATCCTATTAGGCTATATTAATAAAACTCTAACGGGAAATCGGCATATAATGTCATAGGAAATCGGAATAAGTCGAGGAGCTTGACTGAATCAAAATATGAGAAGGATTAGATATTTTTATTGTTTAGGAAGTTAAACAAAAATATATACAGAATATATAGAGTAAGTAAATAATAATATACGTATAAGAACGAATAAGAACTTATAGTAAAAATAACATCGGCGAGTGAACTCCAAGTAGAGCTTTGAAACTTTGAGCGTAGAGATGGTTGCTGCAAGCCTGTCAGAACTAGGCAAGGCGTTCCTTAGCCTTGGAGCAATAAATGAAAACGCTTCCTCTTAGGTTTTCGTGCGGTAATTTGAAATAATCAGTTGATGAGCACTGGATCGCTGCCGACGTTCATCGGTGACAGTGTAAATCGACAGGAGCTCTGCCAAATAGGAAGGCTGATGGATGTTGAGGACACGGTAGACAACAGGGCCAAGACAGTCATGGATAGTTGTCAATGGTCTGCCAACCAAGATCCCTTCGAGTATGTGTGACAGGTGCATCATATGAGGCAGCCCAAGGAAAAAACGTACACCTCTATTGATAAGGTGCTGCAATTTGGGGTCCAGCACAATCTCAGTAAGTTGGAGTACCAGAAGGCAGAATGTGTGGTAGAATTAGTGCATTGACCAAAAGTAGAATTAAATAGATGCTATATGAATTATTTCATAGAAATACAGATTACAATCGATGCTTTCGGTGTAAGAGTGAATATGCATACAAAATTCATGCAGTGAAAATGAATTAACTAACATTTTGAAAACATTTATAAAAAATGCAAATTCGTTTTTGACTAGTGAACGTTTTATGGAAAATATCGCTTAATAGAACCGGCAGAGAATATTACTAATAAAATATTGTATTGCGTGACGAATGAAGAGCTTTTTGATAGTTTCACAATCGACACATGCTGAAATGAAGTCGAAACAGGAAGGTTGCTGAGTAAAAAAATAAAAACTGTGCTGTATTCGAAGAAATTCAAATTGCGTCAATTCTCAAGAAAATCGGCTAGAGCCTAGAAGATATATATTTGAATACTAAATATTTTATAATCATAACTTGTTTCTTCCCATAATGACGTCATTGGACATGAAATACGAAACTGATATCACTGGCCGGTATTTCACGTTTTCCCAGTTAACGTCTTCGACCGTAACATATAAAAGGCTTCGACATTTACATAATTCGGAATAAAAGTAATGTTACTTTGATATATAACTTCCCCTGGATTGTATATGACAGACTTTTTTGCACTAATTTTATCTGAATTTGAGAGATCTTATCAAATAATAACACACCGACTAACGAGCTCAAGTCATTAGAATATACCAGGCTCCTAAACAAATTATCCACACCATAACCATTCACCATGAATGTATATAATATATTAATGACCGTGAGTTACGCGGGTGCTCCTAAATTCGCTCCAGCTTTGTGTTAAATTTGCATAGTATTTACGTAGATGGACCGTACCATACATACCTCACTCAGCTCTATTCAGTGCTATTTCAACAGGACACCACAACCCATTGCAGCGTAGCGAACGTACCTCGCTGATTGGATAAACGTGAAAACGTATTTTTCCCTACCTGATAAGGGATGTATGGAAGTTTGTTCATGCGATTACCACCAATTTGAGGCACTTGATTCATAATTGGAAGTCAGCAATATATATAATTCCTGCAATATACAGACTGTAGTGCTTGCTATGTGTTTCTCTTTAATAAAATGAGTAATCATAACGATGATCCTGGAAAATCTAATGAAATAATGATTAGCATGCTTAATGAATTTCAGAATTATATTAGACTTTTGTGTTATTTGATAGTGATTTAAGTATTTGCAGCTCTTGCGATCGTTTGTGCTTTTCAATTTTGATAGAAAAAAAGTATAAAATAGGTACTGATATATACGTTTCAAAATATTTTGTTCTCTTATTAGCTTAGTTGTCACTTACATTTTAGCGTGAGTTTATTAAACATTTTTTTATTATGAACATTTTGAAGAAGTAATCCTTACTTATGAAGTTTGTTTGGTATAGGCTAGTAACGTATCTCTGACTTGCAGTCATTACGCCAACTGATGACCAAAAGTTTAACTTGACATCTGAAGTGGATGTCATGAGCTACAAAGGATAACAACAGTTATAGAGCAAAGAAACACCAACGAACAGTGAACTCAGCCTAGATGACGTTGATTTTTATGTCAATGAACGGTCTTTCAGGCAGAGATCATGGCGCTACAAAGGTGTGTGAAGGAACTGTTAAGACGGAAGGTGAATAGCCAAATAATCTTTATTTATTCATACAGCCAAGCAGCACTAAAGGCGCTGAACTCATATCAAACAACATCTAAAACTTTTGTGGTGTCCATATTTAAATTTCGTGGGTTGTTTATTTTTATTTATATAGGAATCATAAAAGTCAACATATGATGTCTTATTATTTTTATATATCTATGTTATTACTGATAATACAATAAATTAAAATTTCATAGACAGCTGCGCCGGATCGGTTTTGAACGGCATTCTATGTTTAGGAATATTTCTGTCAGGCGTAGAGTATTTGCTTTGTTTTGACGTTTTTTTTTGGTTTCTTGAGATAAAAAGTTTTGAGAGGTGCGGTAAAAATAGGAGAGTGATTGTAGACTTTGAGAAGGTAAGGTGTATTTTTTTGTTGTTGTATGTAACTGATGAGTTTTTGTTTTGTTGTTGTTGGAAATTTATAAGAAGGTTAGAGCTACCTTAAAATTAAATGCACTTGTTTCGGTATCATTTATTTGATGAATTAACTTGGAATAATTACTTCATCACATAAAGTAATTTTATAGACGATGCGAGAGTATCGTGAGTCAGGCCAAGAGACCATTGTATGATAGAGATTTGTTGAATATTATTTATTTTGGTATATGTTACTGTTTACATGATGATGTCAATAACTATTCTTTATTTCAAAAATGAACACCTTTGTAACAGTATCTCATGGTAAATGGTATTGACCGTTGACATCAACATGCAAAAAGAATTTGTCCCAGGGACTTGAATACCAAATTGAGCAGACTGACAGCGAGCGGCGGGTCTGTCCCTCCGTGTTAGAAAGTGTAACCTTCGGTTTCGAATGTTGTTGACGTGTTTCGAAGTATATCTGAGATATGGTTGTCTTGGGTGGTGAGTGATTCTTTCTTAATTCGTTTGTTTTATACCATCATTTATTATTGTTAATCACATTACAAGTAAATTCATCAAGAGTTGTCAAGAGTTATTATGTAGTAGTGTCAGACCTTTGTGAATTTTCACGACAAAGAGAATGTGCAGTGTTATTAAAAATTTATTGTAAAATATTTGATAGTAAATGAGTTTTTTTCGCTCTTTTTCTTTCCCATGTTATGAAGATTTTAAGAGCGACCTTCCTGGTCTAAATTATAAATGTTATTTTCTTCCAAATTGCCTGTATTATTTTAAATTATTAAATGTTTTCCTATTTAATTCAAGTGAAAAATGATGCGTTGTTTAAATAAAAGGACTGGTAAGGGATTTTGTTGTTTCAATTACTGTCTACCCCCTTTCTCTACTAGAAGGTTAACTCCGTTGCATCCTACAAACGTATTTTCTTATATTATTAGAGTGCCTGACACTTCAGGTAAGTCCTAAAATCCACTAGACTAGATGATCACATGCCAAGAGACGAGTCGTAAAGCTAGATAGTGAATTAGAGGTAAACTGTAGCGCGGACCTGGGGTCTTTGGATACACTACACTTTTTAGGTCACTTTTCTTGCTAGTTCATATCTACGATAACCTAATCGAGTGTCATCTCACCCAAAAAAGATAAACTTTTTAGGGTTCAAGGTGAAAAAGGGACCATATTACTAAGTTTCCGCTGTCCATCCATCTGTACGTCTATCTGCGGACTCAATCTTATGATCCGTAATAGTTAGAGCGCTGACATTTACACAGAAAACTTATTTTTGTTGCCCCTACAACAACTACTAAGTTCGTCCACCTGTTCGTCATTCAGCATGGTGTATCTTTTATCTATTGCTAGATGCTCCAGGCATTTGAGACATAATTCTTTACAAAGCTGTTGTATTTTTATTGTTTTCTATATATCTTTACTGGAACTTTCATATTAATTACGTCCTGTAGTTGGTATCATAATTTGCATTTCATGAATCATTCTCACATTTTTGTTACCTTACCAATATCTATGAATTTATGAGTTTGATTCAATACTGTTCCAACTCTAATATGACCCAGTTAATTCGGTAACTAATTTGCAATCATGAGAGATTCAATTTCCTGAACTAATAAAACGATATATAATGTCGATAAAACTCCTACAAAGAAAACATATCACCGACAATTAATACGCAATCCATATTTCACAATATTCTGTTAAAATTGAACTTTTGCAATGTTCGACTTTTTAAATTATTCATTAACTTCCTCCTAAATTTTAAGCTACGGCAAGTATAAGGGGGATCTTAAGAGTGCCACGGTCAAGTATTATATAATCTTACTGTAAAACTCCAGTGATTTCAAGAAAAGTTAATCCATTGTTTTAAGTTTTATTTCTCTATTTTATTGGAAAAAGTTTCTGATGTAACTTATCTAGAAATTATGTGAGCTAGCAATCAGATTTACATTACTTCTATTTTTTTCATTTTGACGACAGTGACTTTCTAGTATCAAATTTGACCCCAAGTGTACAGTATATGAATTTTAAAATCTATTCAGCTCCTTGATTCAGTATTATAATGAAATCAGCTCGACTGCATCAAATTTAGGAAAACACTCAACTTACTTTAGAAGGCCATTGTCCAAGCTTTCAATCAACGTGATTGGTCGATTCCTATACGAATACTCTCTGCTCCTTTCATCTTCACGGTAATATAAATGTAGCCTTAGAGTCACTGAAGGCCAATTTTTGTAAGATGTCCTTAAGGACCCGCTAAAATGTGCTAATTGATTCAAGTATATTTTTTCAAGGCTACCCTGTAAATTGATAACAAAATAACAAAAAATGAAATAATAAAATTAGCCATCGTGTTATTATTGGTCGGATAAATAGAAAGCAAAAGACAGTTTCTCTAATAAATTTTATTGTTAGTTCATTTTTATTAACATCGGTTCATTTATTGGACATGATATGTACATTTATTTACAACATCTATGATATTCCATTAATACAAGCTTAATATTCTAAAGATATAATTTCAATAAAAACTATAACGTAATAGTGAGCCATTATTAAAATTACACAATTAAATAAAAGTTTAATCCACGTATATATTATATTATATTGTCTAATATCTAGTTTACAATTATATAATTCGGAAAACACATTAGGCCATCGCATTTATGTGATATTGGAAACATAAGTTCATGTCCCAAGAACTTCATTTATGTGTATAGCTAAAAAAACAATCACGATTCTAAATTAATGTACTTACAGTTATCGGGATAATTGTATAAAATGTACTCAATAACCAGCAAATTTCGTATGCATAAATCAGTGGAATCCCCTAAAAATAATATGTCAGAAAATCTGCCTTTCTGTGAACACAAACTCTGAAATTCCAATATACGACACCTGATACAAAATGTGTATTATTCGTCAAATACATCATAAACTAAACCTCTGTGCAAAATTTTAGCGTTCTAGATCCAAGAGTTTTGGGCTTGGCGTTGATGAGTCAGTGAGTGAGTAAGGCCCTTTCTTTATATATAATAGACAAGACGCAAACCACGGTTACAAAACTTCTATAAGTACCCGTTTCACCCGTAAGATTTAACCGAATTCAATTACATAAAATGTGTCTCCTGTCTGGACAGGGTGTTTTATTTAATTATTTAAAAATGATTTTTCCCCATTACTTTTAAACTGTTTGACTAATCTTTATCATGTTTGGCAGGAAGTGTAGACACTCCAAACCTTACAAATTATGGCCAATAAACGTTTCTGGCTAGTACCAGTGACAGGGGTAAGTGAAAAGTTAACCCTTCCTAAGTTCTACGCCACTGGTGGAATTGTCATTTTAGTACATTTATTCTATTCTCCAATACTTTGTGTGTAAATAACATACTCTACCTTCATAATGATAAAGCCAATATTTTTCGAGATATTTTAAGTTGAACATAGCGTGCACTGCTGCTCAATTTTAAGTGTATTTATCATAGTGGCGTTTTTGGGTCATATGTTTGCATTTATTACGCAAATCAAACACACAGTTGATTTTTTAGATTTATTAAGAAGATTAACATACAATTTTACTAATACGGAATTATCAAAAAATCTTTTTCACATTTTGGTTACAATAAATATTATAAACAAAATTTGAAAATACTTAACAAATGTTCAATGTGACCCCCATTTACCTCAATAAATTGATCTAGTCTTTCACTGAGCGGTCTTCTAACTCTAAGAAATATGTTTGGCTGTTTAAAAATAAAATTGTAGGAATAGATGCGGATTTTCAATATCACAAATGTGGTTATTTATCCAGTTGGGAACTAATCTACGTGTAAAAGTGGCCGTCAGAAATAAGAATGTTTTTAATAAAAATCATGATTTTCATTTTTCCTATTTAAGATCCACTGAGCAAAATTTAATCTTAAAGGATAATCTGTAGGTATGTAATAAATGTTGTACAGGTGTAAAGTGGTAAGGTCTAATTTTTCCTCTTTTCAGTAAGCTAAAAATTGAAAAATGGCTTGCTTACCTACTCCAGTTATTGCATCTATTCCGACAATCACATTTCCAACATGAATTTAAGGTCAATTTATGGGGCGGTATATTTGGAGATAGTTTTTCACCAAATAGTGAGGGCCGCTAATTTTATTGCTAATCAGCCAAACATATTTTTTAACACGTTGACTGCGTTAGGGGATTTTAGTGCCTCCGTGCATATGCTACACATGCCTCGCGGGACCCGCGGTTGTCCTGAATGAATGTGCGTAACATGCCCCCAGAGGCATGTTGTCAAAAGTATCATTTATTGCCATCTAACGAGTAGAAGTGAACACTTCACACGTATTCATTGTTGGAAATCATTGTCTACATAGTAACCTAGCTTAGATTTTAACAGCACATGCCTTCGGCGCCCCGTACAGCACAGGGACAAAATATAAATAGAGCATAGAATTTCAAGGAAAAAAGAGTCAAATGAACGTTTTTATTATTTTATTATTGCAAATGTTGACTTTATTACTAATTATGTGCTGCATTGAAGCAGCCCAAACAGTAACCGGGTTGACCTGGACAATGGTCACAGAAAGAAGTAACTCTGCGAACTTTTTTGTCAATTTCGCGACATTTCAGTCCCGACGTTTTTAAAATCTGACGACATCCCTTGCACGGTTTGCGTCGTTTTCTTCCTGGTCCCTCCGGTTTACAGAAAGTATGAATTCGTTTCTTGGGAAGAGCTGGCTTCTCAGGGGGTTGAACTAACGAGTAAGCTAGCTGTCTTCTGAATTCTGTGATACTCATTTTCGTTTCAGAACACATATTATATATTATCAGCGCATTAACGACAGATGTACCAAGAATAAGTTCCAACATCACCTTCCTAAAGAGAGAAAAAGAAAGTTAATTTTTTGAAAAAAATTGCTGTTGAATTTTTACCTATACCACTTCATACTCCTTCGTAGTACGGTATGGTATGATGACATTTGGTCAGAGTAATCCACCCCTTTTTTTGCATTATTATAGTCGATAACGCATTTTGGTTTCAGGATATCTTGGCCCTTCCTATTTTTCTTTCCTGTCGCAACTAACTTAATGTTGTGGGATGGAACGCTTGTGATCATCAAAACCTGTCTCTTATCCTTCCATTTGATGATTTTGACTTGTTTCCTTCTCTTCCCAAAGATTTCACCTTGCTTCATCTTCTCTTTCACATTGAGAGAAACAGGTATACCTTTCCTATTCGTTCTCAAGGTGCCACAATACGTCATCTTTTCTTTCAGCAATTTTGTCACCAGAGGGATACTTGAATAGAAGTTGTCGGCAAATAAAATTTTATCAGCCTTGGGTATACACTTCAGTAGCTTCAGAACTATAGATTGGGAATGCCCCAAACCTGCTTTTGTGTCTCCTTTCCCTGTGTATATCGATATATTGAATGTATATCCTTCTGGAGAGCATAATTTGTATAGTTTAATTCCATACTTATGTGTTTTGTTTGGAATATATTGCCGGAAAAGGAGTCTGCCTCTGAATGGCACCATTGATTCATCAATAACTAGGATATTACCAGGCAGTAGAATTTTTTGGAAATTTTGAATCAATTTCTTTACTATATCTTCTATCTTATACAGCCTATTGGTAGTATCGCAGTCTTCATTATTTTGGAAATGGAGTAGTTTCAGGAGTAAAAGATAGCGATCCCGACTTATATTGCTTGCTATGAATTTATTATAATATATTTCATCTTTGGACCAGTATAAATTTATATGAGGAACTTGGGTCAAGCCCATCGCTAATGTTACTCCCAAAAACGTTCTCATTTCATTTCTGTCCGTGGGGGTCCATAAATTCAACCTAGACTTTCTAGAGTGACGAGTGCCTAGTTGTTGATAAGCATAATTGTTGGTTTCAACAACAATCGTGTCCAAAATGTCATCTGTTATAAAACAGTTGAAGAAATCAATAGGTTTATTCAGTTGGGATATGGCAGTATCGGAAATTGTACACTTTTGAGCTACAAATTGTGTGACTTGCCCATCATCTTCTCCTACTATATCATGCCATGGCTCATTATCGTCTGATTCAGCTGGTTGTTCTTCGCTGCTGGGTGTCGAACCTCGTTCTAGGGGTGAACATACTGATTCCATATAATTTTCAATATCATAAGCTCCATCAGAAGATGCCGAAGAATCCGGAACATAATCTTTATCATACAAAGAGTCATCGCTGCTAAAAGGATCTTCAAAACTGCCCTCATATGATTGAGTTTCGTCCACCTCCATTTCGAAGTCAACTTCATTTTTATCTTTCCCCAACTTGATTTCACTATCATACCCTTTCAATTCATTTTCATCCTGTTCAAATTCATTTTCAACCTTTTCCAGGTCATTCTCATGCATTTCCACGTCATTCTCATCATAACCTATTTGTTCTTCAGGTTCACCATCATTCCTTTGAACTTCTATATCACCACCACGTTTTTCAAAATTTTTCACGTACCGTATGTTATTCAGTTTATTCTCCAATAGAACGTTTCTCTCACTATCTTCTTTTTCCTCTAAACTTTTTTGTTTGGCGAGTCCGACTATATACCTTGTTCTCTTAGACATTTTTCTGTCTGCCGTTAGCACTTGAACTAATAATTCAGCAAGTTTCGCTAGGTGAAGTATGGAAATGGCGCGAATTTAGTGCGTGCCTCCCGGTACGGAAGCACATGCCTCCTAGGACACGTGCCGCAAGATATTTAAAATACTTATGTTCTCTGCGGCACATATCTCTGGCGGCATGTTTCAGGCTAGTTATGTTATCTCAAAGTTCTCGCAGAGCCACATTCATAGCTATTTGTTTCAACGAAATCGGTGAAAAAACACCCTATTTATTGCTTCCGCATGTAGCAGTTTTTTATTCATTTTGATGGAGCGCCATTTAGTTATAACCGACACATGCCCCCAGAGGCATGTGCCGCAGTCAACGTGTTAAAGTTAGAAGATCGTTTAGTGAAAGAATAGATAAACTTATTGTGGAGCAAAAATATGAAAAAGACGTTTTGATAATTACATATTAGTAAAATTGTATATTAATCTTCTTAATAAACCTAAAAAATTAACTGTAAAGTTTCATTTGCATAATAAATGCCAACCTACGACCCAAAAACACCGCCATGATAAATACACTTAAAATTGTGCAGCAGTGCAGCGTTATGTTTAACTTCAAATATCTCGAAAAATAATGACTTTATCGTTACGAAGGTAGAGTATGTTATTTACACAGAAAGTATTGGAGAATAGAAAAATTGAGCTTAAATGACAATTCCGCCAGTGGCGTAGAATTTAGGAAGGGTTAACCTTTCACTTTCCCCTGTCCTAAGCCTCTGGTAGTAGCCAGAAACGTTTATTTACCAAAATTTAGTTTTTCACTTCCTGCCAAACATGATAAAGATTAGTCAAATAGTTCAAATGTAATGGGGAAAATCATTTTTAAATAATTACACCCTGTAACTCAGACAGGAGACACATTTTATCTATGTGAATTGGGTTAACTCTTATTATTTTGAACCAAAGATTCTCTAGGCTAATAATTTCCCATTATTAATGAAACACCCTGTATAGATATTAGACGTTGAACAAATACAAATTTATATTATTTCTTATCACAATCCGTTCCAAGCAGATAACAGCTTTATAAATCTTGTTTTTGAAACAACAATTCAATAACTTGAACGTTTTCTCGCTATACTGAAGAGAAATAGTTGTGTATAAGTAGGATAACTTTTTCTGACATCCAACCTAAATGGAATAGAGCCTCTATTCTGCTCCAAACCGAACTCTATGTAGTGAAAATTGCATTAAAATCTGTTCAGTAACTTCGGAGATTATCGCGAACAAACACACTGGGTTCTACTGTTTTGTTATAATATGTTTATTATATATATATATATATATATATATATATATATATATCTATACAGGGTGGGCCAATCAAAACAAAACAAGCCGATACATCATATATCGTTCCTTAAAAAAATCGCTCGGAACCGTCGATTTTTATTTTCCCGGGGAAATATTTCTCCCATATTACAAACCTTGTCACTCCGCTCCAACCCTTAAATTTTAAAAGGGAATAGTAGTCGAGTAATATCTTATTTTAAAGGCAGTCAAATTCTCTTCTCAACGCATCCTATTTTTGCACATTTGTTGTAGACGTTTTCGGAAAGATAAGGGGAGAATGATAAAAATAAAATAATTATTGCTCGTCAAAGAGTTATAAATTATCACACCCTAATCCCTGCAACTAAATTAAGTATAAATATTGTATGGCCTCCACTTATAAGGAAAAGGACTATTCAGAATTCACTAATTCTTTACCCAAACATTAAATTCCACAGCAAACAAATTATTAATATAATCATAACTATATAATTGCAAAAAGACTAGCGCGAAGATACATACAACTTGTTTCTCCAGACGATAAAATAAGACTTTAGATTACTTATTTTGAGTGATAAATGTAATAAAACAGTTCCTTGTTTTTACATTGGATCTGTTGAAAAGTGAATTTGATGTTGATTAAACTAAGGAATGACATGAAGTTCAATCCATTTTAAATTAATGGCTCACACCTGTGGGGGGTTCAATTGTCAGATTTCAAAACTATGCACAAAATACTTCTTTTTTGAAATAGAAATCAACGGATTTTAACTTTTTTCTGTCTAGCAAAGAAATATTTTTTTTATCCCATATTTTCTCAAAAACGGCTTGATCATATTGGCAAAACTAAAATCCTTTGAGAAGAGAATTTGATTACCTTTAAAATAAGCTATCACTTGACCCCTATTCCTATTTAAGGTGTTGGAGTTGGAGCTCACCCTCACGATGGAGTTGACAAGTGACAAGGCTCATGGTATGCGCAGAATATTTCCCCCGGAAAATAACAATCGACAGGTCGATGCGATTTTTTGTAAAAAACGAGCGGTATATGACATATCGGCCCTGTTTCGTTTTGATTGGCCCACCCTGTATACCCAGGAAAGATTGATTGAATTATTAATATTATTCGTGTACTACCTACTCGGAAATAATTTCATACAAGTTGCTAATTCGTTGTGGAATTACCATATATAGAAGGATATTGAAATCAATCGGAAATATTTTCACTTTCTCAGTAATCTCATATAAATAATAATGTGCTCACCCACCAAATAATGTAAAGGCATAGACTCAATTTTTGAGATGGGACCTTTCGTATCCTGACTTTAAATGTTTTTTAGCAAAAGGACAAAAAGCATTCTACAGACAATCCCATTCTTCTGTGGTTTTTTATGTTTCTCCGATCACCTATCGGTATAAAGTGAACATCGGTTCAAGGAAAGGAAGTTCTAATATATTTAAGTACCAAGACCCCCTGAAACTCCACACACTACAGAAAGATAAACGTAGTCTAGCCGTTTTGAAAAGACCTCGACGATAAGATTGGACGCCCTAACATTTTCGTATAAGGACAATGTAAAAAGAGGAGGAGGCTTTATATTGGTTGTATGACCTCTATGGGAATAACAAGGGATTCTTTATATTCCCAAAGCCCCATAAATGTGATGAGCCATTTCAATTCGATACATTTAGGAGGTTTCTTACAATTATTATTATTATTGAGCCGGCGTATGGAAGGCTGGTGAAATGGGACGTGATTTATATGGCATATAGATGACGAAATTTGTCTTTTTTTGTACTCTTGTACGAAAATGTCTGATGTGAAGTTGATGCCACTGATGTTTCGATTATGTAAAAGGTGTGAAGAATATGTATTTTGGACTCCTTTCAAAGATCACTTACAACAGCAAGTGACAAGATGTTTTTAAATTATTATAAATGTGAAATCGTCCCATGCATGGAATTAATTTTGTTATTGAGTTTGCATTTATTAATGCAGTGAATTTGATATGTTCCTCAAATAGTATTTCAAATCAGGTATTGCTTAGTCCCTGGAGTAATGTAACTTAGAGGTGATCTGAAAGGGAGCTTTGACAATTGTAATTAATATTTTATTTAGTTAAGTAACCAGTAAAATTGCGTTCAAGAATTTTCATTATTAATGGAATACTCAAAATTGTGAAAAAAATATTTTTAACAAAAAATACGACCGACTTAAATAGTTGGTGCACGAAAAAGGTCAAAATAAGATTAATTCTTTTGGTGGTGGTACTTTGAAGTTTGTGGTCTGTTCTACTTACTCACAACTGCATCGCTTCAAAATCACCAGCCCTAATAGAATTTACCATATTTTAAATTTTTCAGTGCACAAACTAATAATTTCGGTCCTATTCTGGATTAAAAATATTTATCAATAAAATTGCTAACCTACCAGCTTGTAGATTTTGTCTAAAAAATGTAGAAAAGCTAATCAGTTGATTCTAATAATTTCCAGTTCTAAGTCTTGACAGCATATTGACAATTTTTACAACAGTGCATTTATATATATATATATATATATATATATATATATATATATATATATATTGATTTTGTATTCTTGACTGGTTTTATAATAAATAAAAAGATGTTCTTGGGGATGCAGTCATATATTAAATAAAATGCTTTGATTGAAGCCCAGCTTTCTAGGATGTTTATTCTCTTCTTCAGGGCAAAAATCGTGAATTTAGAATAAATTAACCAAAAACAGGAAAGATGGATATGAAATCTTTCCTGTTTTTGGTTAATTTATTCTAAATTCACGATTTTTGCCCTGAAGAAGAGAATAAACATTCTCGAAAGCTCGGCTTCAATCAAAGAATTTTATTTAATATATGACTGCATCCCCAAGAACATCTTTTTATTTATATATATATATATATATATATATATATATATATATATATATATATATATATATATATATATTTAAAAAGAGGAAAAGTTCTGAAAACTTATTTGTGCTGTTATAAAAAACCAATACCGACAAAGAACTAATAAAAAGCCTGATTGGGCACAGTGTGTTTTAATTCAAATATAGAAACGAATAAGTTATGATGTTCATGGATAAAGAAGCCGATTGATGAGATATCTTTGTAATTAAGTAATTAACTTCTTCTGGCGATGGAATCAGTATTATAATTTCACATTGTATTATATTTAATTGTAAGTTACCCCTTCACAATTTGTTCATAATTGTTTATATTTAAAACTATAGGTACCTATACTAATTGATACTTTATATAATCAATAACAGCTATTATTGTTCGTTCTGAAAATTTTTCGCAAAAGCAGTCTTTTATGAGCAATATTTTCCTGTATTTTCTACAACAACTATAATAAAATATTACTCTAATTTAACATCTACATTTATTCGTATTATCCTTTCTCACTCTTTCTTTCGATATTTTCGTTCTGAATCTAGAAAATCTCTGAGGCAATATTATTTCTGGCGTAATGGAATTTGGATTTACCATTGAAATTAAAATGAATTTTCTTATTACTGTGACCTGATTTCATTCTTCAATGAAGTTAGTTCTTAATTCAAGATTATTCAAGAAATAGAGTTCTATTGTAATCGTCAAATTTGCATTTTCTTATTTCATAGACGTAAACTTCAAGATTCAAAACGCAAATAAGAAGGAACTTTCAGTGACCCTTTTTTTTCATTCTACACTTAAACTGCATGCGACATCATGAAAGTTAATTTTACGTGTTAGAAAAGTACCAACAGAACCTGCTAGCTATGGTATAAAAGTCGCATTGTTAGCTTCAGAAAATTCTGTAATCTTGTGAGTTACATAAAATCTTCAAGTCATGTATAGTCGGTTAGGGTCAGATTTATGAAATATATGAATTTAACTACAATTTTATTCTTCAATTCTATCGCAACCACGGTTGATAAAGGGGATCCGTTGATATCAATGCTGCTTATACTCCCCTAAATTGAAAGTTCCATGCGAGTGGGAATGACTAGGTTATACTATATAGCTATTCTTTCAATTTCATTCGTTGTTGTTGTTCAACTGTAATTATGCCTTTTCAAATTATTGGTCATCCATATCAAAACCGCCATTGAATTCAGCGATCAAAACTGTTCAAACATAATTTTGTAAAAATATCAATCAATCAAAATCAGGTGGTGCTATATAGATGAATATCCATCTAAATGTGACTTATAAGATCCTCCATATATTAGAGATCAGTATTTAATTAAATGAAATCTATAAGTGGACTTTGCGACTTTCTTATATATGTATCTAGAGGGCACATACTTTGTTTTGTTTGAAAGGTATACGTTCCCTTCATCCTTCAACCGTATGTAAGCAAACTTAACTGAGTTACATGTTTTGCATCTAGCTCACGATATAGTAGCTAAATTAGTTTTTGATGGATCTAATTTCCAAAAGAAGAGGAAACTGTTCATCTAAGTGACTCATGGAAAAGAAACATCTTCTATAGTTTTACTCCATGGGACAGAAGGTTCGTGTTTTGTTTTTAACTTGTTTTATTGGTAAATAATATATTTGGTACAGCATCCTCTTTTTTTATATAGGTAATAGTATCATACTTGTGTTTAATATGTGCAATTTCTGGTATCGGGTTGAAAATATAGTCTTCATTTTGAAATACTGGCGGAAGTTCTGAATGTATTCTCATTGGGGTTTGAAATTACGGGATTATTTAGATGAAACCTAATAGGATTGCATCAAAATAACATGGTATAAGTTATTTTCTGGTGGACATAAGAAATGGTTTCCGGGATTTTGGCACCTGATACTTGGAATTTAAGAATCAAATTATCCCGTACAGAAAGTTAAAAAATCTGAGCTATCTGAAAATTCAGAGAATGGTCATAAAAGTTTACCGTAAATTAGTCAGTCAAATTATTCTTTAAAGTTTTTCAAGACTATTGCAAAATTTTAGCTCAGTCTACGAAATTTCAATTCCATGGGTTAGTTGAAAAATATCTATTGTCTTCTTAGATTGGGGTGCCAGCACCCCAGAACCTCAAAATGGTGTGATAAGTTTCTGATGGCATATCCCATTTTTTTTAATCTCTATAGCAAACATTTTTTTTGGGATCAAAATATTCATATAACTTTAATTTGTCATTCTGGTGATAATATTGGGGGTAGCTACTCAACCCTTGAGCATAATAAAATTCAACTATAAATAATTTACCACTTCAATTCTCACCTAACAAATTCTATCTTCTATTTTGTTTGCTACTTAAAATTTAGTCCACGCACCCTTATCACAACACCAAACTAGTCACCAACAATAATAAAATAAAATCACAAACTATGATGAAACAATGACTTTCTTCTCATTAGGATGGTCACCTTAGTAGTAAACCCATAAATGTCGATAATATTGGAATGGCAATGTGCAGCTGGGTTTGCTTGACATTTTCCTGCGAACTTCTACTGTAGTTCTCCAGCTCCAGGGAAGCTGGAGCCACACTGGGGAACAAGCCGAACAAAGTGGGCTCACCTTCTGTTTTTTGAGCTGAAAATTATTGTATAGGTTGAAGAAATTTTCAGCCTTATTAATTGATCATATGAACGGATACTAGTATTGTTTATAAATGAGTAAATATTGTGAATAATAAAAATAACAGTTCAAAAGATTGTTTAATGAATTAGTAGACAGAGCGCCATCAACATGGACTAGTTTGTCATTTCAAAAGTCACGAAAAAGGACTAAAAATTTCTTATAACATGCTGACTAATAAATGTTCTGACAGCAGTCTCTGTTCTGAATAAACCACCCATAGCCTAGAAACAGGTTGAGAAAAAATCTCTTTAATCAAAACACTTGCAATTTGAGACGTTAATAATAATCATTTTTTATAAAAGTATTACAATAATGTTTCCTCCCCTCCACATTATTGACAGAACGACTAAATTGTTGGTAGATAAATTCAACACAATAACTAATGAATGGTTCACAATGTTATAACTGACTACTTAGGTATAGGAACATGGTATACCTAATGAATGGGGAAATAATTGTCTTTCAGAAAACAGTTGATATAACTATTTAACTGAGTTGCAAATAAAAATTTAAATGATTTTTTTGTTTGATTTGTTTTTACCAATGTTTTATACAGGATGCTCCACGACATGACAGCCATAGCTTGTTGCTGGGGTGATTTCAAATCAAAACTGTCAAATGGACATATACCCGGAACCCTAGTCTAACTGAGCTAGGAGCAATTTTGGTTAAGTAGTAGTAGGAATTCCCTACTAATTTAAAGACCATTTAAAAAATCCGCTTTATTGAATTAGTTGCTCAAAATATCCACCCAGTTTCTGAATACATAGTCTAGCTATTCTTAGAATTGAATTGGTAGCTCTGCCGGCAGTCTCAGGATCAGCACGAATAGTTTATGTGGCATCCATGATTCTAGCTACTAGGTCTTCTCTGTTTTCAATATTTTCTGCATAAACTAAACTTTTCAGTCTTGCCGATAAAAAGTAATCTTGTGACCTTGCTGACCAAGGAATTGCAAAACCACATCCAATCCACCGGTTTGTAAAAAATTTGATTAAGAAAATTTGTTACTTGTCGACCAAAGTGTGGATTGAATTCACATTCGTTGTCTTACATCAAGAGGAACATCATCCTGTAATATTGGAAGATCATTTTCAATGAAATGTAAATAACGAATGGCTGTGAAACGATCTTCCATTATAAATGGACCAATGAGGCGGTCATCAATAAAGCCACATCCCACATCAAACATTCACCGAAAATATATTTTGAAGATGGGGTTCCCGAGTTTGTCGTGGATTTTCAAGTGCCCAACAATGTAAATTCGTGGTGTTATAGAGGCCATTTCGGGTGAAAGAAGCTACATCACTAAACAAAAAACAAATCCTGTGATTTCTCAATATCCAGCGACTAAATTCAAGTCTTGAATTCTAGGCAGATTTTAGAGCTTGTACAGGTAAGATGTAGTATGGGTACAAACTGAAATTGTGTAAAGTTCTCCATAGTCCCATCCGGCCTACGTTAACTATGGACACTAATAGAAGGTTGAGAATCAATCGTATTAAGTATTGCTTCTTCTTGAGCAAATTTCTGTTAAACTATCTGTAGGAAACTTGCCTGTTTCTCTTAAACATTTATGGACATTGCTAAAAACAGTTCTTCAAGGCACCCTACGAGTGGGAAATCGTCGACGATATTCATCAACTACCGCTCGTCCATTTCCGTTGTTTATGGATTGTGATAAACAAAATTAATGTCGACGTATCCTTCTTCCGAAAAAGTAAACATACGTTTACTGTCTTAATAAATAATAAAGGATGATTCCCCTCCACCTGGTCTATTGATTATTAACAAAATCAGCAGCCGCACCGAATACTTGCATTAGTGGACTTATTTAAAATTTCAAATGCATTTTGCTCAATTAGGACAGCGTTCCGGGTATATGTTCATTAGACATTTACGACTTGAAATCACCCCAGCAATACACTCCAAAACTATGGCAGTCATACTGCGGATCACCCTGTATTTAATTGAACGTTTTGTTCCACATATGCTTACCATGTTTTATTCATTTTTAAAACAATGATTTAAAACATTTGTGTCCTTCAAAAAAAAACTATTGCACCTGCAGTATTTATTAACTTTAGCAATACAATCTATTGAAAAATATGGGCTCTGTAAAAATTTTTATGATAAATGAATAATTACTGAGCACCAGTATTACAAGGCATTGATTTGATGGAATTTTTTTTCTGTGACGGGAAAAAAGTTTGACATTTTATCTCTGTTGACAGGTAGCAGAGTGTCACTTTTTTACCACGGGAAAAAGTGAGTACTTTTTTCTCGGGGAGATATATATATATATATATACATACGATAAGACGAAAAAGAAACACAAAGTCTTCTCCACAGTTTATTCTAAAAGGTTAATTATTGATGAGACATGTTTCGAGATTGTACAATCTCATTTTCAATCAAAAGGTTCAAAGTTAAGTGAAAAAATGAAAATATTTAAGAAAAAGGAAAAACTAGAAAAACGATCCCAAACCAATGCAAAAATTAATATTTATACTTGAAAAAGAAATAAATTATCCCATTATAAAAATAAAAATAAAAATAAAATAAAGTCACATTCTAAAACAAAAAAAAAACGAAATTCCACGTCAGGTGATGGTGGTCCTCTTTTACCATCAGCTGACCAAAGATGTAGTCATCGGGCACGGGCACTCAGACTTCAGATAATCTGACGTGGAATTTCTTTTTTTTTTGTTTTAGAATGTGACTTTATTTTATTTTTATTTTTATAAAGGGATAATTTATTTCTTTTCCAAGTAAAATTGACAGATATTTGATTACTTTAAAGGTTTCCTTGTCAACGCAGGTCTAATTGTCGCCTACCATTTGACTTCAAATCACTTCGATAATGTTCTGACTTTAATATATTGTAATTTTTTTTAAAATAATAAATCAAAGTTTTTGCAGTCACATAAAAAATAGTGTATTATACACGTAAAAGATATAAGATTTTAGCTCTCGGAGCTAAAATCTAATACTTTTTTCCCGTATATAATAAATAACTATTTATTAACCACATTATAACTTTACAGTAACTTATTCTGACTAGAGCCAGAAAGGCTTATACAGCATTTCATAGGGGTTCTTAGCCAAATTTTTGTGACTTTGGAAATGACAAATTAATCTCTTTTCCTGCTCTCCATCTATAGAAAGGACTGAAGCTAAGCTCTAGCTTTATTTATTTATTTACTTGACAGTGTTTCTCACCTTGCATTGGTGAAATGCTGCTTCTAATACTCCTGGTTATTTCTGCAACAAAGAAATATATTTTAGGTAATTTAGAAAGGATTATGTGTAGCTATTATTTTCTTTAGTTGCATAGGTATTTCTAAATAAATTAAATAATATTGACAAAAATATCGTTCCATATATTGCAACATCATTTAAAAAAATATTGATGAAGAACGAGAATAAACGCCATTTAGTAACTTCGATATCTTTGACACAACACCACATAGGTGCGTTATCGACGGTAGACAGTATCGCATTTTGATAGGTTTTTAGATTAAAGTACATTTGGTTCTGATAAAAATTGCATTCTTCGTAATTTCAAATGTACTGTTGCCTTTAGAGCTCTATGCTATTATATATTATTGACAAGAATACAAAATAAAATCTTCTGAAAGTGTATTTGGAGAGTTTGGAGGCAGGTCATGCCAACAGGTATATATAGGTACGATATTTTTTCCGATATTCTGGCTAAACGGTTCTTCCTACTTCAAACTTGAATATGGACATAGGTCTTTACGATGGTACGATGGAAAAATATATGTTCGCATGTCTTGATCAGGATATTTCTGTATTTGATGGAATTTCACAGCTATAGGAAAGTCGAGTGAGGGAATACCCCAGATGTTTTTCCCTGCATATCATGGGATTTTTGGATTCATTCATTCTATGCGGATTTAATGTAGTATACCTACCTTAGACCTGAGTTCAACTGATTTCAGGAAATGGTTAATCCAAACTGAGCTGATTTTAGCTCTTTTACGTTAATATAGTATGATATTCGACAAGGTAAGTGGTGTCCATCAGAAGTTAGCTTCCAAAAGTAAGGACAGATTTGAAATTCATTTTGTTTCCATATTTACTGGTGAAAGAGTGGTTAAAAATAATAATTCATAAGTGCTTATGATTCCAAAACTAGTTTTGCGATATAAAATAATATATAAGTTATTTAGAATTTTAGATAGAATTCGAACATTTTCTGATCTATGTAAATAAAGCTAAAGCTATTCAGATGTTCAACTCTAATCTTCTAACTTTTATATATTTTTTTGTAATATGTAAAACAAAGAATTTACTGGGGCAGCGACGAAGTGTAAAAATCATAGTTAACCCATTTTTTGACCGACTAACACCGAACGGAAGAGGTATACAATTCGACTGTCTGCTTTTTTTTGTTCACGCGTTGTATATAGTAAACGTACTCTGATTTTGATGATTTTTGATTCATTTAAATAAAGAGAATTGAGAAATGGTCCCATATACGTGAAAACTTAAATCCGATATTTCCTTCCCTCCGAAAATGGAATTGAATGGAATGTGCAAATTTTCTTGAAAATGGAAAATGTGAGATGACAGAATTAAAGATAGGAAAATATCCGGAAACATTTTTTCAAAAGAGTTATGGTTTTCGAGCTACATTCATTTTAATATCTCACATATGGGTATTTTGCTATGTGGAAGAGGCGATTTCTTTCGAAAACTGAAAATCTCTTGATACCAAATGACAGACAATAATATTTGTAGCAACATTTATACTGAAAATTCTTTTCATAGAGTTACGATTTTCGAGTTAATCGGTGGTAAAATGGTTAAATCTTTGGTATTAGTGAACGTTCGACGATTTTCGTGACTAATGTTACACTCAAAATTGTGAAATAAATATTTTTACAAAAAAATGGACCGACGTTATCAGTTGGTGCACTGAAAATTACAAAATAATATTAATCCTATTGGTATTGTTACTTGTGTAGTTGGTGCCAAAAGTTTTCAATCCAACTGCAACTTCACAAGTTCAAAAGTACCAGCACCAATAGAATTAATATTATTTTGTACTTTTCAGTGCACCAACTGTCGGTACAATTTTTTGTAAAAAAATATTTATCAAATGTTAAGCCGAATATGGGACCATCTTTAAGCACGTCTCTTTCCAGTGAAAGAGGAATCATTAAAGTTTGCGCAGGTTTACTATGCAAAACACCCAAAATACATAAAAAAGCAAACGTACAATCTAATCCATTTCTGAAATCAGTCAAGATCAAACTTAAATTGGGAAATTGATCAATATAAAAGTATGTTTTGACCTTCTTCACTATTTTCCATCTCCAATACCAATATTAACTCAGACAGAAAAGTTTTCTCATAATTTACAATGCGATTGCCATTTTCAGGGTTTCAAAAAGTTTAGTTAGTTTTATGATATTTGACGTGGTCATAGATGTCGCTGCCTTAATTATATGTGTTTGGTTTCAAACTGAACATTTTCAGCTTGTATGAATTCTCTCGTTAAAAGCAGAGAGAAACTGTTAGAGAAGTTACCAATTAACTAGTTTATCAAATGAAAATGGCAAAACAAGTCTTAATTAAGCCGTTCTCCATGTATGCTGATGTACGTATATATATATATATATATATATATATATATATATATATATATATATATATATATATATATATATATAATATGACGTTCTTGAATGAATATTGCATGAATGCATGCGTGAAATTTAGCTAATAGAATAACTGAAATATCATACTTCAATAATTCTTATTTACGTTCTGAAGTACATACTACATGGTAAGGAAACGTGTTAAATTTAAATTCGATACTAACAGCTTTCAAGCGAAACTCCCTCAAAACCAAACTTCCAAACGCAATAAAACTCTTCTCCATACTCCTCTTAAAGAGGCATTACCTTGCTTCGATATTATAAACTAATGAATTTATTCCGAGACACGGGTATTTTCTGAACAATTTCAAGACTATGTTGCATGGAGAATATTGAAAATCTATTTCAGCATTTCAGAAGGTTTCAACCTCAGTTGCTTATTTGCTGGAGATACTCCTATTTGAATTTTACATTCTTTTTGCCCAGATCAACCCATCACAGTATTTATTTATTCTGTGTATAATGAAATATAAAAGACTAGTTAAGCGCTATTTCAATTGTATTAAGGAATCGTTTGATAATATCACACCTTCAGTGCTGATGAGTCTTGTCATTTGTAAGGCCTTGTATGATGAAGGAGAAAAATATCACTTTATCATAAATAATGATTTATTAGAATAGGTGGTATTTCTATAGAAGGTGACGAAGTAAATTTTATATACAAAATCAGCCAAACTCTATCTTAAGTCTAAGTTGAACATTTAATTATGAATATAATAAACAGTATAGTTATTTCCTAAATAGTACAATTGTTATTTTATTCATTAGTATCGCTTCTTAAAAACAACAACATTATTTGAAATGTCATTCCAGTCGTCCTCTTAATTGAACGCGAGTATTTACTTCTATCTTGAAGGACCATCGATAATTTATTTCTTCAATTTCATACAAAATAAACTTAACAATGTACCCAAAGCCATATTTTTAAAATGTGCTTGAAACTTTCATATTAATGCTTAATTTCAAGCGGACGGGCTCGCGCTTAGAGGGTTGTGGACAAGACTATGCAGTAGTAATGTTCCCCTCCGACAGCATCCTTTTTAGACTAACTTCAAAAAAGGGGAAGGTATACAATTTGACTGTTTGCATCCTTTTTTTAATGAATTTTCTTGCCTTACCCTCAAAAATTTCCCCAAAAAGGGTGAAGGGGGCATTTTTTCAGAAAATTGAAAATATGCGTCGAATTAAAGAACAGATTATATGTAGCAACATTTGAATTTGAGATTTTGCTAGAACATGTACGGTTTCCGAGTATCAGTAGTAGTATATGCGTATTTTCGCGAAATTTTAAAATCTCTGTATAAGTAGGTACGCAATAAATTTTATCTTTGGGGAAATTATATGGTTTTGATGACTGATATTACACTCAAAAGTGTGAAATAAATATTTTTTGCTACTTCTGAAGTTGGTGCCAAAAGCTTTCAATCTAATTACAATTGCACAACTTCAAAATTACCGGTACCAATAGAATTAATATTATTTTGTATTTTTCAGTGCGACAACTAATAAATTCGGTCCTTTTTTTGAAAAAAACTACATCGTTATCGTTATTCAAAATATCTGGAAGCGCAAACCTATATATAGGTGTGTGTAGATAAAATGTTTGGCTACGACACACGTCGTCTCGAAACATGACGACATGAATGGATGAAAAAGAGGCCACATAGCTACCGGATAGCGGTAGGAATGTGAAATATATTTTTTACTGTAGGTTTGAAAGTGGCCTATACATACATCTTTTTTTATTCTTCACAATCTCATTATTACTTTATATATCCATGGTGGCCCACAACTATAGCCCCGGTCTATAGCTTCCAATCTGATAAATGTTAGAGCGACTTCAAAAAAGGAGGAGGTATATAATACAACTGTTTGCGCATTTTGCATTTTAAACGTGTTCCGATTTTGATGATTTTTGATGTATTTGAGAGGAGAGAGTAGGGAAAATGTCCCATATTTAGGTAACCTCTAACCGAAAATCTCTTTCTCGGCAATCGAAAATCTGAAACGGCAGAATTAAAGATGAGACTATATCTGGAAACGTTTAAATCGAAGGAGGTACGGCTTTCGAGTTACAGGGGGTGGAAGGAAAATGGAAAATATGAGATGGCAAAATTAAAAGAAGAGAGTATATGTAGCAACATTTAAATTGGATTTTTTTCAAAAGAAGCTACGGTTTTCGATATACAGCACTATCGGAATAAGATGTAAGTTGGAGATAGAAGGGACAATCATAAGGCAAGTAATGGCATCAAGATACTTAGGAGTAGATGTTACAAGCCACCGCGATATTTACCAAGAAATAAAAAACTATGTAAGGAAAGCAGCAGCCACAACAGGCGCAGTAAGAGGTATATTGTGGAGAAATAAACATCTAGGAATAGAAACGAAAAAAATAAGAATCTATAAAACATGCATAAGACCAATACTTACGTATGCCATAGAAACCAGAGCCGACACAAAGAAAACGAAACAAGCGCTAAGAACAGCTGAAATGAAAACATTAAGATCCATAGTAGGAAAGACTAGATGAGAACATGTAAGAAACGAAGATATCCGGCAACAATGTAACATTCAAGACATAGTAAGATGGGGAAGAGAAAGAAGAAGAAATTGGAACCAGAACGTGACGAGAATGGAGGAGCACAGACTAGCAAAGATCAGAAGAGATGGTAAGCCCGAGGGGAAGAGAACACAAGGAAGACCACAAAAAGATGGCAAGATAGCTGATCATCAGAATCGCAAATAAGATTGAATATTACTCAGTAAACACAGGTCATTTGACCTAACGTAGGAAGAAGAAGAAGAAGAAGAATCACTAGCAAAGTCTGAAATATGTGTATTTCCGCCGCGATGTTTTGAGATCTCTGAATAATATCAAATACAAGCAAAGAATATTCATGGGTAATAGGACAAGAACCTACAATCTTCTTTGGTATTAGTGAACGTTCAATAATTTTCATGACTAATGTTACATTCAAAAGTGTGAAATAAATATTTTTTAAATTCGTTCCAGTTTTTGTTAAGAAATATTTATTTCAGATATTTTCTTTAGGGGATTATTTATGAATACGATTTCTACATTTTAGAATTATTCTCATTTATATAGAGTGTTTCAAAGAATTGCTAGGTATCAAAGTTATTTTTTTTAGAATAGGAGACCATATGTTTTATTGAATATATAAATTCTCCGTAGGATTTACAGTTTTTGAAATAATTGAGAATTTTTAAAATTGTAAAATTTTTGTAACAGCTGTTATTACTCTTGAGCTAATGAGAAATGTATCTTTCTTGTTTTATAGGTTTGATTCAGCTACCTTGGTTCTATTAAATGTTTATAATATATTGTCCCAAAAATATACAGGCTGTTTCTTTGGATGAGCTCTAATATCCTTCATTTCAAAGTGCTATAACATTATTATTTCAAATAGAATACCCTTTTTATGTAACTGCATATCTGTAGTTCCTTCAATTCTATTCTACTCAATTTGATACTTATCTTTTACAGTTTCGAAGACATTTGAAGGATCATTGAAAGTTGGGGAAAATTTTAAGTCTCTATTTTCTGATTCTCAAAAAATATTTTAAATGATCTATGTGAAGACCATCTTCTTCAATACATAATTTAATTATTTCACTGCAGGATTATTTAACTTCTTCTAACATTTCCGGAGCAAATACTTTTTAACATAGACTAAGTTTCATCACATAAAAACCTCCCTATATATATTGTTTTTAATAAAATATTATACTCCAGCAAAACTTCAAGACTGAGAGTGATAGAAAGAATGAATGGTATTATATTTTTTGCAGATAAAGGAGCACATGAGACAAGGGGTCTGGGTGCCACGCTAATTTAAAGTAAGCTTATGTCAATACATTTGACGGTAACATTCCTTAGCGGCCAGAATAGAAATACGGGCAGGTCAGGTATTTCAACGTTCGTTCTGTAACTTTTATTTGCCACAAACCTCTTTTGCAGTGTGAACCATTTAGCACCATGCAATTTATTTACATTTTTTTCACTGGATATTGTTTTTTCACATTTTGGTTAATTTCTAATGGGTCAACGCAAACTCGTATATTATTTCTTTGTTTGACTATTTCCATTGGTGATATAGCGGTTATTTGCTGAATTAATTAAATTTATCATGTTCTCTAGTTCAGCCTTTAGTTCATCTGGGATGACATATGGAATGCGTCGTGACGGAAAGCTTGTCAATTCTGGATGTTAGTTACTCTTGATCTATGTCATATTCATAGTTTTTCAAACAGCAAATTCCATTTCATCTTGAACTGCTTGTAGAGCATCAATTCTTTCTATAGTTAATACACTACGTATATTTAGTTCATTTGGATATGGTTCAAAATTTAAAAAGGTTCGATTTATTTTCACTGTATTTACAACCGACCGTTATTTATTGATGGCCCCCTACTAAGGGCCCACCCAACTGCCGGACTGAACCGTACTCTAGGTCTCCACCGTATTCACCATACCGGACTGACAACCCCGGACTGAATGACTCCACAGCCAATCGTCTCCAATATATAGGCAAGCTCCTCCTTCTCGGAGCTTCAACAGAAATCATTCAACGCCATGCAAATAAGCGCGAGCTCACTAGATGCTTTTGGATATTATCTTGACCCTGGCATGCATCGCTGACCAATAGCAGCATGCCCCACACTCATACCATCCGGCTCCCGCCAACGTCCGTATTCGCCAAGGTGCTCCGCCCTCTGACGAATCGCACACGCCTCGATAATGGTGTCGATGATACATCCCAAATTCGTTACATTATTTACATTTCAATTGATTCACTTACAAATATTTCAGACAGTTGATAATAATATATCAGTAACTATGGTTCAATTCTAGAATCAAGGTACTTCACACTAGATATAGTAAACCTTATCAAAGTGACCTTTATATATTTGAGAAGAATTCAATTATCCAACAAAATACAGGATGTTTCATTTAAAAGATAATTTTGATACCTAGTGATTCTCTGGGACACCCTGTATAAATATGAATGAAATAGTGTCCATCATAATCAATAAGCCATCCCCTACAGAAAAAATCTCAAAACATTATCAGATCAGCAGCTATACACCGAGATACTAGTCCTGGGCCACCCTGTAAAAATAGGTATGTTATATACATTTAAAGGTCGTCTACTTTCAGTTAGTACATAATGTTATCCATCTTAGAACTTTGTGAAGCCAGCTACATATTTAGCGAAATTTGGCAAGTGCCAATTGCAAGTCATAGTATTCATTTACAGTATAGTATATGTGGAAACAATATACTATTCAGTAGGCTCCTGGGGATCTTTGACCGAAATGTAGCTGCGCGTCGAATTCCGAGTAGGTCGAAACACTTGGGCATCGAAATCCGAGGACCAGATATTTTTACTACTTTAATAAATAGATTGTAGAAGTATAAGTTTTATTATGGTAACGTGAAAACTCCCCTGAATAATAAAGTACACCCACACACCCGAGAACTCCAGAACATCGAAAATAACACACAAAAACTCTAGAACATCGAACACACGAGAACTTTAGAAACATCGAGAATATGGAGTTGGGTATAAATACCAGCGTCGATCAGAGAATAGATAGTTAGTCAGTTGAGTGTGAGTCTACATTAGTGCAGAGAACACTGAATATAAATAAGCACTAAGTAATGCTGTGAATATAAATGTGTATATAGTTGTGTAATTATTAGTGTAATAAATAAATGAAAAGTAAATCGAACCCAGTTCAATTATAATACAGGTTACATAATTGTTATTTAAGGTAGGTAAGGTAAGGAAGACCCATGGTCGGCCCTCTAAATAGGGTTGAAAATCGGGTTTTCTAATAGTGTAGAGATAGAAGTACAGATAATTTAAAAAAGGCATTCTTAACATACTATAGATTTCAAAGTATGTAGATACTCGATTAAAATAAATATTAAAGGAACAATTTTTTAAATGCCATCACCCGCATAAAAATTACGGATTGGATATTTTGAACAAGCCACACTTATACATTTTTTTGTAAATATGTAATAACCTGTCCAATTTAACTGGGTATCTCAAGTTACGTATTAAATTAGTTACCTAGTCCTAGTTTTGTAATGATTTAGTTTTATCAACGGTAGGCTAAAGTAAAATTATCTATAGATATATGTGCTCTAATGCACAATTTTGTGCTGCGTTCGGGTATTTATAGATATTATTAATTATTTTAGCTTGTTACTTATTGGCCTACGTAACGAGAAGTAACATTTTGGTGTGGACATCGCTATGTTGTGTATAGTAATATAACGCATTTTGGTTAAGCGAGCTTCGTGTAATTTCGAAATGTATCCCTGTCGACTAAAATTTATTTATTTCTGCATGTTGCCATTGAATGTGTTGAAATGGGGATATGGTTGGTATGCTATTGTAATGAATCACAAAGCGATTTTAATTCACAATCTAAATTGCAAAAAAGATAAAAGTTTAGCTTGCAGCTGTTCATAATTGTATTGTTTAGACAGAATATTACTTTGAAGCTTTCTTGATGGAATTCATGTTCAATTCTATAAATGTGGAGTCCATTTAGTAGCGATCTTATTTAAAGTTAGATATACTACCACTTTTATCGTATTATTGTGATGTTGAGGTGTGTAAACATATTAAAAAGTAATAAAATTAAGATAATTGAGTTGTTGTTTTCTTTTATGTAACAGAAAAGTGATAAGCATTCTAAACATGTAGGTAGGTTCAAGAACAGTTTCTTACCTTTTGGTAACCGACTATTTTGACTACGGATAATGTAAATTTTCCTGTAAGGAAATGTTGATAGTTTTTCCATAACAAAATACTGTGTATAGGGAGTCTGGGGGAGACTTACCCAGATGGAAGAGTTGAACTATATGTCAAAATGTAATTTAAAATTCGTGCTGATGACGGCCAGTCTTAGGTATGACAGGATTTTTCACGATATTTGGTTGATTTAGCTTTGTGGATCTAAAAGGGTTTTTTTTCATAGGCGTCACAAAGTCAATTTGACATTTCAGATAATTCAGATGCATAAATTTTTATACTATAACTCAAGCAATAAATTTATATTTTGTGTTTCTGCTTTGTTGTTGGTGATAAACCTTTCATATTATTTGCTTATTTAATCAATCGATATTCTTTTCTCCCTAATTATATGAACTTCCATGAACCGTAAAAAAGAAATTGAAATACCTACCATATTTTATCCTGAAATCGTTAGGATACATCCATTTTTCATATTTTCACGGCAGAGGCCAACATTCGTGAAACAAACTATTTGTATTGTATGTTACTAATATTGTGTTTCCTGGTGATTGTAGTTTGACGTGTAAATATTGTTTTTTTACCTATAATTAACGTTTTTTTCTGCGAGAAAAGTTAATTCTTAAAGAAATACGTGCGGGAATGTTTCTTGTCTTTTCCTCTATTGTAAACCCAAACTTATTGTTTCATTTTTATTTTAACCTATATATTGTAACGAACTTGGGATATAGTGTCGACGACGTAACCAAGGTAGGCGAGTGTGATTTGTCAAAGGGCGATTACGGACGTTAGTGGGGCCCGGGTGGTATGAATGTAAAACATACTGCTATTGATCACCGATACATACCAAGATCAAGATCATATCCCGAAACATCTAGTAAGTTCGCGCTATCGGTGGAATACTCGTGCGTTGGAAGATGTTGGTGGAAGATTCGAGATGGAGGAGCTTGCCTATAAATTGCAGAGGATTTGTAGCGGAGGGCAGTCAGTCAGATAATAATAATAATGACTTTATTGCGAATAAAAAAAATACAGGATGAATTAGAAATCTATTCTAAATATAGAAGTTCATGTCTGGCGCATTGGATATTCAACCGAACCAAACTGAACTAAAAACTTAAGTGATAATTTCTTAACCATACTAAACTAAACTAAAAAAAAATTATTGTACTTGATGAAAAGTAAAAAAAAGTCTTCATAAACAATATAACTTAAAAAACTGTAAATTATAAATAACTTTTGGGAGGCATTTTTCATTTCTTATTTTTTTTGTTGGCCATAAGGTTCAAATTATTTAATAATATCATTCCAGTTGTAGTTCTTGGATGCCTACTGGTACATATCTAATTGATATATTTTATAGTTTGATTTAAGAGTATTTTTAGATAAATTAATAAACCTGGTGGGAATTTAATTAAATTGTTTCACAGCATTAGGCATATGAAACTGATCTTTGGTACATTACGATATTATGATGTGGCATTGTTAATTTTACACTATTTCTAATATTAATATTCTGGACGGAATTGCGAAATATTTGTCGCTCCTTTATAGAAACTGGTGCACTGGGGTTTATTTATAACATGTTTTGAAATTGTTGAAAAATGAAGACTTCTTCGCACTGTCATTTCAAGGCATTTGATATCCTTATACAAATGAGGATATGATCAAAACGACGAAAATTATAAACAAACCTAACGCATACATTTTGCACTTTTTGAATACAGTTTTTGCTATCCTGGTCCAGACAAAAGCCATAGACAAAATCACAGTAGCTGAAATTCGATAGGACTAGCGATTCACATAAATTTCGTTTTAGCTGTCTACTTAAAATATTGTTAAATAAAACTTTCATAGAACCAGAGATTTTTTAAATATTTTTCTTAGATGATCTTGAAATCTGAGTTTGCTGTCAAAAATTATGCCCAAATTTTTAATACTGTCTTTATAGTTCAATTTTGAATTGTTGATTATTTACTACTATATTTACTATATTTAAATTATATTTCAGAAAGTTAGAATCCTTATCATTACCAAATATCACAATACAAGATTTATCATGATTAAGTTTTAAGTTATGATCTTCAGACAGCTGATGTATGGTTTTAATGTCCTCATTTATACATTTTCAGCTTCTTTATATTTAGCAAGAGAAACACTACAGTACATTTGAGTATCATCGGCATAAGTTTGTATTTTACAAAACTTTAGGGATCTGAATATGTCGGAAGTATAAATAAGGAAAAGCTAAGGACCTAAAATTGATTCCTGAGGAATCCTGGAAAATATTTCTGCTTTTTCTGAGTATTTGTCATGTGAAAAAATCGTCTGAAGCCTAGATGATAGATATGAATTGATAATCATAACAGAGTCTTTATTGAATCCGTAATAATGATGTTTATTCACCAGCAGTTCGTGATTAATCGTATCGAAAGCTTTCGAAAAATCTAAGAGAACTAGAACTGAAATAATTATTTTATCATATGCTTTAAGTATATCATCCATAACATTGATAAGGGCTGTTGATGTACTAAATCCTCTACGAAATCAACACGGTCTATTAGGAATAATGTTGTTTTCAATGATGTAATCGTATAGTTGATCATAAAGATTTTTTTCAAATATTTTAGACAAAGTCGGAAGAATACTTATAACCTGTAGGATTATTTTTTTTGGCAACGGTTCGACGGTTTGCCTATATACATTTTTCATTGATCAGGGAAGTAGCTGTTTTCAATGCAGCAATTAAAGATATGCATTACATATGTGTCAATAAATGGGCTACAGTATTTTAACATGTGTGGGGATGTTTTTTCTACTCCAGTTGCATTGGTTTTAATGTTGTTTAAAATTGTATTAACCGTAGTATGTACCTATCTGTCATTTTAAAACTAAAATTTAAGCCATTCTTATAACAATTACGCTTATAAAAATTCTGTTCGTGCAGTCAGATTTATTTTGTAAATGCTTAGAAAAGAAATTGCTGATATCTTCAGGATCTGATAAGTTTTGGGGTATTTCGTTTTTGTTTGTGCCAGATAGGTTGAAGCTTTTCAATGCGGCCCATGTTTTTTTTTGAATTAGTTCTGAAGGAATCTAGATATCTTCTTTTTTCTTCTCTTATTTTACCTAATGTGAAGTTTCTTAGGTGTTTATAATTTATCCAGTCTGATTGTAGTTTTGATTTTTTAAATTTACGCAATGCATTCCTTTGTTTCATATATCCATATTCTAATATTCTGGATAACCAGGGACCTTTGGGTTTTGTTGTTGATGATTTCTTTATTGGGGTGTGAGAATCTAACAGTTTTAGGATTAGTGTATTTGAAATAGTTATTTTATTATCAATACTCAATACTATTCTCTTAGAAAAGATTATCCGAATATAACCTATTCATGTCAGTTAAGAAGTTATTTAGATTAAAGTGTTTAAATGAACGGTGCTTAATTAATTTAGGTGCCTTCAACTCCCTTGACAAATAACATCGCAAAAGATAAATTTGTGATCGGCAACATTCCCAGTTGGTCCCACACCCTATTTCAATACTAAAGATTTATTCGTAACAAAAATTGCATCAATCAAGGTGCTAGATCCATATTTATTTCAAAATTATAATTTTGAAATAAAGTCCCCAAAGGATTTTGTAGATTCAGTAGATTACTGTTGAAATCACACAGGCAAAATATTTTATCGACAGTTGGATAGAGGCATGTGAAAATATTATCAAAATCAGGGACTAAGTTATTAAAATTAAGTTTTGGTGGTCTATAAAAAACACAAAATGTATAGATTTTATTGGATATTTTAAGTTTCATTATGAAATATTCTAGTTGTGCATTAATGGCAAGATCAATTTGTACAATTTCCATGTTATATTGTGTTCTTACATAGGCGGCAACACCCCCTCCTTGCCCGATTCTATCCTTTCTGAAAAGTTGATAATTAGGGATATTAAATAAAAAGTCTCAGACAAAAGCAAATTATCAAAATCTTTTTCCACAATAAAGAACTTAAATTCGTTAAGATGTATAAACAAAGAACAAAGAACGTACCTTTAAATGACCAATTAAAAACTTACTTCTCAAGTTAACCATATGCTGTTTGGGCAAGATAAATTAACACCAAAAACCAATTCTAATATTAGAATAATATAAGTATTATACAGAAAACTGAAAATAGTTCACTCAAAGTAAGTTATAGATGAGAGATCTATATTGCTCACATTTCATAAAAGTTACTGCAAATACCTAAACACTAAACACATAGGTAATAATAAAAAAACATAGAGTAAAAGTGAATACCTACAAGTTTTGGTACATGAGGACTTATGATTTTTATTTTTATCAATATCGGATTTAGCAGAAATTCGATGCACACTACCTTCGTATTTTATGTAATATTTTAGAAGAGAAAATTCCTATTGCACAAATAAGTAGCGATAGAGGTACTTTAGTTAAATCTTCCTTAATTGACATGTCGGAGTTTTTACGATTTTTTCTATTTTTTAGCTCATATAATCGCGCCCTGGATTTTTATCAGGCACTGTATAGCACTTTTCTAAATGACTGTTTTGAGTGTTTGTTTTTTGTTTATTGGTAAATAAATTCATTCGAATATCTTCACTATTCACCATTTGTATTCCTTGAATGCGAATATTCATATTGCGGACGGACTGCGCTCATGTTCCTCCAAATTTTTGCGCAGTTCCCAGTTGTCCTCTATCATAGCATGAAGGGCTTCCATTTATTTCTTTTGGTCATTGAATCTCTCTTTAAAATTTGTGCACTGCTCCGAGTTTTTCTCTTGAACTTTAACTATTCTTGCATAAATTTAGTTCAATCGGACTGGTACAGCAGGCAGTTAGTAAGTCAGGGACCGGAGTATGATGGAGACTGGGAGTATGATGCAGACCGGTGGGGTTTGGTACCTAGTAGGGGGCCCCCAACAACATAAATAAATAACACTCGGTTAGAATATAAGAGTCCATATACCATTTCTACCATATCTGATGTTGTAGAGCTTACAATCTTTTTATATTAGCACAAATTTTCTACATTCGTTCCTGTCGTATGCCAGTCCAGTTGCTTCTTTCCAGTTCGTCAGTCCCTTTTCCAGCAGTTGTGTAATTATGTTATTCTAGGTTTTCATTGGTCGACCCATTTTGCGATTTAGCTGTATTCTAGCTCTCCATAATTTCTTTACTGGTCTGCTTTCATCCATCCACTGCAGGTGTCCCCACCAAGATAGCTGTGTCTCTTCAATGTGTTCTACAGTTGGCTTTATTTATAAATCTTGTCTTGTATATATATTTTTCATGCTGTTTCTTTTGGTGTAAATGTTTCTAAGGCCTTGTTTATAATTACTGATTTTAAGTTGCCTTTGTTTATTTTTTGCGTTAGTCTAATAAATTTTCCGCTTACTGCTCGGTCCTTCAAAGATTTTCATATTTTATGTTTTTGTACCGAATCGAAAACTTTTTCTGTCTAGAAATGCCATATAAACTTCTTCTTTATTAGGTAGCTTTTTCTGTGATTTTTTTAATCGTCAAAACATGGTCCTGTGTACTTCTACTTCTAAATCCGCCCTGTAATTCTTCTAATGTACTTTCGATCTTTTTATCTATTATTTCCGCGAACATTTTCATCGCTGTACATAACAGGGTTATTCCTCTGTAGTTATTGCAGTCGTTTGCGTCTCCTTATGTATGGGGATAATCAACGCTTTCTTCAAGTCTTCTGGTTGTTCTTCTTTGGTCCATATTTGTTGTAGATATGGTGCACCCCGTGGAGACTGGAGTATAGTGGAAACCGGGAGTACAGTGCTGACCGGTGTGGTTTGGTTCCTGGTAGGGGGCAACCAACAACGTGAATAGATAACGCTCGGTTCGAGTACGGTTATTAATAGTTTAAATAATGAATATAAATTGTACATAGTAGTCGATAGTGTCGTGTAAGATAAATAAATAGAGCATATAAATAATCTGTGATATTTTCGTGTAGAAATAAATAAAATTAAAGATAAATAGTTCCCATTCACTTTTATATGCCCGTTACAATATTTTTTATTTACAGAAACTAATGCCTCTCAAATATAAGTCCCCAGAAGAAAAAAAAAGAAAGTTAAGGAAATTCATGAGGTTCACACTACCTCACCTCACACCGATTGAATATGAAAGTATCGTCAATCGATTTCTCGACTTCGAAAACACCTTTTTGCTATGTTTTACTAAAATCTGCTAGCCCTTCCTTGAAATAGCTAATGTGTACCTTAAGGGTCGCAACATATCAGATATGTACAAATTTTCATTAAAATTTCCGATTAAATTTTCAGAATCTCATATTAACATCTTTTATTTAAAAAATGGGTTTTGTTAAAAAAATACTTAAAGGTGATCAGAATTCGAACCGAGGAACTCTAGATTAATACCCCAAAGCTTAACCATAGGACTATTTTTTCCTATGACATTATCGGGTTCATATTGATATCCTGTCTTTGCCTAATGGCATACAGAACTATTTTGTGTTTCTACTAACTAAATGCTCAATTATTTTCTCCGATTTAATGACGTATCAGCAAAATCTCGTTGATACAAGAGTAAACGGTTTTGGAGAAAATTTTTTTTATTTCAAAAACATATCTATATGGATAAGTATAGTAAGCAAACTGTCAAAATTTCTAAATACATTAGCAGATCTCGTGAAAGATGTAAAATGGTAAATATTAAGCCAATCTGAAGAGCAATAATTTTTTTCTTACGAAAAATAGAAATACAAAATAATATTAAATTTATTGGTGCTGGTATTTTGGTTTTGGTTTTGCCATTGTAGTTAGACAGAAGACATTTGGCAGCAACTTCAAAATTATTCCATCTGTGACTTATAAAAGCTGGTTATTTATATAAAAAGTTCAATGACTATTATTAGAGCTTTATGCCTGATAATTTTCGATATTTTGTTAATCTTCTTTAAGACTTGGTAATAATTTATTCTTATTTTCTAAATGTATATTTTCCATAACACAGAGTGTTGAAAAGAAAGTTCTTCAAAGAAACTTGGTATTCGTTGAAGCGTGAATTCGGAAGCAAAATTGCCAGAAACGAAAATAGTTCTCTCATTTTTAGAGGGTCGTAAACTTTTAATTCCTCTAATTAGAAAACTAGATTCTCTTCCAGTCCTGAAATTATTTTGCTTCCTTTGCTCTCTTTTGAACTCACTAAGACAATTTAATTGGAGCAATTTTGCGATCTGGGTTATTTTCTCTCTGATATAGGAGAGTATTACAAATGTTCAATTATCCTCATATAATTGAAGCTCAATTATCATTAGAGACATAATGAAAATGAAACAAAATAACCCAATAAAAATACCAAATACTCACTAATAAATTTCCTGTAGTAATAAAAAATGGGATTATTAATCATTTTTAATAATATTGTAATGTGCTTTGTTCTTTTGTGGATAGAAATTAACGTACACTCTTATTAATAAATTCTATTTATTTAATATAATTAAAATTCACAATTCACACACATACTAGAATATATATATACTTCTGTTCACTAATAACTAACTAACTATTTAGAATTTATATTTCGGGTCTCATCTAAAGTATGATACCACTAATGTAGATACTGACTCATATTTTCAACATAGACCTTTGTGGGTCTGAGGGGAAAGGAAATCGAAGATTCATAGACGTGCGATTATTATTAAAAATATTTTTTGGGAAAATCTTAATGTTTAGTGTCTTTGTGTACTTTTATTATGGATCAAGTATCAAAAAATGTGATTGAAATTGAATTACTCTTCCACTAATATTAACAAACAATTTCGGTCTCTGCTTTATGAAATCCCTATCAGCACGCCCAAACATGAGTTATCTACTATCTACAATAATTGTGGTACTGTGATAAAGGTGTTTTCACAATGAGCTAGTATGTGTTCTCTGTTCCACAACAGTGACTCAGAGAACGTCTTATTAATAATATCATCTTATTTTTACTTTTTACAAATAAGTTTATCGTGGAATACTGGAATCGGAATGAAGAAAAGTATGACAACAGAATCTTTTCTAAAATTTGGACGAAACTAATACCTTGCCATTATATTTCAAGTTTTAAATTCTCTATCTAGTTTTCTATTTTTTGGGGGGGCAATATGAAAAATTTTTTGAAATACAACTATTTATTTACTAATTAAACAAAATTGATCTCTATCTAGGAAACCGTATTTATTATGTTCAATTTAAACATTGCAGGATATGCCCCTGCTTTCTATGCAAATTTGGGGCACACACGTAAGCAAATTAGAAATACCGCCAGGTGTAGGTCGAACTCAGACACGAAGGGATCCATACCATTGTGCTGGACGGACAGAAGGATGGATTCTATATTTCTTTTTATAGTGGAAATAGAAATACTACACCTTCTGTGAAAACTTCAACAGTCTATGTATTTATTACGGTTCATGAGATACAGCCCACTCACAGACGGACAGACAGATGGACGGACTATGAATTTGCTGTTATAGCGAAAATAGAAATTCACAGTACACCAATATGGTACGGTACCCTAAAAAAGCAAACATACAGATGAATTGTAACTTAAAGGTAATTCAGACGAAATACGTAGTTCTAGGGAGATGAAAAAATAATCGATTTTCTTTTGAATCGATTATTTGAACAAAACAATTACAATCAATTATTTATTATTGATTCTTATTTCACAGAACAGAACCGCCAAAACAGACAAGCGAGACAATACTTCCAAGGAGTCGCAAAGGCCAAAGCTGGGTATCAACCAAGAACTGGAAATTTCCTGCAAACTGCCAAATGGGGACTTTATAAGTAACGATAAGGAAATTCTGAAAACCTGGAAGGAATACTTCCGCCAACTGCTCAACGACGGATTGGGTACAACCATCTCAAACGTAGAACTACAGACTGCCGAGATATACCAATGCCCCTCATACGAAGAAAATAATAAGGCTCCAGGTAGTTATGGCATCTCTGCCGAGTGTCTGAAGTATGGAGGAGAGACACTTCATAGATCCATCCAGATGCTGATTCAAAATATCTGGCAAAATGAAACAATGCCAGATGAATGGAAGAAAGGGGTTGTTGTGCCAATCCACAAAAAAGGAGACAAAAAGCAATGTATCAACTATAGAGGAATCACGCTTCTCAACACAACTAGACTATGTGGAACGACACTGTGGATGGCAATGCAAGATCTTGGCTTCCCTAAAAAACTGGTAAGTCTGGTAAGAATGTGTATGGAAGGAGCAAAGTGCAAAGTTAGGATAGGACAACAATACTCAGAGCCATTCACGATAAACAATGGTCTAAAGCAGGGATATGCACTTTCACCACAACTTATTAACATAGCTCTGGAAAATATAATAAGGAGAGCGAGAATTGAGGCAACAACTTCAGTATTCCGTCGTGAAGGTACCAGTATACTATTGGCCTTTGCAGACGATGTAGATCTGATAGGATAAAGATGAGGGAAACTTTCACTAAATTCGAGAAGGAAGCAGATAAGATGGGTCTCCAAATCGATGAATATAACTATCGGAGACCACAAAGTTGAAAGAGTTAAAGAATTCAAGTATCACGGAAGATAACATCGGATCCCAGGAAATTAACAACAGATGAGACGACAGGAACATGGAGAATGGGAATCAACAAAGAACTGGAAGAGATTTTCGGAGTCACTAATGTAATAAAGGAAATAAAATCCAGAAGACTCCAAGGGGCCGGCCACGTGAGAAGACTTCCAGACGATAGATTATCGAGGCTTGTATGGGAAGAGGCACCAACTGGAAAAAGACCGCTGGGACGACCTAGACATCGGTGGCGAGACAACATAGCTAAAGACCTGGATGTTATGGGCATTAACAACTGGAGGGAGGTCTCTATGGACAGGAAAACATGGAGAGGTGTCGTCAAGTCGGCTAAAACCCACCCAGGGTTGTAACGCCATGGAGTAAAGTGAAGTAACGTTAATTATTATTTCACTACTATCACTATCCGCCGTAATGAGATTTTGATCTCGATATAGCGTTATTTTATCTGTGATTCCGTTCAGTGAAATAGGTTCTTTAATCGTTGTTGACGATACCATTTATGTATAAACGTTGAGGTACCTGTTGCATACTATAAATCCAAACCTAAGAAGTTAAAATCATATTGTTACTTTACAAAGTAATTATTGGTAACCTGTAACGATTTATTTTGTAGCCTTCTGTCCCAGACAACAGAAGAAATGTTCTCGGCTATGCATTTCTCCAAAAATGGATTATATCTTTTTTTAGAATAGATAAGAGAATTATTCATTATTCAAAAATCGACTTTTGATGCCTTTTCTCACTTTCATAAGTTTTTTACTGTAGAGTCTAGCGCCGCCTCCATATATTTAAAATAATAATCGATGCTAATTAATAAATCATCATCACTTACCTAGAATTAAACTCGTTTCAGTAGTGGTAGTGGTAGATTTTGTTGAAGTTGTTGTAGCTACAGTTGTTGTAGTTGTGGTAGTAGTAGTGGTTGGAATTTTTATCTCTGAAATAAAAAAATAAAACATTGCTTAGAAGCTACTACATAATGACTCGCTCTAACAGTTGATATAATATATTGAAATTCATTCCAATGGACACCATATGCATCAAAGAGTGGATCTCAGTGAATTGGCTCTTTGGTCTTCATCAGCATTGAGAAGAATGACTGTTCTATGAGATTTAGTTAAATTAATAGTGGGACAACAGAATAGTTTTACATATTTCTACGGTGGTACATATAGGACTACCGACTTGCCGAAATTTGCGTGGAAGGGGGGAATTCTTTATCTAAGATACTGATGACTGATGTTGCTCTGATCTGGTTTCCAAACAGGAATCAGGAATATCTGCTTCCTCATAGGCGGCATTGTCATGTAATATAAGTTTTTACTTTCCTATCTAGATTTTTACAAATGTTAATGTTTCAGAGTTTTTTAAGTATAATAAACATATTTTCAGTCATTGGTCTGTCTGTCTGTCTGTATGTTTGTCCGTCAGTCTGTCTGTGACAGCATTATCTCGAGAACGGATCGGTGTATTTTGTTGCTGTCTTTTTTATTTTGTTTGGTACCAATATCACTCGCCGGTGGCACAGAATGAGAATCCTGTATAGATTGGGTGTTGACCTATAGCCATAAAACGTGATTTTCTCAAGATTATAGCGCGAAAACGGATCTGAGGATTTTGATTAAACTTGCCTAAAGTATTTTTTTGAGAGCTCTTTACTACCCACATATAGCGCCATCTCTGAGAAAAAGCACAAAAAAAAGTTATGCTTGAATAAAATTCCGTATTTTCCACATGTTTCTTCAGATTCTGGCTAAACGTTTCATCTTGCCAAAAAATGTTACACGACCATTATTGTTTGTCTGACATGCTGAAAAAAATGAGTGGTAGTACGATTTGACCAGAGGATTTTTTCTTTACTACCGCTATTATCGTCGGTATGTAAGGAGAGTATTGTAGTAGTGTAATATTTTTCATTCACTGGAATTTGCGAGCGGTAGGAAAGTCGTGTGAGTGAACACACCAGATTTTTTTATTTTATTCCATGTCAAATATGCCATCAGATTGACGACTATAAGAATGAAAATCACCGCGCCCGGATTTCAAGGTTAGGCTTATCATTGAAACTCGGTTTCAATAAGGGAACTACCCCCACCATGTAAGTATCTAGACATAGCTTATATGACCATGCATATTTCACCCAATATCGATTCCTGTTATGTATTCTAATGATGTTTCTATAATGATTTTTTCTTCTTTATTTTTTCTTACTTGTATTTTTTGAGCCAATTTCTGAGGAAAGAAAATCTGGCTTACAGGAAATGTTTTCTCAGTTTGCAAGAGAAATTAAAAGGTAATAATTAATCCCTAATGGGAGATTAGTTAACTCTTCAATTTGTTTAACTCATATCTTGCTGACGGAATAAAAATAGTTCATTTTTTATAACTTTTACGTCAGTCACCTTGTCTTTAGTTCTTTTAAAGTAACTTTAAATTATATGTCCAATCAAAAAATTAGGAAATTTTAAATGTTGGATTAAAATTAATAAGAGATTAAATTCGATTATGAAATCGGCCCTTAATCTAAGACTGTTTTATTTTCTGTATTCGAAGACTGATTGAAGAGAAAAGTAGAATAACATTTGCAAAAGTACTTTAATCAATTTGTTTTGTTTGTCTATAATTCACGAGATCTACGTCTCCACTGATTTGACGACTTTGGCAGTTCTTATAAAACTCCTTATTAACTTTATTATAATACGTTACAGGAATTTCGGAGAAGGAGAAAAAGTTCTCTAACACAAATAATACCTTTACCTAAATATTTGTTTGAGTCATAGGACAATTTAATAATAATAGAAAATTTTATATTGTAATTTTCTATTAGTACCTCCATAATTATAATAACTTTCCCATTACTTTAAGTATGATTTTAATTTTTCCACATTTAAAAACTATTTTGTCATTGTTCTTTGAACAATCAGAAATTTTATTTAACTTATTAATGTGAATATTATGGATGTTGCAACGATTGAACTCTTTTATTTTAGTTTAGACTGACCTTAAAGAGCTACAAAAACTGAGTTACATAATGAATTATTTAGTCTAGATCTTTCAGTACATTTGCTCATTTCGGTGAAAATTGTATGCTGACGTGTCAATAAATTAAAGAAATAATGGATAATCTCACCATATAACCTAATGGAGTCTTCAGATTTTCCCATGGAATTCTGCGCCATACATGTATATGTTCCAATATCGGACTTGGAGACATTATGGACGGTGAAAAGCATCATAACTTTGTTCCCAGTGCGCTTTTCTTGAATTGTATAGCGATCACTGAAATTAGAAAAATAGTTCCAGTTATATTGTTCAAATTAGTCTATAGATCAAATAACAATTTGCAACATGAATAATGTCCTTTTAATCCTAAATAACAACAAAACTCTTTGTAGTGGAGCTTCTCGCAAATTATCCGTCGTCGTTCATTTACGAAACAACTTAGAAATATTGTATGCATTTCATTCATTAAATTTACCAATTTTGGTTTTCTGAAGGTTTATTCCGTTAATATCTTCTCAAATTTTAGATCCCGATCTAGCGATAGATTTCGACCGACTTCAAGAGAAGGATGAGGTAGATATACAATTCGGTTGTAATTAGATTGAAAACTTTTGGCACCAACTTCAAAAGTACCAGCACCAATATAATTAATATTATTTTGTATATTTCAGTGCACCAACTAATAAAGTCGGTCCAATTTTCGGTAAAAAATATTTAGGTATTCACTCCTTTATTCTGTATCCAACAAAGTGACTCTTTTCAGAATATCCAGAGAAATACATAATCCTCTCTGAATTGAAATTGCTCTCAACAAAATATGGATCTCAAACTTTTCGATAATTCTTAGCTACTTCGTATTCAAATGGTGAGAATTCATGAATTAGTTACTAGATATATATAAAGGGTGTTTCAGTTTCGATGGATTATTGAAATGTTTGTTAAGTTCCACAGCATAAAAGAATTTCAAATTGTCATCATAATCAAATACGGTCTATCGATCAATCATCAGCCATTTCAAAACTACTTCTTCCATAAAGTTCATCGAAGAAATATAGATTGATCGATATACGAATGGTGTTTACCAAATTTGGTCAGGATAGAATGGGTTACAAATTTTAAAATTCCTTCTCTTTATTTAACATAAAGCTATTAAAAAAATTATAAGCAACTTATAGCATTTTGCCATAAAATTGTGCATCGAATTCCGAGGTCAAAATCATTTTCGGTTCAAAAAATAAGCAAAGCAAAAGATTACCAACAACTTCCTTGCATAGGTTCATATAAACAGAAATCTGCCTAAAAATTATTGTATCCAAATTCAGGGACTAGATATTCTCAAAATTAATATTCTTTAAGATTTGACTTTTTAAATAATAAAAAAACTTGATTATTGTGGTCCGGAAAAACTTCATACGCACGCCGATGATCTATGACTAGCGGCCATCATCTCGAATTTCGGCGAAACGAACATCCTCTCTCGATTAGTCGCACAGGGATATACGCAGGTATATAGCAAGCGGGAAATCGAGATTAGCGACGTACGAATTCAAGTGGTCAACTGCTGTGGTATAGCAATTTATTTCTCACAAACTAGTTTGTTAAATTGTAATCGGTGTGTATATTAATTTAATTGGTTAATTATATTGTAGTCAAGTCACCGATTGTTTGCTTCCCACTTAACAAACTTCAGAGTCCCGCTACAAGTGGTGTCAATGTGGAACTCAAAAATTGGGAGCAACGACTAAGGCAAAATGGTGAAATTTAATGAACTAAGAGTGGCCGATCTATGATCTAAGATCGAGGAAAAAGGGGTATGAGAACCTTCTGGTAATGAATTTGGTTCAGAAACAGTTGCGAGAATTGATGCAGGTGAACGATGAGAATATTGATTCATATGTGTTCGACGCAAATCCTCCAGTCATGAAGATGATGAAAGCTCTGGGAATACAATAGACGGAAAATATTGAACTCTGGAAACGAGAATAAAAGTAAATTCTTGTACAATAAATGAGGAGATGTTCGTAGGGTAGAAGTTTCGAACAGCGGCAATGTGACGGAGGCGACTGGATGCGCCGCTTAAATTGGGTAATATGGTTGTACTCGCCTTTAGTTTATTTTTGTCCATTTTCCTTCCCAAATTTCCTTTCCTTGCGAGAGCCTCAGCGAATTCATTGCGCACACCCTGAGCCACGAACTAAGGTGGGAGAAAGCCGCTCAGGATAAATTCGCGAGTGAATTTTGGAAAAAGGAGAGTCTCCAACGCGAAGTCGATCAGTGCCTGATTAGTCGAGAAAGCAGAAGAATTCGCATCGCAAAATTAATATAGTTTAATTTTACCATCTCATATGAAGATTGACTTTTCGGGAAGTGGAATCGAGTGGTTGCAATCACCAGAAGGTTACCCGAAGCCGAAAAGGTACGTCGCTTATATCCTTTAACCCTTCTCATTACTCTATTTGTCTCATTACCATACAGTCCACATCGCAGAAACATTAAATTTGGTCCTTCGAGCCGGATGATTGTTGTATCATCAATTTGAACCATAATCGCAATTTTCTTATCTATCATACCTTGTGCAACCATATTAGGCTCTTTAATCGTCGCATCTCTCTTTTAGTAAATATTTTAGATTAGAATAGCATTTTTATTTTTTGGAATAGAATATCTGCAATAATTTGTAAATTATATTAATATATAGTAGTAGGAATTTGTAAGATTTATTTGTCCGCGTGGCGTACATCGAACATCTGCATTTTGCAGTCTTAGCATTCCAAATTTATTTCTTGATAATATTTACACTCTTTTTACTGAATTCTTCTGAATCTTTAGTATGGGAAATAGCAAGGTAAATAAACTAAAATTGTTGTACGCTCAAAGGGATAACCTTTTCGCGCGTATACAATTATTATCCGACAATGCCACAGGGATCTCGGAGGCAACAAGGGACATATTCTTATGTAAGATCGAAACAGTAGATAGTATTCGCACTGAATTTCAAAGTACTTTAGATCAAATTAACACAATTGAATTAGAACTAGATGAAAACTATATAGTCAGTTATCAGAGTTTGTCAGCATTCGAAGATTTGTTTTGTCGCGTCAAAAGAACCGCTAGATTATTGCAGCAACCTACAGGATCAGAACAAACTCCAGGCGTTCGAAGTCAGTTACAACGTGAAAGACCAAAATTGCCACCTATTCAGATTCCAGAATTCAATGGCGATATTAGAAATTGGCCTTCATTTTTCAATAGTTTCGAAAATACCATTCATAAAAACGAAAGCTTAACTGACCATGAAAAACTACATTATTTGGAAAATAAACTGGCTGGTAAGGCCAAATCAGTTTTTGCCGGAATTACGCTTTGTGCTGAGAATTATGAGCTGATTTTGAATATTCTAAAGGCAAAATATGAGGATAAACGCATGGTAGCAACAGCATACTTGGATCAGATATTTGACTTGAAAAATATTACTTCTAGCAACGAGTCTAGCTTAGAGAAGTTTCTTGATACGTTCGCATCATCAGTTCGCGCAATAAAGAACCTTAAGCTCAATGACATAAGTGACCTAATGTTCCTTTATATTGGTTTGAAGAAATTAGATTTGGAAACTGTTCGATTATTTGAAATGAACAGAAGTGGTAGGGATGAAATGCCTAAATTCGACGATTTAGAAACATTTATACGTGATCATATCAAAATTTTGCAACGCACTTCTACGACGCCGAAACATAAGTTCGCAAAACCAAACGAATGGAGTGCAAATAAACCGATGCATTCTTATGTGAACATCACATCGCAATTCATCTGTTCGCTGTGTCGTACACATCATCTTCAGATGTATAAATGCCCGAAGTTCATACAACTTAAGCCTAGCGATCGTTATAAATACGTTCGGTCGAATAACCTTTGTATTAATTGCCTTAGTGACCAACACCGTGTTTTAATTTGTAAATCAGATTCTAGATGTCGTAAATGTCAAGCTAAACATCACACATTACTTCATTTTGAAAAGCATACCAATACTTCCGAGGTAGATACAGATATTATAGGTAGCGGCAAAAGGGATAACGATAATTCGCCGGAGGTGAATCGCACTGATGGTGTCGCATTATGTTCATTGTCAGCATCGCGATCTCCTACCACAGTACTTTTGGCAACTGCTCGTGTAAAGGTATTTGATTCACGTGGAAATGAACATTTAATTCGTGTTTTGTTGGATAGCGCTTCTCAAAGTAACTTTATTACTCTGGATTGTTGTAGACGTTTAGGTTGGAATATAACAAATGACTCCAGGTGTAACGTAGTCAAGGGTATTGGAGGCTCAACTAAGGCTGTTCAAGGTTCTGTGAAACTGAAATTTTGCTCGCGCTTCAATGCTGGGATAACTTATGAAGTGGATTCATTGGTTGTAGATAAAATAACCGAACCTATGCCTACCGTTGCCATAGATACTTCAGTACTTTCGAAATTTAATGACTTGCCTCTAGCCGATGATTATTACGCAGTTCCAGGGGGGATAGAGATGTTAGTGGGAGCCTCAGTTTTTCCACATATTTTGTTATCGCGTAAAGTCCATGGGAATCCCTCACAAATCGCACCGCACGCTTTGGAAACAACTCTTGGATTTGTTATAGTTGGTACCGCAGCCATTCGTTTAGATAGCTACACGAATATGTCGTATTGTTGTATTGATGACTCTTTAAATTCTGCAATTGAGAAATTTTGGGAAATCGAAGAAGTCAATTTGCCCATAATTAGTCCAGACGATAGAGTCTGCGAAGATATTTTCCGTCATACCACTACTCGTGATCATACTGGTAGATACAATGTCGCACTTCCCTTCAAGGGCGATGTTAATTCTCTTGGCAGTTCCCGTCAATTAGCTGAAAAACGTTTTCTTTGCTTGGAACGAAAAATGCAAACGTCCCCTAGTTTCAAGCAGGCTTACGATGATGTTATAAGGGAGTATCTAAGTAAAGGGTATCTCTCTCTAGCGCCTGCAGAGACTGAAGAGTCAAAGAACACTCCTTCGTATATAATACCACATCATGGAGTGATTAGGGGAGATAAACTCACCACGAAGTTACGTATAGTTTTGGATGGTAACGCTAAGACAAGCTCTTCAGTTTCTCTAAATGATATCTTGCATGGTGGCCAAAATCTGCAGGGTAACTTGTTTGAAATAATAGTTAACTTTCGTTTATTTTCGGTCGCTCTTTCGGCAGATATTCGGCAAATGTTTCTTTGTATCGGTATTCAAAAGTCTGATAGAAGATATCAACGGATTTTGTATCGTTTTTCTCCGCAAGAACCTTTAGAGGTTTACGAATTTAACCGCGTCTGTTTCGGGCTTAAGTCAAGTCCATTTCACGCATTACGAACAATTAGACAGCTTGCCAATGACGAAGGAGATTCTTTCCCGAAGGCCAAAGAAGTCATCGAGACTAGTCTCTATATGGATGATTTTGTTTGTTCTTTGGATAGTGAGGATGAAGCTATTGAAACAGTTTTTGAGGTCATACATCTTATGAAAGCTGGACAGTTCGATCTTGTGAAATGGAATAGTAATTCGCAAATTGTTTTAGATTCGATTCCGCCCTCGCATCGCTTGTCAATAATCAAAGAGTTTGACGAAAATGACTCACATAAAGTTCTTGGTTTGTGCTGGTCACCAGTATCTGATTCTTTTAGTCTTAAAATTTGTTCTACACCAACAATTTGTACCAAACGCATTATACTATCATGCGTAGCGCGTTTGTGGGATATCATGGGATTCGTAGCACCAGTAATCCTATTTGCAAAGCTTCTCATAAAGGAACTTTGGTTGTCTGGTTGTGATTGGGATGACCTGGCTCCAGATAACGTCGCTCATATGTGGTCTCGTTTTAGGGAAGAGCTCCCTGCTCTCGACCAAATACAAATTCCGCGTCATATTGGTGCAAATAAAAATAGTATAGTCACCATAGTTGGGTTTGCGGATGCAAGCGAGAGAGCATATGGAGGTGTAGTTTATTTTCATGTACAAAATAAGGATAATATTTCAGTGAGTCTTATTAGTGCCAAATCTAAGGTCGCTCCTCGCAAGGTCATTTCTCTCGCACGCTTAGAGCTTTGCGGCATACTTGTATTAACTAAACTCATTTCCGTGATTGTTAAAGCTTGTCGCAATCGTATCAAGATCGATAACATTTTTGCTTTCTCGGATTCTACAGTATCATTATGTTGGATTCACTCTTCTCCACACCGCTGGAGTACTTTTGTTGCAAATAGAGTCGCAAAAATTCAGTCCGAATTATCACCTCGAAATTTCTATCATGTGGCAGGCATAGACAATCCTGCTGATTGCCTATCGCGTGGATTAACGCCTGCAAAATTATTGAATCATCCTTTATGGTTTCACGGCCCTTCTTGGATGCAAGCTGCACCCACGGATTGGCTTGTTAGACCCTTCGACCCAAAAACAGTTTCAGAACCAGAAGAACAAAAGAAACATGCTTTAGTTAATGCGGCGCCACGTGAAGAATCTTTCATAATGAATTTAGCTAATCGCTTTTCATCATGGTCAAAGCTCTTGCGCTGCGTTGTATATATATATCGGTTTATAAAAATTTTACCTTCTCGGGAGCATATAGTAGCTGCAGATCTTGATAAGGCTGAGTTTATTGTACTGCGTGATCTTCAGCGCAATTGTTTTGCTGCTGAGTTTAGCTATCTGGAATCGAATAAACCATGTACACGCGCTCTACAACAGTTAAAACCGTTTTTACAGGACGGACTTATTCGTGTTGGTGGTCGATTAAGTCACTCGAATTTACCATTTGAACATAAGCACCCGATTGTTCTACCACGGAAGGATCATATTCTCAATCTTTTAGTTGATTATCACCATAAGGTGAACTGTCACGCTGGTCCAGAACTCTTGATGTCAATTTTGAGACAGAAGTACTGGATTCTATCCGCTCGCAATTTGATTCGCGATAGAGTGCACAAATGTCTGCCGTGCTTCAGACTTCGTCCGAGGACAATAGCTCCTCCAGAAATGGCAGACCATCGCTCTTGTAGAGTTGTAGAAACCTCAAAGCCTTTTGTACACACTGGAACAGACTACGCTGGACCTTTTCGGATTACAATTTCGCGTGGTCGTGGTATGCGTTCGACCAAAGCTTATATCTGTATTTTTGTATGTATGACAACTCGAGCAATTCATATAGAATTGGTTGGGGATTTGAGTACGTCAAGTTTCATGTCAGCTTTTAAGAGATTCTTGTCACGTCGTGGTCCTGTAGGGCGAGTTTACTCGGACAACGGTACGAATTATGTAGGCGCTAAACGTCACATTTCAGAGTTATATGATTTCTTACGTACGAAGTATTTCAATACAGAGTTTGCTCAAATCTTAGCGGAAAACCGTATTGAATGGTCACTAAATACCCCTGCCGCGAGCCATTTCGGAGGGAATTGGGAGGCTAACATTAAAAGCTTGAAGGCACATTTGTATCGCGTAATAGGTGAACAAATTCTTTCTTTTGAAGAACTCAGTACTGTGCTCGCTCAAATTGAAGCAGTCATGAATACTCGTCCATTGTGCAGAACATTGTCCAGTGATCCTTCAGAACCTTTGGCATTGACTCCGGCACATTTTTTGAATGCGACACCTCTCAAGTATTTACCCGCTAGAGATTTAAATGAAGATAGATTGCACGTTCTTTCACGCTACGCTTTACTTGACAAATTGGTTCAATCGTTTTGGAAGCGTTGGAGAATGGACTATCTGCATACCTTACAGTCACGGCAGAAGTGGAATACTCCAGCTAACCCTATTACGGTAGGTTCGGTCGTGATTTTGCTAACCGAAAATACACCGACTCTACATTGGCCTTTAGGCATAGTTGAAGAAGTTTTTCCGGGATCTAACGGAGTTATTAGGATTGTTCGGGTTAAAACTGCCAGCGGATCCTATTTGCGCCCTGTCATACGTCTTTGTCCGCTGCCAAATCAGTAGTGATATTTAATGTAATAGTAAAGTAGGTTAGATATAGTCAAATAAATATTTTTCTTTGGTTATTGGTGATACATAGAATATTTTTTTCCTTTTCAATTTTTTTGAAGGTAACCCTTCAAGCCGGGGGGAATGGATGCGCCGCTTAAATTGGGTAATATGGTTGTACTCGCCTTTAGTTTATTTTTGTCCATTTTCCTTCCCAAATTTCCTTTCCTTGCGAGAGCCTCAGCGAATTCATTGCGCACACCCTGAGCCACGAACTAAGGTGGGAGAAAGCCGCTCAGGATAAATTCGCGAGTGAATTTTGGAAAAAGGAGAGTCTCCAACGCGAAGTCGATCAGTGCCTGATTAGTCGAGAAAGCAGAAGAATTCGCATCGCAAAATTAATATAGTTTAATTTTACCATCTCATATGAAGATTGACTTTTCGGGAAGTGGAATCGAGTGGTTGCAATCACCAGAAGGTTACCCGAAGCCGAAAAGGTACGTCGCTTATATCCTTTAACCCTTCTCATTACTCTATTTGTCTCATTACCATACAGTCCACATCGCAGAAACAGCGACTGTACACATTATTAGGAAGAAGCCAATGTCTAAGAGATTCGCTGCTGTGAGTATGGACAGCTGGGCCATATAAAAAGTAGTTTCCGGAAGAGAAGAGTGATTTGCCTCTGAAAATGTGGACATGTGGACTATAAAAGAAGCAGTGGTTCCAGGAGAAGAGATGAATAGAAACTACCCTCTCGTTGGATGAAACCAAAGTCTGAAGAAATGGATGTTACCATCCGGATAATCATTGTGGTCGACGATCGCGGGAACCCTGAAGCTCTTCATATAGAACGACTGCTTTACATTCACAATCTGATGGATTGTTCAATCGACACCTGACGAAGGTGGTATCTGAACACCGGAAGGACTGGAACAACTGGCTGCATCAGTTCTTATTTGCCTATAGATCCGCTATTCATGAGACAACAGGGCTTTCACCTGCCTGTACAGTATTGGGTCGAAAATTAAGACTTTCTTGCGACCCGAAGTTTGGGTGTAAGCAAGGCTGATTTAGATGCTGTGAAATATTTCCCTTTATTCTGGAATGAAGGAGAAGACTAATGGGCGCATCTAGAACCTTCGCAATGCATCGTCTAATGATTAGTTGCGAGCGATGGGCTGGGATATACTGTATAGTGAGCTGTGTATGGAGAGTCAGTATTCAGTATACAGCAAGCGGAAGACCGAGACCAGTCACTTATCAGTCCAAGGGGTCAATTGTTTATATAGCAATTTAATATCCAAAAGTTAGTTTGTGAGTTGTAAACGGTGTGTGTATTTACTTAATTGGTAAAATAAATTATTGTATTCAAGTCGCCGATTGTTTGTTTCCAAATTGTCGAACCAGAATCCCGTTACAATAACTCTAATAATAATATTTTAAATCACTCTGCGTATAATACTTTTGAATCTAAAGGTACACATAAATATGAAAATAAATCATAAATCACCTAGCTAACTTAGCCAAGACGAAATTTTGCTTTCATTATTACATAAAAAATGCAAAAGGAATTTTCCTGAGAAGAATTACCAATTTATCAATATATTCCCCAGTTATATTATATATTATATAAAAAGTACCTAAGTACATCGAAAAAGTTCTACAAACTTACCATTTCTGTCTGCATAGCATGAAGAGCCGTTACGACAATGAATTTGAGTTAATTTCCCACATGTGTAATTTTTTGTGGCCCATAAAATTTGCTTTTCCACCGGATAGGCGTCGACGACTAATTCACTAGTGTACAAAATTCAAAGCTTTTCTATGGCAAAAAACATTTTCCATCCCTTATTCGATAAAAAATATATTTGAACCCATCGCAATGGCCAGCTGGATCCATCCAATGTACTAATGTCGGCTCTCTGTGCTCTGATAAGAGATTATAAAACTTTCTCTGATGATGCCAGAGGATCTCTATAACAAACTGCAGTGGATGAGGTTGCTACCGTCGCCCGGGAATAATGCCACTGACTTTATAACGCGGTTTACAACCGTTCAGGGCTATTACACTGTCTAAAGCACCGCCAGCCGTCAAAGTTCCATACAACTAGGCGAATAAAGACAAAACTTGTATGATGTAATTAGTGTGCGGTCTGTCCTTGATTAGATTGAAAAATAAGTTTGTTGAAGTTGTACCAAGGATTAAACTCAAGGAGGTGTCGTGCCGTGATTTTCATCTAATGCTTCAGGTTGTTAGATGATAATTTACATACAGGAGTATATTAGATTATTATACTCCTCGAAAACTGTGTAAAAGTCGAGCTTTTGTTATATATTCAATCCCCAAAAAACATTCCCAATGTAAGACTTTTGGAGGTGAGAGCTATATTCTGCAAAACTCGACAAAAAAATCTCAAATCTTTCGCATACGCTCAGTAAGAGCTCCACACCCATACCATTTCTTATGTTTCTTTGTATACGCATTTTGCTTTAATGGTACATTTTCATCAAGTGATTCTATCGCTTCTCACCGCCCCCAAAATTCCGTCCATGAAATTACTACTTGACGTATTATATTCATAACCCATAGTTCCACTAAATATGGACTAGCATTTCCAGTCACTCACCTGCTCACTTTAAGTGATAAAATTGTCACTACCTTACATACATACTTGAAATGAATGCACTATATTCCGTCTTGGAAAAGAAGATGAAATAAAACAGAAATAATATTTCATTTGAACTTTGATTCGTTTTTACGAACTACATGTGTATATTTAACTATATGGTCAAGTTCTAAGGGTTCTATATGGGAGAAAAAATCATGTTAGTGATCTACAATATTTTTACACACACCAAACATACAAAAGTGCAATACGATCTATTTCTTAATATACAGGGTGTTTCAAATATATTCGCAGGACTTGAGGATGTGCTAGCTCGTCCAAAAATATGAAAAAAAGTTTACATTAACTTACCCTCTAAAATGCGCCATTTTCGAGATACAGGGCGTTGAAATTAAAAAAAAAACGTTTTTGCGACGATCTCCTGAACCGTTTATCGTACAAGTTTTGAGTCAGAAAAACATTGTTGTTAAGTCATGATTGGTGAAGATTTTGAAGGAGTACTGGGGTTTTTCTCCACAATTTCTACGCTAATGGAAAAAGTACGGTTTCGGAACGCCCATTTGAAGCGCCAATGTTTTCTACACAAAAAAGTTAATGTTGGTCGTAACCTCTAAACATAAAAATGATTTTTCTCGAAAACGGTCGACTTCAACGCTCACGACCAATGGTGTTTTTTTTGTGTAGAAAACATTGGCAGTTCAAATGGGCATATCAAAACTGTAATTTTTCCATTGGCGTAGGAATTGGGTACAAAAACACGCACTACTCCTACAAAATCTTCACTAATTATGACTTAACACAAAAAAAATGTGACCCAAAACTTAGCCTATTATGAGTGGAAAATGCTTACAAAAGCTGTTTACTGCAAGATAAACGATTCCAAGATATTCACAAAAAACAATTTTTTTCCTTCAATTTCAACACCCTGTATCTCGAAAATGGTGTATTCTGAGGATAAGTTAATATATTTTTTTTCATTTTTTGGACGAGCTATCACATCCTCAAGTCCTGCGCATATATTATAAAACATCCTGTATATTTAAACCTAATGAAATTAACTGCTAACACCGTATTAAGGAGACTTAGAAAGGCATGGAGTATCTATAAAACATATTATGAGTTGAAAAAGAAATTGAATAACTTATGTTTCAACGTCATGGAAGGAATTTTGGGGGCGGTGAGAAGCGATAGAATCACTTGATGAAAATGTACCATTAAAGCAAAATGCGTATACAAAGAAACATAAGAAATGGTATGGGTGTGGAGCTCTTACTGAGCGTATGCGAAAGATTTGAGATTTTTTTGTCGAGTTTTGCAGAATATAGCTCTCACCTCCAAAAGTCTTACATTGGGAATGTTTTTTGGGGATATGGATTTTTTTTGGATGTCGGTTAGCTGTCACCACAGTGTAGATAAACACAGTAGTCCAACGCAAGCCATTCCTTGATGTGGCCCGCCTTTGCCGCCGTGTCTCCCGTACCCACAGTATAAATATACCCAGTAGTCCAAATCAACGGCGGCCGCCTTAAATGATAGTTTCGGAGCATCATTTTTTGCGGTCGTCTGTTTGTCAAAGGCCACCGCGATTTTGTCAAAAGACACCGCGATTTCGTGTCTCCCGTTTATAATTAAGGGAGACACGGTGGCAAAGGCGGGTCTGTGTTTATCTATACTGTGCCCGTATCTTAAACTGATGCTCCGAAACTATCATCTAAGGCGGCTGCCGTTGAGTTGGACTACAGCGTATATATACTGTGGCTGTCACGAACTAACTTTAATTTTCAATAATCATATTAATTTTAAATACAAATATATATATATATATATATATATATATATATATATATATATATATATATATATATATATATATGTACATATATATAATATATATTTGGAAGTACGGAAGTATTTGTTAGAACACACTAAACTCTATGATTGGGTAATCTGCCGAAGAATTTTATGGGGCTTAAAAAAAGAATACTCTTCTTGCTAACCAAGCTTTCGAAAAATATATTTTCATCTTCAGGGCTAAAAAAATATACAATAAGGGTGGAGTTTGATTATCATAAAGAAAAAGAAACAAATTAAAATACAAAATATTAAAAACTTACTTTTGCAAACGAGGTTACAAAATAAAAACGAGCAAAGACAAAGTTAGGATTTCCTTCGCCCATATGGACGGAAAACAATTAACACTTAAGACATTTGACAAAATTGAAATTTCTTAAAATTAAATGATCCTTCTCTATTTTATAGTTCTATTTACAAAATTACTGAAATGTTTGTTCTAAAAACATCATGAAAAATACATCTTTCTCTCTCATTTGAAAGTGGGGGAATAATAAATGAACTTTTTGAATTTATCCCGGCTAAATGCAAGACAATAAGACAGGTGATTGTTCTGTCACACACACTTAAAAAAGTAAGACCAAAAATAACTAGAATAAACACCGAACATAGGCATCTTACAATACTCTATGAATGATTGTTTGTTGCTGATGATTGCTACAATATTTTGATATCAAATAGGAATAAATAGAGCTCAAGTCACGAACATTGGAACATTTATTCATGGCTTTGGGGTCCTTACTGATTTCGATCATCTCATGAATCAATCTTTTGGTATGATTCGATTCATTCACTAAAATAGAAGCTTCCTGGAAATTACGGTTGTGATTTGTATCATGTGTGTGTTGGGCCAAAGCACAATTAAGTTTACTTAGCTTGCAATCGCTCCTGTAATTTTGTTATTGAGTTGCCTCCTTGTTTCACCAACATATGGGCTAACTTTGTCTTTGCTCGTTTTTATTTTGTAACCTCGTTTGCAAAAGTAAGTTTTTAATATTTTGTATTTTAATTTGTTTCTTTTTCTTTATGATAATCAAACTCCACCCTTATTGTATTTTTTTTAGCCCTGAAGATGAAAGAAGAGTATTCTTTTTTTAAGCCCCATAAAATTCTTCGGCAGATTACCCAATCATAGAGTTTAGTATATATATATATATATATATATATATATATATATATATATATATATATATATATATAAAATATATATAATATAATAATAATAATCTATTTAATATATTTTCAGTGATGCAGCGTTGCCGCTTATATAAGTATTACTGCGTTTTTGCATCTGTCCTCACTTTCTTGATACTTCCGCCCCACTTACCTACACCTATCTCTAACGGTTCCCGAGATATTAATTATTTTCCATATTTTGGATCAAAAACATAGCTCGAATTAAATGTTTATTTCTGCGTTATTGCAATTCCTAGGAAGCTGTAACTTTGTTAGTAGGTCATCGAGATAATGTTTATGGATTCTGAATAGAGAAATTTGTCTTGCGTTATACAGGATCATTCAAAATGAGTGATTTTACTGCTAGATACAAAAAGGTTTAAAAATGCGTTTTTTAGTTGAAACACCCTGTATATTATGAAATATCCTGAAAGATGCCTAAATTTCCTTCAATTTGATGTATTATGTTCCTATACCTAAGTAGCCAGAATTCCGAGATAAGAGCAATTGTTTAAAAAAAATAAAATTATATTTCTCATATTCATCTAGGTTGCTATTAAATGTCATCATAGTACATGACATAATGAAAATTTGACAATTAGTGCATTATTAATAATACCTTTGAGTGTTTCTTAACGTAAGTGACTTGAGGTACTAATGATTGTTTTTTATTCTTCATGGAAAATGTGAGGGAATTATAGCAAGAACCAGCAGAAAATTCAATGAAAGTACCATGATTTACATCCAATGAACAAGAGGAAGTTTGTACGATTACAAAATAATTTCATTAATAATGGATAAAATTAAAAGCGGAACGACATCTACCGAAACCTATAACTCAGATGAAGACAACATAATAAATGTTTTGGACTATTTCCGTGCTGATCCCCAAGCTTCCACTAGAAGTGCCGAATATGATTTAGGCTTGGATCGAGGGTCTGTTGGAAGGATCATACATAATCATTACATGCGCCCGTACAAGTTTACTAAAGTTTAAGCTCTTAAACCAGAATATCATCAAAGTAGGGTTCACTTTTGCGAAAGAATCCTATTTCGCATCCAAGAAGATCCTGAATTCAAAAAAAAAATATCTAGACAGACGAATCAAAATTTTCCAAAGAAGGAATTTTTAATAGAAGGAACGAGCATTTCTGGGCTGATCAAAATCCAAATATTGTCAAGGAAATGGGATTTCAGGAGAAGTTTAGTTTCAACGTACTTTGCAAAAGGATCACCGAATAAGTTTTCTTATTTACGATGAACCGTTGAATTCTGAGAAATATCTGGAAATTCTAAGGTCAGTTGTGAACGACTTCTTGGACAATCTGTCATTGGAAGAGTATCGTAGCAGTTGGTTTCAGCTGGATGGAGCTCCGGCTCATTGCACTGGGGAAGTAACAACGGAGTTGTTTGAAATGTTCGACGATCGCTGGTTCAGACGTTTGGGTCCGTGGCATTGGCCTGCGAGATCAACCGATCTCGTGTCACATGATTTTTTCTTGTGGGGTCATTTGAAGACAAAAGTTTACATGACACCAGTACACAGTAAACAAGATCTACGCCAACGATTAATCAACTGCATTGAAGAAGTAGATGCCAGTAAAATAAGGAGGCCTACAACTATATCTACAAATAAACGGACATTGAAATGTTTGAAAGCCACTGGTCGGCATTTTGAAAACTTATTGTGAACGTTTTCTAAATTTTAACAGATAATTAATGAAATTATTTTGTGATCGTACAAACTTTCTCTTGTTCATTGGATGTAAATCAGAGTACGCTTCATTTAATTTTCTGCACGTTGTTGCGATAGTTTATACACATTTTCCATGAAGAATAAACAATTTTATTAGAACTTCGTTTGTATTGTTATTTCATTCATTTCAAGTCACTTACGTTGAGAAATACTCAAAGGTATTATTAATAATGCACTAATTGTCGAATTCTCATTATGTCATGTACTATGATGACATTTAATATCAACCTAGATGAATATGAGAAATATAATTAGATTTTTTTGAAAATTGATCTTATTTCGGAATTCTGGCTACTTAGGTATAGGAACATGATAATCAAATCGAAGGGAATTTAGGCATCTTTCAGGATATTTTATAAAATAGGTACAGGGTTTTCCATTTAGAAAAACTCATTTTTAAACATTTTTGTATCTAGCGTAACGATCTTTCTTTGCAGCGCTTGCCAAGAAATGAAATGCAATGTTACAGATTTTGAAGCATATTTGCGGAACATTGATAATGGTACCAACATTACCATTATTGTTGGGGACATGAATATAGATATACTAAAAAAAAAGTGAAATCGCGAATAACTACATACTGACTCTCTCATCCTTTGGATTGATAATAATTAATATCTCATAAAATATTAGCTATAAACATAAAGTCATATTAATAAACTTATATTATTTTTCCATTTTGATCTGAGAAATAATTAAAATTACCTATAAACATTCCATAAGAAAAAACAAAGTTGTGTAGAGTTCCAACTATTTAGAAACACCCGGTATAATTGAAAATATTTTTATGTTGTAGAATGTTTAAAATACGATTGGGTTAGTTATATACATTTTCTCATAATCTTTACAATAACCCCGTAATCGTCCGAATACCTACGCACTACTAATCTCCCACCTTGTACTTCATAACCTGAAATGTACCTAGATATTTATCAACAGCGGTCCGCGTCTAATTATAAAAAAGCTATATCGTGTGATCTGAACCAAAATTAAAAACCAAAAAAAAATATGCACGAGTAGGTAATGTTAGAAGAAATATACCTAGGTATATGGCAAATATTAATAATAATTATTAAGGACAGCTTACGATCGCTCTGCCATCTCTTAGTCAATAGATGTATTAAATGTGATACATATAGGTCTCTGTTCTTTGCTATGCTACCTCTACCTGATTGTTGCCATTTAGTTGGAGCAATGAATAAGTATACCTTTGACAAATAATATTAATGCGTTAAAAATGTACCCCTTTCGAATAAGACCGAAGTAGTTTGCATGCATTTTAAATAATAAATGATTTAACAAGTATGATCATAATTAATTTGTTAGTTTCACTTAGGTATTTATCCGATATCTATATTACTTAAGTATTTAAAAACAGGTAAAATTTTTAGCACCGGCAACACCGTAGAGTCTTGAAAATAATAAATTGTGAAATCCGTCTATTTGGTTTTACATATATTGATATTATAATTATTACAGCCTTTTACGAGTTGAAAACGGTCTCAAATGATTACTTATCATTCTTAGATTGTATTATATACAATATCTCATCAATTTCAAGCCACATTTTTAAATTAATCGGGAAAAACCATTACGTGACCTTGAGGATCCAACATTTTTCTGTAAATAATGCATCTGTAGCCAGAAGTGAGAGATACCGCTCTCACCTCTGCAAACTACAGTTTGCATTGATTCAATTCAAAATATTCACTCACATCCTTAAAGGTAATCCAATAATAACAGAAACAGATCAGTCAAAACATATTTCTAAGACGTTTTCCAAATGAAGTGTTTGGAGTTTGGAGATATTTTCGCAACTGGTGACACTTCCGTTTTTAACATCCTTCATGTCATAATTGTGTACAATAAGTAAGAATGAAGTTTAAAAATATTTCTATATCTGCAGTCCTTGAATTGGTATCTGTACGTTGATGGTACAGATAGATAGGTAGGTATACAGATTTATAGTTTGAGGTTTAAGGGCTTTGCTGCTTTTGTCTAAGTTCAGTACTTGACTTTTCCCCGTTCATGCAGCTGGGTTCTTCTGAAGCTTATTTATGAGAGGATAATTAGAGATCGACGCACTGTGACTGTATCTGGTGTTTTAAGAGCTGATGAAGTATTATGTATGGCTGATAAGATCCTATCCAGATTTCCATTTTTATCTTCTATATGACAGTCAGTTTATAATTTGTCTTATAGTTGAGATTTTATTGTCGATATAAACTTCTGCGTATTTTTCCTCTACAGTCATTCTGAAGTCTTTTGAGATCTAAAACGTTAGCTCTTGAATTAACAAGTTGTGAATGTTCTGCAGAAGCACATTTTGAGTTTGACATTTCCACAATATGAATTATATTTTTGGTGACTATTTTGCTGTTCGTGTTTCTGTTGAAGGTCGAAAGGAATATAACATTACCAATAAAATTATTTGTGAATTGTGTATTCAAATTATTGATTTTTATCTTAACATTGGCATCAAGTTTGCTTTTTAGCACACTGAAAAACTTCAATAATTATGCATTTCAAGGAATCATTACTTTTGTATTAGTTATTTGATAATACTTTAAGCTGGAAGAGTAACAAATATATTTCCATCATTCTCTCGAGAAACTTGGATCTGGTGCACGTTAGAAATATAGTGTTTCTCTTATTAAATAAATATTGCAGAACTATATACCTGTCTATCTGAAATAGTTGTTTATAAGAAGTTAAATTATTTTCCTAACTATCCAAAAGTTTGTTTCTAGAAGTTAAGCTTCTGAAAATTTTGATTCACAGAAAAACAAACAAGATTGAATGTATATTTTAAGTACATCCAAAGTAGTTAGGTATTAGGAAGCTATTGAAAATTATTTATTAGCGTGGAATATTTTCTTTATTCATCTCATTTCAGTTTTAATCGGCAGAAGATTTTTGACGATTACACAGAACACACAACTCAGCTGAGTAGTAGAGTAGTAATGAGCTCTTTAATAATATTTTTATTTTAGTTGTTCTGTTTAAACTTAAGCAGTAAGTAGATATCTAGGGATTATGAAGCGTATAAGGTCCATACTTAGATTGGTTCTTTTAACAAACAATAACGTTGAGGTACTTTATAAATCTGTATTGTGGATATAAATTCTGGTCACTCTTATTTCTTACCCTGACCCACCATGAGCTCAACACCACTGATAAAATTGTCATTTTCACGTAAATTTACAATTCTTTTCAGACGTTCTATATAAATAACCTACCTATTCTACGTAACGATATATTTGTTTTCCTGTATTGCCGAATAGCAATGAAACATATATGCTTTTGAAGCAATATTTTTCGTTAACACTTAACTTTTGAATATTTTCTATTGAATATATCTATCATTCTACATAATAATATGACGATATTGCATTTATCAATTATCGAAATAGGCGGGTAATTTTCATTTCGTATTTTTGGACAATGCACACTTAGAATAGGAAGTGTTCTCATCAAAATGCTGTCTCTATTCTTGCCTCTATGGAATGATTACTAGGTTTTTGGTTCAGAAGAAAATATTCAGGGAATTAAGTATATCTTTAGGTACTTTAGGTTGATTTATAGGTAAATGTTATACCTGAAACTTATCTACTTACTTCAATCAATCATTATTTGGACTAATAACTACTTGGATATGTATTTTCGAATTCATGGAATGTATTATTATTCATAATTTAGACGTAGTATTTTGAAACATCGATACACTGCCTTTTGAGCGTATGATTCTGACCCAATATTAATATCAACATTCCTTACACGTCTCTCATTGAAATGGGTCAATATCACTCTCATAAAAGCCAGTGTAGGCCTTATTTTATATGCTGAGAAACTACTACCATGCTTCATTTTTAGCGCTTAGATTTGGTGAAGCATTCAGTCCTTAATTTAGATCCTTATTCTTCTACATTGCCTGATCAAGAATTCATTACAGTGAAGAATTCTATTTCCAGCTCATACAGTGAGAGCGTTATTTATAATAATAATATAATAGTTAGTTTTTGGCACCAACTCCAAAAGTACCAGCACCAATAGAATTAATATTATTTTATATTAACGAGATTCAATAATTGTATGATTTCAATTTTATTTTCTTTATCAAGTAAAACAAATTTAGAATTTAATACAGAAATTAAGATTAGTATTGTCATATAGGTCCGAAGAAGAGGAAACGTCGCTGCAATAAAAATGTTAAAAAACCTGTCTAAATCGACAATTATTGAATCTCCCTAATAGAAACTATATTGGACAAAAGAGAACCTGCTACTATTATGTTGTGTTTTTCAGTGCACCAACTAATAAAGTCGGTCCAGTTTTTTGTAAAAAATATTTATTTCACACTTTTGAGTGTAACATCAGTCATGAAAATTGTTGAACCAAAGAAGTACTTATCCATCCGATGTACATACCGTCTTTGCTTGTTATTATTCAGAGATTGCAAAACATCGCGGAGCATATACACATATTTTAGACTTTGCTGCTAGAAATCCGTATTTCTGCACAAAAAAAATTAATAATAATAATTAGAAATAATAATAAGAATTAAAATTTTGCTACATACAATTTCATCGTTAATTTGTCAGTCTCATATTTTCAATTTTCGAAAAAAATTGCTGCCTCCATATAGAAGAAATTAACATATTTCAGACTTTAGGTAATTGCTGTAATTCGAAAACCGTAACTCTTTTGAAAAAATGTTCAATTCAAACGTTTCTGTATATAGTCTCATCTTTAACTCGGCCATCTCGAATTTTCGATTTTCGAGAGAAATTGGGGGAGGCTTTTGGAGGGAAGGAGATTTCGGATTTGAGTTTATCTGTATATGGGACCATTTCTCAAAATCATCAAAATCAGAGTACATTTATTATGCAAAACGTGCGAACAGACATACATAAGAAAAAAATGCAAACATACAACCGAATTGTATACCTCCTCCTTTTTTAATGTCGGTATTAAAAGTAATAAACTACGTGATGGGCATGCGTGGAAAGGCTTCCGTATTTAGGATTTTCGTATAGGTTTTCCTGTAAACTTTGAATTTTCCATTTTTTTTTCTTCAATTTTTACATTCAGATTTTTCGTAGATAAGGGGAAGAAGTTTAAATTTTTGGCTTTTTTCCTTTTATATCTTGAAGAATATTTGCTTCAATTTTCTTATCTCCCATACTTGATTAATTAATTATTTGCGCTAAACATACATTTTGGGTTCATCTAACTGTATAAGGTGAAATTTTAAAGATTTTCGTTTATTAAATTTAGAGAAAATAAGCTGGAACAGACACCAGGATGATGTTTAAGGTTTCCGCTATGACGGAACCCTAAGCCCTAAAATCTATGAAATCTAATGTAGGTATGCTTGACTTGAAATCAGCGAGTAAAACATTTAAAATCTACATTCAATGCCTATTTGATCTGAACTCACCTGTTGACAATCATTTCGTCAGCTTTCATCCAAAAGTTCTGAGACGTTGGAAATGCTTCGACTTCACACTTTAACTTCACATTTGACCTCATGGGAACACCAAGTAAGGACTTCAACGCTTGAATTTTGGGTGGAACTGTAATGGAAAAATGACAATAATATATATTTCCTTCATAATTTATCTGCTAGTGAGAATTCAACACTCCTAAATACATATTTCTGAACATCTTAGGAAAGTTATTCTGAAAACACATTACGGGCAGACATATTTATGACGTTTATCTCTCGAGTATTCCCATAAAAATTTTCATTTCCTTCCTCATTGTCGACGAGTTTGTGTCCGTAAATAAGCTTTTTAACATAAATATTGGGCTAAGGACGTTATTACGGCAGAAAATAAACATACTCACTTTATTATTTCCCTCACCGCTTCCATTGGAAAGTTCTGTTTGGTTATTAAGATTCTCAGGATATTAATCGCGGTATTTATTGAAAATCCATGAGGGATTCCTATAATATGAAATTTCACGAGCAAAATCGAAAACGTCATATGAAGCGGGCTTCATATACGTATTTATCAATTTACATTTTATAAATAAAAAAATACTTCAAACATGTGTTCAGAGATTTCAGTAGACCCAAAAATTACATATTAAGAGCTGTTGAAGCATGAAAAAGTTATTGGAAAATAATTATATGGATGAAATAACAGTTTTGATAAACCTAGCATGTATTTAAGACTAGTATATATAAAATTCTTTTAAAACGTATAAACTCATAGCATGTGCAGCATACTTTTTGTCCAATTTGAAGTTGCGTCAAATCAGCATAAGAAATATGCCAAACAACAACAGTTTTGCTAATAATCTTGGTAATAAGTCACCACAGACACTGTAAACATGATTAACGATACACATTTCGGGTGAGAAATAGAAGCCTATATTTTTTTTCTGTAGTATCAATCAATCAGTAATAGTCCCTTCTAAATCTAAACTCCTAATTTAATTAGTTCATTATATACCTTTGCCGATTGTTCATATCCATCATTATCCATGCCACATTTATCGCTCTTACTCTTACTATTCTCCACCGTCGGTTCTATGCGGTACATTGGTACAAGTGTAAGTTCCAAATTAAGATTCATTATTAAATATGGCTCTTCACCCTGCGGCAAACTCCGGAGAGGCAACAATCTCGAAATCATGATATATGTCCGGGAGACTGATGTTATGTTTTGTAATCAAACGGATTGGATAGTATAGTAGAAAAACGCATAAAACAAAATATGTCGATGACATATAATCGTTCTTATTGCGGCACCCTACGAGATGTAGGTTTAATTTACCATGTAGGCAATAGCTGATATTCATATTCTAATATTCTAATATTCTAATTGATTGACTGGTACGGAAAACTCCTAATTTAATATATAGTTATATAGTTTTTTTTTTCGAGCGACATATTCACCAGGCGCCTACCACTTTCTCGAGCCCGGGGTAGTAGGCTCAGTGCTCAGTCAGTACTTAGCTTGAAAGCATTTACCACTCCGTATGGAAATGTATCTGGAAAGAGATTCTGTTTGCAGGCGAAAAATAAATATGGCAGCTTCAAAAGTGCAAGTATCAATGAAATAATATTATTTTGTACTTTAATATATAACGGAAACACACACATACTCTAGAATTTATCAGTGCTGTAACTTGGAAACTTTTTTCGGAAGGGTCAATTCAAACGTTGTCAGATATGGTATGTTTGATATTGGACCACTTTTCAACGCCCTTCCTTCAAATAAAAAAACATCAAAATGGGAATACGTTTACTATACGGATCACGCATACATAATAATATAGAATAAATATTTTTGACAAGAAATTGGACCAAATTTATTAGTTGTTGTACTGAAAGATACAAAATATTATTAATTCTATTCGTGCTGGTTCATTTGCAGTTGGTGCCTACAACAACAAACTACAACGGCACAACTTCAAAATTACCAGCACCAATAGAATTAATATTATTTTGTATTTTTCAGTGCAACAACTAATAAGGTCGGTTCAATTTTTTTGTAAAATATATTTATTTCACAATAGTCATGAAAATTGTTGAGCGTTCACTAATATTCAAAAAGATATAGGCCTTGTACCTACTTGTTATTTATTATTCAGAGATCTCAAAACATCGCGGCGCAAATATACATATTTCAGACTTTACTGCTGGAACTCGAAAACCGTAATTCAATGTTGCTACATATAATCTTTAATTTGGCCGTCTCATATTTTCGATTTTTTTAAAAAATTTCTCTTCCACATAACAGAAATACGCATATCACATAATATTTCAGACTTTACCATTGCGAAAATCGGAAGCCGTAACTCTTTTGAAAAAATTTCAATTTCAACGATTCCGGATATGGTCTCTTCTCTAATCTCCAAATCTCAAATTTTCAATTTTCGGAAAAATTTGCCCCTTCCACATAGCTGAAACACATACTTCAGACTGTAACGTGGAAACCTATGGTTATTTTTAAAAATGTCCAATTTAAACATTTACTGATATGGAATTTTCATTAATTCTGCCGCCCCGGATTCTCAATTTTTAAGAAAAATCGCCCCCACTACCCCTCTGGGGGCAGTTTTTGGAGGAAAGGAGATCTTGAATTTGATTTTTCTCAATATGGGACCATTTCTCAAATTTCCTCTTTCAACTGAAACAAAAATTGTCTAAGTTAGAGTAGAGTTTACTTTGCAATCCTCACGAACAGCCATAAAAAAATAATAAAAAAGCAAACATACAACCGAATTGTATACTTACTCCTTGTTTTGAAGTCGGTCATAAAAGCGCACAGTCGAATTGTATACCTCCTCCGTCTGGAACTACCTAACTAAAAAGTTTCGGGACATATAATTTAGGTAGTTGTTTAGTTTGATGCTATAGTTATATATATAGTTACGTCTTGACCGTAGTAACTAACTAAGTTAGTAGTTAGTAAAATTGATTGTGAATACGGCTGATGATCTTTTCTAATCTGCTGACAGAATGACAGTTTTTCATTAAGAAAGTCTATCACCGCATGATATACTCCTATCTTAATTAATCTGTACTAGACAATTACCGGAGATTTGATTTTAAAATCGATCTGTTTTGGGTTTAAAAAGAAAATTCAAAAGTTATTGAGTTTCTCTCAGACTTTACGGCCCCACTTATATTAATATACAATAGCCATTATTTTCCACATACCTACGTTATTTAGAAAACAATGAGGATTGGGTACCAAAAATAAACCGTGTGAAAATAATCACAGAGTAATTACTGTGGTCTGTAGGATTAAATTGAACTGAATACCACACACAGTGTTTCAATGCATGTGCAACTTTTAAAATATGTAGTAATGTCCATCACTGTAGAAATATGTATTAACACAAGAACAATTATTTTGTAAATTAGCTGACCACCACCATAATGTTACATACAGTGCGCTGACAAACGTGGTGTGGGAGTGAAAGAGATCTTGATGTCTAACTTGGTTTTACATTTTGCAATTTTCAGCAGAGCTTCTGTACTTGACAATTTGGGGGATTTTGTTTGTAATTGTTCGCTGAAATTATTTCGCTCCGTTAGACTGCAGCTAAATTTCACGTAGTTCAAAAGCTCATGGCTTTTCTTGACTTATTTGTTTGTTTGTAGAATATGTAGATTACGTACGCTGAAATAGCTGATATTTTGTATTGTTTCTTTCAAAGGATTTTTTGTATAACCTATAAATCGCGGGTGTTACATCTTCTTCTGCATTGATAAAAAATATATATTTTCTACAAAAAATACGACAAGCTTTATTTGTTGGTGCAATGAAAACGACGGAATTCCAAAAATTTTGAAGTTGTATCGTTGTTGTTATATAGAAGACTTTTGGCAACAACTCCAACAGTACCAGCACCATTAGAATTAAATTATATCAAATTTCTTCAACTAATAAAGTCATTCTTATTTTTTATAAAAAAAATATTTCATTTCATCAAAATGATCACTTATAGGAATTCAGTAATTTCAAAATGGACTGGATTATTTTGACTAAACGATTCTCAATTTCCGAGAAATATTGCCCTTCCAACTTTTTCAGAAATGAAAACAAATATATATGGAACAATTCTCAAGTCTCTTCTCAATAAAAACTATACAAAACGAGAAAAAATATATATAAAAGCAGATATTCGTGCCTCCTCTATTCGTGAAGTTGTTCAAAGTAATATTTTTCAATAAAAGAAAAAGTATAAACAACAGCAATATGCATACATTCAATTCATTCAATGCAAAATTGACGTTGAAGTCACCACCGAGAATCAATGACATTTTTTCGTCACCCTTACCATTCATTACATGCAAGAAATTAATGTTTGGACAGTAATAGTGGAGTACCCTATGATTAGGTCCATATTTGTCGTTGATAACCTAATCGCTATTAAATATCTACAGCTTCTCAAAAATCAAATTATTCTGACAGTTTTGCTAATTCCTATCAATTTTGTGGACATTTGGTTAGAATAGTGCAGATTGACGAAAAATTCAGAGGGATAAGAATGTCTTCATGAATTAAGGGAAAAAATTATCTATTTGTGTATCAGGCCACACAATGACGGGCGGCGATAATACTCATCTATACAACGCTTTAGAATAACTGATTTGGTTTTTGTTTGACATAACAAGGTAGTTTATTTGAACATTAATTATATTATGTCTTAGAAGTTGACTACGTTTTTTTATTTATCTATAGAATTTATTTTCTTTTCTAAGCCATTATAGCAAAAAGAAACAAAAAAGTCATTTTCAGAGGGGGCATTATTTGTTAGATATACTATACAAATAATTCATCGCTCGATTCCATTTTTCGAAAATTTTACTCGTAATCTGTGTAACTAGCGAATGGTGTGTAGAATACATGATATCGTCGTGTTTTTATTTCAGAGATAACAATATATCGATCATTACGATGACAGTAATTGTTTTCCCCATGGATAATTTGAAGTTTGAAGTCAGCAATGCAAATATCCCCAATTTCTCCTATGTTGATTGTATCTAAATTGGAATTCTTTTAGACTCATATCAAAACACTCGAGTTTCATAGAAGGCAAGTCAAGGTCTAGTTTTTTCATTATTTCAATTATAAACTGCTTGCCTATATTTTATTGTGTATTGTCCATAGAGCCTCTTTATTGTAAAAATCAATACCAGATTTCGAATTATGTTTTTATAATTTCTATTTTAATATAAAACATAAACGGCATAGGTTAAGATACTTAGCTACTGTTATTTTTTATTTTTTTAGCTGAAAATGTATTAAACCATTCTAGACTTAGTATTGACAACAAAACAACTTTTATACTTATTACCAATAAATAGAATGCATAATTAGGGCAAAGGTGAACAAATACATACGATTTTGACGTGCCATATATCAAAAAGCACAAGTCGGCAACATCGAGCTTCTAATGTTGGTGAGATTCTTTGTTAAAATTTTAATGGAGTAGAATATAAGTAAATTTCAATAATTATTTACACATTCGCTCATGATTCGCTCTTCCCTATTAAAAATTGATTTTGCACATTTGTCTTATATTACATACCACGTTTACAATAATTTATTACTGTTTTCAAAACGAAAGTATCATGATAAACTTCAAACCATTCTTCTTCTTCTTGTTTGTATTAATGCTATTTAAATATTTTTCATATTCAGACCGTGAATGACACTAAGAATGATAGGCAATTATCCGGCTTAAAATTGATAGCTTATCAATTACCAGTTCTTTGAATTCTATACTTACTTACTATAAAATTATTAGAATTCATGTACCTATCTCTTATTACTTTCCATTAGTTGTTATCTTAAATATTTTGAAAGATTCAGAAAGTAACAAATTATGATGATGATGGAAATACCTTTTGGGAAGAATTAATCAATTTATAAGTGATGAAATATATTACGGTTGGAGGCAACCATTAGAAGGTAGGTATTTGTTATTTGTAAAGATAAAATTAAAATTGATGAAATGTAGGTACGACTAACAAAAATAAAAACTTATTTTCAATCTTTAAAGCCGTTTTTGAGATATTTGAGCAAGTGTGAATAGAAACATATAACCTACACAAGAATGATTCATATAATATAAAAAGTTTTATTTAAATATTTCATGTAAAAACCAACTTTGTGGAATTAAATTGACAGGGATTTTTGTTCTAATTTCGAGGACTCCTTTCCATTCACGAATACTTTTCAATCAGCGGCAAAATCCTTTTGGGACTGTGTAGAGAATTCAATTTGCTACCCGTAATAAAATAAACATTCACATCCAATATTCCTTAGAAAAATCTCCTATTAGTCGAATCGCAACACCAAAAGATCAGAATGCTTACATAAGCTCTCAGGAGCATGGATTTGGGATTCTTTTTATGCCATAACACTTATTCGTTTCCATGCCGACAGTCATTGGATTTCTTGTCTTGTCAAGAGGAGAGCTAACAAACAATCTTCTCAATTTTGATTTTATTGCGTTGAGCAATTAAATTTTTGAAATCGACTTCCAGTTGAAGTGTATTTATATAACAATCTGAAAAACAATTAATATGGAAATCGAGTTTAAGCGTCCCAAATCCATTTTAACTTTCTCATTGCATTATAGATTAAGTTCAAAATCGGTTAACAAGTTCTTCGGCAATATACTGATAGAGGAAAGTCACTATTCTATTGCAGCAAATGCTGGAAGTGTGGGCCTTTGTACTTAGCAACTGAGAACTTTGAATTCTCTATAATATCTATATAGTGAAATGGGTGCAATAGGGATATACTAGTTATTTCGCTTCCGAGCAAATAGATAAAGCCTGACTAAATCTTAGATTGGGAGCTTGTTGTAGAGCTCCATGTACCTATTGAATATGTTTCTAATAAAATCGATAAGCTATGAATTGGGAACAAATATTCACTTTTTAAATTGCTTTTGTATGTAGGTATAGTAAAAAGTGAGGACAACTTTAAGAATTCTTATTTACCTGTTTTTGTATCATAGACATAGAGACGTCGATCGCTCATTCCATATCTCGATAATAAGTGGTAAATAATGATAAAGCGTGTTTTAGTATTATCTCAAATAAGAAACTAAAGGTTTTGGTATATCGCAAGGAAATCGCAATTGGAAATATGTAATAAATATACTAGACACTACCGCTACTTCAAACACGGAAAATATCCGACATGCTCTAAAAGGACTCATCGTAAATTTCAGTATTTAAATTTATGTCTTGCTAAGAGTACATTTGTGAAAAACATGTTCTGGTAGATCGTGTACTCGAATCACTTATCCATCAAAACTTTCTGATACGCTTCAAAGCAATAATCTCATTTTTCACGCCTCGTCTTGCTTTGCCATAACACAAATACGTAGTTTTGGACCCGTTAATTTTGACTACAGCCTATTTAGCCTTAGTTTCCATTATCATGAAGGCTTATTCACAATTGCTAAATCTTAACCCGTATTCCAAAGCTACGTTGAGATTTCTACAGCACATTCCCCTCCCTAAGATCTGTTTGAGTCAAAGCTTTTAGACAGTTTACTGGTATTTTAAACTTGCCTTCAGTTTTCATGAGAGTCATTGCAGGTAAATCAAATAACTATGAAGTTTACATTAAGCAGGCTGATGTACAGATAAACTGAAGTAAGGGAAATAAACTCTCTCTAGTTTCCCTTTGTCTTGTGTAAAGCGATCATGGACTTAAAAGTGCGTCCGGCACACCCACTCTAAGTTCCATGTTACTTCGAAGAATCTTAATCAGATGGTTTTATGTTCTCTGAAATCCGTAGGAATAAAGGACCGGAATAGTTTGGTATGCATGAACTGCGGCTGACATATGTTACTGTTGTAAAGCGCAGCCTTATTGCATTCGTACATTTTCGCTCGGTAGAAGGTCATTGCCTTTGCGTCTTTACCCAAGATTTCCATGGTTCTCATCATGAAAATAACTTTCCCATCCAAAAAGCTGTACCGAGTAAATTATTGCCACCTTAACTGCCTCGTTATAGATCCATCTTCAGCTATGAATATGTTTCCAACCTCATTTTATTCTTGTAATGATAAAAAACAGACAACAACGGAAGGTGGTGCTTTATGTTCAAAGTTTTCGTCTTTTATTGGTTAAAAAAGATTTGCTTACAACATGCAAGAAAAAACAAAATGTTGAGAAAACTGTATATTTTGTATAAACTGTGTTTGAAAAGTGTTTGATTTGAGAGAACGAACTTTGGTTGGAGCTCAGAAGTCTATCAACCTACAAATAGTAGGAGAAGATCTATATCCTCCCTCGCAAGTGCTACTGTATTATGATCAGATTGTCTGTTTTATAAGACACACTTTGAGGCTTATCTACTCTGCTTCTTTAGGGAAGTATTCAATTTATATAAATAGTTTAGAGACTATTCAATTCTTCCATTTCTTTTTTCAAAGACCAAGTAAACAAACACATTTGCAACAATGGCAATATGTGGACAATAAGGCGAACTGTTCTAACTTGTTGGAGCCATCGTCTTGGAAAGGATAAAGATCTGGCTGACTGACTGGCTCGTAAAATTGATATCCAAGCATCTGAAATAAGGTATTCTCATCAAGGAAAAGCAAAGTTTTCTAATTATGAGAAGGGTTTTGATCAAATAATCCCAAAATCCAATCATTCATTTTTTTTGTTGAGCATGATGAATATTTTGCCCAATATTTGGATTAAAAATACTTTCAAGCTCGAAATTAAACTTTTGGGAAATAAATTTGTCGTTGTAGAAAATTTTGTTAGTTAGAAATTAAAGTAGATATTTTTTTACTACCACACTGAGTTTGGAAATTATAAGAGAACTGAAAAAACAAGCAAATGGAGAATATCTGAGAAAGCACATAACAACATATTGAGATTCAGGCATCCCCGAAAACCAATGGAATGCAAGGCCGTTTTTGATACTAAATTAACTGGTAAAAAGCGGTTATTACCTGCCGAGAAAAACGAATATAAATACAAATTATTAATCCATATGTAAAAGCTTAGGGGTCTAACTTGATTCAATTATGAAACATACTTCAGCATTGTTCAACAACGGAAAATTGAATCAATCGCTCGAATTTTCATCAAATTATATGACAGGTTTATCTAATAAATTGTGTGATAATAATCAATAGGATGTTTGCGGCTGTGCCGATTAACATGAAGACCGTTGAATGAAAAGCGAGAGTTGAAGCTGTTCGTCCTCCAAACTTTCAAATCCTATTTCCATACTAATTACATTTTGATAACCCCCTCCAGTTTCCGACTAACACGATTTGCCCGGTTCGAATCTTAGAACGTGGCTCCTGTGCCGATAGCTCTTATATGTATAATATGTCCTTTGCAAAGCTTTACCGATAAGTTTCATGCTAAATATATACTGGGTATTAGGATGCTCGACATACATAGCTTAAAGATGTGTTTCTATATAACAATTTTAAGTCATGCGTATAAATTTCAATAATTGAATGAAGGGAATAATGGTCTCTAATTCGGCTCCAATGTCACCATTTTACATTTATAACTCAAGAACTACTAATTTCTACTGCTCCAAGTTTTGTGGACTGGTTTGTTCCGTAGAATTTGATTATACAATATAATTATATATTTTTTTCAAAATTTCGAAGCTTCTGATAGCGAGAAAAACATTGACGCATAGACATATAAATAACGTTTAAGAATCTTCATTCATGTTCAATACAGACATAGAAAAATAAGAGTGATTAGAAAGATATGGATTGGAAATCTACTTATATATTTAATAATTTGTATATTATTTAGAGCGTTCTTTATAGCGCGATGGGAGATACACGGCAAAAAGTATTTGCATGTATTGTGATGGGTTTTACAGTGAACTAGAAAGAGAGGTAGTTGGGCAAAAATAAAAAAGATAGGATAAATATAAATGAAATATTTGATAATAAGAAAGAAGTATTAAAGGACGGATTTGAGATAGGTCAGGAGTTCAATAAGTATTTTACCATGGTCGCTTAGTCTCTTTCGGATAAAATAGTGTCTAACTCTATGTATGTTCCACTTAGAGTTAAGAATAATACGTCATTGTATTTAGAGGAGACAAACGCAGGGAAAATAGAGAATATTATTATGTGAATGAAAAATAAAAAGGTAGGTGGGATTGATGGAATTACCATCGCTGTTTTAAATTGTATTGCTTAGGATATAGCTGAACCGTTGGTAGTAATAATTAATAAATGTATGCTATCTGGTATTTGGCCTAATCATTTTAAGAGAGCGGAGGTTGTACCAATATATAAAGCTGGAGATCATAAATCAACAAGTAATTATAGTCCAATATACTTATTATCAACTTTAGATATCTGAAAAAGTGACTCACAAAAGACATGATTTTCTAGAGAGAGAGGGAATGATAAATGAGAGGCAATTTGGATTCAGAAAAAATAAATCGACTAATGATGCTTTAAATTATGTCAATAACTTCATGTGTGATCAACTTGACAATAGCAGATCGGTGATAGTTATATTTCTTTATCTAGCGAAGTTTTTTGACACGGTAGCACATGAACTTCTATTGATTATATTGAGTGATATAGGTACCTATAAGAGGGTCTGTCAATGATTTAATGCGGAACTCTCTCAAATAGATTTCAGTGCGTTGTCATTAATGGTTTTAATAAGTTTTTACAGCTTAAATACTTGTGGTGTCCCTCAAGGTTCAATTTTGGGTCCATTATTATTTAATTCATATATTAATGGATTATTGTATCTTAATGTACCGAGTGCTATTGTGGGCATATGCCAATTCAGCGCAAATCGTCGGAAATCAGCAGGGGTACTCTAATCCTACCTGCCGGCCCAGCGCAAGAATTTAGAATCGCCTGTTGCGATTCAGCGCAATGGCGGGTATAACATATATACAACGAAATACTGCTTAATTGTATGGATTAATAAAGATAGGATGATTCTTCACTGGAAAACAAATGCCGTAGTTGGAGATATATGTATTGGTTTCAATAAAATGCATTACCAAAAATATAACAATATATTAACAAACCTTATAACTATTTGTTCTTACAAAATTAAACCTAGAAATATTATTTTCCTTGTAAAGATTGATTAAATTAGCAACATAATCTTGACGTTCTTTATAAGTCTTATTTTTGACTGCGTTTTCTAAATGAACACTATTCATTTTATGAAACATACAGCATTCAAACGCAAACATATAGCGTTTGAACACCTTTTAACTCATTCAAAAATTTGAATATGTTGGGATGAGTAGAATAAAACATTTTATTAAAATGGCTGTGGAATGACTCGCAAGCATTGGTATTTGTTCAATTTTTCAAATAGGATACACTAACAAAATCATCTACCATAGCCCTAATACTCAAACCAAAATAAAATCAAACATATCGACCACATTAAATAGTGGTGGTAATTAGGTTGGATTTCCCCAAATTAGTTTACGATATTTAATCCTTAGGTTGCACTCAATCGGCCGGTGAAATTTTAGGTAAAATTTCTGCACCACATGGGATAAAAAAGGGTTGCGCTGAATTGGCATATACTGGCTATTGTATCTTTTGCAGATGACACTGTGATTATGTTTAGTGGTGAGAGTTGGAACGAAGTTACAGCCAATGCCAAACATTCCTTAAAAATTATAACAAAATGGTATAATTATCACAAAGGCGCCTATCCGAGCTCCGCCCGGCGGTCAATTCCTTACCTGAATACCCCTTTTCAATGGATGAGTTCCCCCAAAAGATTATCGGGGATTTCGGCGTCATGTACTCGACTGTGGAAATATTTTTTACAAAAAATTAGATCCAATTTATACATAGAAAAATAGAAAATAATATTAATTCTATTAGTGCTGGTAGGCTTTTGAAGTTCTAAACTTGCAGGTAGTTTGTTGTTTTAGGCACCATCTTCAAATTTATCAGCACCATTAGAATTAATATTATTTTGTATTTTTCATTGCACCAACTAATACCTTCTCCATAGCGGAAATACACAAATGACATATTTCAGACTTTACCATTGCTGTAACTCGCAAACCGTACCTGTTTTGAAAAAAATGTTTTCGAATATGGTCTCATGTTTAATTCTACCGTCTCAGATTTTCGAGAAAAATTGCACCCTCCAACCGTTTCGGCATTTACAAATTGTAATCTGTCAATATGTCCATTTTGAAATATACAATCAATTTATTTAAAGCATCTTAATTATTTTTCACAACGGATCTAACATTTTTTTATAATTCTGTGTACTTTTTATTTTTGCATAGGTAGAAGTTTGGAAAGTTTTTACAAATATATAAATAGATACTATAAATTTTTTGAACACATGTTCACTGAATACGGTTGTCACTTAAATACCGGGCTTGATAAAATTTAGCAACATTCACTACAACAGGTTCAACTATTAAACTAATATTCAAGTACCAATTTCTGTGATTTCTGATTTCACTTCAATATTTTCAATTCTATTTCAAATTTCAATAAGCGAGCGCTAATCGGTAGCCCACCGGTTTTAACCATTGCTTCCAAGAATTATCGTTGACTACCTGGTACAAAACCCTAAAATTTGTGACCGCTGTGCGGATCTCGGCGACGCCGATCACAAATTGTCTTTTAATATGTCAAAATCCAGTGTTTTATATGTGTCTCTATACGCGGATAAGCTCCCTGTTACAGACGGACTGACCATGCCTGATGATGTTTGTTATAATAATGTAAACTGTAGATGTGATAAAATATAAATTAAGAGTAAATTAAGTTAAATACTTTGGTGTTATACTAGATGAAAATCTGAATTGGAAGAAAAATATTTTTATTATTGTTAAAAAAGTATGATACCTTCTTTTTGTTTTTTATAAAATGAGATATATTCTTGAAAAAAATTATACCATGCTTTGTTCTGTAGCGTCCTATTTTATGGAATTATTTGTTGGGTTTCAGCTTATTCAAATACATTAGGGCCGATAGCAAGGATACAAAAGTGTGGTATCAAAATTTTAACGTTTGATAAACAACCCAACCTTTATAGTGAGGATACGATTGCTAAATATCAATCAAAAATATATTTTGGAAGCACTAATAAATAATTATTGTAATCTTGCTGAAGCATCTTTATTTTCTAGACATAAATCGCTTACAGTAAGTAAAACTAAATTAAATATTGGCCAAAAAACTAGTTTATATCGATCCAAACTAGTCTACAATAGATTAGATAACAATCTAAAAAAAATAAACTTCTCTAGAGGGCGTATTAAATTTCATATTAAGCGTTGGATTTTAAATAATTTGAAGTTATAATATATATAGATATTGTTATATTACTTAAAACAATCTGTTTTAATATTTAATATTTTTTTATATCATGTATTTATAGTTCTGTTGCATTTTAATTTTATTATTTGACTATTTGTAGCGTATTAGTATGTATATTTAGATTATGTTAAGCTTGTAGATTTTAAAACATTATTGAGCTTAGGTTTACACACAGATGCTATTTGCATCTCGGTAGGGGTTTGTAGGACTTAATAAGACAGACAACCTATTAGGATACTATTTTTTTTTAATCCAGATTTGTATGCTAACCGGAATGAAGATTATTATTATTATTATTATTATTATAATTATTATTAATGACAGTGACTCCTGGAACCAGGTAATCCGTTTCACGGAAGCATTGCTTAAAGCCAAAAAAATCCGATCTTGATCGGCCCTAAACCTTGTAGATGATAGAGACGACGAGCTCAAAGAGCTAACAACTTTGGCCTAACCTTGATAATGCGTTAAACGGTCTCAGGTAGTGCCTTCGGAGAAGAGAGGGTTTTTAGCAGGTAGACCGTCAGACTTCAATTTCTTGAGCTGCCGGGAGCCCTGCACTACTGTACGAAATTCCTAATCGTACAGTGTGCGTAAATGCATTTCCCTCCTCAAACACAAAAAAATATATATAGTATATAGTATTTTTTTAACACCGAAAGTGACTTTCTGATGTTAATGTTATCTGTGTTAAATATCAATGTCAAGTCATTTGGACGATTGTTTATCTCTTAGAGTAGGGAAAAGTCATGCTCTAAGGTTTATCTACTAGAGTCAAATTTCTTATGATTTTGCATAAGAAAATAATATTTATTTGATTTTACTTGGTTGTTGATGTATAAAACCAGAGACAAAGACAAATTTATATCTAACTCAAACTCTACGTATTTCCACGTTATGATTTTTAAAGAAGGAATAGAGCAGAGAACACTATCTGACCAGAGAGGATATACAATATTGTATGTTCTCTCTGTGGAGGATTTGTTCATCAACTTGAATCGCCTACGCCACTATCTTGGTTGATTTTGATAGGCGTTCGCAGTCACGTGATAATGGATTTGAAATTACAACTATTTAAATTGATTATATTTTGAATTCCAAGAGAAATTAAACCAGAATAATGTGATTTCTGTTATATTAGGACTAGGTACCTAATATCGTCTGAACATCTCTTTATATTGAATTTCCATAAATGTCAAGAACCCAATTAATCTTATTTCGGTACTAGTTTAGTTTCTCCGGCAAACATAGTATAAAACGTGACGGCTTTGGCGTAAAACTAAACTTGTACAGAACTAAAACTGATTATGAATAAGACTGTTTCTTTCAAGAAAAGTTGGTCATTGTCCAGGAAAGACACTCCTGATAATTTTTCCCCAGGTGATGGTACTAAGCCATTCTAGAATAAGAACTCAGTATAAAAATGCTACAAGAAACTTAATTTAAGACAAAGGGAGACGAGTAATTATTTAATGAAATTATTGCCCGTCATTCGCAGATGATCGTTGTATCTCACGTGCGCGACATTGTCGGCTTGTTCCTTTTTGATGTCTTTTATCGCATATGACCGTACTGACTTTAATACTTTATTGCTTTATTTTCCCGTGCAAAATTTTAATTCTAAAAACTCATTCTACAATAGTTTAGAGTAATTTTCTAGGGGAAAAATCTGTCTGTTCTGGAAAATCACCGAAAACTTTATGTTTTATGAATCTTAAAAATCTGATGGTGATTTTTCAAGTATTTTTCATGTGTATAGATATGCAAGTTCATCGTTCTGCACGCGGCCTTGTTTTACGTATTCAAAAACTTATTATCAGAGCACTGACCCACATAGATATACATAGGAAACAAAACTAGTGTGTGCATAGGCACATCAATTAAATTAATTTAATTCTTATATTCATTCTATTTATTTAGGATATTCAAATTTTATAATAGATCTCAAAACTGAACTCAAACTGTGAGTACTCATCTATATGAACATGGTCTAGTATTTTCCTAATGGATCATAGAAAGATCAGAATAAATTTTGGTATGGGTGGAACTGAAAGAGGTCTGACTCTGAAAAAACATGAGTTAACTTAATGTATTGGATTTGGTTTCGGAAAGTTTAATGGTTGGAAGCTAATTTTGGACAAGACACAAGAAATGTAATCGGCTTTGGACTAATTTCATTCTATGGATAATTCGAAAGCTCTTACTGAAATCTATGCAGCATTTTCTTGAAAATTAAAGGTCTTAATGCTATAATTGATATTTATTTATGCAAGTAGGGTTATTTAAAGTTTAGTTGAAAAAGTACGCAGTAACTATCTACATAATATGCTTGCTACTGATTTTATTGATCATTTATGATGTCGGACTGCCTAAAACACATGCATTAAGGTTGATATACTAATGAAAGATATAACAATGCACATATCTATTTTAATGAAACATGCTTTTATGCTTTTTTCTGACATGAGCATGGGCTAACTTATAAAGTTAAACACTTAGAGATGGAGTTGTCTTTCTAAATTAGCTGAACAATTTTCTCATTTATACATCCACGATATCTGTCATCGCTTTTTGAGTGACAAGGATTTTTTCCTTCAGATAGCAACAGATTTTCTTCATTTGAAACCGTTCTCTTTCTAAGTGTTTTTTACATTTTTTTTACATTTTCCATTTTTACCAATCTATCTAATACCTATGTTTTGTAACCTATGTTTGTCTGAGTGATGTCATGGGATAATTTTACTTGCTGAAAAGAATATTCTAACATTATTTTATATCAAAATCATGTCTACCAGCTCTTTTTGATTGTAATTCATGGCAAAAAAGTACTTTTTTAATTTATAGAAAGAAAATGTAGAGTGTGAAATTAAAGAAAATATAGTAATGAATTCCAATATTTTTGAGTCTCTCTGTATATTAGAAAATAATTACCCGAATACAGATGAAGTCTGCAGAGAATCAAACTCATAATTCAAATAACAACTGAGTTGGGGAAATGCAGGATCCTGAATAAGCTGATGATTAAATTTTACCTTTTGTTTTAACAATAAATGTGGTAATCGGATAGATGTCATTCGACGCAAAATTATGTAATAATTTATCACTTGCAGTTGTTTACATTTCAAAACCCAAAAGTCCAAGAACCACACTTTCAGCCATTGGTCTGTCTGTCAGTACCTAAGTCTTTTTGTCTATGCCATGATTATCTCAGTAAATAATGGACCAATTAAGTTTTTTTCGTTTCTGTTCTGTAGGTTATCGATACTGCTGGTCTGTTTCATTCTGGGCATCATGCTCAAAATAGTTGCTATATAATCTCTGAGAAAAAGCAGAAAAAAATGTTATGTCTAAATAAAATGTCATATTTTCAAATCATATATTCATATTTTGTCTAAACGGTTTGTTTTGTTAAAAAATGCCATATAACCATTGTTATTAGTACGATAAAAAAGGGAATAGTTTCACAATATACTCATAAACATAGACATATAAGCACTCTAGTTCATTACATTTTTTTACATATACATACATACATAAACGCGTTTTCGTTCAGAAATTGCTAAAGGATACATTCTCATAGATAAGTTTCAAGACAAGGATAAGGACGCATGTGTGCTTTAATAATTTTTTGACCGACTTCAAAAAAAGGAGAAGGTATACAATTCGGTTGTAAGATTGCTTTTTTTATGGCTGTTTAGTATAGTAAACGTACTCCGATTTAGACGATTTTTGTTTCATTCGAAAGAGGAGAGTTGGGAAATGGTCCCATATTGTGAAAAATCAAATCCAGAATCTCTATCCCTCCAAAAAGCGCCTCCAAAGGGGGTGGAGGGGGCAATTTTTCTCTAAAATTGAAAATCCGAGACGACAGAATTAATGAAAATTCCATATCCGGAAATGTTTAAATTGGACATTTAAAAAAAAATCATACGTTTCCGCGCTACAGTCTGAAATATGTGTTTCAGCCTTGTGGAAGGGGCAAATTTTTCCGAAAATCGAAAATTCGAGATTAGAAAATTAGAAAGGGAACCATATCCGGAAACGTTTACATTGAACATTTTTTTCTAAACAGTCACGGTTTCCGAGTTTCGCAATGGTAAAGTCTGAAATATGTGATATGCGCATTTCCGCTATGTACAAGCCAAACCTACCTATATCTTTCTGGTTATTAGTGAAAGTTCAACAATTTCCATGACTAATGTTACTCTCAAAAATATGAAATAAATATTTTTTACGAAAAATTAGACCGATTTTATCAGTTGTTGCACTGAAAAATACAAAATAATATTAATTCTATTGGTGCTGGTAATTTTGATGTGCCGTTGTAGTTTGTTGTTGTAGGCACCAACTCCAAAAGAACCAGCACCAATATAATTAATATTATTTTGTATTTTTCAATGCAACAACTGATAAAGTTGGTCCAATTTTTTGTAAAAAATATTTATATAAACATATTCGAAATGCAAAGTTTGCATAGAAACGATATCAGTGAATGCTTTATTGTATGTTAAATGAGCAAAAGGATGGAATTTCTGTACAAGCAAGTTAAATGTGTATTGTACGTGCTTGCAGAGGGATTGGGTACGTGCGGTTCATATATTTTAAGTGGAAAAAACTGGTTGGGCCGATTCTTTAGTTACATTTTTGCTGTCGAGTAATATAAAAATTATCGTATGATGGGCATAAGCTGAATAATTTATTTAAGTGAACATCATTGTAAAAGCTGATTCAAATTAAGAAATAATGATTATATCTGTTTTTCTCACGATTATTTTCAAGTTATTTTGATTTTAGATGTAGGTTAATCTGCTACAATAACAAGCTCATCCTTAGGCAAAGATTATAATCTTTGCCTTAGGTGTGAAACAGATTCTGGTTTCATACATGTGTTTTTTTCGTTTGTGACTAACGTTCTTGTTACTATGCGAACAGTGTCTGGTACTGAAAAAATAATACAGGGTGCGGGTATGTCGCTTGCTAAGCGAAGAGGTGCAATACAATATTTGTCCCGAAGACATGATATTCATAGAAAAATGAACATGTCCTTTTTATGGAAATTATTATGGAAAAGCAGCACAAGTATTTTTACTAGGGAAATATTGAATTTGTCACATGAAACAGGTCTAAAATATCACAGTAGTTTTTATTTTGTTCTCAAGAATATAGGTATGAAAAGTTTCAATTCTTTTTTCCTTACAACGCACTGTTGGTCTTAAGAGGGCTTTTTTTCTGAAGTACCTGCAATATTGTGCTAGTAATAAGATATTGCCTTTGCATCTATATCTGAGAGCACTCATTGTTTGAAACGAAGAATGCTTGTACATATATATATATATATATATATATATATATGCAAATTTTATCTCGGAATCTGGTCTACCGATTTCGATGAAAATTCGTATGTATGGGTTCTAGAGTATATTGAATCGATTGGTTTCAGTCACATTCACAAGAAAAATCATTTTCAGCAATTAATATTCTCATTTCAAGAGTTCTATAGATTATATCTCAGATAGCGATATGAACCCAATAATGCCATAAGGACAAATAGTCCTATGGTAAAGCTTCCGGGTAATAATCTAGAATTCCTGGGACCGAATCCCGAGCACCTTTGAGTTTTTTTTAACAAAACCCATTTTTTTAAATAAAAGATGTTAATATGAGTTTCTAATAATTTAATTGGAAATTTTCAATGAAAATGTGCACATACCTAATATATTGCGACCCTTAAGGTATATATTAGCTAATGGTTAGCAGAATTTGGTAAAAATGAGCGAAAAGGGGTTTTCGGAGTCGAGAAATCGATTGACGATTATTTTGTATGTAATCGGTGTGACCCTCGAGGTCAAGAATGGCTCCGCAGATAAAAGTTTCAGTACCTATGTATAATGTTTGGGGGATACAGCTGAGTTTTGGTATATTTATCATTCACATTACACATTCATATTTACTTCGAAATCTATAACTTATCAATATGTGAACAATAAAAGCAGTATTTACCGATCGGAATACATTTTAACCAGAGGTATGCACATTTTTTAATAAGTTTAAACATCCTTAGTAACTCTTATAGCCCTACTCTAAATTCTGTGTTACCCAACATCCGAGCAAAGCTTGGTCGCCCAGATATTATTATATAAAACGTCAAAAAATGATCATTGGTAGAAAATTTCGTACCTATTATTGATTAATATTTGCTCAGGAAATTGGAAAGTTTCAGCACCCTATCATTGGAATTTAGAAGAACAATCATATAATCTGAAAGTTCAAAAATCATCATAAGATTTCAGTTAGTTCCATTGACTGGCCAGCGTTAGATAATATATTTTTTTTATCCAACACATGGCAGTTATGGCTGTCATTATTAATGTTATTTTAGACAAGTAAACTATCAAATAACTCAAGTTTATATTTAAAGTAGTATTCTATTTATTTATTACTATTACAAGCAGAATTCACACTGATGAAAAAAAAACGCTAACGGTTTATTCGAATTTAAAGTCATTGTAAAATTCGTTGGTTTATTGCAACCAGACGCTCCCATATCGGTACAGCTGCTGATAGTGATGGACAAACTACCTACTACCAAAATGTAAAAAAGTCACTGTCAAGTCATTCTGACATTAATAGGGTACTGAGACGCAAGTGACTTAAGAGTGATTTGAGCACAAAGCTTATCAATTATCATCTCATAAAAAAACGATTTCTTCCACTTGTTGGATAAAACATTGTATGCCACTCGAGTGTTATTTTTCCTAAGACATTTGAGAATGAATACCACTCTGCCTGATGGCTTCGTGGTATACATTTTCTAGAGTAACTTATTTTCAACATAACACACTGATACCATAAATAACTATTAATTCCATAGATGACGTGCTAGCATCCTTTATTGTGTAATTTGTGATATTAAAATTTTATAACAGATTTGAAAATTGACCTTAAACGCTAGGTCTTTATAATCGTGGTCTAGTCAAGTATTTACCTAATGGGTTGAAAAAATATCAGAATAAATTTTGTTATACGTGGAAATTAAAAAGTTCCGAATCTGAAAAAAATGTGTTATCGCCCTGAGCAAAGTTATTGTATTTTATCGGATTCGGTTTCAAAAAGTTTAATGATTAGGAGCTAATATTGGACAAGAAAATCCCATTAGGCAAGGAATGACATGGGCTTCGGAATAATTTCATTCTATAGATAATTTGTCACCCGAAAGCTCTTATTAAAATCTTAGAGTTTTTTGAGAAATAAAGGTCTCAATGCTATAATAATTCATAATGTGTATTATTTACTCATGCAGGTAGGGTTATTGAAATTTTTGTTAAAAAGTAGGTACTCAGCAACTATATATGCTCGCTACTGATTCTGTCGATCATATGTGTTGTCGATCAGTCTACCTTCTAACTTCTAAAAACTCTTGAATTAAGGTTGGCATACTAATAAAAGTTACAACGATTTACGCATCTATTTTTATGAAACAGGGCTAGATTGGCTTCATTCTGATATTAGCATGTCCCTAGTGGCAAAGGTCAACACTTCTATCAGAATCATGTTCCAAGATCTGTCAATGAAAGTGGGTTTGGTTCAGAATTAGCTGAACAATTTTCTCGCCATCCACCGTATCAGTGATCGCTTTTTGAGTGACTTAAGGATTTTTCCATCAAATAGCAAGAGATTTTTTTCATTTGAAACCGGTCTTTTTGAAGTGCTTTTGAAATTTCATATTTTCCATTTTTCTAGTCTATGTAATACGTTTTGCCGTTTATGTTTGTCTGAGTGATGTCATGGGATAATTTCACATGCCGAAAAGAATATTCTAACATTATTTTATATCAAAATCAACCTACAAGCCCTTTGCGATTGTAATTCATTGCAAAAAAGCTACTTCACTATATAACGAGGTACCTACTATTTATATTTATTTTGCATTTCCAGGCCAGTGGTGCAAGGCTTTTTTTTTGGATATCACACAAAAACTATTTAAATAAGGAATAAAATGTAGAGTGAGAGATTAAAGAAAATATAGTCATGAATTCCCAATATTTTTGTGACTCTCTTCATAATTGAAAATATTTACCCGAATACAGATGAAGACTGCTGAAAATTAAACTCGTAATTCAAATAACATCTAAGACGAGAGGGGAAATGCTGGATCCTTTATAAGCTGATGATTATATTTCAACTTTCGTATCAAATTAACAATATGGTAATCGGATTGATGTAATTCGACCAAAAATTATGAAATAATCTATCACATGTCAAGGTCTATTTACTTTTGCAAGAATTGAATATGATCGGATCATAATTTCTATATTTTTTGTATGTAAAATTTTAGATTTCCCTTAATCGTGTACAATTTTCGGCTTGTGATTATCTGCACTTGTTCACATTTCAGGAGCCCCTTAGTAGAAGAACCACACTTTTTGTCTATGACATGATTATCTCAGGAAATAATGGATCAGTTATGTTTCTTTCGTTTTTGTTCTGTAGGGCACCGATACTGCTGGTCTGTTATTGCTAAAAAATCTCTGATAATAAGCTGGGATAAATGTTATGCCCAAGAAAAATGTCATATTTTCAAACCATGTATTCATGACCTGCACGATATTCACATAAACATAGACACATTAACACATCATACATTTTTTGGATATACATACGCAAACGCGTTTTCGTTCAGAAATTGTTTCAGGATACATTCTTAGATAAGTGTCGAGACAAGAATAAGGACACTCTGTAGGTATGTGTGGTTTAATTATTATAAACATATTCGAGCTTTAAAGTTTGCATAGAACGATATTAGTGAATGTTTTATTTTATGTTATATGAGCAAAAGGATGGAATTTCTGTACAAACAAGTTAAATGTGTATTGTACGTGCTTGCAGAGGGATTGGGTACGTACGGTTCATATATTTGAGGTGGAAAAAAACTGGTTTGGACAGATTTGTTATTTACATTTTTGCTGTCGAGTAATACCTATAAAAGTTATTATAGAAGGAGCAGAAGCTGAATAATTTATTTAATTACTCTTAAAGTGGATTCATGCAGCATCAAGTAAGAATTATCAAGTAAAAATTATCAAATAACAATTGAGAAGTAAAGAGTAAGCATGCGCACAAGTCTGACATCCGAAGTATTCATGTTTCAAAATAACCTCTGTCCCCTGGAAAACTTGTAACAAGTGTTTAGAATTCCAAATTTTTAATAAATACCGAATCATACCCAAAGAAATACACAAATATTTCAAAAAGTGAGGTTATTTTCATATGATTCACATCATCGGCCATACACCATATCGTGTTCACCTGCGCACCTATGACGTACAAGACAAAATCTCGCTCAGTTAAAGTAAGAAAGATAAAAGTTGGCCAACTTCTACTTCTTATTCCTTAATTGATAATTGTTACTTGACTGCATGAATACTCTCATTGAAAAATAATAATAAGTTCAACTTTTACTTGCTATTTTTTATTGTTAATTTTTTCTTGATACTCGTTAATTTGGGCTGCATCAATCCACACCTACATCAATGTAAAAGCTGATGCAAATCAAGAAATGATGATTATCTCTGTTTTTCTTACGATTATTGCCAAGTTATTTGGATTTTAGATCTAGGTTAAGCTGTTACAATAACAAGTGTGAAACAGATTCTGGTTTCAGATATGTTGTGGTGTTCTCGTTTGTGAAGTTCTTGTTACAATGCGAACAGTGTCTGTTCTCAAAAAATAATACAGGGTACGGGTATTTCACTTGCGAAGAGGTCCAATATAATATTTGTCTCCAATACCTACAGAATTTTCATAGAAAAAAGGATTTTTTATGGAAAAGCTGAATTAAAGCTATTTTTACTAGGGAAACATTGAATTTGTCGCATGAGACAGGTCTAAAATATCACAGTAGTTTTTATTTTCTTCTCAAGAATATGTATGAAAAGTTTCATTCAATTCATTTATCCTTACAACGCACTTTTAGTCCTAAGAGGGATTTTTTCTCAATTACCTACCCATAAGTTTGTTCTAGTAACAAGATATTTCTTTTGCATCTATATCTCAGGGCACTCATTGTTTGAAAATGATATGATCGATTGTTTCAGTCGTGCTTTTCGCTCCCTTTCACAATACTTGTGACCTTGTGTAACTCATTTATTTCATAGTTTTCATTTTTCAGCTTAGCTTGGGCTCCGGTATAAAATATATGAAATTTCATAAACTATATTATATCATATAAAACGTCAGAAAATGATCATCAACATTCAGATAATTCAATTAATTGGTAGAAAATTTCGTACCTATTATTGATTAATATTTGCCAAGCTAATTTTAGCACCCTTTCATTGGAACATCGAAAAACACTCATATAATGTGATATTTTTTAAAACCATAGATGAGGTGCTAGCATCTTTCAATGTGACTGAGAATTTTTTCAAGACATCAATAATCTGTTTTGACGGTAACGTATTAAGTTTAGTTGATCTAAATGTGAGCATTTATTTTAATAATGAGTTTTGATGTCGCAAGCAAATACAATGAATTCAACAAAACAAATTGCTGGGTATGTTCTAATGTAAGTCTACAGCTCAAGAATACCTTCATTTCAATAACAATATGTTCGATCATCGTCTTTCATTAATAAATAATAATATAATTTGATTTTAAACCATCTTAAAAAAATGTTTAGCTATACGGTTAGTAGTTCTCAATGAAGAAATGTAAAATGGTGAAATTAGAGTCAATTTCAAGAGCTTTTTAAGAGTGTCGAGATAAGTGTTTTTATTTCGAATAAAACATAAATAAATAAATATTATAATTAGAGCTGTTTAACAGATTAGACAGTGAAACATGAATTGATTCCATTAATTGTAGAAACGTAATAATTTAAGAAAAGGAAAAGAAATGTAATAATACTGGGTGAATATGATTCTAGTGATTTTATAGTTCTCAACTCATAACTCAAGGATAACATTTCTAGACAAAGCATATTCCTTACAACCTCATAGAATTTGTGGCTACATGTCTATTTTGCTATAAAGGTAAATAACTTCCACATCTCTACCACTCGTAATTCCAGATGATATACTCACAATTCACGTGCAGCGTTATCCTTTTGCTTACTGCAGGAGGAACATCGTTGCTGGCTATGCACAAATAAGCACCCATATGTCTACTCTCAACTTTGAACAACTCCAATACTGGACCTTGGAAAGTTTCAACTGTAACAAACGGCTTTAATCAATATACTGTTAATTAATTTTCATGTTCGTGGTAATTTTTTGTAAAAAGCGATGGACAAAAGAGCTTCCAGTTATAAGTAAGTTCTGTTACTAGGGACATTAGTTTTTTGATGTTAGGTAGGTAACATACTAGATACTGATGAAACGTTAATTATTTTGAAGATTTATATGAAAAGACGTATTTATCTATAATATATGTCACTGATTTACCACGTGTGAAATCGCGGGTAAGAGTTGGAACATTGTGAAAGACAATTTCATTGACTTACATATCAGTTTATTATTAATGCTGGCTTTCAAACACAGAGAGGACAACTTTGCCTGGTTTTGATTGGCAGTGAAAGTATGATAATGAAATACAGAAATTGCACAGAGATCTTTATGAGAATAAAATGAAAAATTAGCAGGGATAAATTATTTCCGCTCCATTTTTCCATTGTATTAAACGTTTTTCACTAATTACCACAGGCAAGTAAAGGCATATGAAGTTATTTTGATAAAATAAGTACATAAGAGTCAAAGTCAATTGAAGACTACTCTGTCTACTTGGTCAAATTATTACTCTGTCCATCTCCCGAAGCCTCTCAAAGGCACGATTACACTCCGTCCCTATATTTTTATTCCATGGGTTCAATATACTTCTAAGATACGGTTATCCTTTCACTCTGAAATCTATGAACAAATATTTGTCACCAACGGTATCAGTTGGTGCACTGAAAAGCATTAAATAATATTAATTCTATTGGTGCTGTTACTTCTGAAGTTGTGCAGTTGCAGGTAGATTGATAACTTTTGGCACCAACTTCACAAGTAACAGCACCAATAGAACTAATATTATTTTATACTTTTCAGTGTACCAACTGATAACGTCGGTCCAATTTTTTGTGAAAAATACTTATTTCACCCTTTTGAGTGTAACATTAGTCACGAAAATCATTGAACTTTCAGTAATACCAATGAAGATAGTACATATCCTATTACCCACGCATATTATTTGCTTGTAGTTGTTATTGTTATTGAGATCTCAAAACATCGCTGCGGAAATACGCTTAAGTATTTTAGTTGTTACCATTTTAACACCGTAACTCTAAGGATAAAATTTTCATTATAAATGTTGCTACAAATAATTATGTCTTTCATGTACCGCCCACAGATTCTCAATTTTCGATAGAAATCGCCCTCTCCACAAAGCAACAATACGTATATTTGAGAATTTAACATGCCTCTATCTCGAAAGCCGTTATACTCTTTTGAAAAAATGTTCAATTTAAACGATTCCGGATATTGTCCTAACTTTAATTATACCACCGCAAATTTTCAATTTTTGAGAAAATTTGAACCCAGATGTTGGATTCCCGTTTTTATGAATATGGGACCATTTCTCAAGCCTCCTCTTTCAAATGAATCAAAAATCATGAAAATTGGAGAACGATTACTAGATGAAAGGCGGGCACAAACCAAAAAAAAGCACAGTTGAATTGTATACCTCCTTCGTTCGGGGTTTGTCGCTCAAAAATAAGTTATGAAAGACGATTTTGCTTATCAGTCTCAACAGTTATTAGTTGACTTAAGTTTGTACTGACATCAAATTTTATTAGTGTGATACCATATAGTTTGTCTCACGAATGATGGCTATTGCGTGTTACGTCCATTACGCTTTACTTCTCATCGCATCTCATTATCATGAAATTCTCTCTCCTTCAATACATAAATACAAGATAGGGCACTGCACGTATGTCCGAAAGCAACGCAATCTTTATTTTATAGGCGTCACAAAGTCAATGTGACATTTCATATAATTCAGATTCATACATTTTTATTTTATAAGCAATAAATTTGTATTTTGTATTTCTGCATTATTGTTGATAATAAATGTTTCATATTATTTGCTTATTTAATCAATCGATATTTTTTCTCCCTACTTATATGAACTTCCTTGATGCGTAAACAAAAAATTGAAATACCATATCTTATTTACTTCCGTTAGTTTAATTGATTCATCTTTGATTATCCTTTTTTTCTGATTTCTTTGTATTCTTCGAAGCATCTACACCTCTGTATTTTTGATAGCATTTTAACAATATTCTATCATCCCTACAGAACTACAGATATCTATACTTTAGTATTGCGTTGCCAACAGCCCAATAAAGATTTTTAGTCTCCTTGGTCCTATTAGAAATCATGATTATTCATGCCGTAACTCATAATTCTCATTGTGTCTTACCTTTCTGTATTCTTGGATATTCTCCAATTATGAGGTGAGTACCATCTTCTCGTCTCCATAGAATTCTTGGTTCTGGATGACCTGAAGCGCTACAGTACAATGTGACATTTTCACCTTGCCTCACAGTGATGTCTCCACTTGTTCCTTCATCATTGATATCCGGAGGAACTGAAACAATTCATATTATAAGAGTTATATCCTATTCAGTGGCTACATTGTTAAAGTTATAATAGGTCTAAGCAAATATCAAGGAATCATAAATGGTATTGGTAATATATATATAATATCTTACTTAATGAATTATTGGCAGGCGTGGCCTATTTTGGAATACCTATATCTAGCATTGTGTCATAATTTATTTATAGGTAGTTGCTGTATAGACAATTATAATTTTCCCCAAATTATTTTGAATGGCGCCACAATCACGTAACCTTAGCTTTTTCCAGCCCAATAAAGAAAAAAGGAACACAGAAAGCTGTTACTTATGACAATATGGAGATCGATGGCGGTTACAAATATGTAAATGCTGATGTCTTATTGGGCTGCATACATCAAGGGTTGTGACAATTTCAAGAAAAACTATGGGTGTAACCCTCGTTGGATGATTGTTGCAATATACGTACTCTTCAGCTAGATGATAGAAAATCAATCACATACAACTAATGCACTACGTTAATTAGTAGAAAAAAATATTTTATAGAATTAATAGAGACCCGCTCCCGAGTCAACCTTAAAAGATAAAGCTCTCAGAAGGGATGAGTTTTGACCGACGAACCAAACGGAGGAGGTATACAATTCGACTGATTGCATGTTTTTTTGGATGTTCGCACTTTATAAATAGTAAAGGTGACTTGATTTTCATTTGATACAGGACTATTGAGAATTGGTCCCATGTCCCATTAAAAAAAAAACCATACAACATGTCCCTCCCACGATAACTTCTATTTTTTTCGAAATTCGAAAATTTGAGACGTCCAAATTAGAGAACAGAGTACATGGAGCAACTTTTAAATGGGCATTTAAAAAAGTACGGTTCAGAGTTACAGCAGTGGGAAAGTCTGAAATATGTATATTTAAGAGATGTTTTGAAATCCTCAATATAAGTATAAGCAAAGTATTATCTTCTTTGGTTAACTTTCAATGATTCTGATGACTACTGTTAGTCACACTCAAAAGTGTGAAATAAATATTTTTGTCAAAAAATTTAACCCACTTTATAAGTTGGTTCTCTGGAAAATCAATAAGTGGTTATATTTAATAAAATTGTAACAGGCCGATGTACATAATAGATATTTAAGAAAAACTAATATTAGAGTAACAGAAGCCAAAACAACAGTTTTGAGAGTTTTTGTCTGTATGTTTGTACGGGCATCACGGAAAATATACTGCATGGAATTGAGTGAAGTTTTCACCGATGTATTGCTAAAGGTCTAATTTCAAATATATATTCCATATAACCGCGTCTGTCTATATGTATGTCGGTGTGTTTAGCATATAACCTTTTTAAATAATCCTTTTCTTTATGCGAGAACCGTATAAAATTCCGATCTGTATTTTCTGAGATTAGGCCGAACGAACATAAACTCATTGTGGCGGTCGACTTTAATTTATAATATGTATAGATAGATGGATAGTAATGATTTCATATTTATGTATTGAGTTTATTTTTGGAATTATACCTAGAAATAATATAAATGAGTGAAATATACTTCTAACGATATCTACATGCCTACCTGTCAATTTTCTTATGAATATTATTTGAATAACTGATCCATCCCATCCAAATAACAATTTTGTGAGTATGGGCAAGATCAAATGGGAGTATATAGTATATATATAGAGCTCAGTCTTCGTAAATCGGAACATCTATTCATAGCTTTTTGTTCCTTGTCAATTTTTATCATCTAGTGAATTAGTCTTCTTTACGTAGTTAGATTCATTGACTAAGATAGCAACACCATCAAAATAGGGTAATGTTGTTTTTCGTGTGAATGTTTGGCCAGTGTACAGCTCAATTTCTTTATTCTGCAGTCACTTTCGTGCGCAATGAGTCTATTATTCAGCTGTCTCTTAGTTTCACAAAGTTGTATATAATATTTCCGGTCACAACTGCGGTATGTTATTACATTACCAGTCTCAGATCAATCTATAAAATATACTCTTGTTACTTTCTGTTATCACCTAAGATTATCCATTTAATGAAACAGAAACTGACAAATAAATTCTTAAAAGAACCCATTCAGACTTCTATGAATTTATACAGTGCTCTACCAACACAAGACTCGACAAATGTGATAACTATCCATACAAAGCAGCGTGTTCCGTGGCATCTCAAATGTTTATGATGCCTTAAAATATTAGATTTTATCAGATGCGTTAAATATTGAGCTGATAGAATAGCAATTTAGTTAAAGAGATAAAATATTATTTCTAACAGTTGCCGCATGCGCAATAAAGGAAAAAGTTTAAAAAAATTACAATCTATTAATAATCATTTTCATCGATCTTAAAACTGGAGCCAACAAGGTACTAAACAATTAGGTATCATACAATTATTGTTCTTTGCAAATAAATTCATTAGAATTTCTTTCGTTCTATCGTTTCATGAACCAACGCTTCCATATCTATTCGAACATCATATTATTTTCTTAAATTGTTCATCCACTAACAATATGGCGTCCATATGAAAAAACAAAGTTGATGATGGTTCCACACAACAGAAACGTAGAAATAAAAGCTTATGTATTCAAAATTATTCTTCGTAAAAAGTTGCTCTAAAAATGTCTTAACCGACATGATAAGATCTTTTTATAAATGCATGTTATTTTTAATATTCATTAAAAGCAAATAGTTGGAATTAGTATGAGTCAAGAGTATTAAGTGACCAATATTTTTTAAAATCTTATATAGTTTCTTAGATACATGTATCATTAATTTTAGGTACACTGTAAAATAGGATTAAAATGATCCAGTATACTTTCAAAATGAAAGGAATTAATTAATTTCCTTAAGATCCATCAACCGGAAAATCTTTTAACTGTATTTCCTTTTGGGTGTCTTGAAATTTCGAGACAGAAAAATGCAAACGACGACGACGACCCTCTAAAATTCCGACATAAACAGCTTTCGCATTATCCAGAGAGGCATCCTCTCTACGTAACACTTGTCACATAGCAGCAGGAGCAGTCTTCAACTGTGGAATAAATCTGTTCCATTTTACCCTGAGGCTTCTTTTTTTTTCTATCTTTTTTTATTTTTCAGTCAGCCAGCTTGCAGTATGTATTTCTACAATAAAATCTGGAGAAACATTATAATACGACTTCACAGTAAATAGGAAAACGGTCGCCAAGGCTTTATTTTACGAGTTCTTGTGTATTTATTTGCAGGCGTGAGGATTGGTTTTCTGTGCTCATTCTGCAAGCGTTGTGGGGATGTATCACGAACGATTGATGATTTATGCGGTTATTCTACAGCGAAATCAGGCATAAATTATCACTTTGAAGATATTTTGCATCTAATAATTTGTTTCACATTTGTGAGTGTGATTTTTCCGCGCATTGATTTTATCAGTAAATCAATATACCCAGTCCCGACGATTTTATAGGAACAGTATTGCTATCTTTTAAACGGTAAGTATTGGGCTGATGATTAAATTAGAGAAAAGTTCAATATTCCGCATTATGACCTGGAAAAATTTAAACCATTCTTGAAGTATTAAAAAATGAAAAATCAGAGTTTTAGTTTTTTATTATCATAATCGGAAAGGAAAGTTGAAATTTTTCATTTTCAAATAATGCAGCATGGCAAAGGTGGGAGGATTGTTAAAAATATTTTGTCCTTTTTATTTTCCAAGATCTGCCTTACAACTTTTGTTTTTCTTATAGTCGCCACATTTGTTTTTTATGCTACTGAATAAAATAAAATAAATTTTCATTTAGACCCAGAAAGAACCAAAAAAAATAATATTCTCCAATGTAGTAGGCCATAATGATGAGAAAACAAAATATTCAAATCAACATTACTCAGTATAAGTACCTTTCTCCTTAACATTTCTATTTTGAGTCTTGGAGTTTGGAGTTCCAGAGGTTCTTATTAATTCAAAACTTTATGAAAATGGTGCATTATCATGATACTGAAAGAATATATGTTTGAGAAATCATTGACAATAAGATTAATGGACCAAAAATAACGAGGGAAGTTTGAACGGCTAGGTCAATTTGTTGATAGAAATTAAAAAAGAATTGTATCTCGCAACCTTACGCAATATTGAATGGTTCGCAAGATGGTTGTGCCGCTCAAATTCACTGAAAATCCATAGTTAATCAATATATAAATATCAGAAAAATTGTTATTGATATTGTAGTGATGACGATTAAAATACTTTGTTTTCTTATTATTATGGCCAACTACATATTTATCCCTTTTTTAGGTATTTCTTGCCTTAAAATTATGATATTTTATACATAGCTGTGAAGGTAATTTTTAGCTTCGTGAAATGGTATAAAAAATAAATATGGTATCCATAAGAAAAACAAAAGTTGTATGGCATATCTTTGAAAATAATAAATATTTTTCACAAAAAACTGGACCGACTTTATTAAATGGTGTACTGAAAAATATAAACAATAATAATTATTTATAGTTTATGCCAGTAATTTTTAAGTTGTGCCGTTGTAGTTTGTTGTTGTAGGCACCAACTCCAAAAGTACCAGAACCAATAGAATTAACATTATTATTTATTATTTTTCATTGCACCAACTAATAAGGTTGGTCCAATTTTTTGTGAAAAATATTTATTCCACACTTTTGAATGTAACATTAGTCATAAAAATTGTTGAACGTTCACTAATACCAAAGAATATATTACTTATCCTATTACCTATGCATTTTCTTAGCTTGTACTTGTTATTATTCAGAAATATTAAAACATCGCCGCGCAGATAAACATATTTCAGAAACTCGAAAACCGTAACTCTGTTAAAAAAAAAACAATTTAAATGTTGTTACAAATAATATCTTCTTTAATTTGACCGTCTCATATAATTGAAGTGGACAGCTCTTGGCCTCAGTTTTTTCCTTTTCCACAACTGAAGTGATAAAATCATAATTGAATCTGATCCCAAGCACAAAAATGATTTGATGAAGTACCTAGTCATTTTAACAGACAAAAAATTCTTTTATTAAAATATTGAAATGACGAACCTGACAGTGCTAAACTGAAACTTCTCATAATTTACTTCTAAAATTGAACTATAAAAGCATGTAGTTCCAATCAAATAATAAGAGAATAAAATTAAACATATTTTATTAGGTATTTTGTGATTTGATTGATTATTCAAATTAATTTATTTTTTTTAGTCGTCATTGGAGTTTTTATAAATTGTGAGGACATTGCTGTCTATTCAGTTTCAAATCGCTGCCGAACAATATTTTCTGTTCAGTTATGTTCGGAAGCATCTGAAGTGATAAATAAAAAGTAGCTCTATGAAGAAGGTTTTATTTATACTAATAAAAAATGTATACTAATTAAATAGTATATTGCATTTGTGTAAATCGTTTCGTTGATTACAATGAACAATCTGATCAGATTACTGGCTTTCACAAAGTCTCTATGGTGGTCCTCGCAACTTGGTATGCCTTTTTAACCTTTTCTGATCCGCGAAGACCCACAACAGTTTAAGGGCCTCCAAGGATCCCTTGTAATAATCCATTCCTAACTTCGATCTGGTTGCCACTCGCTTATAAACAAGTTCTTCAACAATACGTAGTAGGGTTATTGTGAACTCTGCCAATTCATCATTTCGTTTTCTGGCCTGCTCGTCGGGTGTTTGTAGCTCCAACATGGCCGCGTCGTACAGATGCTTGTAGGTTATCTCTTTGGATGCTTGTTTGGTGAGGGCAGCTTCCTTCTTGATGTGGTTCATCTTGGACAGAAGACGACGAAGATAAGGGGGTATCGGCTCGTGGCTGATGAAGTACTGGATGGCCTCGTTTAGGGCTTGGGTACCTTCGAATGACATGATCTGTGTTGTGTTGTTGTTATTCGGTTGTATGTACTCAGTTTTGTGGTTGGATAAAGTACGGGGTCAAGGATTTTTATAGTGCTGCAGAGTAATTAAGAAGCGATTAGACTAAAGATAGATGAAGATGCGTAATTTGAGTTGGGTGATTAACAGTTTAGGCTTACCAGGAATTGGTTAACATGTAATGGGAAGTTTATTATTTATATATTATTTACGGGGGGTAAACTGCTGGGGATTTATGGTGTAGGGGAAGGTGAGGCAGAACAGTACTGCGGGGCATGACCGTATGGCTCAAAATTTTGTTTGGACGGGATTTCATCTGGGGATTAAAGTTGGTAAGCTTCAGTACACGCTGCTTGTATTTCGGTAATATCAGATGGGTGCTATGTGTACCACGTAAATGCCATATTTCGCATATGTCAAAGTTTTGTGTGTGAAGGTAGTTTTTTAACTGTAATGTGTAGCCGCCTTAAGTTAAATTACGAACGGGTAATTATACTGCACGTGGTGATCACCTGCAGTCATTAATTTCAGGTGTTTCTAAAAGAAAGTATTTCCTCACAAAAACTGATATAAAGGCTCAAGATAAATATTTTTTACAAAAAATTTGACCCACATTATTAGTTGGTGCATTGAAAAGTACAAAATAATATTAATTCTATTGTTGCTGGTACTTGTGATGTTTGTGCCAAAAGTTTTCAATCTAACTGCAACTACACAACTTCAAAAGTACCAACACCAAAGAATTAATATTCTTTTGTACTTATCAGTGCACCAACTGAAAACGTCGTTCAATTTTTTGTAAAAAACATTTATTTATTCAATACTCGGAGAGAAAAGTTGAAAGTTTGCATGCGTAAGAACAACAAAGCGAAGACGACGGAATTGTTAGACAACTTTTATCTTCTTGAGCGACATCAAAAAAGGAGGATGTATTCAATTAGGTTGTATGTTTGCTTTTTTATGAATGCCTGTTCGCGCATTCTGCATAGTAAACGTACACCGGTTTAATATTCAGGAAAACTCAAATCCGAAAAAAGCCACCGAAAGGGGCAATTTTTCTCGAGAATTGAAAATCTGAGACGGCAGACTTGGAGATTGAACCATATATTGAAAATTTTTTCAAAGGAGTTACGTTTTTACAGCAGTAATGTCTGAAATATGTATATTTGCGCTGCGATGTTTTGAGATCTCTGAATAATAACAAGTACATGCTAAGCCTATACATGGTTAATAGGATAAGAACTATCTTCTTTGGTATTAGTGAACGTTCAACAAAACAAAACAAAAGTGTGAAGTAAATATGTTTTACAAAAAATTGAACCAACTCTCTTAGTTGGTACACTGAAAAATAATAAATAATAATGTTAATTCTATTGGTGCTGGTACTTTTGGAGTTGTGCAATAACTATAGTTAGATAGAAGACTTCTGGCATCAACTTCAAAAGTCCTAGCACCAATAGAATTATTATTATTTTGTATTTCTCATTGCACCAACTATTGTCCAATGTTTGGTAAATAAATATTTCTTACAAAAATTGGACCGACGTTATTACTTGATGCACTGAAAAGTATAAAATAGTATTAATTCTATTGGTGATGGTACTTTTGAAGTTGTGCAGTTGCAATTAGATTGATATCTTTTGGCACCAACTTCACAAGTACCATCACCAATAGAATTAATATTATTTTCTACTTTTCAGTGCATCAACTAATAACGTCAGTACATTTTTTTGTAAAAAATATTTATTTCACACTTTTGAGTGCACCTAACATTAGTCATGAAAATCGCTGAACGTTCAGTAATACCAATGAAGATAGTAGGTACTTATTCGCTCTCTCCACATAAAAATACTTATATTTGAGAATTTAACATGCTTCCATCTCGAAAACCGTAACTCTTTTGAAAAAAATGTTCAATTCAAACGTTTCCGGATATTGTCCTATCTTTAATTATACCAACTCAGATTTTTGATTTTCGAGAAAATTCGCACCCTCCACCCCTTCGGGGGCGTTTTTATGAATATGACACCATTTCTCAATCCTCCTCTCTCAAATTAATCAAAAACGATCAAAATTGGAGCTCGTTTACAATATAAAAGACGCGCACGAGCCAAAAAAAAATAAAGCAGACAGTCGAATTGTATACCTCCTCCGTTTGAGGTTCGTCGGTCAAAAATAATTTTGTCTCTTCGCGCGTTTTCCATATTAACATGATCCGGTTTTGATCATACTTGAAATCTCTGTTTCTGTTTTGAAAGCTGTAAATATAACTAGGTGAACGTTGAACGATTTTGATGAGTAATAATACGCTCAAAAATATGAAATAAAACTTTCTTATTACAAAACCTAGGATAGCAATACTATCCTTATGAACTGAACTGAACCCTGTGTACTTACACCCGTTATTAAAAAATGTTTAATGTTGAATAGATTTATCTTGATTTTATTCGGAGGACCTTTGTGGTGAATATTATATTTTCCATATACAGTTTTCTGAGTTCATACCGATACTGCATGGATAAATTAAATCTTGCCATTCTAATACTATAAACTACGTTATTTGAAGTTAAAGTGGAAAATGTTTCGACTCATCAACTGTTTTTATTCTGAACAAAGTATTTTGGTCGGTCGATTCACCTTGATTTCAAATATCATATTTTATAGGGGTAAGAATTAATATATGCACTGTATTATTAATTGTTTACTCTCTGCTCTATAAAGTACCAAAGAAATCGTTAAGTATAAAATTTGATTGAATACTTAAGATCATTAGAAAATTCAACTTAAGTCATTACGGCATTCAGTCATTGCTCTAGAATTATATTCCTATGGTTAGAGGTCAATGTATAGAACAGTTGTCTTGGCACTGAATATGTATTTAGTTGAACATTTTATACCTGTTGAAAATAAGATGCTTTGATTTTGACCGGCTGCTATGACGGCAACCTGAATTTTTGGAAAAACAAATCGGTCGCTAAATTAATAAGTGATATTTTCCCTGGCTTGACAGCTTTCACGTGCAGATGCCAGAATAACAAGCGCAGATTATTTTTGACAAATATTTATTTATTAACTGTCAAAAGTTGTATTTACTTTTTTGATATAAAATTTTCGTTCCGAATCTCCCGCGAGCTTGAATTATTCGCCGTAATTTTTTTCTCAATTGCGAATTATTTTAAGAAAATTTCCCTCGGCTGGGGTCTTGGGAAATTTTCCAACAATTGTTCCTCGAAAAAAAATTTAGGAAATTATTCAAGCTCTAGGGAGATTATAAGTGAAAATATCTTTTGAAATATGTTTGAAAAGCTTATGACGTTCTATATCGTTTGTGCAAATTGACAGCTCTTTATCTATCTATCTTTCAATCCATTTTTCTGAACTAAATCGTCATAACTCACAATTACATTTCATGGCTGCCTTTCTGAAGCTATTAATTCGATCAAGCTAACTCAAAAAAAATAACCTAATAAGGAATTGAATTTTTGAGTTAATAAATGTTAAACTGTTCCTGAACTACTTCAATTTATTTTCACGGATAATAATCTGTACTTATCTGTGTAATTGTTAAATCTTAACAGCCAAGTCAAACAGTGAGCATCTATCAAAGTATCATTATAATTGTAATTAGTTAACGTTCCACTTCAAATACCGAGTGGTTAACCATAACGGTGCACCACATTTCAATGAAATTAAGCGATATTAGCGGCCTGTTTGTGTTGAGCACTATCTGCCAATTTCGGGTCACAATTAATATCGAAGCTGCAATCTGATTAATTGAGTACGTACTCCAGAGACATTTACACGAGAGTATTAGAGCTTTAGGATATCCCACAGGGACTAAAAAGCTTGAAAATCTTCAAATACTGAATTAATCTATTCGCTTACACAACGTGAGGATAATACATAACATCAATTTGTATACATATACAGGCTGTATCGTAAAAAACGCCCCACACTGTAACTTCGTTATTTATTGGCAAATTCTAGAAATTCAAAAAAATTAATGAATGGTTTGATATACCCTAGAAGATGACATCAACTTAAATTTATTTGATCTTTGCCCTTAGTGACAGCGATAGTCAATTTTTTTTTAATGGAAGCATGTGTTCATTTTTACGTCATATTGTAGACAATTTTTTTCTAAATTCAACAGCATAATATAACCTAATATTTATTCAACAATTTCTGGAAAAAAGGTATTGCTTAGACCATTGTCGCATGTCGGTCAATGTGCTGTTATCCATCATAGAAAATGAAGTGATCTTTTTACAGTGTTATAAAAATAATCAAAAAATTGACAATTCAGTGACACGATCTGACATTTTTCTAAAGGCAAGTTTTCATATGCGGAAATGAATGCGAAACAAAAAGCGACTTATAAAATTATGTTAAATAATATGAAAATGTTGAATAAATATTATGGTTATGTTATACTGCTGAATTCAAAATAAAATTGTCTACAATATGACGTAAAATTGAATACATGCTTCTATTTTTTAAAAAAAAGTTGACTATCGCTGTCACTAAGGGCAGATATCAAAAAAATTAAAATTACTGGCATCTTGTAGAATAATCAAACCATTCATTTGTTTTTTTGAATTTTTAAAATCCGCCAGTAAATAACGAAGTTGGGGCGTTTTCTACGATACAGCCTGTATATTTTTATGTGAATACTTATTGAGTACATGAGGAAATAAAAAGAATCTCCGCCTATCCTGCGTGTGTTCTAGTCATACATTTGATCCAAAATTAGGATCTCAAAGTATGTAAGTAAGGCCAAGAGTCATCTGGCGATATATAAGAGCAATATCTTTTCCGGAAACCAAATTAGCTGTATGATCTGGAAAACATTTGGAGAATTTTAATTGACAGCTTTTACTCACTTTGAGGTAGCTCGGAATCATCTGACGCCGACTAAAATGCGTAAAGTAAGCAAGTAAATAACGTATCGTGGAGGGAGTAATCCTAACAAATGATAAGAAATCTAATTAACAACAGATTGCATCATTTGGCTGATAATCCAAAATTTCTACATCTAGAAAGCTGTTTGGGATTTCATTAAATTTAGTCGATTCATTCGTCAAATATTAATTCGACTGGTCCCAACTAATTGCTGAACTATTAACGCTATCAGAGTAATACATACAAAGAGAGATTTTGATGTCTTGTGTATCAGTGTGTGATAGAGATTCGATTATTAATCTTCTTTTCAACGCGTTATGCTTTTTATCAACATTACTGTGTCAGCAAAGGTGGAGTGATAAGCAACGACTTGGAACTTACATTTAATATAAGAGGCATCATACATAAACAACCGGCACGTGAAAATCCCCAGAAAAACATATTTATTAATAAAATGGTATATGGAATTGTAATAATATTGACTACAAATACTGCTACCCGGTTACCCTTTTCTTACGAATGTCAAATCGACTATTGGATTAGGTTATGAAAGAATAAATTGATATGAACTCGCAACTGTAACAAAGGCCATCTCAGACGATTTATATTAGATAATTAAATTATGTCCAAAAAAGTATCAGCATTTTTCCGCTGTGGAAAAACTTACAGCATTAATGCTCGTGTCTTATATAAACGTAAAATTAGTTTAAAGTCGATTGCAGAAACTAGGACAGCCACAAAATTTGTTACGTTCTCTTTATAATGTAGGTATCGCTGAAAAGTTCATATGAAATAAAACGAGGGAGTTTTTAACTAATATGGCAACTGAAGCTCCATTTGGATGAATTTCAAACTGGCTGAAGTGTTGTTGAACATCAAAAATTAACGCTTAATGTGACTGCAGACTTCGAGATAACAAAGCAGAAGTTGTGGGATTAATAGTAGAATTGAAGCTTGAGGATTTGACCGTTGATTTTAACGTCTTTGATAATACCTATAAGTATAATGTTAGTAATATAATTTTCAGTGTAAACCTACTGGAATGTGTGATTTTAGATGGTTGCGTCAATATTGTTAAGTTATTCTATTTTCTCGCTTATAGCTGATAAACTGTATGAATATTATCAAAAAAATCAAAATATTTGCTAAAAAAGTCTCAAACTGGAGTACCTATGTTTCCATGGCAGGAATTTTATTGTTCTAACTTGATTCTTGATTATGTTTTAGGTGGTTTCTAATAGCAATTACAGTACTTCGCAATCTCTCTTGATTGGTCTTAATATCAAATGTCTGAAACGATGATATATATTCGAATATTCCGAGCACCTTGTACAAGGACCTTTGCCTTGAGCTCTCGTTTCAAACGTTCCAGTCCATTGGACTCTAATATGGATCTTCACCATTTTGAGCTCTTTTCGCAGCATTTTATATCTTTGCCATTTGCATAAGTATTGACTTCATGGAGCTATGGCATTTCTCTGAGATTCAACATCAATCGATTCAAGTGAAATAGTGAGAAGGGATCGTATCAAAATGTTACGAGGCTAAACAAAAACAACTTTATTCATAAACCAAATGATATTTAGTACAATGGTTGGTCGCGTAGCAGGGTTCAGTATGATTATTTATAGAAATACAAAGCATCCATTTAATTCTTTTACCTCAATGAGACCCTCTATTCTTTCCAATTTAGAACGAATCAAGTTGAAATTAGGTTCATATGTAATGTATATGAATGCTACCATGAATTTACATCCTAAATAAAAGAGTATTCATTCTTAGAATTTAGTAGGTGGGAAAATTAGAAAACTGACTGACAAAAAACTTGTTCTTATGAAATGAAAGAGTTCGCTTAGAGTAATATTTTGTAATTATCTTAAATTATATATTTCTATGGTTAGCAAAACTCTTAAGTACAGAGCCATTTTCATTTTAGCAAGACGTGAACTTATTCAGATTCTAGAGTTTCATAGAGCCGATAAGAAAATGGAAATTTTTTAAACAGAGGTATCCGAAATACTCCGTATATGGATTCAATGTTCAATATATATGATTCTCTTCGATATTTTCGAATTCCTAACAACTATTATTGAGATATCGTAGTTTGAAGCTGAAGAAAATCACTAGAGGGTTTCGGAAAAATAAGCTTTATAAAAGTGCAGTTAAAGCTGTTCCATGTAGACACTATCGATGAGATTTCCTAACTGGGGCAGTGTTTTGTTTATTTGTTCATTTCATTTGAATAAACTACTTGCATAATCCTAACACAAATTACGGAATATGTGAATAATAAAACAACTGATGAAAATTAATTAACTAACAATCAACATTTTTTCTAGCTAGAATTCAGACGTCGAACTTGAAACGAACTGACAATATCTATCCAGATGGACTGCCAACTTCAAACCACGGTATTATTAGGAATATGGAATAGTGCACAATATAATTTTTGCTTAAAATTAGTCATTGAATTAATATATAAATAAATACGGATTCCTTAACGTTATGGATTGTAAATGTAATTTTGAGATGTAATGAGAATTTACAAGATTTTACCCTTCCCCACTACTGTATAAAACTACTAAGCCCTGAACTGAGAAAAAGGAGTATAGGACTTCAATTATATTCTACATGAACACCTAGATAAAAAGCCTTATTTCAGAATCCATCACATGGGAAGCCAACTCACTCTTGACCACATTTTCTCAGCTAAGCTTTGATATTGCTATTTTTAGATGGCCGCCTAATCATAAAGAAGCACAAATAGTTTCTGGGAAGTTTCTGTGAGTTCACACAGTCAATCTAAATGGAAAACTTTCAAAATGAGTTTCACTCGAGAATGCTTCTTAAGATGTAAGTTTACATCATCTCCCGAAAATGATAGGGAATGTCCCACTTTGGCACTCTCTCACTCTCTTCCCCTTTAACAAATAATACATTCTAGTACACACACATTGATATGCAGGTTTTGGTCAAAATCTGGTTGGGGAAAGCTTCCGCATATAAACGCAGGAAGTGATAAGTTTTGATGAAACTTTAAGCGGAAATCGGAAATTCAAATGGAGTATCATCGAGAAATTGTTACCGCATAGAATGAATGATATATGTAACCACATATTTGCTGGCTGTGGTAACATCCAATAATGAACTCATTCAGCTAACGTATAAAGAATATCCCTGGCAGCAATATTCAGCAGTTTCCTATTTATCCGTATTATTTGCTCACCAATTCTATGGGCGAAAGTTTATCATACATCAAGACGCCATTGTTGCAACAAGAATAGAAAATACTAACCTTTTTTGCAAATAAATTTATGTATCAAAAAATACACGCGCCATAATGGTTGCGTAATATACAATAGAGGATGAAAAATGGAGGCAGTTTCTTTTGTGTAAATCTCTTGTTGAATTGCATATTTCATGGGAGAAGGAAAAGTACACTTCGATGCCATGTGAAGTGGAATAATTTTTGTTGATGTATTTGTTTGGAGAAAAAAAGAGTTTTCTCTATGTGCATAATATTCTCATTTTCGGATTTGGAGATCCAATGAAATTTTTAAATAATTACTACATACACCTATTTAAAGGTCCAAAGCATTAGAAGAGAATCAAGGAGAGAACATATGAAAATAAAATTGCAAAAAGGTCTACGTTCGAAAACTAATATTAAAACAGCTGTTGTTTGCGATTCTTGAGGTCCACACTATGAATTTCTCAGTACCTACCTACAAACTAATACTACACATCACATAATTTGACGGCCAGTGAATATATGAATCTCAATAGATTATTTTTTGTGATATTTCTAAAAACAAAATTGACCATTGATCTTTCTCTTAAGACATGGTCGAAATTCACCTTAATCGTACATTTTTTTTATAAAAAGTTTATTTAAAAAAATTCCAAATAAAGGTAAATTTTAAGATTTTGACTAAATTCATAAGCCTTGAATACAATTCGATTTACTTTTTTTCTGTGTGTTCTACTAGACGTGTACAAATTTTGATGATTCTCTTTCATTAGAGAGATCAGTGTTTGTTTATTTACGGATTCATTCCATATCACAATTGCAAAAATATATATATACTAAATCCTACAAATTATAAAAGTGAATCTACTTGAAATAGTAAACTTTTGTTTTATCATATAAATTATTGATATAAAAAAAAATACGGAAAAATAAGTCTACATTATATTAAAGTAGATCACAAAAATTCAGAGATAAAAATGATCAAAAGTAGAAAAATAAATGTTGTCAAAAATATTTAATCGCAGTTTAAAATCACACACAGTCATAGTTCACATTTCATATACATTTTAAGTAAGAGAACAGTTTTTCGAAAATAAAATTTCTGTAAAAAAATAATTTTGACATATATATTTCAAACTATCAATAGTCTCTTTATTTGACCATTTGGAATAATTTAAATTATTAGAGACGAAATCGAAATCAGTGAATATAAAAAAACCGATGGCCTGTAGCCAGCGGAAGGTTAAATAATCAAAATTCATCGAATTGAAATTTGAACATACATTCTTCTTTATTATTATTATGATTTTAATCATTTTTATTTTTATTCCTGTGCATTTTATGAAAAATAGCTTCAAACAAAAGTTGTAGGTATCTATATTATCTATATATCTATACAATGTGTCCAATTAAGTCGGAACCATATGGAAAACTTTTTTATTATTGGTTTTATGGAAAAAAGTTGTTTGTGAGAAAAAGTTTCGTATAGTCCAAAACTCAAAATGCAACCATCAAAGATCATTTTTTTATTCCGTATACGAAGTGAGTCGAAAAATATGAATATTGCTCAGGAGGAAAGTACCTTTATTTTTGAAAATATCGAAAGTTTTTATTAAAAGAAGTTGATCATAATTGAAAACTATTGTTAGATATTCAATATTATCCATGCGCCGTGAAAAAACATATTATATTATTTTTATTAACTTCTGTGCATTAGCATTTATAATTTACGTCTACCGATAAACATTTAATCTAAGATGCAGTGACTGATCATGTTTTTCAATAAAATCGCTGATGTGTTTACAAAATCTGCATGTGTATTTTATTTATACCAAAAATTATTTTTTATAGCCGATGGATAGTATTTGATATCTGACAATAGTTTTTAAATAAATATGATCAACTTTTTTCAATAAAAACTTTCGATATTTTCAAAAATAAAGCTACTTTAGCCTTGATCAAAATTCGTATCTTTCGACTCACCTCGTATACGGAATAAAAAAATGATATCTGATGGTTGCATTTTTAATCTTGTACTATTCTGAACTTTTTATCAAGAATAAGTTTTTTCCTTTAAGCCAATAATTAAAACGTTTTTCATATGGTTCCGACTTAATTGGACACAGTGTATATCTATAACTCAAAATTATTTTTGGTCGCCATTTTGAAACTACTTACCCGATAATGCCCAATAACGAATTCGGCCGAGATATTTAAGATATTGATTCCTGTAGCAAGTTTGAACTTGATAATTCCAAAAATGCGACCTCTTTCGTGTGTGACATATAACAACATGCCGTTGAATTTTTTTCGAAATTCTATAAGAAATTTACCTAAAAATGGAGGAGGTAGTTAATACTATTTATTATTGATCTGTATGTTAGCTGTTTTATTTAAGTATATATAATAAATAAATAAATAACGTTTATTGACAACAAACAACAATATTAAAACCTAAGAGACTAAAAAGTCTGTTTGTAGGGTAATTATAAATAACATATTTTTAAATCAATTAATAGCTTATTGGTAAGAAACAAAGCATTACAAATAAATAAAAGTATGGAATATAATATGTAGATATTAGTTCTATCACCTTTGAATAATGTTTCTGATGAATTCCCTAGAGTTACTTCTTAAGAAATTATCAACCTCATTTTTAAATTTTCTGATTGTACTTATATATTTTATAATTTTGGGTAAATAATTATATGCTTTTGGTCCTAAGTACATACAATTTTTTTGACCTATATTTTTATTTTTAAATGGTATAACAATGTTTTGCTTCTGTCTAGTGAGATGACAGTAAGAAACAATATTGTGATCTTTTTTGTTCTTAAATTGGTCTATTACAAGAATTTTGAAATAAATTTGTATTGGATCAAAAATATTAATTTCTTTATATAATAAATTACCTGGATATCTGCTATTTTTCTTCAATATTATTTTTGTAAAATTTCAATTGGTTTTAAATGCGTTTTAGAAATTCCCCCCAACCTATTAAACCATATTCAAGATGTGGTTTGAATAGACTGAAGTACAACATTTTCATATATTTATAATCCAATATATTTGATAGAATTTTCATTTTAAATAATATTCATCTTAATTTAGCACCTAGGTATGTTATGTGTTTTTCCCATTTGAGATGGCTATCTAAAATAATACCAAGATATTTAATTTCCTGTTTTGAGTAAATAATTATTTCTAAATTTATTGAGATTTCCAGAACTACAAAAAGGAAGAAAAAATGTTTTATTGAAATTACTTGAATGAAGATTTTTGTTCAGCCAGTTTATCATATTGATGAAAATGAAAAGTTTTAAATGTATCCAATTTTCGTTTTCATAATAAACTCAGTATCATCAGCAAAGAAAATAATTTTACTAGTAGTTTCTATTGAAAAAAACTTATTAATATATATAATAAAAAGTAATGGACCCAAAACAGTTCCTTGGTGTACACCACATGATATAATTTGTGTTTCACTTATAGTACCATTTAGTTTAACTTGTTGTTTTCTATTTGATAAATAGGAACAAATAAGAACGTGAGCTAAGCCCCGTATTCCAATTTGTTCTAATTTTTCAATTAAGAATTTGTGATTAACTGTGTCAAATGCTTTTGCTAAATCCAAAAAAATACCTATAGATGGTTTTCTATTATCAATTGAATTATAAATCAGACAGGTTAAATCTTTTATTGCATCTTGGGTTGATTTTTTATTTCTAAAACCATATTGCATATTGGAGACTAATTTATGCTTTTCTAAAAAATGAAAAATTCTATTTTCAATTATTTTTATAATATTTTTGATACATTTGATGTTAGAGAAATCGGTCTATAATTTGTCATATCTGTTGTGTTTCCATGTTTTTAAATTGGTATAACTATTGATTTCTTCTGGAAATATTCCTGTAGATAATGATTTATTAAATATATTCGAAAGAGGTTCACTGATATATATATATATATATATATATATATATATATAGTCTTTTTTTTTGTTAAAATTCAAAACATATCCCAAATAGACTGAAAGGGGCGATTTTGTTATAATTCAATTATTTGGTAAATTTATCAAGAACATTAAATCAAGAACTCCACATAATTTTGTAAATCAAATGTTTATGAGCTTCCTTGTGGTAAATACTGGAAAGTTCACATAGGTCAAACTAGCCAAAATTTTAAAACCCGTATCAACGAACACAAGAGCTCATTCGTAAATACCATAAAACAAATTCAAACTATGCGCCACATCTCAATGATAACAATCACACATTTATTGGTAATTTGAAAATATTACATACCGAAAAGAAAGGATTAAAATTGAATTTACTTGAGTCATTAGAAGTTATTAAAGGTAAACATTCAGGTAATCTCCTCAATAACCAAACCAATGTTATGTCCAGCCCCATTCTTTAGATAACCATCCTTATTATTTGAGTAGGCGCTTATCTTCTTAGATTTTCGTTAATACTCACATTCGATAAAGACAGTGTTTCGGGGCAATTGTCATTTTTAAACAATCTATAAGTAAGTGGAAATTGATTACAATGTTTTAGTTTTAATTTAGAGATCAAGTAATAAGGTTATATACCCAGCGCACACACACACACTCGTATATAATAAAAAGACAGTGAGAAATAGAAAGAATAAATATTTTTCACGAAAAATTGGACCGAATTTATTATTTGGTGCACTGAAAAACACAAATAATATTAATTCTATTGGTGCTGGTACTTATTATTTTGTATTTTGTTGTTGTAAGGACCAGCTCCAAAAGTACCAGCACACATAGAATTAAAATTATTTTGTGTTTTTCAGTGCAACAACTAATAAAGTAGGTCCAGTTTTTGTAAAAAATATTTATTTCACACTTTTAAGTGTAACATTAGTAAAGAAATTGTTGAACGTTGACTAATACCAAAATGTTGCCACATATAATCTCATCTTAAGTTTTCATATTTTCAATTTTCGAAAAAATGCTCCTTCCACATAGCGGAAATACATATTTCAGAATTTACCGTTGCTGAAACTCGAAAATCGCAACTATTTTGAAAAAATGTTCAATTTAAATGTTTTCAGATAGGTCTAATCTCTAATCTTTAATTCTGCAGTCTCAAATTTTCGAAAAAAAAAATGCTCCGTTCACCCCTTTCAGGGGTGGTTTTTGGAGGGAATGAGATTTCGGATTTGAGTTTTTCTAAATATGGGACCATTTCGCAACCCTCCTCTTTCAAATGAAACAAAAATCGTCTAGAACGTAAATCGAGTACGTTTATTATGCAAAACGCGCGAACAGTCATAAAAAAGCAAACCTACAACCGAATTGTATACCTACTCCGTTTTTGAAGTCGGTCAAAAATAGAGACGAGTTTTGCTGTTTCCTAATCCTACCGCAGGAACTTCGTTTCAATAACAATATTTAATATACATAAAAGTTCAGATTAAGACTCCTGGAGTCAAAATCCATACTTTTTGAGATATTTTATCAGTCAAATCGAGATACAAACTTGATCAAATATATGAAAATATCTACATCACCATTAATTAAATAAATTGCTTGTTTCAAATGAAATACATTTTATTTTTTATGCTTATTTTATTAAGTGTAGTTTCTTATTCTTATGATTCCGTACATCCGATGAAAAACCGAAATCATTGAGATCACTCTGGTGTCTTTCCGTCTATCCGTTTCTACAGAACGGAAAAAGTTGAAATGCGGTTACTGTTAAGTAATCGTATCATGGACAAGTTTAAATAAACGAATGATACTGCGAGTTCATATTCTGGAGCAAATTAGAACATTAGAAGATATATCAAAAACGTCATGTGATATGCCAAATATACGACTTTTTTACAAAAATTAGGACCGACTTTGGTGCACTGAAAAATAAAAAATAATATTAATTGTACTAGTGCAAGTAATTTTGAAGTTATAGGTAGATCTCTGAGAATTCTTCAAAAAACCAAAGCTGTATAATTTCAGATCAAGATTACTGAATTACTATCTCAAAACATCAAAAAGGCTACTCAGTGTAAATCAGCTAATTTACCTGTAAGTTGTTCTACTTGGTTTTGTAAAAATTCGGAAAAACTGACAATGGTGTTGTAAATCACGGATAAAGATTCTGTTGCAGCCATAGATTTGAGCAATCGTATGCCTCGCTATCTGTTTCTATGAAAACTTTCGTCTAAATCTATATTCAATTTCAATAGGAGTACCCAAGTCGTAGTATTACTTAAACTTGATTTTATTGATATATCTACATTAGTAACAAATTATCTTCGAAGGTATCGAACGCAATCTGAAATCATTTTTTTACTTGACAAAGGAGCTTCTGGTGCTTTCAAACAATATCAGTAAATATCCAATAGAGTTACTGCAAAACGGTATTCAGGAATTTCCAATTTGCCAGCCGTTTATTTCTTGGATGTCTTCTACCTCTACCCTTGACAAAAACGCTATTTTCTATTTTCTATACGATAAAGCAACAATCACGTTAGCGAAAACACTTTCGCAGTAACAGTAAAATATCAAACGCTCTCTACTCTCTGAAATACAATGTTCATAACGTTCAATAAAAAGCCCTTTTGGCAAAGCTGTTTTATTTTGAGACAACAGATGGCTTCAAGCGGTTAGGAAGTTTTTTTTGTCCAGCAATGGAGGCGTTGTTGATTTGTACGAGGGAAAATTAATCGATAATGATAAAGCAGCGAAGCGAGTTTTTCGATAAAATAAGTAGAAGCGATATGCCAGAACTTTCATTGAAAGTGCTCTGTCCTAAAAAAAATTATGAAACTACTATGTCTTCTTCATTATATCAATCTTTGCAAGACATTTAATTTTTGTATCTGATTTCTCCTATTTATTTAATAGCTGATAAGAATTTTGAGTATGAATTCATGAAGATGATCATGTAACTTTCGCCGATTTCTGGTAAATTAAAGGACATGTCGAATGCCAACTAGCCATGCTGACAACAACTACTGCCAGGAAAAATAGCGCTCTGGTCATTGAATCACCTCAGCAGAATACGTAAATACAATTTACATCGTTATAGTATTGTACTATACAGATTCGTCTAATTACTCGAACATTTTCTCCTTTTATAGATATTTTCTAATAAATTCTAAAGCTTTAAGTTTTAAGAAACCTTTTAATTTTATCTAAATGTTTATGAATAAATATGGTACATACAAATATATTTTCAAAAATATCTTTCGTGTAAACTCATCTAACTAGATAATTAAGGTGGGTTTTTGGAAGCTTGGCATTTTATTGTGTATTTTGGGAATAACAAACCGTTCTAGCCTTTACACTGCTCAAAAATGAAACTTCCTTCTTAATTTCAATTTTCCCCATCTGTATCTGTTGTGGAATTATGAATACCTAAAACTTCTCACGAATAAAATGTGTTGATTTTCAGAATATTTTGATGCGAATTTATATTGCAATACTTAGATATATTTTTATCTATTAAGGTGAGACAGAGCTGGTGATGTTAATCTTCTCTCATTGGCTAGCGCTACAGTTATAGCTCGTAAATTCTTTGCAAATCTTCAATCCGATGCAGATAGAAACTTAAATTGCTACATAATTAGGCATTACATACAGCCGGTCCGACATATTTCTTTGGAGAAAAATTACATACACATACAGAAATTGTCTTTGAAATATTTATTCGACTCTGGGGTATTGAAAAGTAATCATTTCACGATTGAACAAATCACAGAAAAAGCAACCTAAGAAAGAAGAACAATTTATTTGGCATTTCTAGACCTAGAAAAAGCTTTCGTTTCAGAAAAATTTACAACCAGTACAGGACTAAGAGGGAGTCCTCTTTTGTCTATCATATTCTTGGATGATATTATTAAAATATGCAAGCCCAGAACCAAGAAAGTAGAAATAGGACATAATCGGCTAGAAAGAATATCAATAAACGAAGAAGCATTTGCAGATGACTGACTGAAAGTGAGAAAGTCCTACAAATCAATTTAAATAACACGGCGCATTGAAAGAAAATTGCTTAAGAATAAATAACAATTAAACCAAACTCATGATGGATGGAGAAAATATAGAAAAGCTAAAAAAGATAGTGATAGATAGATCATTTCCAATAACTAGTTGAAACTCTAGACGAAAAAGGCAAACAAAAAATAGAAATCAACACCATAATACAAAAAGAAAATATGCTCTACTTCGCAGTGAACAAAAAATTGATAAATAAAAAAGACACAGAGATACAAAAATCAAAGGTTTTAAAACAATATATAGACCAGTACTTACTTTTGTTTGCGAAACATGGGTACTGACAGAGCCATAGAAAAGTAAGATACAGGCGGCGGCAATGCGGTACTTAAGAAGAGTTAGAGGGGTGACCAAAAGAGACAGAATGAATCTGGGAATGAATAATATAGATATAAGACAATATCTAGATATAAAGCCAACCCTAGAATACGTTGAAGAGAGAGCTATCTTGGAGGGGACACCTGCAGAGGATGGATGGAAACAGACCAGTTAAGAAAGTATGGAGATAAAATAATCACACAAGTGTTGCACTAGAGAGGACGAACTGGAAAGATGCAACTGGACTGGCAGACCACAGGAAGGAATCTAGAAAATTTGGGCAAATATAAAAAGATTGTAAGCCATACACCATTATATATGGTAGAAAAGGTAAATGGATTGTATATAGCTATATATGATTTCTCAGAATATTAGTTCTGGGAAATCGAACCCATTAAAAGTTGTAAATTTGGAAAACATCAATGGACCAGAAACTTGACAATCTCGATTATCGAACCTTATCCTGTACATATTTAGAATATCTCTCAGTAATGGAGCGAACTAAGACTATTAACGATAGCCACAATTATACTGGAACTCTGTCCTTCCTTTTATCTTCTAGAATATAATAAAACAGTTATTTATTTGTGGTAATCTCCGAAATTACGAAAAATAGAAAGATTTAAAGAAATTAAGGTGAAATTACAAAACGGATTTTGATGCGGCTTACACGGGTAGATAGAACGTCTTGACTTGGAACAACTAATAGCTAATAATAGTATATTACTAAGTCTTCTACATTTATAAACAGATGTTGCTCAATAAATTATTGGAATAATTGAGCTGGAATATTGGAAAACAGATAACATATCTGGCTTCACAATTTCAAAACGACCATCATTAATGATTGATAAAAAGTCTCTATAAGCTTTCGAATTGTGAAAACCTTATTAATCAGAAATCAAATAATCTGATTTAATCTGAATCTTCAAATCAATCAGCTTACACGATAAAGATAAGTCTTAAAATATATTGGTCGGTTTGTCCTTTGTTTAAGAGAAATCAGAAATAGATGCTGGCTAGAACGATTTCCTCAATACTTTTTTGATCAAATATTTCCAATTCGATCTTGAAATATTATTGTTGTACACATTCTGATGAGATAGAAAAATACTTTTCTATAAAATGATTTTATTAGCAGTAAGTTTTTGAAAGATATTTGCTGCAATATCACTAAATTTGAATTACGTAGTTATGTATTTTGTGAGAAACCATGTAACACTTTTTGTAATTTGTAGTTTATCTCTTTTGTAAATTTGTATCTAGAACGAAATATTCAATCAAACAGTATGCATACCGATTTCTGTGTTAATATTTCAAGATGATTACATTAGCTTACATAGATCCACCAAGGATATTCTCAAACATGACGAACGTTATCCAATTATGATAATATTACACCAATTACATCAATCAACCAATTCTCTTTAACGATTGCTATACACTCCCTTACTGTGATTGCCTCTGGGTGTAGATATCCGATGTGCTTCGTACTTACATACTTACTACTTGTCGCCGTCGTCATCGCTGTCGCAATTTAGATCCATCTGTCTGTACGAACACCCCAGCGCCAATTAATTCCGAAAGAGCCATGTTTACTCCCTGGTTGATATTAGTTCATCATCGTTACGAAAGCCAGATAATTCCCACGCTTGCCGACAATATCGATAATCCCTTAATCACTAACATAACAAATGTCTTCCTGTTTCCCAGCTAGAGGGTTTACAAGATGGTCGTTCTAAAATTTTATGTTTACGATGATTATCTGGGCAGCATTTGATAACGTAAGAGACGGTGTGAGTACTTTGTTGTTGGCGCCACCTTGCTGCTAAATGAAAATTGTAAAAAATATTTGTTTCACTCTTTTGAGTGTTACATTAGTCAAGAAAATCGCTGAACATTCACATATACCATTACCTATGTATATTATTTGCGTATATTTGTTATTATTATTCAGAAATCTAAGACATAGTTGCGAGAATACGAATATTTTAGAATTTACCACTGCTCTAACTCGAAAACAGTAACTTTATGGAAAAAAATCAATATAAATGTTAATAATAATAATTCTGGTTTTCAATTTGCCATTCTCAGATTTTCAATTTTCGAAAAAAATTGTCTCTTCCACATAGCTTAAATAAACATATTTTAAATATTAACATCGCTGAAAGTTGAAAAGCGTAGCTCTTTACAAAAGTTTCAATTTAAATTTTCCGGATATTTTCTTATCTTTAGTTCTGCCGTCTCGGATCTTCGATTTTCGAGAAAACTTGAATGAAAGACATACATTTATAAGAGGTATAGTATTTTGAATTCCTATTTGGGACAGAACGTATGTATCTTCTTGAACACACAAACGAAATTAGGTTAGAATATTTTCATATCAAATAGTGGAGTATGATCACAAATAATAATTAATTTCGTACCTATGTGGAACATAATAACAGATAATAATTCATATGAATGTTATGGTGTTATGATATAATAATTATGAGCTATACAATATTAAAAGGAAATCCTAAATCATTTTGAAAATAACTACTTCATCAAGCATAAGCTTTTTGGATTCATCGGAGTATTATTTTATTTTAGTTGTGTAGGTACTATTGATTGCGTTAGTTAATGACATTAATTATCAAACTTTATAAGTAACCTCTAATTAGTAATCGACTTTCATTTTTGTTAGTGATAGGTATTTTGTTTCATCTGATTCATAATTCATAAACAAGGATGGGGCTTTTCCAAAGGGGTCCTAAAAATACTAGGTATAGATACATACAGGGTGATCAACCGGATTTTCATATATCTGTATTTTCGGGATACTTACAAAATAAATTTTAGATGAAAATTATAGATATGATCAAGATTCATATGTTAAAACTATTTCCTAACATACTTGGTGTTTTTTAAGGTCTCAGCTTACCAAAATTATGAATGCCTTATAGATTACCTTTAAATTTCAATTGCCCTTATTTTCCCATTCCATTCACATAAGATTTTACTAGGCTCAAGTGGGTACGGTCACTTTAATAAGAGAATCATTAGAGAATTGCCCTGTATAAGGTGGAGCACTATTAATATAAAGGATGTAGCAAGAAGACAATATAATTTCTCGATTCCTTAAGGGTGACGACGAAGTGATGCATTAATTCTAAGCTTAGCAAATTGTGATATCGTTATTACAATGTACCTACTACCTTTTAATTTTAATGTAAGAAACCCGTTTTTAACAAATATGCCTGTAAGATAAGTACTTGGATGACAGCTTCGATAATAAGTGAGATCTAATTGGATACCAAGTTCTTTCGAAGTTTCTCAAATCATAGTTCCTGAAATGCACTACGTTTTTCACTTGCTTTAATAGTTTTTTTCAATCCAGTAGTGCGATTTGGCAGGTTTTCTTCCATTAAAATTTCTCTCATTAAATTTGAACTAAACTAAGTTCAATTTGAAAAAAGGAATATTCTACATATTCTAGTCCTTGAACTGCCGTTGTATTTAATTTATACCAATTTATTTTGAATACTCAAAATGCTCGTATTACTAACATCTTTATTATTATTATAATATGGTAATAATAACTAGTTGGTACAAATTATTATCTAAAGTGTTAATTAGGTATATATCTTAATTTCATCACACACAAATTTTTCATGACCAAATCTTTGTCTTGAACTAACTTGTCCAAAAACTCAAAGATAAAATTTGGTGGGTAAACACTTAGCAAAGAACATAACGATTTTTTTATTAAAGCAAATGACGAAGGCTATACATGTCAGGAGCAACGATTAAAGCAGTTTCGAAAGAACTTGGTGTCCAATAATTAGATCTCACTTATTTTATTGGCCAAACCGTCATCCAAGTAGTTATTTTACAGACATATTTGTAACAAACTTCTTTCACATTTACTTATATTTTTGGTTGGGATACCATTATATTTTTTCAAGTATTTCTCCTCTATGTACTCAAAGAAAAGTTCATTCAATTACTTAAATTGCCTATTCTCTATGCAAGAGCCCATTATCTGTTATTCAGGGTAAAATAGATCATTAATAACAATGCAAGCTATCATGAAGCAGCTTTTCATACATACCTACATATTGTTTGAAAGTATGTAGCCGCATTGATAAGTTTTTCTTCTGTATCAACTAGCAACCCTCAATATGATGATTACAGATTTTTCTCTATATATATGACCGAGGGGTAAATCGTAACCCACATTTTGTAGACCAGATTTCCCTTTTTGATTGATTTCCTTAAGATTTCGGGTTGGAGACTCTTAACATAACCTCACTCTACACTGATAGTGCATGCGCACTTGTCAATGATTTCCTCTGCTATCCTCGCGATTGCCTCTGATTTCCAGTGATTACCTTACAATTTCCAAATTCTTATAACCAGATTTCCTCTGCGGTTTGCCCCTCGTATACAACCAATCACCTACCTCCGCACTAACTTTAAACTTCTCAAATCACCTGGATTTAGTGAAAAAAATAGTGATTTTCGAAAGTCATTATTTTACGAATAGTGAAAGATTTCTTATGGAAAATTGATATTTAGTAATTGAAACAGTTTCTTAGGTACTAGATACAAAAAAATGAAAGTTTGTATAGATCAGTTATATTTTAAGTTATGAAGGGGTTCGAAATGGTCTGATAGGATTCGTATAATATAATTCCACTGCTGGTCTATCAGCCCCTTGCTATGCGAACTTGGCTGAAACACTGCCATGTGTCTAGATACCTTTGAAAAGTTAATTCATAGTGAGCATTTTCCAGGAAAGAACCTCCCGTCAATTGTTTACTACATTTGTCAATATTAAAGTTTTATGTCTTCTACCAAAATATCGCTACGCCATACTTACTGCGTTTCACTCTGAGAATGCAGTTTGGGAAAGCGGCACACGATGTTGCCGATCTTTAAAGTTTACACAGAGGCTTATGATATTTGTGGCCTAACTAAAACCTTTATAGCGAAGGAGTGTACCAAACAAAAATTAGTCAATAATATGAGTGGCCATTTCATCATGTCATTATTATTATTATTAGACATTTTAGGAGAACTACTGGAAATATGGAGCTGGAAATTGGCATTAACAAGTTTTCGGATATGTTCTATCAACCTAAAATAATGAGACTTACATTCACATCCAGTTATACTGGAAGTAGACACTAACCTGCTTATTTCAAATGGATTGCTATATTTTTTTTAAATCAAATTGTCATTCTTCTTCCTATTTCAAGGTCACTTTTATTAGGAATCTCCATATCAAAAATTCATACTTTTTGGCTGCTGTAAAATTCAAGAGGTTGTTACTTTAAACACGCTATGTCGAAGTCTATGTCTTTGGTGCAGGCTAGGTACACAAAATACCTACAGGGCCTATGGCCTGTCATGATGACATGAAGCAAGTCTAAATGTTGATGAGGAAAACAACATTAATTGTGTGTTAGTTTTTGTATTGTGAAAAAGTAACATGAGTAAACAGAACGCCAAGAAATTAATAAAACTTAATCATTTCAGCAATAATAAAAACGCAAAAATGTCTCAAAGTAACTAAACTCAATTATTTAATTGCTCAAAATGTTTCCCGTTTGTATTTCAACATTTTTGTAATCGATCGCGAACACTGTTGAGAGTTGCTCTTCGAATTTCATCACCATACAAGTCTTGAAACGCCCCTCTTATCCTGCCCTTTAGTTCTAGTTTGGTATTTACTGGGGTTTGGAATACTTCACTTTTAAAGACACCCCAGAGATAAAAATCAAGTGGGGTGAGGACAGGGCTTCTAGCGGGCCACGAGCATGCTACGAGCAAGTACCGCGCTTTCCAATGCATCTATTGCCAAACATACCCCATAACCATCCAGTTGACACCAACAGCTTCTAAAGTCATTTAAGGGTAAATCTTCTATAAACTCACTCACGATTATTCTTAAGATAGACAAATACCGCTCAGAAGTGAATACTCCATCGTATATGTGGTAGCAAATTTTATTGACTTTCATTAAACGCAATACGTTGCAAACTAAATTTAGCCCATATATGATTGTTCCGACGGTTGAATACTCTCTCACGAGAAAATTTAGATTCATCTGACCAGATTATAAAAAAAATGTTGGGGTCTTCCTTTTGACCGACTTCCCAAAAGGAGGAGGTATACAATTCGACTGTGTGTTTTTTTTTTTTGGTTTGTGCGCGCCTTTCATATAGTAAACGTACTCCGATTTTGATGATTTTTGATTCATTTGAAAGAGGAGGCTTGAGAAATGGTCCCGTATTCATAAAAATGGGAATCCGACATCTCGTTCCCTCCGAAAACCGCCCCCGAAGGGGGTGGAGGTGGCAAATTTTGTCGAAAATTGAAAATCTGCGTTGATATAATTACAGATAGGACAATATCCGGAAACGTTTAAATGGAACATTTTTTCAAAAGAGTAACGGTTTTCGACATAGAGACATTTTAAATTCTCAAATATACCTATTTTCGCTATGTGGAGAGGGCGATTTCTGTCGAAAATTGAAAATCTGTTTGCAGTACATGAAAGACATAATTATTTGTAGCAACATTTATACTGAACATTTTTCCCTTAGAGTTACGGTTTTCGAGTAAAATCGGTGTTAAAATGGTAACAACTAAAATATTCAAGCGTATTTCCGCAGCGATGTTCTGAGATCTCAATAATAACAACTACAAGCAAGGAATATACGTGGGTAATAGAATAAGTACTATCTTCATTGGTATTAGTGAACGTTCAACGATTCTCGTGACTAATGTTACACTCAAAAGTGTGAAATAAATATTTTTACAAAAAATTGGACCGACTTTATTAGTTGGTGCACTGAAAAGTATAAAATAATATTAATTCTATGTGAAGTTGGTGCCAAAAGTTACCAATCTACCTGCAACTGCACAACTTCAAAAGTAACAGCACCAATAGAATTAATATTATTATTAAAATTATACCATGCTTTCTTCTGTAGCGTCCTATTTTATGGAATTATTTGTTGGGGTTCAGCTTAATCAAATACATTAGGGCCGATAGTAAGAATACAAAAGCGTGCTATCAAAATTTTAACTTTTGGTAAACAACACAACTTTTCAGTGCACCAACTAATAAAGTCGGTCCAATTTTTTGTAAAAAATATTTATATGTAGATTAGAACTCGTTCAACCGTTGAGTAGCTGAGACCTATATCACTTACCGCATTATGGATAGATGCTAGACGATGGTCTTCGAAATAAGCCAATAAATTTCATTTTCTTCATTGTCAGTACTTGGCTTATTTTTAACTTTCTTTGCTTTGAAGGAACCAAACAGAAAAATGGATACAAATCTTATGAATTTCTTCTCAGTTATTCTTGGCAAATTGGGATATAATTCATTAAATCGTTGAGGCGTCCTACTAATAACTCTGTTGCATTCCCTATGAAAGTAAAATAAATTTATAAAATGAGGATTTGAAATATTGTTTTAAATATGAAAAAACGTTAACATTCCTAACTTTACAATACCTAAATCACTGAAAACTTGTCCTCATGACAGGCCATAACTACTTAATTAATTAAAGAAAATACTTTCAAATGACATGAAATTAGTGTTGGTTTTCCAACATTCACAAATAACTCCAATTAACTATAAAACCTGACAATTTAGGTATAGGGAACACTAATATGGATCGAATGAGAAAAAACACTTGATGGGATGACCGAATAAAATTTATTATAATCCATTTTAAATAAGCCCTTTTTTCATGTTGAATGCTTTGAAGTTCGGATCGATTTTTAGAGCCCCTTGTATGTTTGATATTAATTTTACCTGACGTGAATTAAATTAAATTCATATACTCCGATATAACGTATTTATAAAAACAATCTCTTGAATTTTAGAGTAGCCATAGTTATCATTTCTGTTCTTAGGATATGTTTTCAAAAGAATTTTCACTATAAATATTTTTTACAAAAAATTGGATAGACTTTATTAGTTGGTGCACTGAAAAATAAAAAATAGAATTAATTCTATTGGTGGTGTTACTTTGGAAGTTGTGCGGTTGCAGTTAGATATATAACTTTTGGCACCAACTTCACAAGTACCAGCACCAATAGAATTAATATTATTTTGTATTTTTCAGTGCACCAATTAATAACATCGGTCCATTTTTTTGTAAAAAATATTTATTTCATACTTTTGAGTGTAGTATTAGTCACGAACATCTTTGAACGTTCACTAATACCCATGAAGATAGTACTTTTCCTATTATCCACGTATATTCTTTACTACTTGTAGTTGTTAAAATTGAGATCTCAGAACATTGCTGCGGAAATAATATGCATAAGTATTTTAGATTTAATTATTTTACCACAGCTCAACTCGAAAACCGTAACTCTAAGGAAATAAAAAATACAAATAATAAGGTATTTCATGTAGTACCTATGACAGGTGACCGTTTGGTTAAGGTATCAAATGAAACAACATTAATTAATGTGAATTAATCTCTAATAGGAGCCATTATAACTGAATACCATGAAGACTGCCGTACACTCTCTCTTTGTTTGCTGCCCCCTGGCCGTTATTACATTTCATACATGAAACAACAACTATTTCATAGATCAACATCTTATGCAACATATGCAACCCAATATACTGACATCTCCCCTATATAATCAAAACAAAACTTAACTTTTTTATTTAGAATAAACATAATAAAACATAAGAATGATTTCAAAAGTTATACAATAGAAAAACTTAAAACTAGCAATTATGAGACATAATCTCTCAAATAGTTAGGTCTTCGTATGGCCCGTCTTGGTCTTTCATAAGGATTAGTTACAATAGGATGGTTGACCACCTTTGGAGTATTAGTCTCAATTGTTTTACTAACATTAATCTCGGTATTATCAACTAGGAATTCATCATCATTAGAACCAGTGTCATTTAATTCCTTTTGATTTACCGTCTCGTTATTAAGAAGTTCATAGTCAATCATTTTCTCAAACAACTCATCATTTTGTACATTAAAATTATCTTTATCAATAGGCTTCAGAAATTTGCGATTACGAATTAAGACATTATCATTTTTATTAAATTTAACATGATAAGCTCTAGGTCTAAAACTATCCTGTTTGACAATAATACCAGGTTCCCACAATTTTGTATTACTATCTTGAATCACTACTTTATCACCAGGCTTCAAATTACTTAAATCTTTAACTGACTTATTATAATATTTCCTTTCTTCACCCTTTTGATTGTTAAAAGACTGTCTGGATGAATCCACCTCAAAATTGGGTGTTAATAATGATTCGTCAATAGGAACTTGACCCTTAATTCTTCTGCCAAACAGTAGCCCAGCGGGTGACGGTATAAATTTACTGATAGGAGTATTGCGATAATCTAAAAGAGTTAAATAAATATCTTTATCATCGTAAAAAGCCTTCAGCAACATTTTCTTAATAATTTGGACATGACGTTCAATGAATCCGTTTGATTGTGGGTAATGAGGAGAGCTCGTTTTATGACTGATTTCCCAATCCTTTAAAAACATTTTAAATTGTGTATTTGTGAATTGTGGACCATTATCCGTATACAAGATGTTAGCCTTACCATGCCTCGCAAAAATTGACTTAAATTCAGTGATCACTCGACTGGCTGTCGTATTTTTATGTAGGCAACACAATTCCGGGAATTCTGAAAACTCATCCACTACTAACAGATACTCATCTCCTCTAAAATGGAACAAATCTGCGGATATCACTTCCCAGGGACGAACAGGAATATCTTTTTGTATAATGGATTCATTTTGTGTAGATCTGCTAAAACGTAAACAGGTCGGACAATTTTTAATCTTATCTATAATTTGGCTAAACATTCCTGGCCAAAACACCAATTCATTAGCCTTGAAACAAGTTGTTTCTATGCCTAAATGAGGATAATGTAATTTATCAACAATCTCAGCACGCATGCTCTTTGGTATGACTACTTGTGTGTCTTTAAATAAAAGATTGTTTGCAATGGTTAACTGATCCTTCCATCTCCAATAAGGCTTTACCAAATCTGGTATAAGTCTCTTTTCCAAGGGCCGTTCATCTATAATTATTTGTTTCAAAGTTTGAATTTCTTGATCTTTATTCGACTCGATTTCAATCTTCGTGAATTTTTCTGGGCTTATATCAGTATATTGAAGAAAATCTATCTGCATTTCAACACTGTTTTCAACGATTTCAAAATCTAGATCATTATAGTGTGCTCTGGATAATGCATCAGCAAAATATAATTTCGCTCCACTTTTGTAAGTCACAGAAAAGTCGTACATTTGTAAAGTTATGCGTAAACGTTGTATTCGCAAAGGACATTGACTTAGTGACTTCTTAAAAATTGTTTCCAACGGTTTGTGGTCACATTCAACCAAAAATTTCTTGCCATACAAATATTGGTGAAAACGTTGACACCCAAATGCTATGGCTAAAGCCTCTTTTTCAATCATTGCGTACATTTCCTGTGTTTTGTTCAGTGATTTTGATGCATATGCTATCGGAGCACCATCTTGAAGAATCACAGCAGCCAGGCCATCTTTAGAACTGTCCACAGATAGAGTTAGCTTTTTTTTAGCATCAAAAAATCTCAAAACTGGCGCTGAAGACAAAGCTCTTTTCAAGTTTTGGAAATCTAACTCATGTGTACTCGTCCACAGAAACACCGTATCTTTACGTAAGAGTTTTCTCAAATTACTTGTTTTTTCAGCTAAATTCGGAATAAACTTGCACACGTATGTAATCATGCCTAAGAATCTAGCTAAAGATTTCGCGTTCTCTGGTGATTTTATTTGTTTAATAGCCTCAACCTTATCAGGATCAATTTTTATCCCTTCTTTTGACAAAACATGACCTACGTTCTTTAGTTCTGACTTCTTAAATTTGCATTTTTCTTTATTGAATTTAACTCCATTTTCTCTGGCTCTATCAAGCACTTCCTTCAAAATTTCATCATGTTTATTTTCAGTTTTCGTATAAATAATTATATCATCAATGTAAATTTTCACGCCGTTTATGCCGTCAAAAAGTTTTAAAAATGTCCTGTGAAATATCTCTGGAGCACATGTAATTCCAAAAGGCAAACGTAAAAACTTAAATCTACCAAAAGGTGTCGCGAATGTTGTTAAATCAGAAGCTTTTTTCGAAAGCTCTATTTGCCAAAAGCCCTTATTAGCATCTAAAGTTGTAAAAAAATAGAACCTGCTATATCTCTCTTAATCTCCTCAAATGTCGGAATTACAAAATGTTCTCTTCGTATAGCTTTATTTAAATTTTGAGGATCAAGGCAAATCCTAACACCTTGATTATTTGGCTTATTTACGAGAACAATAGGATTGACAAACTCAGTCGGCTCTCAACAATTACCTCGTTTTTGATCATTTTATAAAACGTTTCTTGTAACTTATCCATTAAACGAAATGGTATTCTACGACAAGGCACCACTACTGGCTGATAATTATTGACTAAAGTAATATCACAAGGATTACCTTTAATTTTGCCCAAACCCTGAAAAACATCAGCATTTTTATGAAGTAGATTCACCAGAGACTCTTTTCGTACAGAAACAGAATCAACTCTGCTTATAAGTTTTAATTTTATTAACGTGTCTGTCGAGTGGTGGTGTATCAACTGTCAAATAATAGTTGAATATACTCAAGTAATGGAGTATCAGTCCTACACAGAAGGTCTCGACAATAATTTCGCGTATTCACTAAGAAGAAGTCCTCCAGGTACAGAGGTTAAAAGCTAGTTAGGTAAAAGATGTTCGTGAGTAAGGGAACAAGCCTTATTCACTAGTGTCGACTACTTGGGGAACAAGCCCAAGTAAGCCCTGAAGGAAGTAGGAGTGTTAGAGAGGCGACAAGCCTTTCTTACTAGAGTCAACTACTTGGGGAACCAGCCCAAGTAAGCCCTGAAATATTAGAGTCGACTACTTGGGGAACAAGCCCAAGTAAGCCCAGAAGGAAGTAAGAGTGTAAGAGAGGCGACAAGCCTTTCTTACTAGAGTCAACTACTTGGGGAACCAGCCCAAGTAAGCCCTGAAATATTAGAGTCCACTACTTCTGTCTAACCCTAAAATTGGTGGTGTTTGATTTCCAGTCTCAACAACTACAAATTCAAGACTATACATTTGTTCTTTAAACAAAACTTTTACCGTTTATGCGGTGGTTTCTGATGCCTACTACTATGCGATCCTTCAACATTTCATCACGGAAAGCTCCAAAATTGCAATTGGCTGCTATTCTTTTCAATTCCGTGAGAAAGACATCAAAGCTTTCATCTTGGCCTTGACTACGGCCATAAAATTTACTTCTTTCTACACTTGGATTTGACATTGGGATAAAATGACTCTCAAATTTCCTTTTTATGATTGCGTAATCATTTCTTGCCGCCTCATCAGCAAATTCCATGGTTTCATATATCTCTCTCGCTTGCTCTCCAATAACATACAAAAAAGTAGCAGTTTTAACCGCTGCTCCACGATTTGCAATCCCTGTTGCGGTACTATACATTTCAAAATTATCGATAAATTTTTTCCATTGTACTGCTAAATCACTTTCAAAGCACATCGGACTCGGCTGATGTAGGAATTCCATTTTTTTTTTCTCCACTAAGCATATCAAAATGGCGGATGGCTGGCTGGCGTCTTCTCTTTTTCTCCAGTTATTTGTTATTTCACCACTTATTTTCTCGACGATTTCACTGACTGCGCAATGTGACAGGTGACCGTTTGGTTAAGGTATCAAATGAAACAACATTAATTAATGTGAATTAATCTCTAATAGGAGCCATTATAACTGGATACCATGAAGACTGCCGTACACTCTCTTTGTGTCTGCTGCCCCCTGGCCGTTACTACATTTCATACATAAAACAACAACTATTTCATAGATCAACATTTTATGCAACATATGCAACCCAATATACTGACAGTACCCCAATTTTCGAAAGAAATCGCCCTCTCCACATAGCAAAAATACACTTTTTTGAGAAATTAAAATTTCTCTATCTCGAAAACCGTAACCGTAAAAAATGTTCAATTTAAACGTTTCCGGATATTGTCCTATCTCCAATTACACTATCAGATATTCGATTTTTGTTTGAATGAATCAAAAATCACCAAAACCGGAGCACGAGTACCTACTATATAAAACGCGCGAACGAACCAAAAAAAAGCAGACTTTCGAATTGTATACGTACCTCCTCAGTTCGGGGTTCGTCGGTCAAAAATCAAAATATCTCAAATAGTATGAATTTTTGATATAAGGATAAAATTTACCTTAAAATAGGAAGTAGAATGACAGTTTGTTAAAAAATGCATGAAATAAGCAAGCTAGTGTCTACTTCCGTATAACCAGAAGTGACCGTAAGTCGCCATTATTATAAGTTAATAGAGCATATCCGAAAACTTGTTATTGCAAATGTGCATTTCCATATTACTAGTAGTTCTCCTGAAACGTCTTGTAGGCCACTCATCGTGAATAAACCTGACTGTTACAAACACATATTAAATAAAGTAAATTTCCATTGACCAGCCGTTTATATTTATATATTTGGATCATTGATCATGAAAATAAAGGCTCTGGTGGCGTAGTGGTAATGTACTTGCCTTCCGTACAGCCGGTCCTGCCCCCGTATCATGTAAAATTTGGCAACTAGTTGCAATCGCGTTGTTGTCTCAGTGTTGCCACAGTTTATTATTCGCTGTCTATAAAATATTGGATATAAAAGAGAGAACAGCAATTTCATTGAGAACATCTTAAAAGTAATTTATTATTCACAAATACATGCAATCAACCTCACTTTGATAATTTTTACTCGAGTATCAGCTTAGGCTCAAGACTGACAGAGCGACAACACTGTACCAAATCGACGTTTTGACAGCGCCGATTGTGCGATAGTCGCGGTCGCGTTGCAGTTGCTATTTACGTGATAACCCCGCGGGTTCGACTGGCCACATTTTTTTTTTCAATAAACAATATTCAAGAAATTATATCTAATAATTATTATAGAGGAAGACTCTTTGACATTAAGAACCTCAATAGTGTTCGAAAGTATATTAGAGAAGTGTTATGATTCAAAAAGTTAATGTTTGGTATATTTGGAATCATGTAACCGTACGTTAAACCTTATTGACAAGGAATCAACCTCTTTGATTTTTTTTGTTAGTAAAAGACACACAAATTTATAGTTTTGGAAATTTTCTATGCAAGTCGTCTACAAAGATATTGGTCAACTATCCTAATTAGGTAATTTATTCGTATTTGAAACCGTCAATAAATCATCGTATTGAGATTTTGTGGCACATAAACAAAATCAGGTAAAATAAATTAACTTATGCCAAAGTATACGTAATCTAAAAACAAAACATAGTCAAGTTTCCTGTTAACACTTGATTACAACAAAGTCACAGAACCAACAAAAATTTAAATATCTGAAAACCATTTGACTGATTGATTGTTTTATTTATGTGAACGTAGTTAGAAGTAATTGAATCCTTATCCTTAACCTGATGTATATATCAATATTATCTTTTCTGCTAGCAACATTTTTCCACCAAGTGTTGGCGGCGAGTTCAATTTCCTCATAAAAATCCCCACATAATCCTCGTTAATGACATTTTCATCACCCGGTAATGTTCCAAAGTGAATTAAGGATCCAATCGAAATTGCTTTGCCGACAGTTCCTCGCCTCCGATAAGATTTATATCTCTTAGTTTCTCTCTATTCACATTTCTGCTCATTTTAAATGTGAATTAGGACAATTGCTATGGTGAGTGCGTACTGCAAATCTCCTTTGTTTAACCTCAGGATTTTAAAAGATTCCAGCGTCTTCGCTCTTCTGTTTGTTCCATTTCTTCTGGGAAGGATTCACTATCCACCGAAACGTTTTAAATAATTTTCATATTATTAGTCATGACGTTCAAATTGAATTTTTCTATTTTTCGACTTTGAAAAACAGAGGAGGTAGACAATAATCCGACTATATGTTTGCTTTTTTACATTTGAATGTACGCGTGGTTGGCATAGTAAGCATGCTTCAATTTTTCTTTTATTTGAAAGGGGAGTGTTCCAATTCAGAAACAAATGCATTATTAATAATATTTTTCTTAATATCTTGTGAGCCGTTTATTTCAGAATAAAAATTACTCTTACTCATAATAACCCCATTCATTTAATAGGTATATGCTATTAGAAAATATTTAAGCTTTAGCTAATTCGCTCCACAAAATTAAGCTCTGAAATTAGAATTGCTTTATTTACATTATAGGTACGTCCGTCAACTATCACTGTAAAAGTTTAAAGTTTTGAAACTTTAAACTTTTACAGTTCGTTCTGTATATTCGAGTATAACAGATTATGTATCTCTTGCACAACTGCAATATTAGTAGAATACGTATTATTTTGTATTGCCTGGGCATTATCGTAACTAGTTGTTATAAAAAGCTATTTTAACTATAAGTTATAAATATTTCTACAGACTTTAGACAATGTTCTTACATTTCGTTATACATGTATCTATTGGGATGGTAAACTTTGGACAAGCATTTTAGTTGCAACTATGTAATTCAAGTAGATGTAACTCTATATTATGGAACACGAGGACATTCACACAATTTACTCTATTATACAAGAGCCACTATCATTTATCATACTGTAAAAGTGTAACATAGTTTCATCTTTTACCACAACTTTCACATATCTTTCATGTTAAAAAACGTATCAAACATGAAACTTTAATGTTATTCACATCATCTAGACGGCGTTACGTGTTATCCATTCGTTATGTAGTTTTATCACGTATGAGCCTTACAAATATTAAGTTTAAAAATGTGGTGGATCCGGAGTTTCAGGGGCGGTTGGAACGTTCGTCGAGGAAAATAACTGGAGCAAAAAAATTCTTTCCTTGACTTCCGACAAGTTAGAGGTATCTCGAATACTTCATATTTGAAAGCTTCTGGTAAATTTAACATGTTGTTGGCCTGTCTTGAGCATGTTCTTTTTTAGATGGATATTTCATAATATTTTACTAGTTTTTATTTGATATTAGAAGAATGTAAGAGGAACCTGCAAAAATAAAAAAGATCCCTTATTATTTAGACAGTGTACAATCATTGACATTTCTTCAGCAATTCTTTTTGATCTCTGATCATTTCAATGGGCATACGTAATTTAACCTCTTTTGTAATAGTCATTGACTCCAGACCTCAGAATTCAATGAAATCTATTTCATTTAATTTTAGTTTTCATATATTTTTGTGGTAGGTATCTATATTTTCAGAGTACTTCGATTGACGACTTACAGAATCATTGCTCACTTGACTTGAGCCCGCTGCAGATAAATGATGCCGAGCATGGCTCACTTGGTTGTATTGGCTTAACAAGATGCAGACTATGAAGTACATATGTGAAAAGACAGTACACAGAAATATGACTGTGACAAATGATACAAAATATTGAATATTTTATTTTTGATCATTTCTGCAACAGAGAAAATCTACCAATAACCAAGAAAGACATGTTACTTCATGTGAAAAATGACTTTCGAGTATGAGTTCCAAAAGTGTAGGACAAGGCACGATGCACAAAAACAAACAACCAAAATAGCACCAGTTCTATCATCAAGCACGAGTTCATGCAGCAAGCCGTGTAAGTGACGTCATTTTCATAGATGGCAGTATGCACGTAGCATGCCTATCTTTTTTCAAAGAAGCATACATCAAAGCATGTGTCGTGTGCTTTAGACAGGGATACGATCTGATGCAATCAATGTTCAAGAAAACCACACACAGTTATTGGAGTATGTAAACTTTTCTGATTCCAACCATAATATTCCTTTATACAATCAGATGAAAAGTATGTCTTTTACTGACATCTACAACAACAAAACATTTTACAAAAAAACTTTATTTCCAAAAAATTATTAGAAATCAACTACGTGATGCAATGGCAAATGTTTTCTTTACAAGAAGCAAGTAGCATTTAGAGAGGGGGCAACTTGCCAATAATTACATAATTCCCGATGAGCGAGTAATAAAGTGTACGCATTATCTGTTCTACATATATTTTTTGTTAAAAAAACTTGTTGACTATTCGTACATTAAACTAATAAGCATTTTAACATTTTTGTCCGATGAGTCATTGTAAATAGCATGATAGATAAGTCGTCCATCGGAAGCGTATGCAGGCGGCTAAGTGCGACAACGAGCGACGACAAACATAGATCCCAAAGTGAGGGAATACTATGTAGCCTCGTGAACTGCAAGCAACTTTAAGCGTCCGGCTACAAGAGTCGACAAGCGTGGCGTTCATTTCCTAAAGACGCGTAGGCGCTCATATTCACTTCGTCCTAGCTAATTTGTCCAGGTTTTTTTGATTGAAAGTTGGACAAGTACAAATTCATTTATGCATATTAGTTATGTACCACATTGTGGAACATCAGAGACAAGCGATGCCTTGCTAGAGATATTCAAATAGTTATGGTCACAGTATAGATAAACACAGTAGTCCAACTCAAGCCATTCCTTGATGTGAACCGCCTTTGCCGCCGTGTCTCCCGTATCTTCAACGGGAGACACGAAATCGCGGTGTCCTTTGACGAAATTGCGGTAGCCTTTGACAAACAAACGACCGCAAAAAATGATGCTCCGAAACTATCATCTAAGGCGGCCGCCGTTGAGTTGGACTACTGAGTATATTTATACTGTGGTTATGGTAAAAAATGGCAGAAAAATTGGTATACTTTCATTATACAGAGAGTTCCATTGGGAAACGGAAAAACGATGGGTAGAGGACACCAAAATTATTATGAATAGGTATACCATATTTGTTGTGTCTCACAAGTTTTCTAACGGAGATATAGAAGGTTTTATAAGTCTTGCTCATGTTTTGGTGGGATTATAACTTACAAGTCAACCATTAAATTTTTATTATATTTGATTCTCACGTTCACCTACTTGTATCCACTCGATCAGTAAGTTGAAGAATCCAGGTGTGGTTTAACCAAATTTAATGTTATTTGTTGATCCTCAGAATTTCCAAAATCCAGTTTTATTTTTGAAAATGGCACAAAAAGTTGAAACGAACTGTGTACTTTTTATTTTTCCGTATCCTTTTTCTTTACTTAATCTCTGAATCTGAATTCAAAGTCGTGTGAATTATGAAGTTTGTCAGCCGTATTCATAATCAAAACTTAGTACGCTACTAAACTAACTCCGTACTTAATTTAGTTTATGGCTACCAGAATACATAACTGACAGAACCTGCAATCCATGGTCGTAAATGAGAAATGCGCTGCATCGCTATCTAACCTAACCTTAAATTAGGTTTATGACGCTTACGTCAGTGTTATTGTAGGATAGTGTTTAGTTTTTTATTTTAATACAGTACTAGCTAGTACCGAACTAAGATTAGATTATGAATACGGCTATATGTCTTTAACATTTAATTATAAAAAAAATCATAGTACCTACCAACTCGCTACAATTCTGTTTAATAGTTTTCGGCCTGCTTATACCTGTGGAACACGCTATTATCAATTTACAAGTTCCTACTTAGTTCATTATTTATTAATCTATTTAAGACAAGTTTCCATACATTGTCAACTCAACATAATGAAACGATACACCCAATCTCCAAAGAGCGGTTTTGGATGAACCCATCAAGGCGTGGGTCCAGGAACTATTACAACCTTGTCCGCGAGACAAATTTCACAAGCTGGCATGAATTTTCACCGAACTCTTCGGCAGGTTTCTGAAGTTCTATTAGATTCGCCAAGTTTGCAAATTTTATCTCAAAAACAATATAGTTAGAGTTGATACAATCAATGAAGCATGCGATAATATTGACCTATGTTTGGGAGAGCTTAATTTCTATAAATTTTCAATTGGGTGAAACAAAATGTTCAGAATGGCGATAGTGATCTGACGACCAGATAACAATCGATAAAAGGAAAAAAGTGTGTGAAAATGTGTGTCTGTCGTCATCGACGCTATAAGGCTATTCAAATCCGCTCAAACTCTAAGTTAATCAGCTGATTTTTTTATAAACAATTGTTGAGACTAACTTCTAGCCCTTTTACCGTTAATAGCATTTACCCACTCATCCTAATTATGAGATAATTCATATTTCCTGCTTTTTAATGAAAAAGAAGATTTCGGAAATGTCCCGTATTTTTTAATTACTACATATAAATATAGATTTAGTTTTGAGCAATTGAAAGTAGATAAATATATTTTATAAAAATATTGGACATTATTAGGTTGTTGCCATAGACATCTGAACACCGTTGTTGCAAAGAAACATTCATAATGAGGTGGATTCTATTGGCGGCGGTAGTTTCTAAGTGGTGCTGTAGATGAAATCAACTACAAACCTGTTTTTTCATATAGACCCAAATAAAAGCGCACCCTGTATGTTTTCGGTAAAAACCTCATTTTTGTCTCTTTAAGCACTTTATAGATGATTTTTCTTAATAACTAGGTAAGTTTTTAAAGGTAAATATTTTGTACGAAAAAATGGACCTACCTTATTAGTTGGTGTACTGAGAAACATAAAATAATATTTCTATCGGTGTTGGTACTTTTAAAGTTGTGCAGTGCGACTATCTTGAAAACCGCAACTGTATGGACAAAATGATCAATATAAATGTTGTTACAAATAATCTGGTCTTTAGTTTGGTTTTCTCAGATTTTCAAGTTTCGAAAGAGATTGCTCCCTCCATATAGCAAAAATACAGATATTTGAGATTTTAACATAAATGTAACACAAAAACTGTTAAATTTAAACGTTTCCAGATATCGACCAATCTTTAATTCTGTCGTCTCAGATTTTTAAATTTAAATTTCTTGGAGGTAAGGAGAATTTGATTTTGAGTTTTTACGAATATGGGACCATATCTCAAGTCTCCTCTTTCAAATGAATCAAGAATCATCAAGATCAGCGTACGTTTACTATATACAGTGCGCGTAAAAACAAAAAAAACAGTCCTCCGTTTGGGTTAGTGGGTCAAAGATAAAAAAAAATTATGTCGAAAACTATAATATTTTTTATTGAATATTTTCTTACTTAACATGGACATTGTTCACATAGAGGTAAACAAACTTTGATATGCTGTGTTACCTACATTTATATGAATCAACTACTTAACTAGCTAACTTTGTTTGTAGTACCTATCTAATAATCTCAATCTCAATTACCTAAATGTTCAAATAAATGAGCATTATTTTTTTAATATAAGTCACATCGTCTGACTGAACTTGACGTTTGGCATAAAATCACTTTTCTTTAACCATCACCTGCTAATTGTACACAATGTGATCAACAACCAAAAAGGCATTTTTACTGATAAAACTTATAATGCGGCTTCTGCAGGACGGTGCTACTTGTCATAAAATTCTTGGATCATTGCGGCCATACATGAATCTTCTTTGCATCTTATTGCAGGAAATTGGCCATCACGATTTTGCGATGCAGTAAGAGTTGCAGATTATGTGACACATTGCTGATTCGGTAATGAACAGTGCTATCTAATACAGGGGAGGTTTTTATTCCGGTCCATACGAAAAAATAAGTTTTATGATGATTTCTAGAAAACAAAACGTAATTTTGTAGAGCTAAAAAAGTTGTTGTGTAAAAGTTTTTACCATTTTTTGCTAAAAACCAAAATAGCTAATACATTTTCGTAAACTCAATATAAAAGACTATCAGATCCCAGATCAGATCGCTCAATTTTTTTAACCGACGTCGTATCTATTACCATTCTCGAGATGGCAATGCTATCCCAACCTTATATTGGAAACACTAGATTTAAACTTTTTTTCAATTATTCAACAACCAATAAAAATTTAACCCATATTTTTCGGAGTTTCAGTCATACTAATTGTTGAACATTCACCTGTTCAGGGATAACAAGATATGACGTAACAACCTTGCACTTATTTAGTGTTGTAACGCGGAATCACTTGATTCTTTAAGAAATGTCTAATTTTAACATAGAAATGATCTTCTCTTTAATTCTGCCTGATAAAGTTATCAGTTTTAGAAAAAAAAAATCCTCTCTACTCTCTTTTGGGGTATTTTGAGAAGAACATATTGTATTTTGAAAAAAAAATCATGGGAACATTCCTCAACAGTTCTGTTCCCAATGAAATAAATATTTTTTTACAAAAAATTGGACTGACGTTATTAGTTGATGCACTGAAAAGTAATAATAATAATAATAATAATCTTTATTCAGGTTAACATACAAATCTTGATTAAAAAATAGTATGCTAATAGATTGTCTGACTTAATAAAGTCCAACAATCCCCTACCGAGATGCAAATAGCATCTGTGTGTAGACCTGAACTTGATAATGTATTAAAATCTACAAGCTTAACATAATCTAAATATACATATTAATATACAATAAATAAACAAATAATAAAATTAAAATGCAACAAAACTATAAATACAACTACAAATGTAAAGAAAGACACATGATATAGGAAGTATTAAATATTAAAACAGATTTCTTAAGTAATATAACAATATCTATGTATATTATAACTTCAAATTATTTAAAATCCAACTCTTAATATGAAATTTAATACGCCCTCTAGAGAAGTTTATTTTCTTTAGATTGTTATCTAATCTATTGTAGACAAGTTTGGATCGATATAAACTAGTTTTTTGACCAATATTTAATTTAGTTTTACTTACTGTAAACGATTTATGTCTAGAAAATAAACATGCTTCAGCAATAGTATACTCTTCCCGTAGATTACAATAATTATTTATTAGTGCTTCCAAAATATATTTTTGATTGATGTTCAGCAATCGTGTCTCACTAAAAAGGTTGTGTTGTTTACCAAAAGTTAAAATTTTGATAGCACGCTTTTGTATTCTTACTATCGGCCCTAAAGTATTTGAATAAGCTGAACCCAACAAATAATTCCATAAAATAGGACGCTACAGAACAAAGCATGGTATAATTTTAATAATAATATTAATTCTATTGGTGCTGTTACTTTTGAAGTTGTGCCGTTGCAGTTAGATTGATAACTTTTGGCACCAACTTCACAAGTACCATCACCAATATTTAACATTTTTTAATTTTTTCAATTTTTTAATTATACCAACCCAGATTTTCGATTTTCGAGAAAATTCGCCCCTTCCACCCCTTAGGGATTAGTTTTCGGAGGGAAGGAGATTTCGGATTTGCGTTTTTATGAATATGGGACCATTCCTCAAGCCTCCTCTTTCAAATGAATCAAAAATCATCAAAATCGGAGCTCGTTTACTATATAAAAGGCGCGCATGAACCAAAAAAAGCAGACTGTCGAATTGTTTACCTCCTCCGTTCGGGGTGCGTTGGTCAATAAAAAAACAAACATACAACCGAATTCTATACCTCTTTTTTGAAGTTAAATTTAAAAAAATGAAATCGGTAGATGAATTGTATACCTCTTCCGTTTTTCGAAGTCGGTTAAAAAAGAAAAGTGAATGCATTTATTATCGCTTTAATTTTTGTCTTACAGAATTATTAAGCACAGAAAATTAAGTAATTATTCAGTAGTTATTAAAAAAAGGAAAATCGAATGTATCAGACCATGCAATCGAGAGTATTATTAATTAAGTTTAAGGACACCGTAGAATAATATTAGCAATAGTACTTAGTAAATTAGGGACGGAAACCCCTGTTAACCCATTTCAGTTTCTCTTTGACACGTAAACAGGTAGGCAGATTATGTTATTATATACTCTTCAACACCATCTCAACAGTATTTTCAAATATACCTACCTAAGTACGTGAAAAGTTTGCGAAATTATTCCACACACGCAGAATTGATGTTTCAGTGATTAAGTCAAAAAGTCTTACATGTAACTGAAATAATAAAGGCTTCATTTAATATTGTATTGATTTCTGCGTAATCAAAACAAATATTTCAATATTAAGTGCAATTTTTCTTTGGAAAAAAATGCATCAATGTCGTAGCTAAATTCTTAAAGGATAAATCTGGACTCGCAGTAGAATTTACCCGCTCGATAATCTGTACGACACAAAACATTCACAACTAGTGTTAGATCTCATTGCTATCTCAATTTTGATTTTGGGAAAAAGAATTATGATTAATTTTTTGTTATATTTTCTTTCCAGAATCTTATGATATTGAGTTGTCAAGTATTTTTCGTATAAATATTTTTTACAAGAAATTGGACTGACTTTATCAGTTGTTGCACTAAGAAATACATAAATATTTTTTACAAAAAATTGGACCGACGTTATTAGTTGGTGCACTGAAAAGTATAAAATAATATTAATTCTATTGGTGCTGGTACTTTTGAAGTTGTGCAGTTGCAGGTAGATTGATAACTTTTGGCACCAACTTCACAAGTACCAGCACCAATAGAATTAATATTAGTTTATACTTTTCAGTGCACCAACTAATAACGTCGGTCCAATTTTTTGTAAAAAATATTTATTTCACACTTTTGAGTGTAACATTAGTCACGAAAATCGTTGAACGTTCACTAATACCAATCAAGATAGTACTTATCCTATTACCCACGTATATTCCTTGCTTGTAGTTATTATTGAGATCTCAGAACATCGCTGCGGAAATACGCTTGAATATTTTAGTTGTTACCATTTTAACACCGATTTTACTCGAAAACCGTAACTCTAAGGGAAAAATGTTCATGATAAATGTTGCTGCAAATAATTATGTGTTTCATGTACTGCAAACAGATTTTCAATTTTCGACAGAAATCGCCCTCTCCACATAGCGCAAATAGCTATATTTGAGAATTTAAAATGTCTTTATCTCGAAAACCGTTACTCTTTTCAAAAAATGTTCAATTTTAACGTTTCCGGATATTGTCCTATCTGTAATTATACCAACACAGATTTTCAATTTTCGAGAAAATTTGCCCCTTCCACCCCCTTCGGGGGCGGTTTTCGGAGGGAACGAGATGTCGGATTCACGTTTTTATGAATATGGGACCATTTCTCAAGCCTCCTTTTTCAAATGAATCAAAAATCGCCCAAACCAAAAAAAAAACATACAATCGAATTGTATACCTCCTCCGTTTAGGGTTCGTCGGTTAAAAATAATATTAATTCTATTGGTGCTGGTAATTTTGAAGTTGTGCCGTTGTAATTTGTTGTTGTAGGCACCAACTCCAAAAGAACCAGCACCAATAGAATTAATATTATTTTGAATTTTTTAGTGCAACAACTGATAAAGTCGGTCCAATTTTTTGTAAAAAATATTTATTTCACATTTTTGAGTGTAACATTAGTCATGAAAATTGCTGAACGTTCACTAATACCCAAAAAGTTATAGATAGGTTTAGCTTGTACTAGCGGAAATACGCATATCACATATTTCAGACTTGCGAAACCCAGGAACCGTAACTCTTTTGAAAAAATGTTCAATTGAAATGTTTCCAGATATGGTCCCCTTTCCAGTTTTGAAATCTCGAATTTTCGTTATTTTTCGAATTTTTCCTCATAGCTGAAACACATATTTCAGACTGTAGCGCGGAAATGTATGATTATTTTTTAAAATGTCCAATTTAAACATTTCCGGATATGGAATTTTCGTTAATTCTGTCGTCTCGGATTTTCAATTTTCGAGAAAAATTGCCCCCTCGTCCCCTTTGGGGGCGGTTTTTGGAGGGAAGGAGATTTTGGATCTGACTTTTCACAATATGGGACCATTCCCCAACTCTCCTCTTTCAAATGAAATAAAAATCGTCTAAATCGGGGTACGTTTACTATGCAAAACGCGCGAACATCCATAAAAAAGCAATATTACAACCGAATTGTATACCTTCTCCTTTTTTTTGAAGTCGGTAATCATGTAAAATTTTCGATGTACAGTTTCCAAAAGATAAGAATGTTTTAGGGTGCCCTGAGAAAAAAATATAATTTCAGTCATAGGTGTGCCTGTTTGTGTTGTTTTCTTTTTTGTTTTGTAGGGTATCGATGTCGCTCGCCTGTGACACACAATAAGCGTCCTGCTCTTGTTAGTTGCAAGGCAATAGCCGAAAAACACGGCACTGATGATTTTGATGAAAAATGACTAAAGGATTATCCAGAAGAATTTTGTGCTCAAATTACTTTTCATATTATCTAGGTACATTTTTATACCTATTCGGGCAAAACGGTTCATCCTACGTCAACAATTAAAGAGGACCATTGCTGGTTGTCTTGGAATGCTGAAACAACGATTTAATCGAAATATTTTCATATTTCATGAAATTCAAAGGGCGGTAGGAAAGTCGTGAGAGTGGACACCCCAGAATTTTTATATAAGTAGAACTCATCTATATTCCTAATGTTTATTGCGTTTCAGGTATGTCAATATGTTTTTAAAAAAATGGCGCAGGCATTTTTTGCTCAAGTTATCTTGCAAAGAATAAAATGAAGAAAAACCTGAAAAACTTTTTATATTTCTGAACTAAAATCATTTCTTTTAACCTGTATATAAAGTCCATTGACTTGAAGTGATCGCTGCAAGTTTTCATTGGAGTTACATATTTTCATTTTTACGATTCTACGGAATGTCTAGTCAAATCAGGGGGCGCCGACCAGATAGTGTAGACTAAAATCGTGAATTATATTATTTATGAAGAGAGTAAAATTCTGAGTCTTCAAAAGAATTTTTATTATGCTAGTTCCGAAAACTGCCTCGAAAGGCATGCATAACCATAAGCAAGTTTTTGAAAATGTATAGTTTCAGTTACCTACTGATGAGAGAACCTACACTTTTACAAGGAATACACCCGATGTATTATGTATGAGACAAGTTTTAATACTATGAAACTTTATTGGGAAATTATAGTCCCACCAGTTTGCTGTAAGCACGCTAGTGCTGCCGACCTTCATAATATATTATAGGTACCAGCCAGCTAATCGTAAGAGGCAACAAAAGCTCTTTGTTTGTTTAAAAAACGTGACAAGATGATTAGAACTTGTAGCATTAGGTTTCGTACATTTATATTCGATAAAGTATACAAATATACGTAATTTTTACGAAATCATGATTTGTAAGTAAGTAAATACTTTTTCGCAACACCTGCCTAGAAAGTCAAATTTTTGAGAACTTATTATCTTGGCGAAAGTACTCGATATCGGCACCCTTGATGACAACATGCAATTTTATGACACAAGCTCCATTTTTTTACTGTCGAAAATTAAAGCGCAGTATTCAAAGAAATAACGACTATATGAAATTTAGCTTCCAAGGCAAGTGTTGCAAAAAAATGATTCTAATATACAAGTGTTTCTAATGTTTGCCTAGGTTCATGCTGCAAAATCACGATTGTCAGATATTCGCCCCCTCACGCACTTGTAGCATAAGCTATCTGCTATTATCATTATATTCTATTAGGTATTATATTTTCGTATATTATGAATGTATAAGTTTTTCTTAAGATAAATGGATTACAGATTGAGAAAAAAGTGAGGTCGGGCTCAAAGTCTAACTGGTTTCCGTCTAGTCTAGTATTATTAAATAACCATCAATGAATACATTCCTAAAGCTTCATATTATTGAGATTGATGCTTTGTATAATATTGTTTTATTTTTACTTCCTTCTCTGTCTACAGCGGGGATAGACAAACAAAAACGACACCAAACACCTTTAAGATATAAAATCCCAGATATGATGATATAAATGATGCATTCATTTTCCATAGACAGTTTCTTACTTAATATATTATATCAGCGTCTTTGAACTCATATCTGTTTCTAATTATTACCTTGAAAATGTCTCTGAGTATCATCTTCAATATCCGAGATGGATACAGCAGCAGCCATGCTTATCAAGGAAGAAGACATTAAACGCTCTAAACAATTAGCCAGATGTGTGGCAGCAGTGTGGCGAGAAGCAAGAAAGACATAGTACAACCTTTCCGTCACTACCCACAACCCTTCTGCACAACGTCGGCGTCCTTTTAGCAGCGAACCAGCCACCAACATACTCACACACATTCACAATGTCTTCGGAGCGTTTCCGCAGAAGATTAATTTCAAGCTGGAATTGTCACCCAAATCCCTATTATGGCGATGTATATCAGGCAGAAACGCTTGCAGTAGTAGTTGTAGATTTGCATCTTTGAATAATTTAAAGTTTAGGTATGTTGTAATAGAAGAACCTATAATAACGAACGAAAAACTGAACAAGTTTTTTTATAATTAAAAATGTCCATTATAGAAGTGGAAAACATTAGACAAAATATCTGAATAATTTTGTCAGATCATCTTTACCTAATTTCTCTTTGAACTATGTTGGTTTGGAGTCGATAATAGTTTTTCCTTAGAAATGGAACCAAAATTATGTAGTGAATATTTCTTGATCTTTTTTTCATTCAAAAATTTGATGTGTTCCGTAGACGTCCACTCGCACGCACGACTTTCCTATCGCTATGAAATTCCATCGAATATAAAAATCATCTGATCAAGTTATGCGACCATTCCACCATCTTCTGCATTTCAAGAAAACAACAATGGTATCTTTTAGCCGGAACGAAAAAATAGTTATGATATTGTACAGACCATTTGAGCATAACTTTTCTCGGCTTCTCCTCAGATACACCTTTGCCCGGGAACTAGGGCGAGCAAGATGCGAAATCTTTGTCGCAAGTGAGCGGTATTGCTACCCTACAAAACAAATGATACCGACCAAGTTTGAGTCGGTCTCGCACACAAAGGTAGGACTAGTACCTATTATGGTCCCGTTGCCACCCTTTTAATATGGAATCGTAAAAAGACATGAACAAAATCGGTCTATCGATTTTCTAGACATCCTTGGCACACAACGACAGACGATTGACTGAAAATATGTTCTTTTAATTCACTATTAAGATACCTGATTTTTGACCCTCTTCAGAGGGCTGAAATATATATTTTTTTACATAAGGGTGAAAACTGGTTTGTCCTACTAGATGGCGCTGTTTAAATTAATAATAATAAAAATTATACTTTTATAATCTATTAAGTATTTATTCAAGTGTTAGAAATATCTGAAAGAAATATATTTATATATAGGTATTGTGTTTATTCCGACATTAAAATACTAATATTTTCTAGGTGTTTCGAGGCGATAAATGCAGTTTCCAATGTTCGACGACAACTGTCTCTTGTCAATGTCGTATGTATGAGAGCCGGTTTTATATTTTTTTTGTTAATCATATGATGTTCCAGCTTTCTCCTTTGTCTTCCAGAATTTTCCATATTTTGTGTCTGTTTAGTGAATCGAATGCTTTGTTTAGCCCTAGAAATACCATATAAATCTTTCTTGAGTTCCATTCACTGTGATTTTTTTTATCGTGAATACATGGTCTTGCGTACTTTTGCTTCTAGACCCGCTCTGTAATTCTTCCAATGTACTTTCGATCTTAGCTCTCATTTTTTTTTTCGCTATCATTTCTCGAACATTTTCATCGCTGTGCATTAAATTATTATTCCTTTATAGTTATTGCTGTCTCTTGCGTTTCCTTTCTTATATATGGGAAGGATTAACACTTTCTTCCAATCTTCTGTTAATACTTCCATGGTTATTTGATTTTTCTCTTCTTGTTATCGTATTTCAGTGTTTCATTAGGTAGGTAGTTCCTTAAAATATTATGTCCATCTTTCCATAATATGTTTTTCTTCTAATATTATTTCACCATTATTAATTCTGATGGTTATTATGTTAATTCTCAATTCTAAATGACTTAAGTGTTTGGTTGAACAGCTTTTTGTTTCCTATAGAGTATTTTCCATCTTCACTCCACTTTTTTCAGTGTTCGTTCTTGGAGGGTTTTATTATATTTTTAGCCTTTTTTCTTGCCTTTATATTTAGTTTTAATCTCGTCCGTCCACCATGGCGTTTGCTTTCTATTATTATTTTTCCTGTACACTCCACATACTTTTTCTGCTGTACCTAGTGAATACTATACCAACATTTAAAGTTATTCCAATGATTTTATATGTTTCCAGCATCTACATTTATATCATTATTTATGATCTGAATGGATATTTGAATTTATCTGGCAAGTCTTTATCTCTAAGTTCAAGAGCTAAATGTAAGAATAGCACTGTGCTAAATTTCGCCCATTAATAAAGAAATAATAATTATTATTATTATTATTATTATTAACTAGATATGGGTGCTTCATCCTTGCGTCTGGTGGGTTCTGTTTTCGGCTTTCTGCTTTATTGTAGTCATTTCTACAAAGTCCTCTTCTAACTGATGTATCCATTATGATTTTCCTGTGTTTACTTCCTGTTATTACCCACTCTACATCTACTTCTCTGGTATAGTTGTGTATATCTTTGTAATGTTAAAATGTGTTTGTTATAGAAATATAATTTTTGAGATATTATTATTTCTAGATTCTAGACTAAGATATTATTAATTATCTGAAAATTTCTCTCAGAAAATGCTACGATTCATAGATAAAAATATGGAAAGAACAAAATTAAAGCAAGTTAAATTGGAAGTATATGTAGATATAATCTTTAATATCTGTTTTTTTAATGAATTTTCATTGACTTGTCTAAAGTCCAAAAGTTCTTGTCATTGGACAAGAGGATCATCGATAATATTTAACTGTAATTGAACGATTGTTACATGCTTATGCTTGCAAACAAACCCAATAAAAAATATATAAATGAATAAATCGGGCGAAAGTGGCAAGCAGTTGAAGTTTCTCCTGAACTAAATATAATACATTGGCCGAAAATCTACCATACATAAATTATATCTTTTCCCTTGGAGTTATTCTATTTTTTGATGGAACTACATTTGTGGATAAGTTGTCATGGCTGATATCAAAAAGCTCCACAACATGTTGCGATTATATTCAACGGCAATAATAAATTACTAAGTACAGTACCAGCAGTATTTTCAAAGAAATATAGACCATTGATCCGTTCGGACAACTAATCACACTCTTGCATCCGTTTTCTGTTGTTTTGTTTATTTTTTGGTTTATTCACTCTAACGACGACTGGGCGATTATTTGTATGGTTTTTTGTGCTTGTCAATTCGGTTTCAATATACTTTTTTTAAGAGCAAAATGGGTGAGATACATGGTCATTCTTAGAAAAAATCCTTTGAAAGGGGAATAAGAATTTTTGGGTCAAATCAACAAAAAAATTATCAGACAGGATTACTGAAAAAATCATTTTCATCAACATTTAAATTAGATATTTTCAAAGCAATCAAGGATTACCGATTTAGATCACTTGTAGTGGTCAAGATTGCTCTCGCCATATCTTCAAATAACTGAAAACAAAATAGAAGTAATAACTTTTTACAAAAACAACGATATGCATTGCATAGAAAAATAAAATAACGCCTAGAAACAAAAAGAAACATATAATCCAATTGTATACGTTCCTTCATTTTATGAAATCTGTAAATTATATAAGAACTTTTCATGTAGTGTAGATGATTGAATTGATAAAATAAGCTGTTGATTCAATTACCATCTTATTAAATGCAATATTTTCCAACAAACCTCGAAACACGTACATTTCCATATACCTATGTTTAGACTAAGTAGGTATGATCCTAAAATTTATGTACATAGTGCTGATTAATGAGCTAATTTTCGGAGAGCAACATTTTTTTGCCATAACATTTTTTCATTCTCATCAGCCTTTTCATTGATGTTTCTTCCTAATTAGTTAATTAAGTCTTATTTCTTCATCCTCTTTGTATAATATCTGTATTGATACCTATACATACATAAACCTTTTGTAGGTAGGCCTCAACATTTATTCTTAATAGGTAGATAATTTCCCCTTGAAATGGAGGAGGAAAATATTTCAAGTCAATTAAGTGCTTCAGATTTTTACAATTAACCCTTGCTTACCAGCAGAGAGAGAAAATATTTGTGGATTTCTTTTAATTATCCTTACTTTTTGGAAAATACTATTAATACTAAAAGCTGGTGAGTTACATGAATATGCTATTTACCTCGCCATTCCATTTTTACAATTTTCCAGCTTGTTTAAATTTTGGTTCAAAATAAGAAATGTACTAAATTTTTGAATAAAGATAAAAAAGTAGCAGAAACTGAAAAAGTATTTCAACTAGAATAGAAAATTCTCGATTCTCATCCTTCCAGAAATTTTATGTGAGGTACAGTTTGTCACATTATTGTCAGTTTGACAAGCCTCTAGAACATTATTACGTGCGACTAGATCATGGAACATTTTCGATGAATGTCATGTCATGATTCAGATATATAAAGCCTTGTCGATCACGGGTTACAGTCCGTCTTATAAAGTTAGTGTTTATTGAGTCAGCCTTTGGAATCAGATGTTCAGTCCAGAGACAACCATAAGACGGCCAACTAGATAGGCAAATTGTGTTCGTGTCACAAACAAATATTGGTGTAACGGCATCCCTCTTCAATGTTTATTATCTTGTATTTATCTGTCCTTGTCTCACAATTTGGATCCCGAGTAGTAGAGGGCGCTGAAGGAAAATATTTTCTGGCGATGCGAACTATATCGATCGGTGACGAGTTTTGACGAAATTGCTCAAAATGACAAGTTTCAAAAGTCGGCGTACTTAACCTAACGCCATTGTTTCATTGTTGATGTAAACAACTTCTTATTTGATCATGGTTTTTATCAAAAAATGATTATAGTGAGTAAGTATTCCAGTTTTTGTGGCGGAATGCATACATTTCAAGGAAATCTGGTGAGTATTGGCATTAATATGTTGCTAATATTGTGTACAAGAATAACTTTGAAATTATATTTGTATGCAAATGATTAAATCAAATTCATCTTCAGGTAAACAACAATGTAGATGATGGATAACTGCAAGTATTTCAATTACAATTAGGTACGCAGATGACATGGTAATTCCTGCCCTGGCGAAATAAGCATCTACAATCTACCATCACACATATTGCTTTATCAACACCTTAACTCAAGTAAGTACCACATTGAGATTGGAAATAACTAGAATACTTGTTTTTAGTAGAACTTCAGAAGAAGAACATTACATCGCACCTGCATTTCCTGCACACCTGTGATTTCATCCAAAGCGTTTATAAAAGTTGATGAATAGGTAAAGATGTAAATATGCAACTGGACCACTTAAAAGAGAACAGCAGAGGGATCGAAATTGTCAGATGGCTGTGAAGCATGAGACAACGAAGACGAAATCTTGGCTAAGAAATATAAAAGAAAGAAAGAAATAATTTTATTGGTACTCGTAATTTTGAATTTGTTGTTAGATAGAAGACTTTCGGCACCGAATCCAAAAGTAACAGAAAGCCAGTGCGCCAACTAATAAAGTTGTATTTTTTGTAAACAAATATTTCACACTTTTGAGTCATCGAAATTGTTCAACGTTCACCAAAGAAGGACATAATTTGCTTCTACTGATTCAGAAATTTTAAAACATCGCAAAATACACATATTTTAGACTTTACCACTGCTGTAACCCGGAAAACGTTTTAATGTCCAATTTAAATATTTCTACATATAATCTCTTATGTAATTCGGCCGTCCCATATTTTCAGTTGTCGAAAAAGTTGCCCTCTCCAAATAGCGGAAACACAAATATTTCAGACTTTACCAACGGCGTAGCTCGGAGACCTATGATATTTTTGAAAAATATCCAACTTAAACGTTCCCAGATATGATCTCTTCTTTGAATATGTCGTTTCAAATCTTCTTTTTTTTGCGAAGAATTGCCTTCTCCATTCTGGGAGATTTTTTTAAGGAAAAGTATAATTGTATGCCAATTTTTGTTTTCAATTGGACCAACTCTCAATAGTCCCCATTAAAGAAAACAAGAATCATGAAAATCGGGGCACTTTTAGTATTTAAAAGGCATGAACCAATATAAAAAAGAATGCAGACAAACAGTCAAATTGTATACCTCCTTCGTTTGGGAAGTCAGTCAATAAATAGTCGGGTTGTAAGCTCTTGCCTAACATTGTACAGTGTGTGACGTGTTATTTCTGAATACATTTCAATAATTTGACGAGGCAATTTATATAACGACAACAAACTATTCTAAAAACTATGGATTTTACATAGCCCCCAAAAAGTTATCAAGAGGTATGAGATCTAGTGAGCGAGCTGGCGAGAATCTACAAAATATTAATAACTCTATTGAACAATTGTTGACAACAGATAGGTAAGAGTTATTTGTTGCAATGGTTACATTACTTTAGGCACGCTTTATATCAAATATACTGAAATAATTCTTAGAAAAACAACATTTATAATATAGAAAATAATTCATATTTGCTACATCAAGACAAAAACCGTATAGAAGAATTTGTTAAATATGGCTGCTGACGAAAGAAATTTAATGTGCCTTTTGGAATCATAAATCATGTGAGAGCCTATTCAGCAGTTGCCATTGTATTTTCATGACACAACAGAAAATAGAAAAGTAAAACAAGGCGTAAATATTCTCTTTCGTATACATGTATATATAGATTAATAGTGTCATTTTTCTTTATATCTCACGTCTTCTTGCAAGGGTCCACAACACATTTATCTCCGCCTTTTCCGGTATCCTTACTCGCGTGGGAGTTTTGAGATAATATATATTATTCTCCAAAATAAAGGAAGTTTTTTCTCACTTTTCTACTTCTCACTTGTTGGGAACATTGAATATTTTGTTAATTTCTTATGTATTTGATAGGTTGGTAGGTACCTACTAAAATAAAAAGATATGTTCAACTGTTTGATCTATCTGAATTTCAATTCATTTATTTGTGATCAATTTGTTGATCTGTGAAATGCACTTAGGATCTCTCAAATGGGTAAAACATGATACTATGATAAGTGCGTAATTAATAAGATTTATAGCAGATAACATAGATCTTTGATATAATTATTAATCGTTATTCAAATTTCTCCTCTTGTTATGTTATATGTTTTTTATGTTAACGTCATTAAAAAGCCAATTACAATACAAGTTCCCAGTATTATTTTTATTTATCTCCACTGAACCGTATAAATATATGGAATAAATATTAAGCGATGAAAATCGTGCCGACAGAGATGAACATCTATGGAGAATCAGTTGGTGCACGTAAGTTTCTGTAGGGGAGACCTTTTCTCCACATGTTACCTTCTGTCTCTTTCTGTGCCCGGACTTGGCATGGCACTGATTCCATAGCTATATAGTTCAGTGGTTACCTCAATAAAACTTTGAAGGATGAACTGGATTGCCAGTTAATCACTAATAGACATAAAAAATAAATTTCTTCTTATTGCGCCGTCTTCTTCCGAAGGTTGGAGATCTAAATGGGAATTGTGGCTTTGGAAGCTGCAACAACAAAGATTTCTGTAGATGAGCTGCCAAACCATCTTCTCAGGTCCTTTGGCCTTGACTTCTGGCGTCTTGCTATTGATGTTTTACCTTGTATTTTACCCTCTATTATGGATGGAAGTAACTTCTATCTTACTACCTTATAAATAACCCTGATGTCCAGCCATATACATATTGGATGATACACTACGTGTCCATTATTTCAGTAACAAGTGACTACCGGAGCACACCACAGAGAAAGACAAAATAATGAAAAGCGCTCATTAGATAGACACGAAAACATCAATTACCGGACATTTGAATGTGTGCCAATCAGAATTTTACCGAACTTCAACCACTGGCTGCGAAATCAGTGTATCACACTTACTCTTCATTTCCATTTTCCACTTATTGATGAGATAGAGAGTGCGTGGTCAATTTCTCTATGTTTATGAGATCTACCATGTTTTTTAAAGATTTTTCCAGTTGACAGAGCCCAATAGGAAATCAGTATGCAAAGTAAAAATGAAAAAAAATACCGTTATTTCTGAGTGATAAATTCATAAATAAATTTATTAAAGACTTTGGCCATGGATATTCAATTCAAGGTTATCCTTCCAATAGGAAATTTTACATGTGAGATAAATTCTATATGAATGAATGAATTTGAAATGCTAGTAGTATGCACCATCATTGTTACCTAGTTAAAGTATTTTTATTTTCTTAACCAATTCCTAAAAGCTTGGCGGTACTCAATAATTATGACGTCATAAGTTTGCAATGTTACTGAGTTATGACGTCCTAGTTTTCTATATGTCCAAGCTCATCTTTTAAGAAATAATTGAGAACATAATAATGTTTTTCGAACGCATTGTCGTACACCGTTTGCGGGGCATAGAAGACCTACAGTCAAGGGTAAGATCTTGAAGGAAAGGACCCATTGCCTTGAATTTTTGAAAATAAAAAGATTATCCTACTCAACATATTGAAGCGATATACGATGTCTGTCTGTCGGTTTTTGTTGAATACTTTTATGTCTGGGCCCATGTACTATTTTGATGACCGACCAAAGACTCAATGGATCTAAAAGAGACAACTATATAAAAGAATTTCAGTAGACACGGCATCGAATTAGATAAAGTAATTACTTCAGTTTCATATCGTTGACAACGTTTCGAAAAATGCTCGTTGACTCAACGGTACATGTATATTATTTATAATAATTATAATTACTTCTATTTCACTTACATTTTATCGCATCGATCTGAAATTGTCATGTATTGAGTATGAGATCTTACCTTGGACCGGCTAGTTTCTCGAAAAAAATAAAAAATCTCCATCAATGAATAATAGTCGACACCTCCAAAACGTACCATATTCTCGAAATTTTATAAAAGTGTTTCCATAACTTTCGAACACATGCTACTCTCATTTTGTCATCAGCTTTCGAACACAAAACTTTGTATTTTTTCTTCTCGTTAATTTGAATTTGAAAAAGTTTACCCAATTCTTAATCAGTTAACTCCACGTTATAAAACTTTACAAACTGGTATATATATATATATATATATATATATATATATATATATATATATATCTACCTTGAACTTTCCCAAAATTGGATTGCAAACACAAGGTAGAGAAACCAAGTGTTTGCTTGGAACGAACAAAAAAAGGATAATTAAGAAAGAATAATGATAAGAGCGTTGTTAAAGTAGAAGCTTTTTTAATGGAAGTAAAAGCAATTCCTTCAAAAAGGTTTAAATTTATATCAACACTTATATTATCGCATATTATAACGAGAAGACTTTAGAAAATCATCCCTTGAATGTATTTTTAACTTTCTCCTTGTTTTCTCAAGCATAAAATAATTATTTGATAAAGCCAGTTACAAACTTGCCAGCAGCGAGGTCCATTTTATTTCTAATTAAATGATTTTATTGGAAAAGTATTTTTGTTACATCTATCTTGAAAGTTCAGTTTTGCAACCCTGTTTGCCATAATGAAAGTGCTCAACATTCACTGCATTCACTACAAATATTCATTCTACCACAGTATTAAATAAAGTTGCTAATCGGCACAAACCGCACTAGTGTTGAAACTAAATAACTTTACAAACGCTATGATTTTCGTGACCATCGCACATAAAACTTAACGTCGTCACTTTTTTTACCGACTTCAAGAAAGGAGGAGGTTTACAATTCGGTTGCATAGTAAACGAACTCCGATTAAGATAAGTTTTGCTTCTTTTGAATGAGGAATTGGTCCCATATTTAGAAAAACTCAAAGTGGAGGAGTAAATTTTTCTCGAAAATTGAAAATCTGAGTTGGCAGAATTGAAGATGTGACCATATCCGGAAACGTTTAAATTGACACTGAAAAAAATATTGTTCATAGTATTAATGAACGGTCGTTATCAACTTATTTTCATTGGCTTAATGATTATTTGAATTGTATCAATTAACAATTGTTTATCGACTGAAAAACTCATTCATTGATATTACGAAAGCTTATTCTTTAGCACAATGAAGCCTTCTTCATTGGCTTAATGATAATTTTCATCTTCTCAATCAACAATTGTTTTTGGGCTGATGAACTCGTTTATTGATATTATGAAAGTATAGTTATTAGCACAATGAAGTGTTTTCATAGAATAAATGAACTCAATACATTGGTTCAAAGAAATTCTTCATTATAAGAATGATTTTGTTGCGTTACCTTTCTAGATTTTGTTTTGCCTATATTACATAATATTAATGAAAAGGTTTCATTAATCCTATGCATATCTTCATGAAGTCATGAAGTTTTACATTATAACAAAGACAACGATTCATCTATGCAATGAATTCGTTCATCAATAACAGCTCCAGACGCAAATCTGCAACTGTCAAAATCTAAAAATAGCATTATTGGCGCGATTTTCACTTTTCACTCAGTCTTCGTCTACCGTCTAATATCATTTTTGACCGACGAACCCCGAACGGAGGAGGTATACAATTCGACTGTCTGCTTTTTTTTTTTTTTTTTTTTTTTTTTTTTTTTTTTTTTTTTTTGGTTCGTGCGCGCCTTTTATATAGTAGACGATCTCCGATTTTGATGATTTTGGATTCATTTGAAAGAAGGGGATTGAGAAATGGTCCCATATTCATAAAAACGCAAATCCCAAATCTCCTTCCCTCCGAAAACCGCCCCCGAAGGGGTGGTGGGGGCGAATTTTCTCGAAAACCGAAAATCTGAGTTGCTATAATTAAAGATAGGACAATATCCGGAAACGTTTAAATTGAACATTTTTTCAATACGCATGTTAAATATGTATTTTTGCTATGTGGAGAGGACAATTTCTTTCGAAAATTGAAAATTTTTCGATACTACATGAAAGATATAATTATTTGTAGCAACATTTATAATGAACATTTTTTCCTTACAATTACGGTTTTCGAGTTAAATCGGTGTTAAATGGTAACAACTAAAATATTCAAGCGTATTTCCGCCGCGATGTTCTGAGATCTCAATAATAACCACTACAAGCAAGGAATATACGTGGGTAATAGGATAAGTATTATCTTCATTGATATGGTATAGTGAACGTTCAATGATTTTCGGGACTAATGTTACACTCAAAAGTGTGAAATAAATATTTCTTACAAAAAATTGGACCGACGTTATAGTTGATGCACTGAAAAGTATAAAATAATATTACTTCTATTGGTGATGGTACTTGTGAAGTTGGTGCCAAAAGCTATCAATCACAACTTCAAAAGTACCATCACCAATAGAAGTAATATTATTTTATACTTTTCAGTGCATCAACTATAACGTCGGTCCAATTTTTTGTAAAAAATATTTATATGTTTACGAGTGGCGGGTGTACTGTGTAACTACCTTATATGCAAATTGCGTCTATATTGGGAGTGTCTCAAAAAGTTTTAGGAAGATTCACAAGAACACAGGTAAGAGATTCATTCATTATTATTATACCTAGGTACTTGGAGTTAAAATGTTTCGTTTGTAGCACTTATAGGTACCTATTCTGTTGAATTACCTACATATATAAACTATACATTTTGAAGTTGAAACCAGCAAGCATGTTATGCTTTATTTGTAAAGATAGCTTTCCAAACTTTCCGACATTAACAAACCATTTCAAACGTTTTCATAATCTTCCAATTGCACATTTCGATGTCTAGAGTGCAGTCAAAGCTTTCAAAATTTGGCTTCATTTAAAAGACATGTCAATCGTATTCATTCTACTAATAGAAATGATTTTTCGGAAGTATCGTGTTCTAACCGCAGCAGCTTTAATGAAGCACAAAACTTAACGAATGTACCAACAGTTAAGTCATTCCCAAATGACCAAGTTCAAGTAGACTCTGCTGACTCCACAGATAGACCCATACCCATGCAGAAACTTGTTTAAGGGCCCTCAAATTTGACAACCTTACATCAGAACAATTTGATGCCGTTTGGAAAGCATGTTGGGGATATCGGCATCAATTCATTAAGAACGCAAAAGCAACTTCTGAGATTATTGCGAAATGGCCCTTCTACAAAACCCCGGCTGGATATAGGCTGGTAAGACTTTGAATTTTCTGTAAACCTATATAGGTTATCACATATACAACCTATTAACTTTTATTCTAGATTGATATGGATTTCAAGTTAGCGTTTAGCAGTTGTAATATGGATGGCTTACTGGAAGATTTTGATAAAGTTTTGAGAAAAATTTATACTTTTTTGACGTCTGAAAATCATGTTAAAGACAAGTCAGTAAAAACTTTGATTGAAAAATTAGAAGACGCTACAATATCAGAGGGTATGTCAAATTTTATCAGTCTAATAAGTAATAATACATTATCCTATATTAAATCTCTTTTAATATTCATGTACCTACCTACCTTCCCTCCTTATATTACTACTTTTACATATATACCTACTAATAATACTCAAACAATAATTATTACCTATTTCTATTATTGCTTTTCTAGATGGAAGAAATGCTGCTTGTATTTGGGCACTACATGGCTACCTTGTTCCAACGAAAAAAATTATCAAAAAGGATGTGACGGGGAAAAAAACCACCACCAAATTCACCATCAAGGATTCCCAGGAGTCAGTGATTTTTGTCGGCGATAATTTGATTGAAGTCGAGGATAGAATCAATCACCTCAAACGCACCAAGTCATCACTTCAACCATCAATATATGGCATTGGTAGAAACATTTTTGAAATCGATGAAATTTTCATACATTTTGACGATATTCGTTTTAAATTTACCAATATAATCCGCGCTCTCGATATTTGTTTTAAATTAATATACCTTTTTGACTTGGAGTTCCCTCTCGAAAGCGAAATGTTCTTTAGCTTTCTAGAATCATATTTTTACAAAATTAAGCCTACTTGTAAATATCCAAAGGTACAAATCCTATGTAGCTATCTAGATACTATAGAATAAAAATGTCGAAAGTTCATTTTAGTGTTTTTTTTACCTTAATTTATATTACTGAAATTATAATAACAGTGAGAGCTTGAATTCTTGAGAGAATGAATAGGTTCAATGACTGAATTAAACCTAATACATTATTAGAAGGAATACATTAATTTTATCAATGAATCATTTCATAAGATCTACATAAAAAACTTGTATTTGACGAATAAAGTTTATTAATACAATGAAATAATTTCGTCAAATTGATGAATTCATTCATAATATTCATGAAATCTTCTTCTTTGGGACAATGAAATAAATTCATTATAGGAATTAACAGGTTCATTGTCTGAATGAAAGGCAATACATTAATAGAAGGAATACATTCAATGTCTCAACGATTCGTTTCATTAGATCGAAAAAAGCATTATTTTATTTGAAGCATAAAGTTCATTGATACTAAGAATATATTTCATAAGCTTGATGCAGGAATTCTTTAATATGAAGAATTGAGATTCATTGAAACAAAGAATCACTTACATTAGATTAATGAAAATCTTCACTAGCTTAAGAAATTTTGTTCTTCAACGAAAGAAGATTATTTTCATCGAGTCAATGAAGCACTCTTCATTGTAACAATGAGTTTCTTCATCGGCTGAAAATCTATAATCAAATTTATTGTCTTGATGAAGTTTTTCATTGTATTTAGGCACATTTTTCGTTCAGTGGAACATTTTTTCAAAAGAGTTTCTGTTTTTGAGTTACAGCAATCGTAAAGTCTCAAATTGCTGATATGTGTATTTCCGCCACATGGAAGGGGCATTTTTTCGAAAAATAAATCCCCAGCAGTTTATTATTTATATATTATTTACGGGGGGTAAATAATATATAAATAATAAACTTCCCATTACATGTTAACCAATTCCTGGTAAGCCTAAGCTGTTAATCACCCAACTCAAATTACGCATCTTCATCTATCTTTAGTCTAATCGCTTCTTAATTACTCTGCAGCACTATAAAAATCCTTGACCCCGTACTTTATCCAACCACAAAGCTGAGTACATACAACCGAATAACAACAACACAACACAGATCATGTCATTCGAAGGTACCCAAGCCCTAAACGAGGCCATCCAGTACTTCACCAGCCACGAGCCGATACCCCCTTATCTTCGTCGTCTTCTGTCCAAGATGAACCACATCAAGAAGGAAGCTGCCCTCACCAAACAACCATCCAAAGAGATCGCCTACAAGCATCTGTACGACGCGGCCAGGTTGGAGCTACAAACACCCGACGAGCAGGCCAGAAAACGAAATGATGAATTGGCAGAGTTCACAATAACCCTACTACGTATTGTTGAAGACCTTGTTTATAAGCGAGTGGCAACCAGATCGAAGTCAGGAATGGATTATTACAAGGGATCCTTGGAGGCCCTTAAATTGTTGTGGGTCTTCGCGGATCAGAAAAGGTTAAAAAGGTATACCAAGTTGCGAGGACCACCATAGAGACTTTGTGAAAGCTAGTAATCTGATCAGATTGCTCATTGTAATCAACGAAACGATTTACACAAATGCAATATTTAATTAGTATACATTCTTGTTTTATTAGTATAAATAAAACCTTCTTCATAGAGGTATTTTTTATTTATCACTTCAGATGCTTCCGAACTTAACTGAACATAAAATATTGTTCGGCAGCGATTTTAAGCTGAATGACGACTAAAAAAATTAAATTAATTTGAATAATTAATCAAAGCACCAAATACCTAATGGAATATGTTTAATTTTATTCTCTTATTATTTGATTGGAACTACATGCTTTTATGGTATCAATTTTAGAAGTAAATTATGAGAAGTTTCTGTTTAGCATTGTCAGGTTCGTCATTTCAATATTTTAATAAATTGAATTTCTTGTCTGTTAAAATGACTAGGTACTTCATCAAATAATTTTTGTGTTTGGGATCAGATTTAATTATGATTTTAGTTGTGGAAAAGGAAAAAACTGAGGCCAAGAGCGAGTTGAAATCCACTGTCCACTTCAAAGAAAAGATTATATGTAGCAACATATAAATTGAACATTTTTTCAAAACAGTTATGATTTTAGACTCTGAAATATGTATATCTGCGCCGCGATGTTTTGAGATTTCTGAATAATAAACAACAAATACTAGCTAAGGATAAGTACTATCTTCTTCTGTATTAGTGAGCGTTCACTCTCTTAAAATTGTGGATAAATATTTTTACAAAAAATTGGCTGAATTTGTTACTTGGTGCACTGAAAAATACAAAATAATATCAATTCTTTTGGTGCTGGTAATTTTGAAGCTGTGCTGTTGTAGTTTATTTTTGAATGTACTTCTTCAAGAGTTGGAAGAAATATATTGAAAATTATTGGTGCCTACAACAACAAACTACATCGGCACAACTGCAAAATTACCAGTACCAATAGTATTAATATTATTTTGTATTTTTTAGTGCAACAAATGATAAAGTCGGTCCAATTTTTTTAAAAAATATTTATTTAACAACTTTAGTCATGAAAAATTACCCCCTTTGGGGGGGTTTGGAGAGAAGGAGATTTTGGATTTGATTTTTCTCAATATGGGAGCATTTGTCAACTTTCCTCTTTCAAATGAAACAAAAATCGTCTAAATCGGAGTACGTTTACTATACAAAACGCGCAAACAGCCATAAAAAAATAATAATAATAAAAAAAGCAATCTTAAAACCGAATTATATATCTTCTCCTTTTTGAAGTCGGTCAAAAATGACTGTTCTTGCTGAAGCTAGCCGAACTGGGCGACTATGGATTAAGTATTGGAAGTTGGTGAACATAGTTAAATTATTCATTAGAGCTGAGAGGTCAGGTAACTGGATCCTTCGTATTCATTGTTTAAAACTTATGGTACTCATTTTCTATGCTACTGTCATAATAATTATGCCAAAAGCGCGCATCTCTATTTCAAACAAGTGAAAAAGCAACACTTAGGTAAGTACTGTTTCTTACGAAAAATTAGTTGATGAAGGGATGTTTACGATAAGAAGAACGAACAAATTTTGGTCAGGAATGTAGACAGACATTGTGATATAATCTAATGAGGGCAATGAAAACTACAGGAGGACTCACCCATGATTGGGGATTTATTGACTCATCCTCAGCGAGGTGGATGGCTGGAATGTCAGTATGTGTGCCAATAACTACTGCCATAGCAGATTATGTTGGAATAAAATCATTTTCTTCAGAGCAGCTTGAAGACTTACGCTAAGCGCAGGCGCAGGCGAGTTTCGATAACTTGTTCATTTCGGTTGCTACTTGCGGTATGCAATGGCCCAAAGCTCATTTTAACTCTAAGTAACTTCGATGGAGTGTTCTGTCACATTGCGTTGAAGTGAGAGGATTTTATGCCACAGATGGAATTTTATATCAGAAGCTGGTAGTTGAGAAGATTTCAAGGTGTTGTTATTAGTTGCTTTTTTTGCATGGTGGTCAGCGAATTCGTTGCCGGGAATACCTATATGCGATGGAGTCCATAGAAACAGTTTTTTTGTTTGTAAGTGTGTGTAGTTTTTCTTTTATTCTATTGACTATCGGGTGTTTACTGTAGATTTTTTTAATAAGGTTGAGGGAAATAATTGAGTCTGTGATAATAATCCAATCCACGTTAGGAGCAATGTAAGATAAGGCTTCATAAATGACGTATAATTCACCAGTTAAAATTGATGCTTCGTCTGGTAGTTTTAATTTGATTATTTCTTTTGGGATAATTATAGCGCCTGCTGTTTTTCTGTTGATCTTGGAGGCATCTGTATAGATTTTACTGGAATGTTTATGTTTGTTCAACTCTTCGTAGAATTTTTGCTTGAGCAGTGATTTCGGAGTATCTTTTTTGTTATTTTCTGTTATTTCTGTGTTTATTACAAGCGGTTGTATGATCCATGGTGGCGTATTTGAGGTGTTATCAGTGAATATTGGTGGTAGCGCAAGTAAAGTTGTATGGCAAAAATTTGCCACTTAAATTTTCAGATGATTTGCGATCAATACTTTAATTATGCAAAGCATGCCTATGGTGTTTAATTAGTACTGGTCCAGAAATGCAGCAGAGATATCATTAAAATTAGATAATGCAATTATAACAGCAGAAGAGGATTTTCTGAGAAAAGGACATAACAAAGAAAAACTGCTTGAAGTTTAGAAACCATTCTTTGAAGCAGAAGCCATTAAAGTGATTAAAGCTGAATGGGATGCAGATTATTTAATCGTTACAACCGCAGTACAACTATCGAATAATGGAAAAAGTGTTGCCGTCGTCGCAGAATATACTGATATTGCTGTTCTTCTTATTCATCACTCTGTACAGGAAAACTTACTTCGTTCTAGAAAAGCTGCAACATGACAAAGTTACCAATATAAGCAGCTTTAGGCCTTAGACCATTATTAAAACAATCCATCCTTTGTCGGGTTGTGATAAGACTACTTTTATTTTTAATGCAAGAAATATTGCATGCATGTGATAAGAAAAAAAACGACTTATGCAACAATCATGCAGTATTTTTGGATCCAAACCATGACCTACAAAAGTTAACAGATATTGATCTAAAGTTCACCACAAAACTATTCCAAAAAGTCAAAAATACCCAAGAGCTTGACAATTTGAGATTTACTTTATATATCAGGATTACTTCAAGGCAGGGATTTTCATCTACTTTCAATTTGGCACAGCTGAGCAACATATTTTGAGAGTATATTATCAGTTTAAAATATTTTTTAAGAAATCTTGCAAATTATTAAATCCTTTTTGTTTTTTAAGATTCAAGAATGGACTGGTCAAAAGCTCAATCCTTTGAAGTATGGTTGAGAGAAGGAGAAGTATGGAAGTCTTGTTCCAAAAAGGTGTACAAAAGAAATAGCCACACAAAAAAGTGTTTGTAATTGTAAGGATGGAGCTTAATGTAAAAGCTGTTTTTGTATAAAGCTTGGATTAAAGTGTTTGGCCAATGTGTATCAGTTGCGGCAACAAATGTATAATGCCTGAAGCCAACGAACATGAAGAAGAGAACTGTATGTTTCACTTATTGAACTTATTCCAATTTTAACTCATTTGTTATTATGTTCACATTTTTGTGCAAAATTTTAATTATTACAAAGTTCTTTGTGCTGAATAATAAATCTGGCTGTGGACGTTAACTTATGTGGTTGACTTTACTAAATTTCATGGTAAAATATATATTTGATGTAGTTTTTCGAGCTTCCCAAAAAATCTATAGTTTACGAGATATTCTCAAAAAACAAAAAAAATGGCAGTCATGTTTTTCTAACTTGTCATACCCGAATCGCATGGAACTTCTAGGAGGTTGTTCAGGACTTATTTCTCTATAACTAAAACAAAATGGCTTGTAAAAATATTGAATACCTTAAATGTTAACTTTCTTGCAATAGTAGGCACCTACATGTTAAATTCACTCTTGGACGTTAATGTTGAATTCGTCAATCTCAAATTTGCATTTTGGGCTCCATGGTTTCTGCTTCAGATAATAATGTATTCGGATAAAAAAGACTACAAAAAACTAGATAAGAACCCACACAATAAAGTTACGTTTTAAACAAACAAAACCATAATTTCAACTTATTACTGAGGTCCCTAACAGAGTTCGATCAAAATAAATAAATAAATTGTGCGAAGTAACCATTTTGGGCTTTGTGGGCTTTCAGTTAGTTTGGGTGAAGTGGACATTTTGGGCGAAGTGTCCAACAACTAGTTTTGGGTAAATTGGACATTTTGGGCGAAGTGTCCAGCAACGAGTTTTGGGCGAAGTGTCCATTTCGGACTTTGTAGACTTTCACTTAGTTTGGGCGAAGTGGACATTTTGGGCGAAATATCCAACAACTGGTTTTGGATAAAGTGGACGTTTTGAGCGAAATGTCCAACAACTAGTTTTGGACAAAGAGGACATTTTGGGCGAAGTGTCCACCAACAAGTTTTGGGCGAAGTGGACATTTTGGGCGAAGTGTCCACCAACAAGTTTTGGGCGAAGTGGACATTTTGGGCGAAGTGTCCATCAACGAGTTTTGGGCGAAGTGTCCATTTTGGGCTTTGTGGACTTTCAATTACATAGGGTGAAGTAGCTCTGGTAATAGTTTTCATTGCGAAATTTTTGGGCGAAGTGTTCGATATATCATTTTGGGCGAAGTGTCCTAGACCCCTATGATACTACAGAAATCGTAACACATACATACCTCAAACTTGTCACAACCCTTTGTTTGCGTCGAGGCTAAATTAAATATGTTTAACAAAAAATAGACCCGACTTTAATAGCTGGTGAAAAATTCAAAATAATATTAATTCTACTATTGCTGGTAATTTTGAAGTTATGAAGTTCTAGATAAATACAAGACTTTTGACACCAACTTCAAAAGTACAAGCACCAATAGAACTAATATTTTGAACGATTCAGTACTCCAACTGAAAAAGTCGGTGCTATTTTTTGCAAAAAATATTTATTTCAATGCCATCAAAATCATGGAACGTTCACTTATTGCCCCCTTCATATTGTGGAAACTCATTTATTTCAGACTTACCACTACTGTTAAAGTTATATAGAAGACTTTTCACACAACCTTCAAAAGTATCAGCACCAGCGTCAACCAATAAAGTCGGTCTTAGTTTTTGTGAAAAAGTTTGATTTGTCGTTTTTGAAAGTATCATTAGTCATCAAAATTGTTGAAGGTTCACTCAAATTCAGATATTTCAAAATATCACAGAAACACACATATTTCAAACTTAATCACTGCTGTATCTCGGAAACCGTATTATTTTAAATGCCCAATTGAAATATTGCTGAATTTGGTCTCTTCTTTTTTTCTTGAAAAGATTTGCTCCGTCCACATTGCACACATATTTTACACTTTACCACTGGTGTAACTCGGAAACCGATTTTTTTGTTCTATCTAAATTTTGATGGGTATGGTCTCCTTTTCAATTTTGTCAAATAAAATATTGGATTAAAAAAAATGAGAAAATTTTTAAAGAAACTTTCCCATACTAATTTACAATATTTTACACTTTAATGTTGTTTCAAAATCTGAGGGCTTACTCCCGAAACTCGAAAAGAATCTCAATTTGACTCAAAACTCAATCAACCAAAATGAATTGTTTTTCTATCAGATTTCTTAATCCTAGTGAGCTGCTATTCGATTCACCATTACATCAGCACCGAATTTCGATTGTTCTCAATTCTGTCGAGCTCAGAAATGGTAGGTACTAAAATCTCAGAAATGATGGTGACGTTTCCGTATTTTTCTGGATCTTCCTCTGACTCTCTAGCTACATATTAATTAATAAAGTAAAAAACAATAATATAGCAAATAATAACATATCTAGCATCATCATCACCATTTTAACGCTTTCAGATTTCAAGGGAATAAGAACCTACAATTTCCGAACTGGTGTATAATACGATTGATTCAGAATTCACAATGCAGTTAGGAGCACCTAAGCTAAATGTACAACGAATACATATTTTTCTCATCTTTATTTTGATTACTCATTTTCAATAGCTTTTCCTAATTTCACGAAACAATCACTATCAAATTGAGCTCAGCTGGTATTCTATAAATAATCAATAATCTTACAACACTCACCGTGCACGTCAATACATCCAATCTGCTTCTTCATTTCCCCAGTATTTATTTGACACATGTAGCAACCGCGATCGGATTCCTTCAGTTGTCTTATATGAAGCTGCCAGGTACTCAAGCTGTCATCATGACCCACCGTTATTCTCGGATTGTGGGTAATCACTCGGGTGTGAAGAGCCAAGATAGTTTGGTCATCAGCTTTCATCCATCCAACCTATACAAAATAAATAATGACATTAAATTTCATCATCTCATGCCCATGGATGGTTCGACCTGTTTTTAAATTCTTATTAGAGAATACAAAAGGCTGATAATTGGCTAATGTCGGTAAGTATTAAAAGGAAAACGTTCTGTTGTAAAGTCACCAAACAAAAGTAATTACACTTATTTCTCTATGTGAGCCACTAAGAAGTACACGCAGGAGAGCAAAACTTCAAATCTTTTCTTAATTAAGGTAGAGATTGTGTTGAAAAGTTCGCCTCGACATCGCTAAGAATTTAAATAACCTGAACCTTTTCTTTCAATTAATCTTGTGCTTGTGCGAAAGTTTGTAGCTTCTTTGTCGAGTTTAGAAAGTGATAAATGCCAGAGAAGAATGTATTCGAGTCCTGATGAGAGGAAGGTATTGTTTTTATTACAAAAACTTATGCATTTTATTAGGTGAAATCACTAAACTTTTTGGAATACCGAGATTTTATGTGACAGTATTAAATGACGAAACTCGAGCTACAACTTTTAGTAGAGAGTAAAATAACTACAGCAGGTATTATACAGGGTTATTCAAGTTATCCGACAAGGCTTTTATTATCTATAGTAAAGATATTAGTTCCGTTATCTTTGTCTGTAGCTAGATTATTAAATTTAGTTGAAACACAAATTTTGGGTTGGTAGGAGATCTGTTGCAGGTTTATTTTGAAATTATATTCAGAACGTTTAGGGTGTCTAACAAACACAAAACGTATCAAAATTGTAATATTTTAAATGGAATGCCCTGTATATTATTTAATTTTCCGTCTATACGTTCAAAATAAAGACGAGTTTCATTACGTTTTACCTTCGCACAGTTTTTAAATTAATTCGTATTATGTGGAAATACAGTACCTAACTATTTTATATCATTGAATTCTCAACTTGTATTTTTGTTGTTTAAACCAAATTCTCCTAACTGATTAAGTTTTGTATCGCACTATTGAACGAATTCAGTAGCTTTTACAAGATGCCAAAATAGTACGAATAATAAATCTTTAAGTCTATGAAAACTTCCATATAGCTAAATCCTTACGTTTTCATGAAATATGAAAATACTCATAACACACTGATTTTAACCAATTTCATATTAATCAAACCACCAATCACATTTTGAAAAGTTTACAATTTTTTAAAATTAGTTTTTCAGCTAAGTATATCTAGAAGAGATTGGTTGCAAAATCAATAGCAAGTAGTTATGAGGAAGTCTCAGTTTTTTACTGGTATTATTTAAAATGGTGGTTAGGAGAAAGTGAATTTGGTTTATACAAAGCAAATACGTTTTGGGAATTTAATCATGGAAATAGTAGGTAAATTTTCTCGAAAATTAGAATATTTCAAAAACCGAAATTTAAGTAAGGTAAACCTTAACGAAATCCACGTTAAAATGAAATAATTTGAGATATCTCAAATTTCTTCACTTTTTAGTGAAATGATTGAGTGAGGACCTCCTGAGCAACACCGAAGCTGATATTTCTGAAACTACTAATAAGAGAACAAAAAAACTGTTTTAGCTAGTTAGAATTTAGGGTCCATTTGTCATTTGTCATTACAAACTTTGAATGTGACTTTCATTAATTCATAACTTGAGTACAGACACAAAATAGGGACAAAAATAAGCAGTCTTTTTCCAAAATATTTGTTTCTATATTTTCTCTCTTAAGTGAGGTACTCACATATAACCAAATAGCCTGTATACATATACAAATATTCACCTAAAAACGATTGTATCCGGATCTAGTGACCTTGAAACTTAGAGAGTTGTAAAAATGTGATTTTTGGAGAACTGAGTCCATTATAATAACTTTCTATAGGGAAGCTGAAAAAAGAAATGGACCGACGTTGTTAGTTGGTGCACTGAAAATACAAAATAATATTAATTCTGTTGGCGCTGTTACTTTTGAAGTTGTGCTGTTGCAGTTAGATTGATAACGTTTGGCACCAACTTCACAGGTACCAGCACCAATAGAATTAATATTATTTTGTATTTTTCAGTGCACCAACTAAGAACTTCGTTTCTTAAATATTTATTTCACACTCTTAAGTCACGAAAATCGTTGAACGTTCACTAATACCAATGGAGATAGTAAATTCTTATCCTATTATCCACGTATATTCTTTGCTTGTAGTTGTTATTATTAAGATGTCAAAACGTCGCTGTGAAAATACGCATAAGTATTTTAGATGTTAGCATTTTATCACCGCTGTTACTCGAAAATCGCAACTCTAACGAAAAAGTGTTCATTATAAATGTTGTTACAAATAATTAGGTCTCTCATGTAGTTCCCACAGATTTTCAATTTTAGAAAGAAATCGTCCTCTCCACATAACAAAAATACACATATTCGAGAACCTAACATGCCACTAACTGGAAAACTGTAACTCTTTTGAAAAAAGGTTCAATTTAAACGTTTCTGGATATTGTCCTCTCTTTAAAGATGCCACCTCAGATTTTCGATTTTCTAGAATATTTGCTCCCTCCACCTCCTTCGGGGGCGGTTTTCGGAGAGAAGAAGATTTAGGATTTGCGTTTTTATGAATATGGGACCATTTCTCAAGCCTCCTATTTCAAATAAATCAAAGATCATCAAAATCAGAGTACGATTACTAAATACAATGCGCGCACGAACCAGACAAAAGCAGAAAGTCGAATTGTATTCCTCCTCTATTCGGGATTCGTCGGTCAATTATTAGTGGCAACACATATTCTTCTCTGCTCCCCTCCTATGTTGCGATGATATACGCCTGGTACTTAAATTCGACAATTTAATTCCGTAACCATGTGAATATAATGCGAATGGAGTACCTACTATGCCAAATCCTCTATCCTACCGAATGTCGCATTTGGATCAGGTTTCAAAGCCAGATCTCGACGAGCTTGCTTGCGCCTATGTATCTATCTATCTATTCCGCAAGTCTATTAAACTGAAACGTTGATCTATAACTCACTCCATTGGAAATTCATTCTATTGTTTCATGTTTGCATTCGATACGGCCTGATTCTCCCTTACTATGCACACATTTAGGAATTGTTGTTTCAACGTCTAAATGTGGAGGTAAGTCTATGATGAGAAAGTAATATCAAATAACAAGTAATTGAAAATCACTTTGTGATTAGGCATATACAGGGTTATGATAAAGAAACAGCCTTTATATGGAATATACTTGTCAAAAATCGTCCGGACCCGTCAAATTGATTTTTAACGCATTTTTTGGGAAAAACATAATATTCAGGGTGTCAACTTTAATTAATAATAATCAATAATAATAATCTTTATTCAGGTTAACATACAAATCTTAATTAAAAAAATAGTATGCTAATAGATTGTCTGACTTATAAAGTCCAACAAACCCCTACCGAGATGCAAATAGCATCTGTGTGTAGACCTGAACTTAATAATGTATTAAAATCTACAAGCTTAACATAATCTAAATATACATATTAATATACTATAAATAAACAAATAATAAAATTAAAATGCAACAGAACTATAAATACAACTACAAATGTAAAGAAAGACACATGATATAGGAAATATTAAATATTAAAACAGATTTTTTAAGTTATATAACAATATCTATGTAAATTATAACTTCAAATTATTTCCAACTCTTAATATGAAATTTAATACGCTCTCTAGAGAAGTTTAATTTTTTTAGATTGCTATCTAATCTATTGTAGACAAGTTTGGATCGATATAAACTAGTTTTTTGACCAATATTTAATTTAGTTTTACTTACTGTAAGCGATTTATGTCTAGAAAATATACATGCTTCAGCAATAGTATACTCTTCCTGTAGATTACAATAATTATTTATTAGTGCTTCCAAAATATATTTTTGATTGATGTTTAGTAATCGTGTCTCACTAAAAAGGTTGTGTTGTTTACCAAACGTTAAAATTTTGATAGCACGCTTTTGTATTCTTGCTATCGGCCCTAATGTATTTGAATAAGCTGAACCCCAACAAATAATTCCATAAAATAGGACGCTACAGAACAAAGCATGGTATTATTTTGATAAATAATTTTTTTCAAGAATATATCTCATTTTATAGAAAACAAAAAGAAGGTATCTTACTTTTTTAACAATACTAAAAATATTTTTCTTCCAATTCCAATTTTCATCTAGTATAACACCAAGGTATTTAACTTCATTTACTCTTTTTATTTTATCACATCCACAGTTTAAATTATTATAACAAACATCATCATGTATTGTAAGTCCGTCTGTAACAGGGAGCTTATCCGCATATAGAGACACATATAAAACTGGATTTCGACATATTTAGAGACACTTTGTGATAATTAAACCATTTCCTTATAATTTTTAAGGAATGTTTGGCATTGGCTGTAACTTCATTCCAACTCTCACCACTACACATAATGACTGTGTCTTCCGCAAAAGATACAATAACACCCGGTAAATTAAGATTCAATAATCCATTAATATAGGCATAAAATAATAATGGACCCAAAATTGAACCTTGAGGGACTCCACAAGTAACTAAGCTGTAAGAACTTTTAACACCATTAATGAGAACACACTGAAATCTATTTGATAGATAGTTACGCATCAAATCATTAACAATCCCTCTTATACCTATATCATTCAATATAATCAATAGAAGTTCATGTACTACCGTGTCAAAAGCCTTCGCTAGATCGAGAAATATTGCTATTACCGATCTGCTATTGTCAAGTTGGTTACATATGAAGTTATTGACATAATTTAAAGCATCATTAGTCGATTTATTCTTTCTGAATCCGAATTGTCTCCCATTTATCATTCCCTCTCCCTCTAGAAAATCATTAAGTCTTTTGTGAATCACTTTTTCAGATATTTTAGCCAAGTTTGATAATAAGGATATTAGTCTATAATTACTTGTTGATTTATGATCACCAGCTTTATATATTGGTACAACCTCTGCTCTCTTAAAATGATTAGGCCAAATACCACATAGCATACATTTTTTAATTATTTTTGCCAAGGGTTCAGCTATATCCAAAGCAATACATTTTAAAACAGCGATGGTAATTCCATCAATCCCACCTACCTTCTTATTTTTAATTGACATAATAATATCTACTATTTCCCCTGCGTTTGTCTCCTCTAAATACAATGACTTATTATTCCAAACTCTAAGTGGAACATACATAGAGTCAGACACAATTTTATCCTAAAGACACTTAGCGACCGCGGTAAAATACTTATTGAACCCCTGACATATCTCAAATCCGTCCTTTAATACTTCTTTCTTAGTATCAAATATTTCATTTATATTTACCCTATCTGTTTTAATTTTTGCATTTAATTTACTATTTACAAAATTCCACATACTCTTTGCATCATTACAGAATTTTTTGAAATTAGTTTTATCATATTTACACTTTGCTATTTTTAATTTTTTATTAAGAGATTTTACAAAAGCATTATATTCTTCTTTAATATCCAACCTATGTGGGAATCTCTTTGTTAAACTACTCAATTTCTGATTTTTTACAAGCAATTATTAATTCCGGTGTTATCCAGTCAGATCTACTTTTCAAGCGCTTTTTTGGTCTATTTACAAATGTCGAAACCTTAATAAGTGAATTAATTTTATCAACTAATTGATCAGTCATCTCATTTACATTATTGATCATGACGTTCTCTATATATACAACATTTTTACTTAATTTCTTGTAATTAATTAACTTATACTTACTCCCTTTTTCTTTCTTGCATTTGAAATGTCTATTAATGTTCACTAGAATAGAGAAATGATCAGTGATAGGATCTTCTAATACAAATGAAACAACTTCTGATTGATCTGATTTCACAAATATATGGTCTTTACACAATCCCTTCTATATATTATATATATACATATATATATATATATATATATATATATATATATATATATATATATTTGATTCTGAATTCTTGACTGGTTTATTATTTAATAAAATAGATTTTTGTTGGGGATGCAGTCATTTAATAAATAGAATTCTTTGGATTATGCCAAGCTTTCGAGAATGTTTATTCTCTTCGTCGGGGCAAACTAAAAATCGTTACAAATTTTTTTTAACTACATAATAGATTATTAATTAAAGTACTTACATTCGTGAATTTATATAAAATTAACCACAAACAGGAAAGATTTCATAGTCAGCAATCAGAAATGTCATTAGTTATTTATAAATGTCATGGTAACAGCATATCTAGAGTTGAAAGTGTCTAGATTCAAGTTTTCTTAGAAAAAATCCAAATAGGAGTTATCTTTGTGTTTGTAGCTCTTTTTTAACAAGTCACACATTAAACTTAAAAATATTGAGGCAGATATAAGTTTAGTAAAAAGAAAAAGTTATTATTCAATTATATATAAAAAAAATATTTGCTTTTTTAATAACACTATTTAAAATGTATTAAATAACATGGAAAATGTTTAAAATATTCTTACATGTTGATTTGTGAGAGAAATCAGCTTATCATTATTATTAGCTTCATTGAATGAATGAATGCTTTTCAGGATATTCTATATTGTGTATTTATCGTATTGTGAGAGAATACGATAAAGATGATATATGCTAATATTTCTCTATTAGATATATCTTATTTTAATAAATTTTAATAAAGGTTAATTTGTGAGAGAGATTGACTTGTTTTTTTTTTTATTTTATTTTATTATTTTTTTTTATGTAATTGACGCTTTCCATTATTCATTTTAAAGTTATGTATGTCGTATTGTGAGAGAATATGATTATATATAATTAACAAATAATCCGAATGCCTAACAAAATAGTAAATAATATTATTGACATAATAAACTTGAATTTATACTGCAATACCTACGAATTCAGATAGTCTAGTCTGTGTACGGGTATATATTTATTTATATTATGTGTTTCTAAGTCTGTTATGAATATATTTTTTTTATATTTAATTGAATAATAACTTTTTCTTTTTACTAAACTTATATCTGCCTCAATATTTTTAAGTTTAATGTGTGACTTGTTAAAAAAGAGCTACAAACACAAAGATAACTCCTATTTGGATTTTTTCTAAGAAAACTTGAATCTAGACACTTTCAACTCTAGATATGCTGTTACCATGACATTTATAAATAACTAATGACATTTCTGATTGCTGACTATGAAATCTTTCCTGTTTGTGGTTAATTTTATATAAATTCACGAATGTAAGTACTTTAATTAATAATCTATTATGTAGTTAAAAAAAATTTGTAACGATTTTTAGTTTGCCCCGACGAAGAGAATAAACATTCTCGAAAGCTTGGCATAATCCAAAGAATTTTATTTATTAAATGACTGCATCCACAACAAAAATCTATTTTACTATATATATATATATATATATATATATATATATATATATATATATATAATGATGAATTTTTAATGATTGGGGTTGCAGTCAAAATGCCAATAAAATTAAAACTCTTTAATCAATGTCGAGCTTTCGGTAACGCTTGTTACCTTCATCGGGACAAACTAAAATAACGAACAAATTAATTATAACAAAAAATATTAATAATATGAACTACTTACAATCGTGAGATTAATGAAATTTATATTTATTATATTATTATTATATCCATTTTTTAAATGATATATCCTGTGATTAACTTCTGAAGTGTGTTCCATTTTTATTAGCTACATACATAGATTGATCTTAGTATGCGTAATTCCATAGTAACTTGTAATTATGAAACATAAAAGTTCAATCATAAAGTTAAATGCATAATAACAAATGTTTGTAGCTGGTAAATTTCATTAATCTCACGATTGTAAGTAGTTCATATTATTAATATTTTTTGTTATAATTAATTTGTTCGTTATTTTAGTTTGTCCCGATGAAGGTAACAAGCGTTACCGAAAGCTCGACATTGATTAAAGAGTTTTAATTTTATTGGCATTTTGACTGCAACCCCAATCATTAAAAATTCATCATTAATTAGACAGTCAAGAATCTACAATTCATTTTATATATATATATATATATATATATATATATATATATATATATATATATATATATATATAAATAAAAAGATGTTCTTGGGGATGCAGCACAGACATATAAACAAGGGAGACCGAACTTTCCATTCATAAATTTCGTTTGTTTACAATCAGACATCTTTTCCAAACATAAACGAGTTAGACAGAGATCGCTTTAAAAAATGACAACACTGTAACCCTAGCGTCTACTGTTGAAATCATCTTGCCAATGGCGTGCAGTTTTTAGGGGTTAATAAAAAATAGAAAAAACATTTAGCATTTTATTCATAAATCTACGTACATTTGTAGAGAAACTAACTCAACATGTTATGTATATTTCTATAAAACCAGGAATCAATAAATATGCATATCTTTAGCCTGTTCTTAGGCAACTTCAAACTATAGATTATCATATTATTAAACAGATTAGAATATGCCAAAGAAAATATACGTACAACATTTGTTTGCATTAAACTAGGATAATTGCAATATCTAGAAAGAAAAACATTTTACTGCCTAACTCTAGGAACTCTTGTGTTCAGTAATATGCTTTGTTTAGAAGAAATTTCTTTAATTGTGCTTTTAATTGTTCCAGTGGCAGTTTTAATTGCAAGAAAGTTTATTTCAAAATTTTCTTGATGGAAAAATCAGCATTTTTTATGTAACTAAATTATATTAAATTAGTCTTTAAATCTTGTTTTTAACCATGTATACCTGTGCTATTTTCAAACAAATCGGTGTTTTTCTTAACAAAAATAATAGATTCTAGGATATAGAGACCATAAATTATTGTTGGTACTTTATGTTTTGTGTCACATTAGTCAGAAAATGCTTACAGTTCAATGCTGGCATAATTTTAACTTCTTCGACATTTGATGGACCACCTACAAATTTGAACTTGGTAAAGACATTGGAAGCAGATTTTACAAATCTAGTGGAATTAAGAAAAAAATTTAAGTATTCGATCACGAACGATGGTGTATATATTATATATACCTATATAATTTATAACTCGTTTGATCAAGTGGAACTTAACAAAGTAAGTGAAAACAAAATATAGAAGTAGGTACTACACGCTGCAAATAAAATTCGGATAGGCAATTTTAGTAGAAGCCATAAAAATTCAAGGTTCATTTAGTAACCTAAACACTTACCAAAAATGTTAGCGATGCTATAAGCTTCCTTTGGGAAAAATTCGATAATACCTGATTTTAAGGACACGGCAATATCGGTTTGACGCAAAATTCTGTAGATGTTTTGATTGTAAGAATAAAATATCTTTATACTTACAAATTTGAGGGTCCAGCAGTATTCTGATCAACGGGGATTTTAGGCGGATCAGAAAATTTCAGATATGAAAACGTCTATAAGAACAAAACATACAAGTATAAAATCTAATCAAATTTAATTGCACCTGGTTGTAGTAATGAGCCGTTTCTAGAATTGGACCAGTATTTTAATACTTTATATACTTTTCCTACAAATGTATCCAATATCTTGCAAAAATAATTGTTTATTTTAAACTCTTGAGTTTACCATATACAACAATGTAAAATTAACTTACCAAGAGATTTTATATATGATAACTCACTGACGGTTGAGTCGGAACTAAAAAAATAAATAATTTCATTAAAATATACAACAGGTAAGGAGTGTTTTTTACCTGAAAGACAAGGGCTGAGTAAAAACGGTGGTATTAAATTGGGGCTTAGCAGTTGGTCTTATTTGTCTTCGCCCGGTTATCTCAGTAGTAATTATATCACTTTGATCAAAGTGATCTGAGCAAATTTGGGCAGACTTTATTACATGCTGGTTACCCAACTCTAAGATCGAAATCCACCTCGCTCTGCGTTCTGCATTTACAGGAAAGCTACAGTAATTAACAAAAGTATTATATTATTTTAACACACCCCTAATTACACAAGGTCGTTTAATAATAATTTGAAGGCCCCCTAAAAATGCAGTAATACAATATTAGCATTACACAACTATATTGAGCTTTTAGGACTGACGTTGATGGAATAACGCAATAATTATATTATTGCAGAAAGTTTCTGCAGGTTTGAATTTATGTGATGCAATGATTGCGAATCTGGGTATTTATAAGTTTTTAAGTACATATTCAGATTCAGCAAGATAATAAAGCTACTATGACTTGCTTAACTAACAATATAAATATTGTGCAAAATTTATTAAACGTCTTGGAGGCCCTTCAACTTCTTTGTAACTACACCACTGTTCATATGCATATGATCTGACTTACGCGGTTGGAATATCCATTTTGCTTGCACACCACGCACTGGAGAACCATAGTGTAGAGCAAATATAGTTAAATAAAAGTTTTATTTCTATAAATATAAATTGAAGAGAATCACAAGATGGCACAAAGACCGCAAGTCAACGCTGTAAATCTAACGATGAATGAATTTAAGACAATGACGTCTGTCATAGTAAATTATGAGTAAGTACAACCGTCCAGCGTGGCCACAAATATTTACCCAATATCTTACAATTTAATTTGATTATGAAAATATACATAATTTTGGGGATAAAAGAAACGTATTTTAATAAAAAACGTAAACATTTATTTAATATAATAGTTTTACTTGAGTATCACTTAAACGCGCTTATTTTAAAACAATAGTTTTGCTTTAGTTCCGAACTCAATCGGCAAATCTAGGGCAGACAGCGTAAGTCCGCCAACACTGCTTTTTGTTGAAAAAGATGTGTGATCGCAGCAAAATGTAAACAGTTCTGTCTCCCTTGTTTATATGTCTGTGGGATGCAGTCATATATTAAATAAAATTCTTTGATTGAAGCCGAGCTTTCGAGAATGTTTATTCTCTTCTTCAGGGCAAAAATCGTGAATTTGTAATAAATTAACCAAAAACAGGAAAGATTTCATAGCCATCAATTACAAAATATATGACTGCAAGAATACAAAATCAAAATATATATATATATATATATATATATATATATATATATAAATAATTAATTTTAGTCAATACTCTGTAGGTAGAATCTGATGTAGCTGAAATTTGGCATAGCGATAGGCTTATACGTTTGGTCTAACAATAATTATTTGTTTTATTTTGATTCTTATCACATATTCAATATGACGACTACTCTCATTAAACCAAAGCAGAGAATTGATTTGTCACCTAGTAAAAATATTGTACATCATAGAAATCGTTCCAGAGCCGTTGTTATTTTGTTTGTGAAGTAGTTAAGCGTTTTTAGTCTTTATTGTAAATATTCATGTTAACTATCTCTAGTTATGTTTCTTCTCATTTCATTTATCATCATCATCATCACATAACGTGAATAAACCGTTATATCTGGAATCCTAGAAGATTGAGACAAATACCTTAGGGAAAATCATGTGTATAGAACCTCTTACACGCCATCCCAGCTTGCACTTGTCCCCACTGTGTTAGGTATTCTCCCACTTCTGATGTAGCAATATCCCAGCTATAAAAAGAACAGCAGTTTTTTTCTTCTAAAGTTCAACTGAAGTTCTGTAAGAAATAATGTTGGGATATGAAGTATTTCTGTTAGGCCTATAGACAATATTACTAAACTTGCAATGTAGATATAACTATAGTTCGTTTTAACTGAGAACGACATACATCGTAAACCTGCGCACAGACGTATTTTCGTTAGTGGTCGTCCTTGCGGGCGTCATTTTAGACACTTCCAGAGGCTTGCGTACTTTGAGAATAAATCTGGTGTTTACGAACTCACTTGTGGAGATTGTCTGAAAACCTACGTAGGCTAAACTGGTAGAAAATTTCTAAAATGATCTAAGTTCTAATTATGCATAACAATTTATTAAGATAATAATTCCAGAATTTTACACTCGGAAAAGAAAGGATTAAAATTAAACTTACTTGAGTCATTCGAGATCAACAAGTGTAAACGTTCGGGTAATCTCCACAATGACTTTAATTATCTTTAATATATAAATTAGACACTTTTTTCTTAGTTAAGACACATTCAAAAAAGGAATATTGTGTTTCATGTGTTTGAATACATAAGTGGAAATGTCTTATAATTTCGTTCCAATTTAGAGTGTAGTGTGTTGAAAATACACTTTGGTCGATTTTTAACCCGGTTTTTGTGTATAAATTTAAGACTGTTGTGTGCAGCTGAATGAATGTATTATCACGCCACTGGTACATATTGAATCTAGTTGGATAGTCATTGCGCCAATTGAAGGAGTGGGGTGTGTAGTTCTCAACTGAAACTGACTATACCTATTTGTTGACCAAATATGTATAAACTATTAAAATATAGTTCATCGTGACAGATGTACCTTTAGACTTTATAATTAATTCATTCTTAATGGTATCACAAAGGTGATTTGCCTTCAAGAGCGTCCACAAAACTTTATTTAAAAAAAAATATATTTTTATCGAAGTTCTCAGATATATAATAAATGTATTCCATTTCATAACTGCATGAACTCTCTCTCGTGGAATACCAATAATAATGTGAATATTTGCTTTCATCAAACAGCTCTCGGAAAATTTGACAAGATCTCAATATTTGTATCAATTACTAATTAAAATATAGTAACACAAATTCTTCTCATAACTGCTTGTTTGTAAAGCAAAATTAAAATGCTCTTACAGGCAGCAACATGTATAAAGGAGAAAGTATGGAACAAACAAGTTCCAGTTATCTACAACTCAGAATCCTATTGATTTACTTATCTATCAAATTAACGATCCTCTATTATTTGATATCTTTAGTTTCATCATGATATCACTCACTTATTATCCAAAGCCACAGCATTTCTTTTGTTTCAAACTCACGGCTTGGCTCAATATTTCATTAGCCTTCATTGGCAGATATGGCTAATTTTGTGGTCTTTCAAAGCCGCATCAACAAACAATCGCCGAGCGCTCTATCTCATTATTAAATGCCGTCACACCAAAATGGATAAGCAAATATTAACAATGGGAGAATGGGTCTTCCAAAAACTCTGTCTCCAGATGTGAAGATCCATAGAAAATGATAAATTGATGTAAGAGAATCGGTTTTTCGGCCTCCTCCAACGGGTGGCAGCTGTGTTTTTGCTGTTTGCTTCAACAACATAAAGTTATAGAGTTTGTATACTTATGATACAGTGGAATTCGAGACTGTTATAAGATAGATATTGTTACTGAATATATACAGGCTGTCCAGAAATGATTCACTCTCTCTCTTATCTCTGAAACTATAAGAGATACGAAAAAAGGTGCATAAATAATATTTTCCTCAATTCTTTAGAGTTTTTTTATTATTGATGCTGCCATGTTCACAGGGTGCTTAAACTTTCTTATACAGATATCAATGTTCTTATTTTAAATGAATCATCCTATCCTCAGGCCTAAAGGGAAAGTACCTGAATTCTACGAGTATTACTATCTATCTTAAGATACACTTCCAATGTATTTATTCACACTGTTTCTATCATACTTGTAATAATTTTTTATCATATCTCGATTTTGTTCATTGGAGAACTCAATTTTTAACGACTCAGCAATTGACAATATTACAGAATGTTATTTACGTGTCACCGATTAGAAAAATCAAAGCCAACTACATAGGTACTTTATAAGAGTAATCTATTTAATTTCTCGGATTTTTAGAACAAAGGTTTTGTGAAATGGCAATATGGCAATATGGCTCCCATAAGAAAAAAGTTCATGATAGTTATACATAGAGGAAACGTCAGGTGACATAACTATTAACACCATTGGAAAGAGTGAAAGAAGTAGCATTGAAAATGTAATTTAGAAATTCATTGAGAAATAAAGCCAGGAAAAAAATAAAATGATTTTCCAATAACTAGTTTTTTTCCGGATATCTAACTAACTACTCGAAATTTTCATTTTTTTTAAGGGCGGATTGTTGAGCACATAAATGCGCAACTTTGCCCCAAATTAACCACCTCCGTATTCCCTATAGTTTCCGAGATGCCAATGGTGAGAGTCGAATTTAAAACAGCCTGTTTCTATATCTTTTCTATTGTATTGTTATAGTTTTAGATTAGGTTTATTAAGCCAGTTCCTGAGAACAGGTTTCCTTCGTGTACCTCTTCAAGAATTGCATATATACATTTTTCTTTGTTATATGTAATAATTACTGTTAAAATAAATAAATAAATATATTTTCACGTTTCTACGTCACCGCTGTTTCCAATAACGAAAGTTCAAACTCGAGGACTTTTACTATGCAAAACGCACGTTACCTAAGCATAAAAAACATACATACAAAAATGACAGTTGCAGATTATGAATGAGATTTATCTTCAATACTAATCTCTATTCACAGTATCAATTAAAAAGCGGTGCTCACCAATCCATCAAGCAGGGTTAGAGATTTGTAACCGACATAGAAATAATCTTAGGTAATATACAGGGTGATTACAGAAGCGATAAAAACTTTGAATTGAAAGATGTCAAATACTTTCCTTCATGACTTTAATCTACAAATAAAAAATACAATACCTACTTTCTATTAACTTTCCTATACCTACCTAATATCAATATTTTTGTGATATTTCAAAATTATTGTAAAATATAAAGTACATATAAAATATTAATAAAGTGACTGATATGGATAAAATGAAGAATTCCGGGCAAGTCGATTATTCGGCGAATCTAGACATAAGAAATCACTCAAATTACTCAATGTTATGACACAAGAAACGCATCAAAATAGTTCGCTGTATTTATAAGAAAATCCGGAGATGCTAGATATTAAGACCTCACGTTGCTTGTTCAAATGGCACCCTTATTATAAAATGTAGAACATAATTATTGTACTCGTAGTATTAGTTATATACCGAATGGATAGAGCTCTGTATCACAGAACATCATGAATGCGAAATTATCTTAGCATGCGGTTTGCAGATTGGGTTGAACCAAAAGAAATGTTACATGGGCACCGAGAAGACCTGATTCTACTTTTCTTGACTTTATTTTGTGAGGTACATCGTATTTACCAGAACCAAAGCCATAACGTGGAAAATTAAAAAAATATAATACAACTGGAAATAGAAGCTATCAGTAAGACAAAATGCCTGTTAAACACCGACAGATAATTGGAAGCCATACATACCTAACTTGTATAGCTGGAAATAAAGGATATGTTCAGATGTGCAGATGAAGAAATATAGTTCCCCGAACCAGAATGTTCCAGTTCGGAAAAAGGTTCACAGGCTCGTCTCTTATCCTTATCCTTAAATTCACCCATCATATCAGACAAACTACCTTGACGAAGTTGAGTCTACTAACAAGGAGACTCATATATTTGAAAGTAGGCACTCAGTGGTCGAAGCTGATACTCTTATTTGTGTATACGAAAATTAGATTTGGTACTCGAAGAGCGAGTAGATCCTCACGAAATGAGTAGATACTCACATCTTGGAGCTTGTACTCACATTTTTATGCATTTCAAGTGGAGTGGCCACTTTATATATTTTATGAGTCAACCATTTAAGTTGTTTATTTTTGAGATTGAATTATTGTACACGAATTAATTTGAGCTGAACGCCAAATTGCAAAAGTTAAAGCCCAATTGCTTTTATTGCCTTCTCTATTGTCATTATTTAGCTTGGAGGAATGGAGTCTACCCTGTTGGTTACTGTTTCATAAAAAACAATCCATGACTAACTACAGTCTAAGACAAGATATTAAAGTGTAGTGAAAGTATAGAAACAGCAATGAATTTCCTCCAAACTTTTGTACATGTACCTATAAAGAAACAATCTTTATTAAAATTCATAGTAGGTGACCAGCGTCCCAAAAAAGAAAATAAACAATTCGATTGTATATTTGAGCCTATATTTGACTTCTCGGAAAACACCCCCAAAAGGGGCCAGATTTCTCTTTTTGGTTGATTTCTTTAAGATTTCGGGTTGGCGTCTCTTAACATAACCTCACTCTACACTGATAGTGCATGCGCACTTGTAAATGATTTCCCCTAATATCCTCGCGATTGCCTTTGATTTCCTGCTGATTTTCCCTGATTTCCCCTTACCTCAGCTTTCCTTCGATTGCTGCTTGATTTCCTGTGATTACCTAGTATGATTTCCACATTTTTTCCACCAGATTTCCTCTGCGGTTTACCCCTCGGAATATGATTTCCGGGAACATTCATCTCGGATATGTTCCAAAACATTAAACGGTCTCCGAAAATAAATATTCATATTTTCATCAATTCACATCATAGATTTTGTTACAATTTTACTAAAAGTTTCTTGAGCAAATATGCTTAATTTTAATATAGCTTTCACCAATATCTAATGCATGGAGTAGATTTTATATCAAATGACTACTACGATTATTGAACAAAGGAAGTTGGGTTTTTTCTCCGGTAACAAACAAATTCTTTATGGTTTTAGTGGCAGATATAATTTGTGTGTTTAAATTGATTAGGTGCATTACCTATAGAAATGTACCTATTGCGATTGTTACAAAAATTTTCCACGACAAGGTGTTATTATATGTGAATAAAGAAAACCAAAATTAATTTTAGAGCAGGTATCAAGCTCAAATTTGCTGTAAAAATCAATCGTACAAATATCTATCTCCAATTTGTAGTCTCAAAATGGCGGTCGAAAGAACTTGTCAAAAAAATATCAAAAACATGCCATTAACTTAATTTCATTAAAATATTGTTATTTTATAGATATGCTTTTTAGCTACCTACAACTTTTGGATGAAGCATTTTTTGCTAAAATTGACAAAAATAATACAAAAATTAACACCATAAAATACATATTCAGGGGCTACAAGCCGTAGGATTTTTTATATTGGTAAACTTTTTGCATTTCTATGTGTGATAATGGCGAACAAAATAAATCAATTTATTCTATATCATGAATAAAATATATCAATCCAAGAAAAGTAATTTAAAATAGAGATTAAAAATTATTAGTCGAAGAACAATCTTTTACATTTTATCAAATAAATTAATTAGTACTCCAGAGTTCCATTATACGGGTAGGTATATACAGGGTGTTTCATAATATATGCGCAAGACTTGATGTGATAGCTCGTCCAAAAATATGAAAAAAGTTTATATCTCCGGAATCGTTTATCGCACAGAAAACGGTTTTTGTAAGCATGTTCCACTCATAGTAAGCTATGTTTTGAGTCAGAATTTTTTTTTGTTAAGTCATAATTGGGGAAGATTTTGAAGGAGTAGTGGTTGTTTTTCTTCCCAATTTCTACGATAATGGAAAAAGGACGGTTTTGAGGCGCACATTTGAACCGTCAATGTTTTCTACACAAAAAAGGTACTTTTGGGCGTGAGCTCTAAAGACAACTTTTGAGTTGAAAAATACTGTTTTGTTAATTATTCTGACGTTTATATAGTTACATTTTGTTTAATTATTAGTGAATAAAAAAATGTATAAAAAAAAATTACCGCGTTTTTTCAACATAAAACGGTCGACTTTAGAGCTCAAGACCATCAGAACCTTTTTGTGTAGATAACATTGGCGGTTCAAGTGGGTGTCTCAAAAACCTAATTTTTCTATTGGCATAGAAATTGGGGAGAAAAACACCCATTACTCCTTTAAAATCTTCACCAATTATGACTGAACAAAAATATTTTTCTGACTCAAAACTTAGCTTATTATGAAGAGAAAATGCTTACAAAATCTGTTTTTTCTACGATAAACGCTTCCGAAGATATTCACAAAAAACTCACAACAAATTCCACACCCTGTATTTCGAAAATGGTGTATTTTAGGGGGTAAGTTGATACAAACTATTTTCGTTTTTTTGGAAGAGCTATCACATCCTCAAGTCCTGCGCATACACCCTGTATATTAAGCACATAGACTCACGTGTTCACCACATCTGTTTAGTAATTGGAGAATAGATGTCAATCAGGCCAGTAGCTGACTGATGCCGTGAAACCATGTGTTTTACCTAAAATAGAAAAAAACCCATAGAATTGCCTTTTTGGTAACGAGGCAAATGCAGTGTCTAGGCCTTAGGCTAACGTTAGGTTTCACATAACAAGTAGTGTTTTTTCTTTCAAGAAGCATCTGAATAAGAAACAGCCCTTCTCCGCTTTTCCATGTAAATCTTTCGATATATTTCACTCAAATAAATTCATACAATAACGAACGATGTAATGCAATGTAATCTTAGGCATCTTATATATACCTACTCCCTTGTTTACATTAAAATTGGTAGACATCATTCGATCTATATTAATCTCCAATATATTTGAAATTCGCAGAAGGATTTCTCGCGCTCTCTCATCGAATTGTAATTTTGTCGTGCAAAATGCGCGTCGACAAGTATTATATTTAATATTGAAAATCGAAATGTGAGAGAATTTCAAAATATATAATATAGATGTATATATATATATATATATGTTAATGTCGTGGCCCGACCATAGAATTGATTATATCTATCATTAAATGGACGAGGCTATCATGTAATAGTCACATTCCATAAAATGATCAAATAATGCTGGTACATCATTCATTGACCTTTTTTTGTATTATAAATATAGGTACACCGATTTTCCAATCCAAACTTCTCCCAAGAAAGTTATCCAGATCATTTGAACTTGCATGGAGAATGGAGAGGTTACCGAAAATAAAATATTCACCTAGGAGAGACAGTTATCGTCAGTTTTCTGCGTTAAAACTTTGTATAAAATAAAATTTCAACTTTTTATGTTCAGTAGATAGGCTGATGTGCAGACAGACACCAGTGTGTATAGGATCTTTTTTATTTCATGGGATGTACCAAACCATAGAAGAGGTAAAGTCGATTTTTGTCAAGAAATACTTTTTGAGACTGATAACCATTCTCAGCAGTCTATAGAAACAAAAATTTGAAGGATTTTCCAGTGATGGCCGTTGGGAACTTCAAAAATTGTTAACATTTGCATGATTCTGGAAGAACTAGAAACTTCGAATTATGTAGTTTTGTAAAGAAATTCGATAGAGAATTTGAATTAATTCATTGTAGAATTACTGTGCAGTGTGCAGTATAATAGTGAGAAATTGATATATTTATATAGAAAAATTAATGAAAAAAACAAAGTATCTATTGTCGAATACTTCCATATTATTTATTTTTCTAATATTTGTTTTCTGCAATACATCTTGCAGTGAATATTATATAGTGCACCGATAGAAGGATTTGTTAGTATTTAATAAGATTTTTTCATATTTAATATCCAAAATTTTATCATTTATAGGAAAGAAGAAGGTTCTGATATACTCGAAAAAAGATTTGGTGAAAAATTTGACGATATTCCGATGATATTATGTGGGGACAATATCAACTTTGCAGATGATAAAAGCCTACCACAACCAGTGAATTTCTTAATGAAGCATTAGGTTTGACTATTTCTAATGATCGAAAATTAAGTACTAGATATATAAAACAACGATCGTTGCGGTTTTTACACAATACTTAGATAAATTCCATTCTAACGTATTTATTTTTTATTCCAGTTACCAGAAGCCTATTATATATTGTTTAGAATAAAATTAAATAATTGAAATTAGAAATAGACTAAGTATTGTTGAACTTAACGATGATAATAGGGCTAATAATGAAAATAAAGTTCATTAAAACCTATGTAAATACTAATACAATATTGATATTTTGAATTGAGCTTGTGCAGTCCATCATATGTTTGATTAATTAATATACTATATAAAAATATGAATAATTATTGCACAGATGTGAAAATCAGACTAATGTTGATAATGTAATTTAAAAAATTAAATAAAATCAATAATCTAGTTATTCCTTTGTTTTAAGTTTTCACTTCTGTTGGCAGTCCTTATGACTGCCTCTGTTTTTTTCTCTCTAATATCAGTGGTTTATTAATATTGCTGGCTCTCGTGGCGGTTAGCAAAACTTCTTTGCGATACGATATTTTATATTTAGCCATATTATAAACATATATATTATAAAATTATCGTACCTACATCTAGTGATCGATTTTGTACAATGACTTACAAACATGGACAGCGCATTCCCTATCTCGCTAATATGTGGAAATTAGCAAAGAAGAAGAAGACAAATATTGGTCGCGAACTCACATTGCAACAGTCAATTTTGTGAGTAATCTATCCTCTATGTCTGTGATATCGATAAACAATTTCATATCATCTTATCAAGGCACATCCTGATATGGTCAATAGACAATGTAATATTCCATGAATTGGTCGGCCGTTTCATGATTTGAGCAATTCAACGATCGGGCCACGACATTATATGTATATCTCTACAAACATCCGCTTGAAAATCATATTATAGTGCTTTAACGAGGGCTCTTCATGCTTTTGTCGTCCTTTTCCAAATTGGAAAAAATGGCCAGTATGGCGAGAATAGATAATTGGCACGGGTGTTGTTAGCGTCGGATAATTATTTGTTTTTCATCGGAATAACAAACCTTATTGATTATATATTTGAGTATTTTGTCACATTGACAAATTGATGGAATATAACCAGCGACGAGCTGCCAATATGCTGCGTTCGAAATAATTGATTCACGATTTTCTGTTGGATTTTTCATTGTCCGAAGCTGAAATTTGTTTTAATAATTATTTGAAACTGCAATTTTATTATTTTGATTGAATCCATTATCTGCTTGCCATTGTTTATAAAGCAATGAAAAAAAAATAGCTTTTCTGCCTTCCTTTATTATCCGAGAATGTAATTTTGATTCGACACCGACTTTAATTTCTTAGAAAATTCATCCTAATATTTTTTTATTACTGCATATTTTCTTCAAATCTACACAATAAAAAAAAGTTTGGTATGTATGAGGGAAGTAGATTTTGTGGGTAAATTGGAAAATTAAAAGCAAACCTCTTCAACTGCAACGCGAGACAAATCAAATAAAAGGCTTTTCCTGAATATTGAGGGAAAAGAGAAAAATTAATCGTTTCCTACCTTATCTCCAAGACTGTTGTTGGTACAATGTTCAAAAACAAATTTGAAAGGAAAATCTATGCGAAAATCCTATAAGCACGTAACCCACGCGAGCCCAATCGCAAACTTAAGATGTTCTTTCATAACATCTATTTGGATATAGACTTCTATTCCTTAATTAGTTTATTGCAATCATTTTAATGTCTGGAAACGACGCGTATCACAGTAACTATTCCATGGATATGATAAAAATTTAAAATTCATCTTTATTCGGCTGTGGAAAATAGTAGGTAGTAATATCAGTCTGTTCAGATTTCATCATCAAGTTGAATTACAATAATGGCTGAACTACTTTTCAATTTTCGGGACAAGCTCAGCAATAAAGAAAATTACTGGAGCTTCAAGAAATATCAATACAATAATAAGTCATTCTTGAAATATTTGCATGTATCTACTATTTATTATAAGGAAATAGAATTGATACTTCCACTAACAAGAAGAGACATTTTTAGCATATTTTCGATTTAGTAGGATGAATAATTTACCAAGACGAGCACGGTTTCGCTCTAGAAGCTGATTCAGTAAATTGGCACTTAACATATTTGATACCTACAGATGATTGTAAGGCTGTATAATCAAGCCGAGTTGACTCTAATATTCAGATTTATAGACAATTGTAATAAACTCCCCTATACCGACTCGTAAATACCTGTGTCCTATATTAAGAATAAAGTAAGAGGTATGAGATAAAGAAATAATTCAGTCGCCATTTGTCTTTTGTCAGTCGCTCGGATGACTGATGTAGCAATATTTCCTATTAATCAACAAACATGGAAGGTAAAATATGACTTAAACAAATTTATCAAGAAGCTCATCAAACAGGTGTTATCTTATAATTCGCAATAAAGTAGTCACATCGCTTCCCTTTAAAGTACTCCTCCTCATCATATATAATGCGGCCCGTACACAGTTGAACATGTCTCTCAACCAGAACTGCACTGTCTTACTTAATCCTTTCAGTTTTCCTCATATTTATGAACCCTCCATTATATTGCATCACTATATAATTTGAGATGGTCTATACTGTCCATGTTGTCGGAAAATAACTATGGTTTCTGGATTATTTTTATCAGTAATTAATTCTCCATTTAGAAAATCTGTATTCTTATAAAATGTTGAGACGGTTAATAAATTTCATATACCTATACCAAAACAATGGGTTATTATTATTAGAAATATCTGTTAAACTATCTTATGAGTTTACTCCTTAGTCGAAGTTTTTCATTGACAGAGCTGTCTTTATGTGTCCAAACCCTAATGAATCCCCGTGAGGGGATTTGCCAGTTACTTCCATCGGGTGCGTCCCAATTCCATTCACTCAAATCGTAGAAAAGAAACTCGCATATAACCAGGAAGTTCATTTGCTATTTGTGGACCTTAAAAAAGCATTTGACTGCATTATGCTAGTAAAATTATGGGAAGCTCTACAACATATTAACATAAATTGTGAAATAATAAAAGCAATCAAATCACTGTATAATGATGCAAGAACACACAAATAGGAAATAAATTAACAACAGGGTTCACAGTAACCAATGGACTCCGACGAGGGTGTTGTATATCGCCAACACTGTTCAAAGTCTACCTGGAAAGAGCATTAACAAGATGGAAGAGAAAATGCGAAGCAATGGGCATACCTGTGGATGATACATCAACACTCTATACTTTAGCATTTGCAGATGATTAGGTGGTGATTGCACAAGACATTGATGACATTGAATATATGAAATGCAAACTAATTGAAGAGTATGACAGGTGAGGTCTAGAGGTGAACATACAGAAAACATAATACATGTGCATAGGAGGAGAATAACAGGATCTGCCTGTCTCAGATAAACAGATTATCAAACACTGCAGCTCTTACAAATACCTAGGCTTACAAATATCGAAAGGAGGAAGTCTGGACAAAGCAATAGCCGAAAGAAATGTTCAAGGAAGGAAGGCTGTGGCCATGTTAAACAACATACTATGGGATAAACACATTACAAAGGAAAACAAACCCTGATTATACAACACAATAATCAAAAGTATAATAACGTATGAAAATAAGGTGTGGCCTATACAGGAGATCACTAAAAGCCATAGTGATGAACTACTGGATAGAAGCGCAGGAAAGTCTAGATTGGAGAGAGACGAACGGATAAGGGAAATAATGTAAGTAAAGCACGACATCGTGGATGACATAAGAACCGGACAACTCAGATGTTACGGTCATGTACAGAGAATGGACCAACAGCCATATATATCCTAAGGAATACATAACTTACAGAGATGAGAAAGGAACCAGTAACAGAGAAGTCTGGAAGAAAGCTTGCAAAATGTTAGTTATGGCTTGCTGAATTTTGACAAGACTTTCAGGATTCGCGTATTCCATATATTCTTGAAGTTAAATTTTCCAGAACGAACTCGTTGTTATCGATAGCACATGAATGTTCGTAAACGACCAGGATCTAGATGGTTTCATTGCTGAAAGGACACTGTAGGCTTAGGAAGCATGTGAACAATATGTGCCTGGACGAGGACGACCTATGTATTGACAGGAAGAGGAGGAAACCGCGGTTCATATACTCCGTGAGTGTGAAGCCCTGGTAGGAGTGTCGTTTCAATTATTCGGTGAAGGAAAACTTTAACACAGCACTGGCTACCCTCCATGCACACTTTTGTAATATTAATTATTTTCTTTGGGATCCCAAATTCTGCCATTGCTACCCATACATGGTCTCTTATCACACTATCATAGGCTTGTTGGAAGTCGATGAATAGTTGGTGGGGGTTCTTATCAATTTCCCAGTGTTTTTGGAGGATTTGGCGGATAGTGAAAATTTGATCCGTCGTTGACCTGCCCGGTCTTAAGCCGCACTGATAATCACCTATACATTCTTCCGCGTATGGTGTTATGCAGATTAGCATTACATTTGCAAGAACTTTATATTCAGTGTTGATGAGAGATATCCCTTTGTAGTTTTTGCATACCTGATAGCTTCCTTTTTTGTGTAGGGGTATAATAACACTCTGTTTCCAGTTTCCGGCAATGTTTCGCCGTCCCATATTAGTAAGATTAACTCATGCATCTTTTGACAGAGTGCTGGACCTCCCATTTTCAGGCATTCAGAGGGGATAGTATCATTTCCTGGCGCTTTATTGTTTTTTAAGCATTGTAGGGCCTTTGCCACTTCTTCTAGTGTTGGTTTCTCGGTTGCTATTTCGGCAATTGTATATTTGTTGTGTCGTCCTTTGTTACATTGAGGCGTTTTTGAAAATGTTCTTTCGATATTTTTAATACTTCTGTAATAACGGTGATGAGCTCACCATTATCTTTCCGTATTATATTACTTGTTTGTGGTTTAAAGCCCGTTTTAATGCGATATGTTTCTTTAAAGAATGCCCTACTGTTATTATATCCTCCACTATCTTCGATATCTTGTATTTGTTTCTTCTGATGTTCTCTCTTTTTTCCCATAATGAGTTTTCTTGCTCTACGTCTGGCATTGTTAAAGTTATTTATGTTGTCCTGTGAAGGGTCCTGTAACATTTAAACTCTAGCGCAGTATCTTTGGTTCTGAATGTTTTCACAATCCCAGGTATTTGTCCTTATTCTTTCGCGCTTTCCGATGGTTGTTTCCATCTCTTCTTTTGATCACTGAAAGCCACCATAGCCATTCAGAACTTGTTCGCATCTGCTATAAACAATTCCGCGCTATTGAATCTGAACCACTCAATATTTCCCACTAATTTCATTCCTGAAATTTTATTCTCTATTGTCAATAATTGTAACACTAAATATATTTAAACTCTAACACGTGCTCTAATCTTTAATTATTTCTTCTCCTCAAACGTATATTCTCATATATTATCAAAAGTGTTTGTATCTGCAAGAAGTTATTATATTACTTCCCTTATTATTTTGTAGGATATCGATATGACTCGCCAGTGACACAGATTGGGCATCCAGCTCGCAAGGGTTGCTAGGCAATAGCTGAAAAACATGTTTCGCTCAAGACTGTAGCGTCTAAAACATTCTGCTTCAAACACTTTACTACATACAATTAATCTGACAGCAGAGAAAAATAAGTTATGCTCTATTAAGTGTAACATTCTCTAACTCTTTATTTATAGGTATAACCACTTTTGTTTGTCTTAGCACGTTAAAAAAATTAATAATTCGAGGACCTATTCAGAGAGGACCTATTCAGACAACTTTAGTAGGGAAGTCGTGTGAGTAGACCCATTACATTTTTTATCAAATGTCTTATAAACCGTCTTTCATTTATCTTAACTAACTTCATTTGAATAAAAAAGTTGTAGTTACGGCTTATAATTATTTCTTTCTTCCACAAATTTTTCATATTATCCACACTCAACAAACCAGATCACTTTATTTGCTCGAGGTTTATATCCCACTCTAGTGCTAATGATAAATTATGATCTATATATCAATTTCAGAGATAAACATGAGTGATAGTTTACATTAGAAGATTGTAGTATATTTGTGTGGGTAATAAATTAGATAGATATGCCTTCTATGTAATATCTATATTAATATATTTTGAAATATTACATAGCTAATTATCTGAATTGTCCTATGATCATAGCGATCATTGATCGCAGCACAGACCATATTCCTTTTGGCACAATAAGATAAGTCAAAAACTACTGCAGTTAAGTCTAAGCAACATCATGTCAAAAAGTCATAATCATATTTAATTCCTTATTTCACTCTAGAAAATTTTAAGAATGGACCTTATTTTCGAGCCTATAGTTAAAAAAAATTCAAACCGATAGCATTGATAAGAAAAAGTTATTAAGCTTACCCGCTACCCTGGGTCAACCTGGATAAGGATAAATGGATATATACGATCCTATTGATTTATTGGGGTTTATTACAAAAGCTCCTTTAAATAGAATCTGATCAAATTTTATGTATATGAAGATAGTAATCAAAATACTTGAACCCTGAGGATATAAACTTTTCTGTTGTTTTGTTGGTTGTATAGAATACCACCACAGAATATATAACCAACCAGAAGGCTAACAGTTTTCCGCCCTCGAGCTTTAGCGGTAATTCGGAGGAACAATGCGCTTGCTATTGCTCAGTGCTGTGGTGCTTATTGCAGAAGCAAATATTAAATACACCGAAGTAATGCCGTAGTGTGTTTTAAAATAGGGCTTTTCTTCCTAGTTCATAGTAAACATGAAGAATAAATAAAAATCTCACAATGTTTGTTTAGTGAAGAATTCTAATAATAAAACTAATAAAGTGAAATTCATAAATGCCTTGAAAGTTACAATAAATGATTTGCTACAAATATGGAATTGTCTAGGTCCTATAGGGTTTAAATTTTCATTCACATGCAGATTAAACCAAGATTGTTTGGAGAATCATTTTGGTGTGATTAGACAGCAAAGTGGCAATTGCCGAAACCCATCCCCTATTCAATTTCAAAGAGCCTTCAAGAATCTTTTATGTTTGAATTTATTTCATTCTGGGACAGACATTTGTGAAGGCGATGATGACAGTTTGCTTCTGAAGATAACGGATATTATTTGCTCGGCAAACTATACTGATAAAACCATAATTTAGTCTGAAGATACAGAAATAGAAAAGTTTGTTTTCGAAAGTGATTATCAATCTGACTTGGAAAAAAACTTGGAGAGATACATTAGTGGGTATCTAATAAGAAAATCACTACTAAAACATAACCTGTCTGGTAACCTTATGATGCCCAACGATAATTTAGATTTTTTAATTTCTAATTTAGACAGAATACATAATAACAATTTTGAAAAAATTTGAAAAAGACGGCTGGCTGAAATTGGTAAAAATATTGATTTTATTCACCTATGCCCTCATTTTCCCCGAGAATATGTTATACATTTATTTATGCGAGTAAAATTGTTTTATACTATCAAATATATTAATAGGAACTTAAGAATATTAATAAAAGTAAGTCAGTTGTTTGGAAGCATTTATAGTACATATGTATATATTTATTTTAGTAACTCGAACTTAGAACCAGTCCGAACACCAACCCACATCAATCCACAGATATGCACCAAGACAGAATAGCATGATAGTTTTTCCTACATATGTCTTACGGATTTTCCGGTATGGAACCCTCTACCTTTAAATTCCAGTCGCACTGGCAGGCTCTCACAAAACAGTCCAGTGACATACTATACCCAAATATATACCGAAAAATCCACGAAAATTCAGAGACATACTTCTTTGGGAATTACAGATATGGAACCCTCAACCTAGGAGGCCCAGACACACATAAAATATAGCCTATGTCACCCACGCAAATCTAAAAAAAATCAATAAAAAAAGTCGGATAAACAGTTTTCGAGATTGTTGTGATCATACGAAAAGTTGTTACTCGTAATATATATGTTATATCACTTATCGTGGAATTAACTTTTTAAAAAAAACAATTATTTATTAAGACAAAAAATTAAAGTACAAATATAACTTAACTTGACTGTATGAATCTAAACTCACAAGTGATGCCGTTAGCTAGAGATCTAGTATTTATACAATCAAAAATGTTTAGTCATTAAAAATATAAAAAGAAACGTAAATTAATACAATGGATCTTTTCTCCTAAGGTTGAATCGAAGCTTCTAGAAATATTATAATTAAAATATCTAGTAATGTCTTTTTGGAGGCCGAACTGGATAAACAATTAACAATGGTCTTTATGGTAACTTGCTGACTACTGGTCTGCATCTCTGGCACGTAAATATCCTTATCACTTTTGTTATCTTCTTAAACTGCGTCTTGGAGATGTAATATGATATGGTGTACTGCGTCTTGCAGATGTAATCCGATATGGTGAGATACTGCGTCTTGCGGATGTAATATAATATTATGAAATAATATTTAAAATAATACTTTGTTATTATTATTATATGACTTTAAAAAGTAATTCAATTATAACTTTATATAACAACTCCCCCATTTAAGAAAAGTTGGTGGAGTTTGCAACAACTTTTTAAGTTAATGATTTATTTGGATTTAATTCGATGTTTTCTTCTATGGGTTCTCCGACATGGATACTTGCTCTTCTTCTCGGAAGAATTCTTCTTATACTTTGCTGGAATGAAATACTGGAACCTGGTCCTGGTGGTGATGGTGGGTAATCGTTGGTTAAAGCTATTCCAATTCGATGATGCTTTCTTCTACATTTACAGGTCACATAAAGTATTACCAATACAATTATTATTACAATGGTTAAAATGGTGAACCAATGTGTATATTTACTGATCGGAGATTGTTTCATCATTTTTTCTAATTCTTCTGAATACTGATTTAGTTTGTGTTGTGCAATGTTCAAATCTTCGGAATCAATTTTGTTCAACTTCAGGAATATCTTTGCAACAGTCAAATGGAATTGTGACTGGATGACTTCGATACTTGATTTCTCGGTATGTGTCAACTGGGTATTGAGCATGAACTCTTGTACTTCCAATAAAGGCACTACACTCAGGTTGTAATTTCAGTAAACTATTAGTTTTAATAATTTCTGATTTAATTTCCCTATTTCCACATTTAATCGTGATTGGCAAAGGATCCGAAACAGTGATTAACCATAGATTTAAATCAATTTGGTAGACATTATAATTTTTAACAAAAAGAAGAGATGTTTGACATGTCTTGGGCATCTGAGTTAATCTTCTTAATAGTTGTGCTTCGCAAATTGCATCGTTGTCAATTGGATATGGGAGGAGATTAGAACAGATTTTTATGCTTCTTTCAAGAGTCTTGCAATTATCCAGATTTCGCAATGACAAATACAGCAGTCAATCATCATCCCGCGCAATATATTTTTGTGTAGTTGGTAAAATATGATAGATACCTGTTCGATCATCTAATATTGGTATTGGATAGAGTCGATATAGTATATAAGCTTCTGGATCAGTGAGAGGAATTTTGAGAACAAATATTATTTTACTTTCTGATTGATATGCCTCTAATTCAATAATATTAAGATAATTAGCTATATTTGACGTATACGGTTGTAAAGGTAAATTATTTCTTACAAGAGATTTTGCTATATCTTGTAAAGAATTGATTAAATCTGAAGGTGCTATTATTGAGCTATGTAATAATCTTATGCGAGCAAAAGTGATAGAATTTAAAATTGTATTAAGGGAATCTTCTAAGAAAATATAGCTTTCCATTAGTGATTCACAAATATTCAATATCCTTATTTGTGCTTCATAAAATGCGACATCATCAGCAATATCCATCAAAGTATTTTGAATTTCTTTTATATCTTCATTAAAAGTTTTTTCATCAATTTGTAATTTTTGTATAGTATTATTAAAATTTTTAATAACAGAAGTTGTAACTGAAATTTGTTTTTTAAGAAGATTTTCCAATTCAAATTCCTCATGAGATAATTTGTTAATACAATCATTATAATATTCTCCATCTGATGCATCTAAATTACCAGTAATAGTTTTCCAAACAGTTCCGATTCCATTAAATATACCTCGCTTTGCCCTGGAGTTATATGATTTAGTTTCTCCTATAATTTCTTTATATTTTTGACCTATTGAATTCGAAATTTGTGATAATAAACTTATGTGTGTTTGAACTTCAGACTTAAAAGCTATAAAGCTTGGAGACGGATCTTCTAAAGTATCCAAAATTTCTATAAGTATTTTATCATTATTTTCCATTGTTTTCTTAATTGGGGCCAGATCTTTGTAAACTAAAAGTGTCCATTTTTCATTCGTAATTTTGATAGTACATTCTTCATGGAAAAAGATTCCAACGGTGTTATTAACAGGATTAAGTGTGTATTGAGCTGATATAATATTTATCAGCACGAAGAATCTGAAACCAAAGAAACTACTCATAGTAGGGTTTCAGTCTATCGAAATTAATTTTTGATTTTTGATTAGTTTGTGGATTTAAAACTATTGCAGAATTATCAAATAATTGCACAATTTCAAAAGGACCATTAAACAAATTTTGACTTTTATCTTTAATTTGAGATTCTTTAAGATAAACTTTATCTCCTATTTTATAATCTGGAAGCTTTCCTGAAATATTTTTATCAAATCTAATTTTTGCTTTTTCTTTCTGACTCGCTGTTTTTGCTCGTGCAATTTTATAATAATGTTGCATTCTGTTGTTCAAATCACGTATGTATTTAGTAATAAGGGCTTTTTCATTATATAAAGTTTCAGGTGGTCTACTAGACGTATGACCAAAAATCAGTTCATATGGGGTAAAACCAGTTGTTTTGGTTTTAGTATTATTATAACATATAACCGCATATGGCAAAATATTAAACGGATGTTCGTCTGGATTTTCCGTCTTATGTGCACGGATCATTTCCACAAGTGTTCCGTGAAATCTTTCTAAAGAACCATTAGATTGTGGATGGCCAACGCTAGAAAAAGTGAGCTTTATGTCATAAAGCGTACACAAATCTTTTATCAATGAATTATCAAATTCTCGACCATAATCGCAATGAATTCTCAAAGGTGTTCCGAAATGTTGAAAGAATATTAATAGTGTATTTACAACTGTTGAAGCTTTTTTATTTGAAATAGGATAAGCTTGAGTAAATTTAGTTAATTCATCTCGAATCGTTAAAGCCTAATTTCTTGTTGGGTACTCAAAAATATCAATATTAATTCTTTCAAACGGAGTTTTTGGTGTTTCTGTTATTACCAGAGGAGTGCTTAAATTCTTACGACAGATTTTTACTTTTTGACAAGTTTCACAGTTTTTAATAAATTGTTCTACATCTTTTGTTAGTCCTGCCCAGTTATACTTAGATTTTATCCGTCGTATAGTTTCATTTATTCCGCGATGTAAATTACTTTTGCCTTTATGATATTGGTCCAATATGATAGGTATTTCATCTCGATCAGGTGTTTTAACAATATTTTGACAGACTACAAATTTTAAATCAACATTAGCAAAAATAAAAGAGAATACTTCTAAAATAGGTAACTCAAGATTATTTTCTATATAATAAGTTTTTGAAGGATCAAATTTACTTTGTTCTTTAAATAATGTATAAAATAATTGTTGAACTACAAACTCTGGATCGTAAATAAGAGGTATTATAAAATACTTGCGATCTTTCACAGTTTTACTAGAAACAATATTTACGAAATTCATTTGAAAATCAAAATTTTCTTCAAAAATATCTTCAATAATTTTATAATGTAAATCTTTGAGTTTATTTTGCCAAAATAAAGTGACAATATTCTTATGAGTCTTATCCAGTAACTGGTCATTTGATGTTTCAATTTTTGAATAATCGATTATTGATTTTGTTTTGTAAAGGTCAACAAATCTATTAAATTCGTCTGTCATTAATTCATCCTGTTCCTCTATAAGTGTTTCACTTTTTTGTGGTTCTATAGGATCATTAGGGTTTTTACTTGTTGATGGTATAACCTCATTAGTTTCATAATTTGCCAAAATTGTAATTTTAGATTGTAAATTTGCACATTCTTTAAAATGATTAATTTTAATTCTTGAAAGTGCATCTGCATTTTTATTAATTTTGCCTGGCTTGTACTCAATTTTGTAATCATATTCTTCCAATTTGAGTCGCCATCTAGCTAGTCTGCTTCCGGGATCTTTAATGGAAAAAAGCCATGTTAATGGACGATGATCAGTGACTAGCGTAAATTTTCTTCCAAATAAATAAGGACGAAAATGTTTTACTGCCCATACAATAGCAAGGAGTTCTCGTTCTATTGTTGAATACCTTGTTTCTGCACTACATAATATTCTCGAAGCATAACTTACTGGTAGATCTTTACCAATGGGACCTTGTGATAGAACAGCACCAATGGCAAATCCACTAGCATCAGTTGTGAGAATAAATGGTTCTTCAAAATTTTGATATCTCAAAATAGGATCTGAAGTAAGTGCAGCTTTTAGATCATTGAAAGAATTTTTACATTCATTATTAAAAATAAAAGAAACATCTTTTTGTAAAAGTCTCGTAAGGGGTTTAGAAATTTTGGCAAAATTTGGTATAAAGCGACGATAATATCCTGCTAAACCAAGGAAAGATTTTACATCTTTAGGATTTTTAGGTTCCGGGAAATTTTTGAGACATTCTATTTTAGCTGGATTTGTTTTAACACCATCTTGGGTAATGATATGTCCAAAAGATAAGCGACTTCTTTTCTAAGAAATTCGCATTTATCTGGTTGAATTTTCAAGTTGGCTTTCTGAAGTCTGTTGAAAACTTCAGTCAGACGAGAAACATGTTCATGAATAGTAGAAGAATAAATTATTATGTCATCCATATAAACAAGACATCTTTCATTTTGAATGCAAAGTAAAATGTTGTCCATGACGCGTTGGAAAGTGGACGGGGCATTTTTTAGTCCAAACGGCATTCGAACGAAGTCATAATGACCGTTATCAACTGAAAAAGCTGTTTTGGAGATATCTTTTGGTTCAATTTCAATTTGATGGAAACCTGACGCTAAGTCAAGAGTGGTAAAATATTGACATCTTCCTAATTGATCAAGGAGATCAGAAATGTTGGGTAATGGATATTTATCATCTACCGTAACTTCATTTAATTTACGATAGTCAACAACCACACGCCATTTTTGTTTTCCTGAAGCATCAAGCTTCTTTGGCACAACCCAAACTGGGGATGACCATGGTGAAATAGAATGACGTATAATACCTTGTTCCAACATTTTGTTCACCTGAGTTTTTACCTCTTCTTTATGAATTGGGGGGTATCTATATGATTTAGTAAATATAGGTCTCGCATTATCAGTTTCAATTGAATGTTTAATTTCATTATTAAATGTTAGTTGGTCTCCTTCCAAATAAAAAATATCAGAAAATTCTAAACATAAATTTGTGATAATTTCTTTTTCTTCTTCGTTGAGATGATCTGTACGCAACTGATCCAAAATTATAGTGTTTCTATCAACAGGTTGATTAAATTTAGTTTTATTTTCATTAACGCAATTAAAATTTAAAAAACATTCGGAATTCGGAATGGGATCTAGATTCAAATTTGGAAATTCAACAATTTTTGGAATAGCATTCGAATTAATAATTGAAGTAAAGAATTCACCTTCTTCATTTACATGTACCAAAGCATTTGGAATTCTAACATTTTCTATTGCTTGTCCGAAAAGTAGTGCATCTGTGTTTGTTAAATTACATTTCAATTTCAAATTTTTTTCAATTCTTGGCTCAATAAAAATTCGATTTTGTATCTTTGGCAAACAAATGACAATTTCAACACCTAAATTTCTAAAAAGATAAGATATCATCTTTTTAACATACGTCCAATCTAACTTGTCCAATCCACACCCTATTTTTGGCATAGCTAATTTTTGAACATTGTTTTTACCAACATGATCTCTCAATTTCTTTAAAGATGACCATAAAGTCTGATAAGTGGGTTTTCCGGTTGAAGTTTCTTTTGTTACAAGATAATAAATATATCTAGTTGTATTTGCATTCTTAATTTTCAAACCTGCTAAACCACCTTGTTTTTGATTTTGACTTAATAATTTTTCTATATTTCCAAATCGTTTCTTAAATTCCGCGGCAATGCCTTTTTGCATTTGCATATCTTCCGCCACGCAATGAGCTAATGAATAATCATGAGGCATGTCAAAAATATCAATGTTTTTCTCAGCTATTTTTTTATAACAATTTTCAGTATTTTGTTCAAATTGTAAGAATTCAGAATCTTGTTCACAAATTTGATTATTTTGAGACAAGTGTGATGTTTCGGTAACTTTAAACAGAGGTATAGTTTTGAAATTAGTTATCAATTGTTTTGAATTCAAATCAATTATACAATTATAATGTTCTAGGAAATCTGAACCCAAAATTCCATCAAAATCAATATTAAGATTATAAATAAAAACTTTATGTGGATCTTTTGCAGAAAATGGAATAAGTACAGATTCTTTTAGTAAAATTTTTTGATCAGTTATCCCTTGAATAGTTACATATTCATTAAATCTTTGAGGAAATTTCTTAACAGTATTTTCTTTAAAAATAGAAACTCCTGCACCTGTATCAATAAGCAACTTAAACTCTTTAGAAGCATCTTCAATATAATAAAGATTTTTGGAATTAACAGTCAAAAATGGATTTAAAGAAAATTTTGTTCGGGAAAATTTACATTCGGGTTCATCTCTTCGAAATTTAATGTTTGGATTCTGGTAACTGTTTCTGAAATTAAATTCTCTGTTGTCGGACAATCTGGGGGATGGTCTTTGACTGGGGCAATAGGAAAATCCTGAAAATTTGAAATTACTTCAGCAGAAACAAAATTTTGAGAATCTCTCTCAAACTCAGAAAAATGTTCTTTATTTTGAGCAATTGGCAATTCTTGGAAATTTGAAATTACTTCGGCAGACATAAAATTTTGAGAATCTTTTTCGAACTCAGAAAGATTATCAAATGAATAATTATTATCATCTTCCTGGAAATTATTTCCAAAATTATCTTGAATATCATAAAGATTATGATCCAGATCAGAGCCTAAATATTCATCATAATAGTCAGAATTATCGCTCTTAAGGCCAATTAAATGAGCTCGTTGTTGAAAATTAGGATTCTTTTGAATCACTGAGGGTCTTACTTGAGATTGTCCCTGTGGTTGAAAAGGTCTTTGCTGGGGAACATTACTATTTGGTCTATTTTGTAAATTATTTTGTGGTTGATTTTGGAAATTTAATGGTCTTTGAAAATTTTGGTAGAAATTCTGATTGGAGCTTGGAAAAAAATCTCTTTGCTGTTGAAAACGACATTGATTAGAAGTATGACCATTTTTACCACATGAAAAGCATTTTACAGTTTGTATTTGGGGTTTTCTAACATTTAATATATTTTGAGGTTTACTTACAATATTAGAAGCTGGCTTATTAAATTTTTGGTTCTCAAAATATGATAATTGCAATTCTCTTCGTATGCGAATTTGTGCTTCTAACAAGTTTTCAGGCTGACTAGCACGAATAAGTTGTCCTAGACGGGGTTCAAGTCCAGTTAATAAACTATTAAGAGCCATAGTATCAATAAGAATTTCTTGTGCAACCTTTTGTTCATTTGATAAGTTTGATGTTTTTTGTATATTTGCATGCATTTTAGCATTCAAGACTTGCACTCTATTGAAAAATGTTAGAGCTGACTCATTCGATAATTGTTTTAATCTTTGTAAATCATGAATAAGAGAAGTAAGGTCTCTTGAATCACCAAAATGAAGATTTAAAAGTTGTCTTATCTCTGCATAAGTCTGAGGATTTCGCGATCTGATTAGCTGAGCCGCTTTTCCCTTTAATTTATTTTTAATGTGAATCACTAACAGAGCCTTTTGGTCTCTGGTAGACATATTATAAGCACAATCACATGCATTTGAAAATGTTCCGAGAAATATCTGATCACCTTCAAATTCAGGTACGATACAAAATATTTCCGAAATTCTATATGGTTCAAACTCAACCTCTTGAGCTAGATTTCTTTCATTTGCCATTTTGATTTTTAAATATAAATATATATCAAATATATAAAAAAAATCGAACAGTATAAAAAAAAATTAAAAATTAATATACGTGATAATTCACTTACAGTAAGATGTACATTTGTCTTGTTCGGTTCTTTTCTTCAAAAGTTAGGAAACCACCGTTGATAATGAGGGGGAACTTGTTGTTGAAGTAAGCCTTGTTTTACCAACGTTGAAGTATCCTTTTCTTCTGATTCTAATAATTTTTCTTCTTCTTTTGAAGCTATTTTTCTTCACTTGAAGGTTTGGAAACCACCGTTGATAATGAGGGGGAACTTGTTGTTGAAGTAAGCCTTGTTTTACCAACGTTGAAGTTATCCTTTTCTTCAAATTCTACTAATTCTTCTTCTTCTTTTGGAGCTGTTGATTCTTCACTTGAAGGTTTGGAAACCACCGTGATAATGAGGGGAAACTTGTTGTTGAAGTAGGCCTTGTTTTATCACGTTGAGTTATCCTACTGACTGCGCCAATTTGTTATATCACTTATCGTGGAATTAACTTTTAAAAAAAAACAATTATTTATTAAGACAAAAAATTAAAGTACAAATATAACTTAACTTGACTTGACTGTATGAATCTAAACTCACAAGTGATGCCGTTAGCTAGAGATCTAGTATTTATACAATCAAAAATGTTTAATCATTAAAAATATAAAAAGAAACGTAATTTAATACAATGGATCTTTTCTCCTAAGGTTGAATCGAAGCTTCTAGAAATATTATAATTAAAATACATAGTAATGTCTTTTTGGAGGCCGAACTGGATAAACAATTAACAATGGTCTTTATGGTAACTTGCTGACTACTGGTCTGCATCTCTGGCACGTAAATATCCTTATCACTTTTGTTATCTTCTTAAACTGCGTCTTGGAGATGTAATATGATATGGTGTACTGCGTCTTGCAGATGTAATACGATATGGTGAGATACTGCGTCTTGCGGATGTAATATAATATTATGAAATAATATTTAAAATAATACTTTGTTATTATTATTAGATGACTTTAAAAAGTAATTCAATTATAACTTTATATAACATATATATATATATATATATATATATGGATTTGTATTAATTATTAATAACTAAAATACTACGCCGGCCCTGTCTGAGAATGTTCAAATATTAGAAACATGCCTGAGACCAGCCCTGGCTTTTCAAATAGCTCAACCGCTCAAGGTCATAGGCGACAACATCGGACCTCTCTTTCAGTTAAACTTCTGGTTGGTTATATATTCTGTGATACCACTGTTACCAATGTTTTTAGCGCTGGCCGCTTGTCTACGAATTCATTCTGACAATTGTTAACTTCGTTAATAATCCATGGTATGAACCCAAACGTAGCTGCGCCATTTTGTTTTGTGTACTCGGGGATCAACTACTCAGCAACAGATGTGAGAACCGGTACTATTCTTTACTATTTAATTCTGGTAGATGGTTTCGAGTCCTACTGTAGAAACAATGCTATTATCCTGGGTAAAACTTAGGTATCCTAAGCTGTAACTAAGGATATCCCTAAGATCACTTTCAACAAAATACATGAAATATTTTTCAAGTAGTACCCCAACAGCTTTATTGCCTGTATTCCTAAACTCAATCCAGAATACTGTCCAGTATGGAGTGACGTCATCAACTGATGAACTTGATATATTGTGCTGGTGTTGCGGTGGTTTTTTATTGTTCTTCTTTTTGATTTTCTGCTTGATATAGATTCTCTACATCCTTACAGCAAATCTTATTTCTTTTTTTTTCTTGTGTTGGCTGGTGATTGTTTGTTGGTTTTGGCTCTTTTTTTATTTAGCGAGCAGGATGGTTAACTCATATTGTTTGAGCGAGCTTATGGTTTTTTGGACATAGGGTATTATTTATATGCTCTTTTTTATTGGTGAGTGCGAGCTGGGAAGGAAGTTAGGGACAGTTCGTCATTATGTCTGTTGGTCTTTTGACTTTTTTTAGTGTGTCTTTCACTGTTAGGGTGGTGGCATTTTGAAGGTTTGTATGAGGTCATGTACGTTTTTAACATTTTTTTTGATGTTTTCGTCCATTGCTTCTATTTTTAGGTCGATGCGAATAAGTTTATTGGACATAAACCATCATGCTGTATTGCGGTGGTACCTACATCCAAATAGTTAGTTATCTGGAATTATTTGGGAATAAAACAGTACTTTTGCATGGACATAGCTGATAACATGAACAGTGTAGACTGTAGAGTATATAGAATAATTTTAAATTTTAGGTAGGTATAGGATGGGCTTTCTGCATCTCTGGGCTAATTTTATTCAAATATAGAATCTTGAGCTTTGAGGAAGGATATGCACATTTTAAAAAAGCTGAGGTTTGTATGGAAATGTAAAATAGCAGGTTTTATTAACGAAAAATCTATGAGCGGTATCACTTGGACCTTTTTCAATTAGAACTGTGAATTTGTAGGGGATTTTGCTGATTTTCTACTTATGAAGTCTTGGGTAACTGGGCATCTGCTGGTAATAAATAATAAAATATTTTTTACAAAAAATTGGACCGACGTTATAGTTGATGCACTGAAAAGTATAAAATAATATTACTTCTATTGGTGATGGTACTTTTGAAGTTGTGCAGTTGCAGTTAGATTGATAGCTTTTGGCACCAACTTCACAAGTACCATCACCAATAGAAGTAATATTATTTTATACTTTTCAGTGCATCAACTATAACGTCGGTCCAATTTTTTGTAAAAAATATTTATTTCACACTTTTGAGTGTAACATTAGTCCCGAAAATCGTTGAACGTTCACTATACCATATCAATGAAGATAATACTTATCCTATTACCCACGTATATTCCTTGCTTGTAGTGGTTATTATTGAGATCTCAGAACATCGCGGCGGAATTACGCTTGAATATTTTAGTTGTTACCATTTAACACCGATTTAACTCGAAAACCGTAATTCTAAGGAAAAAATGTTCATTATAAATGTTGCTACAAATAATTATATCTTTCATGTAGTATCGAAAAATTTTCAATTTTCGAAAGAAATTGTCCTCTCCACATAGCAAAAATACATATTTAACATGCGTCTATCTCGAAAACCGTAACACTTTTGAAAAAATGTTCAATTTAAACATTTCCGGATATTGTCCTATCTTTAATTATACCAACTCAGATTTTCGATTTTCGAGAAAATTCGCCCCCACCACCCCTTCGGGGGCGGTTTTCGGAGAGAAGGAGATTTCGGATTTGCGTTTTTATGAATATGGGACCATTTCTCAATCCCCTTCTTTCAAATGAATCCAAAATCATCAAAATCGGAGATCGTCTACTATATAAAAGGCGCGCACGAACAAAAAAAAAAAATAAAGCAGACAGTCGAATTGTGTACCTCCTCCGTTCGGGGTTCGTCGGTCAATTATCAATAACAATAAATTAGATATAATACTATTATATATTATTGAAACGGAATGAGTCTTTGTCAGTCTTTGACAGGGGATTAGAATATTTGATATAATTTTCTGATTCCGAATCAAACTGATAACAAAATTACGGATTAAGTTGTTGTTTGTATCATGTAAATTTATGATTTTAATGAATGGCTGGGTTTAGTAACCTCTGAAGAAAATTTATAGCTTCAAGATAGAAAATAACATTTATAAATAGTAAATCATCATGATTTTATAGATTAACATTCTAACATTCAGGCATATTTATACGAATTATCTATGGAATATATGGCACCTACTTTACAATAATGATAGTTATAATCCTGTAATTTGGTGAAATATTTTGATTCTGAAAAATATTAATTTGAATTAAAGTTACCCTGATTTTCAAGCTATTTATGGATAGCAATTAAGTGGGAATAGATATCATAATATTCTTGAGATGTAACGAAAATATTCAAACATTCTTGAAGACAGTCAACAGTATAACAAAAAAGGAAGCAATAGAACCCAACAGGTTTTTAGAAGACATGAAGATAAAATAATTATTACAGTAGTGTATATCGAAAAACTTTCAAAACCTCGATCAAAACTCATTTTGGACCAATAGTTCCCAGTAGGTATGCCATGCTCACTGAGTAAAAGTATATGAAAACAGATTCCACTTTTCAATTCTTAGGTAGGTAAATATTTTGTCGTTTAGCCTGATATAAAATAAAAATTTCTAAAATTGCAGATTATTATGGGACTCTGTGCGGACAGAGAGCTTGAACTATCATCATATTTCTTAAAGTACATATTACATTTATCATAGTATAGTAGTTTATGCTAAAAGCGCGTAAAGAGGCGAATATCTGACAATCCTTATTTTGCAACATGAGGCACTGGACTCGAGTTGTTGTCACGACGAGCGAATATGAGAGATATACCACAATCGTCCTTCAGCGACTATGACATATACCTACCTAGAAGCGAATGTTGTTTCACGACTGTCAATTTCGTCCTTTTGCTTACGTGTAGTATATATCATTTTTTGCCTTGGAAGTTAAATTTCTTAGTTGAAGCCGTTATCATCTTTGGTGAATCTAATCGGAATTCCCACGGTGCTGTTTGGATTTTCATTGAAAGATTTCCCGAACGTCCAAAGGGTCGAAAATATCTCCGGCGATTGGTGGCAAAATTGTAGTAAAATTCTAAAAGTCTTATGTTAGTATTTTATCAATAAAATATTATTTCTTGAATTATAAACTTTCTCTTCTAATGAACGAGCCATATCAATCAACGAGAAAAAATATGAAAAAAGTAATCAAGGAGATCACAAAATATTGTTAACTTTAATATTTTTTGTATTATTGAAAAGAAAGATGTTACGGTGGGGGGGAGGGTGGTCTTTTGGTCCTCACTGTAAAATGAAGTTACGGTTTTCGAGTTGGCAAACTCTGAAATATGTATATTTCCACCACAATGTTCTGAGATCTGAGATCTCTGAATAGTAACAAGTACAAGCAAAGAATCATGGGTAAGAGGATATGTACTATCTTCTTTGGTATTAATGAATGTTCAACGATTTACATGAGTACACTCAAAAGTGTGAAATATTATTAAATTATTATTATTATTTTGTATTTTTCTGTGCAACAACTAATAAAGTCGGTCCAATTTTTGGTACAACAATATTTATTCCTATTGCAGTCTATGATAGGGCTTATCTGGTTATGTCTGCCCCATATTTTCTAAGGGTATGACGGTTAGGTATTTATTAATAATAGTGTCCACTTTCTTCTCCTTATCTTTATTTCAGTATGGTTTGATGGGTATTTCTGGAGAATGAGGATACATGTTACTGATCATGAAGGGTCATAAACTCATCAGAATTTTTCAAAGACGTCATATAATATCTAAATATATTTTTGTTTACTAATTTATAGAGAGAAGACAGTTTCAATTTTATTTTGAGGTTGCAATGCCCAATGGAATAAGAAATAAATTTCAGTAAAATAAATTTCCTCCGCTTGGTTTTATAGTCCCTAAAGAGCTACAGATCTCAATCAACAAAATAGGGATCAAGAAGGGATGGTGTAATTGTGTTATGCACGAACAAGGGCTACATTGTTTACTAAAATGCGATTGTTGAGCATCCATTCAAATCATTAAAACAATCATATAGGCAGTGCAGTGTCTGCAACTGTTAACATATCGATGTTGCTATTATTTTCATAATGTTTGTTATTTCAAATTGAAGTAAAATATGTAATAGGTGATGCTTCGCAAGATTTGGTGACGAAAAGTTTATTTGAATGTTGAGGTGTTGAAGATTCAAACCAAAGCTAAATAATTAATGATACCTCAGAAAAACTTTATAATTAATCATCTCCACGTTGATGTCACTTGTTTTTTCTTTATCGTTACTAAGGATATTTATTCTTATTAAAAAATGCCCATATTTCTAGTTAAATTGTATTGCTTTTATTGTTCACATTTTCCTGAGTTATAGATTTCGAAATAAATATGAATGTATAATATGAAAGAGAAACATACCAGAACTCATCTGTATCACCAATCGACTTCTCGACCCCCCAAACACTGTACATACTGAAATTTCTAACTACGGAGCTGGTGTGGACTTGAATGAATATATCGTCAATCGATTTCTCGAGTCCGAAAACCCCTCTTTGCTAATTTTTACCAAAATCTGCTAACCCTTCCTTGCAATAGCTAATGTGTACCTTAGCCGATTAAATTATTAGAAACTCATATTAACATCTTTTATTTACAAAAAATGAGTTTTGTTAGCAAAAAAACAAAGATGATCAGAATGATGTTATCGGGTTCATACTCGTTTATCACATATAATCTGTAGAACTCGTAAAATATCTCTAGCAACTTTTTGAAACGATTAGCCGTCTTATTGTGCCATTATCCATAATATACCTTTTAAAAGTACGTAGAATAAATGTTTTCTTAGAGAAGGAAGTCAGATAACTAATAAATTTTAGAAATGATTATCCTGATTGCCAACGATGACTGCAAAAGTTCAGAATTTTATAACAAAATTTTGTTCACAGATGAAACTATCTTTTTAAGGGAAATATTAATAGATCTCTGCATTTACCACATATTGTCAGATAAACATCCGCACGCCAAAATCAAATTTTTACTCACTTTTTCGCTGAATCTGGGAATTGTTATTACTGTTGAAGTTTTGATTTGCGCTTATATTTCACCTAAACGAACGAATAGCAACTACGATCTACACCTTATTCACCCTGACTTCCTGAACTCTTAGACGATGATAGTAGATTAGGGATGTGGCTTATGCATGATGATGCTTCGGCTCACATTTTAATAAGGTAACTATTCAACTGTAACCTATGGAGATCATGTGATAGGTCAGGGAGAAATATATCGGGCCCCTATTCACCAGATCTTAATCCACTGGACTTTTTACTGAGGACATTCAAATACTGTGATCAGCATATCAATAGGTAATATTGATATGCTTCATAATCCTGTACTCTTGCTCAATGGGTCCATTAAGAACGTCTGATTTAGATCTCATTTTAATTAATAGTTTTTAATGTATTATTATTTCAAACGCCTACCTGGTGTCACTCGAATTTGTGTGATTTTAATAGAATCATATCAAAAAATTGCACTAGATAAAAACGTTCTAATTATAAATAAGCGTCTAGAGAAAGGAACCGTAAAACTCATTTACAAAACAACAATTTTCATTAGGCGGTTTCGTGTAGATGGATTGTGAAAAATAACCACATGTTATAGATTAAATGCTAAGTTAGAACTAGATTATTGTAGAGCATTTTAAAAAACTGAGTTCCACAAGTTACTTATATCACCTTAGTTAACGCAATAATTCATTATTGTTTATAAGCACTGTCTCTTTGCGTGACTTACACAGAGCGAATTGCTTTAGTGCACCTGACCAGCAATAATATAAATGTTATGCGATGTGATATGAGAAATGGGTGTTCTGAGACTCCGACTGTAAAGTAGGAATGTGCCTTTAAACATTTGATTGATCAGAGCAATGTAAAGTACTCTTAAAGGCAATATGGATACGAATGGTCGCTTTTTACGGCGTTATTGTGAAGTCCCTCTTTTGTCCGTCTGGTTGTTTTATCGGTACACATTTTTCATTCAATTTGAAACGAACTTTGCAATGAGCTAGTAGCTCAAAACTCAATAACTGTTTAAATAAGATATGCGTAAAAAATAATCACTATTATTTATATACTTATTTATTATAAGCATTACTGCACATTTTGGTATCTTAATTCAAACAAGATAGTTCCTATTTATCAATTTAATTCAAATTCATAAAAATATTACGTTCATCTCATATAAGTGATAATATATATGACATTCAGATGCTAACAACAATAGGTATTAAGCTATAACTCTCAATAAATTTTACATAGAAAATAAATAACACCGGTTTCTACATATACAATTATTTCATCTTATCAAGATAAAACTTTATATATTTAAAGCCATATCAAATTATTGAGTTCAGGTTCATTGTTTTCAGTGTTCCCGTAACTGGCAAGATGATAAGGTATATTACGGTGCTGTTGTTTACATTACATCTGGGTAAGTTTTACTGCTACCGATTAAATCAATATTTTAAACCATTTTCCAGACACTGTTTAATTATTCAAAATTATTGCATTATGCTTCACATTGGAAATGCAGTCTTGAATCGTTGCAATCAGTATTTGCAAATATTCTGGTTTCTAATGTTTCGAGTTAATTTAGATAACTCTAATTCAAAATTTTCACTCTATTTAGAAGGAAATATAGATAATAATACAAAAGTGTGGGAAAATTGGTGCCAAGAGATGATGTATCAGCTATAAAAGACTCTTTGCACTAATTTCAGAATCCTTATGATTCCTACATTATGGATTGTAATTTTCTACTTTCTAGTACAACATCCAAGTCAGTCCTAGGTTTTCATTAAAGTTTTGTTACAATTTCTAGTGATTTTGGTTAATAGCTCGCGAAGAAATAATTTTCAAGCCTTTCATCAATAAAGTCACTACTCAAACACTAACAAGAAACTTGCAAGAAAAATTTGAAGGGTTCCATACGTCCGAATAAAAAAAACATGTGTCTCCGCCTGTCCGCCACAGTAAATTTTTCCGAATCTACTACTAAATTGAAATTTGGTATATGACATATCAATTCCTATGATCTAAACGCAGAACTGTGACGTGAATAGACGAAATCTGAATATGAGGATCTCGGGGGCAAGATGGAAAAGATTTTTTTTGCAAATTGCTTCGTGTTACATATGAAATGAAAGGTATTGTTGTGAGGATCTCAAATATGTTTTTTGTAACTTTAAAAAAATATTTCCAAGTTATTCAAGAAAATAGAGGAAAATTGTCCTTTCCTCCACTTAGGTATACCTACATATCCGAAACTGAAGAACCAAGAATTTTAAAAATATACAGAAATTAGTTTTCTCCCTGGATTTCGGGAAACTCTATAAGAAGTCCATGATCTTAAAATAACATGATAAATCACTCAATGTTGTGCGTAATAGATAACATCGTACGGAACCCACTTCTCGGGAGTTCAACTCGCACTTGTCTCGTTATTATTATAAGTGTAAGGTAATAGAGGAAATGGAGAAAAACAAAATAATTTCCAAATGCATAAAAAAGTCAAAGAAGTGGCGAGGCTGTATAAGACAAGGCATGCCGGTAGTCTACTTGATAAAAATGGCCGTTTGATAGTGGACAAACAATAAACAATCAAGATGTGGGAAGATTACATAGAGAATTTATTCTAAGACGAACGCTCAGAAAAAAAAGTATCAGAATGCATCACTGGTTCAGAAATTACAGTGGAAGAAGTCAAGAAATCACCATCACTAATAAAAGACAGGAATATGGCAAATGGGTAAATTATGAAGTTGTTAAATGAAGCAAACTACACTAGAGTATACAATAGAACATACACAGAACAGAACACATAGAACATCCCCAAAGAATGGCTTAAATCTACATTTATAGCAATCCATAAGAAAAGAACGGCTAAAACGTGCAATGAATATAGAATAATAAGTCTAATGAGCCACTTATTAAAATCATTCCTAAACATAATACATCGAAGATAATACGCGAAATGCGAAGAACATATGGGAAACACTCAGCAACCGGGACACGTGAGGCGTTGTTTTGAACTTAGGTATTAATTCAACGATGCAAAGACGTAGACTGTGACGTATACATATGTTTCTTAGATTATCAAAAAGCATTCGACAGAGTTAAACATCTAAAACTACTACCGATTTTGAAAAAGATAGGAATAGACGACAATGACCTCCGCATAATAGAAAATCTATACTTGAAACAACAGCTCATAGAAAGAACAAAAACGAGACATCGAGAGATATACAAATCCAGCGAGGACTCCGACAGGGATGCATTCTATCACCATTATTATTCAATACACCTATATACATAATTGATAAGGCAAGAAATGCGTTCATAAAAACGAATAAATTGCTAAATAGCCGTGAATTCAATATGAACGTCAGAGTCAGACTCCTCCAATGCTACGTGTTCCCGGTGCTATTATATGGCGTAGAGACATGGACACTAACAGAGGAATCATGAAAGAAACTCGAGGCATTCCTGATGTGGCTGTATCGACAGATGCTGAGGATACTATGGACAGCACATACCAAGAACAAAGAAGTGTTGGAACGAATGGGAAAATAAGTGGAAAACATGAAACAAGTGAAGAGAAGGAAACTTGAATACTTGGACCACATCATGAGAAACGACCAATGGTACGGAATGCTTCAACTGATACTTCTGGGAAAGGTCTATGGAAAAAGAGGACCAGGAAGAAGACGTATTTCATGGCTGAAAAACCTAAGAACGTGGTTTGCAACAACAACGACGGGACTATTCAGAGCCGAATTCATGATAGCGAACATGATCGCTAACATCTGGTAACGGATAAATACGTGAAGAAGAAGAAGTTGCTATTAGATACTAATAGAGCATAAGAAAGAAAAATAATTGATTTTGATGGACAGCATTAGGTATTAGTAACCAAGAGGGATTCGATCTATATAGATCCTGCTTGCTAGCTAGCTAACAAGCTAACAATACAGGCTTTCATAAGTAACCGACTTGCGTTTTTCTAAAAATTAAATGGATACCTTTTCTTTCCTGTATATGAAAGTACTCATTTTTGGGAATAGGATTTTTTTATTTTACAAATAAATATTAACTAGGACTTCTTCAAAGTTATTATTGAAACAATTTACAATAATGTTTACTTTAGTATTCAGAAGACCACAAGTCAAATACCTACAAAACTGTCTATTATTTAATTTTTTTAGAGATTGACTGTCTAAAGATGTAATAATATAACAGTGTAATCTAATTAAAAATTAGCATAGCTATAAGGTAACTCACCTGTGACTGATTAAGTCAAATGTGCATCTGACAAAGGGCTTTAGAAATCATGATTCGTCTAATGTGAAATAAAATATAAAATTATATTATCAGATTAGATCAGATTTAGATTAAAATTAATTACTTATTTGTCAAATAATCGCAAATATAATATAATAACAAGTCCATTTGACTTGTTCGCATCAAGCGTTAGCTTTTTAGTGTAATTAATTGTATTTGATTCGCACGTGTGCTGCATTCATCTATTCTTTATGCTTTTGAACCATGATATAGAGATAGAACTGATTGAGATATATATATATATATATATATATATATATATATATATATATATATATATATATATATATATAATAAAATACATTTTTGTTGGGGATGCAGTCATTTAATAAATAAAATTCTTTGGATTATGCCAAGCTTTCGAGAATGTTTATTCTCTTCGTCGGGGCAAACTAAAAATCGTTACAATTTTTTTTTTAACTACATAATAGATTATTAATTAAAGTACTTACATTCGTGAATTTATATAAAATTAACCACAAACAGGAAAGATTTCATAGTCAGCAATCAGAAATGTCATAATGTCATTAGTTATTTATAAATGTCATGGTAACAGCATATCTAGAGTTGAAAGTGTCTAGATTCAAGTTTTCTTAGAAAAAGTCCAAATAGGAGTTATCTTTGTGTTTGTAGCTCTTTTTTAACAAGTCACACATTAAACTTAAAAATATTGAGGCAGATATAAGTTTAGTAAAAAGAAAAAGTTATTATTCAATTATATATAAAAAAATATATTCATAACAGACTTAGAAACACATAATATAAATAAATATATACCCGTACACAGACTAGACTATCTGAATTCGTAGGTATTGCAGTATAAATTCAAGTCAATCTCTCTCACAAATTAACCTGAGAAATTTATTAAAATAAGATATATCTAATAGAGAAATATTAACATATATCATCTTTATCGTATTCTCTCACAATACGATAAATACACAATATAAAATATCCTGAAAAGCATCCATTCATTCAATGAAGCTAATAATAATGATAAGCTGATTTCTCTCACAAATCAACATTTAAGAATATTTTAAACATTTTCCATGTTATTTAATACATTTTGAATAGTGTTATCAAAAAAGCAAATGGCGAAACACAAGGAAGGAAAAAATCATCGTATTATATCTCACTATAGGTTAAACATGAAATGAAAATCCTTTTGAATCAACTAAATTTCTCTCACCAATCAGTTGATCTAGAGATCTCGAAAATCTTAATATTTGTTGTTATAAACTTTTATCCTTCTTCAGTATAATCTGTATACGCATATATATTATAATCTATTATAATATACTAAAACAGAAAAAAAAAATTGACAAATATAACTAAATGATATGAGAATATAATTAGCCTATACCTACATATAGAGCTAGGTACATATTATATTCACACATATATTTCAATTTTGAGAAAAATTATTAAATTTATTATTATAGAGATTTAATATATAAGAATAAATAGACCTAAGTCCATTAATATCTGAACGTTTATTCATAGTATTATTATGTTTTTTAATATTTATCATTTCTAAGAAACCACGTTTAAAATAATTTTTCTCAGAACAAAGAGCAATAGTATTATCAAAATCAATACTATGTTTTTTATTGATGGCATGTTCAGCCAAGGCACAAGATTTCTTATTACATCTTATATCACTTTTATGGGATGTTATTCTTCCTAAAATACTTCTAGAAGTTTGACCAATATATGATAATTCACAATCAAGGCAATTTATTTTATATACTACCCCAGACATTTATGTCATTTCTAAAGGTGTCTTTATTTTGGAAAATAAATTAGATACGGTTTTAATATTTTTTCTTGCAATAAAAACATTATACCCTCTAAAAACATTAACTAACTTATTAGTAAGCTCATCTATATAAGGTAATGATCTATAAATAGGGAGGATATTTGTAGTAGAGGCATTATTGTTATTATCATTTAAAGAGTTCTCATGATTTATTTCAGGGTTTTCTATATTGACTTGAGGTTGCATTAAACATTTATTAATCAATTTCATAGGAAAAGAATTCTCAATTAATATTTTTTTCAATTTTGATAAACTTTCATTTCTATATATAGGATGCGAAAGTTTGATCACTCTGTTTTTTAATGCCATAATTAAGTTAATTTTTATTTTCTGTGGATGATATGAATGGAAGTTTATGTATCTATTACTACATATAGGTTTTCTATACCATTTTGTTCTTAATAAACCGGTGTTATCTCTACATACCATCATATCTAAGAAAGGAAGACATTGTTCATTTTCTTTCTCAACTGTAAATTGAAGATGCTCGTTATAGGCATTAAAAATATTCAATGTTTCATCAACTCTATTAGTGGGTAGTGCTAAGATTAAATCATCTACATATCTTTTAATGAATGGTATTGGAAATGAAACTTTAGTTTTTGAAACTTGTATTAATTCATCTAAAACATAATTTACAAGAATAGGTGATATTGTTGAACCCATGGGAGTGCCAAATATTTGTTTATAATATTGGTCATTAAAAATCAAAAAATTAGAATCGAAAATAAATTGAAGAATTGATTCAAAAGTTTCGAGATTTAATGAACAAAACTGTTTAATATGATTCCATTTACGGGTTAGACAATCTAAAACAACTGGGAAAGGTAAATTTGTAAAAAGGGAAACTACGTCAAAACTGACAATTACATAGTCATTTGGAATCTGGTATTCATTTATAAAATTACTAAATTGAAAAGAATCCTTTATATAGAAATCATTATTGGTATCATAAGCTTTCGTTAGAATATCTGTGATATAAGATGCCAAATTATTATTAGGTGAATCAATTGAAGATACAATAGGTCTCATTGATAGTGTTGGCTTTTGTATTTTTGGTAACGTATAAAATCTCGGTGCTTTTGCGTGATAGCACTTTAATTTTTTACTTGTGACTTGATCAATAATACCATCATCTTTAAGTTTACAAATAATTTGATTGGCTTTAAGTTGTATTGTGTAAGTTGGATTATTTCTTAATCTCTTATAATATTTATTATCATTCAATAATTCCTGACTTTTATTAATATAATCCTCTTTAAACATTACAACTGTAACATTGCCTTTATCACTTCGTACAACGATAAGTTCCGGATGTTCTTTTAGAAAAGAACGACATTTACTGAATTTTTTTGACAATATGTGAGAGCTTTGATAATTCTTGTAAGTAAAATTTGTCAATATATTAGTGTATCTAGCTCTCACGCAATCTTTATCTTCTATATCAATACTTTTCAAAATAAATTCAAGATCAGACAAAATATAAGGAATATTAATATCTTTAAGACTTGGTGGTAAATAAAATTTCGGACCTAATGCGAGGATTTGTTTCACTTCTAATGGAAGATCTACATTTGTCAAATTCTTAATCCATTTATCATGTATTTTAATTTGAGATGTCATCTTGTCTTTAAGATTCTCTAGTTTTCTTATATTATTAAGTCTAATTTCTTTGAATTTACGGTTATACTTAACAGGGAGTCTTCGATTGTATTCGTTGACAATTTGTAAAGGCAATGTTAGCTTTATCTGATTGATAATTGACTTTAATCTTCTGTCAAAAAAATTAATATTGCTAAAAGTGACTTTAATTTCTAAATTCAATAGTTCTTTTCTCAATTTGGTGTTAAAGTGCTGAATTTTCTGACCTGTTCTGCCTCTTGTGTGACCGATCATAGAGTCTACATCCCATAAAAGTGATATAAGATGTAATAAGAAATCTTGTGCCTTGGCTGAACATGCCATCAATAAAAACATAGTATTGATTTTGATAATACTATTGCTCTTTGTTCTGAGAAAAATTATTTTAAATGTGGTTTCTTAGAAATGATAAATATTAAAAAACATAATAATACTATGAATAAACGTTCAGATATTAATGGACTAAGTTCTATTTTTTCTTATATATTAAATCTCTATAATAATAAATTTAATAATTTTTCTCAAAATTGAAATATATGTGTGAATATAATATGTACCTAGCTCTATATGTAGGTATAGGCTAATTATATTCTCATATCATTTAGTTATATTTGTCAATTTTTTTTTTCTGTTTTAGTATATTATAATAGATGGGTATATATGCGTATACAGATTATACTGAAGAAGGATAAAAGTTTATAACAACAAATATTAAGAGTTTCGAGATCTCTAGATCAACTGATTGGTGAGAGAAATTTAGTTGATTCAAAAGGATTTTCATTTCATGTTTAACCTATAGTGAGATATAATACGATGATTTTTTCCTTCCTTGTGTTTCGCCATTTGTTTTTTTGATAACACTATTCAAAATGTATGTATGTCTGTATGAATATATTTTTTTATATATAATTGAATAATAACTTTTTCTTTTTACTAAACTTATATCTGCCTCAATATTTTTAAGTTTAATGTGTGACTTGTTAAAAAAGAGCTACAAACACAAAGATAACTCCTATTTGGATTTTTTCTAAGAAAACTTGAATCTAGACACTTTCAACTCTAGATATGCTGTTACCATGACATTTATAAATAACTAATGACATTTCTGATTGCTGAATATGAAATCTTTCCTGTTTGTGGTTAATTTTATATAAATTCTTGAATGTAAGTACTTTAATTAATAATCTATTATGTAGTTAAAAAAAATTTGTAACGATTTTTAGTTTGCCCCGACGAAGAGAATAAACATTCTCGAAAGCTTGGCATAATCCAAAGAATTTTATTTATTAAATGACTGCATCCCCAACAAAAATCTATTTTATTAAATAATAAACCAGTCAAGAATTCAGAATCAAACAATATATATATATATATATATATATATATATATATATATAGGTAACTTGGAAATTGCGATAAAGTTTTTAGAAGGGCAATAGTTGAGTCGAAGCACATTCTATAGATTATTGGATCCACTGCTTAGTTTGATACAAAATATAATTTATATCTTCTACTTATTCACCCAACCCTCTATAAATTACTTGTATGTAACATTGCTTTACCCTCGGTAAATAGGTAAGTACATTTCACTCGTATCTGCAGGAAGTTTTTACTAGTGTTCTGTACCAAGTAACAAGAGGAACCCTCATCTCTGAAAAAAATTGGGGCGTTATAGTTGAGGCGTCTTGCAGAAAAAATAAATGATGTCTCTAATAAACGTAGTTGAATAGAATTTAAATTCAGAAAAGCCATATTTTTTAAAATCAGCTTTCCACGAATCCACGAACAGGAACAAAACAGAATCGAATAAAAGCATGACATAAAACACAAATACAGAAGGAATGGTTGGTTATATCAGCTCTACGATTTTTATGCAATGTACTTCTTTCTATAGCCCAGCGGTAATGGCATCACCATGCATTTAAATTTGTCCCATAGGTCATAGGTTCAATCGAAACTTTAAAACTAAACTTATTTATATGATTGTTGAATTTATTTATTTATTTAAATAAGTACAATATTACATTTATAGCAATAAATAATTACAATACATCAGCAATTCTTGCAGAGATAAATTAATATACCTATGTGCGCAAGAACTGATATATCCAAAATCATTATAAACTTAAAACTAAAAATATAAATGTAATAATTAATTTATTATAAATTCTCTAAATAAAATAAACAATAAATTCTCAATATTAGATTAACAGTATCTCTTATACTCGCTCTTATAGTATATTTCTATGGATTCAAATATTTTAATAGTGAAAATATTAAATTTTGTATTATTCTATTAAATATTAGTCTTTATCGCAAGTCTTAAACAATTTAATTAAAATATTCTGCCATTTTAAAGGCCTTATGTCTAGTCTTACTATTGGATCTATAATTCAAAGTTGCTTTGAAGGAACGAAAGATAAGTTGACTGACTTTGTTAATCAAAAAGTTATAAAACACAGAATCGCCATATAACTTTGTAAAAGTTATTAAAAAATGCACTATTTGTATTCTGTCATCAAGATATGAGTTACACAAATTGTATTCAATATTTGTTCAATTTCAAGTTATAACCAATTACAGCTTAGTATTCTGTTCAATGTTTTATTATCAATTTTTATTTATTTTTCAGTAGTTATTCTAAGTACCACACTAATTCAATGTTAATAAATTTTCGAAATATTTGGATGATATACCTTATCTATTTAAAGCTTTTGCGAAGATTTCCCATCGAATACCTCCCACAATTTATTTCATACAGCCTTTCTAGCTCGCCTTTATCTCAATTTAATGTTATTTTTGATGCCAAAGAAACTTAAGAAATAGCAAAAGACTTCCTACGTGCTGACTTCCCAAGCTTCCAACAATACCAAACAATACGGCAAACTTCACTTTGGAAAATTACTTTTGATTTATTGAATTATAGTTAAATCCTTACGGTTTCGTGAAACGCCACATGCTTAAACTGGTTAATAAGTTCGATGTTTTAGAAAATTATAATTGAAAAACTTATCTAATCACAATTTTTTGAGAAAATAAATACTGTATTGTACCTATATAACATCAATAAAAATATTATTTTTGCTTAGCACGATCAAAGTCTGTCTGATGTTTTAAAAGTCATTTGTATTTTAAAATCTCTAAGACAACCAAAATTTGCATAAGCAAAGCCTTCCAAGCTGACTAATGATTTGCATAAAATAATTATTATAGACAAATTACAGAATAATATTTAATAATCAAATTTTCAATAAAAACTAGGACTGATTTTATTGGATAATTCACTGACAAACACAAATAATATTTTTTCTATTAGTTAAAGTACGAAATGCCAAAGGTTTCCTATCTATCTGTAAATGATTCTTCATCTGATACATTTTTGACTGCGTCCAGCCCAAGAATATGTAGTTTTCTAAATATCCTTTTCCCAGCCATACGATCTACCTATTCCAACAAAAATATCTTCCTTATATTTTCTATGACATTTTTTCGAAGAGACATTGTTTGTTAGATTAATTATAGCAAATAATTTCTCGCATGCAATATATTGACGTAAAAAGAATACCTATCTTGCATGTTAAGTAGATATAACGGGTGTTCAGATTTGAAGTTGCTTTTTGAATGATCCGCCACTGGCGTTATTTCTATTTATTTGTCGCTTGACAGTAGTTGAAATTTGTGTTGTAAAAATATTGCGGTATTTAATTATTATGGAATGATATAAGGTTGAAAAACGTGTGTACTTTGTGAATATTTATTATAAATATAGAGAAAGTGTTGCAGAAATGGTTAGAAAAAGGTGTACGCGCTTACCATCGTAGAAGTGGTCGCTCTCCTGAAAATATTGCTGATGTAAGGCAATACGACCGGGCATAATATTTTAACCAAAGATCTGCATTTAAAGGCCTACAAAATACAGTTAACGCAGGAATTAAAGCCACTTGATCGCAAAGCACAGTGTTACTTTGTTAATTGGGAATTGCAAGGAAAGAATAAAAATGAAGATTTTTTTCAACAAAATTACGTCCAGTGACGAACCGCATGATCATGTCGGAGGATTTGTCAACAAAAAAAAATGCCGAATATGGGGAGGAGAATCCACGAATGGTAGTGGAGAAGACACTGGTGTGCTTCTTGGGCTAGAGGTGTTATTGGTCCATATTTTTTCGAAAATGGAGTCGGTATTGCAGTAAGCGTAACAGTTAGTGATGCTGCGAGACTGGTCTTGGTCTTGCAGTCTTGGTCTTGGTCTTGCAATTTTGCAAGACCAAGACCGAGACCAAGACCGTCTATGCAAGACCAAGACCCAAGACCAAGACCAATACTGGGATGCAAGACCAATACCAAGACTAACCTGGTCTTGGTCTTTGTCTTGCTGCAAGACTAGCGAGACTTGCAAGACTCTTGCATTTCCGTAACCAAACACCAAATTGGTAGGAAACATATTATTTTACTCAATGATTAGATAAGAAACGCTAATGAATAACCTAATTAATTTAATCTTTGAACTCCCTTATCATCGATCTTTATTTTACAGATTCTAAAAATATTGAATTAAAAGTTGTTGGGTGAAAAGCGTGTTCATTTTACCCTTCTAGGATTTCCGGATTTCAAAAAATTCTTAAATACCCCATACCTATACCGTAATTTCAACCCTTCTAGGATTTCACTTACCGAGCTGTTTTCAAAGAATCCCGACAGTTCGTAGCCAGGGGAAGGTAAACTACACGGTTTTTTATTTTTATTATTTCTTCTATCGCGCAGAATGTTTTAAGCAAACTTTAAAAATCATCTATAAATCTGATTTTTTTTGATGACATTTATCCAGGCCACTTTTGGAGATATTTGAAATTTTATATTGCCCTTATTTTGAAACTATTTTTTCGATCATGCTCATTAACTAACTCAACTGAGATATTCACACGACTGACTTTTTAAATAGATACCTAGTTTTATAAATGCGCGTATTAAATCTCCAACTGTTTTTAATTTTCATTTTTTGGAAAAAGCTTTCTACAAAAATAGAAGTTAGTTTTATCAGAAATACTTTTGATCGCTTTCAGATGAGCAAGTGAATGAGTTATGAAATAGAAGTATGAAGTAGAAGTATGTAGTAAAATGAGTGCTCAGTTGGGACGGATGATACCAAGAAAACACAAGCAGACTAAGTCGCGCTAGTAAGATACGATTCCCATTTGTGAATGGTGATTATTAATTTATAAACTTTTACGCATCTCACTTGCCCTAACTTAATTCTAGGCTCCTAGTTTTATTCTCATTACTTATTCTACATTACCAGGCGTGTTTGTTCTGGACAATGACATTTTTTTTATACGGTCAATATTTATCCATTTCGAATGATAATATAATTATAGGCAATCTTATAAGATTATGAATTACATACTTCCCATACATATGCAGGGTTCTTCTTCATTTAAATTAAGCAATTACGTCTTGCAAGTCTTGCAGCAAGACCAAGACCAATACCAAGACCGTATATGCAAGACCAAGACCCAAGACCAAGACTAAGGATTTGATGCAAGACCAAGACCAATACCAAGGGTGCAAGACCAAGACCAATACCAAGACCATATCGGTCTTGGTCTTGGTCTTGCTTTGCGCATCACTAGTAACAGTAGAGCGGCCTAGATCGATTATTGAGATTTTTTATGGGAATAATTAGATTGCATAGATATCCCGCGTATGTGGTTTCAACAAGACGGAGCCACGCCATATACAGCCAATGAAACACTTGACTTTTTGAGGGAACAATTTCAAGACCGAATAATTTCACGGAGAGGAAACATTAATAGGCCACCTAGGATTTGACTTCTTGGGATTTCTTTCTGTGGGGTTTCTTAAAGGAAAAAGTCTACGCTGAAAATCCTCAAACCATATAGCACATTAAGGATAACATTACTACGGCAATTGGTGACGCGGTTATGAGAAAAAATTGTAGAGAATTTTTCAAAAGAATGATTTCCTGCCAAAGGTCAAGAGGAGGTCACTTGTACCGCTATCTTTGTACTTTATTTCCAAATATAAATTTCATACAATGTGAGTAATTTGAGCGTTTTGTTACAAATTCAAAAAGCATCCTCAAATTTCAACACGCTTTACATGCAGTCTTTAATTTTTCATAGTGAGTCCAAGCGTGCGAAAGTTTGTGGTGCCTAGTGACTCTATCACCTGAAACAGACGGAAGGTGATTTATCAACCGTTTATTATACTATATTGATTGACTGGGCAGAAAATATCTCTTTCCAACTTAATGATAAATCTATTGTGCGAAATAGTATTCCGTATCTGTATGGTAGTTTCAAAATATATTTGTTTTTACAGGAAATGGTGCAAAGTTGGGAAAACTTAGAATCGTCAACGGCACCACAGTTGATATTGAGGACTATCCATATCAAGTATCCCTACAATATCATGGCAATCACGTTTGTGGAGCATCAATATTAAATGAGAGATATGTTCTTACTGCATCTCATTGTTTATTTAAGTAATACTCTACTAACTTTATGGAATTTATTTATTTATAATCTATTTGAATGAGCAATGTGATTACGTTATCAGCTAGGGACTTTTCAGATACTTTCTTATTGATCATCCAACATTATTTGACACTGACAATGCAAAGATAATGTATAGGTACAAAATTTGTTTAGAACTTTATCAGTTTGAATAGTATAGTCTTACTGAAATGTCAAATCTATCTAATAATGGCGTGTATTCTCCCTGTCATCTTTTTAGGTTATGTTTCTTATTTAACTTTACCAAACTATACAAAACTAATCCTAATACATGTTCGTTAATTTAAGTCAAATATTTTGATCTTTGAATGTTACAGAAGATTATCATAAACTATTGAGCGGTTACTCAGTTGATTCTTTTACGTTGAAAATTTCAGTTCAATTTGCCTGTGAAGTAATACAAATTGTTAACTAAACGGTCTATATAATATTGCCACTTTTAATAATTTTACTGGAATGCGTTATAAGTTTAATGGAATGTTCAGAATGAGAGCAATCTCTAATGGATCGCAAATAAGGGAACACATAATAACCGACATACAGATGATACGAAATTGAATGTTGAAGTTAATTGCACTTATAATGTCAATAGCTATCCTCAAACGTAAAGAGAGGAAATAAGATTTTGGGAGTTGGGATTGATATAAAAAAAATAATAAACCTTTAGTGATCAAATTATATTTCCATATTTATAAATAAACCTGTAATAACTGACTGACCTAATTCCAACCTGACCTATTTAATTATCTAGAACTTGATCCTTGAATCATATCAACTATCCAATTTATCCAATAACAAATGACGTTAACATCTGCAAAGTTTGACGGAAATCTGCCGAGAAGTTAAAATCAGTTTTATTAAGCTTTATTATTTTAAATAAGATTGAATAATAATAATGAAACGAGAGAAACAATAATTCCTCATAGTATAAGTATACATTCTCTTCTTTGAAGTTTCTTTGAAGAACTTCCTTTCGCTTCAAGCATATTGGCGACCTTTCGCGTATATTTGTGAAATACGTCATACCACAAATATACGGGACCTACAGTTTGTCGCCAGATCCGAAATAAACTAATTTGGAGACAAGATACTCGTGGTAGGTTCTCAGTGCTTTTCAGGAGTTGGCTACAGCATAGCTCTGTTAAAAATATTCACGGCTTAGCCGGAATCGAACCAGGTGCATGACAGTCTGACGCGCTATATACCATTCCACGATGTCCACAAAAATAGATTTTATAAAATTATAGGGTGTCTCCATCCGATATATCCATCCGAGCCGGCAGTTCCTACCGCAATAAGGGTGGAATAGTTTACACTGTTGAAAAGATCATTATTCATCCCAATTATGTGGAGGAAACATTCCAGAATGATGTTAGCATTCTTAAGCTGTCTTCACCATTGAAGTTTGGTAGAAGTGTCCAGCCTATTAATCTAGCATCTTTGGGTGAGCAGTATTAGTTCCCATACAAAATGACTTACAAAAAGAGTCTACGGAACACTTATATTATAAGTTTAAGTTTCTTAAATTTCATTAGAAAATTGCGATAAATAGGAATTCATAAAATATGGTCATATACTAGTCATATAGTATTAATCATGTGGGGTTAAGTTTCTAAGCCAATAGGAATGTTGATGAATGACATTCAGGCTATGTAAGATCTTCTACCTATAATATAATTGGAAATTATCATATAAATCAATTTTTATAATATCAGGAAACTTGTATTTAACTTGAAAAAAAAAGAGTAAACAATTTGGATTGGTCTCTCCTAGGCTAGTGAGCGTCATTTTCTTACCACAACCGACTTCAGTGAGCTTAGGAACATTTAAAATGGCTTAGACATGACTGAGGCCCTGGTTTGTTCAGTTATGAGTCCTAACATCAATTAGACTTTTGGAAGCTAAAATCACTCACAATGACTTGATGCTTTGTGCTGCAGTCAAATTGACATTTTTGATGCAGCGATGTTCAGACCTCAAAGTAATTCTAGAATGGATCTTGAATTTAGGTTGTAACTCTTACCCTGTGTATATGGCGTTCATCAACACTCACTATGGCATAGAAACTTCATCTCAAATTATTTTTAATACTTTTCCTAGTCTGGAGTACAACGAGCGAGACTTGTCTTTGAGTTAAGCTCATTGTCCTCTTACGTAATTGCGTTTTTGAACTTGAATAATGCCTCTGCATGATTGATCAATGTGTGACTAAATTCAGATTTAACAGAAAATTCTATATTTTTATGCATTCCATCTTTATTATTTGGTTGAATAAACAATAACACAAAATACACTGTTTAAATAGTCAGGAAATTCAAAAACCAAAAACTTTCTTCATTTAAAGTATCAATAAAATATTAAATTAATATTATTATATGTTCTCTAGACTCTTTTAATGGGGTTTAAAACGCTCAATATAAACGAATGGAAAATCTTTCCAGGTACCAAAATTGATGATGGCCGAAATGCTTGGGCTACTGGATGGGGATTTTTGTATGATGGAGGACCACCAGCCGATCAACTGCAAGCCGTAAAGCTACCAACAATATCTACAGAAACATGTAAACAATACTATGGGGATGAACTATACCCAGATATGTTCTGTGCTGGTTATAAGGAAGGTGGAAAAGATACTTGCGGGGTATGGTCGTATAATATTAAATAGTCATGATATAGGATAGATACGTGCTGATTTCTTGTGAAGTTCGTTCAATACCGTGTAAGAACTTAATTAGTTTGGTTCTACGGTTATTTATGGCTTGCCAGTGGCTTTTAACTGAACAAAGTTGTTAGTGATATGATCAACCATTTGGGAAGCAGATTCACGATAAGTAAATAAAATTCCAAAAATTAACACAGAGAAAGTGAAACTCTAAATGACAATAATGATTTGAAATGAAACGGGATAAAGATTCAAAGTAACCATGTTGTGTTGCCAAACAATAGCGAACTCAGTCATTCAGAGATACTCTCATGTTTGTGAGTATAGGTACATATGGAGGAGTTGTGATGCACAATTGGATACTATTGATCGTTAATTTATCGAGATATTTTTAACTCCACAATATTCTTGTCAATATGCAGTCTTTTTTCGAAATTTTCACAATAAATCATTCGAAAATAGATCCAAAAACCTGTCATAATAAATCATCAGGAAACATAGTTTAGAGAATCTGTGTTAATGCTTCCCATTTCAAACCAAATGCCATTGAAACCAAATAATGTCCATTAAATTAATTGAACTTTCAGAATAATTAGATTTTTAAGGAGATGTAGATATTTGACAGTGTTAAAGTTATCAACGATAAAGAATGGTCCTGATAAATTAACCCAACATTCCTGTTCTATTTTTAATTTTCCGCAATGAAATGTAAATAGAATCCCGATAAGTTAGAAGTACATTCCGTCGTCATCATTTTCTTTCTCAGTCTGGGTGTGTGAAATGTCTTCTATTGGATTTTGATCAGGGGAATAATTCTACATTTGTTTTTGATATTCGAGCAGCAGTTTAAACCAATTCCAAACCGTCAGACGGCTGCGAACTTGAATTTACGGTGAAAGCTATTCTCAATTATTAGTAAGATGTTCCAGTAGCAGTTTGACGATTTTTAAAATAGTTTGGAACTCAGAACCACAAACATTATAAGGGTGTTGGAGCAGCAGTTCAAACCAACTTCCAAACAAACAATTTCAAACATTTGACGGTGAGCGCCGATACCCGAAACAAAGATTATCCCGATTTGTCCGAAATATAACGACGAAATTGTAAAAAGGGAAAAAAAGTACTTGATATCCTCCTCGTGAATCTGTTATATTTTGTAATGAATTTTCCTTTTTCATCTCTTATCTACAATAATAGTTTGTAGTTAGATATTAGATTTTACAACCAAGATTTCGTAAAATTATGCAAGAGAACAAAGTTAAATAAGGGGCTGGATATCACAATGGATAAATGTCTATTTCTAGCCAAATCAAGTGATTTCTGTGGCCTAATAAGCATTATTTAGAACGGATATCTTTTCTGATCAAATGTGCGATATGGAAAAAATACCCAAAAATGTGCATTCAGAAAAGACAGAACATAATTTTGTAGATATTCTCGAAATAACACAGATTCAATCTTGATAGATACAAAGTCCCTATTCATATTCATCACAAACACACAAACTGATTCAATTCGTCTCAGTAACTCGGTAGACTCCATCTCTCAGCTACGTTAATAATACTACCGTATCATGGTAGTTGTTTTAATTGGATATCTTCCAAATTATATACAACCCTTTGCCGCACCAACGTGCACCAGAAGTTGTCTCTCCAGATAATGCGGAATGCAGATAGAAATTCACTCGTTTATTTTATTAAATTAAATTAATAATAATAATAATAATAATAATATGTCTTTCAGGGAGACTCTGGTGGGCCTCTTGTTGTTTCTGGAATTCAAATTGGCATAACATCTTGGGGACAAATTTGTGCACAAGCTGATTCTCCTGGAGCATACGCTAAGCTGCCTATTTTCTATGAATATATCAACAGTATTATCAATGAAAATTAAATAATTAATAAAATTGTTCTTAATTTTGCTGAGTATTTCTTCTATAACATTTTTATTTATAGGTAGGTATGGTATGCATTATCTCCCTTAATATTTTATCAAAAATATAAATTCACACATTACTTTGAAGATTGCGTTTCTCGCTAACGATGAAAAATAAAAGTGTTTTACATTATTGTTTTCGTTGGAAAAAATGTTTACTTTTTATAAAACATAAGGAATGTAGAAGTCACCATCCATTCACAATGCGATTAACAGCATGCTTGACAGCTTTTGGATTTAATTATTTACATTCATTACGCAAGCGTAATTTATCACAAAAATAAAAAGAATTAAGTCAACGTATTATAAATTGCATATAAAAATAATAGCTCACCACCATAATATATTGTATTACAAAGATGTTCTTGTCGGTACCCCTTATTTGCTCACAATATTATCCCAAATATTCACAAAGATTCACCAGTATATCATATCTAGATAAGGCTCACGTCATTGATATGATTTCAATATATCCAAACTTTTCAAGCAAGATGAATTCCTGTAATATCTCCTTATTTTAGGGTCAACTGTCCAAATTTTAATTCAGAATTTGACAATGGGTGTGCCGCAGGGCTTAATCTTGGGCCCATGGCTTTTTATTGTATACATTCTATATAACTTCTTTTCAAAATTCTTTTTATAAAAATATTTGCAACTAATGAAAATTTTAAATTAAAATGGACATAGATCATGTTTACAAGAAGATGACTTAATAGTTAAATGAGGTTTCTAATGTATTCCTAATTATTTTCAAAATAGTGTCAAATAGACACATTTGATCAGGTAGGCACTGTTGTGTCCATTCACAGGTATCCACGACTCATTTTTGGTAACAGCGGATTATGGCGGTGTGATGGTGTGTGCCGTCGATGTTGATGTAGATTCTATGTCATTATTTAGAAATGGTGGCGCCTATGTCAATCGATGTAAGTTGAGATATCCCTGGTATCGTATATATATATATACATATATATATATATATATATATATATATATATATATATATATATATATATATATATATATATATATATCGATTTCAAAACGTCTTTCGTCTTTTTCCGATACCTTACTATCACGTCCTTCTATTTTCCCATTAGCCCCTTCTCTCAGATCTCTCACACTCATCATCTTCACTATTCCTTCTTTCTATGTTTCTTATTCCTAATGTCCATTTCAACTGCATCCAATTGTCTTCTATTGTGTTCTGTTTATCGCCACGTTTTTGCTCTATACAGTAAACTACTTTTTATGAGGCTTTCGTTGGATGTTTTTCTTTTTTACGTTTTCCAATTTTGTTACCACAGAATTTACCATAAAGGAAACCATTTGTTCTTCTCGCTTGAATTATTCATTTGCTTATTTTTTTGTAGTAGAGCCCACCTCATTTTCTCTAGTTGGAAGTTCAAGATCTTGGCACCTACTGGTAGATGTTTATTTTTCTTAATGTTAATTTCTGTCCAATTTTGAGTACTCCTCTTGCAGTTTCTCAGCCATATACTCTAAGTCATCTTTGTCATTTGCTATTATGACTTGGTCGTCCGCAAATCGCACAGAAAAGTATCGCCGATGTTGATATTTTCTTTTCCATATATTTTAAATAGTGTGAGATGCAACATCAATGGCGCAGAACTTTATTTACGGTGAACTTCGATGATGGAGTATTTCCTATTTTTACTTGTGATATCCTTTCTTTATACAGATTTTTCAATGCTCTTATCAATGTATGATTGGTATTAGTTTCATGGAAGCTTTTAAATAATTTATTCACGGGAAAAGTATACCTATATATGCTTTGTGTAGATCTATAAACATGAGGTGTCTTGGTTAGTACTTTACTTTTCCTGTTTTAAGCAAAATATATTGTCGGTGCATGTTCTTCCAGCTCTAAAACCAACTCTTCTGGTTTTTTTATAATCTTTATATTCTAATAATTCTCGAATGATCCTTCCATACGCGGCTTGAGGTACTAGTAACAGATATACCTCTATAATTTGTGCAATCCCATTTTTCCCCTTCTTATGGTTAGACGAAATACAAATTATTTTCCATTCGTTTGGTATGAGAGTACCTACTATTTATATACTGGTACATAGACAAAGTTATTGCCTCAAAAAGTTTGTCAGTTCCGCATTTAATTAATTCTGCCTGGCCTGGGAGCTCAATTATTTTTTAGCCCTTGTATATCATTTTTTAATTGTTGGAATACATACCATGGTTTTCTCTCCTTCGATAACCATGTCTGTCGGTGTCGTTGTTATATATTTTTATCTGCTTTCAGTTAAAAGCTCTTCATAATATTACTACCATCTATTTAATGATATTAGTTGTATATGTCTATTTAAGAACTTTCATGTCTCTGTAGATTTTCTTGCTACTTATCTCTTGGCATTTTTTGTGCTGCGGGTTAACACTGACTTCGATCATCGAAGTTAAGCAGCGCAATACGATGGGAAACGGCTTGGACGAGTGACCGTTAATGCGGGCGCGCGTTCGAGTCTCTGTCGTATTGCATTCTCCTCCTCTCGCAAGGCAACGGGAAACCAGTGAGAGTATATATTCCCTAGTAAACCTCTCTGGAAGGGTGTGCCCTAAGATTTATCTTGGGACACATCGATGGTTCGGAATCCACGTTAAACTGTAGGTCCCCTTGTCTGTGGTAACACTTTCAAGGCAGAGAAGTCGCCAACGCTCAAATACGAGTACGGCACTCAAAGAAGATTTATCATTGTTGGCGTCAAATTAGCATTTTATTGAATTAGAGTACCTACTGATAAAACTGCGACAGTTGTCAGTGTAATTAATGGCTTTGGGTTTAGAGATCAAGAGCTGCCTAAATTGGACATCTTGTTGTGTTTATGTACGTTAACAATATAACGTATTGTTTGTTTCTTAACCTTGGAAATATTTTAACAACGATCTACTAATAACCGATCAATATAGATAGCCAATTGATAAATGGTGTATGTTGTTGGGGACACTCGCTGCTTTTTGGCTCTGTATTTGTTACGTAAATGGCGTAGTTTCGGGGGTAAAAACATAGCCATTTTCTGTACATCAAAGGGCAAGGAATGCCCCAATTTATCGAAATTGCCCTGCAATGACTCTTTTCTTCTCAACAATGCCCCGCAATACCCAACAATGCTCCGCATTGCCCAACATTGCCCCACATTGCCCAACATTACCCCGCAATGCCCCAGTGCCCTATATACCTATCTCTTTTTATTTTATGTGTTGAAAAGAGACAAAAAACTTAAAAAAATACTTTTTTATATCTCCTACATATCTCAGGTGATGAAATACTCTCATTTTTATGGTCTGCTCCAGAACCTGGTGGTTTCACTGCTGGTGCAACAGTAGTAAATGCTGTTATCTTCATTTGGGTCATATCGGGAGTCATTTTCTCTTTTTAGTCTCTTTTTCATCCTCTTTATGTAATTTACTGGGTGATTTATCAGGATCGGTTAAATGTTTTTGCTGTAGGTGGCTATATAAATTTGCCAAAATCCAACGAGGTTTTGTTGCTACCTTTTTGAAAATTGTCTAACTTTAAAGAAGTTCTTGCAACAGCAAGTAACCTTACATATAAGTCCAGCATTCTTGTAATATACTGTCTCATATTTGGTATTGTCAAATATATTATTAAAATAGTTTTGACGTGCAGTCCATTGTTCAGATCCCAGACGATTCCTCGCCCAACTGTGAACTATTTTTGCTACATTTGCATTTTCGACAGTCAGTGAGTTACTGCTTGAGTACCTACTATAAACCCCAGCATTAAGCTTATGATCTTGAGAATAAGTCACATCTAAAGAGCTGTTCAAAGTTAACGTTGAATAATGTTTTTTAATCGAATGAGTACTTTCTGATATTCCCACAGCTTCTTCAGTCATGGTCGAAGCACCCTTAAAAATAAAATTATTTTTCTTAGAAAATCCCTCATAAGGGAAATGAGAATCACAAACCCTTCTACCAATTCGAAATGTTCTGGTTTATGACGGTAAAGGGGACCATATAAATTACCTCTCTCCTCTTTGGCAACTAAGGTGCAGAGTTTTTCTCGAGCAAACTTTTCTATCGCCTGAACATCGCTTTTGGTGATGTTTATTAACGTGGATTTTTGTAGATTTCCAGATATTTCATTAAAAAATTGAGTCGATTCCATCTACAAGAAATGCTGTCTCTAGAAAATTTATTTGAAACACTGGAGAAAACAGTATTTTGTTGAATATTTTTGAAATAAAACTAACAATCTCTGGATAAAGAAACTAAAATTTGATTTTATCTAAAGAATAATTACAAACAAATAAACTTTGAAAAAAAAACATAAAACACAAAACTTAATAAGATTAAAGGATCGTACCTTCCTATCTAAATTTTAATCAGTCTATGAAAAATTATTAAGTATTAAAACAGTAATAAAAATATACATAGGGTATTTTATTAAGAAATTGTTGATTACAACATAATATTATTATTGTTATAAGTATAAAATATTAAGAAATTTGATTTTGATTATAATATAAGATTTCAACAAAATGATAGGATATCAGATTTTGGAAATCGCACATTGATACGACGCTCCGTTTAAAAACTACGTTTTTTTTAAATGTTGTAATTTTTAAAATCTGTCCTCAACGTTATTGATTTTTTGTTAAACTTTGTTTAGTTCTTTACAGGGTCCAACACTGCCTTTTAAGAGATTTCATGAAAATCGGAGCAGTGGTTCACGAGCTATCAGGACAGACACACAGACAAACGTCACTACGAGATTACATTTTTACCGTTATCTCATTTCTTTTCGTCGACAAAAATACCTGTCAACCCATTCCTTCGCAGGCTGGGAATGTGAAAAGAGGTATTAAATGATCCTAAAAAGCTTCTTAAATATAAACCGCAATACAAACCTCAAAGCAAATAAAAGTAGCTATGCTAGTGGCGCCTATATCTTAGATTTGCAGGTCATGATTTTGACATGAAAATATTATTTTTCAATTTATTTAGAAAATTTTTAAAACAAAGTGTTTATAAAAGTAGAAAAAGAATCTGCACTATGAGATGGTCTGGAGGAGATACAGTGAAATTTGTGGAGCTTATCGAGATCATAAATGTTTATGGAACATAACAAAATCAGACTACAGCTGCCACTAAAGCACTGACAAGTAAAAAGGAAACTTTTGCGTTAAGCAGCTGGTGACGTCAGACAACTCTAGCTTGGCTAGCTACTGGTACAAGTAACTGGTACAAGTAATGTAAAGGCCGCTTAACCCGCATTGGCCCGTACTTGTGCATCAGTTTAATTACATCGATACAGTTGGTTGTATACCTACGACGGTATAGCAATGTAAAAAAAATTAATACAATGCTGTTATTTTTTTCTCTCTCTCTCTTTATTGGCCTATGCCAAATTAACATATAATTTTATAACGATATTTCTGTCGTTTCGAGTACGATTTACGTATATTACAAATATTCAAATAGGTTACAAAACACACTGAATATGTACTTACTGTGTTGTTCCTCTTTCAAATAAAAAAAGGTAAATATAAAGTATTACTTTATAAAACTGAAGGCCTTAGGCATCACATCGAATTGAAACGGATGCGCGCGCAACAAATTTAGCATAAAAATTGCAACACATTGCCCTTTCAGTGCTCTTTCAATGCCTCACATTGCGCACCAATGCCTCACAATGCTTTCAATGCCCCTACCTAAATTTACATTTCAGTATCCCACAATGCCCGACAATGCAACGCAATTCCCCACAATTCCTTGCATTGCTATGCGGTGCCCCCAAAATGCCTTTAGGTTGTACACCAAATTGCCCCACGTACTTACCCTAGGCGTAGTTCCTTTGCATTGCCAAAGACATATTTTTGCTGAATATAGAATTCTTATAATTCTTATTAGGTATATACCTTTATGAGATAATTTTGTATATTTTTGAAAATCTAGATCTTCATAAATTTTTGATATGCAATGTATAAATACTTGACATGATTTGTTTGTACCTGAATTCAGAATTTAAATTTAAAAGGCCGTTGAGAGAGATCTTGCTAGAGAAATGCTTTTATTTAGTCTCAGATTTTTGGTATTCAATTTAATATACGAGTAGCTTGTCTTTGTTGCGTTCCCTTGAGAATGTTTTAGTTTAAGATGTTTTCCTTTTTCCTTCACATAATTATACATGATGTTAAAAATTATGAATAAATAGAAAAAATAAAATTAGATATATTTTCTTACTCACTTTATAATGTCCCAGGTCAGTAACTGTGCAACTGAGGATGGCTTCTCTACCCAATGCCACGGTGATATTTTGTATAGGAGCAGTGAACTGCGGTGTTTCGCTTTGGAATTTCGATGGTATCAGGAAGCCAAATCCTTGAACTGAAAACAATGAAAATATGTTTGTTGTATTAGAAATATCAAACTCGGATGATTAGTAGAGTACCTACTAGGGTATAGTTCTAGTTGTCTGTAAAAGAGAAATATGAATTCTTATCTAAGAGAGTTATTTTTCAAGCTATTAAAAAGTATGGCCTTAACTTTTCAAAATGTATTTAAACGGGATCAAAACTCAGAAATTTTATTTCATTGAAAGAACAGTTCAAACAATTGAGTGAATAGTCTTCGCATTAAATCAACCTTATTTCAAATTAGCCTAGTGCGGTGATGGTAGAGGTGACCTAAAAGTTAGTGACACTAGGATTTTTTATTCGATAGGGGTTGTTTGGAGACCCTGAATTAAGTATTTTTGAAACCAACCCTTACGGCGTTCATTATAATCAATAAAATATCTTTAACTCTGTCGAGACGTTTGATGATTTTGTAATAAGCTACTAATCATCAGAAACATGTTCGTGTTAATTATTTACAGCCTATACGCTGCAGCAGTTTCTCCGGCTGTGATGATGATCTTTCGAATAATCTGGGTCTTTTCAGAGAAACCCATTCCCGTTACGGTATGCGTCGTAAATTTTTATTCAGCTGAAATTTCTGAGCATTTTCTCATAGTGCTAATGATCTCAGATAATACTGGTCGCGTTCATATTGCTTTTTTAAGTTTCACATTGATATCGGATTTCAATGATTCACATTAAACAAAACATCTGTTCCTTTTTTATACCGCTACCCCAAGTGGCTGCTAATAATTTTACACGATCACAATACTTTTCTTAAATAGTAGTTAGTAGAAAAGTGTTACCTAGAATCGTATAAATTGTTCAGTGCCCAGTTTTCAACTGATGTTTTTGATTAAGGGTTAACCTGAGAAGATAAAAGAACATACTTTCAGCCATAAGTCTGTAACTGTCTCGGTCAAGGTTATGGGATAAATGGATAAACTGCTCTCTTTTTATTTTTCTAGGATACTTATACCGCTCGTCTTTGGCATAGTGTGGGTATTCTGCCCGCACTTAAATGCTATGTGGCTGCAGAAAATCGGGTGTTGTTCAAGAGTTTAGAGCGAAGACTAAAATACTGTAAAGGGTATATAAAAAATGAGGACTGGGGTTTTATTTACGCCCCTATTAACTTTATCTGTTTATTTGCCACAAAAAATATCACAGATCATTGACCCTTACACTACCAAGTACAATTCATATTTACTTCTACTACAATATTACTACAATATTTACAAGTGTTCTTATTCACACCGAGCACTATTTGACTTCGTTGATACTAGCCCAATACTTGGAACCCGACTACGCCGGACTTCTGGGCTGCAGCCTGCAGCGTAGTGAACACCGTTAGAAAGCATTTCCATTATAAAGGCAAACCTACTCTATCTAGAAGCTTCCAGGGAAGATCTTCCTTCACCAAGAACACCAATGGCGCCAAATCGATATTCGTTTCTCGAATTAATATTGCCTTGGCGTGTATCGGGGACAAATAATAGTATATTTTACACCCACGCCACCGGCCCCCACTAATTTCTGCATTCAACAAGACCTGCTCTCTGACAATTCGTACACGCTTCCTCGCGATGGCTGTCATCTTTGTTCCAGACTCGTTACGATATTACTCAGAATGCCCATCACCACTCTCTCAAGGCGAATCTCTGAGAAAACGGAGGAAAAAAGTTATTCTCAAATAAAATATCATATTTTCAAACTGTAACATAACAAGGATAAACGTTTTTCCATGGGTCAAATTGTGGATATGACCAATGTTGATTGTCTTGGAACGCTGAAAATATGAATGGCTATATGAATCTATAAATAATGTTTTTAGTCAGTGGAATTGACTTGAGGGCGGTAGAATAGTCATCTAATTGAGATTTATTTCCTTCTAACCATCGTCGTGAGGGGTACTATTACATTTTTGATACTTGCCGTTTGACAATTATTTAAAGTTACGTGCGACATGGAGAGCGCAACTTTGGGCGTCGATTATTCAGCGGGAAAACTGACCAATAAGAATGTTTGGAGGGAGGAATTAAAAGAATAGACAAATTGCCAATAATAGCCAGAAGTTTTACCGATCATAAAAAATAATTTCATATACAACTTTTTTATGGCTAAAGTCTTCTCAGGTATCAATTTTTACTTACTTTACTTTCGAGTTTTCATTTTAAGGACGACCAGAATGTAAAAGAGAAAACAAAATCATTGATACACGACTTTTTTCAGATAAATATCTTTTAGTTTTATCGAGATATGTAGGTAATTCTATCATTAAACTGAGAGCGTCAATTATGAAGAAGGTATGTGATTATAATACGTTAGAATTGCTTTTCTACTCATGTTGATGGGATCTGCTTTGTCCATTAAACTAAAGATGCCTTCTGTTTCTGAGATACAAGGTAAAACTCAAATATTTTAGATTTCATAAGGATGTTACCTGATTTTCATGAAGTCTTGCCCGACACAAAAACTCTATATTATATGCAACATGAAACTTGTATCAGTGTTGGAAATAATCATGGTGGTAGGTATACCTAACCATGACATTTTCTTTTTTAAAATACATTGTAGTGGAATTGGTACAATTACCAGCAAATAATAGAACACCGAATACAATAAAAATAAACCCTGAAGCCGTAACAAATTAACTATCCCAGTTAAAAATCACTCGTATCGTGCTAGCGCGAGAAGCGTCAATGTTCAGAAAATTCGCTCCGCTTCTAGTTTTAAACTAGGACTGAATTTCTTTATTTTGTATCTTTTTCAAGATAAATCAAGAATTCTAATTTATTTTCGTTCTTATATAATCTTTGAATAATAAATAATATAGTCCATTTAAGTAACCAGTTGTATTACGCCACAGGTGAGATGGTAGGTACACCTAATATTAGTCATTGTCATTTATTCAAAACAATGCTTGTTGTGTTTCCATCTCGAAATCATCATGACGGTATCGAAACTAGCCAAACTTTCAAATGCATCAATCATGTATGTAGGATAACCATTTGTCACCTTGTCACATTTAAGGCTCAAAATATTTGACATAAATAAACAACATTCTGTGAGTTGTTTGGTATAGACAAGCCATGGTCTATAAATTGATCTAACTGATCATTTCTATGATGAATTTAGATTGCCAAAGTTGGATAAACTTTATAGATAAGAAACCGCAATAGTATTTTCCACACTTTATGCATTGAATAATTTTATAATAACCAGCTCTGGACTACAAAAAAGTTAAAATACCTCGATAATAATTACAATCAAAATTAAATTCCACAATTTAGAAATATTCTTATTTACTATCAATTCTTGGGAGCTCAACCAAATTTCTTATATATGTTTATCATTGCCAAATACGTCCCTATATTGAATAGTATTACTTTGAACCTATATCTACCACTTATATCTTGTTATCCAAAATCAACAACTAATAATTCCAAAATACCCTTACTTGGCACGATCAGAATCTATAATAAAATGTATTCATCATGAATGTCTCAAACTCGAAGACATATACCAATTACCAGCAGATAATTGTTTGTATACCTATAGTATTATAGTAGAATAGTCTTTTCAAAATGAAAATGTGACAAATATTTTGAAATTGATAAAGATAGCTTTGTTGTCAAAATAACTGTTTGATACAAAGGTAGCCCATAATTTTCAGCCGTAGATATCACATATTAGCCCGGAGAACAAACAGACAGACAAAAAAATTTAAAATGGTGGTTTCGGTTTTGTTGAAGTACAAATTTAATAAACATAATGAAAATAATATCTAGTCTAGTTTGATTTTTTATAATAATTATAGAAGCGTTAGAAATATGCATTAGCTGACTTTTGTATCTAGCTCGCTGTAGAAGGATTATTTATAGTTAAATACTTAAATCTTTTTAAAAAGCCTCAAGTGTGCCGCAAATATTCTCACACAAAACAATAGCATATAGTTTCCGTTTATAGGCTTATAGTTTTATATATAGGCAAGTGTTCTTTTGAGTCCTGTGATCTGATATTCTGCCTTTTATCAAGAATCTTTTTTATGTTCTTCTTCTGCCGTATAACATGATAATCATAATCCTCGATATTTATAATTTATAGTAACAGTAGGAAGCGAAACGTGCTTCTGAAATGATATCCGTATACATTCTTATTACATATATGTATACCATCTAGTGATATATTAGACGCTCTTGGATGGATTCCAAGCAAGTAGAGAGTTACATAACCTGTGGAAACTGACATTTATCACTGTTCTTGTTTTTTGAACCATGAAAAACAATAAGAGCTTATTGCCTCAAAGCTGGATATGGTCTGAATTTCGTTGTCAGCAGAAATTGTAGCAGAGCAGTTGAATAATTTTTGTTAATTTATGTTCATATACTTTTTGAAAAATTATTATGTGCATTTGATAAGTGAGGGTTCCAGCAGATTATTGGAATAAAGAAAGCATATATACGAGATAATTATTGTTGATAAATGATTCTTATATTTTGTATACAGGTTTTTTACGAATAATTGTTCAGTATATGACTTAATAAATGCAAATAACGATCCCCCTAATATTTTTTGCTGTAAAATTGTATAAGTATCTATATATTTCATCAAGCCAGCATTCGTACCAACAATACAGTTAATTGGTAAACTGTCATCAAACGAATGAAAAAAATCAATTCAATACACCTTTAAATCGATAATCGACGTAAATTTTCAGCGTAGAGATTCGCAGCAAAATCCTACATAGTGGCGTAACCAAAAATTGAGATTTAATGAACTAACTTTTTGTTGCAATCTACATTCATTGTTGTTAATACTAGCCAATCCTAAACTTAGTCTTACAACTCATACTCCAACAGTTGCAGAAATACATTTCACACTTGTAATTTTGTGATATAAATCAGCCTGTTATTACGAGATAACATTCATAAAAAACGGCACGCTTATCATGTAACTTGCAATCGCAATGCGACATCCGAGAATTGTGCAATTGTCGCTGTCAGACGTCGATTTTGATATCACTTAACTGCGACCGTGACTAAATTGCAATATTGCTGCAAGTGAACTATAACTCCTACTTTGAATAGCGACTGCTTTTCAACAGCAACGCGACTACAATGCCATAGCAACTGGGTCGCTAACTTTACGTAATCAGCGTTCGTTGTGGTTGTTTGTTTGTTCGGGATAATCTCCGAATCGCTGGTAGCATTTTTAATGGGAGTTTCATTGAAATGTAGAAGACAGGTCTGATCAAAACTTTTTATCTGACATGTTCTTCGCCAACTAGGTTAAGAGCGCTAGCGGTAGCCTATTTCCAATTTTCTTCACAAAACACATGTCGGCCTGTCAGTTTATATAGCTGATTCTAAGCTGTTGAAAACCTGCTGGTTTTATTAACATAATTACTTATATTACTAGATTGTTAGTTAAATAGGGAGTCTGAATGGACTTTCCAAATTTTCTCACGGATGAAACTGAGAACTAATGTCAGTCTGTTTTATATTCTTGTTAAATACTATTTCTATTTCTACAAAAAACGATCATGATACTAGGAAAAGATGATATATCCACGCTCTTCGACGATGACAGTCAAAAAGTCAGGGACAACCATAAAACGCATGCCTCAATAGTTTGTTCTCACTTGCTTTAGTTTCAGGTTTTCTGTACCAAATAAATTATTAGCTTTGATATTGGTGTCTTCTGGAATAAAATGACATACATCATGAGAGAATAGTGAACAAAATCTAGTGAATTATGGTTAATTGACCAGAATATGTCGATATTTATGTTAAATTCTCCCATTTTGTCACGGACTAAAGAGATTTACGCATCGGTCTTAAACTGATCCACCAGCATATCTTATTTGTCCTAGTATGACGAAAAACTATAATAGTTTAGTTCTGCACCCCTTAACAGGTATCACTCAAACATTTCTTTCTTTACGGATGCAAGTCTTCTAACATTGTAGCTTTGTTAGGTATAAAAATAATTATTGGTCTAGAGTGAGTTGGGCTTGCAGGGATATATTTTTTTGTGCTTCGGGTTATCACTCAGGTTTGTATGTATTGTTAAAAATCTTACATTTGGTCGAGACATTTTCTTTTAATTTTTGACCGACTTCAAAAAAGGAGGTGAGATACAATCCATTTGTATGTTTGCTTATTTTAAATTTTTATTTTGTTTTGTTTATTATATGCTGATTGCGTATTTTGCTAAGTAAACGTGATCCGATTTTAATGATTTTTGATCCATTTGAAAGAAGAGAGTTCAAAAATGGTCCCATATTTATACAAACTCAAATCTTCTTCCCTCTAAAAACCGCCCATGAAAGGGGTGGTGGGGACAATTTTGCTCAAAATTTGAAAATCTGAAACGGCAGAATAAAAGATGAGACCATATCCGGAAACAATTGAATTTTTTTAGAGTTATGCTTTTCGAGTTACACCTAATGTAAAGACTGTGTATTTCCGCTATGTGGAGGGCGGATTTTTTCCGAAAATATATATATATATATATATATATATATATATATATGTGGCAACAGATATTTTCAAAAGAAGTTACGGTTCTCGAGTAACAGCAGTGGTAGGTAAAGTCTGAAATATTTGTATCTTCGCCGCGGTGTTTTGATATCTCTGAATAATAACAAGTACAAGCAAAGAATACACATGGGTAATAGGATAAGTACTATCTAATTGGTATTAGTTAACGTTCAATGATTTTCATAACATAAGATTAGGTACATTCAAAAGTTTGAAATAAATTTTTTTACCCAAAATTGGACCGAGTTTATTAGTTGGTGCACTGCAAAATACAAAATAATATTAAATTTATTGGTGCTGGTACTTTTGAAGTTGGTCCAAAAGTCTTCTATCTAATTAAAATTACACAACTTCAAAAGTACCAGCACCAATACAAATAATATTATTTTGTATTTTTCAGTGTACCAACTAATAAAGTGTGTCAATTTTTGGTATAAAATATTTACTACTCTAATCTATGGGTGCTCAACATTAACCCAGGAAATAGAATTCATTGACTTACGCTCTACGTCTGTGATGCGGTCATTTAACTGTGTACCTATATGTAACAAATTCCAAGTTTTTCCTTTCAGTAGATTTAAAAAAGAATCTGCCAAGTGCGAGTCAGGCTCGCACACGAAGGGTTCCATGCCATAGTACGAGAACTGTCTACCAATTACGGTTCAAAAGATAAATCAGTTCATTGTATGAGTATCTCTTTAATTTTTAATTTTACTTTATTCTGATTATCTATTATCACAGCAGCTAGAGTATTTCTTACTATTTAAAAATTTCATTTGCCTACTTATTACGGTTCAAGATATTATTAAGATCGAGCAGAAAACGCTAAAAAATCACGTTGAAGAAACGATATAAAATTACTCATACTTGTGCTATTACGGTTCATGTGGGTTCATGAGATACAGCCCGCTGACAGACGATCGGACGGATAAAGGGCTAGTGCAGTGCTAGTCTTGTTGGTACTCATTGGGTACGGAACCCTAACAACGACAGACAGTAATTAGAATCATCTTATAAAGGTACCGATTTGTCATTGGATATACGGCACGCTTAAAGTAGTCTCTCCTTCAATACTATATACCCCGAAAAATGAAGTTTGCTAGTAACCAGATGCCGCCAACTTGTAGCTAAATTAATATTTGGATACAACATCTTCATACTTCTTGAAAGAATATGTACTTTTTCTCTTTATTTCCATTCTGTTTATTCTGCCCCGATGAGAAAGTTCCGTTTATGAAAAATACATTTCTTGCTCAACAGCAGATGAGGATAAAAAGAAAGTCTTTTTAAAGTATATTTGGCATACTGATTTTTTGGCAGAAAGGGAGCATCCCAAGCTTGTTATTCAGGACTTGTTACTGAGGTTATTGATGAAATAATCACCAAGTGATATGATTTTCACAGAGTCTATGGAGATGAACAAAAAATGGCAGAGTCGAGAAAATTGTCCCTGTGTAGTTGACTGCAACAAGCTTTTATTGAAATATTCTAAACAGAAGAAAATAAATTTTAAAATAAATATATCCTATCAATCGATTAAATACATTATTCAATTTATTTGATAAAAAAGCTTGTCGCCAGATTTAACTGTGTAAATAAACAAGAATACACTATGTAATATTGACACGAGTAATTGTAAGAAAAATGTATGAGCTTCATAAAATAAATTTACACAACAATCTTTTATATCATTTTAATTATATATATATATATATATATATATATATATATATATATATATATATATATATATATATATAATGTAATAAATTGATAGGATTGATTTAATTTAAAGTTTATTTTCTTATTTTTAGAGCATTTAAATAAGTTTGATTTTGATTTTTTTTTCTTACTACAATTTCTACTATTAAAATTAACTAGAAATGTACAGGTTACATTTTTGTAAAAAAAATATTTATTTCACATTTTTGAGTGTTTCTGCACTATTCGTTGTAGTGTAACTCGGAAACCTGTGATTATTTAAAAAAAGAGGAAATGATGAGTGCTTGTAAATGAGAGTAATAGGCGAATTCAATGTTTTAAAAGACATTGATCATATTTTTTGCCCAACAGAGTGGTCATTGTCAAAGTAAAAGCTCTAGTGTTCTTACCACCTAGTAATTTCATAAGACGTAGACGTGTTGGAACTGCCAAGAAAACAATTGGTTTCCTTCGGAAAAATTAACTGGTCATCTCAGGATATTACGAGACGAATCTAACTGCGTGTTCTTTTATTCAATTAACTTGTCAACAATGACGGTGATATATCTTCTCTCTTGAACAATTAAAAAAATATGTTTCGTTCTTGAACCCAAATATTGATCTGCAAACTGCAGAGACTAATGCATCGGTCGTAATATTTGAAAATAGAAAATATCACTCTCAAGTATTAACATCATAGAAACTTTTCCATAGGGGGAAATCAAAAATTAAATTCATGAATGGTTCATATTCTTTTAACTAGTGTACGGAATTTTATGTCACATGAAAAATTATATATCTTGAAATCGTTTCATTACACAAGTGACACAACTTTGTCAAGTTTCCATATATTTCGTAGAGATGGTTTTAAGACAGTAAACAACAAGCAATATGAAAGATTCCCCGTTTGATGTTTAATATTACAAAGAGTGATCTTTTATAAAAATATGAAAATTTGCTAGTGATGTGTGGCATGTGTGTCAGTTCAAGAGATACAAATATAGTTAAACTGATAATTTCGGAATACATATTACTACTATAATGTTCTAAGGAATGATTACCAAAATCTCCTATACAGATGTCATAATTTCGAGGTATTTGCTTCTCATCAGTATGTGACAGGGTGGTGAATTATGACATCAGGCATTATAGAAGCGACGGTGGACACCAGATTAAACAACCAGTCTTAGACATGTTATAGACATAAATTGTATCATATCTTATTAAGTGATTGTATTATCTACTATTTACTGATAAAACTAATCTATTTGACATCCGTATCTTATTATATTAAGAAAACTTTTGCTGTGCAAAATAAAAGATGAATTCAGTATAATATTAAAACTTTAAATTCTGAATGAACTGCAAACAATTTTTCTATTCAGATAAAATAACATATAATTACCCATCTCATTAGAATGGAGTAACCTGATGTCAGTCTGTCCATTTATTTATGTGATCATGAAAGCAAGTAATCAATCAATTTAGACCGAATTTTGGCTTCAGTGTTATAGCTTTTCTTTCAAGAATCATTTTTATTTCCGTTATTTAGTTTAGTTTCTAATTTTTACCTTGAACATAACTAGTAATTTTCTCAAGAGCTTGTTCAATTAAGCAAATAAGTCAAAGAAATTCTTGGAAGAAAAACAATAACACTGAAGCCTAAATTCGGTCTAAATTGGTTTACATAATAAATGGATAGACTGGAATAAGATAAGTGCGCTCCTTAATAGCTAATCGAGCGTATTCGCAGCATGACTGCAAAACTTTATAAATATTATTATTAATAAGGTATGTCATTTATCCATTAGAGATAACAAAAGGTTAAGCACCTCAAATTCAATACTGTGCCGTGACGTCATCATAGAATTAACGTCTTGCCGCGATAACTAGACTAAAATAGCATTAGGCCTATTATTATCATTTTACTGTACTTATATGGAATAGGCAATAAGTGCATAAAAGCAAGCCGACCGAGCATTTATGGAGAGTCTGTGCCTGTCGTACTAATAAGTAACCACGGAGAGAATGTGTCAGCGCATGACTTTCTGTAGTAGAAAGAGATACCTTCCCCCACAAGTTCCTCTCTGTCTCTAGCGTCTTTTCCGTGTACGGGCTGGGCAAGGCAGAGTCTATTCTATCTTATATAGTTCAGTTATAATTATTGATATCGGAAATAAAAACTTCAATAATTAATACGCCAGAATTTCTGTCACATCACAAGTAGAATGTTTGTTTGGGTAAAGGTTCAGCTTTTATCATCCGATTCCGCGAAATGGTATTTACTGAGCATATATTTACATGACAAACTCTGGTGAAAATATCGAAGCTTGGTATATAGGTGTATTTCAAGAAGTATATAAGGCAATTGATGTAATGGACCATATAGCATATAAATCTGTTTATATGCCCACTACGGCAGCAACGAACATAAATCCACTCACAACTATGGAAAAATCGATATAAGTCTGTGACACTTTGATAGAAAAATATCTAGTTCCATCGAACTGACTTCGTCAGCAGCATTGGTTAGCTAATAAAATTGATAGAGTTCATAAGCTGAACCGAGTTTGATGGACAGTTAACTCGATGGGATGTAATGTCACGTTGTACCTCCACCAGAACTACTAGTATAGATTCAAGTAGATTGAATGGCTTGGACAGGTTTTAGAAGAGCACTTATTCTCTTGGGCTGAATTGGATGTGATAAGGACTCAATATTGAATCCATGGGGCTGGGTCACAGGACGTGATGCTCTTTCGTCAGTCTTTTTTCAAGTAGTGCTTGGCTTTGCTGGACGGAGGAGCACCTTAAATTTGGAAGCTTTTATGTGCCTTCAATCGATTTAACTAGATGTTCTACACATGCCAAAATCTATTTATTCATTTCAAAGTCTTATCTTTAAATATTGATTTGTATGACATCAAGATCTTATTTCCCTTTACATTGATTCATCTTGTCTTATGTCAATCGAATGTTGCATATAGAAGTATTGGGGCAATTCAAAAATCAACAATAAATTTATTCACATATTTTAATATTTTTTTTTATGTAGCTTATGCTGCTTTTTTCAAGATTCTTATCAATTACCTCAGACAATAACATAATAAACGTAGTCAATAACAGAAATTAGAGTGCCAACCGTTGCTATTTTAACCTCCCAAGCCTAATGAAGTCTAGAAGCATATCTCGAAACAAAGAAGATTAAGAGCTGCCCTAAGACCACAATGAGAATAGGTTGAGAATTGTCTGGTATTTCTGGACACAAACTTTGATATCAACAATAGCATATTTTTCGCCCTACTACGAATGTAAACTTTATTGCTTTTTCCTCTCCCATTTTTCGTGAATAGTATCCAGAAATATATTAAAATTTTATCATTGATCTACTTACAAGACCCAAGTGGGTTCTATAAAACTAATTTCCAGATACTTATAAGGTCAAAATTCCACGTTCATAGCTGGTTTCGAAACTTTCATCTATTTTATCCGAATCTTTGGATCATTATGATAATGATACCTACCATTTATTAACTTGCCTAACATAGAATATAACAAGCCTGATTCGAAACAAAGAAGCCCTTTAATACATTTTAGATGGTAGACAGCAATTTTTTTCTAAAATCAAACCTCTATTTTTATATTTAGATACTACTAGTATTATTCAAAGAATTTCTAGATATAATGATTCTTTCGTACTTGAATGTTGAGGAAATTAATTGAATTTTGTAGGTCAAAACACTCATACAAAACAACAACAAGCATATTATGGGACAATTTAGAATTAAATAAGAATACCTACAAACGAAACATCTTCCCGCTTACAGAGCATAATTTAAACAAAGATCCTATTGTGAATAAAGCTTTTTAATATTTTTGTGAGTTGTATGAATAATTTGAAGTAGGTTATCCAATATAAGAAGAAACTTCAAATCAATATGAAAAGTTGAAACCTTTTCGCTATTTTTTATCTCTCAGTAAAGTAGAAGGGCAAGCAGTTATTTTCATAGGATAGGTATATATATTGATAAATGCTCCTTTTGAATTTACGTCTCTATCTGTGATAGCTTTTCTCGAGAAATATTACCCTTCTCAAATAACCTCGGAACGAATTCAGTATAAAATACTCTTACTATTCGCTTCGAATGAGACGATCTATGAAGAAAGTTTCTTTCTCTTATCATTGCAGCGAGAATAACTATTCTTATTTCCTTTTAGATAAGAATTTGACTCTCAGAATGAGTAGGTAACTAAATGATTTACCTCGGTATTATTTCGAAGTAGAGTTGAATTAATTATTATTGGCTTGTCTTCAATTATGTTCATTTACACAGTCTGTGATTAAAATGTTAATAATAGGTATTTCAAAATCAGACTGACGTATGAAATAATCACAATTCAAATTATCATATTAAATTATGGTTATTCATATAAAATGATATCAAATGAAGTTTCTTCTGTTCATGTTTTCTTTTTTCAACCATTCCAACAACTGCTACAAAGATAATACTCTTCCTAATTTAATTTCCGCCTTCATCACCCGTTATGAGTAACATTCTGTAGAAAATTCTGCTCTCCTTTCATTTCGCTAATAATAAATGATGCTGTATTTTATATGAAATATTAAAGTGGGAAATATATAGACTCCCATGTAAGTGAGAAACGTACAAACAAAAAAAAACCTTATTCATTTCTTTTTGAATCTGGTGCTGAGTTCTTCCATTCCATTGTTTGGTGCTGTAAATTTGATTTATATGTTATAAAAGAATGATTAAAATGTACCCAAATTTGACACTAATGTGAACAAGAGCAAATATATGACGTTTATGATAAAATAAAATATTTTGCTGAAAAGATACAGCACTAAATATTTTACAAAAAGTAATCAAATACTGAAATTTTAGATTAATAATAATAACTTTGCAGATCCGATGTGTAGATAAAGAATAGTAGGTGAAGGCAGTTTCGGTTTAAAAGTTAAATCACTCCTAAAATACAGTTCAATATGAGTTTTAGGAACTTATTTTGATACCGTAGGGAGAAGATTTTTATAAATTCAATTATTAGCTATATTTTTTATTATTGGGTGATATGGTACAATAGTTTGATATCTGACTGAGTATTTTTAAACTAATCGAACCGAACTGAGAATGATTACGAGGGCTGTACTTTTCGATGCTTTTATCGGGTAACTTGGACTATAAGAAATAGAAAAATATCAATGGCGTAGACTATTTTTAATTTTTTGAGACAAACGGATTGGTGAAAATAAAAATTAGCTATCGTCTGTTGTTTTCGAGTTATAACCTAAAATTCAATGTTGTGCATATTTGTTGCAAGCCTATATCTTATTCATTTGTGAAGTTATCTGAAAATTATTTTGACATTCTTCATGTACTTTTTAGAATAGAATACAGTGGCTTAGCTGGATTTTAAATTTGCTTCCTAATTTTCAAGTTTTCACATAGAGTTACCGTATAAAAGCTTCGGAATTTGCCCACCCTGTATACGTTCTGGTGCGACTCCACCACTGTTGTATTTTTTAATCGCCAGAGTTTATCAAATAATATTTTAGATGTTACTCAGATTTGAATACCAATAATCAAAAAAATAGGATGACAAATCGTTCTCAATTGTAAAATATATTTTTATTTCAAAATGTTTTAGGCAAGAAAAAAGATGTGGAGACTAACTTGATTGTGTACTGTAAAAGTATAGGCTTGAATAATCCCTCGATTTTGGCACGGTGAGTAAAATTTTGCCATAGAAATGATGGTTCAAGTTGAATAATAAGTAGGTACTGGAATTTCAGAAAAACACGATAGATAGTTCCAACAATATTTCTATTTATAGCTTAGAGAAAGAAGCCCCTGTTTCGTTAGGAACAAAATTTAATTTAAAATATTTTTTATAAATAATGGACCGGCTTTATTTATTGGTGCACTGAAAAATACTAAATAATATTAATTCTACTAGTACTGGTAATTTCGATGTTGAGCAATAATTGTACTTAAATAGAAGACTCTTGACACATGTACCAGTACCAATAGAATTATTAGTATTTACTATTTTTGAGTGTACCAACAAATAAAAGTCGGTCCAATTTTGGGTAAAAAATCCTAATCATAGTTATGAAAATCATTGAACGTTAACTAATATCAAGAAGATAGAAAATTGCAATTCTATAAAAAAAGTTCAATTTGGATGTTGCTTCAAATAATCTGGTCTTTAATTTGGCTGTCTCAGATTTTCAATTTTCGTAAGAAATTACCCCCTCCTTATAGCAGAACTACACACATATTGTTGTAACTTCAACACATTAACGCTTTTGAAAAAAAAAGTTTGATTTAAACGATTCTGGATATTATCTTATCTTTAATTCTTCCGTCTCAGATTTTCGATTTTTGAGAGAAATTGTCATCTCCACCCCCTTTAGGGGCCGGTTTTTACAGGGAAGGATATTTCGGATTGGAGTTTATATGAATATGGGACCAATTCTCAATACTCCTCTCTCAAATGAATAAAAAATCATCCAAATCAGAGTACGTTTACAATTCCGGTTATACCAGAAACGGGTCATCACTTCGTTATTTTATATGGAACACCCTGTATTTTTCACATTTTAAATTCCTTGTTAAAAATAAAGGTTGTTCGGCATAAGTCTGAAGGTTTCGAAAATATTTTCAATTTTCTTAAAAAAATGACAGTTGCAGCATCCCAGAAAAATGGCAACACGAAAAACATGAGAGATTTTAAAGTGCAGTTTTTTTCAACTAATTAATTAGGAATCGTTCCCTTATATAAGGTTGATTTGAAAGTTCTAGGAAATAGGGTTGTTCTAAAGTGAATTTTTGATTTCTGAAAACTTAAATCAGGGATAACTCGATTTTTTCAAATAGGATAGTAACTAAGAAAATTACATTGATAGACGTGGATTTTAATTCTCTTTCGGTTTTATTGATACGTATTGGCGATTATTTTTGATAATTTTGGAGATATTTCAATTTTTCAATATGGCGTTGAAACAACTGAAAAACCAATGTAGCATTGGTAAACTTGGTTTTTATTTTCGGTGAATGCTACAGGAACTCTTTGTTGAAATACTTTTAAAACTTCTTTCCGAAACTAAAAAATAACAATAAACATAAAATTTAAATAATAGTAAAACTAATAAATTAAAACAATACATAAAAATAACAAGTAAAAGAGGAATTCGTTCACGAAACGTTGCACTCCCGCTAACCTATTCGGTGTAGTTTGTACAAAAACTTGAGAGATATTTTTTTTTCAGTTTTCCCTTCCACGGAATAAAGCGCGGTAGTTTGGGCGTTGAAACAAATGAAAAACAAATGAGTGAACTGATATGTCACACACACACATATATATATATATATATATATATATATATATATATATATATATATATATATATTAAAATCTCTCATACTTTTCATGTTATTGCCATTTTTCTGGGATGCTGCAACTGTCATTTTTTTCAGCAAACTGAAAATATCTTCGAAACCTTCAGACTTAGGCCCAATAAATGCTGAAAAAACTGACGTTTATTTTTAACAAGGAATATTAAAATGTAAGAAATACAGGGTGTTCCATTTAAAATAACGAAGCGATGGACAGTTGCCGGTATAACCAGAAGTCGGCCATCTTTGAAAATAATTTTAAAATGTAATCGACTTGATCGTGAACAATTTTGATGAGAACAATTTCAGCCACGATCCGCCAATTACCACCAGCTGCCCCACCCTGTATAAAGCGTGCGCACAAACCAAAAATGCAAAAAATCTGTCAAATTGTATACCTCCTCCTTCGATTGGGTTCGTCTCTCTGAGACCAAAACACATATTTTCAATCGATGTCTGTCTGTTTGTTGGTATGTGTCGGGAATAGATGGATACTTGTTTTTGCTCCGGCTCGCAATGATTGCCAAATAATAACTGAAAAACCATTTTGATGAAACTTGTCCAACACAATATGCTTGAAGCTCGTTACCACCTGATATAACTTGTAACAATCTCTGGAAAAAAATTGTAAAAGTAGTTATGATCATTTGAATGGCCGAAATTTCGACCTGTTTAATCGTATTCTGGCTAAACGGTTTCTTCTGCGTCAAAATTGTTGTTTGTCTGGGCGTGCTAGAAAAACCACGGCCTGATCAAATCAATTTTTAAATTCGATGGAATTCGCTTAAGACTGGTTGGAAAGTCGTATGAGAGGACAAACTAGATTTTTTGTGATATAATTTCGAACTGAAAAGACATCCTGATTCTGCAAACTTTACGAAAGAAAAAATATTGTGAAACGTGGTCAGGTTTCGGTATCGTAATTTGTTGATTGAGTATTCTGTTATTTATTTATTGATTATATTTACAAAGCTTTATTTATTAAGTTCGAAATATATTTTAAAAGACGTCATTTTCTTATTCAGAAATTTTGATCATTTATTTGTCCTTACATAGTTTTGTCGTATCTGTATACAACAATTCATATAATAAAGTAGACTTAATTTTGGAAGAGATTTCAGATGGAATTTTCAGTCACCAACAACATATTGAAATAACCCTTAATTTTTCAGAAATAATCATGTTTAATTAATGCTTTATTTCATTATCAAGGTGAAACGTGTCGACTTCTCACAAAGCTCAAGGAAATTAGAATATTACGTAACAAAGCGCACAGCAACAGCAGAGATAATACGCCATCCAGGTGTATCACCTGAGGGATGAACTTTATTTCCGTGACCAGTTCTATTTAATTTAATTACACAAAGTACTCTACGTCCCGCGCCGCCATCTACAAAAGAGAATAATATAGCACAGTTTCATCACTTACAGTTGCATTCACTCTTGCCAACATGAAACAAGTGCCCGGAGATACATTGCGTTAAGCGGATTGCAGGGCACATGTTACCTGTATAATAATGTATGTTGTATGTTTGTATGTCTTTCCGTAAGCGAGCAGTGTTGGGCAAATATGTGGAATATGTGGAACTTGGCAAGAAGATATTCCAATGAATTATGTATTTGGTTTGATTAGAAGGTAGACCTACCTTTAATTTTTGTCCATCGTCCCAAACGGAGGAGGTATACCTACAATTCGACAGTCTGCATTTTTTTTGTTCTTTCGCGTCTTCCTCATAGTAAACGTGCTCCTATTTTGAGAAATTGTTTTTCATTTGAAAGGGTGTACTGAGAAACGGTCATATTGAAACGATTCTTCCCTTCAAAAGTGGAAAATTTAAGAGGTAAAATTAATAAAGGGGCCACAAACGGAAACATTTAAATTGGACATATAAAAAAATATCGGTATCCGAGGTGCGGCAATAGTGAAGGCTGAAATATATGTGTTTCCGCTATGCTCTGAAATCTGTGTCTGTTCTGTGAATTTGTTGACTATGAATAGGTTCATGAAAATGTGACATAAATATTTTTAACAGAAGCATTAACAGAATAAGACCAACGTTATTAATTGAAGCATCGAAAAAATCAAAATAATATATTCTAGTGGGGTTGGTAATTTTGAAGTTGATGCCAAAAGTCTTATATTTACTTAGAAGTGCACAACTACTAAATTACCAGCAACAGTAGAATCAAAGTCTATATTAGGAGAATTAAGTGGAATTAATATTATTTTAAATTTTTCAGAACTCCAACTAATAAAGTCGGTCCTATTTTTTGTTAAGAGTATTTTTTATTATATAATTATTGTAACGTTTAACCCTGTGCTAAACGTTGTGGGGTGAGTTCACTTGCGTAATACTCAAAATTCGCAGATTGCTTCCAATGATTTATTTTCAGACACACTGTACACGGCTTTCTGTTGTAGTACAACTGTCACTATTTGTCACTTTGACTATCGCGTTCCAACTACTTTCGACTTATGTCTCCAATTGACTGATACAATAAACTGACTGTTTCCCATGATCGTCACGGCTTTATATATCTGAATCATGATATGACATTCATCGAGAATGTTCTATGATTATCTAGACGAACTTAATTAATGTTCTAGATCCTTGTCAAGGTGACAATAGCACGACAAATTGTACCTCACATACAGTTTCTGGAAGGATCGAGAACAAATCTACTACAATTCCAGAACTACACAATGAAATACACAAGCAACACTACTGCAAACAAGGTAGCAGAATGAATACAAACTAAAAGAAATAATAACATTAAGTACATGATAAACTACCCACGTAACATTATTATTTTCTAAGAACATTGTTAATTTTGTCTGATCTTATCTGGTGAAAGGGTTTTAAAATTAGTTGACGCTATTCTTCTGCCATTTGGAAATTATGTTGGTTTACATAGTTTTTGACCGACGAACCAAACGGAGGAGGTAGATATGTATATAATTCGACTATTTGTCTGCATGTTTTTTTATCGATATTCGCGCCTTTTAAATAATAAACGTGCTCCGATTTGTCATGATTCCTTTTTTAATTTGATGGAGAACTATTGAGAATTGGTCAAATTGAAAAAAACGACACTCAACATGTTTTTCTCTCTCAAAAACTTATCCTAATCGGGGTCGGGGAGGCAAACAATTAATGTTACAGGGTTGGGCATAAAATAAATAGCCGTTATCGTATGCCACTTATCCTAACAAGACAAAACAGTTTAACAGATACAAGCGATCATAAGCTTTAAGGCAAAGTGACATAACTACGTAAAATACCTATATAAAATCATATTTATGTATTTTGGTTCATACAAAAAAACAGAGTTGATGATGGTAAGCAGTGATATAACCAGTTGTATAAAGTTACTGAAGAACTGGATATTTTCCATGGTTTCGAAACCCAAAATCTTGACGATTAGAATTGATTGTAGAATTATTGAATGATTATGACATTCATCTTCAACGTTCAAATTATTTTATATAAATAAACGAACTTGTATTGTGATTAGTTTGGTATTTAAAAGTATTGTCAAAATTAAATATGAAACATAACCTACAAATGTGACAAGGGACCAAGACGTCAATAAAAAATCGATTGAATAACTTTATAAAACTGTTCTATTGAAAGCAAATATGTAAAAGTTATTTATTTCCTAAATCTCGAAAACGACTAGAGCTTTATAAGTTTTGTAATAACATAAAGATGCTCAATGCTTCTCTCATTTGGCCGAATCTGTATTTATTATCGTTTTCGAAATCCAAATACTATCCCGTCCTCTTGTCCTCTCGTAAATATATAACCACTATTATAATATTTCTTGGGAAATCCCAATGTCTCCGTATCCCGACACTTCTAAATGGCCTCCTAAAAAATTTCATCAGGTATGTAAAAAGGGATTTTCTTTCCCTTTTCTATTATATTCATTTTCCACAAACTGCCGTCATACATTTCTCAATATAATAATAACAAATAAATGTGTAAAAGTTTAAAGCATTATAATCTAGTTATACTAGGTAACAGCTGGATTCAACTGATCCAAATTATGCAAACTTTCAGCCTTCTAGTTAGAAAGTCAAACGATTCAAACGGTGCAGGCACACCATCATATTCTTATGTCATTTGACTACTTGGTACAAGTTAAACTATCAAACTACATAACTTTTAATGGTTGATGCATAAAGATAATTTTCTTCGACGAGAAATAACTATTTGTAACTAACTTAATGCGATATCATAGAACATGGAAATAGAAAGAGCTTTCAGTGAAGCTTGCGTTGTAGTAAACGTTTTTGTAAGCCTTTAATGGAATAATTGCATTAGTCTTCGGTAAAAGCTTAATTTTGGTCTAGAGGGAAAAAATTAGATCATCAAGGTTATACGGAGTGTATCACTGCACCCTCATTTGAGCCATTATATTCATTATATGTATCTTTTGAGATTGTATTCAAGGGTTGTTCTTTGATATTCAAAAATTCTTTGTAATTCTTTCTAAGTATAGGGTTTAATAAAAGAAATGCCATAAAATCAAATCATATCATATATTTATGTCAATATAAAAACAGAGAAATACCACAACACACCAACAACTTTATTAATTATTGTAACCCGCCAATTGTTTCGCCAATAAAGTTGGCATTTTCAGGGGTGAACCTAACCTAACCTGACCTAACCTAACCTAACGTTACCCTTGAAGATGCCAACTTTGTTGTTATTGTCAGGTGACAATAATTAATAAAGTTGTTGTTGTGTTGTGATATTTCTCTGTTTTTAAATAGTTTTTATTACTTTCGGTTCTTGTATCAATGGACTCCGCAGCGATTTCTCAGGCCCCATACGGTCTAGAGACTTGAAATTTCGAATTCGTACTTAGATCGCAGACATCTCGCCGCCTGTTAAGCTCCAAGTGTGATCCAATATTGGTAATTATAATTATCTCATTCAATCTCATACAACCAAGATCATTATTATGTCGACATGGAACGACAATGTCGGACAATGGGATCCGTCACTGGAATTACGCACGAGCATGGAGCGTATATATACGTCTCGTTCTCTGGTATATAGGTACTTTCTGGAAGATCGTCTATGGTTATGTCGCAATTGTCAGACGTCAGACGTTATTGTTAATTTAAAGTTTAATTTTATGTTGTGGTAGACAAACAGTAATTTGTTATGGAATTGCTGTTGCTGGCAAACACATATACATAAGTATAGTTAAAATCAAGAAAAGGATAGCAAAAGTAGGTACTCATCGGTACGGTTTAAATCTTAAATGCCCAATAAAAACTATTTTTAATTTTTTTTCAAAAATTTCACTTGTTATATTGTTGTATCTAAGCCAACGGTTCCAAATCCCAAACATTATTTATATTTTTACGTGATAAATATTTAGAAAAACTCAAATCTGAAATCTCCTTCGCACTAAAAACCGCTCCCAAAGGGGATGGACTGCGCCGCAATTTTTCTGGAAAATCGAAAATAGAGCTACGGTTTTCCAGTTACAGCAATGGTTAAGACTGAAATATGTTCATTTCCGCTATGTGGAACAGGCAATTTTTTGTGAAAATTGAAAATATGAGATAGACAAATTAGGGATGAAGCGACATTAAACATTTTTGAAGTTATGGTTTTTGATTTACAGTTACAGTTAAAGTTTGAAATATGTGTATTTCCACAGCGATGTTTTGAGTTCTCTAAATAATAACAAGTACAAGCAAAGAAGATACAGGGATAATATGATAAGTACTATCTTCATTGGTATAAGTGAACGAAAGTTTTCAAATTATTAACTAATTATTATTATCCAATAAGTCTCAATCATCTTTTACTAAGGAAAGAAACTCCATGTTATGAGCTCAGTTACATTCTGCGTACCATACCAGACTGTTGCACAAATTACATAATTACAGCATTGGTGCCAACTTTATAAACGTCTTAAAAAAACTGTATGGGAATGCTTCGGCCACAGTTAAATCTTTGGACCGTCAGTCGGAAACGGTGGACGTCACATCTGGTGTGTTGCAAGGTAAGTCTTTGAGCCTTATCTGTTCTGGCCTTTTCTGACAGACATTACTGATTTCCTTAAATAACACGGTAGTTCATTGACAGCTTTAATGAAGTACTTATCCTACTTTACGTAGATGATATTGTCCTGTTTGGTGACATCAGAAAAAAATTAAAACTAATAAAAGCTAATTTTGAAACTAAAAAACATAAAATCAACGTTGAGAAACAAAATTATTTTAGACAAGTTCCCCAGGTCAACGTTTTTACCTCAACAATAGTCCTATTTAATCAGTAAACAAATACACTTATCTAGGCGTGGTTTTCTCTTCCTCTTTATTTTCAGTGAAATTGCAGAATCGTCGGTATCCTCTCTTAATATAATAATCTGAAGTCCTAAGAAAATTTCCTGGAAAGCCTTGTTGCAGGTTTTCAACACGATTGTAGCAAAGTGTTTTACTTATAATACCGCCAGCTGGAGTCTTCGTATCCTGATATTCAAAGATAACTTTTTAACGTTTCCTGCTATTGCCTAGAATCACTTTTTCTGACCTATTACATCTTAAATCTGGAACCACTCATCTAAAAATCACCTTTCCTAAAATGTGCCTGAACTTGCTGCTGAAGGTATGAGCGCTGACAGAATTTCAAGACAATATTTCAATCGCCAGCTCCAGCTCAATTGAAATCCTGGCTGTGTAATTTTGGTTTCTTCAATTTGTGGCAAAATCACAACTTCAGTAGCCTCAAACGTTCTCATGATTCTAAGCAAAGAAGAAGACATATATATCAGACCCGACACTTCTCACTACGCAGTCTTCAACACAATGGAGGCACTTGGCGGAAAATAGAATTTGCCGGCGCTAGATAACTTCTAGGAAAGAAACATTCTAGCGCGTTCTTGCCGAAAAAGTGTTAAGTAGTCTGTGGGCGAATTTTCGGCTTGCAGGTAGACAAATCTAATATAGTGCGAATCTCAGTGGCGGATGTGAAACGTGAACGTTAAACACGTGTAGAATGACTACGCGTATACTAGCCGAAAATTAGCCGCTAGACTACTTAGTACTCTTTCGGACAAAACACGCTAGATTTTTTCTTTCCTTGCGGCTGTCTAACGCCGGCAAAAGCTATTTTTCGCCAAACGCCCCCAATGTAAGCTGCGATCCACTTAACCAATATCTAAGCATTATAATTCCACTGCACATCAAAGTAATTCTCTCACAATTCAGGCTTTCAAATAATTGTTTTTCTAAGTTTACATAGAAATGCTTATGTTATGAAATTATCCACGCTGAACTTTGCAAGGTCTGCGATTTTCACGAAAATAAAACTTTGTTTTAGGTTCTTTTCACTTGCCCGCTCCACACTGAAGTTGGAGTTACTTAGGTACTTACTTTCAAATATTAGTTTTCGCTATTTGTTTGAGGTTTTTTATCTTCTATTCCATTTCATTTTATTTTGCTTTTACTCTCTTCTATCCTTTTTATGTACTATTCTTTTGTCTATTAAGAAATAGCAACTTCTCCTTTCCTTTTCATTATAAACTAATAATTTTGCCATGCACTATGTTTGAATAAGTTTTTCTATTTCTTTTTAGCATTAGAGAACCTAGTAATTCCTTATGAACAATAAATACATCTATAGATAAAACACTTAACTGACCTTAACTTGTTTTCCGGATTTTTCTCAGCTGTGTTCCTTGATATGGTGGTTGAAAATAATTTATTAAAAAAATGTAATAAAAATGGTTGTAGTCGTTTTCGTGCTACTATCTTGGGCAAACACGTTTTTCGGCTATTGCCTATCTACTAGTGCCAGCAGGATGTCGATTCTGTTTCAGACGTGAGTGGTATTGGCAACAAACAAAACAAAAGGACGCAACAAATTCTTAATATCAAAAATCAAAAACACATGGTTTGGGCTTTCAAAATAAGTAGTTACCAATTAATATTATGGATTTTACTCAAGTCTCAAAATTATCGGATGCAGGTTACAGAATAGCAATTTAGATTTAAAATCCACTATATTTTTAAAAAATAACGTCTTGCTTATATAATAGTCCCAAGAGGACCCTAAGCCGGATGCATCTAATGAAAACCAGATTTTTTTTTCGATTACAATACTTTGAGTCGTTGATCTTATTGAATTATCGTAGTTTTTAGATATTCGGTATGTAGCTGAATAGTGTATCACTTTGAGTTGGATAAGGGATAGCTGCCACATATCCGTTTCACCTCTGATAAGAATCATTCAATTGGCTCGTGTGGCGATTCTTTTTTCAGCTTTTCAAGACAAATAAAAATAGTCAATTAACATATGAACGTAGAAAACAAAGAATACAGCAATAAAATCGGTCCATCCATTCTCGAGATAATATTGGCACAGACAGACACAACAATGTCAATGTATATTCTTGGACTCAGGAGGGATCTGAAACGTGAACATCTGTTGAAAACCGGATGGTTAATGGTCAAAAAGTAAGAACTATCCTGAACATAATTCAGTTCATTGGAAAACGATTATATCACTCTCAAAAAGTGTAAATAGTATGCAATTCCATGTTGGCTAAGCGGACCATTTTGTAGAAGGTCTTATGATCAAGAGATTTCACGTGTACCTGTATAATAATAATATTTTAACTGGTTCAAAAATTGCATTATCAATCCGACTTTGATACTCAATTAAATCTGAACCAATAAATAATATCTTCTTCATTGAACTTATTATACTTCGAAAGAATCAAAATTATCAATTTAGTTTTTATAATACACAAGCAAATCCAAATCCTCCTCCATTCCGCCTGGATAACTTCTGGATCATTCATTTTCTTGAATAACTTACCACCAGTGTAACCAGCTATTGCGCAACCCAGGGCTGCTATTCCTCCTACTTTTAGGCCTGCGACCATCCCAATGGGGCCACCAAGAAGTCCACCTAGAAACGCTCCTGTAACCGGATAGGCAACTGCCTTTAATTTATGTGCTTTGGCCAACTCTCTGGCTCCACCTTCTACATTCTGTTGTGTATTCTCGACAGTTTCTTCAATGTAATCCACACTATTTCCTTGTGTTCTAACCATATCATGAAGATTCTTATACATTTCGTGCAAATCTTCAACATCTTTGTGAATATTCTCCACCTTATTGAGCTGATCATGTTTTTCTTTCATTTTTATTTCATCTAGGTCTGCATGTATTTGAATTTGTGATGCTCCTTCAAAAGGGTTGCTGTTCTCTTTTTCAGATTCATCGGAACATTTAGAGTGAATATGTTTGTTTGAAGTTTTTTCCAGTTCCGTATATCCGTTGATCAATGTGATAATTATTTTCCTAACAGACAGTGTTTTAATATCAAACTGATCCAAATCTTCAGCCTGTACTTGAGTCCTCAAAGTATCTAATTCATACATCAGATCCCGCAACTGTTTCACAGTGCGTTTCTTCTCCCTACATTCCCTTTCAAGTTGCTCTATATTGTTCAGAGAAATTAGCTTATGTATGTGTGTTTTATACTGGTCGAAAATCTTCTGATGATGGCGTATATTTCTTAAACTCTATTTCACCAAGTCCTCTTGTTCCACAAGGAATTATTTAACTCTCCATGTTTACTCGTGAATAATTTCGTTATTATTTCATCACTTTACACTAGAATAGATGTAATCCCGTTTAGAAAGTTCAATCCGAACAAACAAAATGTGCGAATTTATAAACCGCTTACATCGTTCTGGCTGAATGGGTTGTGAATTCAGTAGAAGTAGGGTTATGTGTCAAAATGTTTTATTTATTGTGAGAGTTTCACAATTTCGATATTGTTTTCAATTTTATTGCTAATGTAATTTCCAAGCTATAAGCGGCCTTAAGTTTCTTAACAAGTCTTTCTAATTATATACCTATTAAGACTCATCTGTTAGAACACAGAATCTAGGAGTAAGTACAATTGAAAGTGTAACCAATTTACACTCGCATAAGATACATTCCATCTTGGTGAAATTGGATCATTAAAGTACATGGCATGAGATAACTCGTCAAAACTAAATTGACAGATTCTTTAAATGGAAATTTTGAACAAACAGATTTTCTCTTTATGGACATCCTATTTTGGTACTGTCGCTGTCGGTATTACCTAGCACTAAAATCCCCTTCCAAGCATCAAGTCCCTCGGAACTAGGAAATAATTACTTTGTATTCACAATATACCGAAGGCTTTCGTTATTCTTTCTCATATTTTTTTCATATTTGAGCTTTGCCTGGATAAGGCTCTATGAGTCGAAAGTTGTTAGATCCTCTTGCCTGAAGTAGCTCTACTGGCGGAACTATCTAACCTGAGGTAGCTCTACTGGCAAAAATATCTAAAAGCATCTTGGGTTGTCGATTTCGTTGCAGAATCACCACTGGACGGACTCAGCTACTTTGAATATCTTCATAGGTAGCTTCTGAATGTACCATGGTTATCGGATGTTGAAATCGTTGATACCTACCTGGAGACTAACGTGCCTAGCTAAATATGTAATTCTAAGAAAGAAGTTGAAATAAAACTATGCATCTTAAAATTCTTAATCTAATTTTCTAATTATTTATTGAAAATAAAGACTTTTTATAAACAGGACTATTTCCGGACTATTTCCTATTTTATCAAAAAGATAATAAATATCCTGTTGCTAGCTAGAATTCAATGGAAAATCATAAGCCATCTGTCATCGGAACGCATCTGTCTACCTCATAGACCTTATAATAACAATGCTCTCCAGCAAATTAAAGCCGTCAAACATTAACGGCTAGAATGATGTTTCAGGATAACCGTACCAACGACGGTATGTTGCCATTGGAGCGATATATCGCGAAAGTAGTTAGTTTTTAAAGCAGAAATGCTTTATTTAGATTATTTATTGATTTAACGACCTGTTTCTGAATCTGTTTTAAATATTTTTTTCTTTTACATCTCAAATTATTACATCCGTATAGGTGTTTTAAGAATGTAGCGGCAAAGTACCGATCTTCAAACCAGTTCTAAACAATTTTTGGCTTTCTCACTCTGGCGACACTGCTTTATAGCATGGAGTCGAGAGTATAGACATCATGCTGGCTTGCGTTCCGCGAGATCTCGGCTTTAGATGACAAGATTGCTTAAACTCTTTCAGCCTGAATTTAGTTTTCAATAAAACAAAATTATTGAAAGAAAAATTATATATTTTGGATATAATTAAACATAAAAATCATATTTTACATAAAAACAAAATAAGGATTTGTTCCTAGTTAGACCCATCCGGCAACTGAGATAATCCAATTGAACGGAATGGCAATATAATGAAATTTCTCACGAATGGAATTCTAAGAAACAATTTCTTTTCTTCGTAATGCATAGATTAATATCACATTTTGTACACTTGAAAAAGGTTTTCAGGCCACAGTTGGGCTTCTTACATCTTTGGCGGTTGACATCTTCCACTGGAAAATGTCCAATATTATCTCGTTGCACATCAAGTTGTGGAATTGGTTTTGTTGGTCCTCGCTTCCTTTTGTCTTCAAACTGTCTATTGATTGAATTAGCAGAAGAAGGTCATCCACATTTCAGTCGATTACATGTCTTGTCAATCATACACAGACCTTCCGCTACTTCACTTCGAAATTTGAGTTGATCTGGAATCTCATTTCTCTATATCCCTTGTCCACGTAAGTCGTCGCGATACCTTATCCAGGCGTCCACTAAACAAACATCTATGAAATGAAAAAAGAGGCGGAGATACCACTTTTTGGATCGGATATGAATCCTGTGGTAAGATATCTGCCATCTAAAAGGACAATGCCTCCCATGAAGGTGTTATATAGATTTACAATACTGGGACGACAAACATCAATTTAGGCATTATCTTTTTTTAAGAAGCGTTTTACGGTGTCAGTGGTCTGAGCTCCGCAAAATGTACTGGCAAGAACCACAGCCTTGTTATCATACAACTTCACAGTTCTTATCTCCACATTTTCTAAATTACTACTGTATTCTTCGTAGCTCCCTCTGCCTCTTTTTTCAATTGCTTTGTCATTTGATAACTCAATCCCTGGAATTATGTTTGCCCTGACGGTGCCAATGGACCCTATTCCACTATTATGTAGCTGGGTCATTAGATGAAGAGATGAAAACCAGTTATCAAAATACAATAGCTGATTTCTATTGCTGGGTATAATTTCAGCCTATCTCAAGACAATGTTTCCACTAGCTCCAATGTCAGGTTTACCAGGAACGGGCAATATTTCACCAGTATAAATTTCAAAATTATATGTGAGTCCTTTCGCATGACACAGGAAGAATATCTTGTATCCCCATTTTCTAGGCTTTTTGGGAATATACTGTTTCAAAGATGAGTGGTCGCGAAAGGGTACCACCTGTTCGTCAACACACATCATCTGGCGCAATATTTTCTTTCCTTTGAATTTTTCACATAAGTCGCTAACAAGTGCCTTAATTTTGAATAATTTATCTCTCCCGAGTGTACTTACATCATCTGCATTATTGCTAAAATGGAGATTTCTTTTCATATTTGCCCACCTGTCACGAGACATTCTGTCTGCTACTTGCGATATTCTTGTTTCTCGTGCCCAATGCATTCTATTTTCTGAGGAGAGATCTCCAATTCTTCTTCCTCTAGGTTTAGTGGTTTATTGAGGTCCTTCTGTAAAACATACCTGTTACTCTCAAATACAATATGCTTCAGGATATGATTATCAAAATATTGATGAAAATAGTGATAGGGCCTACCTATCTCAGGTTCACCATCTTGTTCTTCATTGAGAATGAATTCGGGAATTTGCAGTGGAGGGGACTCAGGTGATACATTCTTCCACTTGTAGGTATTACTTTTGTTTGATGTTTGAGATGAGGCACTAGCGAAAGCTTGGGTAGGAATATTTGAAGGAGAGGAATCAATTTCTTCTTCTGATAATAATTTTTATCTGCCTCGTCTTTTGGTGTATATTCAGAATCTTCATCACTGTCATCAAAATTCTCATCTTCACTACCATCAGGAGGATAAGCAGCGCTTTTTTCATCCATTTTTCACAAATTTATCTGAATAAGAAGAAACATTTATTTCACAGAAATACCCAATGTTCATTCAGATATAGATACGAAATGGACGGATGTTCCAATGTGGGGACAAACAATTTTTCGATTGTTCTAAGCAATGAAATGAAATCTCATAAGATAAAAATGTGTGATTGGTACATTATAAACTATGAAATCATGAATACATTTTAGGATAAAAAATTTACCTACCTTTCAATTAGTTTTGCCGGCTTATCACAAACACAAAAATGTCACCATGAAATCATAAAGACACTCGTTGGAAAGTTGAGCTCTGTGCTCATAGATGGAACCAGGTATCACTATAAATGAATAAATATGTGTGCCTGATCTGGAATAACAGATCATGTAGAGGAGAATATTCTGCGTTCAGTATTATTTACTTTTGGCGGTTAAAATTAGATACGTTCCTAATTTGACCCATTAAGCTAAAAGAGGTTTTAAATGAAACTACATTGCCTTCGTTTTATTCGTGATCATCTCTCGTAAAGATTTGTTGCGTATGCGGGTTCGCAGATAAGTGAAACTAATTTACAATTATTAAAGAAAGTCTTTGATTCACTAGTCGCCACTGAACTTTAGCAAAAAATAATTTGCCTATCCTTACCTATCCACTAGACTTTAATGTAGAAGAGGCATAACTATCTATTACTTGGTAAGTAAATCTTAGTAGTATAGATGTAGCACAACCTCCCTCAAATTAATGTATACTTTGGATGTTGAGAATGATATGTAGTTCAGGCAGCAATGCGGTGGAAATGAAATTGCGGGTAAAGAAAACGTTGCAATAAACTGCGTTTAAAAATGTAGGTATACTTAATACTTAAGAACATCACAAGAATACAATCCCCGTACCTCTTAACTTTCACTGGCATCTTAAAAAATGGGTTCGAACTGTTCTACGAATGAATCTAAAATGATTGTTATCATTTTTAGTCGAGTAAACTCTTTCATATTTAGATATGTGTAGTTTCTATAAAATATTGGTCTTAAGAAAGAGAAGGAGACGGAAAACGGCTGCCGAGAAGACGATTGAATAATTACAAAAATGGTGGTAAAGAAGATGGCAACTCAATTGGAAGGCCCGCCAGCGCGATGTAATGCAAAATCGGTTCCGGCTGGGGTTCGAGACTCTGAAGGTGTTTTTTTAGTGCGGTCATCAGCTTTTTATACAACTGACAATACTACATTACCAATGGGCGTCGATATTACTTTGTATTTTTAAATAGTTTTTATTACTTTCGGTTCTTGTATCAATGGACTCCGCAGCGATTTCTCAGGCCCCATACTGTCTAGAGACTTTAAATTTCGAATTAGTACTTAGATCGCAGACATCTCGCCGCCTGTTAAGCTCCAAGTGTGATCCAATAATGGTAATTACAATTATCTCATTCAATCTCATTCAACCAAGATCATTATTTTGTCGACATGGAACGACAATGGGATCCGTCACTGGAATTACGCACGAGCATGCAGCATATATATACGTCTCGTTCTCTGGTATATAGGTACTTTCTGGAAGATCGTCTATGGTTATGTCGCAATTGTCAGACGTCAGACGTTATTGTTAATTTAAAGTTTAATTTTGTGTTGTGGTAGACAAACAGTAATTTGTTATGGAATTGCTGTTGCTGGCAAACACATATACATAAGTATAGTGAAAATCGAGAAAAGGATAGCAATAGTAGGTGCTCATCGGTACGGTTTAAATCTTAAATGCCCAATAAAAACTATTTTTAATTTTTTTTCAAAAATTTCACTTGTTTCGGTGTACCAGCTTATAATGGTGGTCCAACTTTTTGTAAGAAATATTTATATGTAAAAGTTACCCTCCGGAAATCATAAAATTATTCCATTGATAGATAGCTAAATTACCTCCGAATGCTATTGACTATCAGTTATACAGTATGATACAGTTAAATGGAATAAATGCATTAAATATTTCAATTATTGTGCATATTTTCAATTTTGAATCATAAGATGACATCGTGCCAATTTTATCCCTTTATAGAACTCCCCTTCGAACGACAGTCATAAACTCCATTTTCATATATGAATAGAAAGTAGAGGCCTTTTGAAAGACCATTATGAAATAATGATTTATACCAAACTATTCTTGTTTTTGATTATGTCACCGAAAATTCAAGTAATATAAGTAGATAAGTATAGCCTCTTCGTATTTTAAATTTATTCTCATTAGTTTCGGAGATGAGAAAAGACGGTCCATTTTTCTTGATTTGATATCTTGCAGCAGTTTTGCTTTAATTGCATCACCAGTGATTGTAATGCCAGAACTTTAAATACCCATAATAATGATCCAGTCTCCCTGCCAGCGAAAGGATATCGGTCTATTTACCATCAGTGAACAAACTTAAATCATTTAATTTGTGTGCTGTGGTAATAATTTTATTTACATATTCTTCCACAGTGTTGGTTCGATATAACTGTATTGTTCCTAATGAATATGATAAACGAACTTTTCTAGTTAATCCAGAATTTTCAAATATCTTTTTTAGGCTATCGCAAGCTTCTTTAGGACTCTTGAATGTGGATAATATAATATAATATAATGGATGAGCTGCCAATGATTTTTAACTGTGCTTTTGTCATTTACATTATTTTAGTTATGTAATTCACCTATTTAACCACACAAAGCCAGATAGGCTAGCATTCCAAATATTATGAGTTATAGTTCTTCCTTCCAATATTATAATATTATGGTTTATTTTACGGCCTGGATTCATAACCTGATGGTGCTGAGGAAGTGGGTAAGCCAAAATACTATATAAAGTATTAATGGTATTAATAAATGAGTTAACGCATTTGATATGTCACATGATGCGGTTGAGGAAAAAAATAGTTTAAATTTTCTAATTTGGTGCACAAATTTAATCCGCTATGCTTAACTTTTTTTGATATCGAGAATTATTTATACTTTATCGCTAAATCGATTTAGAGGAAAATCATAAATAAGTAGGCTCTTATGTGAATTACCATCTCCAAAAACGTCATAGCGATTCACACATAAATGAGCCTCGTCGCTAGAGATGATATTTCTTTTGATATTGGGGTCCACATCTAAGCGACCAAGTACTGAGTCAATGAACGCTCGACACTGCCAAGGGCCATTCACCTTCAGCTGTTGGATTGAATTTTGCATAAGCTCACCCAGGTCCCGAAGCAAAATTCGCCATTTTGCGGTGTGTCAAGTGTTAGTGTTTGGGTGCAAACGATGATGGAATGTTTCGAGGTATCTTGAATAGTATATGTTTTAATAGAAGGCCTTGTATATTGTTGCAATTTAAGATTCTACTGAGAATTCTGCACATACTTTGTATGACATAAATATATTTTTTGCAATTGTTATTTTTTATTTGTAAGTTATAATGTCAAAAGTATATAAATATACAGAAATATGAAGAGTGATTTATTTACGTAATTACTATTATTCCAAGACAATTTTATAGAAAGAATTCACAATATCGCCTAATATCGTACTATTCGAACATCCAATTAAATAAAAAGTTTCTTTATGTTATTATTCTCTTGATATTATTGTAAAAAACATTTACTTCAACATTCCGACCTGAAGTGTGAAGCTGCTTAGACTGACTTAGATTATTCACTGTTATTGTACTAATATTTTGACAAAAACCAATAAATTTGCTCAGGTGCCGAATGATTAACTGCAAGCAATCCGGGTGGCTGTATGTTAACACTGACTGACAGAGTTCATTAAAGTTAAGTAGCGCAGTGCGTGGCTAACGGTTTGGACGATTGACAGTTCGAGTCTCCTAGCTGTCGCAATGCATTCTCCTTGTTTCGCGCGGTTGCAGGACACCAGCAAGCGTATATTTTCCTAGTACAGCTTCTCTGGAAGGTTGTATCTTGAAATTTATTTCAAGGCATATCGGTAGTTCGAAATCCACTTTAAATAGTAGAACCCCTTGTCTGTGGTGTGTGGAACATTTTCACCTACACTTCAGGTAAGAGTACGGTACATAAAGAAGAAAACGATTAAATGGCATCCGATATACTGATGTAACTAACCCAGTTGGCCAACCTTCTATTATATAAAGATGATGTTGGTCAGTTTACCACACCAATTCAAATCTAGGGACTAATGTACCTAATAATTATTTAAAGGACAATTATAATTTACTTTACTCCAATTTCAAACAACATCATATTATATTATATGTAAGGTATCAATGATGACAACAGCATAAGGTGAAATGATTAATGAAGGGATGCTGAATTTGATATGTTGAACAAAACAACGTCAACATCAATTATTTTGTGTGGCCTCATTTCAACACCATACGATATAATATGTTATTTAATAGAAACTAAAAACTCTTCCTCCCCTTGTCTGTCTGCTGACTTGAATTTCATGTTTCGTACATTATTGCGGTTGGTAGAGCGCATTGCAAGATTAAACACAGAGAGGAAGCCTGCGCGTCATTTACTACTTACTTGATAGAAAGGAGAACATTAACCATTAGATATAGGTTATGACAGGTGATAAGTTGTCTCCTTAAAGATGAAATATGTATTTTGTTGGCATTTGACACAATGATGGAAGTGAATAAGTTTATGACTGAGATGTAGCCATCTAACTAACAATGAAGCATCTATCTGGTTTTTTAGAAGTACATATATAGAATGACCTGCCTTTTGATTTGGAGAATCAGATCTCTACAAAATAAAACCGGTTTCTATTTTTCTTCATCAATGTTTCACCCATTACTTCATACAAACCCCACAACTCATTTTTTTCACTATTATCTGGATTTTTTTACAGATGGTGTACCTATCTGTAGGTACACAAGATGGGAGGTCAGTGCGTAGGTATTCGGATGATTACGGGGTTATTGTAAAGATTAGGAGAAAATGTTTATAACTAACCCCAACGTATTTTAAATATTCTACAATATAAAAATATTTTTAATTATAACAGGTGTTTCTAAATAGTTGAAACTGTAATCAACTTTGTTTTTTCTTATGCAATGTCTATAATTTTACTTTATTTTTCAGATCAAAATGGAATATGTTTATAGGTAATATTTTATGAGATTTTGACAGATAAATAACATAATTTAAAAATTCATGTCTCTGGGACTAATTCAGATTAAAAGTTGAAATTTTTATGTATTTTTCATTATCGACTAATATATTACGGTTAATTTATGTCCTTGATATTGTACAGGGTGTGCTAAGAACATAGTTATATAAAGTTTTGATAAAATCAGCTATAACTCATTTCTTTTCAAATAGGATGGTATAATTTTGACGCTGCCGATGGAAAGATCAGATAATTTTTGCATGGGAATAAATGAACATTTTACTAGGTCTCATAATGATTTTTCAGAAATATTAACGATTTTGTAATTATTTTATAGAATTTTATAAATCATATATGCTTGGAGTGAATGACAATGGAAATTAATTTGTCAGTTTGATTGTCAACAACAATTTTTACATTTCTTATCGGCAAATACTACAACAGCATAGAAAATGTTGAGACATGAATTTTACTCAAGAAGAATTGAATGACATGATTTATGTTTTGGGCGAGACTAATCAGAATGCTCTTCTACCGACAAGATTCTACAGAGCACGGTTTCCTGAGAGAAGGCATCCCCAACAAGCTTCATGTCGATGACTTCAAGAGAGATTTAAGGAAAATGGTTCGACTTGTTATAATAAAAAAACGAGAGAAAAGGTAAAAACAAATGAACAGATGTAACTTGCAGTACTAATTCTGGTAGAAAATCATCCTAACCATAGCACTTGAACAATTGTTGAATAACAAGATATGAGAGACTCAGTAAGGAAAATTTTAAAATCAAAATCTTATCATGGTTACCATCCAATCAGAAAGCAATATTTAGTATTTAGGTGCCCAAGACTTTCAAGGTAGGGTGGAATTCAGTAACTGGGCTAGGAGTAAAATAGAAAATGAAGCAGACTTTTAAATTTTGTATTATTTATGGACGAGTCCACATTCTGAAATTCTCCTAAAAATAGAAGAAATTTACATATTGTTACAGGCATTCAGAAATGACTTGGATTTATTTATTTATTTACAAGTTTATTTATTTCTACACTAGCGACTACTATATATTACATACAGGGTGATTCACGGTCGATGGTACCTTAGACGTTTAAGGAAAACTATTCGTAGGATCATTCTGAAAATTGTATTATGTAGATTTTAACTAGAGATCTATCGACTGAAAATACTTTCAGCCTTGCGACGTTGCCACTTATATCAAAAAGTATTAACAACTTTGATTTTTCAAATGAAACACCCTATATATTATCAATCTACTAGATTGTCTATCACCTTCTGGTTATTTTTAAGATACCCATACCTATCTCTTACAGTTTTCAATGAATTAATTAATTTTCATTTGTTTTCTTGAAAACAGAGGTGAGATGAGGAGAGATTAAATTCCAGTAATAGCTTTAGAAAGACTTCTTTCTTAGTTATTACTGAAGATTTTTTTTTATATTATACAGATTCGCTCAAAATTCTTGATCTTTCCATCAGATCTCTAAAGACCCAAAAATGCGTTTTTTTCAAAAGGAACACCCTATATTTTATTATTTCTTTAAAAAGAGAATCAAAATACCTTTGAAATTATATATCATGTTCCTATACCTAAATGGTCAGGTTTTCAAAATATAAGCAACTATCTATTAAGGTGAATTATTTCTATCATTTTTATAGTAGGTATTTGCTGGTTACCATGGTGATAAGACACAATTATTATTTAAGAAACATTATTTGAGTTACTGCTTAAAATAATTTATCTGAAACGAAAAGATTTGAATAGAAAAGTGTATTCAACACCATTACAAAGTAAAGAGGAACTGCGTCAACGCGTAATTAAATGCATTGATAAGATAGATGCACGTGAAATAAGAAAAGGTGGAGAAACGTATTCTTTGATGTTTGGAAAGAAACGGTTGTCATTTTGAGAATGAATTATGAATGTTTACGTATTTAAATTTCTTCACTAATTATTATTATTAAAACCTATGTCCTTATCACTTGGTTATTGTTTATTAACTAGATGTTATACTGTTTTTATAAAGTCTTTTGCGTAAATAAGAGATCAACAAAAATATAATATGTATATCATTGAACTGGATTCATTCAATGCATAGTTATTGCTAATTTAATCTTGAAATTGAGTTCAGGTTCTGATGAATCTACTTACTCATTATTCTTTTGCCAAGACTGAGTATGATATCTATGAAAGTTTATTATTATTTTTAAATGGATTTACAGAGCACGATAAACGAATTGTCTCTGCAGTCTACTGTTCATCCCAAAGATGAGTAACGAAACTGTTTCGTAATTCAACATTTTGAATTAGCTTCTAGGAATCAGAAAATTACTTATTTGTTCTGTGAATATGTTTATTTTTGTGGTCTTTTTTGTACTTTGTAGGTATCTTGCATTAAACTTTCTGGATGTTTTTGCAATAATTTGATCACATTGTCTATGAAGAATGAACAACTCAACAAACACTTATTCTTCCTCACGATAATTACTTGTCAAACTTTCCATCACCATGGTAACCAGCAAATACCTACTATAAAAATGCTAGAAATAATTCTCTTTAATAGATAGTTGCTTATATTTTGAAAACCTGACCATTTTGGTATAGGAACATTATATATCATTTCAAAGCTATTTTGAATCTCTTTCTGAAGAAATAATAAAATATAGGGTGTTATATTTTAAGAAACATATTTTTGTATTTTTATAGATATGATGGAAAGATCAAGAATTTTGAGCGACCCTGCATAACATAAAAAGAAAATCTTCAATAATAACTAAGAAAGAAGTCTTTCTAAAGCTATTACTGGAATTTCATCGTTTTACACTTCTAAAAATCAGAGTAATGGGCTATTGATTGGAGCTCTATTTTGAACGAAAGAAAATAAAATTAATTAATTGAATAACAGGCTAAACCTTGAAGATACATCAAAATAATGAGATAAATATTTGTAGTTCTTCAACAATATCAGAGAAAAATCTGCTATGGTATATGCCTATCTCTTTAGAATAAGTAACCCTCTATATTCCTTTCCCTATCGTGTATATTGCTATCTATTGAATTTATATACTATTTCTGTACTGCGTTTTCTTTCTTTCAGTGTTTCTCAAAATTCTGCACTGATTCCAAGATATATAGCAAACCATTCGAAGGAGGACTATATACCCAAAGAATCCACCTGGTTTCGCGCGGGCGAAGTAGCAGATAAAAGCTAGTATTGTATAAGTAATCTGAATATATGACGGACGGTTTCTTATTTTTCTTTTTTCATTTTAATAGGTTCTGAACTTTGCCTAAGAGAGGGTACCTACGAAGTTACGGAAGACTTGTAATTGAAAGAATCTATACAAATCAATAGGTAAAGAAAAAAACAGTTGCTTAGGTACCTACCAACATCGGTTTTTCTATTTAGTAGCTTTTAACGAGCTCAAGTACCTGTTATCCATAAAAATAAATTTTTGAAATAATTTTTTTCCTACCTTCGACGGAGCTTTAGGTCTAAACTCATAGTCAGTCCATACCTTAAAGATTCTTTTCCCAGTAAGGCATCCTTACTTCAGATGTACCTTAACCTTTTGCTAGCTTTGGATTTATACACAAGGACAATCTATGAAATAGAAATTACAATTCAATGTTAAGGGGTTAACCAGTGGACAAACAATAGTATAAAGAAGTATTGTACTCGTTGAGTCCTGAAAGTCGCTAGACCTGATACAACTATAAAGTGCTAGAGTTATCCTTTTCTCAATTAAAACGGCACCTGTATGAAGATGATAATTGTATAAAAGAAATTGCTGATTTAATTAATCTATTACAAACTATATTGTTTTTAATTCAATATGGTTTCCTAATTTGTGCATTTCTGAGCATTATAAGCGCCTCGTAAACCAAAATAAATTTATTTTTTGTAGGCACAATGTAAAATACCATCAAGCTGGTCAACTTTTCCACTATTTAATCAAATTGGTAGGTATCTATTAGCCCTATCAATATAGTGATGCTATCCCAACCTTACGTTAGACATATTATATACCTATAATCGCAATGATTCCCTCTTAAAAACATTTATTTCTGCAGTTTCGTAATGAAGGGATTTTCATAATGCATTTAGAGATTTTATACTACATAACAACGGAGCCTAAGAGCGGCGAGTGTTCCGAAAAAATAATCCATATCTCAATATTCTATCTATGTGAGCGTAAGGCAGCTATCCAAACGCAAAAACTTCAAACTAATTGCATTAAATCAAAGTTATTCGCAATTACAATCAAATTATTACACTTCCTGTCTATCTGCTATGAAATATTATTATTCGAGTCTTGTTAGTATTCAAAAATTATTGACGCTTACCAAACCAGTCAACAAAATTCTTAACCAGAAAATTTCATAGTTTTCAATTCAATAAAGTTTTCACTTGAATGTAAATAATAAAATACTTTTTTACAAAAAACTGGACAGACGTTATTAGTTGATGCACTGAAAATTACGAAATAATATTAATTCAATTGGTGCTGTTACTTTTGAAGTTGTGCAGTTGCGGTTAGATTGATAACTTTTGTCACCAACGTCACAAGTACCATTACCAATAGAATTAATATTATTTCGTAATTTTCAGTGCATCAACTAATAACGTTGGTCCAGTTTTTTGTAAAAAAGTATTTATTTCAGACTTTTGAGTGTAACATTGGTCACAAAAATCGTTGAACGTTCACCACTAATATCGTATTACCCACGTATATACTTTGCTTGTCCTTGTTATTATGTAGAGATCTCAGAAGATCGCTGCGGAAATACGCTCAAATATTTTAGATTTAACCATTATACCACCGCTTACCTCGAAAACCGTAACTCTAAGGAGAAAATGTTCCTAATAAATGTTGTTACACATATTATTGTCTTTCATGTGGCATCAAAAAATTTTCAGTTTTCGAAAGAAATTGCCCCTTCCACATAGCAAAAATACCCATATGTGAGATTTTAAAATGAATGTAGCTCGAAAATCGTAACTCTTTTTAAGAAATGTTCAATTTAAACGTATCCGAATATTGTCCTATCTTTAATTCTGGCATCTCGAATTTTCGATTTTTGAGAAAATTTGCCACAACCACCCCCTTCGGGGGCGGTTTTCGGAGGGAAGGAGATTTCGGTTTGAGTTTTTACGAATATGGGACCAATTTCCAAGTCACTTCTTTCAAATGAATCAAGAATCATCGAAATCGGAGAACGTTTACTATAAATAACGCGCGAACAAACCAAAAAAAAAGCAGACAGATTGTATACATCCTCCGTTAGGGGTTCGTCGGTCAAAAAAGCACAAGGCTCAGAACTAATACCTGCGGCACACTCGTTGTTATCCTCCACATGTCCTATTGAAACATGCTCTCATGCTCTTTCGTATTAATGATCAATCTTAATATGGTAATAGTTTAGTAATTAATCAGTTGAAGAGGTAACCCCTGATACCATAGTGCAGTGCAGTGCTGAGATCATAAAAGATTCCAACAATTTTGATTTTATGATTCATGTTCTTTATACTATATTCATGTAAGCCATGAAAATTTACAGTGAGCTGAACGAAAATCCCAAACTCTGAAGACAGCCATTAGGTATATTATACTGGAAGTACCTAATCGAAAACTGTTAGCTACTGGAATATTTACTACAGCAATTCATAATGATGAACACCTTTTTTGAGTCTCTAGAACCGGACTCAGTGGTTCTTGGATTCTATGTTTTTACCATCGTTTGTGACTTATTTCCGTATCCATTATTTCAAGATCTAACTATAGACTTTGGACTGATTTTCACGGTCCCGTACAGCCTATAAAAAGTACACTTCGGAAATCAGTCTGGTGTCAGTCTGTCTTTCCGTTTGTCTGTCATAGTCTGTTTTCTATGAATTTACTGAAAGAAAAAAAAAAAATTTATATTGTTAGGTGATGCTTCACATTTATACAGCATAAACGAACTAATTCTAATACTGGGTGAAGATGTTAGTGGCAATTCGAATCTTAAAGATCACATTTTCTGGTTGTGAATAATGTAACACACCAATTAAGAAAAAAAAAGTATTTTTTATTATTGTTAAATATACAGTGTGTCCATATATGTTATTATAAGAGATAGAGCAACGGTTAAATGAGCAATGTTTTACAGAATTAAATGGTCGAATATAATTTCGTATCCATTCTAATGTTTTTAGTTTTTGTTAAGCCATAATGTTACAGTTTTTAAGCTTTGTTGATGATAAGACACTTTTTGCATTACCTAATTCTTATGGTGTGAACATAACCGAAAAATCTTCGTTTGTTTTTAAGTTACTAGCGCCATCTTTAGTTTTTCTTATGGTGGCCATATTGGCTTTTTGGTTTCTTAGATTAGTCATAAAAAGAGCTTAATGTACAACATCCCTTATTAAAGTTTATTTTTAAAGGAAATGAGAACGGAAAATGCCGATTATAGCAGCCATATACATAAACAAAGTTAATGGCTACTAAAAACCTACTAGCCTATCTAACACGGGTTCTAGTAGAGTCTTAGTAGCCTCAATATGTTCTTGAATATGGCTGTAATTTTTTTTATAAATTATGTACCGACATGAGATTAAAAAGATTTTATTAGCATATCTGTGGTTTTCCTTTGTTTGTGGTGTGTTTGAACACAAAATGAAGTAGGATATGAAATCAATCGTTGGTGTGAAACGAAAGAAATTATTGATGTTTTGACATTCTGAATACCTTTCACTTTTGACAATTATAAGTAGAATTGTTCAGAGAGTTCCATAACCACTTTTAGTAAGATTTGATGTGATGATTATGGCCAACAAATTTTTAAATGAAGAAAAGGTTGTTATGTTGGAAATATACTTCAAAGCCAATAGAAACTCTTGCACGAAATACGCACAACGTTTTCCAGAAAGACCCTAAGCGCACCGCACAATTTCCATCCTTAATTATCATAAATACCTTAAATTTTGGAAGCTTTGAACAAAATTGTGAGCATTATCAAGCAAACAATGTCGTTCGTCAGCATAACATTTTACAAAATGTTAGGAATATTCCAAGTTCGTCGGTTCGTCGAGTTGCCCAAGAAACAAGAAATCTGAAATCCACTGTTCATAAAATTTTGAAGAAAAATAAATACCATCCTTACAAACCAACTATTGTACATGGCTTGAGCGTAAATGACTACAATGACTAGATTGTCATCTAGCAGGTGGTATTTCCAAAAATGTGAAAACCGATATACCAATGGTAAGCATCGAAATGTCGATACCTTTTCTACAGAAAAAATATTATAATTTTATTGCTTTCAGGTTACAGGATTTCTCCAAGGAGTTATAATCCAATGCGATATGGAGTACCCATCGTCTCCTAATAATACAAATTCTTCTGTGCTATTTCGAGCTGGCCACTGGCAGTTTACACCTGTAAATATTTCATAACCCTTACAAGTTGCCTGAACGTTAATGCTACGGGATCATTTTCGGTTTATATACATATCACCAAATTCTTGAATCTTTGGAATCCTAACATGTGTACAGTCTATCACCCGATGGCATTTGACTACAACACAACATGTTCAATATTTTTATGAAATTTTATAAAGATATTGGCGTTTTCCAAAACCGCATTAATTTCGGAATTAGATATCTAACAGACCGTTGTTTGATGAACAGCTACATCATTTTGAAAGGCCGGATTCGACAATTGCTTTAAAAAAATCATCTTATTTAAAGGTGAGAGTGCAGCTCCTCGACCTTCACCAGTATCAATAAAAAACTAAATTGATAACCACTTAACATTTTCGCGGTTAGTGATGCGCAAAGCAAGACCAAGACCAAGACCGATATGGCCTTGGTATTGGTCTTGGTCTTGCACCCTTGGTATTGGTCTTGGTCTTGCATCAAATCCATAGTCTTGGTCTTGGGTCTTGGTCTTGCATATACGGTCTTGGTATTGGTCTTGGTCTTGCTACAAGACTTGCAAGACTTTGCAAGACTCTTGCAAAAATTTTGATCTTTTTATAAGTGTGAAAAGTTGTTGCGATTCTAAAACGTAATTGCTTAATCCAAATGAAGAAGAACCCTGCATATGTATCGGAAGTATGTAATTCATAATCTTATAAGATTGATTATAATTATATTATCATTCGAAATGTTTAAATATCGACCGTATGAAAAACTTGTCATTGTCCAGAACAAACACGCCTGGTAATGTAGAATAAGTAATGAGAATAAAACTAGGTGCCTAGAATTAAGTTAGGGCCATTGAGATGCGTAAAAGTTTATAAATTAATAATCACCATTCACATATGATAATCTTATCTTACTAGCGCGGCTTAGTCTGCTTGTGTTTTCTTGGTATCATCCGCCCCAACTGAGCACTCATTTTACTACTTCTACTTCATACTTCTATTTCATAACTCATTCTCTTGCTCATTCTACAATGGTTTTGTACCATTTTCTTTAATAAAATAGAAAGAATCTCTGAAAGCGATCAAAAGTATTTCTGATAAAACTAGTTTAATTTTTGTAAAAAGCTTTTTCTAAAAAATGAAAATTAAAAACAGTTAGAGATTTAATACGCACATTTATAAAACGTGTATCTATTTAAAAAGTCAGTCGTGTGAATATCTCAGTTGAGTTAGTTAATGAGCGTGATCGAAAAAATAGTTTCAAAATACGGGCAATATAAAATTTCAAATATCTCCAAAAGTGGCCACTGGATAAATGTCATCAAAAAAATCGGATTTATAGATGATTTTTAACGTTTGCTTAAAACATTCTGCGCGATAGAAAAGATAATAAAAATAAAAAACCGTGTAGGGGAGACCCATGTCAATTGTAACATTTCTTCGTTTTTATTTGATACGCGGTAACGTAGAGGAATCAGAATGCTCGTTTATTTATTTTTAATTTGTTTCGACTGTGGTAAATGACAGTTTAATTTTTATATTGGAAAAATTGCGTTCAGTCGGCGTAGAAAAAAAGAAATATTCAAGCATGACATATGTGACAATTGAAACCGGGTAGGTTTCATTTGTTACAGTAGACGGTGTCAATTGTAACAACAATCAAATACAAAAAAAGAAAAGTTTTATTTCTGATAAATATAACAACATAAGTAAATATTTATTTGAGGGTACAAAAATAAATAAATATACCTTAAAAACAAAACATTAAAGTATTCTGGTCTTAGAATAATAAGAAATAACAATACATTATATTATTCTGCCTAATCTGATTTACAATTGTTGCAAACGAACAAAGGGTCATTATTCGCACAAGTGGAATGTGCCCATTTCTTGCATAGGCGGCCCTGTAGCCAGTCCTCCTGTAGGATCCGCAACATTTGCGACAAATTGTTTCCTCTTCATCCGATGAAGAATCGTTTGCAGTTTCGTGTGTCTTCCTCCGGTTCTTAGTTTGCTTGATCCTTTGAACCCTTTCCTTAGTAGCTATTTGTTTCTTTGCCAGTAAGATCTGCTTTTTGTTATATTTTTCAACGATCTCGTCTTTCTCAGGGGTGTCGGCAAGGATGGCAGTTCTTCCTTTATTCCGATTCGTCTTTGGCTTAGAAAAATCTGCTCGAGGGAAGGGCCTGATGTCTGCCGGAGATGAAGTTGCACTCCTCTGCGGTAAAGGTGGAAAATGGTTAATTTTAACGGAAATTGGTGGTGTCGTTGAAAGCGATTTTAATCTGACTTCTGCAGGATCATTTTCCGACGCATTTTCTTCTTCTGTGACATTTGGATCTGTATTAGCTAACGTTTCAGTGGTCAGAGGCCGGTCTGTGACCTGAGCAGGTAAGAATTCGTCGTCCGAAAATATATTCTTGTTAAATGGCCACAATCCAGTGCATGAGAATCCTGCCATAATATTTTTCGGAGTTATTGCTGAAGGAAGTGCCTGTCTAACAATTTGCGGTATATTATAAACAACCATGCGCTTTTCTGGGTTGTTTTTTATCCATTATTCACAAGCGGCATTATAATATCGTTTAAATGGTCCGAAAACCCCCTATCAAGAGGTTGCAATTTGTGTGAAGTATGAGGTGGGAAGGTCAACAACGTTATGTGGTTATCTTTGCAATATTGAATCGTTGGTAAATGAGAGCTATGATTATCCAGGATAAGTAGCACCTTGTTCTCTTCACTTGGTTTAGCATACTTCACGAAATGCTTCATGAACAAATAAAAGTCCTCCTCTTGCATCCAGCCGCTTTTATTCCCACTGCCAATACTGTTTTCGGGACCATCTCGTACAAAATGTTCCTTGTACCTTTTCAGAAGAAATATAAACATTGGAGGAATGGCATTCCCTATAGCATTCACAGCTACGCAGAGGGTCACCAATGTTCCTCTTTCCTGGGAATTAATAGCCCCGATTTGCTTTACACCTTGAGGAATTAGCCCTCTTGCTGTTTTCCGAACTCTTGGTTTGACCATTTCTGTAAAGATTTGAACTATATTGCCACAAAAATTTTGAATCAAATGCTTAAAATAATTTAAAGACGTGGTGGGTATCAATTGTAACATGTTACAATTGAGACCCACATTGAGTGTTACAAACGTGACCACCCGCCGAAATTAGCCGTTCACCGCGAATGAAATAACCCCACATTTTGAGATCGATTTATATCACGGTTGGAAGCTTAAAAGATGCTCTTTCACACAATACCAACAAAGCAGAAAAAAGTGCAGCATCAATTGAGTTATTACATATTTAATATAATAGTTGAAACTTACCTGAGACAGTAGAATCTACAATTTAGATGATAAATTTGTAAATAGCCAACCAATCGCGCCGAACTTCTGCCGTATTTTAGAATGGAACCAATGGAACCTACTCTGAAAGTCACTTCGAATTTGGCCCATAGATGGTGCGGAAAAGAGTTATGTTACATTTGATACCCTATTACAATTGACATGGGTCTCCCCTACTTAGTTTACCTTCCCCTGGCTACGAACTGTCGGGATTCTTTGAAAACAGCTCGGTAAGGGAAATCCTAGAAGGGTTGAAATTACGGTATAGGTATAGGGTATTTAAGAATTTTTTGAAATCCGGAAATCCTAGGAGGGTAAAATGAACTCGCTTTTCACCCAACAACTTTTAATTCAATATTTTTAGAATATGTAAAATAAAGATCGATCATAAGGGAGTTCAAAGATTAAATTAATTAGGTTATTTATTAGCGTTTCTTATCTAATCATTGGGTAAAATAATATGTTTCCTACCAATTTGGTGTTTGGTTACGGAACTGCAAAAGAGTCTTGCAAGTCTCGCAAGTCTTGCAGAAAGACCAAGACCAAGACCAGGTTAGTCTTGGTATAGGTCTTGCATCCCAGTATTGGTCTTGGTCTTGGGTCTTTGTCTTGCATAGAAGGTCTTGGTCTCGGTCTTGTTCTTGCAAAATTGCAAGACCAAGACCAAGACCAGTCTCGCAGCATCACTATTCGCGGTCTAAACGATATAACTTTCCGAAATCCTCATCCCTGTAATCTCAACGTACATTCTATATTTTTTCTTCTACGCACATTCATATAATCAGTCATATTTTAGTGTCAAAATTAAATTTGTGTTTGTAGGTATGCCACAAAGAACCAATGTTGACTATTACCCACCAAGCAAACGATGCAGCGGTCGACCTGCCTTAAAAATTGCAAAGCAATTACTATACTGGAAAAACTAATTCCTTCATTTTTTATTCATCAATTTTTAAATAAATGGTAGCAACTGCTTCTGTTTTTTATGGAAAAATAAACAGTATATACTCCATAATAGATATTTCACGATTTTAAAGGGCATGTAAGATATATTTGGAGGTTGAAAATAGCGGGCACTTTCTGGTGTATGCGTTGAAAGAATATCACGATCGGGGAATCAGATACATGTTACATTGAACAGATTTATTAGAAAAAATTACATCTGTTGCCTTAGGGCTACTTACTGTACCTAAGTAAAAGGAAATAGTCCAAAATGAATCCTTTTCGATTTCTTTTACTGTGAAATATATGCAAATATGAATGACTCTAAGTCAACATTAGACAATAGGTAATACAATTATCGTGTCTACCTACGAAGACAATAATATAATATTTCACTTTGATATCTAACATTGTGTATCACGTTACAACTTCTAACTCTTAGGTGGCAATATTAGCGCTACCCCGTTATGTTTCTGTTAGCCTAGTGTTAAATTCTCAGCGGCGCTCTGAGTTCTTCTTCTTTTCCTACACCCCCACGATAGTATTGTAAAATTGTAGGACAAGTCTGGTATGGGGGACAGTCCCCTGTAGACCAAGAAGAAATATGTTTGATAGCAGATAATAGACCATTACAAAGATAATGATTGTTTCGTCTTGCAAAAGTACTATCACCCCTTCTTAGTTCGACTAGCTGAAGAAGGTATACATTTTCTGAGGTACGAAAAGAAATCTAGCTTTAGTCAAAAGAGGACGATTTCGAAATACACTCACAGAACTTACCCAAAAGATACTAACTATAGTTAGTAACTGGTGTAGGGTGGAAGAACTCTTAATGTATACTCACAAAACCAGGCTGTTAGGAATCTGCGAGGTCTACGAAAGAAAATAAATATGGTTGATCAACCTTGTTTTGTTTGCACTCAAAATTTCCAAGAGTTTGGATAGGTTCGGCAGATACTGAATCTTGATCGGGTGCCAATAAATTTTGTTGTGTCGGCCAATGTGACTCCCAGAGCGGCTCTGCTCCGCCCGCCTGCAAAAGTGTGGTATCGCTGCCCAAGGAGACAACATTATTCTTCTATCTGCGTATTTACACAGTGAAGCACCGGAATAGGATAGTAGCTCGAACAAGATCAACTCTAGTATCACCACAACCAACAGTAGTGGGGAAAATGCTTGTTGTCATCCGAGGCATCTATTAGATTTTTAATTATTTAATAATATCCAGTAAATCTTTCTGTTTCTGCAAGGTCACTTGTCATTTCCATGCTAGACAGCTCACCTTTCTTAGCTCCTAAAACTGTTCACATCAAGGGACTGATTTTAATTCTGTACCAAAAAATGTGAACGAATAATCACTGTGCTTTCTTTTAAGAATTTTCTGCATCATCTCTTCGTATTATATTTTTTTCCTTTTATACACTTCAATCCTTAGATTGCTTTGACAGCCTTTCTATCTTTTTAACATCAGTTTGGAAAGAAATACTGTCTGGCTGTTCCAAAATTCAAAACATTAGCCTGGCCAGGGTTAAAATGGCCGTCGAAAATTGACAGATATAAGGACTCAGTATAGGAATATGACATTGACTGATTACATAATTTAAGCCTGGCTAGGCTAATATTTTGTATTTAGAAACACAATGTATATTGTATGTTATGATAAAAAATATTATTTAGACAACGATTATATCTAAAGTATTTAAAACCGTTCTCATAGTTGCTCATTCTTGGTTTTATTAGTCTTTGTTTTCTCTCGCCTGCAATAATATAATTGAAACTTTGCAATGGGTCTGTTTTTAGTGGAATTGCTAGGTGTAAATAAACTGCCCGTTATCCATCACTGCCTTCATTACAATCACATAAAATATTTAAAAGTCCTCTCTATATAGGTACCTACAGTCAGGCCCATTACACCTTAGCGATATATTGCATAGGGGTGTAAATAAAAAGCGAAAGACTTTTAAACCGATACCGGCAATTACTACTCGAAAACAGATACTTCACGTGAAACCCTACAACTACCATTGAATGTGAATAAATCATCCACAAAATGAACACACTTAGCCCTCTCTGCTGCTGCTGCTACTGGATACAGCAGTATTTATTTGTCTAACGAACTTCTCTGCCTGCTTGCTACACATATATATATATATATATATGTATATATGGGTGTATGTATAAATGGAAACAATCGAGAGAAAAACCCGAAAATAAAAGCAAAAAATCTGCAGCCGCGTTTTTAATCTCCTACAATATCGTCAATAATCGTTTAGCCTCACAGCTGTTATATTACGAATGGTTCGTAGAGTCGTTCTGTCTAGACAGAGGTGGATTTTGTTAATATGTTGTAATGGATATATATCGCTGAGGGAAATACCTACTATTTGTTCGAGGTAGGTAATGTTTCAGTTTTGATGGATCAGCAAGGTTAGGTGTGGAAATTATGTAAGACAAGCTGCGTTGGCAAGCGTTAGTTTATATTAGATGGATTTTCTCAAAAAGTATACGCTGGTTTTTACTATGAACATTATTCACAATATACATCAATTCAATTTAAGAACCATAAATTTCACGTTATAATATGAAGTCTTTATAAGGTATCATATCTCCATTTTGTTGAAATTAATTTTATTTTCATTCAAAAAACATATAGCTGATATCTATAGAATTAAGTATTTGAAATCATGAAAATGTTCTATTAGTACACATTTTGTAAACTTTATTTCATTGAAGACAATATTTTTTTGCATTCTGAAGTCGATATTCATCACTAGAAAACAAATAGCTATCAGTATCTATCTATCTTCATTAAACCTCATTAACTACAAAATAATCATAGTCTTATCTTTAACGCTGACTTCATTCATTCAATTCACCACATAAGGAGCCTATCAAAGAGAATATTTACTTCAAATTTAAATTTTAATAGAGGGCTCAATGAATATCAGAGCCTAACTATATTAGTTCTTATATCAATACACACATTACATGGTACAAAAGAAAAACTTTGAAACTGAACAATAAACCTGGGCCTACCTCGCAAATTCAATGCAAGCGATTTTTCGATACATTTGGTTGATGTAAGTCTACGTTAAAGTTCAGCCACAGCATAGATTATGCAGTAGTTTAGAGGTCGCATTTCAGATCTGCCTTATTTTTTGCAGAATTCACCTGGGTACTCCCTTATTTCGTTATTCTCCTGGGGATTTGCAATATGGCTATCAAGGCCTCTTACTTGAGGCCTCTTAAATATGAGAGGTCAAGGAAACGAACTACTAACACCTCTTTGAAGGCCGAAGCGGCACCCTACTATATATCCACAGTAGCGCTACCATGCATCATTAACCCTGTTTCATTTAGTTGTTAATGATGCTTAACAAGTCAGTGGTACCGATGGCTTTTTATGCCCTCGTATATAACTATAATACCTATATACAGCGGGTCTCTATAGTCCTCGCGTACTGGATCATCTTCCCGAGAGTTGTGGGAAGGTTGACTTCGGTAAGTAAGAGCACGTCTATGGCACAATCACAAGATAAATACATTAAAGTATATAACCTTACAAAACAAAGGTAACCAACAAGACGATGTGCTTTAAGGGCACTAATAAAGCTACCAGTAGAAATAACAAAAAAATACCTATACACAGCACTGTAAAATATAGCTAAGTGAGCAAGAAATACGCCAAATTGCACCTTCTAAACATGAAAGTACTCGTGTGCTTCATTTCTCAAGGTCAACAAGTGAAAAAGCCATTTTTATCATTGCCGAGTGTAGGCTGCCTTATTAAACCGTAATAGTTGACAGTTGAAATAAAAAATAATTAAAATAGAATAAATCTAAACATAAAGGGGGTGTTTTTTGCTTGACCTTAACAATCGCTGTATCACTTGGATAATAATAATAATATATTTATTTTCCCTAAGAAAGTACCGAACCGTACTTGTAACCGGTCTTTTTACCTTGTATTGAAATTGTGACGTACCTACTCTGCATCACAAATATGAGACAAGTTTTCTCTGGCATATTATCGTGAAAAAAGTATTATTAGAATTAGCAAAAAATGAAGGCCTTTATCGTTCAAATAGTCAGAAATAACTTTAAAATTATGTGTTACATATTCACTTATAATATGTTCGCTAGCCCTGACCTGTCGAACTTGCAGCAATAACTCTTTCAAGCTGTTACACTTTGCACAGTAGTTGTAATATGCCATAGTCGCAATAGCACCAGCGCATATACGTATTATACATCATATATGTATCTATATATTTAAAATGACAATGTAAATTCCTTTTGAATTCCACTAGCAGCAGTGTAATAACATCAGCGATGGTGGTCATTGCCGTCCTTGCTGTTGTCAATGGATGGAACAGCAACAGCTGTCCATCTTCGATAACGCTTGTGTTATACATGGCACTGAAATATAATTTCATTAAGCTGACATCCTCTACCCTCTCTAGCACCATTGTAGTAGTCGTTCGTCAAACTATAAACATTAGGTATACGCTATTATTTTCGGAAATGTATTACTGTATATACGGAAAAGCCGCCTGATATGTCGATAATCCTTGCTGGATTAATATCCTCACATCCATCGGTTTTTGCGATGTGTCGAATCAGGGCAATGCAATGATGAAAAAAGAAAACGATTCAGTCATGGTCATTAGATCTAATACCTGTGGGAGAGCACCACAAGAAGTCCTAATGCCGACTCACTTTTTGGGTAACTGTGATAACAATAAGAAGGAAATTCCATTTCTAATTATAATTGTGAGCTGAACACAGATATGTTTATAGTATCTGGAAATATATAATCTTAGAATCCATATATTAATAGGTGAAGAGAATTATTTGCAACCCATTTTAGGAATTCTGCGGTCACGGAGGAATATGAGATTTGGCATACTTAAAGTTTATAAGGCGAACTGACCTGCAACCTGACCTGACCTGTTTACATTTAAAATTTCGGCCACTGGGCAACTTCACCTATATATATATATATGTATATAAATAGGAGAATAGTATTTTTTGGACTCCTTTTTAAGCATATTGCGATCAAGGAAGAACTGTTGATTTCGCATAGTTAAATTTTATAAATATGGAGCTTCTGCACCTCAATTGAAATGCATGTGTTAAAAATGTAATCAATTAAATAAAGTAAGTCTACGTAGACCAGACGTTTTTAGCCATCGATATATAGGATTGTTAAGTCAAATGCTCTGATGGTGTAGTGGTTTGCGGTTACCCTTTTTGACCGTCTTCAAAAAAAGTTGGAGGCATACAATTCCGTTTTACGTTTGCTTTTTTATTATTTTTTATGGATGTCTGTTAGCGCGTTTTGCATAGTAAACCTACTCCGATTTTTGTGACGTTTGATTCATTTGAAAGAGGTGAATTGAGAAATCGTCCCATATTTCGAAAAACTCAAATCCAGCCTTCCATTCAGAAACCGCCCCTGAAGAGGGTGGGAAGCAGTTTTTCTCGAAAACCGAATATCTGAGGCAACAGAATTAAAGATGAGACCATATCGGGATATTTTTAAATTGAATTTTTTTTAAAGAGTTATGGTTTTCGTGTTACTGCAACAGTGAAGTTTGAAATATGTGTAATGTGTATTTCCGCTGGAGTGGGCAATTTTCTACAAAAATTGAAAATATGAAACGGCCAAATTATAGAAGAGATTTACATTGAAATTTTTTTTAAAAGACTTCCGGTTTTCGAGTCACAGCAGGGGTAAACAGTGGCTTGTAATAAGTCTAGGCGTATCGATCTTTAGAGATCTCTGAATAATAACAAGCAAATAATATACAAAGGATAGATAAATAATAGGATAAGTAAATACTATCTTCTTTAGTGTGAAATAAATGGACCGACTTTATTAGTTGGTGCACATAAAAATACAAAATAATTCTATTGGTGCTGGTTATTTGGAAGTTGGTGCAAAACTACAACTGCACAATTTCAAAAGTGCTAATACCAATAGAAATAATATTATTTTGTATTTTTCAGTGCATCAACAAATGAAGTCGGTCCATTTTTTTGTAAAAATATTTGTTAAAAAGTCTACTGCTGACCCGGTTTCAATTCAAGGCCATAGCACTTTTCAACATACTTAGTCATTATTCGAAATTGATAAACAAATATCTATCTAATAATTATAAAGTTATACTCATTAACGGAAAAACCTCAGTAATGTTTAAAATCAAATTTAATGAATTACGGCTGAATTTCGGCCACTGAGCAATCACTAGTATTATATTATTCCATTAAGAACTGTTCTTTGATTTGAAATGTAATCCCATGAAAAATGAAGTGAAAACTCTTAGAAGCTTTATTAATATAAAAAAAGAATCAAAACCATCATATACCCATTGTCGCTTTCCACTTAACGAGGCGGTTGATAATTTCCGAAACAAATCACTAGCATCAAAGGTTCCAAACAATTATGTAATTATAGGTAAAAGTCCATAATCTCAAAGTGGAGTGAAGTAGTAGATTGAAAGAAAGAAACTCTAAGTCTGCTCCCCAATATATTGATGATTACATTACAGTCAACAGAGACATGTTTCGAGACTATATAGTCTCATTATCAATCTTAGAGAAAGGTTCTGTAACAAATTTGGGTAAATTAGTGGCAGGAAAATGTTTAAATAAATCTCAAAAAAGGTAAGATGGCTAATGTGGTACTCACGTGAAGATGAAAAATAAATTCGATCCAAAACCAAACCTCGGAACTTAATTTTATTTTACTTTACTTTATTGATTAAGTTTGGTTTTGGATCGAATTTATTTTTCATCTCCACGTGAGTACCACATTAGCCATCTTACCTTTTTTAAGATTTATTTCAACTGGTACTTGTGAAGTTGGTGCCAAAGGTTATCAATCTACTTGCAACTGCACAACTTCAAAAGTAACAGCACCAATAGAATTAATATTATTTTATATTTTTCAGTGCACCAACTAATAACGTCGGTCCATTTTTTTGTAAAAAATATTAACTGACAGAAATGTTAAGACATGTATGAAATTATTTCAAGATGACAGTGACATATTAAAAAATCTAATTTTTTGATAACCAGCACATTTTTTTAGCCTCTGGAATTTTTTAGTTTGTCTCTGTCAAACAAGGATGTCTAATCGTTTTCACACTACGGCTGTCTTTATGACGTTATTTTTTCCAGGATCCGAGTAACATAGCACAGATTAGTTTGTCGTAGATAGATTCAAATTCCGCCTCGTTAAGTGGAAGGCTACTACATAAAAGTTTTAATATCTGACAGAGAAAATATACCTAACTTAATTACCAGAAAAGCTTTGCATCATTGTCGTTCCTCAAATTTCTAGATTCTAGATATTCATGCTACTTGTAAATAGATAACAATACATGACAACATAAATTTAATAAAATAATGGGATATACATAAAGATTCTCGTAAAACCTAGGTAACTAAATACAAACAAATCACTTTCTTTCTTATTCCTAATCAAATATTAGTTTTGTATTAGCTGGTTTGTTATATGCTATGGTTACGATAATGTCAAACGTTATAAATTTGATATAAAACTAAACTAGTACCGAACTAAGATTGGATTATGACTCTATCTTTCAGTTATATATGCTTATTATTTGTGATTATTATTGCTGTTGTCCATTGTTCGCTGATTCAACAGGTGATCTAAACACACTCATTATTCATGAAAAGACAAACAAATTTTCGTCTGAATCTAACAACGACATGCAGAGACATCGTTGTCATTTAGAATAGCCTACTTCGAATGAGTTTTTTTGCGATCGTTTCATAATTTTTTTTTTTTTTGGTTTAGTAAGATGTTTACTTTTCTTTCATGCTAAATATATAAAATCTTTTTTTTGTCTCTTTGGCTACGGACTTTTGATAGAAAATCTTTGATTTAGGAAATGCTTCTAGGTATACTTGAGGCAAATATACGTACATGAAATAAACCCTTTCTATATTATGTCGGGATTCAAATGAATACCCTAATACTATACCAGCAGTATGGGTACTCTTCAAATTAGATGAGGACAATTACTAATTGTACGAGAGAACAATACGGAATGTTCAAGTGGGATTTATACTCTAAGGGTTACTTACACAACCCTTGAGACGTTATCCAACAGCTGTCAATGTGTTATTTAACTAATCAAACGTTACGGTACCTAGGTATTCAACTGCCCATATACTTTGATTTTTGAATTATTCAATACATTCAATAAGTATTATTAAGTTTTATAACCAAAACTACAAAAAGTTGAATGATCAATAACAATATCTTATTAACAACAACATCAAGGTAATCGTTGTTCACAACTTATTTATGAATACAAATTTTACGTTTAACATTTTTCATGGTATAGACACTTATGATCAACTGATGTTTAAGAAATATTATATTCAAAAAGAAAATTACCCATTACTTTGGACATATCGAGAATGCGCAGATTATCTAGTTTAACATTTTGCCGTTTCAAATTCAATAAAAAACGTCCTCACATATTTTGACAAAAAAATTCTAGGTACATTATTAACCCTTCGAATAAAATTAGTTCAATGTTGAAATCAACACTTGTTCTCGTAATGTTTGATATGGAAATTAGCAACAATATATGTGTATTTGTGTATACGTACACACACAGACGGAAACATCCTCCTTAAACATATATTAGGTCTAGTTCTAAAAGACACCAATTTGCCAAAAATGTCAGAGAATAAAAACACCAGATTTAATTGAGAATAACAACATAACAGTTATGAAAGCAGTCAGGTTTATAGAAAATGCAAGCTACGTGCACTTCAACAAACAAATTATAAACTGTACCTATATTTTATTATTTTTTATATCCATTTATTTCAAAAGAACCGAAACTGAAAATTCATTTTGAAAGTATGAAATTCTAATTTCAGAACTATGAGATTGTCCGTGTTCACAGGATGTTGGTAGCAAACAGCAATTGATTGCAAACATCACCTGTTGAAATTGATAACTTAGAGAAAGTTTCTAAGCGGCTTCGCCAAATTCAAAAATAAAAAATTTGGTGGGTCCACACACACGACTTTCCGACAGCTCGAAGGCAAATTCCACTGAACAAAAAAATCGTTGGATCAAATCATGCAACCAATTATTTTTTTCAGCGTGACAAGACAAACAACAATTGTCATATTACATTTCAGATCCGTTTAGCGAGAATATGCCGAAACAGATAGAATTTTTTATTTAAGTAAAACTTTTTTCAGATTTTTCTCAGATATGGAACTGTAAGAGGGTTGTAATCGGCTCTCAGAAGAATACTTCAAGAGAGTTTTATCAAAATCCTTAGAGCCGTTCTTGTGCTGCCCTCTAGGGCAAAACTAGTTTTTTGGCTATTACTTTACCACTAGTTCTATCAGGAATCTCATTTAGTCCTACCGGCGATCGGTACATGTACCCATCGCAACAAAAAAAGACCAATGGCTGAAAGATTGAATACGTTTCTAATCTTTGGAAAGCAAATAAATATTTTTTACAAAAAACATGTACCGACGTTATCAGTTGTTTCACTGAAAAATATAAAATATTATTAAATTGTATTGGTTCTCGTAATTTTGAAGTTGTACAATTGCAGTTAAATTGATTACTTTTGGCACCAACTTCACAAGTACCAGCACCAATAGAATTGATCTTATTTTGTATTTTTCATTGCGCCAACTGATAACGTCGGTCCATTTTTTTATATTTATTTCAAACTTTTGAGTGGTACGTTATTCACTAAAATCGTGAAACGTTCACGAATACCATTAATTACCCATGTATAACTTCTTTGCTTGTATTTATCATTTTTCAGAAATATTGAAACATCGTCGTGGAAATACGTATATTTTAGACTTTACCACTACTGTAACCGTAACTCTATGGAAAAACTTTTCGATATAAATGTTGCTACAAATAATCTGGTCTTTAATTTGCCATTCTCAGGTTTACAATTTTTGAAAGAAATTGCCTCTTCCACATAGCGAAAATACACATATTTCAAATTTTAATAACGCTGAAAGTCGAAAACCGAAGTTCTTTAAAAAAAAACCATTTAAATGTTTCCTGATATTTTGTTATCTCTAATTGTGTCATCTCGAATTTTCGAATTTCGAGAAAAATTGCCCCTTCCAACACCTTCGGGGCGGTATTTCGCGGGAAGGTGATGTCGGATTTGAGTTTTTATGAAATAAATCAAAAATCATCAAAATCCGAGTACCTTTACTATATAAAAAGCACATATTCGAATTGTTTCCCTCCTTTTGGGTTCGTCTGTCAAAAATTGTGCATGTAAGATCCCAAGCACGACTGGAGCATACTCTTAATCAGCGATTGACATTGAAAATACAATAGCAAAGGGGGTAAATAAACGCATCTCGTATAACTGTGAAAGCTTATAACATGAGTTATGTTACATAAAAATATGTTGCTTGATTTACGTAAAAACATTGTTAAGGGAATTAATTTTTGTAAGCGCACGATTTTACTTTTCGTAGAGGGGGTTATAAAAAAAATCTTAATATGTATAAAAAGTAAGCGCTCATACTACATTCCATCATTAGACATTTTCTTAGTCACTAGCAATTCTCAAATTACCTATCAAATTCTGACGGCCAGAGCGAGATGTGATAAGTTTCAGAGAGAAAAAGTTTAATAATACGGAATGCAATTGCAGAATCTGTGAGTAAAGTAGCAGAGTTAGTTTCATTGACAGTTATCTATCTACGACGGGTGCCCTCTTATTCAAATAGAAAATATAGCCCTTTTTGTTAACGCTTCATTTTACTAATCACCAAATCTTCGTACCGGGGGCTATATATAAAATCGATTCTTAATGAGTAAGCTCAAATAAGCATAAAAGGACAACAGAATAAAAAAGTTTTTTTTAAATGAATTCAATATACATATGGAGGAATCGATATACCAAATTACAATGGTGAAGATTAGATTTATGTTTACCAATTACTATCAGCAAAATATCCAAAATATTTTGCTCCTCCAAAGGACATGTTGCCTGAAATCCCAAAAAATATTGCAGACAGTATTATTCAAATACTGATTCATACAAATCAACAAGCATTTCTCTCAAACTCAATTTTTTATGTAAATTTTATTGTTGCGAAATAGTACATGTTAGATTTATTCGATAAATGTTCCGTATCAACGGAAGAGAAGTGGCTACAATTAAAAAAGTTCTTCCATTTCCAGTCTAATATGATTTCAAATAAAGCTTAGCGAACTGGAAAATGAGAAAGAAAAAAACCATTCATTGCTTCCAATAAAAAGAATTTGCGAGATAATATATTTGAACGATTTATGTTTGAGTAAATGTGGAAAATTTTCTGAATTGCTAAGTAGTTTTAGCATAATCTTTGTGGGAAGGATTTTATAAATGATTAGTGGTTGTAATATAAGTAAAATGCAAGAATAGTGTAAAACGATCTTCAGTTACATCAAGGCTACTTTTGTATTTGTGATTAGAAAAACCTGAATAAAGCACAATCATTGGTATGAATATACTCAAAAACATAAGCAGTTCCAAAATTTATTTTAATCTTACTTATCCATATGAGAAACAGTATTTTTGAAAGCAAATTGCCTTCTGGAATAAACTGAAATTTAAAATACGAGCAGCTGTTGCGGAGAAAGGAAATCACTTGGAAAATTCTCTGAAAGGCCGGAACTGGCTGAAGGCGGATAGCGGAGTGCTAACAGGCGAACTGAATGGGTGGATTCCTTAAGTGTTGTACAGGTCTCAACGTCAATGCTAAAGAGCGCAACGCCCTTTGTATATCACATAAGGTATCGAAATGCTGGTTATCTTCTTATTTTATTCGAATATTTGAAAAATAAGTTTCATATATGTGATATCACAAATTATTTATTATAAGATATAATTTAAATATCCACCCATGAAATTTCACCAAGTTTATAATGTCACAATTGATTGTCATTTCTTAAAAAAATGAGTGCATTCAACAATATCGGCTTGATAATTTTTTGATTGAATTTTGGTAAGATATTTTATAAAAAATTGTAGATTTGAAAGTTAGGGTATCTCAATTTATAGTAGGAAAATACTGAATAAACATGATATAAGTAAGATTCAATGAATGGCATAGATATTTATGATTTCTGCCTTTATGGTATCTTCTCTCATAAGTTTACATAATTTGCTAGAACTGTCGATGCCAAGAACTCATATTTAACTATTTTTTCCAAAGACGCAATTTTTTCTCATTCATTCCAAGTAATCAATATCTTAACTTATTAAACGGAATGCCGAATATAATTTTAATATCACATCAAAATTAAGTACTTTATCTAAAGAAACATGTAGGTACCTACATATTTAGAAAAACTACATATGAAGATTGCGCATCTGTCCAGATCTTCTTTATTATCTCGACTTTCGAACAAATGGAAAATTATGATATATTGCTAAGCAACATTCAAGCTTGATACAAAAATCATATAAATGCTTTCAATTTTTGTTCATAATGGTTGAGTAGTTCTGATTTCTTCCATGTCATAGGTTTCTTGGGGTGCTGAATACGAATCTGACGTTTGCCACTAAACTTTCCTAGCGCACCATTGAAATAAACGCAGAATAAAATGAAAAAAAATGTAATTTGCTTAGCTTATAACTCAATAACTATAAATCTCTCGTGAACTACTTAAAATTAGAGCCCTTACAGTTTCCTACAAATTTTATAGAAGTTTTTTTCTGACGATCCGTTTGTGCGTCTGGCGCTAGTTGAAACTTGGTGTATTTCGGCCATATCAGTGTAAGAGAAAGAGAAAGAGAAAGAAATGCTTTATTGTCGAAAAAATATAAATTTTGTAGACAAAGCAAAAAATATCAAAATCAAAATCAAACAATACACAAACAAAACAAAGTCAAAGCTAAAAATTAAATTATTATTAAATAAATTTATATAATATAAAACAAAAATATAAAAATATAAAGATGTAAAAATATAAGATAATAAGTATAAGAATGTAACCTACAGCTGTATGTTCGGTTAAAAAGTAAGTTAATATACAGCTGTAAATTCAGTCTTTAACAAAAAACAAAAACAGATTGTGTACAAATAATAAACCATTGCGTGAGCTGAGCAACTGAAACGTGCCTTAGTGAAAAAGTCGTTAACTGCATAAAAGGCATTATCTAGGTAGTAGGTAATTTATTTGAAAGTTTGGCAAAATCTGGAAAAAGCCGTTATAGATTTAATTTCGTGCAACAGATGATTTTACATTACAAAAGACCCTTAGGATATCAAACATCAAATAATATTCACTAAGCCAGTGGGTGTAGGAAGCTTAATATTAAGTTTTAACAATTTTTAACAAGAAAGTCGCTTACTGCATACAAGGCTATCTCCAGTAAGTATGATTTCAAAACCTTTCGAAATTCAGGAAAAGATCTTATGGACTTGATTTTAAATGGTAGATGATTGTGCATTTTTTTGCATTGTACAGTATAGAGCTTTTAACCAACTCTGAGCGAGGAGTTGGCAGATAAGGAGCATGCTCCGTATTTCTAAGCGGATAGTTGTGAGATGGCTTCTCTGGAATAGAAGATACGTGCTTGCGGATTAAGCATTCAGATTCAAATATGAATACGGACGGAAGAGTTATTATTTTAAATTTTTTAAAGTAATCCTGGCAGTGAGTCCTACTGCTAAGTCTCAGTGAATACCGAACAGCTCTCTTCTGCAGTTTAAAAATACGTTCAAATTGAGTCGCCCAACACGTACCCCAGAATGGAAGGGCGTATCGGAGGTGCGATTCAAAAATGGCATAATAGACTGTTCTAGAAGTAGACAAGTTAAGCTCCTTGGAAACTGATCTCAGCGCAAAACAGGCAGAACTAAACCTTTTTTGATAAAGCATCGAAGTGCGAGTCCCATTTTAAACGGTTGTCTACAATAAGCCCCAAGAATTTCACAGATTCAACGGCCTCAATAGTGGTGTTATTAAGCACAAAAGATTGCAATGTACTTTTATATGACAAAACTTTTGTTTTAGAAACGTTGAGGCAGAGGAGATTTGAATCACACCAAGATTTAATCGTGACTAAGTCTCTAGATACAGTCCTATGAAGTGTCGTAATATCCGGGTTGCTCCACATGAAACTAGTATCATCCGCAAAGAGGCAGATTTCACCGCTAATGTCTAGACTAGCAATGTCGTTGATAAAAAGCAGAAACAAAATAGGGCCCAGTACTGAACCTTGAGGCACTCCATATTCAATTGGCTTCCAAAAAGATATCGACGTATCAACCCCTCACGATCTGACTCCTGCTGTTGAGATACGATTTAAACCATTCGAGAGACACTCCTCTGAAACCGTAGTACTGCAATTTATTAGTTAATATATTATGATCTACGCAATCAAAAGCCTTAGAGAAATCACAGAAAATTGTTGCTATAGAGTGATGGTTGACAAGGTTTGAATACACATTATTAAAGAGGGAAAACATGGCATCATTTGTGCATCTGTTACTTAAAAATCCAAATTGATAGGTAGAGAGTATATTATATTTAAAGAGAAAAGATAGAAGCCTTTTTTTAACCAATCTTTCGATGACCTTTGATAATGTGGGAAGGAGTGCAATTGGGCAATAGTTCCTTATAGCTCCTTTATGCAAAGGAACAATTATTGCCGTCTTAAGACAGTTTGAAAAAACTCCATTTTGGAATGATTTGTTAATTAAAGTAATAAAATGGTTCAATGTGCATTCCGGCAGGTTCGAGAACATTTTCAGGGTAAGCCCATCAGCCCCAGATGAGGATTTGTTTTTAATGTCATTAATTGTTAAGCTCTGCTAATACTACGGGCGTAAAGAAGAAACTGTGTAAATTCATATTAGCCCTAGGGAGAAATGAGAGGGGGTCATCGGAAGGAGTTATGGTGTTCTTTAAATTTTTTGCTACATCTACAAAGTAATTATTTAGATTCTCGGGTGAAATAGAGATTGTGTTAGATGAAGAGGTCTTATTTCTTAAGTCATTCACAATAGACCACGTTTCTTTAGCAACATTACCGGAATTGGCCATCCTCCTATTATAATAAATGTCCTTGGCAGCTTTTATAGTCTTATGATAGATTTGTCGGTAACGTTTTACGTAATCATGGTAGAAGACGCTGTCCGATGATTTTTTTAGGTAAGATAATGAGCGCATGTTCTTTACAGATGTACGTAAGCCTTTAGTAGACCAGGGTTTATGTTGTTTGATTTTTAGAGGCCTAAGAGGAAAGGATTTAAATGCCAAGTTAGATAAAGTTTTATAAATCTAGGAAATTCGATATTGACATCGTAAGATAGGACAAACCAGTCTGTTGTGAGACATAGGTGCTTGAAATTACGAAAATTTTTATCAGAAAAAATACGGCATAATTTGCGCGAAGCATTTTTGCACTTAGATTTAGCCGAAAATTTTGTTAGTATTGCTTCATGATCCGAGAAACCTGAATTAAGGACAGTACAGTCAACGAATTTCGGATCGAAAGATGATACGACATAGTCTATAGTACTAGAACTAGTTTTAGTCATTCTGGTTGGTAAGTCAACATGCATGATTATGCCAAAAGAGTCGAAAATTCTTGAGCAGCACACACAATGGAAAAGTCAATATTAAGGTCGCCACACAAAATTAACTTGCTTTTTAAAGGCAGGGATTCAAGCAAGCTCAGTGATTTTTGACTGAATATATGCCAGTCAGCGTCAGGTGTTCTGTAAATACAAACAATATAAAGATCATAAGCCTTCTGATAGACAATGGAAAATTCAAATACTTTTTCAGACAATAGATTATCGAATTTAGTTACAGCCGAAAAGGCGCTGTTTGTAGACATTATCATAGTACCTCCATAAATACATAAATAATAGATAAATAATAGATAAATTACTTCTATTAAATCTAGTTACTGTAGCGTAATTTTTGATAAACATTGGCTCATCAACATTTAACCAATGCTCAGTTATGGCAATAATTTCTGGAAAATTAAGTTCTTCTAATAAGAGAAATAATTCATCTGTTTTTTGTCTTAAGGACTGAATATTAATAAGAAAAACACTAAGCTTGCCATCGTCCAATTTTACAGAGGGTGCTGTTCGCGTCAATTTCGTTAAAAATTTTGATTTCTTTTTGGAGTACCAGTAGAAAAATATTTGTCATGACTCTCCCTAATTTTCTGAAGCTGTTGAAGTTTCTCGGATGTAAAGAAAGACCTGAAGGCAGCAAGATCAGCTTCCACTTCGACTGAGCCAATACCATATGCGTTGTGGTAGCGATAATACAACTTACGCAAGGTGTCCACATCACTAGGAAGTCCCTCTGAAGCTAGAGTTAATTTAATGCTGGTGGTGGTGTGCCCTTCAAAACATACACTGGATGGTTGGTCATGGAGATAGGCTAGAAATAGCCGAAGAGCTTTTAATAAGGAAGATTCCCTCAGTCTAGCCAACAAATAATGACCATCAGCCGTATCCGAATTACGGAACAGCCGCACTATAGGTGGAGTTATCGGGTCAATATTTAGCAAATCATCTTTCCTTGTATTTTTTTCCATGACAAAGTCTACATTTTCCTGCGCAAGAGACTTACAGGCAGCTGTCAGATCCAACCTTAACAGATTTGATCTCCCTAGCTTTTACAGGAGTTAAGTCAGGGCGTGGTTTTGGGCTACGGCTGTCTACAGAGTTTGGATTAAAATGACAGCCTGTGGTCGAAAAACTTGACGCTGGTGGTGAAATCTTTAAGGGTGTAAAAGATGATTTTGCGATTTCAGTGCCTAGCGGCCACATCCTTGGGTCTTTTAGCTGCTTTAGGTGACTTTTATTCTGCACACCAACTTTGAAATCGGAGTGGAAACTGTCCTTATTCTTCAGCATTGGAAAGCATCGGATAAAGTCAGTAGTTCCAAGTTTTTCCTTCGCATAGTGCGCAAGAAGGGTAGCTGTATATGTAGATGGGATTTTGGACACTACCACAAAATGCCATGTTTCTTTAATGGATGATTTGAGAGGTCTGGGAGTAATGCCTTTTGGAGAAGTAAAAACCTTTGTGTTTTGGTTATCCGTATGGTTGGTTTGAGTCGAAACGGACTTTTTCACTATTGGTGGGTTACTTCTAGTAATTGGCTTATCATTGGCAGCCAACTTTTCAACCGTGTGTGCCATTTGGTTTATATTTTTCTTCATATCGGCCATTTCCTTCAATAACTCATCCTTTGATGAGTCATGAAATTGAACTTTAATAGATTCGTCTTGATTGTCCATAAAAATAGATGAATGATTAAAAATATCCTGTTTCATTTCCTTGATAGAATGGAACAGAGATTCTTGTGTAATTTCCGCCAATCTGGTGTGTTGACTGTGAATCTCATCTATCTTTTTGTATAAAGTTTTCCATTTGGAATCATGGTTATTTAAAATGTCGTACATTTCGGAAGGTCATTATTTTTCTTTAAGGAGGTTCCTAGAGCTTCAACATTTTCTATAGAAATTTGCAATTTATGTACCTGTGATATTTTGTCGTTAGATATTTTATAGCTCCCGTTGGAACTTTTTATATCATATCGTTACAACAGTTTAGTACACTTCACTTCAAAACCGACATAATAGCAACTACCGATTTTTTCTACAATGCATGCTTACTTAGATGCCTGAGTGCCAGTGTTTCGGATCTGCATAGACATTTTAGTCAAAGTCAGCCCAAGAGGAAGACCAGGCAGACTTAGACATCAAGGTGCCTTGGACACATTTGTTTCAGATTTTTTGAAATATCTTTCATGTTTCCCTTTATTGGGGCAATCTTTTCATCTCACTGGATGCACAGATTGGTGGAAATAGGTTTTCAACCAACGAGCAGAAGCAGAAAGAGGTTTTAAAGTAGGGGAAGAAGCTGGCGGAAGAATTCTTCGAGGAAGGCATAAAGAAGCTTGTGCGACGGCGCAACACGAACATTGAAAAAGATTGCAATTACGTGGCATACAAGCGTATCATCAATATTCTGTATTGTTCCTTAAAGTATACAACAATCTAGTGTACTTACTTTACTAACCATGCCTTATGTTAGACTTTTTTATATTTTTTAACCTATTATTAAAGTGAATATATGTCTGAAAATAGTATATTATTCGTTATTTGTATATATTAAGTATAGATTATGTTTATTCATACATTATATTACTAATAATTTCCAGGCGATGATTCAATTTTCAATAAGATCAACTATCCCTTTTCATATCGCTCAGCTTAGACCATAAACAATAGGGTAACAAGAAGTGTTTCCCAAGTAGCTGTAACAAAGGTGGCGTTGCTGTACCAGCTTCAGATCATAACCTCCGCTACAGGAGCGTGACCTATTCTGGACACTTCATTTAATGCTATTTTTTTAGATAATTTTCTGTATAAACAGCCATATTCCTTAGCTCTACCCTCAAAATAGCTTTACAGCTGTTGTCAGCAAACAACCACACGTCAACGGACCGGACTACACCTCCATTATATAAGATGACATGCATCAATACTTGCCAAATATATATATTACTTCGTAGGTATACTGTAGACGAGTACTTTGACTTGTGACTGGTACTTGCCAAATGGCATTTAATCTATAACCGGCTCTACACATTCTAAAATAGATGATAGTTATCTAAAATAAGACTGGAAACAGGAGATTAAATTTGGCCTAAAAATCGGTCTAAAATTTCATACGCATATATCTTATAAATGCGTCTTTGCGCAGCATGCCTTGCGCAACAAGCGGCTTTTTCTTAAAACAGACATCAGATCATGATCACGAAGATAAATAAAGAGAACAAGTATTTAAATTTACCGGGTCCGGATACTGTCAATCAGCATCTGGGAGGAGCGAAGTGCCAACCCGGCGCGTCTCCAGGTGGCGGATAGGAGGGGGCCTCTGACGATGACTTTTATATGAGAAGGGGGCCTGCGGGGAAATAAGGCTCATTGAGACTAAAAACTCAATTGGCAGCCACGAATACCCTGCCGCGGACCAACGTCACCTGTCCCAGCTGTAGTGTCGTGGCTAAGGGAATTGCACTCAGGTACAACGATGCCAGGTGTGCGTTCGGGCTAACCTCGAAACCACCCTGTCAAACCAACGCATCCTGGTCGTCTGTGGTCATGTCTCGCGGGCTAGTGATGCGGGGGGGGGTCTTGGCTTAACCAGAAGAAATAACCTCATCAAAAATTCTAAATCCAAGGCGGGAAACCAGGCCGAGGGATGCATGGTCAGATAGAGGACTGGTCTCTACTGGTTTCGACCTTGGAGCACAAGGGGGAACTCCACTGTATTAACCCCTTACTCCTGCATGCGGGGCTCTGCAGGAGTGGACCGATTTGTCCCCAACTACTCGTGGGAACTTTATGGAAAATACACATAAAACTCAACTCACCGGAGGAGAGATGGAGAAAGCCTCCACCTCTTCATCCGGGCTCCCTGTAAAAAAGAGAAATGCCAAACGGCAAAGAAATCGTTTGCCGTTCGACCTGCCGAAACTCGGACAGCCGGGCGGCAGAGACGATCCACTGAGAAAGGGGCTCAGTGGAGCAGGAGTGCGGAAGTACCTGCGACTCCTCCATCAGGGACTTGCACCTGAGGAGGCCAGAAAACAGGCTCTTCAGCACTCCACACCACCTACTGTCCCGACCCCGAAGGTAACACCGACGGGAAAAGGGACGGGAAAGAGAGGCGCGGAGCATATCACTCCTCCGGAACGGCCTCAGCCTAAAAAGCCGAAAACAGCTGCAGCAAAAACCGGGCATGCCACTGGATACGCTGCAGCTGCCAAGGCCGTAAAGGCTATTCGTGTGGGTATCATACCCAAGGATTACCCTAGAGTAATCATGGAACCACAGCGGCTCTCAACACTGGAGGATACTCTAGTGGAAGAGATGTGCAGTGGAGAGGTGAAGGGAATGCACTTCACCGGTATACATTTCCGCTGTGAAATGATGCTGGTGGACTGCGGTTCTCTGGATTCGGCGGACTGGCTCATTGGAGTAGTGCCGGCCTTGAGGTCTTGGGAAGGACCCGAGTTAGTGGCGGTGGAGGAGAAAAACATCCCCAAGCCCGTCACTGTAACGGTGTACTTCCCAAGAAGCTTCGAAATGGAGACGGAGAAGATCCTCCGACTCGTCGAAGTACAGAACACCTGGCTCAGTACCGGAGCCTGGAAAGTTCTCAACTCCAAAAAGGAGGGAACCGGTACTGTCCTCACGATTGGGATCGATCACCAATCAGGAGAGGCCCTGAAGGCAGAAGGATGCGTCTTAAACTTTAGGTTTGGACGTGTGTCTGTCTCGGGGCTAGGACGGAAAAATAATCCTGCGGGAGGTCTAAAAGATGCGGAGATGCCCTCCACATCTACGGACTCCGGTGTGCAGGATAAAACTGCCAGCTCAGGTCTGGTCGAGGCCGCTGCTGGCTCTGCCAAAGAAGCCGGGGCGGCAGAGAAATCATCTGCAGTCCTGGGGGAACGGCGAACCAATGCGGGGGTCGAGGCCATAATCCGAGACCCAGATACCCGCTCGAGCTCCAAGGAGACTACCCTCCCGATGGATCTCGATGAGGGACAGGAGGAAAGAGAGGAGGGGGGGAATTAGAGGCTGGACTACCCAGCCCCTACACCCCAGACTACAGCACCTTCATCGCTTTCTCCAAGGTGGCGCAAGTGAACTTGCATCACGCGAAGGGAGCTTCAGCAGTGATTGCAAGGCTGTTTGCGAAATCCCAACTGGATTTTGTACTGATCCAGGAACCCTGGACAGGCAAAGCAGGCCAAATTAAAGGTTTGGCATCTAAAGATTCAAAATTGATCTATGACCAGAGGCAGGAGTCCCCTCGTGCCTGTGTGATCATAAGAAACAACATTAATTACACATGTGTTTCAGAATTCATGACTCGGGATCTAGTTCCAATTCTAGTACACCTCAACACTGGGGGCATCAACTGCGACATAGTTATTGCATCTCCCTATTTCGCTGGAGACAATACTGCAATACCTCCAGTAGAAGCTCAAGAGCTAGTGCAATACTGCAATAGCAGACAACTGCCAGTCATCATAGGCTGTGATGCCAATGCGCACAATGTTATTTGGGGAAGCACGAACAACAACCCTAGAGGTGAGTGCTTACTTGAATATCTCTTAGCTACTAATCTAGAAACCCTTAATGTGGGAACAACCCCCACTTTTGTCACGAGAGCAAGAGAAGAGGTCCTGGACGTAACAATTGCCAGCTTTACTGCCAGGAATAACGTATTTGATTGGAGAGTGATGGAGGAACTCTCTCTCTCCGATCATAGGATTATAGAGTTTAGGATTGCGGGGGAAGTAACCTCACTGTCTCCAACTCGTAACCCTAGAAATACAGATTGGTCTAAATATAAGACCCTTCTGAAGCAAAACTTGGAACAGATCGAAAGTAATGGGGTCAAACACCCACACTGCGATCTGGATCAAGAGGTCGAACTGGTCAGTGTGGCTATAACGGAGGCATTCCAATCAAGTTGCCCACTCTCAAAAGCTCGACCAAGCAAGGAAGCACCTTGGTGGAACAAAAACCTGTCAAACCTCAGATTAGAGGTCCGTCGGCTCTTCAACAGGGCCAAAAGAGACCATAATTGGCAGGGCTACACCGAGAAGCTCACACAATACAATAAGGAGATCAGGAAGGCCAAGAGGCTTCACTTTCAAGCTTTTTGTGAAAAGATCACTTCGACTCCTACTGCAGCCAGATTGCAAAAAGTCATGGCAAAAGGGGCAATCAGCCCCTTAATGTCGCTCAAGAAGACAGACGGGACATACACTGAGGGAGAAGAGGAGCGATCTGCTCTACTTCTCAAAACACACTTCCCTGGAAGTGAACCCCTCAGTAGTACTGACGTAGCAATCCAAACCAAGAATCCTCGCAAGGAAGATTGGAGTATTGCTAAGAAGATATTTACAAGACAAAGGTTGGAATGGGCAGTCAACACCTTTCAACCTTATAAATCGCCGGGAGTAGATGGCATATTCCCAATACTCCTACAGAAAGGAATGGAGGAGATCCTTCCCCATCTCCTGAAGATTACAAGAAGCTGCCTAGCACGGGGCTTTATACCTAGCATATGGCAAAGAGCCAAAGTAATCTTCATACCGAAAATAGGGAAGAAAAATGGGACTGATCCCCGATCTTTCCGACCTATCTGTTTAACATCGTTTTTACTGAAAACGATGGAGAAAGTAGTGGATAACTACATAAGAACAGAGATTCTGAAGGACAAACCACTTCATAAATGTCAGCATGCATACAGGGCGGGGCGTTCAACAGAAACCGCGCTGTATCAGCTAACCGAGGTCATTCAGAGCTCTCTGAACAATAAAGAAATCGCAATGTGTGCCTTCCTGGACATATCTGGGGCTTTTGACAACACTACACATGTGTCAATCAGGGAGGCACTCACACGGCGAGGAGTGAACAAGACCATTATCAAATGGATGTATGAGATGTTGAAGACGAGAATAGCTGAGGCCCAAGTAGGTGATCACACCACCTCTGTTAAAGCTACTCGTGGAACACCTCAAGGAGGAGTAATATCTCCCCTCCTATGGAGCTTAGTAGTAGACGAGTTACTCCACAAACTCACGGAGCTTGGCTTCACATGTATAGGCTATGCCGACGACATAGTCCTAATAGTCCGAGGAAAATTCGCGAACACCCTATGCGAATTATTGCAGGAGGGCCTCAGAACTATTGAGCAATGGTGCTTGTCAGTGGGGCTTAGCATAAACCCATCCAAGACCACAATTATTCCATTTACTAGGAAAAGGAAACTTCCAGCTATGAAAACTCACTTTAAGTGGAGACATAATAAGCTGGAAGGCTGAAGTCAAATATCTGGGATTAACACTAGATAGCAAGCTTCTGTGGAACAAACATATTGAGGCTACTGCTAGCAAAGCAATAAAGGCCTTAATGGCGTGCAGAAATCTGACTGGTAAGACTTGGGGATGTAACCCAAAAATACTGCGATGGATGTACGTCATGATTGTAAGACCGATAATATCATATGGGTCAATAGCCTGGCATGGCAAGGCAAGTCAGAGCAATACGAGGAAAACCCTCGATAGAATACAAAGACTAGCCTGTGTCTGTATCACTGGAGCCATGAGAACTTGCCCGACCAGGGCACTAGAGATCATCACAGATCTCACACCTCTCCATCTAGTGATAGACAGATTGGCCCATGAGGCCATTCTAAGACTATCTAGGGAAGGTTCAGAAATGGTGGGAATTCGGAATCAGAGGGCTTGGTCCTCTTTGTCCAAACACTCTTGCGGGATACCCCTGGATTGGATCATTCCAAAAAGTTTCTAAAAAACTTTGATACTGCAAGATCCAAAAGGTATTTGGATCTCAGCAAGAAGAAGCTACACCTACTCACTGGATTTCTTACAGGACACTGTTGCCTCAAGAAGCATCTAATGAGATTAGGTCTAGCAGAGGATGACGAGTGCAGATTCTGCGGGGAAGAGGAGGAAACTCCGGATCACCTGGTGACGGAATGCCTCGCCATTGCTAGCCAACGCAAACAGTGCCTTGGACTAGTAACCTGCAGTAGTGAGGAAGTATCCTCCTTGAAGCCAACCCAGATACTGGAGTTCATTAAAACTCTGGAATTGGAAGGCGAGTTGTAGACCGCGTATAGGCGAGTGCAACTCAGGTGGGGGGCACAATAGACCTTATGGTCGCAGTGCAATGTAACCCCCTCTTAAATCTAAATCTAAATCTAAATTTAAATTTAAGGTAATTGAAAAGATATTCGTCGTACACGAGGCCACGCCCCTGATATGCAACTTCTGTAATCGCATGTGGCTACGTAGAGAAGCATAGGAAGTTTACTCTCCTGTTTCCAGTCTTCTTGGCTATATACCTATATACATACATGTTATGTATCCAAAGACAATGAGTCCATTATTAGCAATTTTGTGTATTGTTTATCTGAGATGCAACTCTTATCATGATGTCTATACTCTGTAACCTGATACCATTATTGACCATCTGAAGGAAACTATTGTTTGCAACATTGTAGTTGTTTACCGTATTATATTTCATAGCAGCAACATCCAATGTTCCCAGAGATCATGAATAACTTTGAGAGGACATTTACAAGGATTTTGCTGTTCCCCTCTTCTATTATGAAAACTATAAATAATGAGTTCATATGAAAATATTAAGCTTTTGATTTTATCTATTAACATCCTTTTGATCTTAAGTTTGTTAGTTGCAGTCGCTATAACTACTTAATCAATAAGTTTCATTAAGCATCTGCCGGTTCAAATTTTACAACAGTAACTTTAAATATTAGGGAAGTAGTTGTGTAGAAATTAATAGGTAATATAGTGTAAACTATATTTTTTTTAAAGTGATTTTCAACGACCAACCCCTAACAAAATTGGCGCAGTCAGTAGGATAGCAAATCCAGAAGAAAACAAGAAGAATTTACGAAGATAAAGAAGAAGAATATTACGAAGAAAAAAGAAGTAGAAGTATTGCTCTCAAGATCTTCTGGAGAATACAACGGAGAACTTAGCGCGAAATAAGAAGATCCGGTGGTTTCCAAGCCTTTGTGTCCAATCCGAGCTCCAACGCAAATGGGGAGAAGATTCCAATTGTGAGTACATTTACATTTTGTTGGCTTTAAACGAAGTAACGTATATTTATTGTATATGGTTATATATTATTATTGAAAGAAGATATTGAAGTTATATATTGGAAGGAATATATTAATTGCTAGGAAATACTATCGATTTTCTCATGAATATATGAATTATTTATGAAATAAAAATAATATGAAGATATAATAAAGTTAATAAGTTTCTAATAATACTCTTGAAGTTACTGAGATTATTAAAAGAAATACATATTGTCATAGTAACACATAACGAATTGTAATATTGAACAACCAATAATTGAAGCAGAATATAGACTAAGTGAAATATCTCAAGTTATACCTGAATATGATGGTGATTCTATATTATTAAACGCATTTATAAATTCTTGCGACGCAGCATTTGAAATAGCGATGGAGAGTCAGAAATTTCTATTGACTATAGTAATAAAAAATAAACTGAAAGGAAGAGCATCTCAATTGATTAATTCGAGAGACTTGAATAATTGGATCAATATAAAGAATCTTTTAAAAACACATTTTGGAGATTCTAGAGACGTTACAAGTTTAATTTACGATATACAACAATTTAAACAAGGAAATAATGAGAATCCACAGAATTATGTTCATAGAATTAACGCGCATCATTCTAAATTATATGCGGCTATAGATCAACAAATTATTTTAACACAAGACCAAAAAGTAGCTCAACAAGCCCTTGTAGACAAGGTGGCGCTACAAACATTATTAGTAGGACTAGAATCTAATCTTGGTAAAATCATACGTGCATCTCAACCTCGAAGTATTGCTGAAGCTGTACAGATAATAAAAACAGAATATCAGCTGAGTTATTTAGAACGAAAGAAACCTTATACAAGCGAGAATGATCCACATACAATAAAAAGCAGGAATATAAAACGATGTAACTATTGTAAGAGAGAGGGTCATTTCACATCCTAATTAGTGATGCGCAAAGCAAGACCAAGACCAAGACCTACATGGTCTTGGTATTGGTCTTGGTCTTGCACCCTTGGTATTGGTCTTGCATCAAATCCTTAGTCTTGGTCTTGGGTCTTGGTCTTGCATATACGGTCTTGGTATTGGTCTTGGTCTTGCTGCAAGAATTGCAAGACTTTGCAAGACTCTTGCAAAAATTTTGATCTTTTTATAAGTGTGAAAAGTTGTTGCGAATTTAAACCGTAATTGCTTAATCCAAATGAAGAAGAACCCTGCATATGTATGGGAAGTATGTAATTTATAATCTTATAAGATTGCCTATAATTATATTATCATTCGAAATGGATAAATATCGACCGTATAAAAAACAGAACAAACACGCCTGGTAATATAGAATAAGTAATGAAAATAAAGCTAGTTGCCTAGAATTAAGTTAGGGCAAGTGTGACGCGTAAAAGTAAATTAATAATCACCATTCACATATGAGAATCGTATCTTACTAGCGCGACTTAGTCTGCTTGTGTTTTCTTGGTATCATCCGTCCCAACTGAGCACTCATTTTACTACATACTTCTACTTCATACTTCTATTTCATAATTCATTTTCTTACTCATTCTACAATGGTTTTGTACCATTTTCTTTAATAAAATAGAAAGAATCTCTGAAAGCGATCAAAAGTATTTCTGATAAAACTAACTTCAATTTTTGCAGAAAGCTTTTTCCAAAAAATTAAAATTAAAAACAGTTAGAGATTTAATACGCGCATTTATAAAATTAGGTATCTATTTAAAAAGTCAGTCGTGTGAATATCTCAGTTGAGTTAGTTAATCAGCATGATCGAAAAAATAGTTTCAAAATAAGGGCAATATAAAATTTAAAATATCTCCAAAATCGGCAACTGGATAAATGTCATCAACAAAATTCAGATTTATAGATGATTCTTAACGTTTACTTAAAACATTCTGCGCGATAGAAAAAATAATAAAAATAAAAAACCGAGTAGTTTACCTTCCCCTGGCTACGAACTGTCGGGATTCTTTGAAAACAGCTCGGTAAGGGAAATCCTAGAAGGGTTGAAATTACGGTATAGGTATAGGGTATTTAAGAATTTTTTAAAATCCTGAAATCCTAGAAGGGTAAAATGAACTCGCTTTTCACCCAACAACTTTTAATTAAATATTTTTAGAATCTGTAAAATAAAGATCGATCATAAGAGAGTTCAAATATTAAATTAATTAGGTTATTTATTAGCGTTTCTTATCTAATCATTGAGTAAAATAACATGTTTCCTACCAATTTGGTGTTTGGTTACGGAACTGCAAGAGTCTTGCAAGTCTCGCATGTCTTGCAGCAAGACCAAGACCAAGACCAGGTTAGTCTTGGTATTGGTCTTGCATCCCAGTGTTGGTCTTGGTCTTGGGTCTTGGTCTTGCATAGACGGTCTTGGTCTCGGTCTTGGTCTTGCAAAATTGCAAGACCAAGACCAAGACTGCAAGACCAAGACCAGTCTCGCAGCATCACTAATCCTAATGTTACCGTAAACAACAAATAAATAATAACAATTATTATAATAATAATAGGTCGTCGAATAATTCTCAATTTCCACAAAGATATCCTAATACTACTAATACTCAACGTAATTATCAAAATAATGGTTATCGGGAATCGAATTATCATAAACCAAATGGGAATTTTAACAGAAACAATTATTTTCAAACCAGAAATAATTCGCAAACAAACCATTTAAACGAGAATCGTACAGATTTGCAGGCTGGAACTTCCGTACACGAAACCCAGTCCAGTCAAACAAACCAGAAAAGTATACAGAAACAGAATACGAAAACGAATATGTAAGTGCAACAAACGGAAGTAATCTTTTTTATATTTTATGTAGGAACGGAAAAACAAAATTTTTAGTTGATACAGGTGCTGGAATAACTATTTTAAAGCCAAGTAAAGTTAATATTGTTAATAAAATTCAAGAATTCGCTACGTGAGCGCATATCCAGAATCACAAAATAAAAGTTTTTTTCTAGAGAAATTTTAACAACATTCATTTTTCCGTTTACATATATATCCTTGTACTTTTGTACTTGAGTACTGCGGTGAAGAGAATACAAAAGGTAGAAGCATTGAATAAAGATACTGATAAAGTGGAGAATTTCAAATTTATAGAATTAAACAATACTATAGGAATTCAATATTATTATGAGAAAGAAATGAGATTATCAAACGAAAATTGGAGGTTATTAGTCGTTAAAGATATATCAATTTTGAAAGATAGTTATAAAAATAATGTCACAATTCTACAATATATAAAATCATATACTAGTAAAGACCATCCAAGAATAAAAGCATTTCACGTAGATATTAAACCACATATCACGATGTTGGATCAAATGATATTATCAATAGAAAATAAGTTAAAAGCAATCGACAATGATATTGATCCATATGAAGGTAATATTCGTAAGAAGAGAGGTGCATTTAATTTTATTGGTTCAATTTGGAAAGCAATTACTGGAAATTTAGATAGTTCTGATGGTGAATACTATGATAATATAATCAATGAGGTAGAAAACAATGAAAGACAACTGGAAAATGTAATGAAGAATCTGATATCAGTGACTACATCAGTTATTAAGAATTTTAATTATACAATTCGAAAACTACAAATTGATGAATACACATTCAATGAAAACTTGCATAAAATTGAAAATGCAATCTTGAATATAACTGATAATCAAAACTTCTACGAAGCTCAATTAAACATAATCAATGAGTGTGAACAATTATTAGAATCTTTAATTCTTATTGATAATGAACTTAGTGACATTATAAACGCTATCACTTTCGCTAAATTAAAATTTATCCATTCCTCAGTAATACAACCTGAAGATTTTGTGTTTCAATTAAGATTAAGATCTACAAGTTTAACGACAAACAATCTACCTTTATTACCAAGTTTGACAAATATTCCAAGATATTTTGAATTAACTGAACTCCAAGCATTTCAATCAAATAATAAAATTGTTTTTGTATTATTTATACCATTAATAGAGCCAGAAGAATTCAAACTCTTACATATTTACTCTATTCCAATATATGATCCAAAAACTAAATTATCTCATCTAATACTGAATACAATGAAATATGTCGTTATCAACCAAAACAATAATTTGTATATTGTAATGAATGAGTTGGAAAAATGCAAAGACCTCAACAAAGAAACCATAATATGTTTCAATCAAATACCATATCCCATGGATGAGAATACTCCATGTGAAATAGAAGTTATGAGAAGAAAGAAAACCCCAGAAAATTGCCAAATTCTACAAACGACTAGAGAAGATTATAAAGTCCATTCAGTATCCGCAAACGAATGGTTAATTGCAATAACTGAAGAAGTTCCAATAACCGCCGATGTGTCCCAAGATAAATCTTAAGGGCACACCCTTCCAGAGAGCTGTACTAGGGAATATATACTCTCACTGGTTTCCCATTGCCTTGCAAGAAGAGGAGAATGCAATGCGACAGAGACACGAACGCGCGCCCGCATCAACGGTCACTCGTCCAAGTCGTTTCCATCGTATTGCGCTGCTTAAGTTCGATGATCGAAGTCGGTCAGTGTTAACCCGCAGCTACGCGCTCCTCAATTTGAGAATTTCTTTGTAAACTCTACATAATCGCCCTATGATAGCATACCTTAATATTAATACAGGCTAATTATTATCAGAAACAGAATTAGACCTGTTAAATTTATTCTACGGAAAAATTATTATTATAATTTTCCGAAGTATAAGACAACTTTTACGTAAGTAAATCAATTATAGACAAAAGCAGACACTTTATGAATGAGAATATGGAAGAAAACTCTTCCCATTAACATCCATGTATGAGTTTTAAAGCTATATTCAAAAAGGACGATATAAAATTAGGTATAAAATTCTCGCACTTTAAAAGTTTGTCGAGCCATGCATATTCTGTTTGAGAAAGATCGCTTGAACTCCTGCAAAAATTCAAAGTGCCAAGGACCTCATTTATTATCACGAAGATTAAGTTTTCTAAAGCTCAAGTAAGTACTTTATATTGAGTGTTGTTTTGTTTTCTTTGAGCGCCTTGGGTGCTACTTCCAGGAATGGTAGACTTTAACGATATTACTATATACATATAGTATATAAAGGGGTGGAAAGGAATAGCCATTTATAAATAATGAGTTTTGTTCAGTTTATACAAGAAATGCCTTATGTTCCTTATGTTAATTTCCATATTCATAAGAGGGTGTTTAGTAGCTGAGAAGTGAATGCGACATAATTCAGCGAGATACTTATGTATTAGTAACTCAAAGATGGATTATGCTTGTACCTTATACATTGTTGTTCCTTATACAAGGTGTCTCGTATCTTTATGTTCAATTTGTGGAAGCGTAAAGTACACTTCTTTTAGATAATAATAAAAATTAATAATTCTCATGCTATCAGCTATGAGCTCAAATAACTCCAAACACAAGCAAACAAAAAATGGGGTTTGGACCCCATTGAATAATTACTGAAGAAAATCTACAGAATACATAAATTACACGGCTCTACGCATAGCACTTGGAGTTTTTCCAACAACACTAGTCGAAAGATTATATTCTGAAGCCACCAAAGAAAATACCCTATTATCTATGTACACTTTGCTTATACCTACTTACTATTATTGAGAGATCTCAAAACATCGCGAAAGCAAACATATTTCAGACATCACCACTGCTGTATCTCGAAAACCTATGATTTTGTTGCATATGTTCTCTCCTTTAATTTCACCGTCTCAAATTTTCGATTTTCGCAAAAAATGCCAGCGGAAACAAATATTTCAGACTCTACCTCTGCTGTAACTCAGAAACCGTAATGGGTGGAAAAATGTCCAATTCAAATATTGCTGGATAAGATCCCTTCTTTAATTTCACCATCTCAAATTTTCGAGTATCGATAAAATTTGTCCCCACTGCCCCTTTTGGGGGCAGTTTCTTGTGGAAGAAGATGCTGGATTTTAAATGTGTTTAATATGGTACCATTTTCTCAACTTCCTTCTTTCAAAAATTGATCGAAGTAGGTTTACTATTCGAAGCACGCGTACGAACATAAAAAAACAAATAGTCCAAATGTATGCCTTCTCAATTTGGGAAATCGATAAGTTTTTGGTAGTTGATTTTTCATAGAACACCCTTATAACAATCAATGGCATGTAGATATAAAAGCAGGTAGGTATCTATTAATACGCGGAGCATTTCTAGAATAGTGCGAAATATGTTTCGTTTATATCATAATATTATTAGAGATGCACTAGAAACATTATTCAACAGATTTCATCGCCAAATTAATTTGCGAGATAAATAGTTTACTATTTCCACTATTATGGTGACTAGAATGTTTTTCTACTCGTCTTTCGTTTGTATTTTAACAGATCCGCCTAATTTTTCCAAAATTTTGATTTTTGCGATAAAAATCCCTCTCATAAAAGCTATGATATTTGTATGGAATTGATATTTTTTTCAAGTATCTTGAAATCCTCCGCCTACTGATAGTTGCTTGTCTATATTTATATTTGTCATTGTGTTGTGTAAAGGTATTCTTTGACAGATTCAACAAACCAGCCAAGGTCGATAATGAAAATGAATAATTTTTCATTTGAATAAAATATGGAAATTCTGAATAACAAAATAAATGTTGAGAAGATCAATTAATACGTAATCAAATCACCGTAAGTTTTACGCTACATGGCTCCGTATGATTAATTTATAATTTATATTTAAACTCCGCTGAGATGTGTAAGAACTTTTCTTCAGACGTTTATTTTGGACTCAGGGGTATCTTCTGATATCGTTGTAGGTAGGTATATTCTAACATTGATTTAAATAACTCATACAATTTTGTAAGTCTCTTGAAGATAAGGTATTAATTTGAAGGTAAATATCCACACTTTTCTGGATTGAATGCCAAATTAAAATGTTAATTCTCAAACATTAAATATGAATAGTTTGAACAGATGTTGGTATATCAACCCGGATGAATAATAGAATTGATAGTAGTTGAATTCTTTCAAATAATATAAGGTTTTATTTATTGTGACGATTCATCTCAACTAAACTAAACTAAGCATTAATCGTCATATTCAATTTTGACGTAGAACGAATAGTTCAGCCGCAATATGAATAAAAAGAACATTGGCCAGTTCATTTCATTATAACTTTTTTTTTATGAAAGGGATGCGCCTTGAGAGGGTGATACAGGGCTTTAAGAAAAATATTCAGTGAAATTTCATCAAAATCGTTAAGGCAGTTTTCAAGCTATGGTCTTGAACAACATTGACTAGCAGGATGCAAATGCGCTGTGTCGTAGGTGAGCGATATCGATAACCTACAAAAAATAACTAAAACTCACAAATCCTATTTTCCGTCTTGGGAAAAACTGCCAGACAGAAGCATAGACAGTCCATTTACAGAGAACATAGTTTTTAATTTCAGAGGACCCTAAAAAGGGGAACGCGTATCTGCGTGTTAACACTGATCGACTTCGATCATCGAAGTTAAGCAGCACAATACGTTGGAAACGGTTTGGACGAGTGACCGTTGATGCGGGCATGCGTTCGAATCTCTGTCGTATATTGCTTTCTTCTTCTCTCACAAGGCGACGGGAAACCAGAGGGAGTATATTTCCCTAGTTCAGCTCTCTGGAAGGGTGTGTCTTGAGATTTATTTTGAGACATATATGTGGTTCGGATTCCTCGTTAAACTGTAGGTCCCCTTGTCTGTGTTAACACTTTTAAGGCAGAGAAGCTTCCAACGCTCGAATACGAGTACGGCACTCAAAGAAGAGAAGAAGGACCCTAAAACGGAAACACCTATTGAAAACCGGACACTGAAAATTGCACACGAATAAGTACACTGCTTTCCTTATATGTGTACTTCACGTGCAGTTTTGGAATGACGCGCCTTCAGTTTGGAAGTAATTTGGAGTATTTTCACGCCAAAACTGTCCGTGTAGTTTTCGCTCACGCCTGGAATGCAACGGCGCCCGATGTGGAGTGATGGAATTAAACATGTTTAAATTCCCGGTGCGGCGGCGTTTCGCGCGCCAAATGCGATAGTGTAAGTTTGTTTCACGTCTGCATTGCACATCTGTGAAAGAAGATGCAGCATTAAAAATTGTGTGTAGAAAAAGGATAGACTGCTTTTAGTGGTACTCGTAGTAGCTCTGTGCTGTGAAGGCGTGAGTGTAGAAAGACATTGTTTTTTCTTTAATAGATAGTACAAGCGAAATTTAACAGATGATCAAACAAGAAGTCATTCAGTCTGAAATAATTCTTGTCATCTTCAATGTTGGTGTCCTTGATTTCTCTTAGTAAAACTAAATGGCTGGATTTATTTCTGTTCAGATACCAAAGCTTGAACCGGAACCTCTTCTTACGTTCTTCTTCATCATTTTGTGTAATTTTTTCAAGTAAAATTACATTCGCTGGCTTTTTTCTTTTAAGTGAAATCATTTTATTTTTCAAAAGGCCACGGTTTCACTTCAAATAAATGGAATGGCGCGAATGTGTAGTGTACGCATTTAACTCCGCGCCAGGAGCGTACAGACCTTGTTATCATTCCAGAACCGAGGGCTAGTCAATCCAAAACTGAACGTTAAGTGCCGGCATTACAATAGCTACTTGTGGTAGCGCTAGAAAATTAAAAATAAATTGTAGGCAAACGATATAAACTCAGTTTTTGATGAGCTTTTGCCAATAAGTTTCGTTGTTATCAACATCTTGATATTCTTTCTACATCGTCATATTTTCTTCCCATGTAAGTAGCCTTTGGTCTTGTATTCAACTTTTTTTTTCGTAATAATTTGAATTACTTTTTTCAAATGAGGAATTAATAAGAAAATCTACAAAATCACAAATAACAAGATCAAATAATATATTCTTAGTAATTTAATCTCATCTGAAGATAACATACATTCATTTCAATCAGATAAATTCCAAATGTGGGTAGGCTTCATAGGACATTTTGTGCCATTTACAGCCAGATCAAAAGCATGAGATCGTATAGGGGACTGTCCTTTTGAAATAAAGGATGTCTGGCGGTATACCTACCGACGCACTTCGACGACCTGGTGCCACTGCGGCTACTCTCAACTCTTACTAAAAACGCACAGTGAGAACAGCCACACCATGCGACTAACCGACAAAGCGACCGCATAGGACACCCCAAACGACAGGAACGTATTGTGTATATGTAATGTCTTTAATTGGGAAAGGATGTAAATTGCCGGCCAATTACGTAATTTCCATATTTCATTCCAATCGATGGCATTACCTTACCAATGATAAAAAAACATTTTCTACCAAATTTTGGCCAATATGTAGGTACCTTTTTTTTAAATAAACAACCAAGTCAGGATGGACATTGTTGTTAGTTTTCACTTAAAATTAAATTATTTGCTCCATAGCAATATTAAGCAGACCAACAAAATAGAACTTTATATTCCACACAAGATCGATGCTACATGCTATTTTGATCATAATAAATTTTTGTACGAAACTTAGTGAAAAATAAATTTTGACACTAAATTTTTCTTATTTTTTTTTACATTATGCTTTCTATTTTGTTATCCTTTCGCCTATTAAGGAAATATAGGGTCTTAATACATATTATTTTTAAAGATATGGCAACTTTTATAAGAAATTCGTATTGGAATTGCCTCGCTGTATTATACAAAATATACAACTGGGGGTAATTTTCTATAGGCCAAAATAATTTTGTAATAGTCTAGTTTTGTTGCAACCCATCACGATTTTGATATACGTTCCATTTAGTATACATGGTGACCCAAAACTCATGCCTAAGATTTTCTCGATTTTTTAAATGTAACATCGTGTATTTTACGTCAGGTTCAAAAGCTACTTAGAAAATACTATTTTGAAGTGTTACCTATAGCTAAATATTACAGTTATTGAGTTATTACGACTTTATTAGTTGGTGCACTGAAAAATACAGAATAATTTTTATTCCATTGGTACTGGTACTTTTGAAGTTGGTTCAAAAGTACCAGCACTAATAGAATTGATATTATTTTTTATTTATCAGTGCACCAACTAATAAAGTTGGTCCAATTTCTGTTAATTTTTTTAAATTTGGAAATAACATTTTTCTATTATCCTCATCCTTGTCCCAAAGAGATTTTTTTTATTCGGTATTATTCACTATTATCGGTTCCAGAGTAAAACCGTATGTAATAGTATTCTCTTTAAATGTTTATACTACTCAGAAAATGTTTACTTCCTGAATATGTTCTCTATATATATATATATATATATATATATATATATATACATATATATATATATATATATATATATATATATATATATATATATATATAAATCAGTAAATGTGTACCATTTGGTCCAATTACATAATCTCTTTATTAAGTCACCGTGTATACAGAATGTAAGTTATCAAAAATACACGGTGGCGATTTCAATACGATTTTTTTTGCAAAATTGGCCTTATCTTGAAAAGTATATATATATATATATATATATACATATATATATATATATATATATATGTTTGTATATTATATTGTATATTATATTATATATTATATTGTTTGATTCTGAATTCTTGACTGGTTTATTATTTGATAAAATAGATTTTTGTTGGGGATGCAGTCATTTAATAAATAAAATTCTTTGGATTATGCCAAGCTTTCGAGAATGTTTATTCTCTTCGTCCGGACAAAATTCGTGAATTTACATAAAATTAACCACAAACAGGAAAGATTTCATAGTCATCAATCAATATATATGTATATATATATATATATATATATATATATATATATATATATATATATATATATATATATATAGTGCCGTAATACGTAAAATGTATGTATGGGGTATAACATTTAAAAGAACATAACTTTGGTATGCTGCGACCTTGTAAAAAATACCCTTTATATTTCCAATTAATTGTACAATGTGAAGGTTGATAATATCAATAACTTCTATTAAAAAAATATTTCGCTTTTAATAGAGCTATACTCCGTTGCTCTATTAAAAGCGAAATATTTTTTTGTTGTTGATCACCGTGTATATAGATATTTCTGTTATATATAACAATTCTAAAGCTATTGTTAGTTCATCTATATACGTGTTGTCTCTAAATGGTTGGTTAAATCATTGCTAGCTGTCATATTAATAATTTCATAGATCAGCAATTGAAATCAGGCACTATTCACATACAAACACAAATAAGTTCATGCGGTAATATTGTTTTATACCACAAAATGTCAATACGATGCCTATATGTACTTACGTCACCAATACCAATAAAACAAATCTATAAATAGTTAAGGCAACGAGATTTTGCTGATGTTTCTGGATATGCACGTTTAGTAAATCAATCAATTAATTCGTCTTCTACGAAATTTCACAGAGGTTAGATTTCTCTTACATATACAAATGACACCATAAATTATAGTATAAGTAGTGAAAACCAATGTTTATATACTAGGTTAAACCACAAACAAACTACTATCAAAAAATAGGACCGGCTTTATTAGGTGAAGCACTGAAATATACAAAATAATGCTATTAGCGCGGGTACTTTGAAGTTTTACAGTTCTGGGTAGATAGAAGACTTTTGGCACCACCATCAAAAGCAAAAGCACCGGCTGAATTAATATTATTTTGATTTTTTCAGTTTTCCACATATTATAGTCAATCTTATTTTTGTCAAAAATATCTATTTCACTTTTTTTAGTGTAGTCGTCAAAAATAGCGGAAACACACATGTTTCAGCTTTTATTATTGCAGTAACTCGGAAACCGGCGGATTTTGAGGGGAAGAAGATTTTGTATTTCATTTTCTTAATACGGGTCATTTTTCAACACTCTTCTTTCATGTAAAAAGAAACAACAAAAATGGGAGCTCGTTTACCATACGAAAGTCGCTTTGTTAGGTACCAAAAAAGTTATATACCTACCTCCTCGGTTTGGGAAGTCAATAAATAATACTTTATTTCCGTTGTCAAGCGCGATGTAAATATCTTTTAAATACATTTAGGGAGCAATGCATCATCACAATGTCATATTTATTTACTTGAATATTGTAACGAACTTGGGATATAGTGTCGACGCCATTAACGAGGTAGGCGAAAGCGATTCGTCAGAGGGCGGAACATCTTGGTTAGTACGGATGTTAGTGGGGCCTGGGTGGTATGAATGTAAGGCATACTGCTATTCGTCTTCGATACATGTCAAGGCCAATATTATATCCCGATACATCTAGTGAGTTCGCGCTTTCGGTGGAGTGTTCGTGGCTTTGGAAGATTCGGTGGAAGATTCGAGATGGAGGGGCTTGCCTATATATTGGAGAGGATTTTCCAGTTAGTCAGTCAGTAAGTCGGTGAGTCAATCAGTCCTTATAGCAGTTGCAGTGAATTCGCTTCAGACCGGTAGCGGTGAAGACCGGCGGTATGGTGGGAACCTGAGGTACGTTGGAAACCGGTAGTCCTGTGGAGTCCGGTGTAAGGTGGAGACCAAGGTATGGTGCAGTCAGTCGATACCGGCAGTTCAGTGTAGGTGGGTTCCTAGTAGGGAGCCACCAACAACATAAATAAATAATAAAGTAAAAGCGGGAAAACTAATAGCTTAAATATGTATCTAAATATTAATAAAAAATGTTATTAAAGGCTATTGGTTCCGTGGCGTAGTGTTTTACGCTTTCGGATGCCATGTACCTTTTGGATTCTGGTTCGACTCCGACTAAGGCGCAAGTTTTTCACCAAAGCTATACAGTGGCGCTACCTCGTGGAAAGACCTGGCAACCTACCACGTGTAATAATACTTAGTAAAGCTGTTTGAATCCGGCGATAAACTGTAGGTCCCCCATATATTTGTGAAATGTCACGTTTCACATTTACCTAATAATAAAATGATGTATTACGTCACAAATAGTAAGCTATCTGATATTTTACGCTCGGCAAATGCTGAAAGACCATGGAGGTGAAGCACCATGGAGGCTGAATAACAAAATAGAAAGCATAATGTAAAAAAAAAATAAGAAAAATTTAGTGTCAAATTTTATTTTTCACTCAGTTTCGTACAAAAATTTATTATGATCAAAATAGCATGTAGCATCGATCTTGTGTGGAACATAAAGTACTATTTTGTTGGTCTGCTTAATATTGCTATGGAGCAAATAATTTAATTTTAAGTGAAAACTAACAACAATGTCCATCCTGACTTGGTTGTTTATTTAAAAAAAAGGTACCTACATATTGGCCAAAATTTGGTAGAAAATGTTTTTTTATCATTGGTAAGGTAATGCCATCGATTGGAATGAAATATGGAAATTACGTAATTGGCCGGCAATTTACATCCTTTCCCAATTAAAGACATTACATATACACAATACGTTCCTGTCGTTTGGGGTGTCCTATGCGGTCGCTTTGTCGGTTAGTCGCATGGTGTGGCTGTTCTCTAGAAGACTAATATATATATATATATATATAGAAAAACTCAAATCCGAAAATCACCTTCACTCCAAAATTGCCCTCGTAGAAGGTGGAAGGGGCATTTTTTAAATTGAAAATGTGTACAAGTAAAGACTATACATGGGTAATAGCATAAGTACTATCTTCTTTGATATTAGTGAACGTTCAACAATTTTTATGAATAATGTTACATACAAGTATGAAAATTTTTTTTTTACTAGAAATTCGATCGACTTTATTAGTTGGTGCTCTGAAAAACACCAAATAATCTTAATTCTACTGGTGCTGATACTTTTGGTGTTGTCCAATAACTTCAATAGTATCAGCATCAGTGGAATTAATATTATTTTGTATTTTCAGTGCATCAACTTATAAAGTCGGTCGAATTTTTGGTAAGAGATATCTATTACTTTTTTAAACTCACCCTTTATGCCATTGCATTTCTACCCCGTTAAACCAAATACTACTTTGATGGGCTTAAGAACTTTTTTAATAATAATTTCCGCTACAGTTGTGCTTTCAAAATAACTTTTCAGTTATTCATTTGGATTGATAAAAAATAGCAAATTTAAAAAAGTCAGATACCTATTCTATGGATACCAAATGGATACACAATCTTTAAAATTCTGAAAAAGAAAACCAACCAAAACTCAGTTTTTGACGATTTTATACGTTCTGTGAAATTTTCTATCGTATCCCACCTAGTTCAAAAGTTAGCCGTACAAAACACAATTTGAATTTTTATTGGAAACCTCGACATAATTCATTAAATAATAGAACCACACACGCCTTTATTGAATGGAATGAAAAAATAATGGATCTTTTTTACATTCGTTGGTCCTGAAACATCCCGGTATTTGGTAGGTTGCTTCTACACTACTTATGTAAATATTGGAAAATTAATTATTTGCGAAAGCTCATATGATAATATGCAATTCTAATACTGTTTACTGATCCGGTCAAATAACAATCTAAATCTAAACTAGCTGCCAGCTATTTCACGGTTCAAATATCCCAAAGTTTTGTAATTATGTTGAATCAAGCATATTATCTGTTGAACTCTGTTTTGTACATCAATGAAGGTTTATAATGATCAATTGATGGCCGGAAGTTGAATTATCATAAAAATGTGCCATGTAGATAGTTGCTTTGTGTAACATAAATGTTGGTTTTATAATAGAAATAGTCAAATGTTGCCAAATTGACAATATTGTAATTGATTAGTTAGACCTTTTTGTAATATTTTATCCATGGGTGTTATGAGATCTTGTTAATTTCTCAGATGAAATCTATTCTAATGAATTGTATTATAGAAAATTCAGATTTGACATATCTTGGAATTTCTGCGGCTCCTAGAAGCGGATGTAATAGTTTAAAAGAAGATTTACGAAAATGTTTGTATGTATTAACATGTCATATGGCTAAACTATATTAGTGAAATGACAAAAATATTTTTTTGCCATATTGTTTTTCATTTTTATGTAACTCTATCGGGAACCTAGTGCCGTTTCCAGATGTTCGGCATGCAAAAAACTGAGTTCTTGCATTAAGAACTGTCAATTTCAAGGTTTCACTTGTCTGGAACCACAATCAAGTATGTTTCTTTATATGGACCATGAACTTGATATAAACAGATTTTAGAGGAGGATTATCTTACCATTGCATTGATGAATTGATACCTAATTGGTGGAAGAAAAATAGTTGTACCCATATAGAACAAATATGAGAATATGATTTCAGTATAACGTGACCTTGTAAACCACTAGAAAGCAAATAATATTCTATTGGATTTAAATTCAAGATGGAGATTGACAGATAAATATTTAATGAGGAATAGTATTTTCATCAAAATATTCATGGATGTTCGTCTCACAAATTTGATTCGGCTTCAAATAATTTTAAGAATAAGTTTTGGCAAAGCTTTGTTTTTGGGCAAATTTATGTTGATGCTAGTAACGACTAAAGGTTGTCGCCCACTTGTACGGCACAGCACGGACCGTTGCTACCCGCAGCCTGCAAACCGTCAACAACCTTTAGGATCGGTAAAGTTAGGTTTCTTAATGCATTCTAGAAAATAAATTGAATAGGATGTCATTGAAGTTCAATTGTTTTACAAACTTACGTTGCCAAGTTGATATAAAAATCAGTTCTTCTTCGTCTTTTTCATTGAAAGCTAATGTTTTACATCAACGAAAACGGTGTCCAACTGACAAAGTTATAATTTGAAAAAACTAGAAAAAATCGCTTTATCAGCAAATCGAAACAGATTTTATATCATTTGTCACCGATGAAACAAGAGGAGGAGGTATATAATTCGACTGTATGTCTGCATGTTTTTGTATCTTTGTTCGCGACTATTGCATAGTAAACGTGCTCCGGTTTTGATTATTTTTCTTTTCATTTGAGAAAGGAGCATTGAGAATTGGTCCCATTGAAAAGAATCAATATTAGACGTGTCCTTTCCCTCAAAATCATCCCAGAAAAGGGGTGGTGGAGGCAATTTTTCCGGAAAATTGAAAATTCAAGACGGCAGAATTAAAGAAAATTCCATATCTGGAGACGTTTAAATTGGACAGTTCTAAAAATAATCACAGGTTTCCCTGTAAAGTAAATATGAGACGGCTAAATTAAAGAAGAGTTTATATTGTAGTTTTCAACATTTAAAATTAAATTTTTCAAAAGAGTTTTAGAGTTACAGCTGTAAAGACGGACATATAAAATATGTAGGTATATCTGTGCCGCGTTGTTTTGAGATCTCTGTATAATAACAAGTAGGCCTTATACATGGTAATACCACAGCTTACCTAACTATAAGCTGTGGTAATACTATAAGTACTATCTTCTTTGCTATTAGTGAACGTCCAACAATTTTCTTGACTAATGTTACAATCAAAATTGTGAAATAAATATTTTTTACCAAAAATAGGACCGACTTCATTAGTTGGTGCACTGATAAATATAAAATAATATTAATTCTATTGGTGCTGGTTCTTTTGGAGTTGGCACCAAAAGTTTTCAATCTAACTGCAACTGCACAACTTCAAAAGTACCAGCACCAATTGAATTAATATTATTTTGTATTTATCAGTGAGCCCCAACTAATAAAGTCGTTCCAAATTTTGGCAAAAAATATTTATTAAACATGAAGACTTTTTTCTACAGCAATAGAACGTCCTGTAATTTATTATAATGGAATTATTCGTAGTAAGTGTGAAATAAAAATTGAGATATCAGTAAAATAATTAATTAAATTGTGGAAAAACGGAGACGATGGAAGTACATGTAGGTACAATGTATGTATGCTATTTTCATATTTAGATAAACGCGGGTTTCGAATAGTAAATGTGCTCCGATTTTGATGATTTTTTTTTCAATAGAAAGCAGAGTGCTGAGAAATGGTTCCATTCAATATTTAATATTTCTCCAGATCTACCTAAGGACAAAACCGTGTAACGTTAAGGGACGATATATCTCTGAGTATAACTTTATCTGAATATGTTGTGGATGATAAATTTTTGTTGCTTCAATTTAAAGAGTAATTAAATATTCAAATATAAAGGCTCTCCATAAAACTTGAACTTTGTTTTTGATGGGTATTTGCAGTAATCATAAGCCAATTTCGGAAGCGGTCACTACATTTATTATTGATATGTTAGACAGTCCTGACGGAAGCCACTTAACAGTCATCAATGTTTCATAACGTATTATTACCATAATGTGGTATCAATAATAAGCAATATCAGGACAGCTTAATAATTCAATAATATATAGATCAAACATTCAGGATTGCCATAAAACCATGAATTAATTATCTGATTTTATTTTTCTCATGAATATTGCCAACTTGTTGGCACCAGTCAACCATGACGAAATTACATTGAACTTGTTTATAACGTAACAAAGGGTTACCTGGAATGTCAGTACAATGTAGGATCAACGTATTTGGTGACACTGTCTCTGTTATCTTAACAATAGAAGGTTATTGTAAATAGTAGGTCCGTCCGAACTTGTAATTTTGACAAAACTTCGTTTCGTGGTCAACAGAATTGGATAAAATGTTTTTTGGCATACTTCAGTCTGTGTAATTTGACGATCTGTACGGTGCTTGTGATGAATTTTCGTCCTTATTAATTTGAGCGCTCATACAATGAATTGCTTCTTTTTTGTTTGGATGAACGCGATTTTCACATAATAAACGTGCTCCGATTTTGATGATTCTTTTTTCATTGCAGAGTGATGATAAATACTGCCATTAAAAAAAAGGAAATTTATCATGTTTTTCTCCTCGAAAATTCCCTCTAGAGGGGATAGAAGAGACTTTTTTTTCGGAAATTGAACATTTGAGAAGGCTAAATTGAAAAAGATACCATTTACGGAAACGTTTTGAAGCTTTAAATGATTTTATAATAAGAGAGAGGGAAGTGTTTGAATGAATGGTAAATCATTGGACACGACACGAAAATCAAAAATATGAATTATATACCTTTTTCTCCAAAAATTACGACCGAATTAGTTAGTTGGTTCGCTGAAAAATACGAAAAATATCAATTCAAAAGTACCAGTAGGTACCAACGCAATTGATATTATTTCGTATTTCTTCGTACACCAACTAATAAAGACGGTCCAACTAGATTTTATAATAATTTATTTATTACAAGCTGTTGTCCGCGTCTTCGTCTGCTTTAGATTCAGTTTTATCTTAAGATCCTTAAATAGATATAACTTAACTATAAGTCTTTTATCCATATCTCGTGGTCTTGCGTATTCGTTGAATCTCTTCCGTACCTCAAAAGCCATTGAAAATAATAAATCGTTCCACTTTCGGTACAATTACGACATAATCACACTTCAATCAACTTAGCAGTATATCGATATGACAATTTTAAGTAAGCAGAATAATAAAAATATTCCAGTTAAACTATGTAATTTTTATAAAAGTCCAAACATATGCAGCGTGTTCCTAAATACAAACCATAAGCTTGACCAGGGTTAAAATGGCCTCGGAAAATTGACTGATATAAGGACTTAATATAGGAATATGACATTGACTGATGACATAATTCAAGCCTGGTCAGGCTAATGGATTGTATTTATGAACACGCTGTTTGTTTGTTTCACGAATGATGGCGATTGCCTGTAATCATTCACGTACATCACGCTAAACTTACTGCTTTTCGCATCTCATTATCATGATACATATTTTCTACTACGTTTCTAGATCTAAGCTACGAAATCAGTATTTCAAGCTGTATTCCATGATATGGCTATAGTGTAAATAAATAAAATAAACTATTTCATAGGAGTCACAAAGTCAAAGTGACATTTTTTCAGAGAATCCAGATGAATAAATTTTTATTTTATAACTCAAGCAATAGATTTGTATTCTATGTTTCTCGATTATCTTTCATATAATTGCTTATTTAATCAATCGATGCTTTTTCCCCCTAATTATATGAATTTCCTTAAGCGTATAAAAAAAATTAAATACCAGATATTATTTCAATATTGTCACGCTCCTGATTTACTCCCCTCGCTTGAATTGATCTGTTTCTCTGTTTTCAAGGCAGACGCTATCATTCGTTAAACAAACTATAGGAGGTTGAAACCTTAAAATTCATATGAGGATAAATCTGCCATCTGTTTTAGATAAAATATAACCTTATTCTTCTGCAAGTTAAGCACTATCTACCTGTAAAAACCGCATTAAAATCCGTTCTGTAATTACGGAAATTATTGCGAACAAAAACACCGCACTCTACTATTTTATTATAATATGTATAGATTTTATAATTTGCTCAACAAATTTAATGACTGGTATAAGACTTCGTTTATTCAATTTTAAAGTATACGTCCTTGTTCTGGTCACCACAATCTGTATCAATACCTACTAATTTTTAACTTTGACAAACACCAGAGTGATCTTTTAATTGTTCCGTTCTATTTTCATCGAATGGACGAAACCCTTAAAATCAGGAACGTGAAGATTAAGATAATTTTCGTTATGTATTCAGCATAATCTGTTGGTATTTTCAAAGCAGGTACTACCTAATTGTCGGCTTGTATCTCGTAAAAAGGATTTCAAAGTTGAAATTCATTAATTGACTACATTTGATGAAACTCAACGTTCCCCTAGCTGTCAGATTATGTATTTACTTATTCATGCATCCCATGGAAAAACGGACCCCTCATAGAATCAAAATGGTGTCTCTCACTGTTTGTCTGTCTCCGAATCTGGATGGAAAGGTTATAATTTGCTACTTATGCTGGGCTAGCTGAGTGCATCAGGAACCTATAGCGTAAATAAAGGAATTCTTATTCGAAAGGGATTAACTTTGAAGACATTTTCAAGCCTTCCATGTGACGCATCAAATAAAATGCCTAGTTATGAATAATTAAACTATTTTTTTTAATTATCCTGAAATTAACGGCATATTAATGCAAATAGTAACTTTGATATATTTAGTTAGATTATACCATTTTGACTTTAGCTTAACCCAAAAATGTGAAGAAATTTGAGATTTTCGACGATTTGTTCTAAAAAACAGGTTTTTTCGGCCGTACCTCGATACTAGAGTATCTAATCTTCACCAAAAACAATAGGTCATTTCCTCGGACTGATACCAACCAACAGCAAAAAAAACCTTGGTCAAAATTCCGTTCCGTTCTTGAATTATCGTGCGGATTAACTTTCTTGCTTGCTTGCCTACAGACAGAAGTTTTTTGCGATTATCTCGAACGGGAATGACGTGATTTTTTTTTGTTCTTTTTTACTAACGATAGATAATTTCAGGCGCAACATTGGGTATATTCAAAACTTTTTGATTGAAGTGGTTTTTGTGGGTCAAAATTCCAAAAAACAAATTTTTCAAATAAAAAACTTAATGTATTCCTCGATGTATTCACATCGTGAACTTGTGACACTTTCAGGATTCAGTATATAAACGATAACAAGTAGAACAATAAACTATTTTTTCGAACAAAACGAAATCACATAAATCATAGAACACAATTATATTGCAAAACTTCATAAATGGAATGTTTGCTTTTTGATATATTTTATTATTGTTATATTTCAAATACTCAAAAGCAACCATTTAGAATAAACTTATGCTATCTAGCACATTATTGACTTTTCGCCTGTTTATTTGTTTGGGAACATATAGTGACTATTTACCATTCTCCAGAGTATAAACAATTCTCTAGAAGATTTTGTTTCTTTAGTTAATTTCAATATTGCGTAAGCTCTAGCTCTAGGGAGATCATTTTAATATTCAATATAAGACCCTCTGGATTTGTTGAATTAAGTATTCTATCGTCATTATATATTACGATAAACTCATACACCATTTTCACAGAACGTTTAATTCTCGACACTACGGTATTTTTATAGGATCTTCTATAATATTGTGATAATAAACAAGAGGCGAAACGCGTATTGAGATAGGTTCAGGTAGATTTAATAAACAAAAGTGAAAATAGTTTATGGAGTGATACGACTGATACATGCTTAAAATTATGTGAAGTCTGGTAAAATAAATATACTTTTGCTTCGTATATTAACTCATATAATAACACACTTTTATCTCTTTTTTTCTAGTGTCATATGAATTTTTGTTACATTGTTTGAATAAAAAAAATTATATATAGAATGGAACCAATGGGTGTGATGGAGATGCAACAATGTTATAAAAAGAAAACTCTATAAAATGCTCCCAAGCTTTCCGATATATTTAATCATTTCCATCATCAAAAAATACTTTGTAGAGGTTAGGTACGATTTATTCACACGACACATTCTACGATTCTAGAATCAGGGTATAAACTATAATAAGATTTGTTTATGTTTATCTACATCAAGTATTTATTATAATAATAGAAACTACTTGTGTACATAAGTCTAAAAAATGTTTTAATTTGTGTTGTTTTTTTAAATTCGAATGTGTCGTATACATGAAGATGGAAATGATTAAAGATTTCCGAAAACTTTCAAAAAACTTTCAAAAAACTTTATAGAGTTTTCTTTTTATAACACTGCTGCATCCCTATTACACCCATTGGTTCCATTTTAAACCTATACAGCAAATATTCCTATAAGTTATATATTAAATTAGAGAAAAGTTACGTTACTTGAGGGTTAATAACATGCTGTTGAGAAAACCGACAAATTCCGTTTACTTCCGAAGAAAGGTAAGAAAGCGATTTTTTTTCAGTACGAGCTTTCGTTTCAAAGAAATCATTGATTTTATTTTTTATATGCTTCATAAAAAAAGTATATCCTGTATTAAATAGCATTTTTTATTGCGAACGAATACAATGATGTATGGAACAATATGATTCTACATTATTTAAATTAGAAAAAAGGGTTTTTATTAAATTTCGAAAGTTCGTAATTCGAAAATGTCAAAATAACTCTACTGACACATTAGTATATATAGCGCTATTGAATTTTGTTGTTGCGTCTTGTTGCTATTGATTTTTCTTGTTATAAAATGGCACATGCTTTTTCATCTCAGGAAAAACTTGATATAATTAAATGTCATATCTTGTGCTATAGTAATGCCGTAGAAGCTGGGCTTATGTATTTGAATAACTACCCAGAAAGAAGACAACCTAGCAACCTATGGTGCGTTTGTGAAACCAGTTTTATCGAGAAATAAGTACTGCAATGAAGAGAGAGAAAATAATGTATTGTTAGAGCTTTAACTGAAAATCCGGAAATATCTGTTATAAAAATTGACCATACAACTGGAATAGCGAAATCAACTGCTTATTTTATTTTGAGAAAACAGTGATTTCAGGGCTCAGACCTGGTGATGAGGAAAGGCGAAGAACATGTGAGTGGTACAACAGGAAGTCTCAGGATTATGAAAACTTTCCCCATACTATTATCTGATCAGACGGGAGTAAAGAAACAAAAAATATTTTTTACAAAAAAATGGACCGACGTTATTAGTTGATGCTCTGAAATTACAAAATAATATTAATTCTATCGGTGCTGGTACTTTGGAAGTTATGCAGTTGCATAGATTGAAAACTTTTGGCACCAACTTTTTTATACTTTTCAGTGCATCAACAGATAACTTCGATCCAATTTTTTGTAAAGAAATATTTACTTCACACTTTTGAGTGTAACATTAGTCACGAAAATCGTTGAACGTTCACTAATACCAATGAAGATTAGTGATGCTGCGAGACTGGTTTTGGTCTTGCAGTCTTGGTCTTGGTCTTGCAAAATTGCAAGACCAAGACCGAGACCAAGACCAATACTGGGATGCAAGACCAATACCAAGACTAACTTGGTCTTGGTCTTGGTCTTGCTGCAAGACTTGCGAGACTTGCAAGACTCTTGCATTTCCGTAACCAAACACTAAATTGGTAGGAAACATATTATTTTACTCAATGATAAGTTAAGAAACGCTAATAAATAACCTAATTAATTTAATCTTTGAACTCCCTTATTATCGATCTTTATTTTACAGATTCTAAAATTATTGAATTAAAAGTTGTTGGGTGAAAAGCGAGTTCATTTTACGCTTCTCGGATTTCCGGATTTCAAAAAATTCTGAAACACCCTATACCTATACCGTAATTTCAATCCTTCTAGGATTTCCCTTACCGAGCTGTTTTCAAAGAATCCCGATAGTTCGTACCCAGGGGAAGGTAAACTACACGGTTTTTTATTTTTATTATTTTTTCTATCGCGCAGAATGTTTTAAGCAAACGTTAAAAATCATCTATAAATCTGATATCTTTTTGTTGACATTTATCCAGTGGCCACTTTTGGAGATATTTGAAATTTTAGATTGCCCTTATTTTGAAACTATTTTTTCGATCATGCTCATTAACTAACTCAACTAAGATATTCAAACTACTGACTTTTTAAATAGATACCTAGTTTTATAAATGCGCGTATTAACAAATCTCTACCTGTATTTAATTTTCATTTTTTGGAAAAAGCTTTTTAAAAAAAAATTAATCTTATAAACCAGAAATACTTTTGATCGCTTTCAGAGATTCTTTCTATTTTATTAAAGAAAATGGTACAAAACCATTGCAGAATGAGCAAAAGAATGAGTGCTCAGTTGGGACGGATGATACCAAGAAAACACAAGCAGACTAAGTCGCGCAAGTAAGATACGATTCTCATATGTGAATGGTGATTATTAATTTATAAACTTTATTAATTAATTACGCATCTCACTTGCCCTAACTTAATTCTACAAGCCTAGTTTTATTCTCATTACTTATTCTACAGTGGTTTGGTACCATTACAATACCAGGCGTGTTTGTTCTGGATAATGACAATTTTTTATACGGTCGATATTTATCCATTTCGAATGATAATATAATTACAGGCAATCTTATAAGATTATGAATTACATACTTCCCATACATATGCAGGGTTCTTCTTCATTTAAATTAAGCAATTACGGTTTAGAATCGCAACAACTTTTCACACTTATAAAAAGATCAAAATTTTTGCAAGAGTCTTGCGAAGTCTTGCAAGTCTTGCTGCAAAACCAAGACCAATACCAAGACCGTATATGCAAGACCAAGACCCAAGACCAAGACTAAGGATTTGATGCAAGACCAAGACCAATACCAAGGGTGCAAGACCAAGACCAATACCAAGACCATGTCGGTCTTGGTCTTGGTCTTGCTTTGCGCATCACTATCCACTATTATCCACGTATATTCTTTGCTTGTAGATGTTATTATTGAGATCTCAATACGCTTAAGTATTTTAGATGTTCTATTTTAACACCTATTTAACTCGAAAACCGAAACTGTAAGGAAAAAATGTACAGTATAAATGTTGCTACAAATAAATATGTCTTTCATGTAGTACCCACAGATTTTCAATTTTCGAGAGAAATCGCCCTCTCCACATAGCAAAAATACATATATTTGAGAATTTAACATGCTCCTATCTCGAAAACAGTAACTCTTTTGAAAAAATGTCCGCTACATTCGTTTCCGGATATTGTCCTATCTTTAATAATACCACCTCAGATTTTCGATTTTAGTGAAAATTTGCCCCTCCACCCTTTTGGGGTTGGTTTTCAGAGGGAAAGAGATTTTGGATTGGCGTTTTTATGAATATGGGACCATTTCATAAGCCTTCTCTTTCAAATCAATCAAAAATCATCAAAATCGGAGTACGTTTACTACATCAAAGGCGGACACGAACAAAAAAAAAGCAGACAGTCGAATTGTAAACTTCCTCTGTTCGGGGTTCGTCAGAAAATAATGAAACCTCTAACTGGCGAAATACCCACCATTGGTCAAGAGACAGTCACAGAGTACACCGAACGGCTGGACATCAACATCGTTTTAATATGTGGATGGGGATTTTTGGAACACGTTTAATAGGTCCTTTTTACAATGATTCTCTTATTACGGAGAATCACCTCAACTTATTGGAGAACGGTTTGGATGAAGCCTTGGAAAACTTACCGATTCCAGAGGTTAGAAATTGTTGGTTCAATAGGATGGTTCACCCGCGCCCCACACCTTAATCGTGATATTTTTTCGTTGTAAATAGTTTTTAGTTAATTATAACCTAATATTTTACCTATCTAATTACAGTTTTGAAATCTTCAATAACGATTTTTTAAATTAATCTCTCTACTACACTACTCTCAGCACCATCATTTCAGCGCCTTTCTCTCTAATTTTAATAATGTGGAATTATATTGTCTAATTTTTTACGGATCATATAAAAAATAAAGTTGATAGTGATATCTCCGAAAAGAATAGTCGTTCTGAAGAACTCTCAACGTTATCTTGAAGAGCTCAAAAAGTGGCAATGAGAAAGTTTCTTTTGTTTCTTTATATCTCGATAAATAACATAAGAAAGAATGAAAACGAGTTCGGCAAATTTCGTTTTTTTACTCTTCTCCGGAAGTAAGCGGAATTCGTCGGTTTTATCAACAGCATGTTATTTATCCGCAATTAACGCAACTGTTTTCTAATCGAACCATCTTCGTATCTTTTATGGTTTCCGAGATTCCAATAATAGACATCCTTATCTTGGATACACTGTATGTACATTTCTGATTGATTATTATAAAATCTTTTCTGTTTGTAGTTGATTTATTCTAAATTCAAGAAAGAAAGCAGTTTAATTACTAATTTATTATCTGGTTAAGATAATTTTTCACGATTTTAGTTTTCCCTGACAAAGAGAATAAACATTCTCAAAAGCTAGCTTAATCCAAAGAATTTTATTTAATAAATTCCCAACAGAAATCTCTTTTATCAAAAATATTGTATTAGTCAAGAGTTCAGAATCAAATAAATATATATATATATATATATATATATATAAACAACCCTTATTGATTTTCCTTCCTGTTCTGTCTGGAGAAGGCTGAGTCTATTTATCCAATTCGGGCCGAAATTCAATAATTGAATGAGTAACACGACATTGCTTTTAGGTTGTATCCACTCTAAATATGAAAGAATAATGACATGTTATCGCAGTGGACAGAAGCATTAATTGAAAACTCAATAAATGTAAATAAAGAATGAATACATTGCAAATACATTGAGCGCTTGTGGAGAAAGGTATAATATCCATTTGTTATGTGGAGTAGGGTTAGACAAATGAATTCAATTAATTTGCAAAAGTTATGTTCGTTTACTATGTGTCATGCCTATGGTTAAACTATGATTTCCTTTATACTTATTCTTGATAAACATAAGCTAAATGTCGTAAGCTGTGAAATTTTTTATCTGATGATTTACACTGCTAATCTGGGAGATTTGTGTGAGATATAATCTAATTCAAATAGAAAACTGCGCCTAGTCAAACAGGCCTCTATAGTTTTTCATTTGCATTCAAACGGGATTATTATTATTTATACTATGCAAATACATGTACCTATTATAAACGAATCATTTGGACTTTTGCATCTACTAATACTATCAGGATATTTCTAAATTCATCGAATCTAAAAATTATTTGTTGTTGGTATTTTTAAGATTTACCTACCTTCTGAACAGAGAAGCATCTCCAAATTAAAGACTCCAAAAAACACGAATATATGAATATTTGATTGGATGGCCATGTTGATTTCTTTGGTGTGTCAATAGTAGGTACTGAAGACGGTCTTTCTTAGCTGTTTGTCCAAAACCTGAAATAGATTTGCTGATATTATACATTAATGGCTTTTAATATAAACAATTCTTGGAGTAGCAGACATATGATTTCTTATAAATTAACCTTTTAAAACTTGATTTTTTAAATATAAAGTCAACTTACAGACACTTTTAATGTAATTGCTATAACACACATTTTATTATTATTATAGAGGGTAATTCGGTACATTTTAATCTCTTAAGCCATTTTGCATTTACCTATAATGAAATAATTGGGTAGACAGTTTTGGCACAAACCTTCACAGGTATCAATGGTTATTAATATTCCAAGTATATATTTACTTTTCATATTGGAAGAAAAAGTCAATACGTTATAATAATATCCCATTATAAAAATAACAAACAACTGATTCAAATAAACATCTCATTTGTAATCCGTTCTGGACATGAATATGTGTTATAATCAAAATGAATACTTATATAATTAACAAGTAGAACCAGAAGCATATTAACTATACATATAGGGTATTCATTTTAAACATCCCACTTCGGATTTCTCGAAATGTGAAGATTTAAAATAATCGCTGAAATCGCGAAAAAACTAATATCGAGTGATACAACATTTTCACCAGAATTTGTTTTGCCCTTTTTACCCCCTGTCCCCAGGAGTTACCCTTCTGATTATCACCAAGTTCAATAAACGCTTTACCTTGGCTTGTGAAGCAAATAAACTATCACTTCATAACTCTTACCGTTTTGAAGATGATAGTTTTTGAGGAAATGGTGTTAATTTTGGTTAAAAAGTTTTACCTACTCCTCGATATTAGATATTTTTCCGTATTTTTAAATAGTTTTTATTACTTTCGGTTCTTGTATCAATGGACTCCGCAGCGATTTCTCAGGCCCCATACGGTCTAGAGACTTGACATTTCGAATTCGTACTTAGATCGCAGACATCTCGCCGCCTGTTAAGCTCCAAGTGTGATCCAATATTGGTAATTATAATTATCTCATTCAATCTCATTCAACCAAGATCATTATTATGTCGACATGGAACGACAATGGGATCCGTCACTGGAATTACGCACGAGCATGGAGCTTATATATATGTCTCGTTCTCTGGTATATATGTACTTTCGTCTATGGTTATGTCGCCATTGTCAGACGTCAGACGTTATTATTAATTTAAAGTTTATTTTTGTGTTGTGGTAGACAAAAAGTAATTTGTTATGGAATTGCTGTTGCTGGCAAACACATATACATAAGTATAGTTAAAATCGAGAAAAGGATATCAATAGTAGGTACTCATCGGTACGGTTAAAATCTTAAATGCCCAATAAAAACTATTTTTAATTTTTTTTTTCAAAAATTTCAATTGTTTAAATCACCACACTTCCCCAAAATCGGTTCCCAGCTTTGAAATAGAGATTTAAGTAACTCAAAGAACAACCATTACCTTAATTGTACAAATCTGATTATGTATAGGTATAAACCAAGCTGTTCCTTAAAGATCAATATTATGTCCAGTATTATTTGTCATATACCTATATGTAAACGATATTGTATCATTATGATCTTTTGCACATTTGACACTAATATGCGGATGATACAACAAAAGTTATTTCAGATAAATCTCCAGCCATTTTAGAAAAAAAGTGTAGATTTCATTCTACCGGACTTTATCAATAGTTTTGTAATAATTTCCTTCACCTACAGCCGAATTCATAGTCCGTCCTTATCTTAAGAGGAAGCCTTCATTGAGGGTTCGTCAAATTATAAAGGGAGCCTTGTATCAGAGTCAAATCTTAACGCTTCCTTACAAAAGGAAGACATTTACTAGGGATTTTTGTAACTTTCTAATGGCAACATCGGTAATCACTAAATAGATTATGCCCCACGTCCCGTTCATTACTCATTTGTGAGGTTAGTTGTTGGATGTTGCTGATAAAATTGATTTTTATAATTTCAACGGACTTGTTCAGTAGAAAAATCATATGGACAACTGAGTATGACCTTAACATTTTGGAAAATTGAGTGGCAATTCTTGACACTGATGCTTGGCTGTATCCATGCAAATCACCACTAACCACCTATGAGAATGGATTACTCATGGTTAATTATATGATATAAATATAATATTGAAAATCTACAAATCTGAGAACTGCCAGTTGCATAGAACCGTAAAGTTATTAATAACTGCGTCAAGGGAGAAACAGGCAGACCTCGACGGTTTAATTCCCTTATTCCCAGTTTATAGACCATGGTAGACAACAGTCGTTTTACTGATGTACCTTTAAACAACTACATAATATTAGATAATACAATATTCTGTACTGATTTGCACGTGTATTTCTTTAAGAAAAGTGCTTTTGTCAATGAAAAAATATTTAGCCGAAAACTGATACTTTGTTAATGAGTTTTTAAATTTATAAATATTATGTATTTTTTCTAACTCGTCTGTTGTTCTTTAGCTGATACCTGTGATAATTTTTTCTCTTTTTCTTTAGTGTTAGTATTATTAATAATAATATTGATAATTGAATATTAGCGCACCTAATATTTGGATAAACTGAAAAGGGGACCTTTCAATCTCTGTGCGAGATTGTTAAACTCTTTCTTAGTAGACTTGATACTTGTGTCAAATATGAATTATTACAACAGAGTAGGAATGCGATGTGTGATAATAAAGTATTTTCAAAAAGATAGAGAGAAAGGCGTGATCTTTTTTATTAGAACATACGTGGTTGTTTTTAAAGAACGAGGAAACACACTTGTCGATAATCTATTATCTACTACATTTCTACCTACAGATACATGGAATTCTTACTCTATTATTGTATTATTTCTATGACCTTAGAATATTAAGGAGAAGTTGATGCATACTTGTTGATCCAGTGAAAAAAAAGTGAAAATATCCTTTTATCGGTGTGTTATGAACTTTGATTTATTGATTTCAACGTCTCATTTATTTGAAGTGTGAACTTAGTGAATAATTCAAGATGTAAAAATGTAAACCCAAATGCTGCTTATTGGTTTTGTGAGCTCGTTTGTTATCTATTTAGCAAAAGATGTCGCAACCAGTAGGTACTATTCTCAAATTAATTCTGGCAGGTGATTTTTGAGCCTTACTGTAAAAACAAAGCTCCTCCCGTGAATAAAATGTATCCTTTATTTAAGCAACAAATATAAGCTATCACTATGCCCAGTTTCAAGAAAATACACGAACTATTTTTCACGTAATAGCCGATCTATTATATGTATATATATGATAAATTATCTCAATTAGCTGACCAATTAATTTTTATCATTTGCTCCTGCTCACATAGGTCCTGCCGAATCCACACAATTATTCTCGCTTTTTCATGGGTATTGAAGAAATGAGTCTTATCCTCGTAAAACGATAGATTATAGTTGAGTTGAATCAATAACAGATCATGGTCTGGGTATACCAAGTATTATGTGTCAATCTGACCTCAATTCGTCCACCATTTGTATGATTTATTTCGCTAATTTTAAAAACATTATTATGAATTTAAGAAGAATATAAAATCGTTGGTCTCGTAGTTTTATTTATTGTATTGGCTGATACTTGATGGAGATCCATTATAAATTGAAACAGGATGATTATAAATTTCCACTTATATATTGAAACACATGACAATTTTTTTAGCACAATGTACCTTTTAAATTTTTTAACTTAGTTAAGACTCAAATTTGAAAAAGGTACAGTGTGCCGAAACAATTGTGATGTTTTCATGTTTGATAACCTAGCAAAGCAAAGCACTGAAAATGGATTTGAGATGTACTAGAATCACAACTCACCAATGGTGAGCTGTGCTAGAATTATGTGCTTTTTATGAGCTAATTTTTTGCTGCAATTAAAAAATTGTGCTCTTCCAGATTCGGCAGAATTTTAAAACAAGTGCTCTGCTAGCTAGCAAACTATTGATACACTCATTTTCAGAAAAATTAATTCTTTGCTATTAACTGATATTTTTTTATCTCATTTAAATCGGCTACCTGCTTCTTCGTCGCTTCAGAATGCTCTATTCTACTCATTACTCTATGCCATGACTATCAATTATCAACCACGGTTTTACATCTGAAGATGGCAACTTGTTTATCTCCTCCTTCATCAATAGGTAGTAGGTACAAGCACACTCTCAAATACCAAATTATTGTTTTCTTAACAATTCTATTTCCAACTGAAAGACATATTTTTTAAGCAATATTATTTGGTAATTCTATGCAACAATAAAGAAACAGGTAAAAAAGTGATGTCATTGGGTGAAAATAAAAACATACCAGTGTGGCAGTCAAACCCTGTATCTTCTGCACTACGTAGGTATACCAACAATTCTACTATGCCACACACGCCTTGCTAATGACGCTGAAGGCAGAGCTCCACTATCTTAATGATTAGGTATCAAAGCACTAATTTTAAAATTCCCCCAAAACTGAAAGAGCACAACATTTTCAATTGCAGCAAGAAATTAGCACATAAAAAGCACATAATCATTATAGTAATTAGAAGACGTATATCATAAGAAAACAACAGGTGCTCTGCTAGCCTACTAGTAAGGTAGCAGAGGACTGTTTGTTTTCAAATTCCTCCAAAACTGGAAGAGCACAAAAATTTTAATAGCAGCAAGAAATTAATAAGGTAATAAGAATACGGATATCGCAAAAATAACAGATGCTCTGCAAGCTTACTGTTAAGCTAGCAGTGCACTTTTTGTTTTCAAATTTCGTCAAAACTGTAAGAGCACAAAATTTTTGATTGTAGCAAGAAATTAGCAAATAAAAAGCACATAAATCTGGTACATATCAAATCCATTTTCGGTATTTTGCTCTGCTAGGTTACCAGAGGTTTCAATTTAATATATTGTTAATATTTTCACAACAATATACTTTATTTTTATTGCACTATATAACAAAGTATATTTTTTTAAATAATGCAAAAGTTTTGAATTTACGTTTCGTCATGTTTTATTTGATTTTGTTTATTTATTGAACTGAATTAGCCTGCCAATCAGGAGCTTTTTATTTTTTCATGCAATACAATAACTGCCCAAACCAGGAGAATTATGTTTCCGCAATGATAAATAAAAATCGATTACGCCGAAACTTCAAAGTATGTATGGACAAGTCGGTGAGTTGAGCTGATAATAAAATGTGAAATATGCTCCCATTAAGCGGGATTTATGATAATTTTCTGATCAATAATTTGATTTGCTATCACATTGTTGTAGAGAAAAATTGCCCCAAATTTATTAAACGGATTATGGCAAATAGCACGATATCTTCATTTCGTTTATTTCCAATGATAGTCAATCTTACATTTAAATAAATCAAATTTGTCTTGTAATTCAGGAAGCTCCATCTAATAGATTTATCATCAAGAGTTGAAATTTCCGAGAAATATTTTTCAACAACCCTACTGAATCCAAATAGAAGTCGTATTTATCAAATTGCCTATGTATATTAATAAGATGTTATTAAATTTCACATAAATGAGACTTCTAATATCAATGTCTAAGCAAATACACATTAAATACACATTAAACTTATAATTGTACAATATTCCGGATCCAGATATTATTCTATTCAGTTCCAATATTTAATCTTCACCAACTTCGTTAAAGCGAAGAGTGATTGCGCGTAAATTTTTCTTTCTCAATTTATCATAAAAAAATGTTTTCCGCCTACATAATAGCGTTTAAAGGGAGAACAGGATGATTTTATCAGCCATTATTAAAAACTAAAACTAATCCAACAAGTTTACCTTTTCTCAAACAATATAAAATAACTGTAAATTATGAAATTTAAATTATAGTTTAATGTGATTCTGTAGATATAATTTATTTGAACGAACTTCTTGCGGTTTATTCATCAATAACATGAATTAGAGAAAACAACAGAGCATTTTAATAGGAGGCTAGCTGATGACTAGATAATGCCTTCGACTTCGTCGGCGAAAAACCGCGACTCCTCCCTTTCTAGTAAAAATGTATTAAGATCTTCAATTATTTGATAATATTTGAAAACCTTAATGTTTGACGTAGAATTAGCCATCTTACCTGAAAAATTAGGGTATAATCATACAATTCATATATGCCACCAGGCTCCAATAGTTACAGTACGACACATTTCTTTGCTAAAACAAATAATTAACGAGTCACCGCTGACGATAGAAACTTTGTTGACGAAACGTCTATTAGATAAAAAGTACCTTAATTTTCTCAGAAGTATCATCTAAAAGTCAATAAAAGTATTTAAATTTTAAATTGTAGAAAGTTATGGTTCCCAGAGTCAATTGATTGGTTTTAAATAGTAAACATCTTGAAACACCGAAAATTTAAAAAGTTTTCAATGCATTCCTTAAATTGCTACTTAGAGAAGCGGTAGGAAAGTAGAATAGCCAAGTCCTAATATTCATAATTTATACATATCATAACAAAGCTTTAGATTTTGTTCAATAATTTGATTGACTTTATAGTTTTATAATGAGATTTTATGAAATCATTTAAAATTCAAATGCCGTTGAAAATATTTTTAATTGATTCATACGATTTCAGGCTACATTTTTCGTTCACCTGGCGCTTTTACTGCTAACGTAACAGTTCTGTAATACCGAAAATCGATTTTTTAAGGCTACATTACACGCGAATGCTCCCTATGAGTAATTAACTTTTACACACTTGAAGCATTAACTAATATCAACTGTAGAGAAAACCAACATACAATATTCAAATAGAATTTCTATTTATATTAGCATATTCATGAAAAGGACCAAATCTTTAGTGCTAACTAAAAAAAGAGAGTATGTAGGATAGCCGTCATGGATAAACGTTATTAATGATCCACTCGGCCAACTGCATTATTTCTCATCGGACATATCATTCTGTTATTGGTACCGACAGTATATTAGCATTGGATTTATTGATTATCACCAATACCTACTTATTCACCTCATACAGGAAAAGGGGAATGACATAGACAAAATGCTCAAAATCTTTTTCTGCGTGGGTAAATATATCAATATTGTCACGTAGATAGTTTATCAGGTACTTACGGCTATTATTCGTTTAGTATGTATTCGTTCTGATTCCTTATTCTCTATAGTTGTTTCATGTGTAGTGTAATAATTGGTGTAGTTCATTAATAAGTTTATAGTAGACTTATTCTCGAACCTTCCATAAACTATATGTGGGGGGTACACTTTGTCACAGTATTATCAGTTTGATAAACTTCTAGAACATCATTATAAACGTCTAGAATAATCATAGAACATTCTCGATGAATCTCATGTCAAGATTCAGATATATACAGCGTGTTCCTAAACACAGACCATTAGCCTGTATAGGTTTAAATTATGTCATCAGTCAATGTCATATTCCTATACTGAGTCCGTATATCTGTCAATTTTCCATGGCCATTTTAACCCTGGCCAGACTAATGGTTTATATTTAGGAACACGCTGATAAAGCCGTGTCGATCACTGGTCACAGTCAACCAGTCGGTGAAGCCAGTTTATACAAGTCAATGAAAATCAGTCGATGGAATTAGTTTAGTTCAGTACATACGGTGAAGTATGTGGCAGTTTAGATTGTCAAAGTGTCAAGTCAAGTTGTGACAGTTGTACTATTACGGAAGTTGGTGTACAGAGTGCTAAAAATAAGCTTTTTGTAGCAAAGTGCGAACTTTGGAGTATGACGCAAGTAAACACACCCCACAACGTTTAGCAGAGGGTTAAACGACTTCAGCTTGGTTCTACGCCAGTGATGCCTCTTAGAGTTGTATCTGATTGTGTTTACTGTCCTCATTCTAATTGGCAGTCTCATATTTTCAATTTTAAAAAAAAAAACACCACATAGATACACATACTTTGCCACTACTTAACTCGGAAACTTATGATTTTTTTAAAAATGTCCAATTTAAACTTTGCCGGAAATGGTCTCATTTTTAATTTTGTCGTGTCAAATTTTCGATTTTCGATCCACTTCGGAAAAAGTTTTAGAGGTAAAAGGCATGTTTAATGTCGTTTTTTTGTTGAATTGTATACCTCCTTCGTTTGGTTCGTCGGTCAAAAACTGTAAAATTTCCACGCTGATCGACGAGACATCAAGTAATCTCTCCACAGGAAATATTTTAATATAAAATAAGCATTAGCTTATTTACGGATCATTGGAAGTTTCAATAAAATTGTTTTGAAAGAAATAATATTTAACAAACAATTAAATTGATGATTGTAGCAGCGATTCCACATTAATTAAATTTTTTCAAAGAATTGTAACAATTGGCTCTGCGCTTGGATCTAAAAAGATATATTTTTGTGCACCCTGGTCCCACGAACGGCGACTTTGACCAGTGAGAAGCCAACCTAATTATCTAAGATTTCATTTAATAAACATTTGTGACTTTTTGTATATGAGTAAAAGTCTGAACTGCGTGAATCAATGCTACCATGAGCAGACATATCTTAGCTATATTTTTTCTTTGGGTGATATTATGTCATACAGGTTGACTGTGACTGTTAAGCTTTTCATTCGAACAATAAAAGTAATGTATGAGAGATTTATCAAGTAGGTATTCAAGTCATATACACCCTACTCACTCAAATCTTTCTTTATCGCAAAACTAAAAAAACAAACTCAGAGTCCAATCGTATACATCCTTTTTCAAAAACAAAACAGTATTTCTCCTGTAGATCGCTAAGAAGCGTGGTTGTACTATCTATCTACTTCCCAAGATGCCATGTATTAACCAATGAATCTGTACATCGCATCTGACTTACCTATCTATACCCGGGGATGTTTATAGATAGTGTGTGTTTGCATCTTTTCATGGCGATATGTAATTTGATTGCTGCGTACATATTTTTAAAATTAAATTTGCATTTTTATCGATTCTCCAATTGCAAACCTGGGAGAAATTTATTCAAATAATTCCTTGGTTGCTCTTGGGCTAGGCAGTAATGAACAATATGGTGATCCGTTCCTCATAATGTACCTAAATATTTCAATTATGTCAGTTCAGTTCATCTGAGTCTTAAATATATATTTTGCATTCAGCCTTCTAAATTATATTACCGTTGGCTGTTCTAAAATTCATCCGATTTTGAGACCTATTCCTCAACCTCAAAACACTAAGAATACCTTAAGATACGATGCCACTGCAACTGTTTAGTGACATCTGACTGTTTAGTGGCATGTGTGAACACCTTGATTCATCAACTTATTTCAAGAATGCTTAAACATCACTTATATTTGTGAGCATGTTTCCGTTTTGGTAGAGAACATGCTTTTAACAAAATGTGTGAAATTTGTTTTGCTTTGAGAATGCTCATTTAGGAGTATTTAACACAAGGAAGCATTTTGCTATCAAATGTGAACAGCTTGCTAGTGTTGAAAATAAAGATGTGTACCTTTACTTACCTTTACCTTTATTCTAATCAATTCTTCCACCACAAATTGTTTGAGAAGTGAGGACTGTTGATTACGGCAGTGTTTCTGCATGGATTATTATTAGTAACAATAACTCAAGATAAAGGTAAATATTAGAAAACAGCATCTCGCTGCAAAAAATCTAGTAATCAGTTTCGTTATCGTCCCTCATACTCTTTGGTGTGCTGAATCGAATCCGAATTTGCACTTATTCCACAAAATTACTGAATTATTTTTTTTTTAAAAATAGATATACTTTTAGTTTGGTATCTTCAACTCTATAGAAGGAAATATATTATTGTTAAGTATTCATCAAATGGTCGGTTTTAGGTAGGTATCTCACTAATTCTCCGCAAACAAATTTACGGGAATCAGCTAATCTCTTATATGTATCTACCTACATACAAAAGCGAAAGGCCACTCATTCATCTATTAAAAAACATAAAAAACTTCTTGACCTACTTCGCTAAAATTTGACAGTAAGTAAGTTTATAGATAGGACAGGTAATCTAAGAACAGATTTCCTGACAGGGACAAATTAAGTGAGTCTAAGGGTTATCGTACTTTTATATAAAAGTCCTATGTTTTTGCTGCTGGATAAGTTATTCTGGTCTATATATTAAAACACTACCGTGACTGATTGACAGACAACGAACTGTCTAAATGGAGATAAGTTACTTAGAGATCCACTAAGAAAGGATTTATCAAAATTAAATTTTGGAGGGGGCGGGTTAATTATTTCCTCAGTCTGCATTATGCTTGAGAGGGAGAAGGAAAGACATGTTATTACATATTTAAAAATTAATTTCTAGGCAATTTGAACCATCGGACCCTAAGTAGGTATAGGGTATAAATAATACCTAGGTAATTTGTTATTCCAACGGCCGTACAAAGTCGCTGGAATAATCTAGTATATATCTTTCGCTTGAAGACCTATTTCGGCCACTGATTGAAATTTTTCCCCAGAACGCGCCGTGGACAAATGAAAACGTTTTTGGACCTATGTCTATTCGACAACTGTCTGGAATGAAATACACAGAGCCCGTTATGGGTAAACACATTTTCGCAATCAAAGATATAATCTTCCGTTTTGGTGGTAAACTGTTGAAACTTTACAGTGCGGGTGCTGAACAGACTCAATAGTTCATTCATTACAATCGTACCAAAAAGAAAAATATTTTTTTATAAATTTGAGATTTCATCAAGCATTAAGTAGATATAAGAAAATTACAAAAAATTTAACCAACTTTATTAGTTGGTGCCTAGGTAGATGCACTGAAAAATGAAAAATTTATTCTTTTGGTACTTGTAATTTTGAGGTTGTGCAGTTAAAGTTAGAAGACTTTCGGCCCCCACTACATAGCGGAAAAAGATCAGGTCATCTCATAATCATATCATCATATTTACAAAAAACTATAATACCATAACTCCCCTTAAATGGACATTTTTTTACCAAACGTTTTAAAATTGACTCAAAACTTCAAATGTTGTACTTCTTCCTTTGTTCAACGTACAGAGCTCAAACTTTGTCAATCTTAGTAAGTTTTGAGTTAAAAAACAGAATATTTTGCAAGTGGACACTTTCATTTGCCAGCATTAAGTACTTAGGTAGATACATTTGAGAAAACTCTTTGACATTTCATAAATGATTTCTTTGTTTTTTTTGCTGCTATGGTTTTAAGAAATAAATGATAATTCAAAGCAACAATTATTGTAATTTTTGTCTCTAAATGGATCTAAATATCTATCTGTATATATGTCTGCACATCACCGAAAAACCTTTGAAAAGACTTCCTCTAAACTTAGCATGGGTTATAATCTTAGGAATATTCACCCGTTTCTTAAATTATCTTTTATTTTATTATTTACGTTGATAAATAAACCGGTTATTCAGAGAAATTGTCTAAGATATTCATTTTCATTGGTTTATCACCTTGTAAAACGGATGCTTTACGCTGGTTGAATTCAAGGCAATGCAAATTAAAGACGGCCTGGTTGAAATCAATAATAGAATTCAAGTGTTCATTTATCAGTTCTGAATAATAAATTTCATTGTACATATGTTTTTGGGAGACATCTTCAGAAACATTCGATCAATCAAATTTATATGCAACAAAAGCATTCATTCACCACATGTACTTTGGGATCATTTGAGCGAGAGGGATTTTATTCTATATGAAGACACAACAATTTCTTATAATGAAGGCCGCTTTTTTGCTTCATCAGTAGCTATCACAACCGACAAAGATTGCAAATGAAAAATAAAATAGCAGCACAGAATTCTGGAGCTGACAATTAGATTTATGAATAAAAGAATTTTTCATCATCATGTTTGTTGAGATAAATGCAGAAATCAATATATTTACACTGTTTTATTATTTTGTATATAGATCATTTGAAGTTAAAATAGAAAGACCTTTAAAATATTTTCAAAGCTGAGTTATTCGTAGACGTTACGAGTCGTTTTGCTTGTGATAAATGCTTCTTGACCTTAGAGCAAGTCTTAAAATACCTACATCTCAGCTAGAAGATCAAGTGCAATGCATCTGCTCTTGCTTCTAATATTAGCGGATTTTGTAAAATGATAAATTTCGTCGCTTAGAACGAAACTTTCTGAAGCAAGTACAGACAATTTCAAACTGAGTAATATATTTACTTATATATTACGAAGATTTCTAGAACGGTAAAGGGTGTTTTTAAGAGACAGAGAACTTTAAATTGAAATTAAACATAGCAAAATATGTTTAATATCCATGAAATCGGCTTTAATTCTCAAATAATTCAAGGGTATTAACGTCTGAAAACGATTTGGAGCTTATGGGTTTCGAGACTGTTGCGTGTATGCCGTAATATATAGACAATGGCATAATATAGCCAATTTACCAAACAGTGGTTTGTAGTGAGTACTCGACCAAATTCTGATAGCTTTTAACATGAAAGATTTTTAAGAATACGAAGTATTAAGCAATCTGTGATCACAAGTGCCATACAACATTCCGCAATAGGTTTGTTCTGAGTTTAGCACTAAGATAGTCATTTGTTAAAATAATCTTCATGTTCTTCACAATGGAAACCATTATCCAATAATACTTAGCTCGTGGTATATAAATTGATTGATCATACTATGAATTCAGAATGTCTTTTATAATGTTTTAAAGATCTATAAATATATTTTTAAACTAGAGTTTGGTATGTTGCACTGTAATATGGGAAGAACATATTATATATCTCCAGTTTCTGACACGTCAGCTTTAATGTCGTTCAATTCATTTCTCCTGAATCATTATGAAAAATATAAACATTTCGATTTGAGATCTAGATACAAGAGTATGATGATGTAGGACAGGACATATGATCGAACATTTGGAATGTAGTTGTTGTTTGACATCTTCACTAGCATTTTACTGTCAGCATTCATCCAATTGAAAATTTCCTTGTCTTTCAAGCCATCAGAGCTATCGGACAAAAATGATTATCTTCGAGTATACTCTCCAGTTTGTATGACTGTAGCATGGGCTTATCGTCCGGTGTAAAGGTGTATATCTTTCATAAATATATCTTATACTATTATTGTATACATTTGAGTATTAGATATATGCGTACATAGTTGAACCTCACATATCCCCATAAGAAGTCTAATGTCGTGAGGTCAGGTGATCGTGCTTACCATTCTATCTATCCTTACGTCCCTATGAACATTAACATGATGGGAACATTAAATACATTTGCTAAAACCATCTAAGAAGAACTCTAAAATGGTTTTACTTTACTTTTTTATTATAAGAAACTTTATTATTTTATGATCCATAATTTAAGTGTACCGGGATGTTTCATAAATATATACCATAAATGAAATAATATGTTAATTCCATTTGGCTGTTCCGTATATGTTCCTTGGATTAGACTCAATTATAATTATTATAATATATGGAAAGTTTCCAGCTTGAGCTATTTCCGTAGCTGCATATTGTATTATAGTATATTAATTTTATCAATTAACAGTTTGATGGTTGTCGTCGTATCTTTGCAATTGCGTCTCTAAAGCACGACAGTTTGGTGTACCTATTATGTACAAACCTCAAATAATATGGCTGTCGTAGCAGCGTGTGCCAAGGAGATGTCTATGGCGTGTACCTTTGCACGATATAGCGCTATTTACGATGCGAATCAATTTATTCTGTTTCTACCAAACTGAATTTCATGCACGGGCGCATTTTCAACCCGATAAATTTGTCATTTACTTTGTGAATTCCTTTTTGGGGGTAGACGCATACGAAACTGCCAATACTTAAACCATCCAGGGAAATGTGAATCAAAAACTGTCTTTACATGTCTGTTTAAGAAACCAGTTGTCTTACAGTAGAGATGGATCGCTATGCTTATGCTTATGAAAATCCCTAATGTTGTCAAATCGGATATGTAATAATAATCTTTCGTCTCATTTACCCTTAAAAATATTTTACATGAATTAATATTAATTAATATTGCCAGCTTCTACTGGGATTGGTTTTGCATTGACAAGTCACATCAAAATTAAATACGAAACATAACCTACAAATATGACAAGAGACAGGGACTTCAAATGAATCACACTTTGCAACACCCTAAGGAACATTACAAACGCGAATGTGAGTTTGTTTGTTTGTTCCGCTTTCACGTCTTAAGTACTCAATCGATCATCATTAAATTTTGCACATAGGTTGTCGGGGGTACAGAAAAGCGCACAGGGGGCCTTCCAGACATCTATAAATTTCGATCTTTAAAGGGTAAAATGGGGATATTTTTATGGAGTAATAATATTAATTCGATATTTCGTATGAGTACTTCAAAAAAACAAATAAGCAAATATACATGCTGTGATTTTCTCGATAATCTTCCTCTGAGGGGTTGAAATGAGGTAGATAAATCTAAAAGTCGATATGGGTGTCATTATTGAGATTTTTGGGGCGTTGATTGCGAGAAGAGCATTTATTTTGATGTTCTACTCAGTGGACATGACATGATATAATAAATGTTATAAATAATCCCAGTGCACCAGTTTCTATAAAGGAACCACGAATATTTCGTAATTCCGTCCGCAATATTAATGTTAGAAATAGTGTAAAATTAACAATGCCACATCATGATATCGCAATGTTCCAATAATCATTTTCATATAATACTGTGAAACAATTTAATTCAATTCCCACCCAGTTTATTAATTTATCCACAAATATTTTAATCAAAATATAAAATGTATCTATTAGATCTGTACCACTAGGCGTCAATGATTTACGATTAGAATTATATTATTGAGTAATTTGAGAACAGTACTTATGACCAATTAAAAACAGAAAAATGCTTCCCAAAAGTTAATTATAATTTACGAAGAATCTTTTAAGTTATATTGTTCATGAAGACTTTTTTACTTTTCATGAAGTAAAGTTAAAATTTGTTTAGTTTAGTTTAGTATGGTTAAGAAATTATCACTTAAGTTTTTAGTTCAGTATGGTTCAGTTGAGTAGCCAATGGCTAGACATGCGCCAGACATGAACTTCTATATTTAGAATAGATTTCTAATTCATCCTGTAGATATTTTAATATTCGCAATATAGTCATTATTATTATTTGTTTGTCGCTGTGAGGTTTTTAGGGCGTTATGTGTTGGGGATTTGGGAAGTCGCGGGCATTGGCTAGTTATCTATAAGTGTCAATGTCAAATGTTTTGTAAGGCGTGTAAACAAGTCAACAAAAAGTACCTAGCTGATGACGTAATCACATTGCTCGATTAAAAACAGCATATATCAAAATGTTTCAATGAAATGATTTGTTCTGTTATAAGACGAACACATCTTGTGAGTTCCAGGGGGAAAATATCTCGTATGACATATTGACCTGTTTCATATTATATGCACTGGCACAGACAATCTATATTATGGATTGACTGTGACACTGGTAACATATAGGTATAGGTTATACTACAAGAGTATACCTGCAAAAGGAAATTCAATTTAAGAGGAAAAGAAAAACTCTTCATGTTACCTGTTTCAAGTCAACAATGTAATATTTTTATTTTATTATTACTGTCAATGCTCAATATTCAATTTTGTTTGCCGTTTGGCATTTCAAGGTCACAGTCGCGTGAAAAAGTAATGAGATAAGACAACTGAAGATGCAGTTCCATTACGTTACAGTTAAATGCTGGAAACGCACATACGTTGCCAAATTGAATAATTGCCATTAATTGAATTGGTATATTATACCTAAGCAAAAAACATGATTTAAAAAAGCGTGTCCTTGGTATATAAGGATTGAAGGCATTGTAACGGGCGTATAGAAATGATCGGAGTCTATTTATTTTATATATGTTTTATTTACATAAAAAAATATAAGAGTCTATATATGTACCTACACTATTTATATATGTTACACTAACTATCAACAGCTGTGTACAATTTATATTTACTATTCACACTATTTACAACCGAGCGTTATTTATTTCTGTTGTCGGTCTCCACCGTACACCCGGTCTCCACCGTAATGCCGGTCTCCACCGTACAACACCATACTGTCAGCCTACACCGTCTCCACAGTATTCACCGTAATGTACCAGGCTGACTGAATCGGAGTAACTGACTCCTCAGCAAATCCTCTCCAATATATAGGACCTAAATTCGTTACATTATCAAAAGTTTGACATTGTCAACAAAAGTTAATGGGTGTACTTCAGACTCATACTGTCACTGCCAGTGAAAAAGTAAAAGAATGAGCCTTGTATATAAGGTGAGCATTGTAAATTTATGTTAGTTACTGGTTTGCCCCTGAAGAAATCAAGTTTATTGGCGAAACAATGTCGGGCTCGATAAATAAAGTGTTGGTGTAATTGTGGTTAATTGTCTTTGTTTTGATTGTATCTACGCCAATGGTTCCAGATCCCAAACATTATTTAAACGTTATTTAATGAGAAATCTAAATTCTTGTAGTCTGTTCGTTACCTACAGCCAAGATTAGAAAGACCTTTAATCTTTTCCTATAGGTTAGCATATTCACTTCTATGAAAGAGAGAAAGAAATAAAGAGAAATGCTTCATTGTCGAAAAAATATAAGTTTTGTAGACAAAGGAAAATAAAAATATCAAAACTAAACAATACACAAATAAAACCAAGTCAAACTAAAACAAAAAATTACCGCGTAATATAACGTGTGTACTAAGAATTATTGAATGTAATTCCAAGCAATTCGATGATGTTTTTGCGACATTTGTATCTTCTAGTTGGCTATACTTTTGTTTTCCAATCAATAATCTAATCTATTCTAAATTGATTCTATTCTACCAACTTACAAATTACCTAGTGATCATTTCATCCTGTCCTGCATGGAAGCTTTTCCCCGTTTTATTTGGTTTTACATGCAGTAGGAACATATTTATTCAAGTTCGTGCTTGAAATTGATTATTTTTGCCATTTCATCCACTAGTCTAGATGCGGATGCAACTGAAGATAAAACGGTTTCGCAATAACCACACAAATAATCCAAAGAGGAAATTCGCTTATAAAGTGTATTCCGCACATTTGTTCACACAAATACAATGTATTGTTAACTTTTCGAACAAGATTAATGCGTTTAAAATAAGAGTTTATTGTGCCAATTCTTTTTTCAAATTTACCAAAGAATAAAAACGATTTGTCAATTGCATGTTGGAGTTCAATTTCAAATTCTGTTATACTGATCCAATTTCTTAACTTTCTGAACTGGATTTTTTGTCAGAATACACAGATAGTAGTTATATTCTAACAATTGCGTTTAATAAAAAGTGATTCATCAAACTTTAGAATCTTTCATATGAATCTTATACGGTTTGAATAGTGCAAAAAAGGTTTTCCATTATTTTACAGAATATACACGAAAGCAGTATGAAATTTTTATGTTATACCATGTCGTTTCATAATAAGAATTGTTAACTAGTCGAACAAAGCGCCATCTTTGGGATGAGACCAACGAGATCTAGGTTATTCACCAAGCTTTCAGCTTAAGTTGTATATATATATATATATATATATATATATATATATATATATATATATATATATATATATATACGAAAGTGTTGAAATTCTTGAATCCTTGGTATATTTCAATTTATGTATATCGTGGGTTTGAGATTCTTCGTAGAAAATAGAATATAACTCTTATGAAATTATTATTTAGAGTTATATTTGATTTTCTACGAAGAATCCCAAGCCCACGATATACATAAATTGATATATATATATATATATATATATATATATATATATATATATATATAAACAAATATATGTCGTCAATCGGGATACCTCTTAAGATATACTTCAAATGTATTCATTCACACTGTTTCAATCCTGATTGTAATAAAGTTTTATCATATCTCGTTTTTCTTCATTCTTCATTGGTAAACTCAACTTCCAACGACTCAGTCATTGACAATAATACAGAATGTTCCCATTGGTGAGAGTCGAATTTGAAACAGCCTGTATGTGTAAAAAATCATTTCTTAAAAAGCACATAAATATTTTTAAACAAAATTTGCACCGACTTTATAAGTATAGTAAAAGTTGGACAAGTGAATGGCGTGAAAAAAAAACAAATATTGAATTGTAGCTACTTATGTTGTGAAATGGGACAAAAAGTAATTCTTATGTTTATAATGTATCTTGGAAGCATCTTACACTCTTTTGTACCAGGTAGTAGGGAGTTCAGAAGTGCGTTGCATATCTACTCATTTTATCGCCAGTTTGAAAACCATTCAATGAGTTGTCAAAATAATTAACTGTATATTTAAATAGAAAATAAATAAAAGATGATAGGATTATCTATTACTAATTGAAACGCATTATTGGTAGACAAATTAGCCTCAATTTAACTTCAATCATACCAGAGTAAACTGACATAGACTAATTTATCAAATATTATAATTAATGAACTATCCACACACGATGGTTTGAACACCAAAACAATTAGTCGCCAGATGGTGTTATTAATCAAAATATATTTGAGCTAGTTCATTTCTCCACAAAATATCTAAATACGTTTTTATCAATTTTCATAATAAAATAGATTGAATTTAAATCTAATAAAATTTGGAATTGGGAGCACTTAAAAATATAGAATTATTTTCAATTAGATTTCGAAACTACATGAAAATCTGTGAATGTTTTTTTGTTTCAAAACAGTCTATAGTCTATCCCATAAATACCTCGTGGAACTGTATTGAAGGGATTCGACATGATATTGGTACTCAGTTCTTTTTCTTTGACCGTATACGTATCCAACAATGATATCAATAGCAATATATCCTATACCTTTCAACAACAAAGACAAGATGAGGTCTCGCAGAATAGTTAGAAGGTCGTAGCTCTGAAGCAAGGTAAGGTAAGGGTTGTATGAATATTAAAACAAAATCAAAACGATGTACAAGATAAGTTAATGTGCCAATGTTAACTTAGTTACTCCGCAGCTCTTTTAACGCGCATATGTGGTTATGACTTCGCGAATTTTATTAAATCAAAGCAATTATAATTATAATTTGAGCAAGGCCTAGGATACTTTTTATACAGAAAATTTTATTTTCTGTATATAAGAATTCTAGGTGTGATTGAGACACCGTTTTGAAAGATTTGTTAGTGAATATTAGAATTATCTATGAAGATACTTGATCTATATTAATGCAAATGTTCAGATAAACTTACTATGACGATGACCAAAAAACAATTCTCTATATCTGAGATCAAAACTAGTTTCTATTTCATAAACGCATGGACGCAATCCGAACCCATTGGTTGGATCAATGACATTCACAAAGAGTTATTGAAATCCATTCTTATGTATATTTAAGTTTGTTAGGGTACAGCATAATCATAAATCTAACAATATTATAAATATTATAATTATAAAATCAACAATAAACATAGAGTACTACCAAAAGTGAGGTTCAGTTCTGTTCTTTGAGTGCCGTACTCAAATTTTAGCGTTTGAAGCTTCTCTACCTTGAAAGTGTTACCATAGACAAGGGGATCTACAGTTTAACGTGGATTCCGAACCACCAATATGTCTCAAGATAAATGTAAAGGCACGCCATTCCAGAGAGTTGCACTAGGGAAATATACTCTCGCTGGATTCTTGCGAGAGGAGGAAATTGCAATGCGACAGTCAGAGACTAGATCGCGCGCCTGCATCAACGGTCACTCGTCCAAACCGTTCCCAACGTATTCTGCTGCTTAACTTCGATGATAGAAGTCGGTCAGTCTTAACCCGCAGCTACGCGCTCTCCCGAGATTCATATACATAAATACTTTGGAATAAATAGTTATTCATTATACAAGGGAAAAGAGTATTAGAGTTTAGCTCAAGGTTGTGTTTAAATACCGAGATCTAAAATGTAATATTTTTCCCGTGTATATTACACCATTTTTTCAGTAACGGAATAACGATGATTTAATATTGAAAAAATATAACAATATATTATCGAAGTGAAATTTTAAGTTTGAAACTAGTAGTCTGCTGTACTTATTACTTTTTAATTAGACCTGCGTTGCTAAGGAAACCTTTAAAGTAATCAAATATATGTCAATTTAGTTTTGTGTTTTGATTTATATTTATGTGTATATGTATATATCTACCCGGGAAAAAAGTGATTCTTTGTCACCTGTCATCAGATATAAAATGACACTTTCCCGCCACAGAGAAATAGTTATTAATTATACAAGGGAAAAAAGTATTAGATTTTAGCTCGAGGTTGTGTTGTGGACCGACACGAAGCGGATGGATACAATAAAAACCGAGAGCTAAAATCTAATATTCTTCCCGTGTATAATAATTACACTATTTCTTTCTGTGACGGGAAAAATGATGATTTAATATAGAAAAAATATTATAATATATTAAAATCAGAAATTTATCGAAGTGAACTCTGAAGTTTTAACGACAATTGGCGACAATTAGACATGCGTTGCTAAGAAAACCTTTAAAGTAATCGAATATCTCTCAATTTAATCGAACTTAATACTGTGATTTGATTTATATTTATCATGATTATTTTGAGATGGAAACATAACACGCGTTTTGTTGACCGAATGTCAAATCTCTGATATATGATTGGTGCATTTGAAAGTTCGGCTGGTTTCGATAAACAAAACTCTGCTTGTGTTCAGTATCTCGAAAACATCAAGTGTTTATATATCTACCCAGAAAAAATTGATCCTTTGTCAACAGAGATAAAATGTCAAACGATTACCTTTCAAGACTTAGATTCTGGACTGTTAATCTATGTATGAGTATATAAGTACCTATATGTTTATAAGACATTCTTAAATATAAATATAGGTATAATTATGAAATAGGTAGTATTTTTTTCTTCTTATCACTGAACCTGTATATACCTATATAATTTTAATTTAAATGTACCCCTTTTTCAAATAGTGACAAATACATAAAAATCAATATTTCCTATTTTCTTTTATCAACTTGATACTTTTTAACCTTTTATGTTTCCATGACAAATATAAATACTGATATTTTTTATTGATGTTTAGTGAAATCTCTCCTGTTTTTTGTTGTATATTCACGACTATAGGTTTTTTAAATACGATTAAGTTTTATGTAATTGAAATAATTTTGTAACAATTTATAGTTTACCCTGAAGAAGAGAATAAACATTCTCGAAAGCTCGGCTTAAATCAGAGAACTTTATATCCATATGACAGGCCAAATAAGAGATTAACTTCCATAAGCTAAGATTTTATTTTAAGGCTAGTTCTGAAAAACTCCACCCAGCTTTCATTTTAAATGGCATTGTTAAGGGTAACAGTCTTAAACTGTCTCTAGGAGAATCGATATTTGGTTTTCAGCAACTTAGAATGGCTCTAGATTTATATTTGAATACGTACTATTAACATCTGCAAAGTTATATCGGATGCTTACTGAAATAATAATAATAAATCAATTTTTTTACTAGCTTTGACAAAAAAATCCAAATAATCCAAACGTACCTACCTACTGAAATACAAAATTGTAAAACACTATCAGTAAATTAAAAATTCAGTTCAATTAAATCCAAATGCTTTGACCGACTAAGAGAGAAGTTCTAAAATATTTATTAGAACATATAGGAATTTCTTGATGTTTTTTTATGTTCATTACATTTGTGAAGGTTTCTAGATTTCTTAGAATATTACCAATAAACAAAGTTTTCTCTTCATTACTCGTCTATATCTCAACGAAACCTGGATATTTTCAGTAAAAGATACGTACTAAAAACCAATATAGCACTTCTTCTTGTCCTTGTCCTCGTAGAACGTTGGCTATCATCACAGCTATTTGGATCTTGTTTACAGCACTTCGGAATAAGGTGTTTGTGTTGACTACATACCAATCACGTAAGTACTTTAACCACGATGTTCTCCGGCGTCCTGCTGTTCGTTTGCCCTCTTTGTTCCCTTGCATGATATTTCGTCGTAAACAATATTTCTGTTTCTGTTCCTTTGCCTATCCTCTCCAGTACTGTCGTGTTGCGAGTTTTATCAATCCACGATATTTTGAGTATTCTTCGGTAACACCACATTTCGAATGCCTACAAATACTTAGTTTCAATCTTGTTCAGTGTCCAACTCTCCACACCATATAGCAGTGTAGAGAACACGTAACATCGAAGCAACCGGATTCTTAGAGTCAGGGCGAGATCTCTACTACAAAGTACTTTGCTCATTTTCTTGAAGCAGCTACGGGCTTGTTCTATTCTTGCTCTTATTTCATTTTGGTTACTCCACGCTGTGTTTAGTTGACATCCCAAGTACCTATAGCTCTTTACCTGTTCCAGATACGTTTTTCCAATTTTTATATTTGCAATTATGTTTGCAGGTTGCTTGCTAATGACCATTACCTTCGTCTTTGTTATGTTGATATCCAGTCCCGCATCCAAGCACACTTCGGTTACCCGGTTGAGTAACCTCTATAATTGGTCTGAGCCTGTGGCTAAAAGAACCGTATCGTCTGCATATCTGACGTTGTTTATAGTTTCGTCGTTGACCATTATACCGTCACTTTCATTCATTATGGCTGTTTTGAAGATTCTTTCTGAGAAAACATTGAATGGCATCGGCGACAAAATACATCCTTGACTCACACCTCGTAGTATATCGATCTGTTCTGTCTTCGTATCATCGACTCTTACTGTGGCAGATTGGTTCCAGTACAAATTTGCAATCAAACGGATATATTTAATATTCAATTCTATGTCTTGTAAAACCGTTATCAATGTTTCGTGCCTGACCCGATCAAAAGCCTTCTGAAAATCTATGAAACACGCATATACGGGGTTAGCACTGTATATCACAAATCGTGTCGTAACATTGTTAAGAATATGCCAATCAATAGAGAAAAGTAGGTACCTATTTCAAAAAGTCTGTTATGGTATCTACACCAAATGTTGTCTTTTCTTCTCATCGAAATTATGAATATTACCTACCACAACAGATAACAAATAATGCGTTCAAGTAACATTTGCAGAGAAAAAACACTTTGACTCAAGGACTCTTTGAAGCAATCTAATCTAGAAATAGTCTTCAGATGATAACAGCAAATAAAAAGTTCAAATGACATTTGTTAGTAAAATCGTTAGTTGCAGATGAGAATATTCTGAAAGAAGTGAATTGAATGGCAATATTTTATACAGTTAGACCAGTAATTGAAAAGAAAATTCGATACATTTTCTTATAAAAAAATACAAGGGTGCGAATGTCAATCATCAATATTAAAGTTGAAAAATCCATGCGTGTAATTTATGAACTAAATTTAAGGGGGCTCGCTACCCAAAACTAATTATTCTATCGGTGTAAAATTTTGTATGCTTACTGAGAAGAGTCACGAATCGCATAGGAAAAGTAAGAATTCTAAGATTAAACTTAAGAACTTATTATTCTTTTATTTATTTATTTATTTATTCTACAGCAAATTTCAGGTATTTTTATTCATAAATAGATCTCTCTCCAAAAACAAAAGAGTTATAGTGGAATTCAATATTTCAGCTAACTATAACTGTACTGTTCATTAATACTACCTATAATACACTTACTAAGGGTTGTCAGGTATTATATCATATGGATCAACCTTCATACTTCACCCCGGGGACGTTAAGCAGGAAAAAGCCTAAAATCTACACCTGGGTAGCTAAGCCCCTTAAATGTCTATAGAAGATGATTGAGTAAATTATCGAAATATAATAAATTATATAAGTTCCTACGCGAGATAAAAGGAACGTCTTTCATTTGGTTGTGATTTTTTGAACGTCTGACAGATTGTCAAGTATTAAGTGTGGTTTCTATAATCCATGAGAACTGTTGTAAAACCATCAAATGCAAGAGCAGTTTCAGGCAGTGAGGTATCACAATGAAAATAATGGATAATAGATACCGCAAATATGCAGTGAAATTTTCTTAGATATAACAAGCACTAGATAAAATGAGTGCTCTCTATAGCCGTAATTTGGTTGAGAATTTGGGTAAATATATTTTCGAGTTATAGGAAATTAAGAAATGTATATCGGCATCTGCATCCCTGACAAAAAATGAGTTTATGGGGCCGATATACGGTTGTTCCTCAACTTGTGGACCGAAGCTACTCGAGTAAACAAAACAGCTTTGGTCATACATATTCACCATTTAAATACATAAGTTGATGTCATTGTGATCAAGTTGACAAAACCTGACGCATGAACGTGTTTGAACGCTGTATCCGTTCCATAAACAAAAACGGATTTTCCATTTCGACTGAAACGAGTTGAAGAGCATTAACAACTCAACTTACCTATACTGTACAAACTAAAAGAAAATGGCAGAGATTTTTCATGTTTCTATTAGTCCATGCCCCATGTTTATTCATTTTATCTGACTCAAGTGACTTACTAATTCGTAATATTTGTCTTATTACACAATTTGCGGTGATGGCATCATGACCAGGAAACACCGCATACGACAAATCGTTCATAAGTCTTTCCACGAGTTCCCAACTCAATAGTCGATAACGCATTTTCCGTTGTCATTCTCACAGATTATCGATTAAGATTGAAAAGAGTTAAAGAGCATTAAAGACTGAACTTAAACAGTACAAATAAATGTGTTATCAGAGAAATCGTTCAAGTCTCTGTAGGAGTGAAACTACAGGTTAATAAATGATAATTCCGCAAATATGAAGCGCTAGGTGTCTCATTGAATAATCTTCTATAGGACTTCGAAGCTGCTAGGATAGCTAAAGGAAAATAAAGCAACTTTAATGAAAACTTTCAAAAAAAAATTATAATCTGGCTATATCCAAATAATTATTTACAAGTTTATTATATTTTAATGACTTTAAATACTTTAAAATGAGTTTTTATAAACATTTGAATAACGACTATTAATGTCCACAACTCCGTAAAATTTAAATCTTATGCGCAATAATATCTTCCTGAGCATCCGTCTGTGGCATGTTTTTTTTGACATATCTATAATAATAATGATAGATACATTTTTATAATTGAGAAAGAAATATTTTCAAATATTTTAAAAACATGTATTCATCCTCCTGGAATAATAGGTACTCACATACTATTTGAAGGAATAAATTACCTTTGTCTTGTCGTGTGACAATCAGACTCTTGAAAACATCGCGTCTAACATTAAATCAGCGAGCAATTGTTTACAATTAAAAGCTAATATTCACACCGATTTACGTCCACACGCCGCACTTCGACAAAACAAAGAAGGGACCGCAACGCTATACGCTGCCACCACGAGATGAAATAAACAAAAGCGTCTCTCACTCTCCTCCAGCCAGCGTTACATTCCCGATTGGAGGAGCAGCAGCAGCAGCACACAACAGGACAACAACCGGGAACACCGGGTAGCCGTGGTAGGTATATACGACGCGTTAGAGAGTCACTTTTAGACTGGATGAAACACGCAGAATTCGGGATATAGCGCGCGGAGGAGAGATCTGTGCCTTGCCTTGCCTTGCGCTGGAGTATGTAGAAGGCGACGTTTTTACCAAAAGGATTCCTCTTCGTTTGAACGAAGGTTTTAGGAGCGATTAAGTAGATTTCGAGAGGTTCCGAGTCTATCTTTGCTGCATGTGTGTTTGTGTGTTTGTTTGTTCTTTCCCCTTTACCTACCAATCTCCCACTTGAATACTCGGACCTAACGTTTGCATGCTTGATGCTGAGAGAGAAAAAAAAACAATGGGCATTCCCTCTGGCAAAGAGAAGATAATCAAATTACTCGTTCAGAATCAGATAATTGGAGAGAAAAAGTAAGCGATAACAATATTTAGTGTCCATTTTTTATTGGCAAGCATGTGTGAAAATGATTGAAGAATAACGAATACGTAATTTTGAATAGTAGACAATCTTTTGATCGATGTTGGACTTTTAGAAAATAGATGATATTTATTTATTGAGAAGAAAAATACAACCAAAGCCGACATTTCTAAAGGTCGGTAAAAATTAGCGCCAAGTACATGTTTTCAGTGACTCTAGAATGTAATACAAAAATATCTGAAATCAAATGAAATGTAAAGATATACAACGTAGAATATGAATAACCATTCAACTTTTTGACCGTCAAATGGACGAGATATATAATTCGACTGTTTGTCTACATATTTATTTTTTGTCAGTCGCGTCTTTTGCATAGTAAACGTGCTCCGATTTTCATCATTCATTTTTCATTTGAAAAGGAGATGGCCATTTCTTAGAAAATCGAAAATTTGAGAGGACAAACTTAACGGAGAGACCATATCCGGCAAAGTTTAAAATGGTCATTTAAAAAGAATACGGATTCCGAGTTACAGCAGTGGTAAAGTCTGAAATATATGTATTTCTGCTATGATTTGGATGAATACAAGTAAAGTAGTATCTTGGTATATATGAACGTTCAACGATTTTGATGACTAAAGATAAACTTAAAAGTGTGATTTTCTTAATAGTACTGACTTGATTAGTTGGTGCATTGAAAAATACGAAATATTATGAATTCTATTGATGCTGGTACTTTTGAAGTTGGTGCTAACAGTCTTCTCTCTCTCTATAACAGCACAACTTCAGATGACCAAAAGAATTAAGCCATAACAAATAATAATTATTTATCCTTCTTCTATCAGAGCCGAACTCGTATTCAAGCGTTATCAAGTGTCATCAATTTTATGCTTGTTTTTTCTCTTTGTACTTCGGGATGCAGTCATGTAATGAATAAAATTCTTTGATTAAAGTCGAGCTTTCGAAAATGTTTATCCTCTTCATCAGGCAAAAGTCGTGAATTTAGAATAATTTAGCTAAACACAGGAAATAATTCATAGCCATCAATTACAAATGACATTTGTATAGTCTTACAGATAGTTATATAATCCACAGAAAAAGTAATATTAGACGTAATCTTTGGCTAAACATGCCATCAGTAAGAAACAAAGTACCTATTGATTCTAATAATGATGTTGATCTAAAATTTATTTGAAACGGCGTTTGTTAGAAATGGTTTAAGAAACGTAATAGCACTGTGAAAAAACATTCATATATAAAAAAAATCCAAAAATTTGGACCGACTTTTTTAATTGGTGCACAGAAAAATACAAAATAATTAGTTTGACGGAAGACTTTGGCACCAACTAAAATACCATCCCCAATAGAATTAATATTATTTTGTATTTTTCAGAGCACTAATTAAAAAAAAATTGTAAATGAAATATCTGTTTCACAATTTTAAGTGTAACATTTTCTCATTCTTCTTCTTCTCAGCCTTAATTCATCCACTGCTGGATGTAAGCCTCTTGTTTTTGTTTCCAGAGATGTCGATCCTGAGCTAATTGATACCAGTATTTACCAACTGCTTGTCTGATATCATCCAGCCATCTCTTCTGGGATCTGTCTACACTTCTTCTGTTTTCCCAGGGTCTCCATCTTAAAATTCTACGATATCGGAAACTTTGGTTCTTCTTCGTATTTCCTCGTTTCGCACTGTGTCTCTCAGGGTCAAACCTAACATTCATCGTTCAATTGTCCTTTGTGTACACTGCATTTTGTCCAATCCATATGTTGTTACTTGTAGAAAACATGTATCATACGCATTGGTTTTTATAATCATAGGAACTTCCCTGTTTCTTAATATAAATGAAAGTTTTCCAAAAGCCGCCCAACTCAACCCTATTCACCGAGTTTAATTCTGAGTCCTAAGTAAATGTATTCGTCCACTACTTCAATAATTTCGTTTCGGATTCGAATATTTTTTTTACAGAACTTAAAATATTAGTTTTTTCCATATTCATCTCTATCATTGTTTACAGTTCGATATTATCATCTGCAAATCGCAGGTGGTTTAGATATATTACATAAATTTTTATGCCTTTGTCTTCGCAATTCAACGTCTTAAATACATCTTCTAGTGCCTCTGTAAATAATTTTAGTGAAATAGTATCTCCTTGACGGATTCCTTTCTCTATGCGTATTTTATCCGTTTTTAGGTCTTTCTATCTTTACTGATATTGTGGCGTGGTCCTATATATATTTCAGTAGTCTGGTATATCGTAAGTCAATTCTGGCCCTCCTGCGGAATTATTAAATGCCATATTGATGGATATCTCCAACCATGGCACCTGTGGTAAGAAACTAAAGGAGAGAGACATGCCAAATTATTCCTAAGAAGCCTCTCAGCCTAATCAAAGATTTTAGTGGGGATGCTAACAGACATAGGTAGTTCTGCCAGGAAGAGGAGGAAACCGAGTTTCACATACTCTGTGAGTATGAAGCCCTGGTAGGAGTGCGGTTTCAATTAGAAAGGAAACCGAAGGCAGAGAGCTACGCGAAAGGCTCGGTATCTAGACTGTCAAAACGGATAAATCTAGATAATGAGCTCTAATGCAATGAAGAACCACAATAGACCCAAACCTAACCTAACCTAACCTAACCTAACCTAACCTAACCTAACCTAACCTAACCTAACCTAACCTAACCTAACCTAACCTAACCTAACCTAACCTAACCTAACCTAACCTATATCACAAAAATAATTCAAAGAACAATTTTTTTAATTAATTACGGTTTTCTTTTGCTGAATAGGTTAAAAATCTAATTTATTTATATTTTTATTATGTATGCATCTACATTGCACATGATAATATTGTTAATACTAGATGACACAGGGTAAACAATATAAAAATATGTATATTACTAATATTCAACATAAACATGAGTGCAGTTATTTGAACGAAAAAAGAAAGTTGTGTCCACTCACACGACTTTCCTACCACTATCAAATCAATCAATCAAATATAAAAAATCTTCTGATCGAGATTTTTTTTTGCGTAGGTACCAAGACAAAAACAATGGTTATATTAAATTTTAACGTAAGAGGAACCGTTTCTTCAGAATATGAATAAACTTTTTGAAGATTTTAAGCTTCATTTGAGAACTTCTTGCTTATTCTCAGACATTCTATGTATTCTAGAAGGTGGTAAAGGACTTTGAGAAATGTTTTAGATAAGTCTTATCAAAATCGTCTGAGCCAATTTTTGAGCGAAGCATGTTTTTCAGTTATTGCCTAGCCACCAGAAAGAGGAAAATACCCAATCTGTGTCACCGATGAGCAATATGTATATACATATATATATATATATATATATATATATATATATATATATATATATATATATATATATATATATAAAATAAATGATTATATCCCATATCGCATTGTAATTTCTATATCAAAGTAGCCCTTCTATCCAGAAGTCGATTCAATGAATAGGACTCGCAATAATACAATCTGGCTAAAGTTCATCTGTTCAAGTTGAGCTCGCTAGTATAGCCTACCTATCGTTGGAGCTTTCTATGAAACCGAATCTCAACTGAGATTGCTATTGTATAAGATCTTCCCACAAACGAATCGATTCATGTCTTAAGGGCATCATCGACTTCGAGAAATACCAAGGACTTTCTTCCGAATCTCGATAATAATTGGCCAAATATTAGCTTCCAGATAGTTTACCTATATAATAAGAGAATCCTATATCCAATTAGAAACGGATGTTTATTATTATATTAGTACACGGTGCTCTGAATGAAATCTAATCGATATTTGCGAATCCCTCTATATACATTACTCAATAGAACTTTGTATAAAAAAAACCATAGCAGATATTATATCCTCAATAATCTACCTTATAGTGAGTAGCAAATATATGGCAAAAAATCGATACAGAATTAAGAAATAATTTTGAAGAAAATATCCGTGGAGAACCATGATAAACCAAAAACTAGATACGATATAAAAGTTTTAATCTATACTTTTTATTTGATTCTTGAAATCTGTATAGTATTAAGAATATTTGATGTTTCTATTTTATCAGATAGTTATACAGTGTGTCCAAAATCAGAAGTAAGAAAATTTGACCTAAAGAAAGTAGCTTAAATTGGCGAAGTTTTTCAGAACTAAGAGGAAAACACAAAATTCCATTCAAAAAGAATCTGTCTTATGGATTTTTAGTAAAATATAAAGCTGTGGAAAGCTGCATTTTCATTTTCTTACCTAAAGTACATAGGTACATATTATACGATTTAGGAATAATATATTCTCAATGCATTTTTTAAAGATCTCTACAATGCATTAAAAAACTTCTATTGTCTATAAAAAAATCAGATTATCACTCTGTAACTGTTATTTATTATGGCCGCTATTTTCATTTTTCAATGATTTTAAAAAGGTTTTTTTGACCCACCACTTAGATTGAGACTGAAATTCAAATAATACTGTTTTTGAAATAACAAGTTTTTAAAACTGGATACTTTGTAATTACAAATGTCCCTTATTTTAAAGCATGCAAGAGCTCCTTTAAAAGAAAAGATAAGAAATTCATCTTGACAACTGTAAGAAATGAAAACCAAGGACAATCAAACTAACAAATGCTTTGTTCAACTCTTCTCAAAAAGGCTCAGCTATCACTATACAACTTACCAGGCTACAACCTCATATACAACGATGGGAACTTTAATCAAAATGATGGAACGGTGATGTATATTAAGTCCACCTATACATATGTCCACAGAATCTTCCGATTAGGTGCCAGCATTGCAATTGAGATACTCTCCAATAAAAACTATATGGTCATAACGGCTTACTACAGAACTCCGTCATTGAAAATCATTGACTTTATTGATGACTGACACGATTATCTCAATTTAAATAGTAGGTACTAATGATGGATTATACAGTGCGTTCATAAAGTATGGAAACGCTTCAATAACTCATATAGAGAAAAAGCTTTGACAGGTCGATTTTTGATTTTATTTTCTTATTTTATATGCAAACAGCATCATTTTATCCAAGTTATGACGTCATAGTTATTTTTTTTAGATGGGAATGCCATAATTTTCTTTATTATAAACGGAAAACTTCTGTGTTCGAAGATGCCAAATACATGGGAATTAACATGAAAAAAATATTAAATACAGGGTGCTAAGAATTAATACATTTTTATTTGCTGCTTTCAATTTTATTCAAATTACTCATAAAAACAAGTATGCGTTTGAATCGGAGTCCTAAGCAACAATTAGTAAGTGCTTGGTTACCACTGCATATTAATATTATTGTTATTATTGAAAATTAAAAGCAGCAAATGAAAATATATTAATTTCTTAGCACCCTGTATTTCATATATTTTTATGATAATACCATTGTATCTGGTATTTTTGAGCTCAGAAAATTGCCAGTTTGTCGTTTATAATATAAAATTATGGTCTTCCCTTTTAAGAAAATGAATGATGACGTCATAATTTGGAAGGTGGAGGGGATAAAATGATGCTGTTTTCATAGAAAAGTTGAAAATCAAAATCAGAAATCGACCTGTCAAAGCTTTTTGTCTATATGTTAATTTTTAAAAGCTATTGAAGCGTTTCCATACTTTATGAACGCACTGTATAACATTTTTATAGCAGACTGAATATCAACTTGCTTGTTGAGGAAAATACAGAAGTTAATAACTATCTGAGCGTACTGAATGAGCTTGGTTATACATCTGCAATAAACAGCCCCACAAGAGTTCAAGGGAACACTAAAAGATGCTTAGATCAAATTACTATTAAATCAAAAATATCGTCAATACAAAACTACATTCTACATCATCATCATACAGCTATACAAATCGTATTCAACGAAAGTCGTCTATCTAGAAACAACTCTACATACCTACAAGAAACATTTAAATATGCATAAGCTTTGCTCTAACCTTGAAGAGGAAAACTGAAATACTGTCTACTTAGCTGAATCTGCTGATGCTGCTATTAAAATATTTCTAGATACAATCTTATTATATATAAATCTATGTACCTACAACCACATTCAGATCAAATCGAAAAAACACAAAAATCTCACCCTTGGTAATCAATGAAAAGACATCCAGGGAATGAGAACTTTAAGACTAAACACAAGCAATATAGAAATAAGTTAACCAATTTGATAGAACAGCATAAGTATAACTACTATCAAGAAAAAAATAAAAAAAAACACAAGACAACTATGGACAATAGTAAATGAAATAAGCAACACGAAACTTTAACTAATATTCGCCTTGAAAACAAAAAAATAATTGCTGATTATTTCAACAAATACTTCACTGAAATTGGCACAAAGCTGTATAGCGACATATCAGAAAATGACAATTATATTCCATCCCGAACAGCGATTCCAAATAGCTTTGTTCTACTTCCCACGGGCACCAAAGAAATTACCGACATTATCAATAAACTGAAATTGATTAAAGCTACTGTATATGACGAAATCAAAGCAGAGACCTTAAAACTCTTAAACAAATACATATCAGAACCCCTGGTGTTCATATTCAACAAATATATGGAGAATGGTATATGGCCCAAAGTCATCAAAACAAGTGTTGTCACTACTATTTTAAAAAAATGGCGACGAAACTATTTTTAAAAATTACCGACCAATATCTGTAATAAGGTATTTGAACAGCTCATAGCAAATCTTTTGAATTCTTATCTACAAAAATTCAAAATTATCTCAGATAACCAGTTCGGTTTCAAAAAAACTCCTCAACTGAGGATGTTACCTTACTTCTAACTGAAAGAATATATAATGCAATGGATGCGGGAAAACCATGTTTAAAAGATATTGGTGGAATAGGGCGTAAAGTATTCGAAAGTTATCTAGATAAATATTTTAAAAAAATGGACCGACGTTATCAGTTAGTGCACTAAAAAGTATAAAATAATATTAATTCTATTGGGGCTGTTACTTTTCAAGTTGTGTAGTTGCAGGTAGATTGATAACTTTTGGCACCAACTTCACAAGTACCAGCCCCAATAGAATTAATATTATTTTATACTTTTCAGTGCACTAACTGATAACGTCGGTCCAATTTTTTGTAAGAAATATTTATTTCACACTTTTGAGTGTAACATTAGTCACGAAAATCGTTGAACGTTCACTAATACCAATAAAGATAGTACTTATCCTATTACCCACATATATTCTTTGCTTGTAGTTGTTATTATTGAGATCTCAAAAAATCCCTGCGGAAACACGCTTAATCATTTTAGTTTTTACTATTTTAACACCGATTTAACTCGAAAACCGTAACTCTAAGGATAAAATGTTTATTATAAATGTTGCTACAAATAATTATGTCTTTCATATACTGCAAACAGATTGTCAATTTTCGACAGAAATCGCCCTCTCCACATAGCGAAAATAGGTATATTTGAGAATTTAACATGCCTCTATATCGAAAGCCGTTACACTTTTGAAAAAATTGTCAATTTAAACGTTTCCCGATAATGTCCTATCTTTAATTATACCACCGGAGATTATTTTAATTTAAGAGAAAATTTGCCCACTCCACCTCCTTCGGGAGCGGTTTTCGGGGGGAACGAGATGTCGGATTCCCGTTTTTATGAATATGGGACCATTTCTAAAGCCTCCTCTTTCAAATTAATCCAAAATCATCAAATTCGGAGTACGATTACTATATGAAAGGCGCGCACAAACCAAAAAAAATTAATCACACAGTCGAATTGTATACCTCCTCCATTCGAGGTTAAATCAAATTGTCCGAATAGAAACCACACATAACGACAACCTATCAATACAATACAAGTACCATTGTGGGTTTTGCTGACGACACGATCCTTTATACTGCAGACAATTGCTCAGGACTCAAACAAAAAGCAGAAACAGAATTTAATGAAATACATAAGTGGTTAAAATATAAATTACTGACACTTAATATAGAAAAAACTTGATGCTTACCAATCTGCGGCAATACTTCAAAAATCCCACCCTTCTACCAACTCTCTATCTGCGATGGTAGTCAAACATACAAAATTAAACTGGTATCAAATACTTGGGAATATATCTTGATGTGCATATGAAGTGGAATACACATGTTAACTACGTACTATGCTCTCATTGAAAGTCACCTAAGATACGGCTTGGTTGTTTGGAAAAGTGCATTGATAAGTCATTTACACCCAATGCAAACACTGCAGAAACATCACCTGAAAATCATTTATAAAAAAAGATCATATTCATCAAATTAAATTTTTTACAATCCGAGGTATTGGATATTCGTCAGCTCTATTATTTAAATGTAGTCGATAGATATCACAGAACAAAACATTTTAAATAACCGAAAGATACTTACAATACCAGACAGAAACAGGCACAGCAATTACCTCTAGCACATAAAGCAATTGGTCAACGATCGTATTCATTCTTGGAACCAAAACTATAGAATACCATTCCTCACCATATCAAAGAAACTCGTAAAAAATAAAAATTTAAAAAAATACTGCAGACCTTCATATTTAAACTGGGACTTGAATATCTTACAAACTTAATGTAATGTAATTCTCCTCCAGAAATCATCTACTTATTATTATCAAATGTTATATGAGTTAAAATCCTATGTTACCTTATTAAATTGATTTTATATTACTACTAAAAGATTATTAGAGATGTATCCAATATTTTTCAATACATTTTTATCTTTTCGATGATTAACCAAAAATTGTATTTTTTTTTCTTTTCCTTTTTCCCCACATACAAGCAGCATGCTGCTTTTGTGGGCTTAAAATTAGTATTTTAAGTGCTAAAAGTATATAAATGCGAATATTCAAGCTCTTATAATTATCTAGAAAACCTTGATTAATCTTGAGAAAAACATAATGTTCCTGTCTGATCTTTCTCCATTCAAGCTGCTTTGTAGCTCTGATATTTCCAATGATACAAAAAATACATCCATCTCCAATTTGGGTATCAATAAATAAATATGGTTTTCGTTTAAAATTTAAAACTTTGACATAGTATCTCATTTCTGGGACACCCTGTATATAAATAGCAAATATGTCCTAGAAAATATGCATAAGAAATAAAATTTGACAGGTCCGAGTGATTTTCCCGAAAATTTTATACCTGTTGTTTTAAGCCAATCAGATGGCTTGATTCTGACAGGTTGCTATGGCGACAATCTGAATTTTCCGAAAAAAAAATTCGGTCAAGTAACCGAGCTGCAAAATTAATAAGTGATAATTTCCCTGGCTTGACAGCTAGCACGTGCAGAAGCCAAAATAACAAGCGTGGATTATTTTTGACAAATATTTATTTTCGCTTTAAAAATAAGTACATGTTATTTATTATTGACATCAATTATTAATTGTAAATGTTTTGGAAATTCATTTTCTACATCTTTTTTCGCCAATGGCGAATAAAGTAAAAACTGGTGGGTTTTCTTCACTAAATGTCTATGTTTCATGAAATAAAAGTAATACTTCGATACGATTTTGTGCTTCTCAGCACTGCCTAAATGAGTGAAATATGGTATAATTTCACAAAGAATATTGCTTACACCTTTGAATAGATCTTATTTTTCGGGATTTAAGCCAGAATTGTTCACCAAATACGTTTAATATTTATTATTTTTATGATAAATTTAAATATGCTCAGATTCCATATAAAAGGAACAAAAATTGTGTGATTTTTTATTCATTTTATGATGTTTTCTTTGCGGCTATAATTCTAATATAGCAAATAGTTTGAAACTTCATTCCACCAAAGCGCTGCAGTCACAGCCAACTTCAGAAATTTTGTGTTACCGCGTAAAATTGCCATTGGTTCTGCAAGGGTCATTATTAATTTTCCTTTCTATATAGTAGAAAAAATTTTTATAGTTTGAAGAAATGTATTTATATGAAACTCTGATTAATACTTCTTTTTACTTGGTCAAAGGAAAAGTAAAATAAAAAATAAAATTATTCAAGATACAATACAAGGTATAGGTAGGTTTATCAATAAAGGAGGTACCTATCGTCCAATAATACACAGAACTATATTTTTCCCTATCCTCTAGCAGATTATTATCAATATTATAGTTAACATTGTGTGATATTGATAGATTATATCGGAAATTATTCAAGCTCGAATGAGATTATAAGTGAATTTTTAAATACCGTATAACAAATTTCTCTTTGAAAAGGCCTGTTCAAAAATCCAAAATTTGTTTCCACTTTCACTCTGTAGGTCGACTTCATCTGCAACATATTTGCTCCTCCTCTGCTTGAAAAATACCTTTTAAAATATAGCAAATGTAGTAACAGTAATATTATTCAAACAAATAAACACAACTGTCATGTTGAAAAAGTTTCTAAAATTGTGCGAAAAATAAATGGTTATTTTAGCTTTATTGTACGTTCAGAATCAGACATACACGTCCAAGTTTGGAAGTACTCAACGTTGAAATTAAAAGTCCTTTTAATACCCGAAGTGCCAGAAGCAGGGTCTCGTTGGTAATGCAAATGCTGGGATAATTTTGAGATCCCTTTGTTGATTTTCTGTTATATTTGTTCTAACTCATGATAAACAGGAAGTATTATGCATAATATTGAATACAAGTCATGCCAATAGCTTTGCATAACATCTAAGGCCTCGCTGACATCGAGTGAGCTTATGAGCTTCTTGTTGGCCATTTTAAATGCAGACGAGTGAGCTAGCTAGTGATGAACACACAGAACTTCTCAATCGCTCACTAGTCAACTAGCTATCGAGATTAGTAAAGAAGGTTGGGTTTTCAAGAAACTATAAAAAAGCCAACAAGCGGCTAGCAAACTAGCTCATTGTCATCGAGGCTTAACGTATCCTACAATCCTATCTAAGATAATGGTGCAGTACTAGATTTTTAAGTGGTAGTGTAGTTTCCTAGAAATGCATGAGCTTTCAGAGAATAATTTATATTTAATTTTTACTTCACAGTGTCGGATTAATTTATTAATTCTCAATTTGAAGAATACTCAATAACTTTATTGTATTTACAATAAAGCTATTGAATAAATATTTATATATTTTCCGCCTTTAGTTGTACACTTTATTTCGTGTGAAAATAAAGTTCCATCAACTAGTTGCAAAATCATAACAGTGAATAGACAGTTATCGTAAACACGATTTATAAGATAAAGCAGTTGATCTTGACATCCCATATTTTAAATTACATAATATGTTATATTATGGAAAATCTTTTGGAAGCTGTCAACTTAGGTGGTGTTAATGAAGAAGAAATTGAATACGTGCGCAAATAGTTAAATCTGTTGGTTGTGTCTGCTATTTATATTTGAATTTTTAAATCTGATGATAAAGACACTTACGGCCGATTTTCCTATTAGTTTTAATCCAACATTAAAAATTTCATACATTTTTTGATTGGACATATAATACAAAGTTACTTTAAGAGAACGAAAGATAAGGTGACCGACGTTGTAAAAGTTATTAGAAAATGCACTATTTTTATTCCGTCTTGAAGATATGAGTTACACAAATTGAAGAAGAACGCCGTCTATATTCTGACATAAATAAGGACCCTGCACTATCCTTAACACAATCAACATCAAATCAAGTTACTTCTGCACATGCGTAGATACCGAAATAAGGGAAATTTTATTATTGCTTGTCCTGATAGCGTTTGACTTTTTTGCGGAATGTCCGAAACGGGTCCGCCGCAAAATTGTCGCAGGGACAACAAACTATATTTCTTTGAAAGAAATAATTAATATTGTAATGTTACGGAGACTAACGCCAATGCGCGATGCGACATTCTTTGACACACTGTTATAGAAACACCTATATGTCATACGAAATATCTTCCGGAAACATCAAGCTCAGTCGATATACGTCGGGAGTCTTCGAGAAGCATCTCGGCGTCTTATTCCATAGATTTAAATACGACAACGAGAGCGCGGCAAGTCAGTCAGTTTTGAATTTGCCAACCAAGTGAAATAAATATTGTGATATTAATTGTAAATAGTATTGCACAGTATTGAATATAAATTGTAATACACTTGTTTGAATTAAATAAATAGACTTTATTAATCAGTATGTATGCGAAATTCTATCCAAAGAACATTACAATATTCAAACACATTGCAGTCTATAATAAGTAATAACAGAAAAACTCAAAAAAATGTACTCAACGTAAACTACTTGTCAAAGTGATAGAAAGATCATCTCAATATGGCAGAGCCAATGCCAATTTTATTAATTTCTCCCCTAACATACTAACTTAGTAGTGAAACCTATGGATTGGTCAATACCGGATAATGTTTTATGGTTTTCCAACATTATATTGACCGATGTGAGCACCCCATTTATACTGTCAGTATCCTCTCCCGTTAGCACTTACACCGACATATGTAGGTATAGTATTTTCCACAATAAATGGTATTGACTTATATACTGCAATAATACTGCCGGGTGTATTCACATTCAAAAAATACACTACAGAATCGGACTTTATATATTTAAATATTTAAGTCGTTATATAATATAGGTAGGTAATTTAACCTCTGCCAAAACATCCCAGGAAAAAAGAACGTAGTCAAACATTTATTTTGAGAAGGAGTATATCACATTCTTGATAGTCATTCCTAGCTAATATTATAAATGCGAATATGAGTTTGTTTGTTTGTTACGCTTTCAGGCCTTAACTAGTCAACCGATCATCTCAAAATTTTGCATAATGTTACCGGGGGTACAGAAAAAGACAAAGGGTACCTTACTTCCAGAAATCCCAAATCTTCTTGTAAAATAAGGGTATTTTTGATGGAGAAATAATACTCAATGAAAATTTCGATTCGAAACTTCATATGAGTTCTCCAAAAAACAAATCTATATGACTTTCATTATTGAAGATTTTTGAGACGTAATGTATAGGGGATTTTCGGTTGCGAAGTTGCGGGCATTTGCTAGTTGTGATTGAATAAATATCTCTTATGAGTGGCTTACACAGAGCTTTCAAGTTTGATTATATGCCGTGATCTTTGACAGCAAGTTCAATGCAAATATCTAGAAAAGCTTTTTAGCTTTGGGCAAACTTTCGTGTCTCGAAGAAATGTCAAAATAAATGATAACGGATCAATGCAGGCAAGAAAAAATGTTGGCAGTCTTGAAGTAAGAAAGTCTATTCTCTTAATAAATGTGGAAAAGACACTGTTGGACTTGGTGAATATATATTTGTATCTGCATGGATTATTTCTCCATTGACTGAATCCTTGGAGTGGATTTTTGTTGAATGAATATTTTTTACTCTAAAAAATAATTTCATATGATTTCGGTCTATGACTTTTTTATGAATCATTTCAATGCCTGCGATTTCTAACACTCGATTAACTTGAGAAAAATAGTATATACTGAGGTTATTTAAAATATTATTAAGAAAAATATGTGTTTCATTCTTATACGTTTTGTAGTATAGTTAAATATACCTAGTATATCGTTTGATTTAAACGCCCTTTCATAAAATCTCATTTCAATATCAATCCTTAATCTAAGATTGTATTCAACTTCTATATCTAAACTCTAGCAGACATCCAGGCAACAAGGAGCCATTACATAATAGAACTGTCAAGTTCCTATTCATGAAACCAGTCTTACCCGTATCGCACTGACAGAAAGCTCCGTTGTTTTTCGTTTTGCTTCCGTTTTTGTACCTTAATTAGGGATTTTAATCCAGACCAGAGTCTGCTCTGTGCTTTAAGAGTATTGTTATCAAAGTGGGAGCGAATCATCGAGAAATGTATTCAGGTATTTCTTTTATTAGGTTGGTCGAGTTCAATTTGAGAGATAAAATCCAAGAAATTTGTAGTAGAAGGAATCGTTTGGATAGAAATGGCTGAAAGAGAAATTATTTTTAAATTTAGTTTAAGAAATAAAGCTGAATATTTAGTTATATTCAAATAGAATAGAAAACTAAATTTGTGCAAAGACGACATAAGGTGATATAGGAATGTGCAATGAAATTATTATTCTATCACTATAGATTTTGAATGAAAAATATACATGCATTAAATAGCTTTCACAAACTTAAAAGAATTTAATAGATACTATTTACATATTGATCCTAAGATTAGCAGGACATGAAATATCATCGATAGGTATATAGAAAGTTTTAGGCTCCAACTCAACCGACTATAATGTTTGATGTATGTATATCGTCTGAGATTACATTTATTATGATGCATGCCATATTTCAATGTTTGAATTCTAATCTACAAATATTGTCCTTTTCATTAAAAAATTAAGTCTGTTAAATTTTTTGTAAGCAGAGAAATAAACAACCTTTAATCAGTGTGACGTTCCATACGAATTCCACTGTGCAGAAAAAGTGATAGAAGAAAACAGTAAAACTATAGTGGAGTCAATCTCTTAAATATTTTGCTGAAAATCACTACGAAACTTTTAACCAAAACAAAGAATATCACTTTAGGATGAAAAGTAAGATCATGCATTAATCGTCACAGGGTAAATTACGGAGAAAGCATTAGAATACAATCAATCATAATATCATTTGATCAATCGACCTTTTATACTATAGACAAATACCATTAGATATTAATAAAACAATCTAAGATATAACCAAGGATAATAAAATGCAGGCCAAAATAGAAGAACAGCTTATTGATGAAACAGACACAGGGAAACTTCCTACCCTTCAATCTCATAATGGATGAAATAGTAAAGGCCGTAATAGGAGATAAAGTTCATAAGGTGAGAAATAAAAAAATAATTCTGTGCTATGTAAAAGGTGCCATCCTCACAGCAAGAAGTGAAGACGATATTCAAAGATTGCTCCATCATAGTAGCGAAGAATATAAACATGGTTATTTGAGCACAGAAAATTAAAATGTGCTCACCAGAAAATAACCGACAATTTTTTGCGGTGCAAATTTGACATTTTTTCTCACATAAAATATTTTCGTTGTGCGCCGTGCGTTCTTGCTCAACACGGTTGTGATTATTTTATTTAAAACAGTGTGCGCGTTGCTTGTTTTTATAGGTTCGGTTAGTTAGGTTCTGGTTCTATAATCAGAGTGTTTCTTATAATAATAATAATAATAATAATAATAATTTCATTATTGATGGGCGAAATTTAGCACAGTGCTATTCTTCATGTTGATACAGATGCTTAATCCAATAGCGCATGGTTTTGTATTTCTTTTTCTCTTCTTTTTTTTTTAATAAGATATTACATAATTATGAAAGCAATATTTTTTGCAATATTATGAATCCACACTCGCATAAATTTGTATCACACACACACACAAATTTTTGCCGAATGCCACGCAAAACGTCAATTTTTACTGATCTGGAAGTGGCTTAAGATAAAAATTGACGGTAACAGCATTCAGTATTTCGTAGAAATCAATTGCTTAGGCTTCACACTATCCAGAGCTATAGAGATATAGAAATAGAGGTAAACAAACAAACAGATACAGTCATTCGAGCAGCAGGATGCCTAAACAATACATAGCCTGACCCAAACAAAAAAGATGCTGGAGACTAAGAAGGATCATTGGGAATACACAGAGATCGAGTAAGAAGTGACGAAATCAGAAAATCATGCAAGTTGGAAAGGATATACAAGTTGATACTTAAAAGGAAAAGAGAATGGAACAATCTATGAACAGAATGGCGAACAACGTAGACAGGTTTTGTATAGTATCAATATCGCTCGCTGGTGACATAGTTTGGGCACCTTGCTCGCTCTAGTTGCTAGTCAATCGATGAAAAACGGGCTTCGATCAAGTCTAGGTTCTAAAACGGTTCTAACCATTTTGATGAAACTTGCGGAAACTGTTCTCCTAGAAGTCCTCGACCATCTTTTATAAAGCGTATTTCTGACAGGAAAAACGCTCAAATTATATGTCAAATTTTTCTATCTATTTAATCGTATTTTTTACGAATGGTTTCTTCTAAGTTAAAATTGAATATGGCCATTGCAGCTTGTCTTTCTACTCTAAGAAATGATCAGATCACTATTATATTTGATAGAATCTGTTTAAGGATGGAAGGGATTCTACGAGTGGGCTGTGTAAGTGCCAATTTTTGTAAAATTCTTATATCTAGGTACTTATCTAAGCTATTCCGAATGAATCGCTCAACCCTATAGGTCTATAGTCATGGGTTTTAATATTTGTTTATATAATTTACTGAGTATTGATAACTGGGATTTTCTTACAGTAAATTCATTTTCTTATATTTTAGGTTGAGATCTCTTCTTTTTTAAAAGTGCTCCGTCCATCGGAACTTTTCATCCAGTTTTAGTAAAAATTCCTTGTTATTCTATTATTTAGAATATTTTTCCCTTTATTAATTATCCGTACATATGTATTCTATTTATAAGCAAAATTAACATGGATTGATCTTCTTGCATTAATATAAATGTGCCACTTTTTTAAATAGTTTTTATTACTTTCGGTTCTTGTATCAATGGACTCCGCAGCGATTTCTCAGGCCCCATACGGTCTAGAGACTTGAAATTTCGAATTCGTACTTAGGTCGCAGACATCTCGCCGCCTGTTAAGCTCCAAGTGTGATCCAATATTGGTAATTATAATTATCTCATTCAATCTCATTCAACCAAGATCATTATTTTGTCGACATGGAACGACAATGGGATCCGTCACTGGAATTACGCACGAGCATGGAGCGTATATATACGTCTCGTTCTCTGGTATATAGGTACTTTCTTGAAGATCGTCTATGGTTATGTCGCAATTGTCAGACGTCAGACGTTATTGTTAATTTAAAGTTTAATTTTGTGTTGTGGTAGACAAACAGTAATTTGTTATGGAATTGCTGTTGCTGGCAAACACATATACATAAGTATAGTTAAAATCGAGAAAAGAATAGCAATAGTAGGTACTCATCGGTACGGTTTAAAACCTAAATGCCCAATAAAAACTATTTTTAATTTTTTTCAAAAATTTCACTTGTTCTCAAATATGTATATCCCGTATTTTTGGGGCTGCCTCTTCACTAGTGTTACCAATAGCTACAATAGCTACATTGTCAACAAGTGACATTTTCCGTTTGAGGGATTTCACAGATCTACATTAAATTGGCCCCAAAACGCTTCCTTGAGGTACCTTGTCTTTATTTCTCTCATACTATAAAATTTACTTTCTGGTTTTAAGACGAAATATTCTTCCGATAGTATATATCTATAAGTTTATTCATTTATCCTAGTTATAAAACTTCTTCGTCTTCGTCTATATAAATTTCTGAATGTATCTTTTTCTCTTCTTAATTAATTCCGAGCAATAGTTGAATGTTTCTCCCGAAATAGAAATTAATGTGAAGGTATCAAATTCTTCTCCTCAAAGATAGACTTCAGTTTCGTAAGGAACATTTTTTTAAATAACTTTGACACTATCGAAAGTATCGATAACAGATGTTTGCCTGGTTTGGGAATCATGACTATTTACCATTTCCCCTACATTGCATACATATTTCAAACGAAATGCAGCATTCATTAGGTTGGTAATTTTATTTATTGTTTTTCTTAACAAAGATTGTATAATACAAATTCATTTATTAATTAGTCCATGAAAACATAACATAATAAATGTCATTGACAGATGGACCCTACAGAATAAAAACAATATAAAGTCCATTAAGATCTCGCCCCCTCAAGTCTTTGAAATTACTATATCCCCATATTATTATTTGTTTGGCCACACTCTTCTTCGCGTCTCGCCCCTTTATTACATACGTGATGACAATATCGCCTGAAGCGTTCGTCGGAACTTTGGCTGTGCTTCCTAATGTACTTTCCTCTCTTTCAGCCTTCCTTGAAGATGCTTAAAGTCAAACTATAAAACTTTAGGGTCAGAAAGCAAAACTCCGTTTTTCTCTAATCCTAGCACAATCAATACATTGTGTGATTGAACGGAAAAGTTCCAAAAGAAAATTGAACTTGAAGAGCACTTTGTGACATTTCGGTATAAGCAAATATAAAAATAAATGATATGTAGGTACATATTATGAATATTGTTTACAAAAAATTGGACCGACGTTTTTAGTTGATGCACTGAAAAATATAAAATAATATTAATTCTATTGGTGCTGTTACTTCTGAAGTTGTGCAGTTAGAATGATAAATTTTGGCACCAACTTCACAAGTACCAGCGCCAATAGAATTAATATTATTTTATATTTTTCTGTACATCAACTGATAACGTCGGTCCGAAAATATTTATTTTACACTTTTGAGTGTAACATTAGTTACGAAAATCGTTGAACGTTCACTAATACCAATGAAGATACTGCTTATCCTATTACCCACGCACATTCTTGGCTTGAAGTTGTTATTATTGAGATCTCAAAACATCGCTGCGGAAATACGCTTAAGTATTTTAGATGTTTCATTTTAACATCGTTTTAACCCGAAAACCGTAACTCTATAGAAAAAAATTTCAGTATAAATGTTGCTACAAATAATTATGTATTTCATGAAGTACCCACAGATTTTCAATTTTCGAAAGATATCATCCTCTGTACATAGCAAAAATACTTACATATATTTGAGAATTTAACATGCTCTATCTCGAAAACCGTAACTCTTTTGAAAAAATGTTCAATTTAAACTTTCCGGAAATTGTCCTATCTTTAAATATACTACCTCAGATTTTCGATTTTCCAGAAAATTTGTCCAATTTCGGAGGGTAGGGGATTACGGATTTGCGTTGTTATGAATATGGGACCATTTCTCAAGCCTCCTCTTTCAAATGAATCAAAAATCATCAAAAATAAAGCAGACAGTTGAATTATATACCTCCTCCGTTCGGAGTTCGTCGGTCAAAAATTGGAAATTACTTACCATGGTTTGTTTTGACTAAATTTATTTATTGATTGATTTATGATAGCAGAATGTAGATAAGTCTGCAATAATAAGTAAATTTCGCCTTGGACATTGAACTATTGTTATAATCGACAGATCTAGGCAATAACGATTAGTTCTATACCCCGTAAACATAATACCGTGCAATGATATAATCGTATACAAATGCGGAAAGGGCCCATAAAAGTCTATAGGTACCTATCCTGCCCTCGATACCATGCCTTTCTGCACACTATTTTGGACACGAACTTTAGTAAAGGAAGTTATGCTGAAATATGTCTCTTCTAAAACCTGACATAATATATAAAATAATAGATTAGTACCTAAATACTCCGAGAATTAAAGGAATATAACCTATGTAGAAATATTGAGAAAACATTCCAATGTTACTAGATTTCGGAATGGAGCTGAAAATAATATTTTTAAAGTGGAAACTCAATTAGGGCCGATTTCATATTGAATCCTTAATGAGGGATTAGTTAATTATTCAATTTGTTTAACACATATCTTGATGACGGAATAAAAATAGTGCATTTTTCAATAACTTTTACAAGAGCAGTCATCTTATCTTTAGTTCTTTTAAAGTAACTTTGAATTATATATCAAATCAAATATTTATGAAATATTTAATGTGGGATTAAAATTAATTGGAGATTAAGCCTTTTGAGCAATCAGTCAAAAAGATCAAAACATTATTTTAGTGAAAGTAGGTACCTAAAATAAACTAGAAGTTTATTAAAAAATGATAGATGATAATTGCATAGAACCAGTTCTCTATATTCTCTAACTTCAAATCAGATTTACAATAAAATTTAGCTTTGTCAGTATCTTTGCTGTCTGCGGATTATTTTAATAATTTTCGACCGATTGTTAAAGCGTGACTAATCGAATGTAAAAAATGATACTTATCATTCCTAAAACGGATTATAAAATCTGTCTGATAATGAATGAATAACATGGTTTTGCCATTTCAAAATATATTTGATATTCAGAAACATGGAAATACTTTTATTTCCTTATATCGTCTTCTTAGTTATCTTCTATAGGTAATTTTATATCTGTGCTATCTCTTCGGATGACAGAAGTTTCTAAGACATGACATTTTTTTGACAACTGAAAATTACGATCAGAATTTCACACAAAGAATTCTTGTATTTTGGTAAAAAATTTAAAACATAGAATAAAAGTCAGAACTGCTTTTTTTGGTTCGTGCGCGCGTTTTATGTAGTACCTAAACGTACTCAGATTTTGATGATTTTCATTCATTTGAAAGAGGAGACTTGAAAAATGGTCCCATATTCATATAAACGCAAATCCAAAATCACCTTCCCTCCGGAACCGCCCTCGAAGGAGGTGGTGGGGGCAAATTTTCTCAAAAATCCCAGATAACATAATTAATAATACCAAAATATCCAGAAACATTTATATTGAAACTTTTTTCCATATAGTTACGGTTTTGAGTGGTGAAGATCATAAGCAAAGCATAAGGTAAAAACACCATATTCCGGCGTACGCTAAATCGGTCCTTAATTGTATCGTATTTTTACGGCAAATGGTATAAAATACTGGAACGCATCTAATTTTATGAGATAGAGGATCTATTAAATTGCGCAACAGTGGTGGGGTACGCCACCTTCGCCTTTACCTAGTTTGCATTTAGTTTCGGTCAGGTCAGTCTAGTTGTCTCTCAGTGTAAATGCAACATCTCTTATCTATGGTTGTCACAGTGCTCCAAGAACTTGTAATTTTTAGTAAGCAGATTAATTAAAGAGGGTAAGAATATTTTATAAATTGGAGGTTTCTATTTAATAAGCCGTGTTGCATTTTTGATATAAGTTAAAAGAAGGGTTTTAGATGAAATTTTTATTGTTTTTGTTTAAATATTGTCAGAAATTCTCATAAACACTCTAAAAAATACGCCGGAATAAGGGACCAATTTTGCCTTGGAAGCTAATGTTGGCGAAGCCAGAATAAGGACTTTTTCGTATTGAATTTAAATCAAATTTAAAAATTGGTTTAAAATATTAACATAAAATATTTATTTATGAATTGTAGATAAGGAGTTTATAAATGCTACGAGCAAATTCCGTCGTATAGATTTCTCAATAGATCACCGAGTTTTTATGTTAAAAAAGTGTGTATTGGTTTTTTTGGTAATATCTATACGTAGAAAATAAACTTTCATTATTAATTTCAAATTACAACAAAATTAAAACAAATATATAAAAAACATTTTTAGATGAGGTAGACAATATCTTTATAATTATCTTTTTATTTGTTTTTCTCTTTATTATTCATCGAATTCTTACAAAAAGTAAAAAATATGTTATTCCGTCGTAACCAGCAAGCAATGCTTCAGTGCTTTAATTTTAAATATAATTTTCTTTCTACTGCCTCCGCTCATAAGAGATCACTCCCCATGAATATATCCTCAAAAAGCCTAACCGTTGAGAGAAACTAAGACTTTTCTAGATATCTTGCGATACCTAGTAGGAAAACCTATAAAAATATTTATCGATACGGAAATCTTATTTTTATACGTAGCTGGTTCTTTTTGTTCTCAGTAAAATGGCACCTACACGTATAACCAAAATTAAAAATCGAAGAAAACAAAAGTATTCCATAACTACACCCGAAAAGGCTCTTAACGAAATTAAACAGGGTATGTCTGCTTACAAAGCGTATAAAATGTACGGAATACCTCAAAGAAAAATCTAAAGGATATTTTTTAAACAAGTGGAAAGCCACCTATTCTGATACCTGAAGAGGAAAAACTGGTAGTTGATTGGATCCATTTCCTGGGAGATGCCGGTTTTCTAGTCTCAAAACCACAACTAATTGACGTAGTATCCACATTGGTTAAAAACTTAAATCGTCCTAACCCTGTTAAGGACGGAATACCAGGAAAAAAGTTAGTACAATGGATTTCTAAAAAGAAACAAAGATGTGTCCTGCCGAGTAGTACAAAACCTAACTTTAAGCCGGGCAGGAGTAACCGAGGAAGCTATTAGAAATTGGTTTGTGAAGGTCCACGATTATTTCGTTAAAAACGGAATTCTCAATGCTTTAGAAGATCCTAGCAGGATTTATAACTTTGATGAAACTGCTTTTTTCCTAACCCCTACAGAAAAATAAGTTCTCGTTTAAAAAGATTCCAAGACGGTTTATAAGAGAGTCAATGATGATAGAGAATGCCTCACTGTTTTAGCCAACGTTTCCGCAAGAGGTCTAGTAGCCCCGCCTATGGTAGTTTTTCCTTATAAGTCCAGAGTGCCAAAAATATTCCGCCAAGTATGCCAAGTGGTTGGGGTCTAGACCATACTGAAAGTGGTTGGATGAATGCAGAAGAATTTTTTGAGTACGTTTCAAATGTCTTTTTTAAATCATTACAAGACAACAACATTACACTACCTGTCGTACTTTTCCTTGATGGTCATACCAGCCACATTTCTTTGGCACTAAGTGAGTTCTATAAGAAACATGGAATTGTATTGGTGGCACTAGTTCCCAATTCGACCCATATCATGCAACCATTGGATGCCGCAGTGTTTCGACCTGTGAAAGCTACATATCGTTCAATAGTACATGATTTCAGAATTAAACATGAATTCAGAAAAATCAAACGAACGGATTTCTCTATCTTGGTCAAAGAATGCTTTGTTAAGACCTTCAAAACTCAAGCGCTTTTGAATGTACGGGTTTATATTCTTTTAACGTGGAAAAAATCAAGTGCGATAAACTTCAGGCCAAAAAAAAATCAGCTCCACAGTTTGCAACTCCAGAGGCCTCTACTGCGACAACATCTGAGTAAAGGAGTTTGAAAGCAAACTATCTCCGACATCCATACGGCAATTTAGGGAGTGCCTACATTCAGGTTGGACAGGCAATGAAAGAGATACCAAATTATTTGATTTCTGGAAATCACTGATCTATAAAGAGCTCGTCACTCCTATTATCGTCAAATTTATCATTAAGTCCCATTACACAGAATACCAACAAGGATTTTGATAATTTTATAAATGAAGCATCTGGGATCTCATTAGAACAGTTGAGTGACTCAACCTTAATTAATCATATTAACGATGATGAAGATTTTAGAGTATTCAATATCGGTGAAGGTGGCTTCTTGGAACTAGGTACCAGTATTGAGAGAGATATTGTAGGTCTAAACATCAACGAATTGATGGAAGAAAACCTAACTTCTTCTCTACAACCTGGACCTAGCAAGTTAGCTGACAATAATACAAATAAAATTCAAATACTAAAAATAGAACATCTCTATTCCATCAAGCCACCCAAAGTCGATGAGAAAGAAGACATTTTATCAAATCATAGGCCTCCTATCACATCCTCAAAACCAGATATATCGATATTAAAACATGTCGCTCCAGTTGATCCCAACCTCGATTCAAACAAAGACAAATAAAACATTTCTCCAATTCCAACGGCTTCGGTAATAACCGATTATGTCAACGAATCAGTAAAGTCCCAGAATAATTCCCCAGAACCAAGAACCAATGAATCACAGCAATATTTTAAGACTCCTCCAAAATATCCGACATCTTTTAAAAACGCCTTTAAGTTTCCCAAAAAGCCGAAAGAAAGTGCCAAGAAACGAGTAGCGGTAGCTGATGAATTTAAAGAGAAACTTGCCCAAAAAATTAAAGAAAATAAATCAACAATTCAAATGAAACCCAAGCGTAAAGGGAGTACACGAAGAAAGCAAACAAGGAAAAACTCAAGAAGAGACAAGAACTGATAAAAATGAGAACAGAAAAGAGCAGTTAGAAAAATCAAAGGAAATTATAGATACAGACCTGGCAAAAGCAGATCAAAAATACTTTCTTGGTCAAATAGTTGAAAAATCTAATAACAAGTTTTTTATTAAAGCGATGGAATCTATTGGCGTGCACTGGAGATGGCCAAATACAGAAGATATTATCTGGTATGATAATGAGGAGATTGTTTCTGGGATAGGTGCTCCCCGCCCTAAATAAGAGAGGTTTGTACTTGGTACCAGAGCTAGAAAATATAGCGCGTGCAAAAACAATGGATGTACACAAAGGAAACAAACAAGGAAAAACGCATGAAGAGACAAGATCTAATATTAATAAGAGGAGAAAGAGCAGTTAGAAAAATCTAAGGAAATAATAGATGCAGACCAAGCAAAAGCAGATAATTTGGAAGATAATATAGTAGAAACAGAATACAAAAGGGACAGTGGCTTTCAAAAAGATGAATTGGTAATTTTTTTGTTTGAGAGAAAATACTTTCCTGGTCAAATAGTTGCTAAATCCAATAACAAGTTTTTAATTAAAGCGATGGAATCAGTTAGAGATGGCCAAATACGGAAAATATTATCTGGTATGATAATGAGGAAATTGATTCTGGGATAGATGCTCCCCGCCCTATAAATAAGGGAGGTTTGTACTCGGTACCTGAGCTAGAAAACAGACTGAAAGTACAATTTTAGTTACCTATTATTATTTACAATGTTTAATGTAAGGTACTAATTTTCATACCTTAATTGTTTGCTTAAGTGATCATAAAATGATGATTATACTTTTTATGAATCTTTATTTTAAGTAAATATACTTAAAAAATTGGGTTTTAATAACTTAAAATGTTGTAATTTTAAATTTTTAATATCTATAAAAAACTTTTAAATTGATCAAATTGCACTTTTTATTTTTTAATGTGTTTTATTAAGTTTTTTGTCTTATTACGAATTAAAAAATAATACCAATATACGTTGGAATTAGGGACCATTTGCGTCGGAATTGGGGTACAAATTAAATTTTTACGCCGGAATTAGGAAATTTGATAGTATTTCAAAAAAATATTTTTCAAGAAAAGCAATATAATTAGCTTAAGATAAAAAATCCCGATGGCCTGTAGTCAGCGAAAAGGTAAATTTTTCAAAATTCATTGAATTGAAATTTTAACAACCTTTTCATTGGTATACCTACATGTTATTACATAAAATTGTCATAGCCTTGCGGTAAGAGGTTTTTGTTTTGGCTGTTGAATATAAAGCAGACAGGGTTCGAGTCCACTTCAGGGCAGATTTTTTTTTCGCCTATTTCTTTTCAATAAATATACTATATATTTTTTTAATCAGGGTCTATATTAATATCTCCAGAAAATGTACAATTACATCAAATTTATGTGTTCATGTTTTATCAATATTTGTTATTTTTCTTTATTAATTTTTATTTTTTTACCTGTGTATTTTATGAAAAAATGCTTTGAACAAAAGTTGTAGGTACTGATTATATCTGTAACCTAAAATTATTTTTAATAATATTTAAACTACGGCTCTTTTTTGATAATTTTTTTAAATGTTTGAATGGTCGCCATTTTGAAACTACTTACCCGATATTGCCCAATAACGAACTCGACCGAGATATTCAAGAGATTGATTTTTGTAGCAAATTTGAACTTGATACCTTCAAAACTGCGACCTCTATCGTGTTAACAAATTTCGTAATATCCCATATATATATATATATATATATATATATATATATATATATATATATATATATATATATATATAAACTTTTGAACCAAATGTTTTTTTGGACTAACTTATAGACATATATAAAATTTCTCTATCTGTTTTATTAATATTTACACTAAAAGTCAAAAAACCCTAACCTACGCCGGAATATGGTGCTTTTACCTTACATCGATAATGGTGAACGTTCAACGATTTTCGTGACAAATGTAACACTCAAAAGTGTGAAATAAATAATCAAAAATGGACAAAGACGTTATCAGTTGGTGCACTGAAAAGTACTAAATAATATTAATTCCGTTGGTGCAGGTACTTGTGAATTTGGTGCCAAAACTTTTCTATTTAACTGCAACTGCACTACAAAAGTACTAGCACCAATAGAATTGATATTATTTAGTACTTTTGAGTGCACCAACTGATAAAATCGGACCAATTTTTTGCAAAAAAATATTTATTATTGGTAAGAAGATAACATTTTAATCATAGCTTTGAAAAGCCTTGTTTATGAGATATTTGTTCTATGTTATAAAGATTCCTTCAAAATGATTGATTTTATTGTTAAATACAAAAATAGCAAAACTGCGTTTTTTTCAAATAGAACATACTTGTATATTGTTACGTTTACTCAAACACAATTTATGTCCCATTGATTAGGTTTACGATGTTCCTACATCTGTACAGTTGGCTATGACGATGTAAACTGTAGACATGTAAGTATTTTAAATGTCTATGATGTATTATGTATTTACAAAGAGATTAGCCGTTCTGTCAGAACTTTGGATGGGAGAATTTTTATGAAAAATGATTATTATCTGAAAATTGTCAATATTTGTCTCAGATTGGTCCAGGGGAGAATATTTTGATTGTATAATCACTAGTGCCGAACTTTAAATAAAGTAATTAATTTGACCACCGCCCTGTGGAACAAGCCGTCCTGTTTTTGGATGGTGACAGCGAGCCGTCAGAGAGAAAAATAGCTGATAAAAGTCAGATGTAATATTTAATTTGGTAAAATAATAGCAGTTAATTTTGATATAAATAGTTTTGTTTCTTTTGGTCAAGAAGTCGTAAATACAAAATAGCCAACCCTTTAATCATAGTCTAAAAAACGAACCCAGGGAACCCATTCAGCCTAATCGAATACCTTACATCAACATTTGGTTCCGAAACCAGGGACCTTAAGAATACCAATTAATTGTGAAAGTACAATTTAGAGAAGAAATCTTTATTTCAGCCGCCTGTTGAACCTGAAGTGAAAGAAGTGACTTCATATATATCCCCTCTGCCGTGGAATCTAGTTCGAGAAGTCTAGAGATCCAGCCTAGGCGCCATCCAGGTTAGAATATCCTGTTTAGTGGACAATGTCGACGAGTGGGCTACTACTCTAGTGTAGCATCTGCAAATAACCAGTCGTGTCACAAGGGATCAGTGGACGTGACACCGGCAAATAAGACCGATCCAGTTTTCACTTTTTGGTTTGAAAGTAACTAAATTTTCCCCGTGCTGTTTATCTAATCTCTATGATAAACGAGGAAAAGACAACGTCATTGTCACTCAGAAGAGAAAGGATAATACATCAAACTAATCGTCTGATGTATTCATCATTGGGAAATACTCAGAACAGCGTGCAACCAGGAACATTCGGTTATTTAACAAACGAGCAAAAACGCAATTTTCCAAGAAAACCAACCTGTATATCCTCAAAATCCTCCGTAAATATCAGGAAGAAGGAAGCTCAGCTTGAATCTAGAAAGAAAATAAAAGAGTTCAACAAAGCTGTTATTGAAAAGGAGCATGAGCTGAAAAAGCATAAAGTTCAGTTGGAAAGAGTTCTCAAAGCTATTGAGAAGTTTGAAGATGCCTCCATCTGACCAATGTAATGATAATCTGGATGAATTGGCAGCAAAAAAAGACGAGTTGGAAGATGCTATCAAATACACTCAGATAGATCTGGAGCAAGCTTGCACTGAACGTGATGAGGGTGTAGAGCTAATCAATCAAGAGCTTGACTTGGATATAGAGAAGATCTATGACGAAGATAATTCACTCGATGATTCCGAGGAAGGAGGAAACAACCAGTCAAACTCTGTCAGATCAAGAACAAGCTCATGATGGATCAGTGCCTCAACAGTCTATCGTAACTGGAGTAGTTCAACCTTCAGTACTGGAAGCAAATCCAGTCCCACCGTTTTTCCAGCAGCATCCTTCAGCTGCATTTTACCAGCAGTCTCCACGAAAGCAACAGCCGCCACAGCAGCAGCAGAATTTCAGTGCTTTTCATCAGCCGCCACAGAAACAGCAACAAAACTCGAGTGTAGTTGGCCAGAACTCTCAACAACAGACTGATACAGTGTCAATGAGGGAGCTTGTCAATGCTCTTCATCAAGTAGCTCAACCCCGCCCAGCTAGTGTCATTGATCGAGATTTACCAATATTTAGTGAAAAGCCGGAGGAGTACCTGGGGTTTAAGGCTCAGTACGAGCGCACCAAGGATGAATATCGTTTATCGCCTGGAGATAATTTACAGCGACTGCGAAAAGCGTTGAAAGGAGCTGCACTTGACGCTGTGAAGTTCATGTTCAACAGCCCTGATAACGTGCCACAGATCATGTATACGTTAGAGTTTGAGTTTGACAGGCCAGATATCATTATCAAAAGTCTTATCAGTATTGCAGAGTCAATGCCCAGGCCAGATGTTCACAAACCAGAAACAGTGATCGCGTTTGCACGAGCTGTGCAGAGTCTTGTTGCCACCATTAAGTCTCATGGCCAGCAGGGATACTTAGACCGTATTTATTTAGTCGATAAGTTAGCCGACCGCTTACCTGCAGGAATGCTACGAGAATGGAAGAAGTCGCTGCTGCAGCAAGGAAGATTCAATTGTCTGGAATCCTTCCTTGATTATGTAATGTTTGAGAAAACGATGGCTTGTATGAGCTTCAGTCCTCAATCTCCCGCTCGCAGAAAGTTTCTGCTCATTCACTAGACAAAGTTGTGCCAGATGTCATAATTAGCAACAACAATCCACAGTTGATTTTGCCTCGTAAACTGTTGATGGGCAAGGAGGCTGAGCCATGGGGATGGAAAGCACCACTGAGCTGGACCATCTCAGTGAATTTTTATGGTAATGACGGTTCAGTGAATGCCATGTTTGGAGGTGGGTACCCAATAAATGAGTATCTTCACAACCTTATCAAGTCGTCTTTTTTTGGGGATATTATGGTTGTCAAGGTTACCACGACCAAAGCAATCAATTTGGAAGAAAGCCGTGCCAATGCGATCCTCGAAAACACAGTGAAAAAATATGGGGAGTTTTGGGAATGCGGACTACTTTGGAGCGAAGAAAACGTAAGCTTTCCAGAGTCTCAAGCTGCTGCTCTTGACCGTCTTCTGAGACTCGAAAGACAAATGAAAAATCCTCTGTTCCGGAAGGAGCATAACGCCAAAATAGACGAGTACTTGGATAAGGGTTACGCTAGAAAGCTTTGTGCGAAGGAAGCAGCTGTTAGAAAACCCTCTACGTTCATTATACCAACTTTTGGTGTCGTCCCCCCAACGAACCGGGAAGATTCGCGTGGTGATGGACGCCAAAGCCCGAACTCATAGTGTTTCGCTCAACGATAAGCTATTGAAGGGCCCTGGCCTTATCCGACCACTGATAGCAGTACTGTGGAACTGGTGACGCCATCCCATAGCCCTTACTGGAGATATCGCCGATATGTTCCACAGAGTGAAGATAACAGAAGAAGATGTGGACAGTCAAAGATTCTTGTGGAGGTACGGTGAGCAATCAAGACAGCCTGATCATTACCGGATGCAGATTATGATTTTTGGAGCAACCTCCTCACCAGCATCCGCTATTTTTGTTAAAAACAAGAATGTTGAATCTTTCCAAGAGGAGTACCCAGCAGCTGTTAAGCTTATAAAACAGCAATTTTACGTCGACGACGCTTTGTTGGGAGGAGCTACTGAAAATGAAGTAATTCAACTGCGCGCGCAACTTAACGACATCTATATCGCAGGAAATTTCAACGTCTGCAAATGGATGTCCTACTCTGTAGCTGTATTGAAGACTATTCCCGAAGATTCGAGAGCCGTCGGTGTGAAAAGTCTTCAAGATAAGGAGGAATTTGAAGGTGAACGTGTGCTAGGGCTCTGGTGGAATCCCAACTCAGACAGCTTCCAGTTCAAGTTGGGCCTACACAAAGTACAGAAGCCAGTACTCGCTGGTGAAATCCCGACCAAACATGAATTGTGTGGGCTTATTATGTCACTGTTCGACCCGCTGGGTTTCATCTGTCCATACAAAATTAAAGGACAGATTCTGCTACAACAAGTTTGGAACGCAGGCGTCGGCTGGGATGATGAGATTCCAGTAGAAATTTATTCAAAGTGGAAATCCTGGACATCATGACTTGGAGAACTTACCGATGTTGCAGTACCACTCTGCTATTACAAGGATTCATCATTTGATGTTACACAACTGCACGTGTTTGTGGATGCCAGCTCAGAGGCTTACAGTACAGTGTGCTACCTCCGTATTAGAACAGCTGAAGAAGTGACTATCAGCTTTATAGCTGGCAAAGCTCGTGTGGCACCTCTCAAAAAGTGCACTATTCCTCGTTTGGAGTTACTTGCAGGGTTGATGGGGACGAGGTTAGCTGTGACTATAGGTGAAGAGTTGGAGGTCGCTGTTTCGAAGAGGTTCTTCTGGTCAGACTCCAGCACAATGTTGCAGTGGTTGCTATCACAAACAGCCAAGTTGAAGGAATTTGTAGCCAACAGGATTGGAGAAATCCAAGAAGCCACAAATATCTCAGAGTGGAAGTGGGTGCCAACAAAGCTCAACGTCGCCGATCCTGCTAGACGACTCCAAAGTGAGCTCTCATTTAGTCCTTACTCGCCGTGGTTATTAGGACCTCAGTTTCTTAAGGAGCCCGAAGAAAAATGGAACTTCGAGGAACAGCGTAAGAAATTAGACTCATTTGCTGAGGGTCTTATAAATACGGCCGTTACAAGCTCAAAGTCTCGACCTAGTTTACCAGTTCCCGATACAACCCGCCTTTCATCGTTTCTCCGATTGCAAAGAGCTACCGCATCGCTTTATCGAATTTCGCGGTACCTTCAAGACCCATCCATTGGAAAACCATGGCACGAGTTTGTGAAGCAAGACAAGAAACGAGTCTTTTTCTACAGAACTGAAGCGGAGGACATGAAGAAAGCCGAGTGGCTTCTGTTGAAGGCTGCACAAGAAGAAGATTTTGGTGACATCAGAAATCTCAAGAGCGGACTGCCAGCTGACAAGAAGGGGAAACTGTGGAAATTGTCACCATGCCTCGTAAATAGTTTAGTCTGCGTGGACGGGCGGATTTTAAAAGCTAAAGAAGTGTCTGAGAATATCAAGTTCCCGATCATTCTACCGTCCCATCACCCTATCACGGATCTTATAATTGATCGTGAGCACAACCTGAATTCCCACCAAGGGGCGAAGACCATCATCACAAACCTACGGCAGAGGTTTTGGACCATTGCAATAGGCCATGCTGTCAACAGAAGATTTGCTCGGTGCTGGACCTGCAAAGCGTGTTAAGCCCACCACTCCAAGAATGGCAGTCCTCCCGAGTTTTCGTCCGGCTCATCACCAGCCTCCCTTTACCAACGTTGGCATCGACTTGTTTGGCCCAGTTCATGCAACGGTGAGAAGACGACATGAGAAGCGCTGGGGCGTGGTCATCTGTTGCCTCACGACCTGCAGCATTTATTTGGACATAGTATTTGATCTTACTACCGACAAGCTTATAATGGCAGTGGGTCGTTTCATTGATAGCCGTCTCCGACTAGCCCTTATAGTCTGCGATGACGGGACTAATCTCGTGGGAACAGCGAGGAAATTAAAAAAAAAATGGCGAAACATCGACTAGGAGAAGCTGAAAAGTTACGGCCGTTTCGCAGAAATCCACTGGAAGTTCAATCCAGCTGGGGCACCCCACATGGGAGGTGTGTGGGAATCTATGGTGAAGCTCACCAAGAAATGCCTGGAGTCACTATTGTTCAAGAAAGCTCCCAAGGATAGCACCCTCTTAACAGTATTGAAGGCCGCCGAGAATATGTTAAACTCTCGGCCATTAACAGCTATCTCAACAGATCCTGCTTATCCCTAGCCGCTCACGCCAAACCACTTCATCCGTGGTATTTGTGATGTAGGCCCTGCTATTCCTGCTGGAGAGGAGAAAGATCGTGTTTTCCGAGAGAACTGGCGAAGAAGCGTACAACGCAACAGTTATTTTGGAAGCGTTGGACAACCAAGTTCTTGCCCAAGCTTGTTCGCCGTGAGAAATGGTTGGAGCCGATGAAACCGTTGGAAGTTGGAGCATTAGTACTCGTCATGGATGAAAACACACCAATGAAGTGCTGGAAGAGAGAGTACATTTCCAAGGTGTTCCTTTCAAGTGACGGTCAAGTTCGAAGCGTGGAGGTAACATCGCGAGACTTCACAAGGAAGAAAACTACTTTCAAGCGTCCAGTAGTGAAAATATGTCCGTTGGGGTTTTATGTGGCAATTAGGGAAAAGGATTCCTCCTAATTTCAGGGGCCAGGGTCAATATTTGTCTCACATTGGTCCAGGGGAGAATGTTTTGATTGTTTAATCGCTAGTGCCGAACTTTAAATAAAGTAATTAATTTAACCACCGCCCTGTGGAACAAGCCGTCCTGTTTTTGGATGGTGACAGCGAGCCGTCAGAGAGAAAAATAACTGATAAAAGTCAGATGAAATATTTAATTTCGTAAAATAATAGCAGTTAATTTTGATATAACTAGTTTTGTTTCTTTTGGTCCAGAAGTCGTGAATACAAAATAGCCAGCCCTTTAATCATAGTCTAAAAAACGAACCCAGGGAACCCATTCAGTCTAATCGATTACCTTACATCAACAATAAGAGAATCAAATTTCATGATTTTTCCAATTACAACCGAGTCCATTTTGCTGGCTTTCGGCCGATACGTTTCAGATTGATACTTTTGTGAACAAATAAATAAATTTGCATATGATAACTCCCGAAAAAGTTGTGAAAATGGGATTGAGACAATTCACAAGTATTTGTAGTGTTTCATATATACCTACAAGAAATATGTCAATAGCAAAAGAACCACTACAGTCTATATTCTAATTCTAATAGACCTTCTAATAAACTAGAAATTATTCTTGAAATAATATAGGACCTCTAAAAATAAATAACTATATTTTGAATGTGTACTCCTCAAAACCGTTCTTCTTTGTATGAGATTTGACCATATCCTTTTATCACAGCTTATTTAATAATTTGCATGGAAGCAATATGGATTCTGAGTATTGTCTCAGCATGTACTAGACAGTTATCATTGAGCAGAAATACCGTCTACCTTCGGGCAGCATCTGTGACTACTCCAGAATGACCGTCTGAAATTGCCCTATATATTCATAAATGACGCAAAGTAATATTATCAGAAAGTTGTACTAAGATTTATTCCGAATATTGACAATGATTTATAATAATAATTCCTTGATTAAAGAGCGAAATTTAGTTATTTTTACATTCAACATAACCCAAATTTGTCTAAATAAAGTTAGAGATGTAAACAATCTAGTTACGCCAGAGAAACGACTTTTCGAGTAGAACATGTCTATGTATAATTGTCGTTTCAAACTTGCCAATAGGTAGATGTTTAAGCATATCTGTCACTTGATTATACAATAACATGTATCTGAATCTGAAATATAGATGTAGAATTTTTAGGCATAATATTTTTTTACGTATTTTGATACAGTTAATAGATCTCCTTAAAAACAATTTTGTCGAGAATTTTGTTTTCAAATATATTGGACTGTCAGAAAGAAAAAGTCGATGATTTAAAACAGCATATCGAAATTGAATATGTGATTGGATTTTGAGTCAGACTAGTTTTTCAATTCTTGTTGAAACTGAATCATACTTTCTCAGAATAAATATGAAACGAAAACACGAATTTCGAATATGTTTAATATAAAGGCGCTTCAATGACGCATATGACTTCTGAACAATTCTGTTTACATACTCCCAGTATTTTAGGTTTTCATCGAATATCACACCAAGTGATTTGATGCAATTGACTAATTCAATATATATATATATCCCTTGGATAGGTTCTTTGAGTCGGTTTCTTATTCAAACATTACAAAAGGTTGTGCTTTTTCGATAATTCAGCTGTTTTAGCAGTTATGATTAATACAATCACATGCATTTTGTACATCGGCTGGACCAAAATGAAGAAGAAATGTTGCAAGAGGTGACTTGCTAATGTATGTCTGAAATTTACGCAATGAAGAGGAGTGGTCCCAAAATGGAGCCAAGTAATACTCCAGCGCATACACCCTTACTTAAGGGTATGATCTATTATTTATGTCTATCCTTTGTGTCCTACCTAGTAAATAGCTCAATTTTTTTTATACATTTCATCCAAGACATAGTAAGACAATTTTGAACACACAAGTCATAGTCAATAGTGTCAAACGCTTTTGAAAAATCCAATGTCAAAAAACAGTTGCCATTTGCTTATCGAGGGCCCGATCTATACTATCAGTCAAATTAAACAAAACTGTAGTTGTACTATGCCCAAACCTAAAGCCAGATTGATTTGATTTTTCAAGAAAATATTTTCCAATTTGCTTGTGGACAATTTTTTCTATGAGTTTTGAAATCAAGCGAAGTAGGTAAATTTAAATCTGTGAGCACAGTAGCCTGAGAATCTACCTCTCTGAAGTAGGCACGACCAAATCGGCAAAATCGAAAGGCACCTATCACACTTTTTAGTGCTTATTTGTTCTACTAAGAAAGCTAGCAGTGCCACGATTAATTTCAAAACGGCACGAGTTAGAATTTCTTTCTTAGAAGCAAAAATAAGCACAAATAAAGCAATAAAAATTGTGATGGGTGTCTTTCCATTTTGCCGATTTGGTCGTGCCTACTACAGAGAGGTTGAGAAACTTTGGGTAGTGGATAGACCAAAGCTTGCTTTCCATGTCATGAAAATATCCACTTTCTAAGCAATAGTTTATGATATGATTATGTTCCATGAAACGCTTTGGTTACTTCCGCGCCAGCTGCAATAAGGAATTAAAAAGAATATTCGGATTTAACTTGAAACTGTTGTAAAATGATATTTTTGTTCTGCAATCTCTAGTTTTATAAAACTTCTCGTGAAGTGGTCATTAATTGTTGTTAGCTAAGAGGACATTGGTTTTCTGCGTCCATCTTCATTTATTCTATTATTGTTCTATTCTATATATATCATATTGGAAAGGTTAAAATACAATTTCGGGATAAATTTGGGGCAAATGTGATCATTAGATAATATATTCGTACCAATCATAAACGCCTAGCCTAGATTCATTCTGCAATAAACACATCAAAAATTCATATCGTTCAAAATATTATGAGGTACCTACTTGTATTGATCGATATTTTTGGCATCGATACTTTCAAACCAATTTATGATTTGATATCGATAAAAAGTACTTGTATCGATACTCGAATCTTTCAAATCAAAGCCCAGGCTGCTACCACCTCCTCGTATAGGACAAGTAGTAAAACATTCGCGAGAGTCTTGGAACGCGATATCCCTGTCTATATGGAACGTAAATATGACATTATAATCTTACTGGATTATTATGAGAATGTCATATTAAGGATGTTTTTGCACGATGTGGTACCTAACATGTTTACTCTTTGAATGTGACGCATCAAGTAACCATCTTTCAGGAAGCACCTTGAAAAATAACAATTTTTGGATAGTACTACGAGAGCAGACTATTTTTGATAAATTCTGATGTCAGCCAGTAGAGTAAGTATTCCTAATTGCTTTGTTGTAGAGTTTTTTCTTCAGTCTGTTTTTTTAGACATCGATCGATATTTGTCCACCAGGGTTGACTGGCAAGGCTAAACGACAGTATAAAGGACTATACAGTATTCCAACTCTCATGGAAGGGGTAAAACCGCGCATACCAAAGCGCGCATGTGGTGGTCATGTTTTAATCTTACAACCTTCAGAATTCAGATGCGTTTGAGTAGAATTTCTGCTGGTATGCTACCTGCTAGTACAGTGACGTTGGTGAATTAGCTTTTGTATGCTGATTGGCCATATTATCATCTCGATTGTATTTTATAATAAGTACAATTTGTTTTTACAAAATTTCGAAAGGTGGAAATGTGTGTGTTGCGAATAATTGTAACAACAAAAGCTACAATTGTGACTTCAGTTTTTTTTAGTTTCCCAAAAGATAAGAACAGATAACAATTTAAATTACCATATATTTATTCGTTGCTACTATCGGCTCGAAATCTAACACATTCACACATCAATCCAAATGGTTTTGAGAAAATGAAGTCAATTACGCTGAGCAGGTGATAAACAACACAGTATTGGATTAACTATTTATAAAAGATTTGGGATGCTTGACGCGAAAGCAGCTGCAAAGGCCGAATTCATAGAAAAAATGGACAAGTCCTTTGATTTAGTGAATTCGTCTTTCTTTTTACAGAAACGAAAAATTGTAGTCGTCCTTTCAGAGGAGAAGCATACCAAATATTTTTTTTATTGGACTGCTTAAAAATACTCCAGTCATTGTAAGTTATCAACTTAAAAACTCAAATAGTGAAAGTCGAACTTTTAAATTGCGAGAATAGGCTATGCCAGTTGATGAGCTTGTTGATGACCGAATATTTTGTTATTTTAAATGTTATCATCAAAACACCAGTTGCTTTGGGGATTTAATGATGCCTGATGATAACTTTATAACACTGGTTAGTAAACTCGATCATTTTTTAGAACATCTTTTCAAGATATCGTAATAAAATCAAATATTGTAAAAACTCTTTTAGAATGTATCACTTGTGTATATTAAAAACAAAGAGAGGAAAAATGATTGTATGGAATAATTTATAATAGGTATTCATATTTCTTCAATAAATTGTTTTGTATTAGGTAAAGTAAAAAGTTTTAATAACAGACCCATGTAATTTTTCACTACGACTCTGACTACAACTTGTAATTTTAAACATCCACAAGAATTTATTATTATTATACTTTGCAGTTTAGAATATCTCTTCAAATGAGGTCAGAAAAAAATAAAAACGATTTTGCTAAATTTCGGCTTTTTCAGATAACTTCGGATGTAGTCGGAATTTCTTGACTTTCAAAACGACATTTTGTTGAGCATCAAAATACGCAACTTTGCCCTTATTTAAACGACTTTGTATCTGTTACGGTTTACGAGATACCAATACCCATACAGTCTCGAATTTTTAGCACACTGTAGATCCTCGTGATTTTTGATTTTTTTTTTGTCTGTGTTTCATTGTATTATACTCGGAAAACTATAACCAAAAATTTCAAATCAAAAACAGATAGTGATGACATTATTTTATGGACCAATTAATAATATCTATTATATCAGTTCAATTAACTAGTTTTGTATCGATAATTTTTAAATACGGTCCTGGCACAGTTCATGTTAATTACCAGTCAGACCTGACTTTTTAAGATTAAAACATGGCCGCCAGCTCTTGACCTTGAATCAAAAAAGTCAAAGGCTTCGCCGAGAGTTGGACTAATGTATAGTTCTTTATACTGTGGCTAAACGTACAGTCGTCAAAAATGTCTCAATATAAGTAGGTATCGATACTTTCTTTCGATATAACTACTAATACGTACGTAAATGGTAAGGTGTCATCCCTAGTTCATAGGATTATTTGCACTTTAACCATATCAATCAATTTTTAAATTTTTGTCATTGGTTGTGCCCACAGTGACACAGTGACTGATTAACAATCGATCAGTAATCAGAAAGTTGTCAGGTAATCTGTAAACAATAGTGTAACATAACCTATCTTTTATTTCTGCTATTACCTAATTCTATTATGAACATCTATTTTATATTGCAAAATAATATATTGACTTTTTAAAAAACAAATTCACACTCTATTTTACAAAAATTATAGTTACTGGTACAAAGATAACTTACTCACCAGGGCTATATCTAAAAGATCCCTGTATTTAATCAAAATTAAGGTGCTGCGTCGACGATTCTACTATTCTAGAAGCGCAGTTCCACGGTATTGGCATATTCCTACGCTGGCTGGTTTCCGAGAATGGACGGTGTAACCTTCGGCTGGCGGTTGGTAGACGCTTTGTCAGCATTTCCTGGCCTGGGAACGGGAACCGCTGCTCGTAACCTGATATGTGCTGCTCGTAACCTTGGGTACTTGGTTGCTTGTGGTATCGCATAGAATGTCATATAACAGCTCCCCCTATTAATAAAAAGTTGATGACATGCAACAACTTTTATGGTAGCACGATATTTTCCATCCCAAGTTCTGAATTTTCTATATTCGGTCTTCTTCTTGGGAGGAGACTTCTAATTCTTTTCAGGGGAGTTGGACCTTGGTCGCTTTACAGTTCTTTGCTATTTTTACTATGACATAGCTACCAAAGATGAAGCAAATGGCGGCTATCGTAGAATACGTCATCCACGATATATTCTGCGTTATAAATGGTTGGTTTATGAGTTGGTGCAGGTCTCCCGCGGATTGTTGAAGTTTATGATTGGCAGTCCAGGTCTTCGGCGTTGATCTCGTTAAGTTTGAGGGGCTCTAGCTTCGGTAGTTGGATCTTCTCATCTCTTCTCATATGACTACAGCATTCATGGGGGATCATCCCGGGGTGTGCGTTGTCCAGGAAGTCGGATGTCTTCTGGCTGTCGGTTTGTACTTTCGTTATTCCGATAAACGCATGACACTCTGGTTCGAGTTCAATGATAAAGTTCTTTGTATTTACTCGCCGGCAATTTATGGTCACTTGTAGTGGTTCTGATAATATCGTCAACCACACATTGTTCTTGATTTTGAACACGTTATATCATCGACTAAAGATTATCGCACTGTCACAAGTTTTGGGTATCTCTTGACGGTTCTTCAACAATTGGGCCTCACATGAAGCATTACTGTCCATTGGGTAGGCATATAAATTTGAGCACAGTTTTTTGTGTGGACTAATCAGAGAATCATCATTAAGCGCGATGTATTTTTGAGATATACTAAGGATATGATGCAAACCAGTTTTTTATCTAATACCGGGATAGGATATAGGTGATATAGGGTATAGATTGTTTGTTCTACAAGAGGTATTCTTAAAACAAAGACGATATTGTTGTCTTGTCGATAGGGTTGAAGTTCTGCGATTTCTAGATATTGTGTGATTTTAGAAAGCTTTACTGGTAAGGGCAGATTACTTCTGACAAGGTTTTATGATATTCTCTGAAGGGCAAATATCAGATCATTAGGTGTTATTATTGATGAATGAATAATTCTTAAGCGGGCAAATGTTATAGAATTTAGAATATCGTTCAGATTGTCTTCAATAACCAGATAGCTTTCTAAAAGTTTTTCAGATTTCGAAGAATTTTAGCTTAGCTTCGACTAAAGCAAGTTTATCATTTAGTTGAATGAATAGCTCTCTCGATGTTACTTATATCCTGATTGAATACTTTCCTGTCGATAGTTAAATTTTGGATGGATTCATTGAAGGTTTTAATAAGAGTTGTTGAGACCGATATTTGATTCATCAACGGGTTTTCTATGTGGTGTTGGTCCATTGATGATTCCTCGCTTATTTCGTATAGTGTCGATAATCTTGTTGATATTTTCGTAAACTTTAGTAGTCCAGAAATATTTTTATGTACTACTAATGTCCACTTGTCATTGGAGATGAAGATTCTGCTTTCGTCTTGATAGTAGACTCCCACAGTGTTATTAATTGGTTCTATTTGATACTGGCATAGGACCGTTCTAACCAGCATAATATACCTGAAACCAATTTTAAGTTTCAGTTCCAGCACATAACTTCATACGGTCGAAATTTACTTTAGTTTTCTAATTTGTTTTGTGATTTAATAGGGTAGCCGAATTTTAATGAATTTCTAGAATTTCGAAGGGTCCGATGAATTGGTTCGCCAATTTGTTTTTCAACTGGGACTCCTTTATAAACACTTTGTCACCAACGTTTAATTTTTGAATATTCTCTTGAACGTGTTGGTCGAATCTTATCTTTGTTTACCTTTTGTTTTTGTCTCTCAGTCCTTTCTCGTGCTATCTTGTAAAAATGGGACAACCGATTATTTAAGTCTCTCACATATTTGGTAATTAATTCTTTCTTGTTATACAGCTTCTCTGGTGGTCTGCTGGAACTGTGGCCGAAAACAAGTTCGTAAGAAGTGAACCCGTGTGTCTTATTTGCAGCATTGTTATAGCCAATTACTGCATACGGTAATATATTAAACGGGTGTTCTCTGGGGTGATCTGCAAGGTGGAGTCTGATCTTTTCCAGAACGGTTGAATGGAGCCATTGTGAAACTGACTAAGTATGATGGGAATTTGATCTTTTTCCGGGGTCTGGGTAACATTTTGGAATAGATTAAATTTAGTTTCTTTTTCGGCATTTATAAAAGAGAGCATTTCTAAAATAGGCAGATCTACGTTGGTTTCGATACAATAGGTTTCATCGGGTAGAAAAAGATCTTGACTTAAGTATTACGATCCAAAAAGGTATTCATTGATGGTATCTGGATTGTATGGTAATGGAATTATAAAGTATTTCCTATTTTTTACTGCCTTACTAGAAAGCACATTGATTTTCAAATTCTCAAAGTCTGCATTCTCCTCGAAGATATCTTCTATGATTTATGTCTGTTAGTTCGTTCTGTCGGAAACAGCTCAGGATGTTCTTATTTTTCTTATCGAGGAGTTGATCATTAGAAAATTCGATTTTCGAATAATCATTCACTGATTGTTTTTTATACAGTTCGACAAAGGTATCGAACTATTCATACATCTTATTGTGCTGAGCAGCCTTATTTTCTTCATCATCTGTATTAACAATATCTTCGTCATCCGAATTTTCGGTTGCCATTACGGCTGGGTACGGTGTTTCGTTTCGTTTTGAAATTCCGAAAAATGGTTAATTTTAATTCTAGATAGTGTGTCCGCATTTTTGTTGATCTTTCCCGGTTTGTACCTGATTTCGTAATCATATTCTTCTAGTTTGAGCCTCCATCGAGCTAATCGGCTTCCGGTATCTTTCACGGAGAAGAGCCACGTTAGGGGTCGATGGTCAGTTACCAGAATGAATTCTCTACCAAACAGGTACGGTCAAAAATGCTTGACGTACCAAACAATGGCGAGTAATACGCGCTCGATAACCGAATACCTGGATTCAGCTTCGCATAGAGATCTTGAAGCATACGCTATCGGAAGGTCCTTTCCAATAAGTCCTTGCCACAATACTGAGCCTATGGCGAAATTGCTTGCGTCTGTTGTTAATATGAATGGTTCCTCGAAATTGGGGTAGATGAGGATACGGGTAGTAGTTAGTACTTTCTTCAGGTTTTCAAAAGTTCAAAAAACAATCTGAGTCAAAGTCAAAGGGAATATTCTTCTTGAGAAGACGGGTCAGAGGTTTCGATATTTTAGCAAAGTTTTCGATAAAGCGTCGATAATATCCTGCAAGACCTAAGAACTACTTGATGTCTTTCTGGTTCTTCGGTTGAGGGAAATTATTTATGCACTCAATTTTGGAAGGATTTGGTTTGACTCCCTCGCTGGTTACCAAGTGTCCTAAGTAGGCGAGTTCTTTTCGCAGGAACTCGCATTTGTCAGGCTGTATTTTCATATTCGCTTGCCTTAGCCTCTTGAAAACTTCTTTCAGTCTCTGTATGTGTTCATGGATGGATGGATGATGTCATCCATGTATACCAGGCATCTCTCATTTTGGATCCCGAATAGGATATTATCCATGACCCTTTGAAACGTAGAAGGCGTACGAACAAATTCGTAATACCCGTTCTCCTCTGTGAATGCGGCTTTCTGAATATCCTTGGGGTCGATCTCGATTTGATGGAATCCCGATGCAAGGTCAAGGGTTGAAAAGTATTGGCATTTGCCAAGTTGATCCAGAGATATTCGGGAGCGGATGTTTGTCATCTATCGTGATCTCATTCAGCTTCCTGTAATCCACGACGACTCTCAATTTATGTTTTCCTGAGGCATCCATCTTCTTGGGAACTACCCAAACAGGTGAAAAGAATGGGAATTTGGAAGGTCTGATTATGCCCTGGTCTAACATCTTGTTTACCTGCCTTTTTATCTCTTCCTTATGGACGTGTGGATATCTATAGGACTTAGTGAATGTCGGTTTGTCTGTCGTCGTTTTTATTGTGTGTTTAATTTCGTTCGTGAAGGTTAGTTTGTCACCGTCTAAGTAAAAAATGTCTGAATAGTCTATACATAATTCGGTAACAAGTTCTGCCTCTTCTTCATTCAGTTGATCTAGCCGTAACTGTCGATTTATCTCTGGTATTCTGTCGCTGTTAGTGGTGTATTGAAAATCACTAAGATGGTTGACGGTGATATTTTCTACTGGTTCAATCTCCAATTGGGAAAAGTCTACGGTTTTGGGAATTGCATTCGGATTTATGACTGTAGTAATGAATTCACCATGTTCGTTTACTTTTACCAAAGCATTGGGAATGCGTACCTTTTGTGTCTCTTTGCTACAGAGGATAGCTTCGATGTCTGATAAACTGCACCTCAGTTTAAAAACTTGCTCCGTCCGTGGAGTGATGGAAGTTATGTTGGAAATTTTGGAGTTCTTTGGATGATTTTGCGGCTGTTTTGGATGTTGAATCACCGGCTACTTTGTAGAGGGGTATCGTCTTAAAATTTGTTACCATCTGTTTATTTTTAAGATCCACTATGCACTGATAGTGTTCGAAGAAGTCTGAATCTAACAAACCGTCAAAGTCTATGTCGAGATTGCAAATATATACCTTGTGTGGATCTTTTACGTTAAAAGGTACGAAGGTCGACTCGTTAATAAATATTTTTTGGTCAGTGATTCCCTGAATGATGACATTTTCAGGAGATCTTTGTCGAAATTTTTCACAAGCAGTCTGTTTGAAAATTGAAAGAGTCTACTAAAAATTTAAAAGTCTTCGTCACGTCTGTAATGTTATAGAGATTTTTTTATTTAACAGTGTATAAAGAATCTACAGGAAGTTTTGCTCGGGAAAGTTCAAGTTGGGGTTGTAATCGTCCAAGTTCATAGTCTAAATTTGTGCTTGAATCTCAGCCATGTCTTGTTGTGGATTCGGGGGGTTTGTTGGCGCAGGTGGGCCCTGGCGAAAACCCGGTTTTATTTGGTCGAATACTTCAGGTAGGTCTTGAGGGTAGTTTGCATTATCATTGGCTGGCATATTTGAATGTTTCTTTCGATAGAGGGCATCGATCTGCCATTTTCCAACTCGTGTAAGACACTGGGCCTATATCTAGACACCGATATGCGCTTTAAAAAACACATATCACACCGTTTACAAGGATCGTATTCAATGCTAAAAGTTCTAAACTCTAAACTCAGATTGCTTCTATGTGACTCTTTGGTCCTATCTCGTTTCAATTTCTGTGATGCAGTATATAATTCCTGTTTGGGCAATGCGGACATTCAAAGGGTCCAGAGAGTTCTAAATTCGTGTCTTAGATTTATATATGGCCTCAGAAGACACGACCGTATTACTCATACACTTAAATGGAGAACTGGCTCAATATGGCCAAACGTAGGTTTCTTCACTGTGCATGCTTGTATCATGGAGTCACAGCCAAACCTGCTTATCTTTATAATAATATCAATTTCAGAACTGATATTCATCATCTCAATTTACGCTTTCGAGGCGCAGTTTCAGTGCCTCAGCATCACCTTGAGCTTTTTAAATGTTCGTTTTCCTACTGCGTCTCCAAAGTTTACAATAGTATTCCAAATGATTTAAAGCAGCTCTCAATATTTTCTTTCAAACGAAAATTAAAGTCTCTCTTAACGATTGATCAAATTTTTCAGTGAGTCATTGAGTTATTCTTACACTTCGCTGGTGTTTTTTCATTGTGCTTGGGATATGCTCGTGGGTTTCCTACATGAATAGCGCGGGCAATAATTGTTGGTTTGGATGAAAAACTTTTTTTTTCTTATTACCTGACTCTAGCTCCGTTTGGCCCTGTAGTGCTTTTTTTCTATTCTATTCTATATATTGACTTTTTTTAAAACAAATTCACACTTTATTTTACAAAAATTATAGATACTGGTACAAAGATAACTTACTCACCAGGCTATATCTAAAAGATCCCTGTATTTAAACAAAATTAAGGTGCTGCATCGACGATTCTACTATTCTAGAAGCGCAGTTCCACGGTGTTGGCATATTCCTACGCTGGCTGGTTTCCGAGAATGGACGGTGTAACCTTCGGCTGGCGTTTGGTAGACGCTTGGTCAGTATTTCCTGGCCTGGGAACAGGAACCGCTGCACGTAACCTGATATGTGCTGCTCGTAACCTGAAACTCTTGGGTACTTGGTTGCTTGTGGTATCGCATAGAATATCAAATAACATCTATATATTCGTTCACTATATAATCTTTTCCCTATAAATATATTGAACAGAAAATAATGTATCTTCTTCCATATTATTTTTAGGGGGTATATGCAATTTTAGAGTCAAATTATTTCAATTCTGTTGAGACACGTCAATTTGACAAATGAGCTTGGCGATGCATCAACCGTGTCCACTAGAGTAGGTATGATCACTGATTACTGATTACTAAGCGATTGGTAATCAGTCACTTCTACGGACACGGCCTTTCTGTTTGTTTGTCCGGGACATTCTCCAAAACGGCTTTGCCAGTTTTAACGGTACTTTCATCGACATGTATATCAGGTGCATCAAAGTGATTTTTCAAGATATTATCACGACACGTTTTGTAAATCTTTTCGTGATGCAAAACGGATAAAACATATCACAAGTGAGAGCTAGAATGAGAGACTCTTGTAGCTTCTTTCTTACTTAAATATAAAATCTGACGTTTTATGTCATTTATTTTCGAAACTATAGATATAGATAAATAATTTAGTTCTTCATTAAAGATTTTGACATCCAACTCGCGTTATGTTAATTTAAACCAATTAAATTTAGTCAAACTTACAAACACAAGGTTTTGTTTCCATCTCGTAATCATCATATGTTTTATATTGAAATGGATGACAACGAAAGAAGTTGTAAGCCTACGGATTGTTGATAAAAAAAGAAATACTTACCTGATTTCATTCATGGAAAGAGAAGGGTTATCAATATACACGCCAAATTGTCAAACATTTCGATCTCATTTGAAGAATCACATGGTTGCAAAAATTCAAAGAATTGGGCTGTTTGTTGAATATGTAAAACAACCTTAATAACGATGCATGTTAATCGAAATAGTAATGTCATAAAAAAAATAAACGAATGAACGTCAATACAATAAATAATTTAAAACTGAAACGTGTAATTGTTCATTTGATCAATCTAAATATTGCTGATCTAATTCATACCAGGAGTATAAATCAACAACAAGTTATGGGCCCAGTGCTCTAAAAACAGTGAAAACAGTTTCTGGTAATTTTTTGGATCTGCATACACAGAAGAAAACATGGTCGACGTTGCAAAGGAAGATGTAATTGGAATTCAAGTGCTCGAAGATGCCTCAACATTTGCTATTTATTTATTTATTTATTTATTTATTTATTTATTTATTTATTTATTTATTTATTTATTTATTTTACAACATCCAACAGATATCCAATTATAGGATGAGGAAAAAAAAAACATAGGTTTTGTGTAACATACATGGGCATTTTAAAGAACAAATAATCAAATAGCCTTAATAATAAAAATACTTAAGATATAATGACAGAGGAAAAGAAAATAGTCGTAGTTTAACAATTATTACTAAACAAATATCCTTTTGATTTGGGAAATATTACAACAGAATATATTAACATTGGCCTCAATTTTTTCAGAGTTCTTAAACATTTGGTAAAATGGGGATGTTACAAGAATGTTTGTTCGTGGGATAGATGGTAAAAATGTAACACATGTTCTAGCCTCTACTCTAGGAACTCTAATCCTAATGTAATCAGTAAGTTTATTACAATTAATATCATTATGCAACAGCTTAAACAAGAAAATAACTGAGCAACATGAACGCCTAGAAACTAATTCATTCAGTTTAAATCTATTAAGGAGCAATTGATGTGGATATCCGATCCCAGGCCATACTCCGTCCAATGCAAAAACGGACGTCTTTAAAAATCGACGCTGGATCCTCTCAAGAGCAGAAACATGGATTTGATAAATCGGATTCCACACAATAGACGCATACTCAAGATTTGACCTTATAAATGCTGTATACAATTTTCGAAACGTTGAGGCCTGCTGAAACTCACGCGAGTTACGCACAACGAATCCCAGTACCTTAGATGCATTTGATATGGTGTGTTCAATGTGATTAGTAAATGTCAACTTAGGGTCGAAAATAACGCCAAGATCTTTAATAACGTCAGGTCTTGCAAGTACAACATTATCCACGCTGTAATCACGGATAATTGGATGAAGTTTACGCGTAAAGGATACAACATTACATTTTACCGGGTTCAGCGGAAGTTTATTTCTACAACACCATTCGTAAAGTGCGTCTAAGTTATTTTGGAGCTTATGAGCGTCATTAAGCGAGACAATTTCACTGAAGAGCTTTAGGTCGTCAGCATAAAGTAGACACTCAACGTCTAACACAGAAACAATATCGTTTATAAACAGATTAAAAAAAAGCGGTCCCAAAACAGACCCCTGCGGTACTCCAGAGGACTGTAAAAATCTGCTCGACCTGTAGCCACGGTATTGTAAATATTGATATCTGTTGGAAAGATATGATCTTACTAGATTAATTAACGTCTCGGAAAATCCAAAAGACGAAAGTTTTTTAATCAGAATACCGTGGTCCAGCCTGTCGAAGGCCTTTGAGAAGTCGGTGTATATGACATCCACTTGGCTTTGTCTATCAATTCGCTCGCAGAGATATTGCGTAGTGCATACAAGATTGGTAATGGTCGATCTACCACGCATAAATCCATGTTGTTCATCAGAGATAATACGCAGTGTGTGACCACCTAGATACTCATGTAGAACCGTCTCGAATAGCTTGCTGAAATTGCAAATTATGGATACGGGCCGATAGTTATTAATATCACCATGGTCGCCCTTTTTAAAAACTGGACAAATTCTGGAAATCTTCCAAGGATCTGGATAATTTGATGATGACAATATCATATTAAAAATAATATTTAGGGGCTTAAGAAATATTGAAAGACAATCCTTAATAATAAACGCCGGAATGAAGTCAGGGCCCATTGTCATGTTTGCTTTTAATTTGTAAATTGCTCTTTTAATATCGTGCTCTGTTACAGACCGTAAGATGCATATCGGATATCCATCTGGCGTTGATACACCTATCTTCACGTCATGTGAGAGCGGTGGCTCATCACTATCCCGAAATGTTCGCGAAAAAGAGTCAGCAAAAGCATCCACAATGTCCTGCGGATGGGAAACAAGTTTGTTAAGATTTAGCGTAATGGGCATGGCAGAACCTTGATTCTTAAGATGTAGAAAAGACCAAAATCTGTTAGGCTCCTCTTCAATGTTAGCTTCTACTTGATGTAAGTAGTTGATACGTAATAGTTTAACTTCGACTTTAATTTCCGAACGTAGGTTGACATACTCTCGATAAAACTGCAAATTATTAGTTTTTTTATATTTGTATCTTGCTCTATTTTTACTTTTTAATTTATTTATAATAGCTCCGTTAAACCAAGGCGGATAGATAGTTGAAACCGGCCTTTTTAAAGGAATATGATTTCTAAATGAGATTAAAATCTTTTCAGTAAAAACCTCAACCATTAAATTTATGTCATGGTCGTATTCGTTGAAAAAAGCCCAATCAATAGCAGACAACTCCGCGTATAAGTTATTAAAATTGGCCTTTTTAAAATTAAAATTACAATTAAGCCTAGCAGGACATACCTTACACTTATCTTTGCAAGTAGAAAGCTCGACTGATAGAGCAGGATGGTAGATGTCCTGCGGGAGCAAGGCAACAGCTTCGCTAACAATACATGTTCTATTAAACAAAACCAAATCTAATAAGCGACCTTGAAAATTGGTAATATTGTTGAAATTTTTCAATTCTAAGAAATTACAGAGTCTCATCAATGAGTTAAAATTAGATGAAGAGACACCATTTGTTACACCATTGAAAAACTCAGGTATATTGAAATCGCCGATAAACAACATATCTGAACCATAAATACAGTATAACTCTGAGATGGCGTCAAATAGTGTCTCATAAACGTCATTTGTACAAGACGGCGGTATGTAACAAGTCAGGATATATAATACACGATAATTAATGTTAATTTTTACTAATAAGATATCAACTATTTTTATTTCACTAAATAGTGGTGAAAAGGACGCCAAGTTTACTGCATTCATTTTATTATTGAGTGCAGCAAGAACACCGCCGCCTCGCTTAGACCCAGTCGCCGCAAAATTACGGTCACTACGAAATACTCTAAATGTACCAATGTCAACCAACTCACTGTCCAAAATGTCCGAATGTAGCCATGTCTCCGTAAAAATAAAACCATCGTGCTCATCTACCGTGTTCGATACCGCATCGAAAAGTTCCACAGTCTTTGTGCCCAGTCCTCGTACATTTTGGTAGTACCATTTCAACCCACCAGTGTAGCTGCTGCGCGTGGTATCATCGGACATCCCGTTATCACTCTTATCAGCATCATTCACCGAAATTTGACCAGTCTCCGATGTCGCGGCTGTGTCGAAAGGCATTAGTTGCTAATCGGACTTCAAAATATTTGCCTTGAATTTCGCCAACGCGTCAATATACACACGACACCGAGGATCCCATACTGCATGGTCTGTACGCAGCTTGGCATTTTTAGTGGAATTAAAATTGGTACAATGAGTACATTTTAGAATTTGTGATTTACATTCTTTTATTGTGTGGTGCTTCGAGCATCTTGGACACACAGGATTTTCTTGAGTGCAATGTTTAGCCAAGTGGTGATAGCCGGAGCATTTGAAAAAACGTCGCAGTTCGATTGCGTCATAAACAGTGCATCGTTCGTAGCCAATCAGTAGTTTTCCCGCGCTTAGGATACGCTTGTATGAATGTATGTCAACCTGAAGTAGTGCCATGAAGATCTTAGAATTTTTACGTGTCGGCTGAACATTTATAACTTGACACGTACTATCCTCAGAAAATAAATGTTTGTTACCCTTCAATATGTAATCTAACAGCAGTTCAGTTTCAATGTTGTTAGTCAAGCCGACGATGCGAAGTCTAGGATTCAATGGGGTAAGTTCCTTGACCTTATATTTATCCCCTAATTTGTTGTCAAGTAGATTTCTAAACTTTACGGAATCTGCGTTACTATTACAACTTATCACTAGACCTCCTTTACGGGTGTCTCTTACATCAACTACATTGATATTTTCGTTGATAGGGTTGACATTTGATAAGATCTCGGACTTCATCGCAGCTAGGGATAGATCGGCTTCCTTGGAGTTAATCATAATTGATGTGTTACTATCAAGCACCGAGGCATATGAAGGCTTTAGGTTCAATTGGTCTTTAATATCCACGTTAACGGCGGCAAGAACATCATTTCTTAGGTTAGTGAACTTAGACTCAACATCTTGAGAGATTTTTGTGACACAGGCACTCAGTACATCCACTGTTAATTTAGATTCGTTAATTTCGTTTAATTGAACACCAATACGCTTAACCGATTCAAAGACTTCAGTAATTTGTGATTTATCTATAACCTTACATTTCTGTTTACAGGAATCACACATGTAAAAGATGTTTTTACATTTCTCCAACAATGCATACTCATTCTCCTTTAAGCCGGCACAAGAATAATGAAACCAGAGATTACACACACCCTCACAGCCTATAAAATTCTCTTTTTTACGAGTACGACACTTGGAACACGTATCCACCATTTTACTTGGTAAGTAACTACGCTAAGCTATGTGGAACTTGGAAATAAAAATCCTTTTTGGTTCCAAAGATCTGCTTGGAATCGTCGACGGCACAGAGAAATACCCAGATGCAAGTGATAATAAAGCAAAGAAAGTCTAGAAGAGCAAAGGTTTCAAAGCACAGCACTTCATCCTGAAGACCATTGATAAGAAGATTAAGCCAAGAATCCTAACCTGTGAATCTGCTATTCAAATATACGATAAGCTGAAGATACAATTTATGAGAGTCGATGAGGATCGTGCTCAAACTCTAATGAAAGATTTCTACAATTTTAAATATGACAAAAATCAAGATATGGCAACAAACTTTGGTGAACTGCAAAATATAGCATTTCAGCTTAATAAGATCTCACCTGAAGAAAACAAAATCAACGATATGATGCTCATAACAAAATTAATGGCTGCTTTGCCATACAAGTATAAATATTTTGAGGCAGCTTGGATTCTACCAACAAGGAAGATCAGAGATAATCTTGTTGCTCGACTTGTCAAAGAAGAGGAAAAAACAAGAAAGAAAAGGAAACTAGGAAGACTGAAGCAGCATTCAAGACTTCATTCAAGAAAAAGGATGGATCTCCAGGCAACTGTAACAAGTGTGGAAGACAAGGGCACAAATCTTTTGAGTGTAAACAAATTCAACAACAACAACAAAGTGGGAGCAAGAATTATTCAAATCAGTCAAACCAGTCAAATAGGTTTTGTCACTACTGCAAACGTACCAATCATTTCGTTAAAGACTGGCAATATGTACCAACTGAAGGAAAGCCCATTTGCACTATTTGCAAGAAAAACACTCACTCAAGAGAGGCGTGCAACTACAAAACAGAAAATGAGCTACAGCAACAGGCAAGAAACAATTACAACAATGGACCAACGGTATTTTTGGTCGAAAATGAAAGCTTATACTCCGGTGGAAATAATCCCCAAATTAACAGTGAATTTATTGTTGACAGTGCTTGCACTGGTCACATGACCAAAAAAAGAAAAAATTTACAAAATGTTCATGCAGTACATGATGTAAAAATAAAAGTAGCCAAAATAGGTGAACTTATTTTGGCAAATAAACTAGGATCAGTGAAATCTGAAAAGGTGCATACGTTCCTGAACTGACGAAAAATTTGTTCTCTGTAACAGCAGCTACTGAAAAAGGAGCTACAGTAATTTTTAAAGAAGATAAAGTGAAAGTGTACAAAAATGCAAAAGTTGTCTTGCATAGTGAAGAAATAGTTATGAATGGAGAAAAGAATAGTAATGGTCTATATACAATAGATATACATCAAGAAAAGAATCAAGCAATGTTGTCTGAAAAAGAAAATGAACAAATCATGCAGTGGCATCAGAAAATGGGGTATTTCAATTTTAAAGACTTAAAGAAAACTTGTGAATTGTGTGATGGCGTGCCAGATGTTGTGAAGAAGATTGGTGACCGTCATTTTTGTGATTCTTGTGCCGTGGCCAAACTTGTGAGAAGCCCTTTCAACTCAGTGAGTCAAAGAGCCCAAAGACCTCTCCAAATCATACACACTGTTTTGTGTGGAAAAATGTCTCCTACAATTTATGGTGAAAATTATGCCATGACATGCCTCGATGACTGTACTCATTTTTTGAAAATTTATTTGCTTCAATCCAAGTATGATGCATCTCAATGTCTCCAAGAATTCATTATGGAAGCAGAAGCTCATTTCAACATTAAAGCATCTAAAATACGGTGTGATCGAGGTGGAGAATACAAAAGTCTGAAATTTCAAACCTTGTGTATGCAACGAGGAATCTGTCTAGATTATAATGTGCCTTATTCTTCTCAACTAAATGGTAAAGCAGAACGAATCAATTTGACACTTATGAATAAAGTAAGAGCAATGTTGCATGATGGAAATGTTCCAAATTATATGTGGGGTTGTGCTATTGAAACTGCGGCATATCTGCTTAACAGAAGTCCTTCAAGATCTCTAGAGGAAAATGTAACCCCAGCCGAAAAGTGGTACGGAAGAAAACCTGATCTCTCAAGAATCAAAAGTTTTGGAGATGAAGTCTGCACAAAGAATATCGGCTGTTTGAAAAAACTTGATCCAAGAGGAAAACCTGGTATTTTTGTGGGCTATGCTTCTAATGGCTATCGAATTCTAGACTCAGCCTCTAAAGCTGTTTATGTGTCTAGAGATGTGGTATTTACTGGCAGATTTCCTGCAAAGAAGAGAACTGCAAATGAAGTGATGATATCAATTGAAGAAGAAGATGAATCAGAAGTAAATGATGAAACTGAAGATGAACATGAAGAAAATTTGCATCAAGAAAGAAGAGAACAAGAACAACAACATCAAGACAGAGAAGAAAACCAACATCAAGAAAGAAGAGACGATGACAATCAGTTTGAAAGAAGACATTTTCGAAATAGAGATAATCTGCGAAGACCTGCTCGTTATCAAGATTATGATATGAATGATGAATCTGACGAGGAAGAATTCTATGAAGCCCTGTTGACCTAAAAACAATGTATGAAGAGTGATGAAAGAGAACATTGGAAAAAAGCAATCCAAGAAGAACAAGAGAGTCTACAGAAAAACAACACATGGGAAACTGTTCAAAAAGTATTGCAACATGGACATCATGTTCTTAGCAATATATATGGATGACGGAATGCTGTTTGGAAGCGATGAAGCAAAAATGCAAAAACTCCTCAGTAAAGTCAGCAAAGAATTTGAAATGAAGACAATGGACAATTCTGAAAACTACCTAGGGATGCAATTCACCAGAACAGTAAGTGGTCTGCTTTTGCATCAAGAAAACTATGCAAACAAAGTTCTTCAGAAGTTTAATATGCTGGAAGCCAAGCCGATGCCGACACCCCTAGCTGCTGGAGGGGAAGAAGACATTACTCCAGAAACTCAATTTCAATATCATCGGGAGTCTGCTGTACTTGTCAAGTAAAACAAGGCCTGATCTAACATTCGGCGTTAATTATGCAAGTCGTCACACAATCCAGGATGCAAAGAATGTGAAACGTATTTTGAGATACTTAACAGGAACCAAGAAATGGGAATTTTTTACAAGAATGTGACTAACAATCAAGAACTCAAACTCGAAGCTTTCTGCGACGCTGACTACGCGGGTGACCCAAAAACAAGAAAAAGCACGTCAGGATATGTCATCTTGTACAGGGGAAGTCCTGTCGCCTGGAACTCAAGAAAACAAAGAATCGTTGCACTATCCACAACCGAGGCAAAATATATACCAGCTGCTCACTGTTGTAAGGAGCTAAGATACTTGAAGAATCTGTTAGAAGAAATCTGTGAAAAACAAGTTAAAGTTGACATGCACGTCGATAATCAGAATGCTATACAACTTGTGAAGTCTGGACAAGTTAGCAGAAAAAGCAAGCATATTGATGTGCGTTATCATTTCATCGCAAAGCAATACAACGAAGGATGGTTCAAGATTGCGTACTGCCCAACCAATTAACAAATGGCAGATATCTTTACAAAATCTTTGGACAAAGTAAAATTTGTATTTTTCAGAGATAAAATGATGTGCTCTTAATTTTGTTACTAATTTTCAATGCATATAATGTGTTACTCATTAATGTCATTTTGTATTTTTTTATATGAGTATTTAGTATTGCTTGAGTTAATCTAAAGTTGTTGTTTTAATGGGAAGTGTTGAATATGTAAAACAACCTTAACAACGATGCATGCTAATCAAAATAGTAATGTCATAAAAAAATAAACGAATAAACGTCAATACATAAATAATTTTAAACTGAAACGTGTAATTGTTCATTTGATCAATCTAAATATTGCTGATCTAATTGATACCAGGAGTATAAATCAACAACACTGTTAAACAAGAGTTGTGTGAATAATTATGAGGACTTCAACATACCAAACGTCACTTGTGTCATCAAAGGCAAACGACCAGTCTATTATAATGAATATGTATACCTTCAGACTGTCCAGAATAATATTCACTACCACCTTATCGCAGAAGCTATGAGTGATGTGAGAAAAAGGGTGGAAATAGAATCTTTGTGAATTTCTTCGAATTTTTTATTACTGTCATGATCACAGGGTGTCTAGTATTTATGATACAGGTATCAACTTCCTTATTTTAAATAGAACAATCTTTATATTTCTAGTTTTCTGGATTCAATAGAAAATTATAAGTTAACTTTCTGTATCAAAACCTAAACCTAGTATTTATAGTTTTCGAGATTCTATTTTTTGAAGAAAATGACAGTTGTAGATATATGAATTATGAATCTCATTAGTATTAATTCACACTATAAATTAAATAGCCGTTATCATAAATTTAAAAGCAGAGGTGAAAATTTGTAACCAGGCCAGAAATAATCTCTGGCAACATATGAGTGAGTAGGAAGGCGATGGATATAGCACTAGAAATTTTTTGTAAGGCATTCAATCGGGCAGCAACAGTTGAAAAAGCTGTGAGCAGATTGAAGGCAACTGGATTTTTTCATTGAATCGCGATGTATTTATTGAAGAAGAGTTATTTACACCAGAGAAGATTCAGAACTTAGAGCAGATGTTCAAGGGCAATAAACAGTGGATCCCCTCCTTCGGCATAAAACACCGTCACCTCACCCCATAGCCGACAGCCTTTTCACCAGTTTCGGGACCCAGCGGATTAGGCTAGAGAAAGAAACGTTCTTCTAGAAGAGGCGTTTCTTCTTCGTCTGATTCAGAACAACTGATTTTGCACCCATTAACAGATTTAGATGACAGCAATGAAGATAAAGCACTTATACTTGACAAAGAAAGCCTTAATAAATCCTTCAAAGATTTGTGTCCTATTCACAAAATTGTAAAAAGAACTTCAAAGAGAAGGAAAGAGCACTCAAAGATAATGACAGCCACACCTTTCAAAGAAGAAATAGAATAGAAAGAAGACACCAAGAACCGGCCGAGCAGAACCTACATCGAAAGAGTCATTCGAAAATAGCAGTTCTCAAGAAAAGCAAGAAACGGCCCAACAACAACAACGAGTGCATCCTATGTGAAACCATTAGATTGGGTAAATAAGTGTGGTGGAGGTGCCGTTCATGTGGTTTCTGGGCTCACGGAGACTGCACAGCAGCCCTGAGTGCTCAAAAATATATCTGTGAAAAATGATGTCTTTAACCATCCTTCTGTTCTGAGTTAATAAACAGTTTTGATAGCATATTTTGATTGGTAGATTTTACCCGTGATCGTTATTTCCTCGATGGTTGATATAACCGCATAAAAAATGGGATGTTTTTTGGTAAGTAAACTTCTATACAAAACGGTTCTGCTAATTCTGTGTAAAAAGTGAATAAAGGAATCCAGAACTGATATTTTTTCCTCTCCTCAACAAGTTTTTGCCACTATAATTAGCAACATCCTTAATTGACTATATTTCCCATCATCCCCAATTATTGATGAAAAATTCACTCATCGGTGGCTGCCATTTTTTCTCAAAGAAGAATAAATCTCGAAAACTTTAAATACTAGGTATGGGCTTTGTTACACAAAGCTGACCTAAAATTTTGTGTAGAAACAAAAAATTCCAAAGTATATGGGATGCTCTATTTATAAATATTTAAAAAAAAATGACCGACGTTATTAGTTGGTGCACTGAAAAGTATAAAATAATATTAATTCTATTGGTGCTGTTACTTTTGAAGTTGTGCAGTTGCAGGTAGATTGATACTTTTGGCACCAACTTCACAAGTACCAGCACCAATAGAATTAATATTTTTTTTATACTTTTCAGTGCACCAACTAATAACGTCTGTCCAATTTTTTGTAAAAAATATTTATTTCACACTTTTGAGTGTAACATTAGTCACGAAAATGGTTGAACATTCACTAATACCAATGAAGATAGTACTTATCCTATTACACACGTATATTCCTTGCTTGTAGTTATTATTGAGAACATAGCTGCGGAAATACGCTTGAATATTTTAGTTGTTACCATTTTAACACCGATTTTACTCGAAAACCGTAACTCTATAAATGTTGCTACAAATAATTATGTCCTTCATGTACTTCCCACAGATTTTAACTTTCGACAGATATCGCCCTCTCCACAGTGCACATTTGAGAATTTTACATGACTATATCTCGAAAACCGTTACTTTTTTGAACAAATGTTCAATTTAAACTTTTCCGGATATTGTCCTATTTTTAATTATACCACCTCAGATTTTCAAATTTCGAGAAAATTTGTCCCCTTCACCCCCTTCGGGGCTGAGGGGAAGAGATGTCGGATTCCCGTTTTTATCAATATGGGACCATTTCTCAAGCCTCTTCTTTCAAATGAATCCAAAATCATCAAAATCGGAGTACGATTACTATATAAAAGGCGCGCAGAAACCAAAAAAAAGCAGACAGTCAAATTGTATACCTCCTCCGTTCGGGGTTCGTCGGTCAAAAATAAGAGGGTTGATACCTATCTTAGAAATACTACCTGTGGACATGACAGCATTAAAAATGAAAAACCAAAGAAATTCACAAAGATTTTATCTTCATAATTTTTTTCGTATCTCTCATATTTTCTGATATAGGAGATTAGTGAATCTTATTCTGGACAGCATGTACATTGAAAATTGTAACTCCACATTTTAAAATGATTGCAATGCATTTCCATTTATATAGTCAGTGTGGGAGATATTGATAATTTCTACATTGGTTAATTTAAAATATCAAATTGGAAAACAATTGTCATCGTACCGATTTTTATATCTGCGAAACAAAATCTCGACTGTCATCTTGAATATTTATACCCTGTTCGCTGCTATCAAGGTGCTGCTGCTCTTGGTATGACTAAGAACAAAATGTTATTGATTTTAGGTGGTGACTTCAATGTGAATAACGCATGAAATGTCCTTGACATTGAGGAACTTACATATTCAATTTGGAAATGAATCAACAATCGAAGAACAACATATTTTCGAGAAATCTACATTACTTAGTATTACCTCCGTTAACCCAGCAGAGTAAAGCACCGTAAATGAATTCGCTGTATAATAGAACTATTTGAACATTATATGCTAGTTTTGTGCTGAAATGAAAACTTTTCTACTCTTTCCGTTTCGGCGAAAATTTTAAATTAAAAGTACTTATGTTAGTATAACTTTAAGCTAGCAGGGCATCCGGTTATTTTTTCGATAAATGGATTCTCGATTGGCATAATAATTATGGCCTTATTAATTTTGTACAATAAAATTATATGAAATAATAACATTGTAATCGATCAATCAAGTACTTATGAACTCACTTGCGGTGGTTGAAGGATTAAAACTGGATTTACCACAAAACCGTAAACATTCGGGTAATCTCCTCAATAACTAGATCGATAGTCCCGTATTGTATGTAGTAGGTATATAATATAATGTTAACCATCCTTAGTATTTAAGTGAGGACTTATCCTCTTGAAATTTCGTTAGTTCTCAAATTTTTGAAAGGTACAGTGTGCTGAAACATAGGTCATGTTTAAGCAATATATTAGTTGAAATTTATTATAGTATATTAATTTCAATTTACTATGGATTTATACTAAATAACATCCAATTGGAATTGGACAAAAGCCGTAAGCAACTTCATTCCTGACATTTTGTTTTATATTGTTCGTCATTTTATAATTTACTGAATATACTTAGGTATGCTTTTATATTTCTTTTACCTTTAATTTTCTGGTAATTATTAATTGATAAATACATATTTTCCTGAAGATTGAAGGTAAGAAACTATATCATATAGTATGAATTGAAATGAGGAATCATTAACCTCCCTCAAATATTCACTTTTTTAATTAATACCAGAAATTAACTAGTCCGCTGGCTATGGGTTCTTGGGATTCCCTTGCGATTCTATGTTTGTCCTATGTGTAATATTTGTCCGGTATATTTGTTTAAATATTTGCTTTCAGCTACATTATCTAGGTGCCTTTATTAAGTAAGCAATGATTCCAAAAGGTTGATTCTTTTGTACTGAGCTTTGAGTGTCAGGGCCTAAATAATAATAGGTAAAATAATATTTAATCAATGTTTTTTGGTATTACAAACTTAGGTATATCCAGTGAATGAAACAAGATTTTCTCTCAGTCATTATCTTGTAAAAATCATAATGATCAGAAAAGTTGTTCAAATGATAAAATATCAGTTATAGCACAAATACTATTAACTTTATAATACGTACAACACTGTCTATTTTCTATTAGCTATTGAAATTCAACTCATTCTCGGAGTTGGCGTTATTTGAATTTTAAATGATATGTACCTACATTTAATTCAACCAATATAAATGTTGTTTTATATTTTACACAATAAGCTTGTATAAATAGCTCAGATACTTAACTCTAAGATAATTAAATAAGAAAACCTGGTTTCTGAAATAAAAATGTTCAGAATCTCAGTATAATAATTTTAATATATACTTTTTTAGGTTGTAAAAAAACTTGGGAGGTAAACATGATTTGTTTTTTAGGATATTTAGATGTATTTTTATTTTATTACCAAGTTTTTTCGAATTTTATCAAAGTTATTCAATTTGAAGCTTCTCAGTGCCTGCTGAGGTACGTACCTAATAAATCTGTTTGTCGCTATTAGATTCTTACTGATTTAATATGTCATTCAAGCATAAAATGTTTTTTTCCACCATGTCATTTCTAAATGTGAGAGGTTTTTTTTGTTCGTTGCCTGTCTTTACGTCTGACAAAGTTTTATTGGATTTCGACAAAGATACATACATACCAGGCTTTTAGAAAATTGATACAAGACGCATTTATATAAATAAGGCAGATAGAATGAACGATACAGATCCTCAGCGTCAATGGCCATTCTTATTATTTTTAAATTATAGGTACGCAGTGTTATACATACTTTTTTATTGGCCGTCTTCCCAAAAGAAGCATGTAGGTATACAATTCGACTCTGTTTCTTTTTATTTAATAAACTTGACCTCGTTTCTCATAGTAAAAGTGCACCGATTTTGATTATTTTTTCATTTGAAACAGGATGGCTGAGAGATGGTGGCATTTTTGAATTTTCAAGATTATATCAAGGATCGAATGCAAGATTTATTTCTTCCAAAAGTTTAAATTTTATTATGTTTATCTTGTAATCACATAATTTCTAAAAATGTTTTTAAACATTTCTCGTTAAATCTCACGGTTTTGTTTTTATTTTCTAAATAATTTTTCCATGTTTTTTATGTTCTAGATTTTAGAATATCTAACAACAACTTAACTTATGAAATATTTTTTCCAGCAGAATTATAAGAAAATAATAATTAGTTATTTGAATTGTTACTTTATTGCTGAAAATAGTTCAGAATATTTACTTGATTTGAAAGAATAACTAAGAGATTTTCAGTATACAAGATAAAAATCACTTTCTGTATGGACAATTTCATGCATACACCGAAGATCCTCGTAAAAACATATTTTTTTCACTATGACAGCGGTAAAAGATTGCCCTTCCCCAGCCATAAATCTGAACTTTTAAAATGATCTTATTATTGTAGGTCTAGCAAAATAGTGCTAAACTTTGTGTAGTAATTAAGTGACTTCTTAATTACCTAATGTGTAATTTAGCTTCGTGTTATATGAAATATTTATTAAATTAATATTCATATCGATTTACAGTCAAGCTTTTTTATTCAAGTAAATTTTACATCTATAATTCGAGTTTAGGCACTATAAATATAAAAAAAGGAAAAAGATATGTTCATTAACGAAAAGTATTTTCTATTTTTATATTATAATCAGTGTTTTGCAACAATTTTCTACATTTTTCCGATGGCTTCAAAGAGGAACTTCAGAATTTTAGCATAAAAGTTTACAATCTTTACCTTAAACCTTCCAGACATTCAAATATAGATTTTCAATTCTTGAAAAAAGAAAATCCCCCGAGTTCATTGAGTAAAGCTTTCGGGTGACAAGATATCCTAGATTTTGAATAGTTTGAAAAGCAACTTTACTGAAGTCCTCTTTAGAATAAACAAAGGTTAATAGAAAATAAATATTTTCCACAAAAAAATGGACCGACTGTATTAGTTGGTGCACTGAAAAATACAAAATAATATTAATTCGATTATACCGATTATATAAGTTATACCGTTTACCGTTGTAGTTTGTTGTTGTAGGTACCAAATTCAAAAGTCCCAGCACCAATAGAATTAATATTGTTTTGTATTTTTCAGTTCACCAACTAATAAATTGGGCCCAATTTTTTGAAAAAAATATTTATTTCATACTTTTGAGTGTAACATTAGTCATAAACACTATTGAACGTTCACTAATACAAAGAAGATGCTACTTATCCCATTACCCATGTATACGCTTAGCCTGTACTTGTTATTATTCAGAGATCTCAAAACCTGGCGGCGCAGATATACATATTTCAGACGTAGCTGCTGTAACTCGAAAACCGTAACTGTTTTGAAAAATGTTCAATTTTAATTTTGCTACATGTAATCTCACCTTTAATTTGGCCATCTCAAATTTTCAATTTTTGGAAAAAATTGTCCCTTTCACATAGCGGAAATACACATCACATATTTCAGACTTACCAATGCTGTAACTCGCAAACTCACTTTTGAAAAAATATTCAATTCAAACGTTTCCGGATATGGTCTTATCTTTAATTATGTCGTCTCAGATTTTCGATTTTCGAGAGAAAAAATGCACTGTCCACTGCCTTCGGTGGCGGTTTTTGGAGGGAAGGAGATTTCAGATTTAAATTGTTCTAAATATGGGACCATTTCTCAACTTTCCTCTTTCAAATAAAAATTGTCTACATCGGAGTAGGTACGCTTCCTATACAAAACGCGTGAACAGACATAAATTAGAAAAACTAAAATGCAAACACAACTGAATTGTATACCTCCTTTTTTATGTCGGTCAAAAAAATTTAATTCAATGATACAATCGAGTTGTAAGTATTTATTCTCGGTCGAAATGTCTAACTATTTTTCAAATCTTTTTCGGTAAACACTGTTAAAAGCTAACCATATATTTCTAGAATTATCATGAAAAAGAAGAATAGTAAAACAAACAATATTGAGGTATAGAAAACATAAGAATACTTATTACCTAGAATTGAAAATGTTTCGATTCAGCAAGAAGAACATTTCTCCATTGTTTTATTCAATAAACAAATAATAATATTGCAAGCAATTAAATATCAATTGGATATCTCTGTATTATCTTTATAAAATACAGATCAAACATTCTAATACAATTATAGCTTATTCATTCCACTCACATTGGTTTCCTAATTGTTTACCTCTCAGCTTTTACCACACACATCATTTGGGATGTAATCCCCTTTTGCGCGATAACAGCATCCAGCACCCCATATGTAACAGGGAATAAAACCGATAGCAGCGGTAGTTTGACAGAAAAAAATGGGCGATAAACATTCTTATCAGTGTACGTTCCGTTCACGCTGAGAAAATGAGGTAATAATGTTCTAATAACGACTTAATCCACACATATTCCAGTAGCCCAAGTGAATAAATACTATATAAAAATATTACCCTAAATATCCAGATTTATTATGATAATAACTCGGATAGTAAGCACATTCCTAGCGCTGCCCGGTATTTGTACTGAATTCCGCTTATCAACAGACCTTAGCATTTCAGAGTGTCAGTTCAAAAATTGTATTCTCAGGCATTACTCTGGCTGTCTGTCTGCCCAGATTATCTTAAGAAAGAATTAACCGGTTTTTTTACCATGTCAGATGACAATACCCCACTCCTCTGGTACAGGATGGGAACGGTTCTTGCAATAGCAAAATCGCCATATCATTTAAAGTATTTTGCTATAGACTGTAGTGCGAAAATAGCTCTATCTATTTTGATGAAACTTACCCAGAGATACGTATTTTTCTATCAAAAATACAAATTACCGCCCCTTAGAAACATATAAATATCTATTTTCTATGTGAAATAGAAGTCAGTTTTAATGAAACGTATATTTAGAAAGAAACATGTAACATAATTAGCTTTAAAGAAATACAAACAATAAAAATAAAAAGTACTCTAATAATGTTTTTATTATTGCACAACCACATAAATACTACTTATATACTATACAAAACTAAACAAAATAATATCAACTATGATAAAATCACAAAAAACTTTTTTCTCACTTTTATCTCTGCAAACTTTTTTATTATATCTCTTAAGTTTATTTTCTGAGCAATTTCTTGCTCAGTCGCCAAAATGGCCAAATCATTAAAACAATTTTGCGTTGTGATAGAGCGTAAAAAGTTCTTAATTTTAATTTAGAGAGACTCCTTTCCCCACTTGCAACAGGGATTGGTACAGTCTGTAATATCTTTAGAGCAAGGTTGGGGCAAAATTTAACATTATTATTAATTTAAGAACATTGCTTATGTTTTCCTTTTTGTTCAATATATAATAATGTGTCCTTAGACATTGTTTTCAAATTGTATATGTTATATAAGAATTAAAAATATTTGCTATCGTGACTAATTTGGTTAAATCTAACATTCAATGTATTTATTGCTTGATCAATTGTAAAATAAAAATCTATCTTATATTTTTCCTTGGGATCTTCGATCGGTTCATCTCGGGCTTCGTATGAGAAATTATTTCTTTGTCTTCTTACGCGGTGACGTGGTATTGTTTTTTCAAAATTAGCCACAACGTCAATTTCGTCGGCCAGTTCTCTTGCATCAATAATAGTTTCATTGAAAGAGTTATCCGACTGAAGATCCTTAAAGATATACAGTTTTGTAAAAGTTCAAGTGCAGATGCTAGATCGAAATCTTTGGTTTGCATCGACTTGCTTATTGAATTAATACATTTTAATATTTTAAACCAAAGAACTATTGAACACAAAAACTTGAACTGTTTAGTACTAGTTATTTATTAAGTCTCTTATTAAATTATCAATTGAATGGTTTTCATAAATAATAAAGCGTAGTATACGTCTCCCATATGAAATCTTAAAGGCTTTAAGGAGACTAGGATAGCTCTCCCATCTAGTATCACTCAATGGTTTCAAGGTTAATCCTGTTACATATTTTAGAAATATTGCCCATCGAAAAGTAGATGCCGAAAAAAAGAAATATAATTTTTGCACAATATTAAAGAAATTAGCGGCTTCCAAGGATACTTTTGCCATATTATTAACAACTAAATTGAGAGTTGCTACTGCAGGACTTCCTCTTCAACCTTGACAGATTTCACTTCGGGTTGGAAGGAAATTGAATTAATTTTCGTACGGGTAGTACACGTGGTACGTAGAAGACTCGAGTGCTGGGCCCCCGAGGTGGATAGGGAAGTCGCGGCCGTGATACTCAAGTGTGGTTCTGGGTTTGCTTAAGAGAAGAATCGACTTCTCCTAAAAAAGCCTTTGTAGGTTAGAAGCACGTAGTAGCGTGGTCTGATGGAGACAGGAGGGACACCTCGAGGATAACCTCAAGGGCATGACAGTGACGGTTATATTCCGATCAGAGCAAAATCCTGACACGAGCATTGCATAGAATTTTATGAAAATACATTGTAAGTAATTAGTGATAATAGTATGGTCTAGAGCAAGACAAGCCACTGTCACCCCGAATGAGCTGGCCAAGTTCCAGTTAGGAAAGGGCCAATTTAACGGAAAGAAGTAGAAAAGAAGAAGTGGCTACTGCATCGAACATATAATGCTCGAGAATTTAAATTCTTTATTCGGGATTGCACTCCTGCTTTATCTTCTCTCATATTAGATCCGTTGTCACATCCCTGCCCTCTAATATCCAGCAAATTTAAACCTAAATCGTCAAGTTCTCTAACTATAATCTCAGACATTTGTTTCCCTGTGGACCTTTCGATTGGAAGGAAGCCATAAAAATTTTCATTAATTTTTATTTCAGTCTCATTTAAATCAAATTTATTGATTGAAATATATCTTATTACAAGAGTCATTTGCTCCATCTTACTATTTGACTTTCTTAGTTTCATTAATAATATGGGATTTCACACATTGATGCAGCAGATCTATTACCTCGTTTTGAATATTTTTTCCGAGATAGTGGGCTTACGTCTCCTCTTTTTTGAGTACTCTACGCACGTGTTCTTTCATAATGGAATAGAATTCAGATAGCGGCTCAACAATCTTTGAAAAGTTACAGTTATTATGCTGAAACAGCTTGTCGCTTGTACCTTGAAAAGCCAGACAGCTTCTAACAAGCATTTTAGTGATTGCTACAGTTCTTAGAAGCACTTCATACCAATGGTTTGTATCAGCATTAATAATTCTTTGAGCAGTCGCATCTATAGTTTAGAACACTTTAACCTTTGACTCAGTTCTAGCCATAATTTTGGGCCTGAATATGACTCTTAGAAATTTTGTGTTCTTCTAAAGTTTCAACCAGATGATGCTTCTAACTTCTAAAACCATCTTTTGAGAGAGAACTTAGTACACAGCCGAAAATTTTTGAACAAAACCAATAAACGCACTGTTTTGAAATAGAATACACAAACCAGTCCCTTACAACTCTCTCCATTGCTTAAAATTCTTCTATAATTATTTAGGCTGAATTTTCGAGCAGTTTCGGATGGAAATTTGTAATTATACAATAGCTTATAATCTTGCTTTAACAAAAAACTTCATTCGGCATCTACTAAAATTCTTGGCCACAATGATGGATCAAATGGATCTGAACTTAAAGGTTGTAGAGTGTTTTCTGTAAGTGACAGATTGGGGTTAATTTTCAAAGTGGTTTTACTAGGTGGCGCAGTAGTGCCACTTCCAGTTGGTTCACAAATGTCCATTGGGTGATCATTACGCTCCGGGAATTATGTTTTTTATTTATTCCCGGATTCGATGTTGGGCAATCCGAGTCGTTATTTGTTTCAGTACTACTAGATGTATACCGTCAATATTAGGTAAATTTCTTATAGAAATATACCTATTGCGATCGTTGACACTTTTGAATTTCGAAAAAATTTCAACGGCATGTTGTTATATGTCTATAAGTTAGTCCAAAAAAACATTTGGTTCAAAAGTTTATATATATATATATATATATATATATATATATATATATATATATATATATATGGGATATTACGAAATTTGTTAACACGATAGAGGTCGCAGTTTTGAAGGTATCAAGTTCAAATTTGCTACAAAAATCAATCTCTCAAATATCTCGGTCGAGTTCGTTATTGGGCAATATCGGGTAAGTAGTTTCAAAATGGCGACCATTCAAACATTTAAAAAAATTATCAAAAAAGAGCAGTAGTGTAAATATTATTAAAAATAATTTAAGGTTATAGATATAATCAGTACCTACAACTTTTGTTCAAAGCAATTTTTCATAAAATACGCAGGTAAAAAAATAAAAATTAATAATGAAAAATAACAAATATTGATAAAACATGAACACTCAATATAAATTTGATTTAATTGTACATTTTCTGGAGATCTTCATATAGACCCTGATTAAAAAAAAATATAGTATATTTATTGAAAAGAAATAGACGAAAAAAAAAATCTGCCTTGAAGTGGACTCGAACCCTGTCTGCTTTATATTCAACAGCCAAAACAAAAACCTCTAACCGCAAGGCTATGACAATTTTATTTAATAACATGTAGGTATACCAAAGAAAAGGTTGTTAAAATTTCAATTCAATGAATTTTGAAAAAATTACCTTTCCGCTGACTACAGGCCATCGGGATTTTTTTTTATTGCTTCAGCTTGTTTCTGCCTCTCTGCTTCCTTTTCCAGCCTTCGTCTTTAGTTCTGGAAAGCTGATAGCTTCCGTCAGACATTCTGAGGCAAATAAAACAAAATAAACTGTTAAATAATGATCATAAAATTTAAAACATTTAGCCTTCATAACAAATGCTTAAGCCGCAAGTGTCACACAACATAGGCGAAGTTTCATTCAATACAAAACTAAAGGAATAATTTATTTTATTTTTTTAATTAATTGTTTATTGTCTAACAGGAAATCCCAACATGAAGACAATTATTGCATATAAGAACAAAACTTTATTATAGAGGCTAATCTTACAATATTCTAAGACTACAGTACTAACAATGTTACAAATGGAGTAAATTGACAGTCACTTTGCTTAAAAAATAATAAATCAAAATAAACAATTAATGAAAACATGATGATTATAGTTAACAAGTGAAATTTTTGAAGAAAAAAAATTAAAAATAGTTTTTATTGGGCATTTAAAATTTAAACCGTACCGATGAGTACCTACTATTGCTATCCTTTTCTCGATTTTAACTAAACTTATGTATATGTGTTTGCCAGCAACAGCAATTCGATAACAAATTACTGTTTGTCTACCACAACACAAAACTAAACTTTAAATTAACAACAGCGTCTGACGTCTGACAATTGTGACATAACCATAGACGATCTTCCAGAAAGTACCTATATACCAGAGCGTATATATACGCTCCATGCTCGTGCATAATTCCAGTGACGGATCCCATTGTCCGACATTGTCGTTCCATGTCGAAAAAATAATGATCTTGATTGAATGAGATAATTATAATTACCAATATTGGATCACACTTGGAGCTTAACAGGCGGCGAGATGTCTGCGATCTAAGTACGAATTCGAAATTTCAAGTCTCTAGACCGTATGGGGCCTGAGAAATCGCTGCGGAGTCCATTGATACAAGAATCGAAAGTAATAAAAACTATTTAAAAATGAGACGTACAATGATAATTAATTTCTAGTTAATTTTTTTAAACTACTTGAGTACGAAGAAATAGCTTGAATATAAGGGACTCTTAAAGTTCTAGTATCATTGGAGTAATTTTTATCTAATCTTATCTTATTATTGCTGTAAGAAGTGCTACTATTAAGACATAGAAACATCCTAAAATTAACAAAGACTCGAAATTAATTTTATTTGTTATCATTCAAGAAAATAGCGTTCGAGTCCGGGATGGATTTATCAAACCAAACTGCCTAAAATTGATAAATGTACTTACTTTTAAAAACTAACATTTAGATTTATAAAATTGCCAAAAGCTTCAACGTAATAACATGCACTTAGTATTGCCGACTTATGCTTTCGGGTAATGAAACAGGCCTTTTATATTTATAGGCAATAAATAAGTCAATTATTTCCTATTCCTTTCTCAAACAAGTTCATACAGCGCCCTGTCTGCTCTTTTATTCTGTACACAACATAGTGTACCTACAGGTAGTGTTCTCTGATCTACGGAAGGTGCCGAGTGCCGCTTGTTTTCTAGCATTAGGGCAAAAACAGTAAATATGAAATGTTAAGTTGCATGTTAATATTCGCGGTAGCGATAGAATTAAATCGACAAGTATAAATTTCGATTAATTAGGCAGCAACAAAGTTGAGTGGGTAGACATATCGCATATTTTTGGATTATCTTTATTATACCAATAGAATATTTCAAGCAAGGCATAATTTCTGACTGATACGATTTTTTTGATGAATTATTTTTCTCTGATTTATTTGAATCTTGAAGGAATAATATATTTTTTTGAGAATATACTAGATCGTTGAAATCTCAATAAACAATCGTCTCTAGTGGTTAATCAATCATCCCTCTCAAAAATGGAGGGTGACGAGGGTGTGTAATTTTTGAGCAAAAGAAAGCCGACGTTCAACCAATAAACCTACTATATGACAGTATTGTAATCGTGTAGAATTTCAACGCTGAAATTAAACGTCCTTTTGATACCCGAAGTACTGGTAACACAGCCTCATTTGTAATGTAAATGTTAGGGCCATTTTCGGATCCCTTTGTTGATTTTCAGTTGGATTCATGATAAACAAGAAGTATTATGCATAATATTGAATACGTTCGCTCAAAATTCTAGTAGACCTAAATTGAATTAGCTTAATATTATACCTAGTTTTTTAAATAGTTTTTATTACTTTCGGTTCTTGTATCAATGGACTCCGCAGCGATTTCTCAGGCCCCATACGGTCTAGAGACTTGAAATTTCGAATTCGTACTTAGATCGCAGACATCTCGCCGCCTGTTAAGCTCCAAGTGTGATCCAATATTGGTAATTATAATTATCTCATTCAATCTCATTCAACCAAGATCATTATTTTGTCGACATGGAACGACAATGGGATCCGTCACTGGAATTACGCACGAGCATGGAGCGTATATATACGTCTCGTTCTCTGGTATATAGGTACTTTCTGGAAGATCGTCTATGGTTATGTCGCAATTGTCAGACGTCAGACGTTATTGTTAATTTAAAGTTTAATTTTGTGTTGTGGTAGACAAACAGTAATTTGTTATGGAATTGCTGTTGCTGGCAAACACATATACATAAGTATAGCTAAAATCGAGAAAAGGATAGCAATAGTAGGTACTCATCGGTACGGTTTAAATCTTAAATGCCCAATAAAAACTATTTTTAATATTTTTTAAAAAATTTCACTTGTTTTTATTTTTACTTTACTATCAAAGGACCAATTTTGTGGCTTTCATTTTCGTTTTATCACCTTAAAGATTTTAATAAAACTCTTCTAAAACATTGTTCTGGACGTCCTCCACCACCATCTCAAGGCACATACCTGAGAAAAACCAGGAAGAAAACTGCTCAAAACGGTTATTCCTTCGTCTAAATAAAAATTTATCCAATATGTTTGTCTTGGCCCTATGAAAAACATGAATTGTCGCACGATTTGATCAGACGATTTTTAAATTCGATGAAGTGAAATGTTTCATCGAGTGATTCTTCTTCTAGAACAGTTTTAGTTAATATACAATTTTTAATAAATGTTAGAAATACGTAATTAAGTTCTGTTTGATCTCTGCTATATAACTTATATATAGCTTCAAGTTTGTTAAATACCAATAGAATCGTAATAGTAGTTTATACTAGTTGTGTGTAAAGGGGGAAATGAGGTCGAGTGTATACAATATACAAGCTACCGACGAACAACGATAAACACACGAGTTTGAGAGACAGTTTGACACGTACGAGTACGTAGAAGCGAATGTTACATAATGTTTGCTATTTTCACCACTTTCCTCAGGTGCACCATACATTAATCATTATTTTTTTCTTACACCTGCTACAGAAGATCAGTATGAGAAGAACTATTCATATTAGGTACTTATTCCGTGTTTCGTGCTAGATAGTCTTGTCTATGATCAATATTTAATCAAGAAGTCGTGAAAACGATCATCGGATATATCATTATACACTGAGGACCAAAAGTCCGTCGCCCCTTGCAACATCCTTATTTTAAATTTTACAAAAAGAATGTTTTGTAGCTATACTAAAGATTTATTTAAACAAGATGACTCAGAAGATAACTATTTAAATAAGATACCTCCCCTGTATAACATTGGAAATACCTACCTGATATCAAGCGAGTCCATGAAAAATTTAATCAAAACTGATTTGATTTCTCACTTTCCTTAATAAAGTAAGCTGTACAAAGAGGTAAGGTTTTTCATCCATCAGCCTTTATTAGCCGGCTTATTATAAAATTTATTTTGTAATTTTGTAAATTTAAGAACAGATGTTTTTGAAAAAAAAAATCTCTAATTCATGCTCTCAATACGTTAGTTTCCAATTAATATTCTGGTATGAAAGTATAGTTTGAGAGAATATTAATAAAGTAACCTGCCAGTATTGGTTGCATTACGTCAATGATTAGTTTAGCCGAAACCATCAACGTTTTCAAGTTTCAAGATGCGTATTGTATCTGATAGGTATTAACGATAATTTGGTGGTTACCAGTTACCGTTAGACTCTACTCTCTATTTTCCTTCATTTTATGTTTGTAAATATTTGACATTAATGAGAAATATATTACGAACTTGTATTCTGATTGGTTTGATAACAATAGCTGAACTGGTTATTTAATAGTTATTAAAGATAACTTACAAACATGATAACAGTAAATTTAATCAAATCTATAGTCAACTCTGATAAAATTGTCAAAGTCTTAAAACTTTCTATAAAAAAATCACAGAGAAGCCTTTGGAGGAGGACGTGCGCGTCCCTTGCTTATTCAAAAGCAACATAATTAATTAACTCTTGTTATGATTACTCTTTCCCTCTTTTCGCATTTGATACATTTATCATTTCAGTATTTCAATTATTAACAGAAGACTCAAGTACCCTACCTATTCCAAGATCTCCCTCTCCTAAACTCACTAAGTTCGTTTTGGGATTGCAGGAATATGCTAAATTGAAGTTATTCGAGAGATTCCTACGAACTGTTCCTTATCAACAAAAAAAAGAATAAAACCCCTTCTCATCCGATGCAATGCGGCAATACCTTATTGGATAGTAAACTAGAATTAGCTGCTAGAAATTCAATCTGGAATTTCATCTCAATTCTAGCCATCGCATCTGTGTTATATTTAGAGAAGTCAAATAAGACATTAAATTCACAAACTGTGGTGTGGTGCTGCATTTTTCATATGTTCTAAGGGTCAGTTAGGGCAGTAGTCACAATTTTTAGTAAATTATATATGCAAGAAATCAACATAGCTCTTTCCGTGTAAAATGGACCTTCAGTCCTTCAGAAATTGATTAATTTATTCAAAGAATAAAAAATTTAACCTTTCACGTCTCGCGAAGTTATTGTTGATTCTATAACCTTTAATTCGTTATCGTTCTCTAAAATACTTGATCTTTCAGAAATACGACTTCTATGTAGGTTAGGTTAGAATTTGGTTATAAGTGTAAAAACATAGTAAAAAACGTTCTCTTTATATAACTACATCGTATTTAAAAGAACAAATCTCAATTAATTTTTAATAATTTTAATTTAATTTAATGACTGAAATACCTATTCACGAGCTAAAGGCACTGGCTCTTGCTCAGGCGGCAAAGCAAAAAGGCAGGATAATCGGGGAAGTCTCCATCTTCGCCATATATAATCCTGCTGACTTTTGCAGAGGATTTTACCAAGTGTGATGTCCGAGCATCAAAATTTCGATACAATAAAGAGCATGACCAATAACCAAAGTAGGTAACCTCCATCCACTAGTACAAAAGTGGCAACTCCAAGACATTTTTTGGAGGGAAGTCCAAGCGGTATAAAAGGCTAGACTCTTTCAATTTGAAATGCTCCTTGAACTCTACGCCGGAATGCTGAATACTATACAATCTTATATTGTGAGTGCATCTACGTCAATAATGTTTATTCTCAAGGGTTTTGAGAGAGACTAACTTTGGATTTTGGGGCCAAAATTGAAGCTAATATATATATAGTTATAGTTCCATGTACACCAAATTTGTCATAAAAAAGTAATTTAACGGTTAGTTGAACAGACACAGGTTGAAAGATTTTTTTTAAGAAGCAAACTTTTAGCAGTAATCACAAGTGCGAAAGGTTCAATCGTTGCAAATATTGCAGGATTTAAAGGACTCCAAATGGAAAATTCAAAAATTTTAGGACTTCTTCAGATATAAAGCAGGTTATGTTTTCGATGTTGTAAATTTGTGGTCGAATCGTACTACCCTAGATTGTCCTTGAAATTTTTCATAAACGCAGATCTAAATACCGTTATGCAAAACTTTTTGTACGTTTTGACTGTAGTAATTAGCAAAATCGATAAAATCATTATGGCCGGCCCAAGGTAGTAGTGGTACTATATAGTAGGAGAGTTGGGGAGTTTTTTGCATTTTATGACGGAGAGAGAGAGAGAGAGCTTGTTGAATATTCAATGGCCAAGAATCTCGTTCCCTCTAATCGATCATCATGCAAATAGAAGAAGAGATCGTCCAGCGCTGTTTGCAGACAACTGCCAAATGAATTTTACTAATTAATTCAAATTATATAATTATTAAAATTGATTTTGTCTGATAAGAGGATAATGATAAATTATGTCATAAGAATATTTTTACCCGTTGAGATGCTATTGAAGCGGTAGCATTCTGATTTTTATATATCAGTGTGACAGAACAACTCAACTATTAATCAACATTTCTATGTTTACACTTTCACACAAGATTCATTCATTTTCAAACCTACGTATTATCTACATTCCTTTATTCTTGCTAACAAATAAAGAGTTTATAATAGTATATAATATACTACTTATATTTTTGGTTAAAAAAAATCTAATTTTGTAGTCATTTTCAAGATGGCTAATTTCCTCATAACAAATATCTGCTAGTCAGCTATTTTCAGTCCTCATCTTTTGAAATTATTTGAAAATCAATCATGCGGCTTTTTTTCTTGAATCGAGACTGCGAATGCGTGTAGTTCTAATACATCAGGAAAGCGATTCTGATTACGTCGTTTCATTACATGCAAAAATTTTTGAATCTAACATTAGTCACGAAAATCGTTGAACGTTCACTAATATAAAAGAAGATAGTAGGTACTTATCCTATTACCCATGTATATTATTTGCTTGTACCTGTTTTTATGTAGAGATCTCAGAAAATCGCTGCGGAAATACGTATAAGTTTCTTAGATTTAACCATTTTACCACCGCTTGACTCGAAAACCGTAACACTTTTCAAAAATGTTCAATTTAAACGTTTCCGGAAAACAACGATTTTCGAGAATATTTGCCCCCTCCATCCCCTTTGGTGTCGGTTTTCGGAGGGAAGGAGATTGCGGGTTTGAGTTTTTACAAATATGGGACCATTTCTCAAGTCTCCTCTTTCTAATGAATCAAAAATCATCATAATCGGAGTACGTTTACTAAAGACAACGCGCGAACAAAAAAAAGCAAACAGTTGAAAAATCCCGAAGGCCTATAGCCAGCGGAAAGGTAATTTTATCAAAATTCATTGGATTGAAATTTGAACATGCATAGAATTTTTCTTTATTAATTTTTTTCTGTGCATCTTATGAAAAGTTGCTTCGATTATATCTATAAGCCAAAATTATTTTTGATGATATTTACACTAGGGCCCTTTTTTGATTTTTTTTGAATGTTTGAACGTTTTGAAACTACTTACCTGAAAATGCACAATAACGAACTTGGTCGAGATATTTAAGAAACAGTTTACCAACAATAAAGAATGGACCAAAATTCTCCCAACATTTGGGTCCAAGCATTAATTTCGCGCATGCAATGAAACAATGTTAACAGAATTTCTTAATTTGCACATAAGCACATTCAGTGGTTGATATTTTGAAACTGGGTCTAGACGACTAAGAGAATCTGGCGCCTGGCATTCGAAAAAAAAAAGGAATCTGTTCTATACCGGTCGACTGGCCCATTTTTTCTAGCTCACTATAAAACCCATTTTAGGAAAAAATCTGAATCTGCTTAAGATAACATATTATGAAATACTTAGTCTTTAAAATTATTGATAGTTACTGAATTATGTACATAAATTCTAATAGAAATCTAAGAAAAACTATTCGAATAATGTCATAATGTAGAATTCGATAATCAGTTATTTTACCGTCACTTATTAGTTTTAAATAATATTTCTATTCACATTTATAAAATGCTTTAGAGAAGGTAAGTACCTATATGAACTATTGATTTGTTTTGTTTCACCTGAGTGAAGCTTGGTACTTCTGATATGATTAGGTATACTGATCCATTCTTAAATATATAGAGTATAGAGAAAAATGTATTTCCCATCGCCATCACAAATGAATTCAACATTATTCCTAATAGTTTCAAGTAATTAAGGAGAAAACCAATGTATGTGTTATTAAGATGAAACTAAATTTCATGCGAAGTGGTAGGCAATTGAATAATTTATCCATCCCATCTATCTCTGACCGTAGTTCTCAAAAAGTAACAGATAAAACCTTAGAGCAAAATATCGAGAAATATAACTCACCTATAAAAAAAAGTAACCATGTGAGTTAACTTTCATTTATTTGTATAAAACTTTCAGTTTATATATCGCACCTTCATCTACTCGACAAAGGTTGAAACTCGTCTGTTATAAAACAGCGACCGCTTATTCAGCCTAGAAAATGATTACTGAATGAAAGCTTACTTGCACCCTTCTGATCTCCTCCACTAGATGGCAGCAACGACATTCAAAACCAATGAATCTTGCATTCAAAATAATCCAAGGAAACAATTAAAATTGAATAAAGAATAAATAAAATAGATCAGCCATTTCTATCCCTTGGAATGGTAATATTTAAAATTTCTCACGAACATTGAGGTGTGGCTATGGTCAAAGAATTCTCATTTACATAGGTATATTCTTTGGTATGGTTTGTTTAAGCCATATTTTACATGTGAGCAAGAAACTTCAAAAAACTTCTCTCGACAGATTCTAGTCGTTTGATGTGTTATGGAACAAATATCAAAGGTACCTAGACATTCAGACAATAAAGTCCAATATCAAGAATTTCCTTAAAATGACAAACGTTAAAAATATCCTCCTTAATTAAAAATATCAACACGCAGTAGATTTGGAGCTCAAACTAATTGCTATTGGTAGTTTCAAAAAAGAAGAACATGCATTTCAGCGATTTTCTTTTCATATTGCATCAAAGGGAGATAATCAATTCACTTTAAATAATAAAATGACATTTTATATTTTTGAGATTGCATTTTTATAATATTAGATTTTATAAATAATATTATTTTCCTGTGAATATGGACATTTTGAACTTTACTACATATAAATAGATCCATGTTTTTCGCTGATGAAGGCTGAAATTTAAACTAAGCCGAAATATACGATTTTACATGAAGATCTTCCACTGAATGCCCTTTTAGGCCGTATAACCTGAACTATTCTAACCAACTTCTATATATATATATATATATATATATATATATATATATATATATATATATATATATACTATACAGTGTTCCCGAAATAAGGATGTCTATCATCTCGGAAACCACAAAAGATACGAAGATAGTTAAATTAGAGAAAAGTTGCGTTACTTGAGAGTTAATAACATGCTGTTGAGAAAACCGTCAAATTTCTCTTACTTCCGAAGAAATGTCAAAAAACCGAAACTTGCCGATTTCATTTTCATTTTTTTCTCAAGTTATTTACTAAGATATAAAGAAACAAAAGAAACATTCTCATTGCCACTTTTTGAGCTCTAAAAGATAACGTTGAGAGTTTTTCAGTGCGACGTTTCGTTTCGGAAAAATCATATTTTTTATATGGTCCGTAAAAAAAGTACACCGTGTATTAAACAGCATTTTTTTATTACAAATACAACGATGTATGGCACAATATGATTCTACATTATTTAAATTAGAGAAACAGGGTTTTTTATTAAATTTTGAACGTTTTGGTGTAGTAGGCGCTGCAATTATGGCGCTGAGAAAATGTCAAAATAATTATATAGACATATTAGTCAGGTCAGGTCAAGAGACAATCCCCGAGTACACCGAACAGCTAGACATCAACATCGTTTTGGTTTTAATATGTGGGTGGGGATTCTTAGAACACGTTTAATAGGCCACTTCTTACTTAGATCTCAGACATCTACGTTCGAGATTTAATAAAAACCCCTTTTCTCTAATATTAATAATGTATATATATTGTGCTATACAACGTTGTATTCTTAATAAAAAAGTGGCAATGAGAAAATTTATTTTATTTCTTTATATCTCGGTGAATAACATGAGAGAAAAACAATAACGAGATACCAATGATAGACATCCTTATCATGGATACACTGTATATATATATATATATATATATATATATATATATATATATATATATATATATATATATCTCAAAAACTACTTATCCGATTTCAGTAAAAAAAATTATTGAATTTTCTATATTTCTATTTTATATTTTACAAAATGTCTAAGATCATGACATCTGATACGCTAAGATTATTATATTATGCTTTTTTCCATAGTATCATCAACTATGGTATTACTGCTTGGGGGAGGGGCATGTGCAACCAGTATCAAATCACTGCAAGCTTTACAAAATAAAATAGTCAAAATAGTCAACAAAAATCAATACATAAGTCATAAAAATCCAATAACTATAGATCAAATTTTCTCTTTGGAAGCTCTCAAATATCACTATGACGAACTGAGAGGGCAATTTATGAATTCAAATAGTATCACTAGGAATAAGAGCATTATTGTTCCACAAAGAAACAAAACAGTGAGTATAAAAAATAGTTATATAAGAGCCATAAGACTATACAGCAACCTTCCAAATGATCTCAAAATATTAAAAAAAATAATGCCAGGAAAAATTTATTAAAGAAATGGATTGCAGGGAATACCATAAAAGGAGGATAAAATATGTTTACATATTGCTTGTTATGTTTTGTTAACATTGGATGACTATTTTACATTAAGTTAAGTAATAATATAAATTTTGTTAAAATAAAGGTCAAATGTTCTCTTTACTATTATTATTATTCTTTATTCTATATTTTTTATATTACCTTTTTCTTATCTTGAATATTATTTTATTTTTGATCGCCTTGGATAGGCTTCTATTTCATTTTTTTTTGGTACCAGTCCTACGAACAAGTATTATCATATACTTCTGTAGGTTAATATTATAATGCAGTTTTAATTGTATGTATTAATACTGGTTAATACATAAATAAAACTAAAAATAAATAAATATCTGCGCGGCTGACATAGGCAATATTTTATGTTCTTATAGTTTTTCTAAGATAAATAAATAAGTAAATAAATAAATAAATAAAGATTGGGACTACTTCTCAGCGGCGTGGGAAATGCCTAGCGATTGTCTATCGACAGCTGATAAAAATCGTGATTGCTAAATAATGACTGTTATTGTTATTTTTTCTTTCTTTATATTTTACTTTGTTTAGTTTAATGTACTGAAACTGAAACCAAAAATTATCTACTTGAACCATAATTTTTGCTCTAAAATGTTTTTTTTTTCTTAAATGTTTTTTATAATGTGATATGTACGAGTCTTTACTATACCGACTGCTGCAGCAAGCCTCATATAGTATTTGGTTAATACCATGATGTAAAACGATACCATGGTTGATAGATTGTGTACAATTTAAAAAAAAGTTGAATTTCCAATACAAAATATTGAAAATTCAACACAAAAATATTAAATTTTCAATATTTTGGATTGAAAGTTGAACAGAGATGATTTTTGAACACTGTGTTGAAAATTCAATAATTTTACAAATTTTGCACATGTGTATACCTTGAAAGTACTGTGAAACTATCAGTGCACGTGGGACTCTATGTGGTGGGTTCCGTATCTGAGAGTCTATTGTATATAATTCGGAACTCTATGGCTGGATGTTGATGGTGTGGAATAATCTGTTAGTGGCTGTAAGTGTGTCTGGGCCTGCTGGGTTGAGGGTTATACATTTCTGTAATTCCCAAAGAAGAATATATGAGATCTATCACTGATTTTTTGTAGATTTTTTGGTATATATTTGTGTGTAGTATGTCACTGGACTGTTTTCTGAGAGTCTGTCAGTGCGAGTGGAATTTAAAAGTAAAGGTTTCCATATCAGAAAATCCCAAAGACACATGTAGTTAAAATTATCATGTTGTTCTCTCTTGGTAAATGTCTGTAGATGGATCTGGGTAGGTGTTCGGACTGGTTCTGGTCATATAACATTTTTACGTAAGATGAAGCGTTCATCCAGAATCTGAAGAAACCGAAATGTAGCTGCTCGGCGAATTCCGAGGAGGTCGAAATCCGTGGGCATCGAATTCCAAGGACACCGAATTCCGAGCTGACCGAAAATTATCCCCACTCAAATCGACTGCGCTGACATACGACTACCTTTACGTAGAGAGTAAAAATATACAGAAGAAGCTGTTGTTATGTCTGTGGTTTAGTACACTGAAGGCCGATGTCACAAAACTACTATTTTAAGGAGATGGTCGAAAATAATTTTGGTATATATGTCAATAAGCAAAAAGATTCTTCTTTTTTCCATAAATGTATTTAAAAAGTCATTTAATAATGCTGGTAACCAATACAACATTCTTTTTTTTATTAGAAAAAACTTAAGTTCGAGAACCGAGCTTTGCGAATACATTTTTATATAGGCGGCTGTCCAAAAGTTTAATATTCCGCTTAATGCATGATTAAGACAAAATATACTCAGTTATAATAAAAAAAAGAATCATAAATTCAGACAATATAATGAACATAAAAAATCTAATAACACATAAGAAAGCAATGAACATAAAAATTAGCCAGAATTTCTAAAATTGTAGCTGATTATCACATTTTTATGCTAGCTTTAATTAAAATCTTCATCATTTCCATTATGTTGAATTTGATTGCAATGGGGCAAATGTCAAAGAAGTCTGGTATCCACTGCAGTAGTTCTTATATTCCAAAACACTTAGGTATAGGTCTGGGATTTGTAAATATGACAAAAAGATTATCTGGCAGATACCTACATATTTTTTATATACAATCAGACTATGTAATTCAAAATGTCTGTAACCAGACCATGTATAATTAATTAATAATAGTAATATTATGCCAAAATCGCACCATAATGTACTGGAAAAAATTAAAGAATCATTTGAACGAATTACTGCAGATTCGTGGGGAACAGCTGTTCAGCACATTATTAAAATTGAAGAACAATATTCAGAATGTATTGTAGTTCCACCATTAATTATTAATTTGCAAGACGACAATGATAGTGAGAGTGACTCTGAATTGTTCATGTCTATATAATATGTACCTAAATATATTTTTCAGCTTTTTACTACATATATTCTATATTTAAATTTTTTAACATTTAAAGTACATTTTATGTACATATATATTTTTTTTCAGGTTTTTATTGCATAAGTATATTCAAAATATTTTTTATGTAAAATATTATATTCTTACAAAATATTAAAACTAGTTTATTTTTCATTGGAGGCACTGAAATATTTTTATGTACAGATCAATTATTTTTATCATGAATATTTTAAAGACGGTCCTGGACTTTACCGAATTATTTCAGAATTTCTACCTGTCAATAAGAATTTATAACGTGATAAATCTTCTTATCTTCATTGCCCTTCTTCACTTCTGAGCAATAATATGCAAATTAGTCACTATAATTTGGAGGCTACTATATGTATATTTAATATCGAGCATTTCTAGACATATATTTGGGCAACATTTTATTACACTGCGTGCATATTAATTTATTATGCACAATTATTGAAAATGTTGATTGTAAAATGAAGTGGTTATGTATAGTAACATAAGCTCATAAAAAAAAATGTATTGCCAATCCATTTTTTGACCGACGAACCCCGAACTGAGGAGGTATACAATTCGACTGTCTGCTTTTTTTTGTTTGACCGCGCGTTTAATATAGTAAACGAACTCCGATTTTAATGATTTTTGATTCATTTGAAAGGGAAGGATTGACGAATGGTCCCATATTCACAAAAACACAGGTCCGAAATCTCTTTCTCTTCGAAAACCGCCCCCGAAGAGGGTGGAAGGGGCAAATTTTGTCGAAAATCGAAAATCTCAGTTGGTATAATTAAAGATAGGACAAAATCCGGAAACGTTTAAATTGAACATTTTTTCAAAAGAGTTACGGTTTTTGAGATAGAGGCATGTTAGTTTCTCATTTTTGCTATGTAGAGAGGGCGATTTCTTTCGAAAATTGAAAATCTCTTGATACTACATGAAATACATGATTATTTGTAGCAAGATTTATAATGAACATTTTTTCCTTAGAGTTACAGTTTTCGAGTTAAATCGGTGTTAAAATGGTAACATAAAATTCTTAAGCGTATTTCTGCAGGGATGCTTTGAGATCTCAATAAATACAACTACAAGCAAATAATATACGTGGGTAATAGGATACGTACATTGCTATAAGTGAACGTTCAACGATTTTCGTGACTAATGTTACACTCAAAAGTGTGAAATAAATCAATGCAAACTGTAGTTTGCAGAGGTGAGAGCGGTATCTCTCACTTCTGGCTACAGATGCATTATTTACAGAAAAATGTTGGATTCTCAAGGTCACGTAATGGTTTTTCCCGATTAATTTAAAAATATGGCTTGAAATTGATGAGATATTGTATATAATACAATCTGAGAATGATAAGTAATCATTTGAGACCGTTTTCAACTCGTGAAAGGCAATTTCACAATTTATTATTTTCAAGACTCTACGGTGTTGTCGGTGCTAAAATTTTACCTGTTTTTAAATACCTCAGTAATATAGATATCGGATAAATACCTAAGTGAAACTAACAAATTAATTATGATCATAAAATCATAAAATCATTTATTATTTGAAAAGCATGCAAACTACTTCGCTCTTATTCGAAAGTGGTACATTTTTTACGCATTAATAATATTTGTCAAGCGTATACTCCAACTAAATGGCATCAATCAGGTAGAGGTAGCAGTAGCAGAAAATAGAGACGTATACATATATCACATTTAATACATCTATTGTCTAAGAGATGGCAGAGCGATCGTACGCAGTGTCTTAATAATTATTATTAATATTTCCCATATACCTAGATATATTTCTTCTAACATTGTCTACTAGTCTACTCGTGCATAATTTTTTTGGTTTTTAATTTTGGTTCAGATCACACGATATAGCTTTTTTATAATTAGACGCGGACCGCTGTTGGTGAATATCTAGGTACATTTCAGGTATTGAAATACAAGGTGGGAGATCAGTAGTGCGTAGGTATTCGGACGATTATGGGATTATTGTAAAGATTATGAGAAAATGTATATAACTAACCCAATCGTATTTTAAACATTCTACAACATAAAAATATTTTCAATTATACCGGGTGTTTCTAAATAGTTGGAACTCTACACAACTTTGTTTTTTCTTATGGAATGTTTATAGGTAATTTTAATTATTTCTCAGATCAAAATGGAAAAATAATATAAGATATTAATTATTATCAATCCAAAGGATGAGAGAGTCAGTATGTAGTTATTCGCGATTTCACTTTTTTTTTAAGTATATCAATATTCATGTCCCCAACAATAATGGTAATGTTGGTACCATTATCAATGTTCCAAAAATATGCTTCAAAATCAGTAACATTGCATTTCATTTCTTGGCAAGCCCTGAAAAGAAAGATCGTTACGCTAGATACAAAAATGTTTAAAAATGAGTTTTTCTAAATGGAAAACCCTGTACCTATATTATAAAATATCCTGAAAGATCCCTAAATTTCCTTCGATTTGATTATCATGTTCCTATACCTAAGTAGCCAGAATTCCGAGATAAGATCAATTTTCAAAAAATCGAATTATATTTCTCATATTCATCTAGGTTGATATTAAATGTCATCATAGTACATAACATAATGAAAATTTGACAATTAGTGCATTATTAATAATACCTTTGAGTATTTCTCAACGTAAGTGACTTGAAATGAATGAAATAACAATACAAACGAAGTTCTAATAAAATTGTTTATTCTTCATGGAAAATGTGTAGAAACTATCGCAACAACGTGCAGAAAATTAAATGAAACGTACTCTGATTTACATCCAATGAACAATCGAAAGTTTGTACGATCACAAAAAAATTTCATTAATTATCTGTTAAAATTTAGAAAACCTTCACAATAAGTTTTCAAAATGCCGACCAATGGCTTTCAAACATTTCAATGTCCGTTTATTTGTAGATATAGTTGTAGGCCTCCTTATTTTACTGGCATCTAGTTCTTCAATGCAGTTGATTACTCGTTGGCGTAGATCTTGTTTACTGTGTACTAGTGTCATGTATACTTTTGTCCCCACAAGAAAAAATAAAGTGACGCGAGATCGGTTGATCTCGCAGGCCAATGCCACGGACCCAAACGTCTGAACCAGCGATCGTCGAACATTTCAAACAACTCCGTTGTTACTTCCCCAGTGCAATGAGCCGGTGCTCCATCCAGCTGGCTGAAACCAACTGCTACGATACTCTTCCAATGACAGATTGTCCAAGTCCAAGTCGTTCACAAATGACCATAGAATTTCCAGATATTTCTCAGAATTCAACGGTTCATCGTAAATAAGAAAACTCGAAACTAAACTTCTCCTGAAATCCCATTTCCTTGACAATATTTGGATTTGATCAGCCCAGAAATGCTCGTTCCTTCTATTAAAAATTCCTTCTCTGGAAAATTTTGATTCGTCTGTCTAGATATTTTTTTTTGAATTCAGGATCTTCTTGGATGCGAAATAGGATTCTTTCGCAAAAGTGAACCCTACTTTGATGATATTCTGGTTTAAGAGTTCAAACTTTAGTAAACTTGTACGGGCGCATGTAATGATTATGGTTGATCCTTCCAACAGACCCACGATCCAAGCCTAAATCATATTCGGCACTTCTAGTGGAAGCTTGGGGATCAGCACGGAAATAGGCCAAAACATTTATTATGTTGTCTTCATCTGAGGTTATAGGTTTCGGTAGATGTCGTTCCGCTTTTAATTTTGATCCATTATTAATGAAATTATTTTGTAATCGTACAAACTTCCTTTTGTTCATTTGATGTAAATCAGGGTACGTTTCATTGAATTTTCTGCACGTTCTTGCTATAATTCCTTCTCATTTTCCATGAAGAATAAAAAACAATCATTAGTACCTCAAGTCACTTACGTTAAAAAAACTCAAACACTCACTAGATGAATATGAGAAATATAATTTGATTTTTTTAGACAATTGCTCTTATCTCGGAATTCTGGCTACTTTGGTATAGGAACATAATACATCAAATCGAAGGAAATTTAGGCATATTTCAGGATATTTCATAATATACAGGGTGTTCCAACTAAAAAACTCATTTTGAATGATCCACAGGACAAATTTCTCTATTCAGAATCTATAAACATTATCTCGATGACCAACTAACAAAGTTACAGCTTCCTAGGAATTTCAATAACGCAGAAATAAACATTTAATTCGAGCTATGTTTTTGATCCAAAATATGGAAAATAATTAATATCTCGGGAACCGTTAGAGGTAGGTGTAGGTTAGTGGGGCGGAAATATCAAGAAAGTGAGGACAGATGCAAAAACGCAGTAACACTTATATAAGCGGCAACGCTGCATCGCTGAAAATATATTAAATAGATTATTATTATTATATTATTATATAAAATAGATTAAGAGCAATTACTTAACCAAACTTTCAGAACGATCCTATGTCCCGTTCTCCGTAAACGTCTAAGGTACCATCGACCATATATATATATATATATATATATATATATATATATATATATATCTCTATTTGTATTTAAAATTAATATGATTATTGAAAATTAAAGTTAGTTCGCGACAGCCACAGTATATATATGCTGTAGTCCAACTCAACGGCGGCCGCCTTCTATGATAGTTTCGGAGCATCAGCTTAAGGTACGGGCACAGTATAGATAAACACAGACCCGCCTTTGCCGCCATGTCTCCCTTAATTACAAACGGGAGACACGAAATCGCGGTGTCCTTTGACGAAATCGCGGTGGCCTTTGACAAACAGACGACCGCAAAAAATGATGCTCCGAAACTATCATTTAAGGCGGCCGCCGTTGATTTGGACTACTGGGTATATTTATACTGTGGGTACGGGAGACACGGCGGCAAAGGCGGGCCACATCAAGGAATGGCTTGCGTTGGACTACTGTGTTTATCTACACTGTGGTGACAGCTAACCGACTTCCAAAAAAAAATCATATCCCCAAAAAACATTCCCAATGTAAGACTTTTGGAGGTGAGAGCTATATTCTGCAAAACTCGTCAAAAAAATCTCAAATCTTTCGCATACGCTCAGTAAGAGCTCCACACCCATACCATTTCTTATGTTTCTTTGTATACGCATTTTGCTTTAATGGTACATTTTCATCAAGTGATTCTATCGCTTCTCACCGCCCCCAAAATTCCTTCCATGACGTTGAAACATAAGTTGTTCAATTTCTTTTTCAACTCATAATAGGTTTTATAGATACTCCACGCCTTTCTAAGTCTCCTTAATACGGTGTTAGCAGTTATTTTGATTAGGTTTAAATATACAGGATGTTTTATAATATATGCGCAGGACTTGAGGATGTGATAGCTCGTCCAAAAAAATGAAAAAAAAATATATTAACTTATCCTCAGAATATACCATTTTCGAGATACAGGGTGTTGAAATTGAAAGAATATCTTGGAATCGTTTATCTTGCAGTAAACAGCTTTTGTAAGCATTTTCCACTCATAATAGGCTAAGTTTTGTGTCAGATTGTGTAGAAAACATTGGCGCTTCAAATGGGCGTTCCAAAACCGTACTTTTTCCATTGGCGTAGAAATTGTGGAGAAAAACCCCCACTACTCCTTCAAAATCTTCACCAATCATGACTTAACAACAATGTTTTTCTGACTCAAAACTTGTACGATAAACGGTTCAGGAGATCGTCGCAAAAACGTTTTTTTTTAATTTCAACGCCCTGTATCTCGAAAATAGCGCATTTTAGAGGGTAAGTTAATGTAAACTTTTTTTCATATTTTTTGACGAGCTAGCACATCCTCAAGTCCTGCGAATATATTTGAAACACCCTCTATATTAAGAAATAGATCGTATTGCACTTTTGTATGTTTGGTGTGTGTAAAAATATTGCAGATCACTAACATAGTTGATTTTTTCTCCCATATAGAACCCTTAGAACTTGACCATATAGTTAAATATACACATGTAGTTCGTAAAAACGAATAAAAGTTCAAATGAAATATTATTTCTATTTTATTTCATCTTCTTTTCCAAGACGGAATATAGTGCATTCATTTCAAGTATGTCTGTAAGGTAGTGACAATTTTATCACTTAAAGTGAGCAGGTGAGTGACTGGAAATGCTAGTCCATATTTAGTGGAACTATGGGTTATGAATATAATACGTCAAGTAGTAATTTCATAGACGGAATTTTGGGGGCGGTGAGAAGCGATGAAAATGTACCATTAAAGCAAAATGCGTATACAAAGAAACATAAGAAATGGTATGGGTGTGGAGCTCTTACTGAGCGTATGCGAAAGATTTGAGATTTTTTTGTCGAGTTTTGCAGAATATAGCTCTCACCTCCAAAAGTCTTACATTGGGAATGTTTTTTGGGGATATTTTTTACAAAAAATTGGACCCTACGTTATTAGTTGGTGCACTGAAAAGTATAAAATAATATTAATTCTATTGGTGCTGGTACTTGTGAAGTTGGTGCCAAAAGTTATCAATCTATCTGCAACTGCAAAACTTCAAAAGTAACAGCACCAATAGAATTAATATTATTTTATACTTTTCAGTGCACCAACTAATAATGTCGGTCCAATTTTTTGTAAAAAATATTTATTTACAACTGGCATTTGGCAGTTTACGTTGTCATGCCCTATCCAAAGCCTTCTGTGATTGGAAACAACTTCGTATTGGTGGGTGTGGTTTCCTCTCTAGCCTCGAGGGTATGCATATGTCATATAGGAGTATTATTTCTATGTTATATGTCAAATGGCTCTGTTGGAGCAGGGATAAGTTTTGGTCAGCTCGGAATTCGATGTGCATGGATTTCGACCTCCTCGGAACTCGACCCGCAGCTACGTACTCGAAGAAACATGTAGAAAATATGGAATTTTATTCAACCATACTTTCTGTACTTTTTCTCAGAGATAGCCCTATATTTGGGTGGTCGAGGGCTCTTAGAGGATACTTTAGTCAAGTTTAATCAAAATCCTTACAGCCGTTTTCATAGTACAGTCTTGAGCAAATCACGTTTATTGGCTATAGCTCAGCATCCAGTGTATACAGGATTCTCATTCAGTGTCACCAATGAGTAGTATTGATACCAAACAAGATAAAAAATAAAGCAACAAAATACACCGATCCGTTCCCGAGATAATGCTTTTACAGACAGACAGACCGACCAATAGCTCAAAATATGTTTATTAGACTTAGAAAGCTCTGAAACGTCAATATTTGTAAAAATCTCGATACCGAAAATTTCACACGATTACAATACTTTCGTCATACAGCTACAGTAGCGTAGGAAAGTAAAAAGCATATCAAATTAGTTATATAAATTAGCTAATTATACTATAGTTCAACGTCCTTAAAATAATAGGTAGATAAGAAAAATAGAATTATAGACATGCCATATTTTTGCTATCATTATCTTAAAGCTACTGGGCCAAGGTTTTGTGCATTTAGAATAATTTCAATTATATTTGATAAAAATTATCTCAATGTTAAACTTCATTTAAATTCAACAAGTTTCTTCCATGCGCCATAGATAGTATAGATTAATATAGATAATACTGTTCACATTACCTTTTGAAGTTTTGAAAATATCTAAAATTCAAAAGTTTGTGTGACAGTTTCGACGATAAAAATAAATCTTCAAAATGGAAGCTTTGAAATAGCCTAAAGATATGTGATATAAATACCTTCCTATATTGAGTGACATTTAAAATGCATTACACCATAAAACATAAGGAGTCTTGGGGAAATTTTGGCAAACAAGATTAATGCTGCTAATGCTAAAAGGAATTTTGATAATGATTTAACATTCTTCAAAATATTTAAAAACTTTCGGTAGGTAGTCTTCCTCCAGAGCACTAATTTTACTATAGAGCTAAGGGAAGCAAGAATCTTCTTTCGGGATATTGGCAGCATGATTGGTAGTTCGGTACTTCAGATCTGGAATGACTGGACCCCTGAGCAATGACAACAACACCACAGAGGTACAAGTATTGTCCGAAGAACTACATGAAGAACAACCTCTTAATGGTAAATAAATGCATCAATCTCCTACCTCTAGATCAGTCGTCTTCCCAGAGGAATTATAGTATGTCGCGCAATTTCATATAGAACAAGGTCCTCATTAGTGCTCATTAAAAAAACATGAATACTTGAGACTATATCCATGTTTTAAATATATTCGATGCACTATATCTTCAGTAACAAGCATACCCAATTTTCCAACAGGATTCCTGTATGTAAGGGTGTGCGTCTCTGTGGTTTGCTTGATGATGGCATATTGGTGATTACTATTTGCCACCATCGTACAAATTTTGTAGGAGATTTATCAGATTATGATTATTATTTCTTCTAAATAATGGATCAAAATCTTATGTATTTCCATATTGTTAAAGCTTATTAGATGATGGTGGGTAACAGAGATTTCCCCCGGGAATTCAGGGTACCAGTCTTCTCTGGCCAGTAAGATCTCCTGATCTTTCATCAATTGAACATGATCGAGAACTCAGAGCGATATCGATTGCGGTTCAATTTTAAGTTACAGGTTACTGTATAAAGATGACCTGAAGGATTTTCCCCCTTCTTTGATCAGCAACAAAAAATTGCCAATCTAATTATGTGAAAATTATACATGTTTCGGGGATAGATAGTGATATCGATCTCAATTTTTTTCTTCGACGAACAATTGCATCAAGACGTGAAAGTTTACACAATTTTCCATTAACACCAAGTAAAGCATTTAATCAAAAATGTTCAAGTCAATACATTTGAGCAACTTATAACCTAGGTACCTAAGTAAAAAATTTGAACTTTTTTCTGTTAAGTACTTTCGGAGAAAGTAAACTGTGACAGACCGACAAACATACAGAAATGTAGATGAAAGACGGACATTAAAGTGACCTTACCACGTTCAAGTTTTTCATAGGCTGTACAGAATTCTAAATAAATATTTTTTTACACAAAAATGGACCGACGTTATTAGTTGGTGCACTGGAAAATACGAAATAATATTAATTCTATTGGTGCTATTACTTTTGAAGTTGTGCAGTTGCAGTTAAATTGATAATTTTTGGCACCAACTTCACAAACACCAGCACCAAAAGAATTAATATTATTTCGTATTTTTAGGACACCAACTTATAACGTCGGCCCAATTTTTTGTAAAAAATATTTATTTCACACTTTTGAGTGTAACATTAATGACGAAAATCGTTGAACGTTCACTAATACCAAAGAAGATAGTACTTATCCTATTACCCATGTATATTCTTTCCTTGTACTTGTTTTTATGTAGAGATCTCAGAACATCGCTGCGGAAATACGCATAAGTATTTTAGATTTAACCATTTAACTACCGCTTAACTCGAAGACCGTAACTCTAAGAAAAAAATTTTCATTATAAATGTAGCTACAAATAATATTGTCTTTTATGTGGTACACAGAAATTTTCAGTTTTCGAAAGAAATCGCCCTCTCCACATCGCGAAAATACACATATGTGAGAGGTTAACATGAATGTAACTCGAAAACCGTAACTCTTTTGAAAAAATGTTCAATTTGAACGTTTCCGGATATTGTCCTATCTTTAATTCTGGTATCTCGAGTTTTCGATTTTAGAAAAAAATTGCCCCCTCAACCTCCTTCGGGGGCGGTTTTCAGTGGGAAGGAGATTTTGGATTTGAGTTCTTACGAATATGGGACCATTTTTCAAGTCTCCTTATTCAAAGGAGTCAAAAATCATCAAAATCCGAGTACGTTTACTATATACCTACAATGCGCAAACAATCCTAAAAAAAGCAGACACTCGAATTGTAACTCCTCCGTTTGAGGTTCGTCGTTCAAAAAGAGACTATTTAGAAAAATAGTGCTTTTCTGGTCTAACATATGCATAATTTAATGTGCAACAACTGATCAGGTTGCTGAAAAAATAAATTAGCTATAAAGGACAAATATAAAATGACTTCAATATCTCTAGAAAAAACATTTTTTGTAGAAAGCTTGTTAGATAATGATCACCTAATAATGTTCCCAATAATAATTGGTGTTGTGTCCTCGAATCACGGAAAAAATACAAAGCTGTTAAACAATATTTTTTGTCTCCCCTATCTGGAGTAATTGTGATACCAATGATAGTGAAACAAGTTATTATAACAATATTATTCATTTATTAGAGTGGCGTTTCCCGATACATCCACCTTATTTAGAAAGGATTTGGAAGTTTAGGTTCGGCATCGGTTATGGAATAATTTGAATGTGCGTTAAAATACGCCAGAACTGTAATTTCAAGGACTTAATTGTTAACCACAGGACTATCCTTGATAATCTTCTGTGTAAAAGATCCAAACTGCCTACAATTTTGAAGAAGTCCATTCATTATATTTCTATTCAGCTTGAGACAATCTGGATGTTTTTCCGTTCTATCCAGTATTAGATGAAATTCTCCAAAAATGCTTAAAAGATTTAACATTTTCTTCGTTGGTAAATACTGAAGATGACATTCTTTACAATACTCCACTGATAAATTGTGAAAGTATTATCTGATACTGTCATAAACTGATTAGAGGACTAAACTGGTTTAACGCTTCCATAGTAAGCCATAATTTTTTAATCCATGATTGCTTAATAAAGAAAATCTGGTATATCATAGCTTTTATGTTGACGTTCATAAATATTCGAGAAACTGATATGACATGCTTGAGTATAGGAATGTGAATAATATAAGTCAATAAAGTACCTACCATCTGAAATTTTACTTTTTCCTATGCTCACACAATGCTCTTAATGGTGACTTAATTTCGAACACCATGTAGGTGTTGGAAAATTCTTGATCTTTCTGTCAAATAATATACACTGTTTCTAATGTGATTACCAAACCTTCTATAGTTCGCTTAACTGAACTACCTTGAAAAACTTTTGACATAAGTTTTCAAAAAAAAACTAAAGAATCTCAATATTTCGAAAAACTTCAATTATAGGGATAGAGTTTGTCAATAAAAATTTATGATTTAATCCAAAATATATTAATGGAATAAGAAATGCCTCTTTAACAATAAATAAGAAAGATGATGGCCACTTCCGGATTAACCAGAAGTTCCCCGAACGTATAAATATTTTCATTTGTTTTGCTCTCAGCAAACACGTATGACATTTTCAGACTTCTGTCATGAACAGTTTCCCATATACCTATGACTAAGGAACGCTCGTCAAAGGATATATATATATATATTTAACTTGTAAGTGCAGGTCGTTTGTTTTATTTACACAAATGCATTAATTTAGTTTTATTAATTCAATTGTTTGGTTATTTTTTATTATAGTTTTTTACATTCAATAAATTCTTACTTCTCAAAACAATATTAATTCTATTGGTGCTGGTACTTTTGGAGTTGGTGCCTAAAACAACAAACTACAATGGCACAACATCAAAATCACCAACACCAATAGAATTAATATTATTTTGTATTTTTCAGTGCAACAACTAAAAAAGTCGGCCCAATTTTTTGTATAAAATATTTTTTTTTCATATTTTTGAGTGTAACATTAGGCATGAAAATTGTTGAACATTCAGTTATACCCAAGAAGATATTATTTATCCTATTACCCACGTAAAGGCTTAGCTTTTACTTTTTATTTATTATTCAGAGATCTCAAAACTTCGCGGCGCAGATATATATATATATATTTCAGACTTTACTGCTGTAACGCGAAACCCCCAAGTTTTTTGAAAAAATGTTCAATTTAAATGTTGCTACATATAATCTCTTCCTTAATTTAGCCGTCTCATATTTTTCAATTTTTGAAAAATAATGCCCTTCCACGTAGCGGAAATACGCTTATCACAAATTTCAGATTTTACCATTGCACAAACACGAAAACCGTAACTCTATTGAAAAAATCTTCAATTGAAACATTTCCGAAAATGGTCCCATTGTTAATTCTGCCATCTCAGATTTTCGATTTTCTAGAAAATGTTAATACTCCACCCCTTCAGGAGTGGTTTTTGGAGGGAAGGAGATTTCTAATTTGAGTTCTAAATATGGGACCATTTCTCAAATCTCCTCTTCCAAATGAAACAAAATTCGTCTAAATCGGAGTACGTTTACTATGCAAAACGCATGAGCAGCCATAAAAAAGCAAACATACTACCGAACTGTAGGTATATCTTCTCATTTTTTTTGAAGTCGGTAAAAAAATAAAGAAATTTGAAATTTGTGAAGTTTGCTACTAAATTTTGAACAATATGTTCATACAATTACATCTATCTAACTAGTTAATGACACCATTATACCTTATTTCAATGAGTAGTATGTGTGATCTAATTACCGATATAGGTCTTCTTCTTCTTCTTCTTAGCCTTAATTCATCCACTGCTGTATGTAGGCCTCTTCTTTTTGTTTCCAGAGCTGTCGATCCTGGGCTAATTAATACCAGTATTTACCAACTGCTTGTCTAATATGATCCAGCCATCTTTTCTGAGGCCTGTCCACAGTTCTGTTTTCTCAAGGTCTCCATCTTAAAATTGTATGTGCTCATCTACTTTGGTCCAGTCTGGCCACATGTCTCACCCATTGCCACTTTAGATGTGCTATTATCTCTACGATATCGGAAACTTTGGTTATTCTTCTTATTTCCTCGTTTCGCAGTCTGTCTCCCAGGGTCAAACCTAACATTCTTTGTTCTATTGCCCTTTGTGTACACTGCAACTGATATATACTTTTCTTAGTAAGGGCTATTGTGTCCAATCCATATATTGTTACTGGTAGGATACATGTATCATACACTTTGGTTTTTAAATTCATAGGAACTTTTTTTAATATAAATGAAAGTTTGCCAAAAGCCGCCCAACTCAACTCTATTCGTCTCGGAATTTCGGCGTATTGATTATTTTTACCGAGTTTGATTCTGTGTCCTAAGTAAATGTATTCGTCCACTGCTTTCTTTCTTTCACAGAACATAGTTTTTCCAATATTCATCTCCAAGCCAACTCTCTCTCATGCTTGCCTTGCCTTGTTTCCAGTTCGATGATACAGTCGCTTATCATAACTACATAATCTGCAAATCGGCTTAGATATATTTCCATAAATTTTTATGCCTTCCTCGTCCCAGTTCAACGTCTTAAAAAAATCTTCTAGTGGTGAAATAGTATCTCCTTGTAGGATTTATTAGGATCTTAATTTTATAAATAACTAAAAAACTGAAGATATTTCAAAGGTATGATAGCATTCTGCATATTACATAATATTTTTATGAATCATGGAGATGATGTGGAAATTATATATATATATATATATAATATATAGTAGGTGGAAGTATATATATATATATATATATATATATATATATATACGTACTGATTTCCAGATTAAGTGGCACACTTTTGTTATTTTTAATTATAATTGCTTATATGAACTTTTTACTTCCTTAATAATTTATATGTTTTGTTATACTAATATAAGTCTATTTTTTAACATAGGTATTTTTGGTATTTTTGAGTTGGAACTTTCAGTCATTCAATGAATTTCGTTGTTTAGGTAGCTTGTTTTAATATTTTTTTTCTTGAGGAAAAATTGACATACCTATTTAAAAAAAATTGATAGATTAAGACGTGTTTATTTATGCCAATCAGACAATTTGGTTAAAAAATGTAGATTTCAATTTGAAATAAGATAGTTGGTAACGACTTTTGGCATACTCTGTGTAGGTGTAGGATTGAAAATATTTTAGATAGATCGGAAGTAGTCGAATATGACAGTACAAGTTCAAGTCTCTATTACGATTTCAAGTTGAAAAAGTTCGAATAGAAAGTCTGCGTAAATCAACCTGTATAGTTCAGTGAATAAAATGGCTTTAATTCAAATAAGTTGTTCGTCATCTTTAATTAGGACATGTCCTGTAATTTCTGCTAAGGTGCCTCAGTTGATCCTGACATCCAACTTTCGTAACATCTCCTAGGAGGTCGATCTTGGGTTTTCTGCTCTGTACAGTATGAGTCTTAGCTCGTATTGCATTCTTATCATGGTCCATCCTGTCTACGTGGTAAGTCTGTTCTCGTTTTCTTGATGTTAACCGTCTAACCAAGTCTACCACCTGCAGTTCCTCTCTTATAGTTCTGCTTTATAATTGATCTCGCTCCTTTTATCGTTCTCAGTGTTTTCATTTCAGTGCTTCTCATTAGTTTATTTGTTCAGAGTGTTTCAGCTTTAGTTTCGTTGGACCTTAGTTTCAGTTTACTTTGATTCGTGTTTTGCTATTATTATTCAGTTATTGTATTCTTCGAACATATTTGGTGTTCAGATCATCAATCGACTTAATATGAAGTTTGCTTCTACATTCGGTCTGGTGTGTCGAATAGCGTTCTGCTCCTCCTTTGAATAACGAATATCTGGGCGACCGAGCTTTGCTCGGGTAATACAGAATTTAGAGTGAGTCTATAAGGAAATTTTATTAAAAATGCAAGTAACGCCTATCAATTTCTCGGCTCTTAAAACCCCTTTTTGCACATTTTTATCCAAATCTGCGAATCATTTTAGACAAAATTTATGGACCCCGAAGGTGACACCCTCGCGTTTTGTCAGAAAAGCCACTTAGATAATGTTCAAAAGTAGAACATTATCTGTACACCAAATTTGATCAAAATCGTTGGAGCTGCATCTGAGATTTTTTTATGTATATATATAAGAATTGCTAGTATTAATGTATTAAATTAGATATGCATACATTTTTTTCATTAAAAATATCCGATTAAATTATCAGAAACTCTTATTGGCACCTTTAATTTATAAAAAATATAAGTTGATTAGGATACCAACCGAGGATCGCCAGATTACCTCGCATAAGCTTAATCAATAAGCTACTCATATTGCGTAAATTTAGTATGCTCATATCTACATATATTTTACAATCTGTATGGAAGATAAAATAAAAATTTCAATTGCTGAAAACGATTTTTTATGTGAATGTGAATACAACCAATCGATTCAATACACTCTAGAACCCATACATATGAATTTTCATCGAAATCAGTCGACCAGATTCCGAGATAAAATTTGCATACATATATACAAGCATTGCTCGTTTAATATAGGTAATTAGATTAGATAATAGCTAAATGGCTACTACGGCTTCTCTTGAAAGGCAATTTCTCAAGATGGTGAATATTTTTCCCCGGTGATTATCAAGCACTATATCTAATATTTCAAAGTAAATATATCCTGTCAAATTTATTTTGAGCATTCAGATAATTTTGTTGATCTTATCATTTATAAATTTTGTCAGATATTACAAAATAGTTTAACCCTTGAACATCTATATGATTTGTTGATAAAATATACAAATACTCGAATTGGTATAATTCTATTGAATGTTGAGTTGCTATGGCCGTATCCTAATAATTTAATAAATTTTTCACCAAAAAATTAGGCCTGATTTCTTATTTGGATTAACCAATGAAAAAAATAAAAGTATATTTAGTTTGTTACAACTATTTTAAAGTCTCTCCTCGTAGTAACAATACCTACCTTTTCCTGAGTATTTCAATGAAATTGTTAACTGGATTCTCGTCTAAAGAAGCCTTTACTAGCATATATAAACAAATATATACAATACTATTCTTTGAAAACTTCACATAGGCCATTTTTTTCATTTGAACTTAAATATAGTCTAGATGCCATATTTCAAAACGGAACAAAAAGCTTTTTTTTGTTAAATTTTGCTCTGACTTTTGAATTCCAGTGATAATTCCTTTTTTTCCAATTATTGTGAAAGGTGATCAACCATTTTTTCTAGTTTATTACATCGAATTTCCATGAAAAATTTTCTTCGTTGTCATGGTTTTTGACGCAGTAGAATGCGGATCAATCTAATATGTTTTGACTAATCGAGTAAAAGAATTATGCTCAACTTTTTTATAAGGGCTTTTGAGATCAACACAGTCCTGTAAATAAAAAAAAATGATAAATGGCATCAACGGCGTAATTTTTGGGTAAATTTAGGTCCTTCAGCATTGCCTTTAAAAGTACTAGGTACTCTATCTACTATATCTACAAAACTTTTATCCCAAACACATCGATCGAAACATGTGCTGTGTCTTTGTCCCAGATTTCGTAATCCTAGGTAAGTCCTCTTCTTTCAACTCTACTTTTTGACCGACGAATCCCGAACGGAGGAGGTAAACAATTCGACTGTCTGCTTTTTTTGTTTGTTCGGGCCTTGTATATAGTAAACGTACTCCGATTTTGATGATTTTTGATTAATTTGAAAGATGAGGCTTGAGAAATGGTCCCATATTCATAAAAACTCAAATCCGAAATCCCCTTCCCTCCGAAAACCGCCCCCGAAAGGGGTGTATGGGGCAAATTTTCTCGAAAATCTAAAATTTGATTTGTTATAATTAAAGATATGACAATATCCGGAAACGTTTAAATTGAACATTTTTTCAAAAGAATTATGGTTTTCGAGATAGACGCATGTTAAATATGTATTTTTGCTATGTGGAGAGGGCGATTTCTTTCAAAAATTGAAAATCTTTCGATACTACATGAACGACATAATTATTTGTAGCAACATATATAATGAACATTTTTTCCTTAAAGTTACGGTTTTCGAGTTAAATCGGTGTTAAAATGGTACCATGTAAAATATTTAAGCGTATTTCCGCAGCGATGCTTTGAGATCTCAATAATAACTACTACAAGCAAAGAATATACGTGGGTAATAGGATAAGTACTATCTTCATTGGTATTAGTGAACGTTCAACGATTTTCGTGACTAATATTACACTCAAAAGTGTGAAATAAATATTTTTTACAAAAAAAATGGACCGACGTTATTAGTTGATGCACTGAAAAGTATAAAATAATATTAATTCTATTGGTGCTGGTACTTGTGAAGTTGGTGCCAAAAGTTATCAATCTAACTGCAACTGCACAACTTCAAAAGTAACAGCACCAATAGAATTAATATTATTTTATACTTTTCAGTGCATCAACTAATAACGTCGGTCCAATTTTTTGTAAAAAAATATTTTAATAATTCTTGATACGAACTCGATTGATTCAGAATTTGATGCAGTCGGAAAAAGACCCCAAGGTTTTTAAAAAATAATACTGTATTTTTTTAAAACATAACAATCTACCCAAGAAGCAAAATTGCTCTAGGTATGTAGGTAGTTGATAAATATCTCCAAGGTTCCCGGTGCATTTGTAAATCTCCTAAATAAGAAGAACAAAAAAAATACTAATTTCAAACGAGTATAGTTGCTTCTTTATGTCTGGTTTTTATCTACGACAGCGATCGATGAAATCTTGGAATGACCATTAATCACGTTCACTCATATCTACATAGATATATAATATTAATGCGGATCTATTATCACCAACTTATATATAGTTGTATATATATAAGGTGCCAATAATTCATTTCTTCCTTCCATTTTAAATGTTTGTGTGATATCTGTTACATAATTAGTCGGTTTGTAAATGAAATTATGTTGAACATTCTGACATATTGTGTATTATTAGGGGGTAAGTCATGATGGACGAATTGAATTAATAAAATCTACTATTTGTTTTAGCTCAAATGAAAATATAAAACGTAAGATGATTAGGATATGAGTTTTGTACATTTGTTGTAGGAATAATGAATAATTAAGTTCTTTATAATATGTCTATGAATTTAATAAAAAGCCGTCAAAACTAAACGTGGGCAAATTGTGGCAAGATTTTAACATAGTTGTAGACAAAATAAACAAGAGAAATAAATTTGGAAAATACCTTTTCATTTTAGTAAGCCAATGATAATATTCCATTAAGTGATTAAATAATTCCTTGACAATTTAAAAATATAGAGACCTTCAGTTTAGATAGTACAACATCTGACAGTGGTATATTTATCAAGTAAAAAAATATTAGGTATTATCTATGTGTTCTATATAGTAGCCTTAGGCAAATATTTTGAAAGCGTTAACCGTCAAATTAATAGCGAATGATATGTAATTGCAAGTCCGTGCCAAGATGGCAGAGAATAATGAGTTTGAATGAAAAATGTAGATAATAACTTTTTACCAGCACATGAATAATTTGCCTGATAGCCTATACTCCTAGATGGATTATAATGGTATTATAAATAAAATAATTTAACAAGATGAAAATACTGCAAATTTCGTTTGAATGTTTCGAATTTCTAAGAAAACAACTTATTTTAAAATATCTATACTATGATTTTCATCTAAGCGGCAATGAGCGTAGCGGTGCAAAGCGAAGCGCTACGTCATGTCGTATATTCTATTCCCAGTGGCATTTGGTAGCAGCAGAAACGAATCAGGTGAACTTTTTTGTGCCAATTTCAAGAATAACCAATACAGAAGCAACAATTAAAACTTTTTCCCAAACAGTTTTCAATTCAAATAATTTAAATTTAAAAATACATATTAACTCTTTAATATTTTAGTTTTTGTATAGTTGTTTCTCTTGAGACGTAAACAGAAACTTAAAACTTTCGTTAATTTTCTTTCCAATTTCAGTCCATATATTCTCCCGCCTATTTTGATTGCTGTAATTCTTGTTCCTAGATATAGTTCTTCTTATTCACGAAAAAATAATATCTATCAATTTTTTCCACACCCATATTCAATTTTGCACTGCAAAGTCTTCAGGTCGTATTTCATAAAAACTCAAATCCGAAATCACCTTCCCGCCGAAAACCACCTCGAAGGTTTTGGAATCAAAGATAACAAAATATCCAGGAAACGTTTCAATGGAACATTTTTTTAGAAGAGCTCTGGTTTTCGAGTTTTAGCGATGTTAAAATTTCAAATATGTGTACTTTCGCTGTGTGATTACCTAATGACTAGATTATTTATAGCAACATTTATATAGAACATTTTTACTTTAGAGTTACGGTTTTCGAGTAACAGTAGTGGTAAAGTCTAAGATATGCGTATTTCAGGGAAGATGTTCTTAGATTTCAGAATAATAATAACAAATACAAGCAAAGTATACATGAGTAATAGTATAAGTGAACGTTCAACGATTTTCGTGACTGATATAACACTCAAAAGTGTGAAATAAATATTTTTTACAAAAAATTGGACCGACGTTATCAGTTGGTGCACATAAAAATACCAATGAATATTAATTCTATTGGTTCTGGTACTTGTGAAAATGGTGCCAAAAGTTTTCAGTCTATCTGCAACTGCGCAACAAAAGTAAAATAGAATTAATATTATTTTGTATTTTTCAGTGCACCAACTGATAACGTCGGTCCAATTTTTTGTAAAAAAAATATTTTATATTGTGAAATTATATTGGATGGCTTTTCCGGTATATAAATATACCACCAAAACCGACATTTCTGGATGTCGGTGAAACTTTGCGCCAGGTACACATTTTAAGTTACTCAGGGATTGAAGACGAAAAAATTTTAAATCAAATGAAATGCCAAGATATTCATAAAATATAAGTACCATTCTGTGTGATAAAATTACTAACCACACGATTTGATAGTATCGAAGAACAAACTACAAGTATAATATAAAAACTTGCATATATTCACCGGCTACAGAAGCGCTAGGATATCAAGAAAGAACGATAAACATCAAAAACCGTATTGGAGGGACGATAAAATTGAGTTAGAAATAGAGCGAAAGCGGGATAAATACGAGTACTTGAAATCAGAAAAAACTACAAAGATGCGCAAAAGAAAGTACAATGGCTGATTACATTAAAAATGAAAGTGGGAAAGGACATGTCCTCGACTAAACATATGTCTGGGAGGTCGCAAGAGCTCAGAAAGCTGGAGACTACTTAAGAATATGAGGCATGAGAACAATAGATAAATAATCTCGCCAATAACGTCTCAAGCATGGAATCAGTATTTCCAAGAAATGTTAACAGGAAATCGAAGGGAGCTCTCACCTTTCAAGAACTCTCTAGATATAAGTATTACAACGCAAGGCACATTTACAGCGAGATGTTAAAGTTTGGGACAAACATAGTATATGAGACACTTACAAGCCTTTTCTAAAGATGTATTAATAAAGCAAGAATACCAGAGGACTGGAAAATATCATACATATTAACAATCCAAATAAAGGGAGAAAATAATAGCTGAGACAATTATTAGGATATATCTGTCACAAACTCAATTTCCCGGATATAATAAAATTTTGAAAAAACTTATTGAGAATGAATACTGCGAAAGAGAGGCAGAAGAGCAAGCCTGGTTCATGGCATGCAGATATACAGTCGACCACCTTTTAACCGTCATCCATTTCAAAGAAGAAAAAAACGGCATTTGACCAAAAAATACATTAACGCTATGACGAATGATGGCCTCAAGAAAGCTTATGACAACGTACCTCTTGTTAAACTCTAACTAACCTTACATAAATCGAATATCAACATATAAATAATAAAAGCTGTGAGATATCTTTCTGTTAATAATCGATTAATCGTGAAAAGTTGAAATAAACTAACATCTGGTTTCGAAGTAAAGAAGGTCCTTAAAGAGAAATCATGTTTGTCTCCAACGATCTTCAAAATATATCTAGAACTAGTTGTCATTAGCTGGAAAAGACAATGCCATGGTATGGGAATTCCTCTTGACCCTAACTCAACGCTATATATTCTTTCTTTGGCTAACGACCACATTGTGATGGTTCAAGATTTTGACGATTTGAATTATATGACCCGCAAATTTATCGAAAGTATAACAGATATGTGTATTGGTGGACGTAGACAAGAACTCTCTCTATCAAATACCCAAAATATCCAGTAATGCGACACATATAAATATTTAGTGTTAAAAATATCAAAAGATAGAAAATGAAGCAAATCGAGAAATGAATGCCCAGTGCCGGAAAGCAATATTCATGTTAAACATTGTTTTATGCTGGGTTTTATGGAATAAAAATACCTATTACAAAGGAGAATAAAAAGAAAATCTATAATTCCATCGTAAACAGTATAGTGACAACTCGGAGGTATGGCTTTGAAAGAAAAGGACAGAGAAGATGTTAAGAGGGAAATAAATGGACTGCTGGAAAATCTAAAATCAGAAGAATACATAGTATCACGATTAGAGAAATGTTGTATAGACATGTACAAAGAATGCCAGACGATAAAATCCCAAAAACAATCCTACAATGGTCACTACGAGAAAGAGAGGAAGATCCCGGAGAGAAGGAGATCTATGGAGAGATCGAGAGGAGTGGAGACTGGAGACCGGAAGACGTCGAAGAACATTATGATTCCCTGTCAACGGTCATTTTTCTCAAATGGATACCTCCTATCTTTATAACTGAACCACATAAAGAAATAAAAATAAGGGTAAACTTATATGAGAATGTCTATTCCGAAAATTTGTAGCTTTTATAATAATTGTCAATTTAACGTTTCTAACGTTTACATTGCCATAACCCCCACTAGATGCCATTGCAAAAGATCAACTTCTAAAGTGTTCAACCGATCACTAGATATATAAATATTTTTCACAAAGAATTGGATTGAAGTTAGTAGTTAGTGCACTGAAAATACAAAACAATATTGATTCTATTGCTGCTGTTACTTTTGAAGTTGTACAGTTGCAGTTAGATTGATAACTTTTGGTACCAAGTAAAAGCACCAATAGAATTAATACTTTTTTTATTTTTCAGTGCACCAACTAATAACGTCGGTCCAATTTTTTGTAAGAAATATTTATTTCACACTTTTGAGTGTAAAATTAGGTCACGAAAATCGTTGAACTTTCACTAATACCAATGAAGATAGTACTTATACTATTACCCACGTTTATTCTTTGCTTGTACTTGTTATTATTTAGAGATCTCAAAACATCGCGGCGGAAACACGCATAAGTATTTTAGATCTTACTACCGCCTAACTCAAAAACCAGAACTCTATGAAAATAAAATCCATTATAAATGTTGCTACTAATAATCTGGCCTTCATGTAGTTCCCTCAGATTTTCAATTTTCGAAAGAAATTGCCCGTCCATATAGCGAAAATACACATATCGGACATTTTAATATCACTGTGATTTGAAAACGGTAACTCTCCTGCCTTTAATTATGCCACCTCAGATTTTCGCTTTTCAAGAAAAATTGCCAACTTCACCCCTGCGGGGGTGTTTTTGAAGGAAAGGAGATTTCGGATTTGAGTCGTTACGAAACGCGTGCACGAACCAAAAAAAAGCTGACAGTCGAATTGTATACCTCATTTGGCTTAATGGTTAAGTGTTTGAAAAATAATCTAACGCTATATTTCTTTTAGCTCTCCGCTAGATGACGCTATAGCACATAACTTATAAACCATTTCACCGATCATCATAAAAAAATATAGAAATGGTTTGAGATTTGAGAATGTTTCAAATCTATCCACTTTGTTTTAACTCGCAGCTAGATGCATTATGATTTGTGCAAGAGATGATGCATTATAATCAAAATCCGTTCATGTTTACAATGCAAAAGAAAATAACGTCCGTGTAAAAAGCACACGTACAGTCGATTTGTATACCTCCTTCTTTTGTAAAGTCACTTAGAATATACCCAAGTAAATGAAACCCTTCCATGGTTTCTGAGATTTGATCTTTTCAGCATAAAAATTGGAACATTCTAGAAATCTTAAAATTGCCTATTCAAACCTGATTACCCAATATTGTATTAAAAATATTTTTAATTATAAGTGATAAGAACATTGTCTATCAATCACTTCAGATAAACTTATTTGAATTAACTATCAAAAATAGAACAAAGCGAATTCATACAGTTATCTCTCGAAGTTCTCATATAGCTAAATTAGTTTGGATATTCACTGAATTACATCCTCAAAGTTCATAAGGCATATATTTATCTACTCTACTCATTCAAATTATTGTTAAAGGTACAGATATGAGCCACGTGTGCTATCTTGTGGTACACCTACCACATTATAGAATGATTATATGAAAATGTTACTTATGAAATAAGTTTTTATTGACTGTATTGCTACATGTGCCGAATGAAAATATATCAAGCCATATCAATAATTTCTTTTTTTTAATAACACCTTTTGAATGTGAATTCTGACTCAGTTAATTTCCTATAACAACACACAATGAATATACTCATCCCTCACAGAGATTCTTATATCAAATTTTATTTGATCTTTATTTCTTTCCAGCATTACCAGCCTCATTTGGTGGAAATCCCAGGGTAACAACTAAATTAGGAACAGTTGAAGGACTATGGCAAAAATCTTTCGACGGAAGAGCCTATGCATCATATGAAGGAATACCATATGCAAAGCCACCTATTGGTGATCTTAGATTTGAGCAATCGCAACCTATCAAACCTTGGAAGGGTGTCTGGAATGCAACTAAGGAGTACATATGTATCCAGTTGGATTTTTTCAATCAAACTAATATGATAGGTACTTATCACATATAGACTGTGAAGCACCGGAATAAGATCAAACTCTGTCTTCAAAGTCAATTGAGGGAGGGAAAAATCTGCACTTCCAATCGACCAGTCGTTCAAGATGCGTGCGGGTCCGGGACATGTAAATGGGTCTAAGTTATTCAGTAGCCTTTGAACGGGCTTTGATGCTATTTCGGAGACTAAATAATTAAATACTAATAATTTTTAGTATTATTTTCGATCATGTCTTTTTTTAGGTGAAGAAAACTGCTTGTATGTAAATGTATACGTACCAAAAGTGAATACTTCCAAGAAACTTGACGTTGTTGTTCATATACATGGTGGAGGATTTATTTGGGGTTATGGACAGCAATTTTTGGGTGCAAACTACCTGATGGATCGTGATATTATATTAGTTTCCATGAACTATAGACTCAGTGCCTTCGGTAATAAATTATACAGGTAGTTCAAGCATGCTAGTTATAAATGAAAATTTCAGGATTTCTCAGTACAGAAGACGATGTAGTACCAGGCAACAATGGTCTGAAGGATCAGGTTTTGGCACTGAAGTGGATCCAAGAACATATTGAAAGCTTCGGTGGCAATCCCAAGTCGGTAACATTAACTGGCTTTTCTGTTGGCGCTGGTTCAGTTGGCTTTCACTACCTGTCACCAATGAGCAAAGGCTTATTTGCTAGAGGTATGTCAGTGAGTGGCTCTGCTCTTGCACCTTGGGCTATCAGAGAAAATCCAATGAAAAAAACAAAGAAACTAGCTCAAGTTGTCGGCTGCGATGCTAATTCAACAAGAAAAATTGTTGATTGTCTGAAGACTAAACCAGCTGCGCTTCTTGTTAATAGTGTAAGGTCAAGTTTGTATCCAATGTACCCATATCCATTGTGTCCGTTAGCTCCAGTTGTTGAGAAATGGGGCAAAAATCCTTTCATAACTGAAGACCCATATGTGATAATGAGAAAAGGAAAAGTTCTGGACGTTCCGTTGATTACTTCTTATGGCAGTAATGAGGGATATTTTTCAAGTCTTGGTAAGCATTTGAACGAAAAATCTAGCTATCTATCTAGTCTAATTGCTTTTCCATACATACCATTTTGAGCAAAGAATTGTTTTGTCATTTGAATTTCGTGATAAAAATAGAATTAATTTCAAAATAGTATTTGTTAGGATTTTTTCGATGTTCGGGAGCTACGTGAGAAATAATTGCTATATTTTGTTGAAACTTGTTATATTGATAGATTATATACTTAGATATAGTTTAGGATAACTGCCCAAATGAATAGATGGAATATTGCTGGTAGCGAAATATGTTGCTGAATATTTAATGTCCAAGCTTACAAAGCAATAAACAGCTAAGTTTGGGTTCACACCATGAATTATCAACTCACACTTCTAATGGATAACTGACATGATGAAATTGACAGAATAAATTTGTACACAATCGACAAGCGCTGAAAACAGTATATCACGATATCACGGGCATCTTCTATATATAGTATAAGCATTTATGGTAAGCTGTGGTATAAGTATCGTTAAGCATCTTATTAAACTCACACAAGGGTCTGACTGAAGTTTATATCACTATTTTAATTTATCTGTGGAAAAAAGAAGTACCGAAGCCTACAATGAGAAGATTCAAACTCTAATAACGAATCTACACAAAATAATTTTTGTAGTACAATAATCATTGTAGTACGACTTGCATAAGTTATTCCCAAACACAAAGATTACGTTTGGTAGGTAAAAACTTGCCGCACTTTTTATTGAGTAGCAAAGAAAATGACAAATTATCCTTTAAGTAACTAAAAAACTTTTATATTTTAAGGAACTTGGTGTCCAGATAGATCTCACTTCTTTAAGTATTAGTAATCCTTCATATTTATTGTTTTCTTACTGTGATTTCTCTTTACTCTAATTTGGTTGTATTTTTATTTCAGAAATTCTCGACCAATTTGACGAAATTATTGCTAATTGGACAACCGTTTTCGGACTCATTACTGAATCCGATGAAACAATACCTGAAGGAAAAAATGATGAAATTGCTAACAGAGTGAAGGATTTCTATTCATTAGATTTCAGTGATACCAAAAAGGCTTTCAGACAAGTATCAGATGTAAGACTTATACATAATTTTTATTTAAATAGACTTCATGTTAGATTCTGTAATATCAGATGCATGTGGTTATAGACTATACTTACAGCACATAATAAAATAACAATGTCTATCTATCTGCTATTGGGATCTTACAAATGGGCGTAAGAAATCCAGTAGCAAAACATGTTACTATTATACGGAATACCTATGACTTGTATTTAATTTTGATGTTAACGTCATGATCAAGCCAATACAGATTCTTAATTTCATCTTTATTTATGTCAATATATTGAAAGATAAACAAGCATTCAGCTGATTCTAATCAATGCAAACTGTAGTTTGCAGAGGTGAGAGCGGTATCTCTCACTTCTGGCTACAGATGCATTATTTACAGAAAAATGTTGGATTCTCAAGGTCACGTAATGGTTTTTCCCGATTAATTTAAAAATATGGCTTGAAGTTGATGAGATATTGTATATAATACAATCTGAGAATGATAAGTAATCATTTGAGACCGTTTTCAACTCGTGAAAGGCTGTAATATTTATATTATCAATATATGTAAAACCAAGTAGACGGATTTCACAATTTATTATTTTCAAGACTCTACGGTGTTGTCGGTGCTAAAATTTTACCTGTTTTTAAATACCTCAGTAATATAGATATCGGATAAATACCTAAGTGAAACTAACAAATTAATTATGATCATAAAATCATAAAATCATTTATTATTTGAGAAGCATGCAAACTACTTCGCTCTTATTCGAAAGTGGTACATTTTTAACGCATTAATAATATGTGTCAAGCGTATACTCCAACTAAATGGCATCAATCAGGTAGAGGTAGCAGTAGCAGAAAACAGAGACGTATACATATATCACATTTAATACATCTATTGACTAAGAGATGGCAGAGCGATCGTACGCTGTGTCTTAATAATTATTATTAATATTTCCCATATACCTAGGTATATTTCTTCTAACATTGTCTACTCGTGCATAATTTTTTTGGTTTTTAATTTTGGTTCAGATCACACGATATAGCTTTTTTATAATTAGACGCGGACCGCTGTTGGTAAATATCTAGGTACATTTCAGGTATTGAAATACAAGGTGGGAGATCAGTAGTGCGTAGGTATTCGGACGATTATGGGGTTATTGTAAAGATTATGAGAAAATGTATATAACTAAAACAATCGTATTTTAAACATTCTACAACATAAAAATATTTTCAATTATACCGGGTGTTTCTAAATAGTTGGAACTCTACACAACTTTGTTTTTTCTTATGGAATGTTTATAGGTAATTTTAATTATTTCTCAGATCAAAATGGAAAAATAATATAAGTTTATTAATATGACTTTATGTTTATAGCTAATATTTTATGAGATATTAATTATTATCAATCCAAAGGATGAGAGAGTCAGTATGTAGTTATTCGCGATTTCACATTTTTTTTAAGTATATCAATATTCATGTCCCCAACAATAATGGTAATGTTGGTACCATTATCAATGTTCCAAAAATATGCTTCAAAATCTGTAACATTGCATTTCATTTCTTGGCAAGCCCTGAAAAGAAAGATCGTTACGCTAGATACAAAAATGTTTAAAAATGAGTTTTTCTAAATGGAAAACCCTGTACCTATATTATAAAATATCCTTAAAGATCCCTAAATTTCCTTCGATTTGATTATCATGTTCCTATACCTAAGTAGCCAGAATTCCGAGATAAGATCAATTTTCAAAAAATCGAATTATATTTCTCATATTTATCTAGGTTGATATTAAATGTCATCATAGTACATAACATAATGAAAATTTGACAATTAGTGCATTATTAATAATACCTTTGAGTATTTCTCAACGTAAGTGACTTGAAATGAATGAAATAACAATACAAACGAAGTTCTAATAAAATTGTTTATTCTTCATGGAAAATGTGTAGAAACTATCGCAACAACGTGCAGAAAATTAAATGAAACGTACTCTGATTTACATCCAATGAACAAGCGAAAGTTTGTACGATCACAAAATAATTTCATTAATTATCTGTTAAAATTTAGAAAACCTTCACAATAAGTTTTCAAAATGCCGACCAATGGCTTTCAAACATTTCAATGTCCGTTTATTTGTAGATATAGTTGTAGGCCTCCTTATTTTACTGGCATCTAGTTCTTCAATGCAGTTGATTACTCGTTGGCGTAGATCTTGTTTACTGTGTACTAGTGTCATGTATACTTTTGTCCCCACAAGAAAAAATAAAGTGACGCGAGATCGGTTGATCTCGCAGGCCAATGCCACGGACCCAAACGTCTGAACCAGCGATCGTCGAACATTTCAAACAACTCCGTTGTTACTTCCCCAGTGCAATGAGCCGGTGCTCCATCCAGCTGAAACCAACTGCTACGATACTCTTCCAATGACAGATTGTCCAAGTCCAAGTCGTTCACAAATGACCTTAGAATTTCCAGATATTTTTCAGAATTCAACGGTTCATCGTAAATAAGAAAACTTGAAACTAAACTTCTCCTGAAATCCCATTTCCTTGACAATATTTGGATTTGATCAGCCCAGAAATGCTCGTTCCTTCTATTAAAAATTCCTTCTCTGGAAAATTTTGATTCGTCTGTCTAGATATTTTTTTTTGAATTCAGGATCTTCTTGGATGCGAAATAGGATTCTTTCGCAAAAGTGAACCCTACTTTGATGATATTCTGGTTTAAGAGTTCAAACTTTAGTAAACTTGTACGGGCGCATGTAATGATTATGGTTGATCCTTCCAACAGACCCACGATCCAAGCCTAAATCATATTCGGCACTTCTAGTGGAAGCTGGGGATCAGCACGGAAATAGGCCAAAACATTTATTATGTTGTCTTCATCTGAGGTTATAGGTTTCGGTAGATGTCGTTCCGCTTTTAATTTTGATCCATTATTAATGAAATTATTTTGTAATCGTACAAACTTCCTCTTGTTCATTTGATGTAAATCAGGGTACGTTTCATTGAATTTTCTGCACGTTCTTGCTATAATTCCTTCTCATTTTCCATGAAGAATAAAAAACAATCATTAGTACCTCAAGTCACTTACGTTAAAAAACACTCAAAGGTATTATTAATAACGCACTAGTTGTCAAACTTTCATTATGTCATGTACTATAATGACATTTAATAGCAACCTAGATGAATATGAGAAATATAATTTGATTTTTTTAGACAATTGCTCTTATCTCGGAATTCTGGCTACTTTGGTATAGGAACATAATACATCAAATCGAAGGAAATTTAGGCATATTTCAGGATATTTCATAATATACAGGGTGTTCCAACTAAAAAACTCATTTTGAATGATCCACAGGACAAATTTCTCTATTCAGAATCTATAAACATTATCTCGATGACCTACTAACAAAGTTACAGCTTCCTAGGAATTGCAATAACGCAGAAATAAACATTTAATTCGAGCTATGTTTTTGATCCAAAATATGGAAAATAATTAATATCTCGGGAACCGTTAGAGGTAGGTGTAGGTTAGTGGGGCGGAAATATCAAGAAAGTGAGGACAGATGCAAAAACGCAGTAATACTTATATAAGCGGCAACGCTGCATCGCTGAAAATATATTAAATAGATTATTATTATTATATTATTATATAAAATAGATTAAGAGCAATTACTTAACCAAACTTTCAGAACGATCCTATGTCCCGTTCTCCGTAAACGTCTAAGGTACCATCGACCATATATATATATATATATATATATATATATATATATATATATATATATATATATATATATATATATATATATATATATATATATCTATTTGTATTTAAAATTAATATGATTATTGAAAATTAAAGTTAGTTCGCGACAGCCACAGTATATATATGCTGTAGTCCAACTCAACGGCGGCCGCCTTCGATGATAGTTTCGGAGCATCAGCTTAAGGTACGGGCACAGTATAGATAAACACAGACCCGCCTTTGCCGCCATGTCTCCCTTAATTACAAACGGGAGACACGAAATCGCGGTGTCCTTTGACGAAATCGCGGTGGCCTTTGACAAACAGACGACCGCAAAAAATGATGCTCCGAAACTATCATTTAAGGCGGCCGCCGTTGATTTGGACTACTGGGTATATTTATACTGTGGGTACGGGAGACACGGCGGCAAAGGCGGGCCACATCAAGGAATGGCTTGCGTTGGACTACTGTGTTTATCTACACTGTGGTGACAGCTAACCGACTTCCAAAAAAAAATCATATCCCCAAAAAACATTCCCAATGTAAGACTTTTGGAGGTGAGAGCTATATTCTGCAAAACTCGACAAAAAAATCTCAAATCTTTCGCATACGCTCAGTAAGAGCTCCACACCCATACCATTTCTTATGTTTCTTTGTATACGCATTTTGCTTTAATGGTACATTTTCATCAAGTGATTCTATCGCTTCTCACCGCCCCCAAAATTCCTTCCATGACGTTGAAACATAAGTTGTTCAATTTCTTTTTCAACTCATAATAGGTTTTATAGATACTCCACGCCTTTCTAAGTCTCCTTAATACGGTGTTAGCAGTTATTTTGATTAGGTTTAAATATACAGGATGTTTTATAATATATGCGCAGGACTTGAGGATGTGATAGCTCGTCCAAAAAAATGAAAAAAAAATATATTAACTTATCCTCAGAATATACTATTTTCGAGATACAGGGTGTTGAAATTGAAAGAATATCTTGGAATCGTTTATCTTGCAGTAAACAGCTTTTGTAAGCATTTTCCACTCATAATAGGCTAAGTTTTGTGTCAGATTGTGTAGAAAACATTGGCGCTTCAAATGGGCGTTCCAAAACCGTACTTTTTCCATTGGCGTAGAAATTGTGGAGAAAAACCCCCACTACTCCTTCAAAATCTTCACCAATCATGACTTAACAACAATGTTTTTCTGACTCAAAACTTGTACGATAAACGGTTGAGGAGATCGTCGCAAAAACGTTTTTTTTTTAATTTCAACGCCCTGTATCTCGAAAATAGCGCATTTTAGAAGGTAAGTTAATGTAAACTTTTTTTCATATTTTTGGACGAGCTAGCACATCCTCAAGTCCTGCGAATATATTTGAAACACCCTCTATATTAAGAAATAGATCGTATTGCACTTTTGTATGTTTGGTGTGTGTAAAAATATTGCAGATCACTAACATAGTTGATTTTTTCTCCCATATAGAACCCTTAGAACTTGACCATATAGTTAAATATACACATGTAGTTCGTAAAAACGAATAAAAGTTCAAATGAAATATTATTTCTATTTTATTTCATCTTCTTTTCCAAGACGGAATATAGTGCATTCATTTCAAGTATGTATGTAAGGTAGTGACAATTTTATCACTTAAAGTGTGCAGGTGAGTGACTGGAACTGCTAGTCCATATTTAGTGGAACTATGGGTTATGAATATAATACGTCAAGTAGTAATTTCATGGACGGAATTTTGGGGGTGGTGAGAAGCGATAGAATCACTTGATGAAAATGTACCATTAAAGCAAAATGCGTATACAAAGATTTTTTTGTTGAGTTTTGCAGAATATAGCTCTCACCTCCAAAAGTCTTACATTGGGAATGTTTTTTGGGGATCATAAGATATAAGAAACAATAACCTATTTTTGAATTTTACCCTGAAGGTTGCTCCTACCATTTGACAGATCCCAATTGACACACTGGCAAGAATATACCCAATTTTTTAATGCTGCTAGATATAGATAAACAGGGTGTTTCTTGAAAAAACAAAAATATTACAAAGACATTTGTAGAAACCCAGAATAAGTAATAGAGGCTCAATTGTTCGAGTCTGATTTTTATTTTTTAATGAGACACGTTGATTAGTTATGATTTTTAAATTAATGAAAATTTTACTACTACCCACTTTGATACACTTATTGAACGTATAAATTGAAATTGTTATGACGATTTATTAAACTCTTCGGTATTAAATAGGTAATAGATTTAGTTAACATATTTTTACTGTTAATTCTCGCAATACTAAGACTCCATGAAAATCATCATTTGGGATAGTGCTATCAGATTCAATTTTCATAATATATTCTTGTGTATTTAATTAATCTTTCACGGAAAAAATATTTCTGGTATTTAAATAACAATGGATCTCTGAAAGACATAAATATCGGACGTGAATATTTAAGCTTACTTTGATAATTCTGGCTCTATTTGAGATATTTTCATTTCCGCACGATTCCACCATAAGAGATCTGTTATTGAGTGGATTATACCTTGCAGATGTTAACCGATAGACTGTTTAAGACTCCTGCAGAAACAGCAGCCCTATTCCATTCAAAAGCAGCAAAATCACCTGTATATTCCTACAATTTCGACTTCTATGGCAGAAACAGCTTCAGAAATGTCCTTCATAAAAATCCACCAGTAGGTATGTATTGCGAAGGTGACAGATGCTGAAGATTAATTTAATTATTTCACAGCGTGTTTCTTATTAAAGTAAGCACACATATGCGCGGTAAGCGCGGTAGCGGTGGCAGTGGCGTTGAAATTCGTACAGTGCTTACATACATACATGCTTACATGATGTTCAGACTTGTTGGCGTTACAAGCGATATGAGTTGCGTTCCAGCTAGCGGTGGCGGTCAGTTACTGTCTGCCGCATTTGAACGCCCATACCTCAATAAACGACTGTCTTCTTTTGCTATATCAGCTGCAATCATATCTAGCAGTTCATCAAAGTGCGAGATTTCCATTCTGAAGTAGGTGTAGTTGCGCGTACAAAGTATGAAATTCACCATTTTCTTATTGTGTTGCTTATTTGTTTCGTGAGCCTAAAATAAGCCAATCACAGTGGTGTGCTATTTTTCGATGATGCTGTAATCCTGGCAGAAACGGAAAATGATTTACAAAGGCAAACAACTACTTTTTATAAGACTAGTAAACAATATAATAAATCAATTTTCATCGACAAAAAAAAATGTATGACTTTTCCAAGGATCCAGTAAGAAGTAAAGTTGTTATGATACTTAGGAGCGAACACATCAAGTAGTAACAACCCGATAAACGAAATCAATTCATAAGCAAATAAAGCCTCAACAATTCATTCTGTTTAATAGATATTATCTGGAGAAACAACCATATGCATATTGATACCAAAATGTGGATATATAAAACTTGTGTTAGACTGGTTCTAATCTATGGTATTGAGACTCGAGCTGACATAAATAAGTCAAAGAGCATCTTAGGAACAACTAAGCTGAAAACTTTATGAATCATAGCAGAGAATACCCTTAGAGTAAGAATCAGCGACATAAGAGCAATATGTAAGGAGGAAGTTATATATTGAATGGGCCAGAACAGACTAGCATTATTTACTAAGGAAGGAAAACCAGCAAGTAGACGACCTTTACGAAGATCACCCAAAAGATGTGCTGAGAAGCTACGGACTTGGCGTTATTAATAATACTAGCTACTACGCCATCTTCTTTAATACCACAGAAACAACATTTAATCAAGACAAATCTTTACTTATCTTGGTTAAATGTTGTTTCTGTGGTATTAAAGAAGATGGCGTAGTATAGCTCCCTTTGGATTTGAAGTTACTGAGAGCGTTCCACAATTTTGTTACTAGCATAACTTCAGAATCCTAATGACTTTTGCAATACTCATATACATATATTGATACTCTTAATGTTAAAAATTATATTTCATGTTCTATTAGTTTTTATTGAGGTTCCATACCAGGTGACAAGATGAACCCTTGTAGTCTCCCTTTTCTTTCGTCCGATCTCCCCCCTGATCTCTGAAAAAATTGGGGTGTTATAGTTTGACATCTAGGTTCTAAAAAAAGATCTTTCTAATAAACGTATAGTTAAAGAGAATTTAAACTCATAAAATTCATCTTCTTCTAAAGGTGATCTTTGTCAAAAAGAAATAATATAGAATATTTTAAAGCTTTATAAATAGAATGCTTGTCATTGATCTATCAGCAGCACGAACTTTATACAAAGTGTCTCATTAGCCTAGCTGTAAAGCGGTCGGTCGCAGTTCAGATTCCTACTGTAACTACGCTTTTTTAGATAATCATAATATGATGAAATGAAATAACAGATTAAATGTAACAATAAATAAAGAAAATATTCCTATGGTTAACTTCTGTTACTTATAAATTTATTTATATATTAATTATTGTATTTACTATGATTTACTATATTATAAATGTACGGAACACTCGAGGTATGAGGTCTACTCGTACTTGTCACAATGTTTTATGTATGTAATTGAAATAAGGACAATAACAGTTTTAGTAGTTCACATATGATGAGAAAGCCAACACTTTAATGAATAAAGCTAATTATTACTTATAATAATTAGGATGTTTTTGTCTTGACTTTTTACAACTCAACACATTATGATTGCTAAGAGTTCATAGAAAGCGTCTATCTTCTTTTAGAAATCTGTAACCATATTTCTTATTGAAAAGCTGTCATTAACAATTTACTAACAATTTGTGCAGGTGTCTATCACGGTGATGATACGGTTTACTTATTTGGCGGTCGAATCAGTATCCCTCTAAATGAAACTGAGATTCAGATGAAAAATATTTGTATGGATTTCCTGGAATCATATGCCAATACTGGGTGAGTACAAACATGAGTGGCATACACGAATACTCAAAATAAAAATAGACGGATTTTAATGAATTTAAACGAGCTCCATATTTAATATTGTAGGAAATGAATTGAATAATTATTGTACCTACTCCTTAATAAAACAATTTATTTTCACTACAAAATTCATTTGCTATTTTTCTATCATTCGTGCTGTTAAGTGTTATTGCATTTAAATAAGATACCTAATTAGATCTAATTTTCTCAATTAGATAAAGTGCTACTAGAATATTGATTATTTTATAAATGAAAATTAATATTCTAAATTACAATTATTTGGTTTAAACAAATTAAATTCAAGGTGCTCACTTGGCAACTCTAACATAATTATTATTAAAAAAATATTTTGAAAGCATTTGATTAGAGGATTTCTAGTAAACCTTATATGAACGTAATTCTTGGTTGTGATTAAAGTAATTTATCTTTCTCCTCATAAGATTAGATTTTTGGATCAGTTTTTTACTAATTTTTGATCAACTTGCCTACTCTATAATGTATGAATGAATGTATGAAATTGAATGATTTTTTTCTGATACTGTTATAATATGCATCCCATTATGTTTCAAGCTACTAGAATATTTTATTCTTGTTTTTAGGATACCAAAATTGAAAGGCTCTCCCTTAGAACCTATCAAGGCAAACAAATATGTTTATTATAAAATAACTGATCCTGTTACAATTACAAAGGAGACCAAGACTGATTTCTCCACCAACATGTTCTGGTTTAAAAAGAGCGGACTATTGGAGGGTGACAATCTTATACCAAAAAACTATAAAAGTATCTAATTGCATTCGAAAATTTTCCTTAATTTTCAACTATTATGAAGATTTTAAACAATTACTAATTAAAGAATATTCATAAAGTTCTCTTTTATTTCAATATATCATTCTATGTATTCTTAATATATTCTGAGGAAATAAGCGGCCGCAGTTCTGTAGCAGACTTATTTTAAATTTATTAAAAAAAGATAGAGAGAATAGAGATGTGACATGAATCAAATGCAAATGAATAATATTACATATTATATAACAAAAGAGTAGGTTTTCTGAGCCGGTAACTGAATCTATTACTAATACTAATCACAGATAGATGATGAGCTCCCTAAATTACGTAAAGTGTCGGTTTGACCAGATAATCAAGAGGAACCAATTAAATATGGTATTTGACACAATTTGACAAACAAGGATCTTATATAATAATCTTAAAAGCAAAAATCCGGATTGCCCCCTACTATCCAAGAACTTGAAGAAAGAAGAGACACAATTAAAAAACTAATGCAAAACATGTCAATAGTAAAGAAAAAATTCGGGCTCCGATATGCTGACAACCCATCAATGGGATTTTAGAAAACTAATTATACCATGTGATAGGACAGATAATAGTTATTAAAGATCAGCTAGACCCTTTAAATGGTGAGCAGTGGTAGTTTTTTAATGACAATATGGCTGAATTTTTCAATGAAAAGGAATTTCCAAATCATATCTGAAATACTAGGACCCATCAAAGTTTTTATTCATCATGCAAACTGTACCTAAATAACATTGTAGTGTTTGTTATATGTTCTTATACTTTCGTTTTTATTCTGTGTGTGTTAAAAACTATGTAGTGTCATATTTATGCAACTAGTATATAAATGTTAATTTAGATCACATTTTAGTTAAATTTAAGGATATAGTCTTCAAATTTATTATTAATTTATTACCGATCAAATTCATACATTCGTCGATATAAAAAATAATAAATCACCTCTATTCTTTCCAGTTTTACTTGTATCTATATTGTTTGTATAGTGAACTTTCAAAAGAGAAAAATAAATATTTCTTACAAAAAATTGGACCGAATTTATTAGGTAGTGCACTGAAAAGTACAAAATATTATATATTAATTCTGTTGGTGCTAGTACTTTTGGAGTTGGTAGGTACCTACAACTAACTACAACGCCACAACTTCAAAATTACGAGCACCAGCAGAATTAATATATTTTCATATTTTCCAGTGCACCAACTAATAAGATCGGTCCAATTATTTGTAAAAACATATGTATAGGACCAAAAACCTGCCCGAGAGAGTTTGACCAAAAACTAATCAGCTCGTTGCTTAGTATCAATTATTAGTATTATCATTTCGCATTTCGCATTTCTCGTTCTCGAGATACATATGTACTTATAAAACCGGACACAGAGACATTTTCCTATTTATCACAATTATATTTTCAGAAAATCGGACCCATTACAATAACCTCCTTCTGGGATGTTAAAAATAATATCTCCGAAAATATTTGCCTCTCCATGCTCAGACTTTTCTAGAACAGCGAATTAAATCATATTTCCAATAACTATCAATCACCTACACTCAAGCCTACATAGGTACTACAAAGATAACAAACACAGATCTATTAGCATAGACTTAAATAAAGATGCCCACTATTTCATTGGAACTTCAGTTTTAATAGAATCTGCGGTACCTGTTTTGTTATTAAAAGGTTTATAGACGGAAGCATGTTGAATATTATTATATATTGTGCTTTAATTGGGGGTAAGTAAAATGAAAGAAATAAATTTGATATATTTTTTTTTAGATTCCATAATTAATTTGAGTTGGAATGAATAATATTCTCGTAACATCTAACATCCCTCAATCTCTCTTGCGTGAAAATGTAGTATTTGAAATATTGCATGAAACATTCGGAGATATGTTTATTAATGATTACCAATCAGAGAATATCGTTTTGGGTCTACTCGGAAATCTAGCAACACTAAGCTGTTTTCAACGTTTTGTTTTTAGTTATCAACATTCTATTAGGTGTAGTAGTTATTAAAAAAGCCGTTAAAACTTAACCAAAATGGATTGTGGCTGAAAAATTTTGAATTTATGATTTTTGTAAAATTCTACGTTACAGGATGCCAGAAGAAAAAAACAGAACAGTTCTAGAACAGTTCTCACAGTTCTACCTCAAAGTGAAAATGTTGCAGGTTCAAGATATGCATTATGATGTTTTTTCTTAAGTTTAAAATTTGATTACTTATTTTTTCTCAACTACAGATTTTTTATAAGATCGGAAATCGAGTGAATTTGCATAAAAATAATAACACTTGATCTATCTTATCTCAAAGCATAACGTTGACTACTTTTTTGGGGTCCAAAGTAGTATGTGTATATTGTCGAAAATAGTTATTTTTTCATATTTCCATGACATCATAATTTAATCTGTTTTCTGAAAAATAATTTTCATAGAAATATGTGTACCTACTATGTTATTATATCTGCATCAGGGGAATGTAATAAAGCACTTCTCAGTTCCGGTGAATTTTCTGTACATTCCACTTGTAATCACTTGGAAGTCCTTTAGAAGATACAGCTCAGCTCTTACCCTATAACTATAATTTCGATAAACAACCTATCAATTGGTTGCATTAAGCAAAAATTGTTCTCCACATGCGCGGCGGAAGTTTGCAACGGCCACTTTCATTTGAAATGTTGCTAACGGCTGTCTTTGATCAATTTCTTTATCTACTATGATATCTTTGCACTTTTACTAGAAGAAAATTACTTCTACATAAAGTTGAATAGAGGTATTCTATGGCCGATAGGTTGCGCATGCGAAGAATTGAAATTATTAATGCAATAATTGGTCTATTATAAAGAAATCTGTATTACGATTGAATATAATCCATCTATCCATTCAATCCTCCATCAAATTGTTGTGTGGTGGAATTAACTTTAAATATCCATATACAATACAGTTCGAGTAAAATTTATAGAATAGCTGTCCTGAAAATTAGTGGAAATAATTTCAGAGAGGCTAAAGACTTCTCTGAAAAATCCGCTTATGTAATATAAAGTCAGACTGATAACTAAATACAGCATTAATCACAAAATACAGAATGTATGTGGAGGGAATGGAAATAGGTAACTGAAGGACATGTCTAGGAAACCAAAGTTCAACAGTTTAGAAACATTAGTTTGACAACGTTATTCCAAATTCCAATTTAAATGAAACTTTTTTTAAACATGCTTTTATATAAATGCTCTAAAAATACCTTAATTTAAATCAAAGCCACCAATTTATAACATTAGAAAATGTATAGATACGATATAGAATCTTGTCGCGAGATTTACTTGTGCAAATTTGTTTTATGACATACATTTTTTTTCTTAAGCAAACCCTTTTATTTGATACCCATATCATGATAGTAGAAGAAATGAAAACTCTGATTCTAGAGTCACTTACTAAACGTGTATGCAAAGAGATTTATTTTTGTTTAGTTTTATATAAATTTTTCCATTACAATTTGAAATACTTGGGCTTATTTTGTCTTTGAGATATTGAAATATTTTAATTTATTTCCAAAACAACCTCTAGATACACTCATAGTGAAATGAAGCTGCGGCCTCCTATCAATATATTGCATGGGGACGAAGCGTTTTTGATAGGTAAGGGGCTTACACCGATAGCTTTTAGTTCTGAATCAATCAAATCTGACTCGAAGAAAGCCTCCAGAGGCAAAAATAGGAACAAACTATTACCGTTTGCTAGGATCAAAAGATCCTTCCTGAAGAAATCCCGGAAAGCACAAAAAATAATTTGAACACAGACATAAATATAAATCCGTTTCAAAACGTTCTTCGACATCTTCCGATATCCGATCGCCACTCGTTTCTGTTTAAGCAGAGAACTTTCTCGTTCTCGTTCCATTTCTAAAGCTTTTATCTGCCATATGAGGCGATACTATTTAAAATACGGTTGTATATTCGGTGCTTATTAGCTTCAGATAAACGATTGTCCCATAGTTTACTGTTTAATATAGATATTGATTTTCTTCCTTGAATGTTTCCTTCACTTATTGCCTCATCTTGAGTATTTGTACCTTTCGCAAAACTCTGTTTTTTGATCATTTTCTAATAGAATGTTTTGTTGGGGTTCAACCGATGCATATGTGTTCTGTTTTTGTTATGTTCATTTCTAAGCCCCAATTGTATTATTCCTCTATGAGCTTTCTGGTCATGTATTCGAGATCGTCCACGTATTGCGCCATTACTGCCTTGGTCGTCAGAAAACCTTAACTCCTTTAATGGAGATTCTGATTGGAGAAACTGAGGGTGTTATGCTATTTGCGTTGATGTTGGGTTCCCTGAATTTACTTCTATCATCTTTTAGTAGCTTGATGAAGTGTTTCACCTACTTTTGTAGGGGAATTGAAGATATTATAAGTATATGTTCTTATTCTTATTGGAATGTTAAAAATTTTACAGCTCTCTATACGTCCTCCGATAAATGAGTTGCTTGTGCAGTTTCCCAAGACTCGTTCTTTTTTGTAATATATTCTTTGCTTCTTATGCCTGGGCTTGTTTGGATAATATTCTAGCTTCCTATTTTTTCGTTGATAGAAATCTCTGGTTAGATATTTTTTCCTTTTATTTTCTATTTCAATGAGCTTATGCATTTTTTAATATATTCATAATAGCTTGTACTATATACGAGCTGACGGGAAATATGTCTTAGTTTATCGTCGAGTCTTTTTACGTATAATTTATTCGTGCTCTCGTGATTAAGGCTCTCCAGATTGTAATGGTTTTGATTTCAATGTCCATTTTTGTGTTGAACCGGTTTCTAGGTAATATTTGTTCTAGTGCGTATGGGTAACCCTATCATCTATCATCGTTCCTCTTTGGTCCGATTCTTTCGTTTAAGTCCCCCATCATAATAATTTCACTAGATTTGCAGATCAGGCTCACCTCTCTATGGGGTTTTTCGAAAAGGTAGTCAGTTTTGAGTACAAGAAAGTTGCCATTCACAGCAAATTATTATTTTGAAACCGTTCATGGACAGATTCATTTCAATTATTATCTTTTCGCTTACTGGTTCTCATAACGTCATGCATCTCCTCGGGAATATAGAAATCATCAATTATATTTCCTGCTGTGCTTTTTTGTATTTTGATGAGACAATTTAAAAATGGTCGTATTTTCCAAGGTTTTCCGACCCTTTGTCTTAGTTTATGGATTCGGTTGTCACGCTGATAATAACCTAAAATGAGTCGATCTTACGTCGATATTTGTAAGCACACGGTGCATATTTTAATTTTAACACTCGTACTATAATCAACCTTCATTGTAATTACAACAGGAAAAGAATTTCCACGTGTTTCTATAGAACAGAGTTACATAATCATCTTGATTATTATCACATTCATAGTACGATTACATGACTCTTGATTTAATTGAGTACTTATTATTGCTGGGATTTTATAATCACTGCCAATATATAGGATGTACTATGATAATATGGAAATATTCTAAATCTTCATAATAATTAATGACATTTCAGTTCAAAAACTGTGGTCATATAAATGGCTTTCTTCAAGAAACTACATTTGAGCTCATTAGATGATGCACTGGAAATTAAAAGATAAGTTGGTACTGTCCTCTATAGCTGATAAATCATCTCTTGGAACCAACTTCGAAATATCTTTGATTTTTACTGTATATATATTTATTTTGATTTTTTTTGTGCATCATTTTATTGAATTTAGTTTCTTAGGCACTTTCAATATTTTCTCAGTAAATAACTTACAAAGAAGTCATTTGAAGAATCTAAGAACCATGCCTCAAGAGAAGTATTGAGATAAGAAAACACAAATGAATGTTTATAAAAATTATACACTATGCCCTTAGTATTGCTAATATTAATCTTCTACTTTATTGGACTAATACGGATACAAAATTATTATTTTCTCAATAACTCTATTTCGTGAATGGAAAAATACTTAGAAGCTATCTATTATATCAAAATATCTTTCAAAAATTGAAGCTATGAGCTAGATCATATGGAATCATCTGTCAGTCGTCCCCTTTCAAAAAGCATCATCAAAATCGGGCTACCTTTACTATGCGGAAAAAGGTTAAAACAAACAAGAAGGAAGGTCAGTCAAGATTGCAAAAATGAATAAATAACTTTTTTGCACGACCGGGCGATAAAGTCCACATTATAAATAAGTATAGCGAGCGTAAAATATGACTTTACTGTCAGTGGTCTACTTTAACACCCGCGGGTGGTAAAGTAAATTTCTTCTGTAAATTCGAACAATTATGCATAGAAATATTAGGATTTCTTCTCTAAATTCGAACAATTATATATAGAAATATTAGGATTTGCTAGCTTGCTCTGTTGTAAGTTGCTACTAACTTTCACTAACTCCGTATGATTAGAGTGACTGCTGGAAAATGTATGTTTAAGAAGATTGGTTCTAAAATTTGAAATTTCAGCAAAACTGTATTCTTTCCAATCAACCACATGACTGGAACATTTACCACTATTATAATACACAAAAAAATCCATGTTTAGTATTGGTTATTTGTAGTAACTAGTGAGAAATATTTTCGATAAATGTAGAGATTATCGATGATTTCTACTCTTTGTCAACCATATTAAAAATACGATCAATTTTGAGTTTAGAGTTGCTCCTAAATCTTCAATATCGTCTGTTGGAATGTTAGCTAATTCTTCTACCAAAAATTAATGCGACCAACAATAATTGATTATATTAACATAATATTTACATAATAGTCAAAAATGAAAGATAATAAAATAAGGTACTTATGTAGTGTGTGTGTAACTTAATTTTATCTTAAGATATAAATTATCCGGAGCATCTGCCAAAAATGATTCAATTTCTTCTCTAGTTAGAATTTTTGACTTCTTATATAGAGACGATGGCTTTCAGCATTTGGACTTATCTATCTACTATCACAAAAAATGCTAGAAATATATTTTCCGTATAGTTACCATCTTTAACATTATGCAATTTATCGTAGACCTTGTCGTATATTTTCTCTAAGACCGACTTTATAAGTCGATACAGTAAAAATATAAAATAATATCAATTCTATTGGTGCTGATACTTTTGAAGTGGTAGGGAGTAGAATTAATATGATTTCGTTTTTTTTCATTGGATCAACTAAAAAAGTCGGTCGGTTTTGTGAGAACTTATTTATTTCACATTTTTGTATATAAACATAAGATAAATTAAACACAATAAAATAGATATATATGTACCATGTTTTACCATATTCTCGAAAATTTCCCACACTTTAACCTTCAAAAAAGTCTTTCATTTAAATGTTTTCGGAAATAGTATTTTCTTTAATTCTGGCGTCTCAAATTATCGATTTCTGAAAAAAATTCTCCAACAAATCCCCTACAGCAACTTTGGCGGGGGTTTTCAAGGAGAGAAAAATGTTGAAATAAAATTTTTGTTTTATTGAGACCATTTTTTATCACTCCTCTCTCTATTGAAAAAAGAATCATCAAAGTTGGAGCAGGTTTACTATGCAACATGCGTACATAAAAAATGAAATTGTATACCTCCGTCGTCGCCTGCGCGGTAAAAAAGTGTAATAGTACAATTTTTATAAATATTTTTTTATATCAATGCTAGTGTTGCGTATAGGTAACATTGGTAAAACTGAAATATATTAGGTACTTTCTGGATATCTCAGCACCAAAGGATTCGAAATTAATTAATTATTTCTATTTTCTGACCGAAGAACCTCGAACGGAGGATGTATACAACTCGACTGTCTGCTTTTTTTATTTGTTTGTTTTATACAGTAAACGTATTCCGATTTTGATGAGTTTGATTCATTTGAAAGAGGAGGCTTGAGGAATGGTCCCATATTCATAAAAACGCAAATCCGAAATCTCCTTCCCTCCGATTTTGCAATTTTTCTCGAAAATTTAAAATCTGAGGTGGTATAATTAAAAATAGGACAATATCCGGGAACGTTTAAATTGAACATTATTTCAGAAGAGTTACGGTTTTCGATATAGAGGCATGTTAAATTCTCAAATATGTATATTTTTGCTATGTGGAGAAGGCGATTTTTTTTCTAAAATTGATAATTTGTGGGTATTATATGAAAGACCTTATTATTTCTAGCAACTTTTATACTGAAATTTTTTTAATTACGGTTTTCGAGTTAAAACGGTGGTAAAATGGAAACATCTAAAATACTTATGAGTATTTCCGCAGCGATGTATTGAAATCTCAATACTAACAACTACAAGCAAAGAATATACGTGGTCAATAGGAGAAGTACTATCTTCATTGGTATTAGAGAACGTTCAACGCTGTCGTGACCAATGTTACTTATGTTATACTTTTTACAAAAAATGTACCGACATTAATGCATTGAGAAATACAAAATAATATTAATTCTATTGGTGCTGGTACTTGTGAACTTCAAAAGTAACAGCACCAATAGAATTAATATTATTTTATATTTTTCAGTGCACCTACTAATAACGTCGGTCCAACTTTTTGTAGAAAATATTTATTCTTCATATTTTAAAGCATTGCGTTATTATAAAATAAAATAATTGGAACATAGCTTGTGAACCTGAAGGCCAATAATTTTTCAACAATGAGAGCAACGCACATAAATTCGCATAATTATTAAGGTACCTCTATATGTTGAAGAAATTTCTAATAATGAACAAAAATCATTCGTGAAAGATTCTTAATTGTGTTTCTTTATAAGAATGATCGATCAAGTAGTCATCAATTGGCGACCATCCTAACTTTTTAAATTATCTAAAAATGTGTCATTGAGAAAACTTTGGTTGAAAAGATGTTTTGATAACGACAAATAAATCATAATTTTCTTTTATTATTCCATTAACTACGGGCCCGTCCACCTTTCTACGTCATTCTACTTCTTACTTAAATAAAAAAATAAGATCTTTTCTCTAGTCGATATCAAGAATGGAGAACCGCTAACATAATGTGAATATGAATGATTTTGTTAACATAAAATATATATGAACTACATACAACATCTTAAATGAAATCGAAATCGGACTTGTTTAATGGAATACAACACATTGTAGTACCTAAACATATGCAGCCGTACTCATAAACAAATCTAGTTCGGTACCCAGAAGCTTAGTTTAATAATAAAACTGTCCCGTATCACGTATTTCCATAGGAACTAACAAACAGAGCAAACTAGTAATTTTTATGAATACGGCTGATTAACCTGTCAGTTCTGTACCGATTAGAAAAAAATGGATCAATTTAAAAATTCATTATGTCATTACCAACATCACTCGTAAGCAGATAAAGGATATTTATTCATCCTGATCAAAACAGTATGAAGTTACAAGAAAAAAATCTTGAAATATTTAATTGAATAGATATCATTACAGATATCTTTCATTGATAAAGCTGAGAGCTACAATTTTTTCTGTTATTTATTAAAAAAAACGATAGACACAATATAGAAAATGAATAATTTATGTACTTAATGTTATGGAACGGTTCACCTTTTTGGTAAGATTTAGAAGTCAACATTTTAAAGTGATACGGATAATGTGCATAATCAAATGATGGAATAAAGTAATATTCTTTTGAGCTAAATAATTTCTTCAATAACAAATAATAAAATATCTAGCATCATCACCATCTCCAACTCCACTCCACTATAGTAAACTATTTTGTCTACCAGAAGATACCGCGCATAGAGCTGGTAGCGCTTGTTGCATTTATATCGATTTATTTTCGCAATTTCATCACCTCAACTACCTATTCACGTGAAATGCTTAGTTAACAATTTATGATATAAATACAAACTTGGCTGCGCCCTGTTGTTTTGTCAGCTTATGAAGTAACCATTCAGCAAAGATGGCATAAACAACATATTTATTACCTACACACCTATCACAATGAAATCTGAAAGCGCGATTTGGTAAGAAAATTGTCACCATTCAGCGTTATATATTCAGTAAAACTTAAAAAATATACCCTTGTTTGTATATTAGTATACAAACTGTCAAAATTCCTTTCGAACAATATTTTCTTTTTCAGCATTACCTGCCTCATTTTGTGGAAATCCCAGGGTAACAACTAAGTTGGGTACAGTTGAAGGACGGTGGCAAAAATCTTCTGACGGAAGAGCCTACGCATCATTTGAAGGAATACCATATGCAAAGCCACCTATTGGTGATCTTAGATTTAAGCAATCGCTTCCCATCGAACCTTGGAAAGGTGTCTGGAATGCTACAAGGGAGTACACTTGTATCCAATGGGACTTTTTTGATCAAGTCAGCATCATAGGTATGATATTCTAGAATCTGGTAATTTCGAAAATAATTTATGGACATGTCTTCGATTTAGGTGAAGAAGACTGCTTGTATTTGAATGTATATGTACCAAAAGTGAATACTTCCCAAAAACTTGACGTTGTTGTTCATATACATGGTGGTTCGTATATCTATGGTTATGGTCAGCAATTCTTGGGAGCCAAATACCTGATGGATCGAGACTTTATATTAGTTTCTATGAATTATAGATTGAGTGCCTTAGGTGGAGAATCGTTCAAATAGATTGAAAGTTTCAATAACAAATAATTTTTGTAGGATTTCTTAGCACGGAAGATGACGTAATGCCAGGCAACAATGGCCTAAAGGATCAGGTACTGGCACTGAAGTAGATCCAAGCACATATCGAAAGCTTTGGTGGCAACCCCAAGAACGTAACATTGACTGGATTTTCTGCAGGTGCTGCTTCATCGGAGCTCCATTACCTCTCACCGATGAGCAAAGGCTTATTTGCAAGAGGTATGTCTTCAAGTGGCTCTGCCATTGGACCTTGGTCTATCAAAGAGAATCCCATGAAGTTGACGAAGAAATTGGCTGGTGTTGTTGGTTGTGATAGTAATTCAACAAGCGACATTGTCGCTTGTCTGAGGACGAGACCAGCTTCGCTCCTTATTGTCAGTGTAAAGACAAATTTGTTTCCTATCTATCCATACCCATATCCATTGTGTCCGTTTGCTCCAGTTGTTGAGAAATGGGGGAATAATCCTTTTATAACAGAACACCCTTATGTAATATTAAGAAAAGGAAAAGTTCTGGATGTTCCGTTTATAACTTCATATGGGTCTAACGAAGGATATTTTTCAAGTATTGGTAAGCACTTTTATTATAGTAAAATTATCTAAATTATTAAGTTTTTCTTAAATTATAATTTTTATAAGTTGCATTTTTGTTTGATTTCAGCAATTATGGACACTTTTAAGGATGTAACTGCAAGCTGGACAAAATTTTTCAGATACGTTACTGAATCCGTTGAAACGATACCTGAAGGAAAGAATGATGAAATTGCAAATAAAGTAAAGGAATTTTATTCATTAGATTTCACAGATCTCAAGAAGGGATTCACCCAAGTGTCACAAGTAAGACGGTATAAACTTACTTTTAAATACTTTTAGATTCAAGAATCAAGATTTATACTAATTGCTCTATTATTATTATTATAAGAGGGCAAGGATATTTTAACAAGGCTTTATAACGGTTATTTCATTGAGAACGCTCGATGTTTAAATTTGAAGAACACAAGTTGTGTGTGAGAAAACCACTCATTTGTTTTATTTGAATATATATCGAGGCATGCGCTGTATTCAATCATCCTAAAATAGTCTTCATCACAATTTTTTGCGAAATTCTTGACAAACTCCAACAGGTGGCTATTTATGGTCTGTTCACTTAAGTTTCTGAGTCACTATGGTTGTATATAGGTGAAGACCGAAGGCCGACTAAAAGTTTTCCGCATGCTTGTTATGTAAAAATTAACAACAAGCTATTATCGCATTGTTGTAACAAGTTGACGCAGTGCTACAATTGTACCATCATTGATACGCAAGCACGAAACTTGAATTTTATTTTTTTATTTAAAAAAAATAGATAAATAAGTAAAAATAATAATAATGAATATGATTAAAAAGTATTTATAATTCATAAACGTATTTAATTAACTTCGCTTTGATACTTTGTAATCGAAAATGGTACGTTTTCCAGAGCATCAGTGATCATGATTGACTCTTTGGTAATACTGAAACAAATCGTTGTTTTGACAGTTACTATTGTGAAATAGTCGCAGTGGCGATACATTTGTTAGTTACGTGATAGAATGATAGGCGTGCCGGACAGAGTAATGATTTTGATGGTGATTGTGGACCAGAGACAATCATGAACAACAGTTCAGAAGAAATTTAACAGATATGGCTTCAATAACATAGCCACTTTAACCTAATAAAGTTCGAACGTAACTATTACAATATCATTTATATGAATGATAAATATTTTGGTGATTTTAATATAAAATAAGAATAATTCATATATTTTGATATATAAATTATTTAGAATTTTTGTGTTATTTGTAAAAGAATCTGTCACGACAGTCTGTGCAAGTATTTCATCGAAAGTCACGTTCAGATATCAAAATTTATGTTTTAAAGTCTACAGACTAAATAACGTCTAGACCATTTATATTACAGCCACCAGAACACTTTTCGATGATATATCAAGTAACATAAAATGATTATTATAAGAAAATATAAAGATGCGTCACATTTCAGCAAAATTTGTTCTAGAAAATGCTTAGTTTGCACTAAAAATTATTTAAGCGATCATCGAAAGTCGTTCTAGAGATTTTATAGCAGTTAAGAATAACAGAGTAGAGTTTTTGCTGTGTTAATCTCAGTTTCGGCCAGTTACTTCAAATTTGTTTGAAGTTTAAATTAAAGGGAATAGAGTGTAAAATCAAATAAAAATTATCTTTAAAAACCCCAATAGGAAGAGACGAATAGAAAATAAATATACTGTAGCGTGGAGCCGTAACATCGGCGTGCGTATGAAAATTTCTCCAGACTCGCCGCAATACCACAGACATAAGAATATAGGTGGCGCTTTAGATAGAATAGCAGTGGGCTAATGAGTAATTTATACCTTCCAAATGGGAGTTAATGAAAGAGAAAGAGAGATATAAATGCAGAAAAACCACAGTATTATTAAGGGACCCCCATCTTATATTTTCCATCATTATTCAACCGAACAAAACATAGAGTTATTATAACCAGTGTAGGCAAATATTTCAAACAGGCTTACTCCACAGAAAAATAAACAGAAAATAAAGATACAGTGGTTTTCACTTTTTGACCAACTTGAGGTACACAATTCAACTGCATGTTTTTTTTAAATGATTGATAGCTATGTACTTATCAAATAGAAGGGTATATAATTGATCTATGATAAAAACTGTATCTAACTAATTCCTCACAGAACTTATTATTGAGAATATATTTTATACTTTGTAGATGATTACCGATAGATTGTTCAAGACTCCTGCAGAAACAGCAGCTGTACTTCATTCACGAGCCGCTAAATCGCCTGTATATTCCTATAATTTTGACTTCTATGGTAGAAATAGCTTGAGATATTCCCTTCATAAGAATCCAACAAAAGGTATGTATTGTGCGGTTGACAGATGTTGAAGTTACATTTATTTCACCCATAATATTTAAAGGCGACCATGATCAGTGAGAATAATTATCAAATTTGAAGTATCATTTCAAGAGTATGTAATAGAAGTATGAAAAGCTTTTATTATCATAAATACTGACATGACCAAAATCTTTATTTCTTAACACCGACCAATCAGGCATCGTTGCCATCAAATGAATGAATCGATTTTTTATAATGTTTTTTTTGTTTGAAAGGTGGCTATAATTGCAATTTTGTAAAATATTCTCATTAATTGTTTTTACTTAAATAGAGCTTCCCTTGTATTTATCAATAAAATAATTTATTGGGGGAAGTATGATAGACACCTTCGATTTTTTTTTCATTTGGTCTCAAATATCATGAGAACTGTTTTTGGGAAGAAAGGAAAATATATAAACATGTAAAATACAATTCAAGATTTGAACCTCCAGAAACGGTAAAATCTGATGATAAGACTTTGGATATTCTAGCTTATTCTTCCAACATTTTCCGTTTACATTTAGAAACATCACATCCAAAAATTTACTCTTCTTCCTACAAAATTATTAACTGCAAAAAAGTGAGGTACAATAAAACGTAAATAAGTAACTTTTAACAGCCGTTCACAAAACATATTCAAATAAATGTGGAAATATGCCGGTCATATTTTAAACTTGGACGAATAAATAATTGGAGGAAGGTCATGATATCCTTTTCATAAATACATTTGAATGTCCACACAAATGTTGGAATTGTTTCCCACCGCTCTTCATACAAAGACGTAGTCCATTGCTAGTAGTTATAACAGCTGCTTCAATCTCATCGACTGATAAATTATTTACAGCATTTTTAATGCGTCCTTTCATGTCATTTGGCGTGGTTGGTCGAGTCTTGAAAACTGAATATTTCAAACTTCCCAAGAAATAAAAGTCCAGACAAGTTAGGTCTGGTGTCCTGGCAGGCCAGAGAAATATACTTTTCGATCCTATTTATTTATAATCTCAAATTCTCCATCAGGCTGATAAATTATATTTCTTCTACTTTCGAAGGAAACATTTTTCAAAAAAAAATGACTGATTTTCCAAAAAAATCAAATATGTAACACGTTTTAAGGGTGTATAAAAAAAATATAGTTCTATAATTTTTCCATCAACTTCTTTCATCCAGGGCTGATTTTGTTCAGTCCAATAATGCATATTGCGCAGGTTAACACCACCAGCGCTATGAAACAAAGCTTTATCTGTTCACAAGATATTCCTTCAGCATATCTAACAGCCAAATGTAGTACTAAAGTATTGCATCGAAATTTCTTTCATTTAAAGCTTAGTGGAGAACTTCAAAGTCTAGAAAAATAGAATAACTTTATTTTATCGGAATAAGGAACAAACTGCAATTGAATTTAGAATTTGAGGAAAATTATAAGCTTCCAAATTTAATCCAACGCGTTATCCTTTAGAATTCTTAAAATAGTAGTGTTTGGTATCTTCAATTCAGTAGAGATTTGTAGACCAATTGTATGTGGATTTATACTACCTGAACCAAGAACATTGGTTCTATTTTCATCAGTCCTACCTCTACCACCATTTCTATAAAAAGAACGATGGAAGCTTCAACAAGGGTCGGTCAACAATATATGAAATGCATTGTCAATGTCTCAAAGCCCACTAAGTTGACACACCTAATTGTAAATTTTGAAAATATTCTCCATAATAACACGATATGTACAAAAATGGTTAAAGTGGGTATAGACACTTATCAATTGATAATGTGAGGTGGCAATGTAGACATCTAGTAAATAATTTAAATTTTATATTATAATCATAGTTTTATTTTTTTATTATCTGTTCAATCCCACAATATATTATTATTTTTACCGCAACATAACAACAATATAACGAACCTCACCAACTATCATTTGAAAATGAAAATGTATAAATTTTCGAAAGGTTAGGAATAAAAGTTAAAGAGTACTTTCTTTGATAACATTGCTGTAATTCCCAAATTATCTTCCTGAAACGATATATCCAACAGAAAATAACTAATATCACTTAATATACATATAAATTTTTCCAGGTATCTATCACGGTGATGATACGGTTTACTTCTTTGGTGGACGTATTAATGTACCTCTGAATGAAATTGAACTTAAGATGAAAAATATTTGTATGGATTTCCTCGAGTCATATGCTAAGACTGGGTGAGTAAAGAAATTAGTTGATGTCGAACTATCCAACATGAGTGATATATATACTTACTGAAAATAATATTGTGCTTACCATGATAATGTATTTTATATGAACGGCAATATGTATGTACAACTGAATAATGTTCACTAGAATATAGGGAGACCCATATCAATTGTAACAGGGTATCAAATGTAACATAACTCTTTTCCGCACCATCTATGGGCCAAATTCGAAGTGACTTTCAGAGTAGGTTCCATTGGTTCCATTCTAAAATACGGCAGAAGTTCAGCGCGATTGGTTGGCTATTTACAAAGTTATCATCTAAATTGTAGATTCTACTGTCTCCGGTAAGTTTCAACTATTATATTAAATATGTAATAACTCAATTGATGCTGCACTTTTTTCTGCTTTGTTGGTATTGTGTGAAAGAGCATCTTTTAAGCTTCCAACCGTGATATAAATCGATCTCAAAATGTGGGGTTATGTTATTTCATTCGCGGTGAACGGCTAATTTCGGCGGGTGGTCACGTTTGTAACACTCAATGTGGGTCTCAATTGTAACATGTTACAATTGATACCCACCACGTCTTTAAATTATTTTAAGCATTTGATTCAAAATTTTTGTGGCAATATAGTTCAAATCTTTACAGAAATGGTCAAACCAAGAGTTCGGAAAACAGCAAGAGGGCTAATTCCTCAAGGTGTAAAGCAAATCGGGGCTATTACTTCCCAGTAAAGAGGAACATTGGTGACCCTCTGCGTAGCTGTGAATGCTATAGCGAATGCCATTCCTCCAATGTTTATATTTCCCCTGAAAAGGTACAAGGAACATTTTGTACGAGATGGTCCCGAAAACTGTATTGGTGGGAATAAAAGTGGCTGGATGCAAGAGGAGGACTTTTATTTGTTCATGAAGCATTTCGTGAAGTATGCTAAACCAAGCGAAGAGAACAAGGTGCTACTTATCCTGGATAATCATAGCTCTCATTTATACTTACCAACGATTCAATATTGCAAAGATAACCACATAACGTTGTTGACCTTCCCACCTCATACTTCACACAAATTGCAACCTCTTGATAGAGGGTTTTCGGACTATTTAAACGATATTATAATGCCGCTTGTGAATAATGGATAAAAAACAACCGAGAAAAGCGCATAGTTGTTTATAATATACCGCAAATTGTTAGACAGGCACTTCCTTCAGCAATAACTCCAAAAAATATTATGGCAGGATTCTCATGCACTGGAGTGTGGCCATTTAACAAGAATATATTTTCAGACGACGAATTCTTACCTGCTCAGGTCACAGACCGGCCTCTGACCACTGAAACGTTAGCTAATACAGATCCAAATGTCACAGAAGAAGAAAATGCGTCGGAAAATGATCCTGCAGAAGTCAGATTAAAATCGCTTTCAACGACACCACCAGTTTCCGTTAAAATTAACCATTTTCCACCTTTACCGCAGAGGAGTGCAACTTCATCTCCGGCAGACATCAGGCCCTTCCCTCGAGCAGATTTTTCTAAGCCAAAGACGAATCGGAATAAAGGAAGAACTGCCATCCTTGCCGACACCCCTGAGAAAGACGAGATCGTTGAAATATATAACAAAAAGCAGATCTTACTGGCAAAGAAACAAATCGCTACTAAGGAAAGGGTTCAAAGGATCAAGCAAACTAAGAACCGGAGGAAGACACACGAAACTGCAAACGATTCTTCATCGGATGAAGAGGAAACAATTTGTCTCAAATGTTGCGGAACCTACAGGAACAGTAAGGAGGACTGGCTACAGTGCCGCCTATGCAAGAAATGGGCACATTCCACTTGTGCGAATAATGACCCTTTGTTCCTTTGCAACAATTGTAAATCAGATTAGGGAGAATAATATAATGTATTGTTATTTCTTATTATTCTAAGACCAGAATACTTTAATGTTTTGTTTTTAAGGTATATTTATTTATTTTTGTACCCTCAAATGAATATTTACTTATGTTGTTATATTTATCAGAAATAAAACTTTTCTTTTTTTGTATTTGATTGTTGTTACAATTGACACCGTCTACTGTAACAAATGAAACCTACCCGGTTTCAATTGTCACATATGTCATGCTTGAATATTTCTTTTTTTCTACGCCGACTGAACGCAATTTTTCCAATATAAAAATTAAACTGTCATTTACCACAGTCGGAACAAATTAAAAATAAATAAACGAGCATTCTGATTCCTCCACGTTACCGCGTATTAAATAAAAACGAAGAAATGTTACAATTGACATGGGTCTCCCCTACTTTTGTTTTGGTCGTAGGGTACCAACATTGAAAGGTGTTCCATTGGAGCCTATCAGCAAGAAACAATATATTTATTACAAAATAACTGATCCTGATACAATAACGAAAGAGACCAAAACTGATTTTTCCACCAACAAGTTCTGGTACAAAGATGTTGGATTGTTGGAAGGAGAGAATCTTATAAAGCCCAAAAAACCTTAAAAGCACCAACATTTTGTGATTTTTATGTAATTGACAATCATAATAAAGATGTTCTCAGTCGTTAGTTGAGAATCATATTCATCAATTTCTTTTTTATTTTAATTCAGATTGCAATAATCACTTTTGTCTTAGTCGTCTTGAAGTATTTAAAACAAAAATAATAGTTTGGTTAATTTGTTTTTTGATTGTCGTTGTCGCTGTCTAATCATGGTTACCAGAAACATGCAAATGTTCATAATAGAGAGAGAGAGAGAGAAAATATACTTTATTGTCAAAGAAAAAGGTTCTTATTGACAAAGTTAAAAACTATTTCTATAGATATATATATATATATATATATATATATCACAAGAACTAAACTACACTACATTCAGACTAATATACTACATTACTAACTTGCATAATACTGAAGTAGTTTGTCGATTTATTTGAGAATATATAGGCTCATTGAAGTACACAAATATAATTTAATAACACTAATTTACACTACATACTACATATTACTATCAGAGAAGAGATGGCTCTCTTCTCGGCTACTACTTTCGTACCTGTTATTGTATACTAAATTACTAACTTACATAATACTAGTTTGTGAACTTAGCCACTAACGTACAAAGATATAAACATATTGTAAGGACACTTCATTACTGTGGTACAGTTACTCGAAATCATCAGCATGAACCGTATTTCCAATTCTCAGAGTAGTATTCGTCCAAATTATAAAAAGCTCCCTCGAGCAACACATATTTTACAGAATTACGGAATGTTTTGAACGAGGTAATGATCTTAATGCCTACGGGTAAGTGGTTATACATTTTAATGCCTTCATATATAATTGATTTCCTGACCAGGATCGAGGAGGGTATAGGCAAAGGTATATTACAATTTTTGGTCCAACGAGTAGCAACCCGATGCCAGCTTGCTACTGAGAGAGAATATGTGTTCTTGGAATCTCAGTTGGTTGTCAATACATAGGCCAAGAAATTTTACGTTGTTATTATTTTCTATTTTATCGAGTCCAATAGAAATGCCTTCAATGTTACATTTAATATCCATTTGATCAACCATATCGAAACATTTTCGGGAGGATGTTTCTGAAGTCTTATAGAATTTTCCTGGAGAATTTGAAACGATTTTATCGACCAAAAATTTACAAACAAGATTATGTTATTATCTTGTAACAGTATCGAAAAGTTTGCGCTATAAAAAACATGCGTGAAACAAAATTTTTATAATAATGTTAATTTATAATATATAATCAAAAAAATAATAAACACAGAAATACCACATTTAACACAATTGTCGGTTTTGACAAAACAGTGTTGGTGTTTAATGTGGTAATTCTGTATTTATTATTTTTTGTTTCTATCTACGCCAAACGTTCCAGATGTCAAATAGTATTTATAATATATGATATTAATTATTTAAATGTAAACCTCATCTAAATTGATAACTACCTAAATTTGATTTAATCTATACTAATATATAAAGATGTTTCATTAATAATGTGAAATAATTGAACTGGAGAATCTTTGGTTCAAAATAATGATTTAACCCAATTCACTTAGATAAAATGTGTCTCCTGTCTAAGTTAAGGTACAGAGTGTTTGATTTAATTATTTAAAAATTATTTTTCCCCATTACTTTTAAACTGTTTGATTAATCTTTATCATGTTTGGTAGGAAGTGCATACATTGGAAGCCTTACTAAATTATGGTGAATAAACGTTTCTGGCTACTACCAGAGGCGTACGACATACGTAAGTGAAAGTCACACTTCCTAAATTCGAAATTGTCATTTTCGCACAACTTTCCTATTCTCCAATACTTTCTGTGTAAATAACATGAACTACCTTCATAACGATAAAGTCATTATTTTTCGAGATATTTAAAGTTGAACATAACGCACCACTGCTGCGCAATTTTAAGTGTATTATTGTATTGTGTAATTTTTGGGTCACTGGTTTGCATTTATTACGTTTACAGTTGATTTTTTAGGTTTAATGAGAAAATTAGCATACAATTTAGTAATCAACAAAATGTCATTTTCACATTTTTGCTACAATAAATAATATGAAAAAAAATTAATAATACTTAACTTAACAAATGTTCAATGAAACCCCTATTTACCTCAATAAGTTTATCTATTCTTTCACTAAGCGATCTTTTAACTTTCAAAAATATGTTTGGCCGATTACCAATAAAATGAGCAGAATTGACTATTTGGTGCCATAGGTCTTGACGATTATTTATTTCTTGTGAGTATACCAATATTTTCATATGCCCCCTGAAATAGAAATCTAAGGGATTACCTTCGGGAGTGTTAGTCGGCCACGGGAATTAACCTTTAATTCACCTTGGAAATACGATTGTCGGAATAGATGCAATCACTGTAGCAAGCAAGCCATTTTTCAGTTTTTCTCTTACTGAAAAAAGAAAAACTTGGACCTTACCACTTTACACCTGTATAAAACTTATTACTTACAGATTATCCTTTAAGATTAAATTTTGCTCAGTGGATCTTAAATAGGAAAAATGAAAATCGTGATTCTATTGCATTCTTTTTACTGACAAGGACACTTTTACACGTAGAGTAGTTCTCAACTGTAGAAATAAGCAGAGTTGGGGTATTGAAAATCTGCATCAATTCCGACAATTTTATTGCTTAACAGCAACACATATTTCTCAAATTTAGAAGAACGTTTAGTGATAGAATAGATAAACTTATTGTAGTAAATGGGGGACACATTGAACATTGTTAAGTATTTTTAAATTTTGTTTATATTATTTATTGTAGCAAAAATGTGAAAAAGACTTCTTGATGATTAGTATTAGTAAAACTGTATGTTGTTCTTCTTATTAAAACTGAAAATTCAACTGTAAGTTTCATTTGCTTAATAAATGCGAACCTATGACCCAAAAACACTGCCATGATAAATATACTTAAAATAGTGCAGCAGTGCAGCATTATGTTCAACTTTAAATATCTCGAAAAATAATGACTTTATCGCTAGGAAGGTACAGAATGATATTTACACAGAAATTATTGGCGAATAGAATAATTGTGCTAACCTTTCACTTACCCCTGTCGTACGCCTCTGGTAGTAGCAAGAAACGTTTATTTACCATAATATAGAAGGCTTGCAGTATATACCCTATCTACCAAACATGATAAAGATTAGTCAAACAGTTTAAAAGTAATGGGGAAAAATCATTTTTAAATAATTAAATAAAACACTCTGTAACTTAGACAGGAGACACATTTTATCTAAGTGAATTGGGTTAAATCTTATTATTTTGAACTAAATATTGCACAGTCTAATTATTTCCCATTATTAATGAAACACCCTGTATATGAGTAACGACTTTTCGTATGACCACATATCCGATTTAGGTTTTTCTTTCAATGAATTTTCTATATTTGCGCGGGTGATATAGGCTATATTATATGTGTGTCTGGGCCTCCTAAGTTGAGGGTTCCGTATCTGTAATTCCCAAAGAAGTATCTCTGTTTTGTGAGTGTCTGTCAGTGCGACTGGAGACTTAAGACATATGTAGGAAAAATTATGATCTTGTTCTCTCTTGGTGCATACCTGTAAATTGATCCGGGTTTGTATTCGGACTGGTTCTACGTGGGAGTAGGTCTCATAGAAAGGCTCCATACTTTTAATGACTTTATGTTTTCGTAGCACAATCTACGAAAGTGTTTGCCCAGGAAGTGCCGGGTAAAACAGCTAGTAGTTTAATAAAACAGAAAAATTCAGAAGTCGAAATGAATTATTATCACAGTCAATGGCGTCGCTAGGGTGCGTGGCACCCAGGGTGGATGATTAGGGTGTCACCCACCCCTTAAGATAGATATACGTAATTTGTTTAAACAAGAAACAATAACTACATGTTTCAAAATAATGTTTATATTATATGCCAGTAGCATTTGAATTTCTACATATCATTGAAAGTCGAAGTGGACTCTCAGGATTTATTGATTTCTATGATTTATCTTTTTGAATGCACTTTCTGAACATTATAATCAATATCGCAAAATTGCGAAAGATTCCTCAATAAAATGTCTGTCATTGTAGACCTGAATTGTTTTTTAGAAACCTTCAATTTACTTAGGGCTCATACACACCCGCCGTTTTTTATACACTACATGTATCTTCAAAATAAAGAGATTTTTTTGTTTGACTTTGATTTTAAGCTAATAAGCTAGTAAAATATCATTTCAGTAGGTATAGAGCTTCATATAATTAAAATAGATTCACGTTCAGCAATATTGGAAAGCAGAACCAAAGGAAACAGTAACTCAATTCTAAAACGGAAAACTTAAGAGATAATTTCAATAACATTTACAAATCATCAGGCACTTACAGATATTCTTGAAAAGATTTCTTTTAATCAAACGAAATAACAATTTTGCTTTATCAAAATCCATAATACTTCTGACTGACACAATGAAGTACATGCGCACATGCTAAATAGAGGCATACACTCGCGGTAGGTTGTAATTCCAAGGCAAAAATTAAGTGCGGAAACAATTTCAGAAAATACAGTTTCACGATGATGTTAAGAAATCAAGATTGATAGTTCATAATATGTACACCTACGATTTTTCAAAATTCGAATTCATAGAAGGAAATCAATTCAGCTTATCTCTACAAACGATTATCTTGTGGTAGTGTCATGTCTATTACATTTTATAGTAAAACTCGTGATCAAATCGTATATTGGCATTTTTCTAATTCGCATATGCCTCCTAGTTGCAAAATATCTCACTATACGGATGAAATTAAGATTGAGAGGATCAGTATTGAAATATTTGCCTCTTGTCATGTTTGTTCGTTATAGTTCGTATTTGTTTTTGATGTTCACGTCCGGATTCTAGATTATAGGTAGGAGAGCAAGGAGTGGACCTCACCCGCACTTAGGCCACTAAAACGGGCACATTGTACTCTACCTCCGATTCAGCGGCATCCGTCCCGTCACTCCCCAAGCTATCCCAATCTTACGATGAACTCGAGAATCCTGGCAGGTGGAGTTCCGCTGACTCTGGTCATGTTAGACCAGAGGTCTCCAAACATGGTACGTCTTTTTGATGCTAGGGCTGGGCTGTGACAGCACAAGCTCCACAGTTTTGTTCGATTCTTTACATCCGTGATACACGGAGCTATCCCTAAGTTGAGGTGCTTATTTAACTTGCAGTGCCCTTTTAAAATCACTGTAATCGCCGGTAGATTGGCTCTTGACAACTGCAGATAGTATTTTGATGGTTTGCTTGAAGGAGCTGTGATTGCTGCCCACGCTTGCCTACATCCAGTTTCATTTGCCCATTTGTTTGTATGCAGCTCCTGGGTATATTGTTTTAGAAGGGTGTCGAGGGTTTTTACGGATGGAGCAACCATCCGCTCAGAGAGGACAGTTTGAGCCGTAATTTTACCACTTGGACTCTGTTTGGAGTTGGAGGCATCAGCCTTCAACCTTTGGAGGGCCTTTTGCCTTCTCTCGGCTTCCGTCCCCGAGATCCTATACCACTTTGGTTTTTACCTTTTGCAGGTGGGGTATCTTGACCGGATGCACCCAATTGCAGAAGCGGGGCACCCTGATTGGACACCGGTATGCAGAGTCAGGGTATCCTGGTTCAGAGTTCCCCACCTTCCACAGAGCCTCAAAAATGGAATGTTGCAAGCATCGCTAGGGCTAACCGAGAGATATAGCCCCCAGAGAGGTGAAGTAAACTCCAACCTCCACAAGGACTCGTCCTGCTTAACCTCCCTGGGAACAGCGCAGCGGACTGATCAGGGTGGACTAGTCCTTACCTTCGGTTTAAGTGGATATCCAGACCAAAGTGGTTTTTTGGCCATCCCACGAGAACTATAACCGCTCCCGAGTGGGCTCAACCCCTGCATCCCAGCGCAGGGGTTGAGCAGGTTTCTCCGACGACGGCCGTCATCACGATTTATTGGCCCAGAGTCCGAACAAGGAGGGTTTTAGACTTCGGCCTGAACTCAGAGAACCAAAACAGACCGAACATGAGGGAGTTCTTAGTTCCTAGCCCGAATCCTAGAAGGTGCGCGCCCCATCACCACGGCAATGTTCAGGTACATTAGAAAGGGGATGTTCACGTCATTACCAAGTCAATCAAAATACACGTTCTTAATTTTATCTTTATTTATGTCAATATTCTGAAGAACGAATAGGCAATCAGCTGCTTTGAGTCATTGAATAGATATAAAATATAACCTATTGTTGAATATCAACCTTGAAAATGATTAAATGAATGAACTTCCAGCATACCTATGCAAATGAATTAAATTATTTCTTGGACACAGATCACAAATTACCAATCAAAGAGTGTGTCATCTCTCACCATCATCAACATAAAATTAGCAACAACAGAATATTGAGCTTAATAAATTCAAGCCCCAAAAGAAGGCACGAAAATATCAATAAGAAAACTAAATTCAAAAAATTAGCACTGTCAACCATGAGACTCAAAAACTGAGCAACAAAGAAGTATCACACTATTTAAATAGATTTTTCATAGGACAGAAAATATATAAATCAAAAAACTGATAATAATTCAGTAAACATAAACAAAAAACTAAAAGAAACTGCGATTTTCTATTATTATTTCGGCCACTATAAAGGGAATAATGTTTCAAGCAAAAGTTGAAAAAACAAATTATATATTTCTTTATTGACATACTCGTACAACAAACACCATGCCATTTAAATTCTTATGAAATTCAACAGGACCGATCGCAATAGGTACATTTCTATATGAAATTTACAATAGGACATTTTTATGATCTTAACAAAGTATTTGATACAGTCAACCATAAACAATAATTAAATAAGGTATACAACATAGGCAAGAAGTGGGGCATGTGACTGCATAGAATCCTGCTTAAAAAAGGGCCTCCAAAAGTAGAATTTGAAGGATCGGAGTCCGATGCGAAATCTTCATGCCTTAAAGTTCTATAGTTAATCTTTCAAACTACGGGGCCTTGCTCACGGCAATATCTCAATCCTTTACTATGTAAAGGTCCAGAAGGCGCCATTTATAAGTGTTCCAAGAACGGGTAGACTAATGAGGACCTTTTTTCTTTGGTTATAAAATTCTTACAAATGTCCAAAGTCATCCGTCAACGATCTAATTCTATTGATAGCTGACAACCATACCAGTTATAAATCGCTATGGTTGTATAATTTCTATAGACAGAATTATATAACTTTAATCACAATCTCACCCTCATACATCCCCTAGGCTGCAGCCTTTAGATGTAACGTTCTACAGTTCCCTTAAAGAAGTATTGAACAGGGAATTCGATCTATTTATCAAATCCAATCCCCACGAGAAGACAACACCGTATGATTCAGTCTCTCTTCTCAACAAAGCCTATTCCAGAACAGTAATAATAGAAAAGGGGGTATCGATATTTGAAACAACAGGAATTTATCCCTTAGACCCCAACAAGTTTACCGACGATAATTTTGTAGCTGCATTAAGACCAACGGGACCAGATCAACCTGTAATGATTGATAATGTGCCAAGCTTTACAAAAAACTCAACCAGAAGTTTTCGCGTCGTTATCAAATACATCAAAGAAGGAAGATTTACTTTCAATACCTGGTACAAGTTTTGTCAGCGAATCAAAGAGAAAGGTGCAACATCCTGAAATAATGACTAACAAATCCATGAAAGTGGTATTTGAAGAAAATGAAAAGAAAAAGGAGACAAACGCAGAGAGAAAGAAGGAACAGAAATTGACAGAAGACATCGGCAGTTCAGAAAAAGACTGAAAAGAAAACTCGAAAATCAAAAATTAAGAAAGTGAAGATTCCTCTCATGAAAAATACAAAGGGAGGAAAAAGAACATCACCTTTGTTGAATCCGAATTAGCCGCTGATCCAGTTGATGAAACACATTAGTTGATGATGGACTGAACGATTTGGGTCCTAATGGTTCCTACTTTGAACCTGAACCGCAGAAGAAAACCAAAGAAGTTTGTATGATATGCCAGGAAGAAGAGAAAATGAAGTATGGAATCGATGCGTTATGTATGGCAAATGGGTCCAAAAAGCCTGCAATGGCATGGATAGTGCCAAATATTACGAGCGTGACTTTTGTACACTCTAGAATTTCTTTATTAAATTTCTTATTTTCTTTAAGAATTTTGAATTAAGTTTATAAACGCATACTTTATATAAGGTTTTGTTTTATAAAAATGTTTATGTTTATTTTATTTTCATTATAAATCCATTATCTTTCCATCTGACCAACCTAAATAAATCAAGGAAATCTACAATAGCTTAGACGATTCGCAAATAGCAGACATTTTCTCTTAAGGTGGCGGCATTACCCCACTCTGCCTTGTATAAAACAAAAATATTTCAACTATTTGTAGAGTGCTAACCACACATGAAAAGCTCATTGAATAGTTAAATACTTAAGAATGAGGTACTTACCATGGTCATTAGTGTATACAATGTCCCATTATTAGAACTAACTATCCTCATCTAATTATAGGACTTACTTTCGATGGTCATGTGTCACAATATCGCATTATTAGGTTGAACTAATCCTCATTTAATTATAAAAATTAATGTTGAATTTAGACGAGATTATTTATGCATCATATTAAATATAAACTAATCGTAACAATAACCAAAATTAGCTCAAGGACAATATAATAATATAATATATTACGGAGTGACTATTGGCTATATAACAGCCGAGAAACAAACCAGTGCGCAATTGTGGGATGGGCTATATTTTTCCTTTCTCAAATTTGTTCGACTATACTTTGGGCTATTATAATCGGTTCTTCAATACGGGTCGGTGTTTTGGGGCTCCCGAGCGCACTTTGAACAAGTAGGTATGGAGGGTTCTACAGTCCATAGTTCGGAGTATGACTAGAGTAAGTTCGACGACAAACTGCTCGACCAAATTCAAACAATTCCAAATACCTACATATTCTGCCCTTCCTATATATTTCACATTTTCTACACATAAAAACAAGGAAAATTTTCTCAAAAAATGTGAAAGCATTCACATATATGAGACAAGAAATAGGGAAATCTGAGGCTCAGTACTTGTCAAAACTCGCCCATGTATGTTGGCAGGAAATATTTTAATAAAACTAAACGACTTTTTCAACATGAAAGAAAAAAATATATCTACAAAAAACTCTAATTGAAAACTGTTTTTGCAATATGAAGAATGCCGTTAAGACCAACTGTTAATATTTTGTATTTGTAAAACTTTAGATATTTTCTTGTGATAGGCCTATACAAATTTTATGTTTATTGTCCAAAGTGTCTAAACCGTTTCTAGACTCACGCACCACTGTTGTTTACACAATAATTATTATACGATTTTAATGACTAGTCTGATAATTAGATAAGTTCCTGTACTATATCTGCACTTTTTGACTTTGATGTAACTATTAAACAGGTAATTTTGTAATTGCGATTTTAGGATATGACAACTAACTCCGCCTGTGATGAGAACGAGTGGGTTGAGTAGCTCTGAGTTATCACTGCCGGTCCCAAGCCCGGATAAAGGAGGAGGGTTAAGCGTAGGGCTGACAACCCTACCTTGCAAAAAAGCCCACTTGTTATGAAAACTAATGAGATGTCTCAGATTAGGACAGACATACGACTACAACCACGGCAAAGAAAACAGGACTTGAATATTGGAACCCTGAATGTGTTAAGTTGGAACAGGCCTGCAGCAGCGACAAAAACAGTAGAACAACTTGAAAGGATTAGCATGAGCATCACAGCTGTTCAGGAAATTAGATGGACTGGTACCGGAAACCAAAAAATCAGCAATTCAATAGTATTCTACAGTGGTAGTCCCAACAACCGGCATGAATTTGGAACAGGTTTTGTTATACGAAAAAATATGCTAGATTCTGTCATAGAATTTAAACCAATAAATGAACGGATCTGCTACATGAGGCTTAAAGGAAAACTCTACAACATCTCGATGGTATCAGTACATGTACCAACCGAAGAAAAAGATGAGTTAACTAAAGATCTGTTCTATACCATTTAGAGAATTGTATTGCGACTTTGCCTAAACAAGATGCAACACTTCTTTTGGGAGATTTTAATGCAAAGGTGGGAAGAAAAGAAATTTTCAAACCCAACATCGGTAGACACAGCCTCCACGAACACTGCAGACTCTCAAGCTCAGACTGGTGTATTTCGCAACAACAAATAACATTCTGATTAAATCAACAATGTTTGACTACAAAGATATCCATAGACAGACCTGGATTTCAAATGATGGAACAACGAGAAATCAGATTGATCATGTTCTGATTAATGCCAGGCGTGGTTCTAATATTGCCGACGTTAGAAGTCTACGGGGTCTAGACGCACACAGTGATCACTTTTTGGTCAGAGCCAAATTCAGAGCAAGGATTTCTAAGCAGCAGAATAGAAGACCAGAACAGATCCCAAAGTGGAACAAGGAAGCTTTCAAGGACACACAAAAAATAGCCGAATATCCAACAACTCTGGAGGCTAAAAAAGAACACACGAAGAAAATATTCTTGAAGAACTAGAGTCAAATAGAGTAAACAACAGAACTAGACATTTCTTCCGGGAACTAAAAATATAAAAGACGGTCTTAGACCCAGGAGTGGAACTGTCATAAAAGATGACGAAGGTAAGCTTATCATAAACGAAGCTGAAATGATAGAGACCTGGGGAAGATATTTTGACAGGTTATTGAATGTACTGGCAGAGGAATGTACGTATCTTACGGCCGAACCCATGGTGGAAGAACCTACAGTGGAAGAAGTATCACGAGCCATCCGCAAACTAAAAAACAACAAAGCCCCAGGAAGCGACGCAATATCGGCAGAATGTCTAAAAAATGGAGGAGAAGCTTTGGTGCTTGCGTTGTACCAACTCATCTGTCAAGTATGGAAAGAAGAGCAAATACCGACCCCCTGGAAAGAAGGTATTATAAAACCTATACATAAAAAGGGCGGTAAAACATACTGCTCAAACTATAGGGGTATATCTCTTATTAACACGGGGTACAAGGTCTTCTCCCTAATGTTACTAGAACGACTAACTGCATGCGTGGAATATCAGATAGGAGACTACCAGTGTGGGTTTAGGAGTAATCGATCAACAGTAGATCAGATATTCACTATTAGGCAGTTAATGGAAAAATGTTGGGAATACAACAGAGCATTACACCAGCTATTTGTAGACTTTAAACAAGTATATGATAGCATTATAAAAGTGAAGTTGTGGAATGCCATGGCTGAACTGGACATACCGAAAAAGCTTATCAATCTTACAAAGGCTTGTGTGGAAGGATCTGTTAGCGCAGTAAGACTTGATGGAAAGATGTCAACCTTTTTTACAGTCAACAGTGGTCTTAAACAGGAAGATGCGTTATCCCCACTTCTTTTTAATATCGCTTTGGAGAGCATAGTGCGTAAGGCAAACACAGAAACGCTTCTCTTTAGAAATCAAGGTCCCCGAATTATACTGGCTTTTGCAGATGATATGGATATAGTGGGAAATACAACCATTAATGTAAAGGAAGATTTCATTAAACTGGAAAGTGCAGCAAAATAAGTAGGCCTACGAATCAATGAAGATAAAACCAAATACATGGCTATAAAAAAGAACAGAACGGCGAGACAGATTAGGACAGAACCTGACAATGGATCACTACAAATTTGAAAGGGTTCAGCAATTTAAATACTTGGGAGCTACGACAACCTCCGACAACAACATTATACAAGATATTAACAACAGAATACAAGGACGTAATTGCTGTCTCTTTGCGTTACAAAAAATAATGAAATCGAAAAATGTATCCCACCGTACAAAAATAAGAATCTATCATTCAGTTATAAGACCTATAATGACATATGCATGCGAAACATGGACTATGACAAAACAAAATGAAAACAGACTGATAATTGCTGAAAGAAGAAATCTAAGAGGGATATACGGACCAGTCAAGGACATCACCCCACATGAGAATGAGAATGAGAACTAACAGGGAATTGGAAGAACTGTACAACCAGCCAGATATCGTGAAACTAATTAAAACAGAAAGACTAAGATGGGCTGGTCATGTTAGGAGACATGATCAACGTGTCGTCAGATTGGTATGGGAAGAGACCCCAGAAGGAAAGCGGCCGCTAGGAAGACCAAGAATGCGGTGGAGAGATAATATTGCAGCGGACTTACGGACCCTAAATTTCGAACGACCAGAAGAACTAATGATGGACCGCAACAAGTGGAGGCAGATTGTAAAGTCAGCCAAGACCCACCCAGGGTTGTAGTGCTACGGAGAGAGAGAGAGAGAGATATAACAACATTGTAATTTTCCGAAATATGAATCCACATGTAACGTTACTTTTACTATAGCTCAAATAATTATAAAAATAAGACTCATGAAAAGACCACAGGATAGCAGAATTCCAGAAAAATATAATATATTCCCTAACAAAACATTAACTACCCCTGTTGCAAAGAGTATCCCTACTGAATGGGGTGTAGGTATGAGCGATAACGCTTGGATAAAGACGGAAATTTTTGTTGATTTTATCAAAAAGGTATTCCATAGGCATTTGCTTAAAACGAATGGAACGTTTCCTGTGATATTATTCGTGACTGACCAACGCATATTGTCTATTGCACTATACCCTAATGCAACACGTATTCTACAACCTGCAGATGTGTCGAGTTTTAAACCACTAAAATCTTTTTGGAAACAAGGTGTTCTTTTATGGCGTTGAGAGAATCCTTATTGTCAGTTAGACAAACAGCACATTGCCCCATTTTGGAAAGAGCATTAAACGTCTAAAACCTGATACGGTTTATCATGGTTTTCAAGCTTGTGAATTTCACCCTTGGAATATGGATGCTATTGACTACAGCAAGTGTTTAGGCAGAACATACTTCGAATTAATATTTATTGAGGAAAATAATTGGAAGAAAATGTACTTATTAAAGGACAAGAGATTTTGTGAAATCGTAAGTTATACAGGACTTTCAGAAACGTAAAAAACTATACGTTATTGAGGTTGATTATGCAACTGAAACTGATAGATGAATCTGGTTTTCCATTTAGTGATATCGAAATACTTGCAATGCCTATGGTCAAGGATGATGAACTTGACATGGAAATGGAAGAGCGCAAACCTGTCAAGATAGATGTTATAGAGGATGCGAATAACGAATAGAGAAACTTAATAAGATGTTACAGTTAAGAATTAAAGTTTTGAAGAAAAAATGCTGAAGAATGCAAATAAAATACAAATCATAGAGAATAAAATTCTGAGGAAAGGTTTGGGCGCTGCAGATGAAAATCTTGGGAAAACTATGGAAGAGGGCAAACCTATTAGATGTCGTGGCTGCAAATAAAGAAACATAACAAGTTGTTGCAGGTAAGATTGAAAGCCTTGAAGAACAAATGCTGAAGAAAGCAAGTTTAAAAACAAATATGAAGTACTGAAACAAGGAAACGAAAACATATTGCATTATCTTGAGGCTCCAAAAACACCTGAAAGAGTAGATAAAAGAAATACGGAAAGAATGCCGATGTAATTACATCATCCACATCCACATAAAAGAAAAGATAAAGAACAAGTTAAATAGAAAAAAGAAGAGGGAAGAATCATGACGCTTATGCTGCAGAAAACGCCACAAAAAACAAGAACCCTTAAAAAAGATTCCAAGGAAAGTGAACCAAAAACAAATACAATAAAAAAAATACCGACCGGAAACGATGCAAGCAGGATGGAAGAATATAAAAGGAATTTATTTAAGACTGAAATAACTGTTATCACTCAATTTCCTAAGAATAATATATTAGTAAGGCGAGGACAGTGCTTTATATGTTCACATAATATATTCTTTATTACCGAGGAAACATTACAAACATTAGTAACAAACAGCAACCAAACTTCAGTAGAACTCAAAAATTACTGTAAAGAAAATGGACTCTCTTTAAACATACAGAAATGCTGCTGTATGCAGTTTCTTCCAAAAAATCACCAATAAATCATAGTTTATTGATTAAAATAGACGGTAAAAGTATGGAAAATATGTTGTCATTCAAACTACTGGGTGTATATATACATTGACTCTAAACTCACATGGGAAAGTCAGTGTGCTCCAGGCTAAGCTAGGCTTGCTACCAGCTTAGAAACATACAAAACACAGTTGATGAACAAAAAATAAGAACGTTCACAACTATGACACAAAAAGTGAGCTTGAGATACACCTGCCATAGTCCAGGTTAAGCACCTGCCAGAACTCACACGCACTCATGGGAATAAAATGCTACAATAAAGCTAGAAATATCCTTAAAAATGAAATAAAAAACATGGAAAACCGTCTAAAAGATTTCCTAGTAGAAAACTGCTTTTATACAATTGAAGATATCCTAAATTTCAGAAACTAATTTCTTTTTTTTCTAGAAAATAATAAGTTAAATAAAATTTTAAAGAAATATATATATTTATGCCTATAGCAATAGGATTTCAATATCCGAAACAAGTCGTCTGTATCTTTTAAATGTACTTCTAATTCTTGATAGGAACTTTTTAAAGTGTTTGTATTGTGAAAATTGACTAGTATGATAAGGGGTTCGTTAAGTTGCCCCCCCCCCATATTAATATTTTGCATTATAAACTACTGTGCAAGCTTGCACACACCTAGCACACTCTAGCACAACAAAAAATAGAGATAGCACAACTTTCGCTTAGAATATAATAAGAAAAGAAGGCCGGGGGGCCATCTTAACAGTTGCCCCAATATCAAATTTTAACATTTTTATGCTGTCAAAATATGCATCATAGCTTACACAACCTAGCACAAGCAAATTTGAAGCTAGCACACCTCATATAACTTAAGAAAAAAATTTCAAAGAAAAAAAATTGCCCCCCCCACATTAATATTTTGGTTTCAAATAAATTGTGCAAGCTTCTACACACCTACCACAACCTTGCACAACTAAAATCAAAACTTGCACAGCACCCAACAACTTAAGAAAAAATAGTATAGTAAAAATAGCAGCCCCCCCATATTAATATTTTGATTTCAAATAAATTGTGCAAGCTTCTACACACCTAGCACAACCTTGCACAACCAAAATCAAAACTTGCACAGCACCCAATTTGCTTATTTCCGCAGCGACGTTTTGAGATCTTAATAATAACAACTATATGCAAAGAATTTACGTTGGATAATTAGATAAGTAATATCTTCATTGGTACTTATTAGTGAATAATGTTACACTCAAAAGTGTGAATTAAATATTTTTTACAAAAAATTGTACCGACTTTATTGGTTGGTGCACTGAAAAATACAAAATTATAATAATTAACTAACTGCAACAGCACAACTTGAAAAATAACAGCACCAATAGAATTAATATTATTTTATATTTTTCAGCGCACCAACTAATAAGGTCGGTCCAATTTTTTGTACAAAATATTTTTCGTGCCAATCATTGGTGATTTTGGCCTGCCAATGCCTGGCATTTAGGTGCCAATGAAATGAAAAACCACTGATATGCTCGTTTTTGATTTTAATAATGAATTTATTGTAATGTGCCAATAATTCGGTGTTTTATACTATTTATGAATTTAGAAAATTGTTCTCTTTGTTTTTGACCAACGGCCCAGATAGAGGTGGTGTATACAGTTCGATTGTTTGTCCACTTTTTTATTGTCCACGTTTTCATAAGTTGGTGGACTATAAATATAAAAAATATTAATTCCAATGGTATTGACAGCTTTGAAATTGGTGCCAGAAATTAATAATTTTTGATATTTTTCAGTGCACCAACAAAAAAAATAGATAAACCTGGCATCACAATCTACCTCTGTGGTACGGTGGAGAAGGGTATACTCAATAAGTATTATTTTTATTTTATTTCACACAACAGGAAAAGTAATCAAAGAATAAATAGCTCGTGAGAAAATAATTTGATTGTTTTCATTTTCATTTACTAGGTATCGTAGGCGTACCATGGTCTATAAACTGAGTAGGCGTACGACTATTAAATAATATCGACTGCAAAAAAATGCGGCCAAGTGCGTGTCGAACTTTTCGAAGGGTTCCGTACCATCGCAAAAGCAAAATTCCAATATCCACTGGTAATGACATACACACGGATGGATGGACCCACTATTTGCTGTTATATTGGTAATAGAAACACACCTTCTCTGAAAATCTCAACCTTCTACCTATTACGGTTCCTGTTCATAAGATACAGCTCGCTGACTGACGAACGGATGGACTCGGAATGTTGTAGCGGCAGCAGAACAGCATATTCGCTGAAAATTTCATTTCTCTTCCTAATAATTTTTATGAGCTAAAGCTCGCGCTCAGACGGACAAATGGTCGGTCGGACGAATTTAGTAAACTGGAAATAGATATAGACATTCAACTGTCTACCTATTACGATTCATATGATACAGGCCACTGATAAACTGACGGACAACGTTAAGAAAGGTTGAGAAGGAAATTATCGAAAATTCAATTCCCTTAAAGTTTGCTTATAATTGTTATAACGTTTTGCTATGGTTTATTTCGATCATAAAAAAGTAAGAACTAAAAATAGTCCAGTTATTCAAGACAGTTTTGACTACCGATGACTACTCCTTAAAACAAGAAAGAGCAAGAACGGAGAGTTTGCAATTTCATGAAGTTTGTGGCATTCTGTCTATAAGTACTTTCACTTTTTATCACAAGGTAATTTTCCGAATGTAATCAGTAGCCCTCCTATGTCGGGCAGACTAATAACAATTGAGAATTATTGCTTGACCTAGATAAGATATTTTGATATTTTTAGATTAGTTTCATGTATTACAATTTTTCCATTTTTATCATTTTTTCAGCCTTACTTAATCAGTCAAGTACTTTTCACGTGCCACATACAAAGACAAGAAATAATCTTCACATAAATCTCGCATATAGATAATACTAGCAAATGCCCGGGAATATAATGTGAAAATAAGTAAACGCAAGTATTTGTCTATGTAAAATATTTACTTTTGAAAAAGTAGTACCGTCTTTTTGAAAAAAGTAGATATTTATTACATTAACGATACATTGTATATCGTTTAAAAAGTTTATATTTTAAAAAAAGATTCCGGGTGAATGAGGGCTGCTTTGGCCAGCTTTTTGAAAAATTTTAAATCACATCGCGATAAATCAGTATATTACTCTTATTTTAATCGATGGTTTAGTTTTTGTACACAACTACCATAAATGTAATTTATTGAGCTTTCTCAGTGATTTACCGGGGTGTTAACTAATTTTCATAGAAATCTACCTTACTGCAGAGGTTTCAGCTTTATTAATATTATGAATTTTATCGTTATATAACTTCTGTTGGCAACCACCTCTACATTGCCACGACCTGCCCTTTATGACTGATTATGAACTCCCCATGTCAACTGCGATTATTTCATACCCCTTATAGCGACAAAATCTGTCGGGCAAATAAAATAGAACTGTTTAGTCCTTGGTAATGCTAAGAACTTTCACAACGGGTATTGAGATTGGACCCGAAAACTTTTAAGAAACTTTAGGATATTTTTTGTTTTTGTATGCATGAATTGTTTGGATCGATAGTAGGTACCGCAAGATACATGTACCAGGCATTCCTGAAAATTTTCAGAAATTGTGTATTTGTTTCCTTATCAGGAATTTCTGAACAAATTAAGGAATCTACTGCAACTGAACGTAGCTTATCTTTATTTGACAGATTGATTATTAATTGCATAAACAATGACTATGTAGGTACACCTAGTAAGTATTTTTTGAAAGACCAACAAGTAAGGCTTGCAATTTCAAATGGAAAACCCTAGAATGCTTTCAATTGAGTATTTCAGTACACTTAGGGTTGTATGTCATTGTGAGCCCTCGCGTCTTGAATGTGAATGTGAATGCGTCGCTAAGCCCCTAAGATTGAATCGTACTTGAACTTGCAGGTGCACTTCAATCCACTTCGATCTGGCATCCACGCAAACAAGAAAATAAGCGTTTTGAAACGGACCAGCGTAATCTACATAAACTCTTTCCAATTTTCTTGAGGACATTCCCAAGGGTGAACAGTAACTTTAGGTGAGTTAGTTTTTATGTGAGCACAAACTTCACAGCTTCTAACTAACCGTTCGATATTACGGTCAATTTTATGTCAATAGATGTAACGTCTGGCAAGTTGTTTCATTTCAGTAATACCCAGGTGAGTTTCATGTAATTCATTTAGAATTTGTAATGGTGACGAAGAAGGGAAAACAACTCTATCATTTCGAAATAGAATACCTTCGACTAGTGTAAAGTCGGCTTCATCATAATTTTGTGTATAATGGCTTTTAATTCATTGTCCCTTTCTTTATTACCTGACAAGTAATTTAATTAGTTGAAATTTGAAGGAAAACTTCCTCGTAGAGTTGGTTGACCGCCTTCCCAATCTCTTGTTCAGCTGAAGTCTGGTTCGAGATGAGAGCGCGTGACAAGCAGTTTACGTTTTCATTTTCATTTCATTTTCTGAAGTGTTGGCGAAGCCGGACATGAACGAAGCGTAGCGTAGGAGTCGGGCGGAAGTCATCAGATGAGTTGAATTTGAAGTTCTCGTGCTGTTGCTCTTTAATCCTCGACATCCTTGACGTCCAAGAAGATCGACGTGACCATCCGGAACAATATGTAGGTCACCTATCTTCTCTTTGTCTTCATACTGGATTTGGACAGATACTTTTCCAACATGCTTGAATACGTTGCCAGTGTAGGATCTTAAAGTTAAGTATGAATTTTGAATCTACTTCAAATATATTTTTGCTTTCCATTCACTAGACCAGTGATGTATTTATCATTCTCGTTATGCATTTCGAACAGATAAATTATCTCGCAGTTTTGTATTTCTGTGTGAAATTCCATACTTAAGGCTTTGCTGTTCTGATTTAAATTGAGAGTCAGGATTGTTAGTTTGCATTGAATTAGTGTTACTTATTTTATTTTCCAACCTTCTTGTTATACACACTTTGAAGACATGACCAGCTTTATTACAAGAGTTGCATTTTATATTTTGTCTGTGGATTCGACAAACATTGGCACTATGGTAGTTATTTTTCCCACAACGTAAGCAAGAGTTTTCTAAATCCAAGGACTTTATATTGAAATGAGTTGAATTATTATAACCTCTTGAATCTTACTTATTTGATGCGGAGAATTCACGTTACCTTAAACTGCGTCTAAAAGAAGGGCGGCCGAACGTTTTGTGTACGTCTGGAGAATTGAACTGTGAATTGGAAGTTGTAAGACAAGATGAGGCAGCGGCTAACTCCTTACATTCAATACGGGAATCTTCGAAGGCTGTGGTTTTCTCGACAATTTTGTTGAAAACTGTCTCACTGGATTGAAGTAATTGATCGCGTACCCAGTTATCTATGAGACCTCTGATAAACTGTGCACGGAGGAAAATATCTTCAATAGAAATAGATTTTTTGCATACTACTCAGAGTCTGCAATATCTCGCTGTAGAGATGCAACATACTCAGGAATGTTTTGGTCTTCCTTCTGATAGAGGCTAAGAAAATAGTCCTGATATACTACTGTGCTCTTTCATGGGACCAACATTTATCTCAAGACTATCACTAATTCTGTGAATGACAATTGGTTTACTGGCTTCTCAGGACCCAATAAGGCTGTCAGATTATTATAATGTACAGAGCCAATACATAGATACACATAAGAGCTGTGCTTGTTTTTCACTAGAGGATACATTTTTCAGTGAACAGTAATTTTGAAATCTTTATAAGTAGTTTGAAAACTTTTCCTTCTCAACAATGAAATTTTCAAAAGGACTAAAACTAAGTTGTAATTACTTTCCTGGTTTAGTTGTTGTTGCTGCTGTGGGGTCATTGCCTTGATGAATTTTTCCATCGTTGACATGAAATCCTGAAACTGGTCTTTATGCATATTGAAAACGGATTTGAACACTTGAAACTGGAACAATTTGATCTTTAAGCTTAAGATTATTTGAGTTTGAACGTTTTTTACAACTCGTCGTAATGGATAAAATGAATTAGTTTCTTATTTAAATAAAGGGTAATAGTCTAGTTTAGGGGCTTTTGCTATAAAAGCCTTAAAAAATCAAATGCTAGTAAAAATACATACCTATATGGTAACATAACTTTTAATAAAATTGAGGCGGAAGACGCTATTTTTAATGATTTATTACAAAAAATAACAAAATATGGTGGTTTTGGTACTTACGACTTTTAGCAGAAATTTTCGATTTGGAATTTTCTTTTCAATCCCAAATAGTATATAACCATCCTTGTATTCTATTTAATACTAAAATAGTTCAAAATAAGCAAGAATATGCGTGAAAATATAAAATATAAGTTCACAAAAAAGTGAAGTAAAACGAATTGACGGTTGTCTTATGTAGTACATCCTGAACTACTAAGTTCTATTAATATCAATGTTGCCAACTCTGTCAGTATAACTTTTGTACTATGAAATACTCTGTCAGTATAACTTTTGTACCAAGAAATTATTTTATAAATATGTATTCTATGATTTGAATTTCATTTCCAATAATACTTGCTTTAGAAAAGTTAACAACAATAACAACAGAATTTAGTATATTATACGAATTTGTCTTGTATAGTTTAACGTTTTCTAAAATGACAAGTACTGAGCCCTTCTTTCTTTCTCAATATCTTGTCGTAAAGCAATCAATGAATTCATATTTTCAAAAGCCTGAAGACAAATCTCGTCACCTTCAGCATCAAAAGTTGCCATGATATGTACGTATTTTTGCTCTAAAGCAAGTATTTATGAAAAATTCATTTTTAGTAAATTTTAAACATAGAACTAAACCTTCAGACATTTAAAATCTTACTACTTAGTTTATGCTTTCGTTATCGAATATTTTTAAAGATGTTCAATAGTTCAATATTATAAACATAGTTTTGGCAACGTTGGAATAGTCGTATATCAATGCTGTTAACGTCAAGTCGTGTCGTCAAACATACTACATAAATCAACTGTCAATCCTTTTTATGTGAACTTATATTTACTATTTTCACGCATATTTTTGCTTATTTTAAACAATTTTAGTATTAAATAGAATACAAGGATGGTTATATACTATTTGGGATTGAAAAGAAAATTCCAAATCGAAAATTTCTGCTAAAAGTCGTAAGTACCAAAACCACCATATTTTGCTATTTTTTGTAATAAATCATTAAAAATAGCGTCTTCCGCCTCAATTTTATTAAAAGTTATGTTACCATATATGTATTTTTACTAACATTTGATTTTTTAGGACTTTTATAGCAAAAGCCCCTAGACTATTTAAAAACGAGATCAGATTCCCGCTTAAAACGTCACACTTCCCGGCTCCAATAATGAACAAGCTTAGACTAGGAATTCCTATTGTAAGTGAACAAGTAATTTGTTTGGTTGCGCAACACTTTATAATGATCACTTGCTTTGCAAATTTCATTGTCTGATATGCGTCCACTATAACCACCAAATATAAAATTTACAATCCCTCTTGGTGTTCACGAAACCAAATATAAAACGAGAATTTATTCTCACAACGTCTTCACAACTAATTATCACTGTCACAATGACTACAGGCATAATACATATGTATCAGCCAATGCCAGATTAGTGGGAACTGCGACGTCATACGGCGCTAAAGCGCACACGTTTTGTACCAATTAAATTTTTAGTGTTTTTAAATTTTATTACCCAAAAATCAAACTATGTAAACTAACTTAGATTTACTTTTAGTGGTCAAGTAAACTTACATGGAATACAAAGAAGAAATAGCAGTGATTTTTGGCCATGTAGAATTATCGTGCTTGAGTTTAATTTCAAGATTTTTTTCTTGAAGAAGTCCAACTTTCCACTCGACAAATAGTGCCCTCCAGTTCCACTTCAAGAATAGTAAATGCTACCTCTCAAGACTTAACTAAAATCGAAATAAACTTGACACTCTTGAATATCCAATCATTAACAACTTCATATATTTGACTAGAAAAATTTGCGCTGGAACATAAGATTGATGTACTAGTGATAACAGAACAATGGCTAACTGCCGACTAATTATCTAGGTTTCCCATCTAAGGATACAAACTTGCTTCTTACTTCTGCCGTCCAGTGAACAAGCATGAAGGAAGTGCTACTACATACGTGTTCATGTAAAAAATTATATAGTGCTTACTGATTTCAGTAATTTTAATTTGCCTGATTCGTTTGAATGCTCTGCAACTGAGTACAATCAAACAGTGATGATTGATTTATAATTATTTGTATTCACAGGTCCAGTACTTCTCAATTTTTTGATTTAGATCACTTTTTGAGAGGCTTGTTTTGCCTCTTGAGTCGCTTTGCTAGGGACTTGAGTCTTGGAATTATCACAGTAGACTACTTCATTGAATCTTAAAAGTCTGAGAGAAGGGGAGTGCAGATGCTAAATGAAACCCAGCTTAAGCTGTCCAACGAGGTGAAATACCTAGGGGTGGTTATCGACAGAAAACTGACCTGGGGAAAACATCTGGACAGCAAGCTGGACAAAGCCAGTGCAGCTCTATGGCAATATCGAAGAGTTGTAGGTAAAAGCTGAGGCCTATCGCCAAAGGTCACCCTATGGTTGTACACAGCAGTGATAAGGCCCATGATATACTACGGTTCAATAGTTTGGTGGCGACGCGCCAAATTAAAAATTGAGAAGGACAGGCTTACGAGACTACAGAGATCTGTCTGCATCGCAGTCAGTGGTGCCATGAGGATCACACCATCTGCTGCGCTAGAGGCGCTGTTGTGCTTGCCACCACTAGATCTATATCTGGAGGGGGCAGCACTACTGACCTTCGTTTGACAGATGGTGGAACATTAAGGGCGTACAAGAGCGCCAAGAGCCATACAGCCATCTTGGAGGAGGACCTCGCAAGAATACCACTCCTCGAGGCCAGCTCAGACCGCATTGCACACCTATTCAGCAAATGCAAATACCACATTTGTTGGGAAAAAACAGACCCACGCACTGTGCCGACAATAGACATATACACTGATGGGTCTGAAAAGAGGGACAGTACAGGCATAGGAATCTTCAGCCAAGACCTGCAACTATCTCTACAACAACCGCTCGGGAAGTATGCCACCGTATTACAAACGGAACTAATAGCACTAGGTCGAGGGGCTAATGAGGTCCGCTTGAAAAAAGTGCGAGGACGATTAATACGCTTCTTCACGCCATAAAAGCGCTTGAAAAGGGCAGGTACAACGCAAGAGCCACGCTGAACTGCCACCGCAAACTGTCGGAACCAGCGAATGAAAATGTGGTGGAACTAGCTTGGGTGCCAGCACACGATGTGAATGAGGGCAATGAAAAGGCGGATAAGCTGGCGGGTGCTGCTTCGTCGGGAACAATGTGTGGGCCCGAACCAGCAGTACCTATCACACCGTACATCATGGTCAACCTCATTAAAGAGGACACACACCTCAGACACTGTCAGAGGTGGAACTCAATTCTGGGCTTTTGACAGAGCAAGAACTTCATCACGGAGCCATGCCGGAAACTGGCCGAAGACTGCCTAGCTTTGCCTGTGCCAAAACACCTACATACAATGGGAGTCATCGACGACCCGACATGTCGGGCATGCATGGAGGAGGAAGAAACAGTGGAACATCTCTTCACAGAATGCCCCGCGCTATCCGACGTTCGTAAGGCCATCCGAGGACTGAAGTGGCCGGATCTGACTAATATCAGAGGCACCACGCCTGCGGAAATCCTGAGATATCTGGACCAGGTTGTCGGGATACTCGGGGAACCGTAGGTCTGAGGAACAAGAGGGAGAGGCACAATGGGCCGAATTGGCCTAAGTACCCGCTTTGGCACCCCTGCGTCAAATAATAATAATAACTCCTCGACCCTATGTTCTCACGAGTTTTTAAAAATTCGTTTTGCAAATCAACTTTTGCCATACTGTTACTTGTTTAGATGCGTTCTTCATTCACGCGCCGCGCCTTTGGAATATAATTCCGAGCGACTCCCGATCGCTATATTATAAACCTGCCTTTTAAGCTAAACTGTATACGTTATTTTCGGGAACTTTGATAAATTTTTACCAGCCGCTGCCGTGGCCTTCGCAACTTCTTCTTAACCTGTCTTATAAGTCACATTTCATATGTGTTATGCGCTTTTAGATGTTAATTATTTATATCTGTTATTTATATTGTTTTGATTTTATTAATTAATTTTATTCAATATTTAACTATTATTTATTTATTTGTAAACATGCATTGTGTATATATATATATATATATATATATATATATATATATATATATATATATATTGATTTTGTATTCTTAACTGGTTTTATAATAAATAAAAAGACGTTCTTGAGGATGCAGTCATATATTCAAAAAAATTATTTGATTGAAGCCGAGCTTTCGAGAATGTTTATTCTCTTCTTCAGGGCAAAAATCGTGAATTTAAAATAAATTAGCCAAAAACCGGTAAGATTTCATAGCCATCAATTACAAATGTCTGAAGAAGAGAATAAACATTCTCGAAAGCTCGGCTTCAATCCAAGAATTTTATTGAATATATAACTGCATCCCCAAGAACATCTTTTTATATATATATATATATATATATATATAGGACAAATAGGACCTTGAGTCCTTGGACTGCTCATTAAATGATACTCATGCTCATACTCTTCAGTTGCATTTCTCTGTATCCCCTGAATATGGGACACATTGTAATTTCAAATAATAAGTTAATTAATAGATACTTATATTTACAAAATTATCAAATTTCTGCAGCTGCAAACATAATGTTCGAAAGTAGCCGCATTAATAACTTTCAAACGTATCCAATAATAGATTATTTCTACAAAAAAATGGACCTACTTAGTGTGTTGGTGCACTGAAAATGACAAAATAATATTAATTCTATTGTAACTGGTAAGTTTGAAGTTGTTCAATTGTAGTTAAATAGAAGACTCTTAGCACCATCTTTACAAGTACCAGAACCAATTGAATTGATATTATTTGGTATTTCTCAGTACACCAACAAATAAAATCGGTTAAATTTTTTGTAAAAAATATTTATTTCACACTTTTGAGTGTAACATTAGTCATGAAAATCGCTGAACATTCTCTAATACCAAAGAAGATAGTACTTATCCTATAACCCACGTATATTCGTTGCTTGTACTTGTTATTATTCAAAGATCTCAAAACGTCGCGGCAGAAATTCGCATAATTCAGATTTTATCACTGCTGTGAAAATCAGTGAAAAAAGTATTCAATTTAAATGTTGCTACAAATAATCTGGTTTTTAATATGACCGTCTAACATTTGCAATTTTCTAAAGAAATTGTCCCCTTCACATAGCAGAAATACACATAATATTTTAACATTGCTAACTCCAAAACCGTAACTCTTTTGAAAAAATGTTCAATTTAAATGTTTCCGTGTCTTATTTTCAGTTTGTTGTCTGCGATTTTCGATTTTTGAGTCAAATTGCCCCCTACCCCCTTCGGGAGCTGTACCTACACACCCATTTTCAACTTCTCCTGGAGTTAATCAAAACTGATGAGTGTTTCAGTTAGTGATAAAAATAGTGATATTCGGAGGTCATTATCTCATGGATAGTAGGAGATTTTCAATAGAGATTTGGTAATTAGTTGTGGGTCTTACTAGATAGAACAAATTGCAAGTTTGTAGTTCAACATGGATTTTAAGTTATGGTAGGTGTCGATAGTGGACTGAAATGGTCTAATACTGCCGTGTGTCTAGATTAAATCAAATCTTGAATCTAATTGAATTATTGACCGATTCTCAGACATAACGCTTTACCATAGAAATAAAATCATATTCCATAATTTTATATAATTATATGTAGTTAAGTTATGACGTTACAGTTATTTAGTGTCGTCAAGTTCATGTTTTGAGAATTGGTTGAGAAAATAAAACGGTTTTTTTCATAGCATTATCCGACAAATTGTTCATGCATGATGCTGTCCAAAGATGTTAAGTCAAGGGAAAGGTCTTGAAGGAAAACACCCCATATTCAATATTTTTTTTAATAGGTCTCCTATTCAACATAACGAAGCCGTAGAAAACTTAGGCCTGGGCCCAAGGACTAATAATGAAGGTGTAAGATATCATATTCATTAACCTTCAAGATGAAAAGTCTAGAAAAATATCCATATTTTATATAACGATAGTCTAATTTTATCTAGATTTAAGATTAAGAGGACTTGCGTAATAGTAGATAATAAAAAAATCTAAGAAAATAGCCTTATATAAAGATGCCCAGTAAATGAGAGCTTCTTACTATTCTGAAGGTATCTGGGATACCTTTCTCGTAAATAAAAATCATGCTGAACATTATTATTTTTTGCATTCTAATAGGAGGTAAGTCATTATGTATCATTGAAATTGATAGGTAATAAATACTTTAGCTTATGAGATGAGAAACATTGAATTAAACCGAAAAATATTTTGATGTACTATATTGATATTCATTAAATTAAATGCTTTCATAATGACCAAGCTTTCGGAAAGTTTTATTTGCTTCGTCATTGCCAAACTCATATATTAAAAAATAAATGATCATACACTCTTCATTAAAAAAGAGGTAAATTATAAAAATTATTAACAATTATTTGCTTGCGGATTTTTATTCTGCCCTCTATATTTTCATTGAGGAATGAATTGTTTTTGTCATTCATGAACAACTATTGTTCAAACTTTCAAAAAGATATGAATACCAAAACCAATCACTTTGAGAAAAAATATAAATTCACACTTGTTTTCAAATATAAAATGGGAACTTCGTTGAAGAGCTAGCAAAAAAAATACAAATAATAATAATAATCATACAAATGGACATTCTCAAAATGTTAGTATTTATATGCGTTTTCTGGAAATCAGATATAGACACAGATAAAGATACAGATTTTATTCATGTTTATACCAAACAAGTTTACACTCGTCACATAGGCAATATCACATTTCATCAAATACGTGTCACTTTCAGTTTAACAAAATCATGAACAGTATAAAATATTTTGTTTTCAATAAGGAAACTCTTCAATTTATGCTTAAGAATCTTCATGGACAATTTTTTCACATTGGTTGGTAGTTTATCATAGAGTTAAGTTGCCAAGTAGAATTGAGCCCTCTGCGATCGTCTGGCATAAGATAATATCTCGTATATGAACAGAAAGGGTTAAGTTAAAATTAATAAAATAGCATTATCAATGATTCTGATCATTTTCCTTGGAATTTTGAATATACGTTCAAAACACATGATCCCCAAACAACAGTACCATATCTAGAGTTTGACTCAAAAAGAGCATCATAAGCAGTTTTTAACACGAATAATGAAACGGCGGTTGACAGATTTCTAATAATAAATGTATTCTTAGCCAACCTGTTACACAGAAAATCGACGTGGGCCGCCTAGGTGAGTTCACATGAATCCCCAGAAACTTAACATCTTTTGTCTCATCCCCTCGATTCGAGAACACTAGCCTCTCCGTCCTCTTGTTATTAACACAATATTTCAATTGAATCTAAAGAGAAGAGAATCTAAATCTTAAAACAAGGATAGTGAACAGTTGTCCTCCTCAAGGCACCCCTGTGTAATTAATCACTGTATCTATGGTATTTCAATATTTCTGAAAATCAAACTGCAAGGTATATTTTTTTAAGTAAAAATTTGTTTATTCAATAACTTTCAGGACTTTAAAAAATATGGGAACCTGTGAAATATTATCAGAGACTTTCCCTTCAAAAATTGGAATTGTCTTTACTATCTTTAGACAGTCAGGAAAAATATTCTCACAAGTAGATCTATTTATGAGCTTAGTAAGTGGGTCGAGCAATGTATTTATATTTTTCTTCAGCAAAATCACAGATAAATCATGAAAGTCTTTTGACTTACCGGTTTTCAAAGAATTAGTAACATCTCTGACGACATTTAATGTGACCTCTTCAAACAAAAAATGCAGATCATCAGGAACTTCAAAATTGAAATCCGCAATTGTCAAGGAAACCAAAATCAATGTAGTATGCTGGCAAAATAATCATTTCCATCAAATATCATAGGCTTGAATGAATGTTCTAAGGGTCTTTTTTTATTTATTAAAATCCACGGTTTTACCTTTATTACTAGAATTTGTTATAATTTCACCAATGCTTGCAATTTTAGCTGTCGCGATTTTCTACTTATAGTGTAACCTCAATTTATTTCTTAGAAGTGTAAGATTTTCAGTGATATAGTTTGTATATAACTCACAGATCAAAATCAAGTCCTTAAGCATGATTTTGAGCTCCTCAGTAAACCGGATAGAATCTAACCTGTCTGAACTTCTGTCTGTAGAGATAATCTTCATCGGCAAAAGCTAAACGATGTGCATTCATAAAATTTCAACGAAACTACCAAACACATGATCAATACCACAATTGTTATCTCCAAAAAATGACCAATAAATGTTATCCAAAAGATTGAAGAAACTACAAAAACCCCTTTGGGTCAAGGGTCTCTTTGCTGCTATTTGAAATAGACTCACCTGTGAAATCCACATTGACGAGCTGTGCTATATGATTATAAACTTTGTTTTTATATAGGGACAGAAACAAAAGCACACTCTGTAATAGATAGCACAATCTGCCTTTTTTAATAAAAATTAAATATTAAAACATAATGTGTATTTGTCATTCTTTCAAGGTGACCATTTTTAAGTATTGTTAAATATTTGATGTATGTACCTGTATGTAAGATAAGTACCTATGTTAAGAACGTAATATTCTCACAAATCAACACTAAAAATCTGCATTTATTTAATGCTACGCGCTTACTTTTATATTGTTACACAAACTGCTAAATTTATTTTAATCATTGCCTCTGCCTTTTCAGCTTTACCAGCTTCTCTAAGTGAAAACCCCAGGGTAACGACTAAATTAGGAACAGTTGAAGGATTATGGCAAACATCTTTCGATGGAAGATCCTATTCGTCATTTGAAGGAATACCTTACGCAAAACCACCAGTTGATAATCTTAGATTTGAAGAATCAGAACCTATCGAACCTTGGAAAGGTATCTGGAATGCTAAAAAAGAGCGAATGTGCATCCAATTGGATTTCTTTGGAGGAAACAAGTTGATAGGTATCATATATATCCTTTATATAACGTGTGTTTATTGAACTTACGGCACAAATTCAAGGGGGTATTCCCTGGATCATTCTAGGAATATATTGTCCTTTAATGATTTTTGAAAAATCATTTCTTATTGAAGATACAGGTCGATAAAAAGTAAACATATAGGGATGGCTGGATTAGTCGAGGTGTCCCCCACATACGGTTTGCTTGTTCGCCAGAATCGAACCCTCTGGATTATTTCCTATAGACATCTACAGTCATCAGTTTATTCTAATCCAGTGGAAAATGGGGAAGATCAAGAAAGCAGATAAGTACAGTGTGTAACTCAATATGAAACGATCCTTGTGTTAACTTAACATGTAATTTTTGGTAATAAAAAATGTTATTGCCGAAACTTTTTCTCGCCTAGTATCTTCTAAAGAAGGCAGCTTTTCAAAAATCATCGAAGGTCAAAATATTCTTGGAATTATACAGGAAGTAACCCCTTTCGCTGTATGTTTAATAAACATCCTGTATTTAAGCTGATATTTCTCAAAATTATTCTCTAACATGTCTTCGTTTCAGGTGAAGAAGACTGCTTGTACTTAAATGTGTATGTACCAAATGTGAATACTTCTCAAAAACTTGACGTTGTTGTTCATATACATGGTGGTTCATTTTTGTGGGGTTACGGCCAGCAATTCCTTGGTGCCAAATACTTGATGGATCGAGATATTATATTAGTTTCCATGAATTATAGATTGAATGCACTAGGTGACAAATCGTACAGTTAAATAAATCAAAAATAGAAATTATAAAATAAAGTTCTTAGGATTTCTGAGTACAGAAGACGAGGTGCTACCAGGCAACAGTGGCTTAAAGGATCAAGTACTGGCCCTTAAGTGGATCCAAGATCATATTGAAAGTTTCGGTGGCAATCCCAAATCCGTAACATTAACCGGCTTCTCGGCTGGTTCTGGAGCAGTGGAAATGCACTACCTCTCACCAATGAGTAAAGGCTTATTCTCAAGAGGTATGTCTGTGAGTGGCTCTGCCCTAGGACCTGTGGCTATTAGAGAAAATCCCATGAAGATGACAAGGAAATTGGCTCAAGCAGTTGCTTGTGATTTGAATACGACAAGAGAAATTGTCGATTGCCTTAAGACTAAGCCAGCTGAGCTTCTTGTTAATAGTGTAAGGACAAGTTTGTATGCAATGTACCCATATCCATTATGTCCTTTAGCTCCAGTTGTTGAGAAAGGGGGTAATAATCCATTTTTAAGGGAAGACCCATATGTGACCTTGAAAAAAGGAGATGTTATGGATGTTCCATGGATCACTTCTTATGTCTCTGATGAAGGATACTTTTCGAGCCTCGGTAAGCATTTGGAATGAAGGACTTCTTGACATATCCAGTCGGGTAATATTAATTGTAATTTAAGTTTCTCGTACCCATTTTCTTGAGCTGACTTTTTTGAGAGATTCATAAATGTAATACTTGTTTAATATAAATACAAATTTAATTTTCAATTTGATTGCAGCAATTCTAGACAATTTTGATGAAATTATTGGTAATTGGACAAACGATTTTAAATACATTACTGATGCCGATGAAACTATACCTGAAGGAAAAAATGATGAAATTGCTAACAGAGTGAAAGAATTTTATTCATTAGATTTCAGTGATTCCAAAAAGGCATTCAACCAAGTGTCAGATGTAAGATGTATTAATAATATATACCTATTATAATATTATAGGAAAACTATACATAAATAATCCTTAATCCAATAATAAAACAAGTAATAGCTTATTTATTATACTCATACCATACATCTGCTATTAATGGACCGACAAGAATAAAACCTAACTCACTATTAATACCAAAATAACTGAACAAAATCTCTACCAACCACTGAACTATGTATGAGCACCGGCTGGCAATGCCTATTCCATATAGTTAGTTATACCTGTAGTTCAGTAGTAGGTACTATTTCTTTACTGAACTATTATTGAGAAGATAATATTTTTAGATGCTCACTGATAGACTCGTCAGAACACCTGCAGAAACAGCAGCAGTGTTCCACGCAAAAGCAACAAAATCACCTGTATATTCCTATAATTTCAACTTTATTGGACAAAATAGCTTCAGAGATTTGCTTCATAAAAATCCACCAAAAGGTATGTAGTGTCTGGTTTACATGTATTAAACTATTTCATAAGTTATACCTATGTGTTTCTTGAGCTCGATTCACTTTTGATATACATTTAACATAGATAGTCTAACATAATGTAATATCAAGGTAAAGTTGCAGAGTTCTCTTTATATTCTGATATAACAATTTTCCATAATTACATGAATGAGTCAATAATTGTGAGGAACGGAAAATTATCTGAGCATGTTACGTAAATATTATGCATATTTTTAAAGTATATCACCAGCAGCATTGAGGGAAATACTATGTTTGTGGCGTTATAATTTGCTAGCTAGTTTCAAAACGTAGAACTCCAGATACCTAATAAATCGAATCACATAATATGCTCAGATGATTTTTTTTCCCTCAACTATACAAATAAATAAATAAATAAATATTTAAAGGGGATTCATTCAAGTATGAAATTAAAAAATTGTGTAATTCATTATACAATTATCAATATCTGCAGGTGTCTATCATGGAGATGATATGGTTTACTTCTTTGGTGGCCGAATTAATGTGACGCTGACAGAGACAGAGCTCAAGATGAAAAATATTTGTATGGATTTCCTAGAGTCCTATGCTAGAACCGGGTAAGAATCAAAATTTTCATATTTCAAAAACCTCAATGATCGATTCTAAGAATAATACGTGATAACTTCTATTATCCAGTTTAGTATATTTAATTATGTGTAAATGAATATTTGATAATAATTAAACATTTTTAGGTAAATTTCTTATAGAAGTATACCTATTGCGATCGTTCACACTTTTGAATTTCAAAAAAATTTCAACGGCATGTTGTTATATGTCTATAAGTTAGTCCAAAAAAACATTTGGTTCAAAAGTTTATATATATATATATATATATATATATATATATATATATATATTTAATAAAATAGATTTTTGTTGGGGATGCAGTCATTTAATAAATAAAATTCTTTGGATTATGCCAAGCTTTCGAGAATGTTTATTCTCTTCGTCGGGGCAAAATTCGTGAATTTATATAAAATTAACCACAAACAGGAAAGATTTCATAGTCAGCAATCTTTCCTGTTTGTGGTTAATTTTATATAAATTCACGAATTTTGCCCCGACGAAGAGAATAAACATTCTCGAAAGCTTGGCATAATCCAAAGAATTTTATTTATGAAATGACTGCACCCCCAACAAAAATCTATTTTATTAAATAATAAACCAGTCAAGAATTCAGAATCAAATATATATATATATATATATATATATATATATATATATATATGGGATAGTACGAAATTTGTTAACACGATAGAGGTCGCAGTTTTGAAGGTATCAAGTTCAAATTTGCTACAAAAATCAATCTCTCAAATATCTCGGTCGAGTTCGTTATTGGGCAATATCGGGTAAGTAGTTTCAAAATGGCGACCATTCAAACATTTAAAAAAATTATCAATAAAGAGCAGTAGTGTAAATATTATTGAATATTATTTTAGGTTATAGGTGTAATCAGTACCTACAACTTTTGTTCAAGCAATTTTTCATAAAATACACAGGTAAAAAAATAAAAATTAATAAAGAAAAATAACAAATATTGATAAAACATGAACACTCAATATAAATTTGATGTAATTGTACATTTTCTGGAGATCTTCATATAGACCCTGATTAAAAAAAATAGAGTATATTTATTGAAAATAAATAGACGAAAAAAAAATCTGCCTTGAAGTGGACTCGAACCCTGTCTGCTTTATATTCAACAGCCAAAACAAAAACCTCTAACCGCAAGGCTATGACAATTTTATTTAATAACATGTAGGTATACCAATGAAAAGGTTGTTAAAATTTCAATTCAATGAATTTTGAAAAATTTACCTTTCCGCTGACTACAGGCCATCGGGATTTTTTTATATTGATTTCAGGATACCAAAACTGAATGGTGCTCCCCTTGAACCTATCACCGAGAAACAATACGTTTTCTATAAAATAACTAATCCTGATGATATTACCAAGGAGACCAAAACTGATTTTTCCACCAACATGTTCTGGTTTAAAAATAGCGGACTGATCGAAGGTGACAATCTTGTAAAGCCCAAAAAACTATAATAACTTTATATTTTATGATTTTCCTTAGTATCTATTAAATCGTTAAACTAATAATTTTTAATTCTGTTTCTGTGCAATATTCTAAATGTAATAAAGTATAAATAGATAGACTTGCTCTTTTGACTGCAATCTGGCGATTGTTGCTTGATGCATACCACATATTATTATATCTAAGGAGTATTAAGCCGCTTGTACACGGCTCCACTCCGACGAGGTCCAACCCACTGTAAACAATAACATCCAAAGATAGGGCGTTGGGGAGTGACGTGCATCTTTCCAAACTACGTCGGTAACTTGTAAGAAGTGGGTAGGATAAATTATTTTATGGTTTGTATGTATATAGTACAAAGTATATAGTTTATAGTACAGCACCAGTCTGGAGATTCACCGAGCGGCCTATTCAGTATAACTAAGTAGTGATAAATATTTTATTGTCGCTATAATTCAAATATTTATAAATAATTGTCATCTTGTCGCTAGAAAAAATTACTTTTGATCGTAGGAAATGATTATATCAATCAATATCTGTAGCTATCAAACTAAGTTGGCAACTATGAATTTGATTTGATAAGATTATTTATTTCAAGTTACAATTCAGGCCTGTCAAGTTAGTAAGGATATGGAATATGTGGCAAACGTGTATTGTGATTTGTAATGTATTCTGTTTTATAGAAAATAAAGAGATGACATTTTATTGAAAATTATCTTTGGAACTAAAATCATCTTATTAACATTCAATTCAGCGATCTTTCAGTTGTTGAATATAGCAAAGTTACAGATAATTTTTGTGCGATGTAATTTGATTAGAATCTAGTTTTCTATTTTTTTTTTCAATATATCTAATAGATAGATATAATTTATTCCTACTTTGTGTGTAAATACTAAACTGGTTTTGAAATTAGCAACTTAGAATTGATTACAAAATGATTATCAGCGACGATACTTGAGAGATTGAAAACTGCGATATCGATCTTCATGTCATTCAAAACATTCTTCAAAATGATTACAATAAAATATTTAATTCAGAAAACATAGATTATTGTACTAAAACGCTGATAAACTGCATACAAACCGCTACTGAACAATCAAGTTACACAAAAAATCAAACACCACAACAAAAAAAGCCCTGAATAACAGCTGGAATAATCCAATCTATGTTAAAAAGGGATAAAATATACCATAAGTTTAGACAAACCAAAAATATTTGTCATTATGAACAATACCAATTATTCAGAAACCAACTTAACAAATTGATCAAAGAAACAAATAACAATACAAACAATAACAAAAAAATGTGGCAAACAATAAACGAATGTAACAATAAATATAAAAAAAACTGAAAATTGGAAACAAACAGAGTTAGAAAATTTTAATTTTATTAATTTTAAGCAAAACTTTCCATCATCATGGTAACCAGCAAATACCTACTATAAAAATGCTACAAATAATTCACTTTTAATAGATAGTTGCTTATATTTTGAAATCCTGACCATTTAGGCAAAGATCAAGGTGTTTCTAATCTTTGATATAGGTATAGGAACATGATATATCATTTAAAAGGTAATTTAATTCTCTAACTTGAGAAATAATAAAATATAGGGTGTTCTATTTAAAAAAAACGCAGTTTTGGGTCTTTATAGATCTGATGGAAAGATCCAGAATTTTCAGCGGCCCTGTATAACATGAAAAGAAAATCTTCAATAATGACTAAGAACGAAGTCTTTCTAAAGCTGTTACTGGAATTTCATCGTTTCACAATTCTAAAATTCAGAGTAATGGGCTATTGATTAGAGCTTTGTTTTGAACAAAACATAAAAAAATTATTAATTCACTGGAAACTGTTAGATATAGGTATGGGTATATTATGAAAAAATAACCAGATGGTGATAGAGAATCTAATAAATTGATAATATATAGGGTGTCTCATTTGAAAAATCAAAGTTGTTAATACTTTTTGATATAAGTGGCAACGTCGAAAGGCTGAAAATATTTTCAGTCGATAGATCTCTAGGTACAATCTAAATAATATAATTTTCAGAACGATCCTACGAATAGTTTTCCTTAAACGTCTAAGGTACCATCGAAATGAATCACCCTATATATAGGTAGTATCTAATATTAAAAAGACTTCGACAGAAACATGTATAGTATACAATTAAATGCAGGACATTTAGACGAATAAGTTTTCACGAATTTCAAAATTCCTTCTACACTGCAGAAACAGTTATTTAATAGGAGCTTTCTCATATTAATCTTAAGGTTCTGACATTCATAGTGCGCAACTCGGAATCAAACCACAGCATAACTAAAAGATATGCTGTGACCTAACTTTATTATAAAGTTAAAAATTGATGGAGATCATTGATCAGCTAATCTTGTCGCATATTTTGGATATCTGAAGTCAAGCTATAATTCTGAATATTAGAGTGAAATCCACATAAAATTTGATGAATCTAAATCCATGGCAGAGGCATTAACCTTCTTTTCATAAATAGGGGATGACAATGTATTGGAAAGCTTACACCGGCTAGAAGTCGAATAACCTTTTTTACTTAAAATTTGTTTGTGTTTTGTTAGAACTTTCCCATAAAATATGTGGTGCCATAGCTAATATGGGAGTCAAATAAACCGAAATATAATTGCTTCAATACTTGGACTCTGAACACATCGCAATGAGAAGTATTTACTGGAGAGCCTGCTGTTGAGATTTTCGATATGATTAAATAGCTGAGAGAACCATCTTTGGCAATCCCAAGTAGTTGCTTGTGTGCCCATGTATTGGTTATTCCTTGAAATTATCAGATATTTGGTTATATTAGAGTTGGGTATTATGTAAAAAGTCTATCAATAAAGCTTCTATAATTTTTGAAAAGTATTTATTATCGAAATTGGATGGAACTTGTTCAAAATCACATTATTATCTTTCTTGAAAAGTGGTACAACTCTGCGAGTTTGGAACGGTTCTAGGAAAATGACATCAATAAAACATTTAATTATAGGGACAACTAATGACTTAAGCAGCCTTCTTTATTTTTAAATTATTTATTCCAAAAACATCTTCTATTAATTTATTTATAGCTCATAGGACATCGTCTGTTATAGTTGGCGGTAAGAAAAAACTAAATTTTGGAGATTTCCTGATCAAGTCTAATGATGTAAGATCAGAATCTTAACACAATTTATTATTCTACCAAATTTTATTGATTTGTTCAGATTATAATTATTATAATAACTAGCTTTATTAGTGATAGAGGATTATGAGCATGTTTCAATCTAACCAAGGAGAATAAATAAAACCATTTGTAATAAGTGCTTATCTAAATAGATGAATTTGATTTTTTCTATCTGGAAAGTTCAATTTTCGAGTGAAATGGCGAGCTGTTCCTAGTTTCTAAAAAGCGACTTCTTGCCTATATTTGCTCGTCATATTTTTCAGTTTATAATTATTATGTTACAGATTAAAAGACCTTTACTTCATAATCTCGTCATCGAGAAACAGGCGTAAGTTTTTTGACTATGAAGAGGAAGTCACATAAGTTAATATCATCATTACTGGAATCTGGATAATGGATATAATAATGTTTGAGTCATTGAAATCCTTATGAATTCATCGTTATGGTAAAATTTACCGTTATGGTCAGAAAGTTATGGTTCAAGTAAGAATACCTACCTTGAAAGTGATAACGCTTAAATCTGTAACAATATTACCAACGCAAGTTGAGGAAATTGGTGTCACTCTGGTATAGTATTGTAAAGTGAAGACTTACCCGAATAATAAACTACACTCACAAATGTCACAAACGCATTCCAGAAAACACGGGAGACATCAAAGGCAACGAGAATAAGTCCTGGTCTATTCTCGAAGCCATATATTGAGAAATAACCTCCAGAAACAACGAAAACAACACTGATGGCAATGTTAGTGACAGTTAGTGATAGATGCCAATCGATCATAGATCAGACAGTAGTAAGAAGTATATAGTCCGAGAAATAAGTGAGAATATAAATGTGATTATAGTCGTGTAGTTATTGGTAAAATAAATAAGTGAAAATAAATTGAACCCAGTTTTAATAAAAATTCCTGTTACGGTATAAAAGTGTTGCAACTGGACTTTATTACAACCTTCATATTAAAAAGTGTTCTGAATGAAGAAAATATTGTGGACGCCAAGGAGCAAAATTGTGTTTTCATAAATACTTTAATAGCTGTACAAGATCTATACAGACACATATCGAAAAGTTGCAAATGTATGCTGCAGAACTCGGAATTAAATTCTTCATTGAACCCACTTTCCTACAAAAGTGGGTTGGTATTATGGTAGTTATTGATAGTTAAAGCTAGTATTCTGTAAAATTTGATTATAGCATACAGCAGTATTAAATACAGAGGTCTGTAGCTTAATTAATGAGACTGATTTCAATATTATATTGTCATCCTCATAATAATTTCGTTCTGAAGCCACATAGTGCTGGAAACGGTTCTTCCACTCCTCATAGCAGTAGTGGAACTCCGATACTGGAATAGCTTTCAGCTGGTCGTTTACAGCCGTTTGAATGTTTTCAATTGTCGCAAAATGAGTTCTCTTGAGATGATTTTTCTATATCGAAAAGAGAAAAAAGTCACATGGACTCAAGTCAGGCGAATAAGAAAGCTGAGGAGCCATTGAAATTGATCTGTGATAAGGAGCATTATCGTGATGCAATACTCAACTGTTCTTGATGTTTGCTCTCACACGAATGACACTTTTTCAGAGTATTTCATGAAACTTCCGGTAAAAGTTTTGATTGACCACTTGGCCTTGAGGTACAAACTCTTTGTGACGATTCCCTGGTTATTTGATCTTTGTCTTGCTCATTCTTGCTTTTTGGGCATTGGAGAGCTTTAAGTATACTATTCCATGCTCTGGCACTTGGTTTCTGGGTCGTACTCAAACACCCATGACTTGTCACCAGTAATGACACGTTCCAGAAAATGGGGGTCATTTTTAATCGAATCTAAAAACTCAATGCACCTTTTGATCTTGCGAAAGGTTTTTGGAATCATTTTTGCAGATTGGTCAAAATCCGATGATCAATTTTCAATATTTTCTAGTTTAAGTATATTTTTTTGATGTCTTAAAAATAAACTATGTTCTACAGTCCTTACCCGGTACCTGCTGACGTAAGGAATGAATTTTTTTATCAAACACTTGCATAAAGTTTGAATTTGAATTTGAACGTTGGTGTGAGTCAAATTTAACTCTTCCCAGATCATTCTGACTTTCAATTTCAATCGATGATCTGAACGCACAACATCCCGTATTCCGGACTCCGCTTCGTGGTTTATCTTCTCTCTTTCTTCTAAAAATGCCTTAAACCAGCAAAAATCTTGGGCTCTTGACAAAACTCTGACTCCGTAGGCCTGCTGAAATTTAGCAAAAGTTTCCGTTGCACTGTTCCCTAGTCTGAAGCAAAACCTGATAACATGCCATTGCTCGAAGGGGATATCACTCATTTTATGAACAAACCAGGAAAATCTGTTCCACAAAAAAATCGCTACGGAAAACCAAATGACTCGAGCGAGTTCATACCCGTATCAAAGATTTTCTAATTTTTGTCCATATTGAATACTTATCACATGTTCCCCTACTGCCCCTCCAAGCTCAACGACTCCAGTGTTGCCAGATCGAATGTTGCGTTGCCAGTCTCATTACTCAATTTACTGATGCTCGTATATGAGATATAGAGTCGGACTCCTGGATCTTGAACAGTTCGGAAAGGGGTAAGGTATAATAAGATCATAAAATAGGGTTTCGAAGACTTATTTGCTACATCTTGTCACGAGAATTATAATTTTATCACCATTTGGCAGTTTCTTGTAGCCGCCAATTGATTATTATTTATTATCATTATTGTTATTAATCTTCATTATTTCTTAAGCTACTAGAAATTAAATGAAAACATGGATATTTATAGACAAGTAAATACATCGCAAGTGAACCGGCTTGAAAATGTACCTATATTTTTTACTACCCTTACACATACACAATAGACATAAACTTTATTTGGATATTCAAGAAAATAACCTGGCAACAAGGGATTTGCCTCGAGGTATTATAGTTACATAACAAATAACTCATGAAAAATGCTAAAATTACTGTTAATATCAGTCTTTATAGCTTTGTTTGAAAGTGCGTACTCACTTTCAGACCCGTCTCTTTTTTTGATTGCGGTGTCCTCTTCGTGTTACTATCTCACGTTTTCAGCGTCTAGCAACATTTTGTTGCTGAAATCGCGTCATTCAATGTAAAATTATTTTGTAAAAATTTGTTTGTTTTGATTGGTTTCCTTCTCCACAAAACCTACCTTACCCTTATTGTAATGGTTCTGATTCACCAAAATTCAATTTTTTGCATTTCAAGGTCCATTGAATTGGAATAAATGTTTAGCGAAAATGGACTATCTTTATTCGATTTTATTCTGAAACGTGGTAGGTAAATTTTAATCAATAAAATGAGCGGGAATGTATTTGAATTATTTATGGAATTATATGGGGCGTTGGATCATTGTGATGTTATGATGGTATAGTTAATTTTACACCATTTCAAATATTAATATTATAATCAGTAACATATTACGAAACGTTAAATATTCTTTTATTATGAAAAGTGGTGCACTGGGGCTATTTTAATGATAATAACATAACATTTACCAAAAAAGTTTAAAAATAAAACAATTTTTAACTGCTATTAGAAATACAGAAATATTGATGCTTTTATAATTCTTCTTTGGTCCTTAAGAGATTCTCACCCTCCAACATTCCACTATCAAACCATAAATTGTTTGTGGAATAATCAGTCTTGATCTCTTTGTGAATTCTGTCAGGGTCCGATATTTTATAATACACGAACTGTTCCTTTATTGGTTCCAGGGGAATACCTTTTAGGGTTGGTACACTGAAAACAAAACAAAAATTATTTACAAATATTAAATTACTGATAAAGACTCGATGATATTGAGCTAGTTTACTAGCCGCTTGTTGGCTTCTCTACAGTTCAGTAGCGGTGTAGCAGCTTGTAAACTATCTAGATCTAGAAGGAAAGAGGGGAAAGTTAGGCCAATTTTATTTAAGACTTTACCGCTTCTGTAACACGGAAACCGTTTTCTTATTGAAAAATGTCCAATTGAAATGTTGATACATATAATCTCTTCTTTGATTTTGGCCGTCTCATATTTTCAATTTCTTAATAAATTTGCCGTCTCGACATATCTCAAGCTTTACTGCAACTCGAAAGCTTATGACTTAAAAAAATTAGGGTATTGGATATGGTCTCTTCTTCAATTTTTTATCTCAAATTTTCGATTTTCGAAAAAAATTGCCGATTCCACCCCAATAAGGAAAACAGATTTTGGGGGGAGGCTTTGGGGGCATGTTAAATTTAGACTTTTCTTTCAATGGGATGAACTCCCAGAAGACCACTTCCAAATAAAAAAGTATAATTTAAATCGGAGCACGTTTACTTTTTAAAAGAAGCTAACAGACGTAATAAACATGCAGACAAACAGTTGAAATGTATACTTCCTCCTTTTGCGAAGATGGTTTTTAACCATAAATGTCAAATATCCGCACATTTTTGTACTTACCCGGTTTTGGCGTATGACTCAAGGAAATCCATACAAATAGTTTTCATCTTGAGCTCAGTCTCTGTCAGGGGTTCATTAATTTGACCACCAAAGAAGTAAACCATATCATCTCCATGGTAGACACCTGTAGATACATACATATATATATATATATATATATATATATATATATATATATATATATATACATATATATATATATATATATATATATTTCTGAATATGAATTCAATTGGTATATAATCAATATGATTATATAACATAAGCCATTACTGGTAAATAACTAGATTACGCTAGGACGTCTAACTGTGCCGACAACAACTACTGCGAGGGCAAACACCCCTACCGCCATTGAATGACATCGACAACTGTTAGGACAATACGTACAATTTATTACATTGTCACAATATATTATAAACGTCTAAAAGTTAATCGACTTTGAAACACCCTTTATAAAATACTAGTTATGAAATTGAACCAAGCATTTCAAAATACTTTTAGGATTACTTCAATAAATATGTTAGGTAATAGTTGAACATATCAATCCAAAATTAACTTAACATCTTTTACAAATTCACGATACATACCTGGAGGTGGATTTTTATGAAGTAAATATCTCATACTGTTCTTGCCATAGAAGTCAAAAACATAGAAATATACAGGTGATTTTGTTACTTTTGAATGTAAATCAGCTGCTGTTTCTGTAGGACTCTTCAGTAGTCTATCAGTGATCATCTACAAAATAACATCTACTCAAAAACAGTTCAGTAGTAACTACAGTTTTTAAGTTAGGCTTGTATATTCTGATATCTAACAATATGAAGAATTTTAGTATCCACTGAAGAGAAATTGGCGCTTACCTTAAGCTGTGAATATACCATATGTTACCCCCGCACTTTATTAAACATCAACTATATTTAACTAGTTACTGTATATACAGAAAAGTTAACATTATTGAAGTAATGCCATGGAAATTATCTACAACTTATATTTGAGGAGACATCTCTTTAATTTCCATAGCACACATAATGTTCTCCATATTTACAGGAACTATAATCTGCCTCCAAAATTCAATGATAGGGGTGTTTGAGCAATAGTTGGGACAAGTTTCAAACTGTTTCCAACTGTGTTTTGTGGTTGATTTGAAATGCTGCTCAAACACCTTTGATGCTATAATATGGCGAAAAACGACCCATAAAAGCCTGTGTTTTTAATAATAATCACATTATTAATATTTAATATATATATATATATATATATATATATATATTACTGAGATAGATATATCAAAATGAAAATGCTATTCACCTTCGTGATTTCAAGCCTATTTGCTTTCGTCAGCGCCAAATAAGTGAAAGCTGAATCCGATGAAACAAAAGCAACTGAAAGATGTCATAGGTGCATGACAACAACCTCTCAGTGGGACGCAATTCGCGCCACCTAGGTATTGATAGCCAATTACGTTTAATGTAAAGTATATAATAAATATAAAGAGAACTATAATTCAGTATTACTGAGATAGTTATAATATCAAAATGAGAATGCTATTCACCTTTATGCTTTTATTTCATCGGATACAGTCATCCACTAGAAGCGGATCACGTGATTTCAAGCTTATTTGCTTTCGTCAGCGCCACATAAGTGGAAGCTGTAAAAACATAAAGGTGAATAGCATTCTCATTTTGATATTATATCTATCTCAGTATTACTGAATTATAGTTATCTTTATATTTATTATATACTTTACGTTAAACGTAATTGGCTATCACTACCTAGGTGGCGCGAATTGCAACCCAGTGAGAGGTTGTTGTCATTGCTTTTGTTTCATCGGATACAGCTTCCACTTATGTGGCGCTGACGAAAGCAAATAAGCTTGAAATCACGTGATCCGCTTCTAGTGGATGACTCTATCCGATGAAATAAAAGCATAAAGGTTCTCATTATATATATATATATATATATATATATATATATATATATATATATATATATATATATTACGTTCAATAACTCAAAAACGGTATGAGATAACATATGGTATATTTTTCTTGGAATCTGCACGCTACAGGAGTTTTGTCTAAAATTTTATTAAATCTAAATTTATGTGAGGCTAGATTTATATCATTCTCATTAAAACACATTTTGGCAATCTAATAAATAGATCTCGTAAGTATTTGACATATCAAAATAAATGTAGACAAAATAAGAACAAAACTTGATGCCTTTTCGATAAGTTGCAAACAGTTGTAAACTAGTGCAACTTCTCTAACTACTATTTCAATGGATACACATATTCATTGGATAGATATACAGATACATTTCTATAAGAAAATTCTGAATATAACAGGATTTAAGATTTAGATATTATGAGCAGGTTTGTTATAATTTATATTATAAAGTCTTACTTGTGTCACTTTGGTGAATGCATCCTTGGAATCTTTGACATCTGATAAATAATAGTCTTTCACTTTGTTAGCAATTTTATCATTTGTTTTTTCGGGGATTGTTTCATCAGATTCAGTAATGTATTTGAAAACCCTGGTCCAGTTAGCAAGAATCTCCTCAAAATTATCAAGAAATTCTGAAATCAACGAAATTTGTAAAAAAATTCAAGATAAATTTTATTTTTGAAGCATGAATATATATTATCAAAAACTAAATGGCTTATTACTTTTCCATATTTTTCTATTTATTCATCTGATACAAGTCGATTGTTGTATAGCTCACGGAATATAGAGTCCTTGGGCCTCGACCTCAAGTTGTTCATCAGAAACCGCACTTTTGAAACTTTGTATATTGCTGCATTAAGTTTAGTATTGAAACTTTTTTAATTGAGAAAATTTTGAGAAATGGGCTGTTTTTCTTCTAGGCATTCCTTTAGAATTTAAGGCTTCGGACAGCATCTATGTCCCGAAAATTTTGTCCACCCTACTACCGAATAAAATATGATATAAAGTAAAGGGAAAAGTCCTAGAAATTTCGGAAATAAAAAAGCTGTCCTATTCATCACAATGAAGCGATATTCGAAGCCTCAAAAAAGTGGTTGGCATTCGATGAATAATTTTAGGTCTGGGTCCAAGGACTAAAGCCACTTGATGAGATTTGTTTAGTATAGGTACGTGTCTACAATAGAAACAAGATTTTGAATATATGTAGGTGGATCTTAAACATTTGACTTGAGTGAAATATAGAGAAAAAAATTATCTTGGAACATCCAAAAAAAATATAAATTGATAGGCTTAGTAGCCCAACAAGTAATGCTGGACATACTTCGATCCAAATACTTACCAAGACTAGAAAAATATCCTTCATGAGTGGTATGAGAGTTTATCCAAGGAGCATCGAGAACTCTACCTTTTTTCAACATGACATAAGGATCTTCTGTTATAAAAGGATTATTACCCCATTTTTCGACTACTGGACCTAATGGACACAATGGATACCGGTACATTAGATACAAATTGGACCTTATACTATCGACTAGAAGGTTAGCTGGTCTATTCTTAAGACAAGCGACAATGTCTCTTGTGGAATCAGAATCGCAACCAACAGCTTGAGCCAATTTCTTCGTCATCTTCAAGGGGTTCTCTCTGATAGCCCAAGGTCCAAGAGCAGTGCCACTCACTGACATACCTCTTGTGAATAAGCCTTTGCTCAGTGGTGACAGGTAGTGGAACTCAACTGAGGCACCTCCAGCAGAAAAGCCGGTAATTGTTACGGACTTGGGATTGCCACCAAAGCTTTCAATATGATCTTGGATCCACTTGAGAGCTAGTACCTGATCTTTCAGGCCGTTGTTTCCTGGTACAACGTCATCTTCTGTGCTGAGAAAACCTGAAAACCTTATTTACAAGTGCCATCTCTTATTTATCTGGATAATTCATCACCTAAGGCGTTTAATCTATAATTCATGGAAACTAATATAAGATCTCGATCCATCATGTATTTGGCACCCAAGAACTGCTGTCCATGGCCCCACATAAATGAACCACCATGTATATGAACAACAACATCAAGTTTCTGGACAGTATTTATTTTTGGTACATAGACATTTACATACAAACAGTCCTCATCACCTAAAAGTTAGACGCGTCTTAAGATTATTTTCAAAACTATGACCAAATAGATATAGTACCTAATATTAGTGATGGGTCAAAATAAGCTGCTTGGGTACACATGTATTCCTTCGATGCATTCCAGATACCCTTCCAAGGTTCGATAGGTTGCGATTCTTCAAATCTAAGATCACCAATAGGTGGCTTTGCGTATGGTACTCCTTCAAATGATGCATATATTCTTCCCTCGAAAGATGTTTGCCATTGTCCTTCTACAATACCTAATTTGGTTTTTGCTCGTGGCTTTTCGCTACCTGATACTGTTAATACTGAAGAAGAAAATGATGATCAGAATGATATGACAATAAATTAAAATCAATATATGTATAGCAGACATCATTAGTAGTGTCAAGATGGTTTAGAAATAATATTTGCAATCAAGGTTGGTATTCTAAGGTCCCCTAACCATGTGTAGAATTATGAAATAAAATCTGAAGCTCTGCAGATGAGACAGAAATATACAGATTGATTTTACCAAAAATTCGTCGATTTTAAGTCTTGATTTCAGATGTTTTGACTTGAAAAGCTCTGTTATGTTAGACTTTTTTTCACTGGAATGCCTTGTATATTTTGTATAGCGTATACCTATCTTTATAATTTTGGGTTCTACTGAAAATTCAACATATAAATAAATACGTAAGAGTGCTCATTAGATTCGTTATAACATCTAAAATATTTTTCCATAAAAACTAAATCAAAACTGATACATCCATTTGGAGCTAGGATTCCGCGGATAGATAGAAAGATACCCACAATAAACTAAAACTAGAGGATACTCTCGCTAAAAACACCTTTTAAACAAAACAACTGAATCAAAAGCGGTCCATATGTTTGTGAACCAGGATGCTACAGGCAGACGTCGTGACAGATACACATCTCAAACTTATAATACCCCTCTGTTTGTGCCGGGGGGCCGTCTTTATTAATGTATGTGATAGGCTCAAAGACCGAATTCGGCCACTTACCGAAATATTTCTTGACCACAACGCGACGTTATTGTTCCTTCTTTAGAATAAAGGTAACGTGACTATGTCCACGTCGCGTTCTGGCTAAGTATTTCGCTCAGTGGCTGAATTCGGTCTTTGAGCCTAACATATGCACTGAAATATACCAATAAATAACATTATTTTGAATTATACTGGTAATTTTGAAACTGAGAAATTTTATGTATATAAAATACTTTTGGCAGTGGACCAACTAATGAATAGGGTTCTAGTTTTGAGAAAAAATATTTATTCAAACTTTGACCTTTTCATTATAGTCATCAAAATCGTTAATATTTCACTTAGGTAAATATCTCGGTAATAATTTTGCACATTCCAAGCGGTGTAAATGAACATAATACATAAGATATAGTTATAAACTATAAAGGATCCAATTTCTCGCAGATTGTTCAAAGACTATTGACATAACAACAAAATAAAATTTTAAGATGAAGGAAATTTGTCATCTTATGGTAAAATCAAACTTATCTTGTATTTTTCAATGCACGATCTAATGAAATCGGTGCCAGTTTTCCTTTAGCTTTACTAGGCTTGTTTAGAGATAATAACTTTTTCTAAAAAAATTCAGGTTCCTAGGTTGCCGTAAATTATCTCTTTTCCAATTCTGCCAAATATGATTTTATATTTTTCATCCCTTGTTGAGGTAACGTTTTTAGGAGGAAGGACAAACCTGATCTTATAAAGATTAATATGGAACAACAACCCGTCCCAATTATGATTAGATGAATACCGATTCATATGCACGATGTCATAGAGAATAAGTATCAAATGTTTCCAATTATTTTAGACTGTTACTACGCGGAATCAAGTAATTGTACTAACTATAAAAAAAATCTTACTTATAAATTATTCTTCATGATAAAAATAGTATCCAGTAAATATGGTGTAGGGGGTCATTTTTCATACACGCAAGTGTATAAAGATAAATACACAAATTAAATAAATGATAAAAACATAGCAGTTATCTATGATAGTTAGATAATTCAAATATAATTGACCTTGTATCAACTAAACGCCTTAAATATTTGTACAGTTGGTATCACTTGTCCTATATAATTTATAATGTATTTCAAAAACATTGAAGTGCTGTCTTTGAATCTTAACTCTTAAATTAGAGTATACAAGATTATCCTATTAATAATGAAAATAATGCTAAAAGATAAATAATAGAGCTGAAATTATTTATCTGGTGACATCCGGTAAAGGTCCGGATAATTTGTGTCAGTCATGAGCATTGCCAAGACCGTATATTCAAAGATATCCAGCTCCGAAAATTTCATATAATGTTAAAAAGTAAGCTATGACAGATTCATCCACAAAAAAACGAGGAAGCAACTCATTTGCTTCTCTATCTTCAACGGATTTTATAGTATTTCTGTCCTAGTAGGATGTTTCGAAGTTGGATATGAATGATCATCACAGTCACAAATTATAAGAAGCATAAATAAATATTTTTTACAAAAAATTGGACCGACTTTATCGGGTGGTTTTGTTTGAAGTTGTGCAATTGTAGTTAGATTGAAGACTTGGCACCAACTTCAAAACTACCAGCACCAATAGAATTAATATTATTTTATATTTTTCGTTCACTAATACCAAACAAGATAGTAATTGTCCTGTTACCCAAGTATATTATTTTCTTGTACTTGTTACTATTCAGAGATTTCAAAACATCGTGGCGCAAATACACAATACACAACCATGCGCAGAAATAATGCACAACCAAAAATTATGTTCAGTTTTAAAGTTGACAAAACGATAAATCGATTTCGATATTTTCTTCCTAACTATAGCTTTTTCTTTGGCAATTGCTCTGTGATTTTCTGTTTTAGGCTTATACAGGGTGAAAAGATGAGAATAGTTTCTTAACGTTAAGTTTGAGACACCCTGTAGGGAGCATTGGCAACAGCAACGAAAGCTTGATGAGATCGTAATGTAGCCTCATGTTTTTAAACCTTTTGCTCTTTGAATGTCTCTGATATCTAAAATATCAAAGAAAATACACAGTTTTATACCAGAACATCGTGGCGAAAATACACAAACACGGGAAAAAATTACGCACAATCAAAAATTATGTCCAATTTTAAAGTTGACAAAACGATAAATCGGTTTCGATATTTTCTTCCTAACTGTAGCTTCTTCTTTGGCAATTGCTCCGTGATTTTCTGTTTTGGGTTTATACAGGGTGCTAAGATGAGAATAGTTTCTTAACGTTAAGTTTGAGACACCCTGTAGGGAGCAGTGGCAACAGCAACGAAAGCTTGATGGGATAAACCTTTTGCTCTTTGCATGTCTCTGATATCTGTAATATCAATGAAAATACTCAGTTTTATACCAGAACATCGTGGCGCAAATACACAAACACGCGCAAAAATTACGCGCAATCAAAAATTATGTTCAATTTTAAAGTTGACAAAACGATAAACCGGTTTCGATATTTTCTTCCCAACTGTAGCTTTTTCTTTGGCAATTGCTCTGTGATTTTCTGTTTTAGGCTTATACAGGGTGTAAAGATGAGAATAGTTTCTTAACGTTAAGTTTGAGACACCCTGTAGGGAGCATTGGCAACAGCAACGAAAGCTTGATGGGATAAACCTTTTGCTCTTTGCATGTCTCTGATATCTGTAATATCAAAGCAAATACACAGTTTTATGCCAGAACATGTTTTTTTTTAATGAAAATAACATTTTGACAATAAACTTAGGATAACACTAACAAAAATTAACAATAAACAGCATAAAAGTACATTAGTCGCACGTGTTTCCACGTCTACTTCTAATGACTGCTTCACATCGCCTCGGCATACTCGATATTAAATTCGATATTTGATTTTGGTCAAGTCGATTCCAAATATCGTTAACCATTATATGTACATTTTGCAGGGTGTGACTGGAGATGGTTAATGCCATAGACATCTGAACACCTAGACGAAGCATTTCATTCATAACATTTATCCAAAGGCCATCTGTTATTGTTAGAGAATTATTTTGGTATTTTCCATATGTAAGAGAGAGACAAAATTTTCCTATAGGAAATTTTGGCAACAGTGTACCTGAGTAGAAGCGTATAAATTTGTAAAACGTAGTAGCAACACTCAAATTATGAATGGAACAACGAACAACAATATTCCTACTAGCGACGAAAGCTTGCGAATTCATACAGACGCCTAAATTATATTTTCCTGTGTTGCCGCACTTAACTCAATCGATCGATATCGACTGATGATCCCCTTATTTCACAAATGACAATTTTTATTTTGTGTTGTAAAATATAAATTTGGTACATAATTTAATCTGCAGGTGTTTCTGGATAATCAGTAATAACTATTTCAACGACCACCTTTCAATTACGTCTGAATGTCTTTGATTATTACTCTATCAATCAGAAGCTGCCATGAAAAATAAGAAGCTTGGCAAATATGTTAGTCGTATAACTCGTACACTAATCATTATGGACCAGAAGAATAATGGTCTTGAGATGTTGGATCGCTCTAAAACAGGCCATGCGTGGTCTAGGTGTTCAGATGTCTATGGTTAATGCTGTCCGCGTCCTACCAACAATATCCCATAAGTGCTCTGCAGGATTTAAATCAGGACTGAATAGTGGCCAATTCAGAGCCCATAATATTTACTTCATGTAAATATTCATTGAAAATGCGCGCTAAATGAGGTCCTGCGTTATCGTGCATTAGTAAGAAATTACTCCCAATGTACGGAGCGAAAGAGACAACGTGCTCAGACAAAATGTCATTGATATACCTTTCGCTATTTAATGAGCCCCCAGATGAAGGTACGATATCCGTCCATGCTGTTAAGGAAATTCCAGCCCAAAACATCACAGAGCCTCCATTAAATAGAACTCTTTCACTGTGCATTTGTGCATAGCGCTTACCTGACAGGCGGATAACTCTCAGACCGACGTTATTAGTTGGTGCACTAAAAAATACAAAATAATATTAATTCTATTGGTGCTGTTAATTTTGAAGTTGTGCAGTTGCAGTGATATTGATAACTTTTGGCACCAACTTCACAAGTACCAGCACCAATATAATTAATATTATTTTGTATTTTTCAGTGCATCAACTAATAACGTCGGTCCAATTTTTTTGTAAAAAATATTTATTTCACACTTTTGAGTGTAACATTACTCACGAAAATCGTTGAACGTTCACTAATACCAATGAAGATAGAACTTATCCTATTATCCATGTATATTCTTTGTTTGTAGTTGATATTTTTGACCGACTTCAAAAAAAAAGAGAAGTTATTGACCGACTTCAAAAAAAGGAGAAGGTATACAATTCGGTTGTAAGATTGCTTTTTTTTATGGCTGTTCGCGCATTCTGCATAGTAAACGTACTCTGATTTAGACGATTTTTGTTTCATTTGAGAGAGGAGAGTTGAGAAATGGTCCCATATTGAGAAAAATCCTTCCCTCCAATAAACGCCCCCGAAAGGGGTGGAGGGGGCAATTTTTCTCGAAAATTGAAAATCTGAAACAGTTGTGCCGTTGTGGTTGTTTGTTCCACCAGCATGTAGTAAAAATTGTCATAATTTAAAAAGCCAAACAGGTTATTGAAGTTATCCTTAATCAGAATCAATGTAGATACCACCACCACGAGATTGTGAACGGCAGAATTTTGAAACCAAAGTATAGTTAGGAAGGTATAACGGCTCTTCACAACATAACAAGTGTTCAGTTAAAAGTATTAATTCTGGGTATTCCAAATCTTCAATAAAAATTTATAAAGCATTGGTCTTATATCGAATTGATCGAATTGAGTGTTCGCGGAGAAAAAAGTTCTTATCCGGGATTTTTTCCGAACTTAAAATTCCGTGTCGTGGAGCACGGGAACTAGTTTGGAACACGTTCGACAGATTCTCGGATCGGAGCTGGGATATCTTTACCCTCCTACTCTGGAGCAATTTAAAACCTTATCTTCACTTATCTGATGTCTGTTACAGTAGAAAGTAGAAACTGAGACAACTCAGAGACAACCATTTGAGTGTTTGAAGTTTTTAAGCAAAGAATAAGGTTTAAAGTGTGTGTGTGTAAATCTTTATAAGTATTTTGTAAGTAATTTGTGAATTTCTGAATTGCAAAGAACGGTAAGTGCAAAAACAGTGTCAGAATTATGCTAAATATAAGACAGATAATTGCATTGGATAATAGAAGTTCATAGTAAATTAGAATTAGAATATTTAATTTCCACTAATTACTAGTTATCAATTAACAATTATAAACTCAGTAATGGACTGGACATACTATCGATCTGGTCACTGAGAAAACCACCTGAAGGCTTATGTTCATTTTAATTTCTCCTCATCATTGTAAATTTGGTGTTTGTGAATACTAATAGGTATACATAGTGAAAATAGATGAGTAAAACTTTATCTTCTTGAGTAATTAGAAATTAATAAGCGCAAACCGGTTATCTTCTCAAAGGCTGGATCAATGATATATATGAAGAAAGTTGTCCAGGTAATTTGATCGCTAACATATATATTTCTTCATTTTATCATACGTTTAGTATGTGAATGTATCTAAAAAAGGCTACAGTTTTAGAAATCGGTGAAAATTTTAACTGAATGTGTAGTAGTTCAGAGATATAGATCGAAAAAATACTGAAAACCCAGTAAATGAACATAACCCACCATTAAATGAACGCGTTTAACCCAGTAAATGAACATTCATGTTTCCATAGTTATTAGGTATACACATTCATACGAAATTAATCTGAAACTATTTAAATAGGTAATAAATTATGGAAAAAAATAACAAAATTAAACTTGAAACTGTTCAAAAGTAAATTTTTAAAACAAACAACTCTATTCACTACTAGAACTTTGGGAGATATTGCCGATCTCTGCACATGAATGGTGGGCACAGTTATCGCATTTTTGACAGGCTATCCATCCTCCGGTCGAAACTGAATATAAATCCTTGCAGTAGAGACACATTCAGCGTCTTCGTCGTCTACTTGTGTTCGCATTATTTTTTTATCTACTGCACTTTCCTGTATCTTTAGGACTTTATCGTCGAGCAGATTTAATTCGTTTACCCAAAGAATTTTTCTTTATATTTGAGTCTTCTCCTTTCTCACTTTTGTTTTTCTTTTCTTCTTTTCCCTTGCATCACGTTTTGCTTGTATCAGCTTTTCTCTCTCTAGGCGGTCATTATCTTTGTTTTCTTGAATCTCTTTCCACATTTTAGAATTTATAGCAACAGCATATGGCATAATAATTTTAGAAGTTTTGGCACTTGGTGCCTTCTCTTTGGGCCAACTTATATGCTGATCCCATATATCTTGTAAGTTAGCGTGTTCGGTGCTATACCATTGAATTCACTTATTGTAGGTTTAACGTTTTCTTTATTTTCCTCCCATTTTCGTAATTGTTTAGATTTTCTCCCTCGTGTTTAGAGTAAAGTTGAGTTATGTGAGCCGCGTTTTTGGAAGACAATGTAGATGTACCTATTCCTTTTTCTCTGCAGAAATCCGCCAACTCTACGCTCAAGAGACTTTTATGACCATCCAAAAATAAAATATTGGAAATTCTGTATCCGCTTTTAGGAGCCAAGGGTAAAGAATGTTTGCTATATATTCAAAAAAATTACTGACAACCATCCACCCTGAATCCGATCTGCCCACTCCCCAGTCATCTGGAATATTATTAATAATGTGAATAGGGAGTCACTTATATGGAAAAACAACCATGGGAGACATTTTTTCTCCTTTAGCATTAAATGTGCAAAGCACTGTAATGGTTTCTTTTTCAAGCCCCTTGATGACTTCATAGAAATTCTTCATATCTTTCTTACAAAACATTTTCCACTTTTGGGACAAATTTGTACCGCCGTGTCATCACAGTTAAGAACTCGTCGAGGATCGCTCAAACCAGTTAAGCAATTATAATCCATTAAAAAGTTTTGAAGATCTTTAAACCAATTCCTGCTGGTCTGCTCACTAACTACTGCTCTAGCTCTTGGAATAATTGCAAAAGTGGTTATTTATTACAGTAATAATTCTAAGAGATATAATTTATCTCATCTCATTCTAAAATTGTATTTGGAAGAAATCGAAAGATGTGAAAGTGCCTAAAAATGAAAACTTCATTGAAGAGACTGTGCCTCAGTTTACGGATGAACTTTATAGGAAACATTTCCGACTTTCAAGGAACTTAGTTCCAAGAATATCTGATAGATACGAAGCATGCCGACGCAATTACCAGGAAGGAGATGCTGAAAAAATAAGCCCGTCCAAGGCTAATCATGCTTTCTTATGGTTTGCATACAATGAAAGTGCTACCGTTGGAGCGATATACTTTATAGAGATCTAGAAACAAAGGGTGTTATTATGGTTCCATTTATATGCACCCTCGTTCTCTTTATTCTCATTTCAAGTAGATAAGATTACTAAAAACTCGGACAAATCTAGAAAAAAATATGTGCTCTTCTCATATTCGAAATTTTTTTTTCCAAAAAACAATTTTGCTTTTGAGTTTAAACACAAATTACGTCATACAGAAATTTCAATTTCCGAATGCGTTCGTGGTGTTGAAAAATTCTAACTAATTCGGAGACGCGCATGCGTACTAAAAAATCCTGGATATGAACGTGTTCCGAATGAGTTCGGGATCGACTCTGCGAAAACATCTTAAAACCTGAAATTGGTCAGAATGAACATCTGCATTTATAAGTGGAGAAGTGTGTGTTTTCTTCAATTATTTACAAGCATGTGCAGGGGATTTATTTTCTATCATAAATCTTTTGTTTGGATAGTTCGTATCTGAGATTAACGTAGTTTTATTGCTGTTATTGGATAAAGTGTAATTTTTATACTTTCGAGATAACAGATTGAAACATTAGCAATGTCAACTGTTTGTGTGGTTTTTAGAACTACTTTCCTTCGATATGGAAATAGAAAATAATTTTTGATTGCCTCACAAATCAGGAGTTTGCTTTGATGCTGATTTTCATCAGTGAGAAATTTAATGGAGGTGTTTTTATTTAATTTGGTGAAAGCTGCTTTATTTATTAAATAATTCTAAATCTGATCTGATTCACTATTTTTTGCGATATCAATACGATGTTAGTGGTTTTACAGAGTCGGAGAATAGACTTGAGAGCTAATTTCAATGTTCTTGAGTTACTTACATTGTTGCAGTTGAACATTATTATTATAAAGTCATCTTGGCCATATTTTATTATCGAAAATGTCAGACACTATATCGTATAGTTCCATATTTGGCTTGATGTATTCATCAATGTTATAGTTGTTGGAACCGTTAACAATTTCGTTCAGTACCTTGGGAAAGCCTTTAGCTTATTGATCTCCCCATACGAGGATATTTTTTTCCTCCATTGAAAAGTCGACGCTTTTGCTGCTTACAACGCTATCAGTCATTGCAGAAATAGGAATGCATTCAACATCATTCACATCAACTGAAGTTGTCAAGTCATATCGTTGTATCTCTTCGTGTCGTTCGGATTCCTTGATTTCAGCGTGAAGGGAGGTTTCTTGTGGAGTTATTCCGTGTAGAACTATTTTTTCGAGGAACCCTCCATTATTAAAATTGTCCTCCTTATAAGAATTGGCTATGGTACTGCACTTTATCTTGTATTCATAATGCTTGCCTTTTTAAATTCTTCTGGCGGTTTTCAAAGACTTACCTTTAGATATAATTTTAGGAACACTTGCAGATTTTCCTTCAAGATTTAATCAGTTTTTCGAATGATTCTTTAATTGCGAGCCCTCCGGGGATTTTTCTATGTCTACGCCACTTGAAGTAGATGCCTCAGTCCGTACAATAAGACCTCAGTCATTATGGTCTGATGGCACGCGTGATACGCATCTGTTTGGGTAGAAACACTTATTGCCAGTACCGATTTTAAGGCGAATTCTTCATTCAGCTCGTTTATCTTATCCTGCATTTGTCCAATCAGTTTTTTTCTGAGATTCCAATAATGAATTCATTTCGGTTTCAGATTCGATAGCTTGTTGCATTATAATTTGATTATCATCTTTCAATTTTTGAATGAATTTGTCTTTCCTAACTCCTTCATCCTCGAGATCACTTATTATTCTTTCTAGTAAGTTCGTCTCGTCTTCACGTTCAAGGTCGTTTGCGGGAATGTCCTCCTGACGACAGATGCTTTTGTATTTATGCTGAATGCAACTTTTATGGAACAGACTAAAACACTTCACGCTTACATAATGCCCAAAGGGTTTGAGGTACGGCACTTGTAATAGTTATTCATTACCGAATGCTACAGATATACGTCCAAATAGGGCGACGAATGAACATGAACCGTAGCTTTTTTTGAAAAATGACCAATTTAAATTTATATTTATAATCTCTTCTTTGATTTGGCCGTTTCATATTTTCAATTTTCAAAAAAATTTACCCCAATTTAAACGTTGGCGGATAATTTTGTCGTATATTTTCTATTTTTAAATAAAATTGCCTCCTCCACCCCATTTGAGCAAATTCTCAATAGTACTTTTTTAAATTAAAAAAGAATCATGAAAATCGAAGCACGTTTACTAGGTATTTAAGAGGCGCGAATATCCATACAAAAAAAACAAGCAGACAAACAGTGTAATTGTATACCTCCTTCGTTCGGTTAGTCGGTCAAAAAATCGCATTTCACTTGAGTCGAAGCTGCCTATATTGATTAGAAGATGGTCAGTTCATTAATTTGCCCGTTTTTAATAAACACGCAATATGCCAGAAATTTATTAGGTTTAGTATGGGTATTCCTAATACAGTTCGAAAGACAATAAAATTCTTGGTACAAATATGTAAAAAGATATAGAGTGTGCCTTTTGAGATAACAAAGTTTTTTAAAAAGATAATTTTCAAACCCTATTTTTTCAACATCGTGTACAATTTTTGACTTAGAAATTCAACAAATGTTCAGATATTTCGAAAACCGTAAGAGATAAGTATAACGAAGTAACTCATGGTCATTTAGGCTCTGGAATCGGAAAATATGAAAATATATATGGTTTTCCATTTGAAAAATTATAAGATTGTTTTTACCTTTTTGGGTAACGCCCTGTATAGCTCAAAATAATTTTAGTATGTGCATATTAGAGACCTTATATCGAAACAGTTGAAAGCAGATTATTATTTGATTTCTCATACAGATCCCGCGTTGTTGCGGTGCCTCACCCTACACCCTACTAGGAGATTTGAGCCTGCGACTATCGGGGCATTCTATTTATGAATAAATATGATCATGTTTTGTTCATGGTGATAACATAATGATCGTTTTAAGCCAGGATGATAAGTATGGATTTACTGAATCTCAATTATTCTCAGCTCCCTTTCATAGCAGAGGCGCAGCATGGGGGATCTTCTAAAAAGAAGCTTTGTTTCAAAAATATTTCTCTCATTATGAAAATTCGGGTATGTATATCATAGTTATTTTGAAATATAAACGGTCGATGGATATATCTCAATGAATCAAGCTACCTGTTAAGCTAAGTAAAAATTTCAATCAAATTTCGAGAGAAGTGTTTTCCATTTCCAGCAGTAAACATTAATAAAATACATGTATATCCAACATTTTATTACTCTGTGGGCACGCTCGATCTGTTGAGAAAGTAAGTTAAGAAAAGAAACATGTATGTCACGTGACGAAGCAAATTAACAGACACAACAATAATTGATCTACTTATATATATTAAGCTTAACCGACGAAGATTACAAAATATGAATAAGAAAAATTATACATGGAAAACTATTAGTGATATTATGTGGTCAACAAGTCATATTTCTTTAAGTATTTATTAGCTCAATTCTTCTTAGGACTTTGTACATTTCTTTGAACCTTGATCATACCCAATATTTACGCTTCCGTGTCGTTTTCCTTAACATAATAAACTCAACAACATTTTGTCAATAAAATATTTTTCGTGGAGACAACAAGTTGTTAAATGATATTTTGTGGACTTTCTCAAGAATTGTAGATTGTTGTCAACACAAAAGATACCAAAAGTTTTGGTAGATAAACACATTTTCGCGGCGCGGAGTTGACCTACCTTAATCCAATTCTTTTAAACGAACTTGTCCCCAGAAATAAAATGAAGTAATTAGTTAATCTCTTGCCTGAAAAAGTATCCCTCAACACGTCCCCAAGAAGAGTAGGTCCTCAAACATAGATCCTTGAATTCGTCCCAGACTTAATCGCAGTATGAATCACCCACTTACTTGCCTTACAGGAGCGATTCGAACATCGCCAACATATTTCACTACTTTTTGAAAATTTATGTTTATGTAAATTTTACAGAGTCTACAATCTAAGCCAGGAATAGTATTTCTGAATGAAATAACATTCTAATATGAATGAAAAGAAATTTACGCTTTTGGGAGAATTTGTATCTCATAGGCAATTACTATTTATATTTCCAAGAAATTATATATCTCTTAATCTCCTGTCCGGGGACCAATTCTGGCCAGCCTAATGTTTTATATTTAGGAATACACTGTTGGTTTATTAAAATAAGTAAAGATCCTACTTCAAAATGACAAGCACCTAATGACAGATTGGCAACGAAATTATTTCAAAATGACAGTGACATATTAAAAAAAACTCATTTCTTGGCAACCAGCACATTTTTGTAGCCTCTGGAACTCTTATGTTTGTCTTTCTCTTATTCATCAAACACGGATTTCCTATCGTTTTTAAAATATGGCTGTCTTTATGACGTTATTTTTTCCAGGATCCGAGTAAAATAGCACACATTAGTTTGCCGTAGATAAATTCATATTCCTCCTTGTTAAGTGGGAGGCGACTTACTATTTTATTAGGTATTTATATGTTACATATTTTTTCTCTTCAAAGGATATTTGGTCGCTTGATAATTTTGTTTTATGACAGCAGCACCAAATAACTACTAGGTATACTTTGTATGACGGTAACCTAGAGAAATCATTTTCTAGTGTCCGTTCGCAAGGCTAAGTACTTGGTATGAACTACGAATAAGCAATTCATTTACTATATATAAGAAAGGTACCCACTCTTGATAAGGCTCGATTTCCCCTACAGTGTTTGTAATAAGTATTTGTTTCTTGAGAATTCGCTGCAGGTATTATAACAAAAATTGTGACTAAAAATATTCGAAATTCCACCAGGAAATCTATAGTCCATAATAATAGTAGATTATAACACGATTCAATAATGACACATAATATTTTCAAGGAAGTTAAATTTCTGAGAGAATAACAGCTAGTATTGCGAGTATTGTTCTCCTACTTTATTTACCTACATCTAATATACAATTTCTGAAGGTGTGACACTTTTGAGTTTATTTATATCGTTTCCATGTTATTGTTAAATTTGAGAAATTGTGTGATTGGCGTGCAAGAGGGAATAATGACTATTAATTCCTTATCATTATTTCCTAAGGGAATAATAATAGGGTATTATACCGCTAAAACCACAAGAAAAATACTTGCTTTCAGTCTATATTAGGTAGGCGTAAATAAAAACTATTCATTTATGTTTTGCCGCTATTCAAATAATTTTCTTAGTCATTTTTGTCCATACGTTTTTCTTGCGAAATCAGCAAAGAAATTTGTTCTCTTTCATTATGATATAGAATTTGAATATGAATACATAGAATAAATTTTGAACAATAAAATGTATACCTAAGTTCTTTTTTGACCGACGAACCCAAACGGAATAGGTGGAGGGGGTTATTTTTCTAATCTGAGACGGCAGAATTAAAGATAGAACAATTTCCGAAAAATTTAAATTGAACATTTTTTAAGAAGAGTTACGATTTTCGAGTTACACTGGTGTTAAAATTTCAAATATGTGTATTTTCGATATGTGGAAGGGACAATTTCTTTCGAAAATTTAAAATCTGGGACAACCAAATTGAAGAACATTTTTCCATAGAGCTACGGTTTTCGAGTTACAGCAGTGGTACTGTCTGAAATATGAGTATTTCCGTGACGATGTTTTTAGATTTCTGAATAATAAGTCCAAGCTAAGATTATGCATAGGTAAAGATGTAAGTGAACGTTCAACGATTTTCTTGACTAATATTACACTGAAAAGTGTAATTTTTTTTTATTATTAATTGGACCGACTTTATTAGAGAAACTCAAAATATTATTAATTCTATTGGTGCCAAAGTCTTCAATTTAATTACTATTGCACAACTTCAAAGTTACTAGCACCAATAGAATTCATATTATTTTGTATCTTTCAGTGCACCAACTAATAAAGTCGGTCCAATTTTTTTTTAAATATTTATTATCTATTAGCGTAGCAACGAGAAGTATTAAAAAATCCGGCCAAGTGTGAATCGGACACGTAGGTACATGAACAGTCTACCTATCTATTATGATTATTTTATTTACAATTACAGCAGTTATTATGTAAAGTATAACGTACTACTTTTCGAGCAAAACATTAAATTAAATAAAAATTAAAGTTTTTTTGTGGGGCCCATTTAATTGATTATTAATTAATTAACTGTTACTCATTTTTATCATTTGTTGTTAAAGTGGCAACAGAAATACACGTTCTTTGGAAATTTCAACTATTTACATAGCTAATAAGATACAGCCCGCTGGAAGCAGTGCTTAGTAATATGATTTCTTAGGTTAGATTTATTTGTCCTATTTAACAATGTCAACTTACCAAATTCCAACAAAATCCTATAAAATAATAATAAGAAGTTTAAAACCGAAAAACAATATTAAAATCATTACAATTTTAAACGAATGTAATTTTGCTTATACCAACTTATTGTACCTATTTGCATTTTGCAAAGATAAATGACCCCTTGTAGGTCATTTACTAATAAAGATATTCTCGGATGCCTCTACTAGCTGGCAAACTCAAAAATAGTTTTCATGAAACATGCAGGACTGGAGATAATATGTTCTAAGATAAAGAAAATAATGTTATAAATATATAATTCATACATCGTGACCTACCTCCTATTAAAGCACAATATATGATAATTTTAAGAAACATGTTATTCACAGAGCAGGTATCACGGAAACAGTGTACTGAAGCTCCAATGAAATACTGAGCATCTTTATATAATTTGGTATGTTGAATGGATGCGATGTTAATCAGCAGCTTTGCATCTTTTATCACCGGCTTAACAAAAATAACTCAATTAATTAAAACTTCTGCGCATCTGATCGTGATTTAATGTCAACGCACTGATTCTTTGCATTGTTGTGCTTCATAAAAACCAGAGATAAAAAAGAGAATTATGTTCGATTAAATATATATTTTTCTAGTAGCATCGACTTTCTGGGCCATTAGTTGCATTGTTTTATTCACTATCCAACGAAATATTTTGAGTATATTTGCTTTTTAGAGTCAGTCTTTACTATGTAGGTTTCCGTATCGAAATGTCCGTATGTCCGCCCGTCCGTCTCTCAGCGGTTTCTACCTTAAGACAGAGTGTTGAAATTTTCAATGTGTATTCCTGTTGCCGCAACAACAACAAGGTTCCTTACCAAATTGGTGAGAACGGGACCTTATTACTAAGACTTTTTACTATGGTATAGAATCCTTCTTGTGGGGTTTGACACGTACTTGGCTGTATTTTTCTATTTTTTTAGCCGACGAACCCATACGGAGAAGGTATACAACTCGACTGTCGGCTTTTTTTATTCGTGCGCGCTTTTTATATAGTATATAAGCGTACGTACTCATATTTTGACGATTTTTGAATCATTTGAAAGAGGAGTCTTGAGGAATGCTCCCATTTTCATAAGAACTCAAATCCAAAAACTCCTTCCCTCCGAAAACCATCCCCGAGTGGGGTGTAGGAGGCAAATTTTCTCGAACATCGAGAATCCTATATGGCAGAATTAAGGATAGGACAATATCCGGAAATGTCTAAATTGAACATTTTTTCAAAAAAGTAACAGTTTTCAAGTTACATTCATGTTAAAATCTCAAATATGTGTATTTTCGCTATGTGGAAGGGGCGATTTCTTTCGAAAACTGAAAATTTCTGGGTACCACATGAAAAACAATAATATTTGTAGCCACATTTATAATGAACATTTGTTCCTTAGAGTTACGGTTTTCGAGTAAAACGGTAAAACGGTTAAATATAAAATAGTTTTGCGTATTTCCGCAGCGATGTTCTGAGGTCTCTACATAATAACAAGTAAGCAAAGAATATACGTGGGTAATAGGAAAAGTACTATCTTCTTTGGTATTAGTGAACGTTCAACGATTTTCTTGCAAAAAAAAATAGACAACACCAATAGAATTCATATTATTTCGTATTTTTCAGTGCACCAACTAATAACGTCGGTCCAATTTTTTGTAAAAAATATTTATCTTTATACTTATGATATGGTTTCTTGATATTTTTATATCATGTCAAAATAATAACTCAATTAATTTATATTTCAAAAAGGTCAAATATAATATTCTGCAATGCAATAAAAATTATCTGTTTATTGAAATTGTCCAATTAATTTCAAGTCTGTTTAACATTTGAAAATTTGTATGTATTATTATTATAGTGCTACATTCATATTATTATTGAATGCTCCATCAAATCCTTGAATTACAATAATTGGAACATGTTTTGAATTTTATTACAGAATTGAATTATTATTGTCTCCAAGAATAATTTCAAATGAGATTATTTATTATACTTTGCTACTTTAAATAATATAGTATCTTCATTGAGTAAATAATTTTAATTCATAAACTATGCTAGCACAGCAACCTTTAAAAATCAACTATTTTGAAAACTTCTTTCTTAGTACTTGTAGGGTTAATTAAGTGCTGTATTCCGAAATTAATTACTCTTATAGTTTTTCGGAAAATGGCTGCTTTGCTTTTAGAAATCAACATTTTTTTGAGAACATCTTATTTATTGCATGTAGAGAGAATCAAGTGCTATTTTCAGAAATGAATTGCTCTTTGTGCGCGACGAACCCTGAACAGAGGAGGTAAACAATTCGACTGTGTGTTTTGTTTTTGGTTTGAGCGCGCGTTCGTTTTAGTAAGCGTACTCCGATTTTGATGATTTTTGATTCATTTCCAAGAGGAGATTTAAGAAATAGTCGCATATTCGTAAAAACTTGAGTCCGAAATCTCCTTCCCTCCGAATACCACCCCCGAAGCGGATGGAGGGGGCAAATTTTCTCGAAAATCGAAAATCTGAGGTGGTACAATTAAAAATAGGACAATATCCGGAAACGTTTAAATTGAACACGTTTTTAAAAGAGTTACGGTGTTCGAGTAAGAGGCTTGTAAAATTTTCAAATATGAGTATTTTTGTTATGTGGAGAGGGCGATTTCTTTCGAAAATTGAAAGTCTGTGGGTTTTACATGAAAGACCTAATTATTTGTAGCAACATTCATAATGAATATTTTTTCCTTAGATTTACGGTTTTCGAGTTACAGAGGTCGTGAAATGATAACATCTAAAATACTTAATAATAACACATACAAGCAAATAATATACGCAGATAATATGATAAGTGCCTACCATCTTCACTGGTAGATATTCGTGAAAGTCCAACGATTTTCGTGACTAATGTTAATGTAACACTCAAAAGGGTTAAATAAATACTTTTTTACAAAAAAATTGACCGACGTTATTAATAGTGTAGTGCGCAGAGCCCCGAAAGTCGCTTAAAAAATCATTCTGTGGGCCTTTCGGGACTAAAATCTGTAACTTACAGGAACGATTGGTATTACTTGAATAATTTAACCCCAAAGTCGTCAAACGATCGTCCTATGCAAAAAAAGTTATGCGAAATTGTGTGTTTTCTTACGTATGTGGATAGAGCATAAAATTCTGCTTCGGTCTGAAAAATTTTGAATGTGTCGTTTGTGGCCGTATCGTCCCAAACAATTAAAATAATTTGGAAAAACAGTGCAATCCCCCATTTTTTTTAACTTTCGAGAGCTAATATCTCTGCTCGCAACCTACCAAAAATGCAAGTCTTAATACCATATATCAGTCATTATCTCGGAAACTAAGCCATAGATCAAAAAAATTATTGCCACGTTCTTTGAGGTGATAACGATTCAACATTCATATTTTTAACGTAAATAATAAGCATGCTGTAACAATAAATATAAAACTAAGATATTGGCCGAATCCATCGCGCTGCTACAAGCGGCAGGCTCGAAGATCATACTCTCGATCGTCCTCCCTCGCGTCTCTCACCCTCTCGCGCTAGGTTTGGAGGCGGTATCGGGATATTCAGATTCAGATGTGACATACAGAAGAGGGACATGAAGGCGTTTTGAATATCCAAGAGGCAGCTTTGATATAAGAAATGTATATTTTGTAAAAAAGGGTCTAATATAATGAATCTGTCTCAAGAGTTAACAACAAACATTGAAGAAAAAATAAAATTAAAATCAAACTCTACGATTCTTAAGCGCATTGGTTTCAATGATCTAATTGCACTGGAGGTGAAATACCATCCCCGATGTTTTGTAACAACTTGGTCAAAAGTTAAAAAAACGCACCTGTTCCCTCAACATCTAAAGAGGATACACAAACAAAGCAAGAGCACATTAACGTTACTATGAATATGCTACTTAAAGAAAAGGAAAAGGGTTTCACAAATCGGAAGAGATTTTCTGCAACTACCATTTATGACAGATATATTAAAGGAGAGATGTCTAAACGTCAGTTAATGAAGCGTGTCAAGAATTATCTTAAATATCGTATAGACATTGTTCAGTCAAAGAAGGCTAATAGAAGAAGACATAATAACGCCTGCGAAAGATACAAAAGATGAAATATTAAAAAAAAAAATATCAAATGGGGACACAATACCTACATTTAGTGGCTTTTCAGATTACTTCGTACTTCATAAGATTGTCAGTAATATTAAGCAAGAAATGGACAAAATTCCAACGTTTTCTAATTTTCAAGAAACGGACATCTTCAGTTTTAAACAGCATATTCTAGAAACCATTATCTGGCTAGTAACACTACTGATTTCTCAATAAGCTGAAAGTGTGAAAGAACTTGACGTGTGGTTTATTAGTTTCAATGAAATCGGGTTAATGGTCGAAAAATTTGGACGAGCTTAGTCAAAATATAGAAACTGGCCCACGAAGGAAAGTTAATGACGCAAAAGGCTGTTCTAACATTGCACGAACAGTTCTGTCGGTTCAAATTTTTCAGCCACACTGAAGTGAACCTGTTGTGTATTTCTACAAACATTATTTTTGACAAAACAATAGAAAATGCCCTCTTAAATTCTGAGAAGGCTGGTGAGGATGCTCTTCGAGCGTTCGTAGAAATCATTGATACCGACGAATTTTACAAACCACTACAAAAGTACATTTAATGAAGATGGGTGGCAGTAAACCGACGCAACAGAAGGGTAAGAGGAATTATCAACAGATATTTAAATATGAACTAACGACGTATCCCATGTCATTGACTTCAAACCAGAAACTTTCTGCCTCTTCCAACAAAAGCACATTGGGACAACTTTTTCAAGATGTTAGTAACTACCTACTTACTAATTATTTGCAGCTTTCACAAAGTATCGATTTTATTGGGAAAATTTCATTCATTTCATTCAGCTGCATTGGCTCTTGTCGTTTCATGGGTCAAAAATATTGTGCATATAAAAATACATTGCCAAATATTCCAACGTTAACAAATTTGCCTGAAGACTCCAGTAGAGACAGCGAATAAACAGGTGAAAAAATACCGAATTTTAATTCATAATACTGCAAAAAATTGCAGACTGGAGAATGCTTAATGTAAAATAAGCGAAAAGAACAGCACTTTTGAATATCCCGTCTCCAAACCTACGGCAAGTGAGAGACGCGAAGGACGATCGAGAGTCTGACCACAGCCTACCAAACAACTGGTGAGCTTTGGTGTGGGGTCTGACATTCGAGCCTGCGGCTGGTAGCTGGTAGCAGAACGATGGATTCGGTCAATTTCTTAATTTTATATTTATTGTTACAGCAAGCTTATTATTTATGTTAAAAATATAAATGTTGAACCGTTATCAACGTAAAGAACGTGGTAATAATATTTAGAGAGAGCATTTTTTAAATTTAAGGCTTAGTTTCCGAGATAGTGAGTGATATATGATAAAAAGTATTAAGACTGCTGCATTTTGGGAAGGCTGCAAGCCGAGATATTCGCTTACGAAAGTTACAAAACATAGGGGATTGCACTGTTTTTTCAAATTAATTTAATTTTTTGGAACGATACGGCCACAAACGAAATTTTCAAAATATTCCAGACCGAAGCAGAATTATGTAAAAAAACACAAAATTTCACATAGCTTTTTTTGCACTGGACGACTTAGAGGTTAAATTATTCCAGGTAATACCAATCGATCTTGTAAGTTCCAGATTTTAGTCTCGAAAGGCCAACAGGGTGACACATTACAGCGCGCCTTGCACTCTACTATTATACAAGGTGGTATAAATACTTCAATTGGAAATAAACATATTACTAAGGATCATATTACTGGAAGTAAACGACAAATTCTTTTGTTAACTGATGATACCGAGGTATCTTTACCTACAACTTAGGAGATGTTTGGACAATAATCTTTATGAAATTTACTCAGTGAAGAAACCTGGTGTCCTTTTGCATCAAGTGATCGAAAACATGGAAACATTGGCAACTAATTTTAGCTTTCAAGATCATAGTATTGTAGTAGGTGGAAGAAACGATATTATTAAAAACAAAGCACCATCTTTCAAAAATGTTATTTTTGAATCTGTTCCGTATTACCTTAAAGGAAGACCAAAACACAATTTTATTCATAGGTTTAATACCAAATTATATGAGTTTTTGAGTAAATTTAATGCATGCAGTGAAGGTCAGGTTAGCTACGCGTATTTTAATAAGTCTCAACTAAGAAAGTTTAACAGTTACAAAGTGGTTTCTAGTATCGTGGATTCCATTTCATATAGCAAACGTTTGCACAATACATTATATTTCATTCAAACTTGTGACGTTCCTGTGCCTGCCGTAATCTCGGTACCACTTTCACTCATGCCATCCGTAGTTACCTCAGATGATGTGTACCTAAATTTGAATCTAGTGGACCCGTCGCCAGTCAGTAACAGAACAGAAACATCTTTTTTATACCCACGACTATCACAAGTGTCCCTTCTCAGTTAAGAAACACTTTAGTCAATACATCAGTTGACCCGAACTCAAATATATCTGAAGTATCAGGTTCCCAGCACTTCTTTTAACATTTTTCATCTAAATATACAATCAATTAAAAGTAAAGTAGCTGATTTGAATACTTGTTCTATTGATAATAATATAGATATTTTATGTATTAATGAACACTGGCTGGATTTGGATGAAGCCAAATCCATCCATCATGAAGGTTATCCTTTAATTTCAAATTTTAGAAGGAAAATTAAATATTCATGGTGGTGTTGCCATTTTCTGTTGGACAATTTACAAATTTTCCCCATTCATACAAATTAATAAACTCTCTGTGGAATTACATTGCGAATTGACAGGTGTTTTATGTGATAGTTTATAGTTTTATAATAATAACTACTTACAGATCTCCAACTTCAGGAGATTTTGATATATTCCTGCAGATAATTACTTCAGCTTTAAACATAATTTCACAAAAAAATAAAAAAGTTATATTTACTGGAGATTTTAATGTTCATTTTAATAAACCTGATAAACACGTAAATGCCCTCATCAATCTATTTACTTCACTTACCCGTCTAGAAAACTGTCTTTATAACATTTTTTATAAACATCTCTTTTGATAATTGCACATTACACACTATCGATCCCAAACTGTCTGATCATGTTGGTTTAAATTTAAATGTAAGTAACTATACATCTCCGCATTTAACTAAGATATTTTTTACAGACCAATTTCCAATACAGGTTTATTTTATACGAACAGATTTTTACAAATGATAGATTGGAGATTTATGGATGATTCTTCTTTTCATATAGAAGCTTGATCTTAAATCTTCGTCGATATAATAACATCCACTCTGGATATGTTCATTCCAGTTAAGACAAAAAAATTAAAATCAATAAAATTTGGCTTAAGTGGTACACAGACTTTTTAAGGGAAATGATAGAATCATTACATTTTCTTTTTGACGTTTATAAGACCTGAAAGAGCTGATCAAACACAAATAACGTATTTAAATGAAATAACAAAAGCCAAAAAATAGCTAGTGATAATTATATAAACAGCAATGGAAATAGACAAAAGGCAATGTGGAATTTAATTAACATAAATAAAAACAAGACAGATAACTCGTCCGATATGATATCTCCTGACGATTTCAATAATTATTTCTCGAGCATTGCTGAAGACTTAATCAATACATTACTTACCAACAATATCAATCTGAAGAGTTATTTTATTGGCACTCACGACCCTAACCCAGATAAGGAATTTTTTGTCAGAAGTCACATACAATCAAGTTCTTGAGGTAGTCAATAACTTGAAAAAAACAAAAAGTAGCGATTCATATAATATTTATGTAAAGATTCTTAGCTCTTATTAAATATATTATCCACATTCCTCTCACGAAACTCATCAATCAATGCATTAGAAGTAATATTTTCCCGAAATTTCTTAAATGTTCAATAAAGTTACCCTTAAAAGTAACTGCATAGATGACCCAACAAATTATAGACCTATATCTATTGTGCCAATATTTGCAAAAATCTTTGAAGTTATTCTTAAGACTCAAATGACAAAATACTTTGAAAACTTTAATTTATTTAGTAAGTGTCAATTCGGTTTTAGGGCTGGTTTATCGAATACCGCGGCAATTAATTAATCAATTAATATGGTAAATAAAGGATTTGAGAAAAATGAATATGTCCATGTACATTTCTTAGACCTCAGTAAGGCTTTGGATTGTGTACCGCACAATAGTCTAATTGATAAACTGCACTTTTATATTTTTCTGTAAGTAGCCAAAAAAGATTAGGTCATATTTAACTGACAGGGCTCAATTCGTTCATTTCAAGAATCAGCCAGTTCCAAATCAATTAACATTAAATAAGGGGTGCCGAAAGGCTCTGTTCTGGGTCCGGTTCTCTTTCTTATTTATGTTAATGACTTGCCAAATAGTGCCCTACTAGCAAATTTCACTCTTTTTGCGGACGACACCACATTAGCTCATGCAGATAGTGATATGAACACTTTGTTGATGTATGCCCAGAATAGTCTTACTTTGACACAGTCTTGGTTCAATCATAACAAGTTAATCCTAAACAAGGAAAAGTCTGAAACCTTAATTTTCAGTTTATAACATTACAACGCTCCTAACAATCCATACTATGTTAAGTTTTTGGGGGTTCTTTTGGACAGTAAATTGACATGGGAGGATCATACGGTTTTTGTCTGCAGGAATATATCACGTAAAATCTTCTTACTACGCAACCTGCTTTACTGTCTGTCACAGACAACATTATTAATGGCTTACCATGCACTTATCCAGTCTTCAATATCCTTTGCTTTATTAGCGTGGGGCCACTCAACACACAGATCAACCGTTTCTTCCATGCAAAGAAAGGCTGTTAGGGTCATTGCTGGATTACAATATAGAGATGGCTGTAGGGTTTCTTTCAAACATTTAAAGATCCTTACCTTGCAATGCATGTAAAAATAAACTAAAAAAACTACAGGATAAATGAAAGTTTACACTCCTAATCAACGCGTAATAAAGTTTAGATACGTCAAGATTATTTGAGACACGAAAACAAGATACGGTATAAACTATTATGCAATCAAGTTTTTCAATGTTTTACCATGTCCAAATCCTCGTGTGTGTACGTTTTAAATCAATAATTAAGCGGTTCCTGGTGGAAAATGCGTTCTACAATTTTGATATGTATATATATATATATATATATATATATTGATTGATTGATATATATTGATTTTGTATTCTTGACAGGTTTTATAATAAATAAAAAGATGTTCTTGGGGATACAGTCATATATTCAATAAAATTCTTTGATTAAAGCCGAGCTTTCGAGAATGTTTATTCTCTTCTTCAGGGCAAACTACAAATCGTTACAAAATTATTTCAACAACAACTTAAAGTATTATAAAAATACTAACAATCGTGAATTTACTACCAATTCCGTCTATAATTCCTCTTTTATTGCGTTTAGTGTCAATTATCACTTCATTAAATTTTTCTTTGTTCTCGAAATCTGTGTTAAAAGATTAACATGAGTCCTTACATCTGAGTGGAATGAGTTCATAGTCTGGCTTTAGAGTCTTGTGTATTATGTCGAGTATTCTGTTATTGTTCTCAAAGGCAGTTAGTAGTCCTGATATATTTTTATGTACAAGAAGCGTCCATTTGTCATTTGAAATGACTATTCGGCTTTCGTCATTATAAAATACTCCAAGGGTGTTGTTTATTGTTTCTATTTGCAGAAGGCCGTTGTGACCATTACGAAGTACCTGAAACCAATTAGATCTCAGAGCATAGTTTCATGCGATCAAAGTTGATTTTAGATTTTTGATTAGTATTAGGATTTAGTAATATTATTATGGATTTCTAAAATTTCAAAGGGTCCATTGAATTTGTTTGCGAGTTTATTTTTTATTTGCGATTCTTTGATTTAAACTTTATCACCTACGTTAAAATTTTGAATGTTATCGTGAACATGTTTATCAAAACGAAGTTTGGCTTTCTCCTTTTGTTTTTCTGTTCGGGCTCTGGCTAATTTGTAAAAATGAGAGAGACGATTATTCAAATCTCTTACGTATTTTGTAATTAGCTCTTTCTCATTGTAGTATTTCTCAGGAGGTCTACTGGAACAGTGTCCGAAGACAAGTTCATACGGAGTGAATCCGTGTGTCTTATTCGCGGAGGTATTATAACAGATAACTGCGTACGGTAGTATATTAAACGGATGTTCGTGAGGGTGTTCTGCTATGTGAACTCGAATCATTTCCATCAGAGTCGAGTGGAATCTTTCAACTGATCCGTTTGATTGAGGATGTCCTACACTGGAGTATGTAAGTTTAATATCGTACAATGTGCAGAGGTCTTTCAGTAGGGCGTTGTCAAATTCTCTGCCATAGTCACAATGGATCCGCAATGGTGTACCTACCATAGTGTTGGAAGTAGACCATGAGCGTATTAACAACTGATTTGGCGGATTTGTTTTCGATTGGATAAGCTTGACTAAATTTTGTCAACTCATCTCTAATAGTTAACGCATAGTTTCTTGTTGGAATTTCTAGGATATCGATGTTTACTCGCTTGAAAGGGGTCTTTGGTGTTTCGGTGATAACCAGCGGTCGGTCGAGGTTTTTACAGCATGTTTTGTTTCTTTGACAAATTTCGCAGTTTTTGATAAATTTTTCTACGTCTCTAGTTAGATCATTCCAGTTGTATTTCTCTTTTATCCTTCTAATTGTTTCGTTGATACCTCTGTGTAGGTTCGTTTTGCCATTGTGATATTGATCAAGAATCAATGGTATTTGATCTTCGGTTGGTGTTTGAGTGATATTTTGGAAAACTTTGAATTTGATTTCTTTTTCAGCGTTGATGAAAGATAAAACTTCTAAAACCGGTAAATCTACGTTCGTATCTATGCAGTATGTTTCGTTTGGCGATAGAAGATCTTGGCTTCTATAAAGTGTTCCGAATAGATATTCATTACCTGTATCTGGAGAGTATGGTTGGGCAATAAGAAAATATTTCCTATTTTTAACTGTCTTGCTAGATGCGACGTTAATCTTTAGATGTACGAAATCTAGATTGTCTTCAAAAATATCGTTTATAATTTTTTCGTTAATATCCGTTAATTCGTTTTGCCTGATGAAACTAATAATATTTTTGTTACTTTTATCTAAAATTTCAAATTCTTCGTACATCCTATTGTTATCTTCTAAATTTGTTTCTTCATTTGTCTCGTCATCGCATTCGGTTGTAATGAGAGTTCGATAAGGGGTTAATCGTGATTCAGCTTGAAATTTTGAAAAATCTTTCACATGGTTAATTTTGATTCTGGAAAGGGCATCCGCGTTCTTGTTGATTTTTCCCGGTTTATATTGAATTTCGTAGTCGTATTCCTCTAATTTCAATCTCCAGCGAGCTAAACGGCTGCCAGTATCTTTAACTGAAAAGAGCCATGATAGAGGTCGATGGTCTGTAATAAGGGTGAATTTTCGGCCAAAAAGATATGGTCGGAAATGTTTTACGGCCCAAACAATCGCTAAAAGTTCTCTTTCGATTGTTGAATATTTGGTTTCGGCCTTACAAAGGGTCCTGTAAGCGTACGCAATCGGGAGATCTTTTCCGATTGGTCCTTGGGACAAAACAGCTCCAATCGCGAAATTACTAGCGTCGGTGGTAAGAACAAATGTTTCCTCGAAATTTGGGTATATAAGAACAGGGGTGGATGTTAGTGCTTCTTTCAGATTTTCGAAAGATTTCTTACAGTCCGAATCAAAATCAAAAGGTATATCTTTCTTGAGTAAGTTAGTAAGTGGCTTGGAAATCTTAGCAAAATTTTGTATAAATCTTCGATAGTAACATGCTAAACCTAAAAATGATTTTATTTCTTTTTGATTTTTCGGTTGCGGAAAATTCAAAATACACTCAACTTTCGATGGGTTGGGTTTGACACCGTCTTTGGTTACTAAGTGGCCAAGGTAAGCAACTTCTTTACGAAGGAACTCACATTTGTCGGGCTGAATTTTCATATTTGCCTGTCGTAGTCTTTTAAAGACTTCTGTCAGTCTGTCTATGTGTTCATGGATCGATGGGGAGTACACAATTATATCGTCCATATAGACCAAGCATCTTTCGTTCTGAATTCCCAACAGGATGTTGTCCATCACTCTTTGGAAAGTTGATGGAGCGTTCTTCAATCCAAATGGCATTCTGACGAATTCGTAGTGTCCGTTTTCGACTGAAAATGCGGTTTTTTGAATGTCCTTTGGGTCGATTTCGATTTGATGAAATCCAGAGGCCAGATCAAGGTTAGAAAAGTATTGGCATTTTCCCAGCTGGTCCAGAAGATCCGAGATATTTGGTAATGGATACTTATCGTCTATGGTAATTTCATTAAGCTTCCTGTAGTCTACAACTACTCTCCACTTTTGTTTCCCAGATGCATCCATCTTCTTTGGAACAACCCAGACAGGTGATGAAAATGGTGAGTTTGAAGGTCTAATTATTCCTTGGTCGAGCATTTTATTTATCTGGCTTTTAACTTCTTCTTTATGCACGTGAGGGTATCGGTATGATTTCGTGTATGTAGGTTTGTCTGAATTAGTTTTGATCGTATGTTTTATTTCGTTCGTAAATGTAAGTCTGTCTCCTTCAAGGTAGAATATGTCGGCACAATCAAGGCAAAGATTGGTAATCATTTCTGATTCTTCTTGATTTAGATGTTCTAAGCGAAGCTGATTTCTAATTTCGGGAATTATATTGGCTTCAATATTGTGTTCATATTCATTGAGACTGTTAATAGAAATATGCTGAATTGGTTCTAGCACGATTTCTGAGAGGTTGATTGTTTTATTGCGTTCGGATTTAATATGGTAGTGAAAAATTCGCCCTTCTCGTTAACTTTAACGAGAGCATTTGGGAGGCTCACTTTATCTATTTCTTTAGCAGATAATATTGCATCAGTATTAGAGAGGGTACACTTGAGTTTGAAAACTTCTTCAGTGCGAGCATCTATAGATATAGTGTTTGAATTCAGATGACTAGTTCTACTTTCCGATTCTACATTTGAATTTTCGTTTACTTTAAATAAGGGTAATTTCTTAAAATTTGTTATCAGTTCTTTATTTTTCAAGTCTACTATACATTCGTAATGATCCAAAAAATCGGTTCCAAGAATTCCATAAAAATCAATATCTAAATTACATATGTAAACTTTATGAGGGTCTTTGAAATTGAAAGGAACTAGGGTAGATTCATTTATATTGATTTTTTGATCTGTTATACCCTGGATCATAACGTTTTCTGAAAATCTTTGAGGAAAATTTCGACATGCATTAGGTTTAAATATGGAAAGTCCTGCTCCTGAGCCGATTAGGAATTTAAATGATTTTGAAGTGTCGGTAATGTAAAACAGATTTTTCGATTTAACTGAAAGTAGATAATTTAGATGAAGTTCTGTTCGGGGAAGTTGAGGTTCGGGTTGAAGTCGTCCAGATTCATGGTTTGAATTTGGGCTTGAATGTTTTTTATTTCTGGATTCTCGTCTGGAGGCTCCGACGACGAAGGCGGGCCTTCTTGAAAATCCGAATTTGGTTGGACACTTGGATCATGATAATAGGGATCTTGAGATAATTGATCTTCACTCGAAAAATTATAAGAAGTTTCGTTTTCATATGGATCATAACAATCTGAGTTAGGATCTTGTTCGTAATTGAAATGATAGGTTCCGTTTTGTTGGAACTTATTATAATTAGGATTAGGCTGTACGACTGAGGGTCTTATATTGCCTATATTAGGGTTTTCTCTAATATCACTAGGGCGATCTCTTCGAAACATTGGATTAGGTTGGAAGTTCGACTGAAGTTGTTGTCTTGGCTGTTGAGACTGTTGTGGAAAACTTGGTCTGATTTGTTGTTGTTGGAAATTTGATTGATAGTTTTGACTTTGGAAAAATTGTCTTTGTCTACATTCATTGGAATTGTGTCCCATACGTTTGCAATTAGAACATTGCTTCGATGGAAGAGGCTGATTGGGTTTTTTCTGCGGAATATTGCTATTCTTATTGGGGTTATTAAATTTTTGAGATTCAAAGTAATTCAACTGCAGTTCCCTACGGACTCTATTAGTAGCACTAAGAATATCCGTTGGATCACTAGCACGAACAATTTGACCTATTTTAGGATCAAGACCGGTAAGTAATGTATTCAAGACCATAGATTGGGCTAAACGAGTCTGAGCAGTTTTTTCTTCTTGACTATATTCTTGTTTGTTTATTGAAGCATACATCTTTGCTTCATGGGTTTGGAGTCGCGTTATAAAAGTGAGAGGCGATTCATTCGATAGCTGTTTCATTATTTGTAAGTCTTGAATCAATGATGCGAGATCTCTTGCATCACCGAAATGACTTTCTAGCAATCTTTTAATTTCAATTTCAATCCAGATGCAGGATTCCTTGAATTTATTAGCTCTGCAGCTCTGCCAGGCAGTTTATTCTTGATATTTAAAATAAGTAATGGTTTCTGATTTCCTACGGCCATATTGTAAGCCGTAGTACATGATAAAAGGAAAGTGTTTAAGAAGATTTGGTTGCCATCAAATTCCGGCACGACCGAAAATATCTCACTCAACTTATACGGTTCGACTGTTCTATTTTCGTTGTTATCGTTTGCTTGACCGTCGTTAGGCATTGTGATTTTATTATTTCTTAATCTCATAAAATGTTAACAACAATCCATGTGAATAAAAATTTGATAATGTATTAGGCAAAAGAACTGTTCCTAATAAAAATAAACTAATAGTATAGCGAGATGATTCTTTAAAGACTTACAGCGATCTCCACATTTGTAGCTGCAATCCGGCTCCACAAGCTTTGCTCCGACAGGTTGGTATTCACGTGTTCCCGACGTTGGAGAGACCGTCTACAAAGGGTTGGATGGCTGGCTGTGTTGGCTTTGGTTCGTTATCTTCTTTAAGGTTTGGGAACCACCACATTCAGTTAGGATTTCCGTTTTCTGAATATGTAGAGGATATTCCACTTCTGACACCAATTTTTATATTTGCTTTTTGACTTTTAAGTTTTTAAAAACAATTTATTTAATTATAATATAATATTTTATAAAAATGATTACAAATTTGGACATAGTCTTGTCCTTACTAAAGTGAGTTAATAACTGATTCTATAATTACAATTTTACTTATTTATATAAAAAATAGTGCTGATATATGTGGTAAAGTCACGTAGGCCATTTGAGCACATCGGATGATGGTGGTGGCGTGATGTTCCGTCAGCGTTTTCTTGGGAACTTCGGTTCACTGTATTATCCTTGGAAATGGTAGTGGCGTGATGCTTTATCAGCGTCTAGGAAATATGGCGCCGAAATTGGACCATGGGAACCGTGTTAGGCCTGCTACCAAGTATTATGGAAAATTGGGATGATGTCCTTGAACTTTACATTGTTCATATGGAATGTTATTTAACATATGTATATATATATATATATATATATATATATATATATATATATATATGTATATATGTTTAGCAGTTTTCGGGAAAGTCTCTAGATATTCTAAAGAGCTGTGCCTCGCAGATAGCATTTGCGTCTATTGGATATGGGTAGACAATGGAACACAATTTCTTGTAGGGTGCAAGATGAATACCAGTTCTGCTATCGTATATTGGGATAGGATAGAGGTGGAACATTGTGAATGTTTGAGGTTCAACTAATGGAATTTTTAAAACAAAAACGATTTCTGATTCTGTTTGAAATGCTTCTAATTCAATGATTTCTAAAAATTGGGCTATACTTGAATGTTTAGCCGGTAGTGGTAAGTTATTTCTTAATAGATTTTGAGATATTTCCTTTAATGATGTAATCAGATTGTCTGGTTCGATTATGGATGAATGAATTATTCTTAATCTAGCAAATGTAATAGCATTCAAAATGTCATTGAGGTTATCTTCAAGCTCTCTCAATGCTATTCATATTTTTATTAAATTTAGTTTCATCAAATTTGAATTGATATGGATTATTGGATACATGTTGATCAAAGCGGACTTTTGCCTTTTCTTTACTTGAGTTTATTCGACTTCTAGCTATTCTATAGTAATGAGAAATTTGGTTGTTTAGATCTCTAATATATTTTGTAATTAACTCTTTGTGATTGTATGTGTTTTCGGGAGGTCTACTTGAAGTGTGACCAAATACTAATTCATACGGTGTAAAACCGTGTGTCTTGTTCATTGAACGGTTGTATGAAATGATAGCGTATGGTAAGATGTTAAACGGGTGCTCATTTGGGTGTTCTGATACATGCGTTCGAATCATTTCTAATAGTGTGGAATGAAATCTTTCGAGAGATCCATTGGATTGTGGATGTCCTACATTGGAATTAGTAAAAGTGTGTTGACTACACTTTTTGCTGTCTTGTCAGGTAATCCGTATGCTTGAGAGAATTTCGTGAGTTCGTCTCGTATAGTTAGTGCGTAATGTCTTCCGGGTACTTCTAGAATGTCTATATTAATCCTTTCAAACGGGGCTCTAGGTGTTTCTGTGATAATCTTTGTTTTTTGACAAACTTCACAAGCTTTGATATGCTTTTCTACATCCTTAGTTATACCGGGCCAATTGTATCGTTCGCGAATTCTACGGATAGTTTCGTTAATACCGCGATGAATACTGGTTTTTCCGTTATGGTACTGATCGAGAATGATAGGGATCTGATCCTGGTCTGGTGTTTTGAGAATATCTTGACATACTTTAAATTTAACATCTTTTTCAGAGAATATAAATGAAAGTATCTCTAATATGGGGAGATCAGGATTATTTTCAACAAAGTATGTTGTATCGGATTGTATAGTGTCTTGATTTCTAAAAATAGAAGCGAATAAGTATTCGTTGACGGAATCGGGATCGTATGGAATTGGAATAATAAAATATTTTGTATTCCTGACACTTTTGCTTGACAATACATTGATTTTACAGTTGGAAGAGTCAGCATTCTCTTCGAAAATGTCTTCGATAATCTTGTGAAGATAGTCTTTTAGATTGTTTTGTTGAAAGAAGCTTAAGATATTTTTATGTTCCCTAAAAGTTGCTGGTTTGTAAATTCTATTTTTGAATAATCAATAAGTGACCTTAACTTATAAGCATTGACAAAGATTTTAAATTCTTCGTATACTTGTTCGTTGCTGATGTTATTAGATTTTTCGGATTCATTGTCTGAGTCTTCGTCATCGTCATTGTGTATGGGGAGGATTGGAAAATGAGGGGAATGTGCTTTTGAATGAAATTTAATATAATCGGAAATATGGTTGATTTTAATTCGGGAAAGAGCGTCAGCATTGCGATTAATCCTTCCAGGTTTATATTCAATTTGATAGTCATACTCTTCAAGCTTAAGACGCCATCTTGCTAAACGACTACCTGGGTCTTTGATAGAGAATAACCAGGTGAGAGGTCTATGATCGGTAATTAGTATAAATTTTCTGCCGAAGAGGTACGGTCGGAAATGTTTCACGGACCACACAATAGCTAATAGTTCCCTTTCTATAGTAGAATAATTTGTCTCAGGTTTGCAGAGTGTTCGAGAAGCATAAGCTATAGGGAGATCTTTTCCTACGGGTCCTTGAGAAAGTACGCTGCCAATTGCAAAGTTACTTGCATCAGTTGTGAGAATAAAAGGATCGTCAAAATTGGGATAAATAGAATTGGAGATGTGACCAGGGATTGTTTTAAATTTTTGAAAGATTCTTCGCATTGTATATCGCAGTTGAAAGTTGATTTTCTTTCAAGTAATTTGTTTAAGGGTTTCGAAAGTTTTGCAAAATTAGGAATGAACCTGCGATAATATCCTGCAAGTCCTAGAAATGATTTTATTTCTTTCGGATTTGTGGGTCGAGGAAAATTTTGTATGCAATCTACTTTTGATGGATTGGGTTTTACGCCATCTTTTGTTATTAAGTGGCCAAGATAAGCGACTTCCTTACGGAGAAATTCGCACTTATCAGGTTGTATCTTAAGTTTTGAATTATGGAGACGTTGGAAAACTTCATGAAGTCTTTTGAGATGTTCATGGATAGTTGGAGAGCAGACGATAATGTCGTCCATATAAACTAAACATCTCTCGTTCTGTATACCTAATAGAATATTATCCATAACTCGCTGGAAAGTTGATGGGGCATTTTTCAATCCGAATGGCATTCGAGCAAATTCGTAATGTCCATTTTCAACGGAGAAAGCTGTTTTAGGAATGTCTTTCGAATCAATTTCTATTTGATGAAATCCGGATGCCAGATCGAGGGTCGTAAAATACTCACATTTACCTAACTGGTCAAGGAGGTCGGAAATATTTGGAAGAGGGTATTTGTCTCCTACCGTCAGTTCGTTAAGTTTCCTATAGTCTATCACAACTCAATTTTTCTTTTCCTGATGCGTCTGATTTTTTTGGTACTACCCATACAGGAGAAGACCATGGAGAATTTGATGGTCGAACAATACCTTGCGCTAACATATTGTTGATCTGACTTTTAACTTCTTGCTTGTGTATGTGTGGGTATCTATATGATTTCGCAAAAATGGGTTTCGCATCGTTAGTGTCTATAAAATGCTTGATTTCGTTTGTAAAAGTTAACTGGTCGTTTTCTAGATAAAATATATTTTTAAAATTTAAACAAAGATTGATAAATTCCTCTCTTTCTTCATCGTTTAGATGTTCTAAACGTAATTGTTTTAATATTTCAGATTTTCTGTCCATCTGTTCGACACTAATTTCATTATTAAAATTATTAATGTTAAAATTGTCAAACGTTTCCATGTGTAATTCTGGAATTTCGATATCTTTTGAGATAGCATTTGCATTTAAAACAGTTATAAGAAATTCACCATTATCATTAATATTTACAAGAGAGTGAGGGATAAAAACCTTTTCAATTTCAAGACCGGTGACAATAGCGTCAGTATTTGTTAGTGTGGTTCTTAATTTGATGATCTGAGTTCTAACAATACACGGTTCTTTATTGGTGTTTGAATGTTGTGATGCTTTCTTTCAGGATGGTATAATTTTGGATTGCTTTCGGGAATGTTGTCGATAACCTTAAATAATGGGACAATTTTGAAATTTGTTTCTAACTTTTGATCTTTGAAATTAATTACTGCCTTATAATGGTGAAGCCAATCTGCTCCAACTAGTCCATCGAATTGGATATCAAGATCGCATATGTAAATTTTATAAGGATCATTTTTGGCAAAAGGTACATAACAGATTCGGTAATTAGAATCTTTTGCTCTGTTATTCCTTGGATAACAACATTTTCGGGGCTTCTATTTAAAAAGGCTTCGCATGTTTTTGGTTTGAAGATTGATATGCCTGCTCCACTATCTACGAAAATTCTATATCTTTTTGAGGAGTCTTCGAAATAGTAGAGATTTCTAGAATTTACTGTAAGTATTGAGCTTACATGAACATGTGTTCTGGGTGGTTGGCATACGGGTAGAGGTTGTCGATAGTCATAGTTTGAATTGGGGTTGTCTGTTCTTCCAAAACTGGTTTGTTGGGATCTGGGGCTGTAGAAGTTGGGCGACGAGGAAAATTTTGATCATGAAAATTTTCGAAATGTGATGTAGAATTTTCGCAAATGTTGGGGAAAGATTCCATCTGATAATAATCTTGCGGAAAATTTTTATAGTTTTCATCTTCATAAAAATCGGGATTATAATTATACTGTTCATGAGTTGTAAAATTGTTGTGATAATATTGATCTTCTACTGGATTATTAAATGATGTGTACGATGTGATTGCTGTCTTATATTTGGATTTGATTGAATGTCAGATGGTCTTTGAACATTGGGATTGGGTCTAGAAAATTGATTGTTATATGGACTAGGTTGTCTATTTTGGGTTTGAGAAGATGATTGATTTTGGGGATTAAAGTTGCCGAAAGATGGTCGAAAGTTTTGTTGATAATTTTGACATAATTTCTGTTCAAGTCCAGTTAATGCCGTTGTCAATACCATTGCGTCTGTTAATTTAGTTTGAGCAATTTTTTCTGGCAAAGTCATGTTTTGTTTGTTGATAACAGAGTGAATTTTTGATTCATGTGTTTGCAAACGAGCTATGAAAGTTAATGGTGATTCATTTTGCAACTGTTTCATACGTTGAAGATCCTGAATTATTGAGGTTAAATCTCTTGAATCTCCAAAGTGTGAATCTAAAAGATGTAAAATTTCTTCCCATGAATTTGGGTTTCGAGAATTGACAAGTTCGGCTGCTCGGCCTTTACGTTTATTCTTAATGTGTAATGTAAGGAGAAGCTTTTGATCTCCGGTTGCCATGTTGAATGCCATGGAACATGCGTTTGTGAATGTGGTTAAAAATATCTGATTACCATCATAATCAGGCATAATAGAACAGGAAAGATTTCATATGAAATCTTTCCTGTTTGTGGTTAATTTTATATAAATTCACGAATTTTGCCCCGACGAAGAGAATAAACATTCTCGAAAGCTTGGCATAATCCAAAGAATTTTATTTATTAAATGACTGCATCCCCAATAAAAATCTATTTTATTATATATATATATATATATATATATATATATATATATATAATTAAAGAAATCTATTAGTTCATTAATGAATGAGATATAAAATATATAAATAGGATGAAGCTCTACACCTTTATGCTTTTATTTAGTCGGATACAACCACCCACTAGAAGCGGATCACGTGATTTCAAGCTTGTTAGCTTTCATCAGCGCCACATAAGTGGAAGCTGTATCCAACTATACAAAAGCAACTGGAAGTAGTCAAAAACTTTGAGACATTATCTACCAGTGGGACACAATTCGCGCCACCTAGGTATTGAGAGCAAAATTACGTTTAACGTAAGTATGTATAATAATTAAAGAAATCTATTAGTTCATTAATGAATGAGATATAAAATATATAAATAGGATGAAGCTCTACACCTTTATGCTTTTATTTAGTCGGATACAACCACCCACTAGAAGCGGATCACCTGATTTCAAGCTTGTTAGCTTTCATCAGCGCCACATAAGTGGAAGCTGTATCCAACTATACAAAAGCAACTGGAAGTAGTCAAAAACTTTGAGACATTATCTACCAGTGGGACACAATTCGCGCCACCTAGGTATTGAGAGCAAAATTACGTTTAACGTAAGTATGTATAATAATTAAAGAAATCTATTAGTTCATTAATGAATGAGATATAAAATATATAAATAGGATGAAGCTCTACACCTTTATGCTTTTATTTAGTCGGATACAACCACCCACTAGAAGCGGATCACCTGATTTCAAGCTTGTTAGCTTTCATCAGCGCCACATAAGTGGAAGCTGTATCCAACTATACAAAAGCAACTGGAAGTAGTCAAAAACTTTGAGACATTATCTACCAGTGGGACACAATTCGCGCCACCTAGGTATTGAGAGCAAAATTACGTTTAACGTAAGTATGTATAATAATTAAAGAAATCTATTAGTTCATTAATGAATGAGATATAAAATATATAAATAGGATGGTTGTATCCGACTAAATAAAAGCATAAAGGTGTAGAGCTTCATCCTATTTATATATTTTATATTTCATTCATTAATGAACTAATAGATTTCTTTAATTATTATACATACTTAAGTTAAACGTAATTTTGCTCTCAATACCTAGGTGGCGCGAATTGTGTCCCACTGGTAGATAATGTCTCAAAGTTTTTGACTACTTCCAGTTGCTTTTGTATAGTTGGATACAGCTTCCACTTATGTGGCGCTGATGAAAGCTAACAAGCTTGAAATCACGTGATCCGCTTCTAGTGGGTGGTTGTATCCGACTAAATAAAAGCATAAAGGTGTAGAGCTTCATCCTATTTATATATTTTATATCTCATTCATTAATGAACTAATAGATTTCTTTAATTATTATACATACTTACGTTAAACGTAATTTTGCTCTCAATACCTAGGTGGCGCGAATTGTGTCCCACTGGTAGATAATGTCTCAAAGTTTTTGACTACTTCCAGTTGCTTTTGTATAGTTGGATACAGCTTCCACTTATGTGGCGCTGATGAAAGCTAACAAGCTTGAAATCACGTGATCCGCTTCTAGTGGGTGGTTGTATCCGACTAAATAAAAGCATAAAGGTGTAGAGCTTCATCCTATTTATATATATACATATATATTGCCATCTTTGAGTAATTTGTCCAGCTATTTTATGAAATTTTCTGATTTCGGTCATTAATTTCTTTTCATTTGATTCAATCTTGTCGAAATTATTTTCAATTTCTGTTAAATCGGTTTGATCTAAATTTCCAGAAATATATCTGACTATTGCTCCCAAACCATTGATTAAAGCTCTCTTATTAATTTTTTCTGGATGAGTATAAATTCTTAACTTGTTGATATCTTCGAAGAGTAGATCGAGATCTCTCTTGTAGATACTTGCTAATGTTAAATCGCCATGATTTATTTTGTTATTAATATGAACTTGATTGATAGATAATTTGCAATATGAGTTTTCAATATCTTCAATACTAATCGTGAAATATATCTTATGGTAGTTTATTTTATATTTAGTTAAGCCTAGGTTATCTAGTATGTATCCAGGAGATTCAGTTTTCTTCAACTGGAGTGTCTGGCTGAAGGTCGTCATTGTCAACCTGAAAAGATTTTGTATTTTTGATCATATGTCTGCCGATTTTCTTTCCTTTCTTTGAAACTAATTCTAAACTGTCACATTTATTTGGATCAAAAAAGGTTTTTCTATATTTGAGTTTGATTTTATTTCTGGGTTCCATATTGACATAAACAATATCTGTTTTGGGAATTTCATCATTACGATTTGAATTAGTTTTTTCTAATTGATTGGTTCTCTTATCAATTTGTTTCTGATAGAGATCGTTAAAAAACGGAATAATTTCCTTTTTTCTGTGTTGGTTATAATCTTGGAAAATTTGTTTATTAGGATCAATTTCATGGAGATTGATATTTTCCTAGGGTACCTAAGAAGAGAAAATTGGGTGAAATTTGTCACAGAGTGTACACTTTCATTGTATATAATTAGAGCTGTTGTAACCAATTCGATCGTATTCTCTTTAGATGTTTGTCGGAATATTCTAAGTTTTTCAATTAGGGTTGAATGAGCTCGCTCTATTGGTAAGTTACCAGTATGCGATTGGGGTGTTGTATAATGTATATTGATTTGAAACGTTCACATGACTTCTTTGAATGTATCAATTGAGAATTCTTTTGCGTTATCGCAAGCTACTTGAGATGGAAAATTGTGATGTGAGAAGTAATGACATAATTTATTTAGGATAGTGATTGAATTCGTATCAAAGAGTTCGTAGGCTTGCAGATATCTAGTAAATAATTCTAGGATAGTTAAGTATCTTTTATTTTCTATAAAAAATATATCAATATGCAAAATTTCAAATGGTTTTTTGGCAATTAAGGGGCCTGAAAAGGAAAATTATCTAGGGTTTCTGTCATATGTTGAAGTTGGACATAATTCACATTTAATAATATGATTAGTGACTAATGTTTGCATTTTCGGGAAGTAATAAATTGATTGGAGATGTTTTACGGTTTCCGTTATTCCATTATGGGTTTCTGAATGGTAATCTGATATAATTCTAATTTGTTCGTCTTTTGATAGAATGTCTTTGAGAAAAGTATTGACTTTGATTATTTTAACATTCGGTTCAAATATTTCAGAACATTTTCGAGAGGCTAAATTAATTAATGAATCATCGGTTGAAAATATATGATATGTTTTGGTGGGGTCTATTATCTCATGGAGCATATTTCATAGAATATGATCATCTGTACCTTTTCAGATTCTGAGGCAATATCGACTTTCACCAAAAGGCTTGGTGTACTCGATATCATTCTCATCACTGTATATTAATATTATTTGATAATATGTGACATTTAGAGATAGTTCAGAAATAGGGAAACTGAACACAGGATTTTCTCGAGCAGTATGCCTAGTTTCGCCGTTATGATAACTTTCATTATCTGATGGGAATGGATTTGTACTGAGAATATTGTCTGCTTCACTAAATGTGATAGACAAGGTGGATTCCAAATCAACTCTAGGGAGTATTGATAATAAATCTAAATCTCTGTCGAAGTCTTTATTTAAATCTTCCTTAAGTATTTCTAAATTTTTCTTAGCTGTTGCTTTTGGGGGTACAACTACTATGTCTCTGATGATATTTATTTTGGGTTGTTTCTTAGCCGGTTTAACTGGGGTTTTTCTCTGACGTCTATTGGAAATTACTTCATATATTGCATTAATCTCAATTCTAGATAGTGAATCGGTAACGTAATTTTCTTTACCTTTCTTATATCTAATTTCGAAATTGAATTATTCTAATTTTACTTTCCATCTTATCAATCTTTGATTTGGCTCTTTAAGTGAATAAAGCCAAACAAGGGGTTTATGATCAGTTTCGATTAGAAATTTTCTCCCAAATAAATAGGGTCTAAAGTGTTTGCAACTGTCTATAATTGATAACAATTCTTTTTCAACTGTTCCGTAATTCTTTTCAGCTGATTTTAAAGTTCTTGAGTAAAATGCGATAGGATGTGAATTTTGTGAAAGAACACTACCTATTGCGATGTTGGGGGCATCAGTAGTTAGAATAAAAGATTTACTGAAGTCGGGATAAATTAAGACAGGGGCATTGCAAATCAGTTGTTTGCATTTTTCAAATGCGTCTAGATATTCTGGATCTTGTAAATTTATAGTTGAACCTTTTTTGAGATATTTATTAATAGGATGTGCAATTTTAGCGAAATTTTTAATAAATTTTCGGTAATAGGATAACATGCCGAAAAATGATTTAACTTGTTTTCCATTCTTTGGTAATGGAAATGCTTTGATAGCTTTAATTTTGTCAGGGTTCGGTTTAATGCCGTCAGGTTTTATAATATGCCCTAAGAATGCTACTTCTTTTCTTAGAAATTCAGACTTATCAAGTTGTATTTTTAGATTATATTTCTCGAGTTCAACAAAGATTTGTTAGAGATGTAGAATGTGATCTTGTAGAGATTTCGAGAATATAACAATGTCATCCATATAAACAAAGCATGTTTTATAGAGATAAGGACGTAGTACAGTATCCATTACTCGCTGGAAAGTTGCGGGTGCATTCTTTAAACCAAATGGCATACTTGTATATTCATAATGTCCATTATCAACAGTGACTGCTGTTTTTTCTGCTGAATCGGGATGAATTTCTATTTGATCAAAACGTTGAGCGAGATCTAATGTCGAGAAATAAACGCATCTAGCAAGATTGTCAAGAATCTCATCGATGCGTGGAAGTGGATATTTATCTTCAATGGTTTTATCATTTAATTTTCGATAATCAATAACCATTCGAAATTTCTTTTTTCCGCTAGCTTCCATCTTTTTTGGAACAATCCAAACTGGAACGAATTAACTTGGATTTAATTCAATGAAAAATAGTATCTTAATATTTCCTACTTTTAGAATATGTTTCTCATAATCTATTAGTGCTCCCACTATCTCAAAATCCTGACTTCCGATTAAAGCATCGAATCTTTCATGCCACGGTACTATATACATATCGAAAGAATGCCGAATTCTTTTAGTATAAGATGATTGCAACTAAGAGTTCCGTTATAAGTTGTTTGAATGGACTAAAAATGTTGAGTTGTAGATAGAATTTGGAAATGCCTGTATGCAGGTTCAGGGTTGATTATTGAATTGCTGGCACCAGGGTCTAATAATACTTTGAAATCTAAACTAGGAATATATATAAATGGTAATTTAGGTGAAGAATTTATATTGTTTATGTCAATTCTGAGGCTTTTAATTAAAAATTTTCAGATTCTTCATCATATTCATTAATTATCTCCTCAGATTGATCATTTATGTATTGATAATTTGGATCATTTTCAGAAATATCATTCACAAAATTATCGTTGTCGTAATTATTGGTTTCATATTGATCTTGAGTATCATTTTCCACGTTAAACAATTCTTCTACTGTAACTCTGGGAGGTCCAGTAGATTTAAAGTAATTATTGGGTGGTAAATAATTTTGGGTTTGTCTATTCTGATTTCCTCTGAATGTATGTGCGGTAGTAGTGCTCATAGGCGTTGGTTTGAAGGCTTGTTTTTGGAAATTATTCTGGAAATTTTGTTTTTGAGGCATTGGTCTTTGCATATTTGTATTCGGAAATCTTTGATTATTTTGGGGTTTAAATGAATGATTTTGAAAATGTTGCCTGAAGGCTGGATTTGGCAATATTTGTGGTCTTATTGGATGTAGCTTTACTGGATAATTATTCGTAATTTGTGGTTTCGGTGGATTATTACATTTTGAGGATTTCTGTGCTCATAGAAAATTGGCAAATTCTATTTGAGATTTGTCATTATCTAGTTTCCTGCATTCATACAATGCTTGTTCAAGAGAAGAAATGGTGATATGCAAAAGATGATCTCTATATAGATTTAAGAGGCCAGCTTTGTATACGGCTAAAGCTTGTTCTGTATACCTAGGTTCTTTAGATCTACGTACGTTCTCGTCGGCAGTATTAATGGCTAAATGTTCTTTGAGAACTTGTAACTTATTAATAACTTCATCATAAAAGTCAGAAAATGTTTGTGGATGGATTTGGATAGATGTGTTTAAATCGTGAGATAGCAATTCTTCTGATCTTGGGTCTCCGAATCGTTCGGCTATTGCTTTCTTAAGATCAGCCCAGGTGTTATAAGAGCAGTAAAATTGACTTACGACAAAAACTAGGACAGATAACTTATAACAACTGTGGCTTTTCATACAAAAATAAAAAAAACAGGGGTTTGCATTTGAAAAAACAAATTTAGTACAATTTCCGATGTAACCGGAAGTTCCATCATCATGTAAATATTATTGATTATAGTAAAGATCAAATTTTCATATTTTTGTCTCAATTTATAAGTGAAAATCTCCTAATGGGTACGTTAAAGAAATCACCCTGTATATAAGGGACAATTTTTTGAATAATAATAGTAATGACTGTATATTTCATACAACAGGCAATAATTTTATAGACGGTGTAAAAGTTTTGTATAAACATGCTAGTAAGAGTGGTATTGAGAATCCAAAATCCATAAGCGCTACTAGATTACGCAAACATTTGGCATCTGTAACTCAGTTACTTCAGTTTTCAGAGAGTGACTTGAAACAACTATCTAGATTCATGGGGCCCTTCAGACACATTGTAATCTTTATAGACTTTCCGATAGTTCCTACCAGACAGGAAAACTATCCAAATTATTGCTTCTTGCATCTCAAGGAGGATTAGAAAACTATAAGGGCTTATACATAAATAATATAAACATTTCCTGTGTCCAACACACATCTAGCTAAGAAAGCGCTGCAACATGTTTGACAGGATTTGCTGTTAGAAGTCTTGCGCTCGTAAGCTGGTTTATAAAGAAGTTTTTAAAAATAACTGTTGGGGTATTTCTAATGCTGCAGCTTAAAAAGCGCAAGCGTTTTCTACCAAAATCTGTCAAAAATATTGCAACACTTTTTTAGCTAGATGTGTGTTGGACACAGGGATCGATGTAGCTCCCATTTCCGAAAACATTCAAATAGATTATATTCTAGATGAACGATTACCGGATGAGGCGGTACAGACTATTAACGATGGCATTACTATAGATTCTAATAATGAGTATGTTCCCAGACAAAAACAAATCTAAAATCTATGAAACAACCACGGACACTTGTACTGGGAAAAATTATTGCAATATTTTTGTGACCACAAAAAGTGTTATGAGTCCTAAGGAGAGTGAAGTAAATGTATTTTTAGATGAACATTTCGGCTTATTTAACAATAGTATGACTTCCCTAAAATCAGTTGTATAGGACTTTTATACAGGAAAACTCATGGCACATACCTAATAGCCTGTGAATAACGTTTCCCGTTTCTGTTTCATTATTACCAGCTGTTTTACCCGGCATCTCGGGCATATGCTTTGTTAGAGTGTGGTAGGAAACCATAAAGTCATAAAAGCCTTGAGTTTGGAACCCTTCTACCTCAGAGTCCTACTCGCATGTAGAACAAATCCGAACAACCAACCCAGATCCATTCACAGACACCAAGAGAGAACAGAATAGGACGCCCAGTCACACTTACAGCCGCTACCAGTTTATATTCCAATATCATTTTACATACATACATGGTAAAAAGACCGTCAAAATCCACGGACACTGAAAATTTTACAGTAGTTTGATTGAGGTATGATAAACAGGTGTGCAAAATTGGGTTGGGATATCTGGAATAGTGTAAGAGCCCAAACTGCACATACAAACCCACACATGCAAACTCAATATATTTGCTGTTTTTAGTACTCCAATATTAAATCAATATAAAATGATACATACATATATGCAAACTTTGCCAAATTATGAGCAGTATGAAGTTTGGCAACAACGTACAAGTCAGGTTTGTCAACTCAAATCCATAAAGTTGTATATTTTCCCTTAGTGCTAGCAGTCATTGAATATATTACTAGAGCAACAAAGAAAAAAATTTTGGTTTGTAACGTTCGAAGTCTTCATATGACATTTATTATTTGTAAAACTGGTTGCATATGGTTGCGGTTGTATTACATACTTAATTAATTTAGCCATGCGCTAGAATGAGGGGGGCGATGAAGAAGATAATATAAAAATGGGATGAACGAGTGATAGGTCTCTTCTATTCTCTTATCTTCTCTTCTCTTCTCTTGCTTTTCTCTTCTCTGCTCTCTTTTCTTTTGTCTTCTCTTTGGAGACTCGGGAAGTAGTGGTGATGATTCTCTTCTGGTGAAAGAAATCGGTGTAGTGAGTGCCTGGATTCCAGAAGGTTGCCGGCAAGTACCATCATTTAAATTTGTCAGTCTATGATAATATGTTTAATTATTTTGGCTGAGATTTGACTTACTCAGTCTACTCACAAGTGTTTCAAAGGGCGTAAAGCCAAATCTGAATCAAACCTATCAAGTGAAATATTGTTTTGATTGCATAAGTATGCATAAGAAGGTATGATGGGTACTAATTGCCGGTATCCGTGGAATTCTAGCCGTGCTCGCTAAATAATTTAATTTCTATATAAATATATAAATTCACTGGATTTGAAAACCACATCTGGCGTGTGCCAGCATTCTTGGCTTACGAGCTTGTTGTTCATGTTTTTTTCCAGGTATTTACCAGAAGAGAAAATAATCTATATTTTATCAATATATGATTTTATCTCGAACAAGCTATTAATGATTCGAATATATTAATATATATAATATATATAATATATATTATCTTTTTCAATCAATTTGGAAACTGAAGAATATTTTATTAATTCAATTATCTTGATTATATATTAATTATATTTTCCGATTAATGTTGAGATTGAAGAGCTTGTATTATTGATTCAATTATCTTGATAATCAGGGGCGTAGCTACCGCATTATTTGCCGTATCAATTATACGGGACCCCGGGCCACGGGGGCCCCCAAAGTGTGTAAGGAAAAAGAATAAAAACTTTCTAATTTATTTTATTTTACAAATGACAAAATTCTATAAAGCAATTCCTTTTTTCCCGCCTTAAGCGTGCGTTCAAAAGTTGGCAACACTACATCGTTATGGCGGGCTGCGGGACTTCCCCGTTTTACTTACTTCATCTTCAACTCAGCGGGGAATCCCCGGGAATCCTTCATCGATAGCGCGATGTACGTGTACGTTGTTGTACTTTGCATTGGATGTTAAACCACGGAGTGCAGTGCACTGTTTATTTACGCGCTTTATATAAATGTGCATTACATTGTAATTCAGTACAAACAATATTGTTCTTCTGGTTTAGCAGTATTAGTAACGATTTGTAAAAGAAATGAGTGAAAGGAAAAGAGATTATCCCAGCGGCGCTGAGAAAAGAAAAATTAAACAGAAAAGGGACGAGGTTATAAAAAAAGTGCCCAAAATTTCTTCATTTTTTCAGAGACAAGATACTGTGAGTGATTTAGATTGGAAAGGTAAGTAAGTCTCGTGCCTTGATTAAAAAAAACAAAATTCTAACTTATCTATAGGATCGATTTGTTTTGTTGTTTGTTTATCAGTCCGTATCGTATCGTTAATTGCGTGTTGAGAACTTCAGATGTGCAGACTCGCTTTCGGGTTCTCGTTTTGTATGGCCACTACACTACGCGCTGCGTTTAAATAGCACGCAGGTGTATAGTAATGCACGGACGGGCTGCAGGTGATTTTGTATCTACTAATAGGTACGAGCACAATCCGCGTAGAATCTGTGTGCGTCTGAACTGAACACTCTCTAACTGTGACCCTTAGTAACGTTATTTATTTATATATAACTCTTTTTAGTTTAGTATCAAAGCATTCGTATTTATTTTTTAACAATTACTCGTTTATTTTTAGATTCTTCTGAAGCATGTTCTTCGTCACATATCCATCCGGAAATAGAAGAAAGCCAAGCACATACTTTATCGGATGTCCATCCAGAAATCGAGGAACCCCAAGTCAACGATTCTGATATATCTGCAGATAATGCAGATTGTAATATAATTTCATCAGATAGAGGAAATTTTGGTGACAATTTAACTGAATGCGAACGAAAAATAATTTTTAAATTGGGTCCATTTAAACCACAAGGACCATTTCCAAAAGTTTCAGAAAATAACCGACCTTTTTCAGCTTATTATTATTCATATTTCAATCAGGCAGGCATAAAAATTATAAGACCATGGTTATGTTATTCTAACGTTTTAAACAAACCGTACTGTCACTTCTGTTGGTTATTAGCAGATCGTCAAAACAAATCATACTCCTCTGCTTGGGTTAACGGTGTTTCGGTTAGAAGCAATTTCACACAAACTATTCTTGACCATGAAAAGTCACAGCAGCATATTAGTGCCTCACTCTCTTATAATAATTGGTTGCAAGGAAATACCATCGATACTCTATTGAAAAGTGAAATCGATAGTAAAATTACATTCTGGAGAGATGTACTGCATCGTATAATTAATGTTATAATTACTTTAGTATCTTGTAATCTACCTTTGAGGGGGCATGATTCTGATTCTGGCAATTTTATGGCAATTTCACGTCTGCTATTTAACTATGATGCAACTTTAAAAGAACTTTTTCTAAAACCGAAAGGTGAAATAAATTATTTAAGCCCTACGATTCAAAACGAAATTATTAGTTTGCTTGGTACTAACGTTAGGAACAGTATTATCTCAGAAATTAAAAAAGCTCCATTTCTGACAATAATTCTGGATACAACACAAGACTTGTCAAAAATTGACCAACTATCTGTAGTTTTTCGATATATCTCGGTTACAGAAAATGATGATAATGTGCCTAAAGAAATAAAAATCTGTGAGTCCTTTTTAGGATTCATAGCAGTAACCGATTGCAGTGCTGCAGGTCTGAAAACTGTCATTTTAAATTTGACTAAAGAATATGGAATTGATTTGACTAAATGTAGAGGACAGGGATACGATGGAGCAAATGTTATGTCGGGTGTGTATGGAGGATTACAAACCCTAATAAAAGAGCATGCTCCAAATGCCGATTATGTTCATTGTGCTGCGCACGCTTTAAACTTGGTTTTGAACGATGCTGCGAGACATGTTCGTGAAGTATCGACTTTTTTCGATAATTTAGAAAAAATATATACTTTTTTTGACAATAGTATAAAACGCTGGGCTATGCTATGTGACGATTCATCTGAAAAATATTTGATTACCCTTAAAAAGGTATGTCCTACCAGATGGTCTTCTAGGAACGACGCTTTATTAGCAGTAAAGAAAAAATTTTTACTAATCATGAAAACTTTGTACCAACTAAATTTAATTTCAAATAAAAAAGATGAACGTGAAGAATGTAAAAGTATAATTAATATTTTAGAGAGTTTTGATTTCTTAGTGCTCGTTACATTTTTTTCTTCACTATTTGAAATTATTAATCCTGTTTCTAAAGCTCTACAGCATGAAAATAATGACTTACAGAAATCTAGTATTTTATTAAGTAATCTTTTAAATAGACTGTGCCAATTAAGAAATCAGAATTCATTTAATAGTTTGCTAAATGAATCCAAAGATTTAGCAAAAAAGTGGGGGGTAACAACTGTTTTTAAAAACAGTAGGCGAAAGATAACGAAGCGTTTTTTTGATGAGTTATCACAAGATGAGAGAATTTCCGACCCGGAATCCTATTTCAAAGTCAATGTATACTATTGCTGTTTAGATATATTAATTTCTCAAACTAAAGAAAGATTTCAGAGCCTTTGCAACCTGAGTAGTATATTCGAAATATTACAACCGGAGAAACTCCTATCTACTTCAAGCGAAGAGATATTAAACGCTTCCGGAAAACTGTCTGCTAAATACAGTAAAGACATCTCACATAATCTTTGTGACCAATTAAAGGCTCTAAAAACATGCTTAAATTCTGAAATTAAAAAAAATTATTCCATTAAAGAACTCATTGAATTATTGCAAGTAAAATTCAATAGTCTTGCATCCAGTTTTCCCGAGGTAATCACAGCATGCTTTTTATTCTTGACCCTTCCAGTTACAACCGCAACGGCAGAAAGAAGTTTTTCAAAATTAAAACTAATAAAAAATTACTTAAGAACTTCGATGGGACAAGAACGGCTGTCAGACATCTCACTATTGTCCATAGAGGCAGAAACTTTAGAAAAACTAAAATCATCATCAGCCATAAATCATTTAATAAATCAGTTTGCCGATAAAAAGGCAAGGAGAGTGAATATTTAAAATTCGATTTTTATTTGTAAAATGGGTAAATTATGTGATAAATAAATATTACTTCTCACAATATTTTTTTTCTTTTGTGAAAAATCTTTACCTCCATATAAGGGCCTCCAAAAAAATTTTTATACGGGGCCCCGACAAGGCACGCTACGCCACTGTTTATAATATATTAATTATATTTTCCGATTAATGTTGAAGTTGAAGAATGCGTATTATTATTTCAATTATCTTGACCATATATTAATTATCTTTTCCGATTAATGTTGTGATTGAAGAAAACTTGTATCATGTATCCTGAAACATTGTTATAATATTCTTACTGTCTTTTCGATAATCATTATCTATTTACTAATTGTTGCTATACTTGTTATTCTGGTTAAATTTTATATCTCAATATATCAAATCCATCATTGGGTCATTGTTAATGTATCCAGCTAATGTATTCAGTCCTGCTAAATTTATTTCCTGATAATTTCATGGATACCGGAGAGATTAAGCCTGTGGTCTCTTATCGCTTGGTTTGAAGAACCGAATTCAGAGCTCCAGTGAGGCCAGCAATTGTCTTATCAAAACCTGATAAGAAGAGGGTTCCGACGAGTCGTTGGGTCCAACCCCTGGAGGTCTATTCTGTACACTAATCGTTAATCGACATAATCTAACGATAACAGTTGAAGATAGAAATGTCATTCACATAGATGTTAACTTTATTTATCTATATCCTGGGTGATGTTATATTATTACAGATAGTAGAGGCAACATTATTTGGTTACGTTACAATAGTGAGAAAAATCAAATGTAGGTTATGTTGGATAAAAAAAGAAGGTATGGAAAATAGGCCGACATTTGGAAAGAAGCTTTTTTAATTTCAATCAATCGAATTACTGTATAATGATAGCATTCACATTATTGCTTCAAGAATGAGAGTTGCCAATAATTAAGTTTGGCAATACCTCAGTTTAGGTATCTACACAAACACAAGTGTATTGTTTGAGCGAACAATCATATTGCAAATAGCTCTAACAGTGTTTGATTTCACTCTGTGAATTTTGCTGTCAGGGAGGAGAGCTTTGCTCAATTATCATACCACAAACTCGAAATCTATCTATTATACCTATCATAGAATTAACTTTACGTTTTACACAAACTAATGATTCACCATCAGAGAGAAAACAGATGAATATTATTTAATGATTATGAATAACATCGAAGGCAAATCCAAAATATGTAGGTACTTACGGTAGGTAATCTCAATATAAACAACAGAGATTCATGAAGAATTTCACCATCTCATCTACTTTCTTCATTCCTTGCATGTTTATTCGATGATCGATTAATTTAAAGATGAAATGGTTGTTTACAATCAATTCTTATTTATCAGGAAAACATTTTTAATGTGATTCAATCCAGCCCCAAGTACCTACCTATCTTAATCGGTTTTCTAGATTTATTCTGAATATGCATATCTAAAAACAGGTGGAGATATTCAGTTCAAAATATATTTCTTCTATTTTTTAAACTTGCATTGATAGGGTGGGAAGTCGCGAAATATTCCTTATTATTTCATGCTTTGGATTTGTTCATATATTTATGAACTGACCCAACGGCCGTTATAGACCGATGGGAGTCATATGGCACGAGAAACAATTATTAGTCATCCATTCTTTTGTCTCAGCCAATAATATCTCGAGATATGCGGTCACGAGACTAATTTATGTAAGAAAGATCATTGAGAATTATAAACTTGTAGGGTTAATTTCTGTTCGTAAGTTTTGTGATAGTTTTCTGGTGATTTAAATTTCAATGATGGATACTGTTGCCGAAATGTAAGTAATTTTAATGTTCTCATAAAATATATATTGTATTTTTGTGTGTATAAAAGTTACAACAATAATAATATTATGTTATTGGTAAATTATGATCCGCATTTCTGAAGCAGTAAAGTAAATTTTTTACGCAATTTTCTTAGGAGACAAAATAGATGCAACCGAGATAATAAAGAACAACTTACTTCTTTGGTAGCATTTATGTGTAGCCACCCGAAATTCGCTTCTGGGGCGCAACTTGGCTATGATGGTGTAGCCACAAATAAAGCAATTTGGCAAGAGCTGACCAATACTCTAAATCAGTTGGGACACCCCAAAATTGCAGAGAGGTGGCAAACTGTGAGTATCAAATAGACTCATATGAACTAATCGAAATAAGTTGTGAATAGTGACAAAAGTTCTTATCAGAAAAAAATATCCTAATATCTTTATACATATACAGGGATGGAAAATTATTTCTGGATCTGACATCATAAGTTTTACCAAATAGATCACCCTATATATTTTTGTATTTTCAGATAGTTATTTTCACATTTTAGATGATATAATAAGTTTCGGAGGATGTCCAACTTTTGTTTTTTTAATAGATGTCAATTAATTCTCATTAAAACAAAATGAGCACTCTAACATTGAGGAAAATGAAAAAATATATATAATATTATCTTAACTGTTGCAAATCAAAATAAACACTATTTTTGTAAAAGAAGATTTTAATACAACGTAAAACGATATAGATGGTTCCACAAATTTGTTCAACTGTATACATAGCCATTTTATATAATAATTTCATATAATAACATTCTTCTAATTTACAGACTTATAATTTTAATAATTCCAATCTTTATCCAAGGCATACTAGAAATTTTGAATACATATTTTGCTAACCAAGCTTATCTTCCTAGTCATGAGTACTAAATGTCTAAAAGACATCAAAAATAAATCTATTAAACTCATTGTAAAGGAAATATTTTAAGAGCTAATACAATAGCAATATCCTAATCTCATCATAATTTCCCAGTCATTATTGGAGCTGAATTTCTAGACATGGAGAGACAAAGCTCTTGGTAAGGCTGCTCAGATCCGTGGTGCAAGAGGTAGAACGGGAGGCCTTCCGAATAATGAGCCAGCAGGTAACGAGCAGGATAAACAAATTAGCCTTTTTGGGTCAAATTATTGGGAGGGTTCCTCATGTGCTGACCTTTATCCTGAAGAAATATTGAGTTATTTCAGAGTTATATACACACGTACTTTAGTTTAAATTTTATATCGCTTCACCTCTGTGACATTGCATTTCTCCGTACAAATTAAATTTCATTTCTTTTCTCTTTTCTACATAAATAATAACAATTTAAACTTTCATTATAATTTATAATTCTAGACATTTTCTCACTTTTCTGGTTCAATAATTACATTTTTTTAATCTTTTCTGGTACACTAGTTGATATTTACCTTATTTCGTAGGAATTCATAGAAAGGCTGGAACAGAGGGATGAGGAAGTCTTTAGAGAAGAGCCAGTCTGAACTCGGGTGGCTGAAGCTCTGAATATTCCCAAATTCCCAAAGATCCATGAATTGGTCTTCATGCATCTCAAAAGGATCATGACTCGCTCTCCACGCACTCCGTTCCGTTCTTCTATCCAAACGCCGTGCACGATGTGCCAAATTCATCACATCCAGTGCCAAGTAGCCCAAACCAGCATTGAAAATTATGAATTGATCCTAAAGTAATAGACAATTTATTAAAAACAAGTACGATGTGTGCTGAACTTATGTTAAGCTCTTATAAAAATTAAAATATAATAGAATTAAAAATATCACCAACCTTGCTTTCATTAGCAAAGTATTTAGAAAAGTTATATTATTATGAGACATGATGATTTTATATTCTTTGCTGTATTTCTATTTAGATATTCTCAAAAATACTATACCAATTTCAACAATGAATAAAACTGAACTTACTTGAAGGCTAAATCTAACAAAAAAGGAATCAACACACTGAACTGAAATCTACTTACTTATTCGAACAACAGTAGGGACCCACTTATAGTAAGTATATAGTATATCTAGTTATGAACCTAGAATAAAATATAATCAATGTTTTACAAGTAAATATATATATAAAAAAATACTTACTCAGTGGTAGAAACAAATTGTTGTAGATACTTGAATTCACTCCTCATTTATTTATGTTTTAATAACCTAGAGCATAATAATTCCCAAAACTGTAAAACGTACACACCAAAATGAAAATAACTTGCAGTTTGCAGTAATTACGGACCTATACTACAATAATTAATAATCATTACACTAATGGTATCTTCTACACCATTTCCACTTTTATTTGAGAAAGAATACTGTTTATTTTAAAAAAATATCAATTGTATTTGAGAGAAGTCAAATTTATTTAAGAGAGCACCAATTAGTTGAAAAAAGTCAGTTTTATTTGAGTAGTCAAAATATTAATTTAAGAGTTCAATTGTATTCAAGAAATGGTAAAATGTAATTGAGAAGATATAACAAGATAATGAAAAACACAAAAGCACATGCATAACACAATCTTAACATTAGAAATGATGATTACACTGAACCTTTAGACCTTTTTACCAACTTGCTAATTCAATTAGGATACTTTTCTCAAATGCAATTAGCAACTTCTTAAATTCAAATCATACATTCTGAAATAGAATTACATTCGTATTGATATTATAAAATAATTTCTCAAATACAACTGACTATTCTCCACTACGTTTGTTGTATTCTCAAATGCAATTAAAACCTTATTGAATTCTATTCTGTACACTAATTGTTAATCGATAGCTGCTTCTCGGTATAATTATATATATAGATATACTTATACATGGCGATATGTCATTTGAAGCCAGTCCGCAACCAAAAATAATTGTTCTATGTCGTCACCTTTTGGTGTTCTGTTCAAAAAGTTATCGGGCGGTCTCTTGAGTGCGATAAGTGAAGATCCTTGTGAACGATAACATTTGACAGTCGATGATGTCACGTGGTCTTGCCGTCTCGCCGTACGACGTGTGTTGTGTATGTATGTGTTTGTTTATGTTCAACTATAACCTATAACCTCTTGTGCTTTGTTATAAATTGTTGTGAGTTGTCAACACAGAAATATAAAAAAGACTCTATGGTTGTGAGTTTTCTTAAGTGAGAATTTTATGGGTAAGTATCATATCCTTTTTTGAATTTTACGTCTTAAGAGAAATTATTCTATTTTTAGGTTACTTCAATCTGCAAAAGGAAGTAAAAATATATTGGTATTCGCATTTATGTCTCACCTATTTGAGAATTTATCCTATACCCAATATTCTAGGCAGTAATAGCTTTCGCATATAGTATTAGTTAATTTGCAATCTGAATTCCGATTATTTTGTCATGGGTAAGTAGTTATCGGATTGGATCCTTGTGTTACTTTCATCAATTATATACTTTTATATTAATCTTTCTGCAAGTTCTCAGAAAGTAACATAACAGATACTATCCTATAGGTAAGTTACAGAATAATAATTTCATAATATACACCATTTCCACTTTAATTCAATAAGGTTTTAATTGCATTTGAGAATACAACAAACGTAGTGGAGAATAGTCAGTTGTATTTGAGAAATTATTTTATAATATCAATACGAATGTAATTCTATTTCAGAATGTATGATTTGAATTTAAGAAGTTGCTAATTGCATTTGAGAAAAGTATCCTAATCGAATTAGCAAGTTGGTAAAAAGGTCTAAAGGTTCAGTGTAATCATCATTTCTAATGTTAAGATTGTGTTATGCATGTGCTTTTGTGTTTTTCATTATCTTGTTATATCTTCTCAATTACATTTTACCATTTCTTGAATACAATTGAACTCTTAAATTAATATTTTGACTACTCAAATAAAACTGACTTTTTTCAACTAATTGGTGCTCTCTTAAATAAATTTGACTTCTCTCAAATACAATTGATATTTTTTTTTAAATAAACAGTATTCTTTCTCAAATAAAAGTGGAAATGGTGTAGAAGAAACCATTAGTGTAATTATTATTAATTATTGTAGTATAGGTCCGTAATTACTGCAAACTGCAAGTTATTTTCATTTTGGTGTGTACGTTTTACAGTTTTGGGAATTATTATGCTCTAGGTTATTAAAACATAAATAAATGAGGAGTGAATTCAAGTATCTACAACAATTTGTTTCTACCACTGAGTAAGTATTTTTTTATATATATATTTACTTGTAAAACATTGATTATATTTTATTCTAGGTTCATAACTAGATATACTATATACTTACTATAAGTGGGTCCCTACTGTTGTTCGAATAAGTAAGTAGATTTCAGTTCAGTGTGTTGATTTCTTTTTTGTTAGATTTAGCCTTCAAGTAAGTTCAGTTTTATTCATTGTTGAAATTGGTATAGTATTTTTGAGAATATCTAAATAGAAATACAGCAAAGAATATAAAATCATCATGTCTCATAATAATATAACTTTTCTAAATACTTTGCTAACGAAAGCAAGGTTGGTGATATTTTTAATTCTATTATATTTTAATTTTTATAAGAGCTTAACATAAGTTCAGCACACATCGTACCTGTTTTTAATAAATTGTCTATTACTTTAGGATCAATTCATAATTTTCAATGCTGGTTTGGGCTACTTGGCACTGGATGTGATGAATTTGGCACATCGTGCACGGCGTTTGGATAGAAGAACGGAACGGAGTGCGTGGAGAGCGAGTCATGATCCTTTTGAGATGCATGAAGACCAATTCATGGATCTTTGGGAATTTGGGAATATTCAGAGCTTCAGCCACCCGAGTACAGACTGGCTCTTCTCTAAAGACTTCCTCATCCCTCTGTTCCAGCCTTTCTATGAATTCCTACGAAATAAGGTAAATATCAACTAGTGTACCAGAAAAGATTAAAAAAATGTAATTATTGAACCAGAAAAGTGAGAAAATGTCTAGAATTATAAATTATAATGAAAGTTTAAATTGTTATTATTTATGTAGAAAAGAGAAAAGAAATGAAATTTAATTTGTACGGAGAAATGCAATGTCACAGAGGTGAAGCGATATAAAATTTAAACTAAAGTACGTGTGTATATAACTCTGAAATAACTCAATATTTCTTCAGGATAAAGGTCAGCACATGAGGAACCCTCCCAATAATTTGACCCAAAAAGGCTAATTTGTTTATCCTGCTCGTTACCTGCTGGCTCATTATTCGGAAGGCCTCCCGTTCTACCTCTTGCACCACGGATCTGAGCAGCCTTACCAAGAGCTTTGTCTCTCCATGTCTAGAAATTCAGCTCCAATAATGACTGGGAAATTATGATGAGATTAGGATATTGCTATTGTATTAGCTCTTAAAATATTTCCTTTACAATGAGTTTAACAGATTTATTTTTGATGTCTTTTAGACATTTAGTACTCATGACTAGGAAGATAAGCTTGGTTAGCAAAATATGTATTCAAAATTTCTAGTATGCCTTGGATAAAGATTGGAATTATTAAAATTATAAGTCTGTAAATTAGAAGAATGTTATTATATGAAATTATTATATAAAATGGATATGTATACAGTTGAACAAATTTGTGGAACCATCTATATCGTTTTACGTTGTATTAAAATCTTCTTTTACAAAAATAGTGTTTATTTTGATTTGCAACAGTTAAGATAATATTATATATATTTTTTCATTTTCCTCAATGTTAGAGTGCTCATTTTGTTTTAATGAGAATTAATTGACATCTATTAAAAAAACAAAAGTTGGACATCCTCCGAAACTTATTATATCATCTAAAATGTGAAAATAACTATCTGAAAATACAAAAATATATAGGGTGATCTATTTGGTAAAACTTATGATGTCAGATCCAGAAATAATTTTCCATCCCTGTATATGTATAAAGATATTAGGATATTTTTTTCTGATAAGAACTTTTGTCACTATTCACAACTTATTTCGATTAGTTCATATGAGTCTATTTGATACTCACAGTTTGCCACCTCTCTGCAATTTTGGGGTGTCCCAACTGATTTAGAGTATTGGTCAGCTCTTGCCAAATTGCTTTATTTGTGGCTACACCATCATAGCCAAGTTGCCCCAGAAGCGAATTTCGGGTGGCTACACATAAATGCTACCAAAGAAGTAAGTTGTTCTTTATTATCTCGGTTGCATCTATTTTGTCTCCTAAGAAAATTGCGTAAAAAAACTTAAATTTACTTTACTGCTTTAGAAATGCGGATCATAATTTACCAATAACATAATATTATTATTGTTGTAACTTTTATACACACAAAAATACAATATATATTTATGAGAAGATTAAAATTACTTACATTTCGGCAACAGTATCCATCATTGAAATTTAAATCACCAGAAAACTATCACAAAACTTACGAACAGAAATTAACCCTACAAGTTTATAATTCTCAATGATCTTTCTTACATAAATTAGTCTCGTGACCGTATATCTCGAGATATTATTGGCTGAGACAAAAGAATGGATGACTAATAATTGTTTCTCGTGCCATATGACTCCCATCGGTCTATAACGGCCGTTGGGTCAGTTCATAAATATATGAACTAATCCAAAGCATGAAATAATAAGGAATATTTCGCGACTTCCCACCCTATCAATGCAAGTTTAAAAAATAGAAGAAATATATTTTGAACTGAATATCTCCACCTGTTTTTAGATAAGCATATTCAGAATAAATCTAGAAAACCGATTAAGATAGGTAGGTACTTGGGGCTGGATTGAATCACATTAAAAATGTTTTCCTGATAAATAAGAATTGATTGTAAACAACCATTTCATCTTTAAATTAATCGATCATCGAATAAACATGCAAGGAATGAAGAAAGTAGATGAGATGGTGAAATTCTTCATGAATCTCTGTTGTTTATATTGAGATTACCTACCGTAAGTACCTACATATTTTGGATTTGCCTTCGATGTTATTCATAATCATTAAATAATATTCATCTGTTTTCTCTCTGATGGTGAATCATTAGTTTGTGTAAAACGTAAAGTTAATTCTATGATAGGTATAATAGATAGATTTCGAGTTTGTGGTATGATAATTGAGCAAAGCTCTCCTCCCTGACAGCAAAATTCACAGAGTGAAATCAAAGACTGTTAGAGCTATTTGCAATATGATTGTTCGCTCAAACAATACACTTGTGTTTGTGTAGATACCTAAACTGAGGTATTGCCAAACTTAATTATTGGCAACTCTCATTCTTGAAGCAATAATGTGAATGCTATCATTATACAGTAATTCGATTGATTGAAATTAAAAAAGCTTCTTTCCAAATGTCGGCCTATTTTCCATACCTTCTTTTTTTATCCAACATAACCTACATTTGATTTTTCTCACTATTGTAACGTAACCAAATAATGTTGCCTCTACTATCTGTAATAATATAACATCACCCAGTATATAGATAAATAAAGTTAACATCTATGTGAATGACATTTCTATCTTCAACTGTTATCGTTAGATTATG